>OW028680.1:15000000-17500000 GCA_932294315.1 Epinotia nisella
AAGAAGTTTTAAAGTTAGTGCTTGTTCACATTAACCGATGATATCGTCTGATATTGCCAGTATAGAATCCTTGCTGGACATTATCTGACTTGTTTAGTTGGATAAAATGTAATGTAATATTCTATGAATTCCATCTCTATTCAAATATAATAACTATAAGATATAGTCTATAATAACTTTCAATTATGCGCGAATGGACAACGCCAAACTGGCAACAATGGCGGTATAGAACCGATATTACCGGACGATGTGAAGAGTGTCTAGGACCGTATTTTATACAAGAAGCAGGCAGTCCAACATCAGCGGGGCTAGCGCAACTGATGCCGCACCGCGACGCGAGTCGAGAAAGCTCTACCCCCCTTTTTCTAATTTGTACGGTGCGAGTGAGATAGGGGACGCTTAGTCGCGCGAGAAGCGACTGAACAGCAAGTTGTGCTAGACGTACAGAGGGCCTGCCGCGAAACGAAATTCGTTTTCGTTCGTGTATCTCCGTCTCTGTCGCTCGAACTAGCAAGTGCGACAGAGACGGAGATACACGAACGAAAACGAATTTCGTTTCGCGGTAGGCCCTCAGCACGGCTATCACAAGACGGCGCGCGAGCTATCTCGATTTTTCTCGCACTCTTGTCATAGCCGTGCAGTACGTCTAGCACAACTTGCTGCTCAGTCGCTTCTCGCGCGACTAAGCGTCCCCTATCTCACTCGCACCGTACAAATTAGAAAAAGGGAGGTAGAGCTTTCTCGACTCGCGTCGCGGTGCGCGTCAGTTGCGCTAGCCCCGCAGGTACGTTATATCTTGATTATAAAATACATGGACCTATGATACCCAGCACGGTTAGCACAAGTCGGCGCGCGAGCTGTCTCGCAGCGAGATAGACTATGCGTCTCTTTCTTAGTGTTCTAATTAAAAAGAGTCGGATAGTCTATCTCGCCGCGAGACAGCTCGCGCGCCGACTTATGCTAACCGTGCTGGACAAGCTATACGTGATGGTCGTGATGCCACAATGAGGGATGGAAAGGCATCTATGCAACTAAATTAAGAACTGGTCTCAAAATGGCTAATGGCTTACCATAAACAACCTACTTAATATGGGCGGGTAGTGGTTTTTTTCCCACAACTTCATACTGAATCAGTTGTGGCAAATAAAAAAAAGTGGAATTATGACAAAGACAACGAATGAGCATGGACCTTAGATACTCAGTACAAGCTATGGTAATAATAATACCACGTCCGAGCGAGATGGTAGCATACAAATCTCAATAAGTGTGACAGAAAGGGAAATATCATTCGTTGTCCTTGTCATAGTTCCACTTTTTTCTGTTTGCCACAACTGATTTAGTATGAAGTTGTGACTAGGGCATGCAATCCCGGTATTTAATACTATTACAATACCGGGATCCCGGTATTGTAGTAGTAATAAATCCCGGGATTGCATGCCCTAGTTGTGACCAATAAACCACTACCCACCCAAATTAAGTAGGTTATTTATGGTAAGCGATCAGCCATTTTAACAGTCCAGAGGGCCTACCGCGAAACGAAATTCGTTTTCATTCCTGTATCTCCGTCTCTGTCGCACTTGCTAGTTCGAGCGACAGAGATGGAGATACACGAACGAAAACGAATATCGTTTCGCGGTAGGTCCTCTATTCTTAATTTAGCTGCATAGAAGCCTTTCCGTCCCTCATTGTGGCATCACATATAGCCTGTCCTGAGTATCATAGGTCCATGACGAATGATATTTCCCTTTCTGTAACTCTTATCGAGATTTGTATGCTACCATCTCGCTCGAACGTATTATTATCACCATAGCTTGTCCTGAGTATCATAGGTCCATGATAAAATAGCAAAACACTGTTAATCAAGTTTTATATCAATTTCAAGGTTTTTTTTTTCATTAAGTTAATTATTTGTTCAATGAGGAATTGTATTTAACTTTAAAAGATATATTATTTTCCTTTTCATTCCACCAATCTTAGGGGCTAACGCGAAACGAAATTCGTTTTCGTTCGTGTATCTCCGTCTCTGTTGCACTTGCTAGTTTGAGCGACAAAGAAGGAGATACACGAACGAAAACGAATATCGTTTCGCGGTAGGCCCTCTGTATATCGCTTATCAAAATATCGTGCCTCTAGTACCTAATCTGTGGCAGGCCAAACTGACGTGATTAAAAAAAAAAACATGTCGAGCGAGTTACTTCTCCTTCTCGCGCTTGCCCTTATTTTAATTTAAGTCGTGTTGTATTCGTTGTAGGTCGTGGCGTAAATACTAATTCAGATACGATTGGTGTTAGTGTTGTGAACATGTGATAATTATTTGTAACAGATATGGAGACAAATGCAAATCAAAAGGGTAAGCAATGTCTCAAGTTATTGGTCTTGTTTGTGTATGAATAAAATAACTGTACCGTACGCGACATGAATTCAGCTGACGTAGTTTGTCCCAACTTATTTTTGATGCATATGCATAATAATATTGCAATGATAAATAGCCGGAAGTCTAATAAATCTTCACGGTCAGCGGTTTCAGATGTCAATTTTGCAAAATCTGTTTCGCTGGAGTTTATCTTATCTCAACAGTGCTACGTATTTTTAGTTCGCTTCCTTTTTAATCTCGTATCGTATTGGTATGATTTACTATGTATTGCGGTGTTCTTGAGTGTTGAATGAGTCATCTTTTTGGCTAGGTATGTGATGTCATTTGCATGCGGAATTCTAATAAACAAAACGCGAAACGCACCCTAATATAAATATTAGCATTTGAACGCTACACGAACATTTCGCATCAACATTTCGTATCTATAATAAAACTACTTATAGAGCTACACTATATTCCTTAAAAACTATAAGTAATTTTCTTGGGAACAAATGTTGAGTGAAGTTTGTATTGTTTGTGTGATAAGAATGTAAATAAGGACTCATAGAAGTGAGTCACTTAACAGCGGATTGCTACCGCTATATATATCATTTACTATGTCAGTACACATAACAATATACTATACATATGTGCTTGCTTTAAATCTTGCATTTTAATTTTTACATGTATGTTGTTGAATTTCTGTTTGTAAGCTTACCTCTGATGCCACATTTGCACTAATTTGAAGGATTTTCTAATCCTTTTGTGAATTCACTCACCCATCTGATAATTCAGAATAGTTTAGACACCAACTACTTGACTGCCCCTTTTGGATATGACAATTTTTATTTTTGTTTTGCAATAAAAACGTGATTTGACATTATATGTATTTTGAACAAACTATAGGCGGCGTCAGTCCCGATATAGGAAGAAAATCAAAAAATCATAAATTTCTCTTTATATATCCCTTAAAGTGACTGGTTCATTTGGATACGACACAGGTGTCTTACCTGCCATCAAAAAGTTGACCTAATTTTAGAGAACCACCCATATCCAATAAAAGTTTATGCCTACAATACAATACAATACAATACAAATACTCTTTATTGCACACCTCACACAAACAAAGCAGTTACAGAGAACCTACCTTTTATAGAAGAAAATTATCACCATTGATAACAATAAAATAATTATGTAGAAATTTTATCTAAGATAACTTAGATAACATTAACAAATTTATAGACTGTACAAAAAATATGTCCATTTTTAGGGTTCCGTACCTCAAAAAATAAAAAAAAACAACCCTTATAGGATCACTTGTGCGTCTGTCTGTCCATCTGTCACAGCCGATTTGCTCCGAAACAACTGGACCTATTGAGTTGAAAT
This sequence comes from Epinotia nisella, assembly GCA_932294315.1. Lineage (NCBI taxonomy): Eukaryota > Metazoa > Arthropoda > Insecta > Lepidoptera > Tortricidae > Epinotia > Epinotia nisella. The sequence continues at coordinate 15,003,740 of OW028680.1, forward strand.
TTGGTAAACATATGTAAATTGGTGACCCAAAACATATGTAAATTGGTGACCCAATTTTTACATGTATGTTGTTGAATTTCTGTTTGTAAGCTTACCTCTGATGCCACATTTGCACTAATTTGAAGGATTTTCTAATCCTTTTGTGAATTCACTCACCCATCTGATAATTCAGAATAGTTTAGACACCAACTACTTGACTGCCCCTTTTGGATATGACAATTTTTACAACATACATGAAAAAGCCTTGGCATCAGGGGACTTGCGCTTAAATGGTTTGAGTCGTACTTACGCGATCGTAGGCAATGCGTACGTGTGGAAAGCCACACCAGTGACTTTACTAGTGTAGATTTCGGAGTTCCGCAGGGGAGTGTATTAGGACCAACCCTATTTCTAACATATATTAACGGGCTCTGTAATCTTAATCTCACAAACGCCACTATTATATCATTTGCCGACGACACAGCTATTCTGGTACGCGGTAGAGAATGGCCGGAAGTTCAAAGTACTGCAGAAGCTAACTTAAAAGTAGTGGCCGAGTGGCTTGACACTAACTTATTGACATTAAATGTTCAGAAGACCAAATACTTATGCTTTTCTATAGACTCCAGAGGCCAACCTCACGACGAATTCTGCATCAAGGTTAGACACCAGTACGAAAACTCGCTAGGACCCCCTGCCTACAGCAGCGATAGCTTTATCGAACGCGCGGACACTATAAAATACCTTGGTGTACAGCTTGACTCCCACCTTACCTGGCAGCAACATATTGAATCTCTCAAAAGTCGCGTTCGAAAGCTTATGTTTGTCTTTCGCGCTCTAAGAAATTATGCGTACCCCGAACTTTTGAAAATAGTTTACACCGCACTCTGCGAATCCGTGCTAGGTTATTGCAATTCGGTTTGGGGAGGGGCAGCAAAGACACACCTTATTAGGTTGGAAAGAGCGCAAAGATCCCTTCTCAAGGTTATCTACCGCAAACCATCACGTTTCAGCACCAAAGAACTATACAAAGTTGCTAACGTCCTCTCTGTCCGTCAACTGTTTTTAAGAAAAATACTGTACAGTTATGGAAAACTACATGACAAGAATTTTCAAGCAGATACAAGACGCCGCCAGCGCTGGAAAACCCCAAAAACGCGTACCACATTTGCCCAGAGATTTCATCCCTTTATTTCTCCTCTAGTTATGAGATTGTTCTGCACATGTCACCTCATAAAAAGACCTCCAAGCAAACGGTTGTTGACTGCGTGGCTCATGAAACGGGATTATCATGAGACTGAACTCCTCATGACCGTGATAAAATGATTACCACCCATCTTGTCACTATTCTAATGTACTTAGGTAATGTTATTATTTATTTTATCTTATTATATTATTTATTATAGAATTTTATGCCTGGCATCACACATTAATCACACACACACACATACACACACACACACACACACACACACACACACACACACACACACACACACACACACACACACACACACACACACACGAACGCGCACACACAAAATTTAGCATCTATATATAGATAAGTAATTGTATAGATACGAAACTGGGTCCTGTAACACAGGGTTTCCTAGCTCAGGACGCAGGGTCGTGATTCATATTGTAATGCTGCCCTTGTTCAATAAACTTTTTTCATTTTTTCATTTTTTCAAAGATGGACGCGTAAAGTAAATTAATGAATTCTGAACAAGGGGGCCACTTTTGGGGGATAAACTGGAAAATTAAAAAAGAAGTTTCGCAAACTGTATTGTGTGACATATCAAATGAAAGGGGTTGTTGTAAGCATTTCAAATATTTTTTTTTATAATTCTTGTAAAAACGGTTTTGAAGTAATTTAGGAAAAAAAACGAATTTTGACCATTCCCCCCCTTATCTCTGAATCTACTAGGCTTAAAATTCTGAAAAAAATATGGAAAATAGTTCTTTGCTTGAAAGATTACAGGAAAACCTATAAGAAGTTTGAGTATTCAAAGTAACGGGAAAATTCTCAATATTTTAGGGAACTCTCACCACGCGAGTTGAACTCGCTCTTGTCCGGTTTTTGTTTATTTTTGTAGTGCTCCAACTGAGGGTGCATGCCCACCAGAGATGAATTGACACCTCACATGCTTGAATGAGTCCGGGGTCCGCTTTGGCACCTAATCCCAAGATTTGGCGTAGACACTAGATATTATTACGGAAGCGACTGCCACCAGACCAAAATTAAGTTAAAGTAAGCCACCTTCCGTACTAGTTTAAACTGTATTACGGCAAGGTAAAAGTAAAAGGTCCTTCTCCCCATGATCAGCCGTGTAGTTATAGATCGTTGTACATAATAACAGTTATAATAGTTTACAGTATTTACCTACAAATATAGTTAACAATACTTATTTTAAGGCATTTAGGTTTCAATATAATATACAGACACAATTAAGACATAATTATTAGCATAATTATTGCATAAGTTTCTAAAGCGAGACTGTATTAAAGAGCGAGTATATTAGTGTGTTGTGAGTGTGTATGTATGTTAGTATGTGTGTGTATAATACTGTATATAACTATGTCTTTTTAGGGTTCCGTAGCCAAAATGGCAAAAACGGAACCCTTATAGTTTCGTCATGTCCGTCTGTCCGTCTGTCCGTCTGTCCGTCTGTCCGTATGTCACAGGCATTTTACTCGAAAACTATAAGGTGTATTTGAATAAAATTTTGAGGATAGGTGTATTTTGTTAGCCGCTACAAAGTTTTGTAATTAAAATTACTAAAAAAATATATTTATGGGTGTACTCCATACATAAAACTAAAAGTCAAAAAAAATTTTTTCATCGTGAGCCCACGTGTGGCACATGAATCGATAGGCCTTTTAAAATAAATATAAGGTTTTTCAGGATTTTTTTTGATTAAGTGAATATAGTCAGAGATAATCGCCCCAAAAGTCACTAAAATTCTGTCCCCTCCCCTCTAATTTCTGAACGGTGTATTTTAAAAATATGAAAAAATTCATGGACACAGCGCTTATTAAGTTCATTCACCGAAAATTGTTTTGAACAAGATCGGATGAAAGGTTTTCGAGATATTGCTGAAAAACTGCCTTCCTCAAAGAAAAGGACGTAAGTGCCGTAAAATTTCTGTGACGATACGACCTTTTTAATAGGCACGGAACCCTTCGTTTTGCGTGGTCCGACACGCACTTGGCCGGTTTTTTTAATACTATGACCGAGCTTCGGTTTCGGCTGATTGCGAATGCCGTTGTCAACTCTTTATTGATTTTGGTATTGAGAATTGATTGCGTTGACAGCAGAGATAGATTAGGTTCAAAATATTAATTGGATGCCACTCCCACATTACCGTTTTTAGGGTTCCGTAGCCAAAATGGCAAAAACGGAACCCTTATAGTTTCGTCATGTCCGTCTGTCCGTCTGTCCGTCTGTCCGTCTGTCCGTCTGTCCGTCTGTCCGTATGTCACAGGCATTTTACTCGAAAACTATAAGGTGTATTTGAATAAAATTTTGAGGACAGGTGTATTTTGTTAGCCGCTACTTAGTTTTGTAATTAAAATGACAATAAAAAATTTTTTTAGGGGTGCACTCCATACATAAAACTAAAAGTCAAATTTTTTTTTTCATTGTGACGCCCCGTGTGGCACATCAATCGATAGGCCTTTCAAAATAAATATAAGGTTTCTTAGCATTTTTTTTAATTAAGTGAATAGAGCCGGAGATAATCGCCCCGAAAGTCACTAAAATTCTGTCCCCCCCCTCTAATTTTTGAACGGTGTATTTTAAAAATGTGGAAAAATTCATGGACATAGGGCTTATTAATTTCATTCACCGAAAATTGTTTTGAACAAGATCGGTTCAGAGGTTTTCGAGATATTGCTGAAAAACTGCCTTCCTCAAAGAAAAGGGCGTAAGTGCCGTAAAATTTCTGTGACGATACGACCTTTTTAATAGGCACGGAACCCTTCGTTTTGCTTGGTCCGACACGCACTTGGCCGGTTTTATTGTTCTTGTTTTCATTGTCACGTGATGTGCAAAAAAGCGTTTTTCAGAAAGCATAAGGTATTGCGCGGAAATTTCGTTGTTCTGACAATATCGTAAAGATCAATATACATACATGGCTAAAAAAAAACCCGGCCAAGTGCGAGTCGGACTCGCGCACCGAGGGTTTCGTGCTTATAATTATTTAAAAAAACCGGCCAAGTGCGTGTCGGACCACGCAAAACGAAGGGTTCCGTGCCTATTAAAAAGGTCGTATCGTCACAGAAATTTTACGGCACTTACGCCCTTTTCTTTGAGGAAGGCAGTTTTTCAGCAATATCTCGAAAACCTCTGAACCGATCTTGTTCAAAACAATTTTCGGTGAATGAAATTAATAAGCCCTATGTCCATGAATTTTTCCATATTTTTAAAATACACCGTTCAAAAATTAGAGGGGGGGGGGGGACAGAATTTTAGTGACTTTCGGGGCGATTATCTCCGGCTCTATTCACTTAATTAAAAAAAATGCTAAGAAACCTTATATTTATTTTGAAAGGCCTATCGATTGATGTGCCACACGGGGCGTCACAATGAAAAAAAAAATTTGACTTTTAGTTTTATGTATGGAGTGCACCCCTAAAAAAAATTTTTATTGTCATTTTAATTACAAAACTAAGTAGCGGCTAACAAAATACACCTGTCCTCAAAATTTTATTCAAATACACCTTATAGTTTTCGAGTAAAATGCCTGTGACATACGGACAGACGGACAGACGGACAGACGGACATGACGAAACTATAAGGGTTCCGTTTTTGCCATTTTGGCTACGGAACCCTAAAAATGTGATGACCTAACTAAAAATTTAAGGTTTTCGGAATTTTTCCTTTATATGTGCTTAACATTGCTGCATGCCAAATTTCAAGATTCTAGATCGACTGGAAGTACCCTTTAGGTTGTGATTCCCTTGCGAGTAGTTGCGAATTTGAAAATATGCGGCTTAAATTGCTGTTTCTTTTGATTGCGTTGACATATGTTTGATTTTGGTACAGCTTAAAGGTATTATAGACCTGAGGTATTTTAATCAATATTCTGAATATTTCCTACTGAATAGATTATTGTTTCATGGTTTCAACATGTATCAATTTTATTGTTTAATTTAGGCTTGGTTAAAATCTTTATTTGGCTCTTTTATTTCTTATCTTCTATGATGTTAGAAAAATAACTGGATCAGTTAGACTGGTAAGAAGTTTACAGAGGTAATTCGTAGTGAATTGAATAATGCACATATGAATATGAATAATTAATTGTAAAATAGGTATGTGCATATGTATAATACTAAAGTCTTATAGATTGCAATACATTTCCAGGATAAGTTAAATTATGTGAGAGTATTTAAATTGGACCGGTCATTGTGGCACTCTTTGGGGGAGGCCTATGTCCAGCAGTGGACGTCTTTCGGCTAGTATGATGATTTAAATTGTTATTTATTTCTCAGTGACCTGCATAGCGAACTACGCGTACGAAGCGTCAGAGCCGGACGAGCTGACGATCCGGCCGGGCGAGGTGCTGCGCGACGTGGAGCGGCTGCCCGGCGGCTGGTGGCGCGGCGAGCTGCGCGGCCGCAGGGGCATGTTTCCCGACAACTTCGTGTCCGTCACCACGGAGCCGACGAGCAGGTTAGTGTGGCGTCCACTAGCGAACTACGCGTACGAAGCGTCAGAGCTGGACGAGCTGTCGATCCGGCCGTGCGAGCTACGCGGCCGCAGGGGCATGTTCCCCGACTACTACGTGTTGGTCACCACGGAGCCGACGAGCAAGTGAGTGTGCCTGCTAGCGAACTACGCGAACAAAGCGTCAGCCGGACGAGCTGACGATACGGCCGGGCGAGGTGGCGGCTGCCCGGCGGCTGGTGGCGCGGCGAGCTACGCTCACGCAGGGGCATGTTCCCCGACGACTTCGTGTCCGTCACTACGTAGCCGCGCAGGTAATTGTGGCGTCAACCTGCTAGCGAACTACGCGGACGAAGCGTCGGAGCCGGACGAGCTATCTGACCGTCCGCAAGTTTCTGGATAACTTTGTGAGGTAAATGTGTGCCAACATGTGTCCCGATCCCGATCTGGTACAATATTTTACAATATTCGACACCTCCGTGTTTTGCCAGTAGCATCCTCAGTTATGTTTCGGAGCCCGAGATCCGTTTGCTATCAATTCCAAGAATTAGCTTATGCACTACAAATCTGATCATCCAACCCTCAGGACCTTATTAAAAACCCGGACAAGTGCGAGTTAAACCCGCGTGGTGAGGGTTCCGTAAAATATTGAGAATTTTCCTGTTACTTTGAATAGGTACTCAAACTTCTTATAGGTTTTCCTGTAATCTTTAGGCAATTAACTATTTTCCATATTTTTTTCAGTCTTGTAGTTTTGGAGATAAAGCGGGGGAATTGTCAATTTTCGTCTTTTTTCCTAAATTACTTCAAATCTGTTTTTGCTAAAATTATATAAAAAAATATCTGAGATGCTTACAACAACCCCTTTCATTTGATATGTCACACAATACAGTATGCGAAACTTTTTTTTAAATTTTCCAGTTTACCCCCAAAAGTGGCCCCCTTGTTCAGAATTCATTAATTTACTTTACGCGTCCATCTTTGGGTCACCAATTTACATATGATTACCAAATTTCAACTCAATCGGTCTAGAAGTTTCGGAGCAAATCAGCTGTGACAGACGGACAGACAGACGCACGAGTGATCCTATAAGGGTTCCGTTTTTTTTCCTTTTGAGGTACGGAACCCTAAAAACATAACTAATGAATGCAAATCAAAATATAGATGAGGTCAGATCTTGTCTAGCCTTACGATGTAATAAAGCACGAGACATGCCAAATATTTATATGAGAAAAAAGGAAGCCAAAGCTTTAGGCCGTTTAGGAATGGAATTTTTATCGTTAGCATTCGTCGTGAATTTCTAAAACCTGTGTTAGGTAACTTAGGTAGCTCTTAGTTCTACTAATATTATAAACGCGAATTGTGAGGATGCTTGGTTCGTTACTCTTTCATGCAAAAACTACCGAACGGATTTTAATGAAACGGTAACATAGCTCACCATTTAATATTTATAAGCGTATGAAGTCGTGGTCAGAAGCGAGTAAAGTTACTTATGTATAAACACGTACGTTTAAATCTGTTCATTGTTAACGTTGTTGTTCAATTACACTGGTAATAAACGTTAGCTAGAGCGGTAGACTTGTAGGCGGACGAACCGCTACATTCTCCTTCAAACAATTACTTAGCGGGTGTCAACAAAATCAAGATTCATTTGTAGAGATTACAGAGCCCAGTGAGCGTGAATCATTATACAGATTCCTCTGTACACCATTTGTAGTTGGTTACGATGAGTGTATGAAACGAAACTGTTGTAAATGTTTTGTGTGTTAAATATGTAAAGAGAAATGGTCTCACGGAGTGCGAGCGAGCAGCGTTTTAGGTAGTTTTAAAAAATGCAGGCTGACGTGACCTTTCACGATTGCAGTAGTCGCTGAATAATGAGTAGACATATATACCCAATATGTATGCCTTATTAAGGTGATAACCTGGTAAAGGTCGCGACAGTCCGCTGTATGCGGGTGGCGCAGGACCGGTCATTGTGGCCCTCTGTGGGGGAGGCCTATGTCCAGCAGTGAACGTCTTTCGGCGGCTGGTATGATAATGATATATACCCAAAAGTGAATAAAAGGTTTTGCATTTTGATTAGAACTTTTAGCGACGTAAGCACTAAATAAGAGTTGTAATTATTAAGGCGGGTTTGATAGTTTATGTAACACCTATTTTTCTTCGCGAAAAATTATTCGTAACTGCAAAATAGCACATTCGATCGATTGCTCTGACCCAAAACTACAGATTCATTGCGTCTTTCCAGTAAACTCTGAGTTTTGTTTTACAAAGGCGATCTGCAAATGCTATCATCATCATCATCATCATCATCATCATATTAGCCGAATGACGTCCACTGCTGGACATAGGCCTCCCCCAAAGAGTGCCACAATGACCGGTCCTGCGCCACCCGCATCCAGCGGACTCCAGCGAATGCTAATGCAAATGCTATATGCTCTGTGATTTTATAAGCGTGAACATTACGGTAAATGTGCATGCTTTATTTATGGTAGCCCATATAAATGAACAGGTTCCTCAAAGGTCATGTTCAAGTTAGTGTTAGCCGTACTGTTAGCCGAGACACCAGCCACCGTTGTATACGCACTCGAGATCCACTGGAACTGGTTTAGATACAATTGCCGTGCGAGTCTTATATTTCTAGTTCACTGACACACATTATAAGTTTTGTAATTCAACGCAACTGGTTCTGTTTTGTTTATTATAAGTTTAACACTGATCTGCATCGAATTTGATAAGGTGAAAGTTGTACTCTAGTTTAGGATGAGGACATGAAACGCCTTATAAATGCGTAAACAACATGCGAGGTCATATCGAAGCTCCGCATATATTACTCACAACATAAAGGAGTAAATGACGTCATTCGACTTACGACTGATGATTTGGTATATGTACTAATATATGTAGTTGGTACAACACACTGTAGGATTAGATCATAGTTTAAGGTACTCGCCTTCGGGCACCACGTTTGTATAGAGGTTAGTGTTAGTAAATATTGGCCCGGGTTGTCGAATTCTTAGATTGTTTATATTCTTGGTCATTTCTGGTATATTCTCAAGGAAGTGTACATATAAATCGAGCTTGTTAAGCGTGTAGTCATCGTAACGAAGCAGATATAGGTATGTGTCTATTTATGTTGTGTCTAATTGTTTAGCTCATCTACTAATTTGGATACAAAGATTTTATCGCGTAATAAACTAACTCACTCAGGTAATACTCTTAGCTCAACTTTGTTGTGAATTCCTCCTAACCTAGACTTTGGTTTTGTGTATTCCCCGAGTATGAATTGTTTGCTATTTTAGCCTGATAATTTTTTGATTAGCGTTATTTATAATGAAATCTTATCAGTGTGGATACGGTGGTGATAAGACGCGCGGTCTGCGACTTGTTCTGTGACCCTTGCTTCAATAACATATTTTTCAACTTTTGCTCGATTATAAAAATTATTGGGAACAAGTAAGTTTACTAGAATTTGAACTTTCTATTGTGTAAAATACTACATAATCACATTGCTGTTTCATTTTATTGGGCGGAGCACGCTTGTTCTTCGTCTGTATTAAAAATCTAGGTCACTGTCACCACAGCCGCTTATATTATATACATACGTGAGTAGCCAGCATACTTTTAGACTGCTTTGTCATTTGTTTTGTTTATTCAGCAAAATGTTATTTGTGAAATGACTAATATTAGTACGTGCGCGTACTTTACTTATTTTATGGACATTATTAATTAGTGTGATGCGGTCGCGATTGTCATTGTCATTACCCAGATACTTTTTGATATTTCCTTTGTATATACCTATATTCAATAGCCAAATAAAATACATAATTACTTATATATTTTATTTGGCTATTGAATCTAATAATTGCGACATCTATTGAGCGTTGTTTTTGACGACGATGATGACCGTCATAATTCACAGGAACAAATACAAAAAATACTGTTAGGTACATCAATTAACACTATAAATGGATCTCATACACTTTTTATCAGTCTGTGCTAGTTTTATTAAGTTGTACCTATTAGTGATTAACGCCTGCAGAGACTCAGTGCAGATTGGGCCAACCATATTCGATGCACTGCTACTAAATAGCATCGCCAACCATCGCTTACATGTGGTCCCCACACACTATTCATAATGACATTATATTACTATTGACAGTGTAGTGATTGAAATTAATTGCCGAACGAATGAAATTCTTGTTATTATTATTGATAGTGTCTGGGCCTGATTGGGCCGCCGTAGGTAACTATGAAATGCCCCTACAAATAAACTGAGAGAAGTTTCAGTCAAAGTATTTTACTCCGACTGCCCAACGAAAGTAGGTATATGTTTTTCGAGCGTATGTATGTGTGTATGTATGTATGTGTGTATCTTATTCTTTATTATTCTTTACCACGCCTTGCAGCCTGAACCGTTTGACGGATTTCGACATATGAGGTGTCGTTGGATTTCTCTTAATCGTGATATTTGCAAAGAAGCAGTTGGGTTTTTTGAAAAATCTTTTGATTCCACTTGTTAGGTATATTCACGTATGATTGAATTTCTCCCGTAGACAAAGTTTTTTTTTTTGTGCAATCTAATTTTAATAACCGCGGGACACAATATAGCTTATAACCATCCAGAAAATCCATTGTAGACGCGGGTGAAATATTTTTTTAAATCCGATAAGTGGTTCCTGGAGATTACCCATTACATACAAACTTATAAACTTACAAAGCTACAATCTCACAGACTTTTCCTGTTTATAATATTAGTATAGATCAGTAGGTAAATATAAAATTCTTTATAATATGTTCTGTATTGTTAAGGCAATGTTAATGAATTAATTCACGCAATCATTATGAATCAGAACATGTTACCACAATACTGTTTAAAGGGTTCAGTAGTGACCCGGTCAAAATTTACAGTGGTAGTCAGAAATGTGTTAAAGAATATAGTGTTGTCATTATCAATAATATGTTGTCCTACACTTCCGTTCTGCGTCGCTCTTGCCGTTTGTTTCGGAAATCTGGTGTTAAAAACAGAAAAAGAATTTACTCGGTCATGTGAATCTGCAATTTAAAAGTGTTGAAATGTAGTAACAATATGCAACACTTTATTTTTTTAAAGTTAGTGTATGCGTGGCTGCGTATGCCTTTGTGTCTGGAAAAATTAATGAACATAAGTTCGAAAAACAATTTTTCCGCACGCTGTACCAGGGATCGGATACCGGTATTTTCTCCATACAAATTGAATCAGTATTATTTCGTTCTTTGGTTATTATATCATTTTTGATCGGGCAATCTAATAATACGAATACGTTACCTAAATACACGATAGAGTCCTACATTAAGAGCCTAAAATAATTCAAAATATTAGACTACTTCGGGGATTTTTGAAAAAACCGATTCCGATCCCTGCGCTGTACAGCCAGCATAAAACCTCACTTATGTCGTTTTGTGGACTGACAAATCTATTGAATCAAGGACAGTGACATTAATCAAACTGAACAAGAAAATTGCCCTTGCCAACTTTCCACCCACTTTACTGATTAGAAAATCTTGGCCAACAACATGCCTTGATTGCTGATTTGGTCCTTCGAAACCGGAATATGGACGTTAGGGCGGCAGGCGTTACAAAGCATCACATTTGTTTTAGAGCATCGTTATACAGGCAGGAACATTTCCTTGGACTAAGCTGAAAGGACAGTATTATATAAGTGACGTACAACCGATCTATTATAATTGTTAAGCTGTTAACGAGGGCCGTAAGTGGAATATTGCTAACGAGAGTGTATCAGAAGCCCGACGCCGAAGGCGGAGGGCTTTTGATGACTCGAGTTTGCAATATTCTTACGCCCGTGTTATACACAATGTTTTTCATCACATTTGCGAGGAAATAAATAACAACAAAAGACAGAAAAATGTAAGTTTCATACAGCAGCACCAATCAAAAATTGACAACTTCACTTCCAGATCAGTGCTAGTAGAGCGCGCAGTTCAATATTTCAACCAATCACAGAGCAGTATTCTTGCGGGGCGGGGCGTCGTGACCAACTAGATTTTTTTATTCAACCAATCACACAGCAACCAGATTTGCTTAAGCCAATCAGAGGGTTCTATTATTTAAAAAAAAAACCATAACGCCCATGGGCGTAATATAGCCCATTACAGCTCAGTACGCTTGCGTATAATAACACCATTTTCGAGCAAGTGTGATGAAAAACATATTTATTATTTACATTTGAAATTGACACATGTCACAAGTCATACCATCACATACAGTGAACAAATTATTCTTAAACCTTATTGCAATAACATAAGGTCTGTCAACGGTCAGTTCATAATGTTGCTGTTTGTAATTTACTTGATCTTGCTGACGTCATTGAATCTACTGGATAGGGTTGAATGAAACATACAGTTTTTTTTCACCAAAGTTTAACAAGTTGTATCTCGGTAACTGTTAGAAATATTAATATGGTTACTAGGTGAGAATTAAAGTACTAAACCTGATCTATATCCCATTTGCTTAAAAGTCCATCCATCTGTTCCACCCAGTATAGCTTCTGCCGTACTAACGTCACTTTTCCATAAAACTTTTCCTTCGTTTTTTAACTGACGTGTTTTGTCTAGAAGCAGCACTGGCGTGACGGGGCGGTGCCGAGCGGTGTTCAGCTACCAGCCTGCCAACCCGGACGAGCTACCACTCGGCGTCGGCGACGTACTTGATGTACTCGGAGAGGTAAGGCTAAGTACAATACAAATACCCACGACGCTTAAGGAACTGCTATAGCTGGAATTGCTATTGTTATTTTGACGACCAGTTAGCCTAGTGGGTAGTGACGCTGCCTACGAAGCTGAATCCTGGGTTCGAATACCGGTAAGGACAAATATTTGAGTGATGAGATATGGAATATTTGTTTCTGAGTCTTGGATATTTTCTATGTATTTTAAGTATTTATATCTATTATATAACTACGACCAACTTATGTACACAGTTATACAATAAAAATATTCTATTCTATTCTATTCTATTAAATATATCGTCGTCTAGTACCCATAACACAAGCCTTATTGAGCTTACTATTCGATTTGTGTAAGGCTGTCCCCTAATATTTATTTTATTTATTGCTCTGATACTGTCGACGTCAACGATATGTCTACAGTTTTGGTCCTTATTCCATTGTATTAAGGCGAAATGTGTAACTTTGAGAGTTCAGAAGAACCTAGGCAATGCTACTGCAAGACCATAACGAGAGTCACTACTATTAAATACCTAGGAATTGCACTGGACGAAAGACTCACCTTCGGAAAACACATATCAGCCATGTCTGGAAGAGTTAGGAAGTTAATCATGGTGATGAAACGACTGAGAGAGGTGGCGGACATTAAACTTTTGCGGTCAATCTACTTGGCAATATGCCAATCGGTCATATCATACTGCATTCCGATATGGGGATCAGCTGGTACTACAGTCCTAATCACGCTAGAAAGAGCACAGCGCGCAATACTAAAGGTAATGCTTAAAAAGCCACATCAGTTTCCAACCACACTCCTATATAAAGAAGCCGAGGTGTTGAGTGTCCGCAAGCTCTATATCTTAGTAACCGTCTGCAAGATTCATAAACAAGTCCTATTATCCGATGACTATGAAAACATGCTAAAAGCAAGAATCTTCGCGATACCAGTGGCAAGAGTTCGCTCGGTCTTTGCTCGTCGGTTCGCAGATGTTGCGCATCCTCGTTTGTATAACGTGGCAGTAAAAGCTTGTGACATCAAACTTCTAAGCACCCAAAAGACTAAATTTAAAATCAGAGAATGGTTGAACGGCTTGGAATACAGAAAAACTGAAAACATACTACGAGTAATCAACTGAACAGCCCTGCATACGCATACACAGTCACTCTCAGACAACACTCACACACACACGCACACATACTCATACTTACACACACTCACACATACTCACATCACACAAATTCTGAAATTTCTCAACTTTCATACTCCAAATATTATTTAATGCTTTACCTATATATATGAGAATCTACCTAAATGCAATGATGTTTTATCGGATATGTAAATATTTAACTATGTTAATGCTAATGTTAAATTATACAGGCCTAGCCTAGTGTGAGCCACTGTTTTTTGTAAGGGCATAATGTGAATCATACTCTGAAATAAATTTTACTTTTTTACTTTTTATAAATTGAAGTTGACTGCCAGAGAGTATCCTGATATCGTTACCATATTTTAAGACTAAACATTTCGGATAGTTTTGTCTGGAGCTATGGACATGTGTACACATAGCTTTTGTATGTACACATGTCCATACAAAAGCTACTCACACTTGCAGCAAATGTATGAACCCGCACTAATCACTAATCGAAGTGTAAATAGCCCATAATGTGTTGTCGACAACTCGTTTTTAGTTGTCAATTTATTTTTGTATACTAAAATACGTATGCGTTATGAGTTTTGTTTAGAAGTTATGTTGCCAGCCACATGAAGGTTAAGTGCCTCCACTGGCAGTACGCCTAAGTGTTCCTAGGTTACGTACGTTTCAATGTTTGGTACCTATTTGCATTGGAAGCGCTTTTTGTCCACATTACGCTGACAACTGTCAGCAGTGCAATTGCCACTTTTTCTATCAATTTTACATGTAGGTACTACAGATAAAAACATCTGCAAACAGGGAAACGTGCTTCGGTTATAACATTCCATGAATTTACCTGTTACATTCATATGTTTAGCATTATATAAAAAAAGCCTTTTTATTCCTTAACCACTTACAAACAAGTTCAAATGTTAAATATTAGTTTCTAGATAATTACACAAATACTGTTAGGACCTTCTGGGTATAATATGGGTCTATGACCAGAAATAAATTTATTCTATTCTATAGGCCTCCTCCAACTTCTTCCACCTTTCCTGATCTTGTGCCTCGAGACAGTCATTTGAAACTTTCTCTATGTTAACCGCCGAGGAGGAGAGAGGAAGAATAGGATAAAGGGACTCGCACACATATACACACATGAGTGACAAGGATTTAAACATAGACAATACCACTAGTGGGAACGAGATACAATGTCAAATGTTCTGTCGCTCAGCGTGTCACCAGCGCTTTTTGGTTTGTCACCAGCTTGTTTTGTCACCACCTGTCAAAATATTGTACTGAAACTGACGTCACCGATATAACAAGAGTAAATTATAAACGACATTAGACGTCAAGAATGTCTTCTGATACTTCTCAATTTAGTAATGTAATAGGACGCCATCTATGAAATCCTCTATCTACGGAGTTCCTGAACAAACCGTTGCCTAAACTTGAATAAGTTTTCCAGTGTTTTGAAAAAAAAAGAACAATTTAACTGATTCCTGACAACGATAAGGATAATTTAAATAAAACGAATATATTGAAAATAGTTATCAATCCAGTGTAAGCATTTGACTCAGAGCGAGTTGATTCACAACTGAACGTCACGTCATACGTACGACGAGTCTATCATGAAAAAGCGAGCTAATAATAAGCCCGCGGGGGCAGCTTGTGGCGAGCTGACGGTGAGTGGCGACACCGCGGTCCCCTATCCTCCAGAGGCCCCAATCCCCAAGAGGATATCAATCTGGCCCTCGCCTCTGTGCAATCTTGCCTTAACCGGTCGTATATGTTTTTTGGACATTACGCTTAGGTCTTCATCTGGTTGTACGTCCTCTCACAAAACCTTTAGTGAAAGTGACTAGTTAAATGACGCTTAGTTGCAATATCCAAGAAGCAACCGGATGGCTCGCGGTATTTGAGCTTCCGAAGTGTTGTGGAACCGCCCTGTGCAACCCGAACTCAGCCAACTTGGCCTGGGTCGGAAATAGCAAAATGTATTAAAAAATTTGGCCGCGGGTCTGGCGATTGAATCAGCGGTTGCCTGAAAGTATGTACGTTGTTTTTATAATGAATGTTGCAACTACACGTTATTGCTCTGAATAGACACCTTCCATAATTATTAATAATAGTAGATATTAGGTACAACAAGTGCATAAAGCCATTTCACCCGAGACGTTTATAATAGTTAAGTCGAGGAATAAAATGGCTCATTTATGCTCGAGTTCTACACACAATGCGAGAAAATAATAAATATTTCCGAAATTTAATAAAATAATTGTCCATTCCCGCCCTGGTTTTATTAATTTAGTAATAGAAAACACGGATGTGAAATTTATTAAAGCAAATCAAGTAAAATAACAAGTTTATTCCACGAAGTGTTATTTTGCGTGTGGCTGTTAGGCCCGATTATCTTAGTCTTTAATACAATTTTACTTTGTGCACTAGAGCATAAAAGTGGCATTTTGTGTAGCATACATCCAGCACAAAGACGAACTTTGCCAGCATGAGAAGTGAAATAGTACATTGTTTAACGAGAGGCGTAAGTGGAATATTGCAAAGAAGAGTATCAGAACGTACGCCGGTGTTATACAAAATGTTTTTCATCACATTTGCGAGGAAAGAAACAACTACAAAAGACAGAAAAATCTAAGTTTCATACAACCGCACCAATCAACAATTTACGAAATTGACAACTTCACTTCCAGATCAGTGCTAGTGGAGCGCGCAGCTTCAATATTTCAACCAATCACAGAGCAGTATTCAAGCGGCGCGTGGCCAACTAGTTTTTTTTTCAACCAATCACAGAGCAGAGCAGATTTGATTAAATACAATATCACACACAAGCTCATCCCCCAATACAAACTCGCCATAACTCCCGCGGGAACAATTTAGGCCATTGTCCTTCTGTATACAGGCATGGAATAACACCATTTACGAGCAAGTATGATGAAATAGTAGATTGTATGACAAGGGGCTAAAATAAGCCATATTACCACGAGATGGATATTTTCCCGAGTGAAGCGAGGGAAAATATTTCGAGGGGTAATATGGCTTTTAGACCCGAGTTATACACTCTACTTTTCACTTCGACTGCGAGAAAATAGTAAAACAAAGATTATCCATCCACAATCAATAATAAATTCCACGGCGCAAAGATTATTCGATTTGGCGGCATACTTTTTTAATAAACATGCTTCGACACAGATACAAAATATTGGCACCACGAATAATCGCCTCTGAGGTGTCCAATACACGGTGAAGTATTATCACTCGATCCACGCGCTGTCTCTTTCTCATTGCATGTTATAGAAAGAGACAACTATGGTGGATCATCAGTATTTAATTACCGTGTATTGGCCGGCTGACCGTCTACAGGCGCGTCGTTGACGGCCAGAGGCGTTTTTGTTTTAATAATTATTGTGAGTTAGGGACTAAAAAACACCTGATATTTAAATTAATTCTGGTTTCTGATTGGTTGTTTTTAATATTCGCTGTAATCTGGTTAGTTGATAGCAAATACAAATGTTTTTTAAAGAGTGGTGATTGGTGGATTTAATACAGCGATGTGTTTTGATTGGTCAAATTAAATGTTTTAGAAATCATAAATATTTATACATATTTTCCCTAGGGGCTACATGTATGACTTTAGCCCCGCTTGCTAAGCCTAATATGACACACTTTTCGAGCATGAGAAGTGAAAAGAGTATTTATATAGTATTGTTTTGGTGGCAGGTGGAGGAGGGCTGGTGGCAGGGGCGCCGGCAGGGCCGCGTGGGCGTGTTCCCGTCCAACTTCGTGGTGATGCTGGACCCGCAGCCGCCGCCCTACGAGGCCACCGCCTTCGAGCCTGCGCCTGCGCTCCCGCCCAAACCGGGTAACAACACATTTCGAACTGACCATATAGCGTTGCAGAAGGAGTTCTTCCTAATTTTAGTTTGATCGTGGCAACACAATAAGTACAGGAATTTTAAATTGTTGTGTTGGTCATACTTTTTCCCCCACTCCTAACTGTTTAATCTGTTAGCTTTCGAACTTTGAGCAAGTAACAACCCCTTCTTATCGTTATCATCGAATTTAAGGTCACCACTAGCTTTAATCAGAGCAAACTATATCTAGCGCCAAGTGAAGTGTGTTTGAAGGCTGCCGAGGACTTTGCTGGGCATAAATCTGAGGTTGAGTAGCTGACATCGGAGGTAAGAGTTGAAAGTAATCTTGGTCAGGTGAACTGGCGACTCCCACCGACGGACGGTGTTCTGCTTGCGACGCCGAAGATTCTGTGTTCCACAGCTCCAGCGGACCAGGTATGACCGACAAACCACTGTTCAACAATTAATTTTAATATCCTTTTTTTCTTAAATTACCAGTACTTTTGTTTCACCCACAATTCCCAATTTCTCGCTTTTGTAGAGTCCGCTATTATCGTTAAACTAACAAATTGTTTCACTATAATAAAACCCGCTTAAGAAGATACTAAGGGTTAAAAGAGAATGGGTAGATTACTGCATCATTAAAGTGTTTTACAATAAATCCATGAAGTGTTTTATCCCTAATAATAATAATTCACGATTGCGAAGCCATTTCCGTTTTTATTTGATAGTATCTGCTATAGTATTGTTAATGTAGTCTGTACAAAAGTGCCGTTAAAAGCAAATATTTAATTAGCTCTTGATTGTTTGCTCTGCCATTAAATCCCACGTTTTTGCATACAGCACTAATGCTGTGCTTCAGATTATTTGTAAGAATGACTCAGAGTTGAACGCACTGAGCGAAGGGGTTTCCTCACTTTAAATGATGATTTCCTACTTGTGCCATACAATGTGGAATGGATGAAAATATCAGAAGTGCCTGATTATTTTTTTAGTGATAGGAATAACCTTCCTTAGCACCAGAAAAAGTTTCAGATTTTTCAGCTGCGTCAATTTTTTTTGAAAACTAAATAGTTTTTCACTTACGTTTTGGGTCAAGGACATTACAAAAAAATATCTTCAATATCTGAGGTAAACTGACACTGGTAATGACAAATATAGCTGCTGCAACTGTCAATATCATTGCCAGTGTCAGTTTACCACAGATATTTAAGATATTTTTGTGTAATATGTAATACAAGACCGATCAAGGAAAGTGCCGTAGTTGATTCAAAACTGTTTATATTTTTCAAAAATAATTGACGCAGCTGAAAAATCTGCAACTTTTTTCTGCAACCTTCCTTAGCAGGTTATTCCTATCATCAAAAAAATAATCAGGCAATTCTAAAATTTTCATCCATTCCCAATTGTAATTCTTAGGTATATGTTTTACTAGCTTCCGCCCGCGACTTCGTCTGCGTGGACCCGGGATAAAAACTATCCTATATTTTAATCCAAGCTATAAACTATCTTCGTGCAAAATTTCATCCAAATCATTTGAGCCGTTTAATCGTGATTGAGTAACAAACATCTAAACATACAAACATCCAAACATCTAAACATCCAAACTTTCGCATTTATAATATTAGTAGGATTTATACAGTTTGGAGTCTTGACTGCCCTAGACGATTTGTTTGAACGGTTTCCCAAACACAATTTTTCTTTGTAGTTAATTTTTCTTTCGCTATTATCACTAGTCGCATAATTTTCCATTCTTAAAGTTTGCCTTACTCGCTATTTTATGGTAGCTATTTTTTTCTGGCATTAGCTTACAAACGAGTTTATCACCATTTTTTTTGTTTAGTCTTTATTAGTAGAGATCCTTTTCTTTCGTAATTGAACAGTTTCCACGGAGCCCCGTTGCGCGAGCCTCCTATTAATGGGCAGTTTGCCCTTCGGAAATCTGAAGGTACCTAACCAACCCAACCTACCTACTCTTTCGCGATTGCAACGGATTTCAAATACGATACGGGAGCAACACGATTGTGGAAGTAAGCTGCAGTGAAAAAACCGGACAAGTGCGAGTTCAACCCGCGTGGTGAGGGTTCCGTAAAATTGCTATGCTCTAAGCATCAGGCGCTTCATACAAAATACACAAAAATATTGAGAATTTTCCCGTTACTTTGAATACTCAAACTTCTAATAGCTTTTCCTGTAATCTTTAGGCACGGAACTATTTTCCATATTTTTTTCAGAATTTTAAGCCTAGTAGTTTCGAAGATAAGGTTGGGAATGGTCAATTCTCGACTTTTCTCCTAAATTACTTCAAATCAGATTTTGCTAAAATTATAAAAAAAAAACTGAGATGCTTACAACAACCCCTTTCTTCTTCTTCTCGTGTCGATGGTTTCTATTCAGACTGTGCGGGATCTTTTTTTATTTATTTTCCAGTTTACCCCCCAAAAGTGGCCCCCTTGTTCAGAATTCATTAATTTACTTTACGCGTCCATCTTTGGTCACCAATTTACATATGTTTAACCCTTTTTTAACCCTAAAAAACGACTAGAATAATCGCGTTCGGAAAAAACGCGACAAGAAAATTAACTACAAATAAAAATTGCGTTTGGGAAGTAGGGTAAAGAAGTTTATTCTTTGATAGGATCACTTACTTGAACCGGGTTTGATACCCGCTAGTTTCAACGATACCAAATTCACCTTTTTGTCACAGTGAAGGAGCTATGCCGGGTCCTATTCCCGTACACGGCGGTGAACGAGGACGAGCTGACGCTAGCGGAGGGTGAGATCGTCACGATCGTGTCGAAGGAGGCGCCCGACCGCGGCTGGTGGCGCGGCGAGTTGCACGGCCGCGTCGGCCTCTTCCCCGACAACTTCGTGCAACTGTTGCCGCCCGGTGAGTACCACAGAGTAGACGAGCTGGCACTAGCGGAGGGCGAGATCGTCACGATTGTGTACCGCAGAGTAGACGTGACGTGAGCTGACGCTAGCGGAGGGCGAGATCGTCACGATCGTGTATCGCAGAGTAGACGTGACGTGACCTTACGCTAGCGGAGGGCGAGATCGTCACGATCGTGTACCGCAGAGTAGACGTGACGTGAGCTGACGCTAGCGGAGGGCGAGATCGTCACGATCGTGTATCGCAGAGTAGACGTGACGTGACCTTACGCTAGCGGAGGGCGAGATCGTCACGATCGTGTACCGCAGAGTAGACGTGACGTGAGCTGACGCTAGCGGAGGGCGAGATCGTCACGATCGTGTATCGCAGAGTAGACGTGACGTGACCTTACGCTAGCGGAGGGCGAGATCGTCACGATCGTGTACCGCAGAGTAGACGTGACGTGAGCTGACGCTAGCGGAGGGCGAGATCGTCACGATCGTGTACCGCAGAGTAGACTTGACGTGAGCTGACGCTAGCGGAGGGCGAGGTCGTCACGATCGTGTACCGCAGAGTAGACGTGACGTGAGCTGACGCTAGCGGAGGGCGAGATCGTCACGATCGTGTACCGCAGAGTAGACGTGACGTGAGCTGACGCTAGCGGAGGGCGAGATCGTCACGATCGTGTACCGCAGAGTAGACGTGACGTGAGCTGACGCTAGCGGAGGGCGAGATCGTCACGATCGTGTACCGCAGAGTAGACGTGACGTGAGCTGACGCTAGCGGAGGGCGAGGTCGTCACGATCGTGTACCGCAGAGTAGACGTGACGTGAGCTGACGCTAGCGGAGGGCGAGATCGTCACGATCGTGTACCGCAGAGTAGACTTGACGTGAGCTGACGCTAGCGGAGGGCGAGGTCGTCACGATCGTGTACCGCAGAGTAGACGTGACGTGAGCTGACGCTAGCGGAGGGCGAGGTCGTCACGATCGTGTACCGCAGAGTAGACGTGACGTGAGCTGACGCTAGCGGAGGGCGAGATCGTCACGATCGTGTACCGCAGAGTAGACTTGACGTGAGCTGACGCTAGCGGAGGGCGAGATCGTCACGATCGTGTACCGCAGAGTAGACGTGACGTGAGCTGACGCTAGCGGAGGGCGAGATCGTCACGATCGTGTACCGCAGAGTAGACGTGACGTGAGCTGACGCTAGTGAAGGGCGAGATGATGTTCGTGTTGAAGCAGGCGCCCGAACGCCCGATTGATAACTACCAGACATGATCTGCAACAGAATCAATGTGATCGCCATCTGCAGAATTGATACGCTTAACAGTTACAGACGCCAATATGACTTGTTGCTGACGGTCATGGATATACCCGCCGCTCACATAGAGCAGTACGCGGGACAAATACGCGCGCGTTCCATCGAGAAAGTATATTCATTTTAATGGAATAACTTTCAGTCTCTGTCCAACCTGAAGGTCCTTTTTTGTGCGTGCTGCCGGGGTTCATCGATTTATAAAACGTTATCACGCCAAAATATGAAAGAATTCTCGAACTTTCGATGGCTGCTAGTGTTACGACCTACATTATTTTATCGACCATAACTAAAGGTGCTGTTTATCTAAAAAAAAAACTCAGTTTCTAATTAAACATGACTTATCATGTCCCTATGTAGGTTTGCGGGTTGCGAACTGTAACGATAACAATCGAGTACTGCATTAGTACTGTTCCCACACTCGTTATATATTCATGAGTGTACCCTGATTCTGGTGCGACCTCGACATTGCTTTACTCTCAACCACGCCACGGTACAAATGCTGCGTAAACATTTTGTCGTGAATGATAACGGTCGGACAAACATAAATACCCGAAATGGCGGACATTGACACTCTGTTGCAGAATTGTTTTAGCCTATTTACTAGTGGCCCTACGAAGCTTGCTGATCCCGGTTCGAATCCCGGTAAGAGCATTTATTTGTGTGATAAGCATGAGCATATTTGTTTATAGATTTAGATTTCTTTATTTCACAACATAAATTTACATTATAAATTGAATTAAGCTAATTTATACGAATTAACATTATGATCGTAAAGTAATGAATAGGTCGTTATAGTCAGTAAACTCGCCATTTAAGTCGTGATACCTAGAAAATTCCTGTGTACCTGTCGGTTACATTTCAGGTTACACGCTTAAACTGCTGAACCCATTGTGACGAAATTTGGTATGAAGATAGTTTTGAGGGGTGGAATGGGGAGTGGAATTTTGTTTGGAGTTCGATTATCTAAATTAAAGATAGCCCCGCTGGCTATTGGACCGCGATCACACCGTAATATTTTTTAGTCACTAAGTATTATATCATCTCTTTGTACTTTACAAATGAGTTTGTTTCCGTTCTAATTGACGAACATATGAATAACGCATTTCAAACAGCCAACTCTTATCAGTTCACAGAGTATCATTGTTAGTAGGTAGCAAATTCTGATAAAACTGGAATCATTTCGACATCAACACTAATTAATTCATGTGCACTTCCTTGGCCATGTGTTTGTTATCTTTGTGTTTAATTAACTGACATATTGAAGCATGCTTAAAACTCTTTTGCTTACGGAAGAAAATTACAACCCAAGACAACGCATCTTGGCCATAACAGAAACGTTTTTCTCTATCACTTCGCTTATAAAATCCGGTTTGTAGGACCACATGTCTGACCACAAGCTAGTATTTAATATCTTTAATATCTGATGTGTGTTGTTATGACCCAATACATTCTTTTCATCACACTTGCTCGTAAAGGGCTTCATAACGCGCAGGCATACAGAGCTGTAATAGCCTTTATTACGCCCATGGGCGTAATAGTTTTTTTATTAAATTGTATCTGTCACTCTTACGTCAGTTATAAAGCAAGGAGGTTTTAACTCAAACACGATGTTTGAAAACGTATTTATAAATAAATTTAAACGTAAAAACACGAATAAAATATGATTAACAGAATAATTTAAAGATTTAAAAACTTAAATGTACCAATTTAGTGTCCGTGTAAAATATTTTAAACTGTGATTTTAAATCGTCGCTGTATGCCCGAAGGGTCTTTGCTCTAAGCGCCCCACGTCAAATTCAACAAAATGGACGACTGACATTTTGTAGTCTTTATTACGGTTATAAATGTATTGGTTTCCTCGCAAATGTGATGAAAAACATTGTATGCGACACGTACGGTAAGATTGTTACAAACTCGAGTCATTAAAGCCCTCCGCCTTCAGCGTCGGGCTTCTAATGGACTCTCGTTCGTAATTCATACCTTACCGTACTTGTAACACAATGTACTATTTTCGTCCATAATTTAACGGGTTAAATATTGGTCTTTTATTGTGATATATGAGTGAAAAACACTAACACATAAATGCCGTGAGACCACACCCTACATTATAGTGTTTTCAATTTACATTAAAAAACAAGAGGGAGTTCCCGAGCAAATATATCAGAACGTGTACCCAGATAAAATTAATTTCGTAGAAGTGAGTTTTTCCCGTGACACGCGACATGTTCGGTAGCAGTTGATTGTTTGAAAACTTAGTAATTGGATGTGAAAGATAAATATTACCTTTTCCTTGTTTAGGAAACGCAATTATCAATCGGATATAAATAGGTAAATAGAACATAGATTAATTAAATAGATTAGGTTCTTCGTTGTGATCGTTCGTCACACGATCCGTCCACCACGCGTCTGATGCTCAGTTTCAAAATGTTCGCTTAATTTGATGCTTTGGTTCGCCTTCTGTGACTTTTTATCTTGGCAAATCAGGAAGTAAAAATTTTCCTATTGAGACGTACGTATTATGTAATTAACAAGTTTGCACGTGCGAGGATCGTTATGACTTCAGCGTGACTTGTTTATACTGTTTTATCAAATCGACCATAAACACTGATTTTTATTTCGTCCCATTAGGTTTCTAGGAAACTTGGTTTTATCTCTTTTCATTCTAATATTTGGTGATCTCAGGTCTTTGGTGATTTATTATCAAAATGTAGACAATGTACCCGCAATACGGTAGTTTCCTCATGTTAATAGTAAACCATCACATTATTGTTATAAAGTATAAATTACGAAATATAATTAAAATCATAAAAAGATATGGACCTTGAAAGTTTAGAAAAAATATACATTTTGTTACTGTCAAAAAGCAAATTTACCTAAAGCTACCAATAGAATCCTTACGCTTTTATAGAAACAAAATTGTATGAGATATATGGACGTAAACGCAGTATTTCGCGATCGAAACAGCAATTTACTTGATTTTCCATACAAAATTAGTACAAAATTCGTCAGGTGACAAGCAAAACTCAGTAAATGCAGAAAAATAATTTAAGAAATAGTAACTATGTTGAAGTAGTAATAAGGTTGACTTTTCCTTTATCTCTTACGTGTAATTAGTAACTTTTGCTTGTCACCCGACGAAATATCAAACTGTGACGTCATACTTCAATGTCAATTAATTTGAAGCGAGGTCCGTCTTTAACTCAGTTTTTTGGGTATTTATGTTCTTTATTTGTAGTTGCTCCCGTACAAACATTTGTTCTCTAAAAACTGGTTCGAATGGCATCTTAAGTAAATGTAGGACACACGCCTATGGGAAAGGTACGAGATATTTTTGCTATGTTGTAGAACATTGAAACATTTGTCTCTTAGTAGTCATTTGTGTCTTATAGTCGAACTCATAAGCAGTGATCGGCCATCGGAAGCATTTTATGTCAATTTGATGACGAAATTATTACATGGACATGACTAATTAATTTCTTGCACAATTTTTTTTCCTACAAAAAATGTATGTTTTTTTATTGAGTTATTATCGAGGTTTTAACATTTCTATTACCTATGATATGATTATGAAGCACAGGCCACTTATAATTATCTATCAAACGAATGATCGAGTATACGTCAACTCATGTCTTCTACTTTCATTATCCTTGACGTTACTATCATTATTTTATACATCAAATCAATTGAACACTGGTAAAATATGCCTCGCGAATTTACTATTCGTAAATGGTTAAAGGATCAACTGAGTTGAAGGATCAAATGGATCCTGAATGTTAAAAGGAATCGTTTGACAATATCAAACATAGAAAAAATAATGATTATTTACTATAACTAATTAAATTCAGCTACTTTTTAAGAATGTGTGGTTTTATTTTGAACAACACCGACTTATCCATATTAGTCATTACTATTCATTAGGTAGGACGTCAAAGTGACATAAAATGTTTCCGATACAAAATACAAAATTCTTTATTTGGTAAAAAACACTTCAATTACATTACACAAGGGATTTCCGATAGCCGATCATTGCTCATAAGTAGCTGAAGTCATTGATACATTGTCGCTTTCATCCGTTTGACAACTCCGTATGGCAGTTTAAACATGACGTTATAAGCGACACGGTACAAAGGTGTTCAGCCCCATTGCGTTCCACCGTACATGTATATTAGTTATTGTACTTATTGTATCATCATCATCATCATCATATCAGCCGAAAGACGTCCACTGCTGGACATAGGCCTCCCCCAGAGAGTTCCAAATTGACCGGTCCTGCGCCACCCGCATCCAGCGGACTCCCGCGACCTTTACCAGGTCATCAGTCCACCTTGTGGGGGGCCTACCCACGCCGCGCCTTCCGGTACGTGGTCGCCACTCGAGAACCTTTCCACCCCAGCGGCCATCGGTTGCTAAACTTAAGTGGCAGTGGGCGGGGCACATTGCACGTAGAACTTATTGTATACTTGATATTAATTAAGCTGACCGACTTTTTTATAAAACTGTCATTGGAATTTGAATCTTTTACCTTGGATGGTAGAGTTGCTTATTGAATGGACTACTTTGATGCAATTGCGTCAACTTGAATGAAACGAACTACACGAGTAAATGTAATGTCACGAATGGTACCCACATGAATAGCTATATTTGAGTTAATTAATTAAATTTATTTCATAAAACAACTTAACGGTAAGTATACATTTTCTGTTTCGCCAAACTGAGGGCAGTTTGTCGAACCAGAATAACAGCATATGTTTGTAATAATTATGTACAGTAAGGGAAATGTATTCTCGTACCTTTTTCGCTCTTCTTACTATGGCAATAAGGCATAAAAAGGTACGTGAATACATTTCCCTTGCTGTACCTATGCGATCCTTCTATCCTGAAGTGACCGTATCTATGT
The DNA here is from genome assembly GCA_932294315.1 of Epinotia nisella. Lineage (NCBI taxonomy): Eukaryota > Metazoa > Arthropoda > Insecta > Lepidoptera > Tortricidae > Epinotia > Epinotia nisella. The sequence continues at coordinate 15,030,201 of OW028680.1, forward strand.
AATCGGTTACGCTGCATAATTTTCTGTAAACGATATCAATGCTGATAATAGATTATCACACATACTGACAAAATTTCACGTGTGAAAGTCGTCTGTCGTGTGCTCTATCGTGGTGTTTATAATAAAACAATTACTACGGAGAAAGAAGTTTATAATCATAATTAAAACCCTTGATGCGCGTATGTTAGGTACGTTAATATTTTACTAATATCAGGGCATATAACAACATGAAGCTTTTAAAAGGATTAAGAATTGTTTTTATGATGGAAATCAATCAATACAAACACAATACAATTGAAAGTTCATTTAGATTCAATGATTTTTTTTTTATATATCGAGAAGATGTTTTTGGTTGTACATGTGTTTTTGTAGGCATAATATTTATAACCACGTACTGCGTATCAATAGAGAATATCTTTACCTTGCGATGATGATAATTACTTATAGATAAGAGTCATGCAACATGCAACCAGTAACCATTGTATGAATGCATTGAGCATTTGGAGAAATTAGTAGTAAGTAAATAATCATGTTATGGCACAGTTTATGAATAAACCTTTAACTAATAAGAGCAGCCCGCGGTCACGCAACTGGAACTAATTTCGAAAGTGAACTACATTTCACACGCCAGGTCAATCATTCTTGGCATCTTTGTTGCTTATAACCACTGATAAAGTGTTTGCTTCTTTTTATAAATGCCTGTCGACATTAACACAACAATAGGCTTGTTGTTTGAGGCTCAGTACCTTCGAGGTAACTGCCGTTGAAACAAAAAGACACTCATTTAGTTCAGTATACTTGCGGCGAGCTCCCGCTAACTGAGAGCATAAACTAAACGCGTCTGGACATGTTGACGTTAATACGAGCCAATTTAAGCCTTAGTTTAGTCTGTTTAAGGGTTACTTGAGTAGGCTTTGTAACAGGTCGCGTGAACTTGTTAGTAAACAGTCCGCCCACCGTGGTTTAATATTCGATATTCTGCTATTGACATTTCTCATGAAGGTTAGCGTAGTCGTGATTTTGCGTAACTTACCTCATCGCATCGTGCTCGGCTGTGTCTTTTTTAATGCAGTTGCTTTAGTGGCGTTGATGTAATCGTGTCGCGACAGTGTTTTTCCAATAAATTGGAATTTTATTGTTAAAAATGGGGCTCGATATAGTAGACAGTGAGTTGCTTTTGGAAGTTTTAAGTTTTGTTTGAGTGTTTTATGTCAAGAATGTGAAAGGATCATGCATTTTGTTATGCTGTTTTGCGATGAACTTGAGATTACGCCTACACTTTGGCCAGGAAAGGGCAAAACTATATTTTTATTCAAACGTCGCATACTGCGATACTAGTATTATGACAACCGTCTCTTGTAGCGTGTTGAGATACATAGAGTAAGAAGTTTATTTGTGATTTTGTTTATTTCTCCAGTGACACACGACACTATGGAGGAGAAGAAACCCGACCGGCCGCCCAGCAAGAACTCGATATACCCCGTATTGAACAAGTATTCAGAAAAAACCGCCTCTGTCAAAGAACTGACCACCTCTAAAATAAGGTAACAATTTACATATTTTTGAATTGCCGTATTTGTATTAACAGGTTCACTGCCAGGAACCCGCCTAGCGGGCGCTCTCCGCGTAGGCGCTTTCCGCTACTTATCGGGAAAACCACGAGCGCGCAGCGATTCTTGACAGTACCTAAATGTGTTAACAAACCCTACGTTATAGAGGTATATACTGCATGAGTACGTACTGAAATACAGCTTTTCGTAATCATAATATGAGCAATTCCAGAAAAGTTTGTACAAAATTAGCATGACTAATATATCCGACTTTTAACTTTCGTTCCGGATGGTTTGTATGGACCTTAGAAGTCTTAAATCTTCTAGGCACTCTGTAATTTTGTCTCCTGCCTAACGTGACAGAATAACAGCAAGAAGTAGTTGATTGACCATTATACAAAAGTTTTTATGATGTAGATAGTAGACCTAATGAATGTATACTTAATAAATTTTCCCCTGTACTTGTAGTATAAGACGATATTACTTGCCAAATTTTGAATGTTTTTGCGGCATAAACAACCGTATATTTTAATTACGTTAACTTAGAAGTTTGATTTTTTCACAGCTTTAGTATATGGTTTTAATTTCAACTCGATACTTCCACGCGTTCCCGAGATAAAGGGTCTTGACAGACAGACGACAGACGGACAACAAAGTGGTCCTATAAGGGTTCCGTTTTTTTTCCTTTTGAGGTACGGAACCCTTAAAATTAAAGTAGACTTCAATATCACGGGTGTTATTCTGTCGTTTCGGTTGTTATCCGCCGGAAATCCCGGTGTGGGCTATGCTCGCTCCTAAATAATTAATTTGTAATATCAATGCGCATCCGTTATAGGCTCGTGTCCTAATTTTTTTTAATGCCATTCGAACCAGTTGTTGGAGAGGACGTTTCATACTAATTGACATTGAAGTATGTACTAATCGTTGTATGGAAAATCAAGTAAATTGCTGTTTCGGTCGCGGAATACTGCGTTTAGGTCCATAGTTTTCGTACAATTTTGTTTCTATAAAAGCGTAAAGATTCTACTGGCTTTAAATTAACTTTTCCAAGAGTAAATTTAATGCTACCAGTAGAATCCTTACGCTTTTATAGTCCACTATAAAAAAATGCATATTTTTTCCAAACTTTCAAGGTCCATATCTTTTTATGATTTTAATTATATTTTGTAATTTTTACTTTATTACAATTATTTGATGGTTTACTATCCATATAGCAACACTGTGTTATCAATTTAAACATGAGTAAACTACCCTATTGTGCCCTACATTTGAAATCATGAAAACTGATCCGAACAGAAAATTAGGGCTTTATAGCCCAATATCACGCAAACGGATCACTGAGTTGAAAAAATGGTATTTAGAAACCTATAATATTTTTGAACAAGCTATCCAACCCACACTTTATGTTTCAAGAGAAAAAAAAAATTACGTTCCCACTTTGCGAGTAGTGGAGGTACACAATTTTTTTTAAAATTTTAATATACCATTTTGTCCGCGTGATCGATTTATATACCCATGCCGAATTATAGCTTTCTAGTAGTAAAGGGTCACTGAGCTAAGCTGCAGACGCACAGGCGGACATTGTGAAACTATAAGGGTTCCTTGTTGACTACGGAACTCAAAAATTAAAAATATGATGGCTCTGACTTGAAAAAAAAATCTTATGCTATCATAGAGTGTGAGGAGTCAAATGAAAGAGGAGAAAATTTCGAGTTCAAATGTATAAAAGTATTATTCATAGTTACTTTTCCGTAGTCGGGACACAAATTTTTAAACTATAAATTATTTTTTAGTAATAACTTCTTCGCCATCCGCATCGGACCGGTCAATTTGGAACTCTCTGGGGGAGGCCTATGTCCAGCAGTGGACGTCTTTCGGCTGATATGATGATGATGATGATGATGATGATGAATAACTTCTTCACCTATTGTATCGCAAGTTCAGAGCAGATGAGTAAGAGGAAGAGTGGTCCATTTCTTAGGTCGATCAGTACGGATATCGAAAAAAATATCTTAATTTTGTAAGAAATATCTGCCCTGGTTCTATGGACTTTCGAAGACGGTATCGGCCAGCATCGCAGTTTCTTTAAATTAGCTTTTCTCATCACTTCATGTGAGAGTAACTTGCAATGTAGATACATTGTTGTACAGTCAGCATCAAAAGTAACTACGCAATCGAAGACGTCAAAAGCTCTTATTCCCTTTTAATAAAGACTTTTGACGTCTTTGATTGCGTAGCTGACTGTACTTTCTAAGTAATTTTCAATATTACTTAATATTAAAAGCAGTAGTTTATTTTGCTCTGGGTCTGGGTCTGCTCTTGGAATAAGGGCAGTTACTCACAAGTTACCGTGCCGCTGCACACACTGAATCCTATTTAAAATATTGAATCCCGAATGTCAATATTCGGGAGTGATAAACTCATTCAATGTTTTGTTTTCAGTATGCACAAAGAAAACACATTGAGCAAGGAGAACAGCACGACAAGTACAATCACGCACACAAACAAAAACGAGTCTGAGAAACTCATACACAGCGAAAGCGTCACGGACGGGCCGGACTCACAAGTAAGTACTCATTACATATTCGGGCCCAGTTGTTCCAAACGGTCTGTAATCAATAATCATCGTAGGTTCTGTTGAAATCTAATTGTATGGGAATTTTGGCAGTTCTCTGCGATGACAGAGTATGACACACAAAATCGAGGAGATAGAAATTATTCATAAACGGGCATTTAACCTATTTTTGCTATAATGCCGTTTAAATTCGTTTGTCGCTATCTAACACTTAGAAATTTTGATATGTGAAAAAGGAAAAGACATATTAGTCACCTGCTAAGTTTTAAAAATAAAAGAGTAAACGACACGCATTGACTTGATGAGTTTAATGAGTGTCATCAGCGGAAACATGTCATACTTTCTTCTTACTTAGACTATGAATAATTCTGCGAAAATCCTTATCAAAATGACTAATACTGTTATTCATAGGCATGTTGTAATTTTAGTTAAAATAAAAATAAGTGTTGTATTTATGTGTAGGTTATTTTGGCATTAGTTAGTATTCTACTTGTTGTAGTAATACAGCAAGTTGGTAATTAATTATATAACCATTTTATTTTGATAACCTTGTGACTTTGGTTTTCAATAATGAGTTCTAGTTCGATATCGCGACACATGTTCTCCTTTATACAGTTTAGTCTTGACTTGCATTCGTATTCTACGTTAATTTAACGAGTATTAAGTATTATAATTTGTAGGAAAATATTGTTTTTTCTAGGGAAAAAAACCACCGGTGCCATTAAAGAAGAGTCCAACGCCGACCTCGGGCGTCACGGGACTATTCAGCGGTCTGAAGAGCAAAATGTTGTCCACAGACAAGTGAGGAATACTTACTTATATTAAATGTGATCGTATTAAGGGAATAGGCTATTCTACATTTTTGTAAATATATTTTAAAATGTATTTACAAAAATGTAGAAAGACTACGAGAAAGCCTTCGATTCATTCGAAACCTGGTCTGTACTACAGTCTCTCCAGCGGTGCCAAGTAGACTGCCGCTATATCGAAGTACTGAAGTGTTTGTACGAGAACGCCACTATGTCGGTCCGACTCCAAGATCGGAGCTCGAAGCCTATTCCGCTGGAGCGGGGTGTCAAGTAAGGGGATGTTATTTCCCCAAAACTGTTCACCGCTGCACTGGAGGATGTTTGCAAGACTCTGGACTGGAGAAGGCTAGGCATCAACATCAACGGCGAGTAGATCACTCACCTTCGGTTTGCTGATGATATAGTAGTCTTGGCTGAGACTATGGAGGACTTGAATACTATGCTCGATGACCTCAGTAAAGTCTCCGAGCGAGTTGGTCTAAGGATGAAAATGGATACGACGAAGATCATGTCAAAACGTCCACGTAGTACCACTTCAATCGGACACTTTACACTGCAAATACTAAAGAAATTAATCACAAAAAATACGATTTTGTCTTTTCGCGATTATCTTGAAATTGAGATGTCCTAGCCTGGCGACAAATTGTTTATAATTTAGCCTTATACTAAGCCACAGCGCTACACATCACAGTGCAAAATCAAGATTTACATACGTAGTTTCTTTAAAAAAAAAAGATATAGATTATCTTAAGATTCCGGGACTTAAAGTTTAGATTGCATTCGTTTCAAAACTATGATAGTAGCTGCGCGAGAGTTTTTGTCCTTCATTCGTGACATTTTCCTCTATTCGATCATCCAATAAAGTTAGACTGTCTCAAAATGAGGTTCAAGGAAACACTGTGCGTCGTCTAGTACTCATAACACAAGCCTTATTGAGCTTACTAAACTATGGGACTAGGTAGATTTATGTAAGATTGTCCCCTAATATTTATTTATATATATTGGCGTTTCATTCGGCAATTGTTAGCTATTTATAGAAATCTCCTGGCAAAAATGGGAGTGTCCGTCCCATCGCTACTTGTTTGCAAACATTACACTGTAAACAACCGCTTTCGTGAATGCCAGGTCAGTTTTCGAGCAGTCTGATCTAGATGAGACGTCCGCCACTTTGCACCATGTTTCGTATTTTGATATGTATTATGAAACCGCGATTAGAATGTGATTGGCGGTGACAGTTATGCAACTTCATACTAAATCAGTTGTGGCACATAAAAAAAGTGGAACTATAACAAGGACAACGAATGATATTTCTCTTTCTTCTTTCAGTAATACTACATTCCTTGAGGTCGGGAGAGCCCAAAGATGCTTACTAAAAGTTACATTCTCGAAACCATACATGTATCCCACCACTAGCCTGTATAAGGATTGTGATCTATTATCTATGCGAAAACTATATATTATAAACTCGAGTTTATTACGCCGGTTCTTCTCGAGGCAGAGGTTTACTTTCCGAACCGGTGGTAGTTTATCGACATTCATAGGTGCATGTAATATGCCTAAATTGAAGAATAAATCACTTTGACTTTGACTTTGACTTCTATAGTAAGACTGCATAAAACCCTTACGTATTACCCGCACACCCAAAATCGTAGAAGAAAGCACAATGTCGCTCCTGTCCCAGATTACAAGTCAAATTATGCTAGGAAGCAATTTGCCATTCAATCAGCTCATCTGTATAATCGCATAAATAAGAATATCAACATTTATCCGCTACAAACTTACCAGTGTAAACTTACCTCACTTGATTGGATAAAAAACTTAACCTATGATGAAACAGAAGCACTCTTCAATATAATTATGTACACACATACGTATACACACGCACGCATATACAAACACATACACACATACTGTACTTGGATTTATAATACAATAAAAGTAAAATTACATAGTTAATATGTTCAACATATATATATATATGTTACTTCTAAATTAAAATAGTTTAGTATAGCTTAAGTTATACATATTTGTACCTGCCTTAATCTCTAAACCAAATAGTAGTTTATTATGGGTTAAACTTACCACTTCTTGTTTTTGGAAGTGTCTCCTGACACAAGCAAAATTAATTGCTTACTAGGAGGCTTCAACCTTGGCTATTTGTAAAAATCCTTTACCTAGTCTAGCCATAAGTTCTGTTACAAAAGAAAATAAACGTATTTTTTAAACAATCAAATTTATTTACAATTATTATATGTTTGTTTATAGATAAACTAATGTAGTTTTTAAACAATGCATGTATTATTCGAAATGGCCACCCTTTGCTTTGATACATGCTTTCAAACGATTGGGCCAGTCGTCTATCGATTTACGCACGGTATCTATTGGGAAATTTGCTACTGCTGCCTTCAAAGATTTTTTTAGAGAGTCGATATTGGCATGTCGTTTAGAGCAGGCCATATCCTCTAGCACCGACCACAATTTATAGTCCAAGGGGTTTAAGTCTGGACTGGAGGAAGGCCAATCATCTGCTCTAATAAAGTCCGGAACATTCCTTTCTAGCCAAGTCTGCGTAGTACGAGCTTTATGACCTGGGGCCGAGTCCTGCTGAAAAGTCCAGTGTATGTTTTTGAACATTGTGTCGTTAAGTGGTGTAACTACTGATTCTAACACGGTATCTTGATAAACTTTGGCCGAAATTTTCACTCCTTTTTCGCAAAAATGGAGTTCTGAGACGCCTTGGTACGACACGCCCCACCAAACCATGACGTAAGCTGGATGATGACCTCGCTGAACTCTCTCGACTACCTCTTTGGCTTCTTTAGAATTGTGTGCGTACACTTTATCGTTTTGTTTTTTGTAGTGCTGCTCGATAGTAAAAAAAAATTTCATCCGTAAAAAGAATGTTCTTGTATTTTTCATCGGCGTATCGAGTTAACAGGCGTTTTGATCTCTCAACCCTCTTAGTTTTCAGCGACTGATTTAAAGTGTGCCCCATATATCTTCGATAAGCTCCAAGACCCAAGTCTTCTTTAATGATCCGTGAAAGTGTCCTTGCTGATATTTTCATTTCTCTAGAAAGGATTTTTTGTTTTCTTATGAGGTTTTGGCGTATTCTGGCCTTCACAGCATTGGCAGCCTGCTGTGTCCTAACAGAACGTGGTCGCCCAGATCTTTTACTGTCATCAATAGAGGAAGAATTGGTGTACCTTTGGATGGTACGATACACGAACATTCGACTTAACTTTAACTTTTTTAGCGTCTCGAAAATGTTAGCAGGCTGCATTCCTACCTTATACAGAGCAATCACAGCAATTCTGTTTTCTTTAACACCCCACTCCATTATTAAATCGATAATTTATTCCCATAAATTATACACAAATGGCGGCAAAAACATTCAATGAATTATGTCACAACACAACATTCGAAATTTAAATTATATTTTTTTTGTAATTTCATGCTAACTGCCAGTAACAAAATTTTTGGCTAGACTAGGTACAGTACACATGGTGTTACTTTCCCGCACTAGAGCGAAAATGAGCACTTTCCGTACATATGTTGAAACTTTAAAGAGACATATGTACTGTAAAACGTTGTACGATACACGTGCGAATAGGTAATTCGCAACTCGTGTCGATTTAAAACACTCCCTTCGGTCGTGTTTTAATTTATCACCACTAGTTGCGAATTTCCTATTTTCTGCACTTGTATCGTAAATAACTATTTTATAACCGAATAAACTTTTTTCATTTTCATTTTTCATTTTCATCTCGCTCGGACGTGGTATTATTGTTATCATAGCTTGTCCCGAGTATTGTCCCCAAACTCATCGCGGCAACACGTATATCTTGTCCCGAGTGTTGTTCCCAAAGTGACCGCGGCTGAGTGACGTGTGTTGTGACCGCAGAGAGAAGTCGACGGCGTCGTCCGGCAGCAGCAGCGGCGGCGAGTGGGACCGGCCCGACGGCGGCGCCGCCAGCCGCGCGCCCGCGCCCGCGCCCGCGCCCGCGCCCCCGCACACCAACACCAGCACCTTCGACCACGTGGAGCGGCACTCCATACTCAACGACCCGCGCGCCGGCAGGTCGGTACACTCCGGCACGCTGCGGCTAAAGCCCACAGACTCGGCTATAATATCCTACTAATCCATACTAATATTATAAATGAGAAAGTGTATGTGTTTGTTTGTTTGTTTGTTTGTTTGTCCGTCTTTCACGGCAAAACGGGGCGTCGAATTGACGTGATTTTTTAAGTGGAGATAGTTGAAGGGATGGAGAGTGACATAGGCTACTTTTTGTCTCTTTCTAACCCCCACTTCCCCAAAATGGGGGGTGGAAGTTTGTATGGAGCATTCCGCAATTTTCAAGGTAGAAAGCTAAAAATAGGTATGCGGACTATTTGTGACTAACAAAAAAATCGTGCATCATTTTTTTTTGGAAAAATGCACCCAACCCCTTAAAAGAGGGGGTGAAATTTTATATGGGGGTCCAGATATGTAGAGTCGATATGTAGAGCCGATATGTAGAGTCGATATGTAGAGTCGATATGTAGAGTCGATATGTAGAGTCGATATGTAGAGTCGATATGTAGTCGATATGTAGAGTTGATATGTAGATTCGATATTTATAGTCGATATGTAGAGTCGATATGTAGAGTCGATATGTAGATTCGATATGTAGAGTCTATGTTCGATATGCAGAGTCTATGTAGAGTCTATGTTCGATATGCAGAGTCTATGTAGAGTCGATCTAAATATATAAAAGACTGAAACTGAGATGTACCTTTTTTGTAGACGGTTAACATTACTCTTAGTACGCGGGCGAAGCCGCGGGCAAAAGCTAGTCCTACTATAAATGCGAAAAGTTTGGATGTTTGTTATTCAATGACGCAGAAACGGCTAAACAGATTAAGATGGATTTTGGTATACATACACTACCGGTCAAAAGTTTAAGTTCACTCTTTGTTTTAGGTACAAATGAGTACTTTTGGACAATATTTTTTTGCAGTTCGGAAGCCGAAATTTGTTTCCAACTGATCCGTTATTGTTTACAGAGATTTGTTTAATTCGTCAGACACATTTCACGTACATTTCTAAACGACGCATTCCCTAAAATCTTATGGGAATGACGGCAAAGGCTGGGCCATATATGGGCTTGCCACTTAAAACGCACAATGATCAGATACAATGTTGGTTTTTAGGGAATAGGGAGCCTGTCGTGAAATAAATAGGCTTTCTACTGTAGCAATGTAATTTTAAAATTTTATAATACTCTGATACTGATATGATATATTGTATACTGTTTTGAAAAAATGACACCTCGCCGAGTTTATTACGCCGGTTCTTCTCGAGGCAGAGGTTTACTTTCCGAACCGGTGGTAGTTTATCGACATTCATAGGTGCATGTAATATGCCTAAATTGAAGAATAAATCACTTTGACTTTGACTTTGACTTTGAATCAGTTGTTTAGAAATCTACGTAAATTGTGTCTGACTAATCAAACACATCTCCGTAAACAATAACAAATCAGTTGGAAACAATTTTCGACATCTGAACTGCAAAACATTTTCGCACAACAAAGGGTGAACTTAAACTTTTGACCGGTACTGTATAGTGTATAGCCTTTTTTTTGTTTACGGGGGGGGAAATGCGTTACGCAATACTACCCGGGTGCAGGGGGTGACCCGAGTGGTTATGTGGGACTCCCGTATGGGCTAATGAGACCCACGGCCTACAAGCGGCTCCTTCGCGGATGTCTGGGGGCCCTCCACGAGAGGCACGCCAGATATTTTGGTGCGCTTGCCTCCTCGATCTCCACCCGTTCAGTAGTCGACTTTTTTCAAACTTAGATTATTATACTTGACTTCACTCCTCACCGATTTATCAAAACATCTCCCTCCAGCTTTTGCAAGGCAAAATCCCCCATTGGGTGGGTGGATTAACATCAAAATTGCTGTATTTAAAATGTTTTGTTTTTAACCTTTGTCTCGTACATTTATTGATGTAAATAAATAGGTAATTATATTATAACAGAGTGAAAGCGCCACGGCGCCGGCCGCCTAGTCAAACGTTGCGGGATGACACGCCGCAGCAAATTGGATTAAGTAATGGACATGAAGGTAACTACTACTGTTTATGAACTCTTTTGTTTATTGATTCCATTCATCTATACTAATATTATAAAGAGGAAAAGTCTGTGAGATTGTAGCTTTTTAAGTTTGTAGCTATACAAATTACAAAGCAAGCAAAAATATGTTGGATCTCCGGAACCAAATATCCGATTTTAATTGAACATTGCTTGTTTTTGAAAAAAAGAGTAAGCCAAATTAAATCCGAGTTGTCTACGAATATGTCTGAAGCCACGCCACTGGTACCTTGTATGGTCTACAAGGTCCCAGGTCGTTTGGTCTAAAACCATTTTAGGTTTTCCTGACCTTACATCTCATTATATTTAGTTCCAGGGGACAAACCAAGTGTAATAGAAAAGCCTGAAGAGATAAAACCGCGTGCCCGCGAATGGGAGAAGCATCGCGCGCCTTGGATGGAGGAGCTGAAGCTGAACCAGGCCAAGAAGACCAGCGTCGACGGCAAGCGGCCCGACTCTCTCGGCAAGAGCGGCACGGGCAGTACTGATAGGTATGCACACTGAAGCTGAACCAGGCCAAGAAGACCAGCGTCGACGGCAAGCGGCCCGACTCTCTCGGCAAGAGCGGCACGGGCAGTACTGATAGGTATGCACACTGAAGCTGAACCAGGCCAAGAAGACCAGCGTCGACGGCAAGCGGCCCGACTCTCTCGGCAAGAGCGGCACGGGCAGTACTGATAGGTATGCACACTGAAGCTGAACCAGGCCAAGAAGACCAGCGTCGACGGCAAGCGGCCCGACTCTCTCGGCAAGAGCGGCACGGGCAGTACTGATAGGTATGCACACTGAAGCTGAACCAGGCCAAGAAGACCAGCGTCGACGGCAAGCGGCCCGACTCTCTCGGCAAGAGCGGCACGGGCAGTACTGATAGGTATGCACACTGAAGCTGAACCAGGCCAAGAAGACCAGCGTCGACGGCAAGCGGCCCGACTCTCTCGGCAAGAGCGGCACGGGCAGTACTGATAGGTATGCACACTGAAGCTGAACCAGGCCAAGAAGACCAGCGTCGACGGCAAGCGGCCCGACTCTCTCGGCAAGAGCGGCACGGGCAGTACTGATAGGTATGCACACTGAAGCTGAACCAGGCCAAGAAGACCAGCGTCGACGGCAAGCGGCCCGACTCTCTCGGCAAGAGCGGCACGGGCAGTACTGATAGGTATGCACACTGAAGCTGAACCAGGCCAAGAAGACCAGCGTCGACGGCAAGCGGCCCGACTCTCTCGGCAAGAGCGGCACGGGCAGTACTGATAGGTATGCACACTGAAGCTGAACCAGGCCAAGAAGACCAGCGTCGACGGCAAGCGGCCCGACTCTCTCGGCAAGAGCGGCACGGGCAGTACTGATAGGTATGCACACTGAAGCTGAACCAGGCCAAGAAGACCAGCGTCGACGGCAAGCGGCCCGACTCTCTCGGCAAGAGCGGCACGGGCAGTACTGATAGGTATGCACACTGAAGCTGAACCAGGCCAAGAAGACCAGCGTCGTTTCCATGCATAGTTTTATAGAAAAAAAATGTTTGTGAAAATTGATCCAGAACTGAGCAGAGCTCCATAGTATAATGTATGTAGAAATAAATAAATTGTAAATGTGAGGCTTGTTAAATATTAGTTCAAACTGTCTTTAAACTATTTCAGCCATAAACGGCATTTGCTGCTAAGCAGAGAACTTAGCACGAATTTTACTATGGAGTTCAATTTTCACAAACATTTTTTTCTAAAAAAAGTTTTCGCTTCTCCACTATTTTTGAATATACACTAAAATACGTGAAACACATTTTTTTGCACAATGCACCGGGTTTTTTTTTTGCATTAAGCAAAGGTAGATCCGACGACCATGTTACCCCACCAGGAGACGTAAACAGCGGCACTGATACTTTAGGTTATGTCAAGTAAACTACCATAGCCCGTAAAGTATCAATAAAATTCCCATGTGTGTTACAGAATCTTGGATGTCGGCCTGGAGGAAAAGAGATCTTCGCATTCGATGGAAATGTCAAAGAGCACGTCGTCTATTAGCAGCAGAATGTCAGTTATGGAGAGCTTCGAAGAGGTAATTGATCAATTCAGTTTAGAATCCTTGTTTAGCGGCATTGTTGCCTAAACAAGCACATGCTTTGTTGGGGCTGAGTGACACAAGGCAGTGCAGACTCTGCCTTGAAGCAGAGGAGGCGCCTACACACATCCTAACGGATTGCCCTTGTCTTATGCGCAGCCGTAACTCCATTCTGGGCAAACATTTCATGTGCCCGGAGGAGATCAAATTTCTAGAGTTTAACAAAATCCTGCAATTCTTCGAGTTTGCAGGATATGACCAAGAATTGTAGTAAGTGGCGATCACAATAGACAGCAATGGTCGCAGTTATATAAGGGCTCTTAGCCCGGAAGCCACTATCGGAATAATAATAATAATTAGCGTCCTTGTTGTCTGTGATATTTCTTAGATCTTGGGGTAGCTATACGGCGTTATAGGTAATGTAATTACATATAAAAAATGTAACGCAAATTAAACAAATGCCTATTCGAACAGGTCACTACGAACTACACACAAGAAGGGTTTTGCTTCAGTTTTTTACTTATACAGCATCTCTCACAAATCTATGATGGTGCTACGAACGTGGTTCGCTACAACATACGGGACGTAGAACTTTATCCTGTTTTGAATCATCATCATCATCATCATATCAGCCGAAAGACGCCCACTGCCTCCCCTAAAGAGTGCCAAATTGACCGGTCCTGCGCCACCCGCATCCAGCGGACTCCCGAGACCTTTACCAGGTCATCAGTCCACCTTGTGGGGGGCCTACCCACGACGTGCCTTTCGGTACGTTTTGAATATTGAAGGATAAATACTCTCGCCATCTCAGATATACCTTTTTTTAACGTTTGGGTTATGCACTCATCCTTCTTGGTCGGAGGACCAGCGGCGCTAGCGCAACTGACGCCGCACCGCGACGCGAGTCGAGAAAGCTCTACCCCCCTTTTTCTAATTTGTACGGTGCGAGTGAGATAGGGGGCGCTTAGTCGCGCGAGAAGCGACTGAGCAGCAAGTTGTGCTAGACGTGCAGGAAGGGTATGACGGACTAAGAGCCCGTTCACTCGGAGACATTCGATTCTTTGCGGGAACTGTTTTTTGTAGGATCCGATTTAGTGGCAACAGTATTTTAATGCACGCGTTCACACAAGCATACGGTTGCAGGATCAGGCAGTAAAACGGATCCTGCAAAATGTGTCAACCTATTTTGCGACTGCAAATCGATCCCGTTGTTCGATAAAATGCCGGCAACTGTATTTCAATACTTGTATTTACACAAGCTCGGAAAAAGAATCCTGCAAAAAAACAGGCCTGGATCCGAAAACCGGGCAGCCATGTGAACACATTATCCGGTTTTGCGGGATCCGATAATTAGTAGATCCAACAAAACTTGACGCCGTGTGAACGGGCTTAGATTCGACAAAACTTGACGCCGTGTGATCGGGCTTAGATCCGACAAAACTTGACGCCGTGTGAACGGGCTTAGATTCGACTAAACTTGACGCCGTGTGATCGGGCTTAGATCCGACAAAACTTGACGCCGTGTGAACGGGCTTAGATTTGACAAAACTTGACGCCGTGTGAACGGGCTTAGATTTGACAAAACTTGACGCCGTGTGATCGGGCTTAGATCCGACAAAACTTGACGCCGTGTGAACGGGCTTAGATTTGACAAAACTTGACGCCGTGTGATCGGGCTTAGATCCGACAAAACTTGACGCCGTGTGAACGGGCTTAGATCCGACAAAACTTGACGCCGTGTGAACGGGCTTAGATCTGACAAAACTTGACGCCGTGTGAACGGGCTTAAATCCGATCCGACAAAACTTGACGCCGTGTGATCGGGCTTAGATCCGACAAAACTTGACGCCGTGTGAACGGGCTTTGATCCGACAAAACATGACGCCGTGCAAACGGGCTCTAAGATTGGTGTAGTCTAAACCTAGGTAATTATTTTCAGACAAAAGTGTGTCGTCATTCCGGCGACAAGTCGCCGGCGCCGCGCGAGCCCGAGCCCAGCGCGCGGCCGGCGCACTCGCCCACCGCCGCAGGTATGAATGAATGAAAGCATTTATTTCGAGTTACAGAAGACTCATACAGTAGAAGTTTAAAATTACACAATTCAGCACCTATATCAAAATTAACATTAATACAGATAGGCACTGTTGGAGACATGCATTTCACAACAGTGCCTTATATACGGAGAATCAAATCTGCCTGCTATTAAACGCAGGATGGGGTTGGGTATGATATCCCTAGAATAATTTTAATTAATTGATAGTTTTAAAACATTATTTTTTCTCTTTGCTTTTTCTTGTTTTCGTTCTAAGCCGCATGGATAATCTGTATTTTGTATTGGTTTCCACAGGACAGGCCTAGCCTAGTGTGGGACCATAGCTATGTTTCAGATTGTGTGTATATGTTAATAAATATTTTCATTTCATTTCATTTTTAGAAGAATAAATCAATATTAGGGGACAATCTTACGCAAATTGAATTAGTCCCATTGTAAGCTTAATAAGGCTTGTGTATGAGTACTAGACGATGATATATCCTACTAATATTATAAATGCGAAAATTTGGATGTTTAGATGTTCGTTACTCAATTACGCTTAAACGGCTTAACCGATTATAGTGAAATTTTGCACGATGATAGTTTATAGACTGGATTCAAATATAGGATAGCTTTTATCCCGGGTCGACGCAGACGAAGTCGCGGGTGGAAGCTAGTAAATATAAATACTTAAATACATAGAAAACATGCGAGACTCACGTTACAGTATGCTACGAGGTTGGTAAACCATTTTTTACGAACGAGAGTCTATTATAAGCCCTTCGCCGAAGGCTTTGACGGATCGAGTTTGTAATAGTGCAGTCAGCATCAAAAGTAACTAAGCAATCGAAGACGTCAAAAGCTCTTATTCCCTTTTAATAAAGACTTGACGTCTTCGTTTGCGTCTACTTTTGATGCTGACTGTAAGTACATTACTTACTCAGCCAGGGCGGTAAAACAAATAATGTCTCAGATCGCAGGTATTTGCCGCCTGAGTATTGCTACTTTGTGGCTAGGTGTGATATTTTTATATAAATAAATTAAATAATTAATTTAAATAAACATGTTTTATTGGTTTATCTTTTGGATTTATATATTAATAGATACATCAAAAGCCCTTCGCCTTCGGCGTCGAGCTTCTGATAGGCTCTTGTTTGCAATATTCCACTAACGCGGCTCGTTGAACAATGTAGTATAACATGAGGCAATTAGCCTATTGACCTGTGTCGCCCGATTAGAGTTGTAATTGTAACATCACGGATCGGGCCACTTAGTCCAGGCAATGAACTGACAACTTGTATGGAAAAAATGTCAAATTTGGAAATAATTTATAATAGCTAATTTTTTTAATGTAATGGATATATTATCAATTAAATAGTTACCTAGAGGCAAAATCCAACAAAAAATCAGACATCAAAGAAAATATTATTTAATTAGCTCCTAAAAAGTTCGGATACATATTAATATTTTTTTTATCTTTATTTAGGTTCATTTACATTTGCTTTTAAATATTCAATATAAATAAAATAAAAAAGACAATGAATGTTTAATTTAAATCTATATAATTACTTTCGGGTGGAAAGTTTGTTGGATTCTTGAATAAAGTATCTTAGAATGAAATAAACAAAAAAACCGGCCAAGTGCGTGTCGGACCACGCAAAACGAAGGGCCTATTAAAAAGGTCGTCTCATCACAGAAATTTTACGGCACTTACGTCCTTTTCTTTGAGGAAGGCAGTTTTTCAGCAATATCTCGAAAACCTCTGGATCGATCTTGTTCAAAACAATTTTCGGTGAATGAAATTAATAAGCCCTATGTCTATGAATTTTTCCATATTTTTAAAATACACCGTTTAAAAATTAGAGGGGGGGGGGGGGGGGGGGGACAGAATTTTAGTGACTTTCGGGGCGATTATCTCCGACTCTATTCACTTAATCAAAAAAAATGCTAAGAAACCTTATATTTATTTTGAAAGGCCTATCGATTGATGTGACACACGGGGGGTCACAATGAATTTTTTTTTTGACTTTTAGTTTTATGAGTGCACCCCTAAAAAAATTTTTTTTTGTCATTTTAATTACAAATCTATGTAGCGGCTAACAAAATACACCTATCCTCAAAATTTTATTCAAATACACCTTATAGTTTTCGAGTAAAACGCCTGTGACATACGGACAGACGGACAGACGGACAGACGGACAGACGGACATGACGAAACTATAAGGGTTCTGTTTTTGCCATTTTGGCTACGGAACCCTAAAAACGCTATTATAAATGAATGTTTTTCGAAACCGTATTTTGGCTGGAGTAACTGGCGGCATGTGGTTGACCGTGCGTGGTGTCCGCAGGCCGCACGCTGCTGGCCGCGCTGGACGACGGCAAGAAGCCCGCCGCCAGCCTGCGCACCAGCACGGACCTCTCCGACTACAAGCCCGGCAACATCGATATACGTACGTATAATGGGGAATGGATGAAAATTTTAGAAATGCCTGATTATTTTTTTGGTGATAGGAATAACCTTCCTTAGCACCAGAAAAAAGTTTCAGATTTTTCAGCTGCGACAATTGTTTTTGAAAAATATAAACAGTTTCCTCGTTTACGTTTTGGGTCAACAACGGTAAATAGATACTTTCCTTGATCCGTCTCATATTACAAAAAACTATCTTAAATATCTGTGGTAAACTGACACTGGTAATGACCAATATAGCTGCTGCAAGTGTCAATATCATTGCCAGTGTCAGTTTACCACACATATTTAATATATTTTTTGCAATATGAGACCGATCGAGGAAGGTGCCGTAACTGACCCAAAACGTAAAAACGGAAACTGCTTATATTTTTCATTCTGCATCAATAATGACATATGAGTCTGGCCAGGGAAAGATGAGCCTACAAAACGGCAGCAGAAAAAAAAAACCAGTCAAGTGCGAGTCTCACTCGCGCACCGGGGGTTCCGTACAAAATTTCATACAACATACTCGTCTTGCCCCGCCCATTAATTTAAAAAAAAATCTTAATAACGTATAGTGTAATTAAGTCATGAGTACATCCAGCGCCATTTATCAGTGCATTTTGGTACTAACTTGCGCAACCAAGGAACTCTGAATGTATGTTGGTTTTTCAACGATAATTCTTTATCAAGTAAATTAATTTCGATTATTCTTTTATTTTTATTTTAGAAGGTACTTTCAGAATAATTTCATGAATGAAAGTAATGAATGTAAAGAAAAAAAAATTACAGATGTATTCAATTAGAAACTTTAAAAAAAATGTCTTTTGACGAATAAAAAAAAAGCACGTTAATATTAATCATATATATTATGTTCAAATTTTTCGCTTGGTAAACGTCGGAGCGATTCGGTCGCGGGAGTTCGTTGGATGCGGGTGACGCAGCACCGGTTAATCTTTAGGGGATGCCTATGTCCAGCAGTGGACGTCTTTCGTCTGATATGATGATGATGATGATGAAACGTCGGAGATAAGGGGGGGATGGGTATTTTTTTCAACATTTTCCTTTATATATCTAAATTTTAGCACTGTTGAAAATAAAGAAAAACTGTTTTAGAATATGCAATTCGAGCCCTTTCATATGATACCCCATTTGGCCTACTAACTAGACTTTGAATTTTTGCAAATCAACAGAGAAAACCACCCTCTCATCTGAGAAGAATGAAGTGAGCAGTACCAAGTCGGGTGTGTTCGAGAAGAGCACCGTGGAGCGGCTGGAGAAGATGGAGAAGACGGAGAAGATGGAGAAGACGGAGAAGATGGAGAAGATGGAGAAGAACGCGTCGCTAGAGAGGCGGCCCGCGCGGGAGCGGGCCGACGCGGTGGAGACACTCGTCGCGCAACTCAACACTAGGGTATGTTTATTACCACATGTTTATTACATGAGTCCAAGGAGCAATATGGTATTGACTGATTATCAATTCAGCAGCTCTTTATGAAACATCAAAAACGCTTTGTAAGTATGTAGTTTGTAGGGAACACAGACTAGTGACGTCACAGTTTTCTGTGTTCACACAGCGTCCTTTATTTGGTTGTTATGTATTTAATAATCTTTAAAATAGCAAGTATAACTTGACGCTTGATACTTTCGAGTATTTTCGTATACTTTGTTTGATGATAAAAATAATTAGTTTTAAATTACTGATCTAATACCCTATTAACATTTTTGTTGTTGCTTGTTGCCATGGTTACGTCTTCATCTTTTAAACATGATTTTATAAGCTTTAGATCCACTAAGCACGTGTTTTTTTGACAATGATAAACCAATTCTATGGTGAGACATCTATGCTAGTAGCACATATTACAATAGCGTTTCTTAGAAGCTTACTCCTGGAATAAATATAAGTGAGCCTGCACTGCCTAAGATAAAATACGGGGCGCGCTGCCCGTGTCTGTCTCACTGTTACTTTGAGTAGCATCAGCACGGCTATCACAAGACGGCGCGCGAGCTCTCTCGATTTTCCTCGCACTATCCGTCTCTCTCTTATTAGAAAACACAGAAAGAGAGGGATAGTGCGAGAAAAATCGAGAGAGCTCGCGCGCCGTCTTGTGATAGCCGTGTAGAGTAGCCGTCTGTCGAGGCACGCATGCCCGCACTTGTGGGGTTGAAAATTTTGCTTAAAAATGTGAGACGCAATGCACAATGGACAAGTGGAATTACCACCCTTACAGGTAGCCTGACAGAACTGTCGGTAGAAGAATATCTTGACTTAACTTGCAGCAATGTTTCCAAAAAAGTGAATTATTTATTAATCAGGATGGGTGTCACGAGTAAACGTTTTGCCTTCTTACTTTTGTTTCGAAGGAACCCATTATTGTACGCCACGGGTAGAGATACTTCATTTATGTCATTGGCACTAGTAGGCCACGGGTAGAGATTAGGGTGGTCCTTAAAAACTGAAAATTTGAAATTTCAATGAGGCACCCAATGATGTAATATAAAAAGAGGTAGATATGTTGTCTATACGAAATTCCGTGTTTAAAAATGGCCACCAAATCTGACAGCTAACGTTTCCATTGACGGCTTGAAACCGAGGCAAGTTGGTGCCAATTGACACAATTTTAGTGTGCCATTTTTGGAGCTCTTATAACCTATCTACCTCTTTTTTATATTACATCATTGGAGGTACCCACTTAAATTGTTCTAATACGTGAAAAAGTAACATACGTTTTTATTTGGTCGCTACCGAAATTTGAAACATTTTGAGGTTTGCATTTCTCCATTAAGATTTTTTATATTTTTAACATTTTACTACTTTATTGAGCTACATTTGATAAGTAAGGAATAATTTAACCGAGAAAATACGAAATTCGTTCACTAACTGTTCAACACTTATTTAAAATCAAATTTAAAGTCATAATCAACGCCAGAGTGCGTTTTTAGCATATTTTTTTTTAATGTTTTCAAGATTTTTCATTTTCTATCATCCAATGTAGCTCAATAAAGTAGTAAAATGTAAAAAATATAAAAAACCTTACTATGGAGAAATGCAAACCTTAAAAAGTTTCAAAATTCGATAGAGACCATTAAATCTTGTCCAAAAAAAAACATACGTTATTTTTTCACGTATTAGAACAATTTAAGAGGGTGCCTCATTGAAATTTCAAGTTTTCAGTTTTTAAGGACCACCCTAATAGGTACTTCATTAATGTCATTGGCACTAGTAGACAAATTTTGCAGCAAGAGACCATTGCCATTTTTCAAATATAACTGAAAGCGTTGAAACTTAGTATGTTAACATTTAAGTGACTATCAAATGAGATGCTTGACAGTCCCGAATAAAATATGTAACAGCATGTTTTTCCGTCTTCACAGATAGCAAATCTGGAGAAGCTACTAGAAGTACAAAACGCCAAGTTCACAGCTGCCATCGAGGACTTGACAAGCAAGCTCGCCGCCGAAACTGAGAAGAGAACTGCGCTACAGACCGAGATGCAGAAACTCGCGCACTGCGTCACGCAAGTCTAGCCCTTAAACCAATACACACTGAGGCCACTGCACCGTGCGCGTGAGTCCAGAGGATACTTTTAAGTACAAACAGCGACACTGTTAACTGGTCCTTATGACGTTGCAATAAAGTTCATGGCTGATCAGTTAGCTGTGTTTTCGACGGTACTAGTCGCATAACCATTCCGCGCTGAGTGTGATAGGTAAAATGAACTCTGTAACTTCATAGTTAAAGTTCAGTTTGTATGGCACCGTATAAGCGAATTGACGAAAACTGGCGTCAAATCCGTGACAATCTATGTGTGCATGTCAAAAAGTTATAATATATGTATATGGATATGACAAGACAGAACCCACACAGTGATATATGTCATTAATTTCGTTCATTTCATAAGGTCAGCTTTCGTAGATTTGTTTATTCTTAAATGTTCTAGAACTACAGGACTCTTCAGTAGTTAGCCAAACCATCTGGCCTTCGTAATGGTCTTGATAGGTATAGTACATTTTATACTTTCTGGCTAGTTCCCAGTTGAGACTAGCTAATGTTTATAACAGGATAAATTCTAGTTTTTTTACTTGTTGTTTATTATTCTAGTGAAAACTCGACAGGTAACTTATATTGAATAGACTATAATTTATGTTTATTTAATGTCGCTCTATTCATCAAAGTTCTTTCTTATGATATTTCTAATAATGTAATGGAAGCTTTACTCGATTTAGTGACGCAATAGGATGTATGCATTGAAATTCTTATGTAATGAAATTTTATAACGGGATGCATGTATGTACATTTATTATTATATTATAGAGAAAGTGATTTTTGTGAAAGTACTTAGGTGTGCCATGGCTGAGTTAATAAGTCGAAATTGGAAACACCGATTAATTAAAAACATATTATTGACAAATCGTACCTCATCATTTTTCTAATGTTATTTAAAAATTTGCAGTTGGCATTTTCGCAAATAAGTGTACCTATTACTTTTATCAAAATTTCGAAATAGTTTGTCGATCAGATTCAGAAATGTGGTCTCTCAAAGAAAAACGTGTGTGACTTTTTTTCATGCATTTCATGTTATGTCGGGCATTACCAACAATAATGTTATGTTAAGTTCGGTATTTTGTTTTACAGAAGATAAAAGTAATAGGTAAACTTTGTCTGAAATACCATCTCCCGGAAAGATTAAGGCGGCACTAGTAATGCGAAAATATTACGCGAGTTCCTAGTAATGAATTTAAGTAATAAATTAAAAATTTAAAACATCCCTGATACAAAAAACAGCTAAGAACCATGTCGGACAGACAATACTTTCGGTTCACCTGTTTGGGAACTACGATGCCGCAGACAGAACATTAAACTTATATCGGGGGTGAAAAACAGAAAGAGATTCAGAGAAAAATCGTACGATTTGATCAACAAGAACTACCACAATCCATGCGGTAGTAATTGTTGTAGATTAAGTATAATGCGCTAATTAATTACAAAATTTGTGCCATTGTATCGACCACGCACAGTCTACGCGGAGCGAAAGATGTATATTTACGTATATTATGTGATGTTTGCAAGACAACACCTTCGTTATCTGATTCGCACATTCCAATAAAACATTGAAATTATGTTATATGCGTGAAAACAATACGATATTGAACCAAAGTTTCCTTTGAACTAGTATGTGGTATAATAAATTACATTATGTATCAAGAGCCATATAGTTAATATATTTTTCTATATGTACAGAAATGATTTAAATGTTAACTTTTTGTATCGTATGATGTACCTTTTGTAAACATATCTGAATGATTTATTTGACATAATATTATTATAAGAAAATGATTATTCATTATAGTATAGACATAAATATGGCCTCGTTTGAAAGGATTGACTATTATGCCATTTTGTAGGTTAATCTTTATATGATGGGCAATCGGTAATCACTCTATTTAAGTAGTCAAGCTATTGAATACTAACTCTTGACTAATTCTGACCAAACGCAGAATTGGCCAGAGAATGCTTTGGTGATGCCCAATACATGCTTTATAATATATAGAACTGTAATTATGTTGTGACTGCTTGTCTGGTTGTGTTGTACCATCCAATGTGTTTTATAAATATATAAAGAATTTGATCATAATAAATTATTTTAGTATATACGTATAGAATGCAATGCTGTAATATTGCGTGATGTTGCGCAGTAGTGTTATAGTGATTGTAGTATTAGGTTACGATGTGATAGAAGTTGCCTAACTTACAGTACATTCTAAATTTATTTAACCTGCTTTAATCATGCACAAAATCAAGGTCACACATAATTTTAATACAAATTTACTTAACAATGTGGGAAGAGAATCCAATTCACTGTTTTTTCGGCTACCGCGAAACGAAAACGAAGTTCGCGTATCACCTTCTCTGTCGCACTTGCATATTTGAGCGATTAAGACACGAATACGATACGAATTTAGTTTTCGTTCGCGTTAGCCGCTCGGGCACAGCAGCCTATGGACGTTTGCGGCTCCAAAAGAATCACAAGCGCGGTGCCGTCCCATTATTGATTCGGGGGTTCGCTGTTGATAGCTAGAGACAAATGCGGGTCCATCACTCTCATCACAGCACCCTTGGGAGATCCTATTCATCACCAGATCCCTATTTCACAATCCTGACAATTGTCACCTGACAATGACAATTCCACGTACATTGCTGGGTCAATAAGCTGTCCAACAACCACATTAACCTGTCGACGCAGCCATGTCGAATTGTCATTGTCAGGCGACAGTTGTCGATTCGGCGAAATACTTGACCACAATACTTGAGATTATTTAAGTTGGCCGAATTGCATCAGTCGTCCATTCAAAAAGCAACAAGCTCAAAAAATTACATAATTTCAATGAGTTTTATAAAAAAAATCGGCCACATTAAATAATCTCGGCCATGCCTATTGAGCAAGTAGTGGTATTAATGTGTCTGCGGTCTTCTGTAATGTGGAGGTACTTCCGCAATTGGGAATAGATGAAAATTTTAGAAGTGCCTGGTTATTTTTTTGGTGATAGGAATAACCTTCCTTAACACCAGAAAAAAGTTTCAGATTTTTCAGCTGCGTCAATTATTTTTGAAAAATATGAACAGTTTCCTTGCTTTTTGGGTCAAGGACGGTCAATAGACAGTTTCCTTGATCCGTCTCATATTAAAAAAACATATCTTTAATATCTGTGGTATCTTTCCGACCGTTTTCGGCCATGATGACCACCCCGACTCCTATGTAGCGTTTTGGCGCTCGTGCGCTCGAAGATGTAGCCTATTCTTGCGTCGAAATTCCGTGCACATTGCGGGCACGTAAGTACGCCGTTCTGGTAGTTGTAGGCTATGGCAGCAGGTGAGCGGGCCTTTAACTGGTCGCGTTTATAGTCAATGTCAACTTTGCGCTGATCCTCGAACCGCGAACTTGGATGTTCACCATCCTGCGCCATTCTGACCCCTGTGCTGCCAAACACTCCCATTGAGAGGGCTCGATGTTGCATCTCTTCATATGTCCCTTTTGGATGTTTTCTGTGGTAAACTGACACTGGTAATGACAAATATAGCTGCTGCAACTTTCAATATCATTGCCAGTGTCAGTTTACCACCGATATTTAAGATATTTTTTTGTAATATGAGACGGATCAAGGAAGCACGTATTTGATCCAAAACTTAAGTGAGAAAATTGTTTATATTTATCAAAATAATTGGCGCAGCTGAAAAATCTGCAATTTTTTTCTGGTGCTAAGGAAGGTTATTCCTATCACCAACAAAAAAATCAGGCACTTCTAAAATTTTCATCCATCCCCAACTGGGCTGCTCCAAACATGAGCGAGATTGTATTCAGGCGTCGCTCTAATAGTGTCTAAAATGTTTACTTCTATTTCCATCTGCACGGCTATCACAAGACGGCGCGCGAGCTCTCTCGATTTTTCTCGCACTAAACCTCTCTTTCTAAGTGTTCTAATAAGAGAGAGACGGATAGTGCGAGAAAAATCGAGAGAGCTCGCGCGCCGTCTTGTGATAGCCGTGCTGATATAATAAACCATACGCTTTCTTATGCTTCTAATCTTTAGGGTAACAACTCATCAAGGGACAGTTGCTATTTTAAAAACACTCGGAATAATCCGTGGCGTGAAGTTCTTTTGAAGTTTTTTTTACTCTATTTTTATATGTATACTGCAAGCCATGCTCGTTTTTGGTAGTGACATTTCTGTCATTATTTGTAAGACTATAGTGAAAATGCCCTTACATCCAATATTTGACAGCTGTCACCCCAGTACATGTCATCATTGACGTTTATTGTACCGGGATGACGACTGACAAATATCGGTTGTTAAAAAATATATAATTATAATGTCTATAGATACTATCACATGACACTTTTTTAGCGATTCTAATTTATTACCCTTTCTTAGCTGCCACGAGGTGAATATAGTAACGTCGTTATAACGTACTTTCAAACGCTGTAAAAAGCCTCAATCCGCTCGCTAATACAAATTTAAAGAAGATGGTTGGCAATCAAAGGCCTTAGGAACTGTGATTCCGATATAAATGCAATTTATGTTTTTATCATGCTTCAATCTTAACACGTCAATCTTGTTATGTTGTAATAGTATAATTTATGATAGGATTATTAAGATGTATACAGTACAATCTTGAAGCCCATTTAAGGCCTAACTCGCAAAAAGATAATTCTCGATCATAACGGATCCCAACTGATGACAACAAAATTTGATTGTCAAGCCAATATCTGCATTTAGTTTTTGATGTACATAATTATACATTACATGCGTATTAGGTATTTTATAATGTACATACAGGAGTTCGGTGAAATAGAATGGTTTATATGATAAACCGTAGTTAACATTGTATTATATAGCGAAATTTTTGAAGTAATTTTTTAGTACTTAATTTATTTTTACGTACCTACGCTGTACCCACTTAATGCATTCCTAAGGTTTTAACGGTTCAGAATATTCATTATAATGAATAAAATAAATATTTGAATAACTACACTGTGTATTATTTTCCCATTCATAATCTACTAAAAGTACTACAACACTTAAATAGATAGACCCTGGGCCACCGAGCTCAGCTCGGGTGAAACTAATTTTCCCGGACATGAGACCTAGCTAGATTAATTTTATTTCTCGTCCCCGTAAACCCCTATATTCCAAATTTCATCGAAATTGTTAGAGGTGTTTCCGAGCACGTGATTGCAAATATACACGGTGATTTTTAATTCGTGATCAGGAACCAATTTTCCTAATTCAGGATTTGATGCCAAAAACGATTAACTCGTAGTTAACTAAAACAAACGTTGTTTTATTTCTGAACAAAGTGAATTAGGAATTGCTTTATAATTAAACATCATTGATTTTTTTAAAGAATAATAAACTGTCAATTGTCACATGCATGACAAGTAGATGTTAGAATTTATTGACGTAAGACCTATCAAAATTTCCCGCCAAAGCGAAAATTTGACCTATGTAGCTATTTATTCTCAAGAAATGTAGGGTGACCAAACATTTAGTGGATATTAGTATTAACATTATCATTAAATTTAATTGACTAAACAGTGATGTAAGTATGAGACGTCATCCATTGAAATCAGTTTTGACTGGTTATCAATACTTTTCGGGATATTGGTGGGGTATTTGCTAACCTAGGATAGAGATAGAATATATAACAAAACACAAAATAGATAAAAAATTGTATTTTGTATTAAAATATGAAAAACATTATCTTAAAAAAACATATTATATTTGTGTACCTTATACATCTGCTTATATAGTACCTAAACTATACACAAAAAATACTAAAATAATCCAAACTAAATGATTCTATTTGGCAGTTAATGATGAGAAATTAGAATATGGCGATGAGATCGTGATATACATTTGTATTTTCCGAATAAAAAAGGACCACAGACTCATGGGGGAGCAGTTACTTTACCGGAAGTTTACAAGGTGCCTAACAAACATATTTTGATTATTCGTTTTACCTAACTGTAATGGTGGCACCACACTTGGCGGTATTTGCCCAAATATTCGTTTTGCATCTCTTTCCTTCCTACGGCAAATGAAAGAGGCGACGATGTAACGCGAACACGCAACCCCAAGTGTGGTGCCAGTATGTCGATTCACCTAATTCGGCATTTGAGTATTAAAAACTGCACATTTGTCCCGCTCGCACTTACATAGTTGCTAGTAAGGGAGGAATGCTTGATGTTCGAGATAAACGCGAACATGTTTAGCTCGGTAGGGGACGCCGCGCCGTTTATGCGGATTACGAGTCTCACCAAAAAAGGAGTGTCTTCTGCCACTTCGGGTATGCGAGTTGAGTGGTATAGCTGTTCGTAAAAGCGCTTTATCTCACCCAAGTTTAGGTTTAGAAGAAACGATTCTAACATCTTTAGTTTTCAACTTGGCCCTTATTCCGCTCGATGGCCTCTTCAATACGATTTGTATTGAGTTGGCGCAGATTGTGGGCAAGGGACTTGGAGATCTGTTTGATGGCTGAAGACTGTAAAATCATTTCACTCCTTACCTCCATGAGCTTCTGATTGAAGGTAGAGAGCCTTTTAGTTCTGCTGGTCTTTTGGGCCTTGAAGGACTTGGACACAGTGACACGGACAGCTTCTACAACACCCGTCGTTGAATTCGTTCACATCGCCGTTTAGGCAATCGAAACGGTTTTGGAGTCCCGGCTGACAGCTCTCGGGGTTTTGAAGTTGGGTTGGTGCTGGACGGAGCGTAGACTTCATAAATGTTACTTGACACATATACTCAATGTGCCTCTTACATCTGATCACTCCCGGTTTTATCCGTATTGATCACATACATCATTGTGTATATGCTTCCTAGTCGACGGTTCCAGGTCCACTTTCTGTGCTCGCGTTTCTAGGAGGAATTCATCATGTGGAATCCCTTCCTCCAAGAAGGCAGTAGTTGGCCCCGGTGGATCCAAATTGCCCCAGTCTCAGCTCTGCACCATCTCTCTTGCCTAATTTCGCGTTAAAGTCGTAAATTAGGTTTTGGAACTATGCATGGCCTTCAATATACCTTCATACATAGCCTCCCTCTTCGTCGGAGTGTGCCGAGGTCAGCGCGTAAACCTGTATGACCTTCAACGAGTACCTGTTGGGTACTCTTGAGTATTAGGTACGCCACCCTAGTCGACACACTCGATCTTCACCATGATGTTCACGAGGGACTTGTGGACGAGGAACCCAACACCTCCCAGGGACTGTTGGTTACCCTCCTGGGAATAGAGCAAGTTGCCGGATTTGAGGGTTATCGTGTCCTCCCTGGAAGATAAGTATTCGGACTTCAGATAACCCAACGCAACTTCCTCCAATTCAGCTAACCTTTCGTCGGTCCGCAGTGTGCGCATGTTTGATGTTGCCAAGGTCCGGGTCGGTGGTGGTAGCCGGATCTCCGCCGGAGATTCTTAGCACCCCCGACCACGCCAGTGCCCTGGCCGCTGCCATAACCAGGGTACCGGGGGCCGCCGGAATCTCGGGACCGTGGCTTGGTTGTATTTATCATTGAGGCGATAGCAGTAATTCCACCGCACTCCAGGGATGCTGCTACCCATCCTCCGGTGGTTTTGGTTGTAGTTTTAGGACGTACCCGGGTCCAACGGGTCCGGGAAACGTTACATTAGATCAAACAATTTTATATCATATACCATGCACCGGTGTAAAATGTACGAGATGATGTAGTCACAAGTCGCTGTTCACGATAAACCTGTTGCCCTCCGAGTGCTTGCCGGTGTACTTGTGATTGCATTTGCCGTAGGCTCCTGAAAAAAAATAATGTATCATATTGTGTGCAATGAGGAATGCATATTGGATATGGAAATGATATCCTTGCCTTGGACAGAACGGAATTTAGGGTCGAGGTGCTCCGGTACTCAGTTGATGAGTAAGTATTTGAACTTTAAAAATATACATTTTTAATTGTCAAAAACATGATACACAGGATACAAGTTATTGGGTTCTGAGCTAGGATTTCCTGTGTTACAGGACCCAGTAGAATAGCAAGGTCACGATATATTAATTAACATGCATTCGTACAGGGTAAACAAACAAGTAAGTATATAGGTAATAAATATTTTGCAGTTACAAAGCTACAATAATTTTAGTTCTATCAGTGTATGAGCGTGAGTGTGTGTGTGAGTGCGTGTGTGTGCATGAGTATTTTCTAGTGCAGGTATAAATAAATAAATAAGAGCTACATAAGCCTAAATTACGCCCACGGGCGTAATGGTTTTTTCTTAATTAGTATCTGTCACTCATGCGTCAGTTATACCTAAAGCAAAGAGGTTTTAACTTACATACGATGTTTGAAAACCTATTTATAAATAAATCTAAACGTATAAAAACTCTATCTAAAAGTTAAAATGTGGTAATTTATAATCAAACTTGACATTTGCGAAATCATCTTAAGTTAGATGGAAGCCATTTTTAAAAGAAGGTAAGAAGAAGATGACATTTTGTATTTTTTATTGCGAATAGTATAGTTTTTGTTTCAAATGTATTTGTACACACACTCGTAAGCTAAGAACCTGCTTGTGGCACAATGTACTATTTTGACAGAGACTTTACCTCTGTGTTTGCCCAACGCGCTAAAGTCCACCGGCAGCGGCCGTCCCCGCGGCGCCGGGCGCCCGGCCTCCACCTCGGGCTCCTGCCGCGGCCGGCGCACCCGCATGAACTCGCCCCGCGTCTGCGCCTGTGCGCGCTCGCTCGCGCCCACGCGCCGCGAGTCCAGGAAACGCAGGTTGCTCAGCTTGTATATTACGAAGTACCTGTGAACGGAAACGGATTCACCTGTCATAATCTCCATGTTTAACCATATAACCAAATCATTCGTAAGGTAACCACAATAGCCTCATTTTGCAAACTCGCCACGCCATCGCCAGCTCTATAGTTAATAGCCTGAACAAAATTAAATGGCACATAGTTCACTCTCCGTTTCACCCGTCATCCATTACAACCATCACCCACCATATACACAGAATCGCTAGTTCCATTAGAAATCATTTACTACAAAGTAATCGTGGATTCAGTCGCCGGGGGCTGTTTTCCCGTAGGTAAAGTAGATTTTAGAGAGGATCAAATGTCTGGGACCAACTACAACTAGTAGGTCTGTGAACTGTAGAGTTCGTGAGCATGTCTTTATTTTTGGCCCAAGCTGAAGCATACAACTTTCATTCGCTTCGCTGGCTCGTTCGATTACAGCACAACAAAAGACAAAAATAAGAGTCAAAAATCAGACACAGCGATCAAAAAAACGACGAAGCGTTTCGAGAAAAGGTGGGCAGTGCCTGCCCTTGCGCTTGACTCGTCTTGGCGGGGGCACTACGGTGCCCCCAGACTCGATAGCGACTGCAAAAAAGGTTCACACAACTTGGTATCCAAACTAACAGTAGTATGCGTTTAGGTAGGTACCTACATACATAGTTGTCGTACCATAAAATTTTTATTGATACGAGAATCCTTTTGGTAACTTTTAATTTAGTCTTGAACGATAAAAAAAAAACATTCATATCTTTAGTGCCCTTTTATGAATTAGATTATTTTTAGTAATTTACAAATAGCTGTCCCAGTTGCCAATTTGATGGTTTACCATACATATGTTATATTGATGTCATCGAGGAAACTATCTTCTTTTGGGGTAATTCTACAAATCGGGAAAATGCATTAAAGCCCAAAAGAAATGTCTGCGGTGCAAAGCTTTAAGGGGGTGATAGTCGGGGTATTTTTGAACAACTTTTAATATGGGGGCAACCATGAAATCGCAAAAAAAATCAGGTGTCCCATACTAAAGTTCAGTTTCTATTCCACCAAATTGTGTGAAGAGCTGATTTTTATTTTTGTTTTTGCGTATTCAGGGTTGCTCCCATATTAAAAGTTGCTCAAAAATACCCCGACTATCACCCCCCTAAAGCTTTGCACCTAGCTACCAAACACACTGTATATATGAAATACCTAGTCAATTTTGTGATCCAAATTCGAAACCAATTTTGTAAATATAAAAGTGCCCGCCTTCATAATAAATTAAAAGCAATTACAAGTCATACAGCATTTTTGCAAAAAAGCATACTTGTAAGATTTTCAATAAACTACATAGGTACTATTGTTGGAACAGCAGAAAATGATGTTGATTTAACACTATTAAAAAAAACTATTAAGAAATAGTACATTCATGATATTTTTAATTTTTTAATTTTGCTCTGACCTGATACTACTACGAGTATACACTTTACCTTCCAATATGTAGCGACTAATGTACACTTTGCGGGCAATTTTGGAGAAAAGCTTATTATTCAATACATGATTTTTAACGGACCTATGCACTTAATTAATAATTACTTCATAATTTATATTTTTAATAATTTTGACTACATAATGTTAATTATTTGTAAAGCATGCTGCATGCGGAAGCATGTTACTAAAATATAACCCTATTTGTATGCCGCAAGGCGAGCATCGTGATACTGAACAAAAATGTAATACTTACCTAATAAATGGGTAACTACCTATGTATGTTGGACAAATAAATCTTTTAATCTTTACAGTCAACGTCAAAAGTAAGTGATCAAAATCAATATTTCAAAACATGTTCAAGCGTGACGCCCCAGATATAACAAATTATACGAGTGTCATTTTTAACTGAACATTTAATTCATCATCATCATCATCATCATCATATCAGCCCAAAGACGTCCACTGCTGAACATAGGCCTCCCCCAAAGAAAATGATCATAATAACATTAATAACACCAACAATAATAATATCAATATGTCAAAGTGAAATAATAATACACGATGTTATAACTATATCTGTAGGTACTGGAAACTTCAATGAATAACACATTTTTACAGTAGACGGCAAACAACTTGAGCAACTTGACGACCGAATAGCCTGGTGGTTAGAGAACCTGACTATAAAGCTTGAGGTCCCGGGTTCGATCCCCGGTCGGGACAGATAATTGTATGATGAATACGAATGTGTGTTCTCGATTCTTGGATGTCTTTATCTATATAAGTATGTTCATACGATGTCTAGTACCCATAGTACAGGCTTTGCCTAGTTTGGGACTAAATCAAATTGGTGTGAATTGTCCCACGAAAAAATAAATGACCTTGCGTGCGCAGAAGTGTTGTGATCATTATCATCATCATATCAGCCGAAAGACGTCGACTGCTGGACATCGTCCTGCGCCACCCGCATCCAGCGGACTCCCGCGACCTTTACCAGGTCATCAGTCCACCTTGTGGGGGGCCAGTGATAAAGTGATTAAATTTGTATACCGCGTCGGTGGCAAACAAGCGTACCGCCCGCCTGATGGTAAACGGTTTGTTGCAATAAATAATGATTCGTTGACTTTCTTGTGAGAGTTACTTATTGAGGTATTGTAGTCTGTTATTTTTTTAATTGTTTGTTGTGTTTTATTACGCAAAGACTACCTATGCCACTACAAATTCACGGAGTTTATTTTTGATTTTTATTACATTCCAAAGAGAGTTGTCAGTGATTAGTTAAAAATTACACATAGGTAGGTACACGTTATTACACAAAGAAATGTGTATTTTGTAATTTCTTAAAAGTGGATTCCTTTTTTTAAACGTAAGTGGTGGTAAGTGTAGGATGTGCAAACTTTCCCCCACGACGTCATCGAATGCTCAAGAAGTTTGCTACACCTTTATATCAAGTAACGAACAAATGAAATTCAAAATTTAAAATCGTCGTAATAAAAACTAGACATTAAAATGGATTTATTCCAAAAAATCAAGTTGAAGTAATAGGAACTAACACCTCTCACGGAGTTATAGGTAGTCACTTCACGTGTTTGTCTGACGAATATAACCGAGATTAAACAAATATCTGACTACTAGTATACCGAGGAGATCTTGCGAGGTCATGCAGTCCCAAAAACACGTATTTTATAGATAATCAGTTTAATTTGAAAAACTCAATAATGATTCACTGTTTGAATGGCATGTCACTTAGTTTTCAAGATTCGAGACGAGTTAATTTACTTCTGATAAACTAGAGTAACTTAATTTTTGTATAGGTGCATAATACCTATATATTATTTTGGGATCCTATTTCATAAGTTTGAATTAGAAATCCAAACCTTTGATATAAGCTCTATGCTCTCTCCTCTCCTCTATTATCCTAATTAAAATATCCCACCTACGTTGATATTATATCCTGCTAAACTCTAAGGAAGAGCGGTGTCTCTTGACACAGGCATCTTGATTGCTTAAAAAGAGGCACCAGCCTAAGTAATATTGTAAAGTGTTTTTTAGTTACTGAATAAATCATTTATCATTATCATTATCAAGTTTCTTTTGCTGTTGACTGTACATACTAGTTGTATCGCATAATTGCCATTAAGACGACCGGCGAAGCGGATAGTTAAACGTTTCGATTGCCAGATACGACTGAATGGTCCAGGGCGTTCCTGAATTATGTTGCGCCCGTGTAATAATTGGCTACCTCATTGTTCTTGGTTTCACATCCTTGAAAATGTGAATTAGGTATATTAAGCTAGTGGCTCTGTGAGCTGCAGAACTAGCGAGCCTGACTTTTATTAAAGTCTTTTTTTACAACTAGGAAAAATTGATTCAACGTAAAAAAAACTATACACAATTAACGAACCTGCTCACAAAACTTCACGAGAATCGGTTGAGAAATGCGACCTGTAGAGGAGAACAGCGCGACAGCGTGACATCGTGACAGACACCGCGGACATATGTGAACGATTTATCTGAAGCATAGAACTGCGTTCGCTTCGCTCGTTCGTTAGATTAACTTTACAGAAAAGTTCTTAGACAGACGTCTGGTCGGAAACCGGACACACAACGATTTTCGGCCCAAGCTGAAGCATAGAACTTTGTTCGCTTCGCTCGTTCGTTAGATTAACTTTACAGAAAAGTACTTAGACGGACGTCTGGACGGACACACAACGATTTTCGGCCCAAGCTGAAGCATAGAACTTTGTTCGCTTCGCTCGTTCGTTAGATTAACTTTACAGAAAAGTACTTAGACGGACGTCTGGACGGACACACAACGATTTTCGGCCCAAGCTGAAGCATAGAACTTTGTTCGCTTCGCTCGTTCGTTAGATTAACTTTACAGAAAAGTACTTAGACGGACGTCTGGACGGACACACAACGATTTTCGGCCCAAGCTGAAGCATAGAACTTCGTTCGCTTCGCTCCCTCGTTCGATAACTTATAGTTTCCTAGTATCTTATTTACTTAGATAATTTTTAGGGTTCCGTAGTCAATAACCCTTACTACTAGAAAACTGTAATTCGGCATGGATATATAAATGGAATCAATATTTTCTGTCACCTAAGTTTAGATGTGTCACTAATCTGCAATACCCTAATTATAATATCTATCCCCAATGAATATATTAGTCATCATTTTAATTAAAACTGTCTCTAAGTATAAATCATCGGATTAATGTAAATATGTATCTTTAATTATAGTTTGATCACTTATTTCTATAGCCTGAATATAAGATCTGTCCTATAAAAAATAAGTCACGAGCAGCAATAATACATTTGAACCTAAAATACCAAATCTTTCACCTTAAAAATCTAATCAACAAACTATTAGTATCATTTAATTCGTTTAATCATCAAAATAATAGATCTGTCACCTAATAAATAGGGCAGTTCCTTAATTTAATGAAAAATGGCTAACGGGTGCGCGACGTTTGGTTTGATATACCTTTGCTTTGTATGATGTAACGGATGGTATAATATTGTTTCAGATATTTTTCAAACTATCTAATGTAACAAGTGATTTAATGATTTAAGGCTATAATTACATTTAGTATAATAGACATTTATTATATTTATTACTTGGTATAAAACGTGTTTATCATAATGATTTACTTGACATAATTCGTCAATGCTATATATTTCAGAAGATATAAGTTGGTTTTATTATAAATAACTTTAGATATAAATAAATGATTAAATGTAACAATAGCTACCAAAACCCGAATCAGCGCACCCCACCTCCGCGTGGTCTGTCTAGTGTAAAAGCTCGCAGAGCCAGCTCGCGAAGGAGGTCCTGAGTTGAACGGGTGCGCACGTGAAACGAAGGGCCGACGAAGTAAATATTAAAAGTCTACGTAGTAATACGAATAGTAAAAGTTAGATAACTAATATCAGTACCAAAATGAGCGAAAATTTACTATTTTCTTTCGGAGAGTTACCTTATGATTATGACACACTGAAGGATAATATAGGCATATAGTGGATTTTACGCACTAAGTGCTATCCTAGAGTCAGTCACAATCACAAAAAAGGCAAGCAGGAATCTGTGTGACCTGTTTTCACAAATCTTTCCGCTATTGGCTACTTCAGTTGAAAGGGTAATACAAAAGCGACAGCAGTATACATTCGTCATTGACGAGGGTAGACCCTTTAATCGCACCTCTCGATTTGCGGAGACAGGCGCGTCACATGTCTATGGGGTCAATGTGACACATACGTTTCGCTTTTTACAAGCTTTTATTTACTTTCATCTGACCGTTGTCTGTAATGAAATCTTGCAAGTTAAATTTGATCCACTTCCCGGTTTCCGATTGAGCTGATATTTTGTATACATGTGTAAAACGCGTGACAATGCAATATTATGATGACATGGTGCTGATCTGATGATGGAGCTGGAAGGTGGCCATAGGAACTTCGCAATGAAACGACACAACCTCATCGAGTTTGGGCTCGTTAGAATCGTCTCAGTGAGTAGTTGATGACGGTATACATAAAAGTACAGTCGGCAATAAAAGCTTGTACCAAAAATGAAATTTTTGACAGAAACTTGTTAATTTGGTACTATAGAGCCAATCCACTTTGAAACCGCCACTGCCTTGTCCAGTATCACAAGTGACATAACTGTCATGCAGGTACCTAATGGTAATGAAACTGCTCTAAACCAATTGCCATTGGCAATTGTTTGCACCAGCAGTTCCGGGAGACAACAGTTTTTAATTGGTTTGGTGCTCAAATTAATTTCAACGTTTTTAACGTTCGTAAAAAGTAGGTAATGCAGGAGATGAAAATATGAATATATATTTAAACTTGACGTTCTGACACGTTATCTCGGGTTATTCTCACCTGTTACCTCCAGTTTGTTACCGCTGGTAACTATCGAGAGAAATATCCAGCTGTTACCAATAGTAACTACTGGGGAAAAAAACCCAGTCGTTACCACTGAAGTACTGGTAACTGCTGGGAATGTTTATTCCCGGTAGTTAATAAATGGGGAAAATAACTACAACTTAGGCACTTGTCCCACCGCTGGCGAGTAAGCGATGAGCTATCGGCGATTTTCTCGCCCAAGAAACGAACAAAAGATAATCGCTCCCGTGTAAATAAAAGAGAGATATATATTTATAGTTCATCGCTGGCTGTTCACACCGCGATGATATATATCTCTCTCTTTTATTTACACGGGAGCGATTATCTTTTGTTCGTTTCTTGGGCGAGAAAATCGCTGATAGCTCATCGCTCGTCGCCGGCGGTGGGATAAGTGCCTTAGAAAAGATGAAAAACCCCCGATTTTATATTTCAAAGTTCAATATCTCTAAAACGGCTGGACCGATTTTGATGAAACATGGCTAAGAACACTCGGGTTAAAATGATCTATGACACAAAAAAGACACACAGATACACAGACACGTTAAACTTATAACACCCCTTTCTTTGCGTCGGGGGTTAAAAACAGCTGTTAATAGTGGTAACATAGCGGGTGGAAACAACCCGTTATCTCAGCGTGCGTGGAAGCGAGTAGACATCAAACTGAATTGCGGAATGTGTGTCAAATCGACCTCTCTGGCTGTGTCGCCTGTATCGTTTAAATTGCTTTCCTGGCGTTAGGACAATTGTGAGCATTCTGAAGCCTTGCAATCCGGCCACGCTAACACGCTAGGTGACAAACGATTGAAAATATCGCATAGTGGAGACAAACGAATAGGTTGCACAATGCAAATTAGGTAGGTATTTAAGAATTGGTCTACTAAATATGATCGTAAATATAGATTGGATTAGCTGCCCGCGCAGCTTCGCCCGCGAATTGCAAAGAACGCAGGCAAACCCGCAGGATAGAACATAGCCTATAACCATCCACCAAGTCCATTTTACACGTAGGTGAAAGAATATTTGAAATCGGGTAAGCGGTTCCGGAGATTACCCAAACCCAAAACATATAAGCTTACAAAGCTACAATATCACAGACTTTTCCTCTTTAAATATTAGTATAGATAAAGAGATAAAGTTTGGGAGCGTGCAGCATTGTGAGGGCGCAAGTTTGTATGTAGGCGGTAATCTCCGAAAACAATCATCCGGCAAAATAAGGCGGTCATCACACTGCCGCCGCATCTCGCTGTGGCGTGCGGAGCCGATACAAATTTTGCCGGACGGAGGTGCGGTGCAGTGTGAAGTACCGTGCGGAATTTATATACAAACTGATGTACTGGCATACAACGTGATAGCGGGATGCGGCGGCAGTTTGTGACGCGCCTAAAAACTATTTGATGAATGTGAACTCACGCCGCACGGTAAAATATTCTCAAGCAGCACTACGTTCTGCATTATCTTACGATAGCTAACTTGTGCTTACAAAGCCGCTCTCTACGAGGACCCTAAAGTAGCACTGGCCCGCCGTCCGGGTCACCAGTGTCGCGTCCGATAACCAGACGCCTCACAGACCTCTCCGACTCAATTTATCGCAGGCTTTGATATCGTTTCGTGGCGAAGAATTGAACAGATATCGGCTCGTATAATGAACGCAAATTTGGTTATAAAATACATTTAAATCTTCCAGTCGCATTATCATTTTTCACTGCACCACATGATTGATGAGGAAAGCGATCTACTGTCCAGCGCAAGTTTAAATAAATTACAATTTCCATCTCATTTTTCTTTATATATAGTTGGTTTTTAATGGCACAGACACATAAATCTGGGGTCAGAAAATAAGTCTGATCTAATATCCACAGAATACTATTTTCCGGACCGTTAATTTAGATTTCCTTTGCTTGGCGTAAAACTTGCCGTGGTTTACCTGGGTATAGGCGGAGTAAAAAGATATCCCTTTCAGAAACTATTTTCTATAGGTTATAATCTAAATCTTATCTAAAGTTATTCACAACGTAACGTAAATATACAAGATGTAAAAAATGATAACTACTCACTCGCACAGATTTCGGGTCCTTCTATAGAGAAGTTGATGGAAAAACTGGATTTCGCAGATCACATCAAGGGGGAAATACAAAAGATACTAATCTTTGCATTGCAATCAACTGTCTCTCTAAATGGCGAACACTTATCCAAAATAATCCTTTAGTCCCTTGTTTTATGTAGGTAGGTACCTATATCTTAAAGGAAATTCGGTCGGCTTTATATCTTGCAGGAAACCGTTTGGCAAATACAGTCAAGTGTTGTAAATCCGTCGTTTTTAGGGTTCCGTACCTCAAAAGGCAAAAAACGGAACCCTTATAGGATCACTCGTGCGTCTGTCTGTCCGTCAGTCACAGACGATTTGCTCCGAAACTGCTGGACCGATTGAGTTGAAATTTGGTACACATATATGTAAATTGGTGACCCAAAGAGGGACGCGTAAAGTAAATTAATGAATTCCGAACAAGGGAGCCACTTTTGGGGGGTAAATTGGAAAATTAAAAAAAAAAGTTTCGCAAACTTTATTGTGTGACATATCCAATGAAAGAAGTTATTGTAAGCATCTCACATTCTTTTTTTATAATTTTAGCAAAAACAGCTTTGAAGTAATTTAGGAAAAGACGAATTTTGACCATTCCCCGCTTATCTCCGAAACTACTAGGCTTAAAATCCTGAAATAAATATGGAACATAGTTCCTTGCCTAAAGATTACAGTAAAACCTATAAGAAGTTTGAGTATTCAAGTAACGGGAAAATTCTCAATATTTTACGAAACCCTCACTACGCGAGTTGAAGTTAAATACCATGAAAAACTATTAATAGTTGCATAAATAAGCCTTACCTGTATCTCTGATAATCTGATTCATCCTTATCAAGGTCCGAGAGCTGGTCGGGGCACGCCTTGTTGCTAAGAAGGCTCAGGTACGATAAGGACGGGAAACATTTACTGATTTTATCCACGAATCCCTCCAGGTCTGTTATCTGAAAATAATTTATTTTGTTATAAACTTCATAGGCGCAGTAATAATATATACCAAGCGACGGGCTGTTTCTTCCACATTTATGAAAAGGTTCCTTGAAAAGAGTTTACGGAGAAATGTCACTTTTACTGGAATACTGGGGCGCTTTACTGAATGATATATTTTTGGTACAACGTTTACCTTAATGAAAATAATAAACTGAAACGAAATTACGCGTGATATGACGTTTACGGGTGTTTGTACAATTCAGTTAGTACCTATATTTCAATTTTTTTTTTTGTATAGAATAATAGGTATATTTTTTCTCCTACATGCAATTAAATATTGACGTTGTGTTCTTCATAGTAGGCTTCAAAGTATCAAGTCTCGGGCGCGGCGAGACGAGAGATACGTAATGGAATTTCATACAAAATTGGAGGCCTGCAAAGTGACCTCCTTTTGCTTCAATATCAATTCGTGACACGAGGCATGGCATTTAGCCATTAAAATAATCTATTTTATAAACAAAGTTAGACCGACTTCAATTCAATACTTCGCCAAGCTACATAGGTACATGAACATTTCCACATTTCCTTTCCAATTTACCACATGAACTACTTTCCGAGAGCAAATGCATCGATTATTACAGAAAAAACCCAAGTCGCTATATGTGGGCTGATAATATTTGAGGAGTTCCGTTGATTCCTCAAGGATCTCAGTATTGACACTTCATTAGTTGTTACTTCAACGGAATCATGTCAGAATCGTCAGTTGCCCTCAATTTCTCTGAGATTTCATCATCAGATCCTGACTTGGTGACAGTGTCAGAGACCTCAGGAGTATACTCTTTCGAATAAAAAAAGAATTTTGGAAATCGGTCCAACAATTGACAGACAAATCGGTGAACATGATTTAAAAAAAAATACACACAGTAATACACATAGAACCTCCTCTTTTTTTGAAGTCGGTTAAAAAGATTGGGGTTTTTATTTTATTTCATTGCATGTTTGAGAAAAGCACTGTATGTAGTTACATACCTCCTCGGCGTGTAAAGGGATTGCCAGCCTCGTATCCCTATCCGGCCTCGCTACGCTAATCACAAACAACCTCGCTACGCTCGTCCGTCTATATCTACTTGGCCGACAATCCCTATTTTCCCGGCCTCGGCGGCAGTAATGTACTATTAAAGTATAAAGTAACATAAGAGGACTCTTCTCTTAATATGTACGAGTAAAAAAATCTGAAGACTGCTTTTCTAAATCAGCTAAGCTACTTACCCATAGAATTATACTTCGTAGCATAGCTCAGCCCTTTTTCTACGAAAGCAGCTAACCTCTAGTGGAAAAGAGCCAAATGTGTCAGCAAGTGAAGTCTCTAAAATCTAGATCGTCACGTTATACTCCTAAAGATCATTGACGGCATTTGTACCCAATAGCCGAATGGATGCGCAAATGTGAGGTACCTATATAAATAAATTAACGACTGGAGCGTGCCTGTTGCTTCGCTTTTGTGTTGACATACATACGTAGATGTAAACTTGAACTGCGGTATAATCTGAGACATGCATCGTATATAAATTTGATTTTAATGCGTTGCGCTCACTCGTATCAAACTCTAAGCGCCAATGCACACTGCGTTTTTTGAACGCGCTGTCTACGCGAGTTCCTCTACTATCATCTGCTACTATAAACATGGTAGTAGGGGAACGCGCGTCGACGGCGCGCTCAAAAAACGCAGTGTGCATTGGCCCTTAGAGTTTGATACGAGTGAGCATAACGTATAACATAGGCCCTAAGTTGGGGTATTCGAAAATAAACGACAATAGCCACGCACGCGCGTAGCGCTACGTAAAGGTTAGCACGTTAGCAGTAAATGTGTAGCCGATTTAGCCCGTTAGCTACGAAATATCCGACCAAACTATGCGAGGAAGTACCAAACTCGTGGACAGCAATCAAACACATACCAAGGTTGACAGTGAATGTGATGCTGATTTAGCCCGGTAGCTACGAAGTATCCGACCAAACCACGCGATGAGTTACCAAACTCGTGGACAGCAATCAAACAGATACCAAGGTCGACAGTGAATGTGATGCTCATTTAGCCCGGTAGCTACGAAGTATGCTACCAAACCATGCGATGAAATACCAAACTCGTGGAGCAAATATTCATACTAAGGTTGACAGCGGATGTGATGCTGATTTAGCCCGGTAGCTACGAAGTAGCCGACCAAACCATGCGGTGAAATACCAAACACGTGGAATACACAAACACATACCAAGGTTTACAGACAATGTGATGCTGATTTAGCCCGGTAGCTCGTCCTTTCCCCCTTTAGGGAGATATCTAGTGGTTACCGAGCTAAATTATCTTTGAAAAATCTAGGACACTATCATGATTTAACCCATTCCCGGCCCGTGACGACACATATGCGTCCATACGCCGTGGTCGCTTTCCGGTACATACGGGGAAAATCACGGTATCGGCTACGAGCGTAGCGCGTAGCGATTCTGGGCACTGTATGTATTAAGGGTTGCCAGCGAGCGATGGAGCGCAGCATACCAGGTGTTAGAAGAAACTGATCGACATCAGACATTGGATTTTTTTGCTTAATTGTTTTAAGGGCCTTAACAATTTCAGTAAGTGTATAATTTATTCATCAAGACATTAGAAAATTAAACTCATACAATAATCTACTTATACTAAGCTAAGGATAAAATACACTAAAAACTAAATAAAATATTTACAAATAAAAAATTGGTTCAAGCTCGGAACCCGGGGGCAGGGTGCCCAGAAGGCTGGCAGCATTGCCGCGCTGGATGGCAATACTGACGCGCTGTGCAAGGTACGCACCAGCCTTCTGGTCACCTGACGCGTCGACAAGACGCTTTGCCAACTCTTTAAAAAGGCTAAGAGCACCTGGTCCCCACGGCCCTAACGTTTCCACCCCAAACGGCTCAAACATGTAGCCAGAGTCTATGGCTGCATATTTGCGCCGTTTGAGGAGCTCAGCCGCGTCGGCGGCAGCCCCGGCCCTGATCGAGGTCCCCGAGAGATGGGACGGCGCTAGGGTATCCACACAGGTGGCGTCCCAGACTAGCGGTCGTCCCAACTTCC
Organism: Epinotia nisella; assembly: GCA_932294315.1. NCBI lineage: Eukaryota > Metazoa > Arthropoda > Insecta > Lepidoptera > Tortricidae > Epinotia > Epinotia nisella. The sequence goes on from OW028680.1 coordinate 15,072,619, forward strand.
AAGGAACCAGGGTCATGCCATCCGGTCTCTTGCCATCGTCGCGTGCCAGGCCAGTCGGCTCTAGGACCGCCGGTGTACCGGCACTGGCAAGGGCTCGGCGCAGAATATCGTTAATGGAGGCGTGTCGTGCGATACGGCCAGCACTCCTGCTACACGAAAGGCCGTGGAGACCAGTTTTGTTGACACTGGCACCACAGTGGCACCTATGTGGGGCAACACATGCTGCTCCCAGGCGCAGCGATACCGCGAACCTAAAAGTATTGTTTGTAAGGAGTGTGCCTAAATTTCGGTAAGAAGTTAAATCTGGAATATAGGCACGGATATTGGCAAATACCTTTTTTTTTTTTTTTTTTTTTTTTTTTTTTAGGAGAGGAAAAATGCGTTACGCATTTCACCCGGGTGTGGGGACGAACCCGGGTGGATATGTGGGACTCCTCGCAATGGGCTAATGGGGCCCCGAGTCTACCCACTAAAAAACCTCTCCGTCTTCCGTCTTTGTGCCTTAGTGGTGGGCTGAAGGAACGCTTGCGCTTTACTTCTTCAGCACCACCAGCACCTCTCCGATTTTCAGAGCACCGCCTCCGGAGGTCCTTGTTGACCTCGTTCGTTTTGTGCCAGTACGGGCATCCACCCAGTGACCTGGTGAATGTGAGGGATGACAGGCGTCCCCATGGCTGTCACCCCGCGGTCACTCTACGGAGGCAGGCGGCGATCCTGTGCTGCTCGCCTTCGTCCAGGACGCCTGCGGCGCCGTGGATCAAGGAAATAGATAAAAGCAGAGCGAATACACGGCTTCGTATTGTTTACACTTGCTTGTGTATAGTACCGGTTTAGTCGGCTGCCGGTAGCAAAGCAACGACGCGAGCAGTATCGCACTCACCAGCTGATTTCGAGATAAATATGTTTCTTGCACTTGTGTTGTTATTAGAGTTTTTGCATATTTCGGAGGCAATTACGCGCCATATGCACCGAGACATGTTTACATTCGATCTATCTTATCTGACTGTTTACGTATTTACTACGAGTACTACTCAACGTGAACCAATACAGTACTTCCGTTTTTTTAAGGTTCGATCGTAACTCGCTGCCGTTAGGCGTGTGAGATATTTTTTAAACTTAAGTTTACGTATTCGTTAACGAATTTGACGAACCGATTCGGTAACCCAAGTACTCACATTGTTATTTAGTAACTAATATGGGAAACATATTTCAAAATAATGCTTTATTACATTCATATCTGAACCTACCTATCTCTCTACCAGGACATGCATGTTTATCATGAATCACGACCCAATTATACTGTTCGTCATGATTAGAAATCAAATTAAGTATGTCGTTATTTGAAAAAGTTCGCTTTAATGCATGCTTATTTGTAGACATGTTATTTTTAACATTTATTGCAATATTTACTTAATATAATTTATATATACATATACCTATATACCTACTCTATACTACTATCTACCAATGTTATAAAGAGGTAAAAATTGTGTATATGTATATTGTATGTAGCTTTGCGAGGTGGTAGCTTTGTAAGCTTGTAATATGTCCTCCGGAAATACTCATCCAAATTAAAAAAAATCTTTCAACAGCATATATAATTTACTTAAAAATAAATGGAATGCTTGATGTTCTCATCTACGTTGCAATTAAAAAGTTTCAGTAGTTCCACCCCTACTAACAACCGAACAACCGCACTTTAGCAAATAAAGCGTAATTTCGCGGGAAACAACTTCGGCAGTAATACATACCGAAAATAAACGTTTTGACGGTCTGTGACCACTTCTGCATTTGACCAAGGGTCCACGGAACAGGGAAAAATATAACAAGTTTTTCCGCTCTTTTATAAAAAAAAATCCTCCCGCTTTCGTCTTCTAACCTATCCGCGATCCGAGTCGGTTTTGTCACTAAGTCCAAGTAGTTGGAAACAAAATGTCTTGTTTCATAACTGGATCGAATGGCGCTCTCTGATTGGTGCAAGGCCGGTTGCTGTCATGTCGCGCACTCGCGCCAAATCGTACAGTGGCTATTTTCACGATAAAAGAATATGAAGTATTATTTTACATGTTAAATTATAATAAAATAAAAAATCAAAATCAAAAATCGTTTATTTGCTTAACAATATAATATATATGATGTTGTCTAGTGAAGCTTGAATATATCATCTTTGAGGAGCTTGTATTGAAGTTATAAAACGTAAAATGGTGATGAGTTGCAAATTCCGTGGCCGAGTTAGTAAATTAGTTGGCAATGTATAAATCAGAAGGACTAGTAAAAATAATTGTTGATCTTGACTTGACGCTTTCTTTAACATTTTTAGTTGGCGTTGTAAAGAAGATGAATTAGTTTATTAGAGGCTATCTAATTTTCCCGATGCTTAGTTATTAAATGAGAAGTTTCACCACGTGGCCAAAAAAAAACCTGTGGCCGGTTTATTATTTCTCTTTATAAATTATAATTTGCTAGCAGATTATTCTGCAAAAAATCAGAAATTTATTCCAATTATATATTTTATATTTATTACATTTAAGATTATGATCAGGGAAAACTTGAAAAAACGCCTGGAAAACCGGGAAAAGTCAGGGAATTTTGGTTGTAGTAAATAGTGGTCACCCTGTTTAAAATCACTGATCTAAGGTATTGAGGTGAAATTGAATTGATATTGGCCTTGCGCGCTCGTTCGTTTACTCTAGGATTGTCGCAGACGAGACGGAAGCAATCGCACGCAACAAATATAAAAACTCCGAACTTTCGGCGCGGGTTTTGCGGTCTCGGATAAAACTCGGATGAAACCGAACAGCACGTTTTCAAGGGAGATATGGCTACACACCATTTAACTACCTACCATCAATGCGTCGGAAATGAAAGTCAATAAATATCGCGTTACACCCGTAAAGAATCTTTTACAATTGTGCAAAAAAGTACCAGAGTTAACAGTGTTAAATATAACTGTTAAAATGTGCCTGATACGAGGGCTGAACGTAAATGAGGGTAAAAGTCGTGCATAACGTTTTTACGACTTGTACACTTTATTTTCTTTTTTTATGGCGTGACCAGTACAGTAAAAACATATTTCGCGACCCCCCACTACATTATTTTTAGATTCTGTTTTTTATTTTACAAATATGAAATCATCATATTTTAACTTACACAATAAAAGTAGCCGCGACCCCCTTCAAGAAGCTTCGTGACCCCTCAGGGGATCATGACCCACAAGTTGGAAAACCCTGCCATAGATCAATGAAACGAAAGCAGTATCCTAGGGATGAACCATTATGTCAATTAAGAGAGATGACATCGCGTCCCTGGCCTAGTTATATTGCTGCCAGCTATTGACATAAGTATTCAACTAAATAAGGCGTCACGGGGTATATACCTACCTCTTTATTTACCCCAGTCGACAAATCCGCTCATAGGCCAGTGTAATTTGTGCCACTATATATTAGCATGATGGATGGGCCGGTTGAATCCAAGAGAAACCCATTAACCTTTCCGTCAATCAATCAATCTAGCGGGTATCTAGTGACCCGTGTCATAATAGGTAACAGGTAGTGGTAAGACCGACACAAGTTTGATTAAGGGTTTACTGCCCTTCCATTGATTAGATCGGAACCGCAATCTGTCGGTTGGTAAATTGCAACATTTTCTTGAATTATACTTGTCTTACTGATATGTGTAGTGGTAATAGGTTTTGCCAACTACTTCATTTCCATCGCAGTTGTTGATCGGACTCACGACCAAACTTCACTTCCCTTCCATTCCCTTAGTTAGGAGATGATGTTTTGGTTAACGAGTATCCGAGACTGAAATGATAGAAGTACCTAGTAGTCCAATCAGATGGTCAGACTAAGTCCGCTCATCGCTGAACACCAAACTTAATGATGCACTCCACGATGCAAAGGACAGGTGGCGAACTCTAATTCAAGAAAAGTTGCTTCTGCAACAGGGAACCGCAGCAATGAGGAATACGACGCGAGGAGGATAAGATGACAGCTGTCAGCGCCATATTTAACGATTAACGGTCAGTAAAGTGTGGCTAAAATTACGATTTGTACCGTCATAAACTTAACAGTAAGAAAGTAATTAAAAACTTGATACCATTATCAGATCTATGTTATTTTGGAAGCCTCTTTGTAATATTGTAATTTCTATCTCCGTGATAAATAATTCATTTAATCAGTTCAAAATGTATGTCCTAAAGATGTTTACAGTGACATTTGCATAAACATAAAACTTTCAACAACGGAATACTTAACACCAAGTAGAAATAATTCAAAGGAGCAGTAATATTGGACGAGAAATGAAACAATTAATATATTCAAACAGATAATTTATGTCCAGTCGAGCTCATAAATATATGTACATTATAAAAAGTTCAAAAATATCTGAGCAACTTTATGACCTCAACAATAAATCACATCATTTTGATCACTTTAGCCGTGCACATGTTTTCGAAATTGACTGTACGAGTACGTAGATGAAATGAGCTTCACGATAGTCATTGGTATAAGTACGTAGGTACAGTCACGTTTAAACATATGTATGACGACTGTCCGTTTTCAGACTAACATACAGAACTGAAAAATATTGAAAATGTTCCTGGTAAATTCTAAAAATACTTCTAAGAATGTTTCAGAAGGTCTAAAACATAGTTTCAGTTTCCTTAAACCGTTAATTAAACGCTATAATAATACTTTTCGGAACTTATGCTTTCCTGGAGAATAAGACTTAAAAGATAGATACGTAACTTATTTATTAGAGTCCCGTGTGGTCTCAGATTATAATAGCACCACCCCCATTCTTCCAGTGAATGTCACACTTATTTATAGAGCCCCGTGTGGTCTCAGGTTATAATAGCACCACCCCCATTCTTCCAGTGGATGTCATACTTATTTATAGAGCCCCGTGTGGTCTCAGGTTATAATAGCACCACCCCCATTCTTCCAGTGGATGTCATACTTATTTATAGAGCCCCGTGTGGTCTCAGGTTATAATAGCACCACCCCCATTCTTCCAGTGGATGTCATACTTATTTATAGAGCCCCGTGTGGTCTCAGGTTATAATAGCACCACCCCCATTCTTCCAGTGGATGTCATACTTATTTATAGAGCCCCGTGTGTTCTCAGGTTATAATAGCACCACCCCCATTCTTCCAGTGGATGTCATACTTATTTATAGAGCCCCGTGTGGTGTCAGGTTATAATAGCACCACCCCCATTCTTCCAGTGGATGTCATACTTATTTATAGAGCCCCGTGTGGTCTCAGGTTATAATAGCACCACCCCCATTCTTCCAGTGGATGTCATACTTATTTATAGAGCCCCGTGTGGTCTCAGGTTATAATAGCACCACCCCCATTCTTCCAGTGGATGTCATACTTATTTATAGAGCCCCGTGTGGTCTCAGGTTATAATAGCACCACCCCCATTCTTCCAGTGGATGTCATACTTATTTATAGAGCCCCGTGTGGTCTCAGGTTATAATAGCACCACCCCCATTCTTCCAGTGGATGTCATACTTATTTATAGAGCCCCGTGTGGTCTCAGGTTATAATAGCACCACCCCCATTCTTCCAGTGGATGTCATACTTATTTATAGAGCCCCGTGTGGTCTCAGGTTATAATAGCACCATCCCCATTCTTCCAGTGGATGTCATACTTATTTATAGAGCCCCGTGTGGTCTCAGGTTATAATAGCACCACCCCCATTCTTCCAGTGGATGTCATACTTATTTATAGAGCCCCGTGTGGTCTCAGGTTATAATAGCACCACCCCCATTCTTCCAGTGGATGTCATACTTATTTATAGAGCCCCGTGTGGTCTCAGGTTATAATAGCACCACCCCCATTCTTCCAGTGGATGTCATACTTATTTATAGAGCCCCGTGTGGTCTCAGGTTATAATAGCACCACCCCCATTCTTCCAGTGGATGTCATACTTATTTATAGAGCCCCGTGTGGTCTCAGGTTATAATAGCACCACCCCCATTCTTCCAGTGGATGTCATACTTATTTATAGAGCCCCGTGTGGTCTCAGGTTATAATAGCACCACCCCCATTCTTCCAGTGGATGTCATACTTATTTATAGAGCCCCGTGTGGTCTCAGGTTATAATAGCACCACCCCCATTCTTCCAGTGGATGTCATACTTATTTATAGAGCCCCGTGTGGTCTCAGGTTATAATAGCACCACCCCCATTCTTCCAGTGGATGTCATACTTATTTATAGAGCCCCGTGTGGTTTCAGGTTATAATAGCACCAACCCCTTTCCTTCCAGTGGGTGTCGTAAGAGTCAAATATGGGCAATAGGGATAAATTGTGTGGTGGGCGATGGGCTAACAATGTACTAGGAGTGGCACAAAAAATTGGCTTATTCCCACCTGTTACCAGCAATTTGTTACCAGTGGTAACAGCTGCGAATTATTCTCAGTAGTTCCCACTGGTAAAAGATGGGGTAAAAATCCCACCAAATCCATTGGTAACAATTTGGTGGTAACAGGTGAGAATAACCGTAAAAAATCTATTACAAGTGCTCTATCGCCGTTTTGCGAATTCAAATACGAGTTATTTAAAAAGCTGACCGGAAAAATTAGATCATGTTATCCATAGGTACAAAAGAAATCCGTCTACCCCATATACAAACTACACTATTATATGTGACTAAATTATTCTCTCGAGTTTTATATATTGTAAAAAACAGGTAGTCTTGTTGTTGTGGCGGGAGGCAAATTTACTCGAATCCAAATAATGTACCTACTTTACAATGCACTTGCTCTGAAAGTGCGCCTTTATATGGTTCAACATAAACACGGGGACTCGTCTATGCGGTGCCGTGCGAGAATGGATTTCGGGCCAATATTCCCACACGCGTGCGGGAATGAGATTTTATGACAGTTAAAATTTCGCCATTTTAGGGTTCCGTAGCCAAAATGGCAAAAACGGGACCCTTATAGTTTCGCCATGTCCGTCTGCCCGTATGTTACAGGCATTTTACTTGAAAACTATACGGTGTATTTAAATACAATTTTGAGGTTAGGTGTATTTTGTTAGCCGCTACATAGTTTTGCAACTATGGTTACAAAAAATATTTATGGGTGCACTAAATAAAACTGAAATTCATTTTTTTTATCGTAAGCCCACGTGTGGCACAAAAATAGATAGGCCTTTCAAAATAAATATAAGGTTTCTCAGCAATTTTGTTGATTAAGTGAATAGAGTCGGAGATGATAGCCCAAAAATCACTAAAATTGTGTCTCCTCCTTCTAATTTATGAACGGTGTATTTTAAAATTATGAAAAAAATCATGGACATAGGGCTTATTAAATTCTTTCACCGAAAATTATTTTGAACAAGATCGGTTCAAAGGTTTTCGAGACATTGCTGAAAAACTGCCTTCCTTAAAGAAAAGGGACGTAAGTGCCGTAAGATTTCTGTGACGATACGACCTTTTTAATAGGCACGGAAACCTTCGTTTTCCGTGGTCCGACACGCACTTGGCCGGTTTTTATTTATATTATATTATTTGGGCTGCTAATTACTCATTAGGGGAGTGCCACAAGGCAGTATTCTTGCACCATTACTTTTTCTGGTACATGTGAATGATCTACCAGGAACGACAGAACAAAACTGTATTTTATTTGCTGATGATGCAACGATAATGTTCGAAGGCAATGAACTCGTTTCGTACGAAATATTATTGAATCCGGGATATATATAATATATTATATTCAAGTCAATTAAAAAACAAATCATATCAACAATAAAAAATAAATAATTCAATCGGCGGGTGGCGATCACGTAAAACTGAAGCAACTGATGGGTCGATACAACCTTCGTGGTGAAGGTAACGCTCTAATCCGTCGCCCACACACTTTATCCGATCCGAATACTTCAGCCACCCACGTGAGCCGCTCGAGAGTAATAATACTAAGATCACTTGGCTACGTTAGCCATTATTTATTTTATCTTTATTGCAGAGATAACAACTTGTCCAATTGTCCACAAAGTTTATCTGTACCTATCGGTTTAAACTTGATCCTTGTGCGGGTAGGTACAAAATAATCTTTGACATTTATGGTGCCCAGCTCACAATTGACGGTTGCCAATACTGTATACAACTGACAAGTAAGTGATAATCAAATCAGCAACTTTTTATGAAATGCCAAAACGCTCTTTTAGTATTGAGTTTGTAGGAAATTATGAAGTCGCAATTTTCCATGACCAAACATCTTCCATTTAATGTTATTCAAAATATTTAAGATAATAAATAAGTTGAATGTTGATATTTTCGTAACTTTTGTTTATAAGGAATGTAAAAATAATATATTGCGAATTGCTATTGTCAAGTACCGTATTGGGAGCTATTGAATTAAGTAATTAGGCTTGTTCAAAAATTTGCGTACCCTATTATTAGCGTGAGTTGTTAAACCAAAATTAACTCAGTGTCAGTTTTGTGACAACAATTAAGTATTCAATTTGTGTAAAAATTTACTTATTCTTTTCAATTAATAAATGATATGCATACACGTGATTTAAATGTGAAACAAGTTATAATAATTTTTACGTTTAATTTTCGTCACAAACACGACACACAGTAAATTTTTGTTTAACAACTCTGGCTAATTAAGTACACAAATTTTTGAAAATGCTTTCCAAGAGTCGTAAGGCTATCATAGCTTTAATCCGCGCTTCTGATTACTCGGGTCTTGCAATATCCAAGAGCTAGGCTCTTGTCGGTGGGGCAATTTACACGAATCTCTTTCGAGAACCTTTTCTTTTAGGGCCTGATACGACTCGACGTCTACTTTTTCTTTTATCTGATCCATGAACGCTCGCCTTGGCCTTCCTCTCTTCTGCTTCCCTTCAACTTTCCCCTCCACTATGGCCTTAATCTTAATGTATTCATCGTGTCATAAAAGATGTCCCAGCATCTTTCCTCTTCTATGTCCAACTGTCTTCAATAAGCACCTCTTCTTTTTAACCATGTTGAGCACTTCTTCGTTGTTAATTTTCTGAGTCCAGCTAATCCTCTCCATCCGCCGCCAGCACCACATTTCAAATGCTTCTAGTCGTTGTCTATCCCGTTGTGTCATTGTCCACGTTTCGCTACCGTATAGTACTATGCTCCGTCAACTACACGTAGTCTTAGCAAATCAATTTCTAATATACACTCGTATGTTATGGTACATCTATATTTTCTTTACTATTTACTCATACTCGCGAATATTCTATCGCTTTGTACCTTTTTCGTATTTAGAATGCCATGCACCACATAATATACACTTGAATTCGAAATTGTTCAAAGCGAATAAATCGCAACCTCAAAGATATCCGTTTTCAAGCCGCTTCGGTCCAATTCACAAACGTGCTTTTTTAACGTGCTTATAAGCAAACGAAACCTTGTGCTTCCAAACCCACGTCATATACTGCAAAACGGCTATTTTCTATTCGATTAAGCCAACCAATACTACGGTATTGCGAGTTCTCAAGTGTGAAACCTTGACACGGTTGTTAAGTTTAAACTTTATAAGCTGGGTACGAAGCTTATCGATTTTCAATGACGAGGTCTCTTTATAAGTGTCTATTAGTTTATGAAATAAGTTTCCAAGAAACGGGAGAGCAGTAGCGGCTTTCGCTTCTTGAAAAATTAGTTAAGAACTGAGTAGATGGGTACCTATTCAATTTCTAAAACTTATCTGCGGTTGCACGATGTTATTTTTAGAGGCCACTAAATAAACTAGTGTCTCAATGAGCTGTAGAACTCGCAAATCTATCTTTTTTAAAAAAAATCATAAACTGAGTCGTCCAAAAAAAACATATATTGATCAAACCTGCTCACAAAATTTCACGAGAATCGGCTGAGAAATGCGAAAAGGAGAACAGCCGGACATCCATTTTTATCCAAGCTGAAACGGAGAACTTTGTTCGCTTCGCTCGCTCGTTCAATTAATACCTATACTCATCTCACACTCAGATGTATTCACGTCATTTGGTTGTGGCGCATTCCATTTCCTCTGGCCTGGGACGTCATCTCATCTGATATGTTGAAATTTTGTTTAGAGTACATTCGTTTCTATAATCATGACAGATATATTCGCCGGCCCGGAATGGGTACTTTGAAATGTTCTGGGGCATTCCACGCTAATGTCGGGTACGTGACTATACTTTTACTATTTTCGATAATGATGGAAAGCCGACTTTTGGTCTGATTAAATTTCATGACTTGGCTTAAAATATGACAGTAGGTATATTCTCGTGCTTTATTAATTTTCACGCGAACTGCTGCTTTTAATCGCTTTCTTATGCGTATAGGTCGTTTATTTTGAGTAAGAACAGAAAGCCAAAGTCCCTGGCCGATTAAAAAAAAACCTCAAGCCCATAGCTACAATACAAAGTATCGTTTATCGCTTTTAATTAGTCTTTCTTAGGTAGTCCGGACTTCGGAAGTGATTTGTAGCTATCAATTAACACAGTTGGAGGTAGATGACCGTTTCCCGTGTTACCTTGGAAATGTTTTGCCATTGGGGAGAATTTAACCGGCCATTCGATGACATACCTTGATACTTTGCGGTGAGTTTATACACCTAAACACCTGACGACCAATATAACTATGGACCTTTTTCGTCCTCGGGCACATCAACAGGCTGATTAATAGTAAATTTTTGCAAACCACCTTTTTTTTTCATCGTGTACAAGAGGTACTAAAGAAGAGGATTTTATGGAAGTGTTATGTATGGTTGTACAATAGCTGATATTTTAATTTCAATTCTAGGACCGGAACGCATCAATGACTTACATACTTGAGGAGTATGAGAAATAAATATATACTTAATAGTCGTGTTTTACATCTAGACATGACATTGTGGTCAAATTTTGGACACACCTTTGGTCCACCTACCATCATTCTGCCTGGCAAGGTGTCCTGCCCAACTCCACTTGAGTTTGGTAATGGTATCTGCAACATCGGGTACCTTAGTGCGACGTCGGATCTCAACATTCCTCACTTGGTCTTGTAGTTTAACCCTGAACATGGCGCGCTCCATGGCTAGGTGCTACTCGTATTTTGTGCACAGCCTTTATTGTTATTACAACATTATCATCATCATGATATCAGCCAAACCACTGCTGGACATAGGCCTCCCCCAAAGAGTGTCAAATTGACCGGTATTACAATATACAATAGGCTATTATACAAAAAAAAATGTTTTAAAATGTTCGTATAGACACAGATCAACTATAGATTCGATAGTCAACTAATATTTTTATTTCCTGAAAATAATATCGCCTTATGCAAAGAAAAAATGATTAATATTTGAACGATATATAATCGCGCCAAAAAGGCAGTCGCCATTATCGTGACGTCATAAGAGCAGAATGTCCTTTAGACAAAGAAAAATTCACTCACGAGAAAAAAAATGACGTACGGCGTTTTCGGCCACGTGACATACAGATAATAAAACTACGATTTTACATTTCAAATTAAAAATAAATCTCATGTGTTTAAAACAAAATATATAATGTGCTATATTCGCATTTCTTATGGTAAAAATTATATAAAAAATACTTTGATAATTTAATTTTGATTTGAAAATACCCTATTATTAACTGGTATAATTAGGTAGATTCATTGATACAAAATTCCAAATCATTAACATAAAACGTACTTTGATTTCACATTTTTAGGGTTCCGTACCTCAAAAGGACAAAAACGGAACCCTTATAAGATCATTCGTGCGTCTGTCTGTCCGTCTGTCACAGCCGATTTGCTCCAAAACTACAGGACCGATTGAGTTGAAATTTGGTAAACATATGTAAATTGGTGACGCAAAGATGGACGCATAAAGTAAATTAATGAATTCTGAACAAGCCATTTTTGGGGGGTTAAACTGGAAAATTTAAAAAAAGTTTCGCAAACTGTATTGTGTGACATATCAAATGAATGTCGTAAGCATCTCAGATAATTATTTTTCATTTAAAAGAAATAATTGATTTCGTTTGATATAATTGTAGGTACTACACATATAAACGATTAAAGAATTATACTGGGCGATGACATAATGCCCAAATTATCGTCAAGATTTGCTTAGTTTGGAACTAGGTCGACTTGTGTTCCCAAGTTTGTCCCCCAATATTTATTTATTTATTACATATTACTTTTCAACCTACAGTAATTACATGTAATACTAAAAATGGCTTTGTCAAAGATGACGGCAAGCTCAACTTCGCTACCGTAGACAGTGTCACGCGCCGTACGCCTATACGCTTACCATGAGAGGCTATCGAATACTTACAATAGTAAACTTCTCTCGATATCGAGCTAACGCGCTTCGACTAGATTTCGATTCTCGCAAGTTCGAGCTGTCAAATGCGCCGTACTCATGGTGCCGATATACTCCGAAAACAACTACAAAACGTTACTCGCTAGCGTCTAGTTTTCGATGCGTAATCTAAACTTTCGAATCGTATTACCAAACGGTAGCGTGAGTCACAAATTTGACATTTCGAATCGAAAAATACCGTAGTGTCTGTAGTTTACTATTTCACTTCCAAAATGGTGCGTGATAACGTATTATTTCGTCAAGATTTACCGTAGATCCGATCGATACCTATCTCAAATTAAAGAACTTATAAAAATAAGGGTTTTGAATCGACAACTTATATCCGCAAAATTCGGATTGTCGCGTATTTTGTATTTAAAAATGCAAATAATTGGCACACGTTCCGCCATATTGGGTCGACAGACTTAGATGAGGATCATCGCACACTGTTAAAATTATACTTAATGTCGTTAAGCTTAAGGTATAGATTCCTTTAAAGTCTTTAAACTTTGGCGTTGGGGAATTTTTCGACGTTGGCCATGCGCGTATTCTGTAATGTCATAACCGACAAACGCTAGCATTTAAATTGAAACGATAAATGCTTGTAATTTAAGGCTGAATATTGAAAAATCTATTAAACTATACGAACAATCGAGTTAACTGTTGCGAGAAAAGTATACTTATATGGGACTCGGGGTACCGATTAGATTTTTAGTTCTGTGAGTGACCGCCAGGGGCGGTGTATAGAGTTTTCATACAAATCTTTAACTGTTGTCGATAGTCGCTAGCGTATTCCGACTTACTGTAAACTCACACTAAAGCTACTAATTTATTTTTACGTCGGTCGGTAGCCGATTCAATCTCGATTCGCTAATAACCAACACAATACGTAACAAGATGATATTTGAGACGTGATCAGAAATACTTTATTATTTCTGTAGAGCAGAAAATGCTGAAAGTAGAACACATAATGTACCTACTACGCATACGAGTATATAGTTTATGATTATTACAATATAACGAATGTGAACTCCGAAGTTGTTAGCAAGTATATGTTTATTGCACAAATAAATAATGGCACTGGTTGATAATTGTTCTGAAAATTCAGAAAAATGAAAATGACTACAATTCATGGTAGAACTATCCATTTATTTTTGCAATCTGTCTCGCTGGTCGTCTTCCTTCATGTCTGAAGATCGGGGTCATGATGGGATGCAAGTCTGGAACGGAAGAACTGTCTGCATCGGCTCATGTCAGTTGATATGTTAGCAACAGCGTAAATTTCGGTGTGTCGTGATTTTTTAGTTGGTTGGTCCGACCATCTGGTTGGTGAGCAGCCTCTGGGTCTTTTCCCCTCAGTGTTACCAACGATGACTAAGGTACCTACGGGTAATAAGGCCTAGCTAAGGGATATTTGTAATTAAATGGGAAATAGCCAGTTTAATCAAGAAGTTATAATGTTAATCATTACTTTATTACATTTTCTATAAAATATAAACAAAAAATGCTCACTTTTACCATAAACAAAAAGAAAATTAAACATCCTACTTCCTAGTGATATTATAAACGTGAAAGTTTGGATGTACGTTCCACTTAATCTCATAAACTATTGGACTAATTTATATGAAACTTTCCAGTTATGTACCTTATATATCAGAATAGGACATAGGCTATAATTTATATCAAATTTCATCCCTTTTAGGGACGAAAAAGGGGATGAAACATTGTATGGAGACCAAATATTTTTGCTCGTTGCCTTCATCAGGCGCTGGGTTGGGTCTCAAAATGTATGGGAAAACTAAAATCCGACTCGCACTTGACCTAAATTCTAATTGATATTATTTAATAGGCTATAATTTATGTCATCCCTTTTAGGATAGTTTTTATCCCGGGTCCACGCAGACGAAGTCGCGGGCGGACGCTAGTTTAAAATAGGCCTTATTTACTATGGTAGGGTAACAAGGCCTACTTCACCATAATTAAATAGTTAAACTATTGTATAAATATCTGTGGTTATTGAAGATCAATAATCACAGTATTGTCGCTGCATCCATGTGATTATTGATCTCAAATCCCAAGTATATTAAGTATAGTGTAACTATTTAAGTCTGCATGCCAAATCCCACAGGCCCTGCTTCACATTAAATTCTTAATTTTTTATAGAAAATGCCCGTAAATGTTGATTAACATTCAAATTTGAAGTTAGTTTTTATTGCAATACTGATATTCTTTAGCTAGGCGTTACTACCCGCAGGTACGCTTTTCGAGGCTGTCGTCTCCGCGTCTCATTTAGCGCGTTAAAATAGCACACGCTGATATTATGTTGTCGAAAGACGCTCTTCTTTTTTCAGCTGTGAGAGGATTGACACATTTGTGCGTTTGGCGGTCCAGGGGATTCTCAATATTTTTTGCAATAATCTCATTCATAGTTGAATAGGAAACTATTTAAACCGTCATCACACATGCGCGGTCATCGAAGTAGCAAGAGCAATGAATATATGGCTTAAAATAGTTTCTTCATATCCTTGTGTCATACAAGTACAATAATTTACATTTCCATAAGTGTAATAATTTTCAAAAGTAAAAAAATAACGGCCAAGTGCGAGTGGGACTCGCGCACGAAGGGTTCTGTAACATTATCTATAAAAACGAGCAAAAAAATCACGTTTGTTGTATGGGAGCCCCTTAAATATTTATTTTATTCTGTTTTTTAGTATTTCTTGTTATAGCGAAGAAAAACATCATGTGTGAAAATTTCAACTGTCTAACTATTATGGTTCATGAGATACAGCCTGGTGACAGACGGACGGACAGCGCAGTCTTAGTAATAGGGTCTAGTTTTTACCCTTTGGGTACGGAATCCTAAAAACATGATTTTCGGTACGTACAAGTACTCTTGTCAATATCTTGCATCTATGCTTCGTTCCATATAGCATTAGAATTGTAACGGACAAATTCGTCTACGTTTATTCGTTCATCTAGCTATGATAACAAAGAGAAAGATTGTAATATCGTTACTTATTTCGATCATTAATTTTATTCGTTTTCAAATACAACACTACTAAGTTTATGATGTTTTTTTCTTTCTTTGTTTTCCTTGGAATATCATGATTACTCTAATATTATAAATGGAATAAGTTATATGTATTGTGATAAACCCCCCCCCCCACAAGGTGGACTGATGACCTGGAGCCGTAGCATGGTTGGCCTTATCACGCGACAAGTGACAAAATAAGAGCGTCGTCTCGTTCTATCGATCGGTGTCTGCCAGTGACGCACGCTCTATCCTATCACCTATCGCGTGACAAGGCCAACCATGCTACGGGGCCTGGTAAAGGTCGCGGGAGTCCGCTGGATGCGGGTGGCGCAGGACCGGTCAATTTGGCACTCTCTGGGGGAGGCCTATGTCCAGTAGTGGACGTCTTTCGGCTGATATGATGATGATGATTGTGATAAACATATTTCTGTTTAAGATGTCTGTTATGGCGGAGAAAATGTATGCTTATGACGTTAAGTGTAGCCGCGTAATTGAATCGAGTAGGTTATACTTCTGCTTGACAGACTCTAGGTACCTACAATGAATAAAGTTTGAAACTTTAATTGGTTCTGAAGTTGTATGCTATCAATCAAAACACGAAGGCGGGAGTGCAAATTGCTTGGCCACTTTACTTGATATCTAATTATATTTCACTCCTTTACACCTGAGCCGAATAAATCGAATCACTCTTTGATGAAGAGATACTTTCAATAATCTAAACAAATATTACACCAGCAGCTACATCGACTCGTCGAAGGAACAAGTCTGAAATAATTAATACGCCAATACTTAATGAAAACGGCTTACGCCAGGAGACAGCAAAGAGCACGCTCTACGAAACTATATACTGTTATAAATCAAGCCATAAATACTTACCCTAATACACGCTACGAATGCAAAACTAAATTAACTGAATGGTTAAAAACAAAAAACTACCATGAAATTGAAAATCTTCTATCTCACAACACATAACCCCAACTCACATGCTTCCTCTCATCTACACACACACACACGCGCGCGCTCTCACACACACACACACATACAGACACACACACACACACACACACACACACACACACACACACACACACACACATACACATACACATACATACACACACAGAGAGAAACATAAGGCCCACGTCTGTGCGGGACTAACCTCTCCTTTAATCTATTAAGTAAAGTAAAGTAAAATATAAAGATTCTTGACTTTAGGTTAAGTAAGTTTCTATATCATAATGTACACCCTAAATTACTAAGTCAAACATGTGGAAGAGCGGGGTCTCTTAACACAAGCATATTTCAATGCTTAAAAAGAGGCACCAACTGAAACTATGTAAATATTTTAAGTTACTGAATAAATATTTTTTGATTTTGATTTGATTTAATTTTGATTATAACTATGCTCCTTGCTGCTGCTGTACCTACCTACTTACACGAATTTAAGACATTCGGTACGGGGAAAGCTTCAGTTCCGGAGAATTAATAATAAGGAGGGAAATCGGGGTCGAAAGTTTGTATGGGCGTTGGGCACAGCTGGTTACCCATATTTTTCAAAAAACAGAAGGTGGTTAATAAGCACCACCTTGAAAAGGAGGCGGTTCTCTTTAAATGCTCTTCAAGCTTTGTGGTATTATTTTATTACAAGTTCTAAGTTCGAAGTTCGAGTATCTCTGGCATGCTTATGTTGGAAGTTCGTTATAGAAAGAGATTATAATAACCGTGACGCTCTGGATCAAACAACCCACTATATTTTGATCAGGATCGACTGTGATGATGGTGTGATGACGATGGCGAGGATCGTAATGTAGTGTTAATAATCTACCCGATTCAGATTTAGGGTAAATTCCACCAAACATGTGCGAAGATGTATTTTCATATTTTTGACACCTCGCATGCGTGACAGCTAGGTGTCAAATATATGAAAACACAGATTCGCACATCTCTAGTAAATAGCCACCCTTCATCATCGAGTTTCGTTAACAGCTCCGCGCAATAATTACCCTTGGCGCCCTATAACAAAACATTTCACTATACGAATCACCAGGACTAACCTTGCATTGCAGTCTCCTATGGTAAGAATTTGCTCGAGTTTTAACGACTTTGTCAGCCAAAATAAATCCATTGAGATCTTCCACTACCATCTACCTAAGTTTAAATCGACATTATTGCCAAAACTAAAATAATTCTGTCGTCGTTATTAGTTCTATAGGTAGATATAAGAATTGTTTTATATATCAGAAATGAATACCTTCTAATATATTAGCTTTAAGTGAAATATAATAATTATGATGTGGATGTACATAAATAAATAAATCATCGTCATCAGCTTCATATTCCCACTGCTGGGCTTCCTGTCATAGACTACCTTAGAACCAATTATTAATTAAAAAGCTTGTAAAGATAAGCATTCTTTTTTCGCACACAAGCAGGGTATAGCTAGACGCATTTTTCAATGACTGGCTGGAGATTGCAACAAATTTCCCAAAACCCATAATATCATGGAAATCTATTTGGCTAGAATTATAAGCAAATATATAAACTTTTGTACAGACTACCGTTTTATGAACTTAATAGAAATAGAAATATTTTATTTGCGATAAATGTGGTACATTATGGTGTTACATTAGTATTGTGAGGCCATACATTTAGGCTTTAAGAAGCCATGCAAAATACATGTTTCCTAAAAATAAAAATACATGCTGATAAAAAAATAAAACAAACGAAAATAAATTGCTTGAATATAAAAGTAGTTATAATACTTATAATTAAGGATATAATTAGTTATGTGATTATTTAATGTAGTTACAGGTTCTTACTTAATTAGGTTATAATATTATTAATGATCGGCTGTGGAATATACCGGTATCGCCGCCGCGGTTTCTCATTGAGGACGTGCGAATTCCTTGTAATTTCAAGCTGTTTTACTAAGAACCTTGTAATTACCCGTCTTAAACGATGTTGATCTAATTTACTTCACAAAATTTAGGTACTCGAGGTTCTGTATAACATTATTTCAAGGAAAACGAGAGGTAAATCAAATCGAGTTTCGAAGAAAATTAAGTATACGTAGGTAAATGATGATTCAAATTGACAAACTATCCTTTTACTGTTTAGGATTGAGTTTTGATGGTATTTACTTTAACTTTTCATTCGTTATCCAACTCGTAATACGATCTTCAGTTGTACTTGTATCACAAACAACGGGATTGAAATCTAAGGAAATTAAATACAAACTAGGAAGACAAATGCAATCTGTTTTCCAATTTTCACATTATTGAATTTCTGTTACTCCGTCTCTTATAAAACTTTTGTACAATACGAAAGGAAAGTACAGTACTTCAAGTTACAAGAAATCCTGCGATCAGTTTAGTTGTAAGATATACTCTACTACATTTAGTGAGTTCTTATAATAGTATTCGGGTTCGAATGAAATCGTTTATTTTGGCATAGGAACGTATAAGAGTAAGCGAGAGAGATATATAAACCCGGATCCCGAATGAGTTTGTAAATTAAAATCCTGACGATATGCTGCGTTTAACATGATAGTTCAATAAGTACATTTTTGGAGGCTAAACCCAAAGAAAGGTACTCAAAGTGAGGGTACAAAAAAGTTTCATTTATTTAAAAGATTGGCTTCGTTATCTTAGACAACGGCCGGTGTAACACGCGTTAAAAATAGAGGTAAATAAATATCGCGTCAGACCCGTGAAATCTTTTAAACATGTGTACAAAGCTCGAGAGTTAATAGTACATTGTGTTACAAGTACGGTAAGATTTGAATTACGAACGAGAATCTATTAGAAGCCCGACGACGAAGGCGGAGGGCTTTTATGACTTTGTAACAATCTTACGACACATACAATGTTTTTCATCACATTTGGATCGCATTTAAATAACTACAAAAGACAGAAAAATCTATGTTTCATACAACCGCACCAATCAAAAATTTTAACTTCACTTCCGGATCATTGCGAGTGGAGCGCGCAGCTTTAATATTTCATTCAACCAATCACAGAGCAGTACAGCGGCTCGTGGCCACCTAGATTTTTTTTTCCACCAATCACAGAGTAAAATTCTTGTGGCTCATGGCCAACGAGATTTGCTTAAACCAATCAGATCACACCCATTACGCCCCTGGGCATAATAAAAACCATTCCGCCCATGGGCGTAATAAAGGTTATTGTAGCTCTGTATACCTGCGCGTTATGAAGCCCTTTTCGAGCAAGTGTGATGAAATAGTATTTTATATAATCGTTACACAATAAGGGCTCTTAAAGTCGAGTGTTAAGGCTACGAGGCTTGCCGAGTGGCCTAAGTAAGGTACGAGAATTTAAGAGCTAATTGTGTAACTATTCTACACAATACTTTTAATAGGAGGCAACAGAAATAACTAAACAGACTTGGTATCTAATGAAAAATATATAAGCCCTGCTGAAACGAAGTGCAAGTCAGAGGTGCGCCGGCTCGTTGATGTCTTTTGTATTGGAATCAACGCGAAATCCTATTGATCAAATTCATTATAGTTCAGTAAAGGCGCCACGTGATTGGTCGAATTTATTTTAGTTGTCTAAAGCGTTGTCTTATAATTATTATAGTTGAGTTGGGAGCTCCATATAAAAAAAGTATGTGGCTTTAGTTTAGTGTATGAAGTCTTAATTTAAACATTAAAGTCGCCGAGTATAAAAAGTATTATAAAAGTTCCATTTACCTGATTATTATTGACGGAGAGCGTCCGTAAATGCGGCAGCGTCGGAAAGACGACGCCGTCGCCCAACTTGTTGTTGTCCAATATCAGTTCGTCCAGTCGGGGAAACTGCTCTAGGCCTTTCAGCGTCTCGATGCTGTTATAGCTGCAAAAATATCTCAACTCAATTACAGAAAATAATCATATTGCCACGGCGTTAGACGTATTCGCAACCCGAAGCTTAACTTAGTTTTTTTTGCAATGCGTGACAATGGCCTCCGCCGCCACTATAGCCATCGCCATTCTCCCAGTCTTAAAATAGAAAAGCCGGTGGGGAGTGGACGTCTTGCCGATTTGTACTGAGTATTACCAGAATATGCTAAAGTGCTTTTGTAGCCCACTTCTTTTCGATAAGGAATAGTGAGGTGGATTCTAAAGTCCTAAGTGTTGTATCTCTTTTTTCGGGTTTGCTATAGGTAGGTACTCGTATGTGCCTATATAGAAAATATCTACACACTGTCTGTGTGTACTCAGCTTAGTGCATATATAACTGGAGTAGCATTTCAGTAACTTACCACTCTGTAAAAAAACTTGTACAATGTGCAAAAAATCGATCACAAAATCGCCCCGCAAGAGAACACTGATCATAAAAATGCCCGCATGTTGCAGTAAGCACTTGATATTATAAACGTTCAACCACTTCAAGAAATATCCTATTAAGATGCTGCTCCCGCCCCCGCAAAATTCGGCAGACATTTTATATGCAAACACGACATAAGGCTACTCCAGTTATGTATGCTCTAAGGTACTTGGCTATATCCGATCGACACTGTCTTCCTCACCACTCAACCCTGAACCAGTTGATTGAAATAATTTTACGTAATCGGAGGACGGACTGAGGGCATACTGGTTCACCTGAGGCCAGTCAAACGGTAATCGTTGTGAATATATCAGTGTACCTACTGTACCTAATGTCCTTGTGAGCTCGAGAGTGCACATCTTCCTACACGAGTTTAATTTGCTTTCCTTAGATGTATACTTCGTGTTAAGTTTTTTCTGTGACCAAAGCCAGGGATTTCCTGTGATAAATAGTTGCCGGAATCACTCGTCATACAGTGCCGTGTGACACACAAATCTAGTGTCACGCGAAATGTCGAGCGATGTCCGGTAACACCACTTCGCCCGACGTCACTGGCGACACGTTTTGCAGGACATTAAAATGTTGTCCCCTAGTGAATCCCTAGCTTAATGAAGGTAGCACCGCAAATATCCACCCATTTTAATCCCAAAGGGACCTTGCAGCTGTTAGAATATACACTCGGCGTCAAAAAATCGCAACTCTTCAAAAGTTCGTTTCAAGCGTACGTAGATGTTAACTACTTTTATTGTACCCTATCAATATTTAATTTAGTATCATTTAAAAGCACACTTAATGACCTTTAAAATGATACTGCGCACTCTTACTGATAGTGATAATATATCTAATAGGTACAAATTGCTGCGAAGAGTGCGGGATTGAATCACGTAAACCACTTGTTTCGTTTATCCTAAAGTTCGATCGAGCATTTGTAAATGAGACTCCAGTGATCACGATCTCGGCCTTCGCGATTACGGTGGAAACATCGAGGAGGGTAAAATACTTACAAGACGTGACACACCATTTTTAACCCCCGACGCAAAAAGAGATTATAAGTTGGACGTGTCTGTGTGTCTGTCTGCGGCATCGTAGTTCCGAAACGAATTTAATGCGGTTTTTTTTCGTCCGAAAGCTGACGTGATCGAGATGGTTCTTAGCTACGTTTCAACAAAATCGGTTCAGCCGTTTTTGAGATATTGAACTTTGAAATGAAAATGTCGGGGGCTTTTCAACTTTTCTAAGTTAACACTGTCAGGAACCCGCCTAGCGGGCGTCTACCCACTACTTAGCAGAAAAACCACGGGATCGACTACGAGCGTACAGCGATTCTTGGCAGTAAATGTGTTAAATGAAAACAATGTGTGCATGTCATGTAAGAAGTTTGACAGGGAATGCAGGATCTAATATGAGCCAGCTGCCTTTGATTCAATTAATAAACGTGCCAGGATGACTTACGTGGATAGATGACTTACGAGGAAAGGTACCCAACTGTCCGGCTCCGATTTGATTTATTTTTATATATATTATAGAGTAGTCTAAAATAACAGACACTTATTTTTTTTTAGCTGCCCAAACTCAACCTGTTGGGAGAAATTGTCCTTCAAAGTACTGAAAAGTGACCGAACCCTCTAACTTCTGTAGAGAGATTTTTTCATAATAATAACTGGATAATTAATTACTGGTTTCATTATAATGTTGACTTGAAAAAATAATGGACACGGGTTTTGTTATTTCACCCCAAACTCATATTTTACAAAAAACTAGACACGTCAAAATTTCATACTTTTCAAGTCCATGAACCATGCGATCATGGACCGTGAAGTTTTCATGCTAAAAAAAGAAGGGAAGTGATTGAAACGACATATAAAAAATAAATCAAATCGGAGTCGGACAGTTAGGTACCTTTCCTTGTTAGACTTAGGCTGGAAACAGTGCTCGACCGACGTCAGCGCATATGGTCGGTCGCGCGTGTTTTACTATGGCCGCATACGCGCTGACGGTGAGCATCGGTCTGAACGCACAGCGATAGCTACGCCCGACCGAGCATACGCGCTGACCGTCGGTCGAGCACTGTTTCCAGCCTAAGGCTAGGTTGCAGAGCCTTGTACACAGTACAAAGTTGCTTGCTTATGGGTGTTCTACAGAATACATTTTGAAGAGTGTGTGTTCGGATTGCACGAGTTGATCCCTCCATCTCTATTTCTCAATCTTGGGACTAGGCGCGGTCTTGGGTTCCACCCTTATGTTGTTGAAGTACCTAACTACCTCTAACTCCCACAAAACGCTTAGATTTCTCACAACGAATGCTAAAGGCTGGCGACTCATTTCCGGTAAAGCTTTTCCCATAAAGACATAATTTAGCCCGTTTCAAATCGAGAGTTTTTATAAGAATGTAACAGGCGTACAGTAAGGTACGTGAATACATTTCGTATTCACGTACCACTGTAGAACCCTACCGCAATAAGGTGACATATCATTCGAGTTTGAGTGACGGCGGCCTGTCAATTGCGACAGGGTTCTACGGTGGTACAGTCGCCATCAGATATATCGGAGCGGCCAAAGTGCTCACAAATATCTGAACACGTCTCTATTTTCGAGGCATTAGAGACGTATTTGTGAGCACTTTGGCCGCTTCGATATATTTGATGGCGACTGTACGTGAATACAATTCGCTTACTGTACAGTCGCGAGACGTGTTCAGATATTTGTGAGCACTTTGACTGCTCCGATATATCTGATGGCGACTGTACCTCTACCTAACCTGTCAAATTCTCAACTACATTATCACTTACCATCAGGTGAGATTATGGTCAAATTTAAAGACTACAGTCTATAAAAAAAAAAACCGGACAAGTGCGAGTTCAACTCGCGTGGTGAGGGTTCCGTATATAATCAATTAATCACAGCGCGTACGTCGGATCGACGAGCTCGACCGATAGCCGCCGTACGCGCGACGTAGCTGTCGCGTGTAGCAGTCTGTCAGCGCTGCACTGTATTACATTATACCTTTCATTGATATAGCTACGTTCAACCGATGTATTATTTTCTAATTATTTACTCACCTTAGGTCTAAGTATCGTACTTTGGCACCATACATCTTCCATAAAGCTGGTGGTATTCGCTGACAATCCTGGCCGCAATAGGTCAACTGCAATAAAATGAATTCAGTAAAATAACGAGCTGTGTGCATGTATATGAAGTTCCCATCCAACACTGGCTGGCGTGGGGAATAGGAGATGGCCAAATGTAATTTGTTTTGTTATTTACAGCTGACAATAAAATAAAAAACTGTATTTGTCAAAGCGCTGATGTTCTTGAAAACCCTCATTACAGAGAAAAGTCTAAATGAAAGTAATGTTTTAATAACTTGGTAACATTAGGTAACACGATCTGCAACGTAATATTACTTTTGATGTTAAAACCTTATTACTTAACGTAATAACTTGGACGAGTAATTTCTACAATACTCGGTTGAAATTGTTGACATGTATATATACTAAAACTTGACTTGTATCAAATATTTTATATTATATTGTTCATAAATTCATAACGTAACGCAAGTACCTAGTCGGTTATACGAGCTGAAGTCAAGTCATAGGCTCATGTTGTGTGATTAATGTACATACGGAATATTAATTTACTAAAATCAACGGTTGTCGTTTACTAGCCATGTTTAACGACTCTGAACGCTGCTTAAGTGTCTATATAGACTTGAGTTTATTTATACATGTACTTCCGTCTTTTTCGTCGTTTTTTTATGGTTCTGTACCTCAAAAGGAAAAAAACAGAACCCTTATAGGATCACTCGTGCGTCTGTCTGTCCGTCTGTCACCGCCGCTTTGCTCCGAAACTACTGGACCGATTGAATTGAAATTTGGTAAACATATGTAAATTGGTGACCCAAAGATGGACGCATAAAGTAAATTAATGAATTCTGAACAAGGGGGCCACTCTTGGTGGGGTAAACTGGAAAATTAAAAAAAAAAGTTTCGCAAACTGTATTGTGTGACATATCAAATGAAATGGGTTGTTGTAAGCATTTCAGATATATATATATTTTTAATTTGAGCAAAAACAGATTTGAAGTAATTTTGCAAAAAGACGAAAATTGACCATTCCGCCCTTATCTCCGAAACTACTAGGCTTAAAATACTGAAAAAAAGGAAAATAGTAAAATCTATAAGAAGTTCGAGTATTCAAAGTAACGGGAAAATTCTCAGTTATTTTGTGTATTTTGTATGGAGCGCCTGATGCTTAGAGCATAGCAATTTTACGGAACCCTCACTACGCGAGTTGAACTCCCATTTGTCCGGTTTTTGTCATTTATTGATAACTAGCTGCATCATCGCGGCTTTGCCCGTGTATTACAAAGTACGCAGGCAAACCCGCGAGACAAAATATGGCATTAATCCATCGTCCATCCATTCCATACACAAGTGAAAGTATTTCTTACAATATTAGTATAGCTTAGTCGATACAAAATCACAAAATGTATCCTTATAAAATTCGTATAGATAAGCTCAGGGTTTTATAAGACTGTTTGAGCGATTGGAAGAGATTTACTGCGCCAGTCGAAGGGACGGAGCACCCGAAATTTGATACGAAATGACAGACGCAAGAATATTACGAGAATCGAAGATTGGATTTCGTATCGATCCCACTCAAGTATTGGAGATAGGCAAACAAACATGGGGATTTCGTGGTAGCGCCCTAGGTATTCACAGCGCTTACCGACAACTGACTCGGGAGAACCTGAAATACTGACCTTTAATTATGCAATTAGTTTTAGTTTATTACAAATTTCCGGCTCATTTTTTTCTAGAGATGAGAGCAGAGACGGGTTAATCGCACAGAAGTTAGTAATAACTACCAAAACTAATATTCGTAGGTGTAACTTGAATCCAGACGTCATTTCGTAGGGCGTAAAACGTAATTGCAACGAGAAGTTTTTATGTGTCGTCATATTGTTCTCATTCGAGCTTTATCTTTACTGCGGGTCACTTTATTAGTGTCATATTAAAGTATTTATTGCGCTCGAAATGCCACTGGAGCCGCAGTTATACTCAAACGTTACGAGTAATTTAAGACAGGGAATGTTTTTTTTTATTTGCAACAAATATCTGATTTCAGTTTTTAGAGACAGACGATATTCATTGACAAAGCGAGTGGTTTCAGATTTATATTGAATTTAGCTTCTTACTTTTTTGCCACTAATGCAAGTGTCATTAAGCCCGAACATCTTTGGTCATAAAATGGGATTCAGTTCATGCCGCTGCTGAAAAGGGACTACAAAAGCTCAGCAATTGGTTAATATCGAACCAACTAACCTTAAGCACTGACAAGACTAACTACATCTGCTTTTCTAAAATAATTAGTACTCAACCACCTCTTAGGCTTAAAGTAAAAATATATGTTTGTAATTTGAATGACGCACTGTACCCGCACTAAGTTAAACAAGGTGAGCTCTACTAAGTACCTAGGTATAATTAATTTGGATATTCATGATTCTAAGACACATACCTTCATCTACTTTACTAAACCAAATACATATCTCTAGCACAATAAGTCATGACGTACTGTATTCCCGTCTGGGATGGAGCGTCTAAAATGAAATTCCTAGAAGTGAAGAGGGGCCGTCTCCTTCACACCCACACCTCTATACAGAGGTGTGGGTGTGAAGGATCGTAAACTATAGAAGTGACTTTTAGCGTTAAATTTTTTATATAAATGGGCAGACTGTATATTATAATATTGTCTCTTAGCAAAGACGCATTTGTTAGGGCGAACTGAAGCGACGTTTGCTGTCCTCCTTCGTGTTTAGGCACTGGTCCCACCGCTGGCGAGTAAGCGATGAGCTATCGGCGATTTTCTCGCCCAAGAAACGAACAAAAGATAATCGCTCCCGTGTAAATAAAAGAGAGATATAATATATTTATAGTTCATCGCTGGCTGTTCACACCGCAATGAACTATATCTCTCTCTTTTATTTACACGGGAGCGATTATCTTTTGTTCGTTTCTTGGGCGAGAAAATCGCCGATAGCTCATCGCTCGTCGCCGGCGGTGGGACAAGTGCCTTAAGTTGGTATTTTGTATGGTAGTGTTTTAGGTAGTTTAAGAATTGTAGATGTCAAATGCATACCAAGCAACTTACACTCGTTATAGAGATGAGAGGTAGTGTATGTATAAGGATTAAGCAACATCGTTTTAAGTACATGTTTACGAGTGTAAGTTGCTTGGTATGCATTTGACATCTACAATTCTTAAACTGCCTAAAACACTACCATACAAAATACCAACTTAAACACGAAGGAGGACAGCAAACGTCGCTTCAGTTCGCCCTAACAAATGCGTCTTTGCTAAGAGACAATATTATAATATACAGTCTGCCCACTTATATAAAAAAATTAAACGTTAAAAGTCACTTCTATAGTTTACGACACGATATACGTAAGGAAGCACTTTATGGATGGATAAGTAAACTCGATTATAGTGAAACTGAAGAACTGTTGTTTTAGGCATATAAGAAACAGTAGTAATATAGCACTATGGAACGTCTAAAAACTGTAGTATAGTAACTAAGTTTAATTAATAATTAATTATATACCACCTCCCTAAACTCACGCACACGCACACACACATACACACACACACACACACACGCACACGCACACATCATCTTGCCTCGTGTAATTTTTTTTTGTAACATTGTGTCCCCTAATATATATTAGAAAGAAAGATAAAGAAGCCCACGACCTATATCATAAATTGTGCAATTGGGAATGGATGAAAATTTTAGAAATGCCTGATTATTTTTTTGGTGATAGGAATAACCTTCTTTAGCACCAGAAAAAAGTTACAGATTTTTCAGCTGCGTCAATAAAAAAAAATATGAACAGTTTCCTCACTTACGTTTTGGGTCAGTTACGGCACCTTCCTCGATCGGTCTCATATTACAAAAAAATATATTAAATATGTGTGGTAAACTGACACTGGCAATGATATTGACACTTGCAGCAGCTATATTGATCATTACCAGTGTCAGTTTACCACATATATTTAATATAGTTTTTTGTAATATGAGACAGATCAAGGAAAGTGTCCATTTACCGTTCTTGTCCCAAAACGTAAATGAGTAAACTGTTTATATTTTTCAAAAATAATTGTCGCAGCTAAAAAATCTGAAACTTTTTTCTGGTGCTAAGGAAGGTTATTCCTATCACCAAAAAAATAATCAGGCATTTTTAAAATTTTCATCCATTCCCCATTATCGATACAAAATATTGTAGTTTTATAAATGCTCTGCAATAACACGAAATAATTAACATCTATAAACTAAACTTCTCACTTCTCTCGTATTTCCCTGCCAGAATGTCCCAAAGTTCGTAAGTTTCATTTAGTGTAATTGCTAGGGAATATCAGATGAGAGCATATCTCAACGAGCTCTCACCCATTCGTACCTAAGTTTGCTTAATGTAATTCCTTCGCTCTAGAGCCGTATAATTGGCCCAGAAGCCAGGTGAGTGATTGCATTTTAAGCACGAGCGACGTCAGACAGGGAAATTGAACGTTTATTGGATTAATCGTAATTATGTAGTCGCGAAACGCTATACATATCTTGCTGCCAAGTTATAAGATCGCTTATGTCGTAAAAGTATTGCCACTCGTTTTCTATTTAATTGAGTTTTATAATATTTATTTAAATGTTTTCGATCAACTATACTACAAATGCGATCAACTATATGAACTATATCTCGCTCTTTTATTTACACGGGAGCGATTATCTTTTGTTCGTTTCTTGGGCGAGAAAATCGACGATAGCTCATCGCTCGTCGCCGGCGGTGGGACCAGTGACTTAGGATAGTTCCTTTTAGATACTATATAGATAGATAGGTTTAAACCTGGCTTTCTAAGTTGGTCTCCCAAGGGAACCTCTACTAAATGTCCTAACTAACGCATGGCAAAGCCAGTTGGCAAGCGCGGTCGAATACGCTCAAACCTAAACTCCATACTATAGTTTTCTAGCATACGCTAGACTAAAGTTAACTAAGAATAACCTACGACTATCTTTATTGAAAAACCGATTTTAACACACGTATATTACGATTATCGAAGGTTTTAACTAACTTTAAAAAAAACTATTAACATTGCTATTTTTCCTGTAAAATTGTTTTTTTTTAAATAATATCTATTGTATTGTATATAATTACACTAATCATTATGTAGGAATTGAAATAATTATTTTGGTTAATTAATGATTAATTAACATTTTCAAGCAAAGCAAGAAAAATATATCAATCTAGTTGTGATTTTAGTAGCTAGATTGATATAATTAAGAAATACAATACATGCTGTAATTTTATCGCGTAAGAAATACGACTATATAACTAAACAGAAATTAATTAAAACTGTCACTTTCTAAGAAACTCGTATAATGAGCTCGAGATTAATTAGTTTAATCTGAATTTGAATCCAGTGATCATTGAAACAATTTGAAATACAAATTGAGTTACGAGAACAAAGAACAGTCACAGTTCATGATATATTACAGTAACCGCTACATAATTGTATTAACAATTATATTACATTACAATGTGTACGAACTTTGGATACAGGGGGTCGCTCTGCGGCTGACTGAAAATGAAACTGAAATATTCATTGATGGGCATTCATAGGTTACCTGAAATTATGGTGTAATAGCCTGTTCCAATATGAATTAATCTTCATTAACTTTAGATTTTCCAAATAGCAACAAAAGATACATAATTAGTTACAATATTACATTTATTAGTCCAATAATTACATGCACATTAGAATTTACTAGTAGTTCTCCCAATCCCAGTCATATGCCATGGCGACGTCTTCTACAATATCCTCTGCAGAGCAAGACCGAACATTAGTTTCTAAAGTTTGGTTGCCAGAGTCCAGGGGGCCTACCGTGAAAAACGAAATTCGCAAATTGTGGGAATCTTTTTCTTTTACTCCAATGAAGGCGGAATTAGAGTGACAGAAAGGTGCTCGCAAGTTACTTTGCAGGAGTAATCTGCATGTGAAACAAACGCTCTGGTTGAACAGTGCACAAACCCATCACACTTTCGTTCCTTGCCCTCTAGCATCAGTGGACGCTCCCAATACAATAGTAAACACGTAGAACGATGAATATTTCATCCACAAAATCATTTGCAAAAAACTACGATCACTATACTTACGAGGGTCGATCAATAAGTTTTGAGAATCGGCATGATTAAGTCTCATTATGATAATTTCTGATTGTTGGTCATACTGTGTCACTATTCATTAATACAGTGAATAAATAAAAAAAGGTTAGCATGCATTTGTTTTTTTTTTAATAGCTAAACAAAGATGATGGTATAGAACAAATTCTGAGGTCACTTAAATGGGAGCTCGGATATTTTGTTACATTCTATCCTATTCAATTCACGCGGAATGCCGTTGTGTCCAAATTTTATACCCACATCTCTTGACGTTGGTGAACTATTTTAATTTGACATAAGCATTAACCTCAACCTATCATACAACTTAAGATGACCTCTGAATTCATAGCAAATATATAGGAAGACGGAAATCAAAGTTGCTGGTTTTTCAATATCAACAGCGACATCGTCAGCGACTGAGTTTCCAACATATGTCTAACAGCTACTATCGGTTGATATATCAAATTTTTTTGGTTATTATATAGTCTTTAGCCACTTAGTACTATTTTAAATCCTGTGTTTTTTCATGTTTTATCTATATTTTTTATAATGTTTGAATGGAGTTCTTTTTACTTTCCAGTCAAGTGTATGCTTATCAATTTTCAAGTCTTTAGCTCATGGGTTTGAGGAGTTCCCATACAAAGTTTAACCCTCTTTTTACCCCCTTTGAAGCCTAATCTTTATCATTTTTATAGCCTATAACCTGGCCGGGGATTTTCTCGACAGATTAGTAAAGTTTGCATCAAAATCATGTGATGCGGGCACACATAAACAGGAGCCGTAGCATGGTTGGCCTTATCACGCGACAAGTGACAAGATAAGAGCATCGTCTCGTTCTATCGAACGGTGTCAGCCAATGATGCATGCTCTATCCTATCACCTCTCGCGTGACAAGGCAAACAGATAAACAGACAAACATACAATATATCTAAAAACTGTTGGAACGTGTTCTGTTATCGATTCTAAGTATCCCCAGCCAACTTTTTTTCGTATATGCCATGTACAGACTGTCGACCTTCTTCAGCTTTATTATATGTATAGATTAAAAAATATTACGCCGATATTTCTGACACGTAAACAATGTCATGCTAAACACTTATGACATGACAGAACTGGATTTATTTGACTTTTACAGTCAAATTAGATGATGTCTCTCGCAACGTCGCAATCATAAAGGTGTTTCATACTGGATATTTCATAACAACATTTTTACACAAAAATGGAAATATCTCTAAAACCGAGCCGAATTTAGCAGACGTTAATTAACATTTTTAACTTAAAATATGGTGAGAAATATCCTGCTGAAATCTCTCGCAATGCTCACGGGCACCGTGTATAAGCATATATCTGCCCAGCTAGCACGGTAGGTTTTATGGTCACTTTATGGCCCAAATGTCCATACGTCACGTAAAACATGACCATAAAACTCAACATGCTAGCTGCCCTGGTACCACTAACAATCTCTATACTAATTATTATGTATCTGAATTTAGGAAAATACTATAAACCAACAATCCGTACCTGTATATCATCATAAGCTCCTCCAATATTACTTTCCATAACAACGCTCACATAAGATTCGTTGCTCGACACAGTCTCAACAGCTTGGTACATAGTCATCAATTTCAACGTATATTTATATCGGGACCGTGAAGGCGTAATAGGACTCCCGATGCACCCTTTTAACAAAGTACCGACGTCTTTATATTTGGCCAGTATTATCATCCACTTGATGACAGCAAAAGGGAACATATAAGATTCTACGAACGTACATACAACGATGCCGATGTTTAAGATCGTATAGAAGTGTCCAGAAAGGAACTTCGCTATAGCAGTTTGCGGCATATTGCAATTTCTCCTTCACTTAGACAGTTTAAACACGTATACAGCTCGTCGTTGGCTGGGTACTTCCTTCAAAACACGTGCACGCCGTTTAATAAAGCCACGAGTTTTTGTCGACGTATATTATATGAGTTTGTTGTTTACACTGAAGTTTTAGTCTACATTTTGTACGTATAAAACACTACGGTGAGGTTATTCTTGCTTCTTGAGCTGGAGACAAATTCAGTGATGACCGCGCCAGCTCGTAAAAATACATTGCTTTGGGTTTTTCGTTCACTCTCACACTGCAGATCACATTTTGCGAAAATGTTATTAGAAGGTTCGCTAGCAAAAACCAAGGCTAATGAAAAAACAAAAACTTTTCAAGTAACTTTTAAAAACCCTTTTTCTACTGAAAATGTCTGAAAGATATTAATTTCAAAACTATAGCCACGTATTTGAGGCTAACTTTCGTTTCTCTCTCGTCTTAAATAGTAACGATAAGGTTATAGGCGTAACCGCGAATGGCGCTTCAATACTGGCACTATTCTATGATCCTATTCACACTAATTCAATAAGCACCTGTGTCAGTAGAGCACTTAGCTCTGTATCTGATTTAATGTTCACAAATAGGATAATTCGTAGGAGTCAATTGGGGTCTTGCAACAAGTATTAGGTGCTGTATTAAGATTCTATGTAATACATTATATTTAACATAAGTAACCTGTTAGTTACCGTCTAACGAAAGAAGTGTAATTATTCATTTTATTGTAATGGGCATATGTCCATACATTTCTTCCAACTATATTAACATAATGCAAGAAGCAACCACTTGTCCCATTGTCTAAACGCCGTGAAATTATTGGCCTATTGTCCTGAGTTGCTGAGCAAATCATTCATCTTCCAAATGCAGGCAAAATAGTTTTTGGAGACGCGCCAGTCGTGACATACACAAGTTGTCAAATGAACTGGATATAGATATATGCAACTGTAAAATTCCTAGCGTGAAGCGTAAAGTCTCTATCCTGAAGCCGCAGCAGGCCTTATCTGGTCGAGATATAATTCACTGTTACTTTTCTTTCAACTTTGTTCTTAATATCTTAGCTTATTTGTTATTTATTGTGTCTAATAGTTTGTACATTTGATTAATACTAGCTGCAGGTTTCAATTTAGCCTTTTGTTTATAATTTTAATTTTGTTTATTTATATTTTGTTTAATTCTCGTTCTCGTGCAGTTGCGCTAGTGCGTAGCATTAAAACCTAAAGTTAATATACAATGTCACTGTGATAGGAACTCACTGACTGACCCAAAACGTAAGTAGGGAAACTGTTTATATTTTTTTAAATAAAAATAATTAATGCAGCTGAAAAATCTGCAACTAGGGAATCACACAACGTTACTGCATTTATAAATTTTTGCATGCTTAAAACTATGTAAGTATTGTGTGATTGATTGCCAAGTCACAAAATTTTATTTAGCAAGCAAATAAATATTAATAAGAATGCCTGACTTGGACTACGTAATATCTCACTACTTTTTACGGTGGGACAGTTTTGAGACTTGGCTTATTTTTTACATGGAATGTTTTTTATGGCATCTCACTTCTTTTTGTAGGTTATTGTGTTATCAATACATACAAATTTAAGAATGCAGCTGGGAAAACTATTTTTGCACAGACTTATTTTACCTACCGCAAATAACGTTTGTATAGTTTTCTAGTGCATTGACCATCTATACTTGTTCCCAACCAAAGTGACGACTGAGGCCATAAAGAAAGACAATGCAAAAGAGATAACGCGAGCCTATGGTTTTATGGCCTCAGTCGTCACTTTGGTTGGGAACAAGCATAACCGCTTGCAAATACATCATACAGTGCACTGTACCTACCTTGCTATTTACTATTTGCAGGAACTGCAAAAGTAACTTTGTAATTGCATGTATTTGTATAGGATTACTTATGCAGTTTGTATATCTCTGAAACATCACTGAAATTATTTTAATTATTTTAAGGTTTTATTATGAATTGATTTGCTACAAACTAATTATGTTTAAAATTTGGTTCTTGTGCGTCTGCTAGAATCTTAGAATTATGTTGATCATCAGTCAGTGAGTATGTCAGTGACAAAACTAAGGAACTTTGATGGGCAATAGTTCTTAACCTAAGAGTTCAAATTGAATGCTATTGAGAATATATCTAAGCCATATTATGCCCTATATGTTACTGAAAATTCAGGGTTCTAGAATTTAGCCAGCACAAAATTACAATTGAAAATGGCCTGAACGGCTTGGAGAAAAGGATGGTACGGCTGTGCCTCTTTGTTTTGCTTGACTTGGAGGAGGGATTGCCGTGCCCCAGATAAATGCGAAAATAACTCTGTCTATCTGTTGCATTTAAACCGCTGAACCGATTTATAACCAAACTTGGTATGGAGATGGTGAAAGGAGTTCCACGCGGACAAAGTCAGGGGCAAAAGGTACCTAGTAATTCATATTTGCAAGTCCACCTCCTTACCAATAATTCGTAAAGTAAAAGTTTAAGTTACAAAACCTTTTTAGGGTTATCTGTATTTTAATAAAACAATTTATTAAAACTAAATTATGAGAAATTATTCAACTCAGTACATTTAGTGGCATGTAACAGACTTCATCTGCATCTAAGGTCCAAGTTGTTATGAATTAGTGATTAGTATACTTGACATAAGAAAGGTTATCATGAAGGTACATTGCACTGCTATAAAGATGGATCAGGTAAGTAAACTTATACAACTAAAGAGAAGGATAGTTTTAACTAAAGTATTCATAAACTCTTTTGGTAACATTCATTGAAATCATTAGATTGCAATTACAATGTAAATATCCTTGTTTACTTTGTAACTAATGTTTGACTTACCCGATTGTTTTCAAAAGATACGGCGAACGAGTTGACATGACTTTCTTCCATTTTCAATAAAAAAACAATCAATAAAATGAGAAAATAAGTGTAATATTAGTAGGTACTACACGCGTAAATAATGTTAATTATTTTCCCATGAGTTTTAGATAGTTTAATTAAAAACCTGTCTAACAAAACAAGTTTAACTTTTATGACTTGCTTGACGTCACTGTCACTTTTGACAACCAAACGGAACGACCGCGATGACGTTAACGTTCCGTTGTACGCTAACGCTTGCGCATTCCAATGTTGCTCGTCTTGTCTGTTTTGATGGAAATATTGTCTCTTGATGCTGATTAGAAAATATTGTTTATATAAAATTACCTAGAATCTTTCTAAGTTTTCTAATAAGTGAGAGACGGATAGTGCGAGAAAAATCGAGAGAGATCGCGCGCCGTCTTGTGATAGCCGTGCTAGCTAATCAAATTTTGTTGATAGATATTTTCTTGTGGTATCACGAATTTGAATGTTTGATTTGATTTGATTTGATTTTTGAATTGTCTATGATTAAAAAAAAGGCTAAAAGTCAGTTATCAACACAGAGTACTTTTCTATATATGTCATTGACGTATAATAAAGTAAATAGACGCACAATGTCGAACAAAAATTTCAAGAAATGTGCCCCAATTTGACAACTCTAGCTATATTTCAGTTGATGCCAATCGCGTTTACTTATAACCTGCGTTGAGATATATGCTTCATATAAAAGAGAACTTAGTGTTTTAAGCTGTAAGGGCCATATTAGCGAATTAGCATCAAACAGATTAAAAACTGTTTAGTTTATTGGGATTTTATCATAATGTGACTTGATTGCTCACGTCAAAACTAAATAGCGAATGAATCGAGTCGCATTATAAAATTATTTATAATGTGACTCGATTGTCATGCTCGATCATTTGTAAATGATTGACGAAGTACGTTGCGGATTTTTGCTGTTTGGAAGTATTTTACATGTCACACTAATGAATAAAATCTATAATATTTTATTTATTTAAACAGGAAGACGAAAAACACAAATAAATCATGATTATTTATTTTTACAAGCAGGCAATACCTAAACAATTAACACTTTCTGTTTTTTTATAAATACGTATACATAAAACATTGTTCGGTGGGCATTACGTATTATCAGTGCAGCTGTCAAACTCCTTTAAAATTCTACGCACGACTAGTGAAAAGGGAATAAGAACTAGGTATGTAGATCATTTTAGCGTGGTATATTTGACGTATCTAATTAGTCCCTTTGCGACATATAATAATGACTTACAATCTGAATATCAATTTATCTTTTTTATATTTAGATATAATTTTCAATGTTATATAAATTAGATTAATGTATATTATACCTATAAATAAATGCATTTATCTTTAGTAAAACATTTATTTTTACAAGATTTATATAAACTTGAAAAATAAACACACGACGAAGTCGTTGATGTCTCCTATCTTGTGCTATAAGCATATAACTGCGGCCTACTTTGCACATCGCTAAGGATTTCTCAGGAATCTTAAATTGAAAACCACAAATAACGTAACTGTACTACTCCATAAAAAAATCTAATAAGTCGGTACTGACTCCTTAGGTTTTTGTTCCGTGATAATCTGTCATTTGTACTAACGAAATTATTTATTCAAAACCATGAAATGCCAATGAGTTTACATGAAATTCTTTACGCTATCAATAGAACTTAGTTATAGAAATATATCCAATCCTTTTTGATTTTTTTTCTATTGCTATATTTGCTATTAACGCATTTTTTCACAGATCATTTTTGTCATTTTTGACAACCGTCAAGTCTCACGGTCGAAACCAGACTAAACGCAAAAGAGCCGCAAGTGTCGATGGCGCGGTTCTTTTGCACGGCCACTTTTTTTCGGCTGATTGTGTATCTAGTTACTTATACTAAATCAATGATATATGTTATCAATTTATGTCATTCATTCAAATGGTTCGCGGTTTATGTTTTATTTTAAATATTATTAACAATGACTATATACCGAGTGAGGTCTGCAAACTATTGTTTAAGCTCGTAAATAATTAGGTACGACAATGTGAGAACCCGACGTCAAGCGTTGTAGCGAAAAACTGCAATGTTTACAAGTTGCAAACAACTTTGGTACTGCATAAATATTTTGATACTTTATTTACTAGTTCTTTAGTATCTATAACTTTGATTAGGTACGTGAATAGTAATTTCACGTGGTTTTATACCTATTCCGGTGTTGCCTGTAAGCAAGTAAGCAAGCAAGAAACACCGCGGTTTCCGATTGAAATGATATTTGGCATAGTTCTTAATATCGAGCTAAAAGCTAAAAGCTATTTACACTCATACATTTCATTTTTCGCCTTGCTACAATGATATACTTACGGTGAGAAAGTGTAAACATATGCGTTTGTCGTTGACTGTACTAAGCTGTACTGTATATAGTGATATAAATTATGTGAGCTGACTTTGAGTGCAAGTCAACGTATATTTAACTTATTTATTTAGGTACCTTACGTGGGCACAGAAAATCAAAAATATTTTCTAGTATCAAAACTATAATTCCTAATACACAAAGTGTGACCAGCCCGAGATTTTTTGAATTTCCCGCCAAGAATTTGGGGAAAATTTGGTTAGCCAGACTCTATGATGCTCCTGTTTTGTTTTTGATTTTCGGTAAAGGTTCGGATTTGTAACCCAGAATTTTCATTTTGTTAAACTGTACGATAACGTTTTAAGCGTTCTAATTAGAAAGAGACAGCCGCGCGTCTGCTCGCGGGCCGTCCTGTGATAGCCGTGCAGAGGGACTACCGCGAAACGAAAATGAACTTCGTTCGTGTATCTCCCTCTCTGTCGCTCGAACTAGCAAGTGCGACAGTGACGGAGATACACGAACGAAGTCCGTTTTTGTTTCGCGGTAGGGCCTCAGGCTCGATACTGTAACGACAAAGAACATGCACCTGTGTACTAGGTACTAGTTAATGTTGACTTATATTCCCTTTACCTATATTATCAGTGTTATTAACTATGGGAATCTGCAAATTGGATAAATTCCGATTTGGGGTGAAATACACGTGGTGGCCGTTGAAATAGCACTGCACTATTCCGTGTAATCCCGTACGAGGTACACCGTGTTTGAAATCATTTATAAGGCCCAATATCTGCGTAGCTTTCCTGAATGTAGAGGCATTTGGGTAAGGAATCTGGACAGATTTTGATCTGCTTAGCATACTCCTCATTACTTTTTCCACTGTCGTTACCGGACGCGAGTATGCAAAAGATACGAAGATATGCTCTTTTTTTTTGAGCAAATAAGAGAGGTCGAGACGGGTAAACGCTACAAAATCCGTGTTGAGTAATCTTAATGGGGAAGCGAGTTCCCCAAAGTTATAAGTCCTGGATAATTCTGGTCTGATGCAGACGCGACCACGAATAACGGCTGGGCTGTGTAGATAGTCTTTAACGGAATCCTCTGGCGCGCCTAGTTCTATTTCGTCCCATGTTTTAGATAAGAGCATCCAACCCATACCAGGGAAGTACTCCGTTCGGTGCAACATATGTGGTTGGCTCACATCCACCAAACCTTCCATGCAGTTGTCGTTCCATGCCGACACGCACCATATGCTAGGATCCTCCTTTAAAAGAGAATAAGTACCAAGGAAGTATTCGAAGAAGTCAGGTGAAATATCCAAGTGGTCTTTTAAGACGATAGCAGCTTCGTACTTTAGTGTTTTGAAGACATGGTTAAGAGCAAATTTATAGTGTCGACCGTTGGTCTGCTTCGGTTTCGGAAGAAGAGTGACGGTAGAGTCCCAGTCGGTGTACGATTTGACGACCTCGAGTGTTGCTTCGTTAGAGCAATACGGAGCAATAATTATGGGGAATATGCTTGCACTCGGTCTGAATCTGGTGAGTGTCTCCATAGATCGTCTTAAAGCTAGCTCGTTGCAAGCTATCACTAAGGTCGGCAGCACAAGTCCAAATTTGCGTTCCGGTGTATCATTCGTTATTTCCATTCTCCTCCTTCTTTCAACACCGCCTATTAGTAAACACAGAAGTATTAGGACCGGAACAAAAAAGCTTTTTTCGCGACATTTTTTTAAATTTAAGCGCATTTTAGTTCAAGAATATCATTCGTTAGGTTTTTCTCTCTCGGTTCCATGAGATAAAATTACCAGAAGTGAATAAAAATGTTTTTTTCGAGAAAATACTATTTCAAAAGTAACCTGAGGGGCTACCGCGAAACGAAAACGAACTTCGTTCGTGTATCTCTCTCTCTGCCGCTCGAACTAGCAAGTGCGACATAGACGGAGATTCACGAACGAAGTTCTTTTTCGTTTCGCGGTAGGCCCTCTGATATCTATTATCTATTATTAATTTCATTCAAGTTTTACGATTCATAACTTTTTAACGTGCAGCGGTCACGGCTGAAGAACAACAGTTTTCATTTCATTTCATTTATTTCATGCATAATCAGATACATTAATTACATAGGTAGATGTTGGTTGCAAAGTAAGAGGCACTGATACCCCCCGGTAGGGCATTGCAAAAGATCTTACAAACTAAATTCACAGTTGATGGAAATATACGATAAGAAAGTAGTTAACGAGACAACTACCATTATGTACCACGCATTAACTGGGTTATCCAACTGCTCCAATCACACACTGCTTAAAAATAGTAGTTGCAAAAATAAGTTGCTGCACTACAATAAAATATGCCAATATTGATCGATTTCGCATTTATCCAAATGGACCGAAGGATGCAGAACGATTATGGGCGGTTTTTTCTTGGTATGATTGAGGATACCATAAACCTGGACAGATGATGTGCCGTGTTTGGCTCATTTGAATCCTCTCAATGAGTAGTGGGCGACTGTGCAAAAAGTACAGTC
Organism: Epinotia nisella; assembly: GCA_932294315.1. Classification (NCBI taxonomy): domain Eukaryota; kingdom Metazoa; phylum Arthropoda; class Insecta; order Lepidoptera; family Tortricidae; genus Epinotia; species Epinotia nisella. The sequence goes on from OW028680.1 coordinate 15,112,144, forward strand.
GGCAATAAAAGTTGGTACCTAAAATTATTTATTCTCCCAATGATCGCAAAAATATCCTACTCAAATGAGGTCAAGTACCTAGGGGTTACTTTTGACCAAAAGCTAACTTGTGTAACGCTCATTTAAATAATATAATACAAAAGGCAAAAATGGCCGTGTGAACGAATGGCAGGAGCAAGATGGGGCGTAAAACCCAAAATTGCTACGTGGCTCTACACAGCGATAGTGAGGCCTGTAATCACATACGCCTCTGCAGTCTGGTTCAACAAAGCCAACCAAAAGATGGCCATCATAAAGTTAAGCAGTCTACAGCGTACAGCCTGCTTAACAGCAACAGGAGCTTATGCTCAACACCGGGGGCAGCCTTGGATGCACTGATCGATCTAACTTCACTTCACCTGCAAGTGCAAAAGGAGGCGAATCAGTGCATCTACAGGATATGCTCATTAACAAGGCCTAAATGGCGCTCTCAAGCGCTAATCAAACTTGAGGCCCTTGTTTTTGATAACAAAAACCTAAGCATGCCCACACCACAGACGACACATACGTGAAATGCAAATTCACCAAACTGCATAGAGTGGAAATACCTCCGAGAGACAAATGGATAAGCGACCAAATGGATTTCAAGGAGGGAAGCCACATTTGGTATACAGATGGCTCAAAAAAAGGCGATGATGTGGGATGCGGTATCTATGGTGAGAAGCCAAAGCTCAAAGCTAGCGTCAGCATGGGGAAAGAGGCCTCAATCTTTCAGGCTGAAGTCTTCGCAATAAATAAATGCGTGGAGATCAATCTTGAAAGAAACCAAAACAACCAACACATCTACATCAACTCAGACAGCCAAGCTGGTCTGCTGGTACTACAATCCCTAGAGTCCTACTCTAAACTAGTCCAGAATTGTAAAAACAATTTAAACAGCCTGGCTAATTCCAACAAAGTCATAGTTAGATGGGTATCAGGGGCTTAGATGGGTCCGATATTGTAGGGAATGAAAAAGCAGATGAACTTGCAAGGAAGAGCGCAGAAACAACCCTGGTCGGCCCAGAACCGTTCTGTGGTATTACAAAACGGAAAGCATATTCTCTGCTAAACAACGCAGAAAAATCAGAGGCAATAAACCCAAAGGACAAACACAGGCAAGCCAAAAAATAGTAAACTGTCTAAAGAGCTATTACAACTCAAAAGGCGCAAAACCTGCGCAGTGACAAGAATCCTGACAGGACATCGCAAATTGAACAAACACCTGTTTCAAATGGGTATGAAATAGGACGCAACCTGCAGGTTCTGCCAGGAAACAGAGGAGACAGCAATGCACTTCTCTGCTCCTGCGGACCACTCATGCAAAAAAGAAGTACCTACCTAGGGCGGCACATCATGCACCCAGAAGAGGTACAACATATCACCGCCCAAAGAATCTGGAATTTCCTGGAGGCAACGGGCCTTAACGGTGAAAACGGCCTCAGTAAACTTCTTTGATTCTGATCCATCCGCCGAATATTAGCCGAGAGATAGAATAAAACGGATCACTACCGTGGAAAAAACATGATGCAGTAATTTGAACCAGCGGCGCTACCATGAAAATCGAAACTCGAAGTTCGTATATCTGCATCCTCGTCACTCGAGTAATGTAAGGGTGATAGAGATGGAGATACCCGAACTTCGAATTTCTAAGTTCGTGGTTATAGCTCTGGTCAAAATAAACTTATTAATTTTTATCTGGTTCATTAGGTATCAGACAAAGTTTCAGCCCTGTAGCGCGGGCATTAGGCGGGCTACGGTATCCCCTGCCTGTTATAAAAAGCGACTAAAAGGGTCCTCGGGGTGGTACACGGTTCCAGTTGGGGGTGCAATCGTAGAATAAAAAAAAGGTAGGACCCACAGAGGCATTATGACGCTAGGGCGGCACTGGTGTGTTCCGTAGGAGATCCCAGAGCCGTCCGAAATGAGTGAGAGAGAGACTTCGAGGAGGACCATCGGGTGGTTTTTAGTCGGTGCGATACCGACATAACCTCCGCGCTATCCCCGTGGCGCGGAGCTATCCATAACGGATTTTCCTTCCATTAAAAAAAAAAAGGTATCAGACAACATTGTCCGAAAAAAATTTGCCTAGATACCTACCGGTGAGTGGGTCTCAAATCTTGCAGACTTTTTTTATAAATGTTAACTTTAATTTCGACGACTCAAAGCATTTCATAAGTGAATGAACTGTACTATTTTTTCCTCATTTACGAAACATATAACGATCAAAACTAAGATAAAAGTGAATACCACAAAGTTCGTATCAAGCCCTAGCACGAGCACGATAGGTTTTATCATCACGTTTTACGTAACGTTTCAGTATACATTTTCGCCGTAAAACGTGACGATAAAACCTACCGTGCTAGCCTAGCTGTGCAGACAACTGTAAAATTAAAGGCTTACCTACCACACGAATTCCGCAACTTTGCACAACAGCGTGCGTCTCCTAATTAAATAAATAGGCGCTCGTAAAATACAAACGGGTGCTCCATAACTCATAATGCTGTGGTGAAAATGTTGTATGACAAAAAGGGAATTAAAAACGTTGGTAAAAATATGAGGATTATATTCGTGGTTTATATCGAACCACTTTATTCTTGTCTTTTTTATGAACCCGACATTTACCTATCGATTTTTCGCGCTCTAAATTATCTAAACAAGCTCTCATTGCCTTGTAAGGCATAAATGTGTAGATCAATGTTTTAAAAGCACTCTTTATTAGTGAAATAATTTTTTTTTTATTTTTTTTTTTTTCATTCATCAACTTGACCTTTTCGTACGCACAGCTACTACTACTTCTTACCTTCTGTCTGTCTGTACTACGTGATTTTTATGACGGCCGCGTTATAATTTGCCAGACCTGCCTTGAAAATACATTATTCACTCTATCACTTAATAACTTAGGTACATACTTGTATGTGATAAATGATTTATCTTCAGCGAAAAATGACAAAATCGCTACTTACCAAATCGTGCTCGAGTTACTATTACTATTGCCTACCTGCCAGCTTTAAGACATTACGAGGCTTCAATTAGAGACACTAATTGCGAAGACGGCGTCATATTTAAAATTAAACTAAAAAGTCAATTAGTAATGTAATGGGCTGATGCTAAGTTACCTGGTAACTTTAGTACTTCAAGGTTGTTTCTGGTGTAAATTGGAACGGTACGATTAAATGAGATTAAGGTGGGATTAACGGTGGAAATAAGGAGTTCAATAAGTATTTGGCATTTGGCCTCCTACCAACAACGTTATTACACTTATTACAAAGTTTTCGTTTTTATTTTGACTACCGGAAAGGAAAAGTAAAAGGAAATCTGTTTTAAAAAGTCGCCAGCTCATAGAGCCTGTCAAGCGAGTCGTATAACACGAAATGTATGCCGGCGTATTATAGCTGTCAGTTTATTTCATAGGTCAAATTGTTGCCTTAAAAATGCTGTGGTCACGACTCGCTGGACATACTCTTATAGTAGATTCTTATGGTTGATATTAACCACCCATTTCAGTCAGACGAGATATTTTATTTGTTCACACTTTACATAATTATGACTGCGTTTTTCCTAGGTCAACATTAGAAATAAATTATTGTTGTACCTACCTACGTTCAATAGGTACGTGAACATTAAGACCTCTCACAGACTGGGGCGGACAATAATAAACGTTTCACCGAACGTGGTGCGTTTAGAAGAGTGATTAGGTAACCCGGGGAAAGAGATTCTTCTTTTAATTTCGAATACGAGAAAACTAAACGAAAGCCATTGTCTGAATCTGTCACAGTACATTATTTACCTATTTTTTTTTTACCATAATTAAGCAAGCTTCAAAAATCAAAGAAATTTTATGAAATTGAGGTACACGTAGAAACGCATCACTTTCAACTGAACCCGCTACTTAGATAAATAATGACGAGAAATGAACAGATGATTTTTCAACTCGTGTTGAATTTCCTATAGATACGATGTATAAAATGAAATGCATGTAATATGTATATGATAATGATGTATAAAAATGTCAGCAACTTTGAAAATCACAGACTTTCCGCACTGGTTGTCTAAACAATTATTTCCTTACAATACCTAATACCCACCTAGTTGTGTACTAATGACAACTATTGTGCACTATCTTGACAAGGGTTTTCCAGTTGTCATGTAACAAAAAGTAAAACTCGTTATCATTCCTTTTTCTCGTTAACCATCGTGTATCTATCACTATCACGGCGAAGTTATAATACCAACTAATACTAGACTCGGGATCGCTTGCCTTGACTGTTGAATAGCTCCCTGAAAAGGGGCCAGCGTCCCCGACTTCCCCAAGTTACGACTATGCCGTGCGGCCCACTTTTCTCACATTTGTTTAGTTCGACACTCATAGGCTGTTCACAACGCTTCTCCTCGCTTCAGGCGGACCAATGTAAGTCAGAAGCCCGATCACACGATTTTATTACGAGCCCGACGGCGTTAAGATATAGTAGGTGCGTAGTGAGGTGAGGAGAAACAAGTTGTGAATAGGTATAGCAATAAGCCCTCCCCCGCCAAGTTCAAAGCCCTAAGCATTTCTTAAAGCCTATCCAAAGTATGACTTGACACAATCTAACGAGTGGTTTCAGGATAAAATGTAATATTCTAGATGTCAATCTGACGGTTATCTATCGTTTGGATTGGATGGAATTGATCACAATCGTACATAAGTTTTTAAACCTACACCTATTTCTTGACATGTTCTTGTGCTACTTAAAGTACTTAAACCCTCGCATATGTATTAATAAGTGACAAATGCATCTGAATGACTACTCAATATTGCATTTAACATGTACAGATTGGCATACGTTCTAACACGAAATATCAATGCAGGTGAGCGTATGTGTAACACTATATCATCAAACTAGGGATCTATTGGACTTAACGTATAGAATTTGAATCGGATTTTCGTTTACCCCGTGTGGAGTGGGTTTAGTTAGAATAAGCACCACCTTTTTTGAACGAGCGAGCAAGCGAACGAAGTTCTCCGTTTTAGCTTTGGCGAACAATATTTCGTATGTCCGGCTGACTCCTATACAGGTCGCATTACTCAACCGATTCTCGTGAAATTTTGTGTACTGGTTCCATGATTATATACAGGGCGTCCCACGGCTATGCCACATGGAGGGAAAGTACCTTGAATATTGTAGATGGAACATTTTACTGAAAGAAGACATTATTTTAATTTAAAAACCAATTTAAACTGCATTCATAGATTTTTTAATAATTACATGATTGAACAGGGAATCGAACCCGATACACGAGAAAAACATAAAATAAAATTGATGGTATTCCTTCTATTTCTGACTTTCTATTTTTGATTTTCTATTGATGTTATTTACCAAAAAATAATCCTTATGATGAAGCCTTTCGATCTGCATGATAAAGCTACAGGGTATTTTTTTTCTCGTGTAGCGGGTTCGATTCCCGGTTCAACCATGTAATTATTTAAAAATCTATGAATGCTGTTTCAATTGTTTGTTAAATTAAAATAATGTCTTCTTTCAGTAAAATGTTCCATCTACAATATTCAAGGTACTTTCCCTCCATGTGGCATAGCCGTGGGACGCCCTGTATATTATAGTTTGTTTTTGTAGAATCTGCTTTTCAAAAAAAAACAAAAAAAAATTAAACCAGACTCACGTTTTCTACAACAGCTCACAGAGCCACTCTTGGCAGAGTTATTCATGTGTCGTCAGAGTCAACAATAAAAACATGTGTTCTGCCTGTCCCTAACTGCCACTGCTACATATACTTATATCACATTTTTACATTAGCTTAGTAATGTGTTTTTCAACTTTTTTCATAGCGCCACCCACTTAGTACTTACGGAAACATATTTCGTGATAACCCCCCCTGACGTCCGCTGTTCTTTAACTTTAACATTTTTTATTATACAAATATCAAATTTTTACAAATCGTTTACCTAGTTAGATACTCATTGTATACCTTGCTTAGTTTGAGTCCATTTGTGTAAGATTATCCTCAAATATTTATTTAAATAACAAAAACAATTGCATGTCATTTGGCCCATTTTGGGAATACAGGCGTGGGTTTATATTATTTTTTATCGGTATTTATCGTTACGAAACGTCGAAATCACAAAACCAGTTCAAATTCAATTATGTTAGGCCGAATAGCGTCTAGTTAGTAGTTAATAGGGCTAGTAAAGTACGTTGCCCTCACCTTGTGTGTGATACGGATAGAGTTCATTCGACGTAAACCAATTTAGTAATCTCATTATTTATATAGAGATAAAGTGGTTTGGTTGCTTTCTTATAATGCAGCGACATTAAAAAATACTCAGTGCATCGCTTGTGTTCACACAAATATGGCGCCTGAGGTTAAATATACAAAGGTGAGTATTTAATTGGATTTATCGATAAGTACTTTTATTATTAAGTAGGTATTATAATAGAATCGCGTCCTTGTTACTCGTAGATAAAAAAAATTGCTTGTAAAAGTTTTTCTTTAAAATTACATTCTGGTAAATATTGATGATTTACTTTAAGCCTATCAAAATAAACCCCAGTGTTTTGATAGGCTTACATTCAATCATGTGCTAATGGTAATCAAAACTCTTTCCAGGCGAATATATTTTAGTAAAAGGTTTCTTTTAAATGGTTTTTTAACCCCCGACGCAAAGAGAGGGGTGTTATAAGTTTAACGTGTCTGTGTATCTGTGTATCTGTCTGTGGTATCGTAGCTCCCAAACGGATGAATCGATTTGAATGCGGTTTTTTGTGTCATAGATAATTTTAACCCGAGTGTTCTTAGCTACGTTTCAACAAAATCGGTTCAGCCGTTTTTGAGATATTGAACTTAGAAATGAAAATGTCGGGGGTTTTTCAACTTTTCGAAGTTGTAGTTATATGTAACTGGATTTTGAATTCTTCGAATCTAAAAAATGCGTATCAATCAATGCATATTGCAGTGTTTAGAAAACTAGAGAAACGGAACTAATAATATAATTTTTTCTACAATGCTGTATTATAAGTGTGGCAGAAACTAGAATAGAACTAATTACTAACCAGGCAGGGGTAAGTTAGATCACTCAGTTCTAACCCAGTATCTGTGGTAGGATATACACCTTAACAGATTTCTAACTATGTACCTAAATTAATCAAGCTACCTATAATATTATGATTGAAGAAGAAAAAACTTAAATAAACTAAATTAACCTAAAATATAGATAATAAAAATTAACTCAAAAAAGGTCCCCAAGGTCGGATCCCTGCGGAAGGGTTCCCATAAGACTGGCTGCGTTCCCCCTTTGGATAGCTATGCCGATCCGTTGGGCAAGGAACGAGCCAGCCCTGTGGTCTCCGGATACTTGGAACAATTTTCTTGACAATTGGCCAAATAATTGGTGAGCGCCTGGGCTCCACGGTCCGAGTGTTTCGACAGCAAAAGCCGCAAAAACATGTCGGTCCGTGAGGCCGATGTATTTGCGGCACTTTGCTGCCTCGGCCGCTGCAGCTGCCCCGCCTGCTGTCAAAGATGTAGTGCCAAGGTGGGACGGTGCCAGGGTGTCAACGCATGTGGCGTCCCAAATAAGGGGCCGTCCCAGTTTCCAAGGCACTAAGGTCATACCGTCTGGCCTCTTGCCGTCGTCCCGCGCCAAACCCGGCGGTTCCAATATGGCCGGCACGTTGGCGCTAACGAAGGCCCGACGGATGATATCATTGAGGCAGGCGTGGCGAGAAAGGCGACCAGCACTCTTAGCGCAAGATAGACCATGGTGTCCCAGGCTACCCACCAGGATTCCGCAGGGGCAACGATGTGGAGAAACAATGTCGGCCCCCAGGCGTAGACCGACAGCCAATCTGAGGGTGTTGCAGTCTAAAAGTGTCCCGTAATTTGGTGAGGGAAGAGCATGGAGCCATGAGCCAGACTCCCTTTCCGACACAGCCAGTAGTCTTGCTTTTTCCTTTACTAACTAATCAATCAGTAACGAAGTAATTACTTAATGCAGCTGTTCATCAAGAACGAGTGGGCAGACGCGCGCAGCGGCAAAACATTCGACGCCTGTTGCCCTCACGATGGCTCCGTCATCGCTCAAGTCGCCGAAGGTGATAAGGTGTGAATTGAATTATTTTTACCAGTATAAAGCTGAGCTCAGATCACGCATACTTGTTATGACTCTCATCGTACTATTTGCTTTGCTATCGTCTTGTCACGACTCGTCTCACAACTCGTCTCTCGTAAAGTTGAATAACTAAAAGTTCTGACTTAAGCCAGGGAGTCATTAGGTAACAAATGTCCCGCAACCCGTGTCTAGAGGCCAAATTATAATAGGGTCGCCTTTTAGAACAAGTCGACACCAGTTTTAGCTAACCGACAACTCACCAGTGTACGAATACGGACCATTGTTTAAACGAGGGATTCATTAGAAGATAAATGTTTCACCAGAGATGTCAGACAAAATCGCCAGACTTCACTTTACAAGCCTGGCAATATCCGGGACAAGACATAGTTCCAAGTTTTGCGCGATTTCGTAAAGGTAAATGTAAATTCACGAAAGCTGGTACTGAATGTATTATTAAACGATAGAATATGGTATGAGTTATGTTAGGCTTTAAATGTTTCTTTCTCATTAATTATTCTTTACAGTTCATATTTTTAAAACGAAAGTTTCATTATTCGTATCAACACAACTTTTTGTGTACCTAACGCCAGGCGTAGGCCAAAAATGTCAGTCCCTATTTTATTAGATTCAAATTACGACTACCTACTTCTACAAACGTTGGGCTGCAGTTTCAGTTGATATAGTAAATAACTAGGTTCAAACTATGTTAACACCTACTGTACGGCATTGTTACCTACGTCAATATAATAGAGTATTGGTTGAGATTATTTATCTGTAAGAAGGTCCCTTTTTCATGTCCAGTCCAGTCAGCAATAGTTACTACGCGGGTTTGCTTGGTGGTCAAATTACGTTATAAAGATGTGTATTATTTGCCCTCTTTAATATACCCGAAGCTACCTTAGCTGCTGACTGTAATGCCTTGCGTGTGTTGACAATTATTTATGCTCTTTCTAAATTGACAGGAATAATCAAACTTCTTAGCTAAGTAACTAATGAGCTCCGTACGTTATGTTACAATTTTGAATAACCCAAACACTACTACCTACAGGTAAATTACTTTCGAGACGTTTTTGTATTTGTAGTAGTATTTGTATATTTACAGGGACACATGTACACGTTGACGTACACAGACACACGTATGTGTGAGGCTGGCTAATGCAAAAACTTCTCGAAAGTAATTTACCTGTAGGTACATGCAAGAGAGGGATCTTCTTAGTTTTTTACCTATAATACCTACATAAGTGTATTAAGTGGTGGTTTTATTAATACCTATTTACTCAATAATGCTCTTAAGTGAAGTATTCTTGCTTCTGGATTGAATAAACTCCCTATTATTTCGTTCACTCGATAAAACTCCTTACCAAATATCAACAAAATAATAATAAGATCTTGCTCGCGAATTTATTGCTAATCCACAACTTCGTTAACAAGGATTAAATACTTTTATTTAAGATTGATTTTTCGGTCACTACTTCAACATAAATGCTATTCGAGTTGCATTCTGTCATGGACAGTGTAACGTAGGGTACCTACATTCGTGTGACCAATGATTTATCATAGAAACGCATATGCCTAATCAACCTAATGCCATATCGGATACGTGGACGTGCACTGGGGATTAAACTGACTAAATGTATTTAACTAAATTGAAATCAGTTTAGTAGCGTGGCAGACAATACTCGTACATTGAATGATATTGAATGTTATTGAACACATTAAGTATGTCGAATACATAATTTATTTTCCATGCCCGCAGGCCGACATCGACTTAGCAGTGGCCGCGGCAAAGGCCGCCTTCCACCGCGATTCAGAATGGCGTCTGCTAGACGCCTCAGCGAGAGGCAGGCTGCTCAACAAGTTCGCGGACCTAATTCAACGCGATGCCGAGCACTTGGGCCAGCTGGAATCTTACAATAATGGGATGAACATCGGTATGGCGCTCGGTATTGTCCAGAAAGGCGTCAATGGAGCACGCTACGCTGCCAGCTTGGCGGATAAAATCCAGGGCGATACTATACCTGCAGGTGAGACTGAAATAGCGATCTTGGCTGACAGCAACGACAGCAAGTTTTTATGATACCTACATCAAAAACGCTCTCTTGGTATGAGGTTTGTAGGGAAATTGGAGTTAGTGAGTGGTCAAAGAAAGAGCTGTTTTTTGATATTTTCACTTCTCATGCTCGAAAAGTGTGTCATATTAGGCTTAATAAGCGGGGCTAAAGTAGTACATTTAGCCCCTAGGGAAAATATGTATACATATTTATGATTTATACACATTTAATTTGACCAATCAAAACACATGACCATATTAAATCCACCAATCACAACTCTTTCAAAAATCATTTCTCTTTGCTATCAGCCAACCAGAACACAGCTACATATTAAAATCGCCCAATCAAACATCAGGTGTTTTTTAGTCCTTAATTCCAAATCATTTAAATCCACCAATCACAACTCTTTCAAAAAACATTTCTCTTTGCTATCAACCAACCAGAATACAGCTACATATTAAAATCGACCAATCAAACATCAGGTGTTTTTTAGTCCCTAATTCCAAATCATTAAAAAAAGAAAACGCCTCTGACCGCGCGTCAGAGATCATGAGATTGTTATCTTGTGCCCGTACGCTGTCCGCCGTGCGGCCGTTTGGATGCGCCTGTAGATGCGTTTATTCATGGAGTCAATATTTTGTATCTGTGTCATAGCAGTTTAGTAAAAAAAAACATGCCGCTAAATTGAACAATCTCTTCGCCGTGAAATTTGTTATTGATTGTGGATGGATAATTTTTTACTATTTTCTCGCAGTCGAAGTGAAAAGTAGAGTGTATAACTCGGATCTAAAAGCCATATTACTCGCTTCACTCGGGAAAATATCCATCTCGTGGTAATATGGCTTATTTTAGCCCCTTGTCATACAATCTACTATTATGTAGGTACGGTCAACCAATTTGAATCCTGGGCCACTCTATTGACACCCTCTATTTATTTTGTATTAGCCATAGAAGTCACTTTGACGTTTACTGTGAAAAGGTTCTACAGTGGCCTAGGATTCAAATTGATTGACTGTATTTTAGAAATCTTTGAAATAGCACTGTTGTCAATAACCTTATTGTTTTAATCTACGTCTGGCTGTCGTCCACCAGAGTGGATCAACGACATTTGAACACTCCTGGATAAGACTTTATATCTGAGGTCAGCACTGGATGACCACCACAAGCTGGAAATGATAATTATAAAACCGGCCAAGTGCGTGTCGGGCCGCGCGCAGTATAGGGTTCCGTTCCGTAGTTGCTAGTCTGTCTTTGTTACACGCGCGCGCCAGTAAGAAAGTTGACCTTTCCAAGTACAGTTTTAAGTTGGTCGACTATTACTCATTAACTAATTATGTCTACTTATCCGTGATAGTTTTAATTTTAAATTCAATATTATGTACAAACTGCTATGATCTTTTTCACATACCCCGTAGTAACCAATTAACCATTAGCAGGGGCGGGTCACTCTTTGATTTCCTCGCGCCGCACAAAAACATCCCAGCCGGCCGCGTTTAGGCGGTCTATGAGTGGTTGCCGCGCGCTGTTACGGGACCCACGCGTTCGCGCTTTACATTGCACCGTCATTCGATTTCGGTAAAATAAACGTAGATAAAATATGTTTTGAGTTATAGGGTGGTCGAAATTGGGCGGAAATGGTTCGTGTAATATAACCCACGGCCGGTGTGTCGCTTTTTTTTGCTCGAACTTGGCGGACACACTGCCGTGTGTCTAGATATGCCTAAACAAAAAAAAAAACTAAAAGATACTGTATGGCAGCGGGTTCTAAAAATAACGACACAAATACGGAACATTTGTCTTCGTCTTACCTTTTGCAGAAACAGGCAGTTTTGATGTCATAACCTAAAGGCAAATTACACAGCTTTTGTGTAGTTGGGTGATCCTAAGTAAATAAAGAATAATCGTAATATCGTTAGTAAAATATACTATTATACCACATTTAGGCACGTTTGGCGTACCTAAACAGGGAATTTGTTAACAGAGAACCTTCTGTACGTAGTACTATTACTTATGCTGTGCCAGCAGGGGGAGGGAAAGAGGGCACGGCTTTAAAACGCAATATCACGTAAACGGATCTCTGAATAGAAAGATGGCTTTCGAGAATCCATAATATTTTTGAACACCAAGAAAAAAAATACTTTGCCACTTTACGTGTAAGTATGTACCCTAAAAAACATTTTTTTCGTTCTACCATTTTGTCGGCATGATTGATTTAAATACCTATCCTTGCCGAATTACAGCTTTCTAATAGAAGGGTCCCTGAGCCCCGCAGACAGACAGACGGACATGGCGAAACTATAAGGGTTCCTTGTTGACTACGGAACTAAAATGATGTTGTAAATGTTAATAACTAGTTATTTTGTGGTCCCTGCATTTATGTTTTCACTATTTGGGAGCCCACTCGGAAAACGTATTACCTATTGAATTCGGATCGGTTTCATACCTACTTGTTTTGTTTAGGCTTTGCGTGTTTTCCGAAATTTGATTCCGATTCAATATTTATCTCAAATAAACCTTATTTTGAGTTTATGTTGAAAATATTTTTTTCTACGATGGTGGCAGATAAACATATCGACTTCCTGATATGTTCGAAACAATATGTTAACCTTACGGGCCTTAACGGTGAACTCTAAAAAAAGGGATGCCACAATAGATCACTTGCTGGTCGTAGCGGCATAGTAAGGCCCACAAATCAATAATAATAAAATAACATGTTGACCTCACAACTTTTTCAGATGGCGATCTTTTCTCTTACACCCTGAAGCAGCCTGTTGGCGTCTGTGGTCTTATATTGCCCTGGAATGCTCCTATTTTAATGTTCGTGAACAAAGTCTGCACGGCGTTGGCTGCAGGTAAAAATAAGTTCCATGTTTATTTGAACTAATGTACCACCTATATGCCTACAGTGATGTAACCAGATGTTTACATTTTGGTTCAGAGAGCTGATTTCGTGCTACAGACTTGTTTTTTACACCACAATGTTGCAACACTTGCACATTGCCTACCTCATAAATATTTGATAGTTTTCTTTGTGCATGCTTTACCACAGTGCATCTTCAAGAACTGTGGTGACCTGAATCCACTAGAAATTCACTGCATAGGGCTGCGGGCTTTCCCCTTAAATCGACAGTGTCCAGCCGGCTATACAAATTTTTTGGCCGTCTTTGTGTATTTTTTGCCTGACCAGAATAGTTGGGACAAAAGTCCATAGTTAGTAGATAGACAGTAGTCCAAACGCAAGACAGTCACAGGTTAGAACTATGGACTGCCGTTAGTTTTTGTCAAATTAAAGGTGTGGATGTACTTCCCTAGGGTGGTTTTAAATTTGATAACTGTATCCACCACAGCTTCTATTACTACTGATGCTTTAACCCTTTGGTCCAGGTTGCACAGTGGTAGTCAAACCCGCAGAGCAGACTCCTCTGACCTCTTTGGCATTGGCAGCTCTTATGAAGGAGGCAGGCGTGCCGGCAGGGGTCGTCAACGTGGTGACGGGCTTCGGCCCCGGAGCCGGTACCTCGCTTACTCACCACCCGGACGTAGCCAAGATATCTTTCACTGGCTCTCTTGAGGTTCGTCCCAATTGTTCGTACCTAAATATAAAAATTTGGGAATATAAACTTTTTGAATTTCGTCGGTAAAATATCCTATCGGTGGTCAAATTACGTTTCATCAGGAATTTCTGCATGGCTACTAAATTCATACCTCATCCATGAGAAGAGGCCGGTGCTCAACAGTGTTTCGAGTACACCGCCAACAACGGGATGTGGAGTGTTCTCAGAGGATTTAAACATACACATATCCAAACCACTGAGTGAACAAAACACGGTATTCCAGGCGGAATGTGTAGGGATAATTGAAGCTTGTAATGCCATAAAGAAACGACAAGTCGAGGACACAAACATACGAATACTCTCAGACAGTAAATCGGTACTACAAGCACTGGGTAGTGACAACATCACATCTAGCTTGATATACGAATGCCACCAAAAACTCACAGAGGTGTGCGCAGATAGAAACAAAGTTACTATACAATGGACCAAGGGGCACAGTGGCTCAAGAGGAAACGATGCAGCGGATGAACTGGCCAGGAAAGGGTCAGAGACAACGGCATACGGACCGGAGCCAATCTTGCCCCTGCCACAAAGCTACATATATAACAAACTAGACCAATACACCAAAGACCTACACCAAAGATACTGGGAGGAGATAGACACATGCAGACAGACCAAAGAGATTCTGTCGAAGCGCGACTACAAACTCACAACTGCACTAATGAAGACGCACAGAAACCAACTACGCAAGATAGTAGGAATGATAACTGGACACAACACCTTGAACAGACACCTCTATAATTTAGGTATCACTGACAGCCCTATGTGCAGAGCGTGCATGGAGGCAGAAGAAACGACTAAACACATTCTACTGGACTGTAAGCAGGTAGAAGTATACAGGAAAAAGCAACTAGGGTCTCCGGACACACTACGGAACGCAGTCAGTAATTTCTTAAACTCTTAAACTTTTTAGAGGAGCTGGGGTGGTTAGAGTAGCGCCACCCTGCCGTTTCACGCAAAATAGGCACATTGGATGTCGACTTGCGGAAAATGCCCAGTAAAACTAACTAACTAACTAACTAACACCGCCAACAAAGTAGTTAAAAGCTGCGCGCACCTGCATACACGTTTCTATGCCCCTACGTGAGCAACTTTTAACTGCTTCGGTGACTGTAAGTACATAATATAGGCTGTTGATAACTAAACATATGCCTCGTCTAAATTCTTCTGCAATATTTATTCATGAGGGGCTACGTTGCATTGTACCTGGTTAAGTTGTTATAAATTTGTTAGACTATACACGATCATCTGATCGTTCGTTAACTTCTTATTATAATAAACTCGAAACACTTTAGAACTATTATTGAGGACTTCGATAGCTCATGGGCTGTTTTAAATAGGGAAAAATGTAGAAAAACCAAGTAGTAGTTGTGAACTTGAAAGCAATTTTTAATACAATGACAGAAAACAAAATACATCATTCATAATGTAAAAAACGGCAAAATAATAGACAAAAGTAAAAGTATGTACAAAAAAGGTTGCATCCGCAACATCCCACCCCCTTGTGTGCGAAAGCACACGAAGCTAGCCGGGCCAGCCAAGGTGCCCTATGCGTCTAGCCTCACCAACTTTTTGGAGGGCCGACGAAGAAGGCCTCCCTGTGTGGCTACGTCCACCACCCTGACTACGCCATCTCGGCCAGGGAAGGTTGCAGTGATACGGCCTCGTGGCCAAGTTCCTCTTGGAAGATTTGCATCCACGATGAGCACTAGATCGCCAATGCTTAAATCGCGTTCTCTGTTTTCGCCTGTCTGTCGAGGTTGCATTGTGGGTAGGACCTCTTTCACCCAACGGTTCCAAAAATGGTCGGCTAACCTTAAGGCCTTCCTCCAGTCAGATCTACGAAGAAGGTCTCGGTCGTCCAGGGTTGCGGGTAGGACCTGGTTCGAGGATGAGCCAATTAGAAAGTGGAAGGGTGTCAGAGTTTCTTGATCATCTTGACTCACAGGAACGTGACTTAGGGGCCGGGAGTTGACGATGGCCTCAGCTTCCAGCAGGAGGGTTACGAGCACTTCTGCGTTAGGTGCCCTTTCGCGTAGAGTGGCGTTCAGTGCCACTTTGACGGTGCGAACTAACCGTTCCCAGCATCCACCAAAGAAAGGAGCAGCGGGAGGAATAAAGCTCCAATTTATTCCTTGGCTAGCAGCAAAATCGTTGACCTCGGTCTGATAGAACTCCCGTAGTATTCGGTCAGCGCCGACAAAACAAGTTCCGTTGTCGGAGAATATTGTTTCGGGAGCACCTCTTCTCGCAATAAATCGACGCAAACTCATTATCGCTGAATCTGCAGACAGGGAATGCACGAGTTCCAAATGGACGGCTCTGGACGTCAGGCAGGTAAATAGGGCTACGTAACGTTTCTCCTGTTTGCGACCGATCGTGGAGTTAATAGGGCCAAAATAATCAAGTCCGGTGAAATAAAATGGGCGGCGATGGTGAGCAAGCCGCTGCGGAGGAAGATTTCCAGTCATTGGATTCATCGGTTTTGACTTCCTGATTCGACAAAACAAACACTTGCTGGAGACACTCCGTACGGTGCTGCGCAAGGGAAGAAGCCAGTATTTCTGTCTCAGCTCATTGACGACCATCTCATTATTCGCATGTCCAGCCTTGCGATGATAAAAGAGAACCAAAAGGCGCACGACTGGGTGATGACCATCTAACAGTATGGGTGATTTAACTTCGGTACCGACATCTTCTACAGCCTCAATTCTGCCAACCAAACGTAGCAAATTGTCCGTTCCCATCTTGGGTGACAGCTTTGCTAAGCGACTGCTCTTGGGCAACAACTCTCCTCGGTCAATCCGCTGAATTTCTTCTCCAAATGTCTCAGACTGTACTTTCTGCAGGACGTGCCTTTCTGCGGCTTGCATCAATTCCGCTGTCAGGGGCAATAGAGTGGTGGACGTAGGCGCGTTTGTACGTTGACGAACCCTTAAATCGATGCTGGGATCAGTGTGTCTAACGCGGTCCAAAAGTGAGCGAAATTTAGAAGCAGCTTGCAAAACGCGGGCAGTGGCGCGCAGTAAGCGCAACCAGTCACTAAAACGACTGAAATTCGCGGTGACAACCAGATGCCCAACCAAAAGTTTAGGAGCTTGCTTAAACTCTTCATGAACTGGAGGCTGGCCAGCTGGTTCCACAGGCCAATCTTCAGGAGAAGCCAGAAGAAATGAGGGGCCAGTGAACCATCGGTGGTTAGGATTGAGATGGAGAGGTTTGATTCGCGTGGCATCGTCCGCGACGTTCAAGTCAGTTGGGACCCATCTCCAGTCTTGAACGCATGAATTTTCGGTTATTTCACCGACCCTATGGGCCACAAAGGGCTTGAACGTTCGTGCGTCGCTTCTTAGCCAGCTAAGGACAGTTCTCGAATCTGTCCAAAAAAACGTTCGAATAGGCTTTTTGTTGTGAAATTCCTTGATGGTCATAGCAAGGCGTGAAGCTATTAAAGCACCCTGCAATTCTAGGCGCGGAATTGAAGTGGGCTTCAATGGCGACACTCTTGCTTTACTATGAGAGCAAGCTTGACTGTACCGTCTGCGTAAAAGAAACGCCAATAAGCGACCGTCGCATAGGCAAGCTCGCTCGCATCCGCAAAAATGTGTAGCTCTCTGTGCAGAGGCTCGCCGTTCACCTTAGCGTACCAACGTGGAATTCGAATATTAGATATATCTGACAGTTCTTTAAACCATTCGTTCCACCTTAAAACCTGTGAAGGTGGGAAAGCAGTATCCCAATCAATGTTGGATCTCCATGCCTCCTGAAGAAGTATACGGCCTTTGACCACTATAGGGCCAAGCAAACCTAGTGGGTCGTACACTTTCATGAGGTGGGACAAAACTTTACGCTTAGTAAAAACACCATGTAACTTGAGCCCTACTAAACCAGTCCTAAAACCAATGGTATCCGACATAGGATCCCACGAGACACCTAAGGCTCTGATGTTACTTGATTCGCTACCAAGAGACACTTCAGTATGCTGTGCGGCGCGCAATTCAGTTGGAACCAGACGTAACGCTTCCTGATTGTTAGAAATCCAACCACACATTTCAAAACAGGCGTTACGATGGATAGTCACCACATCAGATGCTAGCTGCGCAGCTTCAGTTAACTCGTCAAAGCTGTCCGAGCTGTGGATGCTTGCATTGGCTGCTTTAGGATACAAATCCTGATGTGACATTGCATTTTTATTTTTAATATACAGTGCAGTAAATGGACTGGATGACGCTCCAAAAATGACAGCTGTCATTCGATACTCTTTTATAGGCGTTGTGTTTTTTGACCTAACGTCACGCCATAAAAAGCGTAATGCGTCTCTGTCTTGATCACGGATCCGTATTTGGGGAAACATCTCCTTAATATCGGCTGTCACTGCGACAGCACCCTCTCTAAAACGCCAAAGAATGCCTAATAAGTTTTCTAAGAGGTCAGGTCCTTGAAGGAGCAACGAATTCAAAGAAACGCCTTGATTCATAGCGGCTGCGTCATGAACGACACGAAGTTTACGTTTTTGTGGGTGATACACCCCAAAATGTGGCAAATACCACCTTATTTTTGTGTTGGTGTCACTTTGAGTTGTATCACAAGTCGTTTTTAAGTTTATTTTATTCGTATCAGTGGTTGCCATGTAGTCAGGACATTTTGGTTGCACTTTATTCGGACTGACTGTACCATTGTAAATGTTACCTGATGAAGTGATATTTTTATTTGAAAAATCCGCTAAATTGTGTTCACTGTTGACAGCGTTGGTACCGTTCCTAATTCTGACAGAATGACCATAATAAGTGACAGGATCACATTCCTCAGCATAACCTTTGGGAATCATATTGTCAATAAACCTTTTGTACGCTTCAGCAAAATCAGACTCTCGAAACATACGTCTCTCTAAACTTAAGAAGCGAGATAGAGCTTGCGGATAACTGTCGGGAACGCACTGAGTATTATCCCGCCATGGAAGTCCTACCTCATACCTACCAGTAGGCAAACGTGTGGTAGTATTGTTTAAGATCTCAACAGCTCGAGCATCCAGTTTACTATGAAGGTTTTCATGTTTGGAAATACCTAGTGAATCCAACTTGTACTGCTCTTTTATGAGCAATTCTAAACGTTCATGTTCAGTAAGCTCAATGCGGTCTAGGTGACAGTGGTTGACAAACTCAACCGGTTTAGTTTTACTAGAAGCCACTCCATACAATGTCCAACCAAGCCAGGTGTGACAAGCTACGGGCTCGTTACGACTACCAGCGCGCACATCACGAGATATTGACAGATGCCAGTGCTCGGCACCAATTAGCACAGTTGGCGTAGCGTCAGTGTACGTCAAATAATCGGTGAGGTTGCTCAAATAATCGTAAGACTGTACGGTGTGTTTGGACAACGTTTGCGTGCTCAAGCTGAGCGAGGGCATCGCCCTGGCACGATTGACTAAAAACCTATCAGATTCATGTTTACCCTGTATGTAAAAATCAACGTAAGAAATCTTAGTCGTTTTGTGTAAGCCACCTACAGCGTTGACAGTAATAACCTCCTCAGGCCCTGACACCCCGATACGGGCAGCCACGTCAGAATCAATTAACGACGCTGTACTGCCGTCGTCTAGGAGTGCGAAGGTTTCGTAACTGCCAGCTGGACCAGACACAACAACTGGTACCACTTTTAATAATGTGCTGTGTGGGTGTGTTTTGGTTGACATTGCAACATGCTGCCGCAAAATACCTGTGTTGGAAACCATGACGTTTTCTTTTGACAGCTCTTGTGTAGTCGTGGAGCAGCACGACGCGTGTTTGGCATAATTTTCAGACGCAGAATACCCAGTATTATTGAACGTAGTACACTCAGTTTTGTTTAGTGGGACCGTACACCCCGTTTTGTTTATATTGCTTAGTTCTGTTTCACACTCTGTATGGTTGAACGCAGCTGTACACACCGTATTATGGAAAGCCTGTGTATGGGGCGTTTGTGGTGATGACAACGTATCCTGCCTGCCGTGTAAAAGTGGATGGTGTCGGAAAGTACAACCGTCGACACCACAAGGGTTCACTTTACATAACTTCCACTGATGTGATTTACTCTTTAGACATTTATAGCATATTTTGTGTTCACGCAACCAACACCACCTGTTTTCAACTGATAATCTTATGAATTCGGAACAGTTTTTTATATCATGACACTTCTTACAATAAACGCATTCAGTTTTGTCACCCATTTTACTTTTGGCATGTGTCACAGCATGAATATTTTCACGTTTGAATTGTTTATTGACAGACCAAATGCCGTGTTGTTGTGTAGCAATAAGACCTATTTCAGGCGATAATGCGAATTTAATATAACGTTCGTATTCACGTGTTAGAAAATCAGATAAAAGTTCTAACTTTGACGTGAGAGGGTTTGACATCTCTGATGCATAGTCAGACCACCTCATCTTCATTAAAGGGTTAAATTTGCCCAAAATACTATGAAATAGCTCAGGTGATTGTAAATATTCTCTTAGGCCGAGTAATTTCATAGTAGAAAGGCTGTTTCGTACCTTGTTTGCAAAAATACCAATTTCTTTAAGGTCAGCGCCGAGCCGCGGTAGCGTCTTTAAAACCTGTACCTCGCCGAAGACGATCATTTCCGGGCATGCAAATGTTCGCTCGAGTGCATGCATGATCTCCTCGGGGGCAGCTGCGGTGTGGAGCAGCGACGCGACCGCCTCGCGCGCGGGTCCGCGGAGCGCGTTCTGTAAACGCGCAACGTTCTCTGCGGGGGAATAAGAAGATTCAGTACTACTAAATTGACGTTTAAATTGTAGCCATTGTGAACCATTCCCGAAGAATGTAGGGAGTTCAATATTGGCTCTACGACCTGAAGCTAACGCTTTTGCTGCAGCTGCAGTGTCAGCGATTGCTTTGAGTATAATTCCATCGCTTTCTATATTGCGATGCAATTCAACAGTTGGCTCATTCGTCGTGCGCAGGCAGCTATCCTGGTTTATATCACGAACCCAAGATGCCGTTCGTGAATGAACGTTACTGGCCGACCGTGCGGAACGTTCTTCGGCTTCTTGAGCGGCCAAAGCAGCCTCCATCTCTAATTGTTCTACTTGTTTTACCTGTTCAAGTAGTTTTCTTTGTCGAGCCATTTCTATTTCTTGTTCACGAATCATCAATTCTTGCTCTCGCTCCATACTTTTGCGGGCCAACTCGGCCTCCGCGGAAAGCCTCCGTGCTTTTATGGTAGCTGATGACCGCGAAGACTCTGACAAGTGAGACCTGCAACTAGGAGAAACGTCAAAATGTTCGGCCGCAGCAGCGGAGCCGCCGCCGCCGGTGGAAGTCACAGGACACGCGCGAACGAAATCGAGAGCTGTGGGTGTTTCTGTGGCATCAGTCTTTGCGAGGTCCTGACTTTTGGACCGACCGACCCCACCCACAGCGGGTGCACCTGGTTCCGAGCGCGTCGCTTTACTACTTTTAGCCGGCGTTGCCAGCTGCTTGGTTTTAAATCGCGTATTCATTATAAGACGGGAGAAAGGACCAAATATTGAGGACTTCGATAGCTCATGGGCTGTTTTAAATAGGGAAAAATGTAGAAAAACCAAGTAGTAGTTGTGAACTTGAAAGCAATTTTTAATACAATGACAGAAAACAAAATACATCATTCATAATGTAAAAAACGGCAAAATAATAGACAAAAGTAAAAGTATGTACAAAAAAGGTTGCATCCGCAACAACTATAGAACCTCATTTATATTCACTACGCAGGTTGGCAAGCAAATTCAGCAGGCGGCCGGAAAAGCGAACCTTAAGCGCGTGACACTTGAACTGGGAGGCAAGAGCCCGCTGGTGATCATGAACGACGCCAACTGTAAGTACTGTATCCCATAATTTATTACCGTGATTCAGCAATTATGTAAAACTGTCCCGTTTCAGTAAACCTGGCGGTACCCTGGGCGGCGCACGGCGTCTTCGGCAATCAGGGTCAGATGTGTTTTGCGGCGTCGAGGACATTCGTTCAATCTGGCATCTACGATGAATTCGTGGAGAAGGCTGTTGAGTTTGCGAAGAATATTAGAATTGGCAATCCGGCTGACCCTGGAGTTGATCATGGCCCGCAAGTATGTATTTTATCTTGTTAAAGGTTTGATTTCTATGAGCTAGTATAGATTGATTTAAGTTTACCAAAAAGCGATGAAAATAGGTACACTAGGCAGGATATTCATTCAAAGTGTTTTGCATAAATATATACGTTTCTTTTGCACTTTAGTCTACCCAGGTAGAGATGTGATATCATCAAACGTTCATGCAAATTCATTTCTACTTGCTATAGGCATACTAAGGAGTCTATGTCCAGGAGTCTATTCCTTTAAAGCTATTGATGGAAATTTAGGAAACCCAATTGAAACGTTTGTTGAATGTTGAAACAATTGTCTGTCGCCATTCAACGTGGAAACGCGGCGAGTGTGATGGGTACCTTTGCGCCAGGGACGACTCGAGGGGGCCTGTATGTCTAGTTTAAGTTTGTTAATTTTTATGTTAAATTGTTATTTTGTGACTTATAGACTTATGGATAATGATTAAAATGGCACTTGCATGAGATCATTGAAACGTATATTTTTTACTTAGCTATAAAGATCTGGAAGCATCAAACTGTTCAAGAAAATCTGTAAGTTCACGTCTATCTACATCTACATGCAAACATAATATGCCCACTGCTAAAGAAACTAAAATATTCATTTGTTATTTGTTCGAGCGTGACACATTTAACTTTGAATCTCATCCTAACGTATGTAGTGTTTATTTTCCTGTAGGTTATAGGTACACCAACATTAGATTTTTTGGTCCTTCGAGAACCGTTTGGCGAAATAAAACCTTGCCTCGAATAATGTTCATGATACAATTTCCAGACTCAAACTCGATTTCTCGTTGGGATATTTTATTACCACTATAATATAGTGAATAATATCTCAGGCAAGATATTCAATAAAATAGATAGTATTTTAACAAGACGTACATTAAATACTTGTAAAGCAGGATTGAATTGATTTGGTAATCATTTCCTCATGGAAATGATAAATACAAATGAATGGACAAAGAGCCAGTATCAGTCGTTTTAATAAACCGAGAAACTTTAATAGTGTATTTACTATCCTAACCATATTTGAATACTAAAATATTATACAAAGTTTGCTTAATTGAGTCTTATTTTAGATAATTTATTGAGTTTTTGTATATAATTACATTTTTTTGCTCATTTGGACTTAGGTAATAGAACTTTTTTTTTGCTAGGTAATCCTCTATGTTAATTTAAGTGATTTGAGATTCAGATATTTAAATAAACAAATACCTACTTTCAGAGTATCAGAAATGAAAAAAATATATCAATTTCCAGATCGATGGCGAGATAATGAACAAAGTTCTCTCCTACATCGCGAAGGGAAAGAAGGAGGGAGCGAAGCTGATGACTGGTGGGAACCGAATTGGCAACACTGGATACTATATACAACCTACTGTGTTCGCTGATGTTGAGGACCATATGGCCATAGCCAAAGAAGAGGTAAAATTTGCCATATCAATAGGATGGCATACCCAGCAATGTACTTACCGTAAAGTTGTACCCCGTTTACATTCAGCCACTTCCACTGCTCCACGCAGTGCCGGCCAAACTCCTCGAGCTGCTAACCGTAGCAGGATCGAGAGAAGTGGGTATTTACAACATACTGCCCTACCACTAATACTACATTTACATTCAGCGTGTGAGCAGAGAGCAGAGAGAAGTGAGCAGGGAAGTGGGCAGGACGGGTGTAAAATGCGGTATTACACCCGTGCTGCCCACTTCCTTGCCCACTTCCCTGCTCACTTCGGTTGAATATAAATGCGGTATAACATCGCTTTCGACTTTCAACAATAGCAAACGTCGACATACATAATCGCAATCAACATAAGAAACTCTTCCACAGTAAAAAATGTGAGATATTTCATTGAGCCAATCCAGGCATTCTTATTAATCTTTTTTTTGCTTGATAAATAAAATTCTGCAACTTGGGGATGTCGAAGTGGGATGTTTGAAAACTTCTGGTAACGGCCGTCAATGCTGCAAACTTTGAGTCTGATGAATGAAGGCCGCTTGCTAGTTGCGTTTTTTTTACAATCAATTAACTTGTAGCTTCGTGAAACAGGCCGCTGTAGCTAAGTATGTAGGTAAAACATTGTATTGTAATCACATCTTACAAGTTACGATTATCACCTATTTCAATTTGTCGTATCGTAAAACTTTACAAGAACGTATAAAATAAATAACCACTTTCGATTATGGCTTGTATTTAAAAAAAATAAGAGAACTTTACCGTTCAATATAAGTTAGTGACGCCACCACGATCTATCATCTATCAGAAGCAAGTTCCGGTGAAGTTACCGATGGCAGCATTCCTCGTGTGAATATTTTTCACACAAATACAGAGTTAAGCTGTTATAGAAGGAACCAATCTATAATTTATTCTGTTAAGGTGCTGATACAATCGCGCATTCACTTGTGATGAGCATTCTAGCGCATTTAACATAATAAATATTTGCTCACAATATAAAGGAGCGTTTTAAAGAACTTTGTAGCGAAACGATAGTAAGTTTGCTTCGAGCTTTTTGCCGAGCCATTTTTTTATACTCAAGTCTACAGTCCCTTGAAGCTGTGAAAAAATCAAACTTCTAAGTGAACGTAAAAAAGATACGGCCGTTTATGCCGCAAAAAACGTAGATTTCGACACTCTCATGGGAATCAAATTTTGTAGACTTTCCGTCGACCTAGAACTATGAAATTAGGCATGTAATATCGTCTTATACTACAAGTACAGGAAACAATCTGAAAACTATACATTTGTAATTTTGTACGGAACCCTCGGTGGGCGAGTCCGACTCGCACTTGTCCGGTTTTTTGCTCATTACAACCGTACGTACTACATATGTAACTTTCAGTTTAAAATATTAGTTTAATACGACTAATCATGAATTCTTTCCAATCCTAGCATTTTGATGTTTAGGTTCAGATTAAGTCCTTGTTCTAGTTGGTCAAATCGAGCCTACATTCAAATTAACTTATTCACTGCTAAGCTACGCTCGTATCGTTACGCCGTAGTCCATAGCAGTTAATATCCATATGTAGCGAAAATCGCATGTAGAGCTGTGACGCATGTCTCGTGATTACCACTGAATGGGTTTTTTTTAATATTTTGCATTGCTTTTTAGATTTTCGGGCCGGTGCAAAGTATCTTCAGGTTTGAGACCCTTAAGGAAGTGATCGAGCGTGCCAATAGCACTAACTATGGTCTCGCATCAGGTATTTTCACGAGGAACATAAATGATGCCTTGCACTTTAGTAAGCACGTTGAAGCTGGAAACGTATGGTAAGATACTGATATGCCTTACCTACACTTATATTATACAGAGGTATAATTTGTAAGAGTCGTTTTTGAAGTTTGTACCTCATCAGTTTGCATCCATCAATGTATAGGATGGAATTTCGCGATGAACAAAAAGGCTATATATCCCCTGTACGTGGGCGGAGCCGCGCGCCGCGCGGGCAGCCTGTGATTAAGGGGATCCCATACGCCAATGACCTTCGATTTGAATCCATTAGTTTTTTAATGTTTTTTGTGGCCTATCATATTAACAACAACAGCTTTAAGCAATATCGTATCCCATATTTACTTCAAACATCACTGTATTCGAGATATTTGGCATCAAAGTTGAACAATTTTAGACCAAAAAACAGGTTTTCTGGCCATAACTTTTGTGTTAATTAGTTTAAAATCAAAACCCTAGACACGTTTATAGAGACATCACAGACAAACCCAAATATGTAGATTTCGTATATGATAGATCTTTCACAGCAATCTAGAAGCGAAAAAGGTGTTTTTTTAGACAAATGTTTAAAAAATCATAAAAAAATAACTGTTGATTTCTTTCAAAATATGGTATACAAAAATGGAGATTAAAGATTGAAGAATCAAAAGCCGTTTTCCTTATAATTCTATTTGTAGTGCAAAAGTAGGAGATGCGATTCAAAACTAGTCAAAAATCGATGAAAACGGCGGGTAGGGCCTTAATAAAGTTTTAAATATATCTACAAAGGAAATGTATTATTTAAAAAAAATCGGCCAAGTGCGTATCGGACTACGCAAAACGAAGGGTTCCGTGCCTATTAAAAAGGTCGTCTCGTCACAGAAATCTTACGGCACTTACGTCCTTTTCTTTAAGGAAGGCAGTTTTTCAGCAATATCTTTAAAACCTTTGAACCGATCTTGTTCAAAATAATTTTCGGTGAAAGAATTTGATAAGCTTCCATGATTTTTTGATATTTTTAAAATACACCGTTAAAAAATTAGAGGGGGGGGACAGAATTTTAGTGACTTTCGGGGCGATTATCTTCGTTTCTATTCACTTGATCAAAAATAATTTCTGAGAAACCTTATATTTATTTTGAAAAGCCTCCACACGTGTGCTTAAAATGAAAAAAAAAAAATTTTGACTATCAGTTTTATGTATGGAGTGCACCCCTAAAAAAAATGCTTTTTGTCATTTTAATTACAAAACTATGTAGCGGTTAACAAAATACACCTATACTCAAAATTTTATTCAAATACACCTTGTAGTTTTCGAGTAAACGAGTCGTACAGACGGACATGACGAAACTAAGGGTTCCGTTTTTGCCATTTTGGCTACGGAACTCTAAAAACGTTATTTCCAACCTATCTCTCGCCTAGTTGGACTAATACATACATTATTATTTAGTAGTGATTCACATCTCAGTAAGTGCATGTCTATAATATATCATGTTGAAAGTCTAGATTTTTGGTTCAGTTGTAGACTTTGAACTGTGACAATGGATCGTACCTAATATCGATTTAGGTAATGAATATTAAAAGAGTAATTGTCAACTTTTTCGTAGCGCCACGTTCGTAGTTGAAACTGTGTACTTACATACAGATCCGAACAGAAACATTGTCAGTGAAAGTGTAATTTTTTCGACCTCCACTTTTTCATATGTTTCAATGTTTCAGGATAAATACATATTTGGCGTCTACTGCACAAACTCCTTTCGGTGGTTTCAAGGACTCTGGCGTAGGTCGTGAAAAGTTCGTAGTTTATATACATGTTATAAATAGCTATAAACATCCTATACACTTCCCAAGCATTTGTTTTCTCTTTGACAGTTCTCTATTATTAATATCTCCTAATTTGTTTAATTTGTCTCGACGTTTCTGATGTGTTTTCACACAGGGCTCACACAGTTTTCTTGGTACTAAGGAATGTGTGAAAATCGTGAAAATTATTTTATTTACGGCTTAAAGTAGTTTCAAGACAGGCGTTGTGGTAAAGGAAATAAGGAATTCACAGTACTTGCCACAGTGAAAATTAATGCGTGGGCGTCTTAAAACTATACGTCACGAAATTGATCTACAGTTATATGGATGATATGAGAGTTCTTAACAATTTCTCATTTGAAAAATACTCTTCGACAAAGTAAAACCGATTTATTCAAAATTATTAAAATGTATCGAACTCTAAATAAAAATATAATAAATAAATATTTGCGGACAATCTTACACAAATCGACCTAGTCCCAAACTAAGCAAACCTTGTACTATGGGTATATTAGACGACGATAAACATACTTATATATATTATATAGATAAATAAATACTTAAATACAGGTGGCAAGCGCCCTGATGGAATGTCGTTGATACCCTGGAAGTCGGGCCGTGCGCTGGTGTGGGACGCCACCTGCACAGACACCTTGGCGGCGTCCTACCTACCAGCAACTACCAGGCGTGCGGGGGCGGCGGCAGACGCCCGGGAACGCCTCAAGGTCTCTAAATACAGCTGTCTCGGCGCCCAATATCAGTTTTTTGCTTTCGGCGTCGAGACACTAGGTCCTTGGGGTAAGGGTAAAGGTTAAGGGAGGCAACAAGCGACCCTCGCGCCGGCAGCTTTCTCGCGCAGAGAATCGCAATCGCTGTTCAGCGCGGGAATGCTGCCTGCGTGATGGGCACCCTGCCAAGAGGCACAGGTCTTTTATTTAATTAGTTATTTTATTTATTTTTTCTAAGTTTAAGATTTAGTTATTATTTAGTATTAATAATTTTCATAATTAAATGTACAGTTTCCTGGGTTATATTAAAACATTAAATCTAACGATAAATCTTAAATACATAGGAAACATCAATGACTGGGGAAAAAATATTCGTGCTCATCACACAAATAAATGCCCTTACCGGGATTCGAACCCAGAACCTCTAACTTCGTAGGCAGGGTCACTACCAACTAGGCTAAACCGGTCGTGAAACTAACCTAACTGAACTGTCTACGGCCTAATAATATGTATAAGAATATATTTAACAAATATTTGTTTTACGTTTCAGAGGAATCCATTGCGTGGAGGAGTACCTAGAGGTAAAGACAGTCACGATGTCGCTGCCTAAAAAGTTTTAAATAACCCATTATTACAAACACAACGAACCCAATAAAGGATCGACAACGGGCTTGTGACTTCGCTAGAGCAAGCGTCCATAGGTTACGGTAACATTGCCATGATGGTCTGTAAGCTTATTTTCCACCAACGGTATTTAAAAAAAGACCTGTATATATATAAAGATACACATCAGTCATTCCTTATATTCAAACTGAGGTTAGACGTAGACGCTGTCTTGCGTAATTGGTAGAGCGAAACGAATCTTAAAATGAAAGATCCACACTAATAGACATATTGCAATATTTGAGATTTTATTTTTATTTTAATAGGTACTTTACAAAGCATTGGTTAGAGAATAAACGTACTTAATCAACACTTTAGTACGCACTTTACGTACTTTTGTAAGGTTCCGTACCCAAAGGGTAAAACGGGACCCTATTACTAAGACTCCGCTGTCCGTCCGTCTGTCACCAGGCTGTATCTCATGAACCGTGATAGTTAGACAGTTGAATTTTTCACAGATGTTGTATTTCTATTGCCGCTATAACATCAAATACTAAAAAAACCGGCCAAGTGCGAGTCGGACTCGCGCACGAAGGGTTCCGTACCATTATCTATAAAAACGGCAAAAAAATCATGTCTGTTGTATGGGAGCCCCACTCCGACTCGCACTTGGCCGGTTTTTAGTGTTTGTTGTTATAGCGGCAACAGAAATACATAATCAGTGAAAATTTCAACTCTCTAGCTATCACGGTTCTTGAGATACAGACTGGTGACAGACGGACGGACGGACGGACGGACGGATGGACAGCGAAGTCTTAGTAATAGGATCCCGTTTTCACCCTTTGGGTACGGAACCCTAAAAACAGAATAAAATAAATATTTATGGGGGCTCCCATACAACAAACGTGATTTTTTTGCTGTTTTTATAGATAATGGTACGGAACCCTTCGTGTGCGAGGTTGACTCGCACTCGGCTGGTTTTTTTACTTAATTCTAAAGTGTAGCAATCAATTTTTCTCTCTCACAAAATGAAACTAGTCGATTAGTGGAGCGGCGTTCAATTTAAGGTTGGTATACTCCTAATACTCTCTAATCTTATCTTACTTCTTATCTCTACTGTTTTATTGACTATTCGTTTATTAGACATGTTGTACAGTCAGTATGGTAATACTAAAGATAGATTGAATTATTGAATATCAGAATGGCTATTTACCTAGTTATGTCTTTGAAACTGACAAATTATAAATAAAAGCTGGCTTAAAAATATAAATATTTTACGAAAACTTACGTATCTTGTTTTTTTATTATTTCATATAATTTTGTATGGCTTGTGAGCTTGATTATTGGCGCAACAAGGACACCTAATTTAATATTTATTTTGATGACATGGTTGACAATGTCAAAGGCTCGAGCTATCCTAAAAGCGATTGATATTTCTTCTGATTCCAGTTGACCTTTAAACTTTAGCCTAAATGTTTCACAATATTCCCATTACTACATTTCACCCGGACGGAAAAAATATTGTTACATCCAGGTTACTTTTGTATCGAACACCGTTTCCATTGAACAAACTTCATGAAACTTTGTACCTAATCTGTCTGACTACTTATTTGTTTGTTGTCCTGCAAAAGGTCTATAATTTCTTAGCCTACATAACTTTTTCTGTGATAGAAAAGCATTTCTAAAAATGTTTATAGCAATGAAGTAGGTAGGTACGTCAATTCAGACCGATCTTTTAATTATTTTCCAATAAACAGTTCTTTGATATTTTAGAACCAAGAAAGCTTGTTGAATTACACCTATAAGTGTATAACAGGACCATCGTAA
The DNA here is from genome assembly GCA_932294315.1 of Epinotia nisella. NCBI lineage: Eukaryota > Metazoa > Arthropoda > Insecta > Lepidoptera > Tortricidae > Epinotia > Epinotia nisella. The sequence goes on from OW028680.1 coordinate 15,142,212, forward strand.
ATAGTAATAAAGTTCAGAATATGAAGTTACTAAGGGGATAAAATTAAAAATGTATGAAATAGGGGAATTAAAAGCATGCCTTAATTGATATACTCGTAAATACTTAATTTGTACGAACATTTTTCGAAAGAGTTCAGGATTTCATACTACTCGTAACTTGGTTCACTAAGGTGTTCGTTGTAGACAACCTTAGGCCGACCTCTTTGCAGAATAAGTTGAAGGCCTTTCAAATGAGGCTGTAATTTCATACGTCATTTCGTTTTACTGCCACATCGTTTACAAAACGTTCCAGTCAGTCATTCTATCGCGAGCCTTTAAACTTGTGATTGCTTGGCAGTATGCCAAGTGTGCCAAAACAAAGTTTAATTTAAACATTTGTTTCGCTAAAATCTTTTTAATAACAATAGTGGCCGCTCCACGATTTCGTGCGTCACTTTTCGAGTGTGGATACTGGGTATAGGATCCGTCCTTGGAGAAAGAAATGATGATGAATTTATAGATAGGTAGGTACCTACTAATCTTAAAATGAGACAATGGTCTTGAGTATGTAGCTTAGTAAGTTTTTATTTAGGGGGTAATCTCCGGAAGTACTCATTTGACTACCGCCTGTTAGTCAAACGAGCAATTTCGGATTCACGTGATAAAAATATTTCATAGTATGCCATCCCCAATCCCGAAGATCAATTATATACTGCTGAGAGCATTTTGAAATCGGATGAGATTCCCCATACAAACTTACAAAGCTGCAAAATTACATTTCACAGACAATAGGTACCGACCATTTTATTATTAATTTACGGCTAGCAGATCTTAATCCTTTTTTTTAATAATCAATTCTCTGCATAAGTCTGGCTTTGAAACAACTAAAAGCGTACCCGTATCTGACGCAAGGAATTCTATTCAACCAGACCAATTTTCGTTCACCGCAGCGCTCTCGACTAATCTAAAGCTGCTATCCATTCAGATTCATCGTAAGATATCTACCTAAGTCTAGGGGATTAAGTGTGGTAAGACAGGGATTCTATTAGCACTCTATGTGCCTAGATTATTATTAATCTATAGATACCTACTTATATACTTATCTTATCTATCTATCTATATCTATACATATTATAAAACAAAGTCGCCAGCCAATGTATGTTATTGATAAACTCGAAAACGACTGGACAGATTTTTATGCCGTTTAGACCAATGCGTAGAGAATTTTACCGTGGTGGTTTTAGTATATAATTTAAATATGTTTCGTTTGCAAATAGTTCACTACAGCGATTTATTTATACCAATTCAGATGACTTGGATATGTTTTGACGTGACAAATGGCTTCTTATATAGACAAATGAAAACGTCATACGCTGTTATAGATTACTAATTTCGTCATCATTGTCAAAGTCTACGGTAGCCCATCGGATACGATAGGTACGACGCTAATATAGTGTTCTTGAAAGTCCCGTCTTCGAGACCCGGTATACGAGGCAACTTTTTGCTTTTTTTTAAATACTTTTTTGTAATTAGGATTGTTCATTTTTTTTCTTAAGTGCTATTTCGAAAACCATTTCGAGATATGAGGTATTCAAACAGTTTCCGACATTTACTTCATCAAAATAATGGATGATTAAAGATATTTCAGCATATATCCGTGTGACCTTTGTTTGACCTTCTGTGGACCTCCCTCGTGGCTGAATCAGAAAAGACTTCGGTCATTAAAAAAGAAACACTTATCGAACCTGTGGTATTTTCCGTCACTGTCAAGCTTCTGTCAGTGTCAAGCCACTATAAACATAAACCGACTTTAACAGAACTGTGAGATACGAAATTAATTTAAATATCGTTATTTGTGATTAACTTAATGGAAGACATGGAAAATTACATGAAATGTTATTATCCAACGTGTAAAAACGACTCCAAAAATAGCTCGAAAACGATAGTTCGCATCCGGGAAGACTTGCGTGAAAGATGGTGTCGTGAAGCCAACGTGGAGTATTCAGTATTATCAGTGGTTATACACAATACTGCTGCGAGGATCACTTCGAAGTAAGTATAAAAAAACCACATGCATTCAATTCATTCAGTTTTAAAAATATAAATTTTATAAATACAGAAAGGATATCTACTAGACTCATCAGACTAAAAGCTAGCTTTATGGGCAGGTTTAGTAACAGAGTATATACATACATATGTATTACACGCCTGTGTTATGTATGTGCGCGGTTTTGTCGTGGTCCCATTGATTTGTCCCATCAATGAGACCACGAGGGAGACTTGTTTCTTGCAGTCCCATTAAGTTCTATTGGAATGGACTTAAACATGCTGTATATGTATGTGCGCTCCCACTTTTCTTCCAACACTAGGTAGGATATGTTCGTTAGGTGTATGATATCCTGGTATTTTGACAATTTTTTTGCTCTGTTTGCCCTTCGGGCATCTAAGGATGCCTAACGAACCTAACCTACGTATCTATAACCTATCTTTTACGACATATATGTGTAATTTATATTATATACAGAAAGTGAAATGTAATTAATGGGATCTCGAGAAACAAGCCTCCCTCGTGGCCCCATTGAGGTTAGCAAGTGACAGTATTTAGACACATATTTAAGATTTCCCTAATATATTTTGTTTCTTAGCTTATTTACATAACTTTTCATATTTAATTGTTCATATTGCAGCCTGAAAAAGATGTGACAAACAGCAACTTTAAATCTGTGAAAAAAACAACCGACATTTAAACCTACAGCGAAGCTAAGAAATGTTGGAGCTACTTTACAGGAAGAGAATATCTAATGTTGAAAATAAAACATGTTATTTAATTCAGACCACTTTTTATTAATTTTGTAAATATATAAGATAAGATGAGCTTTTATTTCCTTATAACAGAGTTTTTGGCCATATTTTATGCACTATTTTAAAAATAAAGTTTTATATTGTTTGTTTTTTATTATTTTTCACTAATATTTCACTTTCCTATTCATTATTCTTAAAATATTCTTCTTCTTCCGCATAAGGACCGCCTAAAGCGGTGAAAGCCTCCTCCAAAGCTTTCCAGGTTTCCCTGTCTTTAGCTTTTCTTCCCCAATAGCATCCCGCTGTCTTTTTGATATCATCACTCCATCTTGAGAGTGGTCTTCCTTTTCTTCATATGCTGTCCATGGGGTACCATTCTGTTGCTATCTTTGACCACCTTTCATCTTTAACTCTTAGTGTATGCCCTGCCCATTTCTATTTGAGTCGCAGCGCTCGTTTGACTACATCTGTGGCATTGGTTATTTTTATGATTGACTTGTTTTTCACTCTATCACTAAATTTCAATCCCAGATAGCTTCTCTCCATTCCTCTCTGACATACCTTCAGTTTGTACAGCGTTTTTTTGGTTAGGGGCCAGGTTTGGCATGTATAAGTGAGACATGGGAGTAGACAGGTGTTCATGGGTTTAGTTTTCAATTTAGTAGGCATTTTACTTTTGAAAATTTCCTTCAGGGACCAATACTTACTCCATGTGAGTTTTATTCTTCTATCAACTTCTTTTTCAGTGCTTGATTTAAAGGAAATTAAGTGACCTACATAAATGTAGTCTTCAACATATTCTAGCGGTGACGAATCTAGCATGATCTGTATAGGCTGTCTGTTTGTCATTACTTTTGTTTTGTTTTCGTTTACATGTAATCCCACTTTTTTGCTTTGAGTTGCTAGTGACTATATATATATATAGGTTTCCCAAAACTGTTCCGCATGCTTAATGATGTTATTTATGTAACATGCATCAAAAGTTTCCCATACTAAGATAACATTCCTTGTTACTTCGAAACATGGGTCAGCAACACAAAACAGAGGCTTTTTCTTAGCACATGCAAGCATGTGGCATTGTATTTGGGTTTTAAATTTATTGCAGAAATTTCAGAATGAGAAATGAACACGTTTAGAATGACAATGATGCCATTGACAGATGTCTACAAACCATCGATTGACATTTAAAACTTTTTTTTCTATATTGGGCGTGTCCTATACATAGATTCAGCCACCACATGTAATTTACGAGAAGTCGTATCTCATATTTTCAAAAAATTATAAAAAATAAACAAAGCGATGAATTGCTAAAATATTGAAATTAGTTTCTTGAATTACTCTATATTTTCGAAAAATAAAATAAAAATGGGGGGTTAAAAAAAATGAACAATCCTAATTCTTGAAATATTTTGTACGTTTATATGCTCCATATTTTTTACCTTTTTCTTTTATATAGTCTCAGTAGCAGAGAAGTTTAAGACATTATACGCTTTTCTTTGGTGTTATGGTGCTAAGATAAGAAAGAGATAAACTTATGGCATAAAAAATCATCAAGCTTATTTTAGCTAAAATACGATTTATGTTTATCTTAGTAGGTACGGATAGTTAAACTACGAGTATGATTGTTCCGAAATAGAAATGGAATGAACAGTATTGCCATATTTAGGAGGCATGGGGTAACATTTTTCTGTCGAAGCCTAAAAGAGCGCACGAGTCCTATCAGTGGTTGTAAACTGTTTGTCAAATCCAACCAGTAGTCTCCTCTCCTGAAAATGACATGACATGAAATGTGTTGGGCAATTTCGTGGTGTCAGGTAACCGACTGCGAAAACGCCGGAACTTGACTCCCTTCGGCCAAAATTCTTCCTTAGTGAAGGTCGATAGATGATCTGTTGGAACTCTCACCACAAAGGAATTAAAATTCACATTATGGCGAGACCACCCTCAGGATGAATCCGGTCTTCACGCGCACATACTCCACGTTACTACTTCCTCAGCCTTCGTAGAGTAGTGCAACCAGGACATGTAAAGCGGGATATTTAAGCGAAGTTGACGCGATTTTAAAAATATCCTATCTTTGGCCGCATATTACAAAACTAAACATTCGAGTCAAGATCAAAAACATCAGAGCATTTTTGCCGAATCTTACTAAAATTATTGGTAATGGTCACGTGCCAACGATAGATGGGAAAATCAGTTTCGATAATCGTGGCTAATATGACCGATGTTCCTTGCGGCTAGAGTAGGTTCCTACGATGCTCGATTACATCAGTAAACCCCCTGAGCAAGTTGGTCTAAAGATGCACGTATAAGGCAAATAATCGTCATGTCATATGACGGTGTATACTACCAATTCCCTTAAGCATTTTACGCTCGAAGTTGTAAACGATTACGATGTACCCAGAACAAACTATCCAGTTCGGTAGGTCCAACTTCAAAAGAGGTCAAACGTCGAATCTGACTCGGCTGGGCAACATTCGGAAAGCTACGGCATATCTTTTCATCCAATGTTCCGCAAGACGACAATCTTTGAACATAGTGTGTTGCCAGTAATAACTTATGGCACTGAACTGTGGTCGCATTCAGTCTATTCGACTACGTCAGCACCATATACAGGAAAGGCTTTACTTATTTTTTTACCTATAGGACCATCGGGGCAGAAAGGTTCTCGAGGTGTGACCATGCACGATGCACCGTGGGTAGACCCCCACAAGGTGGACTCATGACCTGGTAAAAAAGCTGCACTTTGCAGCAGGGGGCGTCTTAAGGCTGATATTATGATGATGTTGAAGATGATTACTAATAAATAAAATTTACAATCTTTGGTCAACAACGTCTACTCAGAATCAGATGTCACTGACATAGCGTCCAATCAACGAAGAATTTTAACCGAACAAGTTTCAAAGTCCAAGTAAGGAACATCTTTCCGTGGACACCTACCTACCTACCTGGAGTAGGTTACCTACCTAGACGCTAACTAAATTTTTCGGTACCCAACAGAAATTTTAAATTCGGTGACTCCCTCTGGAATTTCACCGTATAAATTGGTTTTAACGATAAGCGTACCAAAGTTTTTCTCCTACGAAAATTAGACCCGCCGAGAAAAAAGTTATTGCATAAAAAGTATAAAACTATTGCCTAAATAAAAAAAAACTGGCTCCATGACATAGTAGGTCCCTAGGTTAAATAAATAATAATTACATCTTGCACCACCCCGTGCGAAGCCGGGGCGGGCAGCTAGTACTAATATAAAGGGGAAAAGTCTGTGAGATTGTAGCTTTGCAAGTTTGTATGTAATGTGTAAGCTCTGGAACCACTGAAATAATTTCAAAAAAATGTTTCACTTGTGTGTAGAATGGACATTCTGCATGGTTATAGGCTATTTTGTCCCGCGGGTTTGGGATTTTGCAATACGCGGACAAAGCCGCGCGGGCAGCTAGTATTATAGTAAAATGAGGGGCACTTATTAATACATTACTCAGTGTCGTATGATCTACCAAAATAATTACTAGGTACTACCTACAGTCATTGACTCACGACAAATTTGTTATTAGTAATTTGGAGATAGATTACCGCGTTATACGCAACTCGATAATTAAAGACAGAGAAATCTGGAGACTAGGTAGCTATATTTAAGTGGTTGACACTTTTGTATAATATTAATTAGAAATGATTCAACACACACTCAAATAGAGATTGTATGACAAGGGGCTAAAATAAGCCATATCACCACGAGATGGATATTTTCCCGAGCGAAGCGAAGGAAAATAATTCGAGGGGTAATATGGCTTTTAGACCCGAGTTATACACTCTACTTTTCACTTCGACTGCGAGAAAATAGTAAAACAAAGATTATCCATCCACAATCAATAACAAATTTCACTGCGAAGAGATTGTTCAATTTAGCGTGAGGAGTTTTCTTTTTTAATGATTTGGAATTAGTGACTAAAAAACACCTGATGTTTGATTGGTCGATTTTAATATGTAGCTGTATTCTGGTTGGTTGATAGCAAAGAGAAATGTTTTTTGAAAGAGTTGTGATTGGTGGATTTAAATGATTTGGAATTAAGGACTAAAAAACACCTGATGTTTGATTGGGCGATTTTAATATGTAGCTGTGTTCTGGTTGGCTGATAGCAAAGAGAAATGATTTTTGAAAGAGTTGTGATTGGTGGATTTAATATTTATGGTCATGTGTTTTGATTGGTCAAATTAAATGTGTATAAATCATAAATATGTATACATATTTTCCCTAGGGGCTAAATGTACTACTTTAGCCCCGCTTATTAAGCCTAATATGACACACTTTTCGAGCATGAGATGTGAAATAGTAGATTGTATGACAAGGGGCTAAAATAAGCCATATTACCACGAGATGGATATTTTCCCGAGTGAAGCGAGGGAAAATATTTCGAGGGGTAATATGGCTTTTAGACCCGAGTTATACACTCTACTTTTCACTTCGACTGCGAGAAAATAGTAAAACAAAGATTATCCATCCACAATCAATAATAAATTCCACGGCGCAAAGATTATTCGATTTGGCGGCATACTTTTTTAATAAACATGCTTCGACACAGATACAAAATATTGGCACCACGAATAATCGCCTCTGAGGTGTCCAATACACGGTGAAGTATTATCTATCACTCGATCCACGCGCTGTCTCTTTTTCATTGCATGTTATAGAAAGAGACAACTATGGTGGATCATCAGTATTTAATTACCGTGTATTGGCCGGCTGACCGTCTACAGGCGCGTCGTTGACGGCCAGAGGCGTTTTTGTTTTAATAATTATTGTGAGTTAGGGGCTAAAAAACGCCTGATATTTAAATTAATTCTGGTTTCTGATTGGTTGTTTTTAATATTCGCTGTAACCTGATTAGTTGATAGCAAATACAAATGCTTTTTAAAGAGTGGTGATTGGTGGATTTAATACAGCGATGTGTTTTGATTGGTCAAATTAAATGTTTTAGAAATCATAAATATTTATACATATTTTCCCTAGGGGCTACATGTATGACTTTAGCCCCGCTTGCTAAGCCTAATATGACACACTTTTCGAGCATGAGAAGTGAAAACATTATTTTGCACGTGCCTATTGGGGTTCACAAGATATGTCCCGGTGTTTACTAGTTATAATCAGCGAACGAAAAGTGGCCCCACAAAAAGGATGCACATTGCCATTATGCGGACGTATGCGGACGTGGGGGCGGGGTGTCAAAAGGATGCCAAGCCGCCGTTTAGTTCGAACATGCGCATAACGGGGTTTGGGCATGTGTTTGGTTAGACATTTGTAGGGAGTTTGCCTTCTATGGTTTTTTCGTTCGCTGGTTATAATAGCTTAAATTAAAATCAACGTCTGCCAGCTATAAAATCGGTTACAGTTGACGACTTTCTGCATCACTAGCCCGATGGCAGCACCTGTCATCGTCATCGAAACTGGGGCGCTACCGGGAAACGAAAACGAAATACGTTCGTGTATCTCCCTCTCTGTCGCTCGAATAAGCAAGAGCGACAGAGAGGGAGATACACGAGCGAACTTTGTTTTCGTTTCACGGTAGCGCCCCATGTATCGCTTCAAAAAGTCGCCGTGAGTAACCGCTGTAAAACCCGGGAGTCAAGTGAGTTCGCGCGGGAGGTAATCATCCTGTGGTGTGGACGACTTGGCTAAAACTAATGCTACCTATCAAGGAGACCAGCAAGCCTATATCAAAAAGACAGAGCTCGAGAGCCGGGTCTTTAGCACGCGTGCACGTAATCTATAGACAATCCGGGAACAGTCGTCCGTCGTAAAGTAAAGGTGCAAAGATAAATAAGGCACATGAATATTATATATGCAATGTATTTTAATTGATAATTACTAACAGCTTAATGATTATCATGCAATCCCAAATGCCGAATGTCTTATTTATTGGCAGCTGTCTCACGTCCCGGAATAGTTCTTTTTCTGCATTATTAAATCTTCTTTGGTAGTACAATAGATACAGTTTTCACTTCCAAGTAATTGTCAACACAGTTTGGTCCACTGAAATAAAAACTTTAATAAAAAAAAAGCAAAGACAATTTTAAAAGGCGTTCCATCTTTTAGGCATACAGGACGACATTGAATGGGCTATATAGTACTGTTAAATGATCCATTGTGAGCCTTACTGCAACGAGATAAGGTTTAGTAAAATGCCAGTTAAGTGTGGTGTTGTTTCTAAATAAGTACCGAAACCAAGGAAACTTACTTTTCACGTCCCATGCCAGAGTCCTTGAAGCCTCCAAACGGCGACTGAGGAGAAAGCATCAAGTAGCCATTCACCCTGAGAAAAAAAACAATTTAAGGATATCCCAAGTTTTAAGACGTCGCATTCTGGTGTGCGGCTTTACATAGAAACTCACCAGACGTTGCCAGCTTCGACATGTTTCGCGAACTGCAGCGCGTTAGTAATGTTGGACGTGAAGATGCCAGCCGCGAGTCCGTAGCTGGTGTTGTTGGCGCGCTCGATCACCTCCTCCAGCGTGTCGAACTTCAGAATGCTCTGCACGGGGCCGAAGATCTAACAAAATGTACTGAGTATTTATCTCTGCCTTTAATAATCATTTTTTTTTAGTTTCAAATCCCTAATCATATACCTACTTGGTGGCGTAAGTTAGTATCCTACCAACTGCGCCATTAAGTTTTTATAACAGGAAGCGAAAACTATCACCAGCTTTGTTTCTAGACTACTACTGTTGATAAGTTGATATTTTACCTGAAGTACAGGTAACTTGTTCCCTTTATCATTGAGAGACGACAAAAGAGAGTGTTGAATGCTACTTCATGCAGAAGAGTAATATTGAATTCTAAACTGTCTTGCCCCAATGATAACATAAATGAAGCCATCATTCCGTTGAAATATTATTGTTTCGTTGTATCAATATTATTTTTGATATTGATATCTTCAATTATCTTAATACAAAGTGCTTATACCGGTATTCATATAAAACTTTAATATCTTCCTTAACTCCCGATATTTTATCGTAATTCCAAAATTGTTTTTGAGTTATACTGCTGAACTACTGCGTGAGTCAGTTAGGGTACTAAAATTTGCAATAATAAGCGAGATACCAAAATTGAATACCGGTATTTTTATTTGAAAAGAATACCTGTATATGGTCCTTGATATAAAGTAACTACGTTTACCTCTTCTTTGGCAATGATCATGTCATCCTTGACGTCAGCGAAGACGGTAGGCTCGATGTAGAAACCAGATGTTCCGATGCGTTTTCCACCTGTCAACAGTTTCGCTCCCTCTTTTTTACCCTTTTCGATGTAGCCGAGCACTTTGTCCATCATTTCACCGTCGATCTAGGCATGAAAATATTTCATCATGAATTGAAATAATGCCTCATAATATGCCATCAAAATTTCAATATTTATCATGAAACATATTTTTTTTGACAGATTTCCATAGCAAATTGTGTACCTATAGCTTACTAAATAATAATTTTTCACGCCACTGCTCGGAAATGTGGCAAAAGATGGTCAGAATTCAGGCTTCAAAGCTGGGGTTAGTTGGACGTCGCACGAACAGGCCATCTATGACTTCAAACTGTCCAACAATGTTATTGTTGGACAGTTTGAACAGCAATCGACCAATCACAGGGCACCGCGCGCGGTCGGCCGGCGTGCGTGCGCCCGTTCCTCCTCCTCCGCGCCGGGCGCGAGGCAAGCGAGCCTGTTTAGTATTATGATCTTCAATTAGATACTTAATTTTAATTTTAAATATAATTATTTGCAATTTCCTCGCAGTAGGCGTGAAAAGCACTATGTTAAGCCTCGGCCAAAAGGGCAATAGCTGGACTCGTACTTTCGAGGGCCTCCGCTACGCGTCGGCCCTCGAACTAACTCGTCCATCTATTGCTTACTTTCTAGCCTCTTCAACAATGTACTATAGTGTACCTGTGGCCCTTGGTCTACGGAGGTATCAGCCGGGTTTCCAACCTTTCTATTCTTGGCAAACTCAACGGCCTTTTCAACGAACTTGTCATATATACTAGATTGGACGTATAGACGCGACGCAGCTATGCAAATCTGGCCTTGATGTACGAACACACCGCACGCAGCCGTCAGGACTGCTGTGTTGACTGAAAACATCGAACACTTCTTTGAATACATAAATATACCACTGAACATCGAAAATGCGGTTGTTATTTATTGTCTTGTTTATATAGTCAATCACGTAACTCATAACATTAGCGCAATATTTATTAAATTCATGAAGAAATAAATAGCCTTTAAAAGCTCTCATACAAAGTCAAAAAGTCAAAGTGATTTATTCTTCAATTTAGGCATATTACATGCACCTATGAATGTCGATAAACTACCACCGGTTCGGAAAGTAAACCTCTGCCTCGAGAAGAACCGGTGTAATAAACTCGGCGAGGTGTCATTTTTTCAAAACAGTATACAATATATCATATCAGTATCAGAGTATTATAAAATTTTAAAATTACATTGCTACAGTAGAAAGCCTATTTATTTTACGACAGGTTTCTAGTCGAACAAATCGAATAACGTGGTAACGGCTATAGTAAATACATATTTTCATCAACTTACGATCGGCGTCATCCATGATCACGAGTGGGCTCTTGCCTCCAAGTTCAAGAGTAACCCGCTTCAAGTTAACTTTTCCAGCAGCTTGCTGAATCAGCTTACCAACCTGCAGACAGATTTATGTAGTATTTTTTTAACTATTTTTAAATCCAGATTTACAATGAAAAAGTTTTGCCGTACCTCCACGGAACCCGTGAATGAAATCTTGGCGACGTCCGGGTGGTGTGTGAGTGATGTCCCGGCGCCGGGGCCGAAGCCGGGCACCACATTAACTACACCCGCAGGCACGCCCGCTTCCTTCAAGAGAGCAGCCAACGCCAGCGCCGTCAACGGAGTCTGTTCAGCAGGCTTCACCACCACCGTACATCCTAAAAAAATAAAAAAAATAAATGAAATGGTCCAAGTTACGGAGAGACACCATATTGACGAGGCTTACATACCTGCAGCTAAAGCGGTGACGACTTTGTGGATGAACATCAGAATGGGGACATTCCATGGAAGAATCAATCCACACACGCCAACAGGCTGTTTTAAAGTGTACGTGAATGTCTCGCCATCTAGAAATGGACAGTAAATTAGTAGTTGTTAATACGTGGTCCGTATGAAATATCCATTATAGGACGAGTCACGCTAGAAGTTTCACGTAGTTTTTCTAAGAAAAACGACGGCATTTTTGCGCGGCCGAGCCATACTCGAGCTTTGCCGAGCCACGGCCGGGCCGTGCCGACATCGAGCCGCTTCCGAGCCTCGGCCGTGGCTCAGCCGGGCTTGGGTATGACTCGGCTGCGCAAAAACGCTATCGTTTTTCTTAGAAAACGGCCCGGGCCGGAGACGGCCCGTTCTAGCGCGAGTCATCCTTAAATCGCAATTAAAATAATAATAGGGACCTGCGGGAACGGTGTCGCCTTGAATTTTATCGGCGAGACTGGCGACATAGCGATTAGTTGCTACGGCACTGGATATAAAGCTGGAGGCCACGTTGATGACCATGCCATTATCGCAAGACTCTAGCTCGACAAGGTACTGGAAATCGCGCAGGATGAGGTCAGCGAACTTGTTGAGCACCCGGCCGCGAGCTGAATGGTCCATCAACCGCCATTCTGAGTTACGGTGGAACGCTGCTTTTGCTGCACTCACTGCCAAATCGATATCAGCCTGAAATTAAAAAAGTGATCAGGCGAATTCGGCACTTATGGAATTTAAATAATACAGTCTCGCAGAGATAGGAAATCAATTCAGCAATTGGGTAGGCTATAACTAAAATAATAATTTAAATATGTGTACAAAACGCGACAGTTTAAAATGTTATAGTCTATACAATTTGTTTATTAAAATTTTATTGCACAAGACGGAAATGTACGAATGGCGAGCTTAATGCCAAATGGCGTTCTCTACCATATAAGTATATGACTGCTCTAAGAGTAATTAGAGAAATATTGACGTTCCGAATAAGATTTAAGTAAAAATAAATGACATAGCTAAGGTCATACATAGATGCGCGAAGACGTTTTCATACGTTTGACACCTCGTTTGCTTGACAGCTAGGAGTCAAATTGTTAATAACACAGCTTCGCACCGTCTCTGTTGAATATTTCCCCTAAAACAATGGCTCACTTTCGTTCTTTAAGAGAAAGGTTAAAAACGGATGTTGGATATATGTTTTTTCTCAAACATGCAATGAAATGTCGTCATTACGTGCGTTATAACACGCCTCAAAGTATCACGTTTCGGGCGTAACAACTCGAGAGAACCAAATTGAAGGCCTAGGCCGGGAAGTATTTTTTTTAATGTTAATGTAAACATGGCGTCTGTGTTCATGAACAGGCTAAACAGCTGAATTATATTTTTTGAGTGGTGTATTTTTTTTATTTCATTGCATAAGTAAGTTTGTTTGAGAAAAGCACTATACATGCCTGGCCGTGAAAAGGGCTTGCCGGGTGAGAAGGTATATATGTATAGACGGCCAACCGTAGGGAGGCCGGATAGTGTACTATACCTTGTCTCCTTCAGCCACCTTCGCGATGAGGGAACCATCGTGAGGGGAGTATGTGCCGAATGTTTTGCCGCTCTTGGCATCTACCCACTCGTTGTTGATGAACAACTGAAAATAATATTGTTTACATGTGGTTTAAATTACGACAGTGGTCTGAAAGTGTGGGCCGCATTTCGCAATATAACCAGTTATTGCTCACGGCCTCAAATACAACTCCACCAAAAGTGAGTGGTTTTTGGAGTCAGAGGAAAAAGAGTTGCAGCTCCCACGTTAAAACTGAACAATAGTCCATTAAAAATGGTATCCCAATTTAAATACCTTGGTCACATGATTTCCTCTGACCTCAAGGACGGTGCCGATATTGAAAGGGAGCGCAGGGCGCTGGCTGTTAGAGCAAACATGGTCACCCGCAGGTTTGCCCGTAGCTCAACTGCTGTAAAGCTGATATTATTCAGAGCATTTTGCACGTCTTTCTACACGGGTAGCCTGTGAGCGGACTATACGCAAAAGCAGTACAGCGCCTTACGAGTGCAGTACAACAATGCATTTAGGGTGCTGATGGGGCTGCCTCGATACTGCAGTGCGTCAACAATGTTCGCGGAGGCGCGCGTCGATAGCTTCTTCGGCCATCATGCGAAATAGACCTGCGGCTGAACAAAACTGGGTTTCGATAGCATTAAAGTTTTTTCTTTTTTGATATGTCGTTGGAGGCATGTTAAATAATACTTATGTAAAAATGTAGAAATTTTTAGGTTTAGATTTCGGCTATATTGAAATATTTAAGTTTTTTGCCAAGAACTATGCAAATATAGAATTAGAGTCACAAAAAACTGTAACATATCCAATAACATTTTAATTTCTTTACTATATTCTGTTTTTAGAAGTCTGGAACATCTGCGTTCTGGTGAACGAAAAAATGCTTATAATTCCGAAAATAAAGAATTAGAGTCGCTCATATTGCAAAGTTGTGATATTATCGATCCACTTCATATACTTGAAAAAAGTTGGAGGTGTAGACAATCGGCTTGTCTAGATATTGATTTCTGGCTAAGCAGTATAACCAATATTGAATTAGAGTTTGTAGAGTTAATAATAAGAAGGTCATGATAATGATCTCTGTTACCAAACAAAAGTTTATAAATATAAAATCACGGCGACACTAAATACTGATACGTAAGCATTCCGGGCCTATATTAATACATTTCAAACTCGCTGTATGCGCGCGCCGCGCTGCGCACTGTGCCACCAGACCCCTATTCCGTAACTGGATTTAAGTTCACCTCAACGCTCACCAACAAATATATCTTGACACTGCGGTGCATAGTAGCTAAGCGTAGGTAGAGGTCCAGTTTCGTTAGGTGACGCTGTTTTAAGTTCACCTCAACGCTAACCCACAAATATATCTTGACACTGCGGTGCGTAGTAACTAAGCGTAGGTAGAGGTCTAGTTTCGTTAGGTGACGCATGGGGTCAGGCGCATGAGCGCGTAGCGAATAACGGCAGCGATCAGTGGGGGCGGGGTAGTGCCGTGCCCTTGACTCCACGTCAACCTGCGTCCAGATTCCATAAAAAAATCCGCAAAGCGTGTTTTAAACTAATATCAACCGAAAATAGTTAAACTTACCCTTATTTATTACTATAGGGATTGCCCACGGTTTCGTTCGCGTAGAACTCGTTATCGTGTTATAGAAATAATTGATATGAAAATTATCATAAAAATGACCATTCTCTGCAGAAATACCTACTAACAAATGACATACAATGTATTTTTTTGCGAAGTGGCTAGTAACAGTAAGCTATGGAATAGATGGGTAGTAAACCGCAATTTACCTACCACATGAAATTGTTTTTGTATATTCAGGATGTAGGGTCGGTTCGCCGGTTATCGACCACCTAATTTAGTGTGCCAGTTTGCGACCACTCAGGTAAATTGGTGAACCGAGAGGATATTTTCTAGTTTTTTCAGTAGATTCCTGCCTAATAACTACATTAACTAGGTACTTACTCGTAGAGCCTGTTCAAATCTATATATATAAAAGAAGATTCTGACTAATTCATACACGCACAGCCGAAACTACTCGGACTAGAAACATGAAATTTACATCCAAACTACCTTTTATAAAGTTTTTTTGGAACAATGGATAAGAAGGGATTTTAAGAAATTCCACCCCTAAAGGGGGTTAAAAAGGGGTGCAACGTTTGTATGAGGGACACTTTTTTTTGAGCTAGAGACTTAAAGTTTTGTAGAAAGATAACTTATTAAAATACAAAAAAGTACTTTCAGCGTTTTGGAAAATTCTATCCTTAACCCTTAATAAGGCAGTGGTCATATATTTACCACTTAGCTCTGGAGGACACAGATTAAAAACTATTTGACATAAACGTCATTCCGTTAGGTTTATGAACGCATACATAATCTGTCTATCATAAAAAAAATACGTTGGCAACACTGTGAAGTGTCAAAACATAGGTCTGTGGCTGGTTATCAGGATATTTAAATTTTGATCAATTTTGTCGTGTGCGATAAATACTTGTTGCTGATTTGTTCAAGCAAGATTCCGGTAGGTGGTTTTTGTTGTTTTACGTAGTAATACACTATATTACCAAGTTATTTACGTGTTAGCCGTTTAGAATATCTATTCGCACCTATTGGAACGACAGTTCATGGTTGGTGGTAAATATTTTACCATTGCCCGGTACCGTCAAAAAAGGACGGATCGATTAAAAAAAAATATTTTCTATTTTCTTGTTTTCTGGATTCACGACCAAAAAGAAACTGTCTGCAGCAGCTGCGTATATAAACAAAACCGGACAAGTGCGAGTTAAACTCACGTAGAGAGGGTTCCGTACATAATACACAAAAATATTGAGAATTTTCCCGTTGCTTTGAATACTCAAACTTCTTATAGGTTTTCCTGTAATCTTGAGACAAGGAACTATTTTCCATATTTTTTTCAGAATTTTAAACCTAGTAGTTTCGGAGATAAGTGGGGGGGAGGATGGTCAATTATTGTCTTTTTTCCTAAATTACTTCAAATCTGTTTTTGCTAAAATGATAAAAAATATATATGCTTACAACAACCGCTTTTATCTGATATGTCACACAATACAGTTTGCGAATTTTTTTTTTTTAAATTTTACAGTTTACCCCCTAGTGGCGACTTCTTCAGAATTCATTAATTTACTTTACGCGTCCATCTTTAGGTCACCAATTTATATATGTTTACCAAATTTCAACTCAATCGGTCTAGTAGTTTCGGAGCAAATCGGCTGTGACAGACGGACAGATAGACGCACGTGTGATCTTATAAGGGTTCCGTTTTTTTCGTTTTGAGGTACGGAACCCTAAAAAAGGAGGAATATTTGGAGTACCGGATGAAATCCGCCTAAATACATTACCACACTATCCCGAGGACCAAAAAAATTCTCAAGGTGCCGTTTCTGCAGCACGAAAAAAAAACAAAATCGATCGCGAGTACGGTGTGATGAATGCAAAGTATCTCTACGTGTCACGCCGTGCTTTAAAAGCTTTCATTGTGCATCTACAGACGGTATGTCCACACATCATCAATCTGGGGATAGTATTGCCTCAAGCAGCATGATGGGGCGGCGGTAAAATAGTTACCACGTGCTACATGCTATTATGAGGCAATGGTCAAATAGTTACCACCCTGTTTTTCAGGGAAAATAATTTCCTGAAAAATTTTTTTTTGATAGTATGTTGATTATGGCTACAGTAAATGTCTAAAAAAGCTGCTTAATTTCTTTTTTTCAGAAATTAATACCTCTGCCCTATTAAGGGTTAAAGGGGTCATAAAGGGGTGCAAGATTTGTATAGGAGAAACATTTTTTTAAGCTATAGACTTAAAACTTTGTAGAAAGATTACTTATTAGAATACTAATAAAGTGCTTTCAGCGTTTAGGAAAATTCTACCCTAAAAGAAAAGTTCCCCCATACAAACGTTGCGCCCCTTTTTAACCCCCTTAGTTAAAAAGGGGCGCAACGTTTGTATGGGGGAACTTTTCTTTTTTGAGCTATATACTTAAAATGTTGTAGAAAGATTACTTATTAAAATTAAAATAAAGCACTTTCAGCGTTTTGAAAAATTCTGCCTCTAAGGGGTTAAAAAGGGATGCAAAGTTTGTATGGAGGAAACTTTTTGTTTTGAGCCAGACTTAAAACTTTGTAAAAAGATTACTTATTAGAATACAAATAAAGTCCTTTCAGTGTTTTGGAAAATTCTGCTCTTAAGGGGTTAAAAAGGGGTGCAAAATTTGTATGGAGGAAACTTCGTTTTGAGCCAGAGACTTAAAACTTTGTAGAAAAATTACTAATTAGAATGCAAATAGTTCTTTCAGCGTTTTGGAAAATTCCGCCCCTAAGGGGTTAAAAAGGGGTGCAAAGTTTGTATGGAGGAAACTTTGTGTTTAGAGCCAGAGACTTAAAACTTTGTAAAAAGATTACTTATTAGAATACAAATAAAGTCCTTTCAGTGTTTTGGAAAATTCCGCCCTTAAAGGGTTAAAAAAGGGGTGCAAAGTTTGTATGGAGGAAACTTTTTGTTTTTAGCCAGAGACTTAAAACTTTGTAAAAATATTACTTATTAGAATATAAATAAAGTCTTTTCAGTGTTTTGGAAAATTCCGCCCCTAAGAGGTTAAAAAGGGGTGCAAAGTTTGTATGGAGGAAACGTTTTGTTTTGAGCCAGAGACTTTAAGCTTTGTAGAAAAATTACTTATTAGAATACAAATAAAGTCCTATTAGCGTTTTAGAAAATTCCACTCCTAAGGGGGTTAAATAGGGGGGTAAGCTTTGTATGGGCAACGATTTGTTTGAGCTACAGACTTAAAAGTTAATAGAATGATTACTTATTAAAATAAAAAAAAGTGGATTCAGTGTTTAGAAAAATTCAACCCCTAAGGGGTTAAAAAGGGGTGCAAAGTTTGTATGGAGTAAACTTTTTGTTAAAACTTTGTAGAAAGATTACTTATTAGAATACAAATAAAGTCCTATTAGCGTTTAAAAAAATTACACTCCTATGGAGGTTAAAAAGGGCAGTAAGCTTTGTATGGGCAACACTTTGTTTGAGCTAGAGACTTAAGTTAGTAGAATGATTACTTATTAAAATAAAAAAGTACTTTCAGCGTTTAGAAAAATTCAACCCCTAAGGGGGTTAAAAGAAGGCTCAAAGTTTATATGGAGAGCAAGAAATTTTTAAAGTAAAATTTCGGTCTTATCATGTAGTTATGTTAAGACTTCAAAACTAATTTCAGAGTTTTTTTTTCAAATTCGTCCCTAAGTGTTAAAAGGGGGTTAAAGTTTGTGTAGAGAGCAACACATTTATAAAGTATGAGATTTGTAACTTTGGTTTTAGACTGTTTGTTTAAAAACTAGAAAAGGAATTTCATTGTTTTTTATATTGATGCAGGCCTGAAATGGAAAAAGGAGCTGGATGCCGTTGAGCATTCCATTTCTTCAGCCTGTTATGCTCTGAGAAGCCTGAGGGAGGAACTCACTAGACAACAACTTAAAATCATATACTATGCGTTAGTAGAATCTAAGCTTAGGTACAATATCAGGCTCTGGGGAAATAGCTTTAAGTATAACCTTAACAAAGCTTTGGTTGTTCAAAAAAGAGCCATCCGCACTATTGTACGCATTCCTCAATGGATATCTTGTAGAGAACACTTCCTGGAATTGGGCATTCTAACAGTTCCTTGCTTGTATATACTCGTGCTGCTTACTATTTTGTCAAAAATATCTTAAAATATGAATCTATCGAAGAACAAGATTTGCGCCTACAAACACGAACAAAAAACATTACACAAAGTTTTTTCCCGAAGCTCAAAGTGGCGCAGCACAGCACAAAACATCAGGCTGTATTTTTTTTTAACAAACTGCCCCCTGACTTAAAAAATATCACAATTTATAAGGTATTTCATAGACAATTAAAAGCATTTTTATTGAGAGGGTGCTTCTACAGTATTGACGAGATTTTTGTGCGTGATATCTAGTTATAAGAATTAAAGACATGACATGTATTAAGTTAAATAAAATGTACAAATTATAATTAGTTAAGCAATCTTTTTATGTATAATATTTAAGTAATTTTAATTTTAATGTAGATATTTCAAACACAATATTTGTATTGTTACTGAATAACTAATAAAAAATATATATACAGGGCGTCCCACGGTTATGCCACATGGAAGGAAAGTACCGTGAATATTGTAGATGGAACATTTTACTGAAAGAAGACATTATTTTAATTTAAAAAAACAATTTAAACTGCATTCATAGATTTTTAAATAATTACGTGGTTGAATCGGGAATCGAACCCGCGACACGAGAAAAAAAATACCCTGTAGCTTTATCATACCGATCGAAAGGCTTCATCATAAGGATAATTTTTTGCTAAATAACATAGTGTCAGAAATAAAAGGAAGACCATGAATTTTAACATTTTTAATTTTAAATTAATCAATTTAATTTATCAAATCCTCAGAATGAGTCCCATTCTCTTGAATACAAAGTCGCACTCTTTTGAATATTTCGCTCCCTGTCGATTTTTTAGGGTTCCGTAGCCAAAATGGCAAAAACGGAACCCTTATAGTTTCGTCATGTCCGTCTGTCCGTCTGTCCGTCTGTCCGTCTGTCCGTATGTCACAGGCATTTTACTCGAAAACTATAAGGTGTATTTCAATAAAATGTTGAGGATAGGTGTATTTTGTTAGCCGCTACATAGTTTTGTAAATGAAATGACAAAAAAAATAATTTTTAGGGGTGCACTCCATACATAAAACTAAAAGTCAAAATTTTATTTCTGACACTATGTTATTTAGCAAAAAATTATCCTTATGGTGAAGCCTTTCGATCGGTATGATAAGGCTACAGGGTATTTTTTTTCTCGTGTCGCGGATTCGATTCCCGGTTCAACCATATAATTATTTAAAATCTATGAATGCAGTTTAAATTGTTTTTTAAATTAAAATAATGTCTCCTTGCAGTAAAATGTTCCATCTACAATATTCAAGGTACTTTCCCTCCATGTGGCATAGCCGTGGGACGCCCTGTATAATATGGGGTAAAAAAAGGGTGCAAAGTTTGAATAGGGAGCAATCATTTTTCTAAGACGATAAAAACGTCTACGCGGACGAAGTCGCGGGCAACAGCTAGTGTTTACCATATCTTTAACTAGCTTTTGCCCGCGGCTTCGCCCGCGTACTAAGCGAAATTTTTAACCGTCTACAAAAAAGGAGGTTCTCATGTTGACCCGTATGTTCCGATTGAATTGCAATGTAGCACAAATATTTTCAATAATTTTCATGTCCACAATATTAAATTTCAAAATCGATGCCATTTTCAAACTCAAATTTCGTAATGAACGTTCAAAAAAACAATAAAAACGACACCCATATTGATATTTAGATATTTCAACCCCATCGCACCCCAACAGGGGAGATGGTATTTCACGTCCGCCATGTTGGATTTTAAAATCGTTGTTATTTTCGCAATCAGTGACCCGATAAACCATAGAAACAATACCCATATTGATTTTCAGACTGTCAACAAATGTTCCCCTTTTAGGGGTTGAATTTTTTCATCGTAAGCCCACGTGTAGCAATTTAATCGATAGGTCTTTTCAAAATAAATATAAGGTTTCTCAATGTTTTTGATTAAATGAATAGAGGCGGAGATAAATCGTCCCAAAAGTCACTAAAATTGTGGCCCCCCAGGGATCGGAACCGGTTTTCTCAAAAGTCCACGAAGTAGTCTAATATTTTGAATTATTTTAGGTTCTTAATGTAGGACTCTTTAGGTAACATTTTCGTATTTTTAGACAGCCTGATCAAAAATGATATTATAAACCAAAGAACGAAATTGAACGAAATAAAACCGGTATTTTTGTATGGTGTAAAATACCAGTATCCGATCCCTGTGCCCCCTCCTCTAATTTTTGAACGGTGTTTTTAAAAAATATAAAAAAAATCATAAACCTATAGGGCTATTAGGGCTTATTAAATTTTTTCACCATAAATTATTTTGAACAAGATCGATTCATAGGTTTTCGAGATATTGCTGAAAAACTGCCTTCCCTATAGAAAAGCACGTAAGTGCCGTAAGATTTCTGTGACGATACGACCTTTTTAATAGGCAAGGATCCCTTCGTTTTGCGTAATCCGACACGCACTTGGCCGGTTTCTATAGATGACTAGCTTCTGCCTGCGACTTCGTACGCGTTTAAATTATGGATTTCATGATTATGATTCGTCCTAAAAGGGACGACATAAATTATACCCTATTAAATAATATCAATTAGAATTTTGGTCAAGGGCGAGTCGGATTTTAGTTTTCCCATACATTTTGTGACCCAACTCCTGATGAAGGCAACGAGCAAAAATATTTCGTCTCCATACAAAGTTTCATCCCCTTTTTCGTCCCTAAAAGGGATAACATTTGACATAATCTAATATATAAGGAACATATCTGGAAAGTTTCATGTACACTCATCGGTATATTTTGATATTACGTGGAACGTACATCCATTCATACATCCAAACTTTTACGTTTATAATATTAGTAGGATGGTACGGAGTCCGACTCGCACTTGGCCGGTTTTTTACTGTTACTAAGTTACTACAAATAGTCAGTCCATATATCACATTTTTTTTACTCATTTTGAAGTCAATAACTTATCAAATTCACATAATAATAACCGCATGTAATTTACCGTGCACGTAAACAAACAAAATGATATGATTTGAAATACAAACGCAGCGCTTGCGCGGCGGAGCGGGGGGCGGGACGAGGTATCACTCTAGGGGCTCGCTCTAGGTTCCCGCGCGCCGGTACGTGGTACCGCGGCGTGGTTATTTATTTCGCGCCTATTTTAATAGATTATACTATTACAAGGCAAGCTATACACAGAAATTTCTTACTTTCCATTATATGGCTGCATATATTATTTTATAGTATTAGACTAATCTTTACAGACTCTAATTCAATATTAGACCTTACAGGACAAAAAACGCATATAAAAATTCTTATTAATGAAAGCTTATCTCTAATTCCTCCAAATTTTTTGCTTTGTCTATTAACTTAAGGATTTAAAGATATTGTTGTGAATTTTTGAAACTTTAATTCAATATCGACAAAATAATAACCGAATTCTGGTTTGACCCAGTCGCTCGTTATTTTTTTTTCTAATAACTTAACAGCATAAAGCATCATACATATTATAAACGATGAAGCTTAAACTTTGCACTCTAATTCAATATTCACAAATCACCAATAAAAAAACATAAATACCTAATTTATACCTAACTCTCGTTCTAACTTTTCGTCATATTTTACAAATATGCTTAAAAATATGTCCCATACCATATAAGCATAACTTTTCCGACTTTAGAATTATCGAAACTTGTAGGGCAAAATTCCGGTCCGGCTACAGGGCTAAAAGCGAGCCGCCTCGCTACTGGGGAGGGTGAGGGCCAGTACCAACAGCATCCTAGCAATGTTTGCAGGCAGGTGGGATGGGGCTTACATAAACCACTGCACTGCGCTCCACGCCGTATCATAAGGTTTAAGTACTAACACTAGATGTAAAATATTGTTTACTAACACCATTATGTAATTTATTTCTTTTTTTTGATGTGTATTTTAATTTAACTTGATTTAATTTTATTTTTATTTGAATTGTGGACCTATGTTGTCTGGAAATAAATGAATTTATTTATTTATTATTTATTGTGCAATAAAGGATGATTATTGTGCATTCAATTAATTACGTATTATTGCGAAATACGAGTCAATAAAGTCATATCTCTACGACATGCTGGGGTCATATTTAGAATCTCGAATTGGGTTCCAGGCGTATATAGTTAGTTAAGTATAATACATTAGGGCAGAGCCGTAGCGCGGCCAAATAGAACTATTTATTGTAGAATGTATGTATGCACTACATACTGTATTGCAAATATTGCAATAAATGTAAATTATAGTATAAATTATTTAAACTGAGCTCATGAATGGTTCTTTGTTTGTGGTTGGTGCCATTATACAATGTTATACAATGTACATTAAAATGCAATAACCACAATGCTGCTCTAACGAGGCAGAGCTAGCGTGCCAAACGCATTTACAAAGAGTGATTCTGTCAATAGAAACATTAATAATTAACAAGGCACAAAATAACATAAAATAACCATATAACAACGTACCTTGGTGTATTTAATTTCAGGAGCCATATTAACAGTCGTGCCGGCGGTGAAGGTAACGAACAACTCAACTTATCAGCAACTTGATAATACTTTATTAATTAAATATAAATGCTTATCGCATTATCGCCCGTTTTCAGTTTATCTTTGTTGTTTCGGAAGACTCATGCTAACACGCATTTTATGTATTGTTGGATGATAATGAACTTGACTATGACTATATATACTTAGGTTCGGCATATACAATATGATGATATTGATGATGTCTCATGACCAGTGATCGGCGACCAGTAGGTAGCAATTTTTCCACGAAAGTATAACATGGATATAATTCTATTTTCGTGCACAATATAGCACTGATCAGTGCTAAGTCATGTGAAGGGGTCCTTCCGTTATAATACAATTTATAATAATAATACTGCTACTGATTCAAAAATATGTCTTATAATAATATATCTTGTCTTACCCTACACGTCCCACTCCAGAATCCTTGAAGCCGCCAATTGTTATCCCTATACCAATCAGAAGTAATGCTTTAATAATTGATGAGTCAACATCATCAATAGGCATGATGACTCATGTTAAAATTGATAACATATGTAGTGTTGCTAAATGGATAGTAAACCAGCAAATTATTGTAATAAAGTATACCTAGATTAAAAAAATATAATTAATATGATAAAAATATATGAACCTTGAAAGTTCAGAAAAAACTTGCGTTTTTTTATTGTCCATATGTAAATTTAAAGCTACCAAGAGAATTCTTACGCTTTTATAGAAACAAAAGTGTATGTCAACTATGGACGTAAACGCAGTATTTTGCGACCAAAACAGCAATTTACTTGATTCTCCGTATGACGTCACGCATGTCACAATGGTACAGGTAGGTACCTGTACCATTGTGACATGCGTGACGTCATTATTTTCAATCAATTAGTATGAAGCGTTTGTGATGCCGCCAGCGAGGTCAATCTTTGTCACAATATTTTGGGTATTTATGTTCTTTATATAATTGTAGTTGCTCCCGTACAAACATTTACTCCTCTCCAAAAACTGGTTCGAATGGCATCATAAAAAAATCTTAGTCATCATGCATATTCTCCGACGAAAATGCTCAATATTGCAGAGACAAAATAATATACCCACCACTGTTGAATATCACAAGTTTCCCAGGTCCAAAACCCATCATACATTGTGCAAGGTTAAAAAACATTAAACAGGCTACATTCAAACAAGTTTCTGTCAAAAATTTCTTTTTTGGTACTAGCTTTTATCGCTAACTGTACTTTTCTGATACCGTCATCAATTACTCGTTGAGACGATTCTAACGAGTCCAATGACTAATGACCATAGTATTGAATAGTCATCCAAATTATACTTAAAGCCAACCTTTCAGCTCAATCGGTTGAAGATATCCGTTTCAAAATTGAGTAGCACGATTCGATTTATCACTAACTAGCTTATAGCTTCGCCCGCGTACTAAAAGTAATTTTAACCGTCTACAAAAAATGTGCATCTCAGTTTGACCCATATGTTCCAATTGAAGTGCAATTTGGCACAAATACTTTCAAGAATTTTCATCTCCACAATGTTTAATTTCAAAATCGATGCCATTTTCGTAATTAACGTCCCAAAAAACCATAAAAACGACACCCATATTGATATTTACACATTTCAACCCCATCGCACCCCAACAGGGGAGATGGTAGGTATTTCACGTCCGCCACGTTGGATTTTAAAATCGTTGTTGTTTTCGCAATCAGCGACCAACGACCCGATAAACCATAGAAACTATACCCATGTTGATTTTCAGATATTGCCACCACATTTCCCTCTTTTAGGGGTTGAATTCTCAAAAAACCTGAAACATGTGTTTACACATTTAACGCTAGGAATACTCCTGTGAAGTTTCGAATGAATTACTCTTACTTAATTTGTTTCCCCATACAAAATTTGGACCCGCTTAGGGGGTGAATTTTGAAAAATCTTTCTTAGTGCACCCCTAGACCTTATAGAGAACCTACTTGCTAAATTTTTTCTTCCCTTATCCTGCTACGCCCTTTGGCATCTCTAGATCCAGCGGTTTGGGCTATGCGGTGATATGTCAGTCAGTCAGTCAGCCAGTTTCTTCTTTTATATAATTATCGGCTCTACATAGATTCTACATATCGACTACCTATCGACTCTAGATAACGACTCCACATATCAACTCTACATATCGCCTATACATATCGACTCTACATATCGACTACATAACGACTCAACATAACAACTGTACATATTAACTCTACATTTCGACTCTACACATCGACATTACATGTCCACAATATTAAATTTCAAAATCGATGCCATAATAACGTCCATAAAAACCATAAAAAGGATACCCATATTGATATTTAAACATTTCAACCCCAGCTCACCGCAACAGGGGAGATGGTATTTCACGTCCGCCACGTTGGATTTGAAAAATAAACCATAGAAACGATACCTATGTTGATTTTCAGACTTTACAGTACACATGGTGTTACTTTCCCGCACGAGTGCGGAAATGAGCACACCGTGCATATGTTAAAACTTTAAAGAGCCATATGTACTGTAAAACGTTGTACGATACACGTACAAGTAGGTAATTCGCAACTCGTGTCGATTTAAAACCCCCTTTTAGGGGTTGAATTCTCAAAAAAACCTAAGACACGTGTTTACTTATTTATCGTTAGGAATACTGCTGTGAAGTTTCAAGTGAAATACTAATCTTGTTTCCCCATATAAACTTTGGATTCCATTTCACCCCCTTAGGGGATGAATTTTGAAAAATCCTTTCTTAGTGCTCTCCTAGACCTTCTAAGGAACCTACGGACCAAATTTGGCATCTCTAAAACCAGTGGTTTGGGCAGTGCGTTGATATGTCAGTCAGTCAATCAGTCAGTCAGTCAGTCCGTTTCTTCTTTTATATATTTAGATATATGTCCACGATATTTAATTCCAAAATGGATGCCATTTTCGTAATAAAAATCCCAAAATACCATAAAAACGACACCCATATTGATATTTTTGACATTTCAACCCTATCGCACCCCAAGTGTTCGACACGCACTTGGCCTGTTTTTTTTTGTTTTAACAATTAGTGCATTCGTTTTAGTCAATAAGTACCTAGTTTTAGTTTTAGTTACGTTGCTACACCATAGCAGGGTTCATGTATAGATTGTATATAGTTGTAAGACCGTATAATACCGACGTGATGAACCATATGAATTTGAATTTGAAACTGAGAACTTCGATCGCTGCGCTCGGTCGTTTAATTACCTACGTAGGTTGTCAGAAGGCAATGATTTCATAGATAAGTTTTTGCGTATCATTAATATCTTATGATCATAATGAAATATCATTTAAAATTGTTAATTTTAAATTACGTCATTTACAAAATACATATTAAGGAAACCGAGAAATTACCACGCTGAATCAAGTCTGTACCTAATTCTGTTTACAGCGTTTTAGCTCATTTGTATTCCTAACCAGCCGATCTAAAGGCAAAATGTCAACTTTTTAGTATTTATAAAACGACTACAGAAAGGAAGATAACTAAGATAAGTATTTGCTTCATTGCTTCATTCATTGGATAAAATGGAACTCTTTTCTAAGCATTTCTATTTTGAAATTCGTTAGGCTTCTGGAAATTGTCTGTACCTCATTAAAATTTATCGGACAAATTGGAATTAAAATACGTTTCTTCGTTTATCTAGGATATCAAAGGGGATTATTGTACTAATTTTACTTATTTAAATCATTAAGTGCTTTTCAAACATAGCAATACTATTTTTATTGCGTCTCAAATTGGTTTTCCTTGAAATTACAAGACGATTAACGCCCGATTTTTAGGGTTCCGTAGTCAACAAGGAACCCTTATAGTTTCGCCATGTCCGTCCGTCTGTCTGTCTGTCTGTCCGTCTTCGACTTAGCTCAGTAACCATAACAACTAGAAAACTGCAATTCGGCGTGAGTATATAAACCAATCACGCCGACAAAATAGTAGAATGAAATCCTAAAAAAAAAATTTTTTTTAGGGTACCTCCCCTATATGTAAATTGGTGATGTATTTTTTTCTCGTTAAACCTATAGTGTGGGGTATCGTTGGATAGCTTGTTCAAAAATATTATACATAGGTTTACTAAAACTATTTTTAAACTTAGTTATGCGTTTGCGAGATAATGGGATTTAAAGCCCTAATTTTTATTCGAGTCATGTGTCCCCCCCCTGCCGGCTAAATGGCTTCTACTGGGGATGTGAAAAAAAATCGTGGCAGTAGTACATATAATGAATTTAAAAGGAAAACTATCACAGTTAAGTAGACATAACTAGTTAACGAGTAGTAGACATAACTAGTTAACTGGTAAGAAATGCACTTAATTTCGGGTGCATATACATTGTCATTGGAATTTGAACCTTTTACCGTGGACGGTAGAGTTGCTTTTTCACGGCACAGTGCTTCTTGCCCGCGGCGAGCGCGCAAAAGACCTGCCCTGCGACATGCCCCCCCACCCGTGGCAATGCTAAAACTTAGGCGGACTTACGGCACGGTGCTTCTTGCGCACGCGGGTAGTAGTAATTATTTTACGTAAATAACCTGTTGCTGCTAAAAGTTTGCGATCTGCTGCGGTTCGATTAGTTTATGTAGTATCTAATATTTACGATTATTTACGAGGGTAAGCTATAATAAAAACCCCAAAAGCCCCTTTTAAGTCCGCATTCTGTGACAGACGGGCACAACTACGGAACCCTACCCTGCACGTGGCCCGACACGCACTTGGCCGCTTTTTCTAATCTTATATGAAATACGCTATAAGTACCTATGCGAATAAGCTTTATAAAATCTTAGCCGCGTGGAAAATTAATATTGGTATAACCGTTTGTGACTTTAGGCTAGAATTAAACAGAACTCTGGAGCCGTAGCATGGTTGGCCTTGTCACGCGATAGGTGATAGGATAGAGCGTGTGTCACTGGCTGACACCGTTCGATAGAACGAGACGACGCTCTTATCTTGTCACTTGTCGCGTGATAAGGCCAACCATGCTACGGCTCCTGGTGTAGTCAAAATCAATTATAAGTATATCTGTATTTTTCAGGCTGCTCCAAAATTTCTAACGTACACTCTATACGTTGCTAATGTTCAGTCCCCAGGATGTGATAATTGGTAAAAAGAAACTCTGAACGTCAACAAGGGAAAGTAATATATATGACCACTGAAAATGACCTTACAGACTCATCATCTAAATCTTTTTCACCGTCCAGCAAACTATCAAAGAGCGTGAACGCCCTGACCCGTGAGACAGGCATAGAACACCACGAACTGATGGAAAAAATCTCTACACTCGAAGTTGCACTTGCGAGTACGGAAAGTGAACTTGAAAATAAAATCATTGAGAATAATGACCTCCAAAGAAAAGTCGACAAATTACTTATAGAAACAAAAGTACTACAATCATTATGTTATTCGTCATCAATAGAAAATAAAACAGGCACTAGAAAAAAACAGAGACACTCTCTACTCAATAGCGCTTCATCCACCCCATCCACACCTTCAAATGTTTTAAATTCTGATAAAAGTCTGGACCACAACAAACATTTATTTAATTTACAACTCAAAATTATTGACCTGGAAAAGCTGATGCGAAACGTGGAAAATGAGATCACAAGTATCGCAAACCGAGTAGCAGGGTTGACACAAAGTCTCCATCACCCTCAGGACATTAACCATTTTAATAACCAGGAAGACATGCTCACAACCAACCCCTGTACGCGAGGCAACGAGCAAGTTGGTAACTCAAAGTCAAAGATAAATCCAACAGCCGAAGTTCCTGCGACACCAGGAAACGTCGCATTGTCACTACATCTCTCAAAACTTTGCGTGATTAGTAACCACTCAAACTACATGTTAGAGCGAATAAAGCAAGAATTTACCGGAGAAAACACGTGCGTCTATCTAACACCTGGGGCGGGTACGCGCGAACTTTTTCATAATCTTCCAAATAAGCTGCAAGATTTTACTCTATCAGACTTTTGCATTATTTATATCGGGGACAAAGACTTTAAAAGCAGTGTCAATTATTATAGTCTAGTAAAGTTTATACATGAGAAACTGTCCGTAGTTAAACACACAAATGTTGTTATTTGTCTGCCTACATACAAGATCTGTAATTCTTCACATTTGCTTGTCAAACGCGTGGAAACATTTAATAATCTGTTGTATGAAGACAATCTGATACATAATTATAGCCACATTTTGGATTCTAATTTAAATTTGACATACGATAGTAATATGTTTTCAAACTTAGGAAATATTAATCGTCGAGGATACATTACAATATTCAAAGACTTAATGATACTTTTAAATTCGTTTCCAACGAATCTTATTACGGATGAATCCAATTTGACTTATGATTATGTAAATGATTCTACCAATAATGAAACATCTCTGACATTTTTTCGACCTTAATGTAAATAATAAGATTGACATTCGTTCCACGAAACTAAATAGTATCTAAAGTCCCGCGACATGTAAAATTAGAATTTTCCACCAAAACATAGCAGGACTTTGTAATAAACTCGATATTCTCGAATTATGTCTAAACGAACTTTCTGGCAAGGGTAAGGAGGTAGATGTTCTATGTTTTAGTGAAACGTTCGTGAAAAAGGGTGTTGAAAACAATATTAAGCTAGAAAATTACAAACTTGCCGCCTCTTTCTGTCGGGAGACCAGCAGAGGAGGTACGTGTATCCTCGTTCAGAAGTTGTTAGATATCAAATCCGTAACTATTCCGTCTGACATAATAATGAAGTACTATTTTGAGTGCTGTGGAGTTGAAGTAACTAGTCTTAACTGCCTAGTCTTGTGCGTCTATAGGATACCGGAACAAGGAAAGTCGCAAATAGGGCTTTTTATGCGAAGCTTGCAAAAGTTGCTCAACTTTGCAACGGCTAAGTACAAGCGAAAGAAAATTATAATATGCGGGGACTGGAATCTGGATATAATGAAAGATAATTCAACCACTAAGGACCTTTTAAGTACACTACACAACTATAATTTTAATATCCACATAAATTCTCCAACTAGACTTAATTCGTGTATTGATCAAATAGCAAGCAATGTTAAAGAAGTAGAGTCAGAGCTGCTTTATTTAGGTCTTTCAGATCATGAGTCAGCACAATTGATAGAGATAAAAATAAATAAGCAAAGGGCTTTTGCTACGTGGTTTGCATACAAAAGAGACTATAGTGACGAAAATTTGTCCAAATTCCACAGCTATATTTCAGCACTATCTTTCAGTGATGTATACGCCTCCAATAAGTTTACAGAAGCATTTGGGTATTTTTATGAGACCTACTGTTTATTTTATGGACTATGTTTTCCTTTAGTTAAAGTAAAAATCGTAAATCGTTCAAAAAAAATAAAATGGTTGTCAAAAGGACTAAAAAAGTCTTGCAAGACAAAACGAGCGTTATATATAAAATATAGAACAAACAACTTAAACAGAAGGTTAAATAAGCTAAAATTTAAACAGTACAATGTCATTTTTAAATCTTGCATGCAAAAAGCACAGCGAATAAGTAACAATAATTACATTAAAAGTAATAGTAATAAATGTCGAGCCAGTTGGAATGTCATATCAAAAACTCTTTCAAACGAAACTACTAACACTGAAATTGACAACTTTAAAATCAATGATATATTGTACAGTGACCCTAACGACATATGTAATTATTTTAATAATTATCTTATAAATTTGACAAATAAAAATAAGCCCGATCTGTCTGGCAAGAAATTACACTACTCGTTACACAATACGGCATCTATCTTTTTGAATCCTTCTGATGGCCGTGAAACCCACGGAATAATTATGTCTCTTAAGAACACTACAGCCTCTGGTTTTGACGAGATTACAACAAAAACATTGAAACTATGTGCGAAGTCTATCTGTGGTCCTCTCTCGCACATTATAAATTTATCTTTTACTGATGGCATCTTTCCTGAAGCACTAAAGATATCCATAGTCAAACCTTTATTTAAAAAAGGGGATAAATCGGATCCCAACAATTATAGACCCATAACAATAGTTCCAATCCTATCGAAAGTCTTTGAGAAAGCCATATTTAATAGGATCAACGAGTTTTTTACCAAATATGACATACTAACACCAAAACAATTTGGATTCCGTAAAGGAAAATCCACAACGTTAGCCTGTTTTAACCTAATAAAATCTATATCTGAGAGCATTAATCAGAAAACCCCTATTATGGCACTTTTCTTAGATTTAAGTAAGGCTTTCGACTTCGTTGACCACGAAATTGTCTTAAATAAATTGTATTCCTATGGTATACGAGGTAAAGCTTACGACTGGATCGAGAGTTATCTTGGGAAAAGAACTCAGTGTACCGAAATCGAAAAACTTATACAAAGAAACGATAGAAATAAGCGTATGGTTAAGGAAAAATTTAGATCAAATTTTTTAGTAAATGGTACTGGTGTTCCACAAGGTAGTATTCTTGGACCACTACTTTTCCTTGTAGCAATCAATGATCTACCAGTTTCCATAGATCAAGATTGTATTATTTTTGCTGACGATACGACTCTTATAATAAAAAGTGACATTAAAGATATATCCGTATTTGAACGTACTATTAATAAAACTTTATGTGACACGGTTAGCTGGCTGAAAAGAAACAACCTACAAATTAATATAACTAAAACAAAAGCCATGCAATTTCATAATTATAAGGTGAACCCTGTACCATTACAAATTAAATATGATAATTCCTATGTAGAGACCGTTGACATTGTAAATTTTTTAGGTTTTAATATTGACAAGAATTTGAATTGGAAATCTCATGTGGATCACGTTTGTAAGAAACTAGACAGATTTGTCTTTGCCTTGAAGAGAATAAGACAAACAGTTTCTGTAGAAGCTGCGCTCACGGCGTATCATGGACACGTTTCCTCTGTTCTAGGCTACGGATTGCTATTATGGGGCAATTCTGTTGACATAGAGAGAGCATTCAAACTGCAAAAAAAATGCGTTCGTGCCTTGGACAAAGCTTGGTTTCTTGACAGCTGTAAGCCTTTATTTAATAAGTTTAATATACTTCCACTTCCATGTCAGTACATTAGGGACGCGTGCTGTATGGTCAAGAAAAACCAGCAATATTTTACTCAGCGCAGCGAAACCAGTAAAATACATGTAAGAGCTCAATATATGAACCTTTTAGATCAGCCTCCCTGCAGATCTGCCATATACGAAAATAATTGTTATAATATGTGTATACTCCTGTACAATAAGTTACCTGACATTATTAAATTAGAAAACATGACTTCTTTCAAAACTAAGTTGACCAAATGGCTGCATGAAAAATGTTTTTATAGTATCAAGGAGTATTTGACAAGAAAATAATAGGTATGTAACAAATAGCTGTAAGTGTTAGTATTTAAGTCTTGACATCGTGGAACTATACATTTTTTAATTGTTTAATTCGTAAAAATTTGCACACCTGTATCCAGGTTGATTACGTTGGTTTATTTATTATTTTTAAGATCTTGTAACCGTAATCTTGCAAATAAACTATTTCATTTCATTTCAATAAAATATTTATTTAAAAAAATATCAGGTCGTGGGCGTTATGGCCCGTCTGGTTTTACGCCGTAGTACGGTACTCCCCTCGGGCGACGGCGGCTGCAAGGTCTCCGGGTACCGGAGCAGCGGTCGATGGAGCTGGTGAACTGAGGGCCTACCGCGAAAGGCATTCGAAGTTTTCCCTCTCTGTCATACTTACGAATTCGTACATAAGTGCGACAGAGAGGGAAAACTTCGAAAGCCGTTCGCGGTAGGCCCTCTGGCTCGGGAGCGCCGGGGCAGCTGGGTAGTGTACTGGTGGTCTTCCCACAAACAGGACGAAGGGACGGCGCGCTAAAGCGTGGCCGACTTTTAAAAGTAAAGTCGAGTTAAGGCTAGTCTTAGCCTTAACTCGTAGTGCTAGGCCCTAGTCCGTAGCAGCTTAATGCGCTGAATGGGTTAACAATATAGTTGAGTTCGGATATTTGTGAGCACCTTGTTCATCTCGATATATCTGATTGTGACTGTGCTACTACTAGTTAGTGCCTGATATATTTTGTAGCAAATCGCTGGCTGCCCCGCCGCACAGCCCGCTTCGGGTTCTATAAAACATGACTTGAAGGATAACATAAAACCACAGTCAATAAGAAGAACTCTCGTTTTTGAGTCGGTTGGAAATACAGCTGAATTTAATAGATATAAGTAAATCAAGTTATTTAACAATAAATCCACTTAAAATCCAGCAAATTTATTGCCGATCGTATCAAATTCTCGCTTAATCTCGCATCGCCTCGCCGATGGACAGTCACCGTTATTCATGACCCTACTCAAACTAAGCCAGTCCAATACACGCTGTGGTGTAATTTTATCATTCATTGAGTATGAAAGTACCTATACGAATATTATAAATCACGAGTTTAGCCGGATGAAGGACAATATTCTTGGGAATAATTTTGTGGAAGGTATCGATAAAACTCGATTTGGTGATTTGCGTCTGGGTTTGGGACATAGAATAATGTATACTAGAGGTGAGATGTACGTCGTAGTCTTGCGAGTACGCGTCCACTATAAGACTGGATCCAAAAAGAGACGTGTACCTACACGAGTAGGTATTTACGAATACCTGTAGGTACGGCACTGAATGGGTAGGTGATTCCGGTAAATGCGCGTCTTGTAAATACATACTACGTACATAGTTTTACGAATTAACATTACATTTGATGTAGCAACTGTTTCAAAGCAAGTACCAATGGTCCTAAAAATAGTGTAAGGATAAATGGAATTCTGTGTAGGTATAAGTTGACACTTTCTCGGAGTTTGTTGCGCGGGTTGATAAGCTGACCCGAAGTGCCCCGGGATCATTCTTAAGAATCCGACCGCACGTAAGTAGCACGGAACGCCTTGACGCTTTGAATTTGCAACTTTCAAATAGGTACTCGATACATTAAAAGACCTCTTTATTGTCCCCGTGGCGTAGTTAAGCGTCGGGATACGGCTGCAATCAATGGCATAGGTATCTTTCACAAACCAACATTCGTTCCATATTGGTTCATTCCAGGATAATGTCGTTTACGTAGTGGTTTTCTTTGAATGCGAGCAAGCCGTCTTTAATATTTTATTACAGTTTGACTGAAGACGTTTTCAAGACTCTGGACTGGAGAAGGCTAGGCATCAACATCAACGGCGAGAACATCACTCACCTTCGGTTTGCTGATGATAAAGTAGTCTTGGCTGAGACCATGGAGGACTTAAGTACTATTCTCGATGACCTCAGTAAAGCCTCCGAGCGAGTTGGTCTAAGGATGAACATGTATAAGACGAAGATCATGTCAAACGTCCACGTAGTACCAACTCCCATTTCAATCGGACACTTTACGCTCGAAGTTGTAGACGATTATATACCTAGGACAGACTGTATCGTTAGGTAGGTCCAACTTCGAGAAAGAGGCCAATCGTCGAATCCGACTCGGCCGGGCAGCATTCGCGAAGCTACGGCACATCTTATTTTCGTCCAATATTCCGCAGTGTCTCAAGACGAGAGTCTTTGACCAGTGTGTGTTGCCAGTGATGACGTATGGCACGGAAGCGTAGCGTAGCGTAAAGAAGGCTCAAAGTCACCCAGGGCAATGGAGAGGGCTATGCAGGGAGTATCTCTGCGTGATCGCATCAGAAATGAGGCTATCCGCAGCAGAACCAAGGTAACCGATATAGCTAAAATTAAGTAGCAGTGGGCGGGGCACATTGCACGTAGAACCGATGGCCGTGGGGCGGAAAGGTTCTCGAGTGGCGACCACGTACCGGAAGGCGCAGCGTGGGTAGGCCGCCTCCCACAAGGTCAACTGATTACCTAGTAAAGGTCGCTGGAGTCCGCTGGATGCGGGTGGCCCAGGACCGGTCATTGTGGCACTCTTTGGGGGAGACCTATGTCCAGCAGTGGACGTCTTTAGGCTGATATGATGATAATACAATACTGTATTAATGGTAGGTGTGCGCGTGTGTGTGTCCGCGTATGTCTGTGTAGTAATAGTTGATGGATATTGACTATGCTATGTAGGTACATTATTGTAAATATATGCCGATTGCGCTTTATACTGCCTTTTAGCAAACATGGATTTACAGTTGGATTCGGGGGCGACGGGTTTTCACATAGGTATTCGTATTTGCACACTTATACAAATGTAGGTACCTAAGCCCGATATACTCGTAGAAGGCATTAAAACACCGGAGAATTAAAAAAATAACTATTCCAGGTTTTGTTTTAACTTCTTACTGTTCGTTATTCTGTTGTCCTTATAAACCAATATCTGTCCGAAATAAGTAAAGTTTACTTGTAGTTTCAAGTGAAAGACAAGTACTTCGTCAATTTATTGTTCATTTTTTTAAGAAAGGAAATACAAGATTATAATTAACATTAACTAAGATACATTAAAACTAAGTTAAATCTAAAAAAGGCCCTCGAGGCATTGTACCGAGGATGCTGGCGGCATTTTATCGCTGAATTGCAATGCTGATGCGTTGCGCGAGAAAGTCGCCAGCTCTTCTGTCACCAGTTACATCGACCAGATGTTTCGCGATTTCTGCAAATAACTTATGCGTACTGGGACCCCACGGACCGAGGGTCTCGACGCCAAAGAGTACAAAGTCGTACTCTCTGCCGAGGCCTCTATATTTATTACATTTTCGATTTTCGGCATTTTCCGCCACTGCTTTAGAAGTAGTCCGTTGGAGGTGAGATGGCGCCAGTGTGTCTACACATAGCGTCCCACACAAGTATCCGTCCCAACCTCCACGGAACCAGAGACACACCATCAGGTCTTTTGCCATCCTCTCTGACAATGCCAGGCGGCTCAAGAAGAGCAGACACATTGATGCTGGCAAGAGAAAGGCGGATTATGTCATTAAGTGTCGCATGTCTTGAAAAGCGACCTGCACTTTTTTGACAACAAAGTCCGTGGTGACCCAGTCGATCCACGTCCGTGCCACAAGGGCATATGTGTGGAGTGCATACCGTGACCCCAAGCCGCAGACCAGTCGCCAGACGAAGGGAGGTCGGATCCAGGAAGGTACCGGTATTTGGAGAGGGATGGGCATGTAGCCAGTGGCCGGCCCCTCTGGCTCCGACCGCCAAAAGTCTTGCGCGATCTGGACCTGCGGCTCAGAATCGATTTGTAGGTTAAATCGCAATAAATATCGTCCCAGCTTCTTTGAGATTTTGGGTTATCTGGAAAATCTTTACTGGGCAAGCAATTTTAAAAGCATTCTTGGCATCCTCCACGCCCGCTGTCTCATAGTTTGTGGGTAGATCCCTTAAGATATTTCCTATGAGACGTAACGACAAAAAGGCTGGGGAAGCAACGCTAGAAATTTTGCGAATTCCTAAGCCGCCAAACCGAATAGGGAGGGATGCTTGTAACCAAGAAGTTGCTTTCAAGTACGTTAAGTTGTGACGTAAGTAATCATTGTGGGCACTTTCAGGCACCGGTTACATAACTTAGAAATTTTAGAGCTAAAATTATTCATCAAAGTTATTGGCAAGTATTTTCACAAAATTGTATATCGTAAATCAGTAGATATCAAAGTACCGACAAGATCCTTAGTTTTCTTATTAAGTTATTAGCTATCGCTCGTTAAGGGTAGATATATTCGATCTACGAAATTGCGTACTCTCCAAGTAACCACGTTAGAAGCTTACGTGAGATGTATGTATTTATGAAAGGGATCTCGTTACCTTGGTCATAAATAAAATAAATGTGGCAGAGCGAAAGTAAACAGTAAGTTGCTTTTTTAGGGTTCAGTCAACAAGGAAGTAGGAACCCTTATAGTTTCGCCATGTCCGTCTGACCGTTCGTCTGTCCGTCTGCGGCTTAGCTCAGTGACCCTTAATAGGTACAGTCAAGAGCAAAAGTAAGTTATCACTTTTGTACCTTATTCCATTGCGATAAGGTGAAAAAATGGTAACCTACTTTTGCTGTTGACTATACTACAAAGCTGTAATTCGGCATGGGTATATAAACCAAGCACGCCGACAATATGATAGAACAAAATCTTGGGAAAAACATTTTTTTGGGTACCTCCCCTATACCTAAAGTGAGGATGATTTTTTTTTCTTATTAAATCCATGGTGTGTATCGTTGAATAGCTTGTTCAAAAAATATATGGGTTTCTAAAAGCCATTGTTCAACTCAGTGATCCGTTTGCGTGATATTGGGCTTTAAAGCCCTTATTTTGATTCGAGTCAAGTGCCCCCCCGCCAGCTAAATGGTACTGGGAATGTGAAAAAATCGTGGCAGTAGTACCTACATATATTATAATGAATTTAAAAGGAAAACTATCACTGCTAAGTAGGCATACCTATTAACTAATTACTGAGTAATAAGGTAGAAGTACTAGTGCACGACATGGCAACAGAAAATACCTATTTGAATCACGATATTATGCTCATTTAAGATGTATTAAACAGTTTCATACGGTTTGGGAGACGAGGTATTTACTCAAGTTACTGATATGGAATTCGTTTCATATGGTGATCTTATAAAAAATCCTGATAATATAAGAATTAGGTAATCAATCCGAATGTACGAGTAAATGGCATGCGGTTATGCTGGCAGTCCCAATAGATGTCATTTCAGTACAAATGTCATGAATGACAGACTGACATTTTTTGGGACTTTTTGGGGTTTAACTCATTGTCCCAATTGATGGCAGCTGGTTTTAACAAATATGTTCATAACTTATAAATAAGTTATTTGTCTTGAAATTGTGATAAGAAATATTGAAGTCACTAACATTTAGTAACTTAAAAATGATGTCGTGATCAATCTTAGTTTATTATTCGCTAGTTAAATTATATTCGTCGAGTACTGTACCGCGTTGGGCACTAGTACTTCTACCTTAGTCGACCAACTTAAAAATGTACTTTGAAGGGCCAACTTTCATACAAATTCGGCCGAGGCAACTGGTGCATATACTTGGCGCGTGCGTGTCGATGGAACAAAGACAGACAGGCAACTACGGAATCCTACACTGCGCGTGGCCCGACATGCACTTGGCCGGTTTTTTAACGTTAGGAAAATACATTTGCGTCCGCCGTGATCCTAGGTGGGTATGACGGACTAACCGGTTGAACCGCGTACCTACTACTATCTAAAGTACCAACGAGTACCGGCCATGTCTTCAGTGGGGCGTCGCGGATCGCAAATAGCATTCTACTGTGAGGTACCGGCGGCGGCGACTGGAGGGTGGATCACAATTTATTTTTGTAGCCCGTTGATTTTTTAGGTCTTTAACGTGGACACCACTCAAAAACCTTGGAATATGAGGTGTAGTCTAAATCCGTCTGAATATTTTACATGGTTCTATTATCTTATCATATACTTACTTTCTGGTAACGCCAATTAGAGTTATTTGTTTTATTATACATAATATACGAAACAGTAAAAGCGCAGCTTTGATAAAAGGTGATTTACAGTACGAGTACTCACCGTTTCGTATCTGTTTCGAGTCCCAGGACTCGGTCACCGAGTTTTTCATTGTTCTATTTTCTTTTCGCATAACAACTTTTCGTCTACAACCGTTTGGCCTAATAATTGTTGTATATAATCACTATCCATACTTAATATTATAAATGGGAAAGTGTATGTGTTTGTTTGTTTGTTTGTTGTCC
Source organism: Epinotia nisella (assembly GCA_932294315.1). Taxonomy (NCBI): domain Eukaryota; kingdom Metazoa; phylum Arthropoda; class Insecta; order Lepidoptera; family Tortricidae; genus Epinotia; species Epinotia nisella. Next base: position 15,181,551 of record OW028680.1, read on the forward strand.
GTCTTTCACGGCAAAACGGGGCGACGAATTGACGTGATTTTTTAAGTGGAGGTAGTTGAAGGGATGCAGAGTGACATAGGCTACTTTTTGTCTCATTCTAACCCCCCACTTCCCTAAAGTGGGGGGTGGAAGTTTGTATGGAGCATTCCGCTATTTTCAAGGTAGAAAGCTAAAAATTGGTATGCGGAATATTTGTGACTAACAAAGAAATCGTGCATCATTTTTTTTTGGAAATCTGTACCCAACCCCTTACAAGAGGGGGTGAAATTTTATATGGGACTTTTCGCAGTTTTCAAGGTAGGAAGCTAAAAATCGGTACACAAACTGTTACCAACGAAAAATACCTGCCTTTTTTTTGTTAATTTTCCCCCAGCCCCTATGTAGTGTCAGTACGTAGAGTCGATATGTAGAGTCGATATGTAGAGTTGATATGTAGAGTCGATATGTAGAGTCAGTATCTAGAGTCGATATGTAGAGTCGATATGTAGAGTCGATATGTAGAGTCGATATGTAGAGTCGATATGTAGAGTCGATATGTAGGGTCGATATGTAGAGTCGATATGTAGAGTCGATATGTAGAGTCTATGTAGAGTCGATATGTAGAGTTGATATGTAGAGTCGATATGTAGTCCATTTGTAGAGTCGATGTAGAGTCGATATGTAGAGTCGATATGTAGAGTTGATATTTAGAGTCGATATGTAGAGTCAGTATCTAGAGTCGATATGTAGAGTCGATATGTAGTCAATATGTAGAGTCGGTACGGTATGTAGAATTGGTATCTAGAGTCAATATGTAGAGTCGATATGTAGAGTCAGTATCTAGAGTCGATATGTAGAGTCGATATGTAGTCAATATGTAGAGTCGGTATGTAGAATTGGTATCTAGAGTCGATATGTAGAGTCGATTTGTAGTCGATATGTAGAGTCGGTATGTAGAGTTGGTATGTAGAGTCGGTATGTAGAGTCAATATATAGAGTTGATATGTAGAGTCGATAATTATATAAAAGAAGAAACTGACTGACTGACATATCACCGCACAGCCCAAACCGTTGGATCTAGAGATTCCAAATTAGGCACATGGGTTCCTTATAAGTTCGGGTGCACTAAGAAATGGTTTTTTAAAATTCACCCCCTAAGCGGATGAAATGGTGGTCCAAAGTTTGTTTGCTGGTCGCTGATTACGAAAACAACAACGATTAATCCAACGTGGCGGACGTGAAATACCATCTCCCCTGTTGGAGTGCGATGGGGTTGAAATGTCTAAATATGGGTGTCGTTTTTATGGTTTTTTGGGAAGTTAATTACGAAAATGGCATTGATTTTGAAATTTAACATTGTGAACATGAAAATTCTTGAAAGTATTTGTGCCAAATTGCAATTCAATTGGAACATAACAGGTCAAACTGAGATGCAACTTTTTGTAGGTAAACGGTTAACATTACTTTTAGTACGCGGGCGAAGCCGCGGGCACAAGCTAGTATAATATATTTTCGCCGAAATCGTTACGCATAATACCGATTGTCCACTAATGCTGTCTAGACTACAGTTCATAATTTCTAAACATATCCTCCATATCGTACCTACGTCTACACCGAACTGCTTTAGAGTCACACAAACTTGGATACGTTATTTTGTTTAGATGTTCAATCAATTATTGAAAATACAAAATGTGTGTTTTTTATACAATCGCAGTTCATTCATTTTTGACACCTAAAATTAATGTTGTAAGTACTTAAATATTTTAGGCATTGCAATTGTAGTAATATCAATTTTAGGCCAGACATGTTGTATGCCATATAATGACAGGCGTACACTACGTTTAAAATCAGTTAACTACTGACATTTGGCATTAATTCACTCGATACTCTATCTTAACGTCAGAATATTAGAGTTTATTTTGTAGACACGCTGCCTATAAATATAACGGTTGTAATAAAGACTTAATTACATTGGTATTAAGGTAGAATATCCAATCTGTCAGTGGTTAACTGATTTTAATCAAGGTGTAATAAGTTTTAGTCATTTAGATCTTCGAGTATTTAATGTTAGGAGCAATAAGAATTAGGAGAATCAACAATTATGCAATAAAAGATTAAGTACGTTTAAAGTACATATTTACACCATTCAACGTTAGGTACCTATGCAAAAAAAATCGTCCATAAGATTTTTGGACAATCAATTTTAGAGCACACAAAGGGCATCCGTTTTTCACACATTCGACAAAATTGCGTAGGAAACAGATATAGACGAACTATATCATGTGACTGTGACGTTGGGGCAAGGCGTCGCGACCGCGGCTCGCTGGTATTTACGCTTAACCATCATAACTGTTCTCACGAATCTCGAAGAACAGGCAAACCAAATTCTCATAAATATAACTGTCAAAGTGACAGATAAAGACAAACGAATTTGGGGAATAGGTTTGATGAACGTTTATGAATGAGACCAAAATTATCTTTTGAAAACAAGCCAGCACTCAAGTAATTCGACCCAAGAATGGATACACCACTGATCCCCTAAAGATGTCCTGGACACAATTGACAAAAAAGTTTCGGGTGCGTAACGATCGATATAAAAACTTTTGATATATTTTCACTGGATATAACGATGAAGGGATATAATGCACTTTTGATAAAACAACACTTATGATATTTTCATATAGTATAATTATCATTTTATATAAAATTTAGTATAACATACATTAAGTATAATGCATATTTGCTATATTTGGTTATTAGTAATCCAACACAGATAGCACAACAATTTAATGACTATTTCACTGACATACACGACTCAGACAAAACTGACAATATAACTTTAAATAGCCCTCCTACTAATAATGATAATAATTCGAATGATAATGTATTACAAACCGATATAACAATGACATTTAATTCCTCTAAATCTATGTTTATGAGACCAACAACACCCGACGACATCCGTGTTATAATCAACTCACTGAAAAATTCAAAAAGCACTGGTTATGACGGCATTAGCACGAAGGTTATAAAAAGAGTGGTAAACATAATCTCACCACCAATTAGCTACATTGTAAATTTATGCATCGAACATGGCACTTTTCCAGAAAAACTAAAGGTAGCTATCCTGCGCCCAATGCATAAAAAGGGTGAAAAAACGTCTATTAATAACTATAGACCAATAGCCCTGATACCTGTCTTCTCGAAAATTATTGAAAGAGTAATATACAATGCTTTAAACAATTACTTTGAAATGAACAACCTTTTCGCACGCGAACAAATGGGTTTCCGCAAGGGCAAATCAATTAATATGGCAATATTTGACCTACTTCATATAATTATGCTTAACATAGACAAAAAAAAATCCGGTTACTGCTCTTTACATGGATATGACCAAGGCTTTTGATTTTGTTGATCATAAGATTTTATTAGCTAAACTCTATCGATATGGAATGCGTGGAAACGTACATAGCTTACTTGAATCTTACTTAACGGGTCGAAAGCAATTTACCCAACTAGACCGTATCTGTACCAAAGCTAAGAAACAAATCACTTATACATCTGATCTTAGGCATACACATTTTGGCGTCCCACAGGGTAGCGTCTTAGGGATACTACTTTTTCTAATTTATATAAAAGATTTTCCGCAAGCTATCCAAGAATCTATGGTTCTATTTGCTGACGACAGCACTGTAATATTCACAGGAGAAGACCTACACTACTACGAGGAAAAAGTCAATAGATCTCTGCAATCACTTATTGAATGGCTAAACAGGAACAATCTCCGTATTAATTTAGAAAAACCGGCCAAGTGCGTGTCGGACCACGCAAAACGAAGGGTTCCGTGCCTATTAAAAAGGTCGTATCGTCACAGAAATTTTACGGCACTTACGTCCTTTTCTTTGAGGAAGCCAGTTTTTCAGCAATATCTCGAAAACCTCTGAACCGATCTTGTTCAAAACAATTTTCGGTGAAAGAATTTAATAAGCCCTACGTCCATGATTTTTTTCATATTTTTACAATGCACGGTTCAAAAATTAGAGGGGGGGGGACAGAATTTTAGTGACTTTCGGGACGATTATCTCCGACTCTATTGACTTAATCAAAAAAATTGCTGAGAAACCTTATATTTATTTTAAAAGGCCTATCGATTGATGTGCCACACATGGGCTTACGATGAAATTTATTTTTTTGAATTTCAGTTTTATGTATGGAGTGCACCCCTAAAAAAAATTATTTTAGTAATTTTAATTACAAAACTATGTAGCGGCTAACAAAATACACCTATCCTCAAAATTTTATTCAAATACACCTTATAGTTTTTGAGAAAAATGCCTGTGACATACGGACAGACGGACAGACGGACAGACGGACAGACGGACAGACGGACATGACGAAACTATAAGGGTTCCGTTTTTGCCATTTTGGCTACGGAACCCTAAAAACTAACATTTAAATGTAACTTATAAGGACCATAGGATTAATAAAACGGAAATATCAAAATTTTTAGGGTTAAGCTTAGATAATAAATTGACCTGGAGAAATCAAATTGACACTTTATGTAAGAAACTAAATAAATATTCATATGCTCTCTATCATCTTAGTAAAAAAGTTAACCAATCTGCAGTCTTGACATCTTATCATGCCTATGTCACATCTTTTTTTTTTTTTTTTTTGGTTAGGGGGGGAAAATGCGTTACGCATACCACCCGGGTGCAGGGGGTGACCCGAGTGGTTATGTGGGACTCCCGTATAAGCTGATGAGACTCACGGTATACCCACTAAAAACCCCCCCACTTGCCGCCTCGCCGCCATGTGGCGAGGTCACGGGAACGCTTGCGCACACATCCGCGACCCCGCCGGCGGCAGCCACCCACAAGCGGCTCCCTCGCGGATGCCCGAAGGCCATCCACGAGAGGCACGCCAGATATTTTGGCGCGCCTGCCTCCTCGATCTCCACCTGTTCAGTAGCGGACCCCCCTGAGTCCGCTACAAGGAGATCATGGGTGCGGGAAATTCCAGCACCCGGTGGCGGATCAGGTCTGTGGTTCCGCCACCGACCACGCCTCGGCCGCAGAGAATAGGGAAAGCGGCGCACCGTAATACCGACATTCCTCTTCCTCTGCGGCCCCACCAGTGCCGCTTCCGCGGCTGCCTGCTCAACGCATCCTAAGCGGGCAATGCACAAGCCCGTTAGGAGCGCCCTCCTCGGGTCAGCCAGCAGGCCCCACACAGGCCGGCCCTGGGTGCCTCTTAGCTTCGCCGTGGGTTGCAGTCCACGGTTACTAAGCCCCCCCGCCCCGGCAAGGCGGGCACCCTCGAGGGGGGCCTATGTCACATCTACACTAAGGTACGGAATAATATTTTGGGGCAACTCTACAGATAAAGACCTAGTCTTCAAAGGTCAGAAGAAATGTATCAGATCCGTTTGCGGCCTAAACCCCTATTTTCATGGTTAGTCATATAAACCCTATTTTATTAAATTTAACATCTTGACATTTCCATCACTCTATATTTTTGAAATAGCAATATTGTTAAACACAACAGTAACCAGTTCTCGAGCTTTAATAGTGTTCGTATGCAGGATAAGATAAGCTATGGACCATACAAAACTGTCCTACTTTCAAAAAGCATATTTGGAATGGCACTCATTCCATCTAATGTACAGTTGATATAATCAAGCCAGGTAGCCAGAAAAAAGGAGGACATAGGGGCGAAGCTCCCCGCAAAAGGGACCCGGGGGCGAAGCCCCCTGCAGTAAAAAACTGATCGTAACAATTGTATTTTTGGTAAGTAGGTTAGGTTATGGTTCACTTGTGTGTGTTATATTGAATGAAATTATATTATTTGTTTTTATACCGATCATTACACACCCAAAAGTTTAATCTCAACAGATGTGATGCTTTCCGATCTCACATTTAAAAGAAGCGCTAGTATAGTTTTCTGGAATCTCAAGGGCTTGAGGCATGCTTACGTAACAAATACCCCAGGTAAGAGTTTGAGCGCAGTCTGTGTTTCAGTTTAATTGCAGTTTCAGTGACAGTTGAAGCACATGGACGTCCTCTTCAAAAGTTATTACTCTGCCGTATTATTTGCAAATGCCACCGAAAGTTCCGATGGCGGTCTGAATCATTTCCAATTAAGCTGAATATCTTCCAGACTTGTATGCGAAGATGTGTTTTGATATATTTGCCTCCTCACATGCTGTCTAGCAAAAAAACTTGAATTTCGAGCCACCGTAGTCCCCTATTTCCTCCGCCAAATAAAAATGTATGCAAATAATGTTTGTAACTAGGGCTTGCATTCCGGAATTCCGGAATTTCGAAATTCCGGAATTTCGGACCTTTTTTCCGATATTATAATTCCGGAATTGAGACACATTCAATATCGGAAATTCCGGAATTGAAACAAATATAGTTTGTCGTCTAGTTGAAAGCTAATTATGGGTGGTTCTCTGGAATTCGGTTACTGTTTTGACTAATTTTGACCGAGGTGGTTTTAAATGCTTGTTACAAAACTTTACGCTTTGCACGCCAGGTAAGATACCAATTATGATGGAATTGATGTATCCAAAAGAGCCAGTCACTTTAACGGATATTTAAAGAGAAGTTTATGACTTTTTGAATTTGTGTCCTAGGGACTGGCGCCGCCTATAGTTTTTTTCAAAATAATCACACTACATCAATGTCAAATCACATCTTTATTCCAAAACAAAAAATAAAAGTTCGCTTATCCAAAACGGCCAATCAAATAAGCGCATATTTAGGGAAAAATTTGCTCTTTTGAATTCAGTTTGCCAGGGACTGACGCCGAACATAGTTTCCTCAATAAAATCGTGTAAGTACTGTAAGTAGTGTATGTAAAATTGCATTTAATTGCAAAAAAAAATGACAGCGCTAGATGGTGTTAGTTTTAGACTGTTTTGTAATAGTCAAGATCTGCGCAAATTATTTCTTAAGTGTGGTTACGAGCTGCCTAAATCAGGTAATACTATTGGTAAAATAGTGTTTAATCATGCCGAAAGTACCAATGACGAGTTAAAGAAAAACATCGTCAACATCAAGAAAGAGGGAATCAGGTTTACAGTGACGCTAGATGAATGGACATTCCAGCGAAGCAGGAGATATATGAATATAAATATTCATTCCAGAGAATTTGGTGGCTTTCAATTTCAAAACCTCGGGCTGGTGAGAATAACTGGTTCCATGCCAGCTCATGTTGCATTAGAAATACTGGGGAACCACTTATTAAAGTTCCATGTGTCTATCGAATTACCTTGTGTCCATTTTACCCACCAGTGTCGAAAGGGAGAGAATATTTTAATCAACGAGCTACTTCTGCAATAAAATCCGAAGTACGCTGTCCGATAGAATAATAGATTCCTTATCATTTTTTAGAACCGTTTTCCAAGAGAAGCTTTCACTTCAAGATAATTAAGAAACATTTGTTTTTTGTCAACATCAACATCCACGGCGAGTACATCACTCACCTTCGGTTTGCTGCCGATATAATAGTCTTGGCTGAGACCATGGAGGACTTAAGTACGATGCTCGATGACCTCAGTAAATAAAGCTTCCGAGCGAGTTGGTCTAAGAATGAACATGGATAAGACGAAGGTCATGTCAAATGCCCATGTAATACCAACTCCCATTACAATCGGACACTTTACGCTCGAAGTTGTAGACGATTATGTATACCTAGGACAGACTTTCCAGTTAGGTAGGTCCAACTTCGAGAAAGAGGTCAATCGTTGAATCCGATTCGGCTGGGCAGCGTTCGGGAAGCTCCAGCACATCTTTTCGTTCAATATTCCGCAGTGACTCAAGACGAAAGTCTTCGACCAGTGTGTGTTACCAGTGATGACATATGGCACTGAAACTTGGTCGCTTACTATGGGCCTCATAAGAAGGCTCAAAGTCACCCAAAGGACAATGGAGAGGGCTATGTTAGTAGTTTCTCTGCGTGATCGCATCAGAAATGAGGCTATCCGCAGCAGAACCAAGGTAACCGATATAGCCCTCTGAATTGCTAAACTTAAGTGGCAGTGGGCAGGGCACATTGCAAGTAGAACCGATAGCCATTGGGGCGGAAAGGTTCTCGAGTGGCGACCACGTACCGGAAGGCGCGGCGTGGGTAGGCCCCCCACAAGGTGAACTGATGACCTTATAAAGGTCGCGGGAGTCCGCTGGGCGAAGGACCGGCAGTGGACGTCTTTCGGCTGATATGTTGGTGATGATGATGAAGTAACTTCGTATTGTGTAGTACTTTTATTATTATCTCTTTATTTATAATATTTATTAAAAGTGAATACAAGATTATAATTAACATTAACTAAGATAAATTAAAACTAAGTTAAATCTAAAAAAGGCCCTCGAGGCATTGTACCGAGGATGCTGGCGGCATTTCCTCGCGGAATTGCAATGCTGATGCGTTGCGCGAGAAAGCCGCCAGCTCTTCGGTCACCAGTGTAGTATTTTTACTTTTGTAGTTTTTTATAATAATGATTACCTCTGTAGTGTGATAACATTCGTGTGTTCTTTAAAAAAAAGGCCACTGAATAATTATTTACGTTTGTTGATTATTAATAAATAAACATTGATTACTATTTCAGTTTTATTTTGCTCAAAATCCAATCACATCAACATAAAGGAATAAAATCCTTAATTCCGGAACCAGTTCCGGAATTCCGGAATTGAAGGCCAATCTCGAAAATCAGTTCCGGAATTGAAAACCGTCCGATATTGCATCCCCTATTTGTAACATAGATTAATTCAAAGTTTCACTATGTCCCTATGTTCTGATTTCGTTAATAACTGATTTTGTTTATAAACAAGAGCCGATTGTAAAACGCTAAAATACACTAACTTTACCATCGCTTACAGACGCAACAAAATGTATAAAAAACTAAACATAGAAACATAGTACATGTTTACATTAGACAATTTATTTATTCATTTGTAATGTAATTTTTTTATTATGAAATAAATAATCTAATCTAATCGAATCTAATCTATTAACATAAGTCTAAATTGGACGAAGAATAGGTATGCAAGGCTTGTGTTTGTGTAACTTCTCAGCCCAGCCGGCCAGCTAGGCCTAGGCATCAAGTTTATTTTTATCATTTTCGTGCCTTGGTTTCGTGTGTGCATTATTGAGTATAGAATTTTATTATTCAGCTTACTTAAACTAAACATTTTTGCATAATATAAGTAAGTAAAGGTAAACATATTAGGTAACTAATCATATGTTGTTTTACGATACAAGTATAGGTATTACATTAAGTTAAAGTAAGCCACCTTCCGTACTAGTTTAAACTGTATTATGGCAAGCTACCCTCCTTCTCCCCATGATCAGCCGTGTAGTTATAGATCGTTGTACATAATAACAGTTATAATAGTTAACATATATAAGTATTTACCTACAAATATCATTATTAATACCTATTTTAAGGCATTTAGGTTTCAATATAAGGGTTAACGTTAATACAATCAGTTATTTAAGCGAGGTTAGCGAACTTCAATTTTCATCTAATTTGAGACTTTTATTTGATACTCTGATAATTATGATTAACAGCTCTAACTACAAAGCTTTGTGTAGAAGATGAATGCTGCACTAATCTAAGAGTTTAAATTCACTTTAATAATATATCTACAATGGAGAGATAATATTTTAATCTGCGGTACCATGGTGGGTGCTAACGGTCATCACGCATTGAGTTGTCGCCGATGTACCGCCGAGGTAGGCATCCGCGTCACCATGCCCTCAACGATATCGTCCAGAGCGCTCTCAGAACAATTTCTGTTTCATGCGTTTATTATGGTTACATTCACATTCATCGGATATGAGGAGTAAACACGTAACATTTCGAATGAGCGCTAGGACAATTCAACTGTCATTTTCCCAAACAATAATTGACATTTAGATATACCTCTAACCGACCAGCTGATGTGACATGTCACGGCTTCAGAGGCACGTAACTTTAGAACGCGCGTTAGGGCAGTCTAACTGTCATTTTTCCATATAAAATTTTACATTGAGATGTATATACTTAACGTACGTACAATGCGCTACGTGTTCGACTGCTGGTGTGTCAGGCGTTCGATAAGTTGTAATCCTATTTAATGCCTGGCAACAGCTTTACAGCCACCTCTTAATTTTGCAGCTACAAAGCCTCTTGAAAAGCGAGAACACAAAATAGGCTTGTAAAAAAACCGATAATGGCATGGGATGGACCATTATATTCCGACGTGCCGTGACCTTCATCGGGGAAAGAGGCTATCAATTCTACATCTAAAGGAACATCGACTAGACGAAGTAAGGTTATTCATGAGCTCTTAGCTTACTGAGTATTGTTTATTGACGGAAATTCATTAATCTGGGGGCACGGTAGTGCCCCCGCCAAGTCCAGCAAAATAAAGAGGCACGGCCGAACCATCCTTTTCTCGAATCTAGTTTACTTAAGTACCTACATATATCTATGATTGAAATAGGTGTAGTAATGAAACGGTGTGAAATATTCATGCTAATAGAATTATATGAAGATCTTAACTAAATACATACAGATTTGTTTACACATAGATATGCCACCCTGTTATAATGAATATCACTAAATTAAAAATTATAAGGGCTGCATGGTAATCCTTGTTTAAAAAATATAAAGAGCTCTTAAAAACCCTTGAGTGGCCAGAAAAAGGTGATGAAACCAAGCTATTTACCACGGGAAAAAAATAGTCTCTTTTTGTGTCTGACCCTCCTAACCTCCCGGAGGTTACGCTTTTATCCTCCGTTAACAGGATACTCATGTCGTATTAAAACTCATTTGCCTCAAACAAGGTCAATTAAAATTAATGGCTCGCTTAATTTGGTTTACTGTAAATAGGATACATTTTGAAACGAAATTTTAAGTTTCGGATACATAGTTAATTGGTCTCGTGTTAAACTTAGTTAAACTATTTGTTTTTAATCAGAATTATAAAATAACTTACTAACTTATAAAATACTAGCTGCCCACGTGACTCCACCCGCGTATTGCAAAGAGCGCAGGCAATGCCGCGGTATGAAATATAGGTAGCCTATATCCATCCAGAAAGTCCATTCCATATGATTGCTTATACAGTTGGAGTAATTTTTATTCGAAAGATTTACTCCGCGTATTTCCTGTGGACACTGCCACAGGTAAGGGCTATAAAGCCTAATTCTTGGTAGGATATAATAATAAACGACGTCATCTCTTATTAGAATTCTATGTGATAAAATATTTTATAAAAACCGGTCAAGTGCGAGTCTGACTCGCGCACCGAGGGTTCCGTACGAAATATCATACAACACACCCGTCTTGCCTCACCCATTAATTTTGGAAAAATCTTAACAACGCATTAAGTCATGAGTACCTGCAGCGCCATTTATCGGTGCATTTTGTTACTAACTTGCGCGACCAAGGAGTAAGGGAAATGTATTCACGTACCACCGTAGAACCCTGTCGCAATTGACAGGCCGCCGTCACTCAAACTCGAGTGGTATGTCATCTTATTGCGATAGGGTTCTACGGTGGTGCGTTAATACATTTCCCTTACTGTATGTTGGTTTTTCAGCGATAATTCTTTATCAAGTAAATTAATTTCGATAATTCTTTTTTTGTTTGCTAGAAGGTACTTTCAGAACACTTTCATACGAATTTGAAGGAAAAAAAATTAAACACAGAAGTATTAAATTACAAACAAAATTAACATATGATTTTTGAAGAATAAAAAAAAATTACGGTAGATAGAGGTCTCGTTATACTTTTCCGGTAATATTCACGTTAATATTAACCATATATATTATTTTAAAATTTTTCGCTTGGTTAACTTCGGAGATAAGGAGGGGGGGAATGGTATTGTACCATAAGGGTTCCGTTTTTACCTTTTTGGTCCGGAACCCTAAAAATATGCACGTACGCACGTATTGACTACCGGAAAGACGATTATTGTTGTTTATTTTTATTTTACGCACAAACTTATAAGCAGCAATCTCACAGACATAACATAATATTATTGATAATAAATGGAAGTTGGTGTAATTGACGACCCGTAGTTGGTAGTATAGTGCGAATCATTTTTCTAGAACGGATCTTATCTTTTTACTATCATTGTTTAGCCACGTGCCACAAACTCTTCGAAATGAAAAGGCCATATTTAATAAATACTTTACTCCAATAGTGACTCTATTGTTAAATTATCAGGTTCAAATTAAAACGAAAGGTATATCGGTATTAATATTTTTCTATTAAGTAGTCCTTGCAGCATACTTATTACAACGTAAACAATTAGCGGTTACACATGACAAAGATAATGGCTTTGTCTTCTCTATGTGCCTAGTACAAGTGAATTCGTTCTTGAAAAACCGGCCAAGTGCGTGTCGGACCACGCAAAACGAAGGGTTCCGTGCCTATTAAAAAGGTCGTATCGTCACAGAAATTTTACGGCACTTACGTCCTTTTCTTTGAGGAAGGCAGTTTTTCAGCAATATCTCGAAAACCTCTGAACCGATCGTGTTCAAAACAATTTTCGGTGAATGAAATTAATAACCCCTATGTCCATGAATTTTTCCATATTTTTAAAATACACCGTTCAAAAATTAGAGGGGGGGGACAGAATTTTAGTGACTTTCGGGGCGATTATCTCCGACCCTATTCACTTAATCAAAAAAAATGCTAAGAAACCTTTTATTTATTTTCAAAGACCTATCGATTGATGTGCCACACGGGGGGTCACAATGATTTTTTTTTTTTAACTTTTAGTTTTATGTATGGAGTGCACCCCTAAAAAAATTTTTTTGTCATTTTAATTACAAAACTATGTAGCGGCTAACAAAATACACCTATCCTCAAAATTTTATTCAAATACACCTTATAGTTTTCGAGTAAAATGCCTGTGACATACGGACAGACGGACAGACGGACAGAGGGACAGACGGACATGACGAAACTATAAGGGTTCCGTTTTTGCCATTTTGGCTACGGAACCCTAAAAATGATTCGCAATATACCCCTTGGTAATATTTTTCGCTACATACCAATATTAATACATAAGTATACTCGTAGCAAACGTAGCAAGTGCTCGCAATAACACATTGCTTCGTATCGATAAAGGGTTTTAAAAAACCAGCCAAGTGTGAGTCGGACTCGCGCACGAAGGGTTCCGTACCATTATCTATAAAAACGGCAAAAAAATCATGTCTGTTGTATGGGAGCCCCAGTCCGACTCGCACTTGGCCGGTTTTTTTGTATTTGTTGTTATAGCGGCAAACAGAAATACATAATCTGTGAAAATTTCAACTCTCTAGCTATTACGGTTCTTGAGATACAGCCTGGTGACAGACAGACGGACGGACGGACGGACGGACGGACAGCGAAGTCTTAGTAATAGGGTCCCGTTTTTACCCGTTGGTAAGATTCATAGGATAGTATATTGTATCTAATAGGTACGAGCAGCGTTGAATGTGTTCTGATCAAAAATAGTGAAAGATTAACTCGACAAGAAGAACTTTTCAACATAATTAAAATTGCTATTTACTAGCGTTCGTTAACGTTTATCATACTTGTGGACGCTCGGGCATTCGTCGGAGATTACCCACGCTTATCCTTCCGACATTCCGAGGCGAGGGTGGTAATTTCTTGCAAAAAAGTTAAAGATATAACCGGTGGCAGTGTATCCAGCAGGATACGAATACTGGTAAGAGTTGCGAGAAATGTGAAACGTTGAAGGCTGATAATCTCCATTCAGCGGTTTAGGTACCTACCTGTATAAAAGTACCTACTAAATATACTTCCGATTATTTTCGCATTTATGAAATAACTACGGATCGCAGTTGAAATTTTGCACGTGTCTTATGCTGGCTGGAGTTCTAGAAGAAAAATCGTAGAAGGAATAATTTAATATCGTCGTTTCTCGTAAGTAAGCCTTATACCTATTGAACTTTACGAGTTTCTGTGAGTGAGCTGAGACGTGCTAATTAGTACGTTAGACCTAATTAGCACAAATATCTATTGAAATGTGCGCATTATTTAATCTTTGAACTTCAAACACGAGAGGATCAATTGACAACATTTCATATTTCTGAGCCTATAATTTTAAGAGGAATACGCTATTAGTTTTTTTTTTTTTCACTAGGGCTTGTATTTAATTTCTTATTAATTTATTAATACGTACTTATTCTATGTAATGGCGTAACTCCAGTTCTAAGACAGAATAGATCCCTTACTTTAGTTTTACCACGATCGAAAAAAAACCAGACAAGTGCGAGTTCAACTCGCGTGGTGAGGGTTCCGTAAAATTGCTATGCTTTAAGCATCAGGCGCTCCATACAAAATACACAAAAATATTGAGAATTTTCCCGTTACTTTGAATACTTAAACTTCTTCTAGTTTTTCTTGTAATCTTTAGGCAAGGAATTATTTTTCATATTTTTTCAGAATTATAAGCCTAGTAGTTTCGGAGATAAGGCGGGGGGCGGGGATGGTCAATTTTCGTCTTTTGTCCTAAATTACTTCAAATCTGTTATTGCTAAAACTATAAAAAAAGTATATCTGAGATGCTTACAACAACCCCCTTCATTTGATGTGTCATACAATACAGTTTACGAAACTTGGCCCCCTTGTTCATAATTCATTAATGTATTTTACGCGTCCATCTTTGTTTCACCAATTTACATATATTTACCAAATTTCAAAATCGGTCCAGTAGTTTCGGAGCAAGTCGGCTGTGACAAACGGACAGACAGACGCACGAGTGATTCTATAAGCGTTTCGTTTTTTCCTTTTGAGGTACGGAACCCTAAAAAGTATGTTTCTTGATTATGCCGAAACTGTTATTAATATAAGAGTAATTACTAAATCAACACATGCAAACATTCATGAGTAAACAGATTTTATATGAAAATATGGGGGAATCATAGTCATAGTGAACCAAAGTCAGGGGAATCATATATTTCCCTTCATTAGATTAGAATAGAATATAATAGAAAAACTTTATTGTTTAACCGTGTTACATAGATGGTATTAAATAGTACAAGTGTTAGGCCCCAACGGTTACCCATTTCGGGTGTACAATATTTACTTAAAACTAAGGAAGGACAAAACTAATATATTATACTATACATTCTTTTACTTTTAAGACGAAAATTCAAGTTATTCCGCGTCACAAGATGTTGCAGTAGGGATGTGCGCGTTGTTTAGTGAGGCATCAGGGGAATCATAGCTTAGCTCTGGACAAACCTTTTAATAGTTCCAACAAAAACTACGATAAATAGGGGAACCATATTTTTTATTTTAATCATTAACTTATATTCTAACGATTTAATATTTTTTTGCTGATTTATATTTTATTTATAAACAATATTTTACAATTTACGATTTAACTCGATACAATATTTGATTTCAATCCATAACTAGTTGTTTTAAGAGTAGATTATTCACAAAATGGCGGATGGACGCACCAGGGGAATCATGTTTTAGGTGTTTAATGTTTTTTATGACTACATCTACTTACCTTAATCAAAAAGTAAATCCTGCCCCAGTTAAATTAAGGGTTTAACTACAAAATAAATATGTGTAAGGTCAATTATTTTATTTTTGCGTGTACTTTTTCCCTCTGGACGGTGAAAATTCACCCTCTTAAGAATGACCCTTATGTCTAGTTCATAAGACTCAAAATCTTATACATATTCTTAGAATTTACTATATCTGCGATTGGCCTATACTCGCGAGCAATGAAACCAAATCACTTCACCATACACCATAAACAAACAGATTACATCGTAATCTGTTTACCGGGACCTAGTAAAGTAAAGAAGATAATAATTATCAGTGTAAGCCATGATAATACCAGTAAGTGCATAATTTTACATTCTATTTAGGCTTCTTTTTTGTCGTATCCTCATGACTGAGGGTCGTGACTGCACAAGGTCGTCGCTTAGCACATTCACTGCTAAGAATCGCTACGCGCTACGCTCGTAGCCGACTGGGCTTTGCTCGTAAGGTAGCGGAAAGCGCCTACGGCGTAGCCGCCCGCTAAGCGGGTTCTGGCAGTGAAAGTGTAAGCGCACTATTGCTACTTGCTCTTCCAGACCGCTCAGACTGTTCGGTTGCCCGCCATCCTGATAAACGTCTGCTTAGTTTCCCTCGCAGATTTCCTTCACTGCATCGGTCTAACAGGTCGGCGATCTTCCACGGCTCCTTTTTAGGGTGCCGTACCTCAAAAGGAAAAAACGGAACCCTTATAGGATCACTTTGTTGTCCCTTTGTCTGTCTGTCTATCAAGACCCTTTATCTCGGGAACGCTTGGAGTATCAAGTTGAAATTAAAACCACATACTCAAATCTACTGTCCCTTGAAGCTGTGAAAAAAATTAACTTCTATGTTTACGTAAAAAATAAAGATACGGCCGTTTATGCCGCAAGAAACGTATAGTTATAATCAAGGAAATTAAAATGTATAGTGTAGAGTAGAGGTTTTCTTATAATTTTTTGACCTAGAACTATGAAATTTGACAAGTAATATATAGTCTACAAGTACAGGGAAAATCTGAAAACTATGTAATCTTATAAATATACTAGCTTCCGCCCGCGACTTCGTCTGCGTAGACCCGGTATAAAAACTATCCTATAGGTAATTTTAATCCAGGCTATAGACTATCTTCGTGCAAAAATTCATCCAAATCGGTTCAGGCGTTTAATCGTAATTGAGTAACAAACATCTAAACTTTCGCATTTATAATATTATTATATTATATAGTAGCAAGTAGGATTAGTAGGATAGTAGGATAAAAGCAGAAACTGACTGACTGACTGACATATCAACGCACAGCCCAAACCGCTGGCGCTGGGTCTAGAGATTCGAAATTTGGCACGTAGGCTCCTAAGTTTTAGGGGTGCACTAAGAAAGGATTTTTCAAAGTTCACCCCCTGAGGGGGTGAAATGGGGGTCCAAAGTTTGTACGGGGAAACAAGATTAGTTGTTGCATGGGTATTGTTGTTAACTCTATGGTGCACTGCACTGACGTGCATTTGAATTTGATATATTGAATATTCTTTTTGTAATGATTTATGTCACTCTAAAATAAATTGTGGTTCAGGAAGTTGGTTTTTTGGTCTCCAAGTGCTAAATTCCTTGTATTCTTTAACATCTGGCGACCGTGACACGACGTTCCTATAGTTTATCGGGTCGCTGATTACGAAAATAAACATTTATAATTTATAATTTATCATTTATCATTTATCATTTATCATTTATCATTTATCATTTATCATTTATCATTTATCATTTATCATTTATAATTTATAATTTATAATTTATAATTTATCATTTATTATTTATCATTTTTCATTTTTCATTTATCATTTATCATTTATCATTTATCATTTATCATTTATCATTTATCATTTATCATTTATCATTCATCATTCATCATTCATCATTCATCATTCATCATTCATCATTCATCATTCATCATTCATCATTCACCATTTATCATTTATCATTTATCATTAAAAAGGTCAGGATTCTAGCGTAGAATCCTTCGCTTCACTCTGGGTTCAATGTACTGCCCTCGCCTACTTGAAATACAAATAACTATTTAGTTAACTAGGTCAAGCTAGTGAAATATAGTTGCCAATATTCCCATTCCTTGCAACATTGTGTTGTGACCTGCAACAGCTGCAACTTTGCCGGTAAGCCGCTTCAGAGAAATATACCCGTATGTTACATTTCATGACAAAATACTGTTCGGATAAATATAAGCGGTAGCAGACCTACTTATTGCCAGCTTTTCCCCAAGTTTCTTTTCTTTTCCAGTATTGCCGGTACAGTCAAAGACATTTTAACCCACAACCCACACTTCACAACTACCTACACACTTACAAACTTTATTTCTTTTTAATAATTATTACTAGTTGCCCGCGTGTCTTCGCCCGCAGACAAACCCGCGGGATAAAATATAGCCTATAACTACCCAGAAAGTCCATCCTAATTTTGAAATCGGAAAAGCGGTTCCGGAGATAAGCCTAATTACATACAAACTTACATTTTAAAAAGGTAAAATCTCACAGACTCTTCTTCTTGAACGAGCGAACGAAGCGAACGAAGTTCTCTGTTTCAGCTTGGGCCGATCTTCGTTCGTATGTCCGGATGTCCTGCTGTCCGGCTGTTCTCCTCTACAGGTCGCATTTCTCAACCGATTCTCGTGAAATTTTGTGAGCAGATTCAATAATTGTATTATAATTAAATCATGAGTACCTAGAGCGCCATTTATCCGTGAATTTTGTTACTAACTTGCGGGACCAAGGAAAGGAACTCGGTATGTAAGTATGTTAGATTTTTAGTGATAATTATTTATCAACTGAATTAATTTCGATAATTCTTTTTTTATTTGCTAGAAGGTACTTTCAGAATCATTTTATGCGAATTTAAAGGAAAAAAAACACAGAAAAGTATTAAATTACGAACTTAATTCACAAATGATATTTGAAGAATAAAAAAAATACGCTAAATAGAGGTCTCCATAGACTTTTCCGGTAATATATACGTTAACATTAATCACATATATTATTTTAAAAATTTTCACATGGTTAATTTCGAAGATAAGTTGGTATTTTTTTCAACATTTTCTTTTAAAAATCAAAATTTTACCACTGTAAAAAAACTGTTTTAGAATGTGCAATTGAAGCCCTTTCATATGATAGTATCACTTGGCCTACTAACTATACTTTGAATTGTTGCCCCCCCCCTCTAAAATTTAATTAAAAATATATATTAAAATTTTTCATATTCCATAGGTACACGCTTTGTTTACAACTATTCCAAATTTCAAATTGATAGCATTAGTAGTTCCTGAGATATTTGACTTTGTGACAGACAGACGGACGAAGGCGCACCACCAAAGGTTCCGTTTTTACCTTTTTGGTCCGGAACCCTAAAAAACAGCGGCGTGTCCATAAATTGCGTATTTTTTTGTCATTTGGGGGTCTTGTATCTGGCTGAGGTATAAGATTTGAAATGACATACATAGTTTCTGAGTTAACAGTACGGCAATTTGATCTGAAAGTAGACACTCAGGAAATTAACTGCAGCTGAGACTAGTAGTATGCGGGCATGCGCGGCGCGGCGCCCGCCGATTCTCGCATTTATCAAGCAGCCCTCACCGACGAAACCCGGGGTTCCGACCGGCAACTTCCGAAGCAACTTCTAACAAAAAAAAAACAGCAAACATAACAAAGTGAACGCGTTACAGTGACTTTAAATTAGTTTAAGCGTAGTCGAACAAGTTTCAAAACGGTTGTTTTGATATACTTTAAGAAAGTGCGTTGCCGAAAATACAAGTTTTGTTTGCGAGCTTAAAGGAAGTACCATCGGTAAGTAAGTTTGAAGTTTGAACTAATTATGAAATGTACCTAACGTAAGTACTTTATAAAGAAAAGAACAAAAACTAATCCATAACAAGTAAGGTTAGGTAGTACATAATTGTATTCAATTAACATTGCAATAACAAATCAACAATCACCAACCAATGCCCTTTCCAAATCCGAATAAGGTGTTTAGGGAGCTTTCTATATAAAAGTGTTTATCAGAGGTTATTTTACTCTTTCGCACTTAAACATAAAACTAGGGGATTTAATTTTGCATTGTACTAATTATATATAAGTTGCTGTTTTTATATTTGTTGTGGTATCGTGTAGAACAAATGAAAACTAACTATATTATGTAGAAAAAACTTCAGGACTTCTCCCTAATTACTATAAAAAAAATATTAATTATTACACCGCAACAAGGCGAAAAAATGTAGAGGTATAAATATATTTTTTGTAGACTGTTTCACATTGACAATATTTCACATTATTTAGATGAATACAGCAGGCAGGTCCTGGTGGCCGATTTTAGACATTCGAGCCCTCGAAAATTAAATACAATTGTAGTATCAAAATTGTAGGCACTTACTTTCTATCGATAGAATTGAATACGAGTGGCCAACACCGCTCGTTTTTAGGGTTCCGTAGCCAAAATGGCAAAAACGAAACCCTTATAGTTTCGTCATGTCCCTCTGTCCCTCTGTCCGTCTGTCCGTCTGTCCGTCTGTCCGTCTGTCCATATGTCACAGGCATTTTACTCGAAAACTATAAGGTGTATTTGAATAAAATTTTGAGGATAGGTGTATTTTGTTAGCCGCTACACAGTTTTGTAATTAAAATGACAAAAAAAATTTTAGGGGTGCACTCCATTCATAAAACTAAGTCAATTTTTTTTTTCATTGTGACCTCCCGTGTGGCACATCAATCGATAGGCCTTTCAAAATAAATATAAGGTTTCTTAGCATTTTTTTTGATTAAGTGAATAGGGTCGGAGATAATCGCCCCGAAAGTCACTAAAATTCTGCCCCCCCCCTCTAATTTTTGAACGGTGTATTTTAAAAATATGGAAAAATTCACGGACATAGGGCTTATTAATTTCATTCACCGAAAATTGTTTTGAACAAGATCGGTTCAGAGGTTTTCAAGATATTGCTGAAAAACTGCCTTCCTCAAAGAAAAGGCCGTAAAATTGCTGTGACGATACGACCTTTTTAATAGGCACGGAACCCTTCGTTTTGCGTGGTCCGACACGCACTTGGCCGGTTTTTTAACTTTCTATCGCTATTTCAAAATAGCATTTCATAGTTTTTGACAGTTTTCGAGTGAAAATCACCCCCCTGCTGTGTTCATCTAATGTGTAAAATTGTCCAAGGAATGTCACCGTTTACTAAAGATATTGATTTCGATAGTGCTCGCCACAGGTGGTTGGGTTGAATGGAGTTCTTCCTGCCAATAATTAATACTAAAGCCGGTTTTTGGCGTGACGTGTCTTGACGTGACAGTCATGTCGTGACGTGACAATTAATTACAACAAATCATAAATGTATAACAGGGTGGAGTGAATCTCGGAAAACTTTCAATCGAATGGATTTATTAGTAGTTAATCGTGTGCAGAAGTCATAGGACGGAGTGTTAACTGAGGCCACATAATATTTGAGATTATTAGTTATTAATTAAATAATTCCCAGTATTCGAAATTGTTCCGCGAGTTTGTATAGGTGGCCAGATATCCTGTTTCATTTTTAAATGGTGTTCATAAAGCATGAAAAAAATATTACATACATTTAATAGGAATAGGTCAAATAAACAAAAGTGTGAATTTTTGGTAGATCAATAAGAAATTCATTATTTGTGTATCTGGTTACTTCTGAAATCTTCTATTACCGTTCGTTATTTTTTTCTTTTATCCAGAAATTAAACGCTTACCCTATAACGTACATGGGTGGAGCATTTAATAATGAATATAGGACCATTTTCAAATTACTTTATTTTGTTATTAGCTATATCAATAGTAATTTCGTGTTTATTGAATAATATAAATAGGATTGACTGATGTTTATCACTGCGTTTTACTCAGGAAGTGACGCAACCAGAGTTAATACGCAATTTTCATTAAAGCTTCGATACCATCAAATACACTAATCGTCAATAATGGCCTGAGTAATTGAATTAAACATTCGATACTAGGTGGCTGTCCGTGCCAGCGAGCCACAAGTCTACTTCCGAGTTTTCACAGAAGTAGGGTCCTGTAACCAAAAGATGAAAAGTTAAGCGACTATCCCAACTTTAGAAATTTTTTGACGAGTTTTAACCCAGTTTGTACACATTTCATTTTTTGTACGATTTGGTATAATGTCAAGATTGGATATGACTATTTAAACCCTCCTATTACTATACAGTGTTTTATTAAAATTGTTTTATGCTGAAGTAGGTATGCCATTTTGCCCAGAAGATAAACGTTTTGCCCAATACGAGTTGAACGTTTTGACACCAATACTTGAACAAAGAAAAACGTGTGTGGCGTAACGCACTGTCATAGTATATATATCAGCCTCGGCAAAGGGATGCCACTTCAGGAAAAAAATAACCCGAGGGCGTATAATTTGTGACAGTTTTTTTATTAAAATTTTTCGATAAAACATTCAACTATGGGTGGCGTTCATCTGTTGATTCCATCACCCTATGTCTTAAAACTCAGCTCCGCTGCGAGCCCCGGGACTGACGGGACTCAATAGCTTAAAATGAGTAAGGCTTTTACTGAAGCGCCTTGGACTTGATTGTATATTGGATAACCATTCAACTACTAATTGCCTGCCAACCTTTCTGCGCTCCTATAAACTAAATAATTGATTGAAATCGCTTTGTGAGCAAATTGAAGTAAAGTTAATAGCACAGAATAATTAGGTAATAGCACCTAAAGGTACAGAAGGTCCACTGCCTAAGTGATAACATTAGCTGTAATTTTTTGGCAATAGACAATCATAGAGTGGAACAGGGTTGTCGACGTACCACATAACTGAACATCCAAAATTATAATTATATTATATAATTGTTATCGAAATAATCATCCATTTTGGATATAATAATATGACATGTTAATAAAAAAACAGGAACACCGGAAAGTCAGGATTAAGTAAGTAAAAAACTCACGAGTACAGATTAAGTTTTTACAAAACAGTTCAAATACAATGGGATAACTTCTTTCGTCGTGTTAGCAAAATTTAGTTAACTTAAAATTCGTTTAATGATGTGCAATCGATGAAATTATGTTGTTACTACGAGTACGTACAACGGAACGTATATATGAAACGTCATTGTGTGCGGATACGCTGTACAACCCTAGCTAGACCTCCACAGGAGGTTACCATTGATAAGCGTCGTTTCGCGCCAAAATGACAGTGGGATAGGCCTGTTAATAGTTAATCTCTGGAGCAATGTGATACCGATCCGATTTAAACTTTATTACGGATACCTGTGAAACCTTTTAAATCATTCATCGCCACGTTACACTTGTAGCGATGATCCGTAGTTCATAGCAGTTTAACTCCATATGTAGCGAAAAGCGCCTGTACCACTAGCGGATTCTGCATAGCAGATAATAGCGTCACCATAAATATCTGTCAGGAAAGGAGACACAAAGAGTAACTTTTCAAAGTAATAGCCAAACATTATTTAAGATTGCGAAAAGTGGATATTTTCCAGCGGTTTGACGTCAAGCGAGATTAATCAACAACATTATCTTGCCCACCCTATAAACTTTGAGCTCCCTTTTAACCTAAATTCTAGTCTTTAAATTTATTTACTACCTTGAACTTTACCACGGTGAAACTATTCGTATTTAGTTTATGGTTTTTGTATTGGATACCAATTAAATATAACTAACTTTTCTCTTTAATTATTTTATAAATATCTTTGCCGTGATTTGAACTATTTTGACCCTTGGGCCACCAGATTCATTCAGCATCAAAATGACAGAGACAACTACTCCGTCAAATATTGCTCCAAATTCCGAATAAAATTGGTTCCCGTCAGACTTTTTTTTTTGAGAAATTGCCTTGAGAAATACGTTTTGGATAGTAGAGTATGACAAGGGGCTGAAATAAGCCATATTACCACGAGATGGTTATTTTTAGTAAAAAGCCACCCATTTCAACCCTTGGTTGACAATCTACTATTAACTTCATTCTACTTTATAGCTAAGAAGAATAATCAAAACCACTCTCCACAATTTAAATTTTGACGAAACATAATAATTGAACTTTTTATGATATTCTTCGATATTAACAGTAATAAATAATACTAGTCCCTTTCCCTCTCTAAATGTGAATAATATAAAAAAAAGCCCTTTAATTCTCTTAAAATGCAAAAACAGTTCAATTTATTATGGAACAGTTACCTACTTTCTTAGTTACCATATCAAGTATCAAGATTAGGACATCATACTAATTTAAGACGTTTGACAAAAGATTGTGAGAATTGGTTTCAACAATAACAGTTTCGATCTTTACTGACTGAAATACATTCATTTAATTGATATTTAGTGCCACCTTTTATGGAGTTAACTAAAAAAACGCCATGACAATTAGTTCAGTTTCCGTTTTTAAAGTACAACAATAGTACAAGGAGGCAATTGCAGGTTGAGTATTTGTTTAAACGGACGAGCTTGCGAGTCCGTTTAATTATAATACGAAGCCTGCAATTGCCATTCCGGCTGAGGCTAATATAGTGCTTTTCTCAAAAATGGGGGAATAATAAACTTAAAATATCATTGCACAACTTGAAAAAGCATAGATTAGATTAAGGCCCTTAACTATGTACATTTTTTTTGCAATTCACCCATGTTAACTGGCATCGAGTCTTCATTTTGCCCCGTCGTTAGTCCAGCGAGGATTGTAAGTTTCACAGCGGAGGTTTAGTACTCAGATCTCTATTAGCTACATGTTGTGGATGGACAAAGATCACTGAATGGTACAGCGTATTTTAACCCCCAACGCGAAAAGACGGGTTTTAAAAGTGTGATGTGTCTGTGTATCGGAGCGTCTGTGTGTCTGTCTGTGGCATCGATTTTAATGCGGTTTTTTTTGTCCGAAAGCTGACGTGATCGAGATGGTGGAGACGTTTCAATAAAATCGGTTCATCCGGTTTTGAGATGAACTTTGAAATGAAAGTGTCGGGGGTTTTTCAACTTTTCTAAGTTGGTTAGTTATATTTTTATACGATTACTAGCCTTTATTTATCCTGACTGTCGATTCTATATACTTGGGAAAAATTCTTGAAATAGGATGAGCAGTTCCGGAGACTATCCTTTACATACAAATTTTCGACTCCACTGATATTTCCTCTCTATACCTAACATTTGATAAGGACTGTGCCAAGAGAGATATGAACTCATTCAACATCCCGGTTGACAAGTAGGAGGACCTTGCCGTGGACATAGACAAATGGCGCAAACTGGTGTTCGATGGTCGTAAAGTCCACGATGAAGCATGGTTTCAGACACTCGCAGATAAGCGAGCCAAGCGGCATCAACGTGGCACCTGTTCGCCGCGGGCAAATTACACCTGCCAGGCTTGCGGTCGTGTATGCCGCTCACGCATAGGATTACACAGCCATGGAAGACGTTGTCTCCCTCCTTGACACTGTTTGTATAGTCTGTAATAGACTCAAAGGCCATTGAAGATACAGTTTAACCAGGTTTGGTATTCAATTTACGAAACATATTCACTTGCTTCCTACAAAGATGTGTCAGCGCGCTTAGTAGAGCCATTTGGGGTAAAAGCACACTGTGGGTATAAGTTCGCAGTGCCCCATTCTCCGACAGGGGTGAGGTGGCGGACCTGCGTCTTAGCATAATCGTAGGAGCCACGCCGCGCCGCGCCGTACGCAAAAGCAAAGGAAGTGCAAGTCGAGACAGGTCGCCAAATAATGAAACCGCCAACAATTTTTTTTATTGTACGGTCGACGCCAATAATACGTTTACACTATTCGCCTACGAATTTTTGTTACAAAGCGATCAAGTTTAGCATTAGACACTTTTAAACCTAAAAAACAAATTATACGACTAAGTATAATACCAAACCAATTATTAAGTAGGTACTTAACATGATATATTTTTTTGCATATTTAAACATCTGGATCTAATAAAAGATTCAAAAAGAAATAAGGTTATCAAGAAAAGCGAAGGCTTGAAAGGTGAAATCAGAATACAATGAACACATTAAGGGCATCTCAGGAAATTCAATAGCAACCTCTCCATTATAGTCCCTTTCTAAACCACAATATCTTTCTCGGTTATGAGTGCGGGTCCTACGTACGACTGAAGACGTAGATATATAATCTAATTTATCTACGAACGAAAACCTTACACTGATGCGATCTCGACTCCAATCTTGAAAACCTAATGGCCGTGTTTATAAGCTAAAATCAATCATAATTATTGTATAAGTAGTCATATTGATTTAAACTTTAACAATTTTTACACATTATCTATGCTATCTTAACTTAACTAATATTATAAAGAGAAGAAGTCTAAGAGGATGTCAGTTTGTAGGATGTAGGGTCTAATCTTCAGAACCACTGATCCGATTTCAGAAACTCTTTCATCAGTAAACCACCGGTTATTTGGAACACGATACCTATATTTTTAAATCAACTTCAACAAAATCGTAATTGTCAGCCAACATGAGCTTAGTGTCGCCAACTTGTATCCTAATAATATCCCTAAAATTGTATGAAGTGGGATTTTTACTGAGTTACGATAATCTTATACGTTTTGTCAATCTATGGAAAAAAAATGTAAGCCACCGCAGGCCATTGTACAGAATCACGAGCTCTTCCAATCTACCAAATTTTATCCAATTCTCAAAAAAGAAATCGACAATGACAGAAAAATCGGCCCTAACACAACCTTAGGACACTTCCATGTTTGACGGTGCGGATTCGATATGCGGTATTTTGTACTGTACCGAAAGCTTCAGATTTTCTTACTTGTCAGTATACTGTCAGGATTACATTTGGTCAGTAGTATTTATATCGAGAGAGCTCGCGCGCCGTCTTGTGATAGCCGTGCAGGAAGCATTAATACATTCACTGTTTTTCGCTAAGTACGGCGTAGGCGCCCCCTAGGCGGGTTCCTGGCAGTGAGAGTGTTAATTTAAATGTAAGAGCGATGAAAATAGTCTGTACTGACTTGACTGACACTGACAGCTTTGCGACAAATTTAATGTGAACTAAGAGTAGTAAATGTGTAAAAAACCTGGGGCCCATTGCATAACAATTTACAACTTATAATACAAGCGGAAGTCTCTTTCTAATGCGAGGAGTTGAAAAGAGGTTTCCGCTTGTAATATAAGTTACAAGTAGTTATGCAATAGGCCCCTGATAGGTTATGCTCATTCATGATTCAGTTTGTTTTACTCTAGGTATTTTATTTCGGCGTAAGTTGGAATTAGTTGATTTTTATTGTGAAGGCTTTTAGCCGCCCTTTGATTGATATGTTCAGTTAGACTGTTGAACTTCGGGCGGAGTCTTAAGGGAATTACGATTTATATTCCGGTCAGCAACCTTAGCCGGCTTAGCGTCGTCTTCTCCTAATACAGACTTTTTCTGACGACAAAATAAGACTGGAGATGAAGAAATACCTATAAAAATAACTTCAGGATTTTTAATCTACGACAAAGATTTAGCAATTTGCGAGTAGGTAATTATATCATGTTATTTTTTTATTTTTCCCATTTGCCACGAATATGAACAGAATTATTCTAAATAATAACGGTTAAACTCGAGTATTGATTGTCACTACGGGTGACGTGTTCCGAATCCTTCGGGAATTGTTCTTCAGGATAATTGTTCTCGCCGCCGTATTGCCGTAACCGCACATTGCCTGCTCTGCCCGCCTCACGGCCCATGCTTGTCTCCACCGTTCGATAACCGGCACACCGAACTGACTGTGTCAAACCAAACTAAAAATAATAGGCTTCCAACATCCAGCCATCTTGACCATTAAAGTTAGGGAGGCGCCCAATTCCAGTCGCCTCACGGATCTTGTATTGTACAAAGCCTTTTTCTTGTACCTGCAGTGTTGCCTTTTGAATCTTAACAATTACACCCTGTGTAGAATGGACCCTAGAGATGGACATAGGCTATATTTTATCCCGTGGCTGTGCTTGCATTATATGTTATAACAGCGCGAAACCGCGTGGTCAGCTATTATCGGAATAAAAGAGAAATGCATTTGGAGGTTTATATGGCAGAACCCACACAGTACGAGTACCCACATAATTCGTTTTATTAATTTAATTTACGCCAGCTTCCGTAAGTTTACCGATATAGAAAAAAAGAAAGAAAGAAAGAAAAATACATTTATTCACAAACACACAGGACACATATTAAACAATAAAATAAACAAGAGAAACATATAAAACATGAAACAAAGTGTGTCTCTGCGGCAGTGAACCGGACACTGGCTCAGCATTATGCTGAGATATATCATCTTAATCTGAGATTATTGTGTTCAAGGCTAGTAACAAATGTCCAAAAAATATGCCCCCTATCCGACTGGACGGAATAGCCCACACCACAGAATAAGTAAGAGTACTACGTACAGAAGGTTCTCTGTTAACAAATTCCCTGTTTAGGTACGCCAAACGTGCCTAAATGTGGCCATTTGCCTTGGAGCCTTAGAGCCTACCGTCAGCTCGACCTATTAAATAATACTGTATTTTAGTAACGATATTACGATTATTCTTTATTTAGGTACTTAGGTTCTTCTCGAAGCAGAGTTTTCTTTCCGAACCGGTGGTAGTTTATCGATATTCATAGGTGCATATAATATGCCTAAATTGAAGAATAAATGACTTTGACTTTGATCATCCAAGTACACAAAAGCTGTGTAATTTGCCTTTTCCGACCGTCCCGACGGTAGCGAGAAAAACAAATGTTCCGTATTTGTGTCGTTATTTTTACAACCCGCTGCGATACAGTCTCTTTTAGCTTTTTTTGTTCAGGCATATTTATTTTACGAGGCGAATGATGATGCAATGCAAATCGCGAACGCGTGCGTCTCGTAACAGCAACCACTGATAGACGGCCTAAAGGCGGCCGGCCGGCATGTTTTTGTGCGGCGCGACGAAATCAAAGAGTGAACCGCCCCTGCCCACGCAAAAGTTGATAAGTAGGTTTAAATATCTGGAGTATCACATAAGTTACTCATGACTTGAAGTGAAGGACGATGAAGACAGGGAGAGCGCAGCGCGTTGTGTGTGAGGGCAAATGTGTTAGCCCGCAGGTTCGCGCGATGTTCAAAAGCAGTTACTTAAAATATCGCTGTTTAAAGCTTATTGTTCATCTTTTAATATACACAGTTAGCTTTACCCCCCTAATACAAAGTGGCTCTAACAGTGCACAGTGACTCGAGCCATTGTGTACTGAGGCTTGTACTCAGTGGCTCGAACAGTACACAGCCAGTAGGAATTAAACCACACAGTACACAGTGGCTATGTATACTACAACCTAGTTTAAGGAAGCTCTAGCTTTAAAAAAAAAGAATAGCCTATGTCACTCCCACGATTAAGAGGAATTCAACGACACCTCATACATCAAAATCCATCAAGCCGTTTAGGGTACAGGAGGCCACAAAGAAACAGACATACATACATGCATACATACATACATACATACAGACATACACTCGAAAAACATTACCCTCCTCCTTTGGCAGTCGGATAAAAACAGTGAATATCAGCATTTGCATTACTTTCTAGCAGAAGTTTACACTTGAATTTCAGATACCACAAGTTACAATTGTTTTGAACCAAGCTCCCGAAACATACTTCAAAGTAATTTTAATACCAGAGGGGTGATTACGTAACTTTTACGAAGCCATTTTAATAACAGTAGGGTGATAAGTTGATAACGTTTTTTTTTCACAGTCATATTTTACGACCGGAGGGGTGTTTTCGTAACTTTTCGAACATACGTCACGACAACTCAAAGAACTGTCATTTTTTAACCAACTGCAATAAAAGAAGGAGGTTCTCAATTCGGTAGTGTTTTTTTATTTTTTATTTTTTATGCTTGTTACCTCAGAACTCCGTCATTTATGAACCGCTTCGCACAATTCTTTTTTTATTTCAAAGTATATGCTTCCAGGTTGGTCCCATTGTTATCAAAACGTCAGTTGAATGATGGGGACCATGAAGAATTGAGGGAACACCTCAAAAATATAGAAGGGACGTATGTAGTAATTTTGGAATTTTCTATTATAACTAGTGTATTTACTCTCAGACATCACAAATTTAGTGAAGTGGAACGGTCCACAGATGACTTATGGAACTCGTACTTAAAACTGTAAAAGTACAATACAATACAATACAAATACTCTTTATTGCACACCTCACACAAACAAAGCAGTTACAGAGAGAAACAATACAATAACATGTAGGTAGAGGTAGACAACAGGCGGTCAAGTACGTTATTGATTCTGATATGATTCCGTTGAAATAGCAACTAATGAAGTCCTAAATGTCAAATGTGCCAAATGGACAGAACTCCACAAATATTATCGGCCCACATACAGTGATACGGTTTTCATCTCTAATAATCAACGTATTTATTCTCGGAAAGCAGTCCATGGGAAATGTGGAAATGTTAATTTGGCTTGGCGGAGTACTAAATTGAAGTCAGTTAAAAATTTGTTTTTAAAGTAAATTATTCATACATAAAATGACATTTAGATCTATCTGACGTACGTACAAAGCGTTACGCAAACGACCAGCAGGACGCGATCCCAGACTTTTTCCAATACTGCAATGCTCAAATTAAAAATAAACCAATTTCAAACACATTACTAGAATCCTGAATAGGTACCTATTCTGAGTAGATACAACCTTATTAAATAAATGAAAAGGGTATACACTCCTTTTTAAACTCAATTCAATTAATAAAGTGCTTCTTTTTCTTAATCCTGCTCGAGAACCTTCGTTTTTGACGATAAATATAGCATCATAAAAGAGCGAGTGCGACCTAAGTATATTATTTATAGCCGTAACTTATTAAAAAGCTGGTAGTGCTGTAAAATTGGGTTTCTGCATAATGTTGTAATTTGCATTTATAAACAAAATACACATCTGCATGAGCGCAGATTAGACCTTCATTACCACAACATCAACAGTCTAAACACTCTTTGAACAAAAGGAATACCAAATAAAATATGTATAGCTTTTAATCAGAAAATTTGTTTTATGAGCCATACGGGTAGCTTACTCGTTTTGTAAATGGTGAAATAGGTAAGCGTGGAAATTTGTGATGTGCTGCATCTCGCTATCAAAGTCTGTAATATTCTTTATATAAATACAATTTCCTTCAGACTCTCCTTATTATGTCTCTCTGACCACGTATACAAACTTTCACATTTATAATATGAAAACTATTGGTTGCTTCACTTGCTGACTCCTGGCAGAACCTGCAAGTTGCGTCCTGTTTCATACCCATATGAAACAGGTGTTTGTTCAATTTGCAATGTCCTGTCAGGATTCTCGTCACTGCGCAGGTTTTGTGCCTTTTGAGCTGTAATAGCTAAAGAACTAAAGATACATCTTATTAATGAACCCTTTTTAAGGCTTTAGCCTGTTTTTGTCCTTTGCCGAACATCCACAGCTTCATTGCCTCTGATTTTTCTGTGTTGTCTAGCAGAGAACCCAACTAACATTTTGGTTAGTTGGGTTCTTATAGCCAGCTAAGGGTATTATTATAACCTTAACCTTTATAAGTGAGTTATAATGATCTCAGTTGCAACTAATAGTGTTATAAAGGAGTTAAGAAAAATAATTAACTCCTAAAGTGTTAAAAGAGTGTTACTCAAAGCAAGTACACTTAAGATGTTAAAGCTTTAACCTGTTTTTAACACTTAAACCTTTACAAGAGTGCTAGATGACGCTCGTTAACTTTTATTGCTTTTTAGTTGTTGCCGTGGAGTGTCTTATAAAGCTTAAGGTGTTATATCAACTATAAGGTACAGGCAGAGACTTTATAACAGAATTATCTCTCTTGTAAGTATTGAAACTTTTTCTAACGCTTAAGGTGTTAGGCAGATACACTTTAAAGACACTGTAAGAGTAATGGTGTTTGACTAAAGGTGTTGTAACTCAATAAGCGTTATAGTTGAGTTAACTGACGCCTAAAGCTTTAAGGTAAGTTCGCCATTGTTTTGGTTAACTCTAACCTACAAATTGATTAGGTTATTCAATATTTGACATCAAAATACTTCATTATTTATGTTACTCTTGCCATTCTATGGATGCCACTTAATTTAACATGCCACTGGCCAAGAAATAAGAATAGAAAATGATAAAAACTTTAGATGTCTTTTTTATTCTTCATAAGTTTTGTTAGAAATCTTTAATAAATCCTGGGCGCGTTAAAATTGAGATGGGAAACATGGTAAACACTTACCGTAAAATCACAAGGGCAGGTTGTTTTCACTTAATGTCACACACACTTCCAATTAAATTCACTTTAAATTAGTACGACTCCATAACTGTCAAATATTAATACCTATACTATCTTCGCCATTTTGTCGGTAGACTATATTTGTCTCATAATTTTATGGTAAAGAAAAGAGTAAGATGCTCACTTGAAACTGGGTGAGAGCTAGAGTGTTATAAGACTCTCAGCTAACACCTTAACCGTTACTACGGTGTTTGTAGAGCGTTGGTCAACACTATAGGTGTCAGATAACACTGCTCTACAGGCTTTCTAACACCTTTACCTGTAATTCGTGGGCCTCTTTCGTGGTTATAAGGGTGTTAGAGCACGCTATAACACCTTTTTTACAGGCATTCTTAACACCTTAACACTTGGCTGGAACCGATATAAGAATGATATAAGGGTTATTTTAACGCTAGTGTGCTAGTTGGGAATATGCTTTCCGTTTTGTGATAGAACGGTTCTGGGCCGACCAGGGTTGTGTCTGCACCCTTCCTTGCAAGTTCATCTGCTTTTTCATTTCTTAAAATGTCGGAATGCCCTGGTGCCCATCTAAGTATGACTTTGTTGCAATTAGCCAGGAAATGTTGTAATACCAATATTGTTATATTTTTGATAGTAAATACATAAATTATTAGATTTTTTAAATGAAATGACTCACAAAAATGCTTCATTAACTATATAGTGGCTCACAGAGCCACTAGTTAATAAAGCAATAAGAGCTTGTGCTAGGTAATTTTGAGCACTTCACCCGCCAGTAACTTTGTAGTAGTATTGACTTTCAGTAATATCTACCAGCTTGTTCATACGGTACCGTTATTAAGAGTACAGTATCGTACAAATTGCTGTATTTTGTTGAAGCTCGTTACATAAACAAAAACTCAAGTGCTGACGCGAACACGTACTTTGTATTTATAATTCTTGTGAATTAATTTTCGTATATTAAGGTCCGTCACGGCTGAGCAGTTTGGCTATTAATCAGGCTAGGAGAGTAAAGCGGCGACATATTTTACGCCGTGAAGTATGACGATGTCGTTTTCTTGAATCACCAAACCTCCATTATTGCTGAATTTGCGTACGTTGACTAAATTAAGCCTATTTGTACAATTTTTATTAAGTACTCAGCCTAGTACTACTAGTACTAGTAGTAGTAGCACTATTGAAGGGGGAAAATGTTTGGTCATTTGATACGGCACGACAACTTCTTTAAAACCATAATGAAAGGAAATATAGAAGGAAGGAGAGGCAGGGGAAGACCACGGCGCAGTTATATAGACCAAGTAAAGGAGAAAGATGGTGTTGTGTCGTATCAGCAAATCAAAGGGCTGGCGTGCGACAGAGAGAAATGGAAGATACTCCACCGAAAAGAGGATAACTCTTAAATTTAAGAACACTCAGCCTAGTAAAATAGCAAATTTGATCGCTGTCGGCGAAATTTTCTCGGAGTGAGAATCTCCGCCGCTGGTTCATTGGATCACTATTTTAATATCGCTCTTTCATCAAAACTATGATCATCACGACATTAGCTTACACTTGATATTATTGCCGTTTCAATATTTTTTGAATAAAAATAATAGTAGTTTATGCAACAGTTCTATAATAAGGGTTCTTAAAAGTCAAGGGTCGAAGTTACAAAACGAGACGTAGTCGAGTTTTGTAATAAAAGACCCGAGAATTTTAAGAACCAATTATGAGCTGTTGCATACATTACTTTTTCTATGACAGCTTTTTCTCGTCACTCCCAGTTTCACTCATTTTAACTGTTTAAAGTATATTTACAAAAGCCAATTAACATTTAACAATGTTGCAATTTTTTTTAATTTTGAAGATGGTACATCAACTTGATAGCATAGACAAGAAACAATAAGACAGTTCTTAGTTACGAAAAATGAGGTTGTGTTCAAGTAAATCTAAATGTCAAAAGTAAAATTAAGATGATAGAATATTGGTGTTTATTTTTATTTTGTAAACAAATGTGTCTTAATTAGATTTAATGGTCAATCTAGATTAAAAATATGTACCTAAGAAAAGAATTGTTTTAATTTGAAAAGATTGTTATTATTATTGTAAACGAAAACAAACCTTTTTCATACATGCTGCACGAATTTTGAATCTAAAAAAAAGCAGTTGTAAGTACTATATTCATAAGATGACTGCTAGCAGTCATCTTATGAGCCCATAGACAAATAGAGTTCATTGCCATTACTCAAATGAAGCTGATTTAGATATCGCTGTCAGTCATTTAATTGACAGATATAAGTGCTGGAGTAGAAAAAGAAAATTATAGTTTTTTTTACAACTTACTGGGACCATTCCTTTTATTCCGGTCATTTGGAGATTTTGTTTAGTAATTTGTATTAGGCAACAAGGCTTCTATTTCCATATACAATACAATTTATTTTTTGTGCAGATTCATCAACTACGAGTATTCCAATGAGCCATTGATCAAGTACAAGTGGGTCATTCTTGAGAATTGCATTATTCATCTGATTTCCTCGGCGTTTTTTATTCTAAGAAATTTCTACTAAGTTACAATAAAATCAAATTAAATATATAATAATAAACATATTTATCGAATAGGCATCACTTTGGGTCAATTAGGTACGGAAATATACCAATTCAAAGTTTAGCTGTCGGGGGAATCAGAAAACGTGTCGGGGAAATCAGAAAACATGTCGAGGGAATCAGAAAACATCTCGGGGGAATCAGAAAAATGTCGGGGGAATCAGAAAAGCAAGCTCGGTTCAAGAATTTTCATGTCGACAATGTTAAATTTCAAAATCGATGATATTTTGGACATTTCAACCCCACCGCACCCCAACAGGGGAGACGGTATTTCACGTCCGCCATGTTGGATTTTAAAATCGTTGAAATAAACCATAGAAACAATACCTATGTTGGTTTTCAGACTTTGTCACCACATTCCCCCCTTTTAGGGGTTGAATTCTCAAAATACCTAAAACACGTGTTTACTCATTTATCGATATTTTATATGAAAATAAAGGGGAATCATAGTCATAGTCAACCAAAGTCAGGGGAATCATATATATACCTTCATTGCTCAGAGCTCCAGCGACGAGACGCGTCCTTTATCCACGGCATTGGTAGCGCTACTGTACTGACGAGGGCGAGGCACGGCAGGAATTCCGCGTCACAAGATGTTGCAGTAGGGATGTGCGCGTTGTTTAGTGAGGCTATGTGAGGCATTAGGGGATTCGTAGCTTAGCTCTGGACAAACCTTTGATATAGATTCCAACAAAAACTAGGTACTATATATAGGGGAACCATATTTTTTTTTTTTAATCATCAACTTATAATCTAACGATTTAACTCCATACAATATTTGATTTCAATCCATAACTAGTTCTTTTAAGAGTAGATTGTTCACAAAATGGCGGATGGACGCACCGGGGGAATCAGGTTTTAGGTGTTTGATATTTTTTTTATGACTACAGCTACTTACCTTAATCAAAAAGTAAATCCTGCCCCAGTTAGATTAAGGGTTCAACTACTATAAACAAATGTGTAAGGTCAATTAACTTATGTTGGCGGGTACATTTTCCCTCTGGACGGTGAAAATTGACCCTCTCAAGAATCACCCAAGTACACTCAATCAGATACTGGCAAGTGGCTGAAATATTGTTTGCAATCTTTTATTGCAATCAATTTTTGACCAGTGCAAGTTAAATAAGAGCAAAACAACTATCGACTGTCGGCACGCGATGCTTTTACTACTGGCCACGGAGCTCCAGTCGTCCACTAAGCGCAAATTAATATAATATTTAAATAGTAAAACGCATTAGCTAAATCAAAGGAATGCTGCGGTTTTTCTTTATAAAGGTAAATAAAAAACACTAAGACACGACTCCATTGCAACAAAGCGTCTCTTTAATCAGCTCAATGCTACATCCTTTACTAAATGGAGAGCCTGAGAAGAACTTTTTCCTTTGTGTTTATTTCAAGTAGGTACGTTTACATTTTTTGCCATAGGTATAGCAAAGAAATAAGGTACAAAACTGTTCTTTGATATCGACTGTACCTAAATACTTATCGAGTTTCAGGTCCATGGAGTAAAAGTTTGTGAATTACCTCCGTTGCTCTTTGGGGTTCTTGTAATTTATAGCAGAAGTTTATACATATGTGTATACTCTGGGCTTGTGTAGTACCAGAGTAATTTGTCAGGGTTGGCAAAATGTTTTCAAGTAAATTCTGAAATAAATCAGGGCGAGAATCTGAGTTGTATAGTCAGACCGACGTTTCTCTGTAACTGACTGTACTCCCACGTTTTCTCAACGCGCGTATAAGCAAGAGCGTCGAGCTCATTGAAATCAATTTGGAATGATAATAGAGGCCTCGGCAAGAGTACGACTTTGTACCCTTTGGCGTCGAGACCCTCGGTCCGTGGGGTCCCAGTGCGCATACGTTATTTGCAGAAATCGCGAAACGTCTGGTCGATGTAACTAGTGACCGAAGAGCTGGCGGTTTTCTCGCGCAGCGCATTAGCATTGCAATTGAGCTAGGAAATACCGCCAGCATCCTCGGTACAATGCCTCGAGGGCCTTTTTAGGGTTCCGTAGCCAAAATGGCAAAAACGGAACCCTTATAGTTTCGTCATGCCCGTCTGTCCGTCTGTCCGTCTGTCCGTCTGTCCGTCTGTCACAGGCATTTTACTCGAAAACTATTAGGTGTATTTGAATAAAATTTTGAGGATAGGTGTATTTTGTTAGCCGCTACATAGTTTTGTAATTAAAATGACAAAAAAAAATTTTTTAGTGGTGCACTCCATACATAAAACTATCAATCGAAAAGCCTTTCCAAAAAAAAAATAAGGTTTCTTAGCATTTTTTTTGATTAAGTGAATAGGGTCGGAGATAATCGCCCCGAAAGTCACTAAAATTCTGTCCCCCCCCCTCTAATTTTTGAACGGTGTATTTTAAAAATATGGAAAAATTCATGGACATAGGGCTTATTAATTTCATTCACCGAAAATTGTTTTGAACAAGATCGGTTCAGAGGTTTTCGAGATATTGCTGAAAAACTGCCTTCCTCAAAGAAAAGGACGTAAGTGCCGTAAACTTTCTGTGACGATACGACCTTTTTAATAGGCACGGAACCCTTCGTTTTGCGTGGTCCGACACGCACTTGGCCGGTTTTTTAGATTTAACTTAGTTTTAATTTAATTTACTTAATGTTAATCATCATATTGTATTTACTTTAGAAAATAAATATTTAACTCATTTTTTATATTAAAAATTTGGAATGTGAAACATTAAGTTTCTGATTGACTCTCAATCTTTGACGTAGTTTGCAACAGGTGATTCGGGTTTTGATGAATGTACATGTTAATCAGCAGAAATTACTTCAAGTTAAAAAAATAATAATGACAATTGTTAAAACATTTACAATTCAGTGTAATAATCCTGCACGATCGTATGGTATCGGTTGTACAGAGTTAAGTCGGTACAAAGGTGAATATATCCCAGTAAGGAATCTCTTCCAGTTAAGAGGAGGAGATAGGATAGGTTGGGAGTGGAGTTTTAACCGACCACTTTATTTAACCGACGTTGGTTTATTTCGTTTACCTTAAACACGTTTACGTACACGGTAATATGAAATTGAAGGCAAAAATAAGAAGGCTGAACGAAAATATGTGAAAATGTACAAATATTAGAAACCTTCTTAATTAAAGACCGCGTTTGTTAATACTATAACGCTTGTTCGTTTTTTATTTCTTTTTAAACTAGTTTTTATCGTCGAACATCTGCCCTAAATAGACCGAGTGCGTGGCAGCATTTGGATTTACGAGATACGCAAACGCGGATGCTGCATGATTGATGGAATCCGTAAATTTACATTTACGTGACTATTCATAAAGTTACGGGCACACTGAGTGTAATTTAATAATATAATTTATTTCAATAACTTTACAAAGTCATAGATATGGTTAGTGTGTACTTATAGCTATGTTAACATCTGTACATCCTCATGATTTTTAAAATTAATCCTAATGTCATGTTTCTAGAAGCATTTAAGTAGGTTAAACAGAATAGTACGTCTAGAAACATGCATGTCATTACAATACCTCAAATATGGGCAGTTAAACCCCTCAGCCAACAAACGCAGGATGGGGTTGGGGCAGGCCCGCACCCGAGGGCCCGCAAGGGCAACGCTGACAGAGTTCCGGATGTGTGCAATAGCGTTCCCGGGGCTCTGTCCAAAAGCGAGCGGTGGAACACCCCAGGGGTTTTAGTCCGTGCGAGTCGGACATACCCGCTCGGCTTCTCCCGAGCCGGGTGGGATATAACCATAACGGATTTCCCCTGGAAAAAAAAAAGACCGCACCCGTCACACCAGGGATGTGCATCGCTTGCGCATAGTCGTGACTATTATTCAAGCACATAATGGTTTCTTTATTTTGAAAGATAATGAGTTATTGTGGTTATTTATGTGTAAGATTTTAACTTGTATCATTGTTTTCCAATTAGTATTATAATATCTCTTTGCCTGAGATGCAGGATAATTCTAGTTCAGGACAGGCACATTCAATCAATTCCCCTAAAATGTAACAGTGCACGCACAATGTAACGTTAGCATTAACATTTTTTCAATAAATTATTCTTATTCTTCTTATTCTTATAATTAAAGTACCTAATTGAAATTGTGTAATAAGCAATGTTTTTTTCGAAAAGGACCTGTCGACTTGATTTGTGGGGCTTGCTTTGTACATGGATATGGGAATTTTAATTCCCGGTTTCTCGTAACTTTGGAATTAAAACATTAAGTATTCCCCCTTTTCTCAAGAACGCGTGGACGTATCAAATTTAAATTAATTCTCATGCAACAAAACGCAACGATACCGTGTGGATGCGGCTTAAGCTTTGTTTAGTTTGTTTGTACTCCATTGAGGTGCTGAAGTGAAGTGTGTGAGAAGGTGCACTGATGACCTGGTAAAGGTCGCGGGAGTCCGCTGGATGCGGGTTGCGCATGACTGGTCATTGCGGCACTTTTTGGGGGAGGCCTATGTTCAGCAGTGGACGTCTTTCGGCTGATATGATGATGGTGAGCACTGTGCTTGATGGTGTCCCGCTTTATTAGCTCATTGCTGGCTGCAAGTAAACGGTCTGACATTCGAAAAATTTGCCTAGGTATAGGTAGGCTGCCTCATCAATCTGATTATTGGAGAAATCGTAGTTTTTATACTGTCTTGATTTTGATGGCTTGGGATTGATGATGCTAGGGTTGATTATACCGATGTGGACTGGATTTACCAGTGCGTCATAATACCGGATCGTCTATTATTATAAGCGTCAGAACGGATTAAAAAAGGAAAGAAGGAAGGAAGTAAAGAAGAGAAGAAGGTGGGAAAGGAAAAGACGGAAGGAAGTGAAAGGAAGGGAAGGACGGACAGGTCGGAGGGGCTCAGGTCGGCACGGCCTTGGAATTTCCGAGAGGCATTTGATTGAGCGTGCGCTGGCCTTTCGGTTCCTATTTTTAGCGTTCTCAAATAATTCGGTTCCTTGTCAAAAATCGTAAAAGGTGTTTACTCAATTCTCATGTCAAAATATTCGTTTTCTACTTTTGAATTATTATGCTAAACTTTACACAAAAAGCATTTTTCCTTTTCGCAATTTTATTTAGGTATTTTATAAAATCTTGTTATTGTGAGCTACTAAATTTTAATATTTATTCAAGAAACAAGAAAAAAAACATTTTGACACTAAAAAAGAACTACGAACTACATAGACTTATAAACTTAAATATAAAATACCCCACCCAGTTCACCCGCTTCAGGCATGGTCCCTAGTGCGCTGGCTGCATTCTTTGCACCCGTAGTCGCCTGAAACGCCAATAAGTTGGAACGACACCTCTTTAATTTTTTTTGTGTGGTACCAAGGGCCCAAAGTCTTCCCCGCAAGAGCTGCAAATTCATATTCATTGGTGCAAAATACGTACTTGCTGCGTTTGGACATTTGGGCTTGGTCAGCGGCAGTCCCAGGCTTCCGAGCCGACCCTTCGACGTGGGACGGAGCCAGCGTGTCGACGCAGGTAGCGTCCCACGCTAAAGGGCAGCCCAGGCTGGAGCCTGCTGGAGACTTTGGGCCCTGGAGGGCACGAGAGTGCAAGCATCGGGTCTCTTCCCGTCAGTAGCGGAAAGATCCAAAAGCTACTAACCACATGTTAAATTACTCTATTATTAATGAATAATCGTATTCAGCAACTCAAAAGTAAAAGATAGTTATTTAGTAATTCCTCTTCAAAACATGAAATGAAATATTCTTTATTTGCTCAAAACATGGTAACAATGAGGTGGTGATAACATAATAATCTGTACTAAAATATATTTTGCTAGTTTAGCATGCAAATGTAAACTTAACTAAACCTAACTAAATACTTTTCTAACTTCTACTTGACATTATCTAACATGGAAAAACAGGTCATCTGTAGTGTAGAACATCTTAGTTTTTAGCCAACGATAAAGTTGTGCTTTAAATGAATTGAGAGGGAGATCCTTAACATTATCTGGAAGAGCATTATATATTCGTATACACATATAATAACTACTTTTCATGAAAAGAGAACTACTGGGAACAAAATCTATTACAAGTCTGTTCGGGTTTCTTGTGTTTCTATGATATACATCTGTAGCTTTTTTGAACAGATTTGGGTATTACATGATTATTATGATTCCTTAAAATAACAACGGCTCTCCTCGAGACTATTAGCTGTAAAAGCATAAGCAGCAAGATTATCATAGTTTTTGTATTGTGTTTATGTTACTAGGTTTCTAATATAATTACGTCTTAGGTATTGCTTGTCCGTTATGTACCTAATTATTTTGTTTAAGCAACTATTATTGTTGCCGAAGTTGCCTGTTCGTCTAATGTAGCGTAGCAATATCAACATCTCTTCATTTCGGTAAGTACGGGCGACGTCAGGCACTCATCTAACAAAGCCTTCTGGCACTTAATTCTTACCGAAACATTACGTTTTATAAATGGACCACTTGACACAAAATTAGGTCAGCGAACTGTACTAAAACTTAATAAAAAACTAAGTGAAAAACTGTATGATATAAGAATGAAATAAATATTAAGGATAATCTTACACAAATCGAACTATATTAAGCTCAATAAAGCTCTTAGTATTAATATACGATATATTGAATTGGTATTAATACTTAAATAGCCACATAGGAAATCATCCAAGACTCCGATACAAACATTCGTGCTCATCACTCAAATATTTGACCTTACCAGTATTCGAATCAACACTAAACTGGTCATTTGCCGATCTTTCATTTTATTTATTTAAACTTTATTGCACAAACAAAAAGTACAAAAGGCGAACTTAAAGATCAATCACCAGGTTAAACTGTACATATATTCGTCGCTCCAATATGAAATCTAGCTGAATGATTGTTTATATTTCAGAAATGAATTCAGGCCATCAAAAACAGCGGAAATGGGATTGTAAATACTCGTCCCACATCAAACAAAGTTTCGGCCACGTTACGCACTTCGTTTAATCGTTTCTATGATAATAAATACGGTAATAAATTATTTCAGGAATATCTGCACTTTCAATATAATGGCACTAAATCAAAAGAATGATGCCGCAGCACTAATTAACACTATTCATGAACGATTAATTGGATTTGTTGAATCCGGGTTTGATAAATCGACCGATGAAATTGCCTATCTTCATACCACTTGCGAAACGAACTAATCTCCATCTCCACTTATAATAAATCTCTAAATTAAAAAAAGAATCAGCCAGTATTATTTCAGACATTGTTCTGTCACGAATGTTCTCAGCTTCCCATGAACGGAAAAACATGAAACATTTTTTATAGGTACATTATTATTCTGGCTTCCGCTTAGGATAATTTTTATGCGACTGCGACAATTAATTAATTTTCCGAAATATTTGACCTCTTAACATTTTTCATTTCTTTTTCTAATCGCTGCCACATCTGTAAGCTGTCAGTAATGTCAAAGTGGCGGAATTGCTTTGTCTTTTACGTATTAATAATTTAGATCCGGACTACGATAGACATTCACGAAACGCATACCCAACGATCAAGCATAAAAAATAAATATATTCTAATATGAGAACTTATATGCGCAAATTTCGTATTAAGGCGTAATTTCAATAAATGTATCAACAAATTTGAACAATTTAAGTAACACGAATTTGTTTTTTTTAATGGCATGGCGGGCGCTCTTGTCGCGTTCAGCCAAAGTATGAGGAATGGGATTAAAAGAAAATACGGATAGATCGGAAATGTAAAAGACAAGCGAAAGACCAGGAAAGAGTAGTATAATACCTATATATTATATTAATGATTAAAGTTTGATAA
Organism: Epinotia nisella; assembly: GCA_932294315.1. Classification (NCBI taxonomy): domain Eukaryota; kingdom Metazoa; phylum Arthropoda; class Insecta; order Lepidoptera; family Tortricidae; genus Epinotia; species Epinotia nisella. Next base: position 15,223,753 of record OW028680.1, read on the forward strand.
TATATATATCATATTAAAGTTTGATATTATTTAAAGACTAACAATTATATAAGGCTTTAAAATAAATATTCCTATACAAGGATGAGTCATACTTTTTTACCTTTGAACCATATGTTTTGACTAAGACAAATTACTACAAACAGCCTAGTGCTCACGTTTAAACGCCTAGCAATTTGTCACAACAACTTACTATAGTTAGACTGGTTAGGAATGTATGGCTGTCTCTTTCCAACTATTGCAAGTTGGTGTGACAAATTGCGCCCGTTTGTAGTGTTCCACACTGGCGCGGCCTGCGGTGGCGGTCAATAGTAAATTTGACAGCTAATGACAAGTTTACTATTTGACTGCCGCGGCCAGGCCGCACCAGTCTATGAGAGGCTTAATGCCTGCTACACACTAGTGCGGCCTGCGGTGGCGGTCAATCGTACATTTGACAACTAATGACAAGTTTACTATTGACCGCCGAGGCCAGGCCACAGAAACACCAAGTTGGCGGCGGAGTCTACGTTTGTAAAAAACCGGTCAAGTGCGAGTCTGATTCGCGCGCCGAGGGTTCCGTCTTGCCCCACCCATTAATTTTGGAAAAATCTTAACGACGCATAGTGTAGTTAAGTCATGAGTACCTACAGAGCCACTTATCGGTGCATTTTGTTACTAACTTGTGCGACCAGCGACCAAGGAACTCGGTATGTATGTTGGTTTTCAGCGATAAATCTTTATAAAGTGCGATTACTCTTTTCGTATTTGTAGAAGGTACTTTCAGAATACTGTCATACGAATGTGAAGGAAAAATATTAAACACCTAATTAACAAATGATTTTTGAAGAATAAAAAAAATACGCTAGATAGAGGTTTTAACCTATAGGTATAACCTGATTGAGATGAAATTTGGTGCAGAGATACTGATATATATCCCAAAATTAATTACCTAAGGGAGTGAAAGGGGGGGGGGGAAAGTTTGTATGGAGCTACGATGTAAACGAGTTACGCGCGGACGAAGTCGCGGGCAAAAGCTAGTCGTAAATATGTCAGGTAATCTTTATTACCTTATATGTGAAATCAGTACGTGTCTAGGATATTGTTACATTTATAATGAATATGATTGCTGTGTTTAAGTTCTATCGTTCGTTCCTTAATCAAATCTTGAAATTTAAACATCCAAATAATAACAACGTATTATAATTCTCTACAATTTACGTAATTTACGTATATTTTTTTGTGACATTATCACGCACCCCAACTTGAATGTGGCCCAAAAGGCAAAAGGACATTTCAATTGTTATTGCTCATTCCGCGGTCGCGTTTTGGAGATTTGGCAACTCATCGTGCACGATTGCCTCGAGAGTAGGTAAACCGCCTTACTTTTTGTATTGTTAAAGTTGTTTTGTTAAAGACCCTGTTGCTCTATCCTACTAAGGCGTTTATTCGGCCTACTGCGGCGTTCGAAGTATCTAGTATGTACCTAGGACTCTATTTCGGAGAATGCCTTTTTACTGGTGGAATATTTTTACGTTATAAGTGGCATTAAATACTTAATTAGTAAAAGACACTTGATACACTTACAATTCATCCATTCGCAATTAGCGGTTTATAATAGCATCAATTTGTTTTTTTTTCAACGTTTGCGACCCCGAAACTTGCCTCTTCTTAACTTAAAAAATATAATTTTTATATACCTACTAAGTTAAGAACAGGCGTAAAGTAAAGATATATAGACTGTAAAAATCAAAATAGGTCAAGGTTTATACGTACATACAAAAAGGACATAAACATATGTACACGCCATTATGACATAGACAATAGAGTCATGTACAGATATTTATGTACGGTCGACGCCAAAAATACGTTTACACTATTCGCCTTATTGCAATGGAATAAGGTGCAAAAGTGTAAACGTATTTTTGGCGTCGACTGTACCTACCTATATTACTATCACTGACTGTACATACCTACTAAAAGTAAAATTCATATTTAAATTTTCACAAAGTTAATTTGTTTTGGCCATATTCAAAGGCTAAAACTAACGACGTCTAAATACAGACTTCTAAATTACAAAGACGAGTAAGCAATCTAGAACAAATAAATTAATGAGGAACATGTGTGAAATGTTAACTAAGTAAAGTAAAAACATGCCGGGTATCAGTATCAAACACGTTATCATATTTATTCTTGTAATTAACGTTAACGGAGACTAACTTGAGAGAAAATACATTTCTGAATATGCGTTCATATCATAAACAGCACGGGCACGAATAAACCCACAAACTATAATAAGTAGTGTACACATTTATATTTCCTAACCATCATCTTTCTCCTAGCGTTATTTTCGGTTACATCCTAAAGGATCACGCTTAAGAACATATTCTCAAGATTTAGCGTAGGCACTAATTCCATCCCAGAGGGAAGACTAGAACTTGTTGTGAGTAGACCAGTTTCCTCACGTTTTCCTTCACCGAAAAGCTACTAATAATATGTGATATTTGTGGTCATAAGTTGATATAACTTTTTGCCTCCTTATAAGTTTAGAAATGCATGACTAAAATCAAACTATTTATGACAATGTTTGCATAGTTCCCTGGAGAAAAGAATATGTAGATTATGGAGGTCTTAGCGACAAGACAACTAACTTATAAGTACTTCATTATCTCAGAATCTTAGCCATAATACGAATATTTATCACAGAACTATATTGGTACTAAATGTTTGTTTCAGATGTTTTTACTGACAACTGGCAAAGGTTTCTGAAAATATGTGAGCGTCTAAAGAAGAATGCTCTACACCAGCGAGCCGACGATCCAAAATGAAACATTATTACGAGGCGCGTGCGATCACTGGGGGTGTGTGGCGGGGACCCCCGTTCCCAACGAAACCGTGCCGTACAACTACACGGATCCCCACCACGGAATGGTGTGCATGTTTGAAACAACGACCGAGGACTTCATGTCATCCCCCCTTTTCCAAGTGTGTGTGCTCTTCATGTACAGTGCCGTGTTTGTGGTGGCCCTCGTGGGCAACGGGCTAGTGTGCTTCGTTGTGCAGACATCCCCGCGCATGAAGACAGTGACCAACTACTTCATAGTCAACCTGGCGGTGGGCGATATCCTGATGACGCTGTTCTGTGTGCCGTTCTCGTTCGTGTCGATGCTGGTGCTACGCTATTGGCCCTTCGGTGCCGTCATGTGCAAGGTGGTCAACTACTCGCAGGCCGTGTCCGTGCTTGTCTCCGCCTACACGCTGCTCGCCATCTCCATCGACCGCTACATGGCTATCATGCAGCCTCTGAAGCCCAGGCTGGGGAAGGCCGCTGCCAAGCTGGTGGTGGCTGGCGTGTGGGGCGGCGCATTGGCAACCGCTGCCCCTATACCGATCGTATCGAATCTACAACGGCCTTCACTTTGGCACGAAGCCTGTGATATGTAAGTTTATGCACATATTCCTTATTATTAAGCACTACCTTCCGACGTCGTACAAACATGTCAAACAAATTTAAACGTTCAAAGCGCTATCGATATCAGTATAATCATTATCATCAGCCTAAATACGTCCCTGTTGGACATAAGCCTCCTCTCTTGGTCGAAGGGGAATGGGCAGCAGTCCCCACGATATCAATATCGTGTCATTCCATCCATTAAATTTTCCTACAAGTGATTTTTTTAAGGTTTCACAGTTCCTAATTCGATTTGTATCTATTGTAATATACTCTTATTCTACAGATCTGTTCACTCACGAAAACGCGTTTCACTCCTTGCCAGTCCAAACTAAATTAACACCTCAGAGTACGCAATTACAAAAATTAGCTCAGGAAAATTTTAAGTTTTTTGGTTGTGATGCTTTATATACCTCTCAGGAGACATAACGTGGTACATTAAGTCTGCTTTGAAGTATGACATGAAAAGTTCATCTTTCCTTATATGTTTTTTCAGATAAAAGTTTTAACGTTACATATTTTATCAAGTTAATTTCTTACGACTGTCTGAAACATGTGAAGTGAGTTTATACATAAAATAAAAATAAAAAAAACGGTTGCAGTATTGTACAATTGTAAATTATTTAGTAGTGCCAAGTTGCAACAGTAATCAAAATGGTACAGGATATAAATGAACCCTCATCAATATGCTACATCGTTGTACTATTTTGATACGATTTGAGCCGAATGAAGTTTATATATTACATAAATTATGGATCCATAAATTATTAGTAACAAGATAGGTTACATTTTTTCAAGCTAGCCTAACGGTTTGGCCACGACTTCGATCGGTGGCGGCAGCGTCAGCGGAGCGCCATGCGTGGGAGCGAGAGATCGAAGCGCGACCTCTTGCTCCCATGTTTAGTGCGCCGGAAGTCGTGAATGAGCCTTAAAAAATGGGAGAAAATCTTTTTAGTTTTGCCTAGCCAGACTTGAGAATTACTCATTGATATTTTGTAGTGACGTGTGCGGCGAGCTGTGGGCGAACGCAGAGCAGAGTTCGCAGTACACGTGCGCTCTGCTGGCGCTGCAGTTCGTGCTGCCGCTGGGCGCGCTCATGTGCACGTACGCGCGCATCGCGCACGCCGTGTGGGGCGGCCGCCCGCCTGGCGAAGCGCAGAGCGCGCGCGACTCGCGCATGCAGCGCTCCAAGCGGAAGGTGAGACACATAACTGAGGAATGAGCAGGGCCGGTAAGCCTCCTTCAAGCCACGTTTTGTCTCTTTCTCTTGTCATATAAGAGACATGAAATAGGGAGGATATTTACATTTTGTAAGTCAAAAACGTGCGCTCAATTTTAGTAGGTATACGGGTGAAATTAAATTCGTGAATCAAAATAGCAAAATGTATCCATGATTTTGAGAAACTTTTACTATGGGACCCTACTTTGTGTTATGCAAGCTTTTATTATAATTTCTGTGATCAATCTTGAATTTAACAATCCCCGTAGTTCGAGGGTCGATCTATAGTGAAATACAACGATCCTCGTGGTTTGAGGGTCGACCCAGAGGATTTAAAAAATCCTCGTGGGTCGATGGTCGAACGTGGAATTTTAAAAATTGTCTTGGTCCGATGCTCCAACTAAGTGCAATATTAAATTCCTGATACATGACGACATGTCGGACAACGTTATCAAACCACGCGGCCGGAGGGGCTTATACATTGTGCAACTTAACACTGTGGTATTTATTAGAGGTTTTTTCGCAGATGGTCAAAATGATGGTAACAGTAGTCGCAGTGTTTACGATTTCGTGGTTGCCGCTTAACGTTTTTATTGTAAGTATTTCTTTTCTAGTATATCGATGATATGATTATAAATAAATAGGTAAATATTAGGTACATGAAGATTTGTTATTCAGATGTTGTGGACAGCGCATGAGACCGATGCGGAGTGGGGCGCGTGGCCGGGCATGCCTTACGTGTGGTTCGCGAGCCACTGGCTGGCCATGAGCCACTCCTGCTACAACCCCATCATCTACTGCTACATGAACGCGCGCTACCGCCGCGGATTCAAGCAGGTATCCACTCTGTGTTACCAGCTCTCTCTTTTCCTAAACCGTATTAGATATACAGCTTTTATATGTACTTTAAAAAGTCAAGTATTTTTGAACAAGGTATTTTAAAACAACACAAAAATGCTTTTATCTAACATTATTTGCAAATGGAGACAGAAGGCCAAGGGAGTTGTTGGACACTCACTGTAATGAACGAAGGGTAGCTTTTGATTACGAGATTGAACCCGTACAACTCTTACTCTAATGTGTATATATTTTTTATTCTTTAAGGTTTAAGAACAATTTAAGTCGTCGTCATAGCCCTAACACTACTTGTGCTTATGATATGAAACAAGTACAGCCGCCTGCATTAAATTCTGACGACGAAAAAGCGATTTATGAATACCATACCAAAATTAGAGCTTTCAGTAGTAGCACAGAATATATTTTTTTCCTTTAAGAATACCTAATAGAAAAAGTATGCCCCACTGAGAATATTGGAGCTTTTCCTTATACCTAATAGCCCAATTATTAATAAGTAGGTAACAAACATGTTTTCGACTAAAACCGCCCTTTATTGGGTCGCAATATTGATATTTCTTTTTCACTTTGTATCCTATTTGGTATGGATTGTGAATGGTTTTGTTATCATAATGTGATGGTTATGAGTAAATTTACCTAGGTACTGGAAAAAATGACTTAGCAATACCGATGTTGTTATGGAAGTAAACCAGGCTAAAATTAAGTCAATAGTTTCGGAGTCTATTACTTTATCTTGTTTGTATAACGTATGAAAACAGAAATAAGATTCTGATTTATTTTGAGTCTTCTTCCGCATTTGGCCAAGCGAAATCTTATGCGGTATTTTGGTCTTTAAAGAGCTTGGGAATATCATCCAAATTTATATAGTAAGTATTATATTTGCGCTGTAGTATTTATTGGGCGGATACGGCGCGGTACACATGCAGGACTGTATTCGTGCCGTTCCACATGCATCCCGCGCCAATCAGAAAGCACTCATTTAAATGCAGTAAAAAATCTGTATTTACTTGTCTGACAGTTGAGACTGACACCTGACAGTTTATTGATACCGCACACCAAGCTCGCACCGATAAATACAAAGTTGCTGTAATTTGCTATTTAGTTCCTACAAATACACGAGGCAATACGCCGAAACTATCGGAAGTGAAGAAAGACACGGTGTAACGATGTGACATTTAAAGCGTTTTTTTCTTACTGTATTTATAAATTACTTGCCACATCAGTTTAAGGACCGACCACACCGCTGCTCGAAAAACGCTGATGCACCGTAAACGCTGTAACATGACTCATGCTTAACCTTTGTAAAACTTAAATCGACAAGAAGAAAAAAGATGGAAATTTGGATATCTCACACTCTATTTACTGCTATCAACAAATAAGCTGGCAGATTGTTAACCCAAAATATCAAATGAAAAAATATACCACCTAATGAATCCCTAGAAAACGGAGGATTTCGGATCTGTTTGTAATAATAATGCAATATTGTTCGTGACAGGTACTTGGAGGTTTCTTCTGTCTCAAGCACACCGAGGATCGGTCCTGCCACCGATCCAGTATCTGCGAGGGCGTGCCTATGTCAGGTGAGACCCTGTACTCCACCTGAGAAACGAAAGGTTCCAACTGCACTTGAGCTGTAGGAGAAATATCAACTAAATACACTATCTTAAGACACAAATTACAGCTACAAGGTTTGATGGAATCTCTCCAATTTCAGATCATATTGTTGTTAGCTTCCATGTTTTCTGTTTGTGTCCGATTTTCTTTAGAAAAGGAAATGAAACATCTCTTGTTGCCGTCAACTGATATACATTGTTTGAAATAATAAGATTAAAGAGCCTGGCCCGTATTACCTCGAAATAATTACCTAACTTTATCTGGTTTTCTTTTTTTATTTGAACATCGGAAAATATTAATCTACCTTGAATAATGATTGCTGGTTGGATCGGAAAAGTACCACTAGCACTGTGACGTCATCACGGATTCTTAGGTATTCTGGTACTAAATACTGGCAGTTGGAAGAAAAAGGTGAGACAAAAGTTTTTCGTCCAATAAGGGATACACAAAATAAACCGACTGGATTATTAGTTTACCTACTTAGGACCCAGAATATTGGTGAATCAAATGTAGAAAGTCGAATACAAGCTTATTATTAATGAATCATTAAATTATTAAGCTATTTTTATTTGTTTTAGGTTTCCAGACTGATACTTCCCCACAAAAATCAAAATTATACCGAACATTCTCCTCGTATGTAAATATCTCAACGACCTTGATATCGGCAAATCCACCTTGCTAAAATAAGCAAGGAGTAAAAGCCATTTAAAAAAAAGCTTATACGTATTCCTTTGACGGGTCTCTGACGTCCAGCTGGTCGATCTAAATGTCAATTTTTATATGGAAAATGACTCAGGACACATCACCCGGGTGGAGTCAATGTACTTGTAGTTGGTAACATACAACCTTTAATAAACACAAACAGTAAATAAAAAAAATATTAATTATCTGCACCATCAAAAGTGACCTTAGTCCTATAGGTTGGCCCTATACCTTATTCTTTTTAAGATTAGAATAATCGTAGGTACAGTAATCGTCATGCCATTTCAAGGGAAACTATTATGAAACGTAAAAAAATATAGTGTGGGTAGTTTCTTCATGTTTGAAAGTATTTAATAATCAAAAACCGGCCAAGTGCGTGTCGGACCACGCACAACGTAGGGTTCCGTGCCTATTAAAAAGGTCGTATCGTCACAGAAACCTTACTGCACTTATGTCCTTTTCTTTAAGAAAGGCAGTTTTTCAGCAATATCTCAAAACCTTTGAACCGACCTTGTTCAAAAGAATTTAATAAGCCCTATGTCCATTATTTTTTTTATATTTTTAAAATACACCGTTCAAAAATTAGAGGGGGGGGGGACAGAATTTTAGTGACTTTCGGGGCGAATATCTCCGACTCTATTCACATAATCAAAAAAATAGCTGAGAAACCTTATTTTGAAAGGCCTATCGATTGATGTGCCACACTAGACATTTTTTTAACGACAGAAACTAAATTCCTAACTGAATCAAATCGCTACATTGAAACCATCGTTACCACTAGCTCCATTACCTAATATGCGCAATAGTACTTAAATTTATAATGCTAAAATAATTAATTACTTGACATTGCCTAATTTTGACGTACGAGTATTCTTAATAAATTGTTTGTTTATATTTTACTCTTATCAGAATGTTTTGATTTTATCCGAAATTGTATTATTATGACTTTAAACAATAATTGTAATTCCTCGATTTATTTATATTTCAATGACATTTAATCAATTATTTTACTCCCTAGATCTCTTTGTGTAATAGGTTTTAAATTATAATGTAATTTAAATTGAATGTACTTATTAATAATTTCACTGTACCTCATATTATATAATGCATGTTAGCTATTAAAAAATACAACGCAGATTAGCACGTAAGGCTTGACTGTTAGTGTTAATTGTATGCAATAAATAAATAAATAAATAAATAAATAAATAAATAAATGTGTTTACAATGGAAAAAAAAATGATTTTCAGGTTGATGTATGGAGGGCGACCCTAAAAAAAAATTTGTTTTTGTCATTTAATTACAAAACTATGTAGCGGCTAACAAAATTCACCTATCCTCAAATTTTTATTCAAATACACTAAAATAGGCACGCTACACAGACATTTTACTAGAAAACTATAAGGTGTATTTGAATAAAATTTGTAGAATAGGTGTATTTTGTTAGCCGCTGCCGCTACGTAATTTTGTAAATAAATGACTAAAAAAAATTTTTTTTAGGGGGCGCTCCATACATAAAAGTTGATAAAACTGCCCGCCAGATGAAATTTCTCATCTATTGATGAAAAAGTATGATTTCTGATTAGTTACTATATAAAAAACCGGTCAAGTGCAAGTCTGGCTCGCGCACCGAGGGTTCCGTACGAAATTTCATACAACATACCCGTCTTGCCCCACCCATTAATTTTGGAAAAATCTTTTCAACGCATAGTGTAGTTATTAAGTCATTTATCGGTGCATTTTCTTACTACCTATATATCTTGCGCACTTGCGCGACCGAGGAACTCGGTATGTTTGTTGGTTTTTCAGCGATAATTGTTTATCAAGTTAATTAATTTTGATTAATTACACAGAAGTATTAAATTACAAACTTAATTAACAAATGATTTTTGAGAATAAAAAAAATACGCTAGATAGAGGTCTCGTTATACCTACTTTTCCGGTTATAATTACGTAATATTAATCATATATATATATATATATATTATTTTTAATTTTTTCACTTGGTAACTTCGGAGATAAGGGGGGAACGCTTTTTTCAACAGTTTTCTTTATAAATCTCTTAAAAATCATTTTCCATACACGTGGATTAGCTTTGTTTAAAACTATTCCAAATTTCAAATTGTCAAAAAAAATCATTAGTGAGATATTTAACTTTGTGACAGACAGACAGACGGACGGAATCGGATCATAAGGGTTCCGTTTTTACGTTTTTGGTCCAGAACCCTAAAAACATAGCATTCGAGTGATCACAGTGGGATTCATCTACAATGATTCTTATAAAAAAAAGCAAGCAGAATCGATTTTGCTGTTCAGGACTATTTAAATATTTTCAACTGTGCGACCTCTTCACAGTCATTAAAAGTGTGTAATTAATAATTATACAAACGACGCCCACTCAATATCAAACCGTAAATTTTGAACTGAAGTTGCACTTAATGACTACCCAACACTAGCGTTAAAATAACCCTTATATCATTCTTATATCGGTTCCAGCCAAGTGTTAAGGTGTTAAGAATGCCTGTAAAAAAGGTCTTATAGCGTTCTCTAACACCCTTATAACTACGAAAGAGGCCCACGAATTACAGGTTAAGGTGTTAGCTGAGAGTCTTATAACACTCTAGCTCTCACGCAGTTTAAAGTGAGCATCATACTCTTTTCTTTACCCATAAAATTATGAGACAAATATAGTCTTCCGACAAAATGGCGCAGATAGTTAGTATAGGTATTAATATTTGACAGCTATGGAGTCGTATTAATTGAAAGTGAATTAAATTGGAAGTGCGTGTGACATGAAGTGAAAACAATCTGCCCTTGTGATTTTACGGTAAGTGTATACCATGTTTCCCATCTCAATTTTAACGCGCCCAGGATTTATTAAAGATTTCTAATAAAACTTATGAACATTAAAATATACATCTAAAGTTTTTATCATTTTCTATTCTTGTTTCTTGGCCAGTGGCATGATAAATTAAGTGGCATCCATATAATGGCAAGAGTAACATAAATAATGAAGTATCTTGATGTCAAATATTGAATAACCTAATCAATTTGTAGGTTAGAGTCCACCAAAACAATGGCGAATTACCTTAAAGCTTTAGGCGTCAGTTAACTCAACTATAACGCTTATTGAGTTACAACACTCTTACAGTGTCTTTAAAGTGTATCTGCCTAACACCTTAAGCGTTAGAAAAAGTTTCAATACTTACAAGAGAGTTAATTCTGTTATAAAGTCTCTGCCTGTAGCTAGCACTCTTGTAAGTGTTTAAGTGTTAAAAACAGGTTAAAGCTTTAACATCTTAAGTGTTTTGAGTAACACTCTTATAATGCTTTAGGAGTTAATTATTTTTCTTAACTCCTTTATAACACTATTAGTTACAACTGAGAACATTATAACTCACTTATAAAGGTTAAGGTTATAATAATACCCTTAGCTGACACCCAAATGTTAGTTGGGTAGAGATTAAGGCACTGAGCCACTGAACGGAATAGGTTTTCTTAACTTTGCTCAAACTTATAATTATATTTCCTCTGCAGACCACGGATTAAATGGTGGATTATTTAGACCTTACTAGTATAATCCGGCGGAAGACCGGCTTCGCGCTGAGGGTGTTCCAGCTGCGTTCGCGCCACTATGTGCACCTCAGCTCGTTTGTGGTGCGCGTGCCGCGGCCGCTGCAGGAGACCATCGCATGTGCTGACTTCTGGCCGAAGGGTGTCGTGTTTCGACAGTTCCGGGGCAATCTGCCGAATCCTACACCTGAGATGACGATGCAACGGGGCCACGCCGTTTCGTCGCCTAAATAGTGTACCAATATACAAATACAAATACTTATATGTGTAGTGTACAAATAATTATATGTGTTTTGTCTTGTTTAGTTTCGTTCCATGACGCATTGGTTTTTTTTATTGTAATGTCGTGTTAACATGTTTTTAATAAATAAATAAATAATTTTACAAAGGAAGATAATTATATTTTGTGAAAATATTATGAACTTCATAATATTTTTTTCCTGTAGCCTCTAGGCACTCATTGTAGTTACATTATTAGCCGTAGCTACTAATTAGGGATATCTTTGATCATCATCATTAGACTAGTTTTACGGAACAATGACAATTAATTATCCAAGAATATCTGATGAAAAGGAACTCAGAGATAATCTTGCGATAGTAAGTCGACTCGATTACTTACTTAGTCAATGATAATGCAAAAAACGTAAAGTTGGCTCGTAATAAAAGCTGATTTCAAAAAGAATACTTATTTTGACAGATTTTATTGCTTAGGCCATGCCGCTCCTGCAAATCATGATTTCAAAATAACTCTCCAGCACAAACGTACCTATAGGAAAAAAAAATACAAAAGACTAAACCGAATTCATTTGTTTCATGAAAGGGAGTGATAGGCTGACAACTCGGATCCACTAAGGAAAATACCCGATGCCACTTTCCAGCGCAGTCACTGGAATCAAATACATGTCATAATGCTACCCCTTTAAACGTGTCGTAAATTTAGAACTAGAATTGTAGCTGACAAGCTACAGTACACCCTTGCAGCTATGAGTTCTCGGGTACCATTAAACGACCCTTAAGGGGATGCTTCGATTCGTTTCCCGCCTCCGCCGCCGCCGGCCATTATTCGCCTGACAGCTTGCACGTGTTGCGGAACATTACGCCTGTGTGTAAACGTAATCAGTCTTTCCCACGGACATGCGCCAAGTCTTAGCGCCATTTAAAACCTAATTTCGCTTGTGTGTGCTGGGCCCATGTAGCATGTAAAGTGTACTTGTGACTTCTGATTATGTATGATCAGAACGTAATTTATATTTAACAATTTTGAAACTGGCAGTTGAAAAACTGATAATATGAATGCCAGTCTTATGACACTGGTAAATTAACCAGTAAGATGAGTGTGTCATTTTCGTGAAAGTTTTGGTGCTGTAGGTATATACGGCTTGGTCTGGAAAAAATTACCCAAGTAAAGTAAGCTTTTTTGCTTTCGAATACAGTTTTATTTTTAATACAGTACCTTACCAACATTAAAAATAACATTTGGGGCAGCATAACTGACCAAGTTGTGACGTCGCAAAAATAATGATAATATGTACAGTCAGCAGCAGAAGTAGCTAAGCAGTCCGGGTGTTCAAAATAACCTACACACGCTCTTAATTTCTTAAGAATAAAGTCGTGTGCAGGTCATTTTGAACACCCGGCCCGCTTAGCTACTTCTGCTGCTGACTGTAAGTAGGTACCCAGTTTTTTGTCACAATAGTGTCAAAAAAGACTGTTTTCGTGTGCGATGAGGGAATTATTAATATGCTGAATATACAAGTTTGTTTCTGAGTCTTGAATGTTTTCTAATACGTATTTAAGTATATGTTTTATTGAAATATATCGTCGTCTAGAACACAAGTCAAGCTTACCTACTATGTAGCTCGTTCGATTATTAATACAGTTACGCAAAAGAGAGGCAACCACGCATAAAATATCGGGATGTTTATATTCCAAATAATACAAATGCGATAGAGATCGAGCTATTAGAACCAATCTTTGAATTTAACTTTACCCAGTCGTGCTAGTAATATGGCCATATTCATGATCAAACTTTTGTCCCCAGAAATGATGGGCCTGAACTGCTCATCAGCCCGGCGCGGCGTGGTCGGATGCCGCTGCCGATCCCGAAACGGTGTCTTCATTAGCTCCAAGTGCAAATGCAACTCCCTGGAGCTAAAAGTGTGCTCAACAGTGACCAGGCCGCCGGCGCCGCCGGCTCGAGCTCTCTCGGTTCGTTCCAATTACTGCACTTAAGCCGGTTTCATATTGGTCTGCCGTAAAGTATCGTGATGCGACAGAACGGTATCGGTTTTATACATTTATTACGGTTTCGTTAACAATCATCTGATGCGCTCTAATGCAACGTCTCCTGTTATGTTAGCCGTTAGAGCGGAACAGAGTGCATCACGTCAGATAAGTGTGAATCCGGCTTTAGACTGATTTCATTGCCTCAGTGCATCAGCATCATCGTCATCATGTCATCCGAAAGACGTCCACTGCTGGACATAGGCCTCCGCCAAAGAGTCCCAAAGTGACGTCCTGCGCCACCCGCATCTAGCGGACTCCCGCGACCAGTGCATATCTTGACCTAACTAGAGAAAACTAATCAGTGAATTTCTAACTATGATCGTGTTTATGATATCGTTGTGTATTATTGTACTTGTGAGACGAATGTTTAGTAAATTAAAGCCTCGTCATACTCACCGTGCTGGTTGGTACAGTTAAATAAAAGAAATAAAAAAATATATGTAAATAATGTAACGGGTGATTCAAGGAGAGTGCACTACATATTAAAAATAACCCTTAAATTAGGTATTATTAGGGTAATGAATAGTGCATTCTTATTGAGACACCCGTTATCATGAATGATGTGCATTCAAAACCTTACTCGAGGCAAATTAAGGGTTTTTAATAGAATTGGGTTTAATGAGACGAAGAACTGTTATTCAAATGTAATCCAAGTGAATGTAATATATGTTCAAAAATTAATAAAACAATGACGAGTTCGTTATTGCTCTAAATATAACTTGTGAGCTGTTCTTGGAGTAGATAAGAGGTCGCATACTCCACACGAGTGCAAAGCTAATTGTGATATGATGCGCACGTTGCTTTGAAGTTCCATCTCTCTTGGAATTCGGTATTGGTCAAAGGAAGCGAGTTTACAGCAAATTAAGATATGATACAATCCATCTTTGCGTGGGTCAGACATGCATTTCAGTGACGAATAACTTATACATATTTATAGAAATGTCGAAGGAAAAAAAAAAGCGCTAACATTTTTTTATCAGTGTAAGTAGACGCATAAAATTGTGCATCATTACTATACAAACAATGGTGTGATATTGTAAGAGTCGGGTGCAATGTAAGTATTAGGGGTACGGCCGGGCAAAGTGGATATATTTATTATTTATTATTGGTGAAAATATCGGAGTAATACTATTTTAATTCGTTCCGTTCTTAATTGTTAGAGAGACTGTAGACAGCTAAATATCCTCATGCCGCAAAACAACCTAGCCGCTTGTAGGTATAGACTTGCCCGTCTGTACCCTATGCGGTGAGACCGTAACCGCGAACAACCGATTGGACGTTTGTGATATCTGTATAGAATTAAGTATTACTAAATAGGTAGGTACTATCTGTTATTGTACCTAAGCGCTTATATTACAAATTGTATTACGGTGATAAACATAACTGATTAGAAGGGACAGATGGTGGGTTATCCTCTTGAAGAAAGTATTTAATATTTTAGCCTAAACAGCAACTAAGCATACGCGTCTATAGTTCATGAGACCCAGTGCGGGATAACATTTAAGTAAATATTTCTTTTTGTACGTAAGGTCAGCTAAGTAAAGAGAGGAAACTGAATTATAAGTGAAGTTCTGAGACTTCTAAGTTATTTATGATTTCGTGTATGACATAGTATGTTCGTGCCAAACTTTGTAAAGAGGTCGATCAACTTTTTCTTGTTGCTAATCTTTCCAGTTAGCGAGAAGCCAGCAATAACAGAGATGAAATATAATATAAAAAATACAACCGAATTGAGAACCTCCGCCTTTTTTGAAGTCGGTTAAAAATGGGTTTCAGTAGGTGCAATCGTAAATATCAAAGGGAAATATAATCTTAGCTGCCGGGTGACAAGAAAACGTTGATTGGGTCAAAGCATGCTCACAGTCAAGACGGCTAGCTCAAGCTGGGAAAACACAAAAGAAAACAAATCGAATGAAAAACACCATGAAAAAAAAATGTTTTTGAACCAAAATGTATGTAAATTAAATCAACATTACTTAATGTCCTTGACTCACTTCGTGTATGACTGGAGTATCTTAAAACTGTAGAAGAATAAAATGATGTCTTTTCATCATTTTGTTTTATTGTCCTCCTGCATTTCAAGACCTATGGAGTAAAACTATGTTCATCCTATTCATGAGTATTTCTACATCACATAATGGATAACGCTCTTGAAATTTGTATAAAATAACATGAGCAGCAGTGAAATAACGGATTCAGGTAAAATATGATTTGACGAAACAGTTTTATATTTCATCACTAAACAATGTTTTATTACACAAAGTATATTTAGCCCATGAAAAGCAAGTCTTCAATTTATTAATTTTGCCGAATGCCAGAACCTGGCCTTTGTTGGAAAGCGTGGATAACCAATTACTGGGGGATTTTAAGTATACACATACTTAAAATCCCCCAGTAATTGGTTACCCGTGATTTCGACCGCGTAGAGCTTTTTAATCACACTTCCATAGTACAAATTACTATCCTTTAGGGATGTTTTCCGACTTTTCCGTGACAAGAAGCTGTTTGTAAGTATCTTTATCCAAGCTTCAAACCATCCCCACACGAAGTTTCGTCTGAGTAATATGATTCTGCAGCTAAGCGTGAAATGATTACGTTATTTTCGCTTCAAAACTATTGAAATTGGTTTATTGGGAGAAGTAGAGGTATCAAATCTTTCGCGTTAATATTTTTTGTAAAGTAGGTATAGACAAATAATACTTTCTACAAATATTACTTTTACAGATCTACTTTTAGGTACCTGATACCTAGGTATTACTCTTTTTAGGGTTCCGATACCTCAAAAGGAAAAAACGGAACCCTTATAGGATCACTCGGTTGTCTGTCTGTCCGTCTGTCACAGCCGATTTGCTCCGAAACTACTGGACCGATTGAGTCGAAATTTGGTACACATATGTAAATTGGTGACCCAAAGATGGACGCGTAAAGTAAATTAATGAATTCTGAACAAGGGGGTCATTTTTGGGGGGTAAACTGGAAAATTAAAAAAAAGTTTCGCAAACTGTACCTATTGTGTGACATATCAAATGAAAGGGGTTGTTGTAAGCATGTCAGATATTTTTTTTTAATTTTATCAAAAACAGATTTGAAGTAATTTAGGAAAAAAGACGATACGACGAATACTCAAACTTCTCATAGGTTTTCCTGTAATTTTTAGGCAAGAAACTATTTTCCATATTTTTTTCAGAATTTTAAGCCTAGTAGTTTCGGAGATAAGGGGGAATGGTCAATTTTTGTCTTTTTTCCTAAATTACTTCAAATCTGTTTTTGCTAAAATTACCTATAAAAAAAAATATCTGACATGCTTACAACAACCCCTTTCATTTGATATGTCAAACAATACAGTTGACGAAACTTTTTTTTTTAATTTTCCAGTTTACCCCCTAAAAGTGGCCCTCTTGTTCAGATTTCATTGATTTACTTTACGCGTCCATCTTTAGGTCACCAATTTACATGTGTGTACCAAATTTCAACTCAATCAGTCCAGTAGTTTCAGAGCAAATTGGCTGTGACAGACGGACAGACAGACAACCGAGTGATCCTATAAGGGTTCCGTTTTTCCTTTTGAAGTACCGGAACCCTAAAAAGTGATACAAAGTACAATGATTAAGATAAACCAGATTTGAATTTTACCATCGCACAAGTCAGTTGACAATTTTTCCTCATACGAGCTGACTCGACCTCGCACTTCAAGGCGTATATTTCTCGCCCTTTAGAATTACCCGTATATTGTTTTCCCGTCTTGTGATTATTTTGGGCTCCCGCTATATAACAGCCCGGGACTTGTACTTCTGCCAAAAATGGAACGTTGTATCTTTGTTTCAGTTGCGACCACTTATTGGTCTTTTCAGTATTAGCACCGGTATACGCAAAGCGTGTTATTATGTAAATTGTTATAGCCGCACCGCGTTTTTTCCAGCACATTTTTTTGTAGGGCGCTCGTTATTATATTTTTTAAGAACGAGTGCGTGCCGCCATTGCGATAATACCGAATTAATCTTTTGAATGAATTAAATATGTAGCGGGTTGTTCTTAATAATACATTAATACATTGTTGTAATGTGAGTAATTTAACATAAGGACAGTGACAACCGGTTTTTTGGATGGTTGGTATTATATAGTGCATCCAGAATAAGTTGGCGTGATTCCACTTGAGACCGTCATTAATAGCAATAACAATAGGCGTCGCAGCGAGTGCATACTTTGTAAGCACTTGCTAAACAATTCAAACGATCTTGGTATTTTTCCTATGTTACCTTTCCGTCTAACAATTTTTGCAATCACTAAGAGAATTGAAAAATAATTTTTCAATACAGCATGTTCCAACTTTATAATAAATGTCAGAAGTGACTCTGACACTGAAATTAGGTATAACTGAAAAACTACGTATTTTAATTTCGTATTTTATTGATAAATAATTTATGTGACCTGAACGTAGCTGTTTTTCAATTTATTAATAATATTTAAAAGCATCAAGACTTGTTGGTCTGCACCAAAACAGGTAAAGCCGAACCGACTCCTTCAACATGTTTATTATGGCTCCTGCAAGTGTTTGATTTATTACCCGTATTGTTTGCGTTCAAGTGGAATCACGCCAACTTATTCTGGATGCACTATACCTAGTAGTAACATAAATCTGCAGCGTATGTGTCTTTCTTTTGAACGCTTTATATCTAAATAAACCGTTTATTCTGCACTCAACAATGCTATCAATATTGACTCTATTATTAACTATTTAGGGACCCGTCTCATACTTATGTCGATATCTTTATTATAACAACCAGAGGCCAAATCGATTCTGAAGCAGAAAAAGTTGGGTAATTGGTAAGTTGGGTAAGCTAAATTTCGTCAAAATCACCGGCTTGTTTCACGGAGATGCCACATTAAAAGTCTAAACTGGCTTCATTGAAAAGCGGCAGGCAGACTGTAGAGCTGTAGCTGTAGGCTGGCACTATTATTAGACACGCTGTATTTTATTGTAGCTCGAAAATCTTTGAAATGGGCTGCAGATGTACCAACCTTCAAATGGTAATTCGAGTCAGTTAAGCAAAGTATCACAAAGTCAGTAAAAGAAGGCACAAGAATATTAACTCAGTGTGAAGTAAGTATCGCCATGAATATTAAACAGGATTCTAACGCTAACCTCTAAAATATTACAGCGAAAACAAATTTGTCATACTCTTCATCAAATATTTAATAGTATAAGAGCTTTGGCTTTTGAATTAACCCGCATAAAATGTTTATACAGTTAATCGAAAAACCTTTTCATGGCATGTGAAGAATGATATTCTCACCTACTTTTTTACGTTTCGTGTAATTATAATGATTTTTAAACTGCTTAGATGGGTAAGGGGACAGACAAAATCTCAGTGCAATCTATAATAGTACATTGTTTAACGAGGGGCGTAAGTGAAATATTGCTAACGAGAGTCTATCAAAAGCCCGACGCCGAAGGCGGAGGGTTTTTGATGACTTGAGTTTGCAATATTCTTACGCCCGTGTTATACACAATGTTTTTCATCACAGTTGCGAGGAAATAAATAACTACAAAAGACAGAAAAATCTAAGTTTCATACAGCCGCACCAATCAAAAATTGACTACTTCACTTCCAGATCAGTGCTAGTGGAGCGCGCAACTCAATATTTCAACCAATCACAGAGCAGTATTATTGCGGGGCGGGGCGACTTGACCAACTAGATTTTTTTATTCAACCAATCACAGAGCAGAATTCTTGTGGCCCACGACCAACGAGATTTGCTTAACCAATCAGATCACACACAAACTCATAATATTCGGCTATTTTAAAAATGCACCGTGTTTATACATACGCCTTGTTGCGAGGTACATCTTAATCGGGATAAGCATATACATATAACGCACGAGTGTCGTAATGCTATAACTCACGCGTGTTTAATATCCTGGATTATTAGCCGACGTTATAAGAGGCAAGTTACGAGCAAGTGTGATGAAAAGTTTTTTACATTTTAGGCCAGCTGGTCGATCACGTAACGCGTTGTACGCGCGTCAGGTAGATCTAGAATAGAATAGAAGAATAGAAATATATTTATTTGGTGTGACAAAGAAATTACACAAGTGTATAATTACATCTGAAATGCACCAAAATGGATGCCACTCAGCATATGCCTTCAGCAATATATGCTAAAGGCGCTGGTTTTCAGGGCACCCAGAGAGAGATACAGAACTTAAAATATGGCTTATAAATATAACTTATACATAAGAAAACCTAATTAATGAGAAGGAGAGGTCGCTGGTCAATTAATTAATTCAGAGCTAAGTGTTTACAAATCAGGTCAAAGGTAAGTGATGATGAAATACAGCTGTAGGTGTGATGTCATTTACAGGTACTGAAGTTCAATTATTATAATCTAAATGTCAATTATTATATGAAAAATTACAGTCGTATCTACCTAACGCATTGTACGCGCGTCAGGTAGACCTAAATGTCACTTTTTATATGGAAAACCGGCCAAGTGCGTGTTATTTTTTTTGACTTTTTTTAGTGACTTTCGGGGCGATTATCTTTTCGCCGAATTTACGTTAAGCTTAATCATCTTAAGGCATAAATTTTTTGCCATAAAATTAAAAAGCATAAACATAGAAAGCATAATCATCACAAAGACTAAGCATAAATACAAAAAGTCATAATGTCATCAAATGCTGCAAATTAAATTTGATCCACTTCCCGTTAACCGATTGAGCTGAAATTTTGCGTACCTACATGCAAACAATGCAATATTATGATGACATGGTACTGATCTGATGATGGAGTTGGAAGGCGGCCATAGGAACTTCGCAATGAACGACACAACCTCATCGAGTTTGGGCTCGTTAGAATCGTCTCAATGAGTAGTTGATGACGGTATACAGAAAAGTATGCCGACTGTACTTTTCTGTATACCGTCATCAACTACATAAAAGCTTGTGAAGCCTTGTACTAAAAATTAAATTTTTGACAGAAACTTATTTTCTTGCTCAGGCCATTATTCCTATATTTAAACAGTAGGGGTTTTATTAGGCATGGTCTTGCGCTTATGTTTTAAAATTAAGAAGTACGGGTATCTAGGTACAAAGTTTACTTACTCCACAAATTTTTTCCACATCACCGAGAATAGTGGGAGAAAATGGAGCGCTGATTGCACCACGAACACTGTACTGTACTATACTTTTTACCTCTTGACCCGTAACAATTTTTACGGTACGGTACTTACGTAGTATTTACCACTACCCAAAGGTGAAAGAGATCAATCTCTAAAGATAAGATCGCCTGTTGTTTCACCTTTTTCTCCCTGAATCTTTCTTTATTCTTTTGTTTAAGATTGTGTTGTATTGTATTTGTATTAAGTATGTTGACTCAGTCGTTGAAAACTTTGATAAACCACCGTCAAAGTTGGGTCAGAGGGGTACCTAATTGCATAAATAACGACCATTAGGACAAATACAACTGTAATTTTCCCAAACAAAAAATTACATTTAGATCTACGTACCGTTCGTACGACGCGTTGCGTAATCGACCTAAAATTCACTTGCACTATATTTTCTACGGATTACAACATTTCAAACAGCCAGATTTTGCAGTCGTATTGTCACTGAAACAAATCGGATTTCGTTTCAAGAATTACAGATATAAAATCCAGGGGTCAATATAAGGCAGTGACGAGTTATTAAATTCCATTGGAGCTAATAAGCGCCTGTCCCAACGGGGGTTGATGGATTGGAATTTTTATTTGTTCCAATTAATTGACCAGTGCAATATAGAGCCAAATTTTCTCTTTGGCAAATAGTACGTCTACGAAATAAGTACAAAGTTAAATTGGACCTTTGTTGTGGCCTGGATCCTTTATAAATCCGGAGCGCAACTGGGAAGGTCTATTTTTCCACTTAGAAAAGAGGTATCTTTGATAGAAAATAACCTCCTCATAAGGCATTTCTTCACAGAGCGCGGTATCGGGTAATAAAACCTCCCATCTGCGGCCGTCTGTCATTAACAGCCCCTAAAACAATTTCTTAGTAACACCATAACCCTAATAGGCACATTGCGTTACGTTTTTACGTTCTGCAAAATTACCGAGATTATGTTTATGCGCATTTGTGCCGATGGGGTGTTCACAATCAGAGTTTTCTTAATTAAATGACAGGCAGCCAATATTACATAAATCCATAAAAAATATTAACGCTCGAAATTTACATCGGAGTATTCGTTCAGACACTAATTATAACTTATAAAAATATTCAAACGTTATTTTTTATCGTCTGAAACTCAGCTTATTCCCGGCGCAAAGTTATGTCGTGTGGTATGAGTCAAGTCGGAGAGTCTTGTGGGGTCTAAAGGACTGGCTGTTGCGATAAAATTTGCAAGCTATGGACTATTTGTTTAGAATATATTAATGTTTTTTAACCGACTTCGAAAAGGAGGAGGTTCCACCTATGTTTCACTGTATGTTTTTTATGTATGTTCACCGATTTTTCGGTCAATTGTGGACCGATTTTCAAAACTCTTTTTTTAATCGAAAGAGTATACTTCTCAGGTGGTCCCATTGTCACCAAGTTAGGATCTAATTTTTTTTTTTTTTAATTTTTTAATTTATTTATCTAAAGTACAAAACAATTACCAATGTTATATTACTCGCCAAACTGCGATAACAGTTTGTTGGCGAGACCGCGCTCATTTTAACTAGTGTTAAGTACCTACGTTAAAACTATGTTATGTATGCTATGTGAACTACATATAATCTTAAACACTAACTTACACACTAAACATGACAATGCCTGAACACTTCACCCCTGCACTTAAAGTGCTATACTTTACAATTATTTATGTGTTTAATTATTTTTTTTTAATGATGGAATCCTAGGGAAATTGAGGGAAATCCTCAAACTTTATAGGTACGCGTGTAGTGATTTCGGTATTTTCTATTATAACTCGTGTATTTACCCCTCGGAAATCGCAATCGTGGTGAAGTGACGATGAACATAACAGATGACTTATGGAATTCCTCAAGGCTGTAAAGTACGTCGAAGATGATTGCATTTAAGTAGCAACTAACGATAATGGAGTGTCAATTCTGATATCCTTCAGGAATCGACGGAACTCCTCAAATATTATCAGCCCACATATAGCGACTTGGCCTTTTTCTGTAATAATCAACGCATTTGTTCTCGAAAAGCAGTTCATGTGGTAAATTGGAAAGGAAATGTGGAAATGTTTCATGTACCTATGTGGCTTGGCGAAGTACTGAATTGAAGTCGGTTTAAACTTTGTTTTTAAAGTAATAAATTATATACTATTGCAATGCCAAACACGCAGACGCTCTGCCTGATGGTACATACCGTATCCTATGGACGCTTGCAACTCCAGAAGAATCATAAGAGCGTTCCCGACTGTATATTGATTTGAGAATTCTTTGCGTTGACAGTTAGAGACAAATGCAAGTACCTCACTCAAACAGTTAGAGACAACTAGGGTTAAAGTTCTAAAAATCATTTAATATCAAATCAACATACTTAAAAGTAATAAATCAACAAACACAGTTGTTAAATATATTAAGTATTTACATATATAATATCTTGTTGATTTAATCAATGAGGTTCACTTACCACATGTAAAAATTAACTTTTAATGAGGTTTGATTTCTGTTTTGTCCCTTCTCCCCCCGTTTTACGGTATTTTATTGCAATCTACCTTCCCAATAACCCTGTGACAGGAATATGTTGAATTACAAATAACCCTGTTAAAAATGGAGTGGACTTTAATTTATTGCATTAATTATTACAATACAATACAAATCCTCTTTATTGCACACCTCACACAAACAAAGCAGTTACAGAGAGAAACAATACAATAACATGTAGGTAGAGGTAGACAACAGGTTATTAATACAGTTATTCCAAATAAAACTAGTGGCTCTGTGAGCTGTAGAACTCGCGAGCCAGTATTAAAAAAAAACACACACACTAACGGAATCGACAAAAAATTCTATAGGTACCTACCCTAATTATTGAACTTGCTCACAAAATTTCAAAAGAATCGGCTGAGAAATGCGACCTGTAGGAGAACAGCCGTACATCTGGACATCCGGATATATGTTTTTTTGGCACAAGCTCAAACGGAGTACTTCGTTTGCTTCGCTCGCTAGTTCAATAAAATATCTTGCATTCCTTAAGCCTTTTCGATTCATAAGTTGACTGGATTTAGAGATTTCTGTACACGAAAACGATACATTTTTATTTATACATGCCGAAAATAAAGCGAGTTTTACGTTAACCGAAAACAGATATTTTAGCTGGCATCCCTTTGCTTCAGTAAAAAGGGGCAAGATTGCCTTCCGCTTCTATTTCCGGCCACTAGCCATATTGAGGGAGCTATTATGACACTAGTAAAAGTAAAAGCAGTAGGTAAGATTTCCAATTTCGACAGACAAGACCTTAAATAAATAAATAAACGCTTTAGGAGATACGGTGCCACGGACAGACACACGTATACACATCTGTCATTTAAAACACCACTCGTTTGCGTCAGGGGTAAAAAGTTTCCTCAATGCTGAGGATCGTGACATCATGTCCTTCTTGTTGACCAGACTGTTCCATAAGCTCCTATCTCCTCATGTATGACCTCGTACAGATGTAGTTTACATTTTATCTAGTAATTAATAACTAGGCTCTGTGAGCTGAGAGAAATGCGACCTGTAGAGGAGAACACCTGGACAGCGTGACAGACACCGGACATACGGACGATTTTCGGCCCAAGCTGAAGCATAGAACTTCGTTCGCTTCGCTCGCTCGTTCGATTACATTGATATAAGTAATTCTAACTTGATCCGCATTTCAGGAGAAACTAATGTATCTAGAACTAGAATCGTTTTAACACTGACCGGACCTGCTCCACCGGCATCCAGCGGACTCCCGCGACCTTTACCCTACGGGTCTACCCACGCTGCGCTTTCCGGTACGTGGTCGCCACTCGAGAACCTTTCGCCACCGATGGCCACGTTGGGGCCAACGTGGCCATCGGTTCTAGCGTCAAGCGGTTTAGGCTACAGGAGGCCACAAAGAAACAGACATACATACATACATACATACATACATACATACATACATACATATATATATATATACATACATACTTACATACACTTGAAAAACATTACCCTCCTCCTTTGGCAGTCGGGTAAAAAGCATGATGATATGATGTACTCCATTTTATTAATTGCCTGACAAAGTAGGTAATAAACTGCTTTTGGCTGTTAATCATTTAAGGAAATACCTATTTAACGTTTACCTAAATGTCTTATTTTACATGGAATTAGAGATTGAAGAAATTCACAACGAAACTTTATCAACCGCTTTTCGTACTTACATTTTTAAAGTTACGCATTTTTAGGGTTCCGTAGCCAAAATGGCAAAAACGGAACCCTTATAGTTTCGTCATGTCCGTCTGTCCGTCTGTCCGTATGTCACAGGCATTTTACTCGAAAACTATAAGGTGTATTTGAATAAAATTTTGAGGATAGGTGTATTTTGTTAGCGACTATATAGTTTTGTAATTAAAATGACAAAAAAAAATTTTTAGGGGTGCACTCCATACATAAAACTAAAAGTCAAATTTTTTTTTTTCATTGTGACCCCCCATGTGGCACATCAATCGATAGGCCTTTCAAAATAAATATAAGGTTTCTTAGCATTTTTTTTGATTAAGTGGGTAGAGTCAGAGATAATCGCCCCGAAAGTCACTAAAATTCTGTCCCCCCCCCTCTAATTTTTGAACGGTGTATTTTAAAAATATGGAAAAATTCATGGACATAGGGCTTATTAATTTTATTCACCGGAAATTGTTTTGAACAAGATCGGTTCATGAGTTTTCGAGATATTGCTGAAAAACTGCATTCCTCAAAGAAAAGGACGTAGGTGCCGTAAAATTTCTGTGACGATACGACCTTTTTAATAGGCACGGAACCCTTCGTTTTGCGTGGTCCGACACGCGGCCAAGTGCGGTTTTTTTATTAACTATTTTATATACCGATGTTTTTACATTTAATCTAATAATTCTTTTGTGAAATAAATTTCTTTCTAATGATAGATTTTATCATAAACATGGTCTCATCTTGGAATATACCTACTTTATTCTACTTTCGTTGAATTCGGTCTAAGGGACAATCAAATTAATTCAGATTGGTTGCCCGCGAATGAAACACAAAAATTCAAAATCATAAAATTTAATTAAGTACCGACGCTTTAATCATCCTCCGATCCTTAATAAATTTGTTTTGTCCCTCATTATAATATGTTTTTAATTGGAAAGTTTTGATTATATTACAAATTACGAAAATTTCCATTATAGAGACAACGACTCTATAATGGAAATTTTCGATTAAAGTAATTCGTTTAGTCGGGGAAAACTCTCAGACAGTTTTCTTAAGTACCTTGCTTCAATAAAATGGTGAATCAAGCTAGATCGGTGTCGTCCTGATGAACGATAATCCAATTTAAAGTTTCGATTGATCTTTATTATTCATGTCTGTTTAGGACCTACAGTATAATTTTCCAAATATGTTAACTTTAGTCGAAGTTATTACCGAACCATATCACAATAATAATGTCATCCAATTACAAGTTATTGGCATATTAGACGAACAGTAATATGAAAGTACCTATTTCTCAAAATACATGCGATACTCTTCTATGCGAAAGTTTAATTTTATTCTGTCTTGTAATAATTCTTAATGAAAAAACTTAAGGGCACAAGCGTTTTTCCCTGACATCGTCAACTTCCAATAAACGTGTTTCGCCTTGCGAAAATGTTCTTTGTGATAAGATTTCCTTTACATATTGCGCATTCCAGTCACTATGATAACAAAATATGTTCATTGGCATTGGCACAAGTGTTGGTGATTTAATAAAAATTGCAGAAATGAATAATCGTTTTCGCAAAGCAACGCGATTTCTGTTTTATTTATGGAAATATGAAGATTGATAATATTAATACCTATGACTAGAAAGTGTAGGCAATTTGACACGACGTTCGTGTTTACGTGCTAAGTAAAATGTGATTCGTACCACCATAAACTTGTCATTCGTGACGTTTATTGGCAATTTCATGGAGAGTTATCTGCGGTGGGATAAAATAGATTATATAATTCATATAAAATATACGCGTCACGTTTAAGACAAGGATTATGAAATAAAAATACGTACAATTGATTTGACTTGTAGCAAAATAAGCCACGCCTAGAAAACTGAGTTTTCGGAATAGGTAAATAAAAGAAAACCCATGATTCAAGAAAATCTTTTCACGTTTCAATTAATAAGTTGATTCCATGATTTGACCTTTCACTAATCTTTCCCCTAGTTATTTATACTTTCCAACAGTATTGCCCTACAACCGATATTATACATTCAAGATGTCCGTAGTCATTGGGATTTATGCCCTCAAATCAAAGGCAAATTAGTTTGTCATCATTTAATTGTTAGCTATCTATCCTAATTGCAATATGATTAAAATTATTGATAAAATGGCGGTGCAGCATTAGAAACGACGCCTTTGGCTTTTTTATAACAATAATAATGTTTCCTTCAAGTCTAAGAAAAAGCGAGCAAAATTAGCTCCGCCCGGCCGACAGATCAAATGTTGACGTCACGCCATTGATGAACAGCATTCTACAGAGGCTGAAACGTGGTAATGTAAGCACCCATCCTGAGAATTCGTGCCGATACCGTTCGCCTGGCGAGTGACACCTAGGTGTTTGAAATACATTCATTACACAAATATTTGGAAGGTCGAACCGTTTCGTGGAAAGCCAGCCATCTAGCCTAGTCTCAGTTAACAGATAAATATTGAGTAAGTATTATGGTCGACTTCAAAGAGATGTGTACGTTTTTGCACCTTAATATTTTGTAGTAACAAGGTGTATGCGGGCTGGGTTTCCGCAACTCGACGTCATAAATGCGCCTATTTTGCGTATTAGTAACAAGGTAAAAAAAAAGTGTGCATTTTGCATCGAAGCGCTTTTTTACCTTTTTTTTTTGTAACAAGGTAAAAAAGCGCTTCGATGCAAAATGCACACTACACGCAATATGCGCCAACTAGTAAAAGCACAATGGTGCATGTTATTACTGGAAAATATTTCCCTTTCGGATACCAGCGCAATCTTTTAGTACCTACGTTTATGGATGTCCCCTGGACCCCAAAACTGCCAGAAGGCAATCTTTGAAGAGTCGGTCTCTCCAGTAATGACGTCATCATACAATGATGTAATATAAAAAACCGGTCAAGTGCGAGTCTGACTCGCGCACCGAGGGTTCCGTACGAAATATCATACAACACACCCGTCTTGCCCCACCCATTAATTTTGGAAAAATCTAAACAACGCATAGTATAGTAAAGTCATGAGCATGACATGAGTACCTACAGCGCCATTTATCGGTGCAGTTTGTTACTAAATTGCGTGACCAAGGAACTCTGTATGTACAGTAAGGGAAATGTATTCACGTACCACTGTAGAACCCTGTCGCTATTGACAGGCCGCCGTCACTCAAACTCGAGCGGTATGTTACCTTATTGCGATAGGGTTCTACGGTGGTACGTTAATACATTTCCCTTACTGTATGTTGGTTTTTCAGCGATAATTCTTTATCAAGTGAATTAATTTCGATAATTCTTTTTTTATTTGCTAGAAGGTACTTTCAAAACACTTTCATACGAATTTGATGGCAAAAAATTAAACACAGAGGTATTAAATCACAAACAAAATTAACATATGATTTTTGAAGAATAAAAAAAAAAACTACGCTAGATAGAGGTAGCATTATACTTTTCCGGTAATATTCACGTTAATATTAATAATATATATTATTTTCAAATTTTTCGCTTGGTTAACTTCGGAGATAAGGGGGGGAATGGTATTTTTTTCAACATTTTTGTTTATAAATCAAAATTTTACCACTGTAGAAAAGAAAAACAAAACTGTTTTAGAATGTACAATTCAAGCCCTTTCATATGATACCCCACTTGGCCTACTAACTAGACTTTGAATTTTTGCCCCCCCACTTATCCGCCCTTTTTTATACAAATTAAAAGTATATATTAAAATTTTTCATTTTCCATACACGAGGATTAGCTTTATTTACAACTATTCCAAATTTCAAATCGATAGCATTAGTAGTTCTTGAGATATTTGACTTTGTGACAGACAGACAGACGGACGGAGTCGCATAAGGGTTCCGTTTTTACCTTTTTGGTCCGGAACCCTAAAAAGGTCGATATGTTGTCTATACGAAATTCCATGTTTAAAAATGGCCACCAAATTTGACAGGTGGGTCGTTCTTCTTTTTTACCGACAATGAACCGAGGTTTTTCTGTTTTTTTGGGTTTTGAACTATCAAAAATTGTAGTTTTGAAGTGCGATTTAAAAGAAAATGCATAGGTTTCTTCATTAGAACTAATTAAAGTTTCCTTTCCGGCCAACATAAATATTTTTTTACGATTGGTTTAAAAAAAAATATGTGACAAAGTGGACTCTTTCAGTGGGGACCACATTTTGGTTTACCACTCTGTCACGGCATTCTACAATAAAAAAAAATGTTAAAAAAAATGCTAGTTAGAGAAAGTGAAATATTAAATAATACCAATTAATAAAATAATATGGAAGTTCATTTGAACATTATAAAACCGTAATAGTACATTGTTTTACAAGTACGGCAAGATATGAATTACGAACGAGAGTCTATTAGAAGCCCGACGCCGGAGGCGGAGGCTTGAATGATGATGAGCAAAGACCCTTCTGCATATAGCCACGATTTAAAATCATAGTTAAAAATATTTTACACGGACACTAAATTGCTACATTAAAGTTTTTGAATCTTTATATCATTCTGTTAATCATATTTTATTCGTGTTTTTACGTTTAAATTATTTATAAATACGTTTTCAAACATCGTGTTTGAGTTAAAATCTCCTTGCTTTATAACTCACGTAAGAGTGACAAATACAATTTAAGAAAAAAACCACTACGCCCGTGGGCGTAATAAAGGCTATTACAGCTCTGTATGCGCCCTGCGTTATGAAGCCCTTTACGAGCAAGTGTGATGAAAACATCATTACTCAAATGAGATGCCGTAATAGGTAAGACGAAGGAAAGGCTATTGTCGGTCGAAAAGAAGAACGACCCAGGTAACGTTTCTATTGACGACTCGAAACTGAGGCAAGTTGTGCCAATTGACACAATTTTAGGGTGGCATTTTTCGAGCGCGTATAACCTATCTACCTCTTTTTAGGGTTCCGATACCTTAAAATGAAAAAACGGAACCCTTCTTTCTTCTTTCACTCGGTTGTCTGTCTGCCCGTCTGTCATAGCCGATTTGCTCCGAAACTATAGGAGCGATTGAGTTGAAATTAAGTGCACATATGTAAATTGGTGACCCCAAGATGGACGCGTAAAGTAAATTAATGAACTCTGAACAAAGAGGCCACTTTTGGGGGGTAAACTGGAAAATTAAAAAAAAAAAACGCAAACTGTATTGTGTGACATATCAAATGAAAGGGGTTGTTTTAAGCATGTCAGATTTTTTTTTTTTTATAATTTTAGCAAAAACAGATTTGAAGTAATTTAGGAAAAAAGACGAAAATTGACCATTCCGCCCCCCTTATCTCCAAAACTACTAGGATTAAAAATCTGAAAAAAAGTATGGAAAATAGTTCCTTACCTAAAGATTACAGACAAAACCTATAAGAAGTTTGAGTATTCAAAAACAGTTATGAATTTTTTCTAGACACACGGCAGTGTGTCCGCCAAGTTCGAGCAAAAAAAAGCGCCACACCGGCCGTGGGTTATATTACACGAACCATTTCGGGCCAATTTCGACCACCCTATAACTCAAAACATATTTTATCTACGCATATGAAATTTCGAGTGTCTGTTGACATCCCCTTAATTGTCTAGAATACAAAATCACTATCAGACAGAAAATCGCTATTTTTACTATACACTCACTGACTCATCAAAAACCTAGACCACTTCCAATGGTCGTACTGACTTGAAATTTGGCATGGAAATAGGTCTTAAGGTCAAAGTAAAGGGAAAAATCTGAAAACGGCCAAGTGTGAGTCAGTTTTAAAAATAGCGAAGGTGTAACTTTGTTCTACTATGAAGTCATAATGAACTAAATGGGTCTATCTTCCAATGGTCGTACCGACCTGAAATTTGGCTCGAAGGTTTGTCTTTAGGTCGAAATAAAGTTAAAATCTGAAAACGGCCAAGTGTGAGTCAGTTTCGAAACCAACGAATGTGTAATTTTGTTCTACTATAAGTAGGTATGTAGTGGAAATGAGATAAGACTTATTTAAATTTAGATACATACCAATTTAAGACAATGCATGTTTGTCTTAAAGACAAGAACAATAAAATTGTTCACCACTCTGTGTGTGTCTGTTGCGCGAACCGAACCCACGATTTACGAAGTGCAAAGGAGGTCACTAGGTACACTAGGTGCGCTAAATCAGTCAAACAAAAATGAAAAGACTATTTTTTCTCGCATAGTCTAAATAATTTCTAATTTTACGGCTAGATCCTAGCCAAATAAAGGCTCAAGAAAGTTCTATTATAGAATATAACCGACTACGTACATTATACCGCCCTGACTTGGCAAGTTTCAGTTAACAGAAAACGTGTAAAAAAAATCCAAGTTTTTTTTTTTTTTGTAAATACAATTTATCAACATAATAGCTTACGCCATGGCGTTGGTAAACTTAAAGTAACTTAGTAAGTACATACACATCGTACAATGAATAAAGATAAATCATAAAGGTAATAGTAACAATTAAAAATAGTTTTCAAAAAACTGTAAAATAGTCGGGCGAAGTTTGCTCCATTTACAGGCAAACAGGTCGCAATTCGGTGCATAAGAAATTGAATGGGCAATGCGCTCTAGCGTGTCAGCTGTACAAGACAGTATATAAGATGACAAAACGAAAAAGCAGACAGTGCAACGCAAGCGTAGAAAAAAGAATTAGACGCTTCGTATAAAGGGTATAGTATAAAGTAAAGTTTTGACGACCGAATAGCCTAGTGGTTAGAGAACCTGACTATGAAGCTTGAGGTCCCGGGTTCGATTCCCGGTCGGGGCAGATATTTGTATGATGAATACGAATGTTTGTTCTCGAGTCTTGGATGTTTAATATCTATTTAAGTATGTATTTATCTATATAAGTATGTTTATCCGTTATCTAGTACCCATAGTACAGGCTTTGCCTAGTTTGGGACTAGATCAATTGGTGTGAATTGTCCCAGATATTTATTTATTTATTTATTTATTTACATACCTAAGTGGAATGAGTCATTTCCTAAAGCAAAAGTGATAAAAACATAATAAAGAACCTACACCTAACAAAAATAAATGAAATCCCATCAAAAACATAAATGTGAAAGGCTGCCAAGTTCGATACTATGGGAATGCTTCGCCTATAAAAGAAGTGAGATCTGAATAAGTACTAAGTTCCATAAAACAACCTCAAATCATAAATAGTTATAGGAATGCACACTTGACTTCCAGCAGTTTTAAGGTACATTTTGAATAAGTATCACGTTACATAGAAATACCTAAAATTATAATAGTCATAGAAACGCACACCGGTTTTTTTAGCAGTTTCCTGATAACATTTATTATTTTCAGTACTTTTTAATGATGTAACTTGGCAAGTTTTAATAGAAAATTATATACTTGACACATTGCAGTCCAAAGGTGTCGATTCGTTGCATTGAAAAGGTGTGTGGTGTGTGAAAACTTGCCAAGTAACATCATTAAAAAGTACTGAAAATAATAAATGTTATCAGGAAACTGCTAAAAAAACCGGTGTGCGTTTCTCTGACTATTATAATTTTAGGTATTTCTATGTAACGTGATCCTTATTCAAAATGTACCTTAAAAACTGCTGGAAGTCAAGTGTGCATTCCTATAACTATTTATGATTTGAGGTTGTTTTATGGAACTTGGTACTTATTCAGATCTCACTTCTTTTATAGGCGAAGCATTCCCATAGTATCGAACTTGGCCGCCTTTCACATTTATGTTTTTGATGGGTTAGATTATATCGGAACCCTCACCACGCGAGTTGAACTCGCACTTGTCCGGTTTTTTATATTACATCATTCTCATCATAATCGCCGCGGTTGCATGACTGCATGTACGGGGTATCAAATGAAAACTCAACTCACAAAACGAGTTACAAACTACCACATTGTTCAAAATTCTTTCGATTTTTCACAAATCACAATATTACTATCGCTACTTGCGGGTTGATCACGTAACGAATTGTACGCGCGTCAGGTAGATCCAACTGTCATTTTTCCTTACGTTTAGATCTACCTGACGCGCGTGTACAATGCGTTACGTGATCAACCAGCTACTCTAACTAAATGCGCTCTCTCAAAAGAATGAAGGGTCATTCTAAAATAAGTGACAGCGTATGATAAATGTTTGAAAAAAACCTTTTATGAATAGTTAATGTTTCTATCTATTTGTAACGTACCATATTTGTAAAAGGGAACGGAATATTCAAAATAGTGAAGAAATCATGGCATCTTGACGTTTTGGAGATACAGGTTAAAGTTTCACAAGACAGGTTAGAATAGAACCGATGACAGTTTGAAGTACTTATAAAAGAACAGACAACTTTTGAAGAGATTTTGTAAAACAAAATAGCCTATTGACCATATATCTCCTCAGCAATTAGCTTACAAAATTACCAAAGTCTATTACATAAATTTAGGCCAGTAGTAATTACGTTGATATTAGTAACACATTAGTGAATTTTAACCTATTTTTTTAAAGAGGTAGATATAGCAAACAGTTTTTCGACGCTTTAAAAAAATATCATGACATCTAAGATCCTAAGTGATATTTTTATTACAATGTTTGATCACATAAAATTGATTTAATTATATGGGGCTAACTCCTTCCCTGTGTTCATTTACGGGGTAGGGCCTTCAATCGTCTAACTGCACTGCTAATACTAACTAATAACTATGAACACTAATCAAATGAATAGGTGTGACTCCAACGTCAAAGTGCCTAGTCATTCGTAGGTACCGCGTAACTTCCACTGTAATTGAGTTGCATACATTATAATACGTTTTAAACAGAATATCAAAAATTCCACACACATTAGTTTGACCAAGTTTTAAATAGCTAGCTAAAAAATACATTCTTTGCCTTATAAATAGTCTAAGTTTATTTTACCTATTCACGCAATTGACACACAATTTATAACTTTGTTTATTTTGCTAATGTATATATTTTATGATCGATTGTAGGTATATAATAGTAGATTGTATGACAAGGGGCTAAAATAAGCCATATTAACACGAGATGGATATTTTTCCGAGCGAAGCGAGGGAAAATAATTCGAGGGGTAATATGGCTTTTAGACCCGAGTTATACACTCTACTTTTCACTTCGACTGCGAGAAAATAGTAAAACAAAGATTATCCATCCACAATCAATAACAAACACTGCGAAGAGATTGTTCAATTTAGCGTGAGGCGTTTTCTTTTTTAATGATTTGGAATTAGGGACTAAAAAACACCTGATGTTTGATTGGTCGATTTTAATATGTAGCTGTATTCTGGTTGGTTGATAGCAAAGAGAAATGTTTTTTGAAAGAGTTGTGATTGGTGGATTTAAATGATTTGGAATTAGGGACTAAAAAACACCTGATGTTTGATTGGTCGATTTTAATATGTAGCTGTAGTTATTCTGGTTGGTTGATAGCAAAGATAATGTTTTTTGAAAGAGTTGTGATTGGTGGATTTAATATGGTGAAGTGTTTTGATTGGTCAAAATAAATGTGCTAAAAATCATAAATATGTATACATACATATTTTCCCTAGGGGCTAAATGTACTACTTTAGCCCCGCTTATTAAGCCTAATATGACACACTTTTCGAGCATGAGATGTGAAAACAAATATATTTAATTAATATAGTATAATTAACACATTATATGCCTGGTAAAACCCCATCGAACCATTAAATGATTGAATTACCTATCGCATAATATTTACGTTGATTATTAACATTTACGCCAACACTTACCTACGTATTTTGTCGTTTATTATTTTTAACTTTATTTGTAATTTTTATGTCATTACTTAATTCGTTTTTGTTAAATTATTTGACGAGATTAATAAGAAGTCGTGTACATTGACCTACAGTAAGTCATATTGTATTTTGCAATGGTTGCATTGTGGGCATTCTTGCACCGAGAAGGGCTATTAGATAAGAGTTTGTATATTAGCTACGAGTAGGTACATAGGTTAAGATGATATTTTATTATTTGCTTATTTTGTTTTTGTTTAAATTATGGTCATTTTAACAGTATTGGTTCTTTATATTGTGAAATGAAAAGATCTAATATCTTATTTATAACACCTGTGATACCTACTACTACCGCTACTAAATATTACAATATTTGAATGAGCGAGCGTAGCGAACGAAGTCCTCCGGTTTACTTTGGGAAAAAAATTGTTTCGTACGTCCGGCGTATGTGCGGCTGTTCTCCACTACAGGTTGCAATTCTCAACCGATTCTCGTAAAAAGATTGCGAGCGGGTGCAATGATTGTGGGTCGTTCTTCTTTTTTACCGACAATGAATCGAGGTTTTCCTTTTTTTTTGGTTTTTGAACTATCCAAAATTGTGATTTTGAAGTGCGATTTAAAAAAAAATGCATTGGTTTCTTCATTAACACTAATTAAAGTTTCCTTTCCGGCCAATATACATATTTGTTTACGGTTAGTTTTTAAAAAAAAAATGTGACAAAGTGGACTCTTTCAGTGGGGACTACATTTTGGTTTACCACTGTGTCACGGACTTCTACGATAAAAATACGTTTAAAAAAATGCTAGTTAGAGAAACTAAAATATTAAATTAATACTAATTAATAAAATAATATGGACGTTCATTTTCGAACATTATAAAACCGTAAAATCATTACTCAAATGAGATGCCGTAGTAAGACGAAGGACAGGCTATTGTCGGTCGAAAAGAAGAACGACCCTTGTATAGTTTTTATGCGTTTCAGTTTATCGGAATTAAAATAAAAGTTTTTTTAAGACATGCTCGCAAGTTATATACAGCTCACAGAGCCAGTAGTTATATTTTTAGTCACTGGAAAGCAGATTCAATGATATTTTATGATAATAAAATACAACATATTACTTCTTTTAACACGTTTCTCTCATCAACCGCTTATAAATAAGACCCTTCTCCTCGAGCTCTGCTCGGGTGAAAAATAGAGAAAATACGGAGAAAATGAATTTCCCCAGACATGAGACCAAGTTAGATCGATTACGAGTATCAGCCCCCGTAAACCCCCATATTCTTATTGAAATCGTTCAAGCCGTTTTCGAGAACGTGATTTCAAATATTTAAATATTTGTATATTAAAAAAATTAAAAATAATAATTATATAAATAGCAAGTTTACATGTGTCAATAAAATCACACTTAGTCAAATTACCCGCCCCGTGTCAAATATTACTCGTTTATTAGGCCTCACGCGTTACAATACAAAAGGTCCAATGAAACGACACTTTGCTTCACGCTTGCGCTGAAATATCTTTATTTTCGACACCTTCGAAAGGTTTTGTCCTAACGTCCTTTGTCCCGAAAGTTACACCTTCACGCGCAATTTAAAATAAAAGAACTGGAGTGCTTTCAAAGACGTTTTACTTTAAAAACGCATAAACAATCTTGCCAAATTAAAGAAACTTGGAAAAACTAAAAACACTAAAGTGTCTTTCAAATTGTTTGGGTACAGTGACACTTCAAAAGTCAAAGTCAAAGAAAGTCAAAGTGATTTATTCTTCAATTTAGGCATATTACATGCACCTATGAATGTCGATAAACTACCACCGGTTCGGAAAGTAAACTGTGATATATGTGGGTAATCATAAGTTGTATTTATATGTTTAGGGTAGAATATAATTCTTTTGTCTGGGATTAAACTCGCTAGCTGCAAGACGTTGTTTTATTAGCTCATCCGTAATCCGAAGATATCTAGCACTAGATTATTCAGTGGCGACGAGGATGGGATCGGACTCGAGTGCGTGTTATTGTTTTGTGTTGTTTTGTGACGCGAACGGTGTAATAGGCACCAAAGTGACAATGTCGGTGGGCAAGATTGCCGAGTTCAATGTAGCAACGGACAACTGGCGCCTATATGTCGACAGATTAGAACAGTATTTCGTGGTAAATAAAGTGGATAAAGACATGTACGTTCCTACTTTAATAACCGTTATGGGTGCGGATTGCTATGAACTATTGGTTAATTTGTGTACGCCGGACAAACCTATTTCGAAGACGTTCACGGAGGTGACGAACATTCTAGAACGTCACTTACAACCGAAACACAGTGTACTTGCCGAGCGGTACAAATTTAGGCATAGAAAACAATCTAGCAACGAAAGTATTTCGGAATATGTGGCAGTGCTTAAAAAAAAGTCTAAAACGTGTGAATTTGGGACTTGGTTGGAAGAGAGTCTACGTGATCAGCTGGTATGCGGAATGCGTAGCGAGACGATACGGCAGCGGCTATTTACCGAGGAAGGTTTATATTTCGAGAGAGCATTCAAACTGGCTGTTAGTATGGAGGCAGCGGAGAGGGATGCGGCGGTTGTGGAAGGTCGAGAGAGGTCATCGAGCGGGGCCGTCGACTGTCAGGCCGTAACAGGGTTCGCGTCGCGCCAGGTGAAGGGACCGTGGGCGAGCGACACCAGATCGAGAGGGTCGGCAGTATCGCGACCGTACCGAGTGGCGAGTACCAGCGCTGGGCGCGGCGGGCGCGCCGGCTTCCGCGGCGCAAGGGGAGCGCCAGCGGCGGCGGTTCGAGCGTCGCAGCAGTGTACGGCGTGCGGCGCGGGGCATGATGCCTCAACATGTCGGTTCACACGCTACGTGTGCAAGGTCTGCAACCGGCAAGGCCATCTCCAACGGATGTGTCCGTACATGGCGGACCAGCATTGTGTGGAGGCGGCGCCGGTGGACGAGTACGCTGAGCACTACAGCATAGGCGAGGTGTCTATGGGTCAGGAGCAGGAGT
Organism: Epinotia nisella; assembly: GCA_932294315.1. Lineage (NCBI taxonomy): Eukaryota > Metazoa > Arthropoda > Insecta > Lepidoptera > Tortricidae > Epinotia > Epinotia nisella. The sequence continues at coordinate 15,261,532 of OW028680.1, forward strand.
TGGATGTTGACAGTGATGATAGCTTCGAGGTAAACATTTCGGATTTTAATCAACTCGCTGTAACTGATTGTAAACCTATTACGATTCAAATTTATGTTCATGGTAAATTAATGTCTATGGAATGTGATACCGGCAGCGCCGTGTCGTGTGTAAATTACGAAATGTATCAACGATCTTTTAGTGACTTAAACATTGAAAAGACTAATTTGAGATTGAGATATTATACAGGCGAGTTAGTATGCCCTGTCGGGGTAGTAAGGCCGCTGGTTAAGTATAGAGATAAGGAAAAGTACTTAGATTTGTATGTGGTGGATAATGGCAAAACATCGTTATTGGGACGGCAGTGGTTGGCCGAGTTGGAAATAAGCATACCGATACCCCAGTACTGTAATGTTAACAATGTGACCGGGAATCATTTTAAATTAAATGATTTCAGCTCCCGCTACCATGATGTGTTCGCTGACGGCCTGGGCCGGTTCACCGGCGGTCGAGTGGGCATCCACCTGCGCGAAGGCGCGCGGCCGGTGTTCCTGCGCGCGCGGCCGCTGGCGTACGCGCTGCGCGAGCCGGTGGAGCGCGCGCTGGAGCAGCTGGTGCGCGACGGCGTGCTCACCCCCGTCGACCGCTCCGACTGGGCCACGCCCATTGTGCCGGTTGTCAAAAAAGACGGTAGTATACGGATCTGTGCTGACTACAAAATTAACGTTAAATAGAGTATTAGAGGTAGATCGGTATCCATTGCCTAGGGTGGAGGATTTACTAGTACGCTTACACGGTGGCGAGCGTTTTAGTAAAATTGACCTGTCACAGGCGTATGCCCAATTTGAACTCGATGAATCGCGAAAATACACCGTAATAAATACCCATAAGGGTTTATTTCGTTATAATCGGTTAGTCTATGGGCTGGCGTCAAGCCCGGGAGTGTTTCAGAGGCGCCTGGAACAACTGTTTGCAGATTTACCACATGTAGTTGTAGGTGTATTCCTTGATGACGTCATAATAACGGGAAACGATACGAAGTCGCATATCGATAACTTGAACATGGTATTTGAACGGTTACAAAAATATGGCTTACGCGTTAGGAAAGATAAATGTGAGTTTTTTGCGGAATCCATTAAATATCTGGGTCACGTGATAAGTAAAGCTGGAGTACACACTTGTCCAGACAAAATCAAGGCAATTGTAAAAACCCCAGCGCCGCAAAACGTGTCCGAGCTCAGGTCTTTCATAGGTTTAATAATGTATTACGCAAAATTTGTAAGGAGCATTAGTACTGTATTGAAACCGTTGTACAATTTGTTAAAATCGGGGGTTAAGTTTGTCTGGAGCGAGGAGTGTCAGGCAGCGTTCGAATCAGTGAAGGATGCTTTGGTTTCTAGCGAGGTTCTAGTTCATTACTCGAGCGAGTTGCCGTTGGTTTTGACAGCGGACGCGTCGGCCGTTGGCGTCGGCTGTGTGCTGTCGCACCTCACGCCGGCTGGCGAGCGACCCGTCGCGTACGCCTCGCGGACCCTCACGCCGGCCGAACATGCGTACGCTCAAATTGATAGGGAGGCCCTCGCGATCATTTACGGAATTCGTAAGTTTCATCAGTATCTCTACGGCCGGAAGTTTACGTTACGAACAGACCATAAGCCCCTGACATATATATTTGGAGACAAGGTAGGCATTCCGGTCATGGCTGCGTCACGACTCCAGCGGTGGGCCGTGCTACTATCGGGATATACTTATAAGATAGAGTACGTGCCGTCGGCTAGAAACTGTGCGGACGCTCTGTCACGACTCCCGCAGGCGAAAGGCGGAAGAGAGGAGACCGGAGAAAAGACGTATTTGAACTTTGTGGAAGATTTTTTGCCTATAACAAATAACGACGTTAGAATAGCAACCGCAAAGGATAGGGTACTAAGTAGGACGCTTGCGTACGTGCAATCGGGTTGGCCTGCCTCATGTCCGGACGATGAAATGAAACCTTACTTTTCGAGTCGCAACGAGCTGTACGTAGACCGGGGTTGCGTAATGTGGGGCTATCGTGTCGTAGTACCGCCAAAGCTGCAGGCATCGATTCTGAAGCAATTGCACGTTAGCCATATGGGCATAGTTAAAACTAAGTCCTTAGCCCGCAGCTACGTGTGGTGGCCGAACATCGACGCGGACGCGGAGGCGCTGTGCCGCGCGTGCGCAGTGTGCGCGGCGGAGGCGCCGGCGCCACCGCGCGCGCCGCCCGAGCCATGGCAGTACGTGCCGCGCCCGTGGACTAGACTGCATGCGGATTTTCTGTCTTTAAAAGGCAAGAGCTTTTTAGTAGTCATAGATTCCAGTACTAAATGGCTGGAAATAGTCGAAATGACGCGTACAAATGCTGCGGCCGTAATTAAAGAGCTGAGACCGATGTTCGCGCGCTTCGGGGTGCCCGAACAATTTGTGTCGGACCAGGGACCGCCATTTTCTAGCTCAGAGCTGAAGGATTTTCTGGTAAAATGTGGAGTGCGGCAGTCATTCTCGCCAGTTTACCACCCGGCTTCTAACGGAGCGGCCGAGTGTGCAGTTAAGTTATGCAAGCGCGCCATTAAAAAAGCATACAGGGACGGTTTAGATGTAGATGCGGCTTTGCAGACATATCTATTAGCGTACAGGACTAGCGTGCACAGCACGACAGGGGAGAGTCCGGCGATGCTGCTGCAGCGACGCTCGTTGCGCACCCGGCTCGACCTGCTGCGCGCGGACGCCGCGTTAGAGGAGCGCGTGCGGGCGGCGCAGGCGCGGCAGGTGGCGGCCGCGGGGGGCACGCGACGCACGCTCGCGCCGGGGGACGAGGTCTGGGCGCGGGGCTACGGCGCGGAGGATAAATGGCTAAAAGGGGCCGTTGTTGGGGCAGAGGGCTCCCGTAGGTATACACTGAATAGGGAGGACGGAAAGTCAGTTGTTAGGCACATAGACCAAGTCAGGCACAGATCTCGTATGTCAACCGTACCTTGCCCGGATGCGATAGGAGAGGCGGACGGAGGTGAGAGCAGCGGCGTCGTGCAGCCGAGTAGACAGACGGAGGTCGTTAGGGATAGGGGCTCGACAGTCATTATCGAGGGGGAAAATGACCCAGTATTAGTAAATGCACGTAATAGTGACGAACCGAATCAGTCCCTTCCTTCACCACCACCGCGACCGCCAGAGACTCGACCGCCGAGGAACCTCCGGCCCTTACCGCATCGCATAGGGAAATTTAGGTTAGAAATAGATTAAATCAAGGTGTAATAGTTTAATTAGAAGTAAGTTCATTGTTCCTGTAAAATGTAGGTACCATTAAAGGAGCTTAGCAAATAAGGGTGGAGGTGTGATATATGTGGGTAATCATAAGTTGTATTTATATGTTTAGGGTAGAATATAATTCTTTTGTCTGGGATTAAACTCGCTAGCTGCAAGACGTTGTTTTATTAGCTCATCCGTAATCCGAAGATATCTAGCACTAGATTATGCTCTGCCTCGAGAAGAACCGGCGTAAAAAACTCGGCGAGGTGTAATTTTTTCAAAACAGTATACAATATATCATATCAGTATCAGAGTATTATAAAATTTTAAAATTACATTGCTACAGTAGAAAGCCTATTTATTTTACGACAGATTTCTAGTGCAGGATTTTATCGCTGCCAAATATCCCTATCCATGATGTAGTCGTTTATCTTATAATATGCTTTTGAAATAAGTGTCCGTTTTACGACAGATTTGAATTTAGAGTCAGTAAGTTCGCTAATGTGTTTTGGAATTTTATTGTAGAATTTTATACAATTTCCCAAGAACGACTTGTTGTATAGCTGTCATCCAAGTACAATTTATAACCTTCAAGTGTAAAAAGAAAAGATGTACAGAGGTAGGCCTTAATTGTACTGCTGGTCGATCACGTAACGCATTGTACGCGCGTCAGGTAGATCTAAACGTCAATTTTTATATAGAAAAAAAGCCGGTCAAGTGCGTGTTGGACCACGCAAAACGAAGGGTTCCGTGCCTATTAAAAAGGTCGTATCGTCACAGAAATCTTATGGCACTTACGTCCTTTTCTTTAAGGAAGGCAGTTTTTCAGCAATATCTCGAAAACCTTTGAACCGATCTTGTTCAAAATAATTTTTGGTGAAAGAATTTAATAATATGATCTTTTACATATTTTTAAAATACACCGTTCAAAAATTATAGAGGGGGGGGACAGAATTTAAGTGACTTTCGGAGCGATTATCTCCGACTCTATTCACTTAATCAAAAAAATGCTGAGAAACCTTATACGTCGCTTGTAATATGAATTAACGTAACCGCCAAATGACGATTTTTCAGGAGAGGCAAAAAACTAATTTGAAAAATAGAAAATGTTAATAACTTTTTACACACTTATCCTATTGTAATGATGTTTGTAGCAATTATCTTATATTTGCGAGATCTTTTTACTAATCGAGGTCTTAAAAAGGCTGCTATTATAATTTAGAAAATAGCATGGTGGTTACGTTAATTTTTTTTCAAAAATTTGGAGTTACATTAAAATTTATTTCAAAAAATTCAGAACAGGAAACACTGGTTTAAGGTAAGTCACAAAAAAGCTGCAAACCATTAAAGTAAGTAACATAGTTATCAAAACGTGGACTTACGTTATAAGAAGATAATTTTAGTACTTTCAAACTTATTCACTTGTAATAACGTCCAAAATAGAATAAATTATTTTGTTTTAGTTAATGTTTGGCAGGGTAGTCAACTATAAGTAAAACAGGTTTATACGTACGAAACAGTTTTATTATTAATATAAACGTTGTTTTAAAACAAATTCAAAGTCTCCCTCTCTCTCTCACTCTCTAAATGTGTGTGGAAATCTCTTTAAGTGTGTAATTACCAGGCAAATAGTACGCATTGTCGTCGGTAATGAATTAAGATGATTGGTAAGGCCCGTCTTGTTTCAAAACCTTGTAAAATCGTTACGGCGAAGCAAATAATAATAAAAAACTGTTAAAATAACTGTTGATTATTTATTTCAGAAACCAATTTAAAAACTGCAACGTCTTTTGCGTTGTAATGTAAATAAACCAAATTCATAAAATGTCAGTGATGGGCCTTACTAGGAACCTGGTCGCCTAATAAAGCCCGTTATAAATTAATATAAATGTACCTACATTTAATCAAAAGGTAGAGTACCTTGTTTAGTACTAGTCGTATATTTGACAATGAAATCTAGGTACCTACTTAATTAAGTACCGAACGAAAATAACCCAAAATTTATGCCACGGGCCTTCTTAGGCCTATCAAAATTAGAAATTGCTATGGAACGAAAATAACTTAAATTTAAATAGTTGTCATATTACATTGATTTAAACTTTGATGATTCTCACACATCGTTGTTACTGAACGGGACTAAATCGCGTATAATTAGGTAACTTATTTAAACCGAAAGTCCTTTCTACAAAACTACTGTCATTTATATAGTAAGAAAATACGTGAAGTCATTAAAATCAGAAAACATCGCAATCTCAACTGGAATGACGGTTTGACATAATAAGTGTTGTTTGTTGGCCGGTTGACAACCCTAGTGTACAAGTGATTAATATAGACCAAGTGCGGGTAGTTCAGAAAATACTCTCTTGGGATGGATGGATCATAAAAAACTATATCGTAACTAACTACTATATACTGAACAAAAATTCAATCCTAAATATCTTAACGAGAACACGTTATAATACTTATTAGTTTATTTAAAATTGGTTGTTTATTGAGATCTCTTAATTAGTCACTACATTTGTAATATAGGTACATAGTATAGCAGGTAATATATGTGTAGATCGAAACACAAATAGATAGAGACACAATACATGTAGTGCGCTTTCATAGAAAACTTTACTTGAGTTCAATGAAATCTCGTTTTCCACTTGTAGGTCCGAAAAAGCACGGACGTGACATAAAAATTGATTGCTTCAATTGTAATTTGTTTTATAAAAACTGTGATAATTACATTTGTGATTCAATCTAATGATTTTTAATTTATGAAGTTATTTTCGTTTAATTGCATTTTTTCGTTTTGATTGCAAGAAGGCCCAAGGTCTACATTATGAGTTATTTTTATTTCTGTGTTAAATAGATTTAATTATAAAGAATATTTCAGGACTAGTACTAAACAAGGGTATTAATTAACAATGTTTTGAAATAAGGCACCGTACCTACCAGTACGTAATTAATTGCGTTTATTGTCAAGTGACAATGTAGGTTTTTTTTTACCCGAGATCGATTCTAGCACACAAATGTATGGATTCGCTTTAACGCTTCAAATGGAAAGAAATAGACGGGAAGTTCCTAGTAAGTAAATTAACGTATACTCCAAGTCAGTTTAAAATAAATACACAAATTTAATGTAACTGCCAAATTTTATGTAAATTTCCCGTATTTTGTATGGAACGTATGCCTGTTACATTAATATACATTCTATACAAAATACGGGAACTTTACCTACTGTTATATTTACAGTAAATAAATACATACTTTGAAACCAATTTAATTGATTTTGGAATATTTATAGCTGTGATAAACCATAACCTAGTTTACAATAACACATTTTTGTTCCACCATCACCCACAAACTTGCTAGAAGCGGCACTGAAATGTAAATGCGCTGTGCCTGCCCCTTTTGGAAATATGTTATGTCTTGCCATATAATATCAATTAATTTTTTAAAATTAAAAACCTCTGGTTTGGGTAAATATTTGCAAGCGTTGTCTTAAAAACCAAGCGTAGTCACATGTAATTTAACCACCTTTTTTTATTTTTATCTAACTTTAACGTTAGCCTAACAGACAATCAGTTATAATGTGCCACCAATTGAGTAATGCAAGAGTCATTTCGATACTCATCTGTATCAAAATGACTCTTACATTACTCAGTTTATTACTTGTCTTCAACTTTGGTCGATACATTAAATACGCAATCACAGATCTGTCGTTACGTTAACCTGTTAATAAGAAAATGAAAAAAATGTGACATACATTAAAGAAAATACGGTAAAGTGAAAAAAATGGTGTTATTCTGGTTAACGTAATCGACAATTATTTCAAGATATCGAAATTTTAATAACAGCTATCGACGGAGCATCAAATTTGCAGTCGAACTGTATATATAACTCAATTTCGGTATTTTGGCGGTTACGTTAATTCATATTACAGGCGACGTTATATTAATTTTGAAAGGCCTATCGATTAATGTGCCATACGTGGGCTTACAATGAAAAACAATTGACTTTTAGTTTTATGTATGGAGTGCACAACTAAAAAAACATTTTTAGTCATTTTTATTACAAAACTATGTAGAAGCTAACAAAATACACCTATCCTCAAAATTTTATTCAAATACACCTTATAGTTTTCGAGTAAAATGCCTGTGACATACGGACATACGGACAGACGGACATGACGAAACTATAAGGGTTCCGTTTTTGCCATTTTGGCTACGGAACCCTAAAAATGACAGTTGGCTCTACCTGACGTAAAGAGTCACCGTACGCGTGAGAATTGAAAAGTGCCTACCACGTCGTTTTAAGCTTCATTTAGGGTTAGGATTCTGGTGGCATTTTTAGCACAAGTAGTGCAATGGAGTCGCCATTGTATTTTTTTTTATTTGAATAATTGAATAACTGAATGAAAAAGCCATATATTATGTAGATTTCAAAATATTACATGTCAATAAATTTTACTATTTAACTAAAATGATTATGTATTCAAGACCTTGAACAACTTGCAACTGGAATTAAAGTTTCAAAATCTTGCATGTTATCTTCATCTGATGTTAAATGGTTGTCAAGATTATGAAAAACATACACTATGGCAATATGTTCCATATTCACTGGCGTTATATGATTTCTCAACTTGTGAAAAATCCATTTGTGTGTCGAGAAAAATCTCTCAGATCCACCGATGTTAACGTAGCATTCCTCAGAATTTGAGCATGATTACCAAAATCAACCATGTCTCTCACTACGTCAAAGTCCACCGTCATCAGTGTACTTGAATTGGCGTTACTTGTCACGCTTTAATCACAACTAAACTCGCAGTACATTGCAGCCTAGAGTAATCTTAAAAGGGTGGTAAAAATTTAAATACGCGTTATTTTCAAAGGTCGCTGAACAAATGTTAGTGAATATAAGGAATACAACTTACATTCTAATTTTTCGCCCCGGTTGTGGGCCACATGCTGTATTACAAAAACTGTATTAGAAAAACTACCTACTCAAAAAGTTTTTACCGTTGTCGAGGTAATCTAAATTATCAGTAGTATACTGAAACTTATTCCAACGGAAAATTGAGATTGTAAATAGAGACAAAATTACACATTTTAACAAAACATGTGTTATGTTTTAATTTAATGAATCAATTTACTTGTATGTAACTAATAAATTTTATTATGCATTATTGATTTATCATTTATCAATCATTTATTCATTCATTCATTCAATCAAAAAAAATAACAAGGACTCCATTGCTCTTTGTTCACCCAATGCCACCAAAATTCCTAACTATATTCATTAGTTATGGTTCGGATTTGAAGACTGTATTGTTTTATACATCTTTAGAGGCATTTTTCTTACGCGTCTTGTGCGGGAAAAACCGCGTAGCACTTATTGCACTTACACCGACAAAGCACTACAATTTGCCATTTCAATCTAGCAAATGGGCCTGTTTACTTTGTACTTGAACTGATTTACGCATTGAAACTAATATTCCTTTTATGTTTACCGACATAAGCTCAAGCCCTACAACCCGCGGCTATAACAATTTCATCCAAATACTTTCTCAGTCGAATCGAAGCTTCTCGCATTCAAATATGGCTCTGTGTTTGTAAGATATGGGAGCACACGAGCCAAAACAGTCCACATATGATTTGAATAAATCAATCACGTGTTCCCGATGTGCGTCTGCTCTCTAATCAGACACGATTGTCACCTTATCACCGACAGTTGTTAGTAATGTTCTAATGGCCATTGTTTTATGTCATTAAGCTACGGTATCCTAGTTGCTGCAGGCATGCGGCTGTCAAGCGGCGGTCGTGGGTTCAAATCCCGGCTCGTACCAATGAGTTTTTCGGGCCTACACGGCCGACACGGCATACGGCATATTTACATCATACGGCATAAAACATCGTGAGGAAACCGGTCTAATCCCAATAAGATCTAGTTTTCCCTCTGGGTTGAATAGTCAGATGGCAGTCGCTTTCGTAAAAACTAGTGGCTATGCCAAATCTTAGGGTTAGGTGTCAAAGCGAAGCCCGGGATCCTTTCGGGCACAACTGGAAATGACGCTAGGACGATGATGATTATGATGTTGTAATAGTCATTGTGTAAACCTTTTATATTATAAATACTAATGTTTAGAAGAGGTACCTAAAGGCGCGTACAAATTATGCGCGGCTGCCGACGGAATTTAGGTAGACCGCGGCTGCCGCGCGCGGCAAGCGATCCAACTCGATCAGCGCATGGCGCGCGCGCCAATTAGTTCGTTCTAACCATGGACACGCGTGGTCGTTTGAGAATGTCTTGTTTTGTGAGGATGTAGGTTTGTATGGTATGGGGTAGTATCCGGATCTAATAATTCAATTTTCCAAATCTTCTGCCAGCATTTCCTGATGATGCTTCGTAGAGAGGCGAAACACTCTCATTATTGTTGTATTTATTTGCATGTTTGCACGTGTGGAGGAAGGGTGGTCAATTAACCGCATGTAAAAATACGCAAATTATTGCCTACCGCGAAAGGCATTCGAAGTTTTCCCTCTCTGTCTGAATTGCGAGTTCATACGTACGAGTAAGTGCAACAGAGAGGGAAAACTTTGAATGACTTTGATTTTGATTGAACGTTGGCGGTAGGCCCCCAGTCCAGTCAAGCTTTTTAATTTAAAATCATTGCTGCCAACACCGCGAAAGAAAGCACACTACAAACGATACAATTTGTTTCTCCATCTAGCGATAGTTAGAATGAAAGGTACATAGTGCTGTCTCAATCTAACTATAGCAAGTTGTTGTTACAAATTGCTAGGTGTGTCTTAGGCCTTAAACCATAGACAGATTTGTATCTCTTATTTAGTTTGTGGACTGACATTTGAACTTCACTTGTTTCGCGCTAGTTTGTCCTCCTGGCGTAATTTGTTCGGTCGAATAGGTAGAAAGTGCTAGTTTTGTGTAATTTTAATACTAATAAGTGAACAAAGAATGAAATATGGATGACGTTGACGATGAAATGCAATGTACTCCCGAACAAATCTCCACTGTGGCAAAGGAAATTACAGAAATTTGTTGCCTAAGGTACCTAGCATAATTTTGTTTTATTTAAAAGTAGTCGTAGAAAAAGTATTGTATGCAACGGTGTATAACTGGAGCCGTAGCATGGTTGGCCTTATCACGCGACAAGTGACAAGATAAGAGCGTCGTCTCGTTCTATCGAACGGTGTCAGCCAGTGACGCACGCTCTATCCTATCACCTATCGCGTAACAAGGCCAACCATGCTACGACTCCTGGTCTAAAAACACTCGTGGCGTCTTTAATCCACGCCACTCGCGTTTTAAGACCCTTCTTATACAACAATTGCATAAAATACTATTTTGCGTTGTTAAATAAATAGCCATAAATCGATCAATCTACGAAGAAGCCCACTTGCCTACGCCAAAGATAAAACACAAACAAGTAGGCATGCAAAGGGTCTGAGTGCAATGAACAATCTATTGGTAAGTCTAACTAACACAGGCAGACAGACAAGACTTCCGATAAATAAACCGGATTCAAATCGTTATTGAAAAAAACCGGCCAAGTGCGTGTGTGCGTGTGCTACGCAAAGCGAAGGGTTCCGTTCCTATTAAAAAGGTCGTATCGTCACAGAAATCTTACGGCACTTACGTCCTTTTCGGCAGTTTTTCAGCAATATCTCGAAAACCTTTGAACCGATCTTGTTTAAAATAATTTTGGTCAAAGAATTTAATAAGCCAAATGATTTTTTTTTATATTTTTAAAATACACCGTTTATAAATTGGAGGGGGACACACAATTTTAGTGACTTTCGGGGCGATTATCTCCGACTCTATTCACTTAATCAATAAAAAAAAGCTGAGAAACCTTATATTTATTTTGAAAGGCCTATCATTTGATGTGGCACACGTGGCCTTACAATTTTATGTATGGGTGCTCCCTTAAAAAAAAAAGTAATTTTAATTACAAAACTATATAGCGGCTAACAAAATACACCTATCCTCAAAATTTTATTCAAATACGCCTTATAGTTTTCGAGTAAAGTGCCTGTGACATACGGACAGACGGACATGACGAAACTATAAGGGTTCTGTTTTTGCCATTTTGGCTACGGAACCCTAAAAAAGGTTAAATACGTATATAAAAAAAATATCGTTTCGGTGGAACTTGAAACTTGAACCCACATATCTGATGTCTTTCGCGGCTTTCTTCTGCAGAAGTGCTTTGCCAATTTAGCAAAATTTTTTTTTTTCCTTTGTTGCAATAATAAAAGTCAACTTTACCACATATGAAAATCATGATCATAAAAATAAGATACCACAGACAGACAGACATACTAATATATAGCCTACATATGTTCAACTTATAACAAAGAGGGCTCTTTTGCGTCGGGAGTTAAAATACAATATCTACTAATCTTCTTTGAGTATTAAGCCACTGGAGATGCCATGACGTAAACTCTTCGAACAAAATTTTTCGCCACTTTTGGCGGGGGGCGAGGTAAAACACGTATAGCACACCACCAAAAGAGGAATAACTCAACAGACACAAGTTTTGCTGTTGCGATAAACGCACACTACAAAAAAATTCAACACATCAAAAATTACACGCACACAGACAGAGTTTTCACGTAACTGATGCAGCATACATGCGAACAAGTTAGTGATGGGACACATCGAAGACATCTGAAGAATGAGTCAAATTAGTTTGATGAATGAACTGAATTATCTTATACTATTTATTATTAAATTGTAAAAGTGAAAATTCTGTCCATTGAAGATACTACCCAAAAAAATGTTTGTTTGTATATATGTCTGTCTGTAATTATGTGCCCTAGTGTCCTTAGCCCTCTCGCACAGTTAAACTGTGGAATGAACTCTCGCCCGCGGTTTTCCGGGCTGATACTTATTGATTGGTATTTGCAAGAACCTATGTATATGCAATTATATTTTAATAAAGCTCAGCTTTCACCACATTTATAAAGTTACTTCAAAACATAAATGAGCAAAGGGAAAGCAATAAAATTAATTGTTAATTTTATTAGAATTACCACATATTTATTAATTTAAATTCTCTGGTAGGGTTTTTTAAGACCCGCTTAAGACTTTTATTAATTAGTATTTTTATTGATTTTTAAAATGAATAAGTTTATTGTACACGTAATCATTTTTGTAGCTTTCCGGAGTAAAGTGCTCCGAACAGATAACACTTGTACGTGTAGGTTTCCAAGAATAATTTTCGTAATTGCAAATTGTTCTCCATTTCTCCTTTATATAGGGATCTTTTGGAAATCTAAAAGGACATACAATTATATTAAATAAAGTATAATACTATAAATAATAGTATATGAATAACACATACACTCATAGTCCCGCACTAAATGTATTCCTTTTACCTAGATTTTTTTTTGCCAATAATTCATTTCTTTTTAAGACTAAATTTCAACATCGTAAGTCCAGAGAAAAGTAATTTTTCTGATTCACCTTACAAGATTTAAATGTAACATATATCTATACCTACTATTTAATTCAATATCTAATAAAAAAACTGACTATTAAACAAACTGCAGTGATTGAATGAATGAATGATAAATTCAAATGTTGAGTCGCCTTTCTTACTTTATCACATCCCTAAAGACCGATTCGAACCCTTACCACTATAATCATGTTTACGTTCTGTCGTTTACGTATCGCTAACGGTATTTTCTTTAAATGGAGATTGTACTTCAATACACATTTAATAGTTAGTAAAAATACTTACCTATGATAGGAAACGTGAACTTGTTGCGAATTTGAGCTGTCAGATCACCTTTTACATGATAATATTGCACAAGTCACCATTTTTCGAGAGAAACGTCACGCGACACGGAACGATACAAAATGACGGTGAAGCGACTTCAAGTAGTTTTATATAACGTGGTTGAACAGTTGACCAATGTACTTTGCCGGAGGGGGTCGCCTGTCTATGACATCTCCAGTGGCTTAATACTCAAAGACTAATCTTATTTCAAGTATAATGCTTTGAAAAATGATGATGACGATTTATTATCAAAAGTAGGCCAGTGGTTGACTTAAGCAGTAACCTCTACCTGGGGAAGAGCGATGACTTGAGATAGAACATGCTCTTTTAGTTGATTATTCATTATTCAAATTAAGGCGTCAGGAAAATTACAGCCATCCTATTCACCACCTGCTCACCTCACCACTTCTTTTTAATATAATCTGACCCCGAAATGTGTAAAAACTATACTTACGTAATATGTAGAGATCCGACTTATGTTGGTGCTCTTAATTTGAATTGTCGACGTAGGTACATTCAATAGTACGGTATAGGTAATTTCACGAGAGTTGAGGTGAATGATTACACACACGGCTACATAAAGTACTGATTGCAAAAAAAGTGAATGAATGAAATGAGTGAGTGAATGTAAATAAAAACGCTCATATATATTCATATACATATATTTTAATAAGAATAGGTATAACCAACAGTAAAAAATTTTTTTTTTATAAAATATCGTCACTTAGCATATCTGAATCGTCAAGATTGATTATTACAAGTTTATGGTTTTCGGTTAGTTCGTCAATGTAAGGTTCCTTTATCCTGTATCTTTCTTCATTTTCTTGGGTTTTTCTGAAAATATTCTGAAACGTCTCTTTGTCTTGTGCTTCAATTTCTTCGTTTAATTTCCTCATGACGCTATTGAATGTGAACTGTTCTGTCGCAGGTAAATGTTGACCGTCATTTCTTAAGTTCTGTCTAAAATGACAGAACACGTTAAATATAATTTCCCGACTTTGTCTATTTAAAGTTTTCCCACGAACTATTGTTTCAGCCATGTTTCCGTAGAATAAAAACCTGTAGGTTTTCTTGTCTCTTGGAAAATCCGGTTGTCAATAAGTATGACAACGATGTAACGAGTGCCAGTTACTTCAATCATCTTTAAAGAGGTTTGATACCGAGATAACAAAGTAATGAACATATATGTGAATACAATTTTAATAGCTAAATAAATAAAGACAAAGCAATTTGTTACCTACTTATTCTCTTTCGTTTCTACGATTAATATTATATATATTCATGTATATACCTATGCATATGTGACCTTTATTTGAATTGGTGTAAATAAAATTAATTAAAATGCTTTCTGTTTTGTATAAAGTCGATGAATTGGTAGAAATATATTAATACTTAACAAAATAGTTTATAGGAACTTTTTGGTCTTTCTTGCCATTCACTGTTGAACTTGCTATCGGTACAATAATAGAACAGTAATGTCAAAACTTCGCTGTCATTACATGACAGTGTTGTTGTGTGCGTGGCCTCAACTCTCGTGAAATTACCTATACGGCAAGTGTACAGCGATTCTCCGTTGCAGTTGTATTTAGTTCAAGATGAATAATTGTAGTGTAATAATTTATCATTTTTGAGCATATTTTACTCCAAAAACCGGTCATGCGACCGGAAACCTATCCTCAGCGTTACGTACTTGAAAAGTGTAAGTAAGTTCAATTTGAAAAGTAAGAGGGATGTTGACTAACTTTATAACTCAACTGCGATGAGTTTGAGATTGGAATACCGAATACCTGTCAGTTCATATAAACTTTGACGTTTCTGTATGGCAAAACGTGGGCAAAACTGTCCCCGCCAATTTCGTTCTAATCGCGGTTTGATAATAGTCAAATTAGCAATTTTTTATGAAACATCAAAAACGTTCCGTTAACTACTTAGTAGGTGTGTATGCAGGCCATCCTACATACCTACTACAATAGACTTCACGGTTTTCTATGGTCAAATAGCGCCAATGTATTCTCTCTCTCTCTCTCTCTCTCTCTGACGATGGCTCTTCTCTATGACGACGTTAGTCTAGTGGGTAGTGACGGTGCCTACGAAGCGAAAGGTCCTGGGTTCGAATCCCGGTAAATATTTGTGTGATGAGCATGAATATGTGTTTCTGAGTCTTAGATGTTGAAATTAAATGAAATATTTATTTGCGGAATACGGGTCACATTATGTTGGTACAAATAAACGTTACAGTCTACTTAAATAAGCATGCAAAATAATTGCCTTTATTTTGCTATTGGTTAAGAACAGACAAAATAGAGGGATCACTTATTGCTAGTTTTTATGTTTAGAAATTCATTAACAGAGTAGACACATGTTTTCCAGGTATAATTATAAGTATTTAGATATATTAAATATATCATCGTCTAATACCCATAACACAAGCCTTATTGAGCTTACCATGGGGCTAGTTCGATTTGTGTAAGATTTTCCCCAAATATTTATATTTTATATTATATTCTAATATTTAAAATAGCAAAAATGTGTTGAGGCTTTATGTTTATAGTATTATAGTTTATAGTTTTATTCATTGGTAATAAAATAAAATAAATTTTATTGTTGTCAACTATCGTATTTAAACCGCAAGGTCAAGGGCATCTATATACAGAACGAAATAAAATGGAGATATACGTTCATTTTTAAATAAAACAATATCATTCATAAAACATCGAAATGGGTTAACGAAATGGGTTAACGTCGTGATAAATTACCTTGAGCCTGTTCTAATTAAACAAAAAATTGGTAAAACATTTTTGTTTCCTCGCAGAGGCAAAAAACGGCGTTTAATTATGTTAACGTGCGTTTCCACCGTACGAAGAGTGCATTTCCGTCCTATCCGCCAACATTCCGTTAATCCAATGGCGTGGTGAAGCACGGTTCGTGACCGTCTACCGAGTGTCGTACCTACGTATGCTCTTAATGTCACGCGCTGTGAAAATCGGTTGGTGTGTACAGTCAGCATCAAAAGTAGCTACGCAAACGAATACGTCAAAAGTCTTTATTAAAAGGAAATAATTTTTTTTGACATATTTGATTGCGTAGTTACTTTTGATGCTGACTGTACCTACGCCATGTGTTCGCGCTTTTCTCGTCCAGTTTAGCGCAAACGGTGAAATCACTTGTCGTGGGAGTGCAACTTTACAAATATCCTGAAATATATATTAGGAACACGGGAGTTTTTTTTTTCAATCTTTATTAAACCGAAAACAATTCTAAATACGTAAGGTACCAATAATATTTTAGAGGTAAGTAAAGAAATTTTCATTCCGTTTATCAAGTAATATCCGGAATTAATCTAGATTCCCAAGTCTTCGATAGGCCTCGTAGCAGTCAATACATTTAATCTACTATTCTACTCAAATTTGGAGCAGCCTACTAATTCTGCGAATGTATTTGCCTTAAGCCGATGTCACGCGCGCTTGTCAATATGTATGGAAATACATGTCATTTGACTCTAAATTATATTTATTTAATTTATGCTAGCTTAATGTTTTTTTTTATATATTTAGATATTTAATTTCGTTTGTAATAATAATTAGTTTAGTTAATAATTTTTATTCAATAAGTTACCTATTGTTTAAGTATTTTTAATTTCATCATAGAATAACGTTTTAGAATGAAATAAATGTTTTATTTGACTCTGGATATCCATATATTTTATCAAGCGCGCACGACCTGCCGAGCGAAGACGCCAGGCTGACTGAAGACCATAAACACATAGGGTTACTAACTTAGTACCTACTTGTAATATAGTGTTGAGTGGGTAAGTAATTGGCTGCTCCTAGCTAGTCGACTATGTAACGCATTGTACGCGCATCAGGTAGATCTAATCAAAATGTCAATTTTTGTATGGGAAAATTACAGTTGCATTTTCCCAACGCTCGTTCGACACGTTACGTGTTTAGGTTTACCCCTCAGAACACCGAAGGTCCGTGCTGTGTCAACCGCGTGGGACCTGCATGTGTCTCTAAGCTGTTAAGACAGCAAATCCTCAAAGGTAAACTTTGTCATTTCTATGTTATTTACTTGGATTGCAAGTGTACGTAAGCCTACTGAACACATCAGGCGGGCTGCACATGTATTTCCCAACTTTGCTGTAGAAAAATAATCTGAAACTCTTTAGCATTGCAAAGTTGACACGTCCCTTTGAATGTTAATTGTTCGTCGAATAAACGAAACGTGTTATTTGACTTCTCCGTCCAGCAGGTACACCCCAATTTAAAAGATATTTACTTTTAAGAACTTTGCAGCAGTTGTAATCTTTTCAGATACCTTCAAAGTTAATTTACTCCAAACGCAGTTTTTATGAACTGGGGTAAACTTTATTAATTTAAATGTTCCGACTTCTACGTTCTTTGATTGTAGACATATTTGAACTAATAAAACCGTTTTGCAGGGAAATGTACCTACTAGAACGAGTTTTTCTATCTTTGGTTAATAATTAAAATAAAATTACAGCTGCCAGCTACTGGAGGTCGTGTGTTCGAACCCCGGCCGAACCACTGGTTTTTTTCTAAAAACCCATGTACGAATTTATTATTTAGATATTTAACAGTGGCCTTTCGGTGAAGGAAATTAACGTGAGGACCGGTCTAATCCCTATACGGCTTAGTTTTCCCTCTGGGTTGAATGAAAGAGAGAAAATACATTTATTTAACGTCACAAATTACGCAATTAAAACAAAACAAAACAAGCAAAAAACTAAACACGAGGAAATTAAACAGGATCCTCACTCAGCATAAAGTCACGGCAAGACACAGCCACCTGAGGCGCTGATTTTCGGAGGGAACCTAACTTAAAACTATCATAAGTGGCGACACAAACGCCAGCAGCTGGTTTTAACTATGAAAAAATAAAATAAAGGGTTGGAAGGTGAAATGGCAGTCGCTTTCGTGTGCCTACGCTAAATCTTGGTATTCGGTGCCGAAACGGATCCAGGCTCCTTCGAGCACTATCGGGAAAAAGGCTAGGTGGATAAGGATCTAATTTAGTAAGGGTAATTGTAAACGACACGCGCAACGGCCTCCGCGGTGCCCGCGCGCTGGCAGCTGGCCGGCCTCTTTTGTTTATAAGTAGGAAATATTGATTTTTCTTCTTTCTGGTAGAATTCGACGCTTTCTATAAGGCGTGCAACACACTGGCGCGGCCTGCGGTGGCGGTCAATAGTAAATTTGACAGCTAATGATAAGTTTACTATTGACCGCCGCGCCACGGCCAGGCCGCGCCAGTCTGTGAGACTACTTAAAGGTGGACTTCCGACCCGCGCGGCTCCGGCGTCACTAACGCAGCGTCAGTGACGCGGCGATAGAGCGATAGTATAGGTAGTTCCACCAGAGTTGAGGTCATGTCATGTAAGGACAGCGGGATTTTGAAATTACTGTTCTTTTTTCGTACCGATAGCAAGTTCAACAGTGAATTGCAAAATAGACCAAAAAGTTTCTTTATAATATTTTGTTAAGCATTATTTACATAAATACATCAAATTAAAAACAAAAACAGAAAATGAAATATTTTGATCTATTTTATTTAAATATTTATAGATTCCGATTCAAATAGTTATATTTAAATAAATGGGTTATATGAATAAATAAAAGTCAGATAATGCGTAGGTATATGATCATCATATTAATCGTAAAACCAAAGAGAATAATAAAATGCCTTGTTTTTGTTTGTTTGAGATTTATGTAGCAGTTAAAGTTGTCATTACATTTTCATTAATTTGTTATTTCGTTATCAAACTTCTTCAAAGATGACTGAAACAACTGGCACTCGTTACATCGTTGTCATACCTATTGACAACTGAATTTTCCACGAGATAAGAAAACATACAGATGCTTATTTGAATAACTACGGGAACATGGCGTTATATATATATATATATATATGTTTTATTTACATTTCATTCACTCATTCATTCATTCACTTTTTTGCAATCAGTACTTTATGTAGCTGTGTGTGTAATCATTATACCTAGATATTTTTCTAGCAGGAACAACATTTGTCTAGTGCTTGCCACAATAAAAATATCGACAATGCTGTTATCGATAAGTACATACTACTTCAACGAAAATACGTACATACAACCACAGACATATATTGGCTACCTACCTAGACGCCGCGTGCACCTTCACTGTGACCATATACAGAGACACAGATTTGTTTTGGGACCAAAAATGGGTTTGGGAAAAACTACATGTTGTGAGTCACAGAATGTCACAACTTGTGACATTCTGCGTCGATTTGAAAGACAATTTGGGTGTGTGTGTGTGTGTGTTATGGAGTAACTTAGGGGATAACTAATACCTACAGTGACACGAAGAAAGAAAGTTACGAAAGTATTGCAAATTGTTTTCTGAAGTATGTAAAATATACATAAATTGATAGTTTTGTTATTATTATCAATTTTTTAACGCACCCTATTACCCTATATATATTTGTATTTATTTACCTCTATGACGTTGAAGTGGTACTTATCGATAACAGGACTGTCGATGTTTTTATTTTTTCAATCACTTACAATAAGTCGTTCCTGCTAGAAAAATATCTAGGTATAGTAATCATTCACCTCAACTCTAGTGGAACTACCTATACTATACAGTACGGAAATGTATGAGGGAACGTTCGAGCGCAGCGTCAGCTGTCGCTGCGACAGATTAGTGACGCAGGAGCCGCGCTGGTCGGAAGTCCACCTTAAATTATTTACGCACATTATTGTCTGTGAGGTTGTAGCTTTTTAAGTTGTGTTTTGAAAAATCTCCGGAACCGCTTATCCGATTCCAAAAATTATTTCACTTGCGTATATAATAGACTTTCTGGATGGGTATAGGCTATATCTTATCCCGCGGGTTTGCCTGCGTTCTTGGCAATACGCGAGCGAAACCGCACGGGCCGCTAGTTAGGAAATAAAGTGCATGCTTATGGTTGTATTCATAAACGGTCAACAAACCTATTTTAGTTAAAACGCCGTTTAAATTCGTTATCTGTCACTTTGATATATCTGTGGTAAAAAAGAGACAAAACACATTTTATTTATCAGAGGCATTTTAAGTTTTATCAACAAGGAGCTTGGTGTCTACGAGTATGTGGTTTTATAAGTTATACTGAACACTTGCTTCTGGTTGTTCTCCAGTTAATTAATTGAAATTGACTCCCCCACAAGGTGGACTGATGACCAGAGGGGTAATCACGTAACGTTTTGAACGCGCGTTAGGACGATTTAACTGTCATTTTTCCATATAAAAAGTGACAATTAGTTCTACCTGACGCGCGTACAATGCGTTACGTGATCAACCTGCTGGTAAAGGTCACGGGAGTCCGCCGCTTCTAATTTTCCCATCGTGGCAATTCAGATATTTGTCGTATATTTATTTCCATTAACCATTGCCAAGTCTTAAGAATACATGCATGCAAAAATGTTCGGTGTTTATCACTTACTTTTATGTACATATTTTTTTATAATTTATTAAAGAAAAACTCAGACAAAATATTACAATTTACAATACAATAGGTGTACTAAAACTAAAATTTACTACTAAGCTAAACCTAAAACTAAGAATCATTATTTTAGGTTATTACCCGCCCCAAGTTACACCAGATGCAAAGTTGCCCTTCACGCTAGCCACATTGCCACGCTGAACTGCTATGGCTACCTTTGCACCAGAAATGAATGAATTTAATGTGTCGCAGCCATTGCAGGTTGGATTATACAGAATAAATTAAATAACGTCAAGTGTGATTCGATATTTACATTGTGAGTAGATAACTCAATTAACTCAGAAGGGTGGTTGAAATTTCATCATGCAAAATAGGTTAAGCTGAATTTCCCAACGGACGTGGCCGCACATTCTAGTTTTTATCATTAATGTTATAATTACGTTGTTGCAATAGCAAGAAAACTTTTAATTGTTTTTCTCATTTTACTCTCTTAATCTCAATGTGCATTTGTACCACTAATATGTGGCCATATTGAAATGATTATAGTAAAACATGAACTTGTTTTTTTATGGCATCCTTTTCTGTGAGAACTTGGTAAGTTTAATAAAAGCTCGCTATCTATCTAAACATGTTTTATTGCAACAGTCCGTTCGCCATATTTTTTTCTCTCAATAAATTGTTTTGTTTCTTCTCATAAACAAAAGAATAGCGCAGGAAGAGGAAGTGTCAACGACACAAACAACTCATAGACAAGTCTTTACATTTACTTGGGCGGTAAAATTAAATGAAACAAATGTTACCCCAAATTGAAAGCAAGTATTTTTCCAAACACTTTTTATGACACATACGAAAATGTTCGTGTTTGTTGTTCGTGTTTTTTTGTGCTAAACAAATATTCCTAATTATGTACTCACATGAGCATAGGTAACGTTTAAGATTAATTGAGTCTACGATTCATTAATGATTTCCACGTGAACGTTCCTTTATATTTATCTAACCATTATTAGGTAGACTCTTCTCGACTGAGGAACCGCCATAAAGTAAGCTTTCGACAAGATTGATGTCAAGAAAGATGAATGTCCGTTAGAGGAAAAGCAGCTGTTAGCTTTGTGTAAAGATATTTGAACACGCTCTGTCATTATTGCTTTAGCTTTTGTGCCTTTGAGCTCCACGCCTCGTATATTTTTCAGTATCAGCATCATTGATTATTCATTTAATATGTGACTTACTAATATTAAGCTAAGTTTTACTAACAATAATGATCCATGTTGGTCTATGAATAAAATGAATTGAATTGAATTGTGTACATTGTCATCATATCAGTCGAAAGACGTCAACTGCTGGACATAAGCCTACCCTAAAGAGTGCCAAAGTGATCGGTCTTGCACCACCCACATCCAGCGGACTCCCGCGACCTTTACCAATGTCATCAGTCCACCTTGTGGGTGGTCCTCCACGCTGCGTCTTCCGATACGTGATCGCTACTTGAGAACCTTTCCGCCCCAACGGCCATCGGTTCTGCGTGCAATGTGCCCCGCCCACTGCCACTTAAGTTTAGCAATTCGGAATTACTTGCCTACAATCTCATATCAATTTTTTTTTCATAAAATTAATTACATGATATTTATGATTTTATTTGAGTTTTGCGTTCTTACGTGGAAAAGAATACCTACGCATACGTAACTCCGATATCAATCCAACACGTTTAGTCTGATAGGCCCTTTGATCAGTGCTTAGCCACACGATAGGGTAATTGGGTAGTTTCTTCATGTAAAAATGTATATGAGACTTCAAAAATCCAAAAAAATATGGGGTTTTTATAGTCCAAGAGTATAAATTAAAGGCACCAATTGGATTCTTATTATGTTTTAATGAAAAAAAAATTGTCATACAACTATGCAGTATTGGCATTACCTTATTTTCCCTGCAACGGTTCATCATATCAGTCGAAAGACGTCAACTGCTGGACATAAGCCTACCCCAAAGAGTGCCAAAGTGATCGGTCTTGCACCACCCACATCCAGCGGACTCCCGCGACCTTTACCAATGTCATCAGTCCACCTTGTGGGTGGTCCTCCACCCACGCTGCGTCTTCCGATACGTGGTCGCTACTTGAGAACCTTTCCGCCCCAACGGTTCATCGGTTCTGCGTGCAATGTTCCCCACCCACTGCAACTTAAATGTTTTGAATACCAAATTAAATTGTTCTAATTATTATTAGCATCGGGAACCTTTACGCTCGAAGTTGTAGACAATTTTATGTAGGTATACCTAGGACAGACTGTCCAGTTAGGTAGGTCCAACTTCGAGAAAGACGTCAAACGTTTCGAGTGACGATATATTAAATAGATATAAATACTGCAATACATAGAAAACATCCAAGACTCAGAAACAAATACTCATGCTCATCACACAAATATTTGCCCTTACCGGGATTCGAACCCATGACCTTCAGCTTCGTAGACAGCCACTACCCACTAGGCTAACCAGTCGTCAAAATTAAAATGACTGACTACATAAAATTACTAGAATAAATACTAGTGGATTTCAATTAATATTTACACAAAAAATATTGCTTACTTATGTACGTTATTCAGTTAGTATTAATATTACATATTTAAGTGCATGTTGTAAATACCTAATTATAGATTAATAATAAGTTTTTAGAATTAAGTTTAGTTTTAAGTTTTACATTAAGTTAACACATTTAATGGATAAAACTTATTTAAATATTATTACAGGTAACGTGTAGGTATTAAGTACACTACACTTACATAGTTTTAGGTACGTATCTATGCAAAAAATAATAAATGCAGTAAAGTTGTGTGTTTTCCAAATAAAGATTAATAAGAATACCTGACTTGGCTTTACGAAATATCTCACAACTTTTTACGGTGAAAGAGTTCGAGACTTGGCCTATTTTCTACGTGGAATATTTTTTTATGGGATCTGACTTACAAAAACTGGAAGTACCAGAAAAATTTGAACTACGTAAACCCGTCCTGTTTGGGCTCTGTGTTATTTTGGTAAGCAATAAATTAGTTTCTATTCTATAAATAATTTCGAATAATTAAAACTCATAACATTTATGGCAACAGGCGACCCTCGCGCCGGCAGCTTTCTCGCGCAGAGAATCGCAATCGCTGTTCAGCGCGGGAATGCTGCCTGCGTGATGGGCACCCTGCCAAGAGGCACAGGTCTTTTATTTAATTAGTTATTTTATTTATTTTTTCTAAGTTTAAGATTTAGTTATTATTTAGTAATAATTTTCATAATTAAATGTACAGTTTCCTGGGTTATATAAATAAAGTCCCATAACATTTATTCGGTCATTCTCCAGTATAAAATGTTCGTAAAGGGTCGTGGTAATTAGACACAACAGCAGTCACAAAGTTTGAAAATGACCGTACTATAGAATCTGTCCTTGTAATGCCTTTTGAAATAACAAGGTTTTTTTATGAAAATATCTTCAAACGCTTGTGTAAAGTTAATTATCGCTTCGGTGATTCCTTCCTTCGTCCGTTATTATATCTCTCCGCTTCGTGAATCTGGCGAATCTTGTGTACCTACAGTTATTTTTTTTGATTTTTTGGTCCATGGGTATATTGTGGCATCTTCAGGAGAAACTGACCTTGGTACACCTTTCACTAAATAAAACTCACGAAATACCTACAATACAATACAATACAAATAATCTTTATTGCACACCTCACACAAACAAAGCAGTTACATAGAGAAATAATACAATAACACCCAAGTGCATATACCTACCCGAATTACATCGTTATGCTATTTTAAAATGTACGCTGTTTGAATACAGAATATTGTA
This sequence comes from Epinotia nisella, assembly GCA_932294315.1. Classification (NCBI taxonomy): domain Eukaryota; kingdom Metazoa; phylum Arthropoda; class Insecta; order Lepidoptera; family Tortricidae; genus Epinotia; species Epinotia nisella. The sequence continues at coordinate 15,285,876 of OW028680.1, forward strand.
CAGAATAACGAGCTCTTCCAAACCATACACTTTTATCGAATTCTGATGAAAAATGAAAATAGTTCAACACCGAGACCAAGGCATCGGCCTCTGAATACATACTGTTAGGTATAGTATGCACCTATGGGCTTCAATGTATATTGTATATCTATTAACAGTGCAGTAACATCGGTATTTTTTTCTACAATAAATCACAGTATCCGCTTCCAATGAAATGTCAATTACTTACTGCTCCGAAAAGTTGATCGCAGATCATCAATCATTTGCTTCGTCGAATTAGGCCCAGTTGGGACCGAATCCCGCAGGGACTTGTAATTTAATCCTACAGTACAAAATTCATCCATTTCCGTGCCGACAAAATATTAGTATTTCCAAATTTACTGATAAAAAGTTAAACTATTATATTATGAGAATGTACTAAATCGCCAAGTGGGATAGCTTAATAGAATAGCGTGAAATCTGGGGATTCCTGATTAGAATTTCCCGAAATACCTACCTACTAATTCCTGGCATATTTTTTTTGATTTTTTTTAAATATGAATCACGAGCATTGCAACTACTAAGTACATAAATACAATGTTTATGACGAATTTAGACAACATTAAACTAGTAGCTCTGTGGTATGTTGAACCCGCGAGCCTGTCTTACATTAAAAAAAAATGTTTTTACTAATTTCTAAAATTTGAATCGACGAAAAATTATATATAATTGTTGAACCTACTCACAAACGTTCACGAGAATCGGTTGATAAATATGACCTGTTGAGGAGAACAGCTGCACAAACGGACATACAAAAGAATTTGGTCGCAAGCTGAAGCAGAGAACATCGTTCGCTTCGCTCGCTTGTTCAATAAACACTCAAGTGACGTAGCATATCCCCAGCAACGTCTATTCCTCTCAGGGTTGGAAGATCAGATGGCAGGTAAGATCAGATAAGGTGTTAAAAACTCGTGCCTACGGAAATACTTTGGATTGGATTAGCAAGCGAACCTCGGGCCTCAGCAGCATTGTTGTCGTCCTCGAGGTGACGGCCCGCAGCCCATCCCACCGTGTCGCTGTTGTAATCCACCTGAGTTCCAAAATGGAAAGTATACAATTCTAGGCACAAAGTTAGATGTATCATGATTCATGAAGGATATTTTCTCGTAGCGCTACGAGTACGTTCGTAGCCGATGTCTAGTGATTCGTAGCGCAAACTAGCTACGAACAGAGAACCCATGCCACAGCGAGACAACTTGGCAGTGAAAGTGTTAATCGGTTTAGTAAGTGTGATTAAATTAAACTTAAGGAAACGGAACAGGTGGCGATCTTAAATGGATGCTCTTTTTACAAAATGACATTAATTTGTCAGCGCAGCGGACACCTCAAAGCACAGACCCCTATTAGATTAGTAACACTTCTGCGTGATCCCTTGTAACTCCGATGACCTTGAAAGTGAACCTAAGTTTAAAGCACCGCGGGGCCTTGACCTCACTTTATACTTTCAGTTCTCAAACTGTTTCGCCAATAACTCTTTGAATTCAGTAAGGGAATGCCTGCGGGCAACAGAATAATCGCTCGCTCTTTAAAAAGTGTTGGCTGTTACGGATGCAATCTTTTTCTACATACTTTTGTCCATTATTTTGCCATTTTTAGGGTTCCGTAGCCAAAATGGCAAAAACGGAACCCTTATAGTTTCGTCATGTCCGTCTGTCCGTCTGTCCGTCTGTCCGTCTGTCCGTCTGTCCGTCTGTCCGTCTGTCCGTCTGTCCGTCTGTCCGTCTGTCCATCTGTCCGTCTGTCCGTCTGTCCGTCTGTCCGTATGTCACAGGCATTTTACTCGAAAACTATAAAGTGTATTTGAATAAAATTTTGAGGATAGGTGTATTTTGTTAGCCGCTATATAGTTTTGTAATTAAAATGACAAAAAAAAATTTTTTAGGGGTGCACTCCATACATAAAACTAAAAGTCAAAAAAATATTTTTCATTGTGACCCCCCGTGTGGCACATCAATCGATAGGCCTATCAAAATAAATATAAGGTTTCTTAGCATTTTTTTTGATTAAGTGAATAGGGTCGGAGATAATCGCCCCGAAAGTCACTAAAATTCTGTCCCCCCCCCTCTAATTTTTGAACGGTGTATTTTAAAAATATGGAAAAATTCATGGACATAGGGCTTATTAATTTCATTCACCGAAAATTGTTTTGAACAAGATCGGTTCAGAGGTTTTCGAGATATTGCTGAAAATCTGCCTTCCTCAAATAAAAGGACGTAAGTGCCGCAAAATTTGTGTGACGATACGATCTTTTTAATAGGCACGGAACCCTTCGTTTTGCGTGGTCCGACACGCATTTGGCCGGTTTTTATACTTTACTACGTTTTTCAGTTGTCATAAAATGCGTTCGAAAACACAACTAGTCAACTTAAGATTCGGAAGGGACTTCTCGAGTGATGTACTTGTGTGCATGTCTTCGGAGTCTCCACTCAGAGTGGGATACTGAGTGAGCAGTATCAGAATGAGAAATGGAAGAAGAAGTACAGTGGAAACAAGTTTAGTGGTGAATAGTAAAGTGATTTAGTGCAAAGTAACAGTAAAGTGTTAGCTGTGTCGGTACTAGCAGGCGCGGACTCAGTGAACTAGAGTGTGTTAGTTGAGTCAGTGTTAGTACGTGTGGACAAGGTGAACTTTGCCCCGTAAGTCACGTAATAAATCTATTGTCGTGTTATAAGGTGTATTTTCTGTATCCCCCCCCCCCCCCCACGCTCGTAACATTTGGTTTTGGTCATTTTCTATCTACATTATCCACTACAGCTATCGAAGTCCGGTCCGGTTATAGGTGAAGGATTTTTTTTTATCTACTATAGCTATATTAGCTATTTCATGGATATTATTCTTGTGACGATGATACGATATTTAATGTATGGATTCTCACACTTCTGTTCACTCCTCCTTACATGTTTAATTTAAGCTTAAACCTCTTGTTTGTTATTCAAACTTACCTTCATGTGAAGAGCGGTGTCTCTTGACACAGGTACCCCGGAGTTACTTAAAAAGAGATACCAACCTGTTTATGTGTGACGTAGACCTAATGTTACCTAATAAATCATTTTTAATTTTAATTACAATCACGCATATTTTCCTTTAAAGTGGGCAAGAACTACTCCTTTTCAGCATTTGATACGAATCCTACATCTTTAGCTTTATTAGGTGTACTCTAGAGATGATTTAGACTCTCTTCTTTAAACCGTTTTCTTATATATTTTTTTATACTTGCCAAGGTTTTCCTTCGACGTTTGCACTAACAGTCGCTGGCGCCACCTCACATTACAAAGATCCCAAATCACACTATTCCTTAACACGTCACATCCCCAAAGAAAATGGAAAACTTCTAAGCTAATGTTGACAATTCCTGCCCTTAAAATAATAGAATGTATTATGCTATCTGGAATGTTCTATATTTTGCGTGTCATCCGAAATAATATACAACCGGCACTCAACCTAGTACATTGACCTACCAAAGCCTTTAGGTCAAAGGTCCCATTTCACGAGGCACCCGTTGAATCATCAATGAAGAGAGGATAATAATACTCATTCGTCAGACAGTCAAATATGTTCGAAGTCAAATGATGACATATTAATTCTTATCTGGAGTGTTTTGAACGACGCGGAAATTCGTGGCTTTTGATGTAATACGAGTAGAAACAAGGAATTGAAATTTATCTGAAGCAAAAATTTTTTTTGAAAAATATATTTTAACCTATCTATTTGAAACTAACATTTCTATATTTATTTTGTTATTTCCTTGCACAATGTGCGTTGTAAGGTACACGCGCGTAAAGATGATTTCGGATTCGCTCGTTTCATTCGCTCATGTATAAAAATGACACTCGTCGGAAATCACCTACTTTCCACACTTGTAGCATAAATAACTATTGACGTCGACTGTACAAATATGCCCATTTTGTATGGGCCCGAAAATGCCCATTTACAAAGGTAGGTGAAGGCTTAAATAATTATGTTTATATCCTTTTTACGGTTCCGTAGCCAAAATAGCAGTCCGTCTGTCCGTATGTCACAGGAATTTTACTCGAAAACTACAAGGTGTATTTGAATAAAAATATGAGGATAGGTGTATTTTGTTAGCCGCTACATAGTTCTGTAATTAAATTACTAAAAAAGTATTTTTAGGGGTATAGTTCATACATGTCACTGCAAGTCAAGTCCACGTGTGGCAATCGATAGGTATTTCAAAATAAATATAAGGTTTCACAGCAAAATTAATGTAGTCGGAGATAATCGCCCCGAAAGTCCAAAAACATTGTGTGTCCCCTTAAATTTTTGAACGGTGTATTAAAAAAAATATGAATATAGTCATGGACATAGAGGGCTTATTAAATTCTTTCACCGGAAATTATTTTAAACAAGATCGGTCCAAAGGTGTTCGAGATATTGCTTAAAAACTGTCTTCCGTATAGAGAAGGACGTAAGTGCCGTAAGATTTCTGTGACGATACGACCTTTTTAATAGGCACGGAACCCTTCGTTGTACGTGGCCCGATACGCACTTGGCCGGTTTTTTTATCTTACCCATTTAACATTAAATCCCTTCCAAAATGGATGAATGTTTTGATCACTTTTTAAAACAAGTGTTATGGTCTCGGTGCTTCCGTAGGAACGATTGTAGAAGATAAGATTTACCCACCTTATCTTCTACAATCGTTTAGAATTACGGGAAATCCCCCTTAAGTGAGTGCCTGCGTGATAAGACAAAAGTGTATTATGTCACGTTCCTAGGATTAGGCAACTGTGAAGAGTTCTATCTAATCGATTGCCAAACAATCGAAAAATAAACTTATGAGCGAAGTACAGTCGGCCAAGAAAGTGGTCTACCAGTTTTGACCAAAGTTTCTGTGAGATCTAATTATCGCTAAGGTTGACTTTTCTAACGGAGTGTAAAGAGATGCACAAATATGACGTATTGTCTGGTATCTGACATGCCTGACATTTAAAGTCATGGGTTATATTTTGACCTTTATTATCAATGCAATAGGCTATTATTTTGCAATAATGTTATACAATCTTCCCTTCAATTAAAATCACTTCGATCTTTTTCAAGAAAAACTTTTAGGAACTGAAAAAGAATGTATCACTGACAAGTTTCAACAATTTTTCCAACGTAAAATTCAACAAAAAATACATATATTATTCTAATTTGATTTGCTACTGCTGCAATGCCTCGTAATTCATCAAGAGCCGAACGAGCTAATATTATAGCACTTCATAACGAGGGCTTCATAATAGGGAGATTTCTAGACATCTAAATGTATCCGTAAGTGTTATTTTATTATTATTAAGTTCATCACGACGTAGTTACATTACACTTATTCTTTTTACTCATATATTTATTTAAGTCTTCATTTTAGAGGCAAGCTGTTCGTTTATGGATTACACGTGATGGCGAAGAGGGAAACTTAAATGATCGTCATCGAAGCGATCGTCGTCGTGAAATCTCAGACGATCAAAGAGAATTGATAAGACGTGAATATGATAATAATGGTTTCGTGCCGACTTAATATTTGGCAACAATATTTGATGTTACTACTCAAACAATTAGAAATCACTTTCATTAATGGCTTTGCATTATAGACATTACGCAAAAAAAATTGATATGACTGAAAATCATAAAACTGCTCGATTGAATTTTGCCAGACAGCACCTAGATTTCGATTGGAGTAATGCTGTGTTCTGTGATGAGAAAACATTTAAGTCCAGCCAGCATGGACGTTTACAGCTTGAAGGCCATGTTATACCGAACAAGGAATCTGGCCGTATTTCGGTAAACATTTATGGTTGGATGACTGCAGACGGAGTTGGAGAGCTGTGCTGTATGCCACCGCGAGTAACGGCACTTGATTATATAGATGTCCTGGAAAATTCAATGTTGCCCGCTGTCCGGACTTTTTATCCAGAAAATGAAATGCCACAATTTAATTATTGCCAGGACAATTGGTCTTTACATAAAGCGTGGTGACGCGTGCCTGGTTCGATGGACACCCGGAAATAAGGTTAATATCTTGGCCAGCAAAATCGCCTGATTTGAACCCAATAGAGAACCTTTGGAGCCTTATGGTTCAAAGATGGTGGGTGCAACCGCCACGAGAGAACACGCAAATCTCTTGAGCGACACTGTCATGAAGTCAGATTCAGATTCAGATATTTATTTTTAAAATTCAGTATTTTACATGTCATTACTTGTTATTATTTGTTTATTTATTAGTTACTAGCTTCTGCCCGCGACTTCGTACGCGTATAAATTATGGATGACATGATATTCTTATGTTTCACCATACGATACCTGCTACACTGATAAATTAGATTATTACGATTTCATTTCTATAAATTATACGTGTAACAGTTCAAATCCTCATAAACTTGGTGTCAATAATATTTAGTTATAATGATTTACTTAATCTTTATTGCAAACGAAGTACCTAAGTAGAAGAAAAATTACCAAAACCGGAATTTAAATATAAGATTTCATAATTGAAACAAATGGACCGAGGGCGAGACCCCAAAGATACTCTATATCTCCGGGTGTCTTGTCAAACTACCCCTGAGAGCCAAAGTCCTGAAGGTAAACGGGGAGGCAAGCGAGGCCGAAGGCTGAGCTTTTCGTAGGAATGAAAGGCCCAACGTACCCTTATAGATAGCGCTCCATATGCGAGCCAGAGCATCGAAGGCCCGAGGGCGAGACTCCATGGATACTTACTATCCACAGGTGTCTTGCAAGCGAAACATGAGCCTTAAGTCCCAAAGTTGAGGGGTGAGGCAAGCGAGCCCGAAGGCCGAGCTTTTCGTATGAATGAAAGGCCCAAACCAACCCTTCAGAGAGCGCTCTCTATGCGAGCCCGAGGGCCGAAGGCCCGAGGGCGAGCCTTCACGAACACTAACTAAACCCAGGTGTCTTGCAAGCGAAACCGGAGACCAAAGTCCCGAGCGAGAGAAGTCAGAAGAAGAGCGGCGAGGCAAGCGAAACCAAAGGCCGAGCTTTTCGTTGGAATGATAGGCCCAAAGAACCGTTTAAGAGAGCGCTTCCTATGCGAGCCCGAGGACTGACGCAAACTATCTCCAAGTGTCTTGAAAGCGAAATCTGAGTTCCAAAGTCCCGAAGGTGAGTGGCGAGGCAAGCGAGCCTGAAGGCCGAGCTTTTCGTATGAATGAAAGGCCCAATACATCACTTCTATGCGAGCCCGAGGGCCGAAGGCCCGAGAGCTAGCTCATGCGGACGCTCACTATACCCGAGTATTCATAATAATATTTCTGAATGTCACAAACGCTGAAGTTTTATACATAAAAAAATGGTACCTACTTAATTCTCCAAGCAATGCGGTTGTTTCAAAATTTTATACCCACGTCTCTTGACGTTGGTGAACTATGCTAATTCGACGTAAGTATTAAACTCAACCTATCATACATCTTTAGATGACCTCTGAATTCATAGCAATTATATAGGAAGACGAAGATCAAGGTTGCTGGATTTCAATATTAACAGCGACGTTATCAGCGACTGAGTTTCCAAAATAATTAGGTTTCTTATGTCTAACAGCTACTATCGGTTGAGATATCAAACATTTTTGGTTATTATAGATAGTCTTTAGCCATCTAGCACTCATTTTCATCCCGTGGTTTTTCACGTTTTATCTATATTTTTTTATAATGTTTGAATGGAGTTCTTTTTACTTTCCAGTCAAGTGTATGTTTATCAATTTTCAAGTCTAAAGGAGGAGGAGGAGGAGTTCCCATACAAAGTTTTGCCCCATTTTTTACTTCCTTTGAACTAATTTTTATCATTTTTACAGCCTATGACCTGGCCAGGGATTTTCTCGACCGATTAAGTAAAAGTTGCATCAAAATCCTCTATTCACTAAGCTTCTCTGCGTTTTTTGAAAAATATACATTTTCAAAAAAGCAGACACAAAAAAATTTAAACTACAAAAAGTGCATGCTGCTGGGTTTGAACTCGGGGACACCGAATCCGTAAGCTATGGGTCAAACCACTGGACTAACTATCAGTTGTAAGAACACGATGAATTTTCGAATATATTGACGACATGTTACCATGGTAATGATACTGTTATAACCCCGCTCTTGCAACATTATATAGTTTCTAGTCGCCTCAGAACCTATTTTCATCCCATATTTTTCGAGTTTTGTCTATACATTGCTAAAAGTTTGAATGGGGTCGTTTTTACTTTCCAGTCAAGTTTATGGTTACCAATTTTCAAGTCTGTAGCTCGTACATTCAAGGAGTTCCCATACAAAGTTCAACCCCATTTTCTACCCCCTTTGAACCCTAATCTTTAAGATTTTTGTAGCTTAAAACCTATCCGGGGATTCTCTCGACAGATTAGTAAAGTTTGCATCGAAATCCGTTCAGCCGTTTCCACGTGATACTCTGACAAATAAACAGACAAACAGATAAACAGATAAACAGATAAACAGATAAACAGATAAACAGACAAAAATTCTAAAAACTGTTGGAACGTGTTCTGTTATCAATTCTAAGTATCCCCAGCCAAATTTTTTTCGTTTATCTTCCATGTACAGACTTTCGACCCTCTTCAGCTTTATTATATGTATAGATATGCACCTAATTCTCAAAGTTTACATGTCAAAGCATTTATTTAAAGTCACAAACTATGTATAGACAATAATAATTCACATATAATTTATATAAATTTTTGTTCAACAGAAATCTTAATAATATACCTACATATCTTGAGCCGGTAATTATTGTACCTACACACATACATCATTTTGTCATCAACTTATATTAATGAATTCATTGACATTGTAGTATGCCATGTCAGTTAGGACTGTTTTAAGTTTGTTTGCAAACTGTTTGTCGCTTTGTAGATCCGTGATCTCTGATGAAAGCGAGTTGTATAGCTTTGGCTCAACGACCGCCAGTGACTTCCGAGCCTTCGCGAGTTTGCACCACGGCACGGCTAGGAGTTGTCTCCTTCGGGAGCTCCTCTGATTGACCTGAGGGGCTGTAAAGTAGTTCGGGCTGTAAGTATGGGAGGAAAGCCGCGGATCCGATCTCTGCTTACAGCTAGTCGGCTCAATGAGAGATCGTCTTCAAGCAGTAATCGATGTTTAGTGGTAAAACAATAACATAATTGAATAATATTAATTTAATTTAATATAACATAATATTGTCATTGCCATGCCCTAACAGGGCCCATGTGAAAGTGTATATTTTTATGTAAGATCTTAAACACCATGGTTGCAATAAAAATGATTGATTATTTGATAAGGCTAATGGAATGTTCTTGTTACAACCAGGGGCCTATTGCATAACTACTTGTAACTTATATTACAAGCAGAAACCTCTTTTCAACTCCTCGCATTAGAAAGAGACTTCCGCTTGTATTATAAGTTGTAAATTATTATGCAATGGGCCCCTGGCTAAGAACAATCAATAGACTACGATTTTAGATAGATCTAGGTAAGACTTTTATAAGCAGGAGTTGACCATTTTGCCAAGCCATAAGCCTGGGTAAATGCCTTGAGTGTCTTAAATACGTTCTCTCCGATACCGAGGGTTCGCTAAACTACCTACTCGAGAGCAAGTAAGCTTATGAAAACCATTTGTTATTTTACAATGATGTAATATAAAAAAACCGGCCAAGTGCGTGTCGGACCACGCAAAACGAAGGGTTCCGTGCCTATTAAAAAGGTCGTATCGTCACAGAAATTTTACGGCACTTACGTCCTTTTCTTTGAGGAAGGCAGTTTTTCAGCAATATCTCGAAAACCTCTGAACCGATCTTGTTCAAAACAATTTTCGGCGAATGAAATTAATAAGCCCTATGTCCCTGAATTTTTCCATATTTTTAAAATACACCGTTCAAAAATTAGAGGGGGGGGGACAGAATTTTAGTGACTTTCGGGGCGATTATCTCCGACCCTATTCACTTAATCAAAAAAAAATGCTAAGAAACCTTATATTTATTTTGAATGACCTATCGATTGATGCGTCACACGGGGGGTCAGAATGAAAAAAAAAATTTTGACTTTTAGTTTTATGTATGGAGTGCACCCCTAAAAAATTTTTTTTTGTCATTTTAATTACAAAACTATGTAGCGGCTAACAAAATACACCTATCCTCAAATTTTTATTCAAATACACCTTATAGTTTTCGAGTAAAATGCCTGTGACATACGGACAGACGGACAGACGGACAGACGGACAGACGGACAGACGGACAGACGGACATGACGAAACTATAAGGGTTCCGTTTTTGCCATTTTGGCTACGGAACCCTAAAAAGAGGTAGATAGGTTATAAGCGCTCCAAAAATGGCACACTAAAACTGTGTCATTTCACACAACTTGCCTCAGTTTCGCGTCGTCAATGGAAACGTTAGCTGTCAAATTTGGTGGCCATTTTTAAACACGGAATTTCGTATAGAGAACATATCTACTTCTTATTTATATTACATCATTGATATTTTACATCAAGTTTCCCTGAACTCGATATGTAACTAAATGACGTCATATAAATCTAAACTACTTAAACATAAATGCGAAACATCGACAATGGTTAAAATTAGGTTTGTTTTTGGTGCCTCGGCATAATTTTTTGCTCAAAATATCACGGCACCCGATGTAAACAGCTCTGCAACTAACAATGAATAATGTGTAGCCCTGTATTTACGGGAAAGATAATAGTCTGAAAGAAAATGTGCTCGGGAACCCATTTAATTATTTGACTCATGTTTTATTACGTCGTTCGAAGCCGGACAACGCATTTTACGGCATAATAAAATTGCAAGTATACTTAATTGATATTTAGGTGAAGTTGACGACACCGCGCAGGTTTTTTCCTCAAGAGGAAGAGATTGCCCTCTTTCCAAAATTTGTTTCAAGGTAAACCTTGTTTTGGGTTTCTTAACGTTAAACGTTCAGGCATGCAAAAGTCGCTTCAAGGGTGTGAACATTTCAACACTTCAAAAATTCAAAAATCCTCGATAGTAATTATTTATACCAAAAAAGTTATGGTCAGTATTTTTTTTTATAAAAATGTATATTTTATGGTTAGATTTTTCGACATAATTTTCGCTCAAAAAGAGCAAATCGCAAATCAAGATGCATAGGTTTTTATGAGCGTAGCCGTGAAGTGAAATAATTTGCTTGCTGATTGTAGGTTAGACTACACCCACATAAAACAGTGCATATCACTAACGTATTGAATTAGTTTACTTAATATGGATGTAGAAAAATATAATAAACTCAGTATTTTTCACCACACTTGCTCGTAAACGCGCAAGCATACAGAGCTAAATACAATGACCTAAACCTGAATTACGCCCACGGGTGTAAAGTAAAAAAAACATGTATGTGTCAGTTTAAAGCAAGGTTTTAACTCCAACACGATGTTTGAAAACGTACCTATAAATAAATTTAAGCGTAAAAACACTAATAACATATGATTAACAGAATTATTTAAAGTTAAAATGTAGCAATGTAGTGTCCGTGTAAAATATTTATTCACTTGTCGCACTCAATTTACATTAAACGGATTTAAATTCTGAATATAACTTTCTCTCAAGTACCTACTTGAAAGAAAGTTATATTAAGATTTTAAATCCGTGTAAATGAAATGAACTGAAATGTGTAAATGTGAAATAACATTTATTTGATCTAACGAGGAAAGTTTTATTGAAATTTGAGGAAATTAAAAAAAAACCGGCCAAGCGCGTGTGGGACCACGCACGAGAAAGGGTTACGTAACTTCTAGTAGCTGACCTACATTAAAAATCACTATCCTTTACCGTAAATCATAAAAAGTCTTATCTTCATAGGAAACTCGATTGCAGAGTGATTATCTCCGAATATATTCACTTAATCAAAGGAATTTCTGTCGAACCTTATATTTATTTTTAAAAACCTATCGATTAATGGTGCCAAATGATGACCACCGGTATTTTTTTTGACTTTCTGTGACATGTATGGAGTGCCCTCCGCCTAGTCATGTGACTACAAAACGATTGTAGTGGCTAACAAAGTACACCTGCTCCAAATTTCAATCAAGTAAAGCTTATGGTTTTTGAGTAAAATGCCCGCAACTTACGAAAACACGGACAGACAGAGAGATGGACACGACGAAACTATAAGGGTTCTATTTTGTCATTTTGGCTACTGAACCCTAAAACAGACCAGGTTGTATAATCCGGCTAAATAAACTGTTCACAGTCATATATTTCGATATTATTTTTTTAAATTTCTGTTTTCTATGCGGTTTCGACGTGGGCTACGCGGCGTGGGCAGCCGTTTGCCGGCCGTATAAAAAATCGATTGTCTGTAAAGTCGGTTTACTGACGATAGTTGAACTTGACAACGTCATAAGAAAATACTGATGGAATATATATAGCAGCTGTCCACGCGGACGCACCGCTCACTCAAGTAGGAGAGAGACAGATGTCGAACGCTGCCGAACGCGAAGGCCGATTGTGCCTCTTTGTCGCTCGTTCCGCGTTCTCGCTTGCACTTCAAGCCTTAAATGGAACGCCTCAGAGCGAGGTAACGCCGCATGAGTTATGTTTTTTCGTGCGTGCAGCCGGCTCCATCGAATTATAAGACGTTGTCACGTCAAAAAATCTGAGACACAGCCGGGCTCGGGCCGGACTCGGTTCAGTGTACTGTGTGTGAATCATCACTTAATATTTATTTATTTATTTATTCAATTGTATAAGTCATGTACATTTCAATAAAAGTGTTACAAGTATAACAGTCAGGCCATGACGCCCTGTAAGGGCACACAATGAAACTTAAAATAAGGTTAAGTATAAATAATCATTAAAACAGCATAAAAATTTAAAATTGACATTAACAGTTTTAAAATTTACAATGTATCATCTAAGAATTACTACAATAACACATTTCAATATTACAATTTATCATCATTTAAGAATTCGTCAATAGAATAACATTTGTCAATTAGTAATTTTTTTAGTTTATTTTTAAATATAATGTCACGAGTTTCTTGTTTAATCGATTCTGGGATCTTGTTAGTAAATAAAATACATGTATAATGAGGACTTTTTCTATACATCGATAAATTCGTTGTTGCGTTGGTATTAATAACTTATTTTTATATTGCGGTCTGGTTTTGTCAGTGTTTTTTTTGCCTCAAATTGATTTGGGTTCTCACGGACAAAAAGCGCTGCATGCAAAATGTACAGACACGGCAAAGTTATATAAGTCTCAAATGCTTCCATATCCACAGTGACCTCAGAGTTTCAAGATTTCAAAAGTCTAGTTATCATGCTTAACTATGGTCAGATAATTTGTACAATTTCTTTCACAATATAAAGCTCCTAGTAGTCCGTCGCACTAATCGACCTGACATTTTTAAACTCGTTTATCTTAATACTCGGCTGCAGTTTAATTTTATTACCAGTGAAGTTAAATGATTGATGAGCGTTATATTTACCTTCAATTTAAAGATTGATAATACTCAATTTGTCAAAGTCATCGATTAAAATGAGTGCTTACTTAATTGAAGCACAGTTATGTAAGTATGTTAATCAGACATGCATAGCTTTTGTTAAAAAAATGTATGTAACACAAGATTTTAGTAACGATTTTTTATAAAGGTCGATAACTTACTACTTACTTACTAATACTTCCACCTCATACGTTTTTATACCTAAAACTTATTTAAGAAAATATAAAAATAAAATTTGCCTATTTTGAAACGGCAAACTTACGAATATTGCAAGTTAGAATATAGTATTTTATATAGTCGTTACACAAAAAGGGCTCTTAAAGTCGAGTAGTCGGCAAGCCTCGTGGCCTAAGTAAGGTACGAGAATTTAAGAGCTAATTGTGTAACTATTCTATACAATACCTTTTTATACGAGTCAACAGAAATAATTCAACAGGCTTGGTATATGATGAAAAATATCTAAGCCCTGCTGAATCGAAGTGCAAGTCAGAGGTGCGTCGGCTCGTTGATGTCTTTTGTATTGGATATCAATGAGTCACATTTGAGTTGGGAGCTCCATACAAAATAAGTTTGTGATTTTAGTTTAGTGTACGAAGTCTTAATTCATACATTAAAGTCGACGAGTATAAAAAACTGTTAAAAGCGCGGAGCTCAGATAAATAATAAAGGTCTTGGCAGAATACCAGCGATGTGGCTAGCTACATCATTATGCTGAGCCAGCGCTTATTCTACAATAAATAAAGTTTCTTATGTACTACGTATGTTGTGGAAAAGAATAAAGAATGTATCTATCTAGACAGATAGGAATGGAACGAATAATGTCTAAAATACAAATTTAATACTTTGACTTTGTTTCAATTTCGAACGAAATGTGAAATGGAAGAAGCAACCTACGAATGAACGATTTCGAATAAAAGAAATACTGGCCCTCCATTTTGCAACTTAGAATTCCGTTTCGATTGGTTAACAATCCCGTCTGGTAACATTTATTTGCGTCGCGATGGATTGCACTCACGCAACAGGGGGCGTATGAACAAAGATGATTTTCATAGTTTTCAACATGTCAAAAACGCTTTCCTGAATTAGGATGTTTTCATTTTATTCGTTTTCGTGTTAGCGAGGGCGTGACAAAAAGCAATAGTGAAAAGATTAAACATTTCAGACAATGGTACCTAATAAAATGCGTTTTAAGGAGATAGAGAGATATATATTATCGTTCCTTTGGTGAAGTTATCGTGCGATTTAGATAGGTAACAATTTAATCGCGCCCTTCAATTCAAATTTTATTTCGACGTTGATATTTAGGAGCACGTAGCTCGATGGCGCGCTTTGATTAGATTAAGCAGGCAAGATATTTAAAGGTTTATTTTAAGGGCAAAGGATAACATTTACCTAGTGTAGTGGCCTTGACGGAAACCGGGATTGCCTGACTCGTCTCTATATTACAATGGAGTTACATTTAATTTCTCGAAGAGCCCATGGCTCCAAGTTGCATTCAACAAAAAGGTGCAAAGAGATGTGATGTTCAACTGTAACCGTTTTAATTTCTCTTGAATACTCAAGTCGATTGGAGTAAAATTTAAATAACTGCTAAAGGTTCACAAAGCGTACTGTTTTCTGAAGTTTGAATCCTAATATTTCGTTGATTGTCATGTGTATGGTTAGTTAGTTAGTTTTACTGGGCATTTTCCGCAAGTCGACATCCAATGTACCTATTTTGCGTGAAACGGCAGGGTGGCGCTACACTAACCACCCCAGCTCCTCTAAAAAGTTTAAAGTGCCTTGGTATTACTGACTGCGTTCCGTAGTGTGTCCGGAGACCCTAGGTGCTTGTGTATGGTATTAGTAGGTAAGGTTCGCTTACTTTAAATGTATGAACCCTATGTAATTACTCGTATTGGATAAGTTGTAACTCAAATAAGACATGAATGTATTGTAATATAATTAATTTGTAAATTCTGAATAGTTATGTCGTGTAACTAATGTTATCAATAAATAATTGAATTTAATTTAATTTAATATTTTCCGAGTAGTATTTTACCCTTGTAGCTCTTCACCGCGATCGATCTTTGCTTTGAACGCTGTATATTTGATGAGTTAATTTGTGTTACATAAAAACTGGTTCTTTTTTAGTACCTATATTCAAGCTCACGTAAGTAGGATAAAAAGAACGAATGAAGTATGACAATCACTATTATTACTAAACAAAACGAAAACAAAATTATTAGCAATTGAAAAAAATAGTCACAGAGCTATGTATAATCAAATACCTACACCATCGAAGGCAAATGCAACTAAAACTATTAACTGCTAAAAAATAGACGGTCGCTACAAAATCCTAAACTCGATCAAAGTTATCTAAGTATACTGCCAAATTAGCATTCTAGAAACAAGCATCACATCATTTGCATTTGGCATTTGCATCACAAGATAATAAGTTACCTGATAATTTGAAGGTTCAGAATATAAAAACATTTAAGAATTTAATTCATAATTTCCTCAATTTTATATAGAAAACAACCGTGAGAATCAGACATATTAAAATATAATGCAAACGGGTCACTCACGTATTTAATGTCGAAAATCGCTCGACATGTTTCGAACCGATTTGCGGTTCTTAGTCATGAGCACACGCGTTGCCGGCGCGTTTAGCACTGCGGGCCCGCGCCCTGCTCGCTCGGCTGGTTTGCGCAGGCGCAGGCGGGGTCAGCGCAGAAGGTGAGAATCTACCCTCATTTTCTTCAGCATTGTTCCATGTCGGGTTACACACAACACTTATTACGTTACTGGCTAAAGTCTCGTCCACACTTGACCCAGGCGTAGTAGCCAAAACTGTTCAAAGCGATTTACGACATTAAATACGTGAGTTACCCGTTTTCATTATATTTTAATACATAATTTCCTCACAGATAAAAGTCATATAGTATTCATTATCTTTTTTAATGACTAATTTTATTTTTTTATGTACATTTTGGGGGATATGAGTATCTAATAATTCCTGTAACTTGTAATCAAAACGATTATAGTTATCATTTACATCATGATTTTTTTCCAGGATTTTGTTCCAGTTAATATTTTGTAGTGTTTCTCTAAAGTTTTCGATGTTTCTAGGAGTAAATAATCTTTTCACCTCAGCGGCTCGAACATGGCGGTTTTGCTGCTTGAAACCAGTGAGGAAAATGCAATTTTGCTGCGAGCGTGAAGAAAACTAACTTTTTAATTTTTCATATCGTAGGTTAGTAGCAGGTCATCTTTTCATACTGCGGGGTGTAATACAAACTTGGAACATTTAAACTTCATTATCTCTGTCACTTTCAGTCCGTTACAGAAAAAGAGAGAGATAAAATATGTCGATTCGTCATTCGACTTCGAAACCTTCGTAGTAGGCCCCCAAAAAGCGGGAACGAAAAACTCGTTCCGAACCAAAACAAAATTCGACTCGTGTTAAACTCATATAAAAATATGAAACCTATATTAAATTTAATATTATTTTAATTATATTAGTATTTCATTATTCTTAAAATACAATGAAGAAATGCGATATTTATTGTAACATTTCTTATTATAAGTCTAGTTTTTTTAAATGGAGAATGAATATAAATTTATATACAGTTTCAGAACGCACTTTATATTCTTTAAAAAGTTAGCGCGATTGAACTTTATTATGTTTTCTTGGAGATAAAACATAACTTAAACAAACACTAAAAACTGTACTAAATATGAGTGAATCAAATGACGAGATACCGTCAAAGAGGGCTGAACTGTGGTTTCTAAGTAAGTTCATCTTGGATATTGGACAAGTCTCAGCAAAATGCATAAACAAAATGAAACAGATTTAGTTTTTTCTTAATGTCATGTAAAGTTAATGTTATGGGAGAGAGTAATTGTAGTTAATGTTTGTTATTTCATATGTATTTGTTGTTTGTTTTTAGGGTTCCGTACCTAGAAAGGAAAAAAACCGGACAAGTGCGAGTTGAACTCGCGTGGTGAGGGTTCCGTATATAATCTAAATTTTATAAGTGTTTTTGAATACTCAAACTTCTTATAGGTTTTCCTGTAATCTTTAGGCAAGGAACTATTTTCCATATTTTTGTTCAGAATTTTAATCCTAGTAGTTTCGGAGATAAGGGGGGGGACTGGTCAATTTTCGTCTTTTTCCCTATATTATCCAAATCTGTTTTTGCTAAAATTATATAAAAAAAAATCTGACATGCTTATAACAATTTCTTTCATTTGATATGTCACAAAATACAGTTTGCGAAACTTTTTTATTTTATTATCCAGTTTACCCCCCAAAAGTGGCCCCTTGTTGAGAATTCATTAATTTCCTTTACGCGTCCATCTTTGGGTCACCAATTTACATATGTCTACCAAATTTCAACTCAATCGGTCCAGTAGTTTCGGAGCAAATGGGCTGTGACAGACGGACAGACAGACAACCGAGTGATCCTATAAGGGTTCCGGTTTTTCCTTTTGAGGTATCGGAACCCTAAAAACGGAATCCTTATAGGATCACTTTGTTGTCCGTCCGTCCGTCCGTTCGTCCGTCTGTCAAGACTCTTTTTCTCAGGAATGCGTGGAAGTATCAAGCTAAAATGTATATCAGTAAAATGTACTCAGGTCTACTGTCCCTTGGTTGGAGCTGTAAAAAAATCAAAGTTCTAAGCCAACGCAATCAAAAGATACAGCCGTTTATGCCGCAAATTTCCGCAAATTTTCGAAACTCGCAAGGGAATCAAAACCTAATACAGGGTCCTTCCCGTGAATTCAGAATGTTGAAATTTGGTAAGAAGCAACGTCTTATATTAGCGCAGATAAAGGAAAAATTGCGGAAACCGTAAATTTTTAGTTACATCATAAAATTAA
This sequence comes from Epinotia nisella, assembly GCA_932294315.1. Classification (NCBI taxonomy): domain Eukaryota; kingdom Metazoa; phylum Arthropoda; class Insecta; order Lepidoptera; family Tortricidae; genus Epinotia; species Epinotia nisella. Next base: position 15,304,239 of record OW028680.1, read on the forward strand.
AATATTTTTAATAATTTATATACCTACAGGTTTGTACGGAACCCTCGGTGCGCGAGTCCGACTCGCACTTGGCCGGTTTATTTACATAAAAATGACTTAATTGCTTTTATGTGGCGTTTTATTCCTTTGCGTTATATGTTCTCGCCGCTGAGGTGAAAAGTTGTATGTATCACACGAGAGCAAAGATATTTGCATCTCGTGTCTTTGAGTCCCTTGCTACGCTCAAGATTCTAATTTTGAATCACTCGCTACGCTCGTGATTCAACTATAGAATCTTTCGCTTGCTCGGGACTCAACATCAACACTCGCAGCAAAAATCTACTTTGCTCTCTTGTTGAACAAGTAACTATTTCCGCATAAATACGGGTTGTTCTGGGGCTGGGGTTTTATTAAAAGTAAACATAATATAAACTATACTACTATGATTCGAGATGCCGTGCTCAGTTATAGTGGGTCGTCGTCTGCAGGAAAGAGGGCTGGATCCCCGCTCTGGATCCTTTCTGGTGCAAAGGTTAGCCATAGCTGTTCAGCGCGGCAATGCGGCTAGCGTAATGGGCACCTTTGCACCAGGAGGGACGCGGGGCGGGTTATTTGATACTTAGTTTTAAGTTTAGTTTAGTAGTAATTGTTGTAAATTGTGTTTTTGTACATATTTTGTGTTATAATGAATAAATTTGATGCTGACTGTTATAGAAATATTACATATGTAGAACCTAATTCATAGAAGCGATCAGATCCAATAAAGGCTTGTGTTTTTGGACAATATTTGTTTGCTGGCGGTTGCGGTATATTTGCAAGCTAGCAGTTCGCATTTCGATAAAATAATATTTTCCAACAATAAATCAAACACTCCCGTCAGCCGAAATCAACGCCTTCGGTCGTTGGCTTTATATTACGCTTACCCATCTCAATTTACTGATCGAGCGCCGTATTTTTTATTTATTTACGGTGATACTATGAAAGGGGAACAAAAACAAAACTGAATGGCCTTGCACGGGAGGCGGCTTTCTAGGTATTAGATTGTCTGGGTTTTGCATTCGTATTACTTTATCAGAGACTATCGTGACAACCTAATTGCCTTGGAATATTACCTGGCAATAATACACAAGTAGGCAGGTATATCGCATTTTTGCTAATAGACCTGCACATTCTTTAGCGGAATAAATATGGCGTCGGTATAACATAGCCGGCAAAATAAAGGTAGAGGATGGTGGGGGTGACGTAAAATATTGTACTAACCACGGGCGATAATAAGGAAAACCCCACATAGCGTATTTGTCGTCAAATACCTGTGATCCGAGAAATTATTTGTTTTACCATCCTTGGTGAGTAAGGTACTATTTTTTGTACCAAGTTTCAGCTCGCTGCACGCTGGCAAAACGACTTTTCGTTAGCAGTTCAGGACAAGTAGCGCGCTCTAGCGGGAATACCTTGTACTCTGGCGGCATGTAGTTCGCTGGGCCTACCTCTAAATTGAGATAGGCTTGGTAGGTAGAGTTACCGTGTCATGTTCGTTCTTCATACAATCCCATTCATAAATTTTGTTACGTTAACGTGGCAATTCATTGGAGTAACGACACAAATTCTAATCTACAACGCTAGCTGTTAACTTACAAGCCTACTGCTACTACTACTAAGGTAGGTGCGGGTGCACCATGAAAGGTCCGGGCTCCTCAGATGGCCTTTAAAAACTCGCATTTATGGTGTTTTATTATTTTCCAACCTTTACATAAAATCCCAAATTGAAAAAATAACGCAAATTTTGTCAGTAGGTAGTTTTAGTGAAATTAGGTGTTATATAATAAAAAAAAACTACTATCAAACTTGAAAAAAAATGCCTTATATGGCCTGGAATCGAATCCGGTCAAATCTGTCTAAAAATCTGAGTTCAGTTAGTTATTGTGGAAATTAATAGTACTGGTTGTAAGGAACAGGGCAGTATATGATCTCGGCTTTACTGAGTCGTTAGTTATCTAGAGGCCGTATTTATAATATGTTGCATGAGACGCCTTACCTACCTGTAAGAAAATGTTGTACATTGACGATAATATTATCTAATTTATAGTTATAATGTTCTCTTTACCCAATGTGCGACACATCAAGCTTAGGCAAAGACGATATGACCCACAACGATACAGAATTTAAGGTGAAATCTGCTATTTTGGGTAATAAATAGACTCTAGAGATGGTCATGGTTAAAAATATTCCAACCTCATCTATTTGCTTCGAATCATTCAGCGTCTTTGTTTACATTATGAGTCTTCCCGCTATATATCAATCAGACTAACATCTGTCTATCTTGCGATACATTTTTGTGGTTCACGTTTTACTTTATTTATTTTGAATGTTACGTCATATTAAGTGTCTTCACTATCGTTACTGCAAGCATTACGAGTATAACCTATATCAATAAAATTGCGTTGTTTGTAAATTAAATTACTTATTTTGTATACTATAATAACGCGTAGGAGTTTAATTTCTCAACTGTTTCAAGTAGGTATCCACATTTAAGTATAATTCAATATAAAGCATGAAATTCTCAAGAGAATTTGGTATCTATTCATTTTAACTTAATACTCCTGTGCGTTGCTGAGAACCGGACCCGTAAAAAAAAAACACACCAAAAAGTTTTGTACACCGTTCAAGTAAGTACCTATCCAAAAATTTGCAATATAATATATTATATGTATTGAATACAATACATATAATTGTAAACTATAAAATTGAAACTATACTCTGAGACTATACTATAATAAATAACGATATATAATAGGGCCTTTTGAGTTAATTACTGGGTTTGTAAACGCAGTAATTACCCCAAAAGCGAGGCACGTGTAAATAGTTTCAGTTTGTGTAGAATGTTTCAAAGTTGCTTTACGTCGCTTGCCTCAAGGCTTTAATGAGTGTATATAAGTATAAGATAAACTCACTTTATCTTATACTCGCACTCATATAATAAATTGTGGTCTCCAGACTTAAAGTGAAGCTTAAATTTATTTTACATTAGAAGTCAATAATTTTTATTTTATTTTATTTAAAGCTCAATCAACCCATTACATTTCAGAGTTTATATACAGGTTAACACTTAGGCAAACAAATATAATTTAGTACCTACAGATAGCCACATGGAAGAAATAGAGCGCAGGATCGCCCTCAGCTGGAAAAAGTACTGGAGCTTCAAGGAACTTCTAAAAGGCAACTTCAATCTACGCCTCAAATAAAACAGTGATGGATACATGCATCTTACCAAGCCTTACATATGGCTGCCAAACTTCACACCAAAAGAATAAAATTAAAAATTAGGACATGTCAAAGAGCAATGGAGAGGAGCATACTGAATGTCAAAAAGAAGGACAAGATTAACAGCAAAATCATTAGATCAGAGACAAAACTCACAGACGCACTGGACTTCATACTCAAACAAAAATGGAGATGGGCTGGCCATATAGCAAGAATTAACGACAAGCAATGGACTAACGAAGCCACTATATGGCCTGGGCCACTAGGAAAAAGACGAGTAGGAAGGCCTAAAGCAAGATGGTCTGATGACATCATATCTGTAGCTGGACCAAACTGGATCAACAATGCCAACGACAGAGAGAAGTGGAAAGACATGGAGGAGGCCCCTAATTTAATTCGAATTATAAAAAACAAGCAATAATTATATAACAATAGGGAATAATAAAGAGGCTGAAATAAATAAATAAAATAAAATACAGGTTAACACAACAATATCTCCTATCTATAGTGTTACGTACCGTGCCTTCCCTGAATGGATCCTGCGGGAGACCAGTGCTGGCTGCATAGCTAGCATTATGCTGAGCTGGGTTTATTTCGTGACAAAGGCCTATACCATTTTTTTTTGCAACTGTATGCATCTTTTGTTTGTCATAATTCATAAATAAATGTTTGAGTTCGAGTTAATTAGGTTGAACTTCTTCATGTTTGCTACACTATACAGACTATTGCAATTAGTTTTATTACTCACTGTCAATATTTTTCCTTCAAAAGTTCAAATTTTAAATTTATTCGTATTTTCTAAACTATATGAACATAGAAAGGCTGGGAAAGTATTAGCTTATGAACTTACGAGTACATGGCTTATTGAAAGTAAATCTTGCCTCAACAAGCAAAGCTATCGTCCACACCAGTGAGAAAAAAGGGTCAGTTAAGTGAGTCGTGACAGGCGTCAGAAATCCAACTCCGCAATCCCGCAAAGGGTTCCAAACTATTCGTTTAACCTTTTGAGAGCTAAAGACGGCTGTGGACGCGGACGAAAACTCGTGCCAATGAAGCCACGGACGGCCAAAGCCGCGCGTGCGCTTTGCGCTTTTTTGTTAATTTTATGTAATAAAAAGCTTTACAAGTAACTTGACCCATTTTTTAAATAGTTCATGATACGTACATTCATTTTGACATGACAATATTTATCAGAAGTTTCATTTTATTCATATTTTGTCTGGCTATTGTTTTTGTTCTGGCCTCAGTTGGGCACCGTTTTGTTTTGCACCCTCGCTGTCAAACCACCACGTTTCAGTGCCATGTGTCATCACTGGCAACACACACTGGTCAAAGACTCTCGTCTTGAGACACTGCGGAATAATGGACGAACAGATGTCGTAGCTTCCCGAACGCTGCCCAGCCGAGTCGGATTCGACGATTGACCTCTTTCTCGAAGTTGGACCTACCTAACTGGACAGTCTGTCCTAGGTATACATAGTCATCTACAACTTCGAGCGTAAAGTGTCCGATTGTAATGGGAGTTGGTACATGAGCATTTGACATGATCTTTGTCTTATCCATGATCATTCTTAGACCAACTCGCTCGGAAGCTTTGCTGAGGTCATCGAGCATCGTACTTAAGTCGTCCATGGTCTCAGCCAAGACTACTATATCGTCAGCAAACCGAAGGTGAGTGATGTACTCGCCGTTGATGTTGATGCCTAGCCTTCTCCAGTCCAGAGTTTTGAAAACATCCTCCAGTGCAGCGGTGAACAGTTTTGGACAAATAACATCTCCTTGCCTGACTCCACACTGCAGCGGAATAGATTTCGAGTTCCGGTCCTGGAGTCGGACTGACATAGTGGCGTTCTCGTACAAACTCTTCAGTTCTTCGATATAGCGGTAGTCAACTTGGCACCGCTGGAGAGACTGCAGTACAGCCCTAGTTTCGACCGAAGTCCACGAACGCTAAGCAGAAGGGCATGTTATACTCCTCAGTTTTCTGTATAACTCCTAACTCCTGACGGAGCGTGTGGATGTGGTCTACAGTACTAAAACCTCTTCAGAAACCGGCTTGTTCGGGAGGCTGGAAGTCATCTAGCCTGCGTACGAGACGATTTGTAATGACTCTCGAAAACAGCTTATAGACATGGCTCAGAAGTGGGATGGGTCGGTAGTTCTTCAGCAGGCTATTGTCACCCTTTTTGAAGAACAGCACCACCACCCCTCTGTTCTATGCCTTTGGCGTTCTCCATTCCAGTAAGTCGGAACTGAAACTGTAGTATTGTGTGATTGACGCCATGTTGACCATAGTTCAATTTCCAGAATTTCCAGATGAGGCATGGAGCTTTAATACAACATTTTTTATTATGTTTTCCTTGCTTTAACAAATAAAATAATGTCTTCATGAAACAAAATATCCTCTTTAAAGCACTTAATCCTCCATGTTGCAGAGTCGCGAGACGTCCATAACACACTTCGATATGACAGTATGGCTCGGACACAATGATATAATTTACTTTTCACCTCAGCGGCTCGAACATGGCGGTTTTGCTGCTTGAAACCAGTGAGGAAAATGCAATTTTGCTGCGAGCGTGAAGAAAACTAACTTTTAAATTTTTCATATCGTAGGTTAGTCGCAGGTCATCTTTTCATACTGCGGGGTGTAATACAAACTTGGAACATTTAAACTTCATTATCTCTGTCACTTTCACTCCGTTACAAAAAAAGAGAGATAAAATATGTCGATTCGTCATTCGACTTCGAAACCTTCGTAGTAGGCCCCCAAAAAGCGGGAATGAAAAACTCGTTCCGAAACAAAATAAAATTCGACCCGTGTTAAACTCGTATAAAAATATAAAACCTATATTAAATCTAATATTATTTTAATCATATAAGTATTTCATTATTCTTAAAATACAATGAAGAAATGCGATATTTATCGCGAACATTTATTATTATAGTTATTTTATATGGTGAAATAAATATAAATTTATATACAGTTTCAGAACGCACTTTATATTGGTTCTTTAAAAAGTTAGCGCGATTGAACTTTATTACGTTTTCTTGGAGATAAAACATAACTTAAACAAACACTAAAAACTGTACTAAATATGAGTGAATCAAGTGACGAAGCCGATGTTTTAACTCCTCAAGAGTTGAGAGATACCGTCAAAGAGGGCTAAGTTCATCTTGGACATTGGACGAATATCAGCAAAATGCATAAACAAACGGAAACGGACTTAGTTTTTTCTTAATGTCATGTAATGTTAATGTTCTGGGAGAGAGTAATTGTAGTTAATGTTTGTTATTTCATATTATTTGTTGTTTGTTTTTAGGGTTCCGCACCTCGAAAGGAAAAAACGGAACCCTTATAGGATCACTTTGTTGTCCGTCCGTCTGTCAAGACTCTTTTTCTCAGGAATGCGTGGAGGTATCAAGCTAAAATGTATGTCAAATACTCAGGTCTACTGTCTCTTGGAGCTGTGAAAAAATCAAACTTCTAAGCCAACGCAATCAAAAGATACAGCCGTTTATGCCGCAAATTTCCGCAAATTTTCGAAACTTGCAAGGGAATCAGAACCTCCTTCCCGTGAATTTAGAATATTGAAAGTAAAGTAAGAAGCAACGTCTTATATTAGCACAGATAAAGGAAAAATTGCGAAATCCGTAAATTTTTATTAACATCATAAAATAAAAATGTTTTTAGTAATTTATATACCTACAGGTTTGTACGGAACCCTCGGTGCGCGAGTCCGACTCGCACTTGGCCGGTTTTTTTACATAAAAATGATTTAATTGCTTCTATGTGGCGTTTTATTCCTTTGCGTTATATGTTCTCACCGCTGAGGTGAAAAGTTGTATGTATCACACGAGAGCAAAGATATTTGCATCTCGTGTCTTTGAGTCCCTCGCTACGCTCAAGATTCTAATTTTGAATCACTCGCTACGCTCGTGATTCAACTATAGAATCTTTCGCTTGCTCGGGACTCAACATCAACACTCGCAGCAAAAATCTACTTTGCTCTCTTGTTGAACAAATAACTATTGCTAGTTATATTCGCGTAGTTTGACAAGCCTTTTATTAACTTCAACTACAAACTAATAATGATCTTAACAATGAAATAAAATCTTGCAATTATGAAGCAGATGTTCACCCACATTTATTTATTAATAGTAAGTACCTATCGATTTGAAAGTTTGCATGATGAATATAGACGACAAATAGAACAAAATAATTTTGTATCACTAATATGAACTCAAGATGGAGCCAAAAAGTGGAACTCTTCAATGGCTAATAGTAGACACTTGTATAAAACCTCAAATGTGTACATACATACTAGTATACATGGATATATTTATAGAGGCTTGTGTTATTAAAAAAAACTGTTATTTGTGCAACAAGAGAGCAAATTTGTTTTTTACTGCGAGTGCTGATGTTGAGTCCTGAGGAGGTGAAACATTCTAAAGTTTTCTCGCTACGCCCGTGGTTAAAAGTTAGAATGTTGCGCGTAGCCTGAGACTCAAAAGCAAATAACTTTGCTCTCAAGTGACACACAACTTTTTACCTCAGCACCTAAGAACATATTCTCATGAAAATGAAAATTGTTTATTTTCCTTTGTTTTAAAGTACAATGGTTACAGTGATTGGGACTTCCTTTTAGGTAAGTAAACCTGTGCCCCCCTCTTCCATAAGTGGTAAGTAGGTAGGAAATACATATTATTTATACTGTATTTATAAATTATACATCTTATTCTATAGATTTAAGAAATTGTTGTAGGAGCTTATATTGTTGGATTTTAGCCTAATTCAAGTAATAGGTACTAATACAATACTATATTACTGGTAGAGGTGTGTGCAATAATTAGCACGATACAGCAGTGACTCTGTGTCATCATAGCTTAGATGTTTCAGCCATGTCGTTAGTTCAATCTTGCAGTTTTTTAGTAATAGTTGATGGATATTGAATATGCTATGTACTTTATTGTAAATATATGCCGATTGCGCTTTATACTGCCTTTTAGCAAACAAAGATTTACAGTTAGATTCGGGGGCGACGGGTTTTTTACGCCTACGTGTTTCTGATGGAGGGTTAAAACCTAGGGTTTTGTGTCTCATAAAAATATACATGGGCTTTCACGTATTCGTCTCGCGATTATTCAGGAAGAAAACTTAATTCAGCATTCATTAAGTAGGTACCTACTACTTGTTTTAACTCCTCAGTGAGGCTAGCATTAGACGCGCGTGATCGCGCGACGTAAAATACTTAAGGCGCGTCAGACTAAGGTACACTTTAGTATTATATCGTTTTTTTAGTATAAATATACGTGCCTCGCACGTGAACACTAAAAACTAACCATACTATGATTGTTGAAATACTACCTACACCTACTTCACTCATATTTTCTAATTATTGTTGAAATATTCAACATTAATGTCTATAGTGATAGAAAGAGACAAAGGCACAAATTAGCATATGTGTGTCTCGCGTCCACATCAAAACCTAGCCGTACTTATAGTACGTTCGAAAACGTAAGCCCATCCAAACGTAAATCCTGTCAAAAAGCGCAAGCAAAAAACTATCTGGTACCTAGTCAGAGCACAAAGGCGGTTTTTGTTCGCTTTTGTTTGACAGCATTTACTCTTACAGTTTCGGATGGAGATACCAGCGGGTCAATCGCGTAACGCATTGTATGCGAGTCAGGTAAATCTAAACGACAATCTTTATATGGAAAAATGACAGTTGGATCTACCTAACGCGCGTTCAAAATGTTACGTGATTACCCCTCTGCTGTTATTAAAATATTGCCCTCGTCACTGATCGAACGTGTTGCTTGTTTCGCGCTTTTTTGGTCTACTTTGAAATTTGAATGTAGAACTATAATTATAAACCATTCATTCATCCTTATTCATTTTATTTTTTTATAACGAAATGAAAGGGAAGTAGCTAATGAAGTTCAGATACATATTTTAAATTTGTAATAGATCCATGCGATTTTGCTCACTGTTTTCCCGCAGCAAAATATATGTTTGTTCGAGCTGCTGAGGTGAAAAACACTCTTGTCAAAAAAGTTTCTGAGGAGACTAGTACCTATCCCTCGCATAGTTAGTTGCTATGCTGTGGTTTTCATCCATGTTGTCAAAGCGAAAGATTGTTTCGGAATACGCTACGTTATGATTTTAGATATATAAAAACTGCGAATATATTTCAGAGTAGGTAGTTATGTAGCAATATCAATTTAAAAAAAAAGAAAATTTAGAAAATAAAAAATCCCGACTGCAAAAAAGGTATATTTACAAAAAAAAACTGAAAAGAAAAAACAAGTTCAGTAGTCGAGAACATTGAATCAGTTTCATGATTAACATTTCGTATGTCAATTTGGACCTTGGAGTTTAAAAATAATGTCCAAATCGCTTGTGACGGATCCGGAACGAGGCATACGAATCGTTATGACACAGATAAAACAAACTATACATTCTTATACGAAACAGCAACTTCAACAGTCGGGACCCATTATTGTCGTCAACATTAGTGCCGCAGCCTAGACTTTTAATGGGTCCCGACTGATTCAATGTTCTCGACTACTGAACTTGTTTTTTTCTTTTCAGTTTTTTTTTTGTAAATATACCTTTTTTGCAGTCGGGTTTTTTATTTTCTAAATTATCTTTTTTTTATTTAACACTTTTTAGTTAGTATTAAAAGACGGCAAATTTCGCAATCTTGTCATTTCATTGAGGGAATTAATATCGTGAGGATTATTAGGTAGCTTGCGGTGGTCTAAACTACTGATAATTAATCCATTTAGAGACCTAACGCGGCTCAAAGCTACATATATGCTTGACCTTTTGCAAAAATGCGTGAACTTAAATAAACCACAGCTCGATCTAAAGTCGTTCTTTGTCGCTTATGCATAGTAACACCCCAGCACGATATCAACGACAACTCCTTTGCGTCGCGCATAGCAGTGCAGTATTAATACTGAACAGAATTACTATAACTTTATAACGTTATAGATTTTAAATGGTCACTCTAAATAAAAAACTGTAAAAGAAACCTATAACTGATTTTTAAATACATATTCAGTGATACCCCACTCGACATATTTCGGTAAATTTTTTTTTTTCAATTTTGGTGCCTGGTTGTCGCCATATTGAATTTTGATTACTGTCATGTCTTTAGTGACACTCGCAAGAGTGAGACGGTTCGATTGACGTAAGAATTATCAAAATCGGTTCACGCGTTTCGTCTCTGGAGTGCCACATAGGAACAAACATACATACATATATAGGCTGATAAACACATTACCCTCCTTTGCGTCGCGCAGTCGGGTAAAAACAGTCTCTTGTCCATAATTATTTTGACATAAGTAGTTATTATTGGAAATTCAATCGTTCTGATTTATAATGAAATATTGAAGAATAAAATTATAGGAGTTTTAAAACCAACATTTTGCATTAATACTTACAACTTGCCTTAATTAGAAAGATGATTTGAAACGGCCGTGAGTAGTCACAAGGTAAACAAAGGAAACCACGTGACTGGATCAAATTATTCATTCTCGCTTATCTATGGTGCCACAGATACAAAAGATTGATGTGATTGGATTGTTTCTTGACGCACGTGCTTTGGTTTGTTTACCTTGTGTTAGGTTCCACAATGATGCCACAGATTACAGAAATTAGTCTGTGAATGATGCTTGCATGGTGGATGCTTGTCTATTTTTTTTTAATAAAACGGCGACGGCTAACTAACATACGGCCTACCTGATATAAGTGGACACCGTATGCACCATAGCTTATGTACGTTTCCTATATACTCTAGCGGAGATTTGCCCCATAACCATAGCGCAAGGTCAAATGAAGTGGTTTTCCGATCACTGAGTCAGTCGATTTAAAACGCGCACTGCTATCTAGTTAGCCCTCAAAATCACGGCACAAAATATAGTTACACACAAACATCTATTAAAATAATGTTATCTATGATACAAATTACCTCAGTCAATCTATCTATCTTCTATCTATCTATCTATCTATCTATACATATAATAAAGCTGAAGAGGGTCGAAAGTCTGTACATGGACGATAAACGAAAAAAAGTTGACTGAGGATACTTAGAATTGATAACAGAACACGTTCCAACAGTTTTTAGAATTTTTGTCTGTTTATCTGTTTGTCTGTTTATTTGACAGAGCACATCACGTGAAAACGGCTAAACGGATTTTGATCCAAACTTTACTAATCTGTCGAGAGAATCCCCGGCCAGGTTTAAAGCTATAAAAATCTTAAAGATTAGGGTTCAAAGGGGGTAGAAAATGGGGTTGAACTTTGTATGAGGACTCCTTGAATGCACGAGCTACAGACTTGAAAATTGGTAACCATAAACTTGACTGGAAAGTAAAAACAACCCCATTCAAACTTTTAGCAATGTATAGATAAAACGTGAAAAATATGGGATGAAAATAGGTTCTGAGGCGACTAGAAACTATATAATGTTGCAAGAGCGGGGTTATAACAGTATCATTACCATGGTAACATGTCAATATATTCGAAAATTCATCGTGTTCTTAGAACTGATAGTTAGTCCAGTGGTTTGACCCATAGCTTACGGAGTCGGTGTCCCCGAGTTCAAACCCAGCGATTGGAATGCACTTTTTGTAGTTTTAATTTTTTTGTGATATATTTTCAAAAACGCAGAGAAGCTTAGTGAATAGAGGATTTTGATGCAACTTTTACTTAATCGGTCGAGAAAATCCCCGGCCAGGTCATAGGCTGTAAAAATGATAAATATTAGTTCAAAGGAGGTAAAAAATGGGGCTATACTTTGTATGTCCTCAAATCCATGAGCTAAAGACTTGAAAATTGATGAGCATACACTTGACTGGAAAGTAAAAAGAACTCCATTCAAACATTATAAAAAATATAGATAAAACATGAAAGAAAACGGGATGAAAAAGAGTGCTATAGATGGCTAAAGACTATATATAATAACCAAAAATGGTTGATATCTCAACCGATAGTAGCTGTTAGACATAAGAGACCTAATTATTTTGGAAACTCAGTTGCTGACAACGGCGCTGTTGGTTTTGATATTGAAATCCAGCAACCATGATCTCCGTCTTCCTATATAATTGCTATGAATTCAGAGGTCATCTAAAGATGTATGATAGGTTGAGTGTAATACTTACGTCGAATTAGGATAGTTCACCAACGTCAAGAGATGTGGGTATAAAATTTGGACACAACGGCATTCCGCGGAAAATTAAGTAGGTACCAATTTTTTTATGTATAAAACTTCAGCGTGCGTGACATTCAGAAATATCATTATGAATACTCGGGTATAGTGAGCGTCCGCATGAGCTCGCTCTCGGGCTCGCATCGCATAGAGAGCGCTCTCTGAAGCGATGCCTGGGCCTTTCATTCATACGAAAAGCTCGGCCTTCGGGCTCGCTTGCCTCGCCGCTCTTCTTCTGACTTCTCTCGCTCGGGACTTTGGTCTCCGGTTTCGCTTGCAAGACACCTGGGGTTAGTTAGTGTCCGTGAAGGCTCGCCCTCGGGCCTTCGGCCCTCGGGCTCTCCTTGAGAGCGCTCTCTGAAGGGTTGGTTTGGGCCTTTCATTCCTACAAAAAGCTCGCTCTCGGGCCTTTGGCCCTTGGGCTCGCATAGAGAGCGCTCTCTGAAGAGTTGGTTTGGGCCTTTTATTCATACGAAAAGCTCGGCCTTCGGGCTCGCTTGCCTCACCCCTCACCTTTGGGACTTAAGGCTCATGTTTCGCTCGCAAGACACCTGTGGATAGTAAGTATCCATGGAGTCTCGCCCTCGGGCCTTCGATGCTCTGGCTCGCATATGGAGCGCTATCTATAAGGGTAGGTACGTTGGGCTTTTCATTCCTACGAAAAGCTCAGCCTTTAGCCTCGCTTGCCTCCCCGTTTACCTTCGGGACTTTGGCTCTCAGGGGTAGTTTGACAAGACACCCGGAGATATAGACTATCTTTGAGGTCTCGCCCTCGGGCCATTTGTTTCAATTATGAAATCTTATACCTATTTAAATTCCGGTTTTGGTAATTTTTCTTCTACTATAAGTACTTAGGTACTTCGTTTGCAATAAAGATTAAGTAAATCAATATAACTAAATACTATTGACGACAAAGTTTATGAGGATTTGAACTGTTACACGCATAATTTATAGAAATGAAATCGTAATAATCTAATTTATCAGTGTAGTAGGTATCGTAAGGTGAAACATAAGAATATCATGTCATCCATAATTTATACGCGTACGAAGTCGCGGGCAGAAGCTAGTTTATAAATAAGGAAATGCCACAACTAAGACTTAATTATTTCCTATCCATAAAAATGCGGCTATATCTTTACAAAGTTTGTATCGGTTCTAAAACAAATATAAGTGTAGCAGAAACTGTCATACTTCTTTATTGAACAGCGAACGAAGATTTACGAGGACATTTTGCCGAAGCTCTACTATTATGTCTAGAACTCTGTTTAAGTTTAAAGTTTAAATACACATAAATACCATTTCAAATTACATACTATTTCAAACATAGCCTGCTTATTTCTAATATTGTTAGTTGCGAGTTGAATAATGATATGTGATTTGACAAGTGCGTACTTAATTGTATAGACGCTATGTATCGAAAGTCACCGAAGGATAGACTCAAGCTGGCATCTTCGCTTTTCCGGAACAGCGTAGGTACAATACTGGACCACGCAAAACACTAACACGACGCGTCACAGCGAACTTCTATCTTGTATGTATTGGCACCTTGCGCCGCTAGCATTTTTTTTTAGTTTTATCACTTTGATACTTACCTAGTTTATAATAAGTCTCTGTCAAAAATTTCATTTTTGGTACAAGCTTTTATTGCCGACTGTACTTTTCTGTATACCATCACCAACTACTTATTGAGACAATTCTAACGAGCCCAAACACAACGGGGTTGCCTACGTCGGTTAAATACTGAATTCCCATGGCCACCTTCTGTCTCCATCATCAGATCAGCCCGATGGTACCAAAATATTAAATTGTCATCCAAAACATAGGTACCTTTACCCAAAATTTCAGCTCAAGTCGGTTACAGATATATGCTTCAAAATTGAGTTGCTGACGGATAACTTACAAACTTACATACGAACAGGTCAAGTGAATATGAAGCTTGTAAAAATGGCAACAAATGGAACCAAAGTAGATTTGTAAATTAGTTAGACACTATTTTTCATTTTAACTTGTTAGAGTCATTCGTTGGAACAGGCAAAAAAAACATTTATAAACTTATGTCTGGATTAACTTTTCTGCAGCAGGTGCCACAAGACATTGCTTTTCCTTTGCATCAGATTGAACTGGGGTTCTATGTGAGTTTGCGTATTAGATTGAAATCATATTTTTATTCTTACGCGTACTTTTTGACACGTTAAGGTTTGCGTATGAAAAAGCGAGCGCTCGCAATAAATGTAATTTATATTGTAGTTTTTTTTACATTTACACAGTCTGAAAGACTTGAATTATTCGCTAAAATGTACACTTTTGGTTTGTCTGAAGTGTCACGTCGCACATAAGTATTTAAATTTAATCGCATTAATGATTCCACCTTGCTTAGAGCAATGCATTGCCAAGCCTAATACGAAGTTCCAAGATCGAAGTTCGAGTACCTCTTATTCTCTATCACTATTGCCTATACTAAGCTGTGGGTAACTCACACTGGGGCGCGCCTTGCTCATATTTTAATCGCTGTTCAAGGTTTAACTTAACAGTTGACTATATAAGAGCTCGAATACAAAAATAAGCCCTTTGCGCACATGTGTCCCAAAATGACCGGGAAACTGATTCAGTTCCCGTGTGTGTTGAGTTTAAGATGGTTTCAAATTTTCAGTCTGAGCTTCAAAGAATACAAAAAAAACACAGATCACACGTGTAACACATCCAAATGAAATCTCATATTGATGATGCATCTCGCAGTACTCGCATTACATCCGTTTCAATCATGGCAGTTAATTAAATTTGCCAGGCACTTTCCGATACCCGTGCTACAAATAGTGATATGCAATCAAGAGGACTGATTCGGAGATTCGAGGATTGGATTTATTCATTTACAAATTGGTGTCAGAGTGACGTTTTCATATGAGTATTTTCACTGTGAAATATAAGAAGCCTGATTTCCGACGATCTCTTCGGACAAAGAACGCTATGCGGCGCTGACGGCGTGATTGGTTTACGATTTTACCTGTCAGAAGTAGCATAATTATTTGTATTATCTTAATTTATATTATTAAAATATTAATAATAAATATTATCAATTCAAATATATATATACGTATATGTTGCGTGTACATTTTGAAACTTATGTCTAGAGAGTGCACGAGTGGTGTTAAAAATAAGATACATATGAGTCGACTGTATATTTAATTAATTAAAAACGAAATTGCGATTCAGAGCTTCCTAATCGGAAGTGACAATGAATGAACAGGCAGTGAAAATTACATCTAAAACCAAGAAAACATTGCGCCAAATCCTAAATAAATAGAACTGAAACTAATACCAAGTCTGGATCAACTCAATACCGGCCCTAACCAAATTTAGGTTAGAAAGGTTAATTAGAGGTCACATTAGCTTCAATTAAAAGGAACGAGAAGCGGTGGATAACACTGTGATAGTTGTGACAGTCAAGGCTAAACACGATGGTTTCAGCAACTTCAGACTCTTAATTTCATATTAGGTGGGTCGTTCTTCTTTTCGACCGACAATAGCCTGTCCTTCGTCTTATTACGGCATCTCATTTGAGTAATGATGTTTACGGTTTTATAATGTTCGAATGAACGTCCATATTATTTTATTAATTAGTGATATTTAATATTTCACTTTCTCTATCTAGCATTTTTTTTTTTTTTTTTTTTTCGTAGAATGCCGTGACAGAGTGGTAAAATAAAATGTTGTCCCCACTGAAAGAGTCCACTTTGTCACATGTTTTTTTTTAGAAACCAACCGTAAATAAATATTTATATTGGCCAGAAAGGAAACTTTAATTAGTTCTAATGGAGAAACCTATGCATTTTTTTAAAAATCGCACTTCAAAACCACAATTTTCGATAGTTCAAAAACCAAAAAAACAGAAAAACCTCGGTTCATTGTCGGTAAAAAAGAAGAACGACCCAGGTAGATTATTTTCATAACCGATTTGACCAAATTAAATTAAATTGGTCCTTGAATTGACATTCAGAATAATGATTATACTTTAGAGTTTAGATTATTGTTGTCTAAAGGGTCATCTGTGCTTTGGCCCCACGCATGCCTTCCAAAGGTCCGGGACCCCATAGTACCGAGATACGGATAAGACATACATAATAATAATAATAATAGAGGGTGCTGTCTCTGTGTGCGTCCCATGACACGGGCAGGGACAGCATCCGCTCGGTGTACTCCTTGCATTCCATTAAATTGTCAAAAGGGCCTCTACGTGTTGGCTCAGTTGGTACTTTGTAGGTACCTAGCCCCACGCACGCCTCCCAAAGGTCCGGGACATCATGTCCCGTGAGCGGGAAAGACATACATAATAATAATAATTTAAGAGATCCTCCTCATAGATATGACCATTTGCCACCGAGTCCTGCGGAACAAAGGGACCCTCTCGGCCGCCTGGATTGACTACAAGAAGGCCTATGATTCGGTGCCTCATTCATGGCTGCGGAGGATCTTGGAGTTGTATAAAGTTGATGCAGTTCTAAGATCCTTCTTAGGCGCTTGTATGGGGCAATGGACCACAGTACTTCGTCAACCGGGGGGAGGAGATGGCCCCACTGGCTCGCAGGACTCTATCAGGATTGAACGTGGGATCTTCCAGGGCGACAGCCTGAGTCCTCTGTGGTTCTGCCTAGCGCTGAATCCGCTCAGCACCCAGCACAAGTTACAAAGGAAAACGTGAGGTGCTCAGTACTTTTGGCCAACGCTGTACATACAGTCTGCACGCTCGACCCTTCGTGGGTCAACGATGGGGGGTACGCGGGAGGCAAAGAAATTTAGTAATACATATTCTGAAGGGGTGTCACCCCAGTTTGACTTTATAAAACCGACTTCAAAAAGGTAAGGTTAAAATTAGGTTTGGGTGGTTTTTTTTTAAATTTCATCCATTTGATTTTCATTGACACGAATTAAATGAGGTCATAGGTATTAGCAAGAGCAGATAGTAGTAGGTATTTAGGTAGTTTTGGCATAAATATAAAAAAGGATAACTTTATGGTCGTAGTTGTTACTGAGTATGATTTTTATTACAAACCTCTCTTTTATCCTACTAATATTATAAATACGAAAGTTTGGATGTTTAGATGTACCCCGGGGAGCCGGGGCCCTCAATGGAGGAGGCACACCAAAACTACAAAAAAAATAAAAAAATGGTTATTTAGATGTTTGGATGTTTGGATGTTTAGATGTTTGTTACTCAATCACGCAAAAACGGCTGAACGGATTAAGATGAATTTTGGTATACATATTATAGTGCATAGCCTGGATTAACATATAGAATACTTTTTATCCCGGGAATCATCCCCTAAGGGGGCGAATTGGGGGGCGAAAGTTTGTATGGAGCTATGATATAAACGAGTTCCACGCGGACAAAGTCGCGGGCAGAAGCTAGTCAGTAATAAGTACCATCATCTACCTACCCTGATTGCATACATGTCTAATAACATGCACCAGTGACATACACTAGTGACGCGTACGCGCTTGCCCCTGCTCTTGACCCCTTGCTATAGGTGTGAGACGCTCGCACCAGTATGGCTGCCGCAGCGGTAATGAGAGGAGTATTTCGTTTTCGCGCCGCCTCGATGTAATTTTTCAACCACGCAAAATAAGCGGTAAGGGCCATATTTGTTGATCTATTTGCTTGTAATTTTTATACACGTTTAGCCGGACATTCAAAAGTATGATGTGAAACCTAATTCACGTGTGTAACTAAGGTGTATTTTTCTATGATTATTTTTTCTCATGATTGTTGTTGTGGGTAATGAGACTCGGGTGACTCCCATTGCCTGCAGCATTGTGGGTATGGAGACTTGGGTGACTCCCATTGTCCGCAGCATCTAGATTAAATTACTTAATTCATTTATGTTGTTTTTATCTTTGTTTAGATGCCGAAAGTACGTGTGAGAATTACCCAAAAGGCTTCCTGGTCTTCTAATACCTACACTGAAAAGATACACTTTGTGTTAGAATTTCTTTGGCTCCAATTGCCCTCAGGGTGACTCCAATTAACCTCACTTCTTCACAATTAAGTGGATTTTGTTATGAGGCGGTTGCAATAAAGATTGTATGTCTTAATATTTTTTTATTTGAATTTTCGCTTAAGTGACTCCCATTACCCCATTTTACCCTAGTATTGCGGGCACTATCAGTAACAGTATAAGAGATCGAAGTGATTGAAGATCGCTATTTTACATGTCATTATTACTGACAGTGTCAGGGCCGCATATCGAACATTACAAAAGTGTTCAGGAGCTGTAGCATGGTTGGCCTTATCACACGACAATTGACAAGATAAGAGCGTCGTCTCGTTCTATCGAACGGTGTCAACCAGTGACGCACGCTCTATCCTATCACCTATCGCGTGACAAGGCCAACCATGCTACGGAGATACAATAAGAAAAATCTGAATACTTTTGAGTAATTGGTTTATGCTCGAATCCCTCAGTCTTTAAATTGAAACTGAGTACCTACCCTCTTATTATTCGAAACCGACGCGAGAGTAGTTAAAAGTATTGTTTCCCCGTAAAGTGATGAAAACATTGTGTTTGATGTGGGACGACGGTAAGGATTGTACAAACTCGAGTCATCAAAGAGTCATACTTTAGTTCGTAAAAATAGCTAACTAGTAGCCCTGTGAGCTGTACAACTCGCGACCCTGTCTTTTAAATAAAAATAAAATATTTAATTTGAACAATCCAAACACTTCAACGTATTAAATCCACCAATCACAACTATTTTTATAAACATTTGTAATTGCTATCAACTAATCAGAATATTCATATTCATATTAATTTATTCGCAATATTAATAATATCACATGTCATTACAGTGCATAAGATAATAATAATAATAGGATGTAAAATAGAGTTAATAACAAAATGAAGTCATTAAAAATCGCTTAATTCAGTAGTAAAATAATAAATAAATGAATAATATTCAAACATTTGATCAATTGGTACAATGAAAATAATAAATGTCAAACTACGAGCTACGATTTGACTTAACTTTAAAAATTCCTCGAAGCTATAAAATGTGTGCTCGAGAAGCCAATTTCTCAGCCTGGTTTTAAAGCATTTTACTTACCGAAGGAGCTGATGAACTTGCTGGAATATTTACGAAACAATTTGTATGAATAATTTTACACCGCGGGTCCTTTTCGGTGTAGAGCAATTTTTTTTCAAGCATTTTCCACGCTTTGCTCATAATATATCACCATGACCTTGTAACATTGCCCTGCGCCGTTCATCGTAAAACACGGCTGAGTTTATCTACTGTGGAAACTTTTGTGAATTTATTACTTGTATCGTAAAATTAGCGTTTTATCTGTTTGGGAAGCTGCTGTTTCAGAAGACAATTTTTATAATAACAATGTTTGTTTTACAATTGAATCATATTATGAGCAAGGACAAGTGTAGAGATGAGATACATATGTAAGTACTTATAAATATAGCTAAACGTTAAACGCGTTCAAATTTTCTGTGGCTGAGGCACGAGTAAGCAATAGGTTACCTACCTTTTACTTACTCGTGCAAAGCAGCAATAAAAATGAATCGTTACACACGTGTTTGTTTTAAGGAAAGGATTTGGATTTAGTAAAAATACTATCGATTAGTATAATAAAATAGGACTCCCTATGTTTTTTTTTTAATTTTAGTTGGTTCGAGTCCCGGGCGGGGCAAGCGAGTTTTAGCAAATCTTTGAATGTAGTTTTGTTTCTTTTTAAAAATAAAGAAATGTCTGCTTTAAGTAAAATGAGCCAGCTTAAGGATTTAAGGTAGTTTCCCTCCAGGGCCCGACTTATCTTTCCACCCTGTATACCGTGTTAAATTGACTCTGCATATGATTTTATGCACGGCAGCAACACGGCTCGGCTCTACCACAGGACGGCCCGCGAGCAGTGTCTCAGCGGGGTTCGTAATGTTTCATATAATGTCAAAAAAACTAACATACACTTGATATACAATTAATTGATATAAAGTTACTTAATATAATGTAACGTTTGATATAATGGTTTTTTGCTATATTTTGCTTTACTCTAATTATCAATTGTTATAATAGGCAAAATGACATAATTTTCAATAGACATAATTATATTTTCGTATAATACATTTATGACATAATTTTGTTTAACATACATAATTATTAAATATAATTTCGTTTTCATATAACGCTGTTATGACATGAATAATTATATTTAACATACATATTATTTCAAATAATGTAACAATGACTGCTAAGAAATCGACGAAGCCCCGCTTTCGTTTCTGGGACTCAATCTCCCGCCAGAAACTCGCTTCCTCGGCCCTTCATTTCACGTGTCCGCTCGGGAGGTCGCCAGCTCGCTTCGCTCGCCACCTCCCCCCACTCGCTTCGCTGCGGCTACGAGCACGTGGACCTCCTTCGCGAGCTTCTGGCTTCGCGGGCTTTTATATACGCTCTAGGGGTAGGACACGTGGAAGTGGGGTGCGCTGATTCGGGTTTTGGTAGCTATTAGGGTTCCGGACCAAAAAGGTAAAAACGGAACCCTTATGGTGCGACTCCGTCCGTCTGTCTGTCTGTCACAAAGTCAAAAGTAATCTAATCTTATCTTAATTTTACTTTAAAAAAAAAAAAATATAACAAACAACAGAAGTTAGTGTTTTGTACTGCAAAATGGTAATATTCTAATTATTTCGTGTAAATCGCACTCGCAGACAGCCAAGATACAGGCTCAGCCTAGTTTGGCGTCTGACGGACATAACGTTTATAATATTAAGTGTATTTTTGGTAAATAAATAATTTTAATTTTTAATTTTTTTTTAAAAAAATATCTCAGGAAGTACTAATGCTATCGATTTTAAATTTGGAATAGTTGTAAACAAAGTCAATCCTCGTGCATGGAAAATGCAAAATTTTAATATATACTTTTAATTTGTATAAAAAAGGGCAGATAAGAGGGGAAGCAAAAATTCAAAGTCTAGTTAGTAGGCCAAGTGGGGTATCATATGAAAGGGCTTGAATTGTACATTCTAAAACAGTTTTTTTTTTTTTTCTAAAATGGTAAAATTTTGATTTATAAAGAAAAATGTTGATAAAAATACCATTCCCCCCCTTATCTCCGAAGTTAACCAAGCGAAAAATTTGAAAATAATATATATGATTAATATTAACGTGAATATTACCGGAAAAGAATAACGAGACCTCTATCTAGCGTATTTTTTTTTATTCTTTAAAAATCATGTGTTAATTTTGTTTGTAATTTAATACTTCTGTGTTTAATTTTTTTCCTTCAAATTCGTATGAAAGTGTTCTGAAAGTACCTTCTAGCAAATAAAAAAGAACTATCGAAATTAATTCACTTGATAAAGAATTATCGCAAAAATACCAACATACCTACAGTTAGGGAAATGTATTAACGTACCACCGTAGAACCCTATCGCAATAAGGTGACATACCACTCGAGTTTGAGTGACGGCGGCCTGTCGATTGCGACAGGGTTCTACGGTGGTACGTGAATACATTTCCCTTACTATACATTACATACCAAGTTCCTTGGTCGCGCAAGTTAGTAACAAAATGCACCGATAAATGGCGCTGCAGGTACTCATGGGGTGGGGTAAGACGGGTGTGTTGTATGATATTTCGTACGGAACCCTCGGTGCGTGAGTCAGACTCGCACTTGACCGGTTTTTTTTTACCTTTCAATCGCTATATATAATTGATGACGGTATACAAAAAAGAACAGTCGGCATTAAAAGCTTGTACCAAAAATGAAATTTTTGACAGAAACTTATTAATCATTTATTTATATCTAAAGTTATTCAGAGCAAAATAAAGTTATATCTTCTGAAATTTATATCATTGAAGAATTATTTCAAATAGGTTATTATAATAAACACGTTTTATACCAAGTAATAAATATAGTAAATGTCCATTAAAGTAAAAGTAATTATACACATACACTTGTTACATTAGATCATTTGAAAATTATCTGAAACAATATTATACCATCCGTTACATTATACAAAGCAATGATATATCAAAACAAAATTGATTAAGTTAAATTATATAAAACATCACGCACCCGTCGCAGCGACATAGCCTATCCGTCTCTTTCTAAGTGTTCTTATTAGAAAAAGACGGATTGTTTATCTCGCCGCAACACAGCTCACCGTCCTGTGTTTGCCATGCAGGGCTATACGCACGCAATAAGGTAATTGTCCCAGTGCCCGACACTGCGACCGGTGGGTTGTCAACTATTGGAAATAAGGTGTCGAGCATTGGGACGTTTACCTTACCGCAAGTCCACCGCCCCGCGCATCTCGCGGTAAACAGAAATCACTAATTGAAATGTACGACATGTACGAGCACTAAAAAATCTGTACTTACTGATTCAGTACAGCTTAGGTACTAATACCGGGCTACCGAGTGAGGAAGTGGCCTGAATCCAAAAATTCATGTTCTATTTTAGGATGTAGGTAATATGAAATAGGATTTTATGATATACACTGGGTATTAAAAAGGGTGATAAGTAATAAATTGCGAACGCGAGTCTATTAGAAGCTCGACGTTGAAGGCATTAATGGTTTGAGCTTTCTAGGGTGCTGTTTTAATACCTATATCACATTTATGAGGAAAGTACACGCCATATTTAGGCCAAATAAATTAGTAGTGTTGACGTCGACTTTCTAATCGAATTATAGTCAGATCACTGCCATAAAAAACAGTAAAAGATTGCAATGAGACAGCTATAATTGCTTTCAAAATATCGTTCGTCAATTACGCTCGTAATTATTGACTTAAGATAGTCTAGGGGTAAATGTATTTTTTCCGTCAAATAAGTTTGTGCCAAAAATTAAAATTATGGTACATGCTTTTATCTCCGACTGGATTCTCGACGTCAACTTCGCAAGGGTGTAGTTAATTAATCCCTATTATCCCCCTCGAGCTTGCGAATGTTCTATAATAATAATAATATAATATTGCCGACTGTGTTTTAATTTGCGCTATCATAAGGTTCATAAGGTTATCATACCTAAGGGAGGTTTGGGCCCTGCTATTTGTCCGCTTAACGATGTCTCGCTTGCTCGTCTGATTCGCAGTGCTTCTGTTACATTCATGCGATACTGCCCACAGCAGAGACACATAATATTATTATAACAACGGATAATTGTCGGATTCAGTTTGGCTTCATCCGTCCGACAAAATCAACTCATCCACGAATGGCTATTTCGAGGCCTCTGCAATAATGTAATGTAAGGGAAATGTATTCACGTACCACCGTAAAACCATATCGAAATAAGGAATATCACTCGAGTTTGAGTGACGGCAGCCTGTCAATTGTGACAGGGATCTACAGTGAACATTTCCCTTACTGTACAATTCAATTAAAATGTAAAACCGGAACTTAGGTACCTATTTGAAACATATTTTTACCTTGAAACATATTCTTACATTGAAACATATTTTTACCTTGAAACATCTTTTTAA
Organism: Epinotia nisella; assembly: GCA_932294315.1. NCBI lineage: Eukaryota > Metazoa > Arthropoda > Insecta > Lepidoptera > Tortricidae > Epinotia > Epinotia nisella. The sequence continues at coordinate 15,328,175 of OW028680.1, forward strand.
AACATGCATAAGATGGCATTGTAGGTATAATACATGAAATCCTTCAAATAGCAGTGTTTTAAGCCTCTCACAGACTGACGCGGCCTGGCCGCGACGGTCAATAGTGCCACTTGACTAAAACTGTTGATTGACCGCCACCGCAGGCCGCGCCAGTGTGATGCAGGTCTTACTAAGCAGATTTCTACTATAGTGAAAATGCCCTTACATCTAATATTTGACAGCTGCTGTCATCCCAGTACAATTTATTTCATCATATGTCATCATTGCCCTCTCCATTGCCCTTTGGGTGACTTAACTAACTGTGGGGTGGGGTGGGTTACTTAAGTGGCAGTGGGCGGGGCACATTGCACGTAGAACCGATGGCCGTTGGGGCGGAAAGGTTCTCGAGTGGCGACCACGTACCGGAAGGCGCGGCGTGGGTAGGCCCCCCGGGGACAAGGTGGACTGATGACCTGGTAAAGGTCGCGAGAGTCCGCTGGATGCGGGTGGCGCAGGACCGGTCAATTTGGAACTCTCTGGGGGAGGCCTATGTCCAGCAGTGGACGTCTTTCGGCTGATATGATGATGATGATCATGATGTCATCATTGACGTTTATTGTACCGGGATGACGGCTGTCAAATATCGGCTGTTAAAAAAATCTAATTATAATCGTTTATTTAAGACTAGCTTTTGCCCGCGACTTCATCCATGCGGAACTCGTTTATGTCGTAGCGTAGCTCCGTGCAAACTTTTGCCTTCCTTTGCACGCCCTTAGATGATTTATTTATTTTATTTATTTACACCGCATTACAGCGAACTAATACCTACGCCGAGAAACCAGATTACTTAAATTTGTAGGTACACTACAACCTATACAACCTTACAACTAACAAATGGGAACACCCTAAGTTAACAATATTGGGAACACAAACACAGGGAATTTTTATGCGTGTACGGTCGATGTCGTAGCGTAGCTCCATGCAAACTTTTGCCTTCCTTTGCACGCCCTTAGATGATTTATTTATTTAATTTGTTTACACCGCATTACAGCGAACTAATACCTACGCCGAGAAACCAGATTACTTAAATTTGTAGGTACACTACAACCTACAACCTTACAACTAACAAATGGGAACACCCTAAGTTAACAATATTGGGAACACAAACACAGGGAATTTTTATGCGTGTACGGTCGATGTCGTAGCGTAGCTCCATGCAAACTTTTGCCTTCCTTTGCACGCCCTTAGATGATTTATTTATTTAATTTGTTTACACCGCATTACAGCGAACTAATACCTACGCCGAGAAACCAGATTACTTAAATTTGTAGGTACACTACAACCTACAACCTTACAACTAACAAATGGGAACACCCTAAGTTAACAATATTGGGAACACAAACACAGGGAAATTTTATGCGTGTACGGTGGATTGCCTATTATCCATCGCCCCACAAAATCTCAAACATTCCCGGCACACGACTACGAATAAAATCCTTTGTCCCTGGAATACCAAATTTCATCTCAATCGGTTCAGCGTTTTGAGTGTGAAAAGGTAACAGACAGACAAACAGACAGAGTTACTTTTCCATTAATAATATTAATATTGATTGTATAAAACGAAAAGGGTCCTTATGGGTGAATTAGGTACATGATTTTATTAGCTTACCTACCCCGGACGTCTTTTTTTTACAAAAATAGACTCCGCCGCAAACTTGATGTTTCTGTGACTCACCTCACCATAATAGATTTATTATTTTGCATATTTTCTTCGCAAACGGCCGTAAGGTACCTTTTCTACACACCGTACCAAATTGCGGTGCGGCGTGGAGCCGTGCGGGAATGGATTTCGTGCCAATATTCACACGTGCGAGAATGAGATAAATAAATAAATAAAATAAATAAATAAATATTTGCGGACAATCTTACACAAAACGACCTAGTCCCAAACTAAGCAAAGCTTGTACTATGGGTACTAGACGACGATAAACATACCTATATAGATAGATACATACTTAAATACATAGAAAACATCCATGACTCGGGAACAAATATTCGTGCTCATCACACAAATAAATGCCCGTACCGGGATTCGAACCCAGGACCTCTTGCTTCGTAGGCAGGGTCACTACCAACTAGGCTAAAGCGGTCGTCTAAATAGATTTCATGACAGTTCAAATTTCACCATTTATTTATATATTTTTATTTTCTTGCGTGATGCACTGTAAAATGTTGTACGATACACGTGTGGATAGGTAATTCCCAACTCGTGTCGATCCAAAATACTCCCTGACGGTCGTGTTTTTGGTCATCGTCACTTGATTGGAATTACCTACTTTCCGCACTTGTATCATAATTAACTATTATCATCATCATTATCTGCCCGTATCAGATCCAGGCTAGGGAATCTGTCATGGAAGAATCTCATCCAAGAATAACCCGTATAGACATATACTGTGCCTAAAACCGCTAATAACATAATTATTGATTTAAGGGTCGCGTGCGCAAGTTGTTTTGAGCAGGTGAAGTAAACGCTTATGAAAAAACATTCATAATCATATTCCTCACAATAGAGCTGATTTTATGAAAAGTATATCGCCAAATTTTTATATTCAGCATAGGTAAGCCATTTTAGAACAGTAAGAACGTATTAATTATAAAAGCGTGTTGTTATAAAACGCTGCTGACGACGCAGATTGTTTCGTGACAAAGCAACATTATGGCATGGTTCGTGCTGATATATGTGACGTTTTGTGAAGGAATTGGTAGTCAATGAGCCTTGATTGTTGGTGTCGTTTTAATTTGCTAAAATTACTTTTAGTGCTACCTATTTTTCTCCTACCGAATTCTAAACAGAACGCTTACGAAATAGCCTCGGTGTCTGTCTGCCAGTCCGTCTATCATCATATCATATAATAAAACAACTGCAATAGTACTTGCAATGATTTTTCCATTAGAAAGTTTGAGTGAACGTTCCCTATTTTTTTTTCTCTCCAGTCGTCGTAGTACGTAGTTGCTGACTCCCGAAAAAGAAAACGGTATTCAATTGCACATATTTTACCCCATTTCCAAATGTAACGAATGGTGTTACAAAGAAAGGAAAACTTTCCGCAACAACTATCCGTAATGGATTTATGTCAGCGTAAGTTTGAACCTCAAACTTATTCCAACGTTCATTCTCGACCATACAAACTAAGGAGTTTAATAAAAATGTACCTAACGTTACGATCGTGATGCCATATAAAACTTAACAAAGCTCAGTTAACTATGCTTTGTTTTTTCTCACCAACACAAAATTCAAAGTTACAAATAAACGATGTTTAAGGGCATTTGAGCTAAAATAAATGTCAGATTGACTTGGTCGACTACAGACAGAATAAAACGGTTTAAACATCAATTATTGTTAATGGAATTAGGCCTGTTTCATCAAACATCCAGGGTGGTTTTTCCATTTCATGCATTTTACTCACAACGAAGCGAGTTCTAAGAATAACTTGTAGGTTATAAGATTTACTCATTTATCATTTGATTCTAAAGACATGTCATTCTGATTTTAAAGACATGGATATAAGAATAGAAAAATCCCAATGTCCTGAAGACTTCATCTGTCCATGTTGTGGGTCCGTCACTCTCGAACTAGCATACTGTTACGAGCGTGGAGGGGGTACGGGATAGAGAAAATACACCTTATAACTAGACAATAGATTTATTACGTGACTTACACGGCAAAGTCCACTGAGTCCACACGTACTAACACTGACTCAACTAACACACTCTAGTTCACTGAGTCCGCGCCTGCTAGTACCGACACAGCTAACACTTTACTGTTAATTTGCACTAAATCTCTTTACTATTCACCACTAAACTTGTTTCCACTGTACTTCTTCTTCCAGTTCTCACTCTGATACTGCTCACTCAGTATCCCACTCTGAGAACTCCACTCCGAAGACTAATCCACACTAGTACATCACTCGAGTAGTCCCTTCCGAATACTCCTCACTCGAGACTTATTCGGATACGTACTCGGAGAGTACTCCTCTCCGAACACTACCGAATGCTCCTTGTTCCGCGAACTTGGTCTCTTTATATACCCCTTCCGAAGATTCTAGACCGTAATTTCTATCTTCATTTCGTTACTTATTTGTTTTGAGTAGCATGGGCTTTTCCAGATAATAGTTCTACGTACACATTTCTCGAATATTACCCATACACCTGTCTATAAATTTCCGTAAGCATCGAATGTTCCATTCGCTTACATTTTCTAGACTATTCCATGCTACTCTGTGTCTAGAAAATGTACTAAGAATTCAAAACATACACAAAAAGTGCATGTCGGTCGCTGGACTCGAACCCGGGTACATCGACTCTTAAGCCGCCATCTGTACCCCTAGGCTACAGATGTCTTATGACAACACGGTGAATTTTGAAATACCTTGACGGCGCATTCATTACCTTGACAACGAAACTGTCATAGACCCCCGCCGTCGTAACAATACTTTATTTATTTTGATTTATTCATTTAAATTCAATGTTACAGCATGAATTACACCAAAACACTTACACGATAAATTATTATAGAATAGAAAACCTATACGTGTCAAAAAGAAAAGTCATCAATTTAAGAGCATACGAAATTATACATTACTAATTAAAATTGTCAAGGAACTCAAAGTCAAAGTCAAAGTCAAAGTCAAAGTGATTTATTCTTCAATTTAGGCATATTACATGCACCTATGAATGTCGATAAACTACCACCGGTTCGGAAAGTAAACCTCTGCCTCGAGAAGAACCGGCGTAATAAACTCGGCGAGGTGTCATTTGTTCAAAACAGTATACAATATATCATATCAGTATCAGAGTATTATAAAATTTTAAAATTACATTGCTACAGTAGAAACTGCTTAGCAATACGACATAATTGAGTAAAGCGATCCGCAAACGGGTCAGCCTCCTCTTACCGATGAGCTTGAATCTATCCGCTATGCTCTACTATTTGTATCTACTAATAGAGCAAATTGGACATTTTCGTCCAGTTTGCTCTACGAGTTTTATCGATAGAGCAAATTGAACTGTGTTTTTCCAATTTGCTATACTAGTTCTAACGATAGAGCAAATTGGAGGAAAACAGTTCGATTTACCCTATTAGTTGGGAAAGTAGAGCAAACCTAACTTTTTCTCTCTAATTTGCTCTACTAGTTAATGAAATAAATAAAAAATGAAACTATGAAATAAATAGAAACGCTTTTACTATTCAAAATAGCAAAATTTTATTAATTATTTAATTATTTACATTGAAAGTGCATATAAGAAACAGGCAGACGAAGAAAACTCAAGAATGAAAACATATTTTATAATTTGCTCTACTATTTATTTTAAATTTTGTATTAAAAAGGTACAGTCTTAAACTTAAAGCAAATCCCGCACTTTGACACCAAGGTAAGTTACAGAACTAACTTGTAAAATAGGTTTGCGTCGGCAAAGGGCTTGGCTGAGAAAAAGTTAGGTTTGCTCTACTTTCCAATCCCAACTAATAGGGTAAATCGAACTGTTTTCCTCCAATTTGCTCTATCGTTAGAACTAGTATAATAAATTGGAAAAATACAGTTCAATTTGCACTATCGATAAAACTCGTAGAGCAAACTGGACGAAAATGTCTAATTTGCTCTATTAGTAGATACAAATAGTAGAGCATAGCGGATAGATTCAGTGAGCTTGTACTTGTTGGAACTTCACGGATGTCTTATCCACAGCGATAAGGGATAAAATGACAACCATACTACGTCCACTGGACTTTGTGAACTCTCATATTAGTCGGTACAATATTGACTAAACGTTGTTCCTATTTTGTTTTATCTACCAAAAACATTTTCGACGTTCATCTTCATAAGACGCAGTTATGAAGATGAACGCCGAAGAAACGTCGAAGCAAGCTTGTTCTCTAATCTCGAAACCACAAACACGTACACTTTGGAGACGTCATAAATTGACTATTCATTGAGCAATTTGCATGCGCGAGTTTAGATTTTACTATCTGTGCAAATGCAAGTATGTTTGCACTCCGTGGTTTTACCGAGTTCTCGTTAGCTTAATTTAATGAATAAACACTAAATGCATAAGCACATTGTGTAAGTTTAAAATGTTAATTCTGGGTGACTGAATATGCTGATCTATTTTTCATCTTGTCTAATTGAGATAAAGTTGAAAGATGCGTTCAAAGGACCCGCTAAGGGCATCTCGTTGCGACTTGACGTTACCTTAATTTTACCATGCTGCTCTTACTTAGCGCAATTTAATTTACCTAAGGTAAACAATATTTCCTGAAAATGGTGAAATTTTTGGATAATTAATGAAGCCTTAATTATCAATGCCCATGTCAAGGCGAGTATTAATGCAAAATGTCGGTTTATGAAACGCTAAGGCTCTGAGGCGGCGAGAACATCTGAAAAAGAAAACTTCAATATTTCATTATTAATCTGAACGATTTTGTGATAGAACACTAATAACTATGTCAGGGTAATTCAAGAACTAACTTAAAATTTGCTACTTCTTCAAAACTACAAATGATAATCATCGCACGTCTTTCGAATAAAATACTAGTAATTCAAGTATCTAAAATCTAAACGTATAGCTAATTCCGGAATAATTATGCGTTTTGAGAACATGATTTTTATTCTAATGTAAGTGCGTCCAAGCGGGCGCAGAGCACAGCATATTGAGCTAACGTGAGTGAACGAGCGGGGTAAAAAAATTTGAGGGTCACAGGCGCCTTAACCCATTCCTGGCCCGTGACGACACGTATGCGTCCCTACGCCGTAGTCGCTTTCCGCTACATACGAGGAAAACCACGGGATTGGCTGCGAGCGTAGCGCGTAGCGATTCTGGGCACTGAATGTGTTAAGCGCCACTTGTATGTTAGTATCAGGAAAAAATTGTTTAGACGCCTGTGTTTTTCATAAAGTTTGATTTGTTATAAATGTACAGTAAGGGAAATGTATTCACGTACCACCGTAGAACCCTGTCGCAATAAGGTGACATATCACTCGAGTTTGAGTGACGGCGGCCTGTCAATTGCGACAGGGTTCTACAGTGGTACGTGAATACATTTCCCTTACTGTACCTAGTGCATGTATTAGTGGAATACCGATTGATATCAATGTGTTAGTGCATTTTAATACTTGCATTGAGGTGTTAGCTCAAAACGCGTTTGTACCAAACTAGAATTTGACTGCGACTCGGTCCGGGTGAACTCCCATATAATCTTCCATCCCCAATGTTTAGGGGATAGGGGATAGCAATCGAAATAAAAAAATATTCTATGTTTTAATCTAGGTTATAAACTATGTCTGCGTCAAATGTATTTACATCCGTCCAGCCGTTTTCACAAAAGCCTAACATTCAAACACAGGTACAACACAACATACCCCAACATTTAAACAAAACGTCTAAACTTTCACATTTATAATATTAACTAGCTATTGCCCGCGACATCGTTCGCGTAGAACTTGTTGTCGTCTTAGAAAAATAATTGCTTGGTATTAGATTATATTAGGTGCAAGCTTAATTAGCACTGTCCCAAACAAACTTCTACCATCCCTAAGGGATGATTTCCGAGATAAAAGCTATCCTATATCTTTCCAAGGGTCTCAAATTATCTCTACGACAAATCTCATCTAAATCCGTTCAGGGATTAAGCGTAAAAGGTAACAGTGCGGTGAGTTCGTTAGTTTAAATTGCTAAATCTAAATTGAAATGTCCGTTTTTATAACTACATATATATATTGTATCATCAACAGACGTTCTGCTTATTTTTTTGTTTTTCATAATGTAGGTATTAAACGAAAATATAATTTTTTGATGTCTACTAAGCTACATTATTGGAAAATTTTGCTTAAGTTCGTTTAATAGTTTTACTCACGTTAGTCCGAGCTACCTGTATAATTTTGAAAGCAAAATCGTCTTATGCCAAAAGAATTTTAAAAAACGTTGTAATTTGTTTTCTAGTCTTTGACCCAAGTTACGGTTCTCTTACTTAAAAATTTTCTTGTTCTTCGTACAAACTTCCAACTCCTTTTATCCCCTTTAGGAGATGAATTTATTTTAACCCCCCTATGGAAGCAATTTCAAAAACGCGAAAAATAACTTGCTCTCCCGTATAACTTTGAACAACCTTTTCCCTTAAGAGTGGAATTTTCAAAAACAATGAAAGTACTTTTTTGTATTTGTTTAAAGTTTATTTAGTATTAAAGTTTCCCCCATACAAACTTTGAACCCTTTTTTAACTCCCATGGGGACGGAATTTTCTAAAACGCTGAATTAATTATTAATTATTATTATTATTGATTGTATAATTTAAATTTAGTATTATTACTGTGGAAATATTAAAATTAATTATAATAACTATAGAAAATGACATCCAGATAATGAGTGAATGATAATGAAATAATAATGATAATAATAATGTAGTCAAATAACTTGAATTCTTCTACTTTTATTTATTAGTCTTATAAGCACATAAATGCGGTTAATTTATTTTTATGTGTGTGACTGTACCTCTTAGCTGTAGCTTTAATTTTAAGAAATACTTGCTGTGCCCTATCAGGGCTCATGTGTGAATCTAACCATTATGTAAGACCTATTTTGTACCACATGATACCACGCAATAAATTAATTATGAATTATGAAGTACTTTGTTTGTATTCTAATAAGTCATCTGTCTACAAAGTTTCAAGTCTCTAGCTCAAAAAAAGTGTTCCCAATCCAAACGTTGCGCCCCTTAGGGGAGGAATTTTCCAGAACGCTGAAAGTACTTTATTTGTATTTTAATAAGTAATCTTTCTACAAAGTTTTAAGATTCCTGCTAAAAAAACAGTTTCCTCCGTACAAACTTTGCACCCCTTTTTAACCCCTAGGGGTAAAATTTCCCAAAGCGCTGAAAGTACTTTATTTATATTTGAATAAGGTAATCTTTTTACACAGTTTTAAGTCTCCAGCTAAAAAAAAAGTTTTCTCCATACACACTTTGCACCCATAGGTACTTAACCCTCTTAAGGGTAGAATTTCCATAATTCCCTTCGTATCTCTTGCTAAAAGTTCTGGTGTAAATTTCAAGTTACTAGTCCCAGTAGTTTCGGCTTGTACGTTGATGATCAGTCAGCACTTCTTCTTTTATAATATAGATTACTATAGATTAATGAGTGGGCTAGTAGGATTTAAATGTTGTCTTATTGATTGATTGTGTAACATCTATGCTTATAGTGTTTACCTATAGATTTACCTGTTTATTATATGGCCATCTGGCCGCGCGGCTCCGCCCGAGTATCACACAGAACGCAAGCGAAGCTATGGGATGATGATAGGCCATTGTCCACAAAATTCCATTCTATACAGGTGAACGAATGCTTGAAATCGAGTGAGTTTTCCGGAGATTACGGGCGGTTACACACGTCGACTTTTTGCAGTGTTACAAACGGGAATCAGTATCGATACATGTGACGTTGCCAGGTGAACTCGTTCGTGAAACGTTTGTTTCGCTGCATCTTTCTACATCCTTACACTTTTCCTCTTTATAATATTAGTATAGAAAACACGTTTAGTAGCACAGCTCTTAATTCTAAAGACGTTTAGGAATTATTTTCCCTAGAACCTAGAACGTAAGCATTTTATTAGAATAATAAAACGGCACACATTTCCTGCTTTTATTGGAGTTGAAGATGAATATTTTTATTTACATTTGAGTACCCAAGTAGAACATTCGCTTCACTTACATACCTAAGGTAAACATTTACATGACAACTTCGAGATAACTTAATTTATATCACATGCAGTTACAATGTCGTAAAATACATACACTTTAATGGCTAAACACATTATCAATCACAGGAAAGTAAACGTGGTCAACGAAAGTAAAATTACTTTTACATAATTATATCATGATATTTACAAATATTGTTATAGGAGCCAACGAATTCCAGGTGAACCTCAAAGAATACAAGGCGCTGTATCTTGTATTACTAAAGAAATAACACATAAAACTCACATTTGTGTGGAAAGGAAGGGACAGGAAGGGTGCTAACTATTAGTTATTCAGCGTTATGTTATAACAAATATCTACAGTAGAACGGATACACATTTAAGATATTTAAACAGGTATATTTTACCGAACATTGTGTTAAAACGTGTAACAATATATAGTCGATTCACTTTTATACACTTTACAATCGTTATTATGACGTTATTATTTGACAATTATATAAATAAAAACTTTATTTATAATGTTTAAATAAAAATAACATTATCCTAATAGTACATTGTGTTACAAGTACGGAAGATATGAATTACGAATGAGAATCTAGTAGAAGCCCGGCGCCGAAGGTGGAGTGTTTGTAACAATCTTACCGTACGTCATCGCATACAATGTTTTAATCACATTTGCGTAGAAATAAATAACTAAAAAAGACAGAACGATCTATGTTTCATACGGTGGTATGAAACATAGATTGTTCTGTCTTTTGTTCTATTCTATACAAGAATATTTAAATGATCCTAACATAACATAAGCGAATGAAAGCATAATTAACAAATTTGTATTTAGTGTTTAAGTATGCATGCTGCATGCTATTTTGTGGCTATTTGTATGCCTTAACAGGCAAGACATAGTGATACGATCCAGAAACTTAAACACCGATGTACACACCTATGTTTAACAAATAAAATATTCTGTATTTTGTATTTTGTTCTCACCAATCAAAAATTGACGAAATTGACAACTTCACTTTCAGATCAGTGTGCGAGTGGAGCGCGCAGCTTCAATATTTCATTCAACCAATCACAGAGCGGTACAGTAGTATTATTGCGAAGCATAGTTTTTTTTTCAACCAATCACAGAGCAGAATTCTTGTGGCGCGCGGCCATCTAGATTTGCTTAAACCAATCAGATCACACCCATTACGCCGTTAGGCGTAATAAAGGCTATTGTAGCTCTGTATGCCTGCGCGTTATGAAGCCCTTTATGAGCAAGTGTGATGAAAAGTAACTTACATAACTATACCTACTGGTTTAGATTGCGAGAAGTTCAATCTCAATGTCTACATATCTACAAAATTACTATGTTACACGGCTAATCTGAACTACAAATCGCATTCCCATTTGACATTCAACGTGTCAGGACGAGCGCGAGATTACATTTAAATAGTACCTACCTATACGGTATTTGCAACTTTTTTATGAAACGTCATTCAAAACACTCGTTGGTAGATATGAAGTTTGTAGGAAAAATACAGGCTAGTGTTGTTACATTTTATTTTGACCAAACAGCGTAATTTTTTTAATCTTCAAAATACAAACATATTTAAGTTGAATCGTGATGTTATCGTAAGTTTTGTTTATGGTAATGTAAAAATATCTGTTTCAAAATATAATATTAGGCTGCGAAGCAGTACGTTTCGGGTGTGGCGAGATGAAAGTTCATTATGGAATTTCGTATAAAATGTTCCGATATCAATTTGTGACAATGTGTTCGGCTATTTAAATAAATCTTAGAGTTTTTGTTTCTTTCATTGAATGTTTGAGAAAATCAATAGCCCCTCAGCTTGAATAGGTATTGCCAGTGCCAGCCTCGTATCCCTATCCGTATATGGATAAGTATCTATGACGGAGCACCCATACAAGCCGATTCCTACCGGCTTGCCTCAAATTTATTTTTAGGCAAGCTTATAGTTATATACTCTAAATTCTTTCATAACTTTTTTGTTCAGGGTTGCCCATCGAACATTTTCACGCGCCGCCACTGATAGATATATTATCTACTTGGCCGGCAATCCGTTTTTTCTGCGCCTGTGCAGTAGTGTACAGCCTGGGGTACAAAAAAATATACGTACAGTCAGCAGCAGAAGTAGCTAAGCGGGCCGGGTGTTCAAAATAACCTACACGTACACACGCTCTTAATTTCTTAAGAATAAAGTCGTGTGCAGGTCATTTTGAACACCCGGCCGACTGTACATAAATATCTGTACAGTTACGAGGCACAAAAGTTTGCGCGTCTGATGTTAGCTACTAGCTACTAGTAGCCCCGCAAAAGTGTCAAAGGGGAGGAGAGCGGGCGCGCTTCAAACACGCAAACTTTTGTGCCACGCAGATACTGTTACAGGACATTATTGTCAATGTCATAAAGACGTGTATAGATTTAAATGTCATTATTCATGTACGAATATGAATACCCCTGACTGTACTATCATTTCCACTAGAGTTAAATACCTGAAATAACGTATTGGAATGCGGAGTATGTCTCAGATTAAACCCCCGATATCAAAAGAGATCATCGGTGTGGTCGCGCGCGCGTTGTGCACATTTTAGGTGCCGTGTATGGAAGGGCGACGCGGTGGCTAAGTATGCGTGCGTTTACGTACAGTCAGGGAAATGTATTCACGTACCACCGTAGAACCCTGTCGCAATTGACAGGCCGCTGTCACTCAAACTCGAGTAATATGTCACCTTATTGCGATAGGGTTCTACTGTGGTACGTGAATACATTTCCCTTACTGTACCTACAGTGGCGTACGCTACATACGCGCCATGCCACGCATCGTCGTGTCGCCCGTTCATAAACCATACCTTAACACTTTCAGTGTCAAAAACGCGCTAGGCGCTCGCTCTACGCTTAGGCACTATTTAGAGCCTACTGTCAGACATTCTACACGTGTAGCCTGTGGGTGGGGTTTACGCAGAGGGCATAAAATGCGATACGCGTGCAGTACAACAACATCCTGAGAATGCTGTTGCGGCTGCCGAAGTACTGTAGTGCATCTGGCATGTTTGCGGAGGCGCGACTGGATGACTTTTTTGCCATAAGGCGTAAAAGAGTCGCGTCCATGCTGAGGCGAGTGCGCGGCAGCAGCAACAGTCTTCTCAGGGTGGTGGCCGAGAGGCTGGACTGCCCAATCACTAAGGCTTGGGTTGAGGTGGCTATTGGGAGAGCGAAATAGAACTGTCTTCGCTTTCTCAATAGCTCACATTTTTCTTTTTGTTTTGTATATTTTCATTTCCTTGTGTAACTAACCTAGCTCGTAAGATTTCAAATGTACTAACAAAAACTATGGACTAAGGTCAGAAATAAATGATTTTTATTTTTTATTTTATTTTATTTTATTTTTTAGGCACTTTCTACTGCTGCTATGAGCGTAGAAACACTGAATGGGTTAAGCTTGGCGCGAGTGTATAATTCCGTTTTTTTTTAATTATTGATTTTAAAGTATTTAGAATTCCCAGCCAACATACATTTGAATAAAAATAATTACTAAACATAGTTTGCCATTTGATTTCACTAGAATATTCTAGTGAAATCAACGCCCTAAATTAAACAAATTCTCGTCTATATAACTAGAATTTGTTTAATTCAGGGCGTTCACTCCCAGGAGCCGTAGCATGGTTGGCCTTGTCACGCGATAGGTGATAGGATAGAGCGTGCGTCATTGGCTGACATCGTTCGATAGAACGAGACGACGCTCTTATTTTGTCACTTGTCGCGTGATAAGGCCAACCATACTACGGCTCCAGGTATCATCTACTTAAGTACCCACGGTCTGGTTTAAAAATATATTTACAGAATATGCTTGCTTACGCTTGTTTTGAAAATAGCCTGTTAAGAGTGAATCTTTCGTTTCGATACTAGTTGTAAAATAAGCAGTATCATACACATTAACAATTTGCGCGTCACATACATAATTAAATACCTACCTGTTATATATATATATATTTATATTTAGCACTGATGAATTCTCACACCTCATACGTTTCACGCGATTCCTCGCTAACGAGTTTTTCTTTCCAGCCCCGAATGTTGATTTTATCGAGTAACGCTCCGTTCCGGTAAAAAAATACCTTATTCGTTTTGCTAATATTGAGCTATGTGTAACTTCTTTGTCGGTTTTGATATTATCATTAATATGGTTTTTTAAATATTAAAATAGAAAAGTCCGTGTCACTGATAAATCCTTACGTTCAATGAATTCAAACTGTACAAAGTATGAAGGCATCGTAAAGAGGAAACAGGGTCATTGCGCAGATTAGCAACATTTTGATAAGTTAGTAAATTAATGCGTGATTTCTCGTTTTTAGGGTTCCGTAGCCAAAATGGCAAAAACGGAACCCTTATAGTTTCGTCATGTCCGTCTGTCCGTCTGTCCGTATGTCACAGGCATTTTACTCGAAAACTATAAGGTGTATTTGAATAAAATTTTGAGGATAGGTGTATTTTGTTAGCCGCTACATAGTTTTGTAATTAAAATGACAAAAAAAAAATTTTTAGGGGTGCACTCCATACATAAAACTAAAAGTCAAATTTTTTTTTTTCATTGTGACCCCCCGTGTGGCACTCAATCGATAGGTCTTTCAAAATAAATATAAGGTTTCTTGGCATTTTTTTTGATTAAGTGAATAGGGTCGGAGTCACTAAAATTCTGTCCCCCCCCCTCTAATTTTTGAACGGTGTATTTTAAAAATATGGAAAAATTCATGGGCATAGGGCTTATTAATTTCATTCACCGAAAATTGTTTTGAACAAGATCGGTTCAGAGGTTTTCGAGATATTGCTGAAAAACTGCCTTCCCCAAAGAAAAGGACGTAAGTGCCGTAAAATTTCTGTGACGATACGACCTTTTTAATAGGCACGGAACCCTTCGTTTTGCGTGGTCCGACACGCACTTGGCCGGTTTTTAAGTAAATGCTACTCGTATCATACAATTTTACACGGCTCTCTGTTTTAGATCTGAAGAAATGAAATACCTAACCTACCCTTTGCTGTCTAATTGAAAGAACCTTCGTGTGACCCAACCCTTTTCCACCGACTTCTCCCAACGAGATTCTTCATTCGGAACATTTTTAGTAGGCATTATTAACGTTAACTTTGCAGACAGCTGTGATTGTTAGAATTTTTCTTTTGAAGCCTTAAAAAGATATTCTTAAGTTCTTGATACCCTAACAAGCAAACAGCCTCGTGCCTTTACTATAAAATTAAGTTTAAATAATATATTTCTCCGTAAGGCCGGTTCCCCACTTGGCGCGGCGGAGCCTGCTTGCGGTATTTTTTACTACATATATCGAGAGCTTACTGATGTCACTCAGATATCCTTACATGTCAGTATAGTACTTAAATCACCTAAATCGGACCATCAGTTTTTACTTCGAGTACTAATGAGTTTCGGCAGTTTTTACCAAGTTACGACATAAAATCGTTTGTATAAAAATCTCTAAAATTAGACCGAATCCAACAAACGTGTATGACATATATAACTCCCCAAATATAGTCAGGAAATAGTAGTTTATGCTACTGATACATAATGAGAGGCCTTAAAATACGAGTGTGGTTTTATGAAACGAGCGTAAGCGAGTTTCATAATAGGATCACACGAGTGTTTTAAGGCCTAATTATGTACAGTTGCATACACTACTTTATCTAAACACATATCATAAGCGCTCTATGATGGGTTCAGAAGCCGTAGGGAAATGACCTGCATTGCTAATAGTGCTACCTGTACAATATCTATAGACTACAGATATTTAAATAATGCAATAAAAGTAAATTTGAACAAATACAGAAACAAATTATTTATTGTAATAGTTATAATTCACATTTACATTGGAACAATGGGATATATTTAATGGTCCTGGTTGTATTGTAGTGGGATGGTCTTGGTTTGAAGTTGCAGACTTTGATGACATGTTTATATTTATGATTTCTTTATTTTGAATTGAATTTAGTATCTTGTTTGACAAGACGAATATTTTTTTTAAATCATAGACAAACGAATGAAGTCCCTATTCTCATGTCACTCGAGATCAAATGTCATGCGGTTTATATTAAAACATACTGAATTGACGTTTTGTATCGATAACTGTTTAAATATCTAGACACTAGAATAGATACCCACTTGAGTTTTGACAGCTGTTCCAAATTTAAACTCATAACGATACCGATAATCTGTACTATAATAACATTACAGTACATATTTTACCTACTACCACAGACAAGAAAGTTGTCATAGTAAAATTGGTTGTAATAATGCTGGTCATTACCGACGGTTTCTGAACGCATTTTAGAGCACTAATGATATGTGCGTAGATAAACACTATTAAAGTCTGTCAGGTTACATGGTTCCACGGTGTGTCGGCACTGTAGTATTTTATTGCGCAAACGGCGTGTAAGCGCGATAAAAAATATGTAGACTTGGTACAACTTACTGATACGATACTGAACCGAATCCGCTCCGCACTATCTACAGAAGAAGTGGTCTCAGTTTAATTGAAAAAGGAATCTCCAACTTTTGAAAACTCCAGGAAAGCTTCATAGTTCGAATTTTTTCGATATTTTCTTCAAGTTAAAATCAATTTGCTGAAAAATGCGCCCGAGTAATAAAGGTGTGTTTAACAGTGCAAGTCATTGGTGCAAGTTAGTTATTAAAAGCACCTCATATTATGTAAAGACTGTTTTACTTTAAATTACTAACAAACACCTACAGTTATTTAGCATTCAAGGCACGTCAGGGGATTTTTAGCAAATATTGATTCGATTACTTTTGCGCAATGTAAACGATTGTGCAACGAGCTCGTATAAAAACAAACATGGATTCTTAAATTGATAAGGAAAATCGGGACTTTTGTACTGCTTTTATTTTACTAGTATTTTTTCACATTTATTTCAAAGAAAACTAGATCGGTTAAACGCTAAACAGACACATCTTTAAAAAAATCTTTCAAAATACATAAAATACTGGTGCCTTATAAAGACTTGTATATTTAGGAACAGTCGGAGTCCAATAAATAATAAACTCTATGGGTTGTTAGGAGACAATTAGTTTTATCTGGCGACGCTGATATATAATAAAATGGTATAGATCCGACACTTTTACCTAAATCCTTGGGGATCAGTTTATACAAAAAACAAGACTTCAGAACATTTCTATGATATTGAGCATAACAAGTCTTGGCTTTCTCGCTTTGACATTTTACATAGTGTTGGTATTCGTTTAAGAACGAACTCTAAAATATTTACTACAAGGCAGTATTTCCAACGATACAACATGTTTTGTAGAATGACCATTATTAGGTATTTTTATTGCAACCTGCACAGTTTTATTAAAAGCGTTATTTCGACTGTAGCGAAGCTCGAAGGAAACGACACAGCTGTTACGGTGTCGAATGCATAAGGCGTGACGTAAGCACGTTGCTGTCCAAGCACAAAATG
The DNA here is from genome assembly GCA_932294315.1 of Epinotia nisella. Classification (NCBI taxonomy): domain Eukaryota; kingdom Metazoa; phylum Arthropoda; class Insecta; order Lepidoptera; family Tortricidae; genus Epinotia; species Epinotia nisella. The sequence continues at coordinate 15,345,390 of OW028680.1, forward strand.
ACTTTAGTGGCGTCTAGTTTTAACCAAGAAATTGCCTTTTGTATATGCAGCATACCCGTATTTGCCCTTCTGACATTTTACCGGAAACCGCTTTGGGATTTGGACGGTTTCCATTGTAACTGAACTGAACTAACATTTAGCATAATAGGTGTTTGTTAGTTCATAAAAATTACAGTTTACGAATGAGTGATTGTTTAAAAATATCAATAGGGTAAAGGGACAAATTGGCAACCGACTTCCACCAAAATCGAGTACGTGTGTTTATAATATTTGAGGTAGGTATATTCCACCTAGACTCTATCATCGTAGTGCTGACTAACCAACGAGATTGTCCCCGGGGTTGTAATCTGAAAGAATATTTAAAATCGGTTTTTAAACGACAGAGGAACGCCGGGTGAAACTCTTCAATAATAGGTTTACAAAGCTTTGTAATATGGTGATTGACCGATTTAGAGTTTAACACTTAACAGTAACTTTATACCTAGTTTACTACAACATAGACGCACATTGCTTATGTCAGCGCAACTCTAACGTGTATAAATGGATAGGTATTACGTTCAATAAAGGATTCTATGAGTCGCTCTTCACCCAACTACTTTTATTGGCTGTGTGACCTACCACCGCTATACTCGCACTAATAGTACATGGCGACCTTGCTATTCATCCCTCTCCCATATCAGTACTAATAGTAAAGCTTTCATAATATCGATTACAAGAAAGTACAGGAAAGGTATTAAAATAATCTTTGGGATTTAAAGAAGTATTATTTTTATACCGCGGAAGCATTATACGAAGCAATAAAGTAAAAATATCAAGGAAATAAGCGAAACCATTGATGGGGCCCGTATGAATTTAATTACTAACAACAACAAACACTGCTCTTAAGATTCGAGAAAGTTCTCTGATTTCAACGGAATGGATATACAAGACATGACATGACATCGAGCATGAAATTAAATGTTACTTAAATGAAATAATATAATAGCGAGCACTGCAGTGGGCTTTTCACTTTTAACATAATCATGTTTCAAAGCAACATTCTTGCCTCCTCGTATGAGAACTAGAGAGTACCGTAGTTTTGTAAAATGACAATTATATAAAACGAACGAATTATTTTAGCTTCCACGCTAACCACAGCTACTAGCTTTAGCACGCGACTTCGTTCGCGTGAATATTCATACCAAATTACACCCCAGTTCCTTCTCATTATTTCAATTACCGGGATAAAAAGTAGCCTATATTTTAGTCTAGAAGAGTAATTGCGTAACTTTTCGAACAAGCGTTAGGAAAATTCAACTGTCATTTTCCGATACAAAAAATATATTTAGCTCTACCTAACGTAGGTACAAAATGCAACGCGATCGGCCAGCGGGTTATGAACTATCTGTGTACCAATTTAATTTCGTCCAAATTCCCCAGCCAATATAAGTGATTGATTAACTAAACATTTAGATGTTTCAAATAATTTGAATAATTATTATATATTGATTTAAACTTTCACCATTATCACACATTATGTTAACTAAACGGGACTTAATATCGTATTAATGAACTTATTTATTTACCTACCTCTCTGAGGTCTCCTGACGTTTCGAATGTATGAAAAGAAAACGAATGTCAATAATTATTAGGTTATTTGTCACGGCGTCGGTCCGGGCACGGCTCAGTGTCATCCCAGTCAGGCTCTATGTTGCGCAACGCGATACACTGCGTCTGTTTGTCTGAATGGCGTGGTCTACATGGACATAGAATTCCTTTCGTTTACGCTTTCGTACTTCAGTTCTTTTCCGTACTTAGTCAAGCGTCTTTTTAGTTAGAAAATTACCAATTACTTAATACTTTTTACATAATGACGCTTAAAATTCTTTATCTCTCTTTACGATTCTTTTTCTCTCTTCTTTTTTCTCAATTAGGTACGATAAGTTTATGGCAATGGGCCCGCAGACTCTGGACATCTCTCGGCGAATGTGTGCTCAGTTATTGGTTTGTTGTTTGATTGTTGCTATGTATTCATGTCACTTGATAATACCGTTGTAATTGAATAATTACTCCTTAGAGCCTAAAAACAGATATATATATATTTGAATATTTTCGATTCGAATGCAACATATTTCAGTTTCGTTCCTAACTCACTCTTACTACACCAGGATATATAAATTACCGTTTCAGGAAAGAAATAATTTAACCGTTATATATCAGTAATTTTATGACTCCAAGCTTTTGCGTTAAATATGAAATTTCTATTCTACCATACCTCATACTATAGGTACAATTCAAACATCGATTTAGAAACTCAATAGGCACGTCTCAAAGCGGCTTCGGTGATCACATGACGATGTGATGTCCCTTTTCGATGCTATTCCGGAATGTTACATTCTTTTGGCATTTTAATATACCTACAGGGGCTACAGGTGACACTCTCGGCGACTTTACGTTGTAGAAATGTCACAAGGCGAGAAATTAGAGATATATATAATAGGCACTATAGATCTTAGAAAATGCGACATATAATTATGTTATTTTTGTTTAAACTGGATTTAGCTCTTACTTGTAATATACCTAAATCAGTCAGTGAATAGAATTAAACAAAGTGCAGTAGAAACATAATATTATATTGAATGATATAAATAATAAGAAAGCAATGGAAGCTTACCGGTTTGACTCCAGCGCTCTTGAGAGAGCTGCGCAGGCCGCCAAGGAGCTGGAGCAGTCGAGACATGCAAAAGATGCACTGGATCTCAGCAAGTTACAAGAATCAACCAGGCAGCAGGAACAGATGGCCAAGATTAAGGAGTATGAGGCCGCCATAGAGCAGTCCAAGGTGGAGCAGAAGAAGGTTGACTATGAAGAAAGACGGAAGACCTTACAGGAAGAAACAAAGCAACACCAAATGAGGGCCCAGTATCAGGACCAATTGGCTAAGAAGCGGTATGAGGAGCAGCTTGTTCAACAACAGAGGTCACAAGATGAGATATTGAAGAAGCAAGAAGAAAGCGTTGCAAAGCAAGAGGCTTTGCGTCGCGCTACAATAGAGCATGAAATGGATCTACGCGAGAAAAACAAACTGAAGGCGATTGAGGCGGAAGCGAAAGCTAGGGCAAAGGCTGATCGCGAAAACCGGGACATCACAATGGAGCAGATCAGGCTGAAGGCTGCTGAGAACCGAACTACTATTTTGGAGAGTATCAAGACTAACTATCCTTTATTCTACGTACCCACATGCAGTAATTGTACATCATACCAAAGTACCCTACAGAGACATACAATGAGAATAACTAGGAGCACTTTGTTGCACCTAAAAGATTTTTGGGCTATTTTGCGCATTTATGTTATTTTTTTTCTATAAAAAATTAAATAACTAAACTAAAATAATAAAAAACCGGTCAATCTCCGACAAGTGCGAGTCGGACTCGCCCACCGAGGGTTCCGTACAAAATTGCAAATGTATAGTTTTCAGGAGCCGCAGCATGGTTGGCCTTATCACGCGACAAGTGACAAAATAAGAGCGTCGTCTCGTTCTATCGAACGGTGTCAGCCAGTAACGCACGCTCTATCCTATCACCTATCGCGTGACAAGGCCAACCATGCTACGGGGCCTGATTTTTTCCTGTACTTGTAGTACCTATAAGACGATATTACATGACAAATTTCATAGTTCTAGGTCAACGGAAAGGACCCTATACATTTTAGTTCCCTTGAGAGTGTTGAAATGTACGTTTTTTGCGGCATAAATGGCCGTATTTTTTTACGTAACCTTTGAAGTTTGATTTTTTCACAGCTTCAAGAGACTGTAGACCTGAGTATATGGTTTTAATTTCAACTCGATGGCTCTACGCGTTCCCGAGCTAAAGGGTCTTGACAGACAAGCAGTTTAACCTCGATGATTGATTACGTATACAAATTAAAGACTATATTTTTTATGATTTAATTACAAATGTATAGTTTTCAGATTTCCCCCTGTACTTGTAGTATTTGACATCGAGTTCCTATGTGCGAAGATCTCTTTTCATATATTTGACACATCATTGCTTGATAATCTAGGTGTCAAATATATGAAAACACCGATCCGCACGTCTCTAGTGGATATTCACCCGAAGGCCTTCTTTATGGTCAAAACCGACAACAAAAACCATTCTTGAAGTTAGAGTTGGCGAGACGCTCTGAGAAGTGCCAAAATCAAGATAGGGTATGATATTTCTGAGATCTTAGTTGTAAACGTTCCAATGCCCGATAATGGCCTAATACTTGACACTGTCAACCTTATCTCAAAAGTGCAACAACAGAGGTGAACAGTAGGTGTCAAGCATTGGGGCGTTTACCTTGATGTGGGAATGTAATAACTTGAAAACCGTGGTTCATGCGTCCTGTGTCTAGTTGAAGTGTGTTCGCACGGAGAGCGCGCGCACGGGTGGCGGCGCGGCGCGCGCGGATGGCGCGCGGCGCGTGGACGTGCACGACGAGCACGTCGGCGCACGCTGCCGCCGGCTGACGCAGCTCGTCATCGTGCCGCGCCGCGTCATGCCGTTCATGCCGATCATTTCTGGGGACAATATAAATACAATTTATACTTAAATAAGTATGTATACCAATCAGCAGGGCTTATACAAGACCGCAACGCAATAAAAGTCGCCGATGATAAAACCAATCCCAACGCTTTAACTCGAGTGCAGTCTTTGATTTAAGCTTAACGAAAACTACACGTTTTTTTATTTATACCCCGTAATAATACCCCGTCTCTTAGCACAAGTATATTATACTTAAAAAGAGGCACCAGCACAGATACTGTATCCTAAATTAAGTTACGGAAATAAATAATTTTAATTTTTTTTTTTTTTTAATAATGTAAGCTACCGGAAACACTATATAATATTTTTACGTCTTACCTGTACGTCTAGCACAACTTGCTGCTCAGTCGCTTCTCGCGCGGCTAAGCGTTCCCTATCTCACTCGCACCGTACAAATTAGAAAAAGGGAGGTAGAGCTTTCTCGACTCGCGTCGCGGTGCGCGTCAGTTGCGCTAGCCCCGCTGGCCATAAAGTAGCAATTACCACACTCTATGCGTGCGGAAAATCCCACCTCCTGGCAAGGGTGAGACGTAAAATTGTGTACTCACCAAGAGCGGTAATAAATGTATTATTGTTATAGTGATTGAATTGACTCAATAACATTATTTTACTATAATGGAATATATAATAATAATAAGACCTATACCCGCAAAAACTTAAATATAACTAAACTATAAATTGCCCTAAGTCGTTCCCCCTTAAACTTGCCACAATGGACGGTATTGTACTCGTAATTTATTTATAGCTTGTATGGCGGCCCAATTTGGTCGTGTAAAATGTTTATCCACGAAGGATTTACTAACAATATGCCCGGTTGGCAATAATTGTATCGGCATGACTATATAGTCAGTCGACGTAAAAGATATGTTTACACTTTATTGTACCTTGGTTATTCCTTTGAAATAAGGTGGAAACTTTACACACGCCTTTGACGTCAACTGTACGTTTGAGGTAAAAAACTTAAGAATATGACCTGTTTTATGTGTGAGTAATGTGTTCGAATAGACATTACCTACATATTTAAATTGTGCAACACAAACAGAACAAATGCCTATTCGAACACATCCCTACATACAACAGGTCATCTTCTTAAGTTTTTTACCTATACGACTGTGAAGAAAGATTTGAACTTAATTTGTTACTCGGAAGGTGTTTAAGTTTAGTAGACGTAGAGGTCATCGCTTAGGGTAACCGATGTCAAAAATGTATTATAGTAGGAGATACGAATATTTTTTATCACAGTTGCTCGTAACTTGCCTCTTATAACGGGGTCGTTCTTCTTTTCGACCGACAATAGCCTGTCCCTCGTCTTATTACGGCATCTCATTTGAGTAATGATGTTTACGGTTTTATAATGTTCGAATGAACGTCCATATTATTTTATTAATTGGTGATGTTTAATATTTCACTTTCTCTAACTAGCATTTTTTTTTAATGTTTTTTTTTTCGTAGAATGCCGTGACAGAGTGGTAAACCAAAATGTTGTCCCCACTGAAAGAGTCCACTTTGTCACATGTTTTTTTTTAGAAACCAACCGTAAATAAATATTTATATTGGCCAGAAAGGAAACTTTAATTAGTTCTAATGAAGAAACCTATGCATTTTTTTTTAAATCGCACTTCAAAACCACAATTTTCGATAGTTCAAAAACCAAAAAAACAGAAAAACCTCGGATCATTGTCGGTAAAAAAGAAGAACGACCCAACGACGCTGTTAGGCTCATAATCCAGGATATTAAGCACGCGTGTTTTATAGCATTACGACACTCGTGCGTATATTTATAAATGCTTATCCCGATTATAAGATAATTATTTTCACATGCCTCAAAGCAGAATGTATTAAGGGTCAACAATACTTATAACATCTGTTGTAATGTTCTCGTGAATAAACTTTCATTAATTAATTTTTTAATTCATTCATTCATTCAAGATGTACTTCGCAACAAGGCGTATATGTATAAAATATTATGAGTTTGTGTGTCATCTGATTGGAATTGTGCTCTGTGATTGGTTGAAAAAATCTAGTTGGCTACGCGTCGCAAGAATACTACTGTACTGCTCTTTTTTGTTGCTTGAAATATTAAAGCTGTGCGCTCCACTCGCACTGATTTGGATGTGAAGTTGTCAATTTCATAAATTTTTGATTTGTTAGTTAGCTATTTCCTCGCAAATGTGATGAAAAACGTCGTATGAAACGCGTGAGCTTTGATGAATTGAATTGTTCGCGTGAACAATTCCGCCTCGGATGTAATAATCAACATACTTAGTTCATTTGTATCACAATGTAGTCCAGTGTTGGGCATTCACGAATAAAATCATGAATAGAATAAGAATAACGCGTGAATAATTCACATGTGAATTATTTTTGCGTTATTCTTATGCAAATCATTTCGCCGTGAATAATTCACATGTGAATGATTCACGCGTTATTCTTATTCAAATAAATCTAATCCTGATTTTTTATTTTAAATAAAGTTCCATGAATACGAATGTAGTTTGGATCGGATACATACTATACTACTACTTGTATACCCCTCGAGTTTGGTATAATTTGGTTTGTATGGACGAGTTCCATACATTACACTTGCTGACGATGGTCTGATGATGAAGTCAGAAGGTGGATAGTGGAACTCCTCAATGGCTACTTGTATACCCCTCGAGTTTGGTATAATTTGGTTTGTATGGACGAGTTCCATACATTACACTTGGTGACGATGATGGTCTGATGATGGAGTCAGGAGGTGGATAGTGGAACTCCTCAATGGCTACTCGTATACCCCTCGAGTTTGGTCTCTTTTGTTTTGTTTTGACGTGTTCTATACATTACACTTGGTGACGATGGTCTGATGATGGAGTCAGGAGGTGGATAGTGGAACTCCTCAATTTTTATTTGTATACCCTTCGAGTTTGGTATAATTTGGTTTGTATGGACGAGTTCCATACATTACACTTGGTGACGATGGTCTGATGATGGAGTCAGGAGGTGGATAGTGGAACTCCTCAATGGCTACTCGTATACCCCTCGAGTTTGGTCTCTTTTGTTTTGTTTTGACGAGTTCTATACATAACACTTGGTGACGATGGTCTGATGATGGAGTCAGGAGGTGGATAGTGGAACTCCTCAATGGCTACTTGTATACCCCTCGACTTTGATGTCTTTTGTTATCCACCTCCTGACTCCATCATCAGACCATCGTCACCAAGTGTAATGTATAGAACTCGTCAAAACAAAACAAAAGAGACTAAACTCGAGGGGTATACGAGTAGCCATTGAGGAGTTCCTCTATCCACCTCCTGACTCCATCATCAGACCATTGTCACCAAGTGTAATGTATAGAACTCGTCAAAATAAAACAAAAGAGACCAAACTCGAGGGGTATACAAGTAGCCATTGAGGAGTTCCACTATCCACCTCCTGACTCCATCATCAGACCATCGTCACCAAGTGTAATGTATAGAACTCGTCAAAACAAAACAAAAGAGACCAAACTCGAGGGGTATACAAGTAGCCATTGGGGAGTTCCACTATCCACCTCCTGACTTCATCATCAGACCATTGTCACCAAGTGTAATGTATAGAACTCGTCAAAACAAAACAAAAGAGACCAAACTCGAAGGGTATACGAGTAGCCATTGAGGAGTTCCTCTATCCACCTCCTGACTTCATCATCAGACCATCGTCACCAAGTGTAATGTATAGAACTCATCAAAACAAAACAAAAGAGACCAAACTCGAGGGGTATACAAGTAGCCATTGAGGAGTTCCACTATCCACCTCCTGACTCCATCATCAGACCATCGTCACCAAGTATAATGTATAGGACTCGTCAAAACAAATAATGAACCCAAACTAATCATAAACTCTATATTGTGTGAAAATCAACTTACAACATTTTACCGATGATACCTATCACAAAATTATTCTTATTCAAATAAGATTTTATTTGAATAAACACTTGTGGAATAATTATTTCGGATTTTATTTTTATTCAAATAAAAAGTAGCATGAATTATTCACCTTCATGTTATTTTAAATAACGGGCGCATGATTTTATTCTTCTTCACCTCGAGTTGAATAAAAATAACAATTCTGTTTTCATTCTTATTCCTATTCAAGTTAACTTTTGCCCATCTCTGCAATGTACTAATCGAATTTAGTACATAAAAAATATATTTTGTAAATGGATATAATTAACAATTGAGTCCAATGTTTAATAAAAAAATATGTACCTAATTGTTGTGTTTTTAGGGTTCCGTAGCCAAAATGGCAAAAACGGAACCCTTATAGTTTCGTCATGTCCGTCTGTCCGTCTGTCCGTCTGTCCGTCTGTCCGTCTGTCCGTCTGTCCGTCTGTCCGTATGTCACAGGCATTTTACTCGAAAACTATAAGGTGTATTTGAATAAAATTTTGAGGATAGGTGTATTTTGTTAGCCGCTACATAGTTTTGTAATTAAAATGACAAAAAAAAAAATTTTTAGGGGTGCACTCCATACATAAAACTAAAAGTCAAAACAATTTTTTTCATTGCGGCCCCCCGTGTGGCACATCAATCGATAGGCCTTTCAAAATAAATATAAGGTTTCTTAGCATTTTTTTTGATTAAATGAATAGGGTCGGAGATAATCGCCCCGAAAGTCACTAAAATTCTGTCCCCCCCCCTCTAATTTTTGAACGGTGTATTTTAAAAATATGGAAAAATTCATGGACATAGGGCTCATTAATTTCATTCACCGAAAATTGTTTTGAACAAGATCGGTTCAGAGGTTTTCGAGATATTGCTGAAAAACTGCCTTCCTCAAAGAAAAGGAAGTAAGTGCCGTAAAATTTCTGTGACGATACGACCTTTTTAATAGGCACGGAACCCTTCGTTTTGCGTGGTCCGACACGCACTTGGCCGGTTTTAATAATTAGTCTTGCCAGGAACTTTTTAGCCAACCTCGATACCTATAAAATACTTTCATCCATTAAACAAATGGGTGAAGGCCGGGCTTCTTTTCGTATCTTAGGCTATTAGTTGAATAACGACTTTAAAATGGGGCTTGAAACTTGTGATATATTTGACGAAGATTACTGTGTCGTTAAAACCCTACGTGAGGGAATTGAGGATTAAGGAAATGGTTTTAGATGGATAAGAAATGAACATCCTCACCATCACCATTAGTTCGTCTCATCATGTTTACCTCTTGGTCACTCGTCATCTAGGAATTATAGTTTTTTCGATATGTCCAATTGTCCATCCGCTTTATTAGGGTTCCGTACCTCAAAAAACGGAACCCTTATAGGATCACTCGTGCGTCTGTCTGTCCGTCTGTCACAGCCGATTTGCTCCGAAACTACTCCACCGATTGAGTTGAAATTTGGTAAACATATGTAAATTGGTGACCCAACGCGTCAAGTAAATTAATGAATTCTGAAGAAGGGGGCCACTTTTGGGGGGTAAACAGGAAAATTAAAAAAAAAAGTTTTGCAAACTGTAATTGTGTGACATATTCTGTTTGATGAGTGAGTCTCATTCATGTAAGTTTTTGTTTGTGGCGGAGTTTAAGTACTGGACGTGAAAAACTGTAAGCTAAAATTCAAGAGCCATGGAGTTGGCAGAGTTGGAATCCAACTCCCCGGACGAAAATCTGTGGCCGCATTTAAGAAATAATAAGAGTTTTTGTATATAATAAAAGGATTTACTTTACTAAGATAGAAATATACATTTGCTTTGACCGTTGCTAAATGCTTACGTAAGTATGAGAGAGAGAATCTCACTCAATAAAATCGCATGGCAGTTAAGCGTGCGTTGACAGTTGCCCGCACACTTTTATCAGGCGCTGTAGTTTTGCGTTCCAATTTCAACACCCTCCTCTGGACGCAAACCCATTGCCATTGCAAAGGTTAGGTGCTTTGGCCGGTGCAATCCCTTTGTGAACACATCAGCCAACATGTCTTGAGTGCTTTTGTAGCGAACGGATATTTGCTTCTTGGATATACGCTCCCTCACGAAATGATAGCGTATGTCGATGTGCTTGCTTCTGGCATGGTAGATGTCGTCACCTGAAATGCTGATAGCACTTTGACTATCGCAAAACATAACAATTGGTATACTTGACATTGTAGGACAAAAGTCCTCTTCCAATTGCATGAGCCAGATGGCTTCCTGTGTTGCCGTAGATAGTGACATATACTCTGCCTCGGTTGTTGACAGAGCTATTGTAGGTTGCCTTTTTGAACACCAACTAATGGCAGCGCCCTGAAAAGTAAAAACATATCCAGAACATGATCTTCTGTCTTCAGTATCTGTAGCCCAATCCGCATCACAGTAGCCTACAATATTTGCATCATCTTTCTTGAAGGTAAGTTTCAAATGATGTGTTCCTTTTAGGTACCTTAATACTCTTTTTGCCGCCATTCAGTGATGTGTAGTAGGTCTATTATTAAAACGGCTTAATTGATTTACAATATAGGCTATGTCTGGTCTGGTACTTTGTGATAAATTTAATATAAGAGACATCCTATTAATTCTTGGTATGGAATATATTGTAGGACCTCATCGTCTTTTTCAGCCTTTTTCAGTTGCAGGTTGGGCTCGCACGGTGTATACACTGGATTGCAGTCACTCATATTGAAACGAGTAAGTACCTTTTCGATGTAAGCAGACTGATCCAGAGAAATTTCTTTCGACGAAGTGTTATGCATAATTCTAAAGCCAATACAACACCTTGCTTCACCTAAGTCCTTCATATGAAATTTGGTGCTCAGTTTCTTCTTTATCATCTTGACAGTTTCTTCATCATTAAAGAAGCATAGTAGATCATCAACATAGACTGTAAGGATCAGTATATTTTGTTCGTTGACTATACGGTGATATATACATGGATCTACTTTTGATCGTGACATTCCTATTTCTAGTAAAGCTGCGTTGAGCTTTTTATTCCATTGTCTGCTTGCCTGTTTTAGACCATAAATGGATTTCTTTAAAAAACATACTTTATCACCTTCCTCAAAATAAGGTGGCTGCGCCATGTAAATGTCTTCTTCAATGTCACCTCGCAAAAAAGCTGTTACTGCATCCATCTGGTGAATTTTCAAATAATATTTTACAGCCAAGCCAATCACGTATCTTATGGAGGTATAGCGTACTACTGGGGCATAAATTTCATGATAATCTATACCTTTTTTTGTTGATAACCTTTCACGACAAGTCGTGCTTTCATTCTTGATACATTGCCATCTTCATCGGTTTTTGTTTTGTAAACCCACTTGCAAGGGATTACTTTTTTATTTTTCGGCATGTCTACTAATGTCCAAGTATTGTTAAGTAGTAATGATTTATATTCTTCTTCCATGGCATGTATCCACTGAGCTGCCTTATTGCTCTCTAATGCTTCGGAAAGGCTTTGTGGATCCTTGTCCAAAATACTCATAGCTGATTCGCCATTCATACACAAAAAAGATGTGTTTTCTTGCGGAGGATTCACTTCGTAAAATTCAGCTCGTCTTGGACGAAGATTTTTATTAATTTCTGGAATATCAATGCTCTCTTCAGGATTGTAAGATTCATCGTCAGGATCTGAATAAACCGATGACGGTGAAGAAAACGACTCAAAATTCAGAGACGTTGTATTCAACTCGTCGATTTTAACAGAGTCATTGGCATTTTCCTTATTATCCTCTCCGATATCATCTTTTTCTTCATTCGCATTTTCTTCAAATAAAGGTATGTAAATTATTTTTGATTCAGGTAAGTTCAATTCATTTTTATCACAAGACATTACTTTTCTCTCCAATTCATGCGTACTAGTTTTTCTTTCATTAATGCTTGCTTCTTCTTTTTCAGGTACAGACTCATTACTAACAATATCTCTTTTTACAGTGGCCTCGAGAAATACGACATCCCTGCTTGTTACAGTCATTTTTGTTTTAGGGTCTATGATGCGGTAGCCCTTTACACGGTCACTATAACCGAAAAAAATCAATTTACGGGATTTTGGATCCAACTTTTGACGTCGTTCTTTAGGTATGTGTACCATTGCATTGCACCCGAAGATCTTGATATGGCTTAAATCTGGTTTTTTTCCTGTCCACACCTCTTCTGGAGTGACGTAAGAAAGGGCTCTTGTCGGTGAGCGATTTATGATGTGCGCTGCCGTGACCACTGCTTCACCCCAGAAGTTGTTCTGTAACTGAGCATTTAATACCATACATTTAGACCTTTCTATAAGCGTCCTGTTCATGCGCTCGCTCAATCCGTTTTGAGCCGGTGTGTATGGGTTAGTAGTTTGGTGCAATATGCCAAATTTCTTGAGATAGTTGTTAAAATTGTTATTTATGTATTCTTTTCCGTTGTCTGTTCTTAATGTTTTAATTTTTTTATTTAACTCATTCTCTACTCTTGTTTTATATTCTATAAATTTGTCCAGTACGTCAGCCTTACTTTTTATAGTGTATACGTGTACTTTACGTGAAAAATCGTCAATGAAAGTGACAAAAAAACCTGGCACCTCCAAGTGATGCAGTTTGCATCGGTCCACACACGTCGGAGTGGATGACTTCTAGCAACTCGGTTGCTCGGGAGCCTTCACTTGGAAATGGCTGTCTAGTCTGCTTTCTTTGGATACAACTTACACATGTTATATTTTTATTAGACGGAGAAAATTTTACACCGGTAGTACAACTTGGAATTTTATCCATATCGCTGAAGTTCAGGTGGCCCATTCGTTGGTGCCATAAGTAAGTATCATTTTCAGTAACTGCGGGCATGGCTTGAACTTTTTCATATGCTATATTTAGCTTATACATATCATTTATTAAGTTGGCATCGGCTACTTTTTGACCATTTTTATTTGATATTTTACAGCCATTGTCATTGAATTAGATATTGCAACCACTTTTTATCATTTTGCTTACTGATATTAAATTAGTCGATAATTCTGGTACATAAATTACATTTTTTACCTGAATTTTGTTGATATTGCCTCGTGTTTCTGGAACTCTAATAGTTACATTGCCGCAACTTTCGACCCTGAGTATTCTATCGTTAGCAATTCTAATGCTTGTTACAGGTGGTACAGTTGCGTCCTCGAGCCACTTCTTGTTTGACGTCATATGCATCGAGGCTCCTGAATCGACGTACCAGTTCAGCGCGTCATTCGATGTGGTTGCTGAAAAAGCTGCAATAAAACCATTATCTTTATTATCTGTTTTATTTTTCTTATACCAACAGTTCTTACTCAAGTGCCCGTATTTGTTACAATGAAAGCATCTCGGTCCCTTTGATTTATTTTGCCCTTTATCAATATTTTTATTATATTGGTTCTTGGAGTTTGAGTAAAATGCGGTTGTGTCCATTGTTTTTACTTCCTGTAATAACTTTGTTTTAATTGAATTGGCACAAATTTCTACTCCGGAACTCTCAATGGCCATGATCATGGGTTTATAGATATCTGGTAAGCCGGCTAGCATTAATGTCCCAAGCCATTCATCATCAACTTTGAAACCAATATTTCGTAAGCGATGTGCGGATGACATTATTTTATTAACGTAATCTTCTATGCTTGAGCTACTTTCTAGCGTAGTGTTTATTAAATCCTTTAGCAGACCCACTTTTCTAGTTAAGCCTGAGTCTTCGAAAGCTCGCATTAAATTGTCCCAAACCTCTTTAGCTGAAGTTGCCACTCTTACATGCACATATATTATGGGATCGATAAGTAAAATAAGTTTCAACTTAGCTTTAATGTCCTTTTTTGCATCTACAGCCTTGCCTGTTTCGATTTCGATACATTCCCACAAATCTTCCAATTGCAAGTAGGCTTTCACTGCAAAACTCCAAGTGGCATAATTTTCTCTTCCAGATAACTTTTCTATACTCATAAGACCAGTATTTGAAGCCATTATGTTCACTTATTCTAGAAATTATGCTGAAACAAAACCTACGTGTTGTCGCGAAATTAAAGTTTGAGGTTATAATGATTTGTACTTTAACTTTTACTTTATAAAATACTACCCATAAAATTTAAGTTCCGATTTTTTCAGTCCATACCGTTACCCAACATAATTGTTATAAGTCATATTGTCGAAAGTCATAAAATTATATAATATAAATTGGAGTTCCGATTTTTGCAAGTCATCATTATTGTTAGTCATAAAATTGTTTAGTCATAACATTAAATGTGCAGATGGTATGCCATTTCATATTATTGAAGGCAATAAACTTGCTTATTATAATTGTTGTAAAGTCTTTTTTCGCAGGTCATAATGATGGGTAGTCACGTGGTTAGTTAGTCATAACATTTAATGTGAGGGTGGTGTCAGACTTCATAATATTACAGTCAATAAAAACACTCGCAATAATTATAAGAAGGTATCAAATTCTTGTTCTAAATAAATTGTTGTTCTTGAACTAACGAACCTATTGAAGTGGTTGTACGAGTCAGTATAATTTTTTTTTTTATACTAATCCAAAAATATTGCAATGACATACGATTTATATCCCAATTTAAGTAGTGCGTAGGATAAAAACTACAATGTTTGTGTTGCAAATTTATAATATTTTTTGCAAACAAGTGTTTCCGCTCTTTTATAAAAAAAAATAACCTCGAAGACGAAAGCGGGAGCAAAGCTCCCGCTTCCGTCTTCTGACCTATCCGCGATCCGAGTCGGTTTTGCCACTAAGTCCCTGTTCTTGTTATTCTTTGAAAAACTTTATACTTTTACACTTTAGTTTATTTGACGTTTTATGCTTATTTTGATAGGTTCTACATTTTGATAGGTTTGATAGTAGTTTTATTATGTCTAGAAATGTTTCTGAGTAATTATCTATATACCTATGGATGTTATAGATTTGGTTTCTTAGACATAATTAACTTTAGGCATTAATGCGATATGAATAACAACCATTAGTACGTTGAAATAAATGCCTTACAACATTTCTGAATAATTATCTATAGACCTTTAAACATTATAGTCATCAATTTTATGACTTTTAAGATTATAGGATTTAATATTATAGGTCATTGATATTAGAACTATTAAGCGTTATACTGAACAAAAATTATGACGACTGATATGTATGTCTATTAATTTTATGGATATCAACTTCTGACCATCGAAATTCGGAACAACAAAATTATGGGAAACAAAGGGCACCCCGGCCCATAACCTGAAGAAATAATACGAGTTTTTGTATATAATAAAAGGATTTACTTTACTAAGATACATTTGCTTTGACCGTTGCTAAATGCTTATGTAAGTATGAGAGAGAGAATCTCACTCAATAAAATCTCATGGCAGTTAAGCGTGCGTTGACAGTTGCCCGCACACTTTTATCAGGCGCTGTAGTTTTGCGTTCCAATTTCAACAATTACGTTAATGATACACCTGATTTCGACACAAATGTCGAAATCAGATGAACAATTACTTTTTGAATGCATACTGTGCTTGCCAAAAATTTTACAAATTAAGGCCGATGCTAGCAAATGATATTTTTATTGGCTATGCTACGAGTACTATTGATTAGTAATGATTAAGTACCATGTTAATTAGTAGATTACCTAGTCTTTAATAAAAATCAAAATTTATGATTCTTTCTACTAGTTTTATTTCCTATTGCGTATATTTATGATTTCGAGTTAACGATTACTTTAACTTCCATTAAAACTTTTTAAAAGTAACGTTTTAACGTTTAACGAAGTTAACTTTTTATTTAACGGATTAACGAAGTTAACTTTTTGATTAACTGTGCCCAACTCTGCCTGAATGTCCCTTCGACTGAAGGACTACCTACAAAATCTATGATGCCTAAAATTCTGATCCACACATGTTTACAGATCTTGTAATGATTTTGTAGAAAACAAATTATTGTCTTGTTATTAATTGGTATTTATGAATGAGAGCCCATTATTTTTGACGATTTAGAAAATTTACAAGTTTTAAATCATTGCAGAACTAAGTTATTTTATTTTATCAAAAAAAATCAAGGGGAGCGGAAACAGACACTCCCGTGATCACAAAGTTATAACGTAATTTCAATTCCATTCAAAACGCTATAAAGGATTTAAAGTTTGAAGCCGCCAGAATTCTAAAATTTTACTCCTAGAAATTGCTCACAAGAGACTACTACTTATTCATACAAAAATGACAAGATAGTCACTGTTAACACATGTACTTTATTAGGAATTGAATTAGACTCGGAAATAAATTGGAAAGTACATGTCATAAAAATATCAGGAAAGCTGTCTCAATTCACATACACTCTGTATGAATTGAAAAAATGCACTGATTTAAAAACTGCAACTAGTGCATATTACGCCTACGCGCACGCTGGGCTGAGCTATGGGATTGTTTTGTGGGGGAACAGCCCACATGCCAGGGATTTATTTATCCTTCAAAAAAAGTGTGTAAGAATTTTATTGAATATATCACAATTAGAGAGTTGTAGATCACACTTTGTTAACCTAAAAAATTTAACGTTAACATCTATATATATATATGTACCTCTATACGAATTATGTAAATTCGTAAGGAACAATAAAGTGTTATTTGCGCAGACTCAGGAAAACAGCACAAAATCTCGCCATAACCTCAGAAACAGAAATAAATTAACTAGTACATTTACGAGACTCGAAATTGTAAGATCGGGCACATACCACATGGCGATAAAAGTGTACAATAGTGTTCCTATAATTATAAAGCAGGTTGAAAAAAATAAGGAGTTCTTTCACAAGTTTCTTAATCACGAAATGTTATTATACATTAAAAAAGTATTTCAGTTGTAATTAATAGATGTTTGTTAATCTTAACCTTAATATTATTGTAAATAGTGTTGTTATTATTACTTTCGCAGTGCCCTAACAGGGATTATATTGGGACGTAAAATATTGTAAGACCATTTTGTAACCATATAAAGCAATAAACGATATGATTATGATTATAACTTATTAAATCTTCTGATCAGTCAAAAGATTTGAGAAACTTAAAACATCTTGAATAGCAAAGAAGGAAATTATTTCAAACTGTCGTTTCTGCATTCACGTTAACAATGCAACATTATTTTATTGCCGATTCGACTGAGCTGAAATTTGGTGTAGTTATAGGTACATCTTTGGTGATAATGAAATCGGCTCATTAACCGTCACCATTGTGAAGAAAAGCGGCCAAAAGAATGCCCAATTATGTACCTATACATACTAAATCTTTCGTGTTCGGGCTTGTCAAAATGATCTCAATAAGTAAAAGTTGATTGAGTAAAAAAATATAGTCGTTTGTTTCATGGGAGCGCGATTATTTGATTTCCACGAATTTAACAATAATTTTGGTTTGCTACTTTTAACATCATCAGATATGAGGCGGCTTAGGCTCTTGCCGGTGAAGTAATATCCAACTCCCTAGTATATAACCGGGATAACACTAACCTGGGGAGGAGACTGCTGCTTTGGCTTCACTTTACTTACACTAAACACGTAGATAGAGAAAGATTAATCATCCAGATGCTCGTCTAAAGTTTTTAATTGCAAAGTACACGTAACTCCGCAACTTATCTACTTTGTATTTATCTATCCGTATATTATGTACTCGAAAATATGTTTAAGCTAAGATTATTAGAGAACTGAACGTGCAACTTTAAATATCGCCTTGGGTCATAGTTAGCAACTATACCTAACTAAACTAGTTCGGGAGGGACAGCTGGAAACTTTTGTACGACGAACATTGTAAACAGTTTCTGTACATTTGTCATAAATTCTAACAGTTAGCTCTGAAAATATGTATAATATAATCTGGCTGGACTATCTGGAGTATACGTAAATACTCCGAAACGTATATCTAAAATAATTATTTACAGAAGTAACTGTAGGTACCGTTCCGTCGAATGAATTCAACTTCCAAAGTCTGATAGCCAATTAAGGTACGGCTAATTATTAAAAAAAAAACTGACTAAAATATGTTTTCTCAAAGTGGCTCCAGGGATCGGATACCGGTATTTTCTCCATACAAATTAAACTGGTATTATTTCGTTCTTTGGTTATGATATCATTTTTGATCGGGTAGTCTAATAATACGAATATGTTACCTAAATACACGATAGACTCCTACATTAAGTGCCTAAAATATTTCAAAATATTAAACTACTTCGGGGATTTTTGAAAAAACCGGTTCCGATCCCTGAGTGGCTCATCCTGGTCAATTACCAGAAGTATCCAGGAAAACGCACAACTGTCTGTAAATCACATTACATACTATAATATTTAAATGTAGAACAATTTTTTTATAAAAGATAAGCTAAGGAGGTTGTAGGCAGTGAGGCACCTTTAAAAAAAGGAGGTACTATAGAGGTTGACGTGTCCGTATTACATTTGTAGTGCACGATGTAAAATGGTGGAGTTCAATCGTGTTTTTTACTATTTCGATACTAATTAGGAATTAGGAATGCGATAAGTCACGGACTTTTATTGTTGAGCCATTTAGAGCTCACTTTATGCTAGACACTTCATAGAAAACCAAAATTAACTAGTTGACACTTAAATGGCTCAACAATTAAAGTCCTTGACCGTACTTACAGGAGAAAAAGATGAATAAAATAAAACTTCACAATCAACGTAAAACGAATACGACATTTACTTATGTATTTATTTTATTGGGGTTGTGGTATAATATCAGTATCTTAAATAACATATTATAGCAATAAAAAAAAGTCACACTCGTATTTTGGCGGGATTAACTTCATTGAAGTAAAATATTGAATGAAGAAATTAAATTGCAAAAAAAAATTGTTCTGATGAATCAGATAGCGACATAAATGCCTCTCTATTTAAAAGCCTGGTGGAATTGGGAATGGATGAAAATTTTAGAAATGCCTGATTATTTTTTTGGTGATAGGAATAACCTTCCTTAGCACCAGAAAACAGTTTCAGATTTTCCAGCTGCGTCAATTTTTTTTGAAAAATATTAACAGTATCCTCACTTACGTTTTGGGTCAGTTACGGCACCTTCCTCGATCGGTCTCATATTACAAAAAAATATATTAAATATGTGTGGTAAACTGACACTGGCAATGATATTGACACTTGCAGCAGCTATATTGGTCATTACCAGTGTCAGTTTACCACAGATATTTAAGATAGTTTTTTGTAATATGAGACAGATCAAGGAAAGTGTCTATTTACCGTTGTTGACCCAAAACGTAAATGAGGAAACTGTTTATATTTTTCAAAAATAATTGTCGCAGCTGAAAAATCTGAAACTTTTTTTTGGTGCTAAGGAAGGTTATTCCTATCACCAAAAAAATAATCAGGCATTTCTAAAATTTTCATCCATTCCCCATTGGCGACAAATAATTTACTTGCACCTAAGTCCAAGAAGAGATATTTGCACAATTATGAAAAGTTCATGAAGTGGAAAGCTAAACATCAATCATACATGGTACCTAGGTCAGAAAATGTATTTATTTTTGAGAAAAGCACTACATGCTTCGGCCATAAGCGCCATCCTGGCCTCGTATTACAGCCGGACTTCGCCTTTGGCTTAGCCGGCTAAATCATACTCGTCCAGAATGGCTTACTTACTGTTTCTTATTCTTGGATAACCCAGACGACACATATTTTGTTTTCAAATTATTCTATTTTTAGATTAAAACGGTCTCAGGCTTTTATTTAAATTCCGAGTTTCCAACCCCGGGCTGTAGCGGCTCAGTCATAACCAATTCAAAACTTCATCATTCTGACGTAGGAAAAAAATTTCATCATCCTGACATTTAGCTAATAAAAGTTTAAAATGTATAACGTCGGACAAAAGTTACTTAAACTCTCGACATTCCCAAGAGTTCAGTCATCGTAGTGAAATTTTAAATTAAATTTGTTTCTCAAGGTTTCTTCTGATCAAGCGAATAAATGGCGTAGATAGGTAACCTTCCTACGCAAATATGCCTTATCTAGGGGAGGTGTAACGTGTCCCAGCATCTTGGAATGCCATTACCGGTTCAGTTAGCGAGTTTACGAACCTCAATATCAGTCGCAGTTGAGCACACCTGGGATGTATTCACAAAGCTTCACCTCACCTCACTTTTAAGAGAATCAGTGTAAGGGCGGGTTGCATGAAACGCAGTTTACAGATCGGTTAACATAAACAAATGAACCGTCGAACTTTTCATACAATCAGATATTAACGAACGTAACTTACGATTACCAATGGGTTGAAACAAGGTGTCCTAAAGGCTCAGACGGATGATTATCAAAAAAATATGACGAGCGTATCGAACGCTGTCCTCACCACCCCCTATATTATTTTATAATTATTTGTGATTTGTGGGCCTTTAATGTGCCGCTTCGACCAGCGAGTGATCTATTGTGGCAGCCCTTTTTTTGTTTTTTGTTTAGAGTTCACCGTTAAGGCCCGTTGCCTCCAAGAAATTCCAGATTCTTTGGGCGGTGATATGTTGAACCTCTTCTGGGTGCATGATGTGCCGCCCTAGGTAGGTAGTTACTTCTTTTTTGCATGAGTGGTCTGCAGGAGCAGAGAATGTGCATTGCTGTCTCGTCTGTCTCCTGGCAGAACCTGCAGGTTGCGTCCTGTTTCATACCCATTTGAAACAGGTACCTACCCCCTATATTAACTGTGGTTGTTTCAGTACCTAACGGAGTTTAATCTTACTAAATCAGAATATCTTTGATACCTAATGGCAACATATATTTTTTAGTGATTTTAATTAATAATAGCTATATTACAAAGATGGTAAAGACAACTGCTGAGCGTTTAAAAAACACTACGTGAGAATCACCCAGGCACCATTTCGTGCAGCGGCAGCAGCGTGCGTCATAGAGGTACCTCACACGGCAGTCACGAACTTTAATTTGGGACCTATTTCCTTGAAATGTTGTTAGAACATTCACAATGCAATAAGGTCGAAAACTTCAGTTCAATAATAGTGGTGAAGTGTCAAGTTAAGACAATTAAATGTCTTATCGAATGGGCCCTTGAACTGATAACCTCTTTGCCGAAAGCTATCATGACGGTTCTCTAATTACGAACATGTGTCAGTGTCACACAAGAAAATTGATTTTATCAAATCATTGCATTTTTTTAAGGACTGGCTCGTGAGTTCTACAACTTACAATGCCACTAGTTAATATTAGTAATGAATACCACTAATGCTGAAATGACCGCCATTTTCAATGTATCTCGAGTCAAATGAGCTACGTCAGTCAATGTTGCCATATATACCGATTTATCTGTACTTATACAGATTTTAGTGTATTAATTCAGATATATATTTTACGGGTACAACAAAGAAGTATCCACTTAAACTTAATTAACGGTTGTATCTGCGACACAACCCTCTTCTTTTTATTGATTTAATAAAAAAAAATTACATTAAGTATATAATAGTAATATTATTACTTATGTCTAAATTAATGGCCCAGAACCCTTTATAAGACCCCAGTTAAACAAATATGCTACGTGAAAGTTAAATACACTACCATGTTTGTAATGCACTGGGAAACACATCTACGGCAAAAAAAAACGAAATCATTAAGAAAAACATGTGGTCAATATATACACTCAGCCTGGTAGTGCACTTGAGTTTTCAGATGATCTGTTTCCAATACACCTATTCATTGACATTGACATCATAAGGTGCTCTGTACAGATTGACGTTTAATTGACTACATACAGTAAATCGATATAGCATGTAACCTTTTATAATTTTATTAATATTAAGTGGCAAATGATACTCTTTCCTGATACTACAAACAACGTACCTAGTACAGTTATTGCAATTCACGATGGACAGTGGATTTATCAAAATTAGACCTTATCATCATACAAATAAGAGTCTCGCCACTCGCCATCGTGAATTGCAAGAGCTATAATTCAAATTATTAGATACGCGACGTGTATTTTTTTAATAGTATAATGGAAACAATGACGATAGCTTGCTTCCCTTGACAGGCATAGTGCATAAATTGACCACATACTATAGATTAATTAATTACACTAAAATTAAATACTGACCGAAAAAGTATGTATGAATGGTCTGAAGGTCAGTTTTTTTTTATTGTTAACTAATTAGTAAGTGTATTAGAACTTTGTTAATTAAGATGCACTTATCGAGCGATATATTCGCAACAGCGAAAAAGCTCACAAATAAAAAAATAAAAAATAAAAAGTGGTTTCCAAATCGTCTCTGCCTGCCTTATAATGGGTTAAAGACTGTCCAGGCAATGAACTGACAACTTGTATGGAAAAAATGACAAATTTGGAAATAATTTATAATAGCAAATTTTTTTAATGTAACGGATATAAATTATCAATTTAATAGTTACCTAGAGGCAAAATCCAACAAAAAATCAGACATCAAAAAAATACATATTTAATTAGCTCCTAAAAAGTCCGGATAAATATGAATTATTTTAATTTGATTATAATTTAATTAAATATGAATAATCTTTATTTAGGTTCATTTACATTTGCTTTAAAATATTCAATATAAATAAAATAAAAAAGACAATGAATGTTTAATTTAAATCTATAGGTACATATAATTACTTCCGGGTGGAAAGTTTGTTGGATTCTTGAATAAAGCATCTTAGAATAACGTTTTAGAAAGAAATAAACAAAAAAAACGCTTATAAATTAATGTTTTTCGAAACCGTATTTTGCCTGGAGTAGACAGTGTGCGGTAACAGCCCAAAAATACTTAGGCCTGTGCGAGGGCTGAATAGATACAACACAAGATAGGGACAGATATAACTATGAGTGTAATGTAACAGTGTTATGTGCGTAATTAATTAACAACATTTCATTTTTCTGACTCCTTAATTTTGTTAAGGCATTTAATAGTATTTGAAAAGTTAGGAGACACGTATTTTTTCTTTTCGTTTTATTTTAAGTTAAACCCCCTTAATTTGGGTGTTTCAAACTACCACGTTCGAAAAGGGGCTAAGTACATTGAAAAGATGAAGAAGATTAGCGCTGTGGTCAATTTATTGATTTAAAAAGTAAATGGCATGCTGTGTCAGTGACATTTGACATTTTGACGGTTCCTTACTTACGGTTTTCGTTTAAAATTGAATCTTGCAAATTACTTATCGCAAAAAATATCGTAATCATGAGTAATGATTCATTAATTTCGTGTTTTGTGCCAAGTTGCAAGAACATGGCACTGATGTCACCTGAAAAATACTTCTTTTTCATTCCCCAATTGAAGTTTCCACGTACGCATCTCGCGATGATAACAGGACTTTTGCTCCTCGGATCTCTGCGGCATTGAAGCTGTCGCTTATCCACCTTCGGCAGATTGCGAGAATCAGCGATAACGTGACTTTCATTGTTGTTTTCTAAATTTTATCAAACGCTTTATATTACAAGTCACTGACTTCTGCTGACTTGACAAGATAGAAGCAATCAAATAACTGTCAATCTCACAACAAATTTTTTTCTTCATACAGTATGCATAAGCACAGCTATGGAAAATCCGCATTCAGCCTATAATGGCTTCTTCAAAGTAATTTCCAGTATTCTCAAGAATTAGCGAATGTAAAAATCCATTATTTTTTATATTTACTCAGCAAGCCCAAATCTCTAAATGGTTTTTAGTTTGCGCCGCTATGAAAGAATGCAATGTTGTCAATTATATTAGATTAGATTTTTTTTAATGATGGATATTCAATTACGCTGTTTTACTGACAAAAAATAACATTATATAAAATATGACTTTATTTTATACTTGATTTCAATATAGCGCCATATTTATTTTTGTGAGTGGAATATTCTATTAAAGTGTTACACTATAATCTTGTAGGTATTCCGTTTCATGGACGGCATTTAGATATTTTTTTCATTATTGTTTGAGGAAACATCCCTTAGTTTCTAATGTTTAAGAAAGAAAGAAAGAAAATACATTCATTTAACGTTACAAATTACACAATAAGAAAATAATGTTTAATATGTATGTTAATATGTTTAATGTTTGCTTTATATGAATTTACGTTATAAGGTATTAGTCGCAATCTATAGGACACAAAGGTACTGTAGTGGATGTATGTTCGACTTTTAGAATGCTGGCTACATAGCATTATTCTTATTTTGAATCGTCTGGAAGCATATAAATAGAAGAAAATGCAAAGCAAGGCATTCATGCCACACAACTCTGTAAGTAGGTACCTCTCGCTATAAGAGTAAAACGAGTCTAAAAGTCCATCGTCTTCGTCATATCACCACTACTGACTGAGCTCTCCCTCTATACACTATACTTGTAGTATAACGTACTCGTATACATTTACATTACAAAACCGCATAGGTACCTAAAATTGTTTACCTAATGCATCCTGTATAATTTTTCAGAAATCCGTACAGGGATCAAAATTTACATTTCATAAAAACGTTTGATAGTTAAACTACATGTTGTTACAATATGAAGTACATATATATTTACACGTTTCTTATACATATATTTATTATTAGCTTCCGCCCGCGACTTCGCCTGCGTGGGCCCGGGATAAAAACAATCCTATATTGAATCCAGGCTATAAACGATCTTCGTGCAAAATTTCATACAAATCCGTTAAGCCGTTTAAGCGTGATTTAGTAACAAGCATCCAAACTTTCGCATTTATAATATTAGTAGGTAGGATTCATCATCGTCAGCTTTTGACCTTTGGTTTGGCCTAGTGTCCCTAGTTCGAATCTAGGACCGTTCGCTGTAAAGATTGGAGGTTCAAGATTACTATATGTAGAAGAACAATATGTAATTTTTTTATAATATGTATGCTTATAAAGTCACTTTATTAGTAGCCACCACCCCAGTATCATCAATTTAATATGAAGAAATCACCCACTCTGACGCTCTTTTTACAAATTGAATCTGAAAGCATTACAATGGTACATTACTGAAGACGACGGGAAAGAAGGGCTTGCTAGTGATACGAAGCCGGCAAGCACCCTTCACGGCCAGGCATGTATAGTGCTTTTCTCAAACATATGCAATGAAATTAAAAATACACCACTCAAAAAATATAATTCAGCTGTTTAGCCTGTTCATGAACGACAGACGCCATGTTTAAAAAAATACTTGCCGCTCGAAACGTGATACTTTGAAGCCTTATTATAACGCACGTAATGACAACATTTCATTACATGTTTGAGATTTTTTTATTATTTTGAAATTATACTGACGGAATACTCGACACTCAATCCCTCAAAAAAGGCAATTTATAACAATAGGATTATATTATAATATAATTTCACAGCACTCGTTTTCACCTGGTTAAACTCGATTAATGACGGAGGGCATCACAAATTGAATCGACGAAATGTTGGTACCTACAATAAATTAAATATCTACGTGATATATTTGAAAGTCAAGAACGAGGTAATTCATTTAATGCGGTGATGTGTTAATTTGGCTGTCCAAATCCCACATAATGATAATGGCCGGCCACACCGCGCGACATCACGTTAGGCATTAACAAGCATTTCAGTGAGGACACCTCAATTAATCTGAATGGGGAACAAGTGGGTCCGCAACTTATTATGCCCGCAGTCGACGGGCGACGACAATGTAACGGTAATTTGATCTTGTGACCCGAGGGGCTAAGGAATGATAACCTTATCACAGGTTTGCTGAAAACAGATACAATGTTGAAAGGAGGTTTCTCTTGTGTAATGTAACACAAATTATGGATATATTGGAGTACCTACATGTTGTGCGCTGAGCTGTGGGACAATACAGATTTCATCATCATCATCATCATCATATCAGCCGAAAGACGTCCACTGCTGGATATAGGCCTCCCCCAGAGAGTTCCAAATTGACCGGTCCTGCGCCACCCGCATCCAGCGGACTCCCGCGACCTTTACCAGGTCATCAGTCCACCTTGTATACATGTAATACAGATTTAATTTAACTCAAATGTAGTATTGTTTTAGATCTGTTTTGAAAATTCTACTTGACCGCGATTCCAATAATATAAGTGACTTAAGGAAATATTCGTAGGATATCGCTTTTTTGTGTCTGTCATTCTGTTTTTGAAAGAGGAAATAAACCTATGAAATTTCTACTAGCGAGTCAAAATTCAACGAACTTAGCGAATCGGGCCGCTCAGTTGATCTTCGTGCTCGCTTATTAACTCCGTCATAATTTGCCAACACACTGGAGCGTTAAGAGTTCAAGTCAAATCCATAAATATCCGACATCAAAGTAAATGTCGTGATATTATGTATCTATATTCTGTCAAATGTTTCGATTTATTTTTACTAGATACAGTATTGTCAAGCATGTGTTTTGTGTCCATGAATAAGTCTAGCCATTTGGCAACAATTTTCTATCTCCTTTGCGCGCGCGTAAACGACGGCACAGTTAACTGAGAATTTATGAACCTTGTTTCAACGATATAAAGTCTAATATTGGTATGGTTGTTTATATCAAAATATTAACAAAATTAGATACGAGCATTACCCTTTCCGCCCCCGTATATTCATATTACTGTCTTACGTTTCGGTACACGTTATTAGCTAAGATTTCTAATTAATTATTTCATGGCGGCATTGTCTGGCCTTTGAAATTTTTGGACCAAAAGCGTAAGTAAATTTTAACTAAGAAGACAGCACTAATACATTACCTCTGCGTTTTAATATATTACAGACTAGACTAAGTTACCTACTCCGTAAAGTTCCTAGAAAAGTTTGTACCAATTAAGTACGTTTACGTCAAATAACATTTAACTTTCCTCTTTTGTGAATATTTTATGTATATTTTCTAATACGATGTTTTTTTTTAACATTCATTCGAATTCAAAAAGTAGGTATATATGCATAACAAAAGCTTAATTATCAAATATACTAATAACGTTACTTTAAAAAAAATGGCAACAAAGGAGGAAAATTTAAAGTATGCTTTAATTGACGTACTTAATTGGTACAAATTCGTACGTAATTAGTAGGGTGAATAATTTTTTTTCTGTCACTAGTTGCCATGGTTACGTCTTCTAGGTCACTTTTTAAAACTGCTGTTTTATAGATTCAGTATTTTCTTGTCTTGTTCAACCCCATTTTGTAGCTCCATCTTCTAAGTATGTTTGAAGTCCATGTTGTAAAAAAATTTCTAAGAAACTCTGTCATATTGTCTCCTGTGCTTTTAAAGCAGCAGGGGGGCGATTTTTGATTTTCGAGCGCTCTACTTTTTCACTCAAAAACTGACAAAAACGATGAATTGCTATTTTGAAATAGCGATAGAAAATTTAAACATGGGTGGGTACGTATTGACCACTAGTATTCAATTCTATTGGTAGAAAGTAGGTGCCTACAATTGTAACATCGTATTTAATTTTCGAGCGCTCGAATGTAAAAAATCGCACCCAGGCGTATTTATTGAATAGTGAAATGTCGATGTTATTTCTATTTCTTGCTCGTACTGAATATGAAGATATTTGCATAACTTACAGCTGTCTATTTCCTGTTCACTGTAATGTTAAAGGAACATTTTCTAGGCTTAGATTCGTTCTGTTTTATTTTACCCCCTCCCCCCTCTCCCCCATAAACGATTACATGATTTCCGCACGAGCCCTTTTTTAACATAATCTAGACGGTATTAAAAATAGATATTTAGGTATCTTGAACCTTCAAGTTTTTTCAAGTCAGTTTTGCAAACTTTACCATCTTGTTACCTTTTCAGAACATTATGTGCAAACTTAACAAGCATAGAGCAAGATCTATTAATTATGTCAGTGAATTAGGCCATGGGCAAGATCGTTGGCAACCAAATGGACTTTCCGGGAATATTACCCGTGGCACACCACTAGGTCCTTCTACAAAACACTATAAACCTTCAATTCTGAATCAAAAACAACAACCATCAGAACTGACCTGACATCGGTATGCCATCGCACATACTCGACCGGTGACAGGACCGGTGACCGACTTCAAGTTTCATACACAGTAGACCGGCTAACGCCTGTAAAAATACAATTTATATGAACCAGAACTCAAAGTATTATGTTGGAGCTGTATCAGCCAGTGAGTAAATGGAGTTTGTATAGTTGATATTTACGGTGGACAAAGGTGAGAAATACAGAGTACATAAAATGAAGCAGTAGATAATATGTTGTAGCAGGATTTCATCAAGAGATTCTTATAGCAGTAGATGATGGAGTTGTAGCAGGAGTCGCTCATGGCCAGTCAGAGCGGGTAATACAGAGTGAATTCCTGCTTGAACTCGCGGCGGTAGCGTGAGTTCATATAGCAGTAGATGATGGGGTCGTAGCAGAGCTCATGGCCAATCAGAACGGGTATTACAAAGTGGATACCTACTTGAACCCGCGGCGGTAGAGCGCGTTCATATAGCAGCAGATAATGGGGTCGTAGCAGGAGTGGCTCATGGCCAGTCAGGAGCCGTAGCATGGTTGGCCTTATCACGCGACAAGTGACAAGATAAGAGCGTCGTCTCGTTCTATCGAACGGTGTCAGCCAGTGACGCACGCTCTATCCTATCACCTATCGCGTGACAAGGCCAACCATGCTACGACTCCAGAGCGGGAAATACAGAGTGAATACCTGCTTGAACCCGTGGCGGTAGCGTGCGTTCATATAGCAGTAGATGATGGGGTCGTAGCAGATGTGGCTCATGGCCAGTCAGAACGGGTATTACAGAGTGGATACCTATTTAAACCCGCGGGGGTAGCGTGCGTTCATATAACAGTAGATGATGAGGTCGTAGCAGGAGCGGCTCATGGCCAGTCAGAGCGGGTAATACAAAGTGGATACCTGCTTGAAGCCGCGGCGGTAGCGCGCGTTCATGTAACAGTAGATGATGGGGTTGTAGCAGGAGTGGCTCATGGCCAGCCAGTGGCTCGCGAACCACACGTAAGGCATGCCCGGCCACGCGCCCCACTCCGCATCGGTCTCATGCGCTGTCCACAACATCTGTTTATTGTAATCATAATTAAGTATAATACACAAAGGACAAGCACAGGTGTTTTGTAATCATCGAGTCCAAATATTTCTTTATCGACAAATAAGTTTTGTCGAGATATCCTACTAATATTATAAATGCGAAAGTTTGGATGTTTAGATGTTTGAATGTTTGTTACTTAATCACGCTTAAACGGCTGATCCAATTTTAATGAAATTTTGCACGAAAATAGTTTATAGCCTCGATTAAAATAGCTAGTGTATATATATGTATGATACTTCTATACATATATTAAAATATGTATGGAGGTAAAAGATGAAACAAGCTATTGAATTCAGTTATGTTTAAGGTTTTAATACACAACACGCCAGCAACAAATTTGCCCTTCAATTTGAATGAGAGCTACCTACTTTCAAAATTAAATCAAAATTAATGATTTGCTTTTTTTTCGGTTAAGGATGGCAAACACAGGTTGTGGATGTGTACAAACATATGGTACTCACAATAAACACGTTTAGCGGCAACCAGCATATAGTAAATACAGTTACGACCATCACCATCATCTTAATCATCTGTGAACAAAATCATTATTGAAAAATCAGTTCATGCAGATTATTTTTGCTAAACGAAACTTAACTTCAAAGCACCTAACCTAGATTCTTCGAAGCAAGATTGGTTTCAATTATACAACAATATTATTTCTAATAATAAACGTAATTATGTCACATTCTTATTTATTACTATAGCTTTATATTTTTTGCACTGCTTACGTAATATAAAATAAGCGAAATTATAAGTACAGCGACTAAAGTTTTCATTAGTACCTGCAACGTTACGTCTTTTTAGGGTTCCGGACCAAAAAGGTAAAAACGGAACCCTTATGCACCGACTCCGTCCCACCATAAGGGTCGTCTGTCTGTCACAAAGTTAAATATCTCAGGAACTACTAATACTATCAATTTGAAATTTGGATTAGTTATAAACAAAGCTAATCTACGTGTATGGAAAATGAAAAATTTCAATATATATATTAAATTTCTATAAAAAAGGACGGATAAGAGGGGGGGGGGGGGGGGGGGGCAAACATTTAAAGTCTAGTAAGAAGGCCATGTGGGGTATCATATGAAAGGGCTTGGATTGCACATTTTAAAACAGTTTTTTGTTTTTTTTCTACAGTGCTAAAATTTAATTTATAAAGGAAAATGTAAAAAAAATACCATTCCCCCCTTATCTCCGAAGTTTACCAAGCGAAATGTTTGAATATAATAATATATATTCATAATAACGTAAATATTACCGGAAAAGTATAACGAGGCCTCTAACTAGCGTATTTTTTTTTTATTCTTCAAAAATAATTTGTTAATTAAGTCTCTAATTTAATACTTCTGTGTTTAATTTTTTTCCTTCAAATTCGTATGAAAATATTCTGAAAGTACCTTCTAGCAAATAAAAATAATAATCGAAATTAATTCACATGATAAAGAATTATCGCTGAAAAACCAACCTACATAACTAGTTCCTCGGTCGCGCATGTTAGTAACAAAATGCACCGATAAATGGCGCTTGTTTGATTTTAATTTTCTTGGACTAACTCAGTTCATGATATTGTTTTATACTGTACCTACGTTATTTGTCTTGCGATCTACAGCGCAATTATTGTACAGCTCACTCCTCGTGTGATGGGTGGGTGCTCACCTTCCGCTTGGAGCGCTGCATGCGCGAGTCGCGCGCGCTCTGCGCCTCGCCAGGCGGGCGGCCGCCCCACACGGCGTGCGCGATGCGCGCGTACGTGCACATGAGCGCGCCCAGCGGCAGCACGAACTGCAGCGCCAGCAGAGCGCACGTGTACTGCGAACTCTGCTCGACCCGTTCCCACTGTTCGAGGCAAATATCTCTGTGAAAATTACATAATATTATTCTTATAAAACAATTTCAATGCGAAATGTTAATGCTTTCAGTTTCATTAACACATACATACGTGGTTACTCACGCTTGACAGAATTTATACCACTCCGTCGGCCTCTGGAGCGTGGAAACAATGGGGATCGGGCCGGCCGTGGCGAGCGCCCCGCCCCACACAGCTGCCACCACGAGCTTTGCTGCCGCTTTTCCTAGGCGAGGGCGAAGCGGCCGCATGATAGCCATATAGCGGTCGATGGAGATGGCGAGCAGCGTGTAGGCGGAGACGAGCACGGACACGGCCTGCGAGTAGTTGACCACCTTGCACATGACGGCGCCGAAGGGCCAATAGCGCAGCACGAGCATCGACACGAACGAGAACGGCACGCAGAACAGCGTCATCAGGATGTCGCCCACCGCGAGGTTCACTATGAAGTAGTTGGTCACCGTCTTCATGCGCGGGGACGTCTGCACCACGAAACACACTAGCCCGTTGCCCACCAGGGCCACAATAAACACTGCGCAGTACATGAAGTAAACACAAGCTTGGAACAGTGGAGATGCCAGGAAATCCTCACTCGACACACTTGCTGAACACCAGCTTTCGTAGTCCGACAATGTTTCGTTCGTATACACTGTGGTATTTTCTCCAATTGAAACATTTCTTCTCGGTACATATATTTCGAAGTCATATTCCGTATGATTGATGTCATACATAATGCGGTTTGTTCACATCCTTGTAGTTCTCCGGATCCTGAAAGAAAGATTATTTTAGTTGTCTGCGGGTAATGAACACATCGGGGTACTTAATGTTTTACAATCGGATAGACGTTAATCATCATCATCATCATCATCATATCAGCCGAAAGACGTCCACTACTGGACATAGGCTGAACATAAGCGTGGCGATTATGCCATATACCCCCCATGGAAGTTACAATACGTTAATGCCTGAATAAAATTGTGCGTTGCGTTTGCGTTGCGATGGTATCCGCGTCGGAAACGAAAGCTGGCCGTAAATAATGTAGCCTGGAGCCGTAATTCGGGCTGTGTTTACATCTCTCGCAAACACCGCGCTGCGCGTGACATTTGTTTACGTTTGTTTACGCCGTATGTCGCGTCTTAGTTTATAACGATACGTCTCATTTATTTGGTAGGTATGCTTTATAACGTAAATTTATATTGCTATCCAGATTTTGATGTACTGTTGGTAATTTCGATACGAGGAGATTTCGGTCTAAATATTTCGTACTGTTGATAGGATAGGGAAATTTTAGAATCTACGAGTACATACAACAAAACGTACTTGGGTTTACATTACACCTCACAACGTCTTGCGATAGAAAAACAGTGTTTCGAGATTTTTGTACATGTTATGTTTTTGATGGAGTATAATTTATTGAATCGAGTTATTAAGTTCTTCAGGTGATGTATTTAATTGATCCTGTAAAATAAAGGATCATCATATTTCTTCTATGATTTACAGAACTAATAAGAATATAGGTAGGTAATTAACACAAAACACAATTCTACACTCTAAAAAGGCATAATTATATATTCCATATAATATAACGTTCTAGGCATTGAGTTATATAGTATAATAGAGCAAGCATCTCCTGGCATAAGTTTGCGCATGTTTACCCTTTTCCAGGCCGGCAGTTGAAAAATGACAATCGGATGTCAGTCTTATTTATTGACATTATCATGTTTGACAGGTTGTATGTGGTAGATATAACGCATGTGCCTGGAAAAGGGTTAAACTACTCTCATGGGCATATCTCATACCTTTGTATAGTCGGAGGCTGGCGGGAGGTCGCTAAATAGTACCAAAGTTCAAAATGGCGTCAAGGAAAATGTTCTAGGTGGCCAGGCCAGTCTGTCTAGTAATAGTAATCAATGGTTCTAGGTAATACAGTAATGCACAGGCTGGAGGATTTAGTCCGTGGGCTAGATGGTCAATCCCAGTTGAGTCGGTCCAATTCCCGGTACCGGTAGTATCCATTGAAAATTTCCTCCACCCACGAAAAACAAATTAGCAAGGTCACTATAGGTAGATAATAGTATATTATTGCAGAGGCCGGGAAATAGCAATTCCTGGATGAGTTGATTTATCGGATGATGCCTGTCAAAATGATGACTTCACAATGAAACCCGATATGGATGCTATTTATTCAATACCTACAAATTACTTTTTCTCGGCTTTTGTAATAATAAAATCATAATATCAAAACCAAAAGAAAAGCGACAATGTTTCAAAAAAAATACTATTACTATTCATCAAATAAGCTAGACACAGTATTTATTATATGTATGTAACTACCTGCACGCTTTACCCTTCTCACGCCACGACAGCAAAAAAAAATATTTCCGCAAGCCACACAACTTAGACTACCAACTGTGCTAGCAACTTCAGAAGTTTGATGAATGACTGAAACTAAAACTAGAAAAGAGAGCTGGACCACTGGGGCCCTACCTGACACATATTATGTATTTATTTAAATACTAGCTTGTGCCCGCGGCTTCGCCCGCGTACTAAAAGTAATTTTAACCGTTTACCTAAAAAAAAGTTGCATCTCAGTTTGACCCGTATGTTCCAATTGAATTTCAATTAGGCACAAATACTTTCAAGAATTTTCATGTTCTCAATGTTAAATTTCAAAATCGATGCCATTTTCGTAATTTACGTCCCAAAAAACTATAAAAACGACACCCATATTTAGACATTTCAACCCCATCGCACTCCAACAGGGGAGATGGTATTTCACGTCCGCCACATTGGATTTTAAAATCGTTGTTGTTTTCGTAATCAGTGACTAGCGACCCGATAAAGCATAGAAACAATACCTATGTTGATTTTCAACATTGTCACCACATTTCCCCCTTTTAGGAGTTGAATTCTCAAAAAACCTAAAACACGTGTTCACTCATTTATCGCTAGGAATACTCCTGTGAAGTTTCGAATGTAATAGTCTTACTTATTTTGTTTCCCCTTACAAACTTTGGACCCCCATTTCACCCGCTTAGGGGGTGAATTTTTAAAATTAATTTCTTAGTGCACCCGAACTTGTAAGGAACCCATGTGCCAACTTTGGAATCTCTAAATCCAACGCTTTGGGCTGTGCGGTGATATGTCAGTCAGTCAGTTACTTTTTGTATATAATTATCGACTACATATATACTCTACCCCATTTATAGTCCTTTTTTGTCTTTGTAGGTTAAGTTGTTGTTTTATTGTTTGTTTTTATTATCCTCTACATATCGACTCTACATATCGACT
The DNA here is from genome assembly GCA_932294315.1 of Epinotia nisella. Lineage (NCBI taxonomy): Eukaryota > Metazoa > Arthropoda > Insecta > Lepidoptera > Tortricidae > Epinotia > Epinotia nisella. The sequence goes on from OW028680.1 coordinate 15,380,018, forward strand.
ATATTATACATATCGAGTCTACATATCGACTCTACATATCGACTCTACATATTGACTCTACATATCGACTACATATCTGGACCCCCATAAAAAAATTCCCTCTTTTAAGGGGTTAGGTGCAGATTTCCAAAAAAAAATGATGCACGATTTTTTTGTTAGTCACAAATAGTCCGCATACCAATTTTTAGCTTTCTACCTCGAAAATTGCGGAATGCTCCATACAAACTTCCACCCCCCCCCCCTTTTAGGGAAGTGGGGGGTTAGAAAGAGACAAAAAGTAGCCTATGTCACTCTCTATCCCTTCAACTATCTCCACTTAAAAAATCACGTCAATTCGTCGCCTCGTTTTGCCGTGAAAGACGGACAAACAAACAAAGAAACAAAGAAACAAACAAACAAACACACACATACACTTTCCCATTTATAATATTAGTATACGCGTACCGAACTAACGTGTTGCAACGAAACGCGAAACACATTAAAATCATATTATTGGAATGCGAAACTTAGGTATCATTCACTTACTCACGTTGATCATCAGATCAACGTGAGTAAGTGAGTCAGTGACGAAATCGGTGTTTTTTAGATATCAATAAAATCTAAAGTATAAGAGCTGGGTCGTTCTTCTTTTCGACCGACAATAGCCTGTTCTTCGTCTTATTACGGCATCTCATTTGAGTAATGATGTTTACGGTTTTATAATGTTCGAATGAACGTCCATATTATTTTATTAATTAGTGATATCTAATATTTCACTTTCTCTAACTAGCATTTTTTTAAATGTTTTTATTTTTCGTAGAATGCCGTGACAGAGTGGTAAACCAAAATGTTGTCCCCACTGAAAGAGTCCACTTTGTCACATGTTTTTTTTTAGAAACCAACCGTAAATAAATATTTATATTGGCCAGAAAGGAAACTTTAATTAGTTCTAATGACGAAACCTATGCATTTTTTTTAAAATCGCACTTCAAAACCACAATTTTCGATAGTTCAAAAACCAAAAAAACAGAAAAACCTCGGTTCATTGTCGGTAAAAAAGAAGAACGACCCAGCTATGCAATTGAAACTTTATATGCTTAATAAGTCCATTATTGACATCATATTCCGAGAATTTAATTTATTTGATATAATCCAAACACAAGTTACGACTATGACGGTTCAAAAAAAGACGAAGCGCTTTGAGAAAACGTAGGTAGTGCCTGCCCTTGCGCTTCGCTTGGCTCGTCTTGGCTACCGTGCCCCCAGACCAGATATGGAGTCACGTCAATTAGAGTCACAAATCTAGAGAATGACCGAAAATGTTTACTATGTTTTTCTCTAATTAAATATAAATATATCGGTCGACCATTTATTAGTATCTTATACGAAACGTCGGAAAACTCAAAAAGTTACAAGTAAATCATATGCGATTAAGTTCCGTTTATTATAAATAACTTGAGTGAGAATCGTGAAATTTTAAGAGTGGATTGCAAAAAAATTGTACATAGTTAAGAGCTTTAATCTAATCTATGCTTTAATTTTTTACAGTTTCAGATTACAGATTAGATTAAAGCTCTTAACTATGTACAATTTTTTTGTAATCCACTCTTAAATCAATCAATTCATTGGTATGTTTGTAATATTGTAAGTAAACGCAAAACTTTGAAATAAACGACTAAAGACAGTCATTACGATTTGAACCTTTTGATTAAACTCAATAGTCGATAATTGAACAGGTTACAAGTATTCTACTGAAATAATTTCAGCTAGGTATATAGCAAACATAGACATAGACATCATTTATTGGTAATAAGGTATTCCTGTTCCTTGTTTATGTAAATGATCTACCATATATGGTAAGCCGAAGATCGTCATATTCGCCGATTAATACCTAGGAAAGATACTGAACTCATTGAACCAAATAATACCCTTGCCATGATATCCGACTGGTTTGCTGCTAATAACTTAGTGTTGAATCCGAAAAAAACAAAATGTATAAAATTCACACTAGCGAACTCAAATGTAAACTTAGCCTCAAATATTAAACCATAAAATTTGTAAAGTCAACTGTATTCTTAGGTATTACGTTAGACTCTAAACTGCAGTGGGGTTCCCACATAACTGCGATAGGAAGTAGGTTGAGCTCCGCTGCTTTTGCAGTCAGGAGAATAAGGCAGCTTACCAATGTATAGCAACGCCACGGTTAGTTCACTTCGCTTACTTCAACAGTATAATACTTATGGTCTTATTTTATGGGGATCAGCGGCAGATATTGAGAATGTATTTATTTTACACAAAAGGGCTGTTAGAGCAATTTATAACCTGGGGTCGCGTGAGTCATTCAGATAATTCTTCAAGGAAACAGATATTCTAACACTGCCGTCGCTATACGTATTTCAAATAATAATGTTTGTTAGGAAGAATTTGTACAACTACCCAACAAACACTGATAGGCCCAAGGTTGCCAGGAGCGCAGGGAAGCTCAAAACAACTATTTACAGGCTAGTAAAAGCGAAAAAGTCGTTCATGGGAAATTGTATAAAATTCTACAATAAAATTCCAAAACATATTACCGAACTAATCTAAATTCAAATCTGTCATAAAACAGACACTTATTTCAAAAGCATATTAAAAGATAATAATGTACCTATAAAAAATGTTTCATGTTTTTCCGTTCATGGGAAACTGAGATCACGGTGTTTTCACTTTAGAACCTTCTGTAGAATTGCTTTTCTTTTTTTTCTTTTCCTTTATTCGGATAATATTTATTCTCTCGGCTATAGATGTCACTAAAGTCAAATTTGTACTTAGGTCCGGTGCAAACCCATCGGCACACGTCAGGTGGCGGGAACCGACCAGTTCCGGTAACGGTCCGGTAGCGTGCGCCAGCACTAACCTTGTATAATTTATATTTTTTTTGCAGTAGCAACATTCATGGAAAATGAACTTTGTGGTTATTTTCACGCAGCTTTCTTCTTAATTAAACTATATTATTGAAATAATTTTATTAATCGCAATAATATTACTACTAAATAAATAGCAAAGCAAAAAATAATCATAAGCAGATTTTACTTATCCATAAAAAATCTACACGGGCCTTCTCAATAGTTCTGGGAAATGGAATGGTATCTGTCAAGTGTCATTTATGATGTTTAGATAAATTTCAAATTTGTTTTATTTGAATTGAGTCCGTGAATGCGATTTGAATGGAATTCACGATTATTACTGTATTTTTGGAATTCCTGACTCGTAGTTTGCTTATTTCTCTGGACCCCCTGCTTTGTGTTATCGTAATTGCAATCGGAAGACATCAAATTATTAAATCTGAACATGTAATCGCGAAAATGCAATAAGTGTGTCGATTGCGATGAAATTTGTAAGTACTTACATATTTTCGCTTATTTAGGCATTTCATACAAGTTTTGAATCCGTATTTGGCCGATATAGCTAAAAACTTACTGCACTCTAATAGCTCGGCAATAATAGCTTGTATTTACCAAAAATTTATTGTTGACAGAAACTTGTTATAGATTTGTTGCCTCGATGCCAAATGAATACACCTAACAATATAATCTTAATTTCACAGAAACAAATAACTACCAAAAGATAATGAGGAAGCACTGGAAACAGATAATATGATAACATTCAGAATTTATAGAATCGGGATCCTTTATGGGTTGATGTAGGTAACCTGAAGAAAAGATAAATATAAAGTATTGAAAAAAATATAGGAACAGGAAATGGAAATAAAGGAAATTTGTAGGTAGACTATATTTGGCTAATGTTCATTTTGATTGAGTACAGACCTACAAATATGAATGTAAAATAAAGAAGTATAAGTAAATATATTATTTTCAAATTAGTTTTTCATTTCTGATTTCTAATAGAGTATTAATCCATTATTTCGGAAACTACCAGAGTAAACTTATATAACAAACCTGCTCTGGTAGGATTTCGAAATGATGAATACAAATTGTTTCCATTAATTCAAATTCTCCTCACACATTATAGGCATGTGTTTGAGGTATTTTGAAGTGTATGTATTCTTGCGACTCTAGATGGCGCTACTGCCAAAAATGGTGAGTGACAACTCTACTATATATATATTCAATATTCTCTTTGACTGAGATCATTCGTGACAGAACAATGTATAAAATGATACTGGCTGATTATTTTTTAAATTTAATAGTACATTACTGCAGAGGTCGGGAAATAGCAATTCGTGGATTCGTCTCTATTGTCGGATTCAGCTTCGCTTCATCCGACAAAATCAACTCATCCACGAATTGCTATTTCCCGACCTCTGCAGTAATGTACTATTAAATTTAAAAAATAATCAGCCAGTATCATTTTATACATTGTTCTGTCACGAATGATCTCCTATAACCATCCAGAAAATTCATTCTACGCGCAGGTGAAAGAATTTTAGAAATCGTATTAGCGGTTCCGGAGATTACCCAAAACATCAAACTTACATTCTACAAAGCTATACAATCTCACAGACTTTTCTTCTATAAAATATTAGTAAGTACATATAGATTGGCTCTGCTGGACCTTCTGGTCGGCGCATAAGGCGCGCAGGAAGGTTTTTTTGCATTTTATTCGTAATTGGCTGCCTAAAAAGGCCAAACGAGGAAAAAAAATACAATGGAGGATCAAAGCTAATAGGACAAAACATAAGTTGATTTGAAACTCATAATTAAGCCTTTTTCTCGTTCGCCTGAAGTTAAAGTTTGACTTTTCCTCTTCAAGTAAATTTTTGGATGGTAATCTTAATTATTATAAAGTTTACTATCGGATCGGTAGGTACCTCTGACCGTTTGGTCGGACTTGTCAAAGTCAAAGTCGAAGTGATGTATTCTTCAATTTAGGCATGGCAATTTAGGCACCTATGAATGTCGATAAACTACCACCGGTTCGGAAAGAAAACCTCTGCCTCGAGAAGAACCGGCGTAAAAAACTCGGCGAGATGTAATTTTTTCAAAACAGTATACAATATATAATTTCAGTATCAGAGTAGGTATTATAAAATTTTAGGTTTACTATTGAGAGGCACAAAATCATTAATACTAATATGGTTACGCATAATTACTTTACGCCGAAAATAAAATATGCATAAGTCACATTTCGCATAATTATATACGCATAACATTAAAAAGCATAAAAACTGAAAGCATAATCTTCATGAAGACTAATGTCAAAAAGCATAAGCACAAATAGGCATAATAATCAATTGGCAACATATCAAAATGCATAACAGTAATGTCCTAAAAAAAGTTATGTACAAAAGGCCCATTAGTAATAAAATTGCTATATTGCTATTTTTGTGTATATATTTAGGAACTAAGTCGATGTCGACGGAGGTCCACTTCGCGACCCCCTATTCCGTGTTGCTTTTCACACTAACCGAACTATACCTAATGTACCTATCTAATGTGACCTAACGTTACGTAACGTAATATTTTGTTGTTGTTCATTTTACAGGTTCAATGCGCCCGTAACAAAATAACTGAAATTATGGATAATGACAGATACACCAAATAATTATTTGCCCAAACAATAGTATACGATATGTATATTCGGCCAATACAGATTAGTTAAACTGAAATTATGCTATTAGCGTAGTATGCCAGAAAAACAATAGGCCAAAATATTACTATGCGAAAGTACTATTATGCCACAAATAATTAAGCCAAACCAATTATGCGCAACTGTATTAGTCTAAAAACAATTGTGCGATCCAAGGGGATACCAAATTTTAAAATAACATTGCTACAGTAGAAAGCCTATTTATTTTGCAATAGATTTCTAGTGCAGGATTTATTGCTGCCAAATATCCCTATCCATGATGTAATCATTTATCTCCACTTATAATTCAAATTCAAATTCAAAATATTTAATTCGGACAACGTGATCCATAGTTTGTTAGTAATTACAGTATAATTTAAGACTAGGGTTAGTATTTATGAAATAAAATTAAACAATTTAAAATCGATAAAAAAAAACAAGTTAAAAACGGCGCGTTGGAGCGGAGACAGGCGCGTGCAGCTGCGCATGCCGCCACACCAGCGGCGAATCCCAGCGCTGGGCTAGCGTGCATAAGATACCGTTTGAGCTGCCGCGGCTGCGGTTGAGGAGCGAGGTACTTCGGTAATAAATCTTTTCTCCAATATGCTCGGAAATGTGCGCCTTACTGTAGCAAAAATAGTACGTGAAGTTCCTCGTTATTGAAAAGCGCAAATTTAAAAAGTTAAAAGTCATTATTGTACAGCTTTAGCGGCCAGGAATATGTATGAAATTCCTTTACTGTATACTTTTTTACCTTTTAATAATATGTTTTGACCATGACAAGTCACTACAAACAGCCAAATGCTCGTAAGTTTAGTTAGACTGGTTAGTAATGTGTATGGCTGTCTCTTTCCAACTATTGCAAGTTGGTGTGACAAATTGCACCCGTTTGTAGTGTGCTTAAAGTTTAAGCAGGTTTTTTTTTTAAATTGTCATAGACAAAACTATTACTTTTGCAAGAGATGAAAATGACGTTTTAAAAAATGTCTCAAATAGTATTAACTGAAGAAATTAAAATATTTTTGAAATAATATTCAAAACGAACTAAATTGCGTTTAGATTTGAATCCCGTGTAATTTTTAATAATTTTAATTACATAAAACATAAAATTGTAATCGATTCTAAAGGTTTTAGTTTTTTATGTGGGTCAATTGAAACTGGCACCATGAGTCATGCCGTGTACATACTTTAAAAAAATAAGTTGGGCGGAAACATGATAGGTTATTGACATACTACTCGCTGTTTTAAAATTATTGAAAATATTATTTGCTTTCCTCGCATTTATGGAGAAAAGCACTATACCTGCCTCGGCGGGAATGGCAATTCGTGGATTCGTCTCTATTGTCGAACGAATTGCTATTTCCCGGCCTCTGCAGTAATGTACTATTATTATACAACGAAACATTGAAGTCTGGAATTATACGTCATAATTTCTATTAACACATTCACTGCCAAGAATTTTTCCGTGGTCACTACTTATTTATGTATTTTCCAGTTAAATGGCGTCAAATACTTTGTTTCCAGTAAACCATTTTGCAAGGGTGTTTAAAAATGATCGTGTATTATGGTATCAATCTCGATAATCGTTTAGGTAATGGTTATTAAACAGAAACGAACATCGGTAAATTGCGGTATGTATTGAATTAATAAGTGACTAGGTATCTTGATGGGGTCTAAAGTATAGTTTTGTTCACATAACTCAAGTACGTAAACATTAAACAACTATTTACTTGAATACTATTCGAGGTTTATTCCTCAACTTTGAAACTTTCTAAATTAACCAAAAGCTAACTCTATTTTCATGTATACCCAGCCCACCAGTCCCCGTTTAACGGTACTTATTCAATAACACGTTATAACTTTTGCTAATTTGCGTGAATGTGACACACTTCCAGGGCTTTTCATAGGGATATCCCCACTTTATTATCTTCTTTTAGAATAACATGAGAAAAAGCGATACCTAGGGATGTCCCCTCCAGTCGATGGAATCGTGGCCCTGAACAATTAATGTGACCTCGCATGAAGGCACTCCAACAAATGAGGGCGGAGTTCCGTCTAATCGTCTGCTAGAGGAACTCAAACGTAATGTGACGCATCACCTTGTTTATTGGGTCAACATTTTGCAACAAACAATTTCACTTAATCACATTTGATTATCACCGCACCGCGATATATTTACATGCTTACCTATGCGTTATCAGAGAGTGCAAGGATCAAGACGATTTACAATTCCAAAACGCATTTATGTATTTTCATTGGCGTTTTGAAATTGGGCCATTGTAAAACATGGATAATACATTATTTTGTTTGGTAATTATTAATATTCATATCTCATCGGATTTTTTAGGGTTCCGTACCTCGAAAGGAAAAAACGGAACCCTTATAGGATCACTTCGTAGTCCGTCCGTTGTAACGGAATGGGCGTACTCGATAGCAGATTTCCAAATATAATTATTGACATAAGGAGAAAAAGTAGATGAACTTTTATTTCATACCCAATTCTGGAGAACTTATTTATAAATTAAAAACGAGAAGGAAATCTATTGAACTAGCGTTAATAAATAAGGGTAAACAGTCAAAATCTAAAACCAGGTTCAAAGAGAATAATGTTACTCAAGACATAGTTGTTCTTATTGTACCAATGACGCTTTTTGTACTTTTTGTTCCTTTTGTCCTCTTTGACCTGAAAGGCCGCGAGACCCGCAAATATTTGACTAATAATAGATTCAAATCTAAACCTTATTGTACCAATGACGCTTTTTGTACTTTTTGTTCCTTTTGTCCTCTTTGACCTGAAAGGCCGCGAGACCCGCAAATATTTGACTAATACTAGATTCAAATCTAAACCTTATTGTACCAATGACGCTTTTTGTACTTTTTGTTCCTTTTGTCCTCTTTGCCCTTTTGTCCTCGTTGCACTGAAAGACCGTTTTGGTCTCATTGCTATTTTGGTCCCGAGTTTAGGTTATAAAAGGAAATGGCGCAGTAGGAAGAGGGTTCATTCAAATCTCATCGCTCAGACTGTCAGTGTCTCTGGTTTTCGGGTTCTAAAATTATTGGTGGGTGTTTTAATTACTTATTGTAATAAAGTGGCCCGTCGTTATGGGGAATTCTTCCGCATAATGAAGGGTTACTTTTGTGTAATTATAATTCAAGTTTTTGGGGTTAAATTACTTACATAAAATATTAATTTTACTTTCATAAACTTATATAAAAGCCAGAACACTGTCCAGGTTCAGTATACCTGAGGAGTTACGCCCGCCTTACGGTGTCAAATGGGCCTAATTCAGAGTCTTTTTGCTACCAGACTTGAGGGTGGTCTGGCGTCTACCTTTTTACCAACATAGGAGACGAAGCCTCTTCAGAGGCCCCTCACGTACCTCAGAATCGGCTGGCGGTGTAGACAAGGCGTAGTCATTCATGTGATCCGCACTGAGGGTTATCCTCGCTTGTTGAACCGTGCAGCTCTCTGAGGAGCGGTCTTCATTAAATATATTTATATAATCCTATCTATATACACAATAGGGCGCCTTACTCTTCGTTTCCCTTATGTCTTCGGACCACGAAGAGGGGAGGCAAATACACAGGCTGCTAGGTTGCTTTCTTCAGTTTTGCCGACTGAACTATTTACAGATAGAATAGGGCATACATTCTTATTTCTTGAACTAAAGGTATGGCTCAAGGAATAAGCAGAGTAGGAATTTCCGGGGTAGTCGTAGGGTTAAAATCATACACTATATTAGGACATTGGGATTACTTGTCTAAATTATAGGTCTACTATTCTAATAATGGTTAACAAAGGTTTAAATTTCTAATATGGGTAACTGAATAGTGGGTGGGCAAAGTAGTGTTGGGTTCCGCATTTTATTGCATGAGAAACATTAATATAGTATAACAATTATTTTGTTCAAGGGTTTATGGTTCTATTTATGATTGGGATAGCAGAATTATTTCAGAAAGATGAAGTGATTCTCGGCTTTATGGCAGGCTGAGCAGTCCATATAGTCCGACTAGGTATCTTATCATCATGAGTGGAATAATACTCTATATTTGGGTTATAATTTGGGTTAAATGTTTCACATGTAATGAACGGTTTCCCAGCATTACCTTACTACGTTCGTCGCTATAGAATGGTTGTAGGAGTTTGACCGTATAAGCAAAGTAATAAACAATATATGTTTATCATAACAAAAAGATGTCTGTAAGAGTTTGTTGGGTGTTTCTTCTCTATACAGAACGCTAGGTTGGAAACACTGGTAGCTTCATTCTCTGAGTCTTGAACTCTTAGGATAGCCAGGCAGGTAACTTGGATAAGATGCTCTGACCCCATCCTAAACAAGACGTAGCCTGTGTGAGTAAAAAATTACTACACAAACCGTCGATAGAACCTTTGTTCCAAAACACATGTATTTAGGGTAGATTTCTAGTTCACGACAGGGTTAAATAAATAATCTTGATTATATGAATTCTAAAAGCTACGTTCTTGTTCAATTGAGCATATAATAGGAGGTTGGGGAATTTCATCAATAAATAAAAATTATTTTAAACAATAAAATAACATACAATATAAGAATTCATTTGGCAAAATCATTTTACGCAATAATAGGAAAAATAGTAGTCGGAAGTAGCATTCAGATAGACTCATTTATTTGATTAGACTAGCTTTATTTATTAAGGTAATGAGGAGTCCATAACTGTCAAGCTTTCGTAAAAGAACCTAGGGTTAATACGGTGCACAACAATACAGGGTTCCTACCACTAGCGATCACCATTGGCCATATTCTTCACGTATTTTTAAATAAAAGCACACAACAATAGTAGGTTTATTAAATAGAGAAACAAGAACAATTTACAGTACAGTCTTACGTTAGGGCTAAAATTACATTTCAATTAGGTACATTCCAATCGGTTTATTAGAATTGGTTCTTGCGTTGTTCTGCGTTCTTTCGTAAGGTTGCAGGGGCTCCTTCGGGGGATGTTACAATTTGGTGCCGTAGTTGACCAGGGTGTGTGTGTATGTGTGTGTGTAGTGTGTGTTTTAGTATATCTTCAGTAGCCTCTCGTAGGCTACAATTTGTTGCCGGAAAATGGAAGTTAGCTTGACGGGATTGGACTCTTTATTATCTTCGCTAAACCATCTGCTAGGTACTCCGACAGGTCAGCTGCTAGTTCAGGATCTCATCTAAAAAAAAAAAAACCTACTATATTACTTCCAAAATATATCACATGTTTCTGTTATAATTTTTAAGACATATATTAAAAGTATAGAATCAGCGGGGCGAGAATATATAAATAAAGAAAATCTTTATGCTCTGGGGGGCGTCCATACATAAATAATTGAAATCATAAAATGAGCCGGGGAGTATTAAGAGGTTATAGAATCAATATTCATAATTGTAGTGTAATGTGTGCGCCTATGAAGCCTAATAGTCTTGTATAGGAATACAGAGGGCCTAGAACAAGAGAAAGAGGAACTGCACTTTGATATATTTAGCCACCATAGTAGAAAAACAAATATCCGGCAATGCTTATGAATTTTAATGAAGTGGGGGCGAGCCCTCGTCGCAATTAGAAACAAAATAAAATTTATTTCAAAATTATGAACACTTAAATCCAGAGGTTTCTGTCAAAAATTATATTTTTGATGTTGACTGTACTATTTTTGTCGCCAACTGTACTTTTTCTGTGTTCCGTCATCGACTGCTCATTGTGACGATTCTGGCGAGCCCAAGCTCGATGGGGTTGCGTCGGATAAGTGCTGGGTTCCCATGGCTACCTTTTGTCTCCGTCATCAGATCAGCATGATGGTGCCATAGTATTGAGTTGTCATTTGAACTGTACCTTTGCCCAAAATTTCAGCTCAATCGGTTGAGGATGTCTGTTTCAGAGTTGGGTAGTGGCATTCCACCCAAACAAACATAGTTACATACATACAGAGTTAGGTACATACATTGCCAGCTAATATAAAGTTTGTTGTTAAAGTGGCTAGTATATTAAAATTAATTTTGAAACCTACCTTGAAATGTCGTTGAAACAGGTGAAGGCTCGGGGTGATATCGTCTCCGTAGTGGTGGACGGGCACAGAAAATGAATTTCCTTTTAATACTTGAGCATTCTTAATGACAGTATGGTGCATCCATTGTTTTCCGGAATGTTAGTCATAGATGGGTTCTATTTCTTAGTGCTCCTTGCATTTATTAAGTAGTTAATTGTCCATAGCCTGAAATTAAAATTATTAAAAGAATAATTTTGCACTTGTTCATAAGCTTCTCAAGAAGGGTATAAAACTCCAGAAGTGAATATACAGTATAATGACTCTATTTTAATCAATAGTTCTCAAGTAATGCATAATAGTTGCTAAATGGGTAGATAAGAAAGTTTGTAATTCATTGCAAAAACTTCCAACTTTCGTGTTTAGGAATAACAATTTATTTACGTACAAAGATACCACGACAAAGATAGTTGAATACTTGATTACATGGGCAGTATAAGTAGAAAGTATTAGGATAGCTACAAAGTAATTTTGAAACATAAAATATAGGTATTACTAATATCTTAACTTACCGTAGTCATCTTCGTAGGTTACCGGAGTCATTGGCAATGCCAAGACGTTGTTAAGTACAATATTTGTCGAAGTGCGTTCATGTAAACGATAGTACAACGTCCATTCACCGTGTTTTTATCAGATAAAAAGCAAATATAACTTATAAAAGTTAGAAGAAGACTTATTAAATCTCACGGCGGGACAATACTTTGCAAATGAACTGTCTTGGCTGTCAATGGCATTGTGTTTTGAAACTTCCATTGATCAGTTTTGCGATAATTGTATCTTATAATATTAATTTCATGTAGGCGATGCGAAATTTTTCCTGTCATATAATTTTATGGCCTAAATATTAAAAAAAAATTAGATCATATCAGTAGACCACAGAGAATTTGTCGCGCCAATTTGGTGCAATAACAAAAACAAAAACCATAGACATAGAGCGGGCATTACACACTTAACAACTTATCGCTGCTGATAAGTTGTGGGTGGGAAAAAGCGAATAAGAATAAATAAATATATACATTAAAATATACTTTTCCTTCTAGCGTGGTGAGTTTGCGGGGTTAGTTGTAGTACAGTTTAGCACCATTTAGAAAAATTAGAAACAAAAAGCTGACCGCGGAGCGGGGGCGAGTTTCGTCCGTGTGTTACCGACTCTGTCACACTTCCTAGAATGAGTAACAGAGAGGGAGATGCATAGAAGAGGTTCGGTTTGGGTTCGCGGCAGGACGTCAGACAATACAGGACTTGTGGTTATAGCAAGTAAGCTGAGAATTTAGTTGATTTATTGCAAGCAAAGATAAAAAAAAAATGAAATTATATGGAGTAGAATTAATTATTTTATTATTTGTGAATCAATAATGTAGTTGGTGTGAATACAGTTTAATGGAATTGCTGTGGAAGCAAAAAGTTTATGGATTTCCGAACGTAGCAAACTTTACGTCAAAGATGTGTCAGTGACCAGTCAGTGACATAACAAGTTTGACAGATACAGACATGGACCTGAGATACTCGGAACAAGCTATGTTAATGGTAGTGCCGCGTCCGAGCGAAATGGTGATATGCGAATCTCGGTAGGTGTGACAGAGAGGGAAATATCATTCGTTGTAAAGAATCTAACTATTAAAGTACATTCGAAGTCGCTGCATCAGAAATGTCAAAATTAGGTTGACCTCTTGTTACGTATTGAGATTCAGTACTTAGGGATCAGGTTATATTGGCGTTTGGTAGTGAGACAGAAAGAGGCAGATTGGTGATTTACGTAATTAAATTAAATGGGTTAAAGATTTTAAAGTAAGTAGAAATTTCGAATTTTGGGGTAATATTGGGATTCAAGATGGCGGATACGACTTTTTTGTAAAAAATCGTCATGGGTATCGATTTCGACTAATTTCGTGTCGGAAATTTTGAATTTTGGGGAAATATTGAGATCCAAGATGGTGGACACGACTTTTCCTTGAAAAATCGTCATGGGTATCGTTTTTGACTAATTTGCTATCGGAAATTTCGAATTTTGGGGTAATACTGAGATCCAAGATGGTGGACACGACTTTTTCATGAAAATTCGTCATGGGTATCGTTTTTGACTAATTTGCAGTCGGAAAATTCAAATTTAGGTGTAATATTGAGATCCAAGATGGTGGACACGACTTTTTCATGAAAAATCGTCATGGGTATCGATTTCGACTAATTTGCGGCCGGAAATTTTGAATTTTGGGGTAATATTGAGATCCAAGATGGTGGACACGACTTTTTCTTGAAAAATCGTCATGGGTATCGATTTCAACTAATTTGCGGCCGGAAATTTCGAATTTTGGGGTATTATTGAGATCCAAGATGGTGGACACGACTTTTTCTTGAAAAATCGTCATGGGTATCGATTTTGACTAATTGCTGTCGGAAATTTCAAATTTTGGGGTATTATTGAGATTCAAGATGGTCGACAGGACTTTTTCTTGAAAAATCGTCATGGGTATTGATTTCAACTAATTTGCCGTCGGAAATTTTGAATTTTGGGGTAATGTTGAGATCCAAGATGGCGGACGTGACTTCTTTTGGGAATATCGACATGGGTATCGATTTCGACTAATTTACTGTCATAAATTTCAAATTTTGAATTAATTTATGATTACAAGATTATGGGAAAAGGAATTTATGGGTATGAATTGAAAGGTGTAGCTACAAATGTTATTTTTGGACTTACTTATCTTAGATATATCGCTGGCGAGTATGATCATTTTTTAAATGGGAATAATAATATTATGTGCAAAATTAAGGTCCAATAAGTCTCTAATCTATTTTGATACGATTACATCTCATAAGCTTTGGCTATCTGTAGCAATCGAACGGACGAGCGAATGAGGAAGGGTGCTTGTTAACTGAATCATAGTTCGAGAAAAGATGATTGATACATGAAGGATGAAATTTGTGTGAAGATTTGAAGGAAGTCTTTGTAAAAATGGATTGGTACACTGTGACAATAGCTGGAGTGTAATCAACTTGACCTAGATTTGTTGGTTTTGCCGGGGAACATTAAAAAAAAAAAATAACACATTAAGTCCCTAAATACTTATCAGTAGGTTAAAATCGTGGAAACGATTCGACTCTTTGTATGGAGTAGTATTTAAGGACTTATACTACACACGCATTTTGACGAAAGGGTATACACATCTCATGTTGGTTAAAATAAGTCAAAATAAGGGTAAATAATAATTGGGTCAGTGGGAATGTGTAAGAGTTTGATATAAACTATAATCAAACATACAATTTTGACTGAAATTAACTTGTAAGGTGAACAAAGATGACAGTTGGGATTACAAATAACTTCGTTGTCAATACATATGTATATTTTCTTTATTCGACTTTTTTGTAACTTATTTAGTCAAGTTTTAATTGGGAGTTGGCTTATTTTATAAGACATGATACAAGCGCCAAGAAAACTGATTATTAATGACTGAGTCTGGGAGTAAAGTTCGAGCTTATGCAATGGAGGATGAACTTCTTAGTACTTACACCAAACCGTTTTCTGCTTCATGGGGGGAGATTTTGCGGGATTTACTTATAGGAAGGACAATGTTTCCTAGGGTCAAAGATTGGACAAAGTAATCGCCGATCCGGGGTAAATCTCCTAAATCGGACCGCTAGGGTCTGTCAGATTCACAACCTGGTACCTCTGAGTGAGACAGAAATCCTTGAGGAAAGGCGGTTCATTGGTCATTGTTGCGGTTCATGGGGACTGTGTTAACTGACGAAGTCATTGGTAGTCATTTAGTACTGGTATAAAGACACATCACGAGTTTAAACAAGGGAGGGATTGTCACTGACAAATCTAGGATCTAGAAATGAAGATTCTACATGCATGACCTAGGTCATACATTGCGAAATATTCATTGGGGCGAGCTGTAACGGAATGGGCGTACTCGATAGCAGATTTCCAAATATAATTATTGACATAAGGAGAAAAAGTAGATGAACTTTTATTTCATACCCAATTCTGGAGAACTTATTTATAAATTAAAAACGAGAAGGAAATCTATTGAACTAGCGTTAATAAATAAGGGTAAACAGTCAAAATCTAAAACCAGGTTCAAAGAGAATAATGTTACTCAAGACATAGTTGTTCTTATTGTACCAATGACGCTTTTTGTACTTTTTGTTCCTTTTGTCCTCTTTGACCTGAAAGGCCGCGAGACCCGCAAATATTTGACTAATAATAGATTCAAATCTAAACCTTATTGTACCAATGACGCTTTTTGTACTTTTTGTTCCTTTTGTCCTCTTTGACCTGAAAGGCCGCGAGACCCGCAAATATTTGACTAATACTAGATTCAAATCTAAACCTTATTGTACCAATGACGCTTTTTGTACTTTTTGTTCCTTTTGTCCTCTTTGCCCTTTTGTCCTCGTTGCACTGAAAGACCGTTTTGGTCTCATTGCTATTTTGGTCCCGAGTTTAGGTTATAAAAGGAAATGGCGCAGTAGGAAGAGGGTTCATTCAAATCTCATCGCTCAGACTGTCAGTGTCTCTGGTTTTCGGGTTCTAAAATTATTGGTGGGTGTTTTAATTACTTATTGTAATAAAGTGGCCCGTCGTTATGGGGAATTCTTCCGCATAATGAAGGGTTACTTTTGTGTAATTATAATTCAAGTTTTTGGGGTTAAATTACTTACATAAAATATTAATTTTACTTTCATAAACTTATATAAAAGCCAGAACACTGTCCAGGTTCAGTATACCTGAGGAGTTACGCCCGCCTTACGGTGTCAAATGGGCCTAATTCAGAGTCTTTTTGCTACCAGACTTGAGGGTGGTCTGGCGTCTACCTTTTTACCAACATAGGAGACGAAGCCTCTTCAGAGGCCCCTCACGTACCTCAGAATCGGCTGGCGGTGTAGACAAGGCGTAGTCATTCATGTGATCCGCACTGAGGGTTATCCTCGCTTGTTGAACCGTGCAGCTCTCTGAGGAGCGGTCTTCATTAAATATATTTATATAATCCTATCTATATACACAATAGGGCGCCTTACTCTTCGTTTCCCTTATGTCTTCGGACCACGAAGAGGGGAGGCAAATACACAGGCTGCTAGGTTGCTTTCTTCAGTTTTGCCGACTGAACTATTTACAGATAGAATAGGGCATACATTCTTATTTCTTGAACTAAAGGTATGGCTCAAGGAATAAGCAGAGTAGGAATTTCCGGGGTAGTCGTAGGGTTAAAATCATACACTATATTAGGACATTGGGATTACTTGTCTAAATTATAGGTCTACTATTCTAATAATGGTTAACAAAGGTTTAAATTTCTAATATGGGTAACTGAATAGTGGGTGGGCAAAGTAGTGTTGGGTTCCGCATTTTATTGCATGAGAAACATTAATATAGTATAACAATTATTTTGTTCAAGGGTTTATGGTTCTATTTATGATTGGGATAGCAGAATTATTTCAGAAAGATGAAGTGATTCTCGGCTTTATGGCAGGCTGAGCAGTCCATATAGTCCGACTAGGTATCTTATCATCATGAGTGGAATAATACTCTATATTTGGGTTATAATTTGGGTTAAATGTTTCACATGTAATGAACGGTTTCCCAGCATTACCTTACTACGTTCGTCGCTATAGAATGGTTGTAGGAGTTTGACCGTATAAGCAAAGTAATAAACAATATATGTTTATCATAACAAAAAGATGTCTGTAAGAGTTTGTTGGGTGTTTCTTCTCTATACAGAACGCTAGGTTGGAAACACTGGTAGCTTCATTCTCTGAGTCTTGAACTCTTAGGATAGCCAGGCAGGTAACTTGGATAAGATGCTCTGACCCCATCCTAAACAAGACGTAGCCTGTGTGAGTAAAAAATTACTACACAAACCGTCGATAGAACCTTTGTTCCAAAACACATGTATTTAGGGTAGATTTCTAGTTCACGACAGGGTTAAATAAATAATCTTGATTATATGAATTCTAAAAGCTACGTTCTTGTTCAATTGAGCATATAATAGGAGGTTGGGGAATTTCATCAATAAATAAAAATTATTTTAAACAATAAAATAACATACAATATAAGAATTCATTTGGCAAAATCATTTTACGCAATAATAGGAAAAATAGTAGTCGGAAGTAGCATTCAGATAGACTCATTTATTTGATTAGACTAGCTTTATTTATTAAGGTAATGAGGAGTCCATAACTGTCAAGCTTTCGTAAAAGAACCTAGGGTTAATACGGTGCACAACAATACAGGGTTCCTACCACTAGCGATCACCATTGGCCATATTCTTCACGTATTTTTAAATAAAAGCACACAACAATAGTAGGTTTATTAAATAGAGAAACAAGAACAATTTACAGTACAGTCTTACGTTAGGGCTAAAATTACATTTCAATTAGGTACATTCCAATTGGTTTCATTAGATTTGGTTCCTTGCGTTGTTCTGCGTAGTTTTTCGTAAGGGTGCAGGGGCTTCTTCTCCTTCGGGGGGATGTTACACCGTCCGTCCGGGGTCCGTCCGTCCGTCTGTCAAGACCCTTTTTCTCAGGAACGCGTGAAGGTATCAAACTAAAATGTATATCAAATACTCAGGTCTACTGTCCCTTGGAGCTGTGATAAAATCAAACTTCTATGCCAACGCAATCAAAAGATATAACCGTTTATGCCGCAAATTTCCGCAAATTTTCATAACTCGCAAGGGAATCAAAACCTACAGAGTACTTTCCGTGAACTCAGAATCTTGAAATTTGGTACGAAGCAATGTCTCATAGCACAAATAAAGGAAGAATAGCGAAAACTGTAAATTTTTAGTTACATCATATAATAAAAATATTTTTAATCATTTTAAAGTCCCCTTTCCTCATGAATGCGTAGACGTATTAAATTGAAATTCGTATCAAATACTCAAGTTTATTATACCTTTAAGCTGTAACAAAATCAAACGTCTATGTCAACGCAATCAAAAGAAACAAATTCCTAGGTGCGCGAGTCCGACTCACACTTGGCTGGTTTTTTTTTCAACTTCTCCGTATCCTGTTCATCATTACCTTGCCCTATACAATTTACTTGGAGTCTGCACAGCATGTCTATTTATTCTATACCTCTGTAACACCCATCACCACGTCTCACATCTTTTTCAAGCTAACCATTCACGAGCGATCTAACAAGCCGAATGGATATAACCACGCCAAAATCGGGCCCATGAATGTCAAAACCGTACCGTTTAAAAATAGCTTGCGCGGCCTATTGGATATGCAAACGAGTGGAAGGAGTGCAACATTCGAACGAAACGATCGTGAATGTCCAGCTCCACCCGTAATCAAATCGTCTCTCTCACGCGTTCTGCTCACCTCACCGTTCACCCACAAATTTATCTTGACGCCGCGATTCGTCGTAACTAAGCGTAATCAGAGGTCTAGTTTCGTTAGGCGTGACGGGTGAGGTGAGACCTGTACAGTTTGCTATTAAAGAAAACGATAATTCATGAATGTATGCTTGGGATGAGTAACGACACAACATTAAATCTAAACTGTTAAATTATACGAAGATATCTTAAACCCTCATTAAACCTTAATGTACATCTAGACCATTACATTAATCCAAATAGCCTTTTGAGCCTCACTACACTGATTTATTTTAGTATTAAACTGCTCCATTAGGTATATACGATTGCAAGTTAGCCACAGGTGCACAAAGCAAAGCTCATTTATCTATCCACTGGCAATCTGCTACCGTTATTTGTATCCCAGTTTCTCTTTTGATAAACGCTTGAATGTAAAAGTATCTATGCCTTTATTAGAAAAACTATTCTATTTTATCGCACAAAATTCATTTAGGCAAGTCATTATTGTTAACAATAACGAAATTACACTTCAATCTTCATTTGATAAATGAACGATCGACCTAAACATGTTTTCCGAAATTGGGTTTGTTCTTTATCAATGTCACCGTTGAGTAGGTGCTTTATTGTGAAAAATGTTTGAGTCATCGACGAATTTCACGACAGGGTGTCCGGTAAATGAATTGAAAGTTTATTTCACAAGTCGATGAGAGTGAAATCGTTTAAATTATTGTAATGTAAATTACAATATTTAAAAGAGGGATTTAATTTCGTAACGTGTGTAGAATATGTCAATCGCATATCTATTTGACAGTGATCCCTGCATACAATCTTCTATGGGTTGGCTTTCCCTATGAAAATGAAAATGAAAAAAGTTTATTTAGGTTATAAAAGGATTTTTACAATAGCCAAGGAGCCTCCTAGTAAGCAAGTAATTTTGCTTCTGTCAGGGAGACACCGCTCTTCCAAAACAAGAAGTGGTAAGTTTAACCCATAGTAAACTACTTAATATAAAACATTTGGTTTAGAGATTAAGGTAGGTACAAATATAACTTAAGCTATACTAAACTATGTATTATTAAACTGGATTTATGATGTAAATATTAGTGTGAGGTTTTGTGTACAGTAAGCGAAATGTATTCACGTACCTTTTTATGCCTTATCGTCATAGGAAGAACAGCGGAAAAGGTACATAAATACATTTCCCTTACTGTACTTGTGCACTGTTTGGTGGTTCTCCTGAGAATTCCCGTTTGACAGAAAACTCCTTTCCACCTGCCATACCAAAGTGGCAAATTTCTTTTCATTATTAATTTCATCGAAATCGTTAAAGCTACACTACAAATATTTCTCGTTCAATAGAAGGTATATGAAAACATATCTTCGCGCATCCATTAGGCTCTAGAATTAACAAACAACAACAAAAAATAGTTAACCATTGATATCAAATAATGGTGGTGGTTAAAATTGGTGGTAATTAATCATTTCATTGTTTAAATTTTTATGAACAGGTAATAAATACAAGAGTCAAAAATAAGTAGACTGGTTTCAACTTAAAATTCAAAACTTAAACTTAAATTCAAAGCTTCATAACTAAAAGTACCTGATATTTTGTCAGTTAATTACGAGTTAACAGATTTTTGCGAGTTTTTGCGCAAGCGGCGAGCACAGCATTGTGAGCTAACATTATAATGTTACAGTCAAGGCTCGTACCTACTCAAAATGTGCTTTTCATAAAAAAAAGCTTAGTTGGATGGATGGAACTATGAAAGTAAGTTGGGTTGCGTGACGTTTTCTTGATAACATCGCCGGGAAACTGGGCTCTTAATTCGGTTCACCGATTTGTTAGTCTGATACATGTCTGTTATACCACATTGTGGGTAATTTCGGTTTCTTTTGCAAAACTGGTCTTTAGATAAGATAACACAAAAACGACCCACTGATCTTTACTAAAAATATAAATGTAAAAATACGAGTAAGAAGTTTATTTATTAACTTTTCAAATATGAATCTGGCTTTAGATTACATGATGGTTTATCCAAGAGCTTGCCCCCTTAAAGGACATTCCTTTCATTCTTTTGTATCCCTTTTTGTATGCGAGTGCATAACAGTGTGTAGAGAGCACAACGTATACCCCTAATGGCCTGAATGAATATCCGTGCTATCCAATGGAGCCTGTTTTCAGCGAGTCTTACTTGCTCGACTGTATCCCCGTTAATTGTAAAATTACCCCTATATTATTAACTATTAGCTGCCCACACGGCTCCGCCCGCGTAATTTTTTTTTCTCTCGGTCTCTCGTTTTTGCCCGAGTGCTCTTGTACTGACATACTCTGAATTTGTTTTATATAATCCTGACATATATTTTTTCCTATTTCCAGTAATATATATATTTTTGACATTGTAAAATAAGCATTTATGTTTGTAAGTAAACATTTTAAAATGTTGTTAAAGTCATATTGATTCTTGATTGATATAAATTGTTGACGGACATAAGTGTATCTAAGCATCCTATATGGGAAATAAATGAATTGAATTGGGTTACTGAGAACCCAGGCGGAGCCACGGGATAAAATATAACCTATTCGTCCATCCAGAAGTTCCAGAAATAGGTTTTTAAATCGGATAAGTATTTACGCCCTACATATAAACTTACATATCACAGACATTTGCTACCAGCTTTTAATAATAGTAAGTATAGATAGTAGAGTAAGGCTTATTCACGAAAAAAAGTAGCCACTGTTGTATAATTCAGGTTTTCAATATGAAATGATTTTTTTTTAAGAATTTAATTAAAAAGGAGGTCTCTTCACCTATCGTTTTGAGTGGCGTTATCGATATTTATATCAGCTGCTTTTTATATTTGGGCTAACTTTCGAAATCTCAGATTTTGTAATTTTCAAGTTTGGGTCATGGAGGTTCTTTTATTTCTTTTACTGTAATAGATTATCGATGCTATAATGTTCCGCGAATATCTTGCCCGACTCTTAGTTACCGTATGCAGGTCATAAATTGTTTTTCACTTCTCATGCTCGAAAAGTGTGTCATGTTAGGCTTAGCAAGCGGGGCTAAAGTAGTACATTTAGCCCCTAGGGAAAATATGTATACATAATTATGATTTTTAACACATTTAATTTGACCAATCAAAACACTTCACCATATTAAATCCACCAATCACAACTCTTTCAAAAAACATTTCTCTTTGCTATCAACCAACCAGAATACAGCTACATATTAAAATCGACCAATCAAACATGAGGTGTTTTATAGTCCCTAATTCCAAATCATTAAAAAAGAAAACGCCTCTGACCGTGAGACTAAGCGGGATAGACTGCTGTCTATCTCGCTTTATCTTGTGCCCGAACGCTTTCCGCCGCGCGGCTGTTTGGATGCGCCTGTAGACGATCAGAGGCGTTTATTCGTGGAGTCAATATTTTGTATCTGTGTCAAAGCAGTTTAGTAAAAAAAACATGCCGCTAAATTGGACAATCTCTTCGCCGTGGAATTTGTTATTGATTGTGGATGGATAATCTTTGTTTTACTATTTTCTCGCAGTCGAAGTGAAAAGTAGAGTGTATAACTCGGTTCTAAAAGCCATATTACTCCTCGAAAAAATGCACATTTCGAGAAAGTTTCCAAATTGGGAAATTGTATATTTTGGGAGTGTACGTTTTGCGGAAAGTGCACCTTTGCAGAAAGTGCACATTTCGGGAAAGTGTGTTTTACGAGCCTAACCCCTCAAAAGGTACGTTATTTTGGGATCATAAATATGTATATATATATTCCCTAGGGGCTAAATGTGCTACTTTAGCCCCGCTTGCTAAGCCTAATATGACACACTTTTCGAGCATGAGAAGTGAAAATATTATTATTCTATCACATTGAAAGGCTGAGAAGGAGAAATTGTGATAATAAACACCCAACTACCAAACCTAACAAAGAGATGCAACAATTCAACCTAGGCAGGATAGTGAAGAATCCTCAATACCGCCTGGGGAAATAAAACTTCCTGCCTTATCCGACAGCCTGAAGACGCATTCAATTAATTTACTTTTATAGTGAAGGGATAAGAACTAGAATAAGAAGAATCACTTCATATCAAAATATGTCGTTAAACTTATTTATCAGTGGTGACTTTAAAACAAATGTTTCTGTAAAAAAAATTGGTACAAGATTTTATTGCTGACTTTTCTTTTAGTGCACATGCACACTCGTCAAACTCACTGAGAGGGCTGCATTAACACGACGGGTTTATCTTGCGCGACTGAGGAGTTCCAATGGCCACATTTCGTCTCCATTATTAGACCTGATATTGTATTGTCATTTAACTTACACATATGTACAAAATATCAACTATATTGGACTTCGGGCAGTAGGTCAAATTGGTTATACAAGATTTGAGCCGAACAAAAAACATTGCACGTTAATGAAGCTTGTAAAAAACTATTTTGCGCTCATAATTAAATATTTTCTTAAGATTTTACATCTTAAACCAATTTTATTAAATTAAGATCCTCTCTCTATTACGGTAGAATTGGTTCAAGTATTTTTAATAAATTGAATTCAAATAAGCAGATAATAGAATGACAATCCTGTGTCAATGTCTCCTCCAAAATGCTTAAATTAACCTAATTTAACAGCCTCGGCGGCGACCGCTCGATCAAAATGGAATGAAGACTGAAGGACAAAATTCGCGGTGAGAGTCCTCGAGGCTCGACGAGTCGGTCACGCGGAATTAAGAGTTGTGTGCTAGTCTAGTACCGTGTACTATCTTTTTATTGATATCCAAACTGCATACGGAATAGAATTTGAATGCCAGCAAAAATATGGCGCTGGGAATATGTATCGTCGAGTTATTTTTTGCATAGGTAAATCGGCCGGTCATTGATTGGAAATCCAAGTTTCATGTGTATTCATGAAATACAGAATATGGTATTAACGCCTGCGGTAAATGTAATTCGCGGCTTTATGTCTATAAAATAAACATTTTATAGATATTAAGCTAAAACGGGGCGGTAGGCTTGCAGTACTGCCCCGCTTCCGCGCATCCCGCGCCACTCTCCATCTGTACTGACTTACTAACAGTTGACACTGGTACCTGGTGGTCGATTGCGTATCGTTTCGTACGTAAGGTAGATTTAAATGTCATTCTTTGTAAGAGAAAATGTTAGATGAAATGTCCTAACGTTCATTAGAAAAGTTACAATTTAGAGTCTAACCAAAATTTGATCAAAGCCGCTAAATATTACTTCAAAATAGGCTGCTGATTCTTTATTTATAAGAAAATAAATAAAGCCAGTACAAATATTGATATGTATCCAAATTTTCGAAAAATTCCCACATGGAGAGAACTGATAATTTCTGAAAATTTCCTTTAACTGGCATTTTATTTTTATGTTTATGAAAGTTTCCTGAATTTTCCGAGGTTTTCTCATATTCTTTTTTAACTTTTCGCTTCCTGTACATCTGTAAGCACAAGACCCCCGTTACACCCTAATTTCCGTAGGTACTCATTAAGAAGATAACTTTTTAGGTAACTTAATTACATGGCCTTAAATGGGGAGAACCATTTTAAACCGATAATGTACATTATAATTATGACGGTGGTTTAACAAACATTTCAAAGAATGTTTTCCGCAAAATCATAATTGCAGTGCCAAAATCACTTGAAGCGAAGGTTTAGTGTATAGATACATACGGAGGAAGATTGTGGCATACGGATTTAATCCTACTAATATTATAAATACAACTGATACAATATTTACAATACAAATACTTACTCTTTTTAGGGTTCCGTACCTCAAAAGGAAAAAACGGAACCATTTTAGGATCACTTTGTTGTCAGTCTGTCTGTCTGTCAAGACCCTTTATCTCGGAAACGCGTAAAGGTATCGAGTTGAAATTAAAACCATATAATCAAGTCTACAGTCCCTTGAAGCTGTGAAAAAATTAAACTTCTAAGTTAACGTAAAAAAAATACGGCCGTTTATGCCGCAAAAAATGTATATTTTAACACTTAAGAGAATCAAAATTTATAGGGTACTTTACGTTGCTTTAGAACTATGAAATTTGGCAAGTAATATAGTCTTATACTACAAGTACCTACAGGGAAAAATCTATAAACTATACATTTGTAATTTTGTACGGAACTCTCGGTGGGCGAGTCCGACTCGCACTTGTCCGGTTTTTTTTTATACTGACGTGTGTAGTGTGTGTTTGAAGTTTTGTAACACCTTACCAGAGTTAGCAGTGCATTAAATTTAAGTCTATAATCCTATACTATTAAACGAGCAATATTTGCAATCACGTTCTCGAAAACGTCTCTAATGATTTCGATGAAATTTGGAATATGGTGGTTTACGGGGGCGAGAAATCAATCTAGCTAGGTCTCGTGTGTGGGAAATTCGTTTTCTCCGTATTTTCACCCGAGCATAGCTCGGTCGCCCAGAGCCTGATGTTTAAATAATTAAATTTATAATTAAAATAAATTAGGATTGATTTATTTATTTGGAAATAAAATTTATCAACATAACAGCTTACGCTATGGCGTTGGTAAACTTACAGTAACTTAGTAAGTACAGTCGAGTTCTCCAATATCTATACAGACAACCTTTCAAAAATATCTATACACAGTCTTCATTGTTACTGACATAAGGTGCATGTGTAGATATTTTTGAAAGGTCGGTGGTATACATATTGGAGAACTCGACTGTACATATACAATACATCCTACAGTCATGAACTTTAATTTGGGACCCATTTCCTTGAAATGTTGTTAGAACATTCACAATGCAATTAAGGTCGAAAACTTCAGTTTCAATTAATAGTGGTGAAGTGTCAGGATAAGACAATTTTACTTATTTTTCTGAACGCAACTTGTTTATATTTATTGTCTATAGACTTGTTTATGTTATATTTACCAGCATCAAATATACAGTGCAATATAAATAAATAAGAAAATAAAATACCCAAATTAAACAGGCTGTTTATTACTCAATCACGCAAAAACTGTTGATCAGCTGAGGGGTAATTATGTAACGTTTCGAAAGCGCGTTAGGGCCATTTAACTTTCATTTTTCCATATAAAAAGTGACATTTAGATCTACCTGACGCGCGTACACTTCGTTACGTGACTCTGAAACTTACCCACATAAAACGTAAACACTGGACTGTAAACAATTATTAACAATGTCGAACCCGAATTATTAACTAAACCGTATTTCTCGTCGGGTAATATTGTCGTCATTTTATAACGACGACGATAACGTCATCACTTAGGCCCGTTGTCGACAGACCACATAACTGAACATTCAAAATTATAATTGTTTTAGGGTGGTATTCCCTTGTCCTAGATCTTTGTCCAATATGTATATTTGCGTCTCACATTTGCTTATGTGCTAAGTGAGACGCAAATACACATTTGACAAAGATCTTCGACAAGAGGAATAGTTTAGTTAGTTTTTTTGTTTGTTATCGAAATAATCATCAATTTTCCCGAACTTCCTTGCCTTCTTTCAGTCACTTACTCCCTGGCCTTAAAGAAATATATTTTCAAACTTTCAATCTTTTGGGCTCTCCAATCTTCACAGAAGCTATTCCGGCAGCTTTTGAGGTTAGAAAGCAACTGTTGCTAACTATTGGAGACAAGCTTAAAAACCTTTCAGCTCACGTTGCGCTTTCCCTGCTGCGGAGCTGCTTTGCTATCCCCAAGTTAACCTACTTTTTACGCACTGTACCCGCATGGTTATTTCCTGCACACATTGACTCCTTTGACATTGCACTGAAGGAGACCCTTGAATGTCTTCTTAACGTCTCCCTCAGCTCGAGCCAATGGGACCTTGCATCTCTTCCCATTCGGAGCGGCGGTCTGGGTATTCGGCGCGCAAGAGACGTTTGTCTACCAGCCTTCCTGGCATCGGCGAGCGGGGTCGTGGACCTTGTCACTCAAATTCTTCCCTTACATGGTGACAAGGCAACCATTCCCTTCTCTTCCGATGCCTGGACGGCCTGGTCTTCGCTCAACCCAAGTACGCCTGCACCGGAGAAACCTAACAGCCAACGAATGTGGGACAGCGCGGGAGTTAAGCGTGTATTTGACAACCTCTTGGAGACCGCTCTGGGTGTGGATAAAGCCAGGCTAAAGGCGGTTTCGAGGCCTGAGTCTGGTGCGTGGCTTCACGCTCTCCCGTCTCCACATATGGGCACCCTCCTCGATAACGACTCCATGCGGGTGGCTGTTGCTCTCCGCCTTGGCTGTAATGTCTGCGAACCCCATATATGCATCTGCGGTGCCACAGTGGAGAGCAATGGCCACCACGCTCTCAGCTGCTTCAGATGTGCTGGCAGATTCCCTCGCCATCATGCCCTGAACGACATCATCCGGAGGGCGCTGGTATCTGCCAACATCCCTTGCGTACTGGAACCGCCAGGCCTCAGTCGGTCCGACGGAAAGAGACCTGACGGCCTCACCTTAGTACCCTGGCAAAGGGGTAAATGCTTATTGTGGGACGCAACATGCGTCAGCACTTTTGCGGCATCTCACTTAGACCGCACAATGCGAGTTGCAGGAGCTGCCGCTGAGTCGGCGGCTACACGTAAGAGGGACAAGTACGCAGTGCTCTCACACTACTTATTTGTCCCTCTTGCCGTAGAGACTTCGGGATGCTGGTGCTCCGAAGGAAAATCTTTCCTTAGGGAAGTGGGGCGCCGCCTGCGGGAAAAAGGCCTTGACCCCCGCTCCGGGTCATTCTTATTGCAAAGGTTGTCCATTGCAATCCAACGCGGCAATGCGGCGAGCATAATGGGCACCTTTGCACCGGGAATGACGCGGGGTGGGCTATTTGAGTAGTTTTATATATCAGTTTTTTTTTCTGCCTTAATTTCTAAATTATTCTATTACATTTGATTAAATAAAATATTTAATTGATAATATATCCGTTACCTTATACCTTTATAATAGATGCAATATTATTTAAATTCCATTAATTTTATAAACTAATAATAGATATTAAATACCAAATACCGACAATTAATAATAAAAATATTAATATACATCATCAATTTTGGAAATAATAATACGATACGTTAATTTAAAAATACGATAGCCGGGAAGTGAGGATTTAGTAAAAAAAACTACATGAATACCTACAGATTAAGTTTTTACAAAACAGTTCATATTTTGCAATTGGGACGACTTCATTCGTCATGTTAGCAAAATGTTGTAAAATTTTAATTCGTATAATGATGTGCGATCAATGAAATTATGTTGTTACTACGTACAACGGAACGTAATATGAAATGTCATTGTGTGCGTTATTCTGTAGAGCCCTAGCTAGATCTCCACAGGAGGTTCACTTCACTCTTTTGTTTATGGCTACTGTGCAACTGAAGCACAATTCTGCCAGCATCGAGTATCCAGCTTTGCACGGTGTAAATGAATGAGGGAAGATATATTAAAATACACTAACTCGGGTGATTCCTGAGAACAGATGACATCCACAGGAGGTTACCATAGATAAGCGTCATTTTGCGCCAACATGACAGCGGTATTATAACATACTTCGTCCCGGTATCCTGGTCAGATCAAAAAAAAAAGCAAAAACTTTAAACATTGGAGGTGTAGAAGAAACCCACCCACAATGGGGCTCACACAAGAGAAAAGTTAATAACTATGAAAAAACCATTACAAATAAGTTACTAAAAAAAAATACTATACTTTTTGGACATTCATCAACCTTGTACCTACTCGTTGAAAGGATTCCAATGAGCTCAAACACGACGGGTATATTTTGTCTAGTTTAGGATTTGCTATGGCAACCTTCTGTTTCCATCATCAGATCATCTCGGTGGTGCCATAAAATTGCATTGTGACCGAATATTCATAAGCAGGATGCCAAATTTTAGCTCAATCAGATACTGGCAATTGGCTGAAAAATGGTTTGCATGAAGGACAACTTACTGACTTACATACGAACGGTGCAACCTAGATACAAACTTGTAAAAAAAAAGGTAATTAATCGGCTGATATTACCTTCACATTATGCTTTTACGTTACGATTATGCCTGCCTACTAATAGTACATTACTACAAAGGCCGAGAAGGAAGGGATTTCCTGAAGAATGTTATGTAGATAGTAATAGGTAGTAATAGTAATACGAGGCAGGCAACCCCTAGTTTCGGCCGAGGTATGTATAGTGCTTTTCTCAAAAAAAAAAACTGAAATTTGAAAATTGTAAGTAAAATTCTAAAATTCGGCAACAAATGTTAACGAATGCCCGGGGTGTTACACCGCGGGCGGGCCCTCGGTGCGGGCGGGCGGCGAACGCACCGGCAATTTTCTATACACATCCCATTACCGACCTGTACGCCATGTTGGAGAAAATATGTCTTCTCAAACATGCTCAGAAATGTAGACCTTCTGTTTGCGAAAATAGACTGCGACACAGCGTTACGAGTGCCATGGATTTATCGTCGAATTTGTATAGGACCTTACCCTGCAGCCCGTCCGCCGCGGCCAACCCGCACCGTCGCCCCAGCAGTTTCGTTACTGAATTTTAGAATTTTACTTGTTTTTTTTCGTAAGTAGGTAATATTCAAATTTCCAAATATTTATTGAGAAAAGCACTATAAAAACCTCGCCTGGAACTAGGCATTGCTTGCCTCGTATTACCTACTATGAAGATCCCTCCCTTCCTGGCCTTAGTAGTAGGTATTGTACTATTCCTTCTTATTCGGATACGAGTATCTCGCAAAACAAACCATCAAAGTAACTTATTATTTGCTTTATTATTTGCCTATTCTTCAAGTAGCGTAATTTAATTACGCAATTCAAGATGCCGACAATAATTAATATCACTTTGACAACTCATCTGTAACATTAATTGGCGTGTTGAAGACCCAAGGAATATTTGCGATGACAGATTTCTTGAGAAAAATGCCATCGAACAAAACTTCCACTGTTATAAAGGACGTCTGACGAAGTTTGAACATTGATCGCGAAAATTCGATTCCTTATTGTGTTTCTTAAATACGGCTGCCTATCATCATCAAAAATGTTAACGTTGTTTTCCGCGGCTAAAACTTATCAATTTTGTCAAACGGTTTTTATATGTTTTCTGGTGATTTTTTCCACATTTGGAAGGATAATTCACTGCATACTTGGCAACGTTCAACATGCTTAACACACAATGTCTCCGAAACTATCATAACCTGTTTTTTTTCAGTATTTATAAACACATAAATATCTATAAAAACAATGGTTTCAACTAAATTTCCATATATTTTCTCCTTTACGAACTGACAATATCACAGAGTTTTCCTCTGTGTAATATTAGTATAGTCGGAGCCATATTAATAGCCAAATGGTCTATTTATGTCCGTTGTTTCTAACCGTTGAGATAGGGCACAGTGGAACGTCATCGAGCAGCCCAACTGGGAAAGTACCTCCTCCAATTTACAAAGACTACTTGTTCAGGCTAAAGTCCGCTCCACACTATGAGCCATCATGGCCCATCATACAGGACGCGGATATGCGATAGAACGAGACGTAAGTATGTCTTACTCCCTTCAACGCATAGTTGTCATGTATGATGATGATGGCCCATAGTGTAGAGTTTCTACATATATTCCAATTTCTACGGAAACCTCCTTTCGCACTGGACGCGTGGCATGAGCGCTTGCTGGTCGCTGAAAATATATAAACAAAAACGTCACTCAAGAACTGTCGACGGAAAAAAGTGTGTGAATAATAGTACATTATTACCGTGGCCGGGAAGGAGGCTAATATAGTGCTTTTCTCCAAAATGGGGGAATAATAAACTTTAGATATCGTTGCACAACGTGAAAATATTAATGATTTCCCGCCGTTTTTCTTTTTAAACCGAATAGCAAGTGTATTTTTTCACCGAAAAACGCAAACTATTTGAGACACATAGAAAAATGTCGCGTTTGCAACAGAAAAATACGAGTTGAGTTGGCTGAATACGACCTGTGCCGTCTTTTCAAAGTCAAAAAAGTCAAAGTGATTTATTCTTCAATTTAGGCATATTACATGCACCTATGAATGTCGATAAACTACCACCGGTTCGGAAAGTAAACCTCTGCCTCGAGAAGAACCGGCGTAAAAAACTTGGCGAGGTGTCATTTTTTCAAAACAGTATACAATATAATCATATCAGTATCAGAGTATTATAAAATTTTAAAATTACATTGCTACAGTAGAAAGCCTATTTATTTTACGACAGGTTTCTAGTGCAGGATTTTATCGCTGCCAAATATACCTATCCATGATGTAGTCGTTTATCTTATAATATGCTTTTGAAATAAGTGTCCGGTTTCAACTTTTTAAAAAGTTTGGTACTCGACAAATAAAGGAATTTATATGTAACATTCCAGGCGGCCTGCAATGTTTTTTTTTTTAATTTTGATCTGACCTGAAACTATACACTTTACCTTCCAATATGTAGCGACTAATGTATACTTTGGGGGCCATTTTGGAGAAAAAGGATTTTAATCAGCTTTTATTGTTAAACTAGCTTTTGCCCACGACTTCGTCCGCGCGGAACTCGTTTACATCGTAGCTCCATATTGGTATATTGATATTGATACGTATTGATATATATATATATTTTTTTTTTTTTTTTTTTTTTTTTTTTTTTTTTTTTTTTTTTTAAGCCTATTGAGTGTCCCACTGCTGGGCAAAGGCCTCTCCCCGTGATCTCCATGCGTCCCTCCTAGGTGCTTCTTCCGCCCAATTGTTGAGAAATAGATCCAGGTCGTCCCGCCATCTCCGTCTAGGTCGGCCCCGTCTGCGGCGCCCATCATGTGGCACCCATTTCGTAGCTATATTAGCCCACCTGTCTGGATGCATGCGACAGACGTGGCCGGCCCAGTCCCACTTGAGCCTGGCAGTTTTTTCACCCACATCAGCTATGCGTGTTTTGGAGCGCAGTGTAGTGTTTCGGACCCGATCCGTCCTTTTGACACCTAGAATACTGCGCTCCATAGCGCGTTGGCAAACCCTCAATTTGGACTTCTGGCTCTCGGTGAGTGACCATGTTTGCGCACCGTAGGTTAGGACAGGCAAAATACACATGTCGACGAGCTTTCGCTTTAGTGACAGAGGAAGGTTGCCCTTCATTAGCTCCTTCATGGACCAGTAGCTCTTCCAGGCGTTCTCGACCCGGCGTTCGATTTCCTTGTCTTGCCTGTTGCTGAAAGAGACTAGCTGACCCAAGTAAATATACTCGTCGACATAATGTATGATATGCCCGTCTACCTCGACCCTACGTTTCGTGCTGTTGGTCATCACCTGATATTTATTTATCTCATAATATTACATTGCATTATAAACTACATTAATGTCAATTTATAAGAATTAATAGGCTATGATCGTCAAGGCAAGGGCACAATTTGAGAGTTTAACATACACCGCATGAACTCCTCACCGATAAATGGCGCTGTAGGTACTCATGACTTAACTACACTATGCGTCATTAAGATTTTTCCAAAATTAATGGGTGGGGCAAGACGGAACCCTCGGTGCGCGAATCAGACTCGCACTTGACCGGTTTTTTACAAACATAGACTCCGCCGCCAACTTGTTGTTTCTGTGGCCTGGCCTCGGCGGTCATTAGTAAACTTGTCATTAGCTGTCAAATTTACTATTGACCGCCACCGCCACCGCAGGCCGCGCTAGTGTGGCACACTACAAACGGGCGCAATTTGTCACACCAACTTGCAATAGTTGGAAAGAGACAGCCATACACTCCTAACCAGTCTAAGTATAGCAAGTTGTTGTGACAAATTGCTAGGCGTTTAAACGTGATCACTTGGCTGTTTGTAGTAATTTGTCTTAGTCAAAACATATATGGTTCAAAGGTAAAAAAGTATGGCTCATCCTTGTATAGGAATATTTAAAGCCTTATATAATTCTTAGTCTGTAAATAATATCAAACTTTAATATAATATATATTATACTACTCTTTCCTGGTCTTTCACTTGTTTTCTACATTTTCGAGCTATCCGTATTTTCTTTTCATTCCTCATACTTTGGCTCAACGTGCCAAGAGCGTCGAGCGCCATGCCATTAAAAAAAACAAATTCGTGTTACGTACAGTAAGGGAAATGTATTCACGTGCCACTGTAGAACCCTGTCGCAATTGACAGGCCGCCGTCACTCAAACTCGAGTGATATGTCACCTTATTGCGACAGGGTTCTACGGTGGTACGTTAATACATTTCCCTTACTGTATATTGTAAAAATTTGTTGATACATTTATTGAAATTACGCCTAAATACGAAATTTGCGCATATAAGTTCTCATATTAGAATATATTTATTTTTTATGCTTGATCTTTTGGCATGCGTTTCGTGAATGGCTATCGTAGTCCGGATCTAAATTATTAAATAGGTAAAAGCCTAAGCGATTCTGCCATTTTGACGTTACTGACACACTGACAGCTTACAGATGTGGCAGCGATGTAAATATTAGAAAAAGAAATGAAAAATTTAAAGAGGTCAAATATTTCGGATAGTTAACTAATTGTCGCAGTCACATAAAAACTATCCTAAGCGGAAGCCAGATTAATAATGTACCTATAAAAATGTTTCATGTTTTTCTGTTCATGGGAATCTGAGATCATTCGTGACAGAACAATGTCTGAAATGATACTGGCTGATTCTTTTTTTAATTTAGAGATTTAGGTATTATAAGTTTAGATTAAGATTTGTGATCAAGTATCAGTATGTCACACGAAACTAAACGGATCGGGTGCCATGTCTCGGCGTACGGAACCTTAACAGCGCGACGGTGGCGGTTTAGTGTAGCGACACCAAAGGTACCGTGGGATTTGGTTGTAAACGAAATGTTGCGTACCTATAGCCTGAACATTTTTAGTTTTCCTAGTTTTTTGTAAGTTACTTTTAAGATGAATAAAAGCACCGGCTACTTGGAACACGTTATATTTTTCAAAACCACTTTACAAGACGATCCATTAACATTATCGTAATTGACGCAGCCATCATGATCCCAATCCCAATGCTGCCGCTTGATCTGAAGGTCCGTTCAGAAATATCGCTGCGCTAACATAATTTTACATTACTTTTGCACTCTAAATGTATGTACCTATGTGGTGTTGTGTTCCTGGTGGTGAGTAAGGTCACCACAGCTCCCTAGGATGAGTTGTGTTATGAGTTTTGTCTCTAGCAGTCAACACAACAAATCCTCAAATCGATAAAGAATCCTCAGGTCAGCCACTCACTTGTGACTATTCCAGAGTCACAAGCTACGTCGTCTGATTAGTAAGCAGTGCTCCACTCCACTAGTCAGGATTTAATAAAAAAATATTAATCCCACCAATAACATACATGTCAAAATGGGTATTCTTAAGAACATACAATTTCTCATTTTTTCTACTACAACAATGTTTGCTATATAAAAGTATAACTTCTTAAAGAACACTCGAATTATTTACACAAATCAGATAACTTATAAAAGTTTCACTTCGATAAAAGCTTCAAGTTTGATATTGATATTCTTGATATATATTGATTGATCTTGATAATCACTGCTGAATAATGATGTTACACGTTGATGTGAGTGGCACAGCACGTTCATGGGTCGCGTGGTGTGTTCCAGAATTTGATTCGACTGTGTACTGATTCAAAATCCGGTTCGAAGGACCATAAGAGGGACGGGTTGTGCACCTGAGATGATTTGATTCTTGATAGTTGATTGTAAACTTGATGGAAACACTGATGTATTTGAATTATTTTATTGATAACCAAATTAACCAAGGTAAAAACTTTCTGACTTACTGGAAAAAATTAATAGATTTGCCTTACTCCAGTCTAGTTGGTGGTTACAACTAATCAGCATTAGATTTACTAACTAAAACCAGTTTAGCCTAGTGGGTAGTGAGTGTAGTGACCCGGCCTACGGAGCTGACGGTCCTGGGTTCGAATCCCGGTAAGGGTAAGTATTTATGGGATGCGCATGAATATTTGTTTCTGAGTCCCTTCGTGGTTTTTTAACAGATTTCACCGGGAATGAACCCCGGGCCCGTCTGAAATTCTCTGGAAAATCTCTAGAACGTAGTTTTTCTTAATTCTAAAATAGAAGTCGTTCTTAGTTCTTGAGTGCTTTTTGTCTAGACCTCTTATTGTTTCTGATCTCCTTTCATTCACCCATTTAGATTGATTACCCTGTATAGTATACCGTACATACAAAATATTTCCCGATCACAACATACAATATGAGTAAATACACCTGAAAGTACCTACCGTTTCTCACAAACTATTGCTTTATAAATTCGATATATTATAATTTTAATTGACTAAGCGAAGATAATACAAATAACTTTTTAAATTAAATTTGATAGGTAAGTACCTACACAGAATACTTTTGCACGTCCCTTCTGACATAAGTTTAACTACCCTTATTAATAAAATGTAATTGTTATTGCAATTGCTGAAAAATCTTTTCACCAGCCCAAGTAAAATGCAATCTTATATCCATCGAATGAAGACTGACAGGGAAAAACTTTTCTCACTCTATCTGTATTGGAATTCATTATATCGGCGAGCTGATTTAGGACCCATATCCTATTAAATCACACCTGCGGCTCATTGACGGAGCAAGCGTAATCCAGGTTCTAGATAATAGTGTGATATCAAATCGGCGCTCGTGAAGGACACTCTAGTTTAATAAGCAAAAGGGTCGCACAGACATTTAGGTCCGTTACATTCCTTTCAATTTAAGGACATGAATTGAAAAGTTTGCCATTTTGTTGTTTGCCAGAAGTCCAAAAACGATTACTTAAAATATCTCAGTTAAAGTAGATTTTAATGTATTATTTCTCATACATGCTTGGAAATCGTCGCATTCTGTTTGAAAAATGAACACGCGAAGTGTCTAATTTTCATCCGCCAAAATTAAAAAGTAAGATCTCTTCCCTGCCTAGAAGTATAATAATAATCCATACAAAACCCATTATTTCTCGATACGATTTAAAATCCTGATACCGCCATACTAAATCGAGACGACTAAGAAAAAATCACATTCAGCCAAAGAAAATCACCCGCGCACCGCGTGGTTTCCATGGTGATACTTTTTTTTCGCTCTTTATTGTTTATGGTTAGAAGAAAATGACATTAAAAAGTTTTTCTACTCCTGTACCGTTATCTGTCATTTATATATGCGCTGACTCAAATACAATAACATCGATGATAAGTCGTCGATAAACTATGGTCCATAAACGCACTGTTTAGCGTACTTTTATGGTTTATACATTTTTCATAAAAGCACTGTCAGAATGAGAACTGAGGGCCTACCGCGAAAGGCATTCGAAGTTTTCCCTCTCTGTCAGACTTGCGAGTTCGTACGTAAGTGCAACAGAGAGGGAAAACTTCGAATGCCGTTGGCAGTAGGCCCCCAGTCCAGTCAAGCTTTTTAATTAAAAAACATTGCTGCCAACACCGCGAAAGAAAGCACACTACAAACGATACAATTTGTTTCCCCATCTAGCGATAGTTAGAATGAAAGGTATATAGTGCTGTCTCATTCTAACTATAGCAAGTTGTTGTTACAAATTGCTAGGTGTGTAATGGCCTTAAACCATAGACAGATTTGTATCTCTTATTTAGTTTGTGGACTGACATTTGAACTTCACTTATTTCCGCCAAGTTTGTCCCCCTGGCGTAATTTGTTCGGTTGAATAAATAGAAAGTGCTAGTTTTGTGTAATTTTAATACTAATTTTTTTAAAAGTAGTCGTAGAAAAAGTATTGTATGCAACGATGTATAACTGGTCTAAAAACACTCGTGGCGTCTTTAATTGCGATGCTCGCCAAGGCTCGCATCGCAACCCACGCCACTCGCGTTTTAAGACCCTTCTTATACAACAGTTGCATAAAATACTAAAACCGTAAGTAAATTCATTTACTTGAGATAATTGAAACAAATATCACCGCGTTATTAAATAGTATGACACAATATGTTTTTGTACCTAATGTTTTTGTTTTATTTCCTCACGTGTTTGAGAATTTAAAGGCTCTATATTTACCTTGACGGAAACCGGGATTGCCTGACTCGGGTCTTGGCAGGCCTTGGCAAGCCCTTTCTACCTCGGATATTATAAATCGGTTCATACTAATGACAGACTGAGGTAAGAAAAGGCAAAGTAAGAACCTCATTTTTGGAGTTAGGTGCAAAGAAATTAATTAGGTACGTAAACGATATCGTCTCTACATTTAATGTTAGCGAACTTTGGGGTTGTATAATGGGTAAAACGGGACTAGAATTAATAGCTAAAAACTTCGGTTCATAAAAAGTGACCTTTGGTTGTACAGTCAGCATCAAAAGTAGCTACGTAAACGAAGTGGTCAAAAGTCTTTATTTAAAGGCAAGAAGAGCGTTTGACGTCTTCAATTGCGTAGTTCCTTTTGATGCTGACTGTACAACGATTTACACTGGTTACATTAAAAGTTGGTTGAGGCGAGTATACCTACAAAAGTCATCTATGATTTCAGGGCATTAAATCCTAGGTATTTAAAATGCCTACTTGTAGGTACTACTTACAGTAAACCCCTCAACTTTTTTTACGTCGTAAAGAGAAGATCCCTGACAATTTAAGAAACTGTGTTTTAAAACAAGCGATTAATAATAATTATTAAAAGAGTAAATAAAACTACTGCAATGTGAAACAAAACAAAGAATGTAACTGTCAAAATAATTTCGATATGTACCTACTCAAATAATATATTACTTAGTAATTAGTAATTAGCAGACCGTTCTTCTAAGGAAGAAAACTAATGTTCATTGTAAACTGAAGCGATTTCTTTTACTTTTCAACTAAAGTTAAATCCCAAAACTCACCTAAATTTGCGCATTTGCACAATAAAACACTAACCAGTCCACTGTCATAATTGAATTCACTCACTTTTACCAGTTGAGTCACTTGGATCGACGCTTTTTCGTAGTAACTGAATTGTTTTTGTACGCAAAGTTTGTCGAAGCGAAGCGAGCGGCCGGCGCGGGTGAGTTGAGTTGAGAGTCTGTTTCCCGAGGCGAGCCGCGAGTAGATCCGAGCACCGCTCACGCGCGCACCCACGTGGGTATGAAAACGCACTGCAAGCACACAAACTTCATTTTCTTTCCTAACACACCCACTGGACATATTGATATACCATTTATTACGTTTGTAGGTATAACCT
The DNA here is from genome assembly GCA_932294315.1 of Epinotia nisella. Lineage (NCBI taxonomy): Eukaryota > Metazoa > Arthropoda > Insecta > Lepidoptera > Tortricidae > Epinotia > Epinotia nisella. The sequence goes on from OW028680.1 coordinate 15,418,149, forward strand.
CCCGAGTCCTCGCGTTCTAAAGAAAGGAAAAAAATATGATCAATTGAATATAATTAATAGGCTTGTGTCTTAATATTTTTTTACGATGGCATTCGAACCAGTTTTTGGAGAAGAACAAATGTTCGTATGAGAGCAACTACAATGAAATAACATAAATACCCAAAAAATTTAGTTAAAGATAGACCTCGCTGGCGGCAGCCGAAACGTTTCATGATTTTAATGTCAATTAGCATGAAACGTTTTGGCTGTCGCCAGCGAGGTCGATCTTACTCTACAAGGTACCTCATACTTTAGTATGACGTCACAGTTTGCTATTTACTAATCGTTGTATGGAAAATCAAGTAAATTGCTGTTTCGGTTGCAAAATACTGTGTTTAGGTTAATAGTTGTTGTAGAATTTTATTTCTATAAAAGCGTCATGATTCTATCGGTAGCTTTAAATTTACTTTTGGAAAATAAAAAAATGCATATTTTTTTCTTCAAGGTTTTATGATTTTAATTATATTTCGTAATTTATACTTTATTACAATTATTTGATGGTTTACTATCCATTTAGCAACACTACGTTATCAATTTTAACATGAGGAAACTACCCTATGAAAGAGTTGCATTTGTTTCACTTCGTTCGATTTTAGATCAAATCGATTTTTATTAAGTATGTGAATTACTCGATTCGAATTCCATTGTATTATTTGTATGCCTAATTGAGGATAGAATAAAACCAAAACAATAGAAAAAGTGTTCCAAATAAAAAAACGTGTAAAAACTTTAGCAAAAAAAAGGCTTTTTACACTTTTTATTTATTTGGAATAGTTACTATTTTTAAACGCCGCAGTCCGTAGTAGAAAAGATTGAGAGTGAGTTTTGAGAAAGCGCTAGGAAATGAGCGTACAATGCAGTAAAATAGTTTTATCTCCACACATACTATAAACCCGCTAAAATGCGTTCAGAAACTGGCAGTAATGACTAGCATTATATCAATAAGATTTATAATAACTAAAACTTAGAAAAGTTAAAAAACTTTTCATTTCAAAGTTCAATATCTCAAAAACGGCTTAACCGATTTTGATAAAACATGGCTAAGAACACTCGGGTTAAAATTATCTATGACATAAAAAATGCATTCAAATCGGTCCATCCGTTTGGGAGCTACGATACCACAGACAGATACACAGATACTCAGACACGTTAAATATGTGTATCTGTCTGTGGTATCGTAGCCCCTCTTTTTGCGGCGGGGGTTAAAAATAATTACCTTGTCTCTGGCCGTGGGTTATTGATATATGTGTAGATAAAGTAGTATATGCAACTGTACATAATTATGTCTTAAAAACTCGTGTGATCCATTATGAAACTCACTGACGCTCGCTTTATAAAACCACACTCGTGATTTAAGGCCTCTCATTATGTAGAGTCCCATAAACTACTATTTTTTGTATTCATTCCTTCAATTCCTTTCACTCAACTTGGGGCAAAGAGTAACGTGTTACATTAGTGATTAGCAGGACGGAGGAGAGGAGAGTAGGAGGAAAAAAAAGGTAATATTGTTTATAATTTCCACAAAATAATTTAGTATAGATTCATAAGGAATATTAAAACAAAACAAACATAGTTATTATTATTTTATTATCTATTTAAACTCATCACACAATAAATAAGTATTTAATTATTTAGTACATAAACACACTGACTGTGGTTACATTGAGCAAAAATACTGCCGGAATAAATCACGGAAACAATCTCATACGTCGTATAATATTCAGAAAAGAAGGGAGACACTGAACACGTGATACTTACTATAAATGTGCCTATCCTCTTAGGTAGCACCTAAGAGGATAGGCACATTTATTTAGCTTACTTAAACATTTTTTTTTATTATCGAGCCTGCTATTAGCGAGCTTTTATGTCTCACTGCTTGGCAAAAGCTTCCCATTCCTATTTAGCGAGAGTTTGGACAATTAACCTTCCACCGTCGTCCAGTAAAAGTGCTGGTAGATGAGCAGTGAGCTTTTTTGCACTGCTTGGGTTTTATATAAAAAACCAAAATGTAGAGAGCCCCAGCAACAATTGCAAAGAAGGTCCATAATGGTACATATTGTCGGCCGCTGCCTCTCAGGCAGGGAAAGGGTCCACACAATTTAATTCCCAGCGGATTTCCCTGCCTTTCTACCCGATTGTGCTATAGAAAAGAATCCATAAATGCTTCGACTTGATTTTGAATACATATTTCGCGTTTGAAGAATTAACAAATGATCGCGCACGAGTGAACGTGGCCCTTTCTTTTGGATATTTCTAGGCCGTTTTCACGGAGACGTCTCCTTTTACATAGAAGGTTGTTTTGCGAAAGGGCTAATTAACTGAGTCGGGAACAAAAATGTATCCGAAGTATTAAAATAATTACTTAACTTTCCTTTCTCTAAATCTAACTGGAGCAAGATAATTATGGCATTTATGGGTGGTAAAGACCGAACATGAATAAATACAGGAGAAGCTATGTCGGGCATTTCGTTTGTATATGAGTGTACCAGGAAGGCCGAGAATAGATCGAAATGGCAAGAATTGGTGAGGCGAGTCTTCTTTCACATCTGCTCGCCACTAATAATTCAGGCAATATAGACATTGAAAAATGATATAACTTTTTAATTCATACCCTTAAATTAGCTAGGTCCACAGGAAAGAAACGGACCTAAAAGCAAAAAGAAAAAAAACTAGTGTGTCCTTCACGAGCGCCGATTTGATATCATATCTAGAGCCTGGATTACGCTTGCTCCGTCAATGAGCCGCAGGTGTGATTTAATAGGATACGGGTCCTAAATCAGCTCGCCGATATAATGAATTCCAATACAGATAGAGTGAGAAAAGTTTTTCCCTGTCAGTCTTCATTCGATGGATATAAGATGATTGAATTTTACTTGGCCCGTGGAAGAGGTTTTTCAGCAATCGCAATAACCATTATATTTTATTAATAAGGGTAGTTAAACCGAGATCAATTAGTATTAAGGGTGGTTTAGGGGCGGGCGGTACTTTTAGCTGTATTTACTCATATTATATGTTGTGGTCGGGAAATATTTTGTATGTACGGTATACTATATAGGGTAATGAATCTAAATGGGTGAATGAAAGGAAATCGGAAACAATAAGAGGTCTAGACAAAAAACACTCGAGAACTAAGAACGACGTCTATTTTAGAATTAAGAAAAACTGCATTTAAGAGATTTTCAAGAGAACTATAGACGGGGCCGGGATTCGTTCCCGGTGAAACTGTAAAAATAATCATGAAGGGACTCAGAAAAAAATATTCATGCGCATCCCATAAATATTTACCCTTACCGGGATTCGAACCCAGGACCGTCAGCTCCGTAGGCCGGGTCACTACACTCACTACCCACTAGGCTAAACCGGTTTTAGTTAGTAAATCTAATGCTGATTAGTTGTAACTACCAACTAGACTGGAGTAAGGCAAATCTATTAATTTTTTCCAGTAAGTCAGAAAGTTCAGCGCAATTTTCCACTTGAGGAACTCGCAAGTATGCCTTTGTAAACTTTTGGGCACGAACAAGAAAATATTTTGCTACATATATTTTGTTTTTTGCTAATTAATTACTACATAATATAGGTTCACGCATCCTGAAATAGGTTTGTGCATGTGTTTGGCCTTGCAGTTACGTACAAACTAAGCTACAAACATTTTGATATCATTGTTGTTTTAAATATTATATTTATTTTAAGAATTTGTTATTAAAGATCCGGGTGGCTTTGAATGAGTAATAAATTAGTAAAATAAAATATTATTGTCATAAATATATACATGCCATTTACATACATACATATAATCACGCCTCTTTCCCAGAGGGGTAGACAGAGATCACGGATCTCCATTTGCTACGATCCTGACAAACCACTTTCGCTTCACTCCCTTCATAACATTTCTCATACATGCTCGTCGGTTTAGGGTACTTTTGACGTGGCCTTTTTGTAACATTTCTCCAACTTGATCGGAGAAAGTTCGCCTAGGTCTTCCCCTTCGAACTTGCCCTTCCACTCTTTTTATATACACTCTCTTCGTTAATCTTCTTTCATCCATCCTCTCTACATGCCCAAACCAACTTAAGATGCCATTTAATATCTAATAAAATTATTTGCTACAGAAAAACCGAAAAAGGGCCCATGAACTCAGTTATTAACGAAACAATCGGTGAGCTCTTTGATAAAGGGTAGTCATAATTGGTTTCAGAGCAAAATGTAGTTTTTTTATGCTATGTTTTGAGATTGTTATTATTAACAATTATCCTATAGTAAAAAGTAATGGATGTCAATTGTATTTTAATTTTGCCTGTAATGTTTCTACATCATTAGTCGTTTTTTTTTTCAATTTTTTTAGTAACTTTTGAGATGTTGTATACTTTAACCGTTTTATATCCGTGTCGTCAGTTTAAGTATAATTTTTGACAACTGGTGAGTGGTGACAAACATTGTATCTCGTTCCCAGTTGTGTTATTGTCTATGCTTATCTTTATCACGTGACTAGCTTTTGCCCGCGGCTTCGCCCGCGTACGAAAAGTAATTTTAACCGTCTACAAAAAAGGTGCATCTCAGTTTGACCCGTGTGAACAATTTAATTGCAATTTGGCACAAATACTTTCAAGAATGTTCATGTCCACAATGTTAAATTTCAAAATCGATGCCATTTTCGTAATTAACGTCCCAAAAAACCGATAAAAATGATACCCATATTGACATTTAGACACAACCCCATCGCACCCCAACAGGGGAGATGGTATTTCACGTCCGCTACGTTGGATTTTTAAATCGTTGTTGTTGTTTTCGTAATCAGCGACCAGCAACTCGATAAACCATAGAAACAATACCCATGTTGATTTTCAGACATTGTCACATTTCCCCCTTTTAGGGGTTGAATTCCCAAAAAACTTAAAACACGTATTTACTCATTTATTGCTAGGAATACTCCTGTGAAGTTTCGAATGAAATAGTCTTACTTATTTTGTTTTCCCATACAAACTTTGGACCCACATATCACCCGCTTAGGGGGAGAATTTTGAAAAACCATTTCTTAGTGCACCTTAGACCTTATAAGGAACCTACGTGACAAATTTGGAATCTCTAGATCCAGTGGTTTGGGCTGTGCGGTGATGTCAGTCAGTCAGTCAGCCAGTTTCTTCTTTTATATATTTAGATCGACTCTACATATCGAACATAGACTCTACATATCGACTCTATATATCTGGACCCCCATATAAAATTTCACCCCCTCTTTTAAGGGGTTGGGTGCAGATTTCCAAAAAAAGTGATGCACCTTTTTTTTTGTTAGTCACAAATAGTCCGCATACCAATTTTTAGCTTTCTACCTTGAAAATTGCGGAATGCTCCATACAAACTTCCACCCCCCATTTTAGGGAAGTGGGGGGTTAGAAAGAGACAAAAAATAGCCTATGTCACTCTCCATCCCTTCAACTATCTCCACTTAAAAAAACACGTCAATTCGTCGCCCCGTTTTGGCGTGAAAGACGGACAAACAAACAAGCACGCAGATACACTTTCCCATCTATCTATCTATCTATACATATAATAAAGCTGAAGAGGGTCGAAAGTCTGTACATGGAAGGTAAACGAAAAAAAGTTGGCTGAGGATACTTAGAATTGATAACAGAACACGTTCCAACAGTTTTTAGAATTTTTGTCTGTTTATCTGTTTGTCTGTTTATTTGACAGAGCATCACGTGAAAACGGCTGAACGGATTTTGATCCAAACTTTACTAATCTGTCAAGAGAATCCCCGGCCAGGTTTAAATCTATAAAAATCTTAAAGATTAGGGTTCAAAGGGGGTAGAAAATGGGGTTGAACTTTGTATGGGAACTCTTTGAATGCACGAGCTACAGACTTGAAAATTGGTAACCATAAACTTGACTGGAAAGTAAAACCGACCCCATTCAAACTTTTAGCAATGTATAGATAAAACGTGAAAAATATAGGATGAAAATAGGTTCTGAGGCGACTAGAAACTATATTATAATGTTGCAAGAGCGGGGTTATAACAGTATTATTACCATGGTAACATGTCGTCAAGATATTCGAAAATTCATCGTGTTCTTAGAACTGATAGTTAGTCCAGTGGTTTGACCCATAGCTTACGGAGTCGGTGTCCCCGAGTTCAAACCCAGCGATTGGAATGCCCTTTTATGTAGTTTTAATTTTTTTGTGATACATTTTCAAAAACGCAGAGAAGCTTAGTGAATAGAGGATTTTGATGCAACTTTTACTTAATCGGTCGAGAAAATCCCCGGCCAGGTCATAGGCTGTAAAAATGATTAATATTAGTTCAAAGGGGGTAAAAAATGGGGCTATACTTTGTATGGGAACTCCTGAAATCCATGAGCTAAAGACTTGAAAATTGATGAGCATACACTTGACTGGAAAGTAAAAAGAACTCCATTCAAACATTATAAAAAATATGGGAAACACGGGATGAAAAAGAGTGCTAGATGGCTAAAGACTATATATAATAACCAAAAAAACCGGTCAAGTGCGAGTCTGACTCGCGCACCGAGGGTTCCGTACGAAATATCATACAACACACCCGTCTTGCCCCACCCATAAATTTTGGAAAAATCTAAACAACGCATAGTGTAGTTAAGTCATGATCATTGAGCATGACATGAGTACCTACAGCGCCATTTATCGGTGCATTTTGTTACTAAATTGCGCGACCAAGGAACTCGGTATGTACAGTAAGGGAAATGTATTCACGTACCACTGTGGAACCCTGTCGCAATTGACAGGCCGCCGTCACTCAAACTCGAGCGGTATGTTCCCTTATTGCGATAGGGTTCTACGGTGGTACGTTAATACATTTCCCTTACTGTATGTTGGTTTTTCAGCGATAATTCTTTATCAAGTGAATTCATTTCGATAATTCTTTTTTTATTTGCTAAAAGGTACTTTCAGAACACCTTCATACAAATTTGAAGGCAAAAAATTAAACACATAAGTATTAAATTACAAACAAAATTAACATATGATTTTTCAAGAATAAAAAAAAACTACGCTAGATAGAGGTATCGTTATACTTTTCCGGTAATATTCACGTTAATATTAATAATATATATTATTTTCAAATTTTTCGCTTGGTTAACTTCGGAGATAAGGGGGGGAATGGTATTTTTTTCAACATTTTTCATTATAAATCAAAATTTTACCATTGTAGAAAAAAAAAGAAAAACTGTTTTAGAATGTACAATTCAAGCCCTTTCATATGATACCCCACTTGGCCTACTAACTAGACTTTGAATTTTTGCCCCCCCTCTTGTCCGCCCTTTTTTATACAAATTAAAAGTATATATTAAAAATTTTCATTTTCCATACACGAGGATTAGCTTTATTTACAACTATTCCAAATTTCAAATCGATAGCATTAGTAGTTCCTGAGATATTTGACTTTGTGACAGACAGACAGACGGACGCATAAGGGTTCCGTTTTTACCTTTTTGGTCCGGAACCCTAAAAATGGTTGATATCTCAACCGATAGTAGCTGTTAGACATAAGAGACCTAATTATTTTGGAAACTCAGTCGCTGACCACGTTGCTGTTGGTTTTGATATTGAAATCCAGCAACCTTGATCTCCGTCTTCCTATATAATTGCTATGAATTCAGAGGTCATCTAAAGATGTATGATAGGTTGAGTTTAATACTTACGTCGAATTAGGATAATTCACCAACGTCAAGAGATGTGGGTATAAAATTTGGACACAACGGCATTCCGCGGAAAATTAAGTAGGTACCAATTTTTTATGTATAAAACTTCAGCGTGCGTGACATTCAGAAATATTATTATGAATACTCGGGTATAGTGAGCGTCCGCATGAGCTCGCTCGCGGGCCTTCGGCCCTCGGGCTCGCATAGAGAGCGCTCTCTGAAGCGATGCCTGGGCCTTTCATTCATACGAAAAGCTCGGCCTTCGGGCTCGCTTGCCTCGCCACTCACCTTCGGGACTTTGGAACTCAGATTTCGCTTTCAAGATACTTGGAGATAGTGTGCGTCAGTCCTCGGGCTCGCATAGGAAGCGCTCTCTAAAACGGTTCTTTGGGCCTATCATTCCAACGAAAAGCTCGGCCTTTGGTCTCGCTTGCCTCGCCGCTCTTCTTCTGACTTCTCTCGCTCGGGACTTTGGTCTCCGGTTTCGCTTGCAAGACACCTGGGCTTAGTTAGTGTCCGTGAAGGCTCGCCCTCGGGCCTTCAGCCCTCGGGCTCTCTGAAGGGTTGGTTTGGGCTTTTCATTCATACGAAAAGCTCGGCCTTCGGGCCTTCGGCCCTTGGGCTCGCATAGAGAGCGCTGTCTGAAGGGTTGGTTTGGGCCTTTCATTCATACGTCATCTAAAGATGTATGATAGATTGAGTTTAATAATTACGTCGAATTAGCATAGTTCGCCAACGTCAAGAGATGTGGGTATAAAATTTGGACACAACGGCATTCCGCGGAAAATTAAGTAGGTACCAATTTTTTATGTATAAAACTTCAGCGTGCGTGACATTCAGAAATATTATTATGAATACTCGGGTATAGTGAGCGTCCGCATGAGCTCGCTCGCGGGCCTTCGGCCCTCGGGCTCGCATAGAGAGCGCTCTCTGAAGCGATGCCTGGGCCTTTCATTCATACGAAAAGCTTGGCCTTCGGGCTCGCTTGCCTCGCCACTCACCTTCAGGACTTTGGAACTCAGATTTCGCTTTCAAGACACTTGGAGATAGTGTGCGTCAGTCCTCGGGCTCGCATAGGAAGCGCTCTCTAAAACGGTTCTTTGGGCCTATCATTCCAACAAAAAGCCCGTGTCTTTGTTCTCGCTTGCCTTGCCGCTCTACTTCTGACTTCTCTCGCTCGGGACTTTTGGTATCCGGTTTCGCTTGCAAGACACCTGGGGTTAGTTAGTGTCCGTGAAGGCTCGCCCTCGGGCTCGCATTGAGAGCGCTCTCTGAAGGGTTGGTTTGGGCCTTTCATTCCTACGAAAAGCTCGCTCTCGGGCCTTTGGCCCTCGGGCTCGCATAGAAAGCGCTCTCTGAAGGGTTGGTTTGGGCCTTTCATTCATACGAAAAGCTCGGCCTTCGGGCTCGCTTGCCTCACCCCTCACCTTTGGGACTTAAGGCTCATGTTTCGCTTGCAAGACACCTGTGGATAGTAAGTATCCATGGAGTCTCGCCCTCGGGATTTCGATGCTCTGGCTCGCATATGGAGCGCTATCTATAAGGGTACGTTGGGCTTTTCATTCCTATGAAAAGTTCAGCCTTTGGCCTCGCTTGCCTCCCCGTTTACCTTCGGGACTTTGGCTCTCAGGGGTAGTTTGACAAGACACCCGGAGATATAGAGTATCTTTGGGGTCTCGCCCTCGGGCCATTTGTTTCAATTATGAAATCTTATACCTATTTAAATTCCGGTTTTGGTAATTTTTCTTCTACTATAAGTACTTAGGTACTTCGTTTGCAATAAAGATTAAGTAAATCAATATAATTAAATATTATTGACGACAAAGTTTATGAGGATTTGAACTGTTACACGCATAATTTATAGAAATGAAATCGTAATAATCTAATTTATCAGTGTAGTAGGTATCGTAAGGTGAAACATAAGAATATCATGTCATCCATAATTTATACGCGTACGAAGTCGCGGGCAGAAGCTAGTTTATAATATTACTATGGATTATGTGTGTGTGAGTCCCTCTATATATCCTTTCTCTATGGATTTAGCGGTCACCAAAAGCAAGTGTCACATCACGAAAACTTTTAGTGGCCTTGGTTTTAGTTTGTTATGATGTTTAATAAAGTGTCAGAATAATTGCATTGAAATATTCAACAACACCATGCCACAATGCAAATAGCAAGTGATCAGGTTTTCAACACTTCATTTGTTATATGGGTATTAAAGTACCTAGTTATTATATTAGATTTATCAAAGAAAACGGTTTTAGAATAGAAATTAAAATGATGCGATGGCGTCACTGACTTGAATGAATGCGTTTATGTAAAAACTTTCACTATTAAAAAGATTAACGGCATTTGACGTCAACAAACTGAATTTTATTACCTTCATATCATATTCATGGCTTCGACTTCTAAATAAGAGTGCATTGACAACGCTAGTCAGCCCCTGTGAATGCACTCTTTATGGATGCATTTTATTTTAAAGACAGAAAGTAATTTACTGCTAATAACTAGTGTCCGTCGATGACCTCGCATATGCTTTCACTCAGCACTATTCCAAAGCATGTGGATCTGTGGCTACGCTCATCTAGACTACTTTATCTACCTGTACCCGAGTACCTACTTTCCTATTTTTTCAATATGCCGTTTGGACCACCGTTTTAGAGAGGATCAACTGCCTGTATGGGACTAACTACAATTAAAACACAACAAAAGCCAAAAAATAACAGTCAAAATTAGAAATCCCCGGCAATTGCGAAAACGGCTCATACTAATTGACACAGAATTATGACCTCACAACTTTGTATTGTAGGAAAATGCTGCGTTTCGGTAAATAGTTGTAGTACAATATCTTTTTTTATAATAATATAATAATCCTATTTAAAATAATAATAATAATAAATTAGCCTTTATACATCCCAGGCCACAGGCCAGGGTACAGGCCTCCTCTCATGGATGAGAAGGAATGGGCAGTAGTCCCTGCGCTGGCCCAGCGCGGCTTGGGGACTTAACATATGCCTTTGAATTTCTTTCTCGCAGATGTATGCAACGTAAGGATTTTAGTTTTCCCATACATTTTGAGACCCAGCGCCTGATTAAGGCAACGAGCAAAAATATTTGGTCTCCATACAAAGTTTCATCCCCTTTTTCGTCCCTAAAAGGGTTGCAATTTGACATATATAGCCTATGTCCTATCTGATATATAAGGTACATAACTGGAAAGTTTCATATAAATTCGTCCAGTAGTTATTGAGATTAAAGTGGAACGTACCATCCATACATCCAAACTTTCACGTTTATAATATTAGTAGGATAATCTAATATGGATTGTATTGTCAGTATCACAGTTAACTGACCATTGGTAGACCTTATCTCTTTGCAATAAGATTCACGAATGGTCAGTTATCTGTGATGCTGATAGTACAAAATAATATGTTTAGAATAAAATGTACATATATATCGCTAATTTTTAATTCGTACACAAATTTTCATGTTACGTAATATTTTTAAACAACATCATCTTGTACAAACGCTAACACAGTTAACTGATCATTCTGTATTTATATTGAACCTTATTACAATGAGGTTTCCTCACGTTGTATTTCCTTCACCGAAAAGCTAACGGTAATTATCAAATTATATTCCGTACATAAATAAAATAAGTAAATAAAAATCGTTTATTTCAGACCATTAGCGATCCATATGTTGTTAGTACAGCAAACCTTAAGAACTATGTTAGAGATCTATGTTAATACAAAAAAAAACAATGAACTAAAAGACTAACATAAAAACATAAAAATAAAAAAAAAACTGGAAGGTATATGCTCGCCCTTCGCAGCGCCAAGCAAGGCGTCTATAGTGCTCTACTTGGCCCTGCCAATAGCCACCTCCACCCAGTATTTTGTGAGCGGACAGTCGAGGCGCTCGACTAACGCCCTTAGCAGGCCGTTGCCGCTGCCGCGCACCCGCCTAAGCAGTGACCCTACTCTTTTTCGCCTAATAGCAAAAAAGTCATCCGTTCGCGCCTCAGCGAACATCCCGGATGCACTGCAGTGCCTCGGCAGCTTCAACAGCATAAGTTTCGACAAATTTCTCATGGTACGAGCCGAGATCATTTAACAGCCGCGTGCCTGAATCACTGGTCTCCCATAACTCCGTATCGTAATAATCCTATTGGTACCTTTTAATTTACTCTTGGATAAAACTTCGAATAATTAATAAGAATTCTTATCTTTTTATGATATCGATATGTTTTTTCATGAGTAAACTACCCAATTGTACTACAGGGCAGTGCAGTGCAAGTTGCCCAAAAGAATAGGTATATTTTGAAGATTAAAATATGGATCAAGCGTGTCTTTTCCCAATTCCAGAGTCAAATATAACCCCGATTTTAAGTTTAAGTAAATACAGATGTCTCACGCCGCGCGCCAAATACTTTCCTAATGGATTTTATACCTTTTTTGTAACCAAATCGTTCTTAAGGCTACTTGTCAAATTCTGGCAGTACATTTTATAAGTGATTCTTTTCGGGAAATTTATTTTCATCTGTTTGTCTCCAACACTCTTATCCGCCTTATTTGAGAGAGATATTCTACTGAATAAAACTTAATTTAACTCGAATCATACGAGTACATTTATATGTATGCGTTGTATTTACAATTAGATACTATTATGAGATTATTACATATTAAATTCATGATGTTCTAGTTTCATGAACCATCGTGAATAACAAACAATATCTAGTTTAAAATGTAAACATAATTTCTTCTTGACTAAACATATTAGCTGAGAACAGCCCTAATTACATTCAATTATATCGTTGATATAAAATGGCCCCTATTAATTAAGTTTTGGCCAATATCGTCGGCTGACAAGCAAAAGTCACTTATTACACGTAAGAAGTAAAGGAAAGCTCAACCATAATACTACTTCAACACAGTTGCTATTTCTTAAATGATTTTTCTGGATTTAGTGACTTTTGCTTGTCAGCCGACGATATGGATAGGTTTCAACAGTGACGCGTGAAACTTTTCGATGGGCAATCCGGAAAAAAAGGTTATGAAAGAGTTTAGAGTATATAACTATAGGCTTGCGTAAAAATAAATTTTAGGCAAGCCGGTGGGAAAATCCATAATTGTAAGAAAATTAGAACCTAAACTATACTCGCATTACCCGCTCATGCAAAACAGATGGCGATTACATGCTGAACATGCTGCTTTCCGTTCTTGTGTCCATTCTCAACAGGCAGCGGTATTTACCGAAGCAATATATGCATTCCATAGCACGTGGACCCTTTGACATCGTGTAGAACTCGTTTTCAGCCCGCATTCAATGACAAAGTCGAAACAGATCCGCTGAGACCGCTCCCACTAAATAATGCCAGGACTAGAAATATTTGGACTGCCTGGGAGCCGATGATGAACAAGGACGTAGCTTGTTGCTGATGGTTGCTGTGGAATTAACCCCATTGCATGTAACCATGTGAAATTGAATCGGAATAAGTTTTTTAGAACTAAGTTACGAGTAATATAGTCGGCTTCAGAAGTAGCTACATGTGCAGATAACTTTCATCACTTCCTACAATAGTAACTTGCGTTAATGACTTATAATTAGTCAATTTATGACTCAGGTGATTATGAAAATTGGATGATAAAAGGGCATTATACAATATTTCCATCTGATATATAATCATCAGCATCACTCATCATAGGTCCTCGCCAAACGTTTGAGACACACAAGCGTGAGTTGCTCAGGCCGCTTTTACACGCAGCGCGGGAATAATGCCCACTTTATGGGTACGCTATCAAGAAGGGTTAAATTTGATACCATTTTATTAATGTGAAGCGTTAATTTAATGTTAGCTAACTAAGTAACTAACTTAATGGCTCAGCGACCCAAAACGAGCCTTGACCTCCAAAACGAGTAGTCGCCATTTGTCCCGATCTTGTGCCAGTTCATGGCTTAAAGATCAAGCAGGTCTGACGACGTCGTTCCAACCATACCTTGGACGTCCAACCAGTCGCCACTCGGTTGGTTGGCCTAGATATGCCTGTTTGGCACCCCGATCTTCCTCCACCCTTTGGACGTGAACGAGTAAGTGGAGACGTTCGGTGTTCTTCCGGACTCTAAAGCTTCCGTCATCTCTTCTCACCGGACCCCGTCTCTTTCGGATTTTTTTTCTCTCCGCTACCAAGAGCTTATTTTCTTTTTAAATGTTAGCTAGTTCTAGTCTTTTTTAGGGTTCCGTACCTAAAAAGGAAAAAACGGTGTTAACGCCCAGCGTATGTGTGCTATGCAAGCACAGGCACACACACACTCACATGCGTCAGCAACCAGCCAGCGCGGACGGGACCGCGCCCCACTCTCATTGCTACATCTACCGAACGCATACGTTTTATAATTATGTAAAATTAATTCAGTAAATGGAGTCAAAAATTCATGAACTTCTGCATTATTTCTCACCTCCGTCCACCGCCTGAACTACTAATCGCTCCTGTTTCATCATATGGTCCCACGAACCGAATAAAAGAAGAACCAAACATCGAACACTAGGGAACAAAGGATCGCGAATAGTTAACAGACCGTTACGTGGACATTTCGAGAAAAGGAGTTCACAATCAACCTACAAGTATCATTAAGGAGCAGAAGATTCACGTGTCCTGAGAGAATTGCCATTAATCGGAAGAGAAAATCACGCCTACTGTGGAGAAAGTGAAAGTGAGAACCTGGGAGAGTAGCGTTACCGTGAGTTCGTTCCGATCTTTTCTCTGCTAGACGAATCCCTCTTTAAGTGTATACGTATTGTTATTTTTATTCGCACTTTAAACGCGAATTTCTTACATAGCTAATTGCATCATCCTATTGCATACCTAACGGTACTTTATTACCCGCCTACCTACTTAAATTCGCACTTTAAACGCGAATCAACCAAACTAGTGCTTTAAATCATTTCTAGTACACAGTTACTATTTACTTCTTATAATTATAGTAATTAATTACAAGAATTTCATCTCATTTTACATAATCGCACTTTAAACGCGAAATAATCCTAAATTGTGTTACCTACAAAATTGACTATTGTCAACGCTTACATTCTTTGCAAACTTATCATAATAGGTACGAAATTAGTTACATACATACCTCGTATTGTACCTAAGACAAAGATTAGCCGAACTTAGCTACTCGTAAGTGTTAATTGCAGTGTTTTTTGCACATTCCAGCTGTTGCTTAGTGCGCGCGCGGGCCTTGACCTTGGATCGCTTGGCGCCGGTAGCAACCGCTTGCTACTCAGCTGTTTACGAACTTCGCATATCTCACTGCACCTTCATTACGCTTCATAAAAACAACATTTAAGTATCCCAATTACTTATTTATTTGTTGTAAACTGTTTTCTTGCCTAACTTTCTTGCTTACAGCATTACATTTGGTCATATTACGTGTTGTAAGTACCTACATTATACTAAGTCAGTGCAAAAACAAGTTAATAAAATGGATATAAAAGTATTAGTTAAACAACGAGCTACATTCAAAACAAAAGTTACTCAATTTGAAAACTATTTAAAATCTCTGGACAGTTGTCCACAATTAAGCAGATTGCAGATGACCGAATTAAACATTCGTTTGACGAAAATTGAAGAGATTTATTCCGATTATGATTCTGTGCAATCTGACATAGAAAATATATCTGAAATTTCAGACGAGCATTACTCGGACCGTGAGACGTTTGAATCGAGGTACTTCGGTGCAGTCGCGCTCGCTCGAGAAGTATTGGAGAGAAGCGGGAGCTCTGCGGGCCTCGCGCAGGAGTCCAGGTCAGTCTCAGGTTCTTGTGGGCATCACGGAAGGCCAAGCATTAAGTTGCCAACCATTCATTTGCCTAACTTTTCGGGACAATATCAGGACTGGTTGGAATTTCATGATACGTTCAGCTCACTTATACACTTAGATGACACGATACCTAAAATAAACAAATTTCACTACTTACGCGCTGCATTAAAAGATAGTGCTGCTTTGATCGTACGATCGCTTGACTTCTCGGCTGAAAACTACGATGTAGCTTGGGATTTGCTTTGTGACAGATTTAATAATAAACGACTTCTCGTTAATAATCACCTTCAAGCTATATTCGGTATTGAAATATTAGCTAAAGAGAATTCCAAAGCGTTGCGTAACATCATTGACACTGTCAATAGGAATTTACGTGCATTAAAAACCCTTAAATTGCCTACTGAGCATTGGGACATACTCATAATATACACAATTTCACAAAAGTTTGACACCGCTACTACACGTGAATGGGAAGAACACCGTAGCACTTTAGCGGACTTACCTACTCTTGCAATGTTTTTGCAATTTATTAAAGGTCGTGCCGACCTCTTAGAAACGATGGAGGATATTCATAATAAGCGCCGATACAGTGACAATACATATAATCGCCACAAATCATTAGTAGTCAGCTCTCAATCTCTTCCTTCTGAGAGACAGTATATGTGTCCATTATGTAAGAATAACCACGCACTATATCGGTGTCTTAAATTTAAATCCTTCTCGTCAGACGCGAGAATGCAAAAGGCAAAATCATTAAAGTTATGCTTAAACTGCTTACGTCAAGGGCACAGCCCAAACGCGTGCAGAATTGGTCCGTGTCGTTTGTGCAATAAACCACTTAACAGCCTACTGCATTCCCACGACGCGTCTGCGGCGGCCACATCCTCGACGCACAGCAGCGTCGCCCTCTGCGCCGCGCCGCCTGCGCCGCAGGACTCACTCGAGTCTCCTGAAACAGACGAATATTATACAGAAAAAGAAGGTGACGATTCGCAAGATCACATTACCTTATCAGCTGTTCAAAGCAACTGCGTGCTTTTGTCCACAGCCTTAATTCATGTTACCGATCATAATGGACAAAAACACACAGTACGCGCCTTATTGGACAACGGAAGCACATCGAGTTTTATTACTCAAAAATTATGTACAAAATTAAACTTACCAACCGCTTCGACCTCGTCGTTAGTTGAAGGGTTGAACGCACAAACTTCACGTTTGACAAAACAATGCGGTATCACTTTATCGTCACTTATAGAACCATACAACGCAAACATAAATTGTTTTGTTGTTCCACGCATCACACAGCAATTACCTACAGTGCGCATAAACAATACACAATTTAATATTCCTCCAAATATTACACTAGCTGATCCGACATTCAATATACCATCTGAAGTAGATATGCTTCTCGGAGCGGATATCTTCTGGAGCGTGTTATGCTCGCATAATATTTCGTTAGGTACAAATATGCCAACGTTAAGTAAAACCAAGTTTGGATGGTTAATTTCCGGCCTAATACAAACAAATAAACAATCAAATACAGTCCATTGCAATCATACCATTATTATACACGATGATAAACTACAAAATCAATTAACACAGTTTCTTGAACATGAAAAATATGAAAATGTGCCGCAACGTAAACAAATATTACCGGAAAAGCAACAATGTGAGCAACATTTATTAGAGAATTTTCGTCATGATTCTGATGGAAGATTCATTGTTACTATTCCATTAAAGAAATCTCCTGCCAAGTTGGGTGATTCATATTATGACCAAGCATTGACTAGGTTTCAATCACTAGAGCGGAAGTTTACTAAGATAAAAACAAAAATAAAAACAACTTCATAAATTAAATCACTTTTCTTAACACTTCATTTCTATATTCTATTGTTAAACACCCAATACAGCAGAGCTACCACTAAACACATCACATCACAGTGCATGCTGCACCACAACTTTTTATAATATGTAGCTACCTCTCGCCATTTAAGTAATTTGTGGTATAAATCAAGCTAAAAAAAAAAAACTGCTGTACATAAGTGTATTATATTTATAGTGTCGTTTTTCGGGTAAAATTAGGCACCCAATAATAGGTGATTTCTCTGAATTACGGCTTCATACTGAGTATACGTTTTTTAATACAGCTGTCCATAACGCCGGTCCGGTAATGATATGGACCCGAAAAGGTAGGATGGCAAATTAATGAAAGCTAATGTATGTATCTTTGTCTACCAGGCCGTAAAGGCTGTTCACATTGAGCTTGTGACTGATCTGAGCCGTGAAACCTTTATGGCTGCACTACACCGATTCACAGCCCGCAGAGGAAGGCCTGCTAACATCTATTCAGACAATGGCAGATGCTTTGTGGGAGCGTGCAATGAATTATCTCGATTCCTAAAATAAACTTCAAACAACATTAGTTCTGAAAACCAAAATATAAATAAAGTTTAATTTTTCCCCAGCGTGCAGTCCGCATTTTAATAGAGAGTGCAGTGAGATCGGTGAAGTATCACTTGAAGCGAATTGTTTCCTCAACTAATTTAACTTACGAGGAGCTAAACACGGTCTTAGCACAGGTTGAGGCAATCTTAAATTCGAGACCTCTTACGCCCCTATCGTCAGATCCGTCGGATCTTTCAGCCCTGACCCCGTCTCATTTCTTAATCGGACGAACGAACGCTTTGCTTCCATCTCCTTAGGGTACAGAACCAGCTGATTTCCGCACGTTGTCACGTTATATGCGAACCCAGCGACTTAAAGCTCATTTTTGGACCCGATTTTACAATGAATATATTTCAGAACTCCAAAAACGTCAGAAATGGACCAAAGATGGAGGACAACTTATTTTGGGAGAAATGGTGCTCGTTAAGGACGACCGGCTGCCTCCTAATCAATGGTTACTGGGACGAGTAACACAACTTTACCCCGGCCATGACGGTGTGACCCGTGTGGCCGACGTACTCACCGCGTCTGGAACTCTCCGGCGCGCCTTCAATCGCCTATGCCCACTGCCAGTGGAAGACCACAACGTTGTTCCTGGGGGGGCAACATGTTAACGCCCAGCGTATGTGTGCTATGCAAGCACAGGCACACACACACTCACATGCGTCAGCAACCAGCCAGCGCGGACGGGACCGCGCCCCACTCTCATTGCTACATCTACCGAACGCATACGTTTTATAATTATGTAAAATTAATTCAGTAAATGGAGTCAAAAATTCATGAACTTCTGCATTATTTCTCACCTCCGTCCACCGCCTGAACTACTAATCGCTCCTGTTTCATCAACGGAACCCTTATAGGATCACTCGGTTGTCTGTCCGGCTGTCACAGCCCATTTGCTCCGAAACTACTAGACCGATTGAGTTGAAATTTGGTACACACATATAAATTGGTAACCCAAAGATAGACGCGTAAAGTAAATTAATGAATTCTGAACAAGGGGGCCACTTTTGGGGGGTAAACTGGAAAATTAAAAAAAAAGTTTCGCAAACTGTATTGTGTGACATATCAAATGAAAGGGGTTGTTGTAAGCATCTCAGATTTTTTTTTTTATATTTTTAGCAAAAACAGATTTGAAGTAATTTAGGAAAAAAGACGAAAATTGACCATCCAAAAAATATGGAAAATAGTTCCTTGCCTAAAGATTACAGGAAAACCTATAAGAAGTTTGAGTATTCAAAGTAACGGGAAAATTCTCAATATTTTACGGAACCCTCACCACGCGAGTTGAACTCGCACGTTTTTTATTATATAAAGAAGTATGAGTTATTTTATTTTAGCTGTGGTTATATAAGGCGTATTCGGCAATGCAGAACAAATCTATTAGGGCTTGAGGAGATTTTCTATAATGTTTCCTAAAAGTTCCTTCTTGTATGATTTAAGTAGATGTTATGGTTTTTTTTTGTTAGTTTTGTAATTTATTTATTTACTACATTATAAAAAGTCGATATAATTAAAACTTTGTTGCTTTTGGTGTCGAGACTCTTGGTCCGTGGGGCCCAGCCGCACATGAATTGTACCGTGATTTGGCAAAACGGTTGGTTGACGTCACCGGGGATAGGAGAGCTGGCAGCTTCCTCGCTCAGCGCATAAGCATTGCTATTCAGCGAGGAAATGCTGCCAGCGTCCTCGGTACCCTGCCACAGGGGCCCATTTTAGAATATGACTTTTAGTTTTATTACAAATTATATTTATTTATTTTAAGCTAGCTTAATTTTTTTTTATATTTAGATATTTATTTTCGTTTTTAATAATAATTAGTTTAGTTAATAATTTTTATTTAATAAGTTACCTATTGTTTAAGTATTTTTAATTTCATCTTAGAATAACGTTTTAGAATGAAATAAAAGAATAAAAACCTAAAAAAATTAAAACAAAATCAAATATTCAATTCAAATTTATTACAAAGCATTTTAAGACGGTTTTACTAGTGTATTTGAGGGTTTAATTTGAAAAGACATGAAACCAATCACATCATTCTCGTTTATTTAAAGTATTTACCGAAGCGTGCTATGACATGACAAAAGGAAAATCAAAGGTTTTCCTTATTACAATTACATGAAATATATATTTTTCCTTCTTAATATAATTGGGAATGGATGAAAAGTTTAGAAATGCCTGATTATTTTTTTGGTGATAGGAATAACCTTCCTTAGCACCTGAAAAAAGTTTCTGATTTTTTAGCTGCGTCAATATTTTTTTTTAAATTTAAACAGTTTCCTCACTTAGGACCCAAAGGTCAGTTACGGCACCTTCCTCGATCTGTCTCATATTACAAAAAAAAATATTAAATATGTGTGGTAAACTGACAATGGCAATGATATTGACACTTGCAGCAGCTATATTGGTCATTACCAGTGTCAGTTTACCACAGATATTTAAGATAGTTTTTTGTAATATGAGACAGATCAAGGAAAGTGTCTATTTACCGTTCTTGACCCAAAACGTAAATGAGGAAACTGTTTATATTTTTCAAAAATAATTGTCGCAGCTGAAAAATTTTAAACTTTTTTCTGGTGCTAAGGAAGGTTATTCCTATCACCAAAAAAATAATCAGGCATTTCTAAAATTTTCATCCATTCCCCATTAACTGTAAATCTTTTTTCATTCCAATTATACGAAAATTGGATGCCTATAATAAAAAATAAAACCGCCTAGTGCCTGCAATACGGCCACATCTCAAATGTATTTTACTTTTTAGATTTGGCCGTATTGCGGTTTAATAGAGCCACATCTCAATTATGTTTTAATTTTGAGATGTGGCCGTATAGCAGGCACTAGGCGAAACCTCGCATCGAACCGGAGGTCAATTGTTTAGTGTTTATGTTTTGGTTGTAATAATAGTGAGTAAGCTATGCCCATATGTATTATGTGTAAAATTTCTTTTCTATATTTTTATACTTATTCTGTAATTTGCAAATACCGTATAATTTTGAATTCGGTGAGAATGATTACCGTGGAATCGGGGTATTTTTTGATCACCGAATTCATCAAAATTCGACACACTTCTATCAATCTTTCTCTATAATCATAAGTTTTAAGAATAAAAACGTATTTAAACAATGTTGAAAAAATTAGAAATTAGAAATAAGTGTTTTCTGTAACACAAATTACTTTTTTAATTCAATTTTGTTAAAGCGTTTTTGAATTCAGTCGTATTATTTCGAAAATTTCGATACAAGTCATTATATTGATTTCGGAGTAAGTAAAAACTCGATTATCTCGTGAACTACAAGGTTCATATGAAGGCCTTTACCACCAATATTTTTTTTTATAACTGAGTCTGTTTTTGAATACCAAAATACTGAAAAAAAATTGTTCACCGAAGTCACGCAAAACGGCTCGGCTCGGAGAATCGCCCAATAGTCAAATCAGCAACTTTTAAGGAACGTCCTAAACGCTCAGTTAGAATGAAGTTTGGAGGGAAATACAGACTAGTGACGTCACATTTTTAATGGTCCATTTCGCATTTTGCAATAATAAGTTGAAGCTTGATGAATCCAAGTATTTTGAAAGTTTGGTTTATTGGTAGATAATGTAAAAAAAAAAGGTAATGTTGTTAAATTCCGTAGGTACGTATTAGTACCCGTAGACGGTCGCTTATTTATATCCTAGGAAAACTTAGTATACGTGATATAAATATATTTATGGATGTCAAGTAAGACCTTATTTACAGAGGATCAACCTGAGATGCATCTCGCTTTTTTCAGTCGGCCATTAATAAAAAGAGTAATATGTAATTATTTGGTTGTCTGTATCTTTTATACAGACAACCAAATAATTACATATCACTAATGACACGCTAATTTATTACTTAAAGTTGGCTAGCTGTCCAAAGTTAGTTATGAGCACAACTAATTAATTTATTACCTGCTATTACGTGACAACATTTCAGTTTCATTTTTGAGAGTCCATGGCTTTAGCAACAGAACTTTGTTATACAGAAGTCATTATTTATGTAGACAGAAAACGAAACTAAGAAATATTTAACAAAAAATTGTCTTCCTGAGGTATGTTTGTATTCATATTACTATAAAACTATAATATTATAAATGTGATGGTAACTTTGTCTGCCTGTCTATTGCTTTTTCACGCTTAAACAGCTGAACCGATTGAACCCATCAAATTATGGTATTTTTCGGTTGGGCACCTATTTATTGCTATATCAATGTTGTCTTAAGACTTAAATATAAAAAATACCTTAAAAACATCTGTGTATAGCGTCTGCTCCTATTAAGCTCGTTATGTTTTTTTATGAATAAACGAGAAAATAGAAACAAACTCGACATTGAAACGGTCACAAATCAACTGGTACGCGTAGCATTTTATGTTCAGTTTTATTTTAATCCTAATTACGCGATTTTGTAAACAAAATAAACTGTTTGACGGTTGGAGGATTGTTACGACTGATACACGTTTGTAAACTAACATACAATTAATGAATTATACCATGAATCTCCAAATCATTAGGGTTTATTTTTAGTTATACCCGGGGCTCTGTCTGCGTAGAACTCATCAACAACACTCCCATACAAACTTCCATACTCATTTATTCCCCTAGGGCTCATGTTCGGGACAAAAATATATCCTACTTTTTCTGGGACTCAAACTATCTCCATATCTAGGTAGCAAATTTGATCACAACTGGCTCAGTAGTTTGAGTGTGCAAATTTAAAATAAGTATCCCTATATATGCCCAGTATATGCTTGGGTCCGAGCCAATCAAACGTGTTTTTTGTGTAGAGGATTTGGGTGTGTATTTCGACATGAGACTAACATTCCATGAGCACATCTTAAATTTTGCTGCAAGCTCCTTCCGAAGATTGGGCTTTGTTATCCGCAACTTCCATGATCCGGTGGCAATCAAGTTATTTTAGAATGCCTTAGTCAGAACAGAACAGAAGTAAACTTGAATCTTCGTCGCTCGTATGGTAACCCTACGTATCAACTTACGTCCTAATTTTGGAAAAAATACATAAAATCTTTCTGAGATTTCTATATAAAAAATGTACGGATACTATCCATACTTGTATCCCACAAAGTACCTTCTTGGGACGCTAGGTTACAATTCATTAGAGATGAAGCGCAATTACGATTTGTTAGTCTACGCGTGTCGGTCCCTGCGTGGCGAGTCTGATTGTCCTGAACTGGTGAGCCGACTTGTTGCGGCTGTATGTTCCGGATTACCCCAGGATTGCCCTCAGGCCACGAAGACGAGACTTGCTGGCCGTGTTGCCAGCTCGCACCGTGTCGCGCAAAAACTCACCGCTGCTCCGTGCTCTCCACAAAGTACTTTGTTATATACGTGCTCTCTCACAACTAAATGCGCTCTTGGCATCAGCACCTGAGTGCGATCTGTTCGCGTGGCGATGGGTGGCTGTGTGTTTGAATGTCTGAGATACTGTGAGGCGATGGATGCTAGTCTATCCACGGTACCGAAGTAATTGTCTAGTTTAGTATTCATGACGCTTTAGATTTTCTGTAATGTCATGTAAAATATTTTCGATAAATAAATAAGTATATATATAAAATATGTACCTATGCCAAAAATTTCATTTTTGGTACAAGCTTTTATTGCCAACTGTACTTTTCTGTATACCGGCATCAACACACGGCATTGAGACGATTCTACGAGCTCAAACTCAACGGGGTTATATCGGTTAAGTATTGATTTTCTTTGGCCACCTTCTGTCTCCATCGTCATATCAGCTCGATCGTACCATAATATTGAATTGTCATCCAAACTATACTTATACCCAAAATTTCTGCTCAATCGGTTGAGCTTAACTGGTTTAAGATTTAGTTCCAAGATTTGTCCCAGACTAACAAACTAACAAACGAACACGTCAAGTTAAATAAAAGCTTGTAAAAAGACAGACACACTTTTAGATTTATAATATTAGGATGGATTTAGGACAATAAAGTCCTAAATTGGGCTAATTTTGGATTTCCAACAAAACAATTGCGAGAAATAAATATGTTAATTTAATTACATATTATGCGCCAAAGAACTATTTAGAAATATAATTGTCACCTCACTAGCTCGGAAAGACCTTTTTTATTGTGGTGTATTGCAGTTGTTTTTCTTATGTAGTATTTTCCTCGCTTTAGTGAGGTGAAAATATTTGTGTTACATACGGGGTGCAGTTATTTTACGTCTCGTGTGTTACACTCGCTATGCTCAGGATTCCTTTTTGAACCACTCGCTTCGCTCAGGATTCTATTTACGAACCATAGAATCCATTCGCTAGCTTGTAGTTTAACCCTAGAATCCGTTCCTAGCTCGTGTTTCAATTCCAAACTCCCGGGGCTAATACAACTTTGCACCCTTGTAGGTATAACATAAGTAACTATTAATTTAATAATATTATCATCATCATCATCATCATACCAGCCGAAAGACGTCCACTGCTGGACATGGCCTGCCCCACAAGGTGGACTGGTGACCTGGGGGTCAATCACGTAACGCATTGTACGCGCGTCAGGTAGATCTAAATGTCACTTTTTATATGGAAAAATGACAGTTAAATCTACCTAACGCGCGTAAGAAATGTTACGTGATCGACCCACTGGAGGATACTTACGTAACGTTTCGAACGCGCGTTAGGACAATTTAACTGTCATTTTTCCATATAAAAAGTGACGTTTGGGATGCCGCTAGCGAGATCAATCTTTGTCTCAATTTTTAGGGTACCTATCTATGTTCTTTAATTGTAGTTGCTCCCAAACAAACATTTGTTCCTGTCCAAAAACTGGTTCGAATGGCATCGCAAAAAAATCTTTGGAAACGAGCGTGTTGAACACATTGCTATTGTATTCCTATCTATGCGATATACCGAGGCAAATTAATCTCTTTACTAATTCCTTGGTAAGCCCCAGTGAAGGGTCCGTTCCGTTCTGAGATGGCTCACTTGATAATTCATGGACTACAGAACACTCTTGATTTAAACATTTATAAGCCATCACAATAGACATCTATTAATTAACAGGCTTTAAACTAGAGTGGAGATGGTCTACGTTAGGTAATGTTATGGTTAGGAAGGTAGATCCATGAGCAGAGCATGTAGACCTTACTACGGACAATTAAAATTTTATGTTGTGTTTGCTCGATGATATCATAATTTTCTTGCCCTTATATCATTTACTTGGGGTCGGCTCAGCATGTCTTTTTCTTCCATGCCATACTTCCCAGTCACACGACAGCTCGTCACTTACTTCGGTCCTCTTCATAAGTATCGTCTCTCACACAGTCCATCCACCTTTTCCTTGGCCTACCTCGTCTCTTCCCCCCCCACGTTCATACCTAATACTCTTTTGGTCACATAACTGTCATACCTCCGCATAATATGCCCATACCACGCAAGGCCACGCAAGATGATAACAAGCTTCAAATACTTATACGGTTAATCAAGGAAATCGACTAATCATAATCTTCATATTTGCTCAGTAAAAAAGTGTAAGAAATCATTATTACCTACCGATTTTTTTACTACAACGGCGGTGCATATACGCATATGTCGCATATGGCCTGCCAGCTGGTAAGCAGATAACGTAGCCTATGGACGCTTGCGATCGCTTTGTTGATTTGAGGATTCGTTGTGTAGAAGGAGACAAATGCAGGTTCTTCACTCTCAACACAGCGCATCGACAGGAGATTGTTGTAATTACTTTGGTAATCATTTATACCTATGTAAGAAGAGTCTTCTACGTACAACATTCGAATCAATGGTATAAGTGAAGATACGTGAGCATAGAAAATGTGTGGAAACTTTATGTTTTCCAGAACATCACGGCACCCTCGTCAATCGTAAAGCCATAAGTCGATCCACGTCGGATCAAATTTCTAGCGTCAATATTTTCATATAAGGAGAAAAATATTACTACATTCGGACATGAGGAGACTTTTTAGTAGTATTGGGTCAATTTTTGGAGAGTACGTTTTTTCGACATTTGTATGGCTTTTTATTTTTTTTGGAATATTTGATTCTTACCGACAACGTCAGGTAGGCTTTCTAAAAAGAAAAAATATGGTGCATGAGGCACCACTCTGCTTCTAATGGTTAGCTAGATATAGATGCTTTAAAAAAACCGTGCCATACAAATGTCGTCAGCGCCATACAAATGTCGACAGCGCCATACAAAAGTCGATTTAGTACCATAAAAATGTCGGTTCTGCCATACAAATGTCCATAGCGGCATACAAATGTCGGCAATTGCCATCAAAATGTCGATTTTGCCAGAAAAATATTGAAAAAGCTTATTAAAATTTGTACAAATACTAAAAAAACTCACTATTTAGATATAGTACGTGAGTGACCCGTCTTCATTATATATTTTTTTAATTTCCACGAGGACATTTTCACAACGAGTCCGACGGAACAAAGGGGCCTTCTCGGCCGCCTGGATTGACTACAAGAAGGCCTATGATTCAGTGCCTCCAAGAGTACCTCATTCATGGCTGGGGAGGATCTTAAAACTGTAGAAAACAACAGAAGTCTTCAGTAGCCCCATCAAAATGGAATTTGGTGTCGATAAGTGTGCGGTTATGCACGTACAGCGAGGAAAAGTTATAAATTTATCAAATTTAAGGCAATGTCCCTCCATCTCCGAAATCTATGATCTATCTCCGAAGCAGAAATAAGTACCTTGGTATGTCACAGTCATTGGAAATTGAGGGTGAGGACGTAAGGCAGGCGGTGTCGGAGCGTTTCTTCTTTTGCCAGACAAAATTACTTAAACATGTAAAAAAAATATTATTTTATTCTTTATTTTTGTACTTGTTTTTCACTAACATGTAGTTAGTTAGATTTTCTTAAAATTTAAATTCTTAAAACTCAATTTGGTAAAGCAGCAAGGTTTTATTTCTACCAATAAGGGCCTTTGGTACATAATTATAATTATATTGCATCAAATGCATCAAACGCAGTAATCTAGATATCGTACAATATCTCCCAAAATAAGTACAATAATAAAAGTAATCAAAAAAATTGATATGAATGGGCATGGAAACGATATTTCGTGTTTTATTTTGATTTTGTTTTGAATCGACATTTGTATGCCACATTCGACATTTGTATGGACAAAATAGCCGTACAAATGGCGCCATACAAATGTCGACATTAACGTTTTTTGCCGGTCTTTCGTACACTATTAATTGAATTCATTAATTAGCCAAACACGAAACTCTTACCCCATATTGCTAACTATTGTTATGAAAGACACATTTTTATTTCAATCGTATATGAATAAATAAACGCCCATACAAATGTCGTGATAGCCGTACCAAAATACATCGTTATAAAGATTGACCTGTTTCCTCCGTAAGAAATACCGGCACTGAATCCATTCCATTGGCGATTGAAGCCCAACTAACTCATTATCGTATAGTTAAGTAAATGTAACGGTGGGCTAATAGAAAAAACCAGATTTTAAGGGTCTTGAGCTTGAGTCCTAATAAATGGGTCGGTCGTGGGACAACTACTAAAATGCTTCACTAGTGTTAATTACTCATGCATTAATTATTTAAAATACTTTAATTAATACGCTGATAAATGTTCTTTACTACAGTACAAGTTATACATTTGTACGATGCTTTAGTACATAGTTATGAATTTTTGTTTGAGCAAAACCGCAAGTGTGACACGCGAAAAAGCGGTAAATTTCGCTGTTTTATGATTTCAAACATTTTTTTTTTCTAAATCAATTAATATTTAAGGTATTGTAATATATATTTTAAGTACTTTATAATACACAGAATGGAAATATATATGTATCAATACTCCATATTAAACTGATTTGAAATTATAGCCGTGTGACAGCAAAAACAGCCCGTTTGAAAATTGACCCTATTAGCAACAGAAGGACGATGTACAGTTAGAATATGATCTAAAGTTACCTAGTTCGGTAAATAGGTCAAAATCAGGAACGCAAACTAAGTAGGCGTCTTTCGTGTAAAAAAATACCTGATACACGTTTCGCGTGTAGGAAGCGTCATTGTTTTCATTGAAGTTTCACCAAATTCCATAATTATGTAAAACATTTTTCCTTCTGCAATATCCGATTACGTGGTAAAAGAATTACTTATGAAGAATGTGTAGAAAATCGTACCTTGGTAATTTAGGTCAGGATTAGAATACAAATAAACTTTATTTGCATAAAACATTACCAGATACAAGGTGTTATTACAATCATGGGTAGGTTTATCTAGACACACGGCAGTGTGTCCGCCAAGTTCGAGCAAAAAAAAGCGACACACCAGCCGTGGGTTATATTACACGAACCATTTCGGGCCAATTTCGACCACCCTATAACTCAAAACATATTTTATCTACGCATATGAAATTTCGAGTGTCTGTTGACATCCCCTTAAATGTCTAGAATACAAAATTTCATTATTCTACCTATAGCAGTTCTTGAGATATTGACGTCAGAAAATCGCTATTTTTACTATACACTCACTCACTGACTCATCAAAAACCTAGACCACTTCCAATGGTCGTACTGACTTGAAATTTGGCATGGAGATAGGTCTTAAGGTCAAAGTAAAGGGAAAAATCTGAAAACGGCCAAGTGTGAGTCAGTTTTAAAAATAGCGAAGGTGTAACTTTGTTCTAGTATGAAGTCATAATGAACTAAATGGGTCTATCTTCCAATGGTCGTACCGACCTGAAATTTGGCTCGAAGGTTTGTCTTTAGGTCGAAATAAAGTAAAAATCTGAAAACGGCCAAGTGTTAGTCAGTTTCGAAAACAACGAATGTGTAATTTTTCTTCTACTATAAGTAGGTATGGAGTGGCAATGAGATAAGACTTATTTAAATTTAGATACATACCAATTTAAGACAATACATGTTTGTCTTAAAGACAAGAACAATAAAATTGTTCACCACTCTGTGTGTGTCTGTTGCGGGAACCGAACCCACGATTTACGAAGTGCAAAGCAGGTCACTAGGTACACTAGGTGCGCTAAATCAGTCAAACAAAAATGAAAAGACTATTTATTCTCGCATAGTCTAAATAATTTCTAATTTTACAACTAATAAAATCGCAGATTCAAAAACATGCAAATCATATATACTCTAAGATAAGATGGAATTATATATACTACTGCCCATCTCACCCTACGATACGCCACGGGATGAGATGGGATGGTGCACTTCTAGGGCTACATAATAGGTCACCAATTATAATACCTACTGGTAGGTAGGTATTACCAAGTTATTAATTATCTATGTAGGTAGCGTACTTACAAACAGAATAAAGTACGTTATTGATGTATGTAATTATATGTAAGTAGGTACATTTTATAGGTGTAGGGAGCCAGTTTATTTGTAAAAATCACCTATAAATAAATAGTAAAATAGGATTTATCATAGATTATAGGTACTCGCGCTGACTTGGCAAGTTTATCAGTTAACAGAGAATGTGTAAAAAAAATCCAAGATATTGAATGGGCAATGCGCTCTAGCGTGTCAGTTGTACAAGACAGTATTACAAAATGACAAAACGAAAAAGCAGAAAGTGCCACCCAAGCGTGGAAAAAAGAATTAGACGCTTCGTATAAAGGGTATAGTATAAAGTACATACCTAAGTGGAATGAGACATTTCCTAAAGCAAAAGTGATAAAAAAAAATAAAGAACCTACACCTAACAAAAATAAATGAAATCCCATCAAAAACATAAATGTAAAAGGCTGCCAAGTTCGATACTATGGGAATGCTTCGCCTATAAAAGAAGTGAGATCTGAATATTTAAGTACCAAGTTCCATAAAAATACCTCAAATCATAAATAGTTATAGGAATGCACACTTGATTTCCAGCAGTTTTTAAGGTACATTTTGAATAAGTAGTACGTTACATAGAAATACCTAAAATTATAATAGTCAGAGAAACGCACACCGGTTTTTTTAGCAGTTTCCTGATAACATTTATTATTTTCAGTACTTTTTAATGATGTAACTTGGCAAGTTTTAATAGAAAATTATATACTTGACACATTGCAGTCCAGAGGTGTCGATTCATTGCATTGAAAAGGTGTGTGGTGTGTGAAAACTTGCCAAGTATCATCATTGAAAAGTACTGAAAATAATAAATGTTATCAGGAAACTGCTAAAAAAACCGGTGTGCGTTTCTCTGACTATTATAATTTTAGGTATTTCTATGTAACGTGATACTTATTCAAAATGTACCTTAAAAACTGCTGGAAATCAAGTGTGCATTCCTATAACTATTTATGATTTGAGGTATTTTTATGGAACTTGGTACTTAAATATTCAGATCTCACTTCTTTTATAGGCGAAGCATTCCCATAGTATCGAACTTGGCAGCCTTTTACATTTATGTTTTTGATGGGATAGGTTTAACCATAATTGGTATGCAAAATAATTGATGTTCAGGTAATTTTTGCGCGTTACAAGAAACCTAGACAGAGCTGCATGATAAAATACAAGCACCCTTTTTTCTGTCAAGAGGCTGCCAGAGGACAAAAATAATGATGATGTCGACCCTTTTTTCATTGCCAGATAGTAAGAATCTCGAATCTATTTGAAAATACAATACCTAAATATGCAATGTGAGTCTTCATAAAGTGAAATACCTTTTTTTTTAAGAAAAATACACTAAGTCGACGGAAAAAATCCTGTCAAGTTTAGGGTTAAGCATTACATATCTTAAGTAAAAAAAGCAGCGTATGACTATTTTCCTTGAACCTGAATTGTCTATTAAAATAAGTCTATCTTCCTTATTATCTCGACGCAAAAGGATGCCGTTCTAGAGTCGTTTGCATAATTCAATCATATGTTTTCACGCTTCAAGGAAACAGCTTTTCCTTAATGTGCCTCATCCTGTTATGGGTAAACAGCTTTATCCTTAGAATATAACAACGCGTTCAGGATACTGGTGGATCTACTACGGCATTGTAGAGTATCGGGTATGTTGGCGGTGGCGCAGACCGATGGTTTCGCGGCCATAATGCGCAAATGATACAACCCGGGTACAGTACAGCACGAACAGGATCCTGAGCACGTTCGTGGTCCGCTGGGACTCCGTGCTCATGCGTCGGTGGACTCGGCTCCATGTCCGTAATTGGTTACCTACATGTTCGTTTATGAATAAGGGTATTAATATGCACTATATTCACGTTTTACTGCTTTAAGCTATACCTACAGTGTGAGTATATGTATATATATATATATTTATATAGCTATCCACGCCGTGACCAGCGATGGCGACCCTAGTACGGGCGTGAGCCCTGATATGGCTTGCGAAGCCGAACTTACTCTTGAACACTCGGTCGCAGCAAGCACAGTAAAGCTGACCAGAGGTATTGTAAGTATAATTGTAGTTGGGCTTTGGGCGCGATTTTCGTGCCTGACGTCTCTCATCAAGTTCGACGAGACGAGCAGCTTCAAAATGTTTGATGCTCGTTCTGATGCGAGAGCGCCATTCTGGGCGCAACGAGGCAAGCTCCTCCCACTTATGCGTTGGAATTTTACAGGCAGTTAGGTGACGCTTTAGCACATCCTTATAACGTAGATGCTGCCCACCTCGATTCCGTTTGCCGGCTCGGAGTATAGAACGGCATATACAATATAAAGTGCACATATGAAATGGGGTTAATCTAGACCCAATTACTGCTACTTCACGTTAATATCAGATCATTAACTAAAAACCACGCCGTTCTATATATAACATCAAAACGTGTCCTGCCGTCATTCACCTGATTGTTGTAACAGAAGCGAACGTAAACGACCAGACAAAGAACCTGTTTAACATTAACACTAAATTGCGAGAAGAGAGAAGAAGTGGTGGCATAATAGTGTATTTCCATAAAAGTGTTACGTTCTTAGATAGTGAAACCAACACAAACTCATTCGAGTGTATAAGTGGCGAACTGTCTTTGCCGTGTGGCTATATACAAAACGTATGTATGCCATATAATGTCCCCCTAACCTAACGTAGGTGCATTTATTGGTGAGTGGTCCAGTTTATTATCAAAACCCGTTGTCACTAGCACTGGAGGTCGAAGTTGCACCACGTCCCTAAGGAATTACCCACCGCTACCACGTAACCCCTGGGCGGTGCTAAAAGTGCAACAACCTGGCGACGGCGACGGCGAAGATCTCAAGGTTCTAAATACACTGATAAAAATAGTGTATTTAATTGCCATACAATAAAAAATAACTAGCAGAACCCAAGGTCCTTTAGATGAGCTGGACGAATTCCATCTAATCCCACGGCTGACCCACTATGGAACGCCCTTAATGCTCGGACTCGGACCACGTCCTTCAATTTTACCACTACAGCTTGAAAGGACCGGATCGGCTCTCGACGGAAAGTTAACGTAACGGAAATATGTTTATAACGTAATTACAAACATATTTCCAGACTCGTTAACTTGAATACATATGGATTCAAAGTGTGCAATTGACCGGTGGTGGTTGACAAAACTTTCCGACTACGTTAAAGGCCGTTGCGTTCCAATTTGTTCCTGACAACTTACGACAGAATTTCAACCCCTAAACAACATTTTCTTTTTCGTAGTTTCACTCTTAATAACTTCTAAAGTATTTGTTTGGTATTGCTACCAACTGAAATGATGACCACGACTACGTCACAGGCATGTCATAGTGTCATGACGCTTTTGTGTTAATACTGTACTTTAATATTCTAACTAGTTAATAAGGTACCTATGTTTGGTAAATGAATAAATTGAAATTGAAGCATAACAACATGCAGCCATTCCTCTCTGACAGCCACTTTCCTTCCTAAACAGCCCCGCTATTCTGTAACTTGTTAACTGTTAACCTCACCTTGCCGTTCACACAAAATTATATCTTGACGCCGCGATTCCTAGTAACTAAGCCTAATCAGGGCTGTTATTTGCAAAGCGCCTCACCTCAACTCTCCACGGCTAACGAATCTAGACCTCTGATTACACATAGTTACTACGCATCCGGTGTTATGATATATTTATGGGTGAACGGTGAGGTCAGCTTAGAACAATTTACAGAATAGCGGGGCAGGGCTGTTATTCTTTACGCGCTCATGCGCCTCACTCCACCCGTCACGCCTAACGAAACTAGACCTCTACTCGTAACTACGTGAGGTGAGGCACATTAGCGGATTTCGAATAAGTAATAGCCCAGCATACCTACTCGTACGTAAAAACAAACATTTTTAAAAACGCTATTAGCCAGTATAAGTTACATTAAAAGCTCTGAGTGCCGGCGCTCCCCTTAGGTGGCCAAACCCATTACGTTTTGTGAGTTGGCATGTGGAGAGCAATACTAGGATAAATGTATCTAACTAACGCATAACCTACTATAGATGGAGATGTTTACAGAAAAACTGAAATATCCCCACAAGCCAAGTCGAATCCGAGTAACGAGTACCAATAATCGACAGTTTAAGAAGGTGTATTTTTCACGAGCATTTTTTTTTTTTTTCAATTCGTACTTTTTGTCTACTGCATGTTTAAAAATTTATAAAACAAAACCGGACATGTGCGAGTTTGACTCGCGAGGTGAGGGTTACGTAAAATATTGAGAATTTTCCCGTTACTTTGAATACTCAAACTTCTTATAGGTTTTTCTGTAATCTTTAGGCAAGGATCTATTTTCCGTATTTTTTTCAGAATTTTAAGCCTAGTAGTTTCGGAGATAAGGGCGGGGGAATGGTCAATTTTCGTATTTTTTGCTAAATTACTTCAAATCTGTTAAACTAAAATTATAATAAACAAAATCTGAGATGCTTACAACAACCCCTTTCAGTGTGATATGTCACGCAATACAGTTTGGGATTTTTTTTTTATTATCTTCCAATATATCCCCCAAAAGTGGCCCCCTTGTTCAGAATTCATTAATTTACTTAACGCGTCCATCTTTGGGTCACCAATTTACAAATGTGTACCAAATTTCAACTCAATCGGTCCAGTAGTTTCGGAGCAAATCGGCTGTGACAGACGGATAGACAGACAACCGAGTGATCCTATAAGGGTTCCGTTTTTTCCTTTTGAGGTACCGGAACCCTATAAGAAGTTTGAGTATTCAAAGTAACGGGAAAATTCTCAATATTTTTGTGTACGGAACCCTCACCACGCGAGTTGAACTCGCACTTGTCCGGTTTTTTTTTATAAATTTTTAATCATGCAGTAGACAAAATGTACGAATTGAAAAAAAAAAATTTAGTGCTCGTGAAAAATACACTTCTATTAGGAAGTTATGGAATGATTGGTAGCAAGTTAATCTACTATCATCAAAGATTTGTGATATTTAAGACTATGACAAAACACTGGGTAAAGATCATCACTGGCCAAATAAAGTAATGATCTTTACCCAGTGTCGCAAATATGTAATAATGATTATTTATGATTATGATTATTTATTTATGTAACATTTCTTTTTTATGATTTTAATTTTTTTATAATTTCAGTCAAAATGTAAAAAATATGGGTTCTACCTGAAATAAATCAATTTTATTTTATTTTATTTATTTTTATTTAAGGTATTAATTACTGATTAGTACCTATTAAAAACCCATTCTACGTCATTTTCGACAAATTTTTTAAAATGCATATCACTTGGAAACTAAAATCCTCAAAGTGGTCCCTTTTTCTAGACACAGTCATAATTATGTAGGTATATTAGTAGTATAATTGAAAAAAAAATTGCGATTAGAGACTTTGTATGAAAAATGTTCTATACTCGCTCTAGCAACAGAATAGTTATTTACGATACAAGTACAGAAATTCGCACGTGTATCGTACAACGTTTTACAGTAGGTACATATGGCTCTTTAACGTTTCAACATATACACGGAAAGTGCTCATTTCCGCACTCGTGCGGAAAACTAACACCATGTTCAAACTAGTTTACAGTACACATGGTGTTACTTTTCCGCACTAGTGCGCAAATGAGCACTTTCCGTGCATATGTTGAAACTTTAAAGAGCCATATGTACTGTAAAACGTTGTACGATACACGTGCGAATAGGTAATTCGCAACTCGTGTCGATTTAAAACACTCCCTTCGGTCGTGTGTTAATTTATCACCACTCGTTGCGAATTTCCTATTTTCTGCACTTGTATCGTAAATAACTATTACAACCTAGTTATGGCGGATCTCATCGTGTATACAAAATTTCATTTTATTCTAGCATCTCGTTTTAAAATGAAAACCAAACTACGTTCGTATGGAGAGTCGAAAGTCCTGGCGACCTTTAACAATTTATCATATTTTTAACCCCCGACGCAAAAAGAGGGGTGTTATAAGTTTGACGTGTCTGTGTGTCTGTATTTCTGTGTGTCTGTCTGTGGCATCGTAGCTCCGGAACGAATGGACCGATATTAACGCGGTTTTTTTTGTCTAAAAGCTGACGTGATCGAGATGGTTCTTAGCTACATCTTAACAAAATCGGTTCATCGGTTTTTGAGATATTGAACTTAATGAAAAGGTCGGGGGTTTTTCAATTTTTCTAGTTGTAGTTATAAATTGATGTACTGGGTCTTCATACACCCGACTATGCATTAAAAATGCTCCAATCAGGGATCGGATACCGGTATTTTCACCATACAAAAATACCGGTTTTATTTCGTTCAATTTCGTTCTTTGGTTTATAATATCATTTTTGATCAGGCTGTCTAATAATACGAAAATGTTACCTAAATACATGATAGAGTCCTACATTAACAGCCTAAAATACTTCAAAATATTAGACTACTTCGGGGACTTTTGAAAAATCCAGTTCCGATCCCTGGCTCCAATATTAAGCAAGTTAATATCCCGGCTTGCCAACTTAGTAATGAACAAGAGAACCGGACTTAAGGAGGCATGTTTCCTCTCATCGTTGTATGGCTTATTTCTGCCGAGAATTGTTTAACGCTAATTTAGTATTCAAAATTGATCCCTAATCATAGGGAATCGGCTTATTATGATTTTATGACATAATTTATATCGCTATATTGTTTACGAGTATGTAACACAACAAATATTATGATAAGTGTGGCACGAATTTTGCTATTAATTATACATGTAGATACGGTCCACATTGAAGATCACAGCAATGAAGTACCTACAAGTAGAGTAGAAAAGTCTTCTAGTAGGCACAAGAATTATCGAGCATACCATGGGGC
This sequence comes from Epinotia nisella, assembly GCA_932294315.1. Classification (NCBI taxonomy): domain Eukaryota; kingdom Metazoa; phylum Arthropoda; class Insecta; order Lepidoptera; family Tortricidae; genus Epinotia; species Epinotia nisella. Next base: position 15,454,319 of record OW028680.1, read on the forward strand.
TAGTTTGATTTGTATAAGGTCCTCCAAAAATAACAATAACTGTACATTATAGTGGGTAGGTACCTACCTCCTTGTGTGGTAAATGCAAAGATCATAGATTGAGTAGAAAAAAATAGGTTATTGTAAGTAAGTTGTAGAAACAAAAATAGCCAATTATTTTTTGCTTTTTAGAGTTCCGTACCTCAAAAGGAAAAAAACCGGACAAGTGCGAGTTCAACACGCGTGGTGAGGGTTCCGTATATACGTAATACACAAAAACATTGAGAATTTTCCACTTACACTTCTTATAGGTTTTCCTGTACTATTTAGGCAAGGAACTATTTTCCATATTTTTTTTAGAATTTTAAGCCTAGTAGTTTCGGAGATAAGACTCCCCCCCCCCCCTTATCTCCGAAATTACTAGGCTTTTGAGGTACGGAACCCTAAAAACGGAACCCTTTTAGGATCACTCGTGCGTCCGTCTGTCCGTCTGTCACAGCCGATTTGCTCCGAAACTACTGGACCGATTGACTTGAAATTTGGAAAACATATAATTATATAAATTGGTGAACCAAAGATGGACGCGTAAAGTAAATTAATGAATTCTGAACAAGGGAGACACTTTTCAGGGGTTAACTGGAAAATTAAAAAAGAAACGCAAACTGTATTGTGTGACAAATCAAATAAAAGGGGCTGTTGTAAGCATCTCAGATATATATTTTTTATAAGTTTGGCAGAAACTACTAGGCTTAAAATTCTGAAAAAAATATGGAAAATAGTTTCTTGCCTAAAGATTACAGAAAAACCTATCAGAAATTTGAGTATTCAAAGTAACGGGAGAATTCTCAATATGTTTGTGTATTATATACGGAACCCTCACCACGTGAGTTGAACTCGCACTTGTCCGGTTTCATTTAGTGTATTTTTTGTTTGAAGTCGGTTCTTTTTTTCGTACCTACTTTTTTAGTGAATAGGTCAATAATTTATTCACAAAAAAGCGTTAAAATGGGTAGACCTACAAAACCCGCTGCTCGAACGAGGCGGCGACGTGTAAATGAGAATAGTACGGAGAAGCAAAAACGCCAATCACAAAACAGAACCTCTACATCTAAGGAATAATGAACAGCGCGAAAAGCGATTTTCACAGATGAGAGGAATAATAAGAGAATGAGTTGTGAAACTACTGGAATGCGCGCCCACCGTCTCAGTTTAATCCACGATCGCCTATCCAAAAAAGAGAAAAGCAGCATGCCCGCCGTATGTCTTTGATGCGCGAACGCCTATCTAATGAGACGAAAGAGCAGCGTACCACCGTCTCTGTTTGTTGCGCGATTCCCACATTTCCTTTCCACCTTACCACATGAACTGCTTTCCGAGGATAAATACGTCGATTATTACAGACGAAAACCATATCACTGTATGTGGGCCGATAATATTTGAGGAGTTCCGTCGAATTGGCACACTTGACATTTAGCACTAAATACTTCATTAGTCTATTTCAACGGAATAATATCAGAATTATGTATCGAAATTTTACAGTTTTAAGTATAAACCACCCTCTAGTAGTAGTGACTTCCATAAGATCTGTGGTTATTGGCTTTCAGCTGTTAAACGTTGTTTTATTTTAATACTTACACTTGCCCTCTGAGTTGTCCCACATTATTGAAGATGGGTTCCGTAAGGACTGACTCATCAGGGCTAACCAAATATTCTGGACAAGTATTTTGCAATTAGAATACCTACATTGAATAGCTTTTGGAAACCATACATTTAAGGCTGGTGAGTTAAATAGTAGATAGTATGACAAGGGGCTAAAATAAGCCATATCACCACGAGATGGATATTTCGAGGGGTAATATGGCTTTTATACACTCTACTTTTCACTTCGACTGCGAGAAAATAGTAAAACAAAGATTATCCATCCACAATCAATAACAAATTCACTGCGAAGAGATTGTTCAATTTAGCGTTTGGACGCGCTATTAACGGTCAGAGGAGTTTTCTTTTTTAATGATTTGGAATTAGGGACTAAAAAACACCTGATGTTTGATTGGTCGATTTTAATATGTAGCTGTATTCTGGTTGGTTGATAGCAAAGAGAAATGTTTTTTTGAAAGAGTTGTGATTGGTGGATTTAAATGATTTGGAATTAGGGACTAAAAACACCTGATGTTCGATTGGTCGATTTTAATATGTAGCTGTATTCTAGTTGGTTGATAGCAAAATTAAATGTTTTTTGAAAGAGTTGTGATGGTGAAGTGTTTTGATCGGTCAAATAAAATGTGTTAAAAATCATAAATATGTATACATATTTTCCCTAGGGGCTACATGTACTACTTTAGCCCCGCTTATTAAGCCTAATATGACACACTTTTCGAGCATGAGATGTGAAATAGTAGATTGTATGACAAGGGGCTAAAATAAGCCATATTACCACGAGATGGATATTTTCCCGAGTGAAGCGAGGGAAAATATTTCGAGGGGTAATATGGCTTTTAGACCCGAGTTATACACTCTACTTTTCACTTCGACTGCGAGAAAATAGTAAAACAAAGATTATCCATCCACAATCAATAATAAATTCCACGGCGCAAAGATTATTCGATTTGGCGGCATACTTTTTTAATAAACATGCTTCGACACAGATACAAAATATTGGCACCACGAATAATCGCCTCTGAGGTGTCCAATACACGGTGAAGTATTATCTATCACTCGATCCCCGCGCTGTCTCTTTCTCATTGCATGTTATAGAAAGAGACAACTATGGTGGATCATCAGTATTTAATTACCGTGTATTGGCCGGCTGACCGACTACAGGCGCGTCGTTGACGGCCAGAGGCGTTTTTGTTTTAATAATTATTGTGAGTTAGGGACCAAAAAACACCTGATATTTAAATTAATTCTGGTTTCTGATTGGTTGTTTTTAATATTCGCTGTAATCTGGTTAGTTGATAGCAAATACAAATGCTTTTTAAAGAGTGGTGATTGGTGGATTTAATGCAGCGATGTGTTTTGATTGGTCAAATTAAATGTTTTAGAAATCATAAATATTTATACATATTTTCCCTAGGGGCTACATGTATGACTTTAGCCCCGCTTGCTAAGCCTAATATGACACACTTTTCGAGCATGAGAAGTGAAAAAGTAATTTTAAGCTAAGTATTAACCGAAAATGAGACGTAATACGTTTTGTACGGATTGGCGAAGACAAGCACATGACCGAGACCAGGGGCGGGAAAAGGTGAGGCCTTTGCCCAGCAATGGCATAATGTAGGCTAATTAAAAAACCGGCCAAGTGCGAGTCGGACTCGCGCACGAAGGGTTCCGTACCATTATCTATAAAAACGGCAAAAAAATCATGTCTGTTGTATGGGAGCCCCAGTCCGACAAGCACTTGGCCGGTTTTTTAGTATAAGTTGTTATAGCGGCAACAGAAATACATAATCTGTGAAAATTTCAACTCTCTAGCTATCACGGTTCTTGAGATACAGCCTGGTGACGGACAGACGGACGGACGGACGGACGGACGGACAGTGAAGTCTTAGTAATAGGATCCCGTTTTCACCCTTTGGGTACGGAACCCTAAAAAGGTCAGTATTAAGTAACATTAAATATTTTATTAACTGCACCCATTATGATTTTAGCCCATAAGAATTTTAAATAGAAAATTAGAAATGAGATATAAGCATAGAGCAAATTAAGTTCAACGACCCTAATAGGTAGATATACTTCGCAAATAACAACAATATTGAAGCCGGAGTTAATGACTTAAAGTTTTGAACATTAAAGGGTTACATGAGAGTTTAACAGCTCTTTACCGTACATACACCTACCGATCGTAACTGTAAATACGCCGAAGCTATAAAACTTTTGTGAACAAATAAATTTGGACGATGTGAAGCCACACGGCTATACTCGTAATGTATGTGCTACCGGCCAAACCCGATTTCAGGACAAATTAGTTTTGCCTAGGATAAACTAGTTCTTCCTATACGCGATAGGATTAACTAATTGCATAGCCTAGTCCAAACTAATCTGTCCTAAGCCCGGTAGGATTAACCGGTTTAGCGTAGCCCAAACCAATCCAAAACCCGAACCAGCGCACCCCACTTCCACGTGGTCTTGTCTGTCCTACCCGTAGAGTGTATATAAAAGCCTGCGGAGCCAGAAGTTTCTGGCGGGAGCCCGGGCGGAGGGCGGGAGACTGCGTCCCAGAAACGAAAGCGGGGCTCCGTCGACTTCTTGGCAGATATTTTTATATTTTAAACTGGTTAATCCTATCGGGCTTAGGACAAATTAATTTGGACTAGGCTATAGGTACTAGTTAATCCTATCGCGTATAGGAAGAACTAGTTTATCCTAGGCAAAACTAGTTTGTCCTGAAATCGGGTTTGGCCGGTAACATCTGCACTCTTAACAACAAAAAAACGACTCTCAAATAAAACACGCCATTTGGTGTTTACATTTCCGTAAAAATTAAGTAAGTCCTCCTTAATGTCAACGCATTAGGTAGGTATTACGTTTTCGGGTAATACTTAGAAATAACTTTGTGTGTCGTCGTGCGATGCCAGTAAAACAGCAACATTATATTGAGATTAGCTAAACGGTAATCAGGTAAGTATAGTGAATGAACTATTTAAAACACTGGCCATGTGAAATTCAATCTTATGCTATATGCTTATGCTATAAAGAATTTGACAAAGTATATTTTTCATTACATTTCATTTAAAAAGAAAGAAAAGAAAAGAAGATATTTATTCACTACACAAAAGACACACAGAGATTTTATTAGAGATTTATTAATTTGTAAAGCCATGTACATTCTAATTAAGGTGTTACATTCAGTATTCAGGTCAGACCATGACGCCCTGTAAGGGCACACAAAACTTAATACTAACATGCATAAGATAACAACATTAATATCATTTTTGCATTAATACCATATTCATACATGTTTATTATAAGTCTCACTTTCATTTCTTATTATTTTTACAATGCTTTAGTAATATAATAATTTAATAATAGTAACAGATTCATTTATGTAGGTAATAATATTTTTTTCATCACACTTGCTCGAAAATGGTGTTATTATACGCAAGCGTACTGAGCTGTAATGGGCTATATTACGCCCATGGGCGTTATGGTTTTTTTTTTAAATAATAGAACCCTCTGATTGGCTTAAGCAAATCTGGTTGCTGTGTGATTGGTTGAATAAAAAAATCTAGTTGGTCACGACGCCCCGCCCCGCAAGAATACTGCTCTGTGATTGGTTGAAATATTGAACTGCGCGCTCTACTAGCACTGATCTGGAAGTGAAGTTGTCAATTTTTGATTGGTGCTGCTGTATGAAACATACATTTTTCTGTCTTTTGTTGTTATTTATTTCCTCGCAAATGTGATGAAAAACATTGTGTATAACACGGGCGTAAGAATATTGCAAACTCGAGTCATCAAAAGCCCTCCGCCTTCGGCGTCGGGCTTCTGATACACTCTCGTTAGCAATATTCCACTTACGGCCCTCGTTAAACAATGTACTATTCTTATATTCTTAAGAATAGGTCTGTGTATCTGTCTGTGGTATCGTAGCTCCCAAACGGATGGACCGATTTGAATGTGGTTTTTTGTGTCATAGATAATTTTAACCGGAGTGTTCTTAGCCATGTGTCATCAAACTCGGTTCTGCCGTTTCTGAGATATTGATCTTTGACTATGTACCGTGAAACAGGCATAGCCTAGTGTTAGCCTAACTACTGGATGCTAAGAGGAATGAATTTAATCATACGACAATTGTTACGAATAAAGAATATCCGATCAGTTACTTATTTTGATATCGAACCTAGTTGCTATGTAGATTTGATATTATTAGTTGGTAGGAAAAGTAGTCCATTCAAAAAGCAACTCTATCGACCAACGAATAGGTTTTCAATCACAATAATGGAGTCAGAAATATTATATTAACAAATAAACGGAACGTATTCGCACGCATTTTGAGCGCTAGCCAATCACAGCGTAGCTCGCCATTGTAGCCGCGGGATTCGACCAATCACAGAGCGAATAGGAGGATAAAAATGACAAAAATCATAGAAAGGAGGAAAGGGATATAGAGGATGAAAAGGACAGACATCTCAGAAATGATAATGAGGAGGAAAGAGATAGAAATCATAAAAAGGACGGCTGCATAAATAGGGAGACGACATTAGGCGCGAGGCTTTTTGCATTTGATACTCGGACTGATTGGGTCTCCTGGCTGTGACTTTAAAGTTTATTTAGTGGGTGTTTTGTTCTATAAATTAGTGTTTTGTTGTTGGGAATCGCTTTAAAAATTAGTGTTTATTTTTGTGGGGCTTTTAACAGGCCTAGGAATGTGACTTGTCATTGTGGAGAGAAATAATTCCATAATGTAGAGTTATGGTACTAGGTACTGGAATAGTGTTTCGAGTAGTTTAATATTTTTACTATCACATAAGCCAGATCCCAGTCTAGGTAAACACCATAAACAGTTTGCCTAACACCTTGATCTCACCCAACGGTGCCAAACGAGGTTAAGGTGGAGTTTGAGTGCGTAATCAGATTAGACGAGGGGATCTGATGTCTCTTTTTTATCGACCAAGAGGCAGCCACCACTCTCTCACGTTGCTCGAGATTCCTCGACGTTCTAAGGCATGGCCAGTACTTGGCATAGAGGGATACCTCGCTTGCCGAAGTCCTGTTGTACTCGAGAAGCGGGCAGTATTAAATACACATATATATAACCTCTATAACATAATAGGGCGTCATACTCTCTGCCACCCTGTCCTCGGACGCGGAGGGGGGTGACAAATACACAGGCTGTCAGGTTGCCATACATCAGTTTAGCCGGCTGAATTAATTACAGATAGAATAGGGCATACATTCTCATCTTTTAAACTGAGGTAAGGTTTAAAAATGAGCAGAGTAGGAAAATATCGGGATAGGATAGGGTAGAATCATACACACATTAGGGGAAGATAGGTTTAGGGGTGGTAGGACGACAGGGTTAATTTTATTCGTCATGAGTGGATAAATTTATGATTGGTCATATCTTAAAAGAGAAGTGTAGAGTTTGTGCGGTTGAATGTGATATTTTTACGTGGTAACGTAATTTCACCTTTATTTTCATTGACTAAGGAAACAGTTTCGTTTCGGAGAAGGAAACAAAACTGTTATAGGGACCAGTGATAGGCTGAGCAAGTCGCTGTTGATCGTAGTTACGGGCAGCATAATACCCATATAACTACCAGCTATTTCATACATAATTATCTTAAGAATATTGCACGTTCAACTACATTAGATTCGGCGTTATAATATATAAGGCTTAGGTAAATGAATTGCTTATATAATTACATTTTTACGCAGTAATATTAAAGTGAGAGGTCTGATAAGTTTGTTTCGGTATTTTCTTCTTACTCAGACCGTTAAGTACGAAATACTGGTAGATTCGTTCGTAGAGTCTTAAACTCTTTAGGTAACTAGGTAGGTAAAGTTGGTTAGGCCATTCTATCCCCATCCGAAGCAAGAGAGTAGCATGTGTGAGTAAAGATTACTACACAACCCGTCGTTTACAACTTTATTCTAAAATATGAGTACATAGGTTAGTTAGAATGCTATAAATATAAAAAAATGGATTTTATGATATAAAATCCAAAAGCTACGATCTTGCTTACACGAATGGATAATAGTTCGGTAGGGGACTTTCACAAAAACAATAAAAATATTTTAATATTCATACAATTAAGTTCTTATTTGTTGGTCTAGGTTTCAGTAGGACGCAGTAGGGTTAGGAATAGAAGAGTCTGAATCCAGATTTGCTACACATTAAAGACTTAGGGTTATTCGGTTCACAACGTATTAGACGATCATTTGGCCAATCAATTAATTAATTAGTTATTATTAAGTGATTAAAATCGTTAATTCGGTTAATTAATGATAGGTTAAGGGGTATTGAATTGGGGAGGGTACATTTTGGTGACGTTACCAGGGATAAGTAGCCTTATGGCTACATTTTGCTGTCTGTGAGATGGAGTGTGTGCAATATCTGGATCTAGACTCTTCTCGTTAGTAAATCAAACCAACAAATATTATGATTTATTGTTAGGAACATAGGTGTTGTTTATGATATTTAATGCCATTAAAATATTAGTGAGGGTTTTCTTGAGTGACATGGGTGTCCATGGGTTGCGTTTGCTTCATTCATTCATTAACATCAGGACCGGACCATATGTATCATTGCCATGACATAGCAAAAATGGAATTTTCATTTTTCTGCCATTATGTTTTACATCTGGAAATAAAATGAAAATAACATGTTAATGAAAAATGTCTGTCTACTTACATAATAGTACATTTAGAATAATATCTATAAGAATGCAGTGCAGTTCTGTAGAATTGGGGGCGCAGTTCTGTATTGTATGAAATGAATGTGAACAATTTCCAGTTAATAGCTTTTAATAGAATGTTGAGGAATGTTTTATGTAAGGTTAGACATTTATAAATAGGACAAAAATAGCCTTACAAATAAATAAAAGAATAAAAATCATCAAATTTTGGGGGCGCTTCGGGAAAACTGTCTAGTTTTAACTGTCATGACCATGCCTGATCAAACATGTAGGCAATACATTTGCTTGCCAGCATCAAGAATAATATAAATGAAACACTATGTTACTACATAGTAAGATATTGAGATCATAGTCACAAATATTTCATAAAAACAGATATATGTTAAATTATTCATTACCTAAGGAACTGCTCAGCTGTTTAGTATCGCATTCATTTTGTCCACATCTGCATTGGTTTTGCTTCAAGCAGCGGTCATATTGCCAAATTTGCCAGTAGATGAATTCAAGATGTGATCGTTTTGTAAGACATTGTTTCGACAGGATCTGTGGAAAAGTTATCTTATTATTAGACCTTTTATCAATGATAAGAGTAGTGAGTCGCTAGCCTAGAAGTAGTGATAGGTGATACCTAGATTATTGATACATATGACTATTAGTCATGTAATTGCTTAAGGCACATACTTTTAGGTTATTTGGTTGTAATACGAATATCATCCGAGGATTCTAAGGAGATACGAGTAGTTTCATTCATAGGGAAAGTTGCTATATAACTATGAAACATTGTGGGTTTTGACAAAAGGATTTAAGTAAGTCGCTTACCTTATGGACGATGTAGATAAATGCTATGCATCATGTATCACATATGCGACAATCGCGTTCGTTGAACAATTGGTCCATTGTAGGGTTTTGCGTCAGTTTGTTCAATCAAACATAGCGTGATTTCACGTGTATACTTATTTATAGTTAATGAGTACGAAGAGAAACTGCAAAATAAACTAGCGTCTGAATAGCGTTCTGTCAAAACAAAACCGCCGTCCGTTAAGATTTTATGCACAGAATAGTGCAATACCATGATTGTAAAGGGGCCCTTAAATGGCATGTCAATTAATTTATAGTATAAAAAAAGGGTACTTTTAGTAATCAAATAAATAAATGGGGAAATTTTGATGAAATTAATTTTAAATTTAGAAAAATTTAGTGTGTTATTAATTACTCAGTTCATTCAAGGGCTTGAACGTGTCTGGGGGTTTTAAATGGATCATAGCGACATCTATGTCAACACATTTGCAACTTATTGATTTGCAAATATCGCCTTCGATTTTTAGTAGTCTTGTTTTAAAGATTCTTTCATACTTACAATGCCGCAACATACATTTATGGGTAAAGGAGAGTGGTTAGCTAATTTTTAAGGGGTCTATTACGCCATTACTTCATTATAAGAGCATACAGATAGCTTTGTTTTGAGGGATGCAAAGAGATAACTAGAAATTTGTAAGAATGAAGGCATAATGAAGGATAAAGACTTTATGCAAAGTATTCTATGTTCTGGTTCGAACCCAGACGAAATAAGGCTTACTAACAATGACAGAACGAGGAAATGAGGAAAGGCAAAGGCGAAGTAAATTTTATTATCATACAGAAGTCTGATAGCATGCATACATTAGTACATTATTCACAGGCTTATATTTTATTAATTAAAATGACTAAGAATAACAAACATACGTTATATAAGTGAACTTTTATCAAGAGCTCGCATCTCATAATACAAACATCACAGCCATTTGAAAGACTCATTATGTTATAGGTCAAAAAAAAAAAAGCTTGTTTGGGATATTTTAGTAAAAAGTTAACTAGTTAACAATTACTAGTACATGATATAGTTTATGACCTCATTATGGTTATTTTAGAAATATATATATAAGAAGACAATTGTATCACACAAGCCTACAGTACAATATGATGAGAAAAGGTTTAGATTAAAAAGCAGAAAAAAGGAAATTAAAGTTTGTTATCAGAGGCTGACTGGAATAGTTAATACATAGCTTCAACAATTCTATTTGCTAAGTCAGGTTCAAATAGTTCCATGAGATTGGATATTTTAGAAGAAGCCTGAAGGAATATAAGTCACACAGAGAGTGCAAGTCAAGCATTACTTTCAGTAAAGAAAAGGTCGCCGAAGCGAGAGTCTTCTTGAAGGATCTCATGAAAATAGATGACAGTTTCTTGTTGAACCGGTGCAGGATGATGTTCTTTTTCACATGCTGGTTCAAGAGCTTCACGGGTGTATGGTAGGGTAGACGTTTCATCACGGTGTCGTGCAGGCGTTTCTGAAAAACATAGATATAGATATTACTTTACATATGATAAAATAAGCTTTAACAAAAGGTATTGAAATTGTAAACTATGGGATCATTTGGAATCATAAGAACTTTCTTGTAGGTAATTTTATTATCCATTCAGAAAACGATTAGGATCATCATCATCATCAAAAATCTTTAGAAAAGATAGTGAAATTTAGTGTTAAATTATATCATCATCATAATCAACTATACACAGAGACAGTAAGAATATATGTATACCGATTAGGTTGTTCGATATAAATAGTTTACTGACCTTAACAACATAGCAGTAAGCTAAGCTTTACAATGACATAAATGTCATTTAGTTGAGACGGAGCGTGAATTGTTTGCCAGGGCCGATTCCAGTTCGCTATATCCTTATGGTAGGGCTTCACAAAAGACTCTCAGGATGTCTGCGTGGTTAAATGATAATCAGCTTCTGGAAACAGAGAACACAAGGAGCCAATTATTTAGTTGACAGCATAAGAATGTATAATAACTGAAGAAATAATAAGTGGCTAGGACTATATAACAAAAAGAAAAAAAATGCCTGGCATAATGTGCTTACAGGGGTGAATTTTGTTGATGTTGTGCGCTTTTGCTCACAGACATTTGTCAGGCGCTGCAGTTTTACATTATAATTATTTATGGGTGCTTATATAATAGGAATCCATATTAGCGTGCCGATTGGATAGGAACAATGCAACATACATGAAAGGAGGCCTGTGCCCAGCGATGGGACATATTATATAGATTGATTTATTATTGAACCAAAGTTCATTCACATACATACCTACAGATGAAAGAAAACAATGATGTCCTGCGTATAACAATGATGCCCTGAGTTTTGTTAGGCATATGAGGAGCCAGGCACTTACTGATGTCGATACCATGTCGACATATACAGGACTTTATTAACAATTTAATGAGATGAAGAGTATGCCGAGTAGGAGCGGATCTTGCTCAAGTTATGAAACGCGCATAGTTGTTTAATTACATCAATGATAACATTATGAAGAAGTAATGCATATAATTACCTTTTATATTACATCACATTAGAAGAACGGCAAAGTCAAGTGAATAATCCTGCAAGCCGGGGGCTCATTGTGGCAGTGTCAGCATCTTGCTTCTTCCAAACAACTGAAAAATGAAACAAATAGAAGGTTAATGTCGAGCGGGGACATCAAGAGCATTAAGTTGTATTTATGATAGCAGATACAAGATGTTATTTTTAGTAAAATGGAAATATATTTTGACAATTCGGACGCATAGCAAAATATTCACACTAAAAATTTAATTGAAATGATAGAATGATTTAAGATATATATACATCTATGGGTCTACCATATGTACTTACAATTAGAATCATCCATATGTTTCATTGGAAAGAAATATGTCAGTTTTGACTGGAACCAGTAGCGTCAGAAGGAGATTTCTCTTGGGCATCTTTGAACAATATATCCAGTTTCATTGTCAAGTCGTCGATTGAAAAAGCAAGTTCGCCATTATATTCCTGAGGACCATGAGAAGAAATTATGACATAAACATAATGGAAAAGCGAAATGAAACATTTTAGTTATTTTTAAGAGTGGATTGAATCAGGATGAATAATCATTTCAATAAGGAATAGTCAAGTGTTATATTACAATATGTTAATTACAGTTTACTTAGTTATTAATTATCAGTAAGAAAAGAACTTAGTCTAAAATAGGGAAAACCATTTCGTAGGTTATAATTAGTAAGTAAATACAGCAATCACTAAAGTTGGATCTTATGGAACTATTTCCCATAACATTGACAGGTTTCATGGCACTTTAACGTTTAAAATGCTTATAAGGGCAATGAGTTCAGGCGACGTGAAGTTTGACTATAATAATATTAATAATGCAATGTGAAGGAACATAGATTATACATACCTTAGAGAAAAATCATCCATATATGTAGCAAATAGCAGTTTCATATTGCTGTATTTATTTCGTTTGACACGCACTTCGAAGATTAAGTAGTAACTTCGATCGATCGATCAAGGTTATGGGAGGCCGAGCCACGACCAGGGGTCTGACAGCTTTAGTTCCAAATTTTGGATAGTAGCGCTGTAGTCACACCAACTTTATCTAATCTGTGATCTGGTTGCTGTCAAAGTGAAAAATTTAAATTTGACAATTCGCCACTTGTTTTGTAAACTTCGAGTTGAGCGCCGGTTATCTTGTGTCCTCCTCCCTTCTTGGTTGAGTTGAGTTCCCTGAGAAGCCACCCTCCTCTGTTTGCAATACAATTCTTCACTTCTTACCGTTTTACGTGTGTGTAGTGATTGTGGGATATATTCCACCTGGTCCCATGGCACCATTAAAGTGTTGTGTTATCGGTTGTGGTTCCACAAGTACCACGCAGAGACTATTCTGCATGCCTATGAACGACAAGTTACGTAGTTTGTGGATGTCGTTTCTTGTCCCTGTGAACTCATATTTACTAGGACTGACAAAAGCCCAGTTAGTGTCAAAACGTGTGTGCCGAAGACATTTTGACGAAACGCAGTTTGATTCTGCAGGTGTAAGAATTCGCTATTCTTATCCTTGCCTATTCACGGAAAAGGAAATTTTCCATGGTGTGCCCCTCTCTTCAGAAGGTACGTTATTATGTGATATAATAGTAAATGCCTTATATATTAGTTATGACCATGGTATTTAAGAAAAAAGTTAGAATTGCAGTTCATCCTTAATGTGCTTTTCTTTTCAGTGGGGAATTGTCACTAGTAACTAAATGCAATCATCATTTTCAAGTCGATATTGAAGTTCAGATTTACTTGTTCCATAGTTTATTCTGTAGATGGAAGTTTAATTTGTTAAATATGTAAATTCCCTCATTACGCATAGGTGGATATAAAAAATTCTAGTACTTATTCAAGTTTAGCTTTGCAAGCATGGTATTTATTTTCTTCCCTTAGCATGCAAGTGCCTTAGTGTTTATATTGATTAATTTAAATTTCAGAGAACAATGTTCTTAGTGAACATAATTACTGTTCCAACCAAGAGCAGGAAGATGACAATCAACTGCTAGAACCAACTGTGCTCATGGGCATGCAAGGTATGTTGAGAAATCTCTTTATGCCCCCATATTGTGTCTATCAACAACATAAAGCATATGATCCTATCACATTTGCATGTGATTGAAAGATCTTTATCTAACTTAAATTAAATAACATTTTATAGTAGGTGGGCAGAAAGGACAATAAAGTTTATAATATGTTGCTAAATATACATTGCGAATAAAAAAATCCTTCTGGTTAGTTTGACTTTGAAGGCTTTTCCCTGAAGTGACCCGATGTCCATGGGTAAATGATTGTTAAAATGCATTTTTTTCTAAACTCAGGTATGAACCCTGAGTTTAGAAAAAAATGCATTTTAATTATATATTTTAATTTATACTTTATTACAATAATTTGATGATTTACTATCCATTTAGCAACACTATGTTATCAATTTTAACATGAGTCATCATGCCTATTGTACATACTTCGGCGTGAAAAGGGATTGTCAGCCTCATATCGCTATCCTAAGTCTAGATTTACCGGGCCTCTGCAGTAATGTACTATGTATTATAAAATTACTTTGCAGGAGATGTTCACCTACAAGAACATCTATATACATTTCCTGTAACAAATCAACCAGCTATGTCAACAAAACCGAACACCCAGGGTGAGTGTTCAATTTGTATCTATAGCCACTGTGACATGTACTATACACATCATACTAACACTAGTAATAAGTTTCAATATTTACTAACCATTTTATGGACTTTAGTCTTAATTAAATGATTTTTATTTTATATTATTTATTTATTTATACAAATATATTAAAGAGGAAAAGTCTGTGGGGTATACTCCTTAACAACTGGTTCCATTTCAAAACTTATTTCACCAGGCTATATTTTATCCCACGCTTCATGTATATAATACGTGGGCGGAGCCGCACTGGTAGCTAGTCGATACTATCTACACTAATTTTATAAGGAGGAAAAGTTTGTTAGATTGTATCACTTTGTAAGTTTGAATATGTGTATCTAGGGAGTAATCTCCGGAACCACTTATCCAATTTCAAAAATTGTTTTCACACCTGCTATTCAGAAAAAGCAATTGTTGGGATATGAATTTTCCTCATAGGTGTGAAAAACAGTAGATATGTGCCACTCGGTAGCAACATTATTTATGTCTTGGGCGTAAACACATGAATCCCTTGTTACGCTCAAGATTCTACTTTAGAACTCCGGATACAATTGTAGAATCTTTCGCTTCACTCTGAATTCCAAATACCGCCCTCACCGTAAATATATAATTTTGCTCCCTTTAGTTGATGCTAATAGTAGCTTTGAGAGTTTGTATTTGAAACTACCCATCTGATTTCAATAATTATTTCTTTCACCAATATATTAAATGAACCATTGTGATGGATATAGGTCATATCTTACAAGTACATGTCATTATTACTAGTAGGTACCTATGAATTATACTATCGTTCAACTGTCTTTGCAGATGATCAACAACAGCTTGTTCAGACAACTACAGAGGTACCAGCAGTCAGTTCTGAACCTGGGATTGAAGGTGAGGGCCGCAATTTTGAATAGTTCGATACTAAGATTTACTACAGTTTATGGGTTTACCTCTATTATTTACAAGCTTTTTATCGAATTGCAATGGTAGTTTTGACTACTGTATGCATGTAGGTATATAATAAATAACGGCAGTCAAAAGAGACCATGAGTATAACGAACGAGCAAGATGAGAAAGAAAACTAACGCTCTGTTTTGTAAACCTGCGATTTACAAAATATGTAAAATTACGTCACTTGTAAAAACTGTTAAAATTGTAATTTTATAAAAGCACTGAGCTGTAATATTACAAATTACAGAAACAGCCTTTAGCGAGTACCTAAAGGCTAAAGGGTCACGTATAGTTTGTTCAAAGACTAAAACATCCACAATATTTAACTGGCAATGATGACATCCATTTGAGCTGAAATTCAGAAACCGAGAGCTGATCCCGGGCCGACGCCGGAACGTATATAATCTGACTAAATAAATTTCACCGTCACATAATCACGCCTATTAAATATTGTCATTCTGCTGCCTATGCGATTTCGACGGGCACCGGCGAATATATGAAAAGCTCGGTGATCCAACGTCGCGCTGGTTAGCGTGTGGGCTGGACTCGATTAATTTTTAGTACTAAAGAGTTGAACAATATCTTCGAGTTCTTATCACCTGTTATTTTCTTTTGCAGGATCCGCAGTTCCACAGTTACCGTTGGTAGATACTCGGAAACAATGCAAGACACCTCAGTCATCATTGTCCAAAGGCAAGTAATCCTCACTAATTAAATTATTATCTGAAGTAATAATGTTCTAAAATTCTTTTAACTCGTCATCAATGACCTCTGCATCCTTGCAGGATGATACTTGCAACGTTAGTGGTCAGGGTAGATTGTGCCTGCTGATAAAGCTTCGCTTATGGCTGGTACTTGTAATCCAATAGCGTTACGAATTACGGAAATCCTCCGGATCTTGTCTCCGGATTTTTTAGGGGTGCACTCCATACATAAAACTAAAAGTCAAAAAAAAATTTCATTGTGATCCCCCGTTGGCACATCAATCGATAGGCCTTTCAAAATAAATATAAGGTTTCTTAGCATTTTTTTTGATTAAGTGAATAGAGTCGGAGATAATCGCCCCGAAAGTCACTAAAATTCTGTCCGTCCCCCCCCCCCCCCTCTAATTTTTGAACGGTGTATTTTAAAAATATGGAAAAATTTATAGACATAGGGCTTATTAATTTCATTCACCGAAAATTGTTTTGAACAAGATCGGTTCAGAGGTTTTCGAGATATTGCTGAAAAACTGCCTTCCTTAAAGAAAAGGACGTAAGTGCCGTAAAATTTCTGTGACGATACGACCTTTTTAATAGGCACTTGGCCGGTTTTTTTTTATTGACATGGTTGCTACTGCCAGTGCAACGCCAAGGGCAATTTTCGGTTGTTTTGATAATATCTGGGGCATCGCTACGCCACGTTTTAGCCCTCGCTCAGTAGAATCAAACTGATTCAGTGACTGAATTCTGAGTAGTGTGATCAGGAGATTCCTTTCTATCCCCTCCCTCATAACATAGTTAGGACTTAACTCAGACAGAGTTCAGGACAATGTAATATCCGCTTTAACAATTTTATTTTCTAGGATCCTCTGCTCAACAAGAACCATTGGTGGATACTCAAAATGTTGAGAGCAAACTGCCCACTTTGTCAAAAGGTAATAATGTCCCGTTAACCTAATAGAATCATTAAATTTGACAAGAAGCTAGGTCTTATGGCACAGGTATAGGGAAAAGTCTGAAATACCTAATAGGGTCCCTTTACAGGGAATGTTGGGTCCAAAATTTAAAGTGAGGTGATTGTACCATGTCCGGTATCGTATAAAAGGGCTTCATTTTCGATTTATAACGAAATATAAACACACACACATTTACACACACACATACCCACACACACACACATACTCGAGCAATCGCTAGACAGTTGCTTAATTATTATTATTATTATACACATATTCTTTTTGTTTTGTTTATATTCCTAAATCTATAATTGTACCTAGTATAATTAGAGTAGGTGTTAGTCCATTAGGTTAAAATCTATAATACCTAAACTTATTGTTGGAAGAGCGGGGTCCTCCTGATACAGGTATACTTTACTTACTAGGAGGTCCTAACCTTGTATGACACAAAACTTGTACAATTTTAACCTAAACATATTCATATAAAAATGACTACTATTGTTTATTAATATGTATTTTCCTCTTTAGTATCATCGGCTGCACAAGAACCGGTGGTGGATACTCAAAATGTTACGAGCAAACAGCACCAGGGGCCACACCCAACTTCGTCAAAGGGTACGTTACCCAATAATGCGAATAAAATATAACTGACAATTTTTTTAATAACCTGTGGAACAGCGATTGGTTAAAACCCGAATCACACCGGCGCGGCGTGCGGTGGCGGTCAATAGTAAATTTGACAATGGCAAGTTTACTATTGACCGCCGCGCTTATACCGCGCCAGTGTGTGAGAGGCTTAGAGGCAGATTTTAAAATTTGAGCAAAAAGTTTTAAGTTAAAATTTAGTAAAAATAAAATTTTGTAAATATATTTTTTAAATAGTTTGGTTATTTTTGGCCACCAACGGCAAAGTACATTTTTAACTTGACGCCTGTAAACAAAACTCTTACTTATGTACATATCTCTTGTAATTTTACATATAAGTCTACTGCAGGCGAGGCGTGGCAGTAAAATTACAATAAAACATTTCTATTTGCTCATGTTTACCGTATCTATTCTAAAATCTACAACGCAGTGTTCTGCGCTTAACACATATAGTTTGATATTTGTATGTATTTACAGGAATTGCTGGCTTATCAAGAGGGAAGAAGAAGATCGTCCAAACAGACAAAATCGAGACATCTCAGGCATCCACTTCAAAAGGTATGTCAAAATTTGTTGCTGTGATATTTTTTTATATTTGTCAGATCAACCTGGGCCCTATTTAATAAACATTACAATCCTACAATTTTATATAAAAGTGACATATTTGTTAAGTTTTAGTTACTGAAACTTAACAAATATATGTCACTTTTTACAAAATTGTAGGATTGAAATGTTTATTAAATAAGTCCCAGGCTAGACGTGAAACTTGTTATTTTGGAGCAGAAAACACTTTGAGGAACAGCTTCAAAGTTAAGGCTTAAATAAAACATTGAAACGGGGAGTTGATATGAGTTCTTTGAATATCTTTATTTTCACGCAGGGGCACAAAAAGTTATAAATACAATTAAGACATTTTTAGGAGAGGATTCTCAATTATACTCGGCTAACAGTCCCTGCCCATGTCATTGCACACACAACATGATAAAGCAATAAATTATTTATGATTTATTGTATTACGTAGTATAAGGAGTTATGCCAAAGACCCCCTATGTGATTTATTTGTATTTGCGAATGAACTTCACGAACAATTTCTAGTTAATGCATTGAAATGTTAAAACTTGTGATGTTAACATATTTTACATGACAACATAGAAATCAAAATGTATGTTACACCATTAGACAAATGAGAGAGAAATGCTACTGTTTGTAAAACAAATTCTATAATGTATTATAGTATATATGTTTATTACAGGGAGCATAAAACAATTCAAGGCACATACCCGACGACTCATAAAGGAGACAACTAAAATAGCTGTTGGTACTCTGGGTCAAGCTAGTACAGAAAGATTGCAAAATGCGCAAAACTATGCCAATCCGGAATTCATGCAAAATTTTGAAAACCTGAACAATAAGGCTAAAGCCTTTTTAATTATGCAGTTAAGACTGGCAAGGAAAAATAAGATGGCGAGAAGATTTAATCTACAAGACAAATTGTTTGCACTTGGTCTGATGAAGCAAAGCCCAAAGGGGTATAAATTTTTGCAAAACATTTTTGCTTTACCGACGAAAAGGACATTGTCTCGTCTTTCGTCAAAAATAATTTTTGAGACGGGAATGAATCAAAGCACTCTCGATTATATAAAAAATAATGTAAAGAACTGGGAGGATAAGAAAAAACTGTGCTCATTGGTGTTTGATGAAGTGGCTTTGACACCGCATCTAACTTTTAATGAAAGTAAAGATGTTATAAATGGGTTTGTCGAAATAGCTGAAGAGCGCAAACAAAAATTCGCTGACCATGCACTGGTTTTTATGGTACGAGGTATTTGCTCATCATGGAGGCAAAGCATTGCCTACTACTTTTGCACCGGTACTGTTTCTGCACCAGAGCTGGAGAAGATTCTAAAAGAAATTATACCGCAGCTTTCGGCAGCCGGCCTGAAGCCACTGGCTCTCGTCTGTGATCAGGGATCAACATTCCGGTCGTGCTTCAAACATTTAAAAGCCACGACTTCCCTACTTCGAACCGATCATGAAAAGAGATACGGTAGGTTTTATCTTAATGATATTATTCTATACAGCAAAGGCGGTTATCACACTGGTAACACGTTCCGTTGCGATGTAACCACTGACGACGCTTCAACACGCGCTAGTGCGTCCCGCGCGTAAGTTCTGCCAATATAACACACCTGTTTCAGGTTTCCATAATACAACGCGGATTTTTGTTCATAAGCGCGAAGCCATTTTACACTGCCGCTTCGTGCGGTTAAGCAGACTTGGTCTCCGTCGACGCACGCGTAATCTGTAACTCCGTTCGTCACGGCGCACCCAAATACCGGTGTGAGAACAGCCAAGTACAGTCGACATCGAAGGTATGTTTATATCTTTCGCCTTATTACAAAGGAATAAGGTGCAAAAGTGTAAACATACATACAGGGTGTAATAGTTAAGCGTAGCCAGGCGATTGTTCCGTAAATATAACATATATCAGAAAACTTTAAACTGATATCGAAATAACGTTACCCAACGTGTAAAAGAACATCAATAACTTTTTGAAAATAAAACTAGAAATATCCAAAATATAAGGAAGTATCCTATAACACACCTGATGCCGTTGCTCTAAGTGTGACGCATTTTTAGTGCGATACATGTTTCTAAATGAACTTTCCTTACAATTTACGGCGTAATTAAAGCAATGGCAAGGCGTACGCGATTCTTTAGCTCTTCTAGGTTTCTCTCTCCAATTTGAAGAGAAAAAGTACTTATAAATTATAGTAGGTGTCACTCTTAGACAAATAGTAGCCTAATAGTACAGTCAAGTCCAAAAATATGTATTGATTTAATATTCTCACAAATATGAACCAAAACCTTAACCCGCTGACATAAGAGCGTTATGACATATTTAGTAGTAAGTTGTATGCACCCATATTTTTACACTTGACTGTACCTATGCTCAATGGGGCTTGCGCTACAGGTAGTAGACGATGATATATTTAACCGATTTAAATACATTGAAAAAATCTAAGACTCGGAAACGACTTATGTTAATATATTTCCAAATTTAATTATATTTAAGTGTATACACATATCTTTTAATATCATTTTTTGTTCCAGACACGGTTCACGTCGCCGGCCATGAATTATTCATTTTTCATGATCCGCCACATTTATTAAAGGGGATTAGAAATAACTTCTTGGATAAAGATATTTTGTTTGAGGGCAAAAGAGCTTCGTGGAAAGACATTTTATATGTATATGATTTGGACATGAAAAATGTCCATACAAGAGCGCTACCTAATCTAACGGTAGATCACGTGGACCCGAAAAAAATGAAAAAAATGAAAGTGAAAGTAGCTGCTCAAGTGTTAAGTGCCCGTACTGCAGCACAACTAAATTTTGCACACACAGTTCGTAAGTAAATCTCGTATCAGTACCGCTCATATCAGTCTCAATACCATTGTGTTAATCATTAAAGTAAACAAATTTAGAAGACTTAAGGGAGTAGCTACTCCATAATGTTGTCTCGCTCGCTCGCTACTGTTAGGTATGTTGTGCTTTTCGCACGCGCATTTGCGAAATTAAAATAAAAAAAACCGCCAAGTGCGTGTTGGACCACGTGCATTGTAGGGCTCCGTAGTTGCCTGTCTGTATTTGACCTTTGTTACATCGTCACGCGCGCACCAACTAATCGTTGCGGCTGCGTCGCCCGAATTTGTACGAAAGTTGGCATTTTCAAGTACTTTATTAAGTTGGTCCACAATTACTCGTTAACTAGTTATCCATGATAGTTTTACTATCACATTCATTAGGTAAATGATGATTAGTTTTTTTATAACCTTATTTAGCCGGAAAAGGGCCGGACACATGCCTCTAATAAAAATTAGGTATTTAAAGCCCAATATCACGCAAACGCAACCCTGAATTGAAAAATGGTTTTCAAAGGCCTGTACAAAACACAATATTACAATTATAATTGAGATTATAATTGTAATATTGTGTTTTTAGTTTTATTCAAACGCTCATTTAATAGCCTTAGCATTTTATAACTGATGATCTGACTCCCCTTAAATTTTAAATGAAATAGGAGAGGAATGAAACTTGTATTGCATAAAGCTATGTTAAAGATCCGAGGTTAATTTATTACCTATGCAATTGTAGATTGTGTCTCAAGGGAGAAAAATTATATATTTACGGCGAGGGCAGTATATTGAATCTTAAGCGAGTTAAGCGTAACGAGGGATAGTGTTTACGCCCAGAAAATAATTTTGCAACCGAGTGGCACATACTGATTTACATACCTTCTATGAAGAAAAGAAATCCCTCATTTGAAGGCAACTATTACTCTTCTCTGAATAGCCGGATCAAGGAAGAAAAGTACAACTTTAATCACTCATTTTAGGGCAACATGGCTCTTTTCTGAACACCAGGTGTGAAAAGAGTATTGATTAGTAATTAAGTTAGCAATTCTTAAATCTAATAGTAGAATGACGAAATAAACTTGTAAAAAGTACTTGTGGACTCTATTTCAACACGCACTTTATCATACGTTCAAGTGGTCAAACCACACTTTTACACAAAGAAGTAGGGTTTGCAGATGAAGGAAGGACCTACAACGTAAGTCCTTGTAGTGCTAGCTTGGATTTTCATGAGATCTGATGAACAGTGACCGCGTTATAAGATTTGTGGGTCAGCAACCAGTTTACATTATAGATTTTAACCCTTTATAGGGTACAATCTAAATTTTATGGCTAAAATGACCACCTGTTAAGAGTAAAAAACGACTAGCTAGTTTGCTCTGAAACTTTGTACTTAGAATAAGTTAAGGTCTGTAATTAGTTTATGTAGCTTTAGATACCATAGTAAAAAAATACAGTGAAATTCAGTTTTTCATACAAAACTTATTATTGTTGTATTTCGTTTGTTTTATAAACTGGAGCCATATAAACTAATTACAAACCTAAATATACCTCATGTCATTGTATATGCAAAGTTTCGTTACCATCCAACACGTAGTTTTTTTTAAATAAGAACGAGACTCCTTTTGTATAGGAAGGTGAAATTCGGCCGAGCTTGCCGGGGACTCGTAAGATAATGTTTTTGTATTTTATGGAGCAGAATTTGTAGGTCTATGCTAGCAAGAGATTTGAATTATGAATTAATTTTAACTTGGTCCGTTAAAGGGTTAAATTTAAGTAACTAAATTGTAACTTATATTTCAGATGCTCATCTCAACGCACCAATGGAGACCATGGAAACAACAGCTAAATTGGTGTTATTTCTTGACGAGTTGTTCGACAGTGTCAACGGATCTCCAGGGCAGAGCAAGGGAAAGTTGAGATGCGCCGTCAAAAAAAATTCACCTCACAGGGAATTTTGGCAGGAGGCCATCAAAAAATTGAAAAATATTAAATATATTGATACAAACAGCAAACTCGCCATGCGTGCTGGCAAGCCAAGATATGTCCGCGTGCCATCTTTAGAGGGGTGGATTACAACGTTAAATAGTTTTCTGGGCTTATCAAAATTATTATTTTCCAAGTTTGAAGTGGAATACTTTTATTCCAGATTTATAAATCAAGATCCCCTAGAAAACTTCTTTGGTCGAGTAAGAGCAATGAATTACAGGAATATAAATCCAGATGCGAATCAATTCATATATAGTTTTAAGTCACTTGTAATTGCAAATATATTAAGTCCGCAGTCGAAGTTTGCAAATTGTGAAGACGATGACGGCGAGACATTAATAGATTTAGCGTATTTGTTCAATTCAGCAAAGAATAATAAAGAAAACGAGGAAAACATTAACACGAATGCGCCGCCGTCATCGTCCTCAACCACCCAAAATCGAACAATATTAGAAAAAGAATCTGTTATAACTGAAAAAATTAAAGTACAAACTTCGGCATACACTGCGGGCTATATGTGTCGAAAAATGACGAAAAAATTTGAATGTAAAGCATGTAAAAATACTTACACGGCCAAAGACGAAGAGGGGATCCACGAGCTTATTCGTCTACGCGAATATAAAAGATTAAAGAATAAAAATCTAGCGTATCCTAGTGGGAAATTACTAAGATTGTATTCAGATAGTGCCCAGATCATCCACAACTATTTAAATGTTGAATGCCACAAAAAAAATATAAAGAAGAAATTGAAAATTATCATCGGCAAACGCTGCGACATGTCTTGGTTAGGGTGTAAAGCACATCAAGATATAAAAACATTTTTTGTTAACTTGATCATCCGCTTACACGTACACAATTGGTGTAATATAATAAATAAAATATTAAATGGGAAAGTGGAGGAAAAATATATTTTAAAAATGCACAGCATACACATAGCCGCTTTCAATAAATATAAAGTACATAGGTTAAGGCAAAAAGCAACAAAAAATATACAATAAAGTTTTAAAGTAAATTTCGTAGTTTTCTTGATTTTAATTCATGATTTATAAGTATCAATACCCCCTACTATATTATCGTACAAATTTTATCGTATTCCAGCACTAGTGAATATCGATATCGATACATGGTGCAATTGTAAGCCCTAGCACTGTCAAATGAGATGCCACAGATTGTAAAAGTATACAGCGCTAATACCACGAAAATAGGAACTAATGTCGACCTCTTTTACGTCACTGTCCCATCTGTAGCTAGCTACATATTAGTAATCTGTGGCCACGACACACGGCGTTTAACGTTGACATTTGACAAGTTGACATTTTGACCACGTTGACAGTTGTTTGACAGCAACGCAACGCGTCAGAAAAAAGAACGAACTGAAAATCATAGACTTTATAGAAGGAATTACGTAAAAATTGTAAATAATTTGTGTAACTAGGTTGGTTATTTTAGGTTTAGTTTAGTATAAACATTAATGTTTGATCGATCTGTTTAAATAAATACAATTTCGTAAAAGGGTCCATAGACAATATTATATTCACATAAATCAAAGAGATTATTTTTGTAGAATCATACTTTTATGTTATTTAGTAATTAAGAATTATAATTTTCATTAGTTACACAGATAATCAATAAATAATGGCAACGACTTAGTAGTATCGTAATTTAAAAATATCTATTCGGCAGTAGATCTCAGTATATCGATTATCTATGGTCAACATAAAAATTATTTTATGCAACGATAGATGGCGCAAGCGGTCACAGACTTACAATAAATTCTAACCCACGAACCAATTGATAATTACCTTATTCTACAATAGATGGCGGAGTGATGCAGTTTATTACTTATAACATACAATAGTTAATGCTAAACTTGTGTTTATAGCAAAGTAGCTGAGAATATTAATTTAAATTATTACAAAAAAAAAGAGAGGCAAGACAAAGAGAACTTATTGTTTTAATGGAAAATTCATATTTGTGAATGAATAATGCAATCAGACCGTAAAGAAGCATGTTAGTGGATTTACTAGCAATTACAAGAGGTTATGAATTTCCGAACGAGGCAAACTTTACGTCAAAGTGACACAACAAGTATGACAGGACAGGAGGAATGGTCGGTGAGATTCAATAGTTAGAGGGAACTTTATTTTTGTTAATGAATTTCTGTTTTGGGACGGAATTAGTGAATAATCATATACTTTTCGAAGAAAGAATCACTCAGGAGCAATAAATTGTGTGATAGTGACAGTGTGTCAAAGGGAATCAGTGTGTAAATGATGCAATTTTGGTTATAAATTTGTTAAGAGTGTTAGTGGTTTTGTTGTGCTACTAAAGTTAAGGGAAACTTATTCCATACAATACGAGCTTGGAGCGAGTAAACTGTATGATGTTCTATCATGTTTCTGGAGACATGTAAGTTTAATTATACATTTCGTATCTAGTATAGTGCTATTCTAAAGGAAAAAAAAACCAATCCTATGTGATATTGGTAGTAGTTCAATGACACTGAATATGTTCTATGTGAAGGGATTGTAGATGGTAGAACGTATCTTAAGAGTATAAATTATAATATGTACATATAGAACAATATAGACATATATAGAAATGAAAGAGCATACTTCATTATTTATGACAGTGGTACTGTGACAAGATCAACCATCAGTAATTAATTTATATTTAATGTATAGTGGAGTAGTTGTGATTATATTTCATTGCAAAGTAAATAAACAAATTATTATGTAGTAATGAGCTATTTACTTTAAATAGACAGGGTGATTATAACCAGCTGCCTCAAAGGGAGGGCTATGTTTTTCAAGCGGTATTTAGTATGTTGCATATTAAGTGGGAATTCTGTTTCGCAGGCTGTAGTCCGGAAGGGTTCATGAGTTTTGGCATGTGGGGAGTCATTGGGTTCTTTAGTTGTGGGGGCGGCTTAGGATATCAGACTTAAATATATAAAAGAGAACAGAAGCAAGGTTTAAGGAAAATTTATAATTTTTTTTTATATATTTTGTTATTTACAAAAATTACATATATAAATAAAATTTCATATTTTTATAATTGCGTTTAAAAATGTTAATAGATATTAGGTTGCAGGATAGGAGCTAGATAATGTAATATGTACATTATATATTCTTTTCTAAATATAATTATATTTTTTATCATTTGTTGGAACACATTTACAGTAGGTAATTCCATCGATATATTGCAGATATATAGAAGTCATTCTGAGATTTAGACAAAGTATGTTAGGAATAAGATTATATAAGATGTTTTAGGTATTTTGGTATACATCTGCTTTAATATTACAAGGAGACAAATTGGATACAGTGCAATGTGATTGGCTTGTAGAACAAAAGGTGCTATTAAAAAAAAAATAGAATAAAAGCAGTGGGGATGCGTTCATTATTCAAGTTCATGACCTTTGGATATCTAGTTACAAATTATTTCCTAAATTAAAAGCAATGAACTTCCGTTCCAATAGACTCAAATTATTAATATTATTTACCATTAATACGATTGCTTTTGATATTCAGTAGTGGGGCGAGTAGATATATTAGCCTTACATTTTGCTATAATAAAATAAAAAGGGGCAGTAAATTGAAATATAATGAAAAACAGGTCACTCAGGTTTTTAAGGTCGGAAATCGCTATTGAATGAATTCGCGGTTCCTAGCCATGAACACAAACATTGCGTTTAACACTATGGGCCCGCGCCCAAAGCAATAAATTGATTGTATAAAATAGACTAAGGAAGATAGAGTTATTTTTCTAATGACTACATGTCAAGGACATTGGCCGATTGTAGCAACCGAGTGAAAAAGCGAATGAGGAAGGGTGCATATATGTATACTGAGTCATATACCGAGAGAAGACGAATGAAAAATGAATTACGGAATTTGTGTGAAGATTTGAAGGATGTTTTGTGAAAAAGGGTTGTTACAAGGGGACACTTGTTGGAATGTAGTCAACCTAGATTTGTTGGTTTTTGGGGGAACATAAAAAAAAAAAAAAAACAAATTAGCCAGTAAAATGTTATCCGTAGGTTAAAATCGTTTTACGATTCGTCTCATTTTAATAAGAGAACTTTTACTGACTACAACTGCACAGAAGCTAATGCTTACGTAATAACGTATGGGTATACACACCACGGGTTTGAAGAAGGATATTTGACATCAAATTGTATCAAAAATGGGTTGTCAACGAACATTCATTTTTGAAATGTGAAGTAAGAAATTATAACTTTAATGAATATTTTCATTTGAACTTTGGTATATTGCTAAGGAGTTACAATATTAGGAAAAAAGTACAGTGGATTATTTAAAAAAAAAAAGGTACTTTTAATGCTAATGAAGGCATAAATATCGTAATGGTCACTCAGGGACTATTACAAAACGGCACATACATATACATATGTTCATCAGGAATCGTTTTGTAGAGTATTATACAAACTTAGATAATTATTAACAATTATCATGGCCGTATTTTTAATTTTAATGTTCAAATATCTGATTCAAACTTGTGACACGCTCCAAGAACTTGATTGAAATAGTGTTATACTTGTGAGAGTTTTTCTCTGGTTTGTATGGAGAGTTTTTGTGGGATCATTCATATCCGAGCAATGTGGGTCGAGTCGGAGGATGCCCAGCCAGGTCCAAAGATTCAGTTTGATTCTACCAAAACAGATCATTAGGGTCTATCAGCCTCACAACCTGGTACTTCGGGCAAATTGGAGAGAGACTTTCGTGAGTTTTGTTAGTTTTCTTTTTCGAACCACTAACAATCAAGTAGTATTGGTCAAAAACATAACACGCTATTAATTTCGTACATGGGAGGGAGGAAATGGGGGGAGAAATGACTAGGTAACACCGACAAATCTAGGAGTTAGGGAAAAATAATAATAATATAAAAAAAAAATATATATATAGGAGTTCGAGAATTCTCGTGAATAACTAAAGTCATCCACTGCGTATTTCTCGTGGGGGCGTATGTACCGTGAAACAGGCATAGCCTAGTGTTAGCCTAACTACTGGATGCTAAGAGGAATGAATTTAATCATACGACAATTGTTACGAATAAAGAATATCCGATCAGTTACTTATTTTGATATCGAACCTAGTTGCTATGTAGATTTGATATTATTAGTTGGTAGGAAAAGTAGTCCATTCAAAAAGCAACTCTATCGACCAACGAATAGGTTTTCAATCACAATAATGGAGTCAGAAATATTATATTAACAAATAAACGGAACGTATTCGCACGCATTTTGAGCGCTAGCCAATCACAGCGTAGCTCGCCATTGTAGCCGCGGGATTCGACCAATCACAGAGCGAATAGGAGGATAAAAATGACAAAAATCATAGAAAGGAGGAAAGGGATATAGAGGATGAAAAGGACAGACATCTCAGAAATGATAATGAGGAGGAAAGAGATAGAAATCATAAAAAGGACGGCTGCATAAATAGGGAGACGACATTAGGCGCGAGGCTTTTTGCATTTGATACTCGGACTGATTGGGTCTCCTGGCTGTGACTTTAAAGTTTATTTAGTGGGTGTTTTGTTCTATAAATTAGTGTTTTGTTGTTGGGAATCGCTTTAAAAATTAGTGTTTATTTTTGTGGGGCTTTTAACAGGCCTAGGAATGTGACTTGTCATTGTGGAGAGAAATAATTCCATAATGTAGAGTTATGGTACTAGGTACTGGAATAGTGTTTCGAGTAGTTTAATATTTTTACTATCACATAAGCCAGATCCCAGTCTAGGTAAACACCATAAACAGTTTGCCTAACACCTTGATCTCACCCAACGGTGCCAAACGAGGTTAAGGTGGAGTTTGAGTGCGTAATCAGATTAGACGAGGGGATCTGATGTCTCTTTTTTATCGACCAAGAGGCAGCCACCACTCTCTCACGTTGCTCGAGATTCCTCGACGTTCTAAGGCATGGCCAGTACTTGGCATAGAGGGATACCTCGCTTGCCGAAGTCCTGTTGTACTCGAGAAGCGGGCAGTATTAAATACACATATATATAACCTCTATAACATAATAGGGCGTCATACTCTCTGCCACCCTGTCCTCGGACGCGGAGGGGGGTGACAAATACACAGGCTGTCAGGTTGCCATACATCAGTTTAGCCGGCTGAATTAATTACAGATAGAATAGGGCATACATTCTCATCTTTTAAACTGAGGTAAGGTTTAAAAATGAGCAGAGTAGGAAAATATCGGGATAGGATAGGGTAGAATCATACACACATTAGGGGAAGATAGGTTTAGGGGTGGTAGGACGACAGGGTTAATTTTATTCGTCATGAGTGGATAAATTTATGATTGGTCATATCTTAAAAGAGAAGTGTAGAGTTTGTGCGGTTGAATGTGATATTTTTACGTGGTAACGTAATTTCACCTTTATTTTCATTGACTAAGGAAACAGTTTCGTTTCGGAGAAGGAAACAAAACTGTTATAGGGACCAGTGATAGGCTGAGCAAGTCGCTGTTGATCGTAGTTACGGGCAGCATAATACCCATATAACTACCAGCTATTTCATACATAATTATCTTAAGAATATTGCACGTTCAACTACATTAGATTCGGCGTTATAATATATAAGGCTTAGGTAAATGAATTGCTTATATAATTACATTTTTACGCAGTAATATTAAAGTGAGAGGTCTGATAAGTTTGTTTCGGTATTTTCTTCTTACTCAGACCGTTAAGTACGAAATACTGGTAGATTCGTTCGTAGAGTCTTAAACTCTTTAGGTAACTAGGTAGGTAAAGTTGGTTAGGCCATTCTATCCCCATCCGAAGCAAGAGAGTAGCATGTGTGAGTAAAGATTACTACACAACCCGTCGTTTACAACTTTATTCTAAAATATGAGTACATAGGTTAGTTAGAATGCTATAAATATAAAAAAATGGATTTTATGATATAAAATCCAAAAGCTACGATCTTGCTTACACGAATGGATAATAGTTCGGTAGGGGACTTTCACAAAAACAATAAAAATATTTTAATATTCATACAATTAAGTTCTTATTTGTTGGTCTAGGTTTCAGTAGGACGCAGTAGGGTTAGGAATAGAAGAGTCTGAATCCAGATTTGCTACACATTAAAGACTTAGGGTTATTCGGTTCACAACGTATTAGACGATCATTTGGCCAATCAATTAATTAATTAGTTATTATTAAGTGATTAAAATCGTTAATTCGGTTAATTAATGATAGGTTAAGGGGTATTGAATTGGGGAGGGTACATTTTGGTGACGTTACCAGGGATAAGTAGCCTTATGGCTACATTTTGCTGTCTGTGAGATGGAGTGTGTGCAATATCTGGATCTAGACTCTTCTCGTTAGTAAATCAAACCAACAAATATTATGATTTATTGTTAGGAACATAGGTGTTGTTTATGATATTTAATGCCATTAAAATATTAGTGAGGGTTTTCTTGAGTGACATGGGTGTCCATGGGTTGCGTTTGCTTCATTCATTCATTAACATCAGGACCGGACCATATGTATCATTGCCATGACATAGCAAAAATGGAATTTTCATTTTTCTGCCATTATGTTTTACATCTGGAAATAAAATGAAAATAACATGTTAATGAAAAATGTCTGTCTACTTACATAATAGTACATTTAGAATAATATCTATAAGAATGCAGTGCAGTTCTGTAGAATTGGGGGCGCAGTTCTGTATTGTATGAAATGAATGTGAACAATTTCCAGTTAATAGCTTTTAATAGAATGTTGAGGAATGTTTTATGTAAGGTTAGACATTTATAAATAGGACAAAAATAGCCTTACAAATAAATAAAAGAATAAAAATCATCAAATTTTGGGGGCGCTTCGGGAAAACTGTCTAGTTTTAACTGTCATGACCATGCCTGATCAAACATGTAGGCAATACATTTGCTTGCCAGCATCAAGAATAATATAAATGAAACACTATGTTACTACATAGTAAGATATTGAGATCATAGTCACAAATATTTCATAAAAACAGATATATGTTAAATTATTCATTACCTAAGGAACTGCTCAGCTGTTTAGTATCGCATTCATTTTGTCCACATCTGCATTGGTTTTGCTTCAAGCAGCGGTCATATTGCCAAATTTGCCAGTAGATGAATTCAAGATGTGATCGTTTTGTAAGACATTGTTTCGACAGGATCTGTGGAAAAGTTATCTTATTATTAGACCTTTTATCAATGATAAGAGTAGTGAGTCGCTAGCCTAGAAGTAGTGATAGGTGATACCTAGATTATTGATACATATGACTATTAGTCATGTAATTGCTTAAGGCACATACTTTTAGGTTATTTGGTTGTAATACGAATATCATCCGAGGATTCTAAGGAGATACGAGTAGTTTCATTCATAGGGAAAGTTGCTATATAACTATGAAACATTGTGGGTTTTGACAAAAGGATTTAAGTAAGTCGCTTACCTTATGGACGATGTAGATAAATGCTATGCATCATGTATCACATATGCGACAATCGCGTTCGTTGAACAATTGGTCCATTGTAGGGTTTTGCGTCAGTTTGTTCAATCAAACATAGCGTGATTTCACGTGTATACTTATTTATAGTTAATGAGTACGAAGAGAAACTGCAAAATAAACTAGCGTCTGAATAGCGTTCTGTCAAAACAAAACCGCCGTCCGTTAAGATTTTATGCACAGAATAGTGCAATACCATGATTGTAAAGGGGCCCTTAAATGGCATGTCAATTAATTTATAGTATAAAAAAAGGGTACTTTTAGTAATCAAATAAATAAATGGGGAAATTTTGATGAAATTAATTTTAAATTTAGAAAAATTTAGTGTGTTATTAATTACTCAGTTCATTCAAGGGCTTGAACGTGTCTGGGGGTTTTAAATGGATCATAGCGACATCTATGTCAACACATTTGCAACTTATTGATTTGCAAATATCGCCTTCGATTTTTAGTAGTCTTGTTTTAAAGATTCTTTCATACTTACAATGCCGCAACATACATTTATGGGTAAAGGAGAGTGGTTAGCTAATTTTTAAGGGGTCTATTACGCCATTACTTCATTATAAGAGCATACAGATAGCTTTGTTTTGAGGGATGCAAAGAGATAACTAGAAATTTGTAAGAATGAAGGCATAATGAAGGATAAAGACTTTATGCAAAGTATTCTATGTTCTGGTTCGAACCCAGACGAAATAAGGCTTACTAACAATGACAGAACGAGGAAATGAGGAAAGGCAAAGGCGAAGTAAATTTTATTATCATACAGAAGTCTGATAGCATGCATACATTAGTACATTATTCACAGGCTTATATTTTATTAATTAAAATGACTAAGAATAACAAACATACGTTATATAAGTGAACTTTTATCAAGAGCTCGCATCTCATAATACAAACATCACAGCCATTTGAAAGACTCATTATGTTATAGGTCAAAAAAAAAAAAGCTTGTTTGGGATATTTTAGTAAAAAGTTAACTAGTTAACAATTACTAGTACATGATATAGTTTATGACCTCATTATGGTTATTTTAGAAATATATATATAAGAAGACAATTGTATCACACAAGCCTACAGTACAATATGATGAGAAAAGGTTTAGATTAAAAAGCAGAAAAAAGGAAATTAAAGTTTGTTATCAGAGGCTGACTGGAATAGTTAATACATAGCTTCAACAATTCTATTTGCTAAGTCAGGTTCAAATAGTTCCATGAGATTGGATATTTTAGAAGAAGCCTGAAGGAATATAAGTCACACAGAGAGTGCAAGTCAAGCATTACTTTCAGTAAAGAAAAGGTCGCCGAAGCGAGAGTCTTCTTGAAGGATCTCATGAAAATAGATGACAGTTTCTTGTTGAACCGGTGCAGGATGATGTTCTTTTTCACATGCTGGTTCAAGAGCTTCACGGGTGTATGGTAGGGTAGACGTTTCATCACGGTGTCGTGCAGGCGTTTCTGAAAAACATAGATATAGATATTACTTTACATATGATAAAATAAGCTTTAACAAAAGGTATTGAAATTGTAAACTATGGGATCATTTGGAATCATAAGAACTTTCTTGTAGGTAATTTTATTATCCATTCAGAAAACGATTAGGATCATCATCATCATCAAAAATCTTTAGAAAAGATAGTGAAATTTAGTGTTAAATTATATCATCATCATAATCAACTATACACAGAGACAGTAAGAATATATGTATACCGATTAGGTTGTTCGATATAAATAGTTTACTGACCTTAACAACATAGCAGTAAGCTAAGCTTTACAATGACATAAATGTCATTTAGTTGAGACGGAGCGTGAATTGTTTGCCAGGGCCGATTCCAGTTCGCTATATCCTTATGGTAGGGCTTCACAAAAGACTCTCAGGATGTCTGCGTGGTTAAATGATAATCAGCTTCTGGAAACAGAGAACACAAGGAGCCAATTATTTAGTTGACAGCATAAGAATGTATAATAACTGAAGAAATAATAAGTGGCTAGGACTATATAACAAAAAGAAAAAAAATGCCTGGCATAATGTGCTTACAGGGGTGAATTTTGTTGATGTTGTGCGCTTTTGCTCACAGACATTTGTCAGGCGCTGCAGTTTTACATTATAATTATTTATGGGTGCTTATATAATAGGAATCCATATTAGCGTGCCGATTGGATAGGAACAATGCAACATACATGAAAGGAGGCCTGTGCCCAGCGATGGGACATATTATATAGATTGATTTATTATTGAACCAAAGTTCATTCACATACATACCTACAGATGAAAGAAAACAATGATGTCCTGCGTATAACAATGATGCCCTGAGTTTTGTTAGGCATATGAGGAGCCAGGCACTTACTGATGTCGATACCATGTCGACATATACAGGACTTTATTAACAATTTAATGAGATGAAGAGTATGCCGAGTAGGAGCGGATCTTGCTCAAGTTATGAAACGCGCATAGTTGTTTAATTACATCAATGATAACATTATGAAGAAGTAATGCATATAATTACCTTTTATATTACATCACATTAGAAGAACGGCAAAGTCAAGTGAATAATCCTGCAAGCCGGGGGCTCATTGTGGCAGTGTCAGCATCTTGCTTCTTCCAAACAACTGAAAAATGAAACAAATAGAAGGTTAATGTCGAGCGGGGACATCAAGAGCATTAAGTTGTATTTATGATAGCAGATACAAGATGTTATTTTTAGTAAAATGGAAATATATTTTGACAATTCGGACGCATAGCAAAATATTCACACTAAAAATTTAATTGAAATGATAGAATGATTTAAGATATATATACATCTATGGGTCTACCATATGTACTTACAATTAGAATCATCCATATGTTTCATTGGAAAGAAATATGTCAGTTTTGACTGGAACCAGTAGCGTCAGAAGGAGATTTCTCTTGGGCATCTTTGAACAATATATCCAGTTTCATTGTCAAGTCGTCGATTGAAAAAGCAAGTTCGCCATTATATTCCTGAGGACCATGAGAAGAAATTATGACATAAACATAATGGAAAAGCGAAATGAAACATTTTAGTTATTTTTAAGAGTGGATTGAATCAGGATGAATAATCATTTCAATAAGGAATAGTCAAGTGTTATATTACAATATGTTAATTACAGTTTACTTAGTTATTAATTATCAGTAAGAAAAGAACTTAGTCTAAAATAGGGAAAACCATTTCGTAGGTTATAATTAGTAAGTAAATACAGCAATCACTAAAGTTGGATCTTATGGAACTATTTCCCATAACATTGACAGGTTTCATGGCACTTTAACGTTTAAAATGCTTATAAGGGCAATGAGTTCAGGCGACGTGAAGTTTGACTATAATAATATTAATAATGCAATGTGAAGGAACATAGATTATACATACCTTAGAGAAAAATCATCCATATATGTAGCAAATAGCAGTTTCATATTGCTGTATTTATTTCGTTTGACACGCACTTCGAAGATTAAGTAGTAACTTCGATCGATCGATCAAGGTTATGGGAGGCCGAGCCACGACACACGGCGTTTAACGTTGACATTTGACAAGTTGACATTTTGACCACGTTGACAGTTGTTTGACAGCAACGCAACGCGTCAGAAAAAAGAACGAACTGAAAATCATAGACTTTATAGAAGGAATTACGTAAAAATTGTAAATAATTTGTGTAACTAGGTTGGTTATTTTAGGTTTAGTTTAGTATAAACATTAATGTTTGATCGATCTGTTTAAATAAATACAATTTCGTAAAAGGGTCCATAGACAATATTATATTCACATAAATCAAAGAGATTATTTTTGTAGAATCATACTTTTATGTTATTTAGTAATTAAGAATTATAATTTTCATTAGTTACACAGATAATCAATAAATAATGGCAACGACTTAGTAGTATCGTAATTTAAAAATATCTATTCGGCAGTAGATCTCAGTATATCGATTATCTATGGTCAACATAAAAATTATTTTATGCAACGATAGATGGCGCAAGCGGTCACAGACTTACAATAAATTCTAACCCACGAACCAATTGATAATTACCTTATTCTACAATAGATGGCGGAGTGATGCAGTTTATTACTTATAACATACAATAGTTAATGCTAAACTTGTGTTTATAGCAAAGTAGCTGAGAATATTAATTTAAATTATTACAAAAAAAAAGAGAGGCAAGACAAAGAGAACTTATTGTTTTAATGGAAAATTCATATTTGTGAATGAATAATGCAATCAGACCGTAAAGAAGCATGTTAGTGGATTTACTAGCAATTACAAGAGGTTATGAATTTCCGAACGAGGCAAACTTTACGTCAAAGTGACACAACAAGTATGACAGGACAGGAGGAATGGTCGGTGAGATTCAATAGTTAGAGGGAACTTTATTTTTGTTAATGAATTTCTGTTTTGGGACGGAATTAGTGAATAATCATATACTTTTCGAAGAAAGAATCACTCAGGAGCAATAAATTGTGTGATAGTGACAGTGTGTCAAAGGGAATCAGTGTGTAAATGATGCAATTTTGGTTATAAATTTGTTAAGAGTGTTAGTGGTTTTGTTGTGCTACTAAAGTTAAGGGAAACTTATTCCATACAATACGAGCTTGGAGCGAGTAAACTGTATGATGTTCTATCATGTTTCTGGAGACATGTAAGTTTAATTATACATTTCGTATCTAGTATAGTGCTATTCTAAAGGAAAAAAAAACCAATCCTATGTGATATTGGTAGTAGTTCAATGACACTGAATATGTTCTATGTGAAGGGATTGTAGATGGTAGAACGTATCTTAAGAGTATAAATTATAATATGTACATATAGAACAATATAGACATATATAGAAATGAAAGAGCATACTTCATTATTTATGACAGTGGTACTGTGACAAGATCAACCATCAGTAATTAATTTATATTTAATGTATAGTGGAGTAGTTGTGATTATATTTCATTGCAAAGTAAATAAACAAATTATTATGTAGTAATGAGCTATTTACTTTAAATAGACAGGGTGATTATAACCAGCTGCCTCAAAGGGAGGGCTATGTTTTTCAAGCGGTATTTAGTATGTTGCATATTAAGTGGGAATTCTGTTTCGCAGGCTGTAGTCCGGAAGGGTTCATGAGTTTTGGCATGTGGGGAGTCATTGGGTTCTTTAGTTGTGGGGGCGGCTTAGGATATCAGACTTAAATATATAAAAGAGAACAGAAGCAAGGTTTAAGGAAAATTTATAATTTTTTTTTATATATTTTGTTATTTACAAAAATTACATATATAAATAAAATTTCATATTTTTATAATTGCGTTTAAAAATGTTAATAGATATTAGGTTGCAGGATAGGAGCTAGATAATGTAATATGTACATTATATATTCTTTTCTAAATATAATTATATTTTTTATCATTTGTTGGAACACATTTACAGTAGGTAATTCCATCGATATATTGCAGATATATAGAAGTCATTCTGAGATTTAGACAAAGTATGTTAGGAATAAGATTATATAAGATGTTTTAGGTATTTTGGTATACATCTGCTTTAATATTACAAGGAGACAAATTGGATACAGTGCAATGTGATTGGCTTGTAGAACAAAAGGTGCTATTAAAAAAAAAATAGAATAAAAGCAGTGGGGATGCGTTCATTATTCAAGTTCATGACCTTTGGATATCTAGTTACAAATTATTTCCTAAATTAAAAGCAATGAACTTCCGTTCCAATAGACTCAAATTATTAATATTATTTACCATTAATACGATTGCTTTTGATATTCAGTAGTGGGGCGAGTAGATATATTAGCCTTACATTTTGCTATAATAAAATAAAAAGGGGCAGTAAATTGAAATATAATGAAAAACAGGTCACTCAGGTTTTTAAGGTCGGAAATCGCTATTGAATGAATTCGCGGTTCCTAGCCATGAACACAAACATTGCGTTTAACACTATGGGCCCGCGCCCAAAGCAATAAATTGATTGTATAAAATAGACTAAGGAAGATAGAGTTATTTTTCTAATGACTACATGTCAAGGACATTGGCCGATTGTAGCAACCGAGTGAAAAAGCGAATGAGGAAGGGTGCATATATGTATACTGAGTCATATACCGAGAGAAGACGAATGAAAAATGAATTACGGAATTTGTGTGAAGATTTGAAGGATGTTTTGTGAAAAAGGGTTGTTACAAGGGGACACTTGTTGGAATGTAGTCAACCTAGATTTGTTGGTTTTTGGGGGAACATAAAAAAAAAAAAAAAACAAATTAGCCAGTAAAATGTTATCCGTAGGTTAAAATCGTTTTACGATTCGTCTCATTTTAATAAGAGAACTTTTACTGACTACAACTGCACAGAAGCTAATGCTTACGTAATAACGTATGGGTATACACACCACGGGTTTGAAGAAGGATATTTGACATCAAATTGTATCAAAAATGGGTTGTCAACGAACATTCATTTTTGAAATGTGAAGTAAGAAATTATAACTTTAATGAATATTTTCATTTGAACTTTGGTATATTGCTAAGGAGTTACAATATTAGGAAAAAAGTACAGTGGATTATTTAAAAAAAAAAAGGTACTTTTAATGCTAATGAAGGCATAAATATCGTAATGGTCACTCAGGGACTATTACAAAACGGCACATACATATACATATGTTCATCAGGAATCGTTTTGTAGAGTATTATACAAACTTAGATAATTATTAACAATTATCATGGCCGTATTTTTAATTTTAATGTTCAAATATCTGATTCAAACTTGTGACACGCTCCAAGAACTTGATTGAAATAGTGTTATACTTGTGAGAGTTTTTCTCTGGTTTGTATGGAGAGTTTTTGTGGGATCATTCATATCCGAGCAATGTGGGTCGAGTCGGAGGATGCCCAGCCAGGTCCAAAGATTCAGTTTGATTCTACCAAAACAGATCATTAGGGTTATTCGGTTCACAACGTATTAGACGATCATTTGGCCAATTAATTAGTTACAATTAGTTAATTAATTAGTGATTATTACGTTAATTAAAGCGTTAATTAGGTATAGGTAAAATAGTATTAAGGGTATCTTTTGGGGAGGGTACAACATGAAAAAAAGTTGTAATTATTATTTCAGTGAACGTGTTAATATTTAGGTACGCAATTGGTTTCTATCAATTTATTTTGTTTCAAAGTAGCTACCTTATTAGTCTCACCTTATTACTAGTGCAAATTAAATGGTCACTCTAAATGAAAAACTGTAAAAGAAACCTATAACTGATTTTTATTAAATACCTATTCATTGATACCCTACTCGACATATTTCGTTAACTTTTTTTTTTCAATTTTGTCGTCTGGTTGTCGCCATCTTGAATTTTGATTACGGTCATGTCCTTAGTGACACACGCAAGAGTAAGACGGTTCGATTGACGTAAGAATTATCAAAATCGGTTCACGCGTTTGGTCTCTGGAGTGCCACATAGGAACAAACATACATGCATACATACATACACATATAGACTGATAATAAACACATTACTCTCTCTTTCTTTGCCTTTTTTAGCTCAACCAACTCAGACAATACGTCATTAAATGACATAATCAAGTTAAATTATGGTATTTTACCACATCTAAAATCTCATAGAAGACAATATGTATGAACCTTCACAAAGTCGATACGAAAAAAACCGGTCAAGTGCGAGTCTGACTCGCGCACCGAGGGTTCCGTATGAAATATCATACAACACTACCGTCTTGCCCCACCCATTAATTTTGGAAAAATCTTAACAACGCATAGTGTACTTAAGTCATGAGTACCTACAGCGCCATTTATCGGTGCATTTTGTTACTAACTTTCGCGACCATGGAACTAGGTATGTACAGTAAGGGAAATGTATTCACGTACCACCGTAGAACCCTGTCGCAATTGACAGGCCGCCGTCACTCAAACTCGAGTGGTATGTCACCTTGTTGCGATAGGGTTCTACGGTGGTACGTTAATACATTTCCCTGTATGTTGGTTTTCCAGCGATAATTCTTTATCAAGTGAATTAATTTCGATATTTTTTTTTATTAATTGCTAGAAGGTACTTTCAGAACACTTTTATATGAATCTGAAGGAAAAAAATTAAACACAGAAGTATTAAATTACAAACAAATGATTTTTGAAGAATAAAAAAAATTACGCTAAATAGAGGTCTCGTTATACTTTTCCGGTAATATTCACGTTAATATTAATCATATATATTATTTTCATAATTTTCGCTTGGTTAACTTCGGAGATAAGGGGAGGCAATGGTATTTTTTTCAACATTTTTCTTTATAAATCAAAATTTTACCATTGTAGAAAAAAAAAACTGTTTTAGAATGTACAATTCAAGCCCTTTCATATGATACCCCACTTGGCCTACTAACTAGATGTTGAATTTTTGCCCCCCCTCTTATCCGCCCTTTTTTATACAAATTAAAAATATATATTAAAATTTTTCATTTTTCATACACGAAGATTAGCTTTGTTTACAACTATTCCAAATTTCAAATCGATAGCATTATTAGTTCCTGATATATTTGACTTTGTGACAGACAGACAGACGGACGGAGTCGCACCATAAGGGTTCCGTTTTTACCTTTTTGGTCCGGAACCCTAAAAAGGATTTCCGAAGTGTTGCATCGCGTTTTCTGGTGCGTGGAAGACATAAATGTTTACACATTAATGAGACACGCGGGTGTGGTTTATAAGAGTCGAGGCATCCCCTTAATAGTAATGTTCGCGATAATGGTACGCGCGTTTAGGGCGCCATGGATTGAATGGCGAGCATGTATCAGTATTTCGAATCTTTACTTACATTTTTAGACATTCACCTAATTTTGCTCGCAATTTTCTCGCCCTTTTGTAAAAAGGCACTTTACCTCGGTCGGCTCGGTGCACGGTGGTTGCCTGCCTCGTATCTCCATATTACCAGCCCCGCTATTCTGTAACTTGTTTTAAGCTTACCTCAACGCTCTGCACCCACAAGTATATCTTGACGCCGCGTTTCCTAGAAACTAAGCGTAGGTAGAGGTCTATAGTTGCGTTAGGCGTGACGAGTGAAGGGAGGCGCATGAGCGCGTAAAGGTTAACAGCCCAAACGGTGGCAGGTAATCTATTATTTCCCGGCCTTTGTAGTTTCTGACAACATATTTATAATCATAACAATAAGGAATAAATTAAGAGAATAAAGGAACTTTGAGTTGGACTTATAAAGGTTACCGATATAATTCAACTATATGTAAGTATGAACGAACTCTCTTAGATCGCTTACATGTAACGGCGTTTTTCCTTGACGGATTTGAAGTTAAAAAAATAGAGCGAGACGAACTCGGTGCTGTGTGATAGACAATGAGAAAATCGCCAAACTGCACAGTAGTTGGATTTTACTTGACCGACAAAAGCCTGGCTCTTATGATAATGATGATTTCATAACTAATCTATGAACGTACTTAGTGTTGAAACGTGGGTCACGTCATTAAAGTCGTATATCACTCGACCAGTTTCAATTTAAACGCCATCAGGGTTAAAACTGGAAAAAGCCTTTCTTAGGGCTTATTTGCACAATAAATAAAATGTGTAGGTAATACAGCGAATGGCAAATAGATAACCCGTTAAATAATAAGTGGAAAAAAGTGAGATGGGACTCTGTTTATTCGTAATCTTGTTAATGCCAGTGAATTGTTTGTGGTTTGAAGGGCCATAATGTCTCTCAATAAATTGTATTATAACAATATACGTACCCAAAATTAGTCGTTGTTTTACATACTGTGTACAATTTTAACTAAACGCGACATTTATGAAATTGAGTGTACCAAATAAGAACGTCTCTTAAGGCATGCCTAAGTTCCCTATATATATTGTTACCTCAATTTTTAGGGTTACGATACCTCAAAAGGAAAAAAAGGAACCCTCGGTTGTCTGTCTGTCCGTCTGTCACAGCCGATTTGCTCCGAAACTACTGGACCGATTAAGTTGAAATTTAGTACAGATATGTAAATTGGTGACCCAAAGATGGACGCTTAAAGTAAATTAATACATTCTGAACTAGGCCACTTTTGGGGGGTAAACTAGAAAATTAAAAAAAAAAAGTTTCGCAAACTGCATTGTGTGACATATCAAATGAAAGGGGTTGTTGTAAGCATGTCAGATATATTTTTTATAATTTTAGCAAAAACAGATTTAAAGTCATTTAGGAAAAAAGATGAAAATTGACCATCCCCCCGCTCTTATCTCCGAAACTACTAGGATTAAAATTCTGAAAAAAATATGGAAAATAGTTCCTTGTCTAAAGATTACAGGAAAACCTATAAGAAGTTTGAGTATTCAAAAACACTTATGAAATTTAGATTATATACGGAACCGTCACCACGCGAGTTGAACTCGCACTTTTTCGATTCTTATAATTTCTCATCTGTACAATATTTTGAGATTATTTACCTAACAGAACCTTAATCGCAAGAAAAATATTAATAAATAATTATAAAGTTAAAAAAAAACTTAAATAAAATTATAATCAAATTGGAAAATTAACAGTAAACTTAAACTACCTATTTTAGAAATGCTCATAAACCCGAAAAACTCTAATGATACGACTCATTTAGTCAACATATTACAAATTATGCTACGAC
This sequence comes from Epinotia nisella, assembly GCA_932294315.1. NCBI lineage: Eukaryota > Metazoa > Arthropoda > Insecta > Lepidoptera > Tortricidae > Epinotia > Epinotia nisella. Next base: position 15,496,487 of record OW028680.1, read on the forward strand.
TAAATTACTACAAATTAAAAACAAAGGCAATTAACAGTAAGTAGTTACCAACATCAAAAATTAAGTTCATACTGAAATCGCGTAATTAATTTGTTAATTTCGCTCGCAAATTCTAATAAACCGCATTAAATGAGTTTACGAAGGTTACCCTTAATGCATAACATCGTAACTTAATCATGATCCCGAGTTTACAGTCTGTTATATTAATATTCTCTGGATCCAATTATCATTATTATCATTAAAATTATACAGTGTGTAACGCGACTAAGTGTACATTCTTCCCGTCTAAGTAGGTATAGTTGTAAAGTATAGAAAGCCGTGTCTTATTAATACCATCATAAATTCATACCTTTTGCACGCGGGAGAGTCTATGCGGCGACCGGGATGTGCCCAACCAAGCTATACCTTTTAGCCAAGATGTAGAATTTGTAGAGCGTGGCTGGTAGAGTTAAGCCGTGTGGAGTAGGAAGCCTGGCGCTTCTTGCGATATCATATCTTTTTGACGCTGAAAGCTATAAATTATGAGCTAGGGAGGCTTGGCTTGGCACTTTACATGTAATGTTTTTAGTTGGATACTTATTACTATATAGAAATGCAAATCTTAAGGAATTTCAAATTTCAATCGCGACCCCTAAAGCTTAAGCAAAAGATATTTATATATACCTATACGTTATGGCCGGCATTCTCAAATTTTGTGTCTGCGGTTGTGTCTAATTACGAACATTTTATATGGAGTCGTGGCAATTAGACGCAGACACCAATCTGGATAATGGCCGTTTTTACGTTTTAGACCAATATAAGGCGGTGCCACACTGAAATTTAAAATTTTCTGCTTTTAAGAACCACCCAAATATTTATATTAATCCAAAAAGGCCTTAAGCAATAAGTTATGCTTATTTATTGTATGTGGCAGTAAAAATCTTATTATTTAAAACATGAGACCGTTTTTGCCTTTACTTTGGTAATAGCAACTCATGGATGTTAAGAGAAATCGAGTGCTTTGGGAATGCAAAATAGTATACATTATTCAAATACGTGGCTCAGGCCCAAGGCGTATCTTCATGGAAATGAAGTTCAGTACGTGCTTTGTGCGTACCATCGTAAACTAACTTCGTAAGCTTGAAATAAATAAATTGCACAATATTATCATGCCCTTTCACACCATAAACTGTAAAACGCACGCTATTTCCCGAACGGATACTGAGGATAGTTAGTACCCACTACAATGAGGCCACATTGAGAACCACTGACTTTGTTCAAGGGACCTGGAGCTCAAAACGACATAATTTTACATGATCATAAAATCACGACCATTAGCTGATATTGTAACTGGTTACACAAAATTGGGAATATTCCAATTTTATTTGAATGCACAAATTATTCACAACGCCTGTGGACATCACCATTTTTCACAAATGTCTCCATAGCCGCCATAACACAAGTCATAAATAAAAACGTGTTAAGATGAGCCCGTCTGTCTTACGCTTTACCATGATCACACGTCATGGCAAATGTCGGAATGGAATTTCACTTACCGAAAATATCCACTAATCATTGACCGCTGGAACATGCTTGGCTTTCAAAGTACCTCGATTTACTAAGGAACGTACTATCTTCAGTATTTCTCGACTTTAAGGACATGCCAGATCTTTTTTCAATTTTTCCGTGGCTAATCACATACTAAAAATCAAACTATTTAGCCAACCGGTGGAGCAAGCAGCTAGTAAGCGAATGAAGAACCTACCAAGAGAAATCAAAAGATTTTTCGAAAAACCCAATTATTTTTTTACAAATATTATAGCCTATGCCACTCCCACGATTAAGAGGAATCAAACAGTTTAGGCTGCAGGGCGTACGAAAGAATAAGACATACACACATACATTACATATAAATAAATAAATAAATATTTGCGGCCAAATCGACAAGTCTTACACAAATCGACCTAGTCCCCAACTAAGCAAAGCTTGTATAACATCAGTTATATAGATAAATACATACTTAAATACATAGAAAACATCCATGACTCAGGAACAAATACTCGTGCTCATCACACAAATAAATGCCCTTACCGGGATATACATACGTACATACATATATACACATACATAGATACATATGCTCGGAAAACATAACCCTCCTTTCCTTCGGCAGTCGGGTAAAATACGCTAAAACACTATGTTGCGAGCAGTGACGCGCAAGGCGCGTCGTGATTTGAACCCATGCGACAGAGCAGCGTAAATTAAACCGCGTTAAATCCACAAATTATTACTTAACACGCCATATAATTCTAAACTAAATTGATGTTTCAGTAAGAAGTTTAAGAAGCATGTAACTATGCATGTACTTAAAAAGATTTAGGCCTTTTTCTAGTTGATCCTTTTAGTTCTGAGAAAATACGACTCTAATCTTAAATGTTGAACCGCGCGTCCCGTGACCAATATTCAATCACTTTCAGCTCTGATTTCCTCTCATGTAACTGAGGTTTAATGTTTTCGCGGTACCAATGGCGAGGGAATAAAATGGAAAGCAATACTCCAATTATCTGGCAACGATAGAGCCTTCGAGAAAGTCATAAGCGGATAGCGATTATGATTACTATTATGAACATTTAACTTTTGGACACTGAGATGATAGCCCTTGACCAAAGATAGTATAATTAAAGTATTTATTTAGATGTATTGCTAAATAGGCAATACTTGCTATTTAAACAGGTTTGCTTGATACCTTGAACAAATGTGTTATCATGCAAATTGGTTTCTCGGGAAACATAAGGGTACGGGTGTAATTTTGTATTAGGATTCATCCTTTACAAAATGTAAATGCATGACAAATCGATAACGCCAGATTGAGGAAATAATAAAATAAGAAATATACTTAAATTTTGAGTGTAGAATTTCTATTTTAATCTAATATCACTCGTCCAGTACAAATTTACATAGGATTTCCACACGTCAAAAACGCATTTTGAAATGGGTCTATTTTGGACCTTTTTGATCGCTCACGCTACCATATAAGGCTTAAAATATCTCGACATTCACTCTAGGCTCATACTGCGTAATGCTGGCTGTAAATCGCGTTTCCAAGAAATGTGGAGCACGGACACAACAATGGAATTAGGAATTGGCGTAAGAATGCATGAGGGTATGAATTGCCTCTTAGTAGGGCGCGCATAGTTTCTTAGTGTCACTTGTATAGACCTAGTCAGAAAACCCTTTTTGTCCTGAAAGTGATTCCCGTATCCCGAGGGGCTGCTATTTAAATCCGTGTTAACCGAGAAGGCAGAAATCTCGACCTCATAATAACAGAAAGAAAATTCACAGATTTCGAGCCTCACACGATTATCGAGCACATTGGAAATGAATCTACGGATTTCGAAATAGTACATTGTTTAACGAGGGCCGTAAGTGGAATATTGCTAACGAGAGTGTATCAGAAGCCCGACGCCGAAGGCGGAGGGCTTTTGATGACTCGAGTTTGCAATATTCTTACGCCCGTGTTATACACAATGTTTTTCATCACATTTGCGAGGAAATAAATAACAACAAAAGACAGAAAAATGTAAGTTTCATACAGCAGCACCAATCAAAAATTGACAACTTCACTTCCAGATCAGTGCTAGTAGAGCGCGCAGTTCAATATTTCAACCAATCACAGAGCAGTATTCTTGCGGGGCGGGGCGTCGTGACCAACTAGATTTTTTTATTCAACCAATCACACAGCAACCAGATTTGCTTAAGCCAATCAGAGGGTTCTATTATTTAAAAAAAAAACCATAACGCCCATGGGCGTAATATAGCCCATTACAGCTCAGTACGCTTGCGTATAATAACACCATTTTCGAGCAAGTGTGATGAAAAAATATTATCGCTGAGTGACGATAAAGTTGGAATAAGGAAAAGGTTACAAAATAAAACCGCAACGTTGAATGATAATTATTTTATTCTTAGATGTGAACAAACAAAATGCAAAATGCACACGCGTATCGAAGTTTGAATAATTGTCGCCGGTGCGCATAAGTATACTCCCGTCTCAAATAGGATACCCTCATAACCCCGATAATTCACAACAAACACCGATAACGAACACTGCGAAACATGAAGTCATAAATGTCATGTGAAAAATGTCGTTCTGACTTTTTGACTTTTTTCAAAAAGGTTAGGGCTAAACCTTAACCCGATCGTCGTTGTTTTAGGCTCAAATTATAGCTGATTAAATTGACCAGAGAATTTTTTTCTCAAATTTTTGATATCATTCTTCGTTTCCAAAATATCGAGCGCTAAAATCAAAAATTCAGAAAAAAATATTTTTTTTAACTATTTTGGCCATAACATTTTTCGTTATTGACTTTCTCGAAAAATTCTTCTTGCACCTTACATTACAGCTCTCGAAAAATACGCGTATTTTGAGTCTTTTTAAATATTATATCCTCACAACTCTCTGAGATATAAGGGGATCGCACTTTTTCGTGAAATCGGAGCCTATACAGCCCTGCTAGCATAACTTGACTCTCTACTCTACTCGCGCGCGTGATAGACTATCTGTCACTTTTTGACAGCATTAATCAAAAAGTGACGGACCGTCTATCTCGCGCGCGGGTAGAGTCGAGAGTCAAGTTATGCTAGCAGGGCTGGAGCGAACGACAAGACATTTCCAATGTCAAAACTGTCAACGTTTTACTCAGGAAGTAATTATTTATTTCGTCAATTTTATTTGACATTTTATGATCGTAGCTATGAGAAATTGTCGACCGGTTTAGCTTAGTGGTTAGTTAGTGACCCGGTCTGTCTGCGAAGCTGATGGTCCTGGGTTCAAATCTAGGTAAGGTAAGGGCAATTATTCGATAAGAGAGCCGAGAGTGGCTAATAAGTAACTAAAGGTTCAGGGATGGTGACTATTGAACTGACATTTTCCCATACAAAAAGTGACATTTAGATACGTGCGTACAATGCGTTACGTAATCGACCAAAAGAATTACTAATACAATAATCTGAAATTTGCGATTCCGTTTTCTACAACATGTCGGCAATGGCATACCTCGCCTTAACTCAGTACAGTAAAGGAAATATTATCACGTACCCTATCGCAATAAGGTGACATATCACTCGAGTTTGAGTGACGGCGGCTTGTCAATTGCGACAGGGTTCTACGGTGATACGTGAATACATTTCCCTTACTGTACATTTCACTCCTAGTAACATTTTTCTGGCAGCTTCCAGTAAACTGGCTATGTTCTTCAGACAATGTTGAGCAAGATAAGAATTTTGTTTCATTGTTACAGACAATTGTAGACTCGAATTTGTTTGTGCAGGAAAGGCTCAGAAACAACGGCATACGGACCGGAGCCAATCTTACCCCTGCCACAAAGCTACATATATAACAAACTAGACCAATACACCAAAGACCTACACCAAAGATACTGGGAGGAGATAGACACATGCAGACAGACACAACCGCACTAATGAAGACACACAGAAACCAACTACGCAAGATAGTAGCAAGATGATAACCGGACACAACACCTTGAACAGACACCTCTATAATTTAGGTATCACAGACAGCCCCATGTGCAGAGCGTGCATGGAGGCAGTAGAAACGACTAAACATATTCTACTGGATTGTAAGCAGGTAGAAGTATACAGGAAAAAGCACCTAGGGTCTCCGGACACACTAAGGAACGCAGTCAGTAATACCAAGGCACTCTTAAACTTTTTGGAGGAGCTGGGGTGGTTAGAGTAGCGCCACCCTGCCGTTTCACGCAAAATAGGCACACTGGATGTCGACTTGCGGAAAATGCCCAGTAAAACTAACTAACTAACTTGTTTATGTTGTTCTTAATTTTTTTTAAGTTGTGGGACAAGGGACAATTAAATATTCACAATTTTGGTAGGTACATATACAGGCTAATACTACGTCGGGGACGCTGTATATGCGGAAATACCGCATAACCAGGCCGCGCCAGTCTGTGAGAGCATTAGACTTGTCATTCGCTGTCAAATTTACTATGGACCACCACCGCAGGCCTCGTCAGTATGATGTCAATGATCGGAATGGGTAGTGCCATTTCGGGTAAATGACCTTAAACATTGTACATAACATGGATAAGACTTGAGATTCCCCTACTCTAAAAAATAGTCATTGTAAATACATCATTCATTTACTTTCGTTTAACAGTTATAAGTAACAATACAAAACAAATACAACTATAAAACAAAACACGAAACATTAACATCACTTTATTAAATTATTATATTAGTTAATTATTTCAAATCTTTCGTTCCTTGGAATTATAGTAGCAAACCATATTTTTTTCAATATTTTGTACTGAAAATCTATTTCTTCTTCGACTTCTAATATCCATTTATATGTAGAAAATGACCTTTCAACATCTACTGATGCCAGCGGGGCAAATTTATAAAACGAAATGTCACCAGATGCAGTTTCTTTTGAAATAATTTCTGCGTATTCTGTTATAGTTTCTAGATCCGGATTTCGAGACATGACCGCCTCAAGTTTGGTTTCAATGGGCAAACTAGTAGACTGGCCAGCTTATCACAAAATAGGTTTAAACTAATGTCAATTATTAAATAGATAGAGGATAATTGGAACATATTAATGTACTAATACTTTTATATTCAGTACAAAATCAGTCGAAACATTGAAAGGGACCCAGTAACAGTCGTAGCACCTGTAGAGCCTTATGCTCAGTACATAAAAATCTATAATACTCGTATATAAAAGTTCTAGGGCATTTAACTAAACATATTTTCAATCGTTAGGCCCGGGGTTCTTTAAAACATTCTTTAAACCAAACACAAACTTAAAATGTTCATTCAAGTCCCCGGGCTAAAGACCTTATCCATACTACGCTTACGCACCGATATTCCCCGAAATGGCACTAGCAATTCCGATCACTTTGATGTAGGCCTTATATCAGCGCTGGGAAGTCATCACGTCCGACACCTGTCACATAGTAATCAGCTCTGAAATAAGACGAAGGAGGCTAGGTTTAAGGTTGAATACAAATAAGGTTATATGAATATACTAGATGAATATTTGCATTATAAATTCAATAATCCTACAGGAGGATGTCCCCTTTAGCAAACGCAAATGGACTGTCGGCTCAGGCCGTTAACTTCCGGAAAAAGGCGAGAGTATTTTTTTCTGGGCCATCACCCTTATCAAGAAAGCAATTTCAAAGTAATACATTTCTAATTCGTCTAAGAATATTCAACACACGTTTAAGAACTTAACTAAGCAGATGTCTCTGTCCCCAGACACCCACAAGTCACGTCTCGCCTCCCAAAGCTTGTTCATCGGATAGAAAGGCAGTGCCTTTTCCGACTAGTACGTAATACTGAGAGCACGCTAAAAATGCAAATGTAAAAGAGCAATACGGAATCGTACACACATTTCTTGTTATTCTATTCCTTAAACGACGATACTACCTATAATGAAAGTGTTTTTAAATGGTTACAATTACAATATTCATTGCTAATGTGCCTATAATTTAAAAAAATCTAGTGGATCTGTGAGCTGGAAAACACGCAAGCATTTCGTTTAAAAAAATCGAATAACTGAATCGACAAAATAAAATCATAGTAATATATTAATTAACGGACCTGCTCACAAAGTTTTATGAGAATTGGTTGAGAAATGCGACCTGTAGAGGAGAACTGCCGGACATAAGAAAGCTTTTTTCCCAAACTAAAACGGAGAACTTCGTTGGCTTCGCTCTCTCGCTCGTTCAGAAAAATATGTTGTGGATCTTAAATCCTACAAAACCGCAGTTTTATAACTGCTCTTTATAGAGAGATCTAGAATGTAACTATGACCTTGAGCAAGACAAGAAAGATAGTAGTGGACCCTTCTTAGGTTAGGAGTCACATTGGCAATGGTTCATCAACAGAAATATTAGTATCAAACACATTTAATTTTACTACTGACAATAAACTATATAATTTACTTTAAATACAAAGTTTTAACCAACTTAAATTCAGTTCTCCGCTAAGCCACAAACATTAATCTTTCCACATTTCCTCAAAAAAATATCGAAATCACTTCAAGTGTGCCTATAAAATTTGAAGAGTTCCCTCTATTTCTCCAGAATTCCATCATCATATCCTGACCTGATGGATGACTATGGGACCACCTGGGAAGGATATCCTTTCAATCAAAAAAAAATTCCAAATCGGTCCAAGCGTCTTCGAGTAATCGGGGAACATACTTACATAAAAAATTAAAGATTTTTGGAGATTTTACAAGTTTCTTTTTCGAAAAACTACCGACCTCGAGTTCTACAGCTCACAAAGCCACTAGTCATAGGTGGTCAAACCAAATGTGGGTACATTTTATTATACACTATTCATGTACTTAATTACGCAGTTAATAAGTAGGTATCTACCATCTTATCAAATTTGTTTACTCTATTGTCTTCGATAAACCATGCGCCTCAATGATTTGATTACCAACAAACAGGAAACTGTCTTCGAGTCGTTAATAATCGAGTCAATTAATTTTACGATATCTACACACTTAACCGCGCATCCACGTTTACTCTTCTAAATAATACAAACAATACTTGGTTTAAACATTTTATTGTTATATTATTTATGACTTTATGAGTTAGGCATAACCCGCGACTTTATAGTGTGAACTCGCATAACAACTTCAACCGTTAATTTTATACACCGGTGTGAAGTTAGCGGCCAGCAACCATTTTATAACATGTTTTACTCCGTTATATGAGTGGATTGCAAAAAAATTGTACATAGTTGTACATTACCCATATATTTTATATGGGTAATAGCCGTCACGAAACTGTAAAAAATTAAAGCATAGATTAGATTAAAACTCTTAACTATGTACAATTTTTTTGCAATCCACTCATATATAATAAATTATCTGTGTGCCAAATTTCATCCAATTTTATTGGCTATGCTCATCTAAGGCCTGAATCACACTGGCGCAGCCTGCAGTGGCGATCGAAGGTGAATTTGACAGTTAATATCATATTTACTATGGACCACCACCGCAGGCCGCGCCAGTCTATGAGAGGCTTAAATGTAAAAAAAGCGGCCAAGTGCGTGTCGGACCACGCGCAGGCTAGGGTTCCGTAGTTGCCCGTCTGTCACAGAATGCGGACTTAAAAGGTGCTTTTGGGGTTTTTATTATAGCTTAACCTCGTAAATAATCGTAAATATTACCTCTAGATACTACATAAACTAATCGAACCGCAGATCGCAAACTTTTAGCAGGAACAGGTTATTTACGTAAAATAATTACGAAAGTTTCCGAACAGCATCATCAAGCATCACAACTAGCCGCGGGCGCAAGAAGCACCGTGCTGTAAGTCCGCCTAAGTTTTAGCATTGCACGGGTGGAGGGGAGTGGAGGGGAGGGGCATGTCGCAGGGCAGGTCTTTTGCGCGCTCGCCGCGGGCAAGAAGCACCGTGCCGTGAAAAAGCAACTCTACCGTCCACGGTAAAAGGTTCAAATTCCAATGACAATGTATATTTTTTTTCAGGATTTTATTCTACTGTTTTGTCGGCGTGATTGGTTTACATACCCACGCAGAATTGCAGTTTTTTAGTTGTAAGGTTTACTGAGCTAAGCCGAAAACGGACAGACAGACAGACAGACGGACATTAATACCATATACTCAAGTCTACAGTCCCTTGAAGTTGTGAAAAAATCAAACTTCTAAGTTAATGTAAAAAAAAGATACGGCCGTTTATGTCGCAAAAACGTATATTTCGACACTCTCAAGGTAATTAAAATGTATAGGGTACTTTCCGTTGACCTAGAACTTTACAAGAATAAGACAAGTACAGGGAAAATCTGAAACTATACATTTGTAATTTTGTACGGAACCCTCGGTGGGCAAGTCCAACTCGCACTTGTCCGGTTTTTTTTTCTATTGCTCTTGTTATTTTTTTTTTAATCTGCTCTATAATCTAAATTTAGCTTAAACTCACTTGCTTACTGGCAAGAATTATCGACTTTACAAGCCATAGGAAGTTTGTGGCAACTGTAATTGGCAATCGGTGTATTATGCCGCTTTGATTTACTTTAATGCAATTTATATTGAGCTACTATTTTTGAAATCCGAAATCAAGTGAGCGCATAATTAAAACAAATATAATTATTGTGGTATCTTTATCTTATTTACGCAACAGAGATATAAAATGTGTATACAAAATAGTATCATCAAAACTTAATGTTAAAGGGATCTCTACACCCTTCATTTTATTTCTGTTGCGACAAAAATTCTACAAAGGCCTTTATGATTCTCAATTTCGTTTACAAGCATATAATAAAGGAATATACGACAAGAAAACTCGTAAAATGATAATACGAGTGTTAGTTTAGGTTATTACCACAATATTCAGTATCATGACAAAGTGCCTACATATTACCTATTAACATTCTGAAGTCCCATTGTATAGGTATACTGGTGTAAGAATTATTGAAATCTGATGAGGAGTTCCGGACATCACCCTTACATACAAACTTACAACTTCTGAGACTTTTACTCTTTATAATATGAGTATATATGCGTTGCTTATTAAATATACCGAAGGAGGATAAAGTATATTTTCCCTTCACGCTAAATACATTGGCGAGCAACAGAACAGTTCACTTATCACAATTGTGCTGTCAAAATATAAACAACAAGGCTTACATTTAGTGAAAAGGGAAAAAACGAGTCGAAATCCTTCTGACTTAACCGATCGCTCTTAGCCGACTGAACTCCTACATATAGTTACAGTAAGTCCAAAGCTGCCACAGTTTCGGATCAAATGATACAAGTCATGGAAAGACGGTGTTCCAGTTTTGAATAATAGTACATTACTGCAGACGCCGGGAAAGAAGGGCTTGTATGAGTAGGTATAGACGGCCGACCGTAGGGAGGCCGGATAGTGATACGAAGCCGGCAACTCTTTTCACGGCCAGGCATGTATAGTGCTTTTCTCAAACATATGCAATGAAATAAAACAATACACCACTCACAATACATTAATTTTCCCTCCAATCCCTCCATACTTAATGTTTTTTTTTACGAAAGTCGTCCGTATTTCGCGTGTGTTTGAGTAGACCCTATTAGGGCCATTATACATAACCTGATAATAAGAATCTTAATTTCTATAATGAATAAAATAAATGCAGAGGATTTTAAATATTGTCTATGGTCTCTGGTGACTTACGTATAGATAACATTTTAATTTATTCATCAACACATTGAATCATACAGATTAGTTTTCTTAATAAAGGTTCGTGTGTAATAGGCATTAACGCGGATATTTTTGGTCCGATAACCATACAGCCACTAGAAAAAATAAAATATAAATGAATCAGCTGTTTAGCCTGTTAATGAACACAGACGCCATGTTAACATTAAAATTAAAAAAAAAATACTTCCCGGCCTAGGACTTCAATTTTGTATGAAATTCCTTTACAGTTCTCTCGAGTTGTTCCGCCCGAAACGTGATACTTTGAAGCCTGTTATAACGCATGTAATGACGACATTTCATTGCATGTTTGAGAAAAAATATATATTGGTCGCAGAACTAATGGACACCCTTCAAACTTTTTACAGTACAGTAGTAAACATACTGGGTACATAACTTGTGACGTTGTTATAGCGGAATAAAGTGGGAATAAACCTGCCTATAGGCGATTTGTTTGTGCGGGCACCGTTTGTGCCCAATCACCTTGGTTACGACTATTGTCATCGAGATTGCAACCCCTTTTATGAAAATGGAAGTTGATGATATTATACATTTATACAAAACAAGAGAAGTTCTCCGACCTCGGCCACATTTATAGAGTAAAAACCGGCCACGTGCGTGTCGGACCACGAATAACGAAGGGTCCCGTGCCTATTAAAAAGGTCGCATCGTCACAGAAATCTTACGGCACTTACGTCCTTTTCTATAGGGAAGGCAGTTTTTCAGCAATATCTGGAAACCTTTGAAGCGATTATGTTCAAAATAATTTTCAGTGAAAGAATTTAATAAGCCCTATGTCCATTTTTTTTCACATGTTTAAAATACACCGTTCAAAAATTTGTGCGGAGGGAACACAATTTTAGTGACTTTCGGGACGATTATCTCCGACTCTATTCACTTAATTGCTGCAGCTGAGATATTTATTTTGAAAGGCCTATCGATTGATGTGCCTCACGTGGGCTTAAAATAAATAAAAAAAATTTGGCTTGCAGTTTTATGTATGGAGTGCACCCCTAAAAAAGTTTAATTACAAAATTATGTAGCGGCAAACAAAATATCTTCAAATTTTTATTCAAATACACCTTATAGTTTTCGAGTAAAATGCCTGTAACATACAGACAGACGGACAGATGGACAGACAGACATGACGAAACTATAAGGGTTCCGTTATTGCCATTTGGCTACGGAACCCTAAAAATCTATAATACCTAATGCTTGTTCATCGGTGACGTTAGAGGTAGGTATGTGCTAAGCGAGCCCTTAGCGTTAAAACTATATGGCTAAAGCGGTATAGTGGACCAGGTAAAATGTCTTATGATGATACGTATTAAGGACGACTCACAAGAGTAACGGAACAAGTCGGAGAGTCCAAACCGATCGCCGCCCAGCAAACTATTAAAACAGTCAAAATCACGTTAGAAACATAATGTCAACAGTTAAGTCACCGTAACCGGCGCACGGGCGAATGTACCTATTGGCAGAGTGCAAAGCGGGTGGAGGGGGTAGCCTAAACGATCACAGCGCTCGCTACGGCTAAAATTGTCATTTTTGTCGCTGACTTGAGCTGTCAAATCCATATTGCAGTAAACATTTTCTAATCGTTTTTTAGATAAAAATAATGTTACTGACTACTATTGTCCAAAATTGTGTAATATAGTAAAATAACACAAGATTTCATTAATATTTTTCACAATATTTACTTACTTCTTGTTTGACAGCGGTGACAATATTGTCCATAATGGCCGCCTGTCACGTGGCGCTGTCGTCGCGCTCGGTCCCAATAGGAAATTCGTAGACCGACTACCGGGCGGCGCTTGGCACGTTGTACTGTGTCATCCTATATCTACCTACAGCGGATTTTTCTGTGGCAAGTTAGTAGTTAGCGATGTGAAAACCAGCCGAGGGCCTATATTTTACAACTATACACCACATTTAAGCGTGATACCATTCCCTTCTTTATACCAGTGTATCCTGCTTACGCATACGTGCTAATGCTTTTGCAAGAGAGGGGTGGAATCGAAACGATTCTCAAATGTCAAAAACTAGTGCCGTAATTAAGGCTGAGCTCGAATGATCCAACAGTACTCTCGCAAAGTGGGTAAAACTAGTTTATTTCAAAGAGCCTCTGATTTATTGGATGTTTTCGGAAGATTGGTGACGCTATCTTTGTTATTTTAACGTTTTACCTGTTATTGGCCTCAAAGTGCGAATAATTCATTTTATAAAAAGTTCTCCCTTCATATACACGCTTTTATAAAGTAACGTTGGATGATGATTAAAGTATATGTATTACTCTTAGCATTTTACTACTGTCGCTAATCTCGTAGTGTTTTGGCAGTTGACACTGTTGACAGTTACTAACAAAATTATCTAGTGATATGACAGTGCGTTTCCTGTTACATTCGGGAACAAAATTACACAAATTAGAAAACCGTTTTTAACAGTTTTTAAGACCAGTATGAATACATCGCTTTCATAAATCATTTATATTAGTTTAGAGAAAATTCACTTTGTCTACACTTATAATAAATCTCTGAATAAAAAAAAGAATCAGCCAGTATCATTTCAGACGTTGTTCTTTCATGCAATATTGTAAAGAGGAAAAGTCTGAGAGACGGTACCTTTGTAAGTTTGGAATTTTGGGATAATCTCCGGAACTACTAATCCGATTTCAAAAAATCTTTTCCTTGTATAGAATGGACTGTTTGGGTGGACAGAACTATGCTTTATCCCGCGGATTTGCCTGCCTTCTATACAATACGCGGGTTAAGCCGCGTGGGCAGTCAGCGCACTGAATAAAGATGAACTTGGCTGGACACGCTACCGCGTGTCTAGAAAGTAGGTGTCAAATTTTCGATTGTAGCGATAATAATATTAAAATGAATGAAAAAAACTAACGTATTCACAAATAAGTAGTTAGATCTCGGGAATTTTTAGATATTTTTTAAGCACAATTTTAAGTAGACACTTGTTTTCGTGAAAAGAATGTGGAAATGAAGAGATAAGAAAATCTCTCGATTTCCACATTTTTTCAAGACTTCTTAACTGCTTAAGAATATTCTGCAATTGTGATAACACATTCAAAATCGCTATACGTGAATATTACCCGCGGCACTTGCAAGAATATTCAAATCAGCAAGATGTGTGAAAATTCTGAAATAATATCCAAACAAAAGACGAAGGAGTATAAACACGTTTCGTGGAAAAGTCGAGAGAAGAGTCGTTAAACTAGACATACAGTCGCAGCCAAAGCAAAAAACAGTACAGTACCTCAATTTAAAAAGTAAAATTGCAGTAGATTTTGTTGTAATAGTTATGGTATCTGTGGTCAAAAAAACAAAGTGCATACTATTCTCATGGCATAAAAATAACACACAGATTATTCTAAAAAACGAAGTTCTTGAATTGGAGGATAAAACTGTTTTTCTAGGCATAACCTTAGATTCAAAATTGCAATGGAGTTCACATATTTCTACTCTGGTAGGTAGACAGAGTTCAACTGTTTACGCTTTCTTAGAAGGATTCGTCAACTTGCAAATTAACAGTTACAATCAAATCAACCCAACAATGGGAATAATTGCCATAAGTTCCACTTCTCACTGAAAACTATTTTTCTTTAAAACCAATTAACTTTTTATAATTAACCTTTTAAAATATCACATGTTTATCTATACTAAAATGTGCATGAAGGATTTCTGCACAATATGTATAGGAAAAAAATAAAAATGCATAAAAGCAATTCATAAATATGTCACAAAAACTGAAAATTGTTACGTTCATCCCTGGTCTCCCCTACCTGGCTCCACTCGCATATCACAAAGAAAGCAGGCAGAGTCACGGGATAAAATGTAGCCGATAAAATTATCCCGAAGCTCCATTCTATACGCGGGTGAAAAATGTATGAAATCGAGTTAGTTAGTTCCGGAGATTACATTAACTTAACTCCATACAAACATACCTACAAAGCTTACCTCAGCACAAACTTTACCTCTTTATTATACTAGAGGCTCAGTGAGCTGTAGACCACACTTGTTTTTTTTTTTATATCCCAGGCAGAGACTGAAAAATTCTATACATTTGTCGAACCTGCTCAACGAGAATTAGTTGAGAAATGAGACCTGTAGCGGAGAACATCCGGACTTATAAAGCATTTAGCTAAAACAGAGAACTTCTTTCGCTCATTTAGTATAAAAAACCAAACTTAAAGTACCTACTGGTTATTTTCACTGTGACACTAAAGTTAGGGCCGACGAAGTGAATTTAACGCGAAGATAAAGTGTCGCACGCCCTGAGTGTGCATGCACTTTCAAAGCTTATGTGGCCAAACTTGAAGTGTAGGTACCCATAAAGTACCTCAAAATAATACGCAAATTATAATATAAAATAACCTAGCTCTTTCCTTTTTGCTCGACTACGGCAGAGCCGAAAGGAAGGGACATTTTTTTTTCAGTTACTTATCCGTAGTTAAGTTATATTTTTTTTTACTGTTTATATCATTGTTTTAAGTAATAGATACTTGGCTCTTTAGCATTCTGCTAAACAATTTAAAATGTATTAACAATACCAAATTTAATTAATTTCATTCATCATCATCATCATCAGCCTATATACGTCCCACTGTTGGGCACAGGCCTATTCTCATGAATGAGAGGGAACGGGCAGTAGTCCCCACGCTGGCCCAGTGCGGATTGGGGACTTCACAATTAATTTCGTTAATATAACATTATGACTATAGTTTTTGAATAAATATTTACATGACGAAGCTATAAAGGTAAGAAACCCTAAAACCGGGTTGTCTTTCATAACAAAACCTATCTTTTAACCATCAAATCCAACCAGTTGTTTTGATTCATGTCCAGAAAGACAGGTGAAAGTTTTTTTTTAATCGGAGATGTGGTTTCGGAGTTTATCCCCTATATTACAAAACTACAATCTCACAGAGTCAGAAACAGTGTGATAAGAGATAAGTGTGGAATGGATGGAGATATAGTCACGAAAATTGAGAAGGGTATGTTAAGGTGGTTTGGGCATGTAGAGAGGATGGATGAAAGAAGATTAACGAAGAGTGTACGTAAAAAGAGTGGAAGGGCAAGTTGGAAGGGGAAGACCTAGGCGAACTTTCTCCGATCAAATTGGAGAAATCTTACAAAAAGGCCAGGTCAAAAGTACCCTAAACCGACGAACATGTATGAGAAATGTTATGAAGGTGAGTGAAGCGAAAATCTCTGCCTACCCCTCTGGGAAAGAGGCGTGATTATATGTATGTATGTATGTATGTATGTATGTACAATCTCACAAGGCGTATACTTATTTCGATTTGTACAGTCACGTCTATAAATATGTACTTATACGTTTACGAATGTATGTCCATGGCATAAAGTTGAAAATGGAATATACTAAACTATCGTACTAAACCAATATAACATGATCAAAAAATTCGACCCCTAAAAAAACTACATACGATTTGAGTTCGTCCATACTGGGTGTCGTAGCAAGTAAAATATCTAAATTTATACTTACAAATGGCTCGAACCGTTTCTCTTAATTATATTGGATAAATGAGCGAAGTTTCAAAATGTCAAAATAAACAGCCTTAATTGAAATACTATACGCACTCCAATCAGAGCTTTAATATTAGGTTCCCTCTGTTTTCGTTAATTACGAATGTTTTGATATCGGGATCTTATTGAACTTCAAATCAATGCTATTTCACTCTTATTCACACACTTGACTCACCCTCACCACTCGTCCACAGATTAAGTAATAGTACTTAGAAATAGAAAGTCCACTGCTTTAGTGATGACGTTAGCTGTCAAATTTCCACCTTAAACAATACCATACTTACAACAACAATAATACTCTGCGATTAAAAAAGAGGGTCATCGACAGATCCAATAACCATTCAATTAAATTATTTATAACCTAACTATTAATCCACAGAAAGCTGTGTACTAAGAAAATATAATCATTGCCACAACAATTTATTACTTAATATATTTATAACTAGCTTTTGCACGCGACTTCGTCCGCGCGTTACTCGTTTATATCGTAACTCGATACAAACTGTCGTCCCCCCCTTTTCACCCCCTTAGGTGATGAATTTTGGGATGAAAATCCTTTGTCCTTTCCCAGAATTCACAAAATCTCTGCACCAAATTTCATCTCAATCGGTTCAGCGGTTTAAGCGTGAAAAGGTAACAGACAGACAGAGTTACTTTCGCATTTATCATATTAGTATGGATTGTTTAAAACGAGAAGGGATTCGATATGGCTGAGTAACGTGATTTTATAGATAAGCTTACTCCGAACGCCTTTTCAGGGTTCCGTACCTAAATCGTCTTATACTAGAAGTACAGGGAAAAATCTGAAAACACACATATTATACATTTGTAATTTTGTACGGAACCCTCGGTGGGCGGGTCCTGCTCGCACTTGTCCGGTTTTTTTTTTCAAACATAGACTCCGCCGCTAACTTGGTGTTTCTGAGGCCCACCTCACCATAGTAGTAATACCTTTTCTACTAAACCTGGAGCCGTAGCATGGTTGGCCTTATCACACGACAAGTGACAAGATAAGAGCATCGTCTTGTTCTATCGAACGGTGTCAGCCAGTGACGCCCGCTCTATCCTATCACCTATCGCGTGACAAGGCCAACCATGCTACGGCTACTGAGGACCGAATTAACGGACTTGTAATTTACATAATACAGGATGTTAACGGGGTCATGATCCGGAATGACAAAAAGCGAATAAGATGATCATACTGAACAACCTTTCCCATGGGACCAACCACGAAATCGCAAAAAAAAAGAGCCAATTAAGAGTTAACTGTGAGTTAACTGCGATTTAATTGAGAGTTAATGTATGGAATACCTGGTTTTTTTTTTGCGATTTCGTGGTTGGTCCCATGGGAAAGGTTGTTCAGTATGATCATCTTATTCGCTTTTTGTCATTCTGGATCATGACCCCGTTAACATCCTGTATAATGATGCCATCAATCGTTCCATCCTTACTTGTAGGAACAGCAATGTATGGCGAATTGTAAAGTGTGTGAAATACTCGTAGGAGCCTGTGCGGCAGGGAGACGTCTATAGGCGATTTATTGTCGACGGTGATAGTTGATTAATGACTCTATGCAAGAACTATGCACCAAAAAAGAAAACGAAAGGGATCCGGCGACAAATAAGTACGGAATTCGTCTTCCGGTGGTTAAACTCAAACTCAAACTCAAACTCAAAATGATCTTTATTCAAGTAGGCCTAGTAACAAGCACTTTCAAATCGTCAGTTAATTTTTCAGATTATTTGTTAAGCATAAAGAATAAAATATATATGATATAAAAATTGTATAAAAAATACTAGTAGAATGTTTCTAGAAAAACAATCTAATGTCAAAAAACAAAATATTCCGAAAATAATAGATTAAAAATTCAGTCAAAATTAGTTCCATGGAGTTTTATCATTCATGTAGTCTTGTGTGCTATAATAAGCTTTCGAGATAAGTTTACGCTTCACATAGTTCTAGAATTTATTAATAGATAACTCAGTTAAGTTTCCTGGAAGTTTGTTATACAACTTTACATAATTACCCATGAATGATTTTTTTTATTTTTTGGAGCAGAGTGGTGGGCACCGCGAGCTTATGCTTATTTCTAGTATTAATATTATGTATGTTAACTTAAGAAGGAGTGTTGGATTGAGTATAATTATTGTGTTTATTAAAATGTTGCCTATTACTCGTACTCCGTGATTGGTTTTGCGGGTCGATCACGTAGCGCATTGTAGGTATGCGCGTCAGGTAGATCTAAATGTCACTTTTATATGGAAAAATGACAGTTGGATCTACCTAACGCGCGTTCAAAACGTTATGTGATTACCCCTGTGAACTCATACAAATCAATGGCCAATTTCATTACAATTATTCAATATACAGTCGCGAGCCAAGATTTTTCGACTTCCGTTTGCCCCGAAAATAAATATAGGTAGCTGATAAAATTCACTAGAAAATTAAATGAGTTGTCAATAATTTCATTTTTGACACAAAGTTTGAACTTTATAAGTGCTATTTTTACACAGTATGCTAGCTGTCAAGAAGATTTTTACGAGCCCCGACACGATGATTTTGAAATCCATCTGTAGTCGAGCGTAAAGCGCGCGACTTTCAATCTGAGGGGCGTGGTTTCGAATCCCGGCTCGTACCAATGAGTTTTTTGGACCTTATGTATGTACAGTCGACTACAAAGAGATCGGTACAGCCAAAGTTACAAAAATATGTAGACACGACCTTAATGTTAAGGCAATAAAGTCGTGTATACATATTTTTGTAACTTTGGTTGTATCTTTCTCTTTGTAGTCGACTGTACCTACGGCGTATTTACCGTTAGCTTTTCGGTGAAGGAAAACATCGTGAAGAAACCGGTCTAATCCCAACAAAGTCTAGTTTTTCCTCTGGGTTGGAAGGTCAAATAGCGGTCGCTTTCATAAAACCTTGGAAATGGCCTACGCCAAATCTTGGAATTAGGTGACAAAGCGGACTCCTGGCTCCTTTAGGGTGCCATCCAGGAAAACGCTAGAAGTGCAAAAAGTAAGGCTGAATGATAAATCCAACCATTAATAAAAAAACATTACATGTCATCGTACAAATGTGAAAAATTCGCGAATTGAATACGAATGATATGGAGCGATGGAACATGATAATAATATGCTAGGACAGGAGTTCCCAAACCGTAGGACTCGCCTCCATAGATATGCGTGGAAATGTGGATAGGAAATATGAAATAAGGAGACGAGGAATGCATTTGCATGTTCGAAAAAAATATTAACGTTTTTATTCCTACCTTCTCTGCCTCTAAAACAATTTAAGGGGGTCTTGAACATGCGAATCATCCCGGGAGATTCGACCCAAAAAAACGTTGACAAACGCTGATCAAGATTCACCGGTACAATATTTTGTTATACATGTAAGTAAAGGAAACAACGGATCGGCCATAATTAATTTTTATTCTCTCTTTTAGTCTCGCTTAAACCTATCTCCTATCCCTTTCTTTCTCAGGTCACGCTCTCACAGAATTACGTTTCGTTTTACAATTATGAAATGTTTGCACATACATATCTTGTTAGTCATGATTGGATTGATTGGGACACGTAGACGGAACGCCGTCCTTTGAATATCTTACAAAATATTCTTATTTTACTTTGAAGACGTATCGCCCGTACGGGAATGTTTACTCGGGTATTTTTAAAAGGTTCATGTATCTGAGACGATATTATTTACGCGGCTTCGGTCAGGTGTTCGGAATCTAAGCAAAATATCAAATAGAGATATACCAATGCTATAAATGTCAATAAAAAATTAAGATGTATGCTTACACTCAAAACTAAATAAACATTATATTTAAAACTGGTGATGATCCTTTAGAGTGCAAATGCATTAGTCACTTTAAAAACTAAATTGAGCTTAATAATGGGTGCGCATAATATCGGTTCACATAGATACACAATTCGTCTGCAATCGATGTGGCAAGAAATGCCGCGCTGCTTAGGACTATATAGCCACCAACGTAGATGCGGTTTATTTCTCCTATTCAGGTTGGGCCAAAATTCTTCGTATGTCCTGATGTCCAGTTGTCCAGCTAGCTGTTCTCAACTGGTCGCATTTCATAACCGATTCTCGTCAAATTTTGTGAGCAGGTTGAATAATTATGCAGTATTTTTTTTGTCGAATCAGTTTTAGGAAATTAAAAAAAAATGTGTTTAAAATAGACAAGCTCGCGGGTTCTACAGGTCACAAAGCCACTAATAAATTACAACCATCATCAATTTATATACTATTCAAAGTCAAAGAAGTAGCTAGTACCTACATCATTTATGGGCATCAACGCGATGCGTTTTTATTTATTTACACATCTGAACCTGTTTTTTCTTAGAGGAGCTCCGGCTATTCCTGGATTATATCATCAATTCGAAGATTCGAATGAAATCACTGGGGTGTTAAGCTTCTAAATACAACAATATTATTCGAAATTATAAGATGGGTATAGTCATCGTCAAAATAGTTAACTTTTATGATATCAATAACTCATCACGGAGGCCGAGACTCGCTTTGTGTCAGTGAGCCATTGTAGTTTGTTAGTTAATTGTTGTTGACGTTGAATACCCCGCAGTCCACCAGGCGCAACGTCATTATTCAAATAATGGCTTGGTGCCGAAAAACTGGTGCCCTCGGCTTCGCCTTGGCGGTTTTAACCGCCGACCATATAAGGAAGGGAGCGCGGGCGCCCTGCCAGAAGAGCCACCAATGAAGCCAAACATCGCGCTTATATGTCAAGCCAAAGATGATTACTGACTTATTGTTATAAGTCGCGACAAAATACCGCCACAGAGTACGCAAAGCACTGATATGGCCCCCACCATACTCGTATCAAGTGAGTGTGAGAAGAATACTCTGCTGCACCCGGCCAGTCAGTCTTTGCCGCTGCTCGGCGACGGTCGCAAGGATTGACTACACCTAGATAAGTTTCTATTTATAAATAAAGGGCATAAAAGACCCATCTATATTACTACGTCAATCCGCATTTTCTATTTAACGTCGTGGAAATCCCTACTACCCCTGAGTTAGTCTGGAAACCTTCAATACGCCCTTCAGGCGGAAGGATAATATGTGTGGCTCGCTCTCCGCGACAACCATCACAATTTAGATAGGTACTTCAGATAAATTTGAATCCGTTTAAAAAGTAAAATATGTGTATTAAATAAGTTGTTTTTTAAAATATAATTTCCCTTATCAGGGTTTCGCGGTATTTTTGAATGTCTAATAGTGGTCCATGCCTAATAAAAGCTTGAGAACCACTGCAGTATATAGGCTTGCTCTACTATTACGCAGATTTAAAGCGAATCTTGGGGTCGAGTCAGACTGTGAACGAGTGGTGAAACGAGTTGAAATAGTTTGTGAATTGCACAGGGCACAAACAGTTCGCTGCAATGAATGGATTGTGGAAGTTTTAGGGCGGAATATGTCATAGCTCGGCCCTTAAAAGTCGAAACCTTTTTGCGGAAATGTATATATTATACAGGGTGGAAGTCGACGGGGGACGTTTTAGCCTTAGCACTATATTTCCCGCATACAAACTATGTAAATATGTGTAGCCGTTTTCAACTTACAGCCTTTTAAACATTCACAAAAAACTACTTGTGCCAACCCTAAACCGTGACCGTGTCAATGAACTTATAAGTAAAAAATCGTTACATGACAGAATATTAATGTTAATTTGTTACTATTTATCTATTCTTAGTTCTTGCAACGCGGTAAGAAACATTGCAGAATTTGCGGAGGTGATTCTCATTGTGGCTCGACTTGTTAAATTTTAGGATGAAGTAAATAATAGTACATTACTGCAGACGCCGGGAAAGAAGGGCTTGCCGGGTGAGTAGGTATAGACGGATAGTGATACGAAGCCGGCAAGCCCTTTTCACGGCGAGGCATGTATAGTGCTTTTCTCAAACATATGCAATGAAATAAAACAATACACTACTCAAAATAGTACATGTATTTTCCCTCCAATTCCTCCATACTTGAATGTTTTTTTTACGAAAGTCGTCCGTATTTCGCGTGTGTAGCGTTCGAATAGACCCAATTAGGGCCATTATATATGACCTGATAATAAGAATCTTAATTTCTATAATGAATAAAATAAATGCAGAGGATTTTAAATATTGTCTATGGCCTCTGGTGACTTACGTATAGATAATATTTTTAATTTATTCATCAAACACACTGAATCATATAGATTTGTATTCTTAATAAAGGTTCGTGTGTAATAGGCATTAACGCGGATATTTTTGGTCCGATAACCATTCATCCACTAGAAAAAATAAAAAAATAGAATTCAGCTGTTTAGCCTGTTGATGAACACAGACGCCATATTAACATTAAAATTAAAAATAAATTACTTCCCGGCCTAGGCCTTCAATTATGTATGAAATTCCTTTAAAGTTCTCTCGAGTTGTTCCGCCCGAAACGTGATACTTTGAAGCCTGTTATAACGCACATAAGGACGACATTTCATTGCATGTTTGAGAAAATGTAATTCCTTGAATGAATATAACTAACCACAAGAAATAGTTCAAATGCTGACATTGACAACCACTCAAAAGTACTCACTCAAAGAAAGCTCAACGATGATATCGTAACCTCTTTCCTTTCCTCATAAATATCTCTGTTTACCTGGACTAATAAAAAGGTTTTAGCTCGTTTCACAAAATCATGCTCGAGTAAATTGAAACTGTGCCCAGGTTGAGCATGCACATTTTTCATGCAATAGGTTGTGTTTGTTTTTTATTTGATTAAAAACGTACATGCGAAACATAACCTAAATATTTAGAATCAAATCATTTTTGATAACTAATAAACCTCTGCGTGGTTAGAAATCAACATGACGAGTCATTGTTATGACAAAGTCAAAAAAGATTTTTGTGAGACGGTGTCATAATTCTTCAAATAAAAATGACTTTATAGTAGCCTTAATATATGCATTAACCCCTCGTATGCGGATGTCAAAATTGTGCAATCAAATTATGACTTTGATATATAAAACAATGGGTTCAAATGCTTTGTACGGATCAGTGTGTAGAGCATACGAAGGGTTAATAGGCGCTCTGCGGGGCTCCTATTAAGGCATATACTACTCTCCTATTATTCAAACAAAATGTAACAGCACGTATTTTCTTAATCACTCCGATCTCAATCTCCCATAGACCAAACATCGCCGTTTTTAATATCTAAAAAGTCTTAATCATTCATTCTTTCTCTTTCATACTTGTACACACTATGCTCATGCATCTCATTCACTCACGATATATTTTATTTAGTGTCTTCACCCCTATTCAGACATAAAGGTGATACAATATATATATATTATTGACCGTTACAGCCCAGCTAGCACGATACGTTTTATCGTTAAGTTTTACGTGACGTCTCAGTACATTTTCGCCGTAAAACGTGACGATAAAACCTATCGTGCTAGGGCCTCTGAAGTTAGTTACATACAGCTTATGAAGTAAAAGCATAACGATGCTGATATAGTATAGTTAAGGACCACATGATATCCCCACTGTGTGAAAGATGACCCGCGTGCAATAAAAAAAGACACACACTCTTTCTCAATTTAATCGTACTTTCTGAATTTGAGGAAATAAGTCCGATTCCCTCATTTAGCGGCTGCATGAAATTATAAATAAAAATTTCAAAATTATATAAATTACAAACTGGTATGTAGGATTTGAGTGAAAAGGAACATATATTATGAATGATATTCATATGTTCCTTTTCACTCAAATCCTACATACCTCGGCCTCGGCCGCAGAAGATAAGGAGGCACTCCTCTTCTTCTGCGGTCCCTCCCCAACGCATCCTAAGCGAAGCCCGCTAGGAGCGCCCGCCTCGGGCCAGCCAGCAGGCCCACACAGGCCGGCCCTGGGTGCCTCTTAGCTTCGCCGTGGGTTGCAGTCCACGGTTACTAAGCCCCCCCACCCCGACAAGGCGGGCACCCTCGAGGGGGAACCATAGCAATACCTACCCTAACATGCTCATTATCTTCAAGCTTTTCACAACCTATGACGACTCTTCATCAGTCCTAGTTTTCTTTGCAAACAGGAAAAACGCTGCTACGCCTTAATGGGCGCTTCACATCCCTATAAACTCTTTCACGGTGCGGTATCGCGGTCGAACCGAACCGAACCGAACCAAGAACCGAGACTTGCACAGTGAAGCAAGCTACTATTAGAATGCTTAACTAACAAATATGTACCGTACTTTTAAGTGAAAATCGCACGAGCATCATGCGCGTTGTAATAGGCTTGTGACCTAAGATTGTTTACTACCTCCCTTCGAACCAGTTTTTGGAGAGGAACAAATGTTTGTATGGGAGCAACTACAATTAAAGACCATAAATACCCAAAACATGAGTTAAAGACGGACCTCGCTGGCGGCACCCGAAACGCTTAATACTGATTCACTCAAATGTATGACGTCACACTTTGCTATTTGAACTAATCATCACAATTGCTGTTTCGGTCGCGAAATACTGCGTTTAGGTCCATAGTTGTCATACGTTTCTGTTTCTATAAAAACGTAAGGATTCTATAGGTAGCTTTTACTCTTGGACAGCAAAAAATGCATATTTTTTCTAAACTTATGATTATCATTATATTTTGTAATTTGTACTTTATTACAATAATTAATTGGTTTACAATCTATTTACCAACACTACGTTATGAATTTTAACATGATGTCACCAGCTTATTGTTGCCTCCGTCTCTAAAAAACAGGATACACTCGTATTTTTATCTTTGGACTACTTGTTAAAAGTAATAATACTTAGCATCCAAAGACGATAAAATTAAAAATAGTTTTAGCATGTACTACGTGCCGGTTGTTATTTATTTTATCAACCCGAAATTGCCATTGGCTATGAATTTCTGTTGCCCCTATAGACCGAAACCTTTACCCAAACCCGTAACAATAAACTTGCTTAATCGAATCCGGCTGGAACAAAAAACGTCACTTTCACAATAGCCGCGATAATTAAGGTTTGCGATCTCCTAATATACGGTTTTCGTGTACACCTTATTTATGATCGAGATTATTTCATGTGTCCGACTTTTTATAAAACTGTCGTTGGAATTGGAATCTACTGACTTATACGGTAGGGTTGCTTTTTTAATTCGGTCAAATCAAATTATATTAAGTATATACATATAATGTCTACGTTTATTTGTTACTGTGTAACCTCCTCCTTACACATTAAAGGTTATAAAAATCTCCACTTATAATAAATCTCTAAATTAAAAAAAGAATCAACCAGTATCATTTCAGACATTGTTCTGTCACGAATGATCTCAGATTCCAATGAACGGAAAAACATGAAACATTTTTTATATGTACATTATTATTCTGGCTTCCGCGATAGGAAGGATAGTTTTTATGCGACTGCGACAATTAATTAATTATCCGAAATATTAGACCTCTTTACTATTTGACTGCCGCGGCCAGGCCGCGCCAGTCTGTGAGTGGCTTAATGCCTGCAACACACTGGCGCGGCCTGCGGTGGCGGTCAATAGTAAATTTGACAGCTAATGACAAGTTTACTATTGACCGCCGAGGTCAGGCCACAGAAACACCAAGTTGGCGACAGAGTCTATGTTTGTAAAAAAACCGGTTAAGTGCGAGTCTGATTCGCGCACCGAGGGTTCCGTCTTGCCCCACCCACTAATTTTGGAAAAATCTTAATGACGCATAGTGCAGTTAAGTCATGAGTACCTACAGCGCCATTTATCGGTGAGGAGTTCATGCGGTGTATGTTAAAACTCTTAAATTGTACCCTTGCCGTGACGATCATAGTATTAATTCTTATAAATTGACATTAATGTAGTTTATAAT
This sequence comes from Epinotia nisella, assembly GCA_932294315.1. Classification (NCBI taxonomy): domain Eukaryota; kingdom Metazoa; phylum Arthropoda; class Insecta; order Lepidoptera; family Tortricidae; genus Epinotia; species Epinotia nisella. The sequence continues at coordinate 15,523,150 of OW028680.1, forward strand.
GCAATGTAATATTATGAGATAAATAAATATCAATACGTATCAATATCAATATATCAATATGGAGCTACGATGTATACGAGTTCCGCGCGGACGAAGTCGCAGGCAAAAGCTAGTATTGAATATATTTCAAAGCCATTTGTAGTAACGACTACGAAACGTATTTTTATCCAAGATATTTATAGATCCTAGCCTTAGCCTGTTCCCTTCGAGTTCTATTGTGTCTAGATGTAGCGCCTAATTGCCATAAGAAAAGGTTGTAAGCAGATATTTTTAGCTTGAAATAACGTCTTTTACTGGCTTACGTACAGAATAAACACGAACGAGTTTGAGATTTGGAATGTTATTTTTAACATCAGGTAAAGTGTGCTTTTAAATAGGTACCTAAGCAGGCAAAGAAGACGGAATATTATTATAAGATTACGTTTATCGGATTACGCTTTAGCAGCTTACTTTTTTCGGGTACAAAAACATATAGTAAAACTATTTTTTTATATATTAATAACTAACCCATTCGACGCTAAGCAATGCTACGACTGCTACGCCGTAGCGCGTAGCAGCATCAATGTAGCGTAAATCGCTCGCAGAGGCGTGACTCATAGTGTATGTGAGTGATTTGCCCGGAATGGGTAATTTTTTTCATTGGGCCATGCCTGATTAATCTAAAATCTTAAAAAATAACATGAAAGCTTTTTAGCTGTAAAATGTCAGTAATGTTTTTGAGAGAAATGACAGTTGATTTTTTTAACAACAAATTACATGGAGTAAATTCTAGTACTTATCCAAATATTTGAGTGAAACAAGACATATGAATCTGTTACAAATCTAACCTAAGTAAATTTACACTTTTAATCGAAATGCCAAAAGTGCTATCATCCACAGACGTACATAATACCCAGGAGCCGTAGCATGGTTGGCCTTATCACGCGACAAGTGACAAGATAGGAGCGTCGTCTCGTTCTATCGAACGGTGTCAGCCAGTGACGCACGCTCTATCCTATCACCTATCGCGTGACAAGGCCAACCATGCTACGGGGCCTGGTTTACCTATCTGTACTAATATTATAGTAAAGAGTAAAAGCCTGAGACTGTAGCTTTGAAGTTTGAAAGTTCATGTTCTATTATCCTGCGGGTTTGTCTGCGTTCTTTGCAATATGCGGACGAAGCCGCACGGGCAGCTAGTTATTTATGAACCTAACAAATTAGAAGGCGAAACGCATCATTTTTGTACTTGTTCCAGCTGCTAATGAGGCACATCGTAATTTTAACTATGTAACTGTAGATTTTAACATTGATATTACTCTTAGAATTATCTTGAATAACAGGTCGTTTACTCGAGTCTTTATTTTTTATTTGACTTATTTCTGATTTTTATTTATATTTAGGCTAAGTCAATTAATATTCAAATAGTTAAGCCGGTAATTCAATTTCATTTCCTTTACAATTGTGCCTTAAAAAGTTAGTATATGCCTAACCTATACTTACCTAAGTATATACTTACCTAGGTAACTTATCCATACTATATACTATAATATTATAAATGGGAAAGTGTATGTGTTTGTTTGTTTGTCCGTCTTTTACGGCAAAACGGGGCGTCGAATTGACGTGACTTTTTAAGTGGAGATAGTTGAAGGGATGGAGAGTGACATTTTGTCTCTTTCTAACCCCCCACTTCCCCAAAATGGGGGGTGGAAGTTTGTATGGAGCATTCCGCAATTTTCAAGGTAGAAAGCTAAAAATTGGTATGCGGACTATTTGTGACTAACAAAAAAATCGTGCATCATTTTTTTTTTTGGAAATCTGCACCCAACCCCTTAAAAGAGGGGGTGAAATTTTATATGGGGGTCCAGATATGTAGAGTCGATATGTAAAGCCGATATGTAGAGTCGATATGTAGAGTCGATATGTAGAGTCGATATGTAGAGTCGATATGTAGAGTCGATATGTAGAGTCGATATGTAGAGTCGATATGTAGTCGATATGTAGAGTCGACACCTATCTAAGTACACAGTGGACATCTATCTAAATATGTAGAGTCGATATGTAGTCGATATGTAGAGTTGATATGTAGATTCGATATTTATAGTCGATATGTAGAGTCGATATGTAGAGTCAATATGTAGATTCGATATGTAGAGTCGATCTAAATATATAAAAGACTGAAACTGAGATGCACCTTTTTTGTAGACGGTTAACATTACTCTTAGTACGCGGGCGAAGCCGCGGGCAAAAGCTAGTATATAATAAAACAGTATGCGCGTAAACAACAAGTTTACACTACGAGTATATAGGTAGTTCAGAATGTGCTAAATGAAATACACGAAACAGTATATACTAGATGAAAAACTCAGTGGAAATCTCAGAACTCATGCATCTTGAATTTCACGACCCTTATCCACAATCCACCGACTAATTTAATCTCCATGCTATCTTTTACTTGATGCAAAACGACTCCTGAAATAAAGAGTACGAATGAAAAGTTGATTGGCTTTTCTACGGTATACAGAGAAACACAACCCTCATTCATTACTCAGTTGTTTCATAAAATACTCCAGAAAAAATACGCTGGTAAAACAAAGTGTGTCTAAGATCTGCTGTCGGTCGATCACGTAACGATGTAGACTTCAATTTTTATATGGAAAAATCACAGTTGGATCTACCTAACGCGCGTTCAAAACGTTACGTGATTACCACCCGACCCGAAGGCAACTGAATTAAATATGCGACCTGAAAGTATATTTATAAATATCTACTCGTGATGTACTTATGCCTAATTTTACGTCTTCCCGTGACCGAAACATTGAAGTTTATGGTCCTCTAAAAAATCACAAGGAGCGTGCCCAATACAGACATATTCAAATATTAAAAAATTGTTGTCTGTAAAGTCGGTTTACGGAAGATAATTTTACGTGATAACGTCATAATAAGACAGTGATGAAAAATTGCATAACACGGTTTTACTCATTTATCGTAAGGAATACTCCTGTGAATTTTCGAATAAAATAGTCGATCTAATCTTGTTTCCCCAAACAAACTTTGGACCCCCATCTCACCCCCCTAGGAGGTTAAATTTTGTAAAATCCTTTCTTAGTGCACCCCTAGACATTATACTGTGGCTATACAAAATGGTGATAGTACCAATGATAAGCTATGGTGCCATAGTATGGTGGCCCCGCACCCAAACCACGAATGCAATTACCAAAATACAGAAAACGCAAAGACTAGCATGTGTCGCGGCCACATGTTGTATGAAAACAACCCCAACAGCAGCGCTAGAAATCATGCTAGGACTCCTACCTTTACATATGCACATACAAAAGGAAGCGGCTGCGACGGCAATACGCCTAAAAAGCCTTAACCTATGGACAAAACTAAACACACCCCACACGAAGATCCATGACAAACTGATCACAAGCCTCCCAATGATGGAGGCTTCAATTGATAAAATACCGAAAACTGCGGTCTTCAGGAAAGACTACGACATATTATTAACAGAAGACCCGAAAGAGGGGCTAAACCAAACAGACCTTATAATTTTCACAGACGGGTCCAAAACAAATACGGGAACGGGATGTGGAGTGTTCTCAGAGGATTTAAACATACACATATCCAAACCACTGGGTGAACAAAACACGGTATTCCAGGCGGAATGTGTAGGGATAATTGAAGCCTGCAATGCCATATAGAAACGACAAGTCGAGGACACAAACATACTGTGACGACGGCGGGGTCTATAACAGTTTCGTTGTCAAGGTAATGAACGCGCCGTCAAGGTATTTCAAAATTCACCGTGTTCTCATAAGACATCAGTAGCCTTGGGGTACAGATGGCGGCTAAAGAGTCGATGTACCCGGGTTCGAGTCCAGCGACCGACATGCACTTTTTGTATGTTTTAAATTCTTAGTACATTTTCTAAATGCAGAGTAGCATGGAATAGTCTAGAAAGTGTAAGTGAATAGAACATTCGATGCTTACTGTAATTTATAGAAAAGTGTATGGGCTGGAATGTTCGAGAAACGTGGACGCAGAATGATTATCTAGAAAAGCCCATACTACTCAAAACAAATGAGTAACGAAATGAAGATCGAAATTAAAGTCTAGAATCTTCGGTAAGGGGTATATAAAGAGACCGAGTTTGCGGGACAAGGCAGTCTTGAGTGAGAAGTATTCGGAGTCAGTTTACGAAGTGAAGTCTTCAGAGTGGAATTCTTAGAGTGGAGTACTAGAAGAAGTAGTACAGTGGAAACAAGTTTAGTGGTGAATAGTAAAGTGATTTAGTGCAAAGTAACAGTGAAGTGTTAGCTGTGTCGGTACTAGCAGGCGCGGACTCAGTGAACTAGGGTGTTGTTAGTTGAGTCGGTGTTAGTTCGAGTGGACTCAGTGGATTTTGCCCCGTAAGTCACGTAATAAATCTATTGTCGTTAATAAGGTGTATTTTCTCTATCCCGTACCCCCCACGCTCGTAACAATACGAATACTCTCAGACAGTAAATCGGTACTACAAGCACTGTGTAGTGACAACATCACACCTAGCGTGATATACGAATGCCACCAAAAACTCACAGAGGTGTGCGCAGATAGAATCAAAGTTACTATACAATGGATCAAGGGGCACGGTGGCTCAAGAGGAAACGATGCAGCGGATGAACTGGCCAGGAAAAGCTCAGAAACAACGGCATACGGACCGGAGCCAATCTTGCCCCTGCCACAAAGCTACATATATAACAAACTAGACCAATACACCAAAGACCTACACCAAAGATATTGGGAGGAGATAGACACATGCAGACAGACCAAAGAGATTCTGTCGAAGCGCGACTACAAACTCACAACTGCACTAATGAAGACACACAGAAAACAACTACGCAAGATAGTAGGAATTCTATAATTTAGGTATCACAGACAGCCCCATGTGCAGAGCGTGCATGGAGGCAGAAGAACGACTAAACACATTCTACTGGACTATAAGCAGGTAGAAGTATACATGAATAAGCACCTAGGGTCTCCGGACACACTACGGAACGCAGTCAGTAATACCAAGGCACTCTTAAACTTTTTAGAGGAGCTGGGGTGGTTAGCGCCACCCTGCCGTTTCACGCAAAATAGGCATATTGGATGTCGACTTGCGGAAAATGCCCAGTAAAACTAACTAACTAACTAACCCCTAGGCCTTATAAGGAACCTACGTGCCAAATTCGGAATCTCTAGAACCAGCGGTTTGGGCTGTGGGTTGATATGCCAGTCAACGGAACGGAACAACGAGTCTCACTTTTTCGTCCGTGCAGTCAGCGTTCATCGATTTATAACACGTTATCACGTCAAATTGGCTTTATTTTCAGCTATTAAGTTTTGTGTTATTTTCCTGTAATTCTCTTGATGCCCCAAATAAATAAAATAAAGTAAAATGAGGAAGTTTGGTAAACATTGAATGCCGTATTTTTTTATTAATCACATTCACACGAAACGGCGACATGAAAGATTTATCTATCTAGCTACAAACTGTGTTCAGTGGCATGCAATAAATAAGGCTACAGAATTGTGAAACCATGCCGGGGGAACTGCGGAAAATATTCACTTTCAATTTGTTTCTTTTCCTTAGTTGTGATACGGGCTGCACGGCAACTTGTGAATAATTCAAACACCCTCTTCATAGGTTTGTGGCCAAATTACGCTATTGCACAGTTTGCCTTTATTACGTTTTCTCTTTTGTGTTACAAGTAAGTTCCTTTTGCACCATCTCCGAGAATTTTCTAAACTAGCTACCAGAAAGAAAAAAGTCAGATCTAGGAAGAAACCACGGAATTTGAATACTCACATACCTCGAATACTAAGCACACGTAGGCAGCAATTCCAAAGCATTACGGATCAAAACATTTTTAATAGGTACCTCTACTTTCCTGCCTGAATAGTGTTCAGTAGGTACATATTCTTTATTTATTTATAAACAATTTATTTACACATTATCTACAAAAAGAGTTGTAATAATAATAAGCCCGCAGGGCTGCTTGTGGCGAGATGTTGTGGTGTAACGACCTCACGGACCCGAGTGCTCCCGAGAGAGTGGAACCCAAAGGCTGATCTCAAGGACTCTCAGCTCTGGCTTGCCTTCATTGACCGCCCAGAGGGGAGTTGTCAGAGCTATTTACTCCAGGTGTGGAAGTGTTAAAGGGCATAACGCCGCGAGTAACTTCGAAGAAAGCGCAGCACGATCTCTCGACACCCCCGAGCCGCTAACCCCGGTGTTTCTCCTAGCCGTCTTTACTACGCCATTTTCAAAGGTATATCTAATGAGCGGCTAGTCACCGCCTGCCCCGATAATTTTGGGGATAACATGTTATTGCAGATGTCCGGACCTCTTTGCAATAGCCCAATTATATTCTCCACCCAAATCTCATCAGGAAACTGAGAAACGTTACCACAGTACCCATCGTGTTGTCCACTACAGGTGTCATCCCTCAACAATTGCATACCTCCATCAAAACCCTGTCATTGCCATCATTTTCTAATATTGCTATGCAGAAAGCTGTAATTCTAAACACTTGCGGAATAATCAGAAAATGCCTACAGAATGATTCACTTACTAACGTATAAACTCAAGCAAATCTATCAGTCACTATTTTCCCACCTGAGTCAAACCATAACCAAGAACACCTCTCCGATCAACATCATTAAGATCTTCTTACAGACCATCATCATTAAGATCGTCTGTCTTAATTAAAACTCAATAGGTATATAAGATCCACTTGGCTTCGAGCCGTGCTTCCCATTAGACCAGTATTTACCTAAATACTGTGAAATTTAAAGTAACAAAATAATAATAATCGTTTATCGAACCATGAGCCCGTATGAAATCTCAATTACAAAATAATACAACTAATTGAAAAAAGTTTTATCCAAACAATAATAAACCAAAAAATTACAAATACAATGCAAAACTTGATAATATGATTAACAGCACAATAATATTTACTCTACACGAACTTGACGAATCACAATAACACTCCTTGACAACGTCCTTGTTGTTGTGAATTTTAAAATCCCTTACAATTTCTTTAATTAGTGCATCCTGATTGACATCGTAAACGATTTCTGGTTTAGTCGGCCCCTTCTTGCTTTCCTGGTAGTATTCGTTTTCATCGTAGGGCCTTTGTTCGCGGTTATTATTGTCTTCATAATATAAATCATCTTCAAGACGTGTCGTGAGCTTATGACATTTATGTTTATGTTTCCGGGGAATTTTCAAATCACTCATTAGATTTGGTTGGGGATAACTAACTTTGTATGGAATCATTGGAGGTTCACTGGCGAAATACGAATAGGGTAAATATACTGGGTAAAAACTGTACGGGTTTGACGTAACAAGGACTGGTTGTCTTTGAAATGGTTCACCCTGACTACACGAGTGGTTAGTAACGGCAACGCCATAGCGCGAGCACTCGTGAGACCTTACATTCGGAGTTGAATGAGTACATCTCTTTTTATTATTTCTGATGCCGGCGCACGCATCGCATGAACTCGAGGGATTTGATTTCCTACAAGTACATTTTGCCTTCACTTCGTTATTCAGTAAACTCCTCATTCCAATGATTTTGCTGTTTAATGGGTCGCTCTTTGACGTTTTATGAATTTCTAATTTTAACCCCGAGTCTCTAATAGTTTTTGATACATCACATGGCACCTCCGGTTTATTATCTTCTAATTTGAACTCTGATCTTATTTCAGGCTTCGATACAGGGTCTAAGTAATCATCGTCGTATTTTATAATTTTGTGCAATAAAGTCGTTTTACTACCGATATTTTTGTTCTGGTCTCTTCTTACATCATTTACGTTATACATGTGCTTAAACATGGGCCATTTTTGTATTATTTCTAGTGTTCGTGTGACCAAATGATGCTTACTCGAAATAGATATCGGAATTTCTGAACTATCCTTTAAATTATGTGTATGTTCCACGGATAGCATTTCGTCGGTTAGTATTTTTTCGAATGCATTTGATTTTAAATCCTTATTAAACTTGTTTGTTTTATGATTTGCTCCATTAAGAAGACCAGCACCTGAAAATAAAAGTATAACAGAGACGGTGTAACGCTTGTATAATGTGAAACGGGGGCACTTCGGAGAAAATTTACATCAAGTTCACCTCTGAAGTTGGAAATTTCTTCGTGTTTTTTCACATAATTCGTAGCCCTTATGTTTCCTTGGGTAGAACAGTTTATCCCGGAATACGTAAAATATGCAAATACTAAAAAATGGAATACAAAAAACATAACAGAAAATGGACATTTTAGCTGACACCACCTGAAAGCTGACACACCATTATGGAATGATCTATTAGGCCAAGCTTGACATTATTTACTTTTGGATAGGTTAATTGTGTTTAGGATATTTTATTATGATAAATGTAAAATTGCTCGTGTTGTTTGTTTGTATCAACAACGTTCGTGAATGCTACTCTGATTACTGCAAACTATGTCCAAGACACACGCTCTGCATGTATAAGGTTAGTTAATTAGTGGCATGTTCATGTGTTTGTATTATGCACGCAAAACCCGACTCCCATATAAGTACCTACTCTAGGTCTCTCGTCACATACATATGTATATTGCAGTCATATGTGACATTATTTCTTCGCCGATAATATTGTTGTTAGGACGTCATTGGACACACAGTAATTGATTTTATTTTCTAAAGTATATCAATAATTTACATTAATTAATAATACTAAGTTAATTTTATCAATATACCAACCTAGTTACCTACTAAGAAGTATACAGGGTTATATTTTAATATAAATCCCGTTTCCCCTAGTATCTATTTAAATACATACGAAAACCGCATCGGACCGCGGCGTTTCGAGGTAGCTTTAGTTTCGCGGCGTCCAAGTGTTGGAATTATTTCCCTCCACCTATCCAAGGAGCGTCTAGCAAGTACGAGTATACCTTTACGCGCCAGCTTAAAGGCTATTTGTTGACGCACCAAAAATTCCAACCCTAACCCATCCAGCACTTTTTAACATAACAACCGTGTCGCGTTTTTTGCTTTGTGTTTTTTCATCCCATTTGTACTGTTACATATTTTACAAATTTATTACATAAATTATTTATTATATGTAAACGTTTGTATCTATAGTATGTTGTGTTGCGTTCCGTGGGTCACGTACGGTGCTGTCTGAAAACCAGCGCTGTAGGTATCTGTCTGACACGTCTCGGCATAATGCTGAGACAGCGACCGATTCACTGCCACGAAGACGCACACAATATGTGTCAATTGTATATATAGTGAATAAATGTCTTCTTTCTTTCTTAAAACCAACTCGTAAATAAATCTAACCGTTCTTAAGTTTCAACTTTAGAGATAAGTCAGAAAAGAAAAACCACACACGTGTCTTCAATTTTCCGTTAGGTACTGGAGCGTTCTTTTTCACCTGGCTTTTCAGAAAACTTCTGCCACATTAATTTTAGTCTCAAGACTCGTTGTTTTAATTTATGCTGAACGAACATGACTGAAGAAGTGCACGAGAAGTTTTAATTCAAAAGCCAAACAAAAGAGAACCCTTTTGTTTTTTTAAACTAACTTCCGGTACGGCTTAAATATATAGTCTAGGTCCATTCTGGTGTTTTTATTATTATTATAGGCTTATGTTTAATTGGCTTTAGTGATTGTTCACGTTTTTATTTATTTTACAGAATCCCGGCCCAGGCCCTTATTGCAGCTCGTATGACAAGACGGCTTTATTGACGAAGGAAGATGTCGACACCATCATCAACAAAATCAACCAGAGGAGGAACTTTGTCGCTCTTGGTCTGGCGAGGAACCTCCCCAGCGCCGCTAATATGAATAAAATGGTGAGTCTTATTTGTTGGAGATTTAGGATAGGTAACTAATGCAGGGAAAATAAAAATACAAACACAACACTGCAAATTATATACGCGAAATGTATCATTAATGGTCTAAAGAAGGTCAAGAACACCTTATTAATGACAAAACTGACAAATTTTCCGTGGACCGTTATCAAACGATAAGTATAGACTAGTCGAGTATTTAAAAGGAAACACAGTGCTTTAAGTTTCGTTGTACAGGGTTTGCAAGAGGAAAACACGTCGCGTAACGTATACAGGTACATACGAATGGGTAACAAGTCACTGAATAGAGTACGTGACGTAATTAGCGAGTAAGAGGGCCCCTGAGCTCCGACCTCTGATAAACCTCTGGAAAAGTAAAGCGTGGATGATCGGTGAGGATGGAATGGGTTGATGGAACTTTATGGGAAGAAATTATATACAGGGTGAGCAATCCAAATGGGTCAGTATGGCGGTTTTGGAAACCATAACAGATAGCGAAATCTTGGCTTAGGAACCATGACGTTGATTTTAGTAAAAAGAAAAACTGCATTCATATACTTACAAAAATACGTGTAGGTACTCGGCCCAGGAATCGAACCTGGACTTTTTGAAAAATTAAATTTCGTTATTTTCCTTTGAATATCGGTTATGTAGCTCTTAAATAGTAAATGTTACTAAGAAACATGATATCTAAAACTAATAAAATGCATTGTTTTTAAATAACGAAATTTAATTTTTCAAAAAGTCCAGGTTCGATTCCTGGGCCGAGTACACGTATTTTTGTAAGTATATGAATGCAGTTTTTCTTTTTACTAAAATCAACGTCATGGTTCCTAAGCCAAGATTTCGCTATCTGTTATGGTTTCCAAAACCGCCATACTGACCCATTTGGATTGCTCACCATGTATATTGTTGTTATATCTCGTGAGGCGCACCCGTTTCAAATTGTCATTTTTCTAATTAGGGTTCCGTACTCAACGGGTAAAAACGGGACCTTATTACTAAGACTTCGCTGTCCGTCCGTCCGTCCGTCCGTCCGTCTGTCTGTCACCAGGCTGTATCTCAAGAACCGTGATAGCTAGAGAGTTGAAATTTTCACAGATTATGTATTTCTGTTGCCGCTATAACAACGAATACTAAAAAACCGGCCAAGTGCGAGTCGGTCTGGGGCTCCCATACAACAGACATGATTTTTTTGCCGTTTTTATAGATAATGGTACGGAACCCTTCGTGCGCGAGTCCGACTCGCACTTGGCCGGTTTTTTGACGTATAATTTCGAGTGAACGAATTTCCATTTGTGCCAAATGACAGTAAATGTTTCAGTCGCGTTATTTGACAGAACATGTTTAAGCCTGCGACACACTGGCGCGGCCTGCGGTGGCGGTCAATAGTAAATATGACAGCTAATGACAAGATTACTATTGACCGCCGCAGCCAGGCCATGCCAGTCTGTGAGAGGTTTTACTCAAATGCCGCGTTTGCGCACAGAAGTGTATAATATGCGCATTTTTTTCAGAAGAGATGCATCGTAAGTGAGGTCACCGAGTAAAAGTTAAAAATGTTCCATTTTGTAACCAAAATTAACAATACTATTTGTATGATAAATAAAATTTACAAAATGGAACATTTTTTATTTTTACTCGGTGACATCACTAACGATGCACCCACGGTGCAACTCTTCTCGCGAAAATGCCCATTTCGCGCGGGACACTCCGCACTTGTAAAACTCTATGGATTTCCAGAAATATAGCCAAAAAAACGTCGATCGATGAAAAATCACTGCTATGTTAGAAATATTCGTGCAATAAACTTATTTTGCAGCTGAAATCCATTTCACAGGGACAAAAATGTCTAAACAATCTACTGGTATATTGCTCGAAAATCAAACGGCTACAAATCTCAAGGGTACTAACAGTCACAACAGTTAATTTGTGTAATTTATTGGAAATATAAAAATATTACAAACATGGCATCTTCAAAATATTATCTTTGTTGATTACATTAACCAGCAGACTTTATTAAATCAAAAGGATCTTATTTGCGAATATAATGTTACGAAGGTTTCCGAGAAAAAGTACACAGTCCTATACAAACTCTAGCTTTTCGACGCAAGGATTCGAGGAAAAGTTTACAGTAAAACAATTTATGTTAGGTTAAATTATTGTGTAAATGGGTTGTAACAAAAAATGGTTGTGAACTAATTAAGCCCATATTCGGTAATACGTTGCGATTCCAAAAACCACATATTTTTTTAGTTTAGCATGACTTTGATCGATCACAGAAATAAAAAGAAGCGGGTTGTGTCGGAGATACAACCGTTAATTAAGTTTAAGTGGATACTTCTTTGTTGGCTAAAAAACATCGGCCAAGTGCGAGTCTGACTCGCGTACCGAGGGTTCCGTACTGAGCAAACTGTACTTAAAAACATCGTAAATAAGTAAAACTATCTCTGTCGGCACCTACCTATTTAAAGGTGGTTTGTTTATCATCGATAATTCGTTGCGATTGGTTTTAGTCTAAAGGAAAAATCTACTTAAATAGGCATTTTCAATGAATTGTGAAATTCAAAGTGTTTTGATTATTTAAAGGAATCTGCTATTATGGTGTACCCGTAAAATATATATCTGAATTAATTCACTAAAATCTGTATAAGTACCTACAGATAAATCGGTATATATGGCAACATTGACTGACGTAGCTCATTTGACTCGCGATACATTGAAAATGGCGGTCATTTCAGCATTATTTTCATGTCCGCCACATAAACTAAATAACATTTTGTGATTAACAACTAATGGCAAATAAAGAAGGATTAAAACATGTAACAAACAATTATTTGAAATTAGATTAGGCTTCTCTACAAAAAGTTATTTTGGAAGTTGCGTGATAAATTTTGAACCGTACCCCTATACAAGAACGCGAGCAAAGAAGTATCCACCTCAAAACACTACCGGTAGTAGGTAAGCAATTCATATTTGAAAGCAACATTCTCAATGAAGGCAAGAGGCACGGCGATAGGTCAATTGGGCCTTGCGCCTGTGAAGACGTAGTAGGGTAGGAACAGTTTCGATCCACAAAAATCAAATACATTATCAAAGCCAAAAATGGTGTCAACTGTAGTTAAGATTTGTTTTCGCATCAATAGCACACAGACCATATCCCGGTGAGGTCGTGCATTGAGCAAAGCGGAGCACACTTGTAAATTTGATGTAGTTTACAAAAAATTAAGTGTTTAGGTGTTACTAGTTTGGTTAGGTATTTTGAAATCTTCCAAGACTCGACTTGTAATGCCTAATCGAATTCTGTTTTTGGTTTCTGTACATTTTATTTTTACGACACTGTCGCTCCGCAGATGATAAGTAAAAATGTAAATAAACATTCTGCGTTGTTTACTATTACTCTTTAACTTTACCCATTTAACCCCCTATCTACTTTAGGGGTAGTTTTGTAACACCCTTGTATATATATATATATATATATATACATCTCCTGAATCACCCTGTATATACGGCGACCCTTACAAATTTCTCTGATGAACACGTATATGGCCCACAAAACCGAATGTGTTTGTGCCAATTAAATGTGTGTGTTAGTCCTCATACGACTATTTAATCAGTAAACAAATCCAAACATCGGTTGCTTTAAGCCCCCCCAACCACACACCTGCGTAAGATTTGTTTGCTATCCATTACGCATTTACATGTTCAAGTTTCTCATTTACATGCCTGCGAGACATGGATCCCTAGTAATCAAATAACAGTTAGTCCAGTTAGATCTGATAACACCGCCCGATTCCTACAATATACTTACGCCTTATCTAAATATTTGAAAAGCACTTAATGTTCGAAATAAGTAAAACTGTAGAATGCTTCCCTTTGATATACTCTGGCTAACCAAATTTTGTTGATAGATATTTCCTTGTGGTATCACCAATTGTCTATGGTTTAAAAAAAGGCTAAAAGTCAGTTATCAATTTATGTCATTTTCATTCATTCAAATGGTTCATGGTTTATGTTTTATTTTAAATAATATTAACAATGACTACATTTCCTTCTTATTTGGCTTTATCTTAATTTCATTCCGTTTAACTACATACCTATCGTTCTTAATTGACGTGAAGCTGGCAGATATGACTAAAGACGATTGCCATATAAAAAAAAACAATGACTACGAGTATATGACGAGTAGTCCAGGCAATGAACTGACAACTTGTATGGAAAAAATTACATATTTGGAAATAATTTATAATAGCTATTTTTTTTAATGTAACGGATATATTATCAATTAAATTGTTACCTAGAGGCAAAATCCAACAAAAAATCAGACATCAAAAAAATCAATATTTAATTAGCTTCTAAAAAGTCCGGATAAATATTAATATATTTTTTTATCTTTATTTAGGTTCATTTACATTTGCTTTAAAATATTCAATATAAATAAAATAAAAAAGACAATGAATGTTTAATTTAAATCTATATAATTACTTCCGGGTGGAAAGTTTGTTGGATTCTTGAATAAAGCATCTTAGAATAATGTTTTAGAATGAAATAAACAAAAAAAAACGCTATTATAAATTAATGTTTTTCGAAACCGTATTTTGCCTCGGCTAGAGTGAGGTCCGCAAACTATTGTTTAAGCTCGTAAATAATTACGACAATGTGAGAACCCGACGTGAAGCGTTGTACAACAAAAAAAACTGCAATGTTTACAAGTTGTAAACAACTTAGTAGGTTAGTGCTGCTTTAATATTTTGATACTTTATGTTTACTAGTTCTAACATTTGCCTATAACTTGATTAGGTACGTGAATAGTAGTTTCACGTGGTTTTACCTGTTCCGGTGTTGTCTGTAAGCAAGCAAGCAAGAAAGAAACTTGCAAATGTAGTAAGTTGAACTTGACCCACTCCGCGGTTTCCGATTGAGTTGATATTTGGCATAGTACTCATTATAGAGCTAAGTCTTATTTTAACTTCATTTCATTTTTCGCCTTGCTACAAATGATATACTTACGATGAGAAAGTGTAAACATAAGCGTTTGTCGTTGACGTTACTGTATATATAGTGATAAAAAATATGAGAGCTGACTTTGAGTGCACGTCAACGCATATTTAACTTATTTTTGTAGGTACCTACGTGTGCACAGAAAATCAAAAATATTTTCTAGTATCAAAACTATAATTCCTACTACACAAAGTGTGACCAACTCAAGATTTTTTGAATTTCCCGCTATAATTTGGGTAAAATTTGGTTAGCCAGACTCTATTCTAGATATACGAAGAAACGTAAACGAATTTGTCAGTTAAAATTCTAATGTTAACTCAGAAAAAAATCAAATACCTAAAAGAATATGCTCAAGCAGCGATTATCAAATTACTGCTTTTACCCCGTTTGGTAAACACTTCAGTCAACCAAAACGTACGACTACGAAAGCGAGGGCGAAATGAAAGCCTTTTTAATGAGATTGATTCTAAATAACTACGAAAATGTTTTCTGTGAATTTCTCAAGTTCTTTTAGCACTTTATTTGATTTAGGTAAACATTCTTTATTTATTACCCTGAATACAATTTAATAAAAAGTTGAAATTCGCAAGTGTTTATTCGGGTACGACGTATGAGGAATGTCCTTTCAAAACCAGGTAAGATTTTCTATCAATCAAATTATTTTCTATCATTTGAATTAATAAATACGAGTATATTTAGACAACAATCTAGTCCTGCGGTAAGTTCAATATGACTTGTGCTACGCTAATTTCAATGAAACAGCTAAGCATAAGTAGGTATTTATTTTATACTAGCTTTTGCCCGCGACTTCGTCCGCGCGGAACTCGTTTACATCGTAGCTCCATACAAACTTTCACCCCCCCTTTTCACTCCCTTAGGTAATTAATTGGGGTTAAAACTATCCTTTGTCCTTCCCCGGAATTCAAAGTACGAGTATCTCTGCACCAAATTTCATCGCAATCAGTTCAGCTGTTTCAGCGTGAAAAGGTAACAGACAGACAGTTGCTTTCGCATTTATAATATTAGTATGGATTGTTTGAAACGAAAAGGGCTTCCTTATGGCTGAGTTACATGATTCTAGATAAGCTTACTCCAAACGGCTTAGAACGAAATCTCTATTTAGCGATTTTTTTTATTCTTCAAAAATCATTCGTTTATTAAATTTGTAATTTTTATAATTCTGTGTATAATATTTTTCCTTCACATTCGTATGAAAGTATTCTGAAAAGCAAATAAAAAAAGAGTTATCGCGCTTGATAAAGAATTATCGCTGAAAAACCAACATACATACCGAGTTCCTTGGTCGCGCAAGTCAGTATCAAAATGCACCGATAAATGGCGCTGTTGTATTGTAGTTACTCATGACTTAACTACACTGCGTCGTTAAGATTTTTCCAAAATTAATGGGTGGAGCAAGACGGAACCCTCGGTGCGCGAATCAGACTCGCACTTGAACGGTTTTTTTACAAACATAGACTCCGCCGCCAACTTGGTGTTTCTGTGGCGCCTCGGTGGTCAATAGTAAACTTGTCATTAGCTGTCAAATTTACTATTGACTGTATACTGTATACCGTTATCAACACATTGAGACGATTCTTAACGAGCCCAAACTCGATGGGGTTGTGTCGTTTTATTGCGGAGCTCCTATGGCCACCTTCCAGCTCCAGCATCGGATTAGCTATGTCATCATAATATTGAATTTTATGCGATATACATATGATAATACGCTGCTCGCGCGGGCGCCCGCAGCGCCTGTTCGCGGGTAGCCTGACGCGCACGCGCCGCGCGGGGAGCGCGCCCACTGCGCGGGCGCTTACCTGCGGGGCATCAATTCTCAATCTGCGGGGCATCAATTCCATCGCGGAATTGATGCCCCGCAGATCGACGTATTTGCGGACAGTGTAGGTGGTTTTGGGAGGAAATGCTTCGCATTTCTTAATCAGTAGTTGACTATATTTGAAAACTATGCCATTCTTTTTTATTTTTTTATTGACATTGATAATGAATTGCGTTTTAATGAATTTGAAATTGTATCTAGTATATAAGCGACTTGGTATTTTTTACTGTTATGCTTGTGTATGTCGTGAATAAATAAATAAATCAATATGCATGCAAATTTCAGCTCAATCGGAAACAGGGAAGTGGCCCAAATTTAACACCAAGACGGGGAAACTAAATAAAAGCTTGTAACAAGTCGGCCTAATTAAATAATCTTTACCATAAAATAATGTGGTGTTGTGTTGTGTTAGTGATGGTGAGTGAGCTCGCCAAAGCTCCCGAAGATACGCTGTGTTGAGAGAGACCTGCAATAGGCTTGTGACCTCATGTTAAAATTGATAACGTAGTGTTGCTGAATAGATAGTTAACCATTAAATTATTGTAATACAGTAACTATAATTTTTTTATGTAACTAAAATCATAAAAACCTTGAAAGTTTAAAAAACATATGCATTTTTTTATAGTCCAAGAGTAAATTTAAAGCTACCAACAGAATCCTTACGCTGTTATAGAAACAAAATTGTAGCACAACTATGGACATAAATGCAGTATTTTGCGACCGAAACAGCAATGTATACAATGATTAACTAGTACAAATAGCAAAGTGTGACGTCATACATTTACGTCAATCAATAAATATATGAATATGAATATGAATATGAATATGAAGCGTTTTGGCTGCCGCCAGCGAGGTCCGTCTTTGACTCAATTTTTTGGGTATTTATGTTCTTTAATTGTATTTGCTCACATACAAATATTTGTTCCTCTCCAAAAACTGGTTCGAATGGCATCGTAAAAAAATATAAGATCACAAGCCTATTTGTCTCTAATTTTCAACACAACGAAACTTCAAATCAATAAATGGCCGGCAACGCGCTTCAGATTCTGCTGGAGTACAGTCGCCATCAGATATACAGGAGCGGACAAAATGCTCACAAATATCTGAACTGAACACGTCTCTAATGCCTCGACAATAGAGACTTGTGAGCACTTTAGCCGCTCCGGTGGCTGTACAAGCGTCCATCGGTTACGGTGTCTGCTTACCATCAGGTAGACCGAATGCTTGTTAGCCACCGCCACGGTATTAAAAACAAGATTATTTTTATTTACAGCGTTGGTCAGAAGAGTTGGCGGCGGCTGCCCAGCGGTGGGCAGACCAATGTGATCCAGCCATTCGCCCGGATAAGAAGGACCTTTGTCGCGATATGGGTAAACAATAATTGTACAATTTCAGAGACCTAATAACACTGTAACTGCTCTACTGACGGACAGAATATATTAACCCGATTATATCTGAAAAATCATGAGAATTTTAAATTTTCGCTAGATTTTCAGAGAGATTTCGTCTCTTAACTACTGTAAAATAAAAACTGTTTAAATTTTTCAACGCGTGGGTTAGCTTTGTTTACAACCATTCCAAATTTGAAATTGATAGCGCAAGTATTTCCTGAGGAGTAATCTTGTAACGTTTCGAACGCGACAGGACAATTTAAGTGTGTTTTCCATATAAAAACTGACATTTAGATCTACCTGACGCGCGTACAATGCGTTAAGTATTCGACCTGCTGAAATAATAAACCTAGCTAGCAGGATTGCGTTTTTGTTGTTGTTGGACAAAAAGCATTCGTCCCTTACTAGCAATGTAAGTGCGAGAGGAATTAATGCTTTATCACCGACATAAGCGCTGTCACGCTAGCTAGTCTTGTTATTTCAGTAAAGATTTTGTTTTAATTCTTTTTCGCTTGCAAATAAATTACAATACAGGATGTATTGTTTCAGTGGACACAAAAGTTGGTCAGAACATTGCCACAGTAACGGGATTGTCGCCTGGATTAAATGTCAAAAGTTTTGTTGAAATGTGGTATATGCAGGCTTTGGAGTACACGGGAAGCGTCACGTATTATAACCAGTGAGTACACACCAATAAATCCATACACTTTGATCAAAAAATTACTAGTTTTTCAAAAACTTAACACAATCACTGCCAAGAATCGCTACACGCTACGCTCGTAGCCAATCCCGTGGTTTTCCCCGCATTTGTAGCGGAAAGCGACTACGGCGTAGGCGCGCGCTAGGCGGGTTCCTGGCAGTGGAAGTGTTAACATCCATAATGAAGCTAAAAGCACCCGTATTGCTTTGATCCATAATAGTCAAGATTAGCGCTGATGGGTTAAAAAATAAACTTTTCTCCAAAAATGGCCCGCAAATTGTACATTAGTCGCTACATATTGGCAGGTAAAGTTTATAGTTTCAGGTCATATCAAAATGAAAAAAATAAAAAACATTGTAGGCCGCCTGGAATGTTACATATAAATTCCTTTATTTGTCAAGTTTAAAAAAAAGTTGAAACCGGCATATAAAAGATGGCACAGGTCGTATTCAGCCAATTCAACTCGTATTTTTCTATTGCAAACGCGACGTTTTTCTATGTGTCTCAAATAGTTTGCGTTTTTCGGTGGAAAAATACACTTGCGATTCGGTTTAAAAAGAAAAACGGCGGGAAATCATTAATATTTTCACGTTGTTCAACGATATTTAAAGTTTATTATTCCCCCATTTTTGAGAAAGGCACTATATTAGCCTTAGCCGGAATGGCAATTGCAGGCTTCGTATTATAATTAAACAGACTCGCAAGCTCGTCCGTTTAAACAAATACTCAGCCTGCAATTGCCTCCTTCCCGGCCACGACAATAATGTACTATTCCAGATCCGAGGAGAGCAAAACCAATTATTTCACACAATTAATCTGGGCAGAAACAGCCCTAGTCGGATGCGGCAAAGCAAGATTTAGCGTGAGTACGGAATATATGCAGTAAATTGGTAATACTTCTTGAAACATCTTTTTTAATACAGTTGCTCAAAAAGTGCTACTTTAAGTAGCTGTTTAGCGTGCGGAAAGTAGTTTTTCGCGCACTAGTGCGTTTCACTTTTCCTTATACAAATTGTACCATTAATTATTATGTCAATAAAAAATAAATAAGCTAGACCTGTATTAAATTAGATTTAAACTGTATTAAACTTCATTTTTTTCAACTGTATTAAAAACGTCTTTCGATACACGTGGGGAAATGTCATTCTCCACTCGTCCCGAGTCATACCACTCGCCTACGGCTCGTGGCAAGATATCTCGTTACTCGTGTCGTAATGACATACTTTCCGCACTAGCATCAAAATGTACTAATAATGTACTAAGTGATTATTTACCTACTTGAAAACACTAATTGAAAGTCAATAAACTAACGTTATAATGTTTTTCAGATAGTTGACAAAGGCACGATGGTGGATAGATTCGTGTGTAACTTTGCTCCAAAAGGAAACGTCCGGGGCAAACCAGTATACACTATTGGATACCCGGCCACGCAGTGCAAAGAAAACTCTCAAAAAGATGACATATTTACTGGACTTTGTCGACCTTTACCAGAAAAAAGTAAAAAGCACAGTAAATTTTTGTATTAAAATATAATGAAAAGGGTCACTCACGTATTTTCCTGAAGAAAACGAGGGTAGATTCTCGCCTTCTGCGCTGACCCCGCCTGCGCCTGCGCAAACCAGCCGAGCGGGCAGGGCGCGGGCCCGCAGTGCTAAACGCGCCGGCAACGCGTGTGCTCATGACTAAGAACGCGAATCGGTTCGAAATATGTCGAGCGATATTCGACATTAAATACGTGAGTGACCCGTTTTCATTATATTTTAATATGTCTTATTCTCACGGGAGTTTTCTATATAAATATTTGTATTAAGGTTACGTCTGCAAACGAAAATTTATAAATTACAAATTAAAGGAAAGATTGAAAAATTTAATGCTCTGAGCCGGATTCGTTCCGACGACCACAGACATAATGAGTTGGACCCATTTCGTGACACGGAACAGATTCACATTTTTTCTTGTGCCTTTGTCTTTTAATAATGTATGTTGTGTTGTGTTACGAATACGAATAAATATTTGATTTGATTTGATTTGACATACATTTTAATATTATTTCAGTGACCGTGACGTATTGTTCCGATAGCTTAGTTGGTTCGTAGCGACAGGCCGCGTATTTCTGTGGTCATCGGTTCGAATCCGGCTCGGAACATTAAAATTTTGCAGTCATTCCTTTAATTTAAAAAGTACCTACAAAATGAAATGTTTTTCTTTTAAATTCTTATACTACTGATTGATTGATAATTATTCATTGTTTTTTTAGCTCAAAAAACTTCTGTGGCACCAACCGAAAGCAGTCTGCTAAGAATCATCAACTTGCCGAATAATCCAGTGAAGATGGATATTGATCCACTTGGGGTCGACTACAAAAACAGAGAGATGAATCAGGATGTGTTGAATTTTATGAGACATCAGAATTTGAGACACATCCCTAACAATACGCGCGGTATGCATTACTGAATTAAAAGTAATCCTCAAATCAATTTAAAATTATGTTTTTAATTCTTTTAAATTAACAATATTTATTTCCAGTTGTAAAAAAGTAAAACAGAAAAGATATAATTTAGCTAGAAGTTCCTCATTTTTTCTCATCACCATCATAAACATAAGAGCCGGGCTCTTTTCGGTGAAGTAATAGCCATTCTGTTCTTCTCTCTGCCACTGTTTTGAGCTCGTGATACGAGATTACGTTAAACCCTCTCTTTAGCTTGATCCACGAGGCAGGCGAAAACCAAGACGCACGTCTTGGTTTTCGCCTGCCTCTCCTTCCTTCTATCTTTCCTTCAGTTATAGTTTTTATCTCATTTTCATGTCGTATCAGATGCTCTAACATATTTCCCCTTATGTTTTCAATCCTTTTTAGCAGACATCTCCTTTCTCCTATCAAATCCAAAACCTCTTAATTTGTTCTTCTTTATGTCCAACTAATGCCCTCCATTCTTCTCCAACTCCTTATTTCACTTTTTCTAACTTGTTTTTGAGTACGATAAAATACCTAATCGAAAATAGTCTGCCCTTGGGCTGACTTCAAGGTATTTTCCAGACCTTAAATATTGATTTCAGGACTAATACACCATGTTAGACCATTGAAGCAGCAACATCTACAGGAATTAACAAATATACCTAGGCATGAGGTCATCTCCCATCAACATCCCTTCGAACATCCGCAGAACGTCCATGGCGCTATGTACGCAACAAGATCTCCAATAGAGCAATACAGAAATAATGATTACATGAGAGAAATGGCTAACCCTAGTTACTATGATAGTAACGTTAGACGACGTACTTTCAGTGGACAATGTACTCGTAATTCTGAAACAACCCATGATAATAACGCATGCAAATTGACTAGCAGTCAAATAGAACAATGTACTAGAACAGCCAAGAAAAGACCTGAATACATACTAACAACCCAACCTTGCTGCACAGATCCAGAGAAAAATGAACATAAAACTGTGCACGCATGTAATTCTCAAAAACCAGCTTGCATAGTGAATCCCACAACTATGCCATATGATTGCAATTTCAACTGTCGCTGTCTTAACGTTAACCATCCCCGGACTGAAAATCACCGTCGAATCCCAGGCGAATACAGTTATTACGATTATCCTAATTTGGCTCTACGTGGAGGAGAAGAATTTGAGAGCAAGCGCCTTATAAAACATAGTGATTCATCTCAGATTGATACTTCATTCCCTCAAGACCAAAATGATGTCTTTACCGACGGTTTAAAAATATTAGAGTTCAATGATCAAAAAACACAAAGACAGCCGTATCGTAAAAACATTCGAAACCGCAACCATCCCCATTTTATCAATCCTGGACATAGGCCGAAGAGACAAATCGATAGACACATTAAAGACATATCATTTTGGAAAGTAGACAAGTCTGATAAAATGTCTCAAAAACGAACTCCTAGATACACAACATTGCGTAACAATATAAAAAATAAATTCAGAACAAAAGTTGGAGAAGCACATATTAACACAGAATCCATAACTATAACAGTAGGAGATTTCAATGCACATCGACATGATAGTACAGACAGGTCTTTGTCATTTGAAGAATTAATGCATTTTAGGAAAAACCGTGGTGGAGAACTTGTAATCGATCTAAGAAGAAAAAATAAGAATAATAAAACGTTAAGTAGTAAAAAACTACCAAAACCAACACAACGACCACCAAAAATAATGAACAAGAAAGGTAAGACTAAAATAATATTACGTCAAAGTAAAGAAAGCACAACAACTGCATCTACAACGACGCCTACAACGACGTCTACAACAAAAATGACTATAATCGGTAGTTTCTCGCCACAGAGTGCTTGTACCCGTAGAATTACGTGCACTTGGACTATGCCGGTAATTACTGATGCCAATGGGAACGTAATACCTGGCGGTGGTGGTGGAGGGGGAGGTGGAGGGGGAAGCGGTGGAGGTTTCCCAAATGGAAGGACGCCGTGGGGTCACGTTGAAAACTGCACTCGTAAATATACCTGTAGTCGTCTTTTCTATAACCGAAACGTGCAAGCAAGCGATACTGCTGCTGGCGATATTACTCCTCCTGACGAAGATTATTGCGAACGACGAGCGCTCAATGTAAAACGAAAAGATGCGTATGGATCTGGTGCTATCCAAACATTGGACCATCACATAGTTTTATCTGAAAGTTCTTCTCCTGCTACTCCTTCAATGAAACCCAATAATAATGAACATGGCCAAGCGGATTGTTCTTACATCCACCAAGAATCAAGAGAGAAAAGAGGCGTTACTTGCAAACACAAGGGAAAAAAAGATCTGGAATATAAAGGAAAGAAAAAGGTTCGTCCTAATAATTTATATTTTTTAGCGTTCAGTAAAATCTTACAAATGTGGGAAAATAATCGTAATAAGCCTAAAAATTATCCCAGTGGGTGTCATTGTAATGGAAGTGCTACGCATACGTACACATGTCACTTATTTATAATACTTATTTTGTATGTTTACTAAATTAAACAAATCAATTACAAAGTGTGTTTATTTTGATCATATGTATCTTTGAAAACTAAGACTATTTATAACAGGCAATACAGATATTGATCCTGTAGGGAATAATGTTACACATTTATTACGAAAAAAATACTCCGTATCATATTCTGATTGTGATAAAAAATCCACTTCATTGCAATATTTCATTAACGGCAGGGTCTTTCAATGTTCCCTGGTATTGTTCATCAAATCTCGTGATCATACATAAATTGTGCTCTAATTCAAAGCTGTTATGATGTTTTATATTTTTATTTCCTCGTTTTTTCCTTTTAAATCGTATACTCGTAAACATACCACTCGAACCTAAAAATATAACGTAAAATTAAGTCTTCGATAGACTCAGTACGAGTCTCAACTTGTTTTGACTTTATGTTCACGTAATAGCTTTGTAAGTACATATTATGTATAATAAAACACATTCAAACGATAGTGCCACTTACACATTATATTAAGTACCTCCTTTTTAGAAAACAATAAGAACTATATTTAAGAGAAAAAAGTATTTAAGTGAAATATCAAGTAAATGCTTAATTATTATTATTACTTTCAGATTTTTCAGCAATATCTTTTAAAAAGTTTCTCATATTATTATAACCACTAGTATGTAGCTTCATATCGTCAGGTGATAGGGGTTTCAATCTTGTTGTAGTTTCTACGACGGGTTCGGTTTCAAGTATTTCATCTAAGAAATCTCTGGTAGGTCTGCTCTTTCTTATTTCTTCAATTTCCAGTACAATGTCGGGCATTGAAGTTCTAGCAGCAATGTCGTAATATGTTTCACTGGTTTGTTCTATTGTTTCCTCCCCATCATATTCTGGGAAAAAGTAGTGTCCAGTAAAATCGTAACTGGGTTTGCCTGCAGAGACTGCTTGTACTTTGATAGGACTAACAAACGGTCTCGCAACTAATTCTTGTGTTACTTTGTCTTGTATCTCATCTATAACAGAACATATTATATTTATATAGCTAAAATACCCACTACCGCACCGATTCACCATAATGCAAGTTATTCGGGAAATCGGGACTATTAAAGTATCGTATTTTTGAGAAGTGGATCTAACAATTCCAAGGAAGATTGTTTAATACTTAGATCGCCAATGAGTTGCCTGCTCTAAGATATAATGGTTCTATGCCAGTCATTTTGTCGGCTATCAAACTTCCACATACTTATATTTTTTTTTTCTCTAACCTGTGTTCCTAAACATGACAGCTTCCACCAGATTAACAAGTAATGTTGAATTGAAGAAGTCAGCGCTGGTTGTTACTGGTTTTGTAAGAGATGTTGCCTTATTGTAAATTTTATTTAAGAACGCTGCTACTTTTTCGTCTTTAATAACGCTTCCAGTCGAAGTAGGCAAAGTAGTTGCAAATACCGCTTTCAATGCAGGATCATCACTAAGTTTATTTTTTACAATCTCCACAATTTCATCGACTGCTAAATCGTTTTTACATTTAGATTTCTCTAAAGTAGTAGTGGCAGGAAAATGTTCTTTCGTTAATTCAAGTAAATGTGAAAAATAATCAAATGTCATATTATCATCCCCGTAAACCTCTAAGACAGCTGATTCAGTCGTCAAGTTTGTTGTTTGATTATTGATTATTGGCACTTCATCATCATTTATAGTATCTGTTGTGGTTTCAGCTTCTTCCGACTCTGCGTCCTCTGAATCTTTATTATCGTTTTCATGTAAATGCATTGGTTGTGAATCTGAAATCACAATGTGCGTTACTTTTTTTGGTTTATGGTATTTTTTGGTTTATCTAGCTTACAATGTGATCAACACTATTGATTCTGATAAAGAAAAAAGGGTCTCCAATTTTCCATTCGTTGTTTTGGTTTACATTGTATGACGGCCCATCCAAAAGGCATGAAAAAACGTCACATAATCGAATAACATTTTTGGAGTAATTTATACCAGAATTAGATAAGAGTTCCCATAATTCTGAGTAGGAAGAACTCAAACATTACGCATTTTGAGAAAAACCGATCATTGAGATGTTTTTAAGATGTCCAAATGATCATCACCCACTTATCTTTAGAACAACGCGTTTGTTCCCTTTGTTAACATCGACCACTTTGTTTCAGTTCAAAATGAAAAAGAAAGAAGTAACAAGATAACGCACACGAATATCTACCTTCCGATGTAAGCTAACAAAGTTTAACAGGCCATAAGGAACGGTAGCCAGGTATTAGGCGATCAACGTGAACTCCAACCGCGGCATATTGATACTATCTTTCCTAATGCTCTATTAAATATTACAACGTGAACCTTATAGCGTACGCCAGAAGGTAGATATTGAAGCTAATTACCTTGTTTCTTTTTTTTTTCATTTTGAACTGGTAAGAAGCGGTCTAACAAAGGACACGAAATAGTATTTTATGCAACAGTTGTATAAGAGAGGTCAAAAAAGGCGAGTGGCGTGGGTTACAATGTGAGCCGAAGGCGAACATTGTAAAGAAAGACGCCACGAGCGTTTTTTGACTTAGTTATACAACGTTGCATACAATACTTTTTCTACGACTAGCTACTATGGATTAAAATGCAAAATTAAACAAAGAATAAATTTTTCTTAAACTTTGTCGTATAGGTGCCGAGATTTAGTAGGCAACAAATTTTCGGTCACTGCTTGTGGGCTGCCGGTGTATTTCTTCTGGTGTAGAAGCAATCTTTTCATCGTCATCCATTTTATTACGTTTGAGAAACACCAACTATTTTGTAGCAAACACAAGGGCCGCAAACTCAAACAACAATTTATAAAATAACCGGGAATTCGGGAAACATGAAAATGAGACAAATGGGTGTCTATAGTTAACTTTGTTTTTAATTGATGTCAACTTGCCAGTACTGCCATATTAAGAATAAGTTAGCAGCAATGCCTTTAGTTCAAAAATTTCTAAAAAGTAAAAACATTCAGTGGTTTGTTAAGTTGGTAGTACCTAATGTATAGGTTTAGAAGCGTATGGCTGCTAAGCGTATCGTTTTGGCGACATAACAGCACGGTTGTGCCGTACTGTTATGGGGAATAGAGTATAGACTTTTCTGCAAACTTATTTTGTATGTCTTTATATTAGTGTTCGTGACTATGTAAATGACAGATAAAAGTACAGGAGTAGAAAAACATAAATTTATGCTGTTATTGACCAGTCGGACATCTTAATAACATCTCACTATACCTAACTGTAAATACATGACTTTCAACAATGGTTGTCTTTTAACTCAAAATGGATAAATAACAAATAGGTTTCCACATTATCTAGTTAAACATAATATTCTTTTTCTCAGACATGCAATGGAATATTGACGTTGTGTTCTTTATAATAGGCTTCGAAGTATCGCGTTTCGGGCGCGGCGAGACGAGAGAACCGTAATGGAATTTCATATTAAATTGGAGTACTAGGCCTGCAAAGCGACCTTCTTTTGCTTGTGTTGCTTCTTTTATTTGTGACCCAACATCAGCCATTTAAAAAAAACTTGAAGTTTTTTATTTCATTGCATGTTTGAGAAAAGCACTATACATACCTCGGCGCGAAAAGGGTTTGCCTGCCTCGTATCCCTATCCGGCCTCGCTAAGCTCGTCCGTCTATGTCTCCTTGGCCGGCAATCCCTATTTTCCCGGCCTCTGGAGTAATGTACTATTGATACTTACTGCACAATGTTTTATAGATGTTGCTGGTACCGTAGACACATTTCGCGCCCGCCTGCCCAGCGGTATATACTGGCCGTTCCAATCGGTTCCCTTGTGGTGCAAAATTGCATACTAATCTGTAAACGATCCTATCCTTTTTATCATCTGAATCTTCAAAATGCTCCTGCAAATCAATATTGCTAAGTTAATAATTTACTTTAAAAACAACGTTTTAAACGACTTCAATTTAGTGCTGCACCAAGTCACATACCAACATATGTAAACATTTCCACATTTCCTTTCCACTTAACCACATGAACTGCTTTCCGAGAACACATGCGTTGAATATTACAGAAAAAACCCAATTCGCTATATTCAGGCCGATAATACTTCAAATAAAACAGAAGTGTACGTTCGGTTCCTAAATGACGAACCTCCTTCTTTTTTGAACTCGGTTAAAAATTATTCAGGGCCTTTGCAGCCACTTCTCGTATAATGAGTTTCACAATATTGAATTCTTTAAAAGAATATTGAATTCTCGCTGTCCACACAGCGAACACCGATACATAAAATATGTCCTATGTCCATTCTACCTACCTCTATATACTGGTGTGATTTTTTTTATAAAATCGGATAAGTAGTTTCTGAAAATATATCTACATACAAAGTTACATTTTACAGGATACTAGCTTCTGCCCTTGACTTCGTCCGCGTGGAACTCGACTATACACTATATTTATACCAAAATTCATCTTACTCCGTTCAGCCGTTTTTGCGTGATTGAGTAACAAACATCCAAACATCTAAACATCCAAGCTTTCGCAATTATAATATGATATACATAATATATATATATTAGAACATATATAGAAACATGATGTCTAAAATGAATAAAATGCATTGTTTTGACATACTTTAATTTATCATAGTAGGTGTTCGAAGTGACCACCGTTACAATATTCAACAAGTTCAGGCATGTAAAATTGTTTCTATGGCTGTTTGTATGTACCTCTCTACTTGTTACATACACCTTATCATGTGGCATTAGCATTGCATTAAATCGATACCTAAATAGAAAAAGTGTAAGTTTATTTTTTCATAACAACCGGGTTCGATTCCCGAGCTGGGTACAGTTTTTTTTTCAAATGTATGAATGCAGTTTTTCTTTTTATCAAAATCGGTGACATGGTTCCTAAGAACAAATCTTCGTATGTCTTATAGTTTCAGACATTCTCATACTGACCGATTTGAATGAGCCACCTTGTATATATATATATATATATATATATATAATATTATATACTATTATATACTATTAGTAGGATCTTACTTTGAATTTGACTCCTCCACACCCCACTTGGTATGAAGCTGCCCACACAAGTTGGGTGAATTGATTGTAACTCGTGGGTCCTACTTCATTAGACCTGAAAAGAAAAAAAAGTAAAGAATAAAACAAGGTAAATCATTCCCGTAACAACTCGTGACGTCAGCGTATCTTGCCTACATCATCAGGATCTTTAAATGGCGGACTGTCACTGTGTGAAAGTAAATTACCCGAGTAAATTTAAAAAATATGCTTTCAATCAATATTTACGTTGAACTACTATAGACACTGAACTGAACACAGAACTTGAACTGTATACAGTTGCCTTTTCACCCCAAAAAAATAAACTAAGTAGTTCACATTTTTTTTAATACTAAGCGTACATTAACAAAACTCATTCTTTGTATGGACGATGTCAGTCAATGGCAACAACTATTTGCCAACTTTGCACACTGGCAACATTTGTTGCTTAAGCAAACTCTTTCATAATCGATGAGAGCTCGCTGCACTTAAAGAAAAAAATAGGATCAATTAATGAACTCTAAAATTCCAAAGTTAGTTTCTGTGGCTCTGCAATAGGATCTCATGCATTATTCTTGAATTGTCAAGATCTCAGTAACGACTTACGTTTATTTGGATAACCGTGGAAACATCATCATCATATCAGTCGAAAGACGTCCACTGCTGGACAGGCCTCCCTCAAAGAGTACCAAAGTGACCGGTCCTGCGTCACCCACATCCAGCGGACTCCCGCGACCTTAACAAGGTCATCCAGTCCACCTTGTGGGGGTCTAACCACACCGCGCCTTCCGATATTTGGTCGCCACCCAAAAATCCTTCCACCCCAACGGCCATCGGTTCCGTGGAAACATAAAAGGGCTTTATTTTTTTCATGGAGTAGACTCCATTTACTGTAGGTCACTAATAGCGTAAAAGCATGATTCTCCTGACTCGCGTTTCATAGTGAAAAAAAAATCCGCAATATTCATACTATCACAACAGCCATTTCCATGTCTCTCGCATTTTTAAAATAAAAGATATTTCTGTTTAAAAACTTAAATCTCCCACCGGACACCCTGTACATCGTCGGGAATGACTTACCTTGTTTTATTCTACCATGAACGTGACATACGGTTGATACGTAACAATGCTTTCCAGCAACCATCTAGGTCGCCAGAGAGTTGAAAGTTAGGGACCTACAATTATCTCTTATGTCGGTAACGTGTTTGTGAATTTTTCTGGCGTCCACAGGCTACGATGTCTGCTCACCATTTATTTATTTATTTATTTATTGATAAACAATATATTTACACGGCATTACAGACAAGCCAATACACCGAGAAATTAAACATTACAAAATAATAGATACAAAACATATTCGACATGGACAATAATATAGGTGACATCAAACAAAAGTACTGGACAGCCTATCATCCATCGACTCACAAAACCTTAGACATTCACGGCACACAGTCGCCCATCTCCAAGCAAACAAGTCACATTCAGGTGCCGATGTCAAGAGCGCATTGAGCAGCGTGAGCGCGCGCGGGAGCGGCGAATGTATGTGCGATACCGTGCGCGCCTCCGGCACTGCCAGCAGAGGCCGCGCTCGCGGTCTCAGCATGACCCTGGGCACATCCGGAGCAGCAACCATCATGCAGGGCACATGCTTGTTTGCCACCATGTAGTATAAAAAAAACACTCACGGTTTAAACTGGTTTATAACACTAGAATTGACGTTCAGCAGCTGCAGATACCACACGTCGACCAGCGCCGTCGGCGTCAAACCGGGCGCCTCGCCGTACACGGTCGCAACGTTCTGTCCCACTCGCATGTTCTCTGGTTGATGAAATAGAAACATAATGGTAAATGTGACACCATTTACCTTTACAGGAATAAATGTATCGCAAAAAGTTTATTCAGACACATGCTTTTTAGGGTTCCGTAGCCAAAATGGCAAAAACGGAACCCTTATACCTAATATGTCCGTCTTGCCATTTGTCCGTATGTCACAGGCATTTTACTCGAAAACTATAAGGTGTATTTGAATAAAATTTTGAGGATAGGTGTATTTTGTTAGCTGCTACATAGTTCTGTAATTAAATGACTAAAAACATATTTTTTTAGGCGTGCACTCACTGCATGTAACTGCAAGTCAAAAAAAACATTGTAAGTCCACGTGTGGCACATCAATCGATAGGCCTTCTAAATAAATATATTCTCAGCATTTTTTTTACGAAGTGAATAGAGTCGGTTTTAGGTTTAGAGTCAATTTTTTTACGAAGTAATTTTTGAACGGTGTATTTAAAAAATATGAAAAAAAACATGGCTTATTAAATTCTTTCACCGAAAATGATTTTGAACAAGATAGGTTCAAAGGTTTTCGAGATATTGCTCCCCTATAGAAAAGGACGTAAGTGCCGTAAGATTTCTGTGACGATACGACCTTTTGACTCTAAATTCAAATCTGTCGTAAAACGGACACTCATTGCAAAAGCATATTATAAGATAAACGACTACATCATGGATAGGGATATTTGGCAGCGATAAAATCCTGCACTAAAAACCTGTCGTAAAATAAATAGGCTTTCTACTGTAGCAATGTAATTTTAAAATTTTATAATACTCTGATACTGATATGATGTATTGTATACTGTTTTGAAAAAATGACACCTCGCCGAGTTTATTACGCCGGTTCTTCTCGAGGCAGAGGTTTACTTTCCGAACCGGTGGTAGTTTATCGACATTCATAGGTGCATGTAATATGCCTAAATTGAAGAATAAATCACTTTGACTTTGACTTTGACTTTTTAATAGGCACTAGGCCGGTTTATTTTGACTAGGTGTCAGTGGCGTATAAGTCGATTCCCTCTAGTCGATTACCTATCACACTCACCGCCATGAACCCGCCTAACGGGTGCCTACGCCGTAGGCGTTTTCTGCTACATACGAAGAAAACCACGGAATCGGCTACGAGCGTAGCGCCCATACTCGTATATTACGTAGTCATGCCTCTACGTGGTATTTCCGCTACGGCGTAGCACACGTAGCGTCCCGTGGCCTCAAATTGGTTAATGGCACTAACCCATTGAGCGTCAATAACGTCAGATATTCATCTGAGCGCTACATTATGGAGTTTAAGCTGCTACGGACTACGGCGTCGCGCTGCGAGCGTACTGACTGCCCTCTTAAGCAAAAAGGACGCATCTGACTATGAAACTCAAAGTGAGATGCGTCCTTTTTCCTTAGGACGGCATCGTGGCTGTGAATGAGTCAAGCGCCTTATTGTACCTACAGCTCTTGACGGATTGGTAAGTCAAATTAGCTTCTGCTAACTTTCATGTTTAAGATATATTGGATATCTGCATCATACTTCTAGATTGATTGAGGCACGCACCTAAATCGCGGCAGTTATCTTCCACATCTCCAACATCTTTATTTGTCACGCATTGGTCGGCCCAACGTTGGGCGGATTCTGCCAACTCCTCATTCCACTCCTTCAACAAGAAACATTATTTATTTATTTAAACTTTATTGCACAGTAACAAGTTACAAATACAAAAGGCGAACTTAATGCCATAAGGCCTTCTGCCTGCACTTTGTGGAAGCCACGGAAACACTGGGACTCAGTGCACATCGAAGCGAGAGGCTAAATGTACTAGCTTTTCCCCTCGGCTTCGCCCGCGTAGTAAGGTAATTTTTGCAATAATTGTTGTATTGTTACGCCGGCCACGGCCTACTACTACTCACTTCCCCTATGAATAATATATATTATACGAACTTTCAAATTTCTAAGACTTAAAATGAACGTCTTCTCGGTACAAATCCTATTTCACCCCTTTAGGGGCCAAGCTTAAAAAATATATTTCTGGATAGATCTACATATTATAAAAGAAACCTGCAGTCCTGCTTTCATGTTTCTAGCTTCTAGCACAGTTTATCATTAAAAAAAACACACATTGCTTATACGAACTTTGAACACCCACCTTACCCTTCAAGGGGTGAATTGAAAAAATGCCCTTATCAATGTTTTTGACTGTACATTAGGAGCTTGTTACCGAAGTTATAAACTTCTAACTTTAAAAACGACATGTTTCCCATACAAGCCCCCTTAACCCCCTTAGGGGATGAATTTTTATAATAACGCTAAATCATTTGTTTTGAATTTTAGTAAGGAACTTTCCAAATTAACGATTTCCATAAAACAGTTCAACCCCTATTAAATTCAACCCTTAAGGGGGTGACCCCTTAAGGGTTGAATTTCGAAAAATATTTTCTTAGTACACGTCCACGTACTGTAAAGAATATATTCCAAATTTCATGCATATATCTTTTCTTTAGCTCTTTGATGTCAACGTGAGCAATTGAGCTGTGATATGATGCGTGTGCACGTGTGATGTGAACATGTGTTCGCTTGCTGCCTCCTTGGAAGCGAAGATATTAAATTGAAATTGAAGTGTTAGTGCCTGATTGAGCCCTTTATAAATAAATATTAACATCCCTGATTCTCCACACGAAAAAAAAGGAAGGATCATGCATTAATCAAACTAGTCGTTAGTAGTTTAAACCTACTATTTAACATTATTTTTGACTGTTGGACATATCAAATGATTTTATTACTTGTCTATTTGTAAACTTTTTCAAACACAATGCATATTGTTAATAAAATAAATAAATAAATAAAATATGTCCCATCCCAATAGTGCGCTCAATAAGGCTTGTTATGGGTACTAGACGACGATATAGGTATTTAATAGATTAAGATTCATAGAAAACACAAAACTCGGAAACCAACATTCATGCTATCCTTCCATATTTGCCAGTACCGTCAGCTTTGCAGACAGGGTCTTTACCCACGAAGCTATAGCGGTCGTCAAAATCTACGCAGACTTTTCTAGCTATAGCTAAAGCACAGTATACCTACAAACGATGTAATTTGTCACACCAACGCCCATAGTTACAATGAAAATTATGTATTGCTTACCTTAAGCCCTTATGCTACCACTTCATACTCGCCGAGTGGCGGCGAGGCGAGCGAGAAGAGCCGAGACGAACGCGCACAAGTTGACCCGAATGGGCTCTCTTCACTCTCGCCTCGCTGCCACTCGGTGAGTGTAGTGTACGCCGGCACTATCAAAGTACACTCGCTGCCACCATAAGCGACAGAAAGGCTCCTATGCCTTTGAGTATTAAGCCACTGGAGATGTCATAGACAGGCGACCCCCTCCGGCAAAGTACATTGGTCAACTGTTCAACCACGTTATATAAAACTACTTAAAGTCGCTTCACCGTCATTTTGTATCGTTCCGTGTCGCGTGACGTTTCTCTCGAAAAATGGTGACTTGTGCAATATTATCATGTAAAAGGTGATCTGACAGCTCAAATTCGCAACAAGTTCACGTTTCCTATCATAGGTAAGTATTTTTACTAACTATTAAATGTGTATTGAAGTACAATCTCCATTTAAAGAAAATACCGTTAGCGATACGTAAACGACAGAACGTAAACATGATTATAGTGGTAAGGGTTCGAATCGGTCTTTAGGGATGTGACAAAGTAAGAAAGGCGACTCAACATTTGAATGAATCATTCATTCATTCAATCACTGCAGTTTGTTTAATAGTCAGTTTTTTTTATTAGATATTGAATTAAATAGTAGGTATAGATGTGTGTTACATTTAAATCTTGTAAGGTGAATCAGAAAAATTACTTTTCTCTGGACTTACGATGTTGAAATTTAGTCTTAAAAAGAAATGAATTATTGGCAAAAAAAAAAACTAGGTAAAAGGAATACATTTAGTGCGGGACTATGAGTGTATGTGTTATTCATATACTATTATTTATAGTATTATACTTTATTTAATATAATTGTATGTCCTTTTAGATTTCCAAAAGATCCCTATATAAAGGAGAAATGGAGAACAATTTGTAATTACGAAAATTATTCTTGGAAACCTACACGTACAAGTGTTATCTGTTCGGAGCACTTTACTCCGGAAAGCTACAAAAATGATTACGTGTACAATAAACTTATTCATTTTAAAAATCATTAAAAATATTAATTAATAAAAGTCTTAAGCGGGTCTTAAAAATCCCTACCAGAGAATTTAAATTAATAAATATGTGGTAATTCTAATAAAATTGACAATTTATTTTATTGCTTTCCCTTTGCTCATTTATGTTTTGAAGTAACTTTATGAATGTGGTGAAAGCTGAGCCTTATTAAAATATAATTGCATATACATAGGTTCTTGCAAATACCAATCAATAAGTATCAGCCCGGAAAACCGCGGGCGAGAGTTCATTCCACAGTTTAACTGTGCGAGAGGGCTAAGGACACTAGGGCACATAATTACAGACAGACATATATACAAACAAACATTTTTTTGGGTAGTATCTTCAATGGACAGAATTTTCACTTTTACAATTTAATAATAAATAGTATAAGATAATTCAGTTCATTCATCAAACTAATTTGACTCATTCTTCAGATGTCTTCGATGTGTCCCATCACTAACTTGTTCGCATGTATGCTGCATCAGTTACGTAAAAACTCTGTCTGTGTGCGTGTAATTTTTGATGGGTTGAATTTTTTTGTAGTGTGCGTTTATCGCAACAGCAAAACTTGTGTCTGTTGAGTTATTCCTCTTTTGGTGGTGTGCTATACGTGTTTTACCTCGCCCCCCGCCAAAAGTGGCGAAAAAATTTGTTCGAAGAGTTTACGTCATGGCATCTCCAGTGGCTTAATACTCAAAGTCCTATGCAGCTAAATTAAGAACAGGTCTTATAATGGCTGACGGCTTACCATAAACCACTTGCTCAATTTGGGCATGTTATGGTTTATTTACCGCAACCTCATACTAACTCAGTTGAGGCAAATAAAAAAAGTGGAACTATGACAAGGACAACGAATGAGACATCCCTTTATGTCACACTTATTGAGATATATATACTACCATCTCGCTCGGTCGTGGTATTATTATTACCATAGCTGCTCTGTTGAAATATATCTACGTATATCGTTGAACGACAGCTTAAACATGTTTTAACATATGGGCTCCATAAATAACTAACATAATTCTTTGCTTGTTTGACAAGAACCCCAGAGACTAAACCCTTTGCGTTAGAGATTACCATTTTAAACATATCCTCGGCGGGTGGCAACGACTTGATCTCGCCGGCTGCCACTTTATCGCGTCTCTTATTTATCTTGTCGAGCACTAGCTGTTTGTCCTTATCGTTCTTTATCAGCTGCTCGTAGGCGAGACAGTGAAAGGCGGGCCCCGGCGTCTGGAATTAAAGCGAGATAGGTAGGTAATGGAAGTTTAGTAAATAACGCTCTCCAGGTAAGGTACGAACAAATCGTATTCGTATCGTATATGCTTATGCCATGCCAAGTGGTTGAAGCGTGCGACTCAATCTTGTGGTTTCGGGTTCGAGTTGAGTCGTACCATCACCAACACAGTTCACTAAGCGTTATTGCACTTTATATTCATTGTAATATTATAAGGGTCACGAATGGTCAGTTAACTGTGTTGGCGTTTGTACCAACAATGAGTTTATCGGAACTTATGTAGGTAGGTTATCATGTTGAACAGTACTTCTTCGAAGCACAACCCATTACGATGGCTTGAGAAATTCAAACATCCTAATTCCGCCACTCACACAGAAACACATGTGTTAACTTAAACGTTTGCTGTTTGCGTAGGGGGTTAAACTAACTACCTACCTAAGGGGACTCCGGGCTCTATAGTATGCAACTTGGATAACGCAAGGGTGAATAAGAGATCCTTGTATGCTAGTTTATTACCTGATCATCATGACGTACCCTAAAAGTATCAAAATTAGTCTCATACAGAAACCCTTTTCACGTTCATTACGTATTCATTTGCCAATTTAGGTTCGTTGCGAAAGTTAGATATGAAATTAAAATTCACGTTTCGATGTAGGTAATGTACCTAAGCGGCTTAAACTTTCTGTTTCCATTCCACCATACTTTTTCGTTATCATAACTTGCACAATGTATTCGTATATGATTGCTGCCCTAACTCATAAAACTTACAATAACAATTTGCAAATGACATAATATTGTGTTGTGTTGTGTGTGAGGGCAAATATGGTGGCCCGCAGGTTTGGTCGTTGTTCTGCTGAAGTTAAAGTGACTCTCTTTAGAGCCTTATTTTGTATAACATTTTACATGAGCAGTCTGTGGGTTTTATTACTTAGGTATGCTTTAGAACAATACAACGCCCTTCGTGTGCAATACAATAATACCTTCAGGGCGTTGATGGGTCTGCCACGCTATTGTAGCGCGATGGGGATGATTGCTGAAGCCATAGTAGACTGTTTACACCACACCACCATGATCATGATATCTACACACATCCCTGACGCGCAGGGTGGAAGTCAGTTAAAGCAGCATCCTGCACGGCTATCACAAGACGGCGCGCGAGCTCTCTCGATTTTTCTCGCACTATCCGTCTCTCTCTTATTAGAATACTTAGAAAGCGAGGTATAGTGCGAGAAAAATCGAGAGAGCTCGCGCGCCGTCTTGTGATAGCCGTGCTGAGGGCATTCACAGCTAAGTTTGACTGTCAGTACCTATGAACCATTGCCATATGATTACTACCGCCTTCTGTATCTGACCCTCATTATTACTTATTAAGTAGGTATATTATACACTAGATGTTGCCCGCGACTTCGTCCGCGTAGACCCGGGATAAAAACAATCATAAATTTTAATCCAGGCTATAATTTTATCTTCGTGCAAAATTCATCCATATCGGTTCAGCCGTTTAAGCGTGATTGAGTAACAAACTTCCAAACATCTAAACATCCAAACTTTCGCAACTAGCTTTTAGTCAAGGACCCACTGAAAATCAGCGCCACAGCTCCTTTTAGCGTCGTATGTTGTTACTTTGATTATGTTTTGTGTAATCGTGTATTGTGGCGTTAATTAATATTTATCTTATCTTATCTATACCTACCGTAGAACAAGATGCCACTATTTAAGCTTTCTAGCTGTCAAACATTACTTTTACTAGACAGTGTCCTTTCTATAAGTGAGTAATATTGTTTATTCTGTGAAACAAATAGGGAAGGGAACTTTCTGGTTCCTATCTCGCCTTATCTTCGTACCCGTATGCGGTCCGCTGCTCTGGACAGCGATGACGCGGCTTAAGGATGTAATCGGGAGCATCGCTTTATGACGAGAGAGGGAGACAGAGATTAAGCATGTACCGACTCGTAGTCTCATCGGCAATTATATTTCTTACCTGAAACTTGCACAATGTGTGTTGCCGCTTATTAGCGCATAAATTTGGATTGCAATATTTGTTAACACAGTCTGAAAAGAATACACCTGAAAGCAAAAAACAGTAAAAGATGATATTGGTCAACATTCGGCTATTAAATAATGAATAAAAAATCATATCAAACTAAAACTGTTTGTTTACAGTGAAACGAAGTCTAGTTGGTTCCGCTACATTTTTTTTATATTACCTACCAACACCGGTGACAAAGATGCATTACGGTCTGCCTGATGGTAAACAGACACCATAGCCTATGCCCGCTTGCGATTCCAGAACAATTGCATTTAACATTAGGCATTTTAAATTTTATTCCCTCCATTGCTCATTTTCACACTTGACATTGTAAGCACGTCACGGTGCTGTAGACTTTCGGTTCATACCATGGACAAATAAATCAAGAGGACCATGTCTGTACAAAGTCACATCACTGTAGGAAGGTCTCTGTTAAGCAGCACGGCTATCACAAGACGGCGCGCGAGCTCTCTCGATTTTTCTCGCGCTATACCTCTCTTTATAAGTTTCCTAATAAGAGAGAGACGGATAGTGCGAGAAAAATCGAGAGAGCTCGCGCGCCGTATTGTGATAGCCGTGCTGAGCTGCTATTTGAAAGTAACGATCCTTTCATATAATCTAGTAGCTCTGCTCAACACATTTAGTATCACCAGTTTCGTAGCTGATAAAATTCTAAAAACCGTTTGTAGAGGAAAGCGTCTACGAGTAGAGCGCCCATTGCCTTCGGATCCTGGTACTGAAAGTATCGCCACGCCTATAGAACCGAGACCTAACACCTAACCTATCTTATCTACCTACGTAAAGTGACACCAGTTACAACAGGATGTTTATTTTGAAGAAATACTTATGACTTTGTATTGATATCGGTGGACCTCTTGATTTATTCGTTCATGTTTCATACGGACATTAACCTGCTGGTGCGAGCTAAGCGTAGGTAGCCGACTCATGTTTGCACCAGGGATCAGAACCGGTTTTTTCAAAAGTCCCCGAAGTAGTCTAATATTTTGAATTATTTTAGGCTCTTAATGTAGGACTCTATGGACTCATGTATTTAGGTAACATTTTCGTATTATTACAGCCTGATCAAAAATGATATTCTAAACCAAAGAACGAAATAGAACGAAATAAAACCGGTATTTGGTATGGTGAAAATACCGGTATCCGGTCTCTGACGTACCTAAATGACGCCCACATTTTGATTGGAAATTATTTTTTCACGCCACTGCTCGGAAATGTGGCAAAAGATGGTCAGCATTCAGGCTTCAAAGCTGGGGTTAGTTGGACGTCGCACGAACAGGCCATCTATGACTTCAAACTGTCCAACAATGTTATTGTTGGACAGTTTGAACAGCGATCGGCCAATCACAGGGCACCGCGCGCGGTCACGCCGGCGCGGCGTGCGCTGCCTGTGCTCCAGGTGCTCGTCCACCTTCGCGCCGGGCGCGAGGCAGCAAGCGAGCCTGTTTAGTATTATGATCTTCAATTAGATACTTAATTTTGATTTAATTTATTTGCAATTTCCTCACAGTAGGCGTGAAAAGCACTGTGTTACGCCTCGGCCGAAAGTGCAATAGCTGGACTCGTACTTTCGAGGGCCTCCGCTACGCGTCGGCCCTCGAACTAACTCGTCCATCTTTTGCTTACTTTCTAGCCTCTTCAACAATTTACTAATGTATCCACTTATCTATTTTTTATTACCGCACCTTGAAATGAATCATGCAGTTACAACCTTCATTCCAATGCAGATGCGACTTCTACACGCTCGATATTTGTATCAAAAAGCAAGATCACGATATTTATTGAGCCTAAACTATCATGACCCAGACGATCCATGAGTCATGGATCGTCTGGGTCATGAACCATGACACTACACGCTTATGGATTATGGCTGATACACTAGATAATAGTCGTGATTCATGGATGAAACATTTCGATCCAAATATCGTGCTTGAAGCAGTCAAAGAAAACAAACTTTGGAAAAAACGGAACGCAACGATGACCTGTCAATGTCATACAGGCCGAAAGGACAAATAACCTAACTTTTTAGTATAGCTTCGGAATCAGAATTGTTTTGCTTAGATATAAATAACAGTAATCTTGTTATTAGAAATAAGTTGAGCACATCTTGGTGTTTTATAAGTCCACATAAGCAATATTTACAAAACATGACTTCACGCAACTTAAGAGCTTTAATTGGGCCTTCAATATTAAACTCGGATCTATCGAAGTTATACGAAGAATCACAGAAACTGCTCGATAATGGGGCAGATTACTTGCATTTAGACGTTATGGATGGTCACTTCGTTCCAAATTTAACGTTTGGCCATCCTATAGTCAAATGCCTTCGATCTAAGATAAAAAATGCATTCTTTGAAACTCACATGATGGTGTCTAATCCTGAACAAGTAAGTTTCTCATTAGTAATATCAAATCATTTTAAAAATGAAATATCTTTTGTGCATTCAGATGTACTTGTCCTACATTACATACAAGAATAATATAAGATTCTTATTTGCATGTTCAACATTGTATTGTATGGAATTGCAGTGGATTGCGCCCATGGCAGACGCTGGCGTCGACCAATACACATTCCACATAGAGCCAGTGACAAATGTTGAGGAAGTTTGCAGAAAGATCAAAGAAAGTGGCATGAAGGTAAGTAAATATGAGAATAAGTTCCCTTTTACAATTTTTTATTTAGTTTCTTATTTGACCAACTTGCCGACAATGCAATGCAGTCAAGATGGGGGCGCAAGCTGGCCATAGGAAGTTCTAAACTATACCTGGGCCGTTAAACGTCTAAACTATAACTAAGGATGAGTGCTAGCGAGAAGCAGATAGCAGAGTTTTATTACCCTAACGCTCAGATGCTAACGGCTCTATTATAGTGGATCTGTGAGCTGTAGAACTTGCTAGCCTGTCTTTATATGGCCAGAATCATTCATTTATGTCCATTAAATGGATAGTTACAAAACCGACAGTCAATGCTAGTTAGACGTGATGTAAACATGACTGCCATTTTTTTTGTAACTTTTGGAAATCTTAATTGACAATAAAAATCTGTATTCAACCTGCTCACAAAATTTCACGACAATCGGTTAAGAAATTCGACCTGTAAAGGAGAACAGCTGGACAGATGGACATACGTTTTTTTTTGGCCCAAGCTTAATCGGAGAACTTTGTTTGCTTCACTCCCTCGTTTACTGATATATGACTAAACCGTTGTGTAATGTCTCATAAGAATTGATTACAGTTTATATAAAAAATTTTTTGAAACCCTGATCAATTTGTATCCTATTCTACACTAATTATTAATCAATGTTCCAGGTTGGTGTAGCTATCAAACCTGGTACACCAGTAGCGGAAGTTGAGAAGTACATAAACATATCAGACATGGTGCTCATAATGACAGTGGAACCGGGGTTCGGGGGACAGAAATTTATGGAGGACCAGATGGCCAAAGTGCGGTATCTGAGGGAACAGTATCCACTGTTGGACATTGAGGTGGATGGGGGTGTGGGACCTTCCACCATTGAATGTTGTGCTCAGGTCAGGATCAATATCATTATCGGCCCTTATATTATGACTTGATTAATATTCCTATTTGTTATTATGTTCTATAAGTAAGGAGATTGGTAGTATTTCCAATTATGCTCGTACTGATGAGAACACTTAAATATATTAACCCATTAGTGGCCGCGCATCGCTACGCCGCGCCGTAGCGCGTAGCAAGGTTTTTCCGCTTTGTAGCGGAAATCGCACAGAGGCATGAGTCATATGGGAATCATTGGCCATGAATGGGTTAAAGAAAAGTGAAATATTCGTATATTCTAAGAACTAGAACTACTGCCAGCAAGAACACTACTGTAAGACATAAATAGTTAAAAGCCGTTTTGGATGGTGTAAGGATTATGTATTGAGACATCTGCCTTTCTTATAAAAGATGATTTGACAAAGTGTCATTTTATTATTTCAGGCCGGAGCCAACATGATAGTATCAGGAACTGCTGTCATAGGTGCTCAGGACCAATCTGCCACCATCAAACTATTACGAAACTCAGTGCAAAATGCTATTGGAAAACAATAGTCGTACATCTACAATTCTACACATTCCTATCAGGCGAATAACACACGACGCCGCATATCTGCAATGCAATGCT
Source organism: Epinotia nisella (assembly GCA_932294315.1). Classification (NCBI taxonomy): domain Eukaryota; kingdom Metazoa; phylum Arthropoda; class Insecta; order Lepidoptera; family Tortricidae; genus Epinotia; species Epinotia nisella. The sequence continues at coordinate 15,565,374 of OW028680.1, forward strand.
GCAGAGGTCGGCGCCAGAGCATAAACAGCCTGAAAGTACAATTGGTCTTCCATTTAATGTTTTTATAAGGGATATACAATAAAAAAGTTAATTTTTACGTACATTTTTAATCAAATCTGCTTAAATCAACATGCGTCCCAGTTTTCAGACTACTTTCGGCTTTCGCAACTGGAAATAAGGAACTGGTAGCGATGCCTTCTCCCTTAAATACTATAGGCTCATTCTTTGCTTGTAGCTTGCTCCGTAATCCAGAAAGTGTAACTAAAATGGCCTCTTCTGTTCTGATAGTTCTGGAGCCCTGGTTAGGCAGGACATTGAGGTAATGGTCAAAAAGTAACCTGGCATCGTCAACTTGCATCTGTTCATCACTTTCTAAAGCTGTTTCAATACCATGTAGACCTCCAAACACTATGAGTGCATGGTTGTATTTTAGCTCTTTGTTGGGAATATCGTCTAGTGGGTCACCTCTATCTGATGTGCCTATGGTCAAGTCATATCTGGAAACATACATATAATTTATATCCATACTAATATTATAAATGCGTAAGTGTACAAGTATTATTTTATTAATTAAGCAGTAATATCAAATATTATTGGACACCATTTCTCAGAGCAGAGGGTGTAATTTACAAAAATGACACAAGAAGTTTGTATTACCTGGCGGTGACAGTTTTACCATGTTACCCTTATATTATAATTTATATGAATTGAGAGCTATGCCAAACCAATCTAACTTTAATCCTTACTTCAATCTAAGATTGATGAATTTTGATCTTATATTTTAACTATAAGGCAGTCATCACCCAATGTATGTCATATTTGTCTGAGGTAATGCGAGATGATGGATCTTTAGATGTTATAATTTTTTCGGTTTTTACTTTTAAGATTTTTCAATTACACAGGGCTTTCATTACTTACTGTCCAACTGTATATATTTTGTATGTTTAAAAAAATAAATCACACAGCCACCTAGGCCTGCAGCTACAAATTGATGGAGGTGCTGTGCAGTGTGAAGTACCTTGCGGAACTTATATACAAACTGAGGTACTGGTATACAAGTTGCGAACCGCTCTGAGGCAGTGTGATGAGCTCCTAAACTCATAACTATGAACTGATGATATGTTGGAACTTTAAGAGCAAAATTGGCAAAATGTAAAATACTAACCCATCTTTGTAAGGGCTTTGTGAGAACAGTTGACTCAAGTTTTGTGCAATCCGAACAGTGTAGCCCCAATACACTCCTGTCTCAGCCCTCGGTGTGGAGAGACTGACAATCTTTCCTTTCAGCTTCTTGCCTCCTTCCGGGAGCATCCGCACAGTCACTCGGATGCCAGGGTTCAGTAACTCATCAACGGAAATATCTCTGAGCAATCCAACGTTTACTTGGGAGCCTTTCCCTGGCTTGACTGGTTTATTCATGGTTATGCCTTCTCTGGAAGATTGAAGTAAGTATTTATTAAAACTAACATAATTTTAAGTTGGTATCCCACCATGTTACTAACCATACATGGATGTAAATGATCCAAAATAAAGATAAATAATAATAAGCCCGCAAGAGTAGATACATAATAATCAAGTTATATTTAATTCCTGCAGATTTCTTACCTGAAGGTAAATTCATTTGACGACCGCAAATGATGTGGCGCATCCAAGGGATTAAGCAATCCAGCAAATTCCAAGTCCTTATGCAGAGGAAAGAAATGTTTCCTCAAATATTGAGGGCACTCCAAGTACTGCAATATTCTTGCCAGTTGCACAACACTCCTGCGAGCCACCTTCACGCCATCCAAGTCTTCAACTTTAGACTTCTTCGTGTCGATCTTATCCCCGATATCGTCGTAGACAATGACTTCATCAACGCAGAAAACACAGGCAGCTCTTGCGATTTGACCAGCTAGATAAGTTCGCAATTCGGCCGATTGCGCGTTCTCCATAATAGAACCTGGCACCGCTATGCTGATAGTTGATAACTCGGCGTATTTCTTCTTCTTTTCTTTCTCCTCTTTGACTTTAACTTCTTCCTCCTGCTCCAAAGCACGACGCTTTTCTCGCTTCACTATTTTTTCCTCGTTCCGCTGGCGTTTTGAGGCTTTTCTATCCTGGTTTATTTCTCGCCATGTTTTACCAGGAGGCTTTACTGGGACGGAAGGTTGAGACATTTCTTATGATCGATGAAATTATTCAAACACGTGAATTTTAGTAACCATATCAAACAATTTCGTTCACGCCTCCGCCTCACGCGATTGTGACGTTTCGCTGTCACTGTCACTGCTAACCTGCCACTCCTGCCAGGCCGACAATTTTGTCATTGCAGGCCGACGACAGTCGTGAAAGTAACATTGGGCAACTGTATTCAAAGACTACAATATACATACTGAGATAGACAGGCAACTCGGCCAAATTGAGAAGGCATTATATGCTTGCGTACAGGCGCCATCTACTCCCTAGATGTCAAAAACTTTTAAAAAAAACCGGCCAAGTGCGTGTCGGACCACGCAAAACGAAGGGTTCCGTGCCTATTAAAAAGGTCGTATCGTCACAGAAATTTTACGGCACTTACGTCCTTTTCTTTGAGGAAGGTAGTTTTTCAGCAATATCTCGAAAACCTCTGAACCGATCTTGTTCAAAACAATTTTCGGTGAATGAAATTAATAAGCCCTATGTCCATGAATTTTTCCATATTTTTAAAATACACCGTTCAAAAATTAGAGGGGGGGGGACAGAATTTTAGTGACTTTCGGGGCGATTATCTCCGACTCTATTCACTTAATCAAAAAAAATGCTAAGAAACCTTATATTTATTTTGAAAGGCCTATCGATTGATGTGCCACACGGAGGGTCACAATGAAAAATTTTTTTTTGACTTTTAGTTTTATGTATGGAGTGCACCCCTAAAAAAATTTTTTTTTGTCATTTTAATTACAAAACTATGTAGCGGCCATCAAAATACACCTATCCTCAAAATTTTATTCAAATACACCTTATAGTTTTCGAGTAAAATGCCTGTGACATACGGACAGACGGACAGACGGACAGACGGACAGACGGACAGACGGACAGACGGACAGACGGACATGACGAAACTATAAGGGTTCCGTTTTTGCCATTTTGGCTACGGAACCCTAAAAAGAAGGAACTTCTGAATTCGGTCGTATTTTTTAAATCAGTATTTTCAATGTTTGTTATAACTGTTTGTGAAATGAAACATAAAAGTGAGGAATATACAGATTTATTTAAGTTAACCTAATGTTATTATAATCTACAATTGTAAAATTTTACACTGTAGCCATTTATTACATTGATATTTCTATTAAATTAATTTGGTTCAGCAGTACCTACCTATCAAAGTCTTGCTTACCTATTAATTATTAAGTACAATTGCTATCATTTTTCTTATTTCAATATATGGTATTTTTCGATTCAGTCTTAACATTATTATTATAATTATTCGGTTTCAGATAGTTATTATTCATCATACAAAATATCTGCCCCGACCTGGTATAAAACCGTCCAGCGTAATAATTAATCCGTCACGAAACTGATATTTAGACCTTTTTCGTTTTTGTGAACGTGTATTGTATACAAATATGGGTATTCATATACGTATTGCTCGTATTATATTCATTCACGATCAAATAACTTTAATTTAATTATGTCACGTACAAGGGAATAGACTTATGTCACGCAGACATTGGCGGTGCCGGTTAATGTACGGCCCGATAATACGCGTCCATCTATCTTTCTCTCTCTTTTTTAGCATAAGTTAAAAAGAGATAGAGATACAGTGGACGCGTATTATCGGGCCGTACATTATGTTTATGACGCAGACACAATGTTGTGTTGCCATTATAGAAGATACTATTCTCCTCATATTCACTTACAGAACGCGTATCAATTTCCCTACATCATCAAAAATACTTATATGTAACAACACTGTCTTTTTAGTTCGCTAGTTTCCTAAAACTAGCGTTGAGGTGGCACTGTTTTCAATAAAAATCTGGATTTGCATTAAGTTCTAAGCAATGACCAAAGAAACTAAAGGACGTGAAGTATCATGTAGTTTATCATGCATTGATAGAGTCAAAACTTCGCTATAGTATCAAGTTGTGGGGAAATAGTTACGATTACAATATGCATAAAGCCTTTGTTATACAAAAGCGAGCTCTGAGAACTATAGTGCGCATTCCACAGACTGAGTCATGTAGAGAACACTTCAAAAAGCTGAAAATATTGACGGTCCCTTGTTTGTATATCTTGATGCTCCTTACAGACCTGGTTAAAGGACTAGATCAATACGAGACTGCAGAAGAAAGATATACGCGGGAGAGTACTAGAAGAAAACATCTCCACTGTAAATTGCAGCCAAAGCTTAAAATAGTTAGTCATTGCGCACGATTTCAGGGTGTACAACTCTACAACAAGCTTCCTGTCGAGTGGAGGAGTATTACTAGCCTAAACATTTTTAAAAATAAATTGCGAGCATTGTTGTTGCGAGAGTGCTTCTACTCAATGGACGAATTCACAAAATATTTGGTTGACATTAAAATTTAATAATTATTAGTTATTTAAATTAATTTAATTTGTATTGTATTGTAATTTTTTTTTTTTTTTTGACTTATTAATCAAATTATGTATAATAAATAAGAGTGTTTATGCTTATGTATTAGATTTAGACATTCAGACACAATTGTAAATATTGTTATTGAATTATTAAAAAATAAATAAAATAAAAAATCAACAAAATGAGTGTGTCCAGTATGGGTGACAAACATGGCGGATGTAGTGCTGTCCCGCTATCGATAATACAGCGAACATGTTTATCGATAAAATAGACAGGTCTCAGAACATAAAGGTTATAAGTACATTATTTTATATGAGCTAATTGAAAGTGTAGTTTTTTTTCAATTATTGATTGTATCAGGTATTACTTAGCGGAATTCCATGATTTATACGAGGAAAATAATTCTTTGCTATTCTGCTAAATATCATGGTTATTACGAATGTATTTATTACATGCAGTCAATAACAACAAGCAGTATTAGATTTTCCTCTTGAGCTGCTCCATGCATAACCCTAAATTTGTACCTACTGTAAGATTCAATAACATCTTCTGTATAATTCAAATCTTGCGTGACTTTTGGGACAACGTATTTATTAAGTATTTTATTTTACAATCATGTCTCCTTTTAAACGGCGTGAAATGGAAGTGATATTCATATAAATAATAATAATAAATAAATATCGTGGGACATATCACAACAATTGATCTAGCCCCAAACTAGGCAAAGCCTGTACTATGGGTACTAGACAACGGATAAACATACTTATATAGATAAATACATACTTAAATAGATATTAAACATCCAAGACTCGAGAACAAACATTCGTATTCATCATACAAATATCTGCCCCGACCGGGAATCGAACCCGGGACCTCAAGCTATATGTATATTAACAAATTACAAGTCGACGAGTGAACATGAGAAAATAATGATTTTTATGTACACGACACGATAATCCGTCCACTTTTAAAATAACATGAGATGATAGTAATCCATACTTTATTAGATATGCGGAAGTATGACTTTCGGTACCCTTTCATGCTTAATAGCACAAGAAATAAAAGTTAAATTGGCAGAAGAGTCCTGGGAAAGGTACAGGCAAGTATTACGAGTATGTATTGAAAATTTAAAAAGCGTGAAGAGAACAGGGTACTCCAGCAAAATGTAGAGAGCAAATGTTTCTTTTACATTGTCTTATATTTTCGGGTCCAATTGCCTCCAACCATTTTTTCTTGGCATATTGGTAACCTTTAAAAATAGCTATATTAGCGAATCAATGAATCTTGTTTAGTTTCAAGGTACCTACTATAAAATTTTACCAATCTTGACAACCCAGACTTTTCAGGTTTTGTAAATTCAAGATACTGGCTCAGAGCTCACTGGTTATAGAACTAGAAAATTCGGTATTGCGAATGACGCATCGCCATTAATTATCGATATTTTCAAGAACAACCCTAACTGCCACTCAAAGGTAACTTTCAGTACAAAAATATCGAAAATTAAGCTAAATCCTATTACAACGTATAACGAATCTTAATATGTGTACACATTACAACATAATGCAAATGCTCAGCTCTCGATAATGCTTAAATTATCCAATATTTCAATAAAAATACATTTACGTACCGGTGCAAGGATAAACTTTGCCGATTTGGGCCTTTTCGTAAGCCACATCCAATAATGCTGCAGCTGGGCATGGTCACCACATTCCACTTATCCGTGTTCTTTCAGCCTTGTGCAGTTTATAATTTTATTTAGAAAGATATTTTAATATTTTGATTTGTTTACATGTGTCGTTGACAGATGATGTACCCACTAAACTGACGGGAACTGACATTTCGTGGCAACAAATATGGCGATTTTGGGCAACATTTGACATTTGATGATTAATGTTCGGTTCTGACTGTTATACTACCATCTCTTTTTTAATAGCCAAATGGTGCTTGGTTAAAATGAGACAGTGCTATTTTGGAGAAGTTTACGTCTAAACAGATAAATACACCCTGTCCATTAGTTTCTTTTGTCATTGGTTCTAAGCTCAGAACAATAACTAAAGCATAGAAACCACGTTAAAGTAAGAGCTTGGCAACAGCTATCTTACTCACTTACGTAAATCTATAGTCGGCCTAAGAGTGAATGAAACCACAAACCGTATTCTGTTTCACATTTTCGTAGGTTGTCACTAAAATGAACTCGGGAAATGTCAAATGTACCTCTTTTGGATTCACTTGAACCCAGCAAAATTAAATATGTCATCTTTGTTTGGTAGTAAGCGTCACAACGTCACAACGTAACTTGGTCGCATCATAGTAGCTTTCAAATTTAGCGTAAACATACGGCCCCTTTGGGAGAAAATTAATTATATTTTGCTTCATTCCGCCGTGAACGAATTAAATTCGGTTAATTTTGTGTTTTTGGTAGTGTATTGGTGTAACTAAACAAATGTCTTGTGCCATTGAAGGGTGCACGTCCCATTCAGGACGAAAAGAAAATGACCAGGAACCTTTAACCTTTCACCGGTAAGTTTCGAAAGATTTTGATGTTACTAATGTAACGATCTAAGCTAAAATTAATAATCACTATTAGAAGTTTATGTAAATATCATCATGTTCAATTATTCATGCAAAATCGGCATGTAAATAAGACTTATTCTGTGGATTACAAGAGGTTATGTTTATTTGCATAGTGATGTGTATTTTTTATCGATCTCGGAACAATAACTTATCGACATTGTCATGGATGTATTTATTAGTTAATAAGTTTTCAGCCACTGCTGAAGAATGACAACAAAGTGGCTTTCTGGTTTTCACATGTATTGAAGATTTACTATTTACTGTTGCATTTGTGTATTTATCTAACAAAACTCGACTTTTTGATTTTAGATTTCCAAAGGATGAAGATATAAAAAAGAAATGGTTACAACTTGTTAAAAAAAGAAACTGGACATGGAAAGTACATCGTCGCGTCTGTTCAAAACACTTCACTCCGGATTCTTTGATTTCTTCTCCGGAAAGTATGTCATTCTTCACTCGTCCCGAGTCCTGCCACTCGCCTGCGGCTCGTGGCAAGATATCTCGGTACTCGTGACGTAATGACATACTTTCCGCACTAGCATTGAAATGTACTATTTCCTACCAACTAGGCTTAACCGGTCGTCAAATATATTATGATTATAGTTTGGTATGATTTCCAGACGTATGCTATTTAAAATTATGCTTTTGTTTTTATGTTGACTGAGGGGCACCCTTTTTTCGCACAGTGTACCTATATATTGTTTATTGAAACTATAAATAAATAAGTACAATATAGTTTGGTTGTATAATTTATCGATAAAAAAGTCGACACAGTACATCCCTAGCAAAGGAACAAACTTGTGACAACCTTCACAATTGAGGAATAACAAATGCATATACATCTCTTTCTGACGCGTTAGGACGTCGTAAGAAAGTTAAGGACAGATATACGTCTCTGCCACCTATTTTACCGTGGTTTCTATGCTTTAGTTATTATTCTGAGGTTCTAAGTTGCCATAGCATGACTGTATTTTCCTGTGGTATTTTCGTGTATATTTTAGTCAGTCTCCCAAATAAAATGTTACCAGTGTTTTAAAAAGCAACTCAAATCTCCCTGATAGTAAAGACTATTGTATTTGTTTTAAAATCGTTAATTAATGAATTGTTGTGTCGAAAACGGTTTACTTTTGCATAATGTTGTTTGTGGTCCAAAACATCATACTGGCACCACACTTGGGGTTGCGAGTACGCGTTGCATCGTTGCCTCACTTTCATTTGCCGTAGGAAGGAAAAAGATGCAACACGAATATTTGGAAAAAATACCGCCAAGTGTGATGCCACCATGACAGGGGTGCTGAGGGCCTACCGCGAAACGATATTCGTTTTCGTTCGTGTATCTCCGTCTCTGTTGCACTTGCTAGTTTGAGCGACAAAGAGGGAAATACACGAACGAAAACGAATATCGTTTCGCGGTAGGCCCTCTGTATACGCTTACGTCGACGCATACGTGCTGCACACGCAGTCGGTGTAGCTCGGCCTTTATAGGGGAGGTTGTTTGTTCATAGATTACAACGCAGCGGTGTATGTGCTGCACACGCAGACGTGCTGCACACGCAGTCGGTCGGTGTGACTCGGTCTTAACCCCTAAGCAGGAATACATTGAATTACCAACAACCCTATACAAAGCTTGAGAATACATTGAGTAAATAATTATTATACGGATATTATATATATTACATTGTACGGAGCCTTTTCACCCATCACTAATGAATTAGTTGAATTGAAATCATTGGACGAAATAAATAAAGTGGAAAATTACGCACCATTTATGTCAATAAACAGAGTTAACAAACAATATTCGTCCTTATTGTTCAAGTGGGAAGGTTATTTATTTGATGATACGGACCGCTGTCAAATCAATCCTAGATTTCCGTCTACGCATCTATATCTCACTGCGCCGGCAAGAACTTTGTTGGGTTTTTTTAAAACAACGAGGTAAGTTTAACTTATAATTGTAGTGATAGCGGTTTGATAAAAATATTGTGCCGATATTCTTATATTATATTGCTGTAAGTAATGATTTCGATAGATAATAAACCACGAAAGGGTTATCAAGAGTTGATAATCAACTTCCTCGTGGTAATTTAATGTGGGTAATGTTGAAACTTGAGTCTTATTAGAATTTGTATTTGTAAGGTAAACTCCTACAGTTCCATGCTTTGTAAATAGTATCTAGTTACTTAATACACAGATATATATATTTGGATATAGATATGATAAATAAGTTAACTGTACTCTTATATAAATTAAATAACTAAACAAGTAAAAAACTTAGACTCAAGTATTCTATTACAAACAGGGTTCATATTGCAATTGAAAACCATGTTAAACCAAGTGCTTGAAAAAAAACTGATGTTATTCAAACATTTTTAGCCCTCTTGTTATAATCTGGAAAATTTGTCAAAAAGCTTATGTAACGTTTCAACTACTTACTATGTGTTCAACACAATGGTTTTAGACATTTTAATAAATTAATAAAATTTAAACCTATCATTATTGATTATGTTTTGAATCAAGAAATACATTTATATGTTAACATTATTGTTATATAAATGAATACTTAAATTTAAAATTCTATTTGAATAGATATGTAACTTACTAACTACAAACTAAAAATAAAACAAAACAACATATTTATATACCCAACACATACCAATACATAACTAATTTGACTGAATACTGCTGCAAAATGTGACAATAAAAATTATATTTATTAATACTACTTAAACAAGCGTAAAAAGTTCAAAAAACTATATTCCGGCTCTGGAAACTAACTAAAAAAAACATTTTTCCCATACAAAATGTAGCCTATGTCACCTGGATCATAACTTCGAATCAATTGATACCTCATTAATCAAACTCAGTTTAGTATCTCAAATGCTACCGGGGAATGCATGTAAATACAAACATAGACTGTTAAAATCATATCCCTTCCTTTTGGCCCTGCCATAGTCGGGCAAAAAAACTGACACACATAGAATCTTATAGTGAAAAATTGGATGAATTGAAATGCTGTAGGTTAATTGGGCCAATCAACTATTTTATGTTGCTCGTTGCCATGGTTACGTCCCCTCTCTCTCTTTAAAACTATGATTTTCTGGGGCTTAAATCCACTAAACACGTATTTTTATTGTATTGGTAAACCCTTTCCAATTTATAGTATTTTTTTCGAAGAAACTCTGTCCCTGTGTCTCTTGGCTTACCGGGACAGAATAACAACAAGAAAAAGGTGATTGACCCAATTATTAACCTAATATTTGCCAGATATATTTGTTAACATTTTTCTGTAGCCATCCATAGTCATCATATCCTATATCCACATTCCAGCAAACAAATAATTAAATGTTAATGTATATGCCATAATCTTAATAATAATGTATCATATTGGTAATATTCCATGCTTTCCATTAATATAACTAAGCATTGATTATCAGCAATTAAGTTGTTTGGTGTAACTTATCAGCTCGCAGAAAGTGAAATATTTGTCAATTATATCATCACAGGCTAAAGGCAACAACAATAATATTTTCATCACATTGTCATTGACGTAAGACCACTGGGGTTGTCACATGCATAATAATAAATGTAAAAAAAAATAACTGGTGTAAAAAAAACTAGTGCCTATCTATACTATACTAGTTATTGGAATAGGGTGGCAGGAGGCCCTCAGGCAGAATGAAACGCAGTTAATACTGAGGCGAGGAAGAATTGGTGTAAAATTAATCAGTGTTTACTTCAATAAAAATGTATTGTTTTGTTTAATTTACTTGCACCATAATAAAAATGCCACTATCATTTTGAATTTCCTTGAGAGCCCTTATCAAGGGGTGTGGGATGGTGGTTATCGAGGTATCATATTTTTTTGACTTACTTTATAGTATTCTTTGCAAGTGTTGGCACCCTATCTAACCGGTTTCTACAGATTTTTTCACTTCACTATTAACCATTTAATGGAGAGTAAATTTATGATCATAATTTTAATATACGAGTATGTATGTACATTCACAAAGTTTCAAAATTATCTAAGCAACCTCATACCCTTCATAATACAGTTGTGTTCACATTTTTTTGATCACTTGTATCTTGATCACTGTACAATCTCCAACATTAATATTTATTGTTGCTCCCTTTGGCTGATACTATCTGATACTATACATTTTTTTTTTATGAATGTTACGTTACTAGTATAATTTATTTAAAAAATACAATATTTCCACTCTGATAGGTAAGCTCTGTGAAAACACCAATTATATAAATTTTAGTTCAACCCTATGCATGTGATAAACAAGCTGTTGTTATCAGGAACCCCTGCGAGAGGTCACCACGATATATCGGCGCTCAGACGGCCATAGCGTATTCTCAGTTTATTACTAGTTCTTCAAACATACAGACATGGCCGCCAACGGAAAATTAGGTGAGTTATGTAATATATATTCGAAATTTTTAATTAGGTAAATTTTGCTTTGCACTTGAGTTGCAAAGTTTCTCAATGTGTTTTTTTTTTCTATTTAACTATATAGGTACCTACATTTTTATCTGTTAGTTTAAAGGATACATATCCTTGGACATACCTAACTACAGCCGAATATCATCATCATCTGGAATAGTTCATATCATAGAAATCAATCATCTACATTTTTGTATAAACTAAACCTATACTACTTTCGAAAGAGCTATACATTCCTCTGAACACTGTTACTGTTGATATTTTTTCCCAGTATGCAGTAGTTCCTTTATGTATGTTGATGGCAACAGATCAGAACATGAAATTTGATTCATGTATTAAAACCCCTTAGATTAACTAGAACCCGAAATTTCATATATACAAGTAAAACGGTTATTGATAAGTTTTTTCTTGTCCCCAGCGCTCCTCAGCGTCTCCGACAAGACAGATCTCCTGCCGCTTGCCAAATGCCTGTCCTCAATCGGCCTGGGGCTCGTGGGCAGCGGTGGGACGGCGTCGGCCCTGCGCGCGGCCGGGCTGGCCGTGCGGGACGTGGCCGACGTCACCGGCGCGCCGGAGATGCTCGGCGGCCGCGTCAAGAGCCTGCATCCCGCCGTGCATGGGGGCATTTTGGCTAGGTACATACATATATTCACCCCCGTTTTCCGGGGCAGGTTCATTCACTTTCATGACATTCTTCATACATCTGTCTACCAAAGAGAATATAACCACTACGTTGTCTACGTAAACAGCTATATGTCACCTGAGATATGTAAGAGCGGCCGCACATTGAGCCTCAAGTTGCGGACGAGTTCTTTTATAAATTTTGCATAGCAACACCGAGTGTTTGAGTGGCCGCATCAGACCACTAGTGGCTGCAATATATATTGTACTCTTTGGCTGCAATGTGCGGGCGCTCTAAGGAGCACCCAAATTGGCAGCAACTCAACCAAATCTCCATCTTAGAGAATCTCGCGTCCATAGTATTATTATTATTGTCCGTAGTAACAGTACCCTTCACTCTCCGGTTATAGTGTGTAATTGGTGCTAGTGGAAAGATCGCAAGACGTCTCGAGGGCGAACTGTCTTTTAGGCGACTATCTGCAGTTTCGCTTTATGCTGTCAGCATCAACAATACCTATAACAGGCTTGCGACACTTCTGAAGTTTCAAGCGCCAATAGGTAACTTTTTACCATAAAGTGGGCCGCATACTTGTTTGTTACCCAGTTTCAAAATAAGAGCGATCTATATTCTGATCAGCAGTCATTGCTGCCGGCTTTTCTGTATAATAAGGTGATACGACAAGGCTGTTACCCTTCGCCAAAATGTTCATTGCTATTAATGATTCCATCTTTATACAATTTTCTTAAAGTGAATTCATTAACACGATGATGAGTTTACATACAATCGTTTTTTCTTTCCCAGGCTCACGGACTCCGACCAGGCTGACATGAAACGCCAGAAGTTCGACATGATTAGCGTAGTAGTGTGCAATCTCTACCCGTTCGTCGACACCGTGGCAAAACCCGACGTCACCATCGCGGACGCGGTCGAGAACATTGACATTGGCGGCGTGACCCTGCTGCGAGCCGCGGCCAAGAACCACGATAGAGTCACGGTGCTCTGCGATCCTAGCGACTACGCCAGTGTTATTAAGGAACTGACGGAGTCTAAGAATCATCAGACTTCTTTGGAGACGAGGTTAGTAACGATGTATGGACATTGGTTGTCATATCGTATCATGTGTGACCCTACTGCGAGCCGTGAAACTAGAAAAGAAGGAGCTATTTAAATATGCACATATAAGCTTAATGCATATTAATGGATTACTTCTTCCGAAAATTCCCAGACGGCTTGATCTAGCGGTAACTATGAATAAAGGCAACACGCCTGACTGTATATAGCTGTTATCTTAAAATATATAAATAGCAAAGTGACTGTCAATACTTATCATATATTTTGATAACCTTTCAGTTACTCCTGAGATACTATTTCAGCCTTTATTACTGTAATTAGGAGGTACACTCATCGTCAAATACTCTGTAGCAACCAAAGTAGTCAAAGTCAGTATGGTGTACCGAACTATTTGGCCACTTTGACTGCTACAGAGTATTTGACGCTGAGTGTACTCTCCTAAACTACTCTACCGATTTCAAAAATCTATTCACCTGGATGTGAATATTGACCTTTGAGATGGACACAGGCTATAGTTGCGCGCTTTTTGCGCGCCCGCGGCTTTGCTTGCGTTATTTTTAATACGTGGGTGGACCCGCGCGGGCAGCTTGTAATACATTTATAGTGGGAGTTTAATCTTATAGCTAGTTCATAGTTATCAGTTTTCTAAGGAACTGTTTGTTTTCAGACAAAAGTTGGCCCTGAAAGCTTTCACCCACACGTCAGAATACGACACAGCGATATCGGATTATTTCCGTAAACAGTACTCTGCTGGGCAAGCGCAGATGACACTGCGATATGGTAAGAAACTTGATGAAGGCTATGGATACCATACACATTTGACATTACACATAGAGTATATATGTATACTATGACACAAAATATATGACTCAATACTCGTATTCTATTACATATTTAATATAATCGATTAAGGTATGTTTTAATTTATCAGTCAGATGAAAACCTTTCTCATGTAGTGTTACGAGTATATGGAATATTCAATCTCGCAATCTCGTTAGTTCTCGCACGAAAATTGTATGAGACTCGACTTAAGATCGAGGTTGCATTCCCTATGCGTGCCTTTTAAGCCACCGACGCGTTTCGACACAAAAATGCAGTATCTACCCTAAAATGATTTACTAAATATATTTTCATTCCAATTTTGCCCAAGTGGCTAATGTAGGTGGGTACTTACCGTGATTGGCTGTACGGTAGAGCCTAGACAAAGATTTAAAACCTCAGTCCGCAGAGTTTTTAGTGAAAAGCTGCTTATAATCGTTTGAATCCCTCACTACACTCAGCATACATAACACGCCGCATCTACTACTCTCATTACCATTTTAGGTATGAATCCCCACCAGAAACCAGCACAGGTGTTCACAACACGCGACCGTCTGCCGCTCACGACTGTGAACGGTTCACCTGGTTTCATCAATCTATGCGACGCGTTGAACGCGTGGCAACTGGTGCGGGAATTAAGGGAGGCGTTGGGAGTGCCGGCCGCGACCAGCTTCAAGCATGTGTCGCCTGCGGGCGCGGCTATAGGACTGCCGCTTAGTGAGCAGGAGGTTCGTAAACAATACGGGTGTGGCCTAAGTTTTTTTACGGTTTGGAGGGGAAAATTGTTTGTATGAGAGCAACTACAATCAAAGAACATAGTAAATACTCAAAAAATTTACTCAAAGATTGACTGAAACGCTTCATACTAGGTAATTGACATAAAAGTATAACGTCACTATCTACTTTTTGTACTAGACATCATCATCATATCAGCCGAAAGACGTCCACTGCTGGACATGGGCCTCCCCCAAAGAGTGCCAAATTGACCGGTCCTGCGCCACCCGCATCCAGCGGACTCCCGCGGCCTTTACCAGGTCGTCAGTCCACCTTGTACTAATCGTTGTATTGAAAATGAAGTAAATTGCTGTTTCGCTCGCGAAATACTGCGTTTAGGTCCATAGTTGTTTTACAATTTTGTTTCTATAAAAGCGTTAGGACTCTATTGGGAACTTTAAATTTACTCTTGAACAATTAAAAAGAATGCATATTTTTTCTAAGCTTTTTCAAGGTTCATATCTCTATGATTTTAATTATATTCATTACAATAATTTGATGGTTTACTATCCATTTAGCAACACTACGTTATCAAATTTGCAAATTCTATATGATCCTATGCATTTAACGGGTATCTATAATCCATACTCATGGACTTCTGTTCCAAATTAGTATGGTATAAATTCCATATAGGCCTTTGGCCGGCCAGAGGTTATACAAATATAAGTTTTTAAGAGAAATTCACAAGCCAGATCGTCGTACATAAATTAGGTATGGTCAGAATGTACGATAATTATTACCACTTTTGCGTTCCTCAACTTTTTGCATGATTATATATCTAAATCCGCGATCGCTTTGATAAGTTCCATTTTCATATTTGTAACTAAAATATATTTACATACATTCAAAGTAACCTAAAAATCACTTATTATTATTATTTCATTTCCAGGCCTCCGTATGCATGGTCCTAGACCTGCTTCCCAACCTAACCCCGCTTGCTTGCGCGTACGCGCGCGCCCGCGGCGCCGACCGCATGAGTTCTTTCGGTGACTTCGTAGCGTTGTCGGACGAGTGCGACGAAGTCACCGCGAGGATCATCTCGCGAGAGGTCTCTGATGGCGTCATCGCGCCTGGCTACAGTAAGGCGGCACTGGAGCTGCTTAAGAAAAAGAAGGGAGGAAGCTACTGCATTCTACAGGTCGGTTTATGGTCTTTTCTTTCTAGAATACTCATAACATCGCACGTCTTAGGTGACTTCGTAGTGTTGTCGGACGAGTGCGACGAAGTCACCGCGAGGATCATCTCGCGAGAGGTCTCTGATGGCGTCATCGCGCCTGGCTACAGTAAGGCGGCACTGGAGCTGCTTAAGAAAAAGAAGGGAGGAAGCTACTGCATTCTACAGGTCGGTTTATGGTCTTTTCTTTCTAGAATACTCATAACATCGCACGTCTTAGGTGACTTCGTAGCGTTGTCGGACGAGTGCGACGAAGTCACCGCGAGGATCATCTCGCGAGAGGTCTCTGATGGCGTCATCGCGCCTGGCTACAGTAAGGCGGCACTGGAGCTGCTTAAGAGGACGGGTAGGGCAAGCCTTCTCCATACAAATTTTGTGCAGGTTTTTCTTCGTTTGTGTTTGGGCTATAAATATAATTTTTAGGTCAGTATACTTATTTTTCTGTTAGCTATTTACTGATGTTATTATTTTTTATTTTTATACTTTTTTATATTTTTTTAATTTTCATTATTTTTATATCTAACAAAATTTTAACATCATGTACTGCGTAAATTCAATATGAACAAGCAAAAAAAAACGAATATTCTGTAGTGCCAAAACCGACGAAAAAAAACTTGCACAACGTTTGTATGGAGAATGCCTTGCCCTACCTGTCGCCTTAAGAAAAAGAAGGGAGGAAGCTACTGCATTCTACAGGTCGGTTTATGGTCTTTTCTTTCTAGAATACTCATAACATCGCACGTCTTAGGTGACTTCGTAGCGTTGTCGGACGAGTGCGACGAAGTCACCGCGAGGATCATCTCGCGAGAGGTCTCTGATGGCGTCATCGCGCCTGGCTACAGTAAGGCGGCACTGGAGCTGCTTAAGAAAAAGAAGGGAGGAAGCTACTGCATTCTACAGGTCGGTTTATGGTCTTTTCTTTCTAGAATACTCATAACATCGCACGTCTTAGGTGACTTCGTAGCGTTGTCGGACGAGTGCGACGAAGTCACCGCGAGGATCATCTCGCGAGAGGTCTCTGATGGCGTCATCGCGCCTGGCTACAGTAAGGCGGCACTGGAGCTGCTTAAGAAAAAGAAGGGAGGAAGCTACTGCATTCTACAGGTCGGTTTATGGTCTTTTCTTTCTAGAATACTCATAACATCGCACGTCTTAGGTGACTTCGTAGCGTTGTCGGACTAGTGCGACGAAGTGACCGCGAGGATCATCTTGCGAGAGGTATCTGATGGCGTCATCGCGCCTGGCTACAGTAAGGCGGCACTGGAGCTGCTTAAGAAGAAGAAGGGAGGAAGCTACTGTATCTACAGGTCGGTTTATGGTCTCTTCTTTCTAGAATACTCATAACACGCACGGCTTAGGTGACTTCGTAGCGTTGTCGGACGAGTGCGACGAAGTGACCGCGAGGATCATCTGGCGAGAGGTCTCTGATGGCGTCATCGCGCCTGGCTACAGTAAGGCGGCACTGGAGCTGCTTAAGAAGAAGAAGGGAGGAAGCTACTGTATTCTACAGGTCGGTTTATGGTCTCTTCTTTCTAGAATACTCATAACACCGCACGGCTTAGGTGACTTCGTAGCGTTGTCGGACGAGTGCGACGAAGTAACCGCGAGGATCATCTCGCGAGAGGTCTCTGATGGCGTCATCGCGCCTGGCTACAGTAAGGCGGCACTAGAGCTGCTTAAGAAGAAGAAGGAAGGGAGCTACTGTATTCTACAGATCGGTTTATAGCGTCTTTATATCGGCTGTTTTTTCTAAAATACTTATAATACCGCACAGACTCGTTAGGTGAGTTAGCGTTGTCAGACGAATGCGACGAAGTGGCGAGGTCTGTTTGCGTATTGCTACAGGTTACTATGCTCTTCAGGTCAACTCTTTTTGTTAGCGGTTCCTTTTGAAATAGTTAATAGGTATTTGGCATTCGGTTGATTGATACTGTTACAAGATATAGCCTGAAATTAATTGGTATCAATAGTAAATATATTAGTAGTAAATGGCAACGTTGCAGAATTGTAGGAACAGTTCACAATCTTATTGCAACATTAATGCTGAGTCTCAGCCTATTCTTTATAGCACACACTGCTGAACTCATAAGATATCTTTGTTTGTTTTCATGTCTATATTTAAGTTTCAACTTTTTTGGTCTGTATAGTGTGTGCTTTATTTGAATAAACATTATTCTATTGTTTTCTAAATGGTAGTGATGTGATAATAATCACAAGTAAAGAGCGATATGGGTCGTGCACGGAAAGTAGATACGTGCATAACCAAATATAAACTGTACAGGCATTTTGAAATACACAAAGTCTGGTATACATAGTTAGGAAGGTAACCGGAATGTTCCGGAATTAAATTCATGTGTCTTTGGATAAATCAATCTAAATGTATCTCATATGTGATTAATAGAGTGTGTTTTGCCCCCATAGCAGTCCCGACGTATTCCAGATTCAATCAAATACATAACTTGTAATGTTTTTTTTACAGATGGACCCCACTTACGATCCAGCACTCATCGAACAGAAGACCATCTTCGGTCTCACGTTAGAACAAAAGCGGAACGACGCTAAAATAACCCCAGAGCTGTTCAAGAATGTTGTTACTAACCAGAAAACTCTGCCAGAGAACGCGGTCAGGGATCTCACCGTGGCCACCATCGCGCTCAAATACACGCAGAGCAACTCTGTGTGCTTCGCTAGGGATGGACAGGTTAGTGCACCGTACAATCCTAGTCAATTTAAGTTTTATAATTTTTTTATTAGCAGTGTCTCAAGACGAGAGTCTTTGACCAGTATGTGTTGCCAGTGATGACGTATGGCACGGAAACGTGGTCGCTTACTATGGGCCTCATAAGAAGGCTCAAAGTCACCCAAAGGGCAATGGAGAGAGCTATGCTGGGAGTATCTCTGCGTGATCGCATCAGAAATGAGGCTATCCGCAGCAGAACCAAGGTAACCGATATAGCCCTCCGAATCGCTAAACTTAAGTGGCAGTGGGCGTGGCACATTGCACGTGGAATCGATGGCCATTGGGGCGGAAAGGTTCTCGAGTGGCGACCACGTACCGGAAGGCGCAGCGTGGGTAGGCCCCCTAAAAGGTGGACTGATGACCTGCTAAAGGTCACTGGAGTCCGCTGGATGCGGGTGGCGCAGGACCGGTCATTGTGGCACTCTTTGGGGGAGGCCTATGTCCAGCAGTGGACGTCTTTCGGCTGATATGATGATGATGATGATGATTATTAGCTGGCGCCCGCAACTTCGTCTTCGTCTTAGAGCATACATAACTGGAGTAGCCCTATGTCGTATTTGCGTACAAAATGTCTGCCGAATTTTGCGTGGTCGGGGGAGGATCTTAATAGGATATTGAAACTCAATTGCATATTGAAAGCTTAAAGTTGTTGAACGTTTATAATATCAAGTGCTTACAGCAACATGCGGGCATTTTTATGATCATTGTTCTCTTGCGAGGCGATTTTGTGAATGCCAATTATTCGATTTTTAAATTGTCTTTGTATGATTCTTTGCACAGTGTGCAAGGTTTTCTACAGAGGGGTAAGTTACTGAAAGGCTACTCCAGTTATGTACGCTCTAAGGTCTGCGTAGACCTGGGATAAAAACATCCAAACTTTCTCATTTATAATATTAGTAGGATTGCTTTAGTTTGTGTTCTTCTTTATGATTTTTGTGTAAATTGTCCTTGTGTGCGATCGTGGCGTCACTGTTCCGTGTTTCACCTAATGGCCACAACGGATGACCAGCGCTGGCCCTGCCAGCATTTTACTGAGTTGAGACCATTTCGTGGTAAATGTGTATGTGCGTATGAGTCTACAGTTCGTGTTTTTGTATTTTTTGTCACGAATAAATGTTTTCTTTCTTTCTAAACGGTCGCGCACAGTACGGTTCTAGTGGAATTTTCTCTGCTCTGGTTGTGAAATGAAGTTCCCTGCCGAGATTTTTCCGAGGGACTACAGTATAGGGTTCTTCAAGAAAGGAGTGTATAGCACCCCGGTGACCGCTTACCTGATGGCAGTGGTATTAAAAAAAAAAGTGCGGTCCGACTAATGTTGGTCCCATAATGGAAGAAATTAATTTTATGTAAAGTGGAGGAGAGCACCGGCCTTTACCGAAGCCACGATTCTATGCCATTAGAAGAAGAATTCTGTATGATTCAATAGTTTCCCTTGGTAAACAGCACTTATCACTCTAAATGCATAAATTCGTTAGCTATGTTTAGGATAAACAATTATCTATAGGGTGAAAAAATCCCCTAGAAGTACCTTGCCATGTAGTTACTGTCATGTTTTAATTAACATAACGTCTATTCCAGGTGATCGGTATCGGAGCAGGCCAACAGTCCCGCATCCACTGCACCCGCCTGGCGGGCGGCAAGGCGGCGCTCTGGTGGGCGCGCTCGCACCCGCGCGTGAGGAGCCTGCGCTTCAAGCAGGGAGTGACCCGCGCCGTGCAGTCCAACGCCATAGACAACTACGTCAATGGGACCATCGGTTAGTAGCATTGTGTCCACTGCACCCGCCTGGCGGGCGGCAAGGCGGCGCTCTGGTGGGCGCGCTCGCACCCGCGCGTGAGGAGCCTGCGCTTCAAGCAGGGAGTGACCCGCGCCGTGCAGTCCAACGCCATAGACAACTACGTCAATGGGACCATCGGTTAGTAGCATTGTGTCCACTGCACCCGCCTGGCGGGCGGCAAGGCGGCGCTCTGGTGGGCGCGCTCGCACCCGCGCGTGAGGAGCCTGCGCTTCAAGCAGGGAGTGACCCGCGCCGTGCAGTCCAACGCCATAGACAACTACGTCAATGGGACCATCGGTTAGTAGCATTGTGTCCACTGCACCCGCCTGGCGGGCGGCAAGGCGGCGCTCTGGTGGGCGCGCTCGCACCCGCGCGTGAGGAGCCTGCGCTTCAAGCAGGGAGTGACCCGCGCCGTGCAGTCCAACGCCATAGACAACTACGTCAATGGGACCATCGGTTAGTAGCATTGTGTCCACTGCACCCGCCTGGCGGGCGGCAAGGCGGCGCTCTGGTGGGCGCGCTCGCACCCGCGCGTGAGGAGCCTGCGCTTCAAGCAGGGAGTGACCCGCGCCGTGCAGTCCAACGCCATAGACAACTACGTCAATGGGACCATCGGTTAGTAGAATTGTGTCCACTGCACCCGCCTGGCGGGCGGCAAGGCGGCGCTCTGGTGGGCGCGCTCGCACCCGCGCGTGAGGAGCCTGCGCTTCAAGCAGGGAGTGACCCGCGCCGTGCAGTCCAACGCCATAGACAACTACGTCAATGGGACCATCGGTTAGTAGCATTGTGTCCACTGCACCCGCCTGGCGGGCGGCAAGGCGGCGCTCTGGTGGGCGCGCTCGCACCCGCGCGTGAGGAGCCTGCGCTTCAAGCAGGGAGTGACCCGCGCCGTGCAGTCCAACGCCATAGACAACTACGTCAATGGGACCATCGGTTAGTAGCATTGTGTCCACTGCACCCGCCTGGCGGGCGGCAAGGCGGCGCTCTGGTGGGCGCGCTCGCACCCGCGCGTGAGGAGCCTGCGCTTCAAGCAGGGAGTGACCCGCGCCGTGCAGTCCAACGCCATAGACAACTACGTCAATGGGACCATCGGTTAGTAGCATTGTGTCCACTGCACCCGCCTGGCGGGCGGCAAGGCGGCGCTCTGGTGGGCGCGCTCGCACCCGCGCGTGAGGAGCCTGCGCTTCAAGCAGGGAGTGACCCGCGCCGTGCAGTCCAACGCCATAGACAACTACGTCAATGGGACCATCGGTTAGTAGCATTGTGTCCACTGCACCCGCCTGGCGGGCGGCAAGGCGGCGCTCTGGTGGGCGCGCTCGCACCCGCGCGTGAGGAGCCTGCGCTTCAAGCAGGGAGTGACCCGCGCCGTGCAGTCCAACGCCATAGACAACTACGTCAATGGGACCATCGGTTAGTAGCATTGTGTCCACTGCACCCGCCTGGCGGGCGGCAAGGCGGCGCTCTGGTGGGCGCGCTCGCACCCGCGCGTGAGGAGCCTGCGCTTCAAGCAGGGAGTGACCCGCGCCGTGCAGTCCAACGCCATAGACAACTACGTCAATGGGACCATCGGTTAGTAGCATTGTGTCCACTGCACCCGCCTGGCGGGCGGCAAGGCGGCGCTCTGGTGGGCGCGCTCGCACCCGCGCGTGAGGAGCCTGCGCTTCAAGCAGGGAGTGACCCGCACCGTGCAGTCCAACGCCATAGACAACTACGTCAATGGGACCATCGGTTAGTAGCATTGTGTCCACTGCACCCGCCTGGCGGGCGGCAAGGCGGCGCTCTGGTGGGCGCGCTCGCACCCGCGCGTGAGGAGCCTGCGCTTCAAGCAGGGAGTGACCCGCGCCGTGCAGTCCAACGCCATAGACAACTACGTCAATGGGACCATCGGTTAGTAGCATTGTGTCCACTGCACCCGCCTGGCGGGCGGCAAGGCGGCGCTCTGGTGGGCGCGCTCGCACCCGCGCGTGAGGAGCCTGCGCTTCAAGCAGGGAGTGACCCGCGCCGTGCAGTCCAACGCCATAGACAACTACGTCAATGGGACCATCGGTTAGTAGCATTGTGTCCACTGCACCCGCCTGGCGGGCGGCAAGGCGGCGCTCTGGTGGGCGCGCTCGCACCCGCGCGTGAGGAGCCTGCGCTTCAAGCAGGGAGTGACCCGCGCCGTGCAGTCCAACGCCATAGACAACTACGTCAATGGGACCATCGGTTAGTAGCATTGTGTCCACTGCACCCGCCTGGCGGGCGGCAAGGCGGCGCTCTGGTGGGCGCGCTCGCACCCGCGCGTGAGGAGCCTGCGCTTCAAGCAGGGAGTGACCCGCGCCGTGCAGTCCAACGCCATAGACAACTACGTCAATGGGACCATCGGTTAGTAGCATTGTGTCCACTGCACCCGCCTGGCGGGCGGCAAGGCGGCGCTCTGGTGGGCGCGCTCGCACCCGCGCGTGAGGAGCCTGCGCTTCAAGCAGGGAGTGACCCGCGCCGTGCAGTCCAACGCCATAGACAACTACGTCAATGGGACCATCGGTTAGTAGCATTGTGTCCACTGCACCCGCCTGGCGGGCGGCAAGGCGGCGCTCTGGTGGGCGCGCTCGCACCCGCGCGTGAGGAGCCTGCGCTTCAAGCAGGGAGTGACCCGCGCCGTGCAGTCCAACGCCATAGACAACTACGTCAATGGGACCATCGGTTAGTAGCATTGTGTCCACTGCACCCGCCTGGCGGGCGGCAAGGCGGCGCTCTGGTGGGCGCGCTCGCACCCGCGCGTGAGGAGCCTGCGCTTCAAGCAGGGAGTGACCCGCGCCGTGCAGTCCAACGCCATAGACAACTACGTCAATGGGACCATCGGTTAGTAGCATTGTGTCCACTGCACCCGCCTGGCGGGCGGCAAGGCGGCGCTCTGGTGGGCGCGCTCGCACCCGCGCGTGAGGAGCCTGCGCTTCAAGCAGGGAGTGACCCGCGCCGTGCAGTCCAACGCCATAGACAACTACGTCAATGGGACCATCGGTTAGTAGCATTGTGTCCACTGCACCCGCCTGGCGGGCGGCAAGGCGGCGCTCTGGTGGGCGCGCTCGCACCCGCGCGTGAGGAGCCTGCGCTTCAAGCAGGGAGTGACCCGCGCCGTGCAGTCCAACGCCATAGACAACTACGTCAATGGGACCATCGGTTAGTAGCATTGTGTCCACTGCACCCGCCTGGCGGGCGGCAAGGCGGCGCTCTGGTGGGCGCGCTCGCACCCGCGCGTGAGGAGCCTGCGCTTCAAGCAGGGAGTGACCCGCGCCGTGCAGTCCAACGCCATAGACAACTACGTCAATGGGACCATCGGTTAGTAGCATTGTGTCCACTGCACCCGCCTGGCGGGCGGCAAGGCGGCGCTCTGGTGGGCGCGCTCGCACCCGCGCGTGAGGAGCCTGCGCTTCAAGCAGGGAGTGACCCGCGCCGTGCAGTCCAACGCCATAGACAACTACGTCAATGGGACCATCGGTTAGTAGCATTGTGTCCACTGCACCCGCCTGGCGGGCGGCAAGGCGGCGCTCTGGTGGGCGCGCTCGCACCCGCGCGTGAGGAGCCTGCGCTTCAAGCAGGGAGTGACCCGCGCCGTGCAGTCCAACGCCATAGACAACTACGTCAATGGGACCATCGGTTAGTAGCATTGTGTCCACTGCACCCGCCTGGCGGGCGGCAAGGCGGCGCTCTGGTGGGCGCGCTCGCACCCGCGCGTGAGGAGCCTGCGCTTCAAGCAGGGAGTGACCCGCGCCGTGCAGTCCAACGCCATAGACAACTACGTCAATGGGACCATCGGTTAGTAGCATTGTGTCCACTGCACCCGCCTGGCGGGCGGCAAGGCGGCGCTCTGGTGGGCGCGCTCGCACCCGCGCGTGAGGAGCCTGCGCTTCAAGCAGGGAGTGACCCGCGCCGTGCAGTCCAACGCCATAGACAACTACGTCAATGGGACCATCGGTTAGTAGCATTGTGTCCACTGCACCCACAAATACAAGTCTGTCCCAATTAAAAATAGTAAAAAAACCATTGAATCTTTGGTTTTTGGGCGGCTAGAAGATAACGGCAATATTTTAAGTAAAACAAAAAACCGGACAAGTGCGAGTTCAACTCGCGTGGTGAGGGTTCCGTATATAATCTAAATTTCATAATTGTTTTTGAATACTCAAACTTCTTATAGGTTTTCCTGTAATCTTTAGGCAAGGAACTATTTTCCATATTTTTTTCAGATTTTTAATCCTAGTAGTTTCGGAGATAAGGGGGGAATGGTCAATTTTTGTCTTTTTTCCTAAATTCCTTGAAATCTGTTTTTGCTAAAATTATAAAAAAAATATCTGACATGCTTACAACCACTTCTTTCATTTGATATGTCACACAATACAGTTTGCGAGCCTTTTTTTTATTTTCCAGTTTACCCCCCAAAAGTGGCCCCTTTGTTCAGAATGCATTAATTTACTTTACGCGTCCATCTTTGGGTCACCAATTTACATATGTGTACCAAATTTCAACTCAATTGGTCCAGTAGTTTCGGAGCAAATCGGCTGTGACAGACGGACAGACAGACAACCTAGTGATCCTATAAGGGTTCCGTTTTTTTCCTTTTGAGGTATCGGAACCCTAAAAATACATATTTATGACTTATGAGTAATGGTAACATGATAGAGAGCGATGGTTAGTGCCTGAAACGTCTGCGTCTAACTTTTAAACAACTGTGTACGTTAACTCCCCAGGCACGGACATGCCATTGTCGCAATGGGAGTCTCTCTTCGATGGCGCGGCGCCGGCGCTGCCGACGGAGCTGGAGCGAAGCGAGTGGCTCACGCAACTCAACAAGGTCGCGCTCGCGTCAGACGCCTTCTTCCCGTTCCGGGACAACATCGACCGGGCTGTACAGGTACTAAATATACATTTTTAGTAATTACTAGAATTCATCATTAACCCCTCGTATGCGGATGTCAAAAGGCTAACCGGTCGTGAAATTGAGACACCATTTCTGTGTTCAGTACATCTAAACAAGTGAAAGGGTGTACACATGAATTGCAGAAAAGTATTCGACAAGAGTTGAAGGTATAAGATCCATTAAAGCTGATAAAATTGTTTTTGTTTTTCAAATGATTCAATTATCTTATCGTTTAAAACGTTTCGGTATTTATAGTGCTGCCTGTCTGATAATATAGCCTATTTATTTTTATTTGAAAGATACGATATGGATGCATACATAATAATATCAGTCTGATCGTCTACTCACATTTCTACGTTTAGTGTTAAGGCTCATTGGAACCCTCTTTATGGTGAAAAATCCCTTACATCCAATATTTGACAGCTGTCATCCCAGTACAGTTTTTGTCATCATATGTCATCATTGATGTTTATTGTACCGGGATGACGGCTGTTAAAAAAATCTAAGTTCGCGGGAGTCCGCTGGATACGGGTGGCGCAGGACCGGTCACTTTGGCACTCTTTGGGGGAGGCCTATATCCAACAGTGGACGTCTTTCGGCTGATATCGACGGTGGAAATTTCAAATGTCGTAAGGGACAAGCAGGCTTATGTCCCTTACGACATTTGAAATTTCCACCGTCAATATGATGATGAAAAAAATCTGTGTGTAAAATAATAAATTTCGTTTTTGACAGAAACTTACTGCTTCCTAGTTCAGGCAGTATTGTCAAAGAAATTCTATATAACTGCAATGTATCCCGTTAACCTACCTTTTTTTTTATTTCTTTATTAATATATTTATATCAGGCATTCCTAATTCACATAGTCGATTTACAAAACAATTAAAAACAACAATAAAACCAACAACACATATAACATTCATCGATCAGCAATGGCCTCTAAGGGTGGGTTGCACCTGTCTGTAATCGTATGCGGTGTTCGTTAAAATCTGAATGTATGGAAAATTTCTATGGAACGACAGCTGCCGGTGCCATATTTAACTTTGATCTATCTGTAACCGAAAGTTGGTGCAATCCGCACCAAGTCTATATACATACAAGCAGTGTCAAGAAGGGAGACAACGTCTGTAACATAACATTACGCTAACGTAACATTTTGTCCAACAGTGTGGCGTGTCGTACATCGGCAGCCCCGCCGGTTCCAACAACGACGCGGAAGTCATCGCGGCCTGCAACGAGCATAAGATCACGCTTGCGCACACTAACCTTAGACTTTTCCACCACTAATGCGGCGGCCATCTTTCCTGGCTACACTTTTCCACCACTAAAGCGGCGGGCATCTTCCCTTGCAACACTTTTCCACCACTAATGCAGCGGCCATCTTCCCTCGCAACACTTTCGCCACTAAAGCGGCGGGCATCTTGCTCCGCAACACTTTTCTGCCACTACAGCGGCGGGCATCTTGCCTCGCAACACTTTTCCTGGGAAATATTAATCACCTAACGGCCCTTAACTGATAGCATGATATTTCCCTTACGGTATCGAAAAATAGCTACGAACTGAGAACCTCTTTGATTTTGGCAACGAATGTCTTGGTTCCACCACCCAAGGTCTAAGTATCATGGTAGTTACTTACAGTTATCCTCTGGGATACAAATTTCATGCGTATAATAATGTATACAGTATTTATGCATAAACGGGGAAGCGTGCTAACTTACAAGAAAACAAAAACATTCCATGTTTTTAGAATGTTTAAGTTTGTGTTATTCTACCTTTTTTTAAGAAAATGTATTGTTAGCGAATCTCTTTATAATTTTTAAAAATATAGATACGATTATGTGCCTTGTTAGACTTTAAGAATACAATAAACGCATGACGAATAATTTATTGGTTTTTTTAAACCCTGAAATCTGTACCTATACTATACTCTATCTTACAAGCTTTATTTTACCATAAAGTACTACGTCATGAATACTATTTCTATGCAAGGAACAAATGAGCGTATGGCAAAAAAAAATAAAGTAAGTACTTATAGCTAGCTAGAGGCAATGAGGCCCTTTTTAGGATTCCGTACTTACCTCAAAAGACGAAAAAACGGAACCCTTATAGGATCACTTTGTTTCCCGTCTGTCTGTTTGTCTGTCAAGACCTTTTATCTCGGGAACGCGTGCCTATCGAGTTGAAATTAAAACCATATATTCAAACTTCAAAATTAACGTTAAAAAAAGATACGGCCGTTTATGCAGCAAAAAACGTATATTTCGACACACTCAAGGGAATCAAAATTTATAGGGTATAGGTACTTCCCGTTGACCTATAACTATTAAAGGCAAGTAAATATAGTCTTATACCTACGTACCTACAGGAAAAAATCTGAAAACAATACATTTGTAATTTTGTACGGAACCCTCGGCGGGCGAGTCAGACTCGCACTTGACCGCTTTTTTTTTAGAAAGAAGCGTATTATATTTCAGGAACTCAGAGTCAGCTGTACCTCTAATTCGAATTTCGGCCAATTTTTATTTTCTTATTGTTTTATTCTGTTGAGATTTCCATACAATGGGCAACTAAAGTTGTAATGTTGTAAACATTAGTGAGCAAACACTTGCTTATCTATCTATATATATACCAAATATTTTATTACACGACCGGTTAGTTTAGCCTAGTGTGTGCTGCATGCGAAGCCGACTGTCGGGTTCAAATCCCGGTAATTTCGAATATTTGTGTAAGTACTTTACAGTAGGCACCTGTCTAGGTCCTCTATATTAATACGTAGCCTCCACCTATCTGTCGCTATAGATATTCGTAAGTCACTGTGCCCGTGTCCATTAGCCAGAAACAAGGGCGTAGCTAGGAATTTGTTAAGGGAGGGGGGCAGGCGTATTAGACAAACCAAGAATCCAAGAATATATCTAAGGTAAATGCTGCAATGGGACTGCGTCTTCTAGGGGGTCAGCTGCCCCCCCGCCCGTACCTCGCTACGCCCATGGCCAGAAATACACGGAGCTTGGACCCTGCGCTCCTAACTACCCCAAAACCCCTCTACAATAATATTTTATCCCACCAAAAACATTCTGTAAAAAACTAGCCAAGTCTCGATGGAGCTGCTTGTTTGCTAAAAAGTAATGAAATCTAGACAAAGTCGTGCCAAGTCTAAGGTTCCTTACTGCGATTTCTTTATTATTATAGTTAATGTTGTGGGACTTGGCCGTTGAAGGGTACACATAAGGGTACAAAACCAGGCGCTCCATGACACCATTGCACTAATCTGTCGCCAGAACTGCTACCCATTGACGATGGAAAATTGCCACTTGGAAAACGTTGGTTCAATAACCAGTCAATAAGTATTATTGAAATACGCAGCTTTATCGAGCCTACAATTGACTGGTTATTAAACCCTAACTTTGTACCAAATTTCAGCTCTCTGAGTTTATGGGAAGTAGGTACTAGTTCTATTCCGATGGTCATGAGTGAGTGTCATAAATGCGAAACTTTGCTTTCGCCTAATTTCGGAACTAAATGACCTACAGACTTGAAATTTTGGATTTTAAGTATGTTATTATAGCTTACTGGATGACGAAAATTTCTACGTTCTGGTCTTATCCAGAGGTTCTCAAATAGGGGGCTGAAAATGCGGTGAAATGGTTCCAGTAAAGGATGGTACGGCAGATGTTTGCTTCGCGCTCGACTTGGCGGGGGCACTGCCGTGCCCCCCGATACCTACTTGAAGCTCCGAAACGAATAGGTACTTAAGGGGATCCCATACGCCAATGACCTTCGATTTGAATCCCTTAGTTTTTTAATGTTTTTTGTGGCTTATCATATTAACAACAACAGCTTTAAGCAACATCGTATCCCATATTTACTTCAAACATCAC
Source organism: Epinotia nisella (assembly GCA_932294315.1). Classification (NCBI taxonomy): domain Eukaryota; kingdom Metazoa; phylum Arthropoda; class Insecta; order Lepidoptera; family Tortricidae; genus Epinotia; species Epinotia nisella. Next base: position 15,594,705 of record OW028680.1, read on the forward strand.
TGTCTTCGAGATATTTGGCATCAAAGTTGAACAATTTTAGACCAAAAAACAGGTTTTCTGGCCATAACTTTTGTGTTAATTAGTTTAAAATCAAAACCCTAGACACGTTTATAGAGACATCAGAGACAAACCCAAATATGTAGATTTCGTATATGATAGATCTTTCACAGCAATCTAGATGCGAAAAAGGTGTTTTTTTAGACAATTTTTTAAAAAATCATAAAAAAATAACTGTTGATTTCTTTCAAAATATGGTATACAAAAATGGAGATTAAAGATTGAAAAATCAAAAGCCGTTTTCCTTATAATTCTATTTGTAGTGCAAAAGTAGGAGATGCGATTCAAAACTAGTCAAAAATCGATGAAAACGGCGGGTAGGGCCTTAACAACAAAAATCGATCCACCTGAGGCATTAAACTTTTGTCTTTTAATTTAACTTCAGCTAAAGTTTCCTTTGTATTATACATGGACCTAAGATAATCGGGACAAGCTATGGTAATAATAATACCACGTCCGAGTGAGATGGTAGCATACAAATCTCGATAAGTATGACAGAAAATGAAATATCATTCGTTGTCCGTGTCATAGTAACACTTTTTTGTGTTTGCCACAACTGATTTAGTATGAAGTTATGGCCAATAAATCACTACCCGCCCAAATTAAGTAGGTTATTTATGGTAAGCGATCAGCCATTTTAAGACCAGTTCTTAATTTAGCTGCATAGAAGCCTCCGTCCCTCATTGTGGCATCACGTATAGCCTGTCCCGAGTATCTTAGGTCCATGGTATTATATCAATGTTGTGGTTTTGAAAGCCGGCCTTGTATTTAATTTTCCTTAAACCGCCAGGTGATTCAACTTATATTATTATAGAGGAAGAAGATAATCAAGCTCCTGGCCCTTAACCCGTCAAGCGCGCTATCCGCACACTGTGCGGATAACTCAATTTGGCCCATAGCGCGCTATCCGCACACCGTGCGGATAACGGCTGTACCCTCATTGGCCAATTTTTTTCTTCGGTTTTATCGAGTGGCCATCCTAAATAAAATAAACCTGGGTAGCTTTTGCACTATACCAACATAAGAAAAATATTTTGGCCAAATTAGTAGTACTCAGAACAGAGGAAAAAATACTTTCCAAAAGGTTTAACGTGGCGGCCGTTAGTTGTCAAAATATCGTGCCGGGCGGACTGACTCCTCATGATATTATTGTGGTTTTAAATGAAACGATAAGTGTTTCCCATTAAAATTATATATCAAATTACTGAAAATAGAATAAATAATGTGTTTTGAGCTTTCGTTTTAAGGATTTCGAAAAAAATGTGTGTGATAAATGTCTTCAAAGTTTAAACACGTCATTTTTAACTACGTTTGACAAATTGTTATAGATTGAAAAATATATGTTATTAGCTCCAAAGATTGTGAAATATACATAAGTTTGTAGTAAATTTATCCCAGTATTTGATTCAGTAATCAGATTAGTGTGTTATTGTGACTGTTTGTTGAAATCGGATTTCTAATGAAATGAGTACGCTTCACGGTAATTACGTCAGTCATAGTTTTCAAAATGGCGCGCGGGATCATTTTGTCCGATAATGTAAATAAACAATTATTATGAGGTAAACAGTGCATAATATAGTGAAGTGATAATTTTAATCGATGCATGGTTTAATAGTGATCACAATAGTAAAATATCAATGTGAAATATGTGAAAGAGTTTGGTGTAAAAAGGCATTTTGCTTCATCGAGTGACAGAAAATCGAAATAAATTATTTTATTTCACGATAATGAAACAGGTCAGTCAATTTATCTTTATTAAAATAAATAGACAATTTTGTCTGTTATCTAATAGTATATAATTTATACAATATAATTACAACATACGAGCACAATATATTTTTTTCTAACGGCCGTCAACGTACGTTTTTTTCGTCTGAAATCACTGCGCGCTTGGGGCACCGGGGCTAGAGGGAGACGCACGTGTGACGGGCTATTTCACCAACTTAACAATTGTCACCTGACAACGACAATTCTCCGTACGAGTACATTGCTGGTTCCACAAGTAACCTAGCGACCACCTTAACTTCTAGAACCATTGCGACTCTGAGGATTCTAGAACCACGACGAGCATCCAAAAGTCCTAAGCCTAGTTATGATTCACAATTATGTCATGAATTACGGTCAACTTCAATTCGACAATAAGCAAATAATTGATGACCTTTCTTAGAACAAATAGGTCAGTAGAGTTCAAGTTACGTGCGCGGGCTCGGGGGTTTTCGTGACTCAGCGGCTGTGGTTCTTCCCCGGCCGTGCTACGTCATCACATGCGAAACGTTCTGCGGTACCGGTGTAGCCAGTATGTTAAATTACCCGTAAATCGATTATTTTTGTAGGTCATCAAATAACGATAAAAATATAAGTAGGTAACGATGAGAGTAATCTAATAGGTGTATTTATATATTCCTTTGCATTTTACGGTTGCGCTTGGCAGGAAAATCATAGGAATTTAACAAAATTCATTTTGATTATGTTTTTTCTGATGGTATGACTGCAACGTGCGTGTCGTCGATTTGCCCTTTGCAAGAAGACAGCGCAATACGTTACGCATATACGAATTGGATTATTTGGATATATTTTATTTGGATCTGGAAGAACGATGAAGATAAACACGAGAATTTTGCAGGACAAAACAGGTACGTTAATAATAAACGATACGAGTAAGTGTAAAAAAGTGGTCAGAAAATGTATTTCTCAAGCGTATCTTGATAATCATATCATAATCTATTAAAAAATAGGTACAAACAGTACCTAATACACTTAACTGGCAATACGTCAACCTTATTCGCATAGCTATAAAGTTGACAGATGGCCAGTTAATTGCGTCTTCGATCACTTTCGATGGTACCTAGGTACATAGCTATTTTGGGCGTTATCGTCAATAGTAATAAACTTAAAAAATGTTATAATTTCGATTCATTTTTGCATAAGGGGGCCCTCTGAACCGGATTTCCAAGTCTTCCAATGGGTGGTTCATCTAGTAGGAACATTATCGTAACGCAACCAAGTTACTATTTATTATCAAGTAAATTATGGTGTACCTAAGTAGTTCGTCCATTGAAGGTAATAGTTGTTGTAAAATACTAACATTCATTTAGGAGTGATATGGGTAGGTATAAATTGCTATAGAAAATAAGAATGATACTGACATTTTTATTTACATTTGGATAGACAATTAACCTTTTTACAAAAATTGCGTGAAAAACCTGCGTATTAGTTGTGATTGTACTGGCAACGCCTCCAATCTGTCACTGTCAAGTCAATGTCAAAGAGAACTGCAACTGCGTGCACTGCGTTGTGTTGTGTTGTTGCAAATATTTTATTTCTTTTCCTATTTTAATCAGAAGTGGTACTACATTAGCGACATCGAGCATCTTAATAATATTTAAACGTTTAACTAAGTGCGTCATGAGCAAACTATTGTTAGCTGTTCAAATGAGTATCTTATTGTGAAGTTTTCTTTCGGATTTTCCGTATTTTGTTTCACTCGTGACTTATGTTTGTGCTGTAAGTGGGAGAGAGAAGTGTATTATTAAAACTGGAACTTTGGAAATGTCATCAAGTGACACTATGAGTGAGACGGCGTCGTCTCCACTTTCGTACATGGGGTCGCCCCACCGGTCCCCGTGTCAGCAGGTGCCGCAATTGGCCAATTGCTTCACGGAGCTTACTTGTGCTGATATGAATGGGTTCACAGGTATTAATGAAACATATTACAAGAGAAAAACTTTATTTGTGTGGCAGGGTTATTGTGATAGTTAGCAATGACCTTATTTAGTGATACCACTTAGATGAGTTAAACATTCAGTTTGGAAACAGATTTTAACGAGGCTTCTTTTTTGGCATATTGACATACATATTCTTTGTACCAATACACTTTTATAAGATTTCCTTTTGTCATTAATTTCGTTCTATGACAGTAGTGTATTTACTCCCACCCATCTGTTTTTATTGAAATCCATGCAATAATTTAAGTGCTATAAATATAATAATCTAGAATAAAAGTCAGACTTTTCTATCTTCTCTCACACCACCCATATTTAATTTACATACACACCATGAGTCTGTGTAAACTGTAAACCCATTCTCTTTTGTCTTGATTAGCGAGAATCTAATGATACTTCATTTGTTGGCTAGCAAGTTACAGAAACTACCTGGTTAATAATTATATCTGACGAATGAAGCGATGAAATATAATATAAATCAAAGGAGATTTAAAATTCTCCCCAGCTTCAAATTCAGAGAATCTCCCTAAGAAGAACATTGGGAAAAGGTTTTCTTGTTTTTGTCTTAGTTTGAGCAAATTGCGAATTTCTATTTAATGAAGGGTTTGGTGCCCCAGCACCAAAAGTCCCAACATTTGAGAGATGAATACTTCAATAAACATTTGTAAAAATGTCATAAAAACCTCTCTATTAAATCTAGCTCTTAAGGTGCTTGCTATATGACAGGTAAAATATTTTTTTAAGGTTCCGTACCTCAAAAGGAAAAAAAACGGAACCCTTATAGGATCACTTGTGCGTCTGTCTGTCCATCTGTCACAGCCGATTTGCTCCGAAACTACTGGACCGATTGAGTTCAAATTTGGTACACATATGTAAATTGGTGAGCCAAAAATACTTTACGAATTCTGAACACTCCCAACAGTGTTCAGAATTCGTAAAGTAAATTAACGAATTCTGAACACTGTTGGGAGGTACACTGAAAAATTAAAGAAATTTTCGCAAACTGTATTGTGTGACATATCAAATAAAAGGGGTTGTTGTAAGCATCTCAGTTTTTTATTTATAATTTTAGCAAAAACAGATTTGAAGTAATTTAGGAAGAAAGACGAAAATTGACAATTCCCCCCCTTATCTCCGAAACTACTAGGCTTAAAATTCTGAAAAAAATATGGAAAATAGTTCCTTGCCTAAAGATTACAGGAAAACCTATAAAAAGTTTGAGTATTCAAAGTAACGGGAAAATTCTCAATATTTTACGGAACCCTCACCACGCGAGTTGAACTCGCACTTGGTTTTTTTAAACTTAATTGCGTTTTTCAAATATTATAGCCTATGTCACTCACACGATTACGAGAAATCCAATGACACCTCATATGCCATAATCCATCAAGCCGTTTGGAATGTAGCGTGAAATAGAATTATTTTGTCCATAGACACATACAAACATACATACTCGAAAAACATAACTCTCCTTCGGAGGCAGTCGCGTAAGAACAACCTTTTATTTGCGATGAGGTTTGCACATGATGTACAGTAAGGCAAATGTATTCACGTACCTTTTTATGCCTTATTGTCGTAGTAAGAAGAGTGAAAAACGTACATGTATCAATTTCCTTGACTGTACTTACGATTAGATAACGTCGTAATTCTGAGAATATCTGCAATAATGCTGATAAACTGGCACCTACCTTAAAATGCTGCACAGCTTTTTATTTCATTTAGCAATATTCTTGTTCGATTATACCTCTAGAGTTACAAGCGTTTATAGGTGACTGGTGTCTGCTTACCACCAGGAAGGCCCTGTGCTTGGTTGCCACCATTGTGGTATACCTATTATTCTTTTTGCACTCTGGCGGGTTATATGTGGGACGATCTGCGAGATTTAGCGGTTATATATACTTGAGACGACATAGCTTTACATTATTGACTGGCAAATTCAACATTTAAATGTACAATTAAGAGCCACGTTATATAAATAGTTTAATTTTGCACCTTAAACGACATAAAAGGGGGCAATAAAGCATGTTGTTTTACACACAAATAGAATTTATAAATTGATCACACTTCAACGCAATTATATCTCTTCAGACTCAATAATTGATCACTATTTTAATGTAATAGTATTTATAATATGCAAAATAAAACATGCTTTTTCTTTTAAATATTCCAGAATCTGTTTGTTTTTACCTGTCTTTTGTACAATAAAGTATGTACATTGTACATATATACTTTTGGAAAAATGCTTTATGAAGAATGACAGAACGTTGTGCGGTGTAGGGTGACCAAATTGTGTGAAATAACATTTAATTCTATCTTGATAAAAAAATAAAAGAATCCAAACTAAAAACATACATATAAACAAATCCTTCCAGTTCTTTATCACGCTATGTCATTCCTGATAACGTCTCCTGCATCATCCTGTATACATTCTGAAGTTAAATGAGGTTAAGCTGAAATCATAGAACTGTAGTTAGATCATGATGTCATCGCTACCTACTGTTGACAACTTATCAGTTACTGTTATGCTGTATATATAAACATCTATTTATTACAATAGAGCCACCAGTAGTAACTACATGTCCATTGATTTATGCCACAAGGGTGACAAACAAGCACAAGGTACGCGTAATAGGTAGGTATAGGTGTTCATCGTAGAACATAACACTCTCAATCAAGTTGCCAATCATGTATACCACTGTTCTCAGAATGAATTCACTAAAGTTCACTGGTACTCATGAGTAGGAACCGCGAATCAGTTCGAAACGTGACCCATCTCATAATATTTTAGGTACTTGGGCGTGTTGTTATTTGCTACGCTGCTATCGCATTTCGGAAATTGTAATGCTAATGATAGATTTGATATATTGTTATAATCCGGTTGCTAATTCAAGACCAAAAATCTAATGTACTACTCTGTGAGCTGTAAACCTCGTTTTTTGAAAAAAAAAACTAAAATCTAACTTAGAAGTTTGATTTTTTTACAGCTTCAAGGGACTGTTAACCTTAGTATATGGTTTTAATTTCAACTCGATACCTCCACGCGTTCCCGAGGTAAAGGGTCTTGATAGACAGACGGACAGCAAAGTGATCCTACAAGGGTTCCGTTTTTAGGGTTCCGTAGCCAAAATGGCAAAAACGGAACCCTTATAGTTTCGTCATGTCCGTCTGTCCGTCTGTCCGTCTGTCCGTCTGTCCGTATGTCACAGGCATTTTACTCGAAAACTAAAGGGTGTATTTGAATAAAATTTTGAGGATAGGTGTATTTTGTTAGCCGCTACATAGTTTTGCAATTAAAATGACAAAAAAAATTTTTTTTAGGCGTGCACTCCATACATAAAACTAAAAGTCAAAAAATTTTTTTTCGTTGTGACCCCCCGTGTGGCACATCAATCGATAGGCCTTTCAAAATTAATATAAGGTTTCTTAGCATTTTTTTTGATTAAGTGAATAGGGTCGGAGATAATCGCCCCGAAAGTCACTAAAATTCTGTCCCCCCCCCTCTAATTTTTGAACCGTGTATTTTAAAAATATGGAAAAATTCATGGACATAGGCCTTATTAGTTTCATTCACCGAAAATTGTTTTGAACAAGATCGGTTGAGAGGTTTTCGAGATATTGCTGAAAAACTACCTTCCTCAAAGAAAAGGACGTAAGTGCCGTAAAATTCCTGTGACGATACGACCTTTTTAATAGGCACGGAACCCTTGACACGCACTTGGCCGGTTTTTTCCTTTTGAGTACGGAACCCTAAAAAGAAATAAGATTAATAATAATATTGTTGATGTTGCATATTAGAAAGAGGAAGGGTCTGTGGAATTGTATCTTTGTAAGCCTGATGGGCTGATGGTGATGGGATCCCTTTAATGTATTTTATTATTTATTTATTTAAACTTTATTGCACAAACAAAATGTACAAAAGGCAGACTACCAGTCAACCGCAGGGCTAAACAGAAAAGCTTATAGGTGTAACCCACAGAACACTAAATAATATAGAAGGGGTATCAAGCGCGGTTTCTATCAGGACCGCTGTGGCCACCTCATCCCCTCCCCGTCGCCTAAATACAACTTTGTGAGCGACTGCACGGCGAGCAGGTGACGTTGCCACGCCCACATCTCCTTTCTATAGTATTTAGTGTTCTGTGGTGTAACCAAATGCACTGCCTAATAATCGCCGTCCACTATATGCATTTTTTTAACCCGTGCCTAAAGTGAGAGATAATTGCGCCGTATAATATAGGGATCCTGATGATCATAGACAAACTATAGTTATTTGTGTCACAAGGGAGCAAAATAGTATATTTACGGCGAGGGCGGTGTATTGTAGTGAGGGATTCAAGTGTTAACGCCCAAGACGAAAATAATTTTGCTCCTGAGTGACACATGTAACTTTTCACACCGATTATGAGAAAAATTGAAATAAAATGCTCTAAAAATAATTGAATAACTTTTATTGAAGAATAACGTTTATAGTGACAATTTTTTCAAATATTACGAAAAATTCTCAAGTTTTAATATGTAAATGTACCTATAACGTTGCTAAAGTTAAAACTTGAAATATGTTCGTTTTTAATCGATTACGATGAAATTACAATCGATTATTTTCTTAAGATCTGTGTTCAATTGGCACATTGCGTAAATGCTACATGCCAATGAATAAATTAAAAAACCGGCCAAGTGCGTGTCAGACCACGCAAAACGAAGGGTTCCGTGCGTATTAAAAAGGTTGTATCGTCACAGGAATTTTACGGCACTTACGTCCTTTTCTTTGAGGAAGGCAGTTTTTCAGCAATATCTCGAAAACCTCTGAACCGATCTTGTTCAAAACAATTTTCGGTGAATGAAATTAATAAGCCCTATGTCCATGAATTTTTCCATATTTTTAAAATACACGGTTCAAAAATTAGAGGGGGGGGACAGAATTTTAGTGACTTTCGGGGCGATTATCTCTTACCCTATTCACTTAATCAAAAAAAACCGGCCAAGTGCGTGTCGGACCACGCAAAACGAAGGGTTCCGTGCCTATTAAAAAGGTCGTATCGTCATAGAAATCTTACGGCACTTACGTCCTTTTCTTTGAGGAAGGCAGTTTTTCAGCAATATCTCGGAAACCTTTCATCCGATCTTGTTCAAAACAATTTTCGGTGAATGAACTTAATAAGCGCTGTGTCCATGAATTTTTTCATATTTTTAAAATACACCGTTCAAAAATTAGAGGGGGGGGGACAGAACTTTAGTGACTTTCGGGGCGATTATCTCCGACCCTATTCACTTAATCAAAAAAAATGTTAAGAAACCTTATATTTATTTTGAAAGGCCTATCAATTGATGTGCCACACGGGGAGTCACAATGAAAAAAAAATTTTTGACTTTTAGTTTTATGTATGGAGTGCACCCCTAAAAATTTTTTTTTAATTAATTTTAATTACAAAACTTTGTAGCGGCTAACAAAATACACCTATCCTCAAAATTTTATTCAAATACACCTTATAGTTTTCGAGTAAAATGCCTGTGACATACGGACAGACGGACAGACGGACAGACGGACAGACGGACAGACGGACATGACGAAACTATAAGGGTTCCGTTTTTGCCATTTTGGCTACGGAACCCTAAAAATGCTAAGAAACCTTATATTAATTTTGAAAGGCCTATCGATTGATGTGCCACATGGGGGGTCACAATGAAAAAAAAATTTTTGACTTTTAGTTTTATGTATGGAGTGCACCCCTAAAAATTTTTTTTTTTGTCATTTTAATTACAAAACTATGTAGCGGCTAACAAAATACACCTATCCTCAAAATGTTATTCAAATACACCTTATAGTTTCCGAGTAAAATGCCTGTGACATACGGACAGACGGACAGACGGACAGACGGACAGACGGACAGATGGACAGACGGACAGACGGACATGACGAAACTATAAGGGTTCCGTTTTTGCCATTTTGGCTACGGAACCCTAAAAAGTAGCTTGAACAGAAAAGTGGCATTTTGCTCCCTCTCGTCGGGGACCAAAACTTACTTTTCTGAATGAGAGGTGTGAAAAGGTTTTTTCTAATACAGAGATGCCGTTCCTGCGCATCGTGGAGCAGCCGCAGGACCACTTCCGGTTTCGTTACAAGAGCGAGATGGTCGGCACCCATGGCTGCCTTCTCGGGAAAACTAGCTCCACCAATAAAACTAAAACGCACCCTATGGTCGAGGTATGCATTTGACTTGTAAAGCTAGTATAAGATTAGTAATAATATAATCCTACTATCCTACTAATATTATAAATGCGAAAGTTTGAATGTTTGGATGTTTAGATGTTTGTTACTCAATCACGCTGAAACGGCTCAACCGATTTGTATGTAATTTTGCACAAAGATAGTTTATGCTTGGATTAAAATATAGGATAGTTTTTATCCCGGGTCCACGCAGACGAAGTCGCGGGCGGAAGCTAGCTAGCTATAAATATTAGAGGACAATCTTCATAATTGACCTAGTCTCATAGTAAGATCAATAAGGCTTGTGTTATGGGTACTAGACGACGATATATTTAATAGATACAAATACTTAAATACATAGAAAACATCCAAGACTCGGGAGCAAATGTTCATACCACACAAACATTTGCCCTTACCGTAAGTAAGTAATGGTTTCGCAAACCGTATTGTGTGACATATCAAATGAAAGGGGTTGTTGTAAGCATCTCAGATTTTTTTTTAAATAATTTTAGCAAAAACAAATTTGAAGTAATTTGGGAAAAATGACGAAAATTGACCATTTCCCCCCTTATCTCCGAAACTACTAGGCTTAAAATTCTGAAAAAAATATGAAAAATAGTTCCTTGCCTAAAGATTACAGGAAAACCTATAAGAACTTTGAGTATTCAAAGAAACGGGAAAATTTTCAATATGTTTGTGTATTATATACGGAACCCTCGCCACGCGAGTTGAACTCGCACTTGTCCGGGTTTTTTTCAATTTCATAAATACACGAAGACGTAAAATATAATAAGTGTTTGAACATGTGCAAATCATTAATATATATCATTTTGAAATTGCTATTTGCTCGTGAAAACTGAAGCTAAAAAAAGTCGGTTTTTAAAGGTTTAATTGTATATTTTTTTCACGGATTTTCCCTTAACGACAATAAATATGACTAATTTTTCCGATAGATACACAACTTTCTATTATAAAATATATAAATGCACCTTTTAAAGTTTGACTTTTGTATGAAAAACGCATGGGTGCTCAATACTTTTGACCAAGGTGTACATAGTATTAAGGCGGTTACACACGACACTTAGTGCTACAAACGCGATACAGGATCAGAGATGGGATCGATACGGGTGAAACTGACAGGTCATCTATGGCTAGTATCACTGCAAACAGTCGCCGTTTGTAACCGCTCTTATACTCTTACACAAATGGAAAGTCCCTATCAGTGTAGTATGCTGAGCATGGCAAGGAGGGTGAAACCATGGAACATGAATGTCATGCCCTTGCCAGACAAGGAATGAATCACTTTGGTAACGGCTACCCGCAACCAAAGGAATTCAAGGTGCTCCCGCTGAGCTGCATCGTCCGTTTTGTGGAAACGATGGAGCAAGCTTGGGAAGGCAAATGCACAAAAGATCGCACTGGGTCGAAGTGTATCCGAAAGGGCCCTCAACTAAATAAGATAAGATAAGTATGCTGAACGTGGGGGTTCAATCGGGTACTTCAAGAAGACACTCGACAGTGATTGAACGTAGTTCATTCCAATCGGTTACGCTATATATATTATTAATCTACGTGTTCTGGCCCCGTAGCATGGTTGGCCTTGTCACGCGATAGGTGATAGGATAGAGCGTGCGTCACTGGCTGACACCGTTCGATAGAACGAGACGACGCCCCTATCTTGTCACTTGTCGCGTGATAAGGCCAACCATGCTACGGCTCCTGAGAGGAAAACCCTTATCCGGTAGACGGGCACGTATTTGTAACATGCTTGATTTGCACATACTATACATAGTGTTTGTTTATAAACAACCCGTATTATAAAAGGCAACCTATATTTAGTCCGCTATCAACCTACACAATAAAGGTCTGTTTCCAATTCTCCGAATTTGACCTTGTTTTTATCATAACAACTTGTATATTAATACCAATACACGGTTACTCATGTATTAAATGTGGGTTAGGCTCGTAAAACACACTTTCCCGAAATGTGCACTTTCTACAAAGGTACACTTTCCGCTAAATGTACACTCCCAAAATATACACTTTCCCAATTTGAAAACTTTCCCGAAATGTGATTTTTTTCAAACAGTGCACTTTTCCAAAACGCACGCTTTCCCAAAATGTACACTTTCTCAATTTGGAAACTTTCCCAAAATGTGCACTTTTTCAAACAGTGCTCTTTTTCAAAACGCACGCTTTCCCAAGTGACGGCGGCCTGTCAATTGCGACAGGGTTCTACGGTGGTACGTGAATACATTTCCCTTACTGTACCTAAGTAAGTATGTTAACGAATAGCTACGTCTAACAGCCAATGTCTCCCTCAGTTGGTGAACTACAACAAACCAGCGCTAATCCGGTGCCGATTGGCACAGCACCTTAAGCAGGACGAGCATCCCCACCAGCTGCTGGAAGACGAGCAGGAGGACCGTGACGTCAGCGCGGAGGTGCCGGAGCGGGGCAGCTACCGCGTCGGGTACGTCATCACTGACCTTTTTTTTAATGAGAGGAAAATCCTTAGTATACATAAAAGAGCACTTTCCGTGCATATGTTGAAACTTTAAAGAGCCATAATGTACTGTAAAACGTTGTACGATACACGTGCGAATAGGTAATTCGCAGCTCGTGTCGATTTAAAACACTCCCTTCGGTCGTGTTTTAATTTATCGCCACTCGTTGCGAATTTCCTATTTTCTGCACTTGTATCGTAAATAACTATTATCTACACACATACTTTAAACCCGCTAAAATGCGTTCAGAAACTGGCAGTAATGACCAACATTATATCAATAAGATTTATAAAAATGAATTACTTGTCTCTGGCCGTAGGTAATTTTGTACGTAATTTCATTAAGATATCGATATTGTTAAAGTAACGACTTTCAAATTTCGAAGCGTGGCCCACAGGTCAGAGCAAATCATGATCACTAGTTAGTTGGTCACGATTTGAAATCTAGTCTAGTCTAGTCGGTCATGGCGGTGCAATGGCGGTTATTTTAATGGTTCCCGAACACATCACAATGAGGATTTATTATATGTGTATAGATAGTGTATGCAACTGTACATAATTAGGCCTTAAAACACTCTTTAGATCCTATTATGAAACGAGCGTCAGCGAACCACACTCGTGATTTAAGGCCTCTCATTATGTACAGCCACATAAACTACTATTCCACGTGGATAGCGCGGAGGTAATGTCAGACTCGCACCCACTAAAAATCCCCCGACGTTCCTCCTCGACGTATTTCGGACTGCTCTGGAATCTCTAAATTGAAGAATAAATCACTTTGACTTTGACTTTGACTTTGACTTTCTGGATGAGGGCCCTTTCGGATACACTTCTTCGACCCAGTGGGATCTTTTTCGCCCTCTTCTTTATGCCTACTCCCATCATTTCTACACACCGGATGATGCAGCTCAGCTTTGGTTGCGGATAGTCGTTACCAAAGTAATTCATCCATAAGAACTGTTTGACAGCTCCAGAGCCTGCTTCGGATAGCGTTCGTAGTCTATACTCTTACAACGTCAGTAATAAACACACAAATTATACCGATATATGAATTAATGATAACATAAAAAAACCGGACGGACAAGTGCGAGTTCAACTCGCGTGGTGAGGGTTCCGTAAAATATTGAGAATTTTCCCGTTACTTTGAATACTCAAACTTCTTATAGATTTTCCTGTAATCTTTAGGCAAGGAACTATTTTCCATATTTTTTTTTCAGAATTTTAAGCCTAGTAGTTTCGGAGATAAGGAAGGGGGGGAGTGGTCAATTTTCGTCTTTTTTCGTAAATTACTTCAAATCTGTTTTTGCTAAAATTATAAAAAAAAATATCTGAGATTCTTATAACAACCCCTTTCATTTGATATGTCACACAATACAGTTTGCGATTTTTTTTTTAATTTTCAAGTTTACCCCCCAAAAGTGGCCCCCTTGTTCAGAATTCATTAATTTACTTTATGCGTCCATCTTTGGGTCACCAATTTACATACACTCAAGAGCAAAAGTTGCGGGTACACCTTGTACAGAATTTCAGTACAAACTGTACCCGGAACTTTTGCTCTTGAGTGTATGTGTACCAAATTTCAACTCAATCGGTCCCGTAGTTTCAAAGCAAATCGGCTGTGACAGACGGACAGACAGACAACCGAGTGATCCTATAAGGGTTCCGTTTTTTTCCTTTTGAGGTACGGAACCCTAAAAACGTGTTTATGAGTATAAAAATAGTTCTGAAATGCCATCACTTGGGGTTTTCCCGGTTCGTATAACGGCTTCATAATGCGTGTTATAGATACACACATGGTGTCGCCACATGCATGCAATATTTAGCTGAGTAAGCTGTGTAGCAAAATAAAACTAACATTTGTATAAAGAACTAGGTTTTACCCGCGGCTTCGCCCGCGAACTCAGCGTAATTTTTTGCCGCCTAAAAAAAAGGAGGTTCTCAGTTTGACTTTGACCCTTATGTTCCGATTGAATTGCAATTTGGCACAAATACTTTCAAGATTAAATTACAAAATCGATGCCATTTTCGTAATTAACGTCCCAAAAGCCCATAAAAACGACACCCATATTGATATTGACATTTCAACCATATATGTAAAAGGCTGTAAAATAAGAAAAACACTGAAGATGCACTTTTTAAAATGTAAAAAATTAACCTATATTCTGTAAACTGTAAAAATAAGTTGTATAACTACCTACTCTAAATAATTACTCCTAATTAGCTATAAATTTGATCAGTAGTTAGAACTCCTCATCGGCAAACAAACCTATTCAAGGTTTTGCCTAGATGGGCATTGTATTATAATCATGTATTTTCTTTTGTCTTAATCAATAAATAAAAAAAAACCCATCGCACCCCAACAGGGGAGATGGTATTTCACGTCCGCCATGTCGGATTTTAAAATCGTTGTTGTTATCGTAATCAGCGACCCGATAAACCATAGAAACAATACCCATTTTGATTTTCAGACTTTGTCATCACATTTCCCCCTTATTGGGGTTGAATGCTCCATTTCCCCCTTTTAGGGGTTGAATTCTCAAAAAACCTGAAATACGTGTTTACTCATTTCACTACATATACCTAGTTTATATTTCTATTTTTTTTTTCGTGTTTTAATTTATTTGTGTTTGCTGATTATACTTAAAATATTTATATTTGTAAAAATAGCACGGACATTTCAATTTAGATTTAGAAATTTAAACTAACGAACTCATCGCATTGTTACCTGTTATGCTTAAACCCAGAACGGATTTTGATGAAATTTGGTGTAGAGATAATTTCAGGCCCTAAGGAAGGATATAGGATAGTTTTTATCTCGGAAATCCTCCCTTAAGATGGTAGAAGTATGTTTGGGACAGCGATAATTAAGCTTGCGCCTAAAATAATTTAATAGCAATCATTTTGCTAAGACGATAACAAGTTCTACGCGGACGAAGTCGCGGGCAACAGCTAGTTATATTATAAATCCAGAATCCACGGTAATATTTTTGTTTGATTTTGCTAACAGGTTTGCCGGCATGGGCATCATACACACGGCCAAGAAAGATGTTCCCGCTTTGCTGTACAAAAAATACAAGGACAGACAGAAACTTATCGATAACAGAGAGGTGAGCTGTTTTTATGTTTATAGATACGACAGTGTATCAGAGAGCCTGAACACGAAACAACGGGATTGTTTCTGAAACCAAATAACGACGAAACGCTCTAGGATTATGCACTTAGTCATATTTAAATAAACACCCATCAAATCTATTTTAGTCACAACGCCGTCAAAATTCATTTGTTTTTTACTTATGTCAAATAATATACTTTATCTACATACATACTATAAACCCGCTAAAATGCGTTCAGAAACTGGCAGTAATGACCAGCATTATATGAATGAGATTTATAAAAATAATTAACTTGTATCTGGCCGCAGGTAATTTTGTACGTATTTTCATTAAGATATCGATATTCATGAAGTAATGACTTTCAAATTTCGAAGCATGGCCCAGAGGTCAGAGCCATCGATACTGTTCGATGTAGATCTAGTTGGTCATGATTTGAAATCTAGTTGGCTATGGCGGTGCAATGGTGGTTATTCTAATGGTTCCCGAACACATCATAGATGATTTATGATATGTGAGTAGATAAAGTAGTAGGCAACTGTACCTACATAATTAGGCCTTAAAACACTTGTGTGATCCATTATGAAACTCAATTTGAGGCCTCTCATTATGTACACTCTCATATTATTCATCGATCATAGTAATACATAGCGTAATATTGCAGACGGTGGTAAAAGCTGTATCGTCTCACTATTTCGTACACGGACGGAGGCATACGAAATGCATTCAATTATAATTTGTTTACTTACAGTCTTTAAATGAAGGTAGTCACAATGTAATTCAAGTAAAATTAACGATGATTCTAATACAAATAAATAGTTTAGTTAAAAAGTTAATGTCAAAATATGCTTCTTATAATAAAATATGATAGTTTATTCGATGTCTGACAGAAGTTCATTACAGGAGTAGTAAGGCTTTTTAATCAGACGCAACGCAAAGTAACGCACCAGTGGAGCCTCACCCTTACTTTCGCATTTATAATATTAGTATGGACTATGGACCTATGGACACATGCAAATTAACAATAGCGGTACGAGTTCAGACGGGTAGTGTTATCATTATCAACGTGCTATAGGGAAAGTAAACCGGAGGTTTTAATCCATATATAATTTATATAATGAACTCAATGCAACAAGCGAACATGTGGCTAGAGATAAAGTGACGAGATCTTTTCCCAAAGTATTTTATGGCATTGACATTGGATTTAATTTCACCTGATCTGTGTAAAAGATTTTGCACTGTAAGTATGGTGCGAATAATTTTTAGGGTTCTGTATCTCAAAAGGAAAAAAAAAACGGAACCCTTATAGGATCACTCGTGCGTCTGTCTGTCCGTCTGTCACAGCCGATTTGCTCCGAAACTACTGGACCGATTGAGTTGAAATTTTGTAAACATATGTAACAAAGATGGACGCGTAAAGTAAATTCTTAAGTAAACTCTTGGGGGTAAACTGGAAAATTAAAAAAAAAACTTTGTCTCAAATTTTTGGGTATTTATGTTGTTTAATTGTAGTTGTTCCCATAAAAAACGTTTGTCCCTTTCCAAAAACTGGTTCGAATGGCATCGTAAAAAAATAAAAACTTGTTAATACCGATATACCTTTCGTTTTAATTCGAACCTTGCTTCTTTAACAATAGTCACTATTCTAGTAAAGTATTTACTAAAATTGTATTTCCATTTTAAAGCGTTTGTGTACGTGGCTAAACAATGGGCTTTGGTGGACCGATGGGTCTTAACTTAACACAAGATTCCGTTTTAGAAAAATGATTTTCACTATACCTGACCTGTATGTTTTGAAGGCTTGTTTTTGAAATAGGATAGTACCTATTCGACTGTAATCTTTAGGACATCAATTAATTCTGTTGGTATAATTTAATATTTCAATGTTATTCTAGTGTATTGAGCCAAACAACAATTTGTTAGGTAGGTAAGTCTACAGTAGTCGACTACAAAGAGAAAGATACAACCAAAGTTACAAAAATATGTATACACGACTTTATTGCCTTAACATTAAGGTCGTGTATACATATTTTTGTAACTCTGGCTGTACCGATCTCTTTGTACCAAGAAGAAATAACATTATCATAATGGGATAGCGACTATACATGTAAATCACGTTCTTGTAGTGCTAAATATCATCCTTTATTGCTTCCCGAAACAAATGCCTGTCATCCTAGAATTTATAGGCTGATCTGACAAATTCAATGTAGTACTAAGCGTCATTCTAGGCTGACCTGACAAATTCAATGTAGTACGAAGCGTCCATAAAATGCTTATTTACAGTCAATAAAAATTCAAGTTACTTCTGTGGGTCGATCACGTAACACATTTTACGCGCGTTAGGTAGATTTAACTGTAATTTTTCCATATAAAAAGTGACATTTAGATCTACCTGACGCGCGTACAATGCGTTACGTGATTGACCCCCTGCTCATAAAGTGGCTATAGGGATCGTGACACCAAATAAAAAAAAACAAATTACACTCGACACGACCGCCACCAGTGCCCGCCACATACTAAACCAAAGTACTCTCATGAGATCAGTTGACATGCGCAAACTTATGCTAGGTGATGTCTGCTCTAGTAATATAACTCAATAGTTGAAATCAACGTTTTTTTCTTTGTCGTTTGAGCCGGGTTTCACGACGATCTGATGACTTTCATGTCGCTTAAAGTAATACATAAATATGCGCCAAATTTTAAAAACCTTACTTTATGCGACACACAATTTGAGTAAAATCTAACTCCAATTGTTTCTAAATGTACGATAATATAATATACCTTTCTTGTGCACAAATTGCACTAATTAGTTTGTAATTATTATCTTTGTCTGAGACACAGGATCATCCTAGTTCAGACGCATGTAATAATGTATGTACTATGTATTAATACGCAAGCACATTGTTAATATTAGTTTTTTTATTTTTATTAATTATTATTATTATAACTGTGTCACTTAACCATACACTCAATCATAATCATGGTCGCATGTATTTTTAGGAATAGTTCATTTTCGATGTTATGCCACTAAAGTGTTTATTCCAGGTACATATCGACGGTGGAAATTTCAAATGTCGTAAGGGACATAAGCCTCTTTGACATTTGAAATTTCCACCGTCGATATGTATTTCATAAGATAAGTAGTGTTTCTTCGGAAATGTTGAACATAACTATTGTCGGTTAAATGAACGTTACTAAATTTACCTTATATTTCATTCCTTGAAGCAACACTCCTTAACTTTGCCGAAGTGGTCGCCTCAAGTATTTGCTAAAAAACCCCAATAGGTCGGTCGGTTAAGTGAAAATCGTAAGAGGTGTTATGGCGCTTGAAGTGTGGTCCAACTCCGTGGAATGTCGTTTAAGTGAATCTTTTTTAGCATGATATACCCGCAAATGGTGTTTTTATAAACGCAGTGTAACGGAGATGGTCGCTTCAGTCAGCGTGGAGGTGGTGGTTGTCTATTTCATGATGTAACTAGTGTAATACTCACGTTTTAGCATTATTAATAATTAGTGATTTGGAAGGCACCAGTATGCAGTTCTTAAAAGTATAATTGAAAGATTAGGTTTCCAGAAGGCATACTCAGTTAAGTATGAATTATTCCTACTATCGTACGGAAATATAAAGTAAATACGATTAATACGTAAACGGTTTTCGCGTATTGTTTTACTGTAACATCATGTTGTTACTTAATGTATTGTAGGTACGTGGTAATAAGTAGTTTTTCGTTACAAGATCTGATTTCTTTATACTTTATTTATAAACATCTGGTACAAATTTGTCCTTATAACTAGAAACTCTGCTTCCTAAATAGGTTCTGCACTCCTAAAGCACATCACATTACCACTTCGAATAGAGATTTCTCAGAAATGTGTACGGATGACTTATGCTCCCTTCAAACAATGATCAAGGACCCACTTATGTCGCAAAGTGTAAAATTTATTGGGTTCCAGCTACACACTGCAATAAAGACGTTACTTTTTCTAACATTTTTTTTATTGTTTTGGTTTATTAACGAATGGTTGTTTTTATAAAAATTTGAGGTATTTTGAAGAGCTTTGTTTATCACATGAAGTTCATGGAAATTATATCTTCTAAAATTAAGAACAATATCTATGTAAGTAGGTAAACTAGTATAGATTAAGAATAAAATATTGAAAACGTATTTTACAGACATATGACTATATGCTTAAATTTAATATTAAGAGATAATAACAAGAGCCTGAACTAGGATTTGTTTCAGGCAAGAATAGATTAAATGTAAACTATTTTTAAACATAAACATGCAAACTACAACTATGTGGTGATATTGTGATATATTATAGATACCTATGAGTTGGTAGGTTTTTAACTTTATTTATTTAAAGAGTTTTACAAATGCCACCCTCATAATGGCTCTCTTATTCTAATTACCTCTTAATTTTAATATAGTCCTAACTAAGTTGTATACTAATTCCGCATCTTCGGACAATTTATCCTACCGAAATCATTCTGGGGTCTGCATGTGATTGTTCGAATCGCGGCTTCAACTAGACTACAAAAACATTGTTGGACAGTTTGAATACATAGATGACCTGTTAGTGCAACGTCCAACTACCGCACTTTTAACAACCACGCAGCTTTGAAGCCTGAATTCTGACCATCTTTTGCCACATTTCCGAGGAGTGGCGTGAAAAGTTCATTTTTGTTGGACGTCGCACGAACAGGCCATCTATGACTTCAAACTGTCCAACAATGTTATTGTTGGACAGTTTGAACAGCGATTCTACCAAACACAGGGCACCGCGCACGTTCGCGCCGGCTCCCGCTCCTCTTGTGAGGCAGGCTCCGCATGTGAGCCTGTTTAGTATTATGATCTTTAATTAGATAATTAATTTTGACTTAAAATTATAATTATTTGCGATTTCCTCGCCGTGAAAAGCACTGTGTTAAGCCTCGGCCGAAAGTGCAATAATTGGACTCGTACTTTCGAGGGCCTCCGCTACGCGTCGGCTCTCGAACTAACTCGTCCATCTATTGCTTACTTTCTAGCCTCTTAAACAATGGGGTGATTCCACGAGCGTTCCAACCGCCGTCAGTCCGCTGATCGCATTATTGTCAAAGTTCTTGCAGTTTTGGATCCCCTTTTCCAATAATGTTGTGAGAGTCCTGGACTTGTAAAAAATACCTGAACATGCCATGCCAGTTTGCCAGTACATTGACAATAATGCGATCAGCCAATGTACTATTGTCGACCCCTAACATAGGCTGACCCGGGAAACAAATTTCTAATCGCTTAAAGCTCTTCTAACCTAGGCAATCATTGTTTAAAACTACTTTTAGGTAAGACAACAAGCTATGATTTAAAATTATATTATGAGAAATAGAATAGAATATAATTATATTATAATCTAATGTAATAGGTATATAGTATATATTTTAATTTTATCAATTATATGTACCTAAATCAACTTCCGACGCCTCCGTGTCTACGGATTTACCACGTCAAAGCCAGTTGGTTTGGGATCAACCACAACCCAGGCACAACCTCGCTTCCCCCAGTTAGTTAGTGACATCACCGCGAGGCAGTCGCACTGGCTGGCCGCTTACACGACTTCGCGTACGAAATTTAACAAGTTAAATTTAAAAAAATGCCGCAGATGGTGTTTTATTTTACCGGCCGCGTGAAACGGGCTAAAAGTGAGTATTTTTTTTTCTAGCTCATGAGTTACTGTGAAACGGAGGCGCGAGGGATCAACCTGAACATCGTGAGGCTGAGGTTCAGTGCTCATGATATCGAGACTGATGAGGAGATCTGCAAATCAGTTTTCTCCGAACCTATACACAACATGAGTGAGTGTTTGAGCTATTTCGTTATATACCATTTCAGGAAGGATACAAGTCTTGCAAGACTTGTGTGGTGCCTGAAATATCCCCGTGGTTGCTTTAAATAGTGTGCATGAATAATTAAAAAAAAACGTAAGTTTATTTGTGAGTGATGTCTTATAAGTACTTATAAGTATATAACTATTTATTTTATCTATACACAAGAATGTATAATATCGTCGCCTAGTATCCAAAATAAAAGCTTTCCTTAGTTTTTGACTAGATCGATTTGTGTAAGATTGTTCCCACATATATACATTTTTATTATTTTGACGACCGGTTAGCCTAGTGGGTAGTGACGCTGCCTACGAAGCTGAAGGTCCTGGGTTCGAATCCCAGTAAGGGCACAATTTGTGTGATGAGCATGAACATTTGTTTCTGAGTCTTGGTTGTTTTCTATGTATTTAGGTATTTGTATCTATTAAATATATCGTTGTCTAGTACCCACAAAACAAGCCTTATTGAGATTACTATGGGACTAGGTCGATTTGTGTAAGATTGTCCTCTAATATTTATATTTATTTATTTCTTTTTAGACTTCGGTACAAACAACTATTACTTAACCTTTGCTGTCTGGGACAAATCTTCTTGTGTGACTTAATTGGGTCATGTTACATCGTATGCTTTTTATTATACCTACCTATATTATATCCTTTTTATTTACTTACAATTTATGAAATCTTTTATTGCAATGTTTTTATGGCATAAGTAGAGTATTTGCTCAGTTAAGCTGAAATATTGATTAAATTATAACGCTTTTTTCTCAAACTCAAACTCAAAATGATCTTTATTCAAGTAGGCCTAGTAACAAGCACTTTCAAATCGTCAGTTAATTTTTTAGAGTAATTTTTAAACATAAAGAATAAAATATATATGATAATTTTTTTTTATAAAAAATACTAGTAGAATATTTCTAGAAAAACAATCTAATGTCAAAAAACAAAATATTACGAAAATAATACATTAAAAATTCAGTCAAAATTAGTTCCATGGAGTTTTATCATTCATGTAGTCTTGTGTGCTATAATAAGCTTTCGAGATAAGTTTACGCTTCACATAGTTCTTGAATTTATTAATAGATAACTCAGTTCAGTTTCCTGGAAGTTTGTTATAAAACCTTACACAATTACCCATGAATGATTTTTTAATTTTTTGGAGCAGAGTGGTGGACACCGCGAGCTTATGCTTATTTCTAGTATTAATATTATGTATGTCACAGTTTTTCCTAAAATTGGCAATGTTTTTATGTACATACAGAAGGTTTTCATAGATATATTGACAATGTAATTATTTTTCGCAAATATTCAATAGATCTGCGTGAAATTACTGTTTTCTTCATCCCTGTTTACAAAAGTAAGTACGCCATTTCATTGTCTGTAAAGCTTATGTTTTAGTCTGATCTAATGAAATGAAAGTCCATTTGCTTGATTGTCAATAATTATTGATTGGTAGTAATGCTAACAAAACAAGACAAATATGCTCGATTACTTTTGATATTGAAGTGATGAAAGGTTGAAGTTAGGTAAAGTAATAGTAAACAAATGTCAATTGAAGTTAGTTAGAGTATAAACAACCATATGACTACTAACAAAATAGCACAAAATTAATTGTGCGAGAATTTTGCGAGTTCAATTGTGTAAATATTCCTCTGAATGTCAAATGTTTTCATTTTAGAACATGGTATTTCCAAGACAGATATTTTGGAGCCAATTTTGCGATCAACTATATTTGCCACTCGTTTGTAGGTACAGTCACCAGTATTAATACATATACCACAACAAAGCGGGCATATATATCTGGCACATCCTTATGATCAACGAAATAGTCATGTCAAATATTTATGCGCGCTTTGTTATCGCAGTTTTAATGTGCAGGTGACTACTAATAGCGGCAATACACATAGGTGTGTATTGCCACTGTCAACTCTGGATAAAAGTATGTATTAACAAAAATATGCTGCCTTTTAATTAACTTTATGTGCATTGAGGTCTCGTAGTAACATGTGTCTCAATAAGAGTACACCATTTTATTTCAAAATAACCCTTACAATTAGGTATGAATAGGGTAATTTAATTACATAGTGCACTCTTATTGAAACACCCGTTAGTTACTTTAATGCGCTTTCCGTATAATCTGCACTGAAGTGTTTATTTATAAACTTCACTTTGTATTTATTGCTGCCACTTCGTGGATATCTGAAGGTCGAATGATTCACACCGATATTTTAACTGATTAATCAGTATGGTGGTGTAAACTCATTTCTACATAATCCTAATAATCCGAGTCGTCTCTGTCTGGATTGTCTAATATTGTAGTTTCATAATCTTTACACGAAGAGCGTACTTACTGTTTTTTTTTCTAAACAGTGAGGAGAGTGACAGGCGAATGCTAGTCTAAGATAGCTCTTATGTATCGTCATAATTATATTTTCAACACACTTGCTTGTAAAGGGCTTCATAACGCGCAGGCATACAGAGCTGCAATAGCCTTTATTACGCCCATGGGCGTAATGATTTTTTTCTTAAATTACATCTGTCACTCTTACGTCAGTTATAAAGCAAGGAGGTTTTAACTAAAACACGATGTTTGAAAACGTATTTATAAATAATTTTAAACGTAAAAACACGAATAAAATACGATTAACAGAATGTTTTCTAGATTTAAAAACTTAAGTGTAGTAATTTAGTGTCCGTGTAAAATATTTTTAACTGTGATTTTAAATCGTGGCTGTATGCAGAAGGGTCCTTGCTCTAAGTGCCTCACGTCAAATTCAACAAAATGGACGACTGACATTTTGTAGTTTTTGTTACAATTTAGTTAAAAATGTATTTGTTTCCTCGCAAATGTGATGAAAAACATTGTATGCGATACGTACGGTAAGATTGTTACAAACTCGAGTCATCAAAGCCCTCCGCCTTCGGCGTCGGGCTTCTAATAGACTCTCGTTCGTAGTTCATATCTTACCGTACTTGTAACATAATGTACTATTGAAATATTAAACGACCGACATTATTTAGTATTTGTTATTAAATGGGCGTTTGCAAGGATGTCGAACAATTTCGATGAAATTTACAATGATACCAGTTTTAGGTGGGCGAAAAATCAATCAAGGTCAAAATTCTAGAAAAAAAATGGATTTCTCCGGGTTTTTAGTCAAAACTCGGTCTGCAGGCTGTGCTGCAGGTACCTACTGGTTAAATTAACTTAAAAGAGCGCCACGATACGCTACGCGTGCTTAAAAATACATCTTGTACAGATCTTGAAAAAACAGGTCCAAAATACCTGATATCATAATCACAATTTTTATACACAAGGACCGACATCCTCACACATTATAGGTATTACACCTATTAAATACGGTATTAGAAAAAGCAAAAATAAAATATTTTTACATTTACTACCAATAAACAAAACAGAAAACAGCAAATAAAAATATGCTATTTTAAGGATCTTCAAATACATGAAGATCAAACATGGACGCTTTTTGACCACAGACAATTGGGACGTCACTGGTATGTATTTTCCTACAAACTTTATACTTCATAGTCTTCACACTAGCGGAGCGTTTTTGATGTTCAATAAAAAGTTGCAGTATTTGACTATCAGTCAAATTTGACGGTATTCCGTATTATCATAATATCGTCTTTGGTTTTCGCGAATATTTCTCATTTAATAAAATGACTTGAACGGATTTTATCGCGTATAATTGTGTATTACCCGACATTTAGAGCACTTTTCGGCACTAGTGGTCAAACGGGTAGAGTTTTATTTACCGTATTATCATTGCAGTATATCGGTAGGCTATCGAACTGTTAAGAAAGTGTGTAGTTATTTTGTTTTAACAAAGAGACGAAATACTAACAAAACTACTTACTTTTGAGCCTTCTTACATATTGTGCAAGCGATTCTTTGTTTGGCTGAAAACGCGGGTGTTTTTCGCGCGAGTGTTATAAACTGATATTTTAACATGCCAAATACTTTGCCACTTGGCAAAATGGCAAAATAAACTAACACCTCTTAGGCTATGGGCTATTTAACATTATTTAAAACCGACAAGCTGTTATGCTGTTAGTTCCAATTTGAATCTTCTGGCTTGGGCGTTACAGTGACGTTTCCAAGGATGGTTGGTTGTTTATTTCGGCCAACTCAAAAGATTTGAAGTATAGTCATTACGAACAGGAGTTTGATGAAACCTGACTCTGGCTTCCCGTGAATACAATTTATTAGTATAACAATAGACCCTTGTTATGCTTACACTGGTCAGCGCTTTGTTTCAAAACAAAATCGAGTTATTTACACTAATTATAACTTCATTTAAGCAGCAATTCCGTTATCAACACTTAGTACCTAACAACATCATTCACGGGGATGACGCAAGTATCCTCTCCTCGCTGAATATTATTCTGTAGTTTTATCAATTACGTGTTATTTTGCCATGTTTATATTGTATAGGTACGTGAACTATTTTAAATTTATTTCCCATCTTTGTTAATGATTTAAGGATCTTCCTAGAATTACATGTACTTTTATGTTTATTACTGTTTAAGTGTACTGTGTGTAACTTCCATAAGAACATATATTTTAAGGGCTGAAAGTATAAGCCCTAATGAACGTAAATGGGTATCTCTAGTTAAAAAAAGCGTTTTTTTTTCTTCATACAAATTAATTCGGCACGCAATGTAATCATTCACGGGGATGACGCAAGTATCCTCTCCTCGCTGAATATTATTCTGTAGTTTTATCAATTACGTGTTATTTTGCCATGTTTATATTGTATAGGTACGTGAACTATTTTAAATTTATTTCCCATCTTTGTTAATGATTTAAGGATCTTCCTAGAATTACATGTACTTTTATGTTTATTACTGTTTAAGTGTACTGTGTGTAACTTCCATAAGAACATATATTTTAAGGGCTGAAAGTATAAGCCCTAATGAACGTAAATTGGTATCTCTAGTTAAAAAAAGCGTTTTTTTTTCTTCATACAAATTAATTCGGCACGCAATGTATCGGTAACAAAGGTAACAACTGACAGTAACATTTGAAACTAGCTCTGCCTCTCTGTTATCAAAACTCTCCATTAGAAAAGGAAGGTACCTAATTGTTATATTATTTCGATAACACGGTTCACACAACTTAACACGCTAGCTTTACTTAAAATTAATGTTCTAATGGATGTCACACGCTGTATATGTATATATGTATTATAAATTACTAACTTCTGTCCGCCCGCTAACTGCCCGGCTAGCACGAGGTTTTATGGTCATGTTTTACATATGTAAAACGTAACCTTAAAACGGATCATGCTACGAAGCCTGTTACCCGTATAAATAATAGTCTAAGTATACATATTTTTCTGATGTGATGACGTGTGTTCTTGGAAAATTTCATTAAACCCCGTTTGGTAGTTTTGCATGAAAGAGTAACAGATCATCTTTATAAACCATCACTTGCATATTTGTATGAATTAACACCTTATATTTATGTTGTACCCTTATTTGTAAACGTTCATCAAACATATTTTAGTTAATTGCGTTAAATATCATTTGTTCTCCGTCACTTTATGATCTATGTTTGTGTAAAAGAGACAAAACCTTTTTTAACCAACGGATGTTATGAATGATTCTACCCTGTTAATTATTTTTATAATTGTTTGCAGAAAGCGCAGCAACCAATGACTTGAAGATATGCCGCATAAGCAAATTCTACGGGAGGCCCAAAGGCGGCGAGGATGTTTACATCCTAGTGGAGAAAGTGAACAAGAGTAAGTGCACATTTTTATTGCCCTAAAACCTTTTTTAATGAAACAAATACTTTTTAGCTATGTAACTTACAATGCTGACACGTGCAGAGACGCCAGATGGCGAATAATAGAAGGATAATAAAATATTGTCGCAAAGTTTTTAGATTTTACTACCTACGCAATTATTTTGAAAGGGTTTTAGAGGGTTCCTTAGTTAAACATCCGACCGGCAGTTATATTAAATTCTTAAAACCCAGTTATACCCATATAATAAAATTCTGTTAGGCTTAATCCGTAAAATTAATTATAATTTGTTTTGATAAGAAAATATGTATAATCTGTGGTATTAGTTAATGTCTCTTAAGCTTACCATTAATTTTTAAACGGCCAATTCACTCATTTCCGAAGTTTAATCAATCTAATAGTTCTAATACCAAATTAATCTGGGGATTATAGTTAATTAGTCAAATCACTATACATATTAACCTATTCTTATAAATATTATAAACTGCAAATGTTTGCGACTTTGCGTTGAGATGGCTGGGGCATGTGCATCGTATGCCACCCACTCGTCTTGCGCGCCGTAGCAGGTCTACATACATGCTAAAAGAGGTGTATGTAGACCTTTGCTACGCTTTAAGGATTGTGCCAAGCGGGATAATGACAGCATTCGACAATGTTGGGCACATTGCGGAAGATAGGATTAAGTGGCGAATGGCTCTCATGGACGGACGCAACAAACACGACGGGGCCTGGTTTGACCTTCTCGAAGGTAGAAGAAGGAGGAAACAACTAAACACCCCGCCACCACCTAATGCAGAATTCTCCTGCCATTGCCATGCCTTGCGGAAAACAATGCCGTTCCCGCATAGGGCTACAATAGCCATTTAAAAAGGTGCTCTACTATATATTCACAAAGCGCTGCTTGAATCGTCTGATAAAGACGTGGAGGCTAATGATGATATTACAATAATTTTGAAGCGCTCATCCGATTTCTAAAACTATGTCACCTAGTATATAGAATGGATCTTCGGGGTGGACGTGGGCTCTACCTTGCCCCGCGGCTGCGCCTGCGTTTTTTGTAATACGTGGGCGGAGGCGCGCGGGCAGCTAGTCAACAAAACCACAATTTATGGTACAAAGTTTGAATTCAGTGAAAAACTGTGAGGTGTGTAGCATATACGTATATAGTATATAGTATGAGCGAGTATGTATAGGTATAAGATTGAGACGGAGAGAGTGATGTGTAGTTCAGTTACATTACAATCGCTTACAAGTAAACTCGTCTTTCTATCCTGACCCCCTCCACACCTCATGCTTTTTTAAAAAAAGCACCCCCTAGGTGAGGTGTGTAGCATATACGTATAGTATATAGTATAAGCGAGTATGTATAGGTATAAGATTGAGACAGAGAGAGTGATGTGTAGTTCAGTTACATTACAATCGCTTATACTATATACTATACGTATATGCTACACACCTCAACTGATTGGGAATTGTCAATTGAGTAGGCAACGCTAAACAATTGCTGTCACAGACTATAATCAAGATCATCAGCTTATCGTGCTTTGCGGACGGAAGCGCTCAGCTTGTAACCACTCAAAGCGAACAATTCGAGGACCGATATCGGTCGGCATTACTTTTCTATGCAAAATACTCGAATCGGTCGCAGCAAGCCGTCGTCATAAATTAAATTAGCCATAACATTAGTCATGTACTGAGTAGTGTATTAATCTCCTTAACTAAATAGGTAACGAACGAGATTTGATGTTGGTATGGAAATTCTTTTATTTTATGAGCTTAACAACTATATTTTTAATGTTCAAAATTACCGTAATTGGTTTTTCGGTATCTTATTTACGCATTTTTCAAAGAAGTAGAGTAATTTACGTAAAACACATACTGTAGGTACGCTACGTATGTCCAAATACCTAACCTAACTGATAAATGTAGGGAGGATAACGCACACCGACGCGCCTCCGCGGAATCACATCCTGTAGTGCAAACCTAAATAACACACGTGCATAAACCTTCTTTCGCTGCATATATTTTATTTAACAAAAAATTGCAGAACAAGGTTTACTAATGTATAACCAAAAAATTATAAGCAAATTATCGTTTGACAAAAAACGCTTCATCAAATAATTACTTGGCAAACGTGTTATTGCGCAAAAGTTTTATTTTACAAACGTTTACTTGACAAACAATCAAGTACAAAACGTCAAATGTATTTAATAATAAAGTTTTTTTGGCAAATGTATCGTTTCGCATAACATACTAATCCAAAAATATTGCAATGGCATACGATTTATATCCCAATTTGAGTAATGCGTAGGCTAGGATAAAAAATATAATGTTTGTGTTGCAAAATTACAATATTTTTTTTGCAAACAAGTATGTTTCCGCTCTTTTATAAAAAAAATAACTCGAAGACGGAAGCGGGAGCTTTGCTCGTGCCAAATTTGGAATCTCTAGAACCAGTGGTTTGGGCTGTGCGTTGATATGTCAGTCAACAGAACGGGACAATGAGTCACACTTTTTCGTGCGTGCAGCCGGCGTTCATCGATTTATATTATGAACACTTTTGGGGGGTAAACTGGAAAATTCAAGTCTTCTAACCTATCCGCGATCTGAGTCGGTTTTGGCACTAAGTCCCTGTTCCTGTTGTTCTTTGAAAAACTTGAACTTTATATACCACTATCTTGGTATTGGTTGATCTCAGAAAAAAGTTTATTTGACGTTTTATGCTTATTTTGATAGGTTCTACATTTTGATAGGTTTGATAGTAGTTTTTACAGGTTACCTACTAAAATTTAATTTGTCCTATCGATCATTTATAAAATGTAAATTTGCCTATTAATTATTTGGTCAAATGAGTCATTTGTAGAAAGTTGAGTTGTAATAAAATGTAAATTTGTTTGTTGATTATTTGGTCAAACGAGTCATTTGTAGAAAATTGAGTTACAAAAAAAATTATTGTCAAAACATAATTTTGCTAATCGTTGGTTGTTGGTTGGTGTACATTTGCGAAATGTTTTTTTGTGAAACGACAGGACACCATTTTGATCGGAGTGCTTATACTATATGGCGCTCAGTGGTGATTAAGAAGATAATGAAAATATACATTTTGTTCACAGAAAATATCGAGATCCGCTTCGTTGAACGAAATGAGAATAATGAAGAGGTGTGGTCAGCTAAAGCACACTTTCTTCAGAGCGACGTTCACCACCAGTACGCCATTGTGTTCAGGTAAGTTCCAGTTTGGTTAGGTAACTAATTAATCCATCTAAAGGTAATTTTACTGTCTATTAGTCGAATATACTTGTAAAAGTTAGAAACGGCTTAAGTTAGCAACAAAGTTGTACGTACCAAATGCCTAAAGACAACATTTGGAAAATCTAGTTTGCTTATGTATGTAATTCCAAAAGTTAAGACAATTGGAGTTATCCAGTTATCTTAACTTTAAAACTACTAATGTTCAGAAAAGGTAATAATTAAAATTCTTAAAAATTCCATCTTATGTTCAAAAGAAAATTTAAAATACATATAAAATTCGAAAGAAACATTTTATAAGTACGGTCGGACAGATTGTACTTTGATAATGATAGAATAAAATCAGTCGTTTTGAGAGTAGAAATTTAGATTTTCGAACATGTTCGATGACAAAACGTATATTAAGACACACGTTTTTAGGTACATTAGACTAGATGATTTTCGCATTATTGTTTAAAGGATTTGCCACACCGGGTGCGTTCTGGGGGTGCCGTCAGGTCAAGCCCGCATTATGTATGAACTAATTCAATTTGACCTGACCGCAGACCGCATCCAGTGTGAGTGTTAGAAATCCAAATAATCAGTAGCTGCCGATAAACTGTTTGTATTGCCAATATGTTTATTGGGCCGTCAAAATGACATATAGGTTTCTCTATTGTCGGTTTGACAAAACTAAATATAGATGGAATAATGCATTACATGTGAAATAGATATTCCCTTTCATTATTTGTTCATTCAAGTTTAAATAAACTTTTATTATGCAGTAACGAGTTACAAATACGAAAGGTGATCTTTATGCTATAAAGCAGTTTTTATCAACCTTTAAGAGGGGGTCGCGACTCACAAGTTGCCCTCTTGCCTACGAAATTAATCTGACGGTTCTGGGTTCGAATCCAAGTCGGGACAAATATTTATGATGTACATCCAGCCTTGTTGTTATCACTCGTTTGACAGTTTAACATGACGTTTAATGCGACACGGTACAAAGGTGTTAAGCCACCTGTGAGACCGACCGTGCATGCATTTCTGAGTCTTGGACTTTTTCCATGTATAACAATAATACTCGTATAAATATGTTGTCGTCTACCCATAGCCTTATTGATCTTATAATGGGACTGCTTCGATTTGTGCAAGATTGTTCCCTAATCTTCATTTCATTCCAGGACTCCGGCCTACAGGGACCAGCAGATAACATCGGACGTGAAGGTGTCCGTTGAACTGGTGCGCCCTTCGGACGGACGTTCCAGTGATGCCAAGGAATTCACATACAAGCCCGACCTTTTCACTAAACAGAGCAAGAAGCGGAAGATGAACTCACAATCCCCATTTGATTCCTTCAGCAGCACTGGATCATTCGGTGAGATTCTTTTCATACCTCAGCCACCCTATGCTCCTCGCGCTGCCGCGACGTTGCCCTCTCTGGCCACACACTGCCCTCCTCGCGCGATTAATCGCGACGCTCCGCACTAGGTTACTTGCCTTTGAATGGAAATGGATGTTGAAACTCTGGCAGCCTGCGCGCTATGTATACTCAGTATAGTCAGTTATACGAGTATAAACTATTATCGGGGGCATAGGGGATAATATTTTACCGGTTATATAGTTGCATTTGACTATTTATGTTTTTCGACATTTTAAAGTTATGTCGCTTTTACAATTACTAAGTAGATGGTATTCAAGTCAGGTCAATAAAGACAGCAATAGGACTCCCCGGCAACCGAGAAGAAATTGTAGGAATCGAGTTTCATTTTATACGTCTTTACTGGAAATTGGAAACCTAACGGCGACAACGGCATTGTGCAAAGTATATTTAATGGGTTTAAACCTCATTCTTCTCCAAATAGGTATCTCAAATACGGGAAAATAACTTTGTATATACATTTTTTTGAAGTAAAAACATGGCAATTTAATATTAACTATATTAATTACGCCTAAGGGCGTAACCATTCCGCCCTTAGTTAGGCGTAATAAAGTTTTATGGGTTTGTGTGTGATCCGATTGGTTTAAGCAAATCTAGTTGGCCGCGCGCTACAAGAATTCTGCTCTGTGATTGGTTGAATGAAATATTGAGCGCAGCTCCACTCGCACTGATCTGGAAGTGAAGTTGTCAATTTCGTAAATTTTTGATTGGATATGAAACATAGATTTTTCTGTCTTTTTTAGTTATTTATTTAAATAAAATATTGTGTGCGACATGGATGGTAAGATTTTTTACAAACTCGAGCCATGAAAGACGGCTTACCAACCTCGTAGCACAATAAAATAAATAATAAATAAAATGTAATTTATTGAATTGCTGAATTGTTTGCATTGTTTCAGGATCGATTAAAAGTGGTGGTTTGCCAGCCACAGTTGCTGAATTGAATGTAAGTAACAACATGTTTTATCATATTCATTAGGTATTTCATTTGCCTTTGTGTTTATTACGTTATTCCTTTGTTTCGTTTTTTTATTATTTTGTTTTCATTTTTAGCAACAATCTCCTAAGACGAGCTCAGAAAATGATTTTATGTTGGGACTTATGACGCCTAATGCCGTAAGTATTTACTTAAACAATGATTACGAATATTTTATAATTACACACACGTCATATTTTAAGGAATGTAAAAAAACCGGACAAGTGCGAGTTCAACACCGAATATAATACACAAAAATATTGAGAATTTTCCCGCTACTTTAAATTCTCAAACTTCTTATAGGTTTTCCTGTAATCTTTATTCAAGGAACTATTTTCCATATTTTTTCAGAATTTTAAGCCTAGTAGTTTCAGAGATAAGGGGGGGGGGGGGGGGGATGGTCAATTTTCGTCTTTTTCCTAAATTACTTCAAATCTGTGTTTGCTAAAGTTATAATTTTTTTTATCTGAGATGCTTACAGCAACCTCTTTTATTTGATATGTCCCACAATACAGTTTGCGAAACTTTTTTAAAAATTTCCAATTAATCCGCTAAAAGTGGCCCCCGAGATAAAGGACGGAGACGACAGACAGACGGACAACAAAGTGATCCTATAAGGGTTCCGTTTCTACCCGACTGCCGAAGGAAAGGAGGGTTATCTTTTTCAAGCGTATGTATGTATATATGTATGTATCTATGTATGTATGTCTTATTCTTTGGCTTTAGGCTGTAGGGCGTGCCAACGTGCGTTTGACGGATCTCGACATATGAGGTGTCGTTGGATTCCTCTTAATCGTGGGAGTGACATGGGCTATAATATTACCAAAAACCTTCTGTGATCTGTGAAAATTTCAACTCTCTAGCTATCGCGGTGACAGACAGACGGACGGACGGACAGCGAAGTCTTAGTAATAGGGTCCCGTTTTTACCCGTTGGGTACGGAACCCTAAAAAGCAGTTAAGTTTTTTGAAAAATCTTAGACGTAGACCCGACCCGTGTCTGAAACGTCGCTCGTTCCAGGTCCCCGTGATGATGGAGACGCAGACGCTGGCGGACATGGGCAGCGCGCTGATGGACGTGACGTGCGCGGGGCCCGGCCGGAGCCCCCTGCAGCTGCAGTGCACCGTGAGCCCGATGCTGCCGCAGGCCGAACCGCCCACGATCAGTTTGAACTCTACAGAATTCGCGAACATGCTCACCGCGGAATTACCGCCGGAACAGAGAGACGATTTTAGCGGTGTGTATTCCGGCTACTTTAATATTTTTTTCATCACACTTGCTCGTAAAGGGCTTGTAATCATTATTGACCATATTTTGAGATATTACTATTATATTATTATAATAATAACTCGCTTCTACATATAAATATCCTATTGAGGACTCATCGAAAATCTGCCCCGATCACTGGACGGTTACACATTTGGTTAATACAAACTAATTTAGATTTAATATAGTTCCTGCAAAGTAAGCACGGTATTTGTAACATGTTATTAAGAATATTTCTTGTTGCAGAATTATGTCGGCAGTACATGATGACCACTTCGATGACTGATTTCTTGCAGGACGGCTTAGTGGCCGACTCGGGTCGTGGGAAGGTTCGTTTACAATGACACCGTACGTCAACTATACCCTGTTGCATATAAGATAAGAAAAATCGTGTGTTAATCGTCATGCGATTTTAAGGAAAACCATTGTGGAACGTACTGTTATTGTTATGCTATAGTATTGTTATGCTTGTAAAGCACCAAATGATCGAAATAAGTAAAAAAATTAAAAATGTTCCCTTTGATATCCTTGATAAACGAAGAAACGTAGACGAATTAGTCCGATAAAAATCTGATGTTATCTGAAATGAGTAAAAAGAAAGAAGATGATCCTTTCTTAGTTTTACTTAACTTCTAGCCGCCCATAGTCTTTTTAAAGGCACCCTCCTCTTCAATGTAATTTGTACCATTTTTAAATGTAACAGTTGTATTTGTTCAAAATCTAGTGTTTCCTATTGCTGCAATAGGAAATAGAGTAGACTTTGTTTTTGTTTAAAATCAAATGAAACATGTAATTTTGTTCCAATTTTATTGTCAATTTAACCCTTAACTTTTTAATCATGATTTTTACGTAAGTCATTTTTGTCAACGGCATCTCAAGGGTTGAGCTGTACTCAAATCAACTTGATTGTTTACACCCTAAGGTCCAAAACAACAAAGCGCAGCAAGTGAAACAACAAAATGCACACCCTGTTCAAGCCGGGAAGAGCTCCCAAAACCCAATGGACAAGTCGAGCGGTTACACCGCCGTCTACACCCCGGAACACGGATCGGAGGTTAAGAAAGTAAATATAACGGGAGAAAGGTGGAACAGTAGTTTGAAAGCTTTATATGTTAGTCAATTTATGATGTACTGTCAGTCAACCTCACATGGGGCTTAACACCTTTGTACCGTATCGCATTAAACGTCATGTTAAACTGCCACATGAAATTATCAAACGAGTGAAAACGACAAGGTACTTAGGTGTTTAGATACTTATGAGGCTGACGCCCTGGGCCCGGGACACTTTGAGAGATGTACAATATGTATCCAAATTTCCGATCCCTAGTAATATATTGTTATTTCTAATGTGTCTGGCTCAGTGTCCGTCAATGCATTACTTCAACGCCATGAGGTTTCATATTTCAATACAACGCTGAGTTCGAATTTAACTCTTAGATGCATATGGTAGCAATCACGTTAATGTCTGGAATGGCTTATCTACTCCATGTCAAGCTTATCTTGAATTGACATTATTTTTCTTCGGTGGTATTATTTGTGAGTCTATGCAGCTAAGGGTTAAATAGAACTATTGTTACACATATTTATGGGTAAGAATCGGTGAAATAATAGGTACATGATAGGAGAAATGAGATATTCATAAACGTCCATTAAACCAATTTTAGTTAAAATACCGATAGATCGTTTCTCTTTATCTGTCACTTTGATATTTGTCTTAGCGAGAAAAGGACCAAACATGTATTTAGTTAACAAAGGTTTGTTGGGTTATTCGGCAACAGGTGGCCCGCGGGCCGCATGCACCTTACTTGCGGCCCGCGATCCTCCTTGGCTGATTTAAGTATGTACACCTTTTTTAACCGACTTCAAAAACAGAGGAGGTTCTCAATTCGTTGGAGATTTTTTTTATGTATGTTCCCTGATTACTCGGAAGACGCCTGAACCGATTTAGAATTATTATTTTTTGTTGGAAAGGGTATCCTTCCCTGGTGGTCCCATGGTCATCAGGTCAGGATCTGATGATGGCATCCTGGAGAAATCGAGGGAACTTCAAATTTTATAAGCAAACTTGAAGTAATTTGGGTACCGATTTGAAGTCGGTTAAAACTTTGTTTTTAAAGTAATTATGCCTGATTAAGTCACAAATTATTAACAAGTGTGGTCCGCGTTAATTTCATTACTATGTGGCGCTTGGCTGCTAAAGTGTTACCCGCTGGTAATTAACATAACGCATTGTGTATGTTGAAAGTTCAAATCACCTAAAATACTGGTTACTAACTAAAGTTATCCAATATTTCAGTTAGTAAAGGAGATCTGCGATATCATACGCACGAAGACCGGCTTCAAGAAGCAAGTTGTCAAAGAGAAATTGGAGAGGCTGTTTGCGATGCGCTTGTCGAATGGAGATACGTAAGTATTGTCTGCTTTAATTCTTGGAATGTTTAAAAATTGCCAATTAAGTCGTGTGTAGGTCATTTTGAGAACTTGGCCCGCGTAGCTACTTTTGCTGCTGACTGTACTTATTCATTTTTGCAATACAATACGTATAATCAAAAGGCAACCGTGAGTACTTTTAAGTGCGGTTTTATCTGACCTTTGAGATCATAATGCTACAGTGGCGGAGCGCCCAAACAAGCCGATTCCCACCGGCTTGCCTAAAATTTATTTTTAGGCCAGCCTATAGTATATAATCTATTCTCCTCTTTCATAACTTTTTATGATCCGGGTTGCCCATTGAAAATTTTCACGCGCAGCCACAGAAATGCTAAGAATATTTTCACGCGCCGCCACAGAAATGCTAAGAATATTTTCACGCGCCGCCACTGAAATGCTAAGAATATTTTCACGCGCCGCCACAGAAATGCTAAGAATATTTTCACGCGCCGCCACTGAAATGCTAAGAATATTTTCACGCGCCGCCACAGAAATGCTAAGAATATTTTCACGCGCCGCCACTGAAATGCTAAGAACATTTTCAGATTTCTCCACATGAGTCTATACAACAATAGAATCAGCTTCGAGTACATCGTGAAGCTACTGCACACGATGAAGATGCACCACCTGCTGAACCTGCCCAACGACCTCCAGCAGACCATCCTGCACTCCGCCATCATCAACGACCTGCCGCAGATAGTGGCCGTGCTCGTAGCCAACGGTAGGACCAGTGTATAAAGAAAGCCAATATTTCAATCGTCAAACCAGCAATAGGCTATTCTATATTTTTTTAAATACATTTTAAAATGTTTAGAACCCAAAAGGCGTATAGATGTTTATTTTATTCTATACTAGCTTTTACCCGCGGCTTCGCCCGCGTACTAAAAGTAATTTTAACCGTCTACAAAAAAGGTGCATCTCAGTTTGACTTTACGTTCCAATTTAATTGCAATTTGGCACAAATATTTTCAAGAATGTTCATGTCCACAATGTTGAATTTCCAAATCGATGCCATTTTCGTAATTAACGTCCCAAAAAACCATAAACACCCATATCGAGTCTTGGATGTTTAATATATATTTAAGTATGTATTTATCTATATAAGTATGTTTATCCGTTGTCTAGTACCCATAGTACAGGCTTTGCCTAGTTTGGGACTAGATCAATTGGTGTGAATTGTCCCACGATATTTATTTATTTATTTATTTTATTATATTGATATTTAGACACAACCCCATCGCACCCCAACAGGGGAGATGGTATTTCACGTCCGCCGCCTTGGATTTTAAAATCCTTGTTGTTGTTTTCGTAATCAGCGACCAGCAACCCGATAAACCATAGAAACAATACATGTTGATTTTCAGACATTATCACATTTCCCCCTTTTAGGGGTTGAATTCCCAAAAAACCTGAAACACGTATTTACTCATTTATTGCTACAAATACTCCTGTTAAGTTTCGAATGAAATACTTACTTTGTTTCCCCGTACAAACTTTGGACCCACATATCACCCGCTTAGGGGGAGAATTTTGAAAAATCCTTTCTTAGTGCACTCTTATACCTTAGGAACCTACGTGCCAAATTTGGAATCTCTAGATCCAGCGGTTTGGGCTGTGCGGTGATGTCAGTCAGTCAGTCAGCCAGCCAGTTTCTTCTTTGATATATTTGGATCGACTCTACATAGACTCTACATATCGAATCCTATATCGAATCCACCTATCGACTCTACATATCGACTATACATATCGACTCTGCATATCGACTATACATATCGACACTACATATCGACTCTACATATCGACTACATATTGACTCTACATATCGACTCTACATATCGACTCTACATATCAACTCTTCATATCTGGCCCCCCAAATAAAATTTCACTCCCTCTATTAAGGGGTTGGGTGCAGATTTCCAAAAAAAAAAATGATGCACGATTTTTTTGTTGGTCACAAATAGTCCGCATACCAATTTTTAGCTTTCTACCTTGAAAATTGGGGACCCCATTTTAGGGAAGTGGGGGGTTAGAAAGAGACAAAAAGTAGCGGTGTCACTCTCCATCCATCCCTTCAACTATCTCCACTTAAAAAATCACGTCAATTCGTCGCCCCGTTTTGCCGTGAAAGACGGACAAACAAACAAACAAACAAACAAACACATACACTTTCCCATTTATAATATTAGTATGGATTTATTTTAGGTTAGAACTTACGTTTGTTATTTTATCCGTGTCTGTTGTTTTTGTCTATATAGATCTATTGGTTATCCGAAATAAAGAATTATTGTTATTATAGCTCTTAACTAGTTTAAGGGAGTTTTTTTGTGGGTAATAATGGTTAGTCAAAGAGTCGAGGTAATAAAATTCATATTTAGTCAACAGGAATAAACAATGCGCTATAAATATACAAATGTGCGATAATCATTGTTTTTTTTTTGGGCAGGTTGCGACCCGTTGATGGGCGACCAGGATGGCAACAACGCTGTACATTACGCAGTGCAATATGGCACGTGCTTGCAGCAGCTACTGGAAGCCATCAGGGCCAATCGCGTGCCGTGCGACCTCAACGACGTCAACAAAGGTGAGAGAGTTAGTATGTCTGTGGTGATCAGTATGGCAACAACGCTATGTAACGTGGATCATGCTTGCAAGCGCTACTGACTGCCTGGGTGGTCGTTCCGAAGCTTTCCTCTGGATTTTCCCAGGTTATTCTCCCAAGGCGGATTCCGATCGCTGTATTGGGTTCGTCCTATAAAAGCAACAGCAAGGTTCAAAAAAACTACTGTGTTGGATCACAACGTCAACAATGGTGAGCCAGCGAAATTGAGTTGAGTATGAAGGGTGGTAAGAAATAAAAAATCCGAAAGCTCAGCCTCTGTTGTGCAGATGTTTGGGTCGTTCTTCTTTTTTACCGACAATGAACCGATGTTTTTCTGTTTTTTTGGTTTTTGAACTATCGAAAATAGTGGTATTGAAGTGCCATTTTAAAAAAAATGCATAGGTTTCTTCATTAGAACTAATTAAAGTTTCCTTTCTGGCCAATATAAATATTTATTTACGGTTGGTTTCTAAAAAAAAACATGTGACAAAGTGGACTCTTTCAGTGGGGACAACATTTTGGTTTACCACTCTGTCACGGCATTCTACGGAAAAAAAAAACATTTAAAAAAAGGCTAGTTAGAGAAAGTGAAATATTAAATATCACTAATTAATAAAATAATATGGACGTTCATTCGAACATTATAAAACCGTAAACATCATTACTCAAATGAGATGCCGTAATAAGACGAAGGACAGGCTATTGTCGGTCGAAAAGAAGAACGACCCGTTTATGATTACTTTGGATTTAGTGAGTGTGTACGATTGAGGCTGATTCTTAGGTGGATCATCATCATAATCGTCATCATATCAGCGGAAAGCCGTCCACTGCCCACATAGATATAGGCCCAGAGTGCCACAATGACTGGCCGGACCCAGCATCCAGCGGACTCCCCCTATCTTTACCAGGTCATCAGACCACCTTGTGGGGTTTGGTGGATAGTAAATACAAAGGTATGCAGCGTGATTATTTCTCACGGTTGAGCTCATGCCGTTCATTAACGATATACTCTGGTCCTAAGCGAGTAGGAAATATACACACACACTCTAAACTAAGAATGCCTCTCTTCCGCAGAGAAGCAAACCGCCCTTCACTTGGCAGCCGTGCCTGGTAACGTCCCGGCCGACATCGCAGCGGCCTCGCAGTCCATTCGTCTGTTGTTGAAGCATGGCGCGAGCCACAACACAAGGGACGCCGAGGGCCGGACCCCGCTACACCTGGCCGCTTACGACGACTGTCTTCCCGTAGCGAGTGTTCTGCTAGACCATATACCCGAGGTGAGAGTGTCACACGGTCTATACGACTGAAGCATGGCGCGAGCCACAACACAAGGGACGCCGAGGGCCGGACAGAGGGTAGTCTATATGATCATGTCTTATTTTTACAATTTGTTCGGGTGGAATCTTGCAACTCAATTTTGAAGCAGATAACCGATTGAGCTGAAATTTTGGGTATTAGTATAGTTTGGATGACAATTCAATATTATGGTACCACCAAGCTGATCTGATAATGGAGACACAAGGTGCCCATGGAAATTCGCTACTTAACCAACGTAACCGTGAGTTTGGGCTCGTTAGAAGTAGTTGATGACGGTATACAGAAAAGTACAGTTGGCAATAAAAGCATGTACTAAAATAGAAACTTTTTTTTTTTTTTTTACTAAGAATACGTACGCATTTGACCACTATCTCACTTAATGGTAAGATTGGTAAGTGATGATGGGGTCAAAGAGTTGGTTGTTGCATCCCTAGCTATTGCTTATTCACTGTTGTCTTGAAAATATGCAAATTACGAGTATAAGTGACTGGGATAAGGTTTGCCGGAAGTGAGTTCCACTCTTTAGCTGTCATGGCGAGAAAACTGGAAGCAAAGCACTTCGCCGCCTATGTCTATATCGTTCACCCTGCATGACCTGATTCTTGCGCATATGTCTAGATATATGTTTGTGAATTTCTAGGTAAAACTGAGGCGATTGCAGCCGGGTCCTACATATTTCAACTAATGTTTATTTATTTATTTGCAGAGTGACATCGACGCGGTAGACGGCCGCGGATTAACAGCCCTGCAAATTGTGTGCGGAGGCGCAATCAGAGAAAATACCATAGAGTTTCTGAAATTACTTATTGCTAAAAAGGTAAGATGGTCTGTGAAAAACAGGTTTGAACTGCATTTTTTTTGACAAGAGAGAGTTGAGGAACGCATAGACTGACCTCGCTCTGCTAAGTGAAAGTTAAAGATGTGAATTACTTACTGCACCGTAACAACTTCTTAGATATTGTTGATGAAAACAGATACAGATAAAGCGAGAAAAGATTCACCCAGTATGCCAAAAGGATTTTTTACTGTACACATGAAGTTTAGTATTTAATTATCACACCTATTCAGAAGAGTCTTAGTTGTATTTTGCATCTCTAATATTCCTTGTTTAATTTAGTTTTTGCTCATAAAAGGTGTGAAAAGCCATGTATCATTCGGTAGAAAAATTACTTCCGTCTCAGGCGAAAACACTTGTATTCCGTTACGCTCAGAATCTTGCCTTTAGTATTGTAGAATCGTTAGCTTCACTCAGCATTCAATATATTATTAAACCGCGATTGGAATGTGATTGGAAATGACAGTTTTACCATATAAATACGACAAAGTTTATATGAAAAGACAACTATTCCAATCCCAAAAATCTCGGCTGAGTAATACCTGCCGTATATTAATTTTGCTCCCTTGAGGCACAATCAATTATTTCATCACGCTTGCTCGTAAATGGTGTTATTCCATGCCTGTATACAGAAGGATAATGGCCTTAATGGTTCCCGCGGGAGTTATGGCGAGTTTGTAGTCCCTAGGGAATAATGAGCTTGTATGTGATCTGATTGGTTTAATCAAATTTGCTTTGCTCTGTGACTGGTTGAAAAACAAAACTAGTTGGCCACGCGCCGCAAGAATACTGCTCCTTGATTGGTTGAAATATTGAAGCTGCGCGCTCCACTAGAACTGATCTGGTAGAGAAGTTGTCAATTTCGTCAATTTCTGATCGGTGCGGTTGTATGGAACTTAGATTATTCTGTCTTTTGTAGTTATTTATTCCCTCGCAAATGTGATGAAAAACATTGCGTTTTACAAACTCGAGTCACCAAAACCCCTCCGCCTTCGGCGTCGGGCTTCTGATAGAGTCTTGTACGCAATATTCCACTGACGCCCCTCGTTAAAGAATGCAGTGTTGTTGTGCAGGCGGACCCCTACGCGCACGAGCCGCACGCGGACCCCGCGTGGCGCCTGGCGCGCGACAAGCCGGCGCTGCGCGGCGCGCTGGCGGCGCTGTGTCCGCACGACGCCGACGTCAAGTCCGAGCCCGACGACGAGTACGAGTCCGCCGAGGAGGTGAGTCCGACTTCACTTGCTATTACCTACTACGTATACATTGGCCATCTAGAATATTTTCCTTGACTGCTTCCATCAGGCCGCTACTTTGGTATTCAGTAATATTTAGCGACCGCCCGCCGGCGAAGGTAATCTCATGAGAGAAGTTCACCAATACGCAAACTTATGCTAAGGATTGACTGCTCTATACTATATAACAATGCTCCAAATTAAATTAAATCAATTTTAGGGGACAATCGAACAAGCCTGATAGTAAGTTCAATAAAGTTTGCGTTATCAAAAAAATATCTAAAATCAAATCAACAATATTCAGTACATATCATACTAAAGCAGTTAAAAGTACATTCGTGGCTGACGTCTCCCGGAAAGTATAGCAATATTTTTTTCTTTTTTTTTTCTTTATTATTTTCCTGGAGGTTTTAGCATTAATGCTACGCCAACCCCGTAATACAGGCTTACACAATACCTACAAACTTATGAGCTACTATTTTACATTGAGGCAAAATAAATGTTCACTAACTCCCTGGCATCATCAGATGTGGGTAAAGCCAGGGCACTGTTACATGCACCTATATCGCTAGAAACTGGGCTGAGTCGCCGGGCCGCGCTCCGGACACATTCCGTTAGCACGTGTTGAACATCTTCTACTACGTTACAGTATAGCAATACTTGTGTTGGGAGGATCCGCTCTTCGTCTACATGGTTATAATATAGTTCAGACAATTGACACCAATTGATCTAGTCCCAAATTAGGCAAAGCCTGTACTATGGGTACTAAACAACGGATAAACATACTTATATAGATAAATACATACTTAAATAGATATTAACCATCCAAGTCTCGAGAACAAACATTCGTATTCATCATACAAATATCTGCCTCGACCGGGAATCGAACCCGGGACCTCAAGCTTCATAGTCAGGTTCTCTAACCACTTGGCTATTCGGTCGTCTCTAACCACTAGATATGATGTTACGAATAGTAGACGACGACATTTTAAGTACTAGTTTCCGCCCGCGACTTCGTCTGCATTGACCTGAGATAAAAACTATCCTATGTTTAATCCAAGCTATAAACTCTTCGTGCTAAATTTCATCCAAATCGGTTCAAGATAGTTGACAATAAGGTTCTCGCTCAGTGAGCATTCGCGTTATGTACCTATGTTGTATTTATCATATGCAAATCGGTGATTCACTTGTCAAGTACCCAAAAGGTGTTAGAGCAGCCGGACGTTATGGCAACTATAATAAGTTTTTTTTAACAGCCGATATTTGACAGCCGCCATCCCCACAGAACTAAAACTAAAGCATAGAAGCCCGATTAAAATAGGTAGCAGAGACATGTCCTTAACTTTCTTACGACGTACTAATGCGCCAGAAAGAGATGTATATGTATTTTCATTACATGTGCTCGTTAATGGCTTTATTACTTGCGAGCGTACAGAGCAGATATAGCCGTTTTACCTCCCACGGGCTGTTAAGTTTAGTTTTAAAATATAGAACCCTCTGATTGGCTTAAGCAAATCTGATTCTTCTGTGATTGGTTGAAAAAAAAATCTAGTTGGCCAAGGCGGCCCGGCCCGGCCATCAAGAATACTACTATGTGATTGGTTGAAATATTGAAGCTGGAAGATCTGGAAGTGAAGTTGTCAATTTCTGATTGGTGCGGCTGTATCGAACT
The DNA here is from genome assembly GCA_932294315.1 of Epinotia nisella. Lineage (NCBI taxonomy): Eukaryota > Metazoa > Arthropoda > Insecta > Lepidoptera > Tortricidae > Epinotia > Epinotia nisella. The sequence goes on from OW028680.1 coordinate 15,638,934, forward strand.
TAGATTTTTCTGTCTTTTGTAGTTATTTATTTCCTCGCAAATGTAATGAAAAACATTGTGTATAACACGGGCGTAAGAAGACGTGGATGGTCTAGTCGAGAGCGCCGATTTTGGTGCGGATGATACGAGCGGCCTCCTTCTGGCCCAGTTCTTCCAGGATCATCATCAGCGACTTGGAGGATATGCCGTCCTGGCTTTCCTGTGACAATTACAATTAATAATGAGTGAGGTACTTTACCGACTTCGGCGTCGGGCTTCTGATAGACTCTTGTTCGCAATATTCCACTTACGCCCCTCGTTAAACAATGTACTATTATTATTCCTTAATTTGGTAGGTTGTCACAAGTTTGTTCCATGGCTGGGGATGTACTGTGTTGACTTTTTATATCGATAAATTCACCAACCAAACTCTAAATTATTAATTTAGATTTTAACAATTCACATTCATTGTTTGTAAAAATATGTTTATGGAGGAGGCAAAAATAAATACAGTAGAGTCTAACATGTTATTGTATTGTTTCTCTCTGTAACTGCTTTGTTTGTGTGAGGTGTGTAATAAAGAGTATTTGTATTGTATTGTAACCCGTCATAATTGAAAACTATGTTTGGATTACTGGATTGTATAAATAATTAGCTTTTGTCAACCGGGATGCGTGGCGTCCTGCAAAACCAAGGTCATTCATATCCCTATCACAATTTATATCATCGCACTCATTTGCCGTACGTCATGAAGAACTGCCTGGATGCTACTTATGGGAAATGAAAGAATATGTTTTGTATAAGACCATTTTTTATTTAGTTAAACTTAATCCCTCTTAAAAAAACTGTTTGGCTAAAACTTCTTATTTATCTTAAGGCACACATGCCTGCTCAATTTTGGTAAAGGTCGCCTCCATTTAAAATTACATTTGGTACAAAACAATCTGGTGAAGTGTTCGGAATAAATATGACTGTGCTTTTGCATGTCAGATTTCTTCTTCTTACAGGTGGTATATTCATTTTTAATATCTTCGTCCTTTGGAAATCTAAAATCAAAAAGTTGAGTTTTATTGGATAGGTAACAAATTTGTGGTTTAAATTATCAATGCATGGGAAAGACAGAAAATAATTTGTTGTACCTAATTTTCACCAAACTTTTAGTATAAAGCCAGATGGATATAACGATATTTCTATATCGTCGGGTGACAAGCAAAAGTCACTAATTACACGTAAGAGATAAAGGAAAACTCAACCTTATTACTACTTCAACATAGTTGCTATTTCTTAAATTATTTTTCTGCATTTACTGAGTTTTGCTTGTCACCTGACGATATACTACTACTAAATACAGACATGTCGATAAGATATTGTTCCGAGGTAGATAAAAAAACTACATCACTATGGTGAAAAATTTAACCTCTAATACTTATCCGAAAAAGCCTTATTTACATGCACAGTCTGGTTAGAATTGAACATATGATGATATGATTGATGATGATGATTTATACATAAATTATCAATTTTTATTAATAATTTTAGGTGAGATCCTTCCATGAATGACATCAAAATCTATCGAAACTTACCGATAAAAGCTAACTGTTTTATGGGTGTTTTGTATCCCTCCTGTATGGGATTTACAGCCTTTAATGACACAAGACATTTTATCACAGGAAACAACCAAGTCTCACAAACATAAACAAAGCATTGTTTCAAACATTCTCGGCGGATTAACACCACGATATAGTACATTTTACAACTAGTGTGAAAAGAATAACTCGCTTTCAGCTCGTGGCAAGATACCTCGGTACTAGTGGTAAAAAGACATTTCACACGTGTTGTAAACGACGTTTTTTAATACAATTGCGAAAAAATAATAAATTAATATATCATTGCGATAAAATATGCTTGCTTCGAAGTTATTTTTGAACGAACCCATACTTTACAAATGACACTGACAGTGACAACATACTATTGGAATCAGCGCCATCGGCCTCGAGTTGAGAAACTAAATTGACACTTGGCAGTTGACACTGACAGTATTCATAAGGATAATTTTTATAACTTCTCGTACCAAATTATATATTTATATGCGTTAATGTGTTTAAATAATGTTAGAAGTTATTTCAAAAGGGCGGGCTGATTTGCTTTTAAACTTTTTTTTTCTAGACATATGCTTGTATCATTCAGCCAAATCAAAGAACGATTTTTAGGAAAGTAAATATTTCATACATAGATACCTAAGACAGAGTAGGCTATAAAATGCAAATTCTTAATATTTTTTCGTCATTTATATATTAATGACTACTTTAAATAAATACTCCTAGTATTCGTAAGCGTTTTTAATTTCATAATTTCCAAGTAAAAAATCTAATATAAAATTACTGCGTTTCGAAAGTATAGTTTGGAACTAAAAAGTAAAAAGCACTAGTTCGAGAAATTGAGCTTCTCGCACGCTACGCAGCCACATAAAGTACCACTTTTTGAGCAACTGTATTAAAAAATAATTTTCACTCAGCGGTGGCGTGACATTCCACAAGTATTATTATGCGACCAAGTCAAGTCGGGTCGTGATGACACCTACTTCCAAACAACGACGACATATTTAATTTTGCTGGATTAAACATATCTAAATTGCATCCAAAAGAGATCCATTTGACATTTCCCGAGTTCATTTTAGTGAGAACCTGCGAAAATGTGAAACTGAATACGGATTGTGGTTTCATTCATTTTTAGGCCGACTATAGATTTACGCAAGTGAGTAAGATATATGGCTTCTATGCTTTAGTTATTGTTCTAAGGTCATCCCGGTACAATAAACGTCAACGATGACATAAATTGTACTGGGATGAATTGAGTTGTCAAATATTGGATGTAAAGGTATTTTCACTATAGTGGTAGGAGTAGCGTTTGCGGGCTACTCCCGCAACTTGCGGCTCGGACGCGGCTACTCAAAAGCTCAGTGTGCACCAATATACTCGTACATTATGAAAGAACTCGTCCGCAACTTCTAGTCCGCGCGGTCGTAATGTGCGCCGCTCTAACTGTTGTGGGCTAATTCACTTGTCTGCGGCACAGAATAAGAGGGCCTGGAGGAAGATGCGACGAGTCCGGTAGTCATGACTAACGAGTCATGAAAACGTAGAATAGGCTTGTGTCCTAATTTTTTTTTACGATGCCATTCGAACCAGTTTTTGGTGTGGAACAAATGTTTGTATGGGAGTAAGTACAATTAAAGAACATAAATACCCAAAAAATTGAGTTAAAGACGGACCTCGCTGGCGGTAGCCGAAAACGTTCCATACTGATTAACATTGAATTATGACGTCACAGGGTAATATTTGTACTAGTCGTTATATGGAAAATCAAGTAAATTGCTGTTTCGGTTGCGAAATACTGCGTTTAGGACCATAGTTGTCATACAATATTGTTTCTATAAAAGCGTAATAAGTCTCTGTTTAGCCCAATGGTTAGCTGGTAGAGAATGCCATCTGGCATTAAGCTCGCCATTTGTACATATATTTTTTGTATTTTGTGCAATAAAGTTTAAATAAATAAATAATGATTCTATTGGTAGCTTTAAATTTACTTTTGGACAATAAAAAAAATGCATATTTTTTGTAAACTTTCAAGGGCCATATCTTTTTATGATGTTAATTATATTTCGTAATTTATACTTAATTGCATTTATTTGAAGGTTTACTATCAATTTAGCAACACTGCGCTATCAATTTTAACATGAGGACACAACCCAATTGGCAAGGATTTATGGCAGGTGTATGGTTGTGCAGGACTCGCCGTGCCTGAGCGAGCTGGCGCTGTACGGCGCGGAGCTGGCGGCGCTGCTGGACGCGTCGGGCGCGTGGCGCGCGCTGGCCTCGCGGCTGCGGCACGACGCGCTCGCCAACTGGTACGAGCACACGCCGAGCCCCACGCGCACGCTGCTGGCACAGCTAAGGGTCAGTAATGTACACCATGTCCCCTAACCCTGATTGTATTTTTTGGCTGACTGTTTGAATGAGAATGAGATATTTATTGATAAAATTATGAATAATTTTACATGTGATTATATTAATTGTAGTTTATAAGTAGGTTAGTTTCATTTTATATTAATTTTAGTATACATTGGTCAGTTCTTTAAATTAAACTAAGTTAGTAATTTTAATTTAATAAAATTACTACTACTCTTATTTCATTATATTTAACATTTTTAACATTCGAATTACAAATTGTTTTAGTCATCAGTCTTCCTCAACATAAATTCATTTATACAATACAATACAATACAATACAAATACTCTTTATTGCACACCTCACACAAACAAAGCAGTTATAGAGAGAAACAATACAATAACATGTTATATCGTAACATGCTAGGTCAATTAACATTTTGTTGAGTTTATTAGCGAATATAGCGTCACTTTCGGTGTTAATGACATCATTCGGAAGAGTGTTGTAGATCTTTACACCAATGACACTGAGTGACTTTCGAGCCTTCGCCAGTCGGCGGCGCGGGACGAGCGTTGGCCGCGCGTGTTCCGGCCGTGGCACTGCCCACGGCTCATATAGAGCCCCAGATTTGAACGCACATATTTGCAGGCTGTTAGAATATAGACGCAAGGCAATGTCAGAATTTTTTGTTATTTGAATAATGACTGTGCTGGATAATCATAGGGTTTATTTGAGATTATCCTAAGAGCACGTTTCTGTAATTTGAATAGCCTATTATGTATCATATATTTGTATTTGTGTTATTTGTATATATGTATGATTGTGCATGTATGTTTATATATAGAGGTATTTATGTACGTTTATTTTTATAGTTATATTTGATTTTTGATTAATAACAATCACCACACTGCATAATATAGTTTTATCTCTTTCTCCGATACCCAAAGGTTGTCTGGAAGAGATCGCTCTTCAGCGATAAGACCGCCTGTTGTCTACCTCTACCTACATATTATTGTATTGTTTCTCTCTGTAACTGCTTTGTTTGTGTGAGGTGTGCAATAAAGAGTATTTGTATTGTATTGTAAGTACACGAAGGAAATAGTACATTGTTTAACGAGGGGCGTAAGTGGAACATTGCAAACAAGAGTCTATCAGAAGCCCGACGCCGAAGGCGGTAAAGTACCTCACTCATTATTAATTGTAATTGTCACAGGAAAGCCAGGACGGCATATCCTCCAAGTCGCTGATGATGATCCTGGAAGAACTGGGCCAGAAGGAGGCCGCTCGTATCATCCGCACCAAAATCGGCGCTCTCGACTAGACCATCCACGTCTTTACAATCATCCTAGAGCATCACACGGAGACTTTTTGCAGCGATACAAACGCGTAACTGTCGCGTGACATGTCTAAAGAGGCGTCCATTAATTACGTTTTTAGAAATTTTCTGGGGGCCCTCCCCCTGTTGAGATGTCGTGAGATTTGGTTCATGCCCCTCCCCCAACACCCAATCTTACGTAATTAATGGACGCCCCCTAGATCATTTGTCAAAATCACTTGTATCGAGGCTCAAAGTCACCCAAAGGGCAATAAAGAGGGCTATGCTGGGAGTTTATCTGCGTGATCGCATCAGAAATGAGGCTATCCGCAGCAGAACCAAAGTAATATGTTTTCTTTTTTGTAAATCAATTGTAGTCATATCCATATTACGTATTATCGTTCGACATTATTTTGACATAAGCATCCGTCAGCCGCCCATTAGTCATGACGTGCCTGTTATATCGTTTGGACACATTAACTGTGGCCCCTTTCACGAAACTACGTCACAATCCGTTAAAGTTTCGGATGACGTCACATTATGCTAAAAAAGTGTACCATAATGTGAAGTCACGCGGAACTTTTACTCTTTATAATTTAATTGACTAACAAAAAAATACGTGTCCAATATGTTTTGATAATCTAACTGACGGACTAAATAGTTTTTTTTAGGAAAGTAGCCAATTAACTATACCAAATGAGGAATACAAAATTGGAGTACATGAAGGTAACACTACTATAGGGCCAACCAAAATTAACTTGCAGATGAGGTCATAAATGACCTCACGTTCGCACTAGTTGGCTCTGCTCGCACTTTCGTGCACCGTTTATTAGTGCAAGCAGGGTGTGCGAGCTAGACACGCGACTTATTGTCGTATGACTTCAACGGCACGTTCAGTTTGGCTCTATAATAGACATGTACAGTCGACGTTATTAGTTATTTGTGTCACAAGGGAGCAAAATAGTATACTGGGTGTTAATTGGGTCGTGATACAAAATAGCGAAATGTGAATCTATCCATGATTCTGAACAACTTTTACTATGGGATCAACTTTGTGTTTTACAAAAAAGAAACAACTATTTCATACACTTTGCTCATTTTAGACTGACGAAAATGTATGAACAGCCTGTTTTTTTTTTGCATAATACTAAGTTGGCCCCATAGTAAAAGTTGTTCAGAATCATGGATAGATTCACATTTTGCTATTTTGTATCACGACCCAATTAACACCCAGTATTTACGGCGAGGGCGGTGTATTGAATCCTGAATGTAGCGAGGGATCCTACAATAGAATCCTGAGCGTAGCGAGCGATTCTAACGTAGGATCGTGAGCGTAGTGAGGGATTCAAGTGTTAACGCCCAAGACGAAAATAATTTTGCTCCTGAGTGACACTTGTAACTTTTCACACCGATTATGAGGAAAATTGAAATAAAATGCTCTAAAAATAATGAAAATTTTAAGTGACAATTTTTTTTAATATTACAAAAAAATATAAATTTTCATATAACATTGTTAAAGTTAAAACATGAAATGTTCGTTTTTAATCGATTGCGATGAAATTACAATCAATTATTTTATTAAGATCTGTGTTCAATTGGCACATTGCGTAAGTGCTAGGTACATGCCAATGAATAAATTAAAAAAGTAGCTTGAACAGAAAAGTGGCATTTTGCTCCCTCTCGTCGGGGACCAAAACTTACTTTTCTGAATGAGAGGTGTGAAATAGTTATTTACGGCGAGGGCGGTATATTGAATCCAGAATGAAGCTCAGGATTCTATCGTAGAAGCCTGTAACGAAGGATTCAAGCGTTAACGCCCATGACCAAAATAATTTTGCTCCTGAGTGACATATATACAATTTTTCACACCGGCTTATCCTACCGATTTCAGTAAAACTTATAATCTATTGTGATATTTTTTTTAAATATTACTAAAAATTTAAGAAAAAATCAATTAACGTTGTTATAGTTAAAACTTGAATTATTTTCGTTTTTATTCGATTACCATGAAATTACAATCGATTATTTTACTAAGATCTGTGTTCAATTGGCACATTGCGTAAATGCTACTATAAATTTTAAAAATCTAGCTTGAAGAGAAAAGTGGCATTTTGATCCCTCTCGTCTAAACTTACTTTTCCGAATGAAAGGTGTGAAAAGATATTTATAAATTTCTCGCCTTATTACGTTATTACAATAAGGTGCAAAAGTGTATACATATCTTTGACGTCTATTGTACATATTCCTATTACACCTGTTTCCAATTTAAATTGACATTTTACAATTAGTGTTAGACAATAAGGATTATTAAGACATTATTTTATAAGGAAATTTATTTGACTCGACGCATTGATATGAAATTAGTATTATAGTCATGATGATTCAGATATACCGTAAGTTTTCTTTGTTGTCACGATTATTGAATGAATATACCTATATAAATTGAATGAACGAGTGAATGTTATGCGCTGTGCCATTAGAATTAGTTCATAAATGGCATTATCAATTTATTATCAATTTACTATCATCTACAAATGTGGCAATATAAGCATAGGCAGCATCTAAAATTATATGTATTCGATATTGTTTGGACTTCTTAAACGCCTATGGTTTAGTATTCCATTATAATTAGCGCTTAGGTGTAAGTAAAAGATAATCAGATGATGTCATAACTGAAAAACCAAATTTAGATACGCTATATATTTTTTAAGAAAACTGTGCTATATTTTAAGATATATTTAGAGGGGAAGAGTTTTTGTCCAGTTGAGGTCCAATGGTGTAACGTCATATAACGCGACTGGTTTCATTTGCGAAATAAAATCAAAGGGTTAGTACACCTTGATTAAAAGCAGTTAACCACTGACAGATTGGATCAAACCTTGGGATATTCTACCTTAATACCAATGTATTTAAGTCTTTGTTACAACCGTTATATTTATAGGCAGCGTGTTTACAAAATAAACTCTAATATTCTGATGTTAAGATAGAGTATCGAGTGAATTAATGCCAAATGTAAAGTTAACTGATTTTAATCGTAGTGTAGTGGTCTGTGGGTTTTACCTCTCAAGTGAAATCCACATCGATGGTTGCGTCGATCGGTTAAAACGATCGATCGACATCATCTAGGATGGTCCACACCAACAACGTTTAATTTTTTACATGGTACATCAGTGTAAATCCATGTTCTTTATACTAGTAAACCGTTTTCTTTAATAATACACATTACAATACTGACGGATAGAAAACTGTTTACTAGTCTGTTTAAATGTCTCATGACGTCACTCCGTAAAATACGCCCATGAAAATGTTCATAATACCGAGAGAACCTTTTCACTTCGTTGGCTTCGTTAAATTAAAATCATTTACCTATTTTATTTTATATGATTTTTTATGCTCAAAACAATATCTTGTCGTACAGTCGAGTTCTCCAATATCTGTACAGACAACCTTTCAAAAATATCTATACTCAGTCTTTATTGTTACAGACATGAGACGCATGTGTAGATATTTTTAAAGGTAGTCTGCATAGATATTGGAGAACTTGACTGTACGAGAGGCTAACTGAATGCCTTAAGCATTCGTTGAGTGTACAATTTGTGTTGAGTGTTCAAATTAACAAGACAAAGCACCAAAGTGTTCAACATTTTCGTTGGCTGACACAACCTCATCGAGAGTTCCTTGTAGTAAGGAAAGTGATATGCGTCATGTGGCTTACATTTAGATATTAGTGAATAAATTGAATAAATTTAATGGTTATATGAATTTATATTGACTTATGCGAAAACGATGTATTCAAACATTAATTATAGTTTTTAGAATTAGATCAAACTAGACCGTATTGAATGTTTTAGAGTGACAATTTACCTAATTTTTGCAAGCATGTTATGTATTATATTATCCTAGAAATCATTACTCATATAGTACAACTGTCAATTTAGACCAGCTTGAAAGAGGGGCTACCGGGAAATGAAAACGAACTTCGTTGTCGTTTCGCGGTAAGCCCTCAGTACTGGCGATCCACGCGGCCGCTCTACCCATTTTGCAAGCAATGGACCGGGAATACTGACTATACAGTCAGAGTTGGCTATTCTTACGTAATAAAGACAATGTGCTCAAATGTTATGTGGCCTTTATACCTGGCTAAAGAGGAGATAAACCATCTCGCTCTTATCAGTAGTGTGAGTGCAGTTAGTGCACTGCATTTAGCAAGGTCTGAAGGCAGCTTTAGTTACTGAAGTATAGTTTAGAGATTAAACGCATATCTTTCTAATGCCAGTCCTGTTACCCCAAAGAAAGGGAATGAGCATAATCATGCTTTCTTTTTGTCTGGGAGTCTTTTATGGGTAATATTCGTGGATGGTAACATTGTACCTGGGGGTTAAATCGCCTGGATCCATCCTTGTGTAATAAATATAAGTAGTTGTAAGAATTAAAATATAAATCGTAATGAAATGCATTTCTGTTATTTTTAATAAATATTTTATTATTGATTTGTCTTTTACTTGAATGCAGTTCTCATTTGAAGTTACAATTTTATAAGTCTCAACCGTTAACCGGCAACACAGATCAAATAACCAAGTATCTCCGTCTCTGTCGCTCTTGCTAGTTCGAGTGACACAGATGGAGATACACGAAGTTCGTTTACGTTTCGCGGTAGCCCCTCAGTCGTTATTGGTGAAGCGCCTCCGTTATCTGTTGATGCTTTTAGAATTTTTGTAGTTTCGTGGAACGGGCCACTGGCATATCTCACTAGGTGCTTCGGATAAACTCGGTTCTCGCGCACCCCCTAGGTGACATGGTGACATTCACCGTTCGCGGTTCAGTGACACTCATCGTCGTGTGGCCGGCATTGTGCTACTCGCAAAATTCGTCCGTAATGTATGAGCCGCGCCAATAATAGTACATTACTTACTTACCTAGGGCGGTAAAACAAAGAATGTCTCAGATCGCAGGTATTTGACGCCCGAGCCGAAGGCAAGGGCGATAAGTATGCGATCTGAGGCTTTCTTTATTACCACCCTGGGTGAGTACCTACAACATTTTACGTTTCTCCCTGGCCAGGAAATTGCTACTTTATGGCCAGGTGTGACGTAAATAATAGAGTCTAAAATACCCCCTAGCTAATGACATCTCGCTCACACCATAGTGCTACTATATTCATAGAATATGTCATCTGCGACGCCAGACGTCCGCGACGGAAGGCACTTACAAACGGTACGAAGTTATAAGATAGAGCGAGATAGGGATAGAATTTTGCAGGACGACGTGCTTTTGGCACCTATCCACACGGGTCGAAATCACTCGGCGTCCACCACAGCGTCCACCGATTTCGTACGTGTGGCGGCACCTTTTCATAGTAAAACCCGCCTGTTAGATTCTATTCTTTACTGAGTATTATATAGGTCCATTTTATGGTAGTATCCAAACGCACATATTATCATAAGCTGTCATTGTCACTAATGTCACTCTCGCTTAAGTCAGAAACAGCTGTGTTTAGCTTTCGTAACAATAGTTTTATTTTTGAAAAAAAAATGTATAATGATTTTATTTCAATATCGAATACAAAAAATTTCGTCAATAAAGAGCTCTTTAAGTTATTAATTTGTAAGAAAAAATGTCTTTGAAAACAGCAAAACAGTTGATTAAAAAGAATCTAGCCGCTTTGCAAGTTTCTCGGATATTTAGATCAAGACCAGGCGCATCCGAAGTTCTTACCGCGTATTTGATGCAATGCAATGAACCCCCGTGGACCTCTTACTTTGTTAAGGTAAAATCTGGCCACGGCTTTTGAGTAACACATACAATCACGCCTATTTCCCGGAGGGGTAGGCAGAGACCACGGATTTTCACTTGCTACGATCTTGACAAACCTTTCTTGCTTCATTCGCTCTCATGACATTCTTCATACATGCTCGTCGGTTTAGGGTAGGGTAGGGAGTTTAGGGTGGCGTGTCCTTTTTTTAAAATATCTCCGATTTGGTCGGAAAAAGTTCGACGAGGTCGTCCCCTTCCTACTGTACCACATACACTCTTTGTTAATATACTTTTGAGTAGGTAACCTTTATCTTTTTAGGTATTGTTGTACAGTATGTACCACACTGGGATTTTCACATACACCTTTGAATTTCTTTGCAGATATATGCAGGTTTCCTCACGATGTTTTTCTTTAACTGAAAATCCATCCATACTAATATTATAAATGCGAAAGTGTGTCTGTCTGTCTGTTACCTCTTCACGCTTAAACCGCTTAACCGATGAAATTTGGTACAGAGATAGTTTGAGTCCTGGGGATGAAGATAGGATAGTTTTTATCTCGGAAATCATCCCCTAAGGCAGTGGTCGGCAACCGTATGAAGCGACGATATAAACGAGTTCCACGCGGACGGAGTCGCGGGTAGACGGTAGTAATATATAATTTTGATAAATTTTCATATACCATAGCCTTAACCCCTCAAGTGGCGGGTCGCCACCAGGTGGTGGATATCATTAATCTATGTTAGATCTTAACACATTCACTGTCAATCATTTTGTAGAGCTACTCTAAGCACATGCTAAAAACTGTGTGTAGGAAGAAAGCACTTACAACCAGAGCACCCTCCTAGCGGGAAATTTACCATTAATTTTCACGTAAGATTATATAAACACAAAAGCTAATGAATTCTAAATTGATTTCAGTATAGTAGTGTAAAGGATGATCAGTTTGGCATGTCCAATTTCAATTGGCAAGTTGGCAATTCGAACTACCAGATACTGAGGACAGGCTGCTTCCCATACATCAAGTATCACTGCTCGAGGAGACATGTGGAAGACCTCAGCGCTTCAGACATGTTTATGAGAGTAATCAAAGTGGCCAATTTTGGTAAGCAAATTATTATAATATTTTTATTAAATGGGACTTAATTACCAAAACATATGAGTCCTGACTGAAATCAAAACTCAATGGGGTTCTTTTTATTATTTCTCCAAAAGAAAGATGACAAACTTTGTCTAACATTGAAAAAACAAAACAAAATCTACTGAAACAAGACGGCACGCCAAATTATCTGACATGAACCTAGGTAGCCTGATAGTGTGGCGATCACTTATTTAGGACACAAAACATTTATTTTGTCCCTCTCGCACTTACATACTTGCTAGTAAGGGATGAATGCTTTATTTCTGACATAAACGCGATCATGCTAGCTAGGCTGTTCCATACTAAAATACGTTTTGCGGAAAAGGGTCAAGGCAGGGCATACCTCTTAAACTTTTCTGTCCTTATCCCTTCTCTATGTAATTTTGTGACACCATGAGTTGCTTTATTTCATCACATCATTCATGTATTATTATTGGTTCCAGGTATACCGTGTCTCCTCTACGGCCTGGCAGCCACGCAGCTTATTCGACACACGGAGATAGTGCACACCACGAAGGGCCCCGTCACGATATACTTCCTTCTGCCAGAGCATAAAGGTTCTACGCATTAACACTTTAAGGGGCTCCCGCTTCCAATGACCTTCGATCTGTAACTGTCCGTTTTTTCATGTTTTTTATTGCTTATCGCAAATTACCGAAACAGTCGCGAGGTTTACCGAAATAGTATCCCATATTTACTTTAAAACTCACTGTTTTCGATATACCTTGGCAAATTCAGGCCAAAAAACCAGTTTTTTGGACGTAACTTTTATGAAAATGAAATAAAAGTGTATGATGGGTTGTTAGAGACGTCAATAAGGAATTGGACATTAGATTTCATATTAAAATTGCATAAACAACATACTTATATCGAAAACAGAGCTTTTTTGGACCATATTTGAATAAATCACAAAAAAATCAATATTCAGTATTTTCAAAAAAACTATGATGCAAATGTACATAAAGGATTGAAGAACCGATAAGCGTTTGAGCCATAAATATATCTATAGTTTTGACGGCGGAGTTTCAACTCAAAACTCGACATAAAGCGCGGGGAGCTTTAGAGCTGATAGTTTGATCATGTACTTAAAAGTCGTTAACAATAAGGGGTTTATTTTTATTTATTCCGAAGTGAACAGGACACGTTTTTACAGGAAATAGTTGATCCGCCAGTTGGTCTAGTTGAGACGAATAATTTTGTTGTTGTAGATTTATTTATTGTTGTGTAAATATAGATGTAATTGATACATGCTTTTTTTTTCAATTATTACCGTATTAGCTGAAACTGATAAAGCTTATGCAACCTTCTTCTTCAGGATTTATTACTTACCTAATCCAATGTGACTACTTTGCGCTCGAAGTAGCGTTAGGTACGATATAGCTCTTGACGTACGTCTGGTTCAACTGAGTTAAATAACATTTTCATCACACTTGCTCGTCAATGGCGTTATTACTTGCGAGCGTATAGAGCAGTTATAGCCGTTTTACCTCCCACGGGCTGTTAAGTTTAGTTTTAAAATATAGAACCATCTGATTGGCTTAAGCAAATCTGGTTGCTGTGTGATTGGTTGAATAAAAAAATCTAGTTGGTCAAGTCGCCCCGCCCCGCAAGAATACTGCTCTGTGATTGGTTGAAATATTGAGCTGCGCGCTCCACTAGCACTGATCTGGAAGTGAAGTTGTCAATTTTTGATTGGTGCGGCTGTATGAAACTTTGATTTTTCTGTCCTTTGTAGTTATTTATTTCCTCGCAAATGTGATGAAAAACATTGTGTATAACACGGGCGTAAGAATATTGCAAACTCGAGTCATCAAAAGCCCTCCGCCTTCGGCGTCGGGCTTCTGATAGACTCTCGTTAGCAATATTCCACTTACGCCCCTCGTTAAACAATGTACTATTTACCATGTTGTCGTCTAGGTACTCGTATTACTCGTATTCTGCACTGCTCAAAAACGACGTAGTGTTTCCTTGAACCTCATTTTGTGTGGAGTACAATCCAATGATAGGTAATATGACTAATGTGTCATGCGGGAAGGAGTACATAATCCATTGGTAGTCCATAATTGTGGGTACGTGTTAAAACCAAAATAAACTGCGAATACTTAAGACAGTAATCACAAAAAAAGAAATCGATTTTGCCATTTACGCGAGTATCTTGAAACTGAGAAGCCCTAGCCTGGCCACAAATGGTTTATAATAATTATATTCGTTGTTTCTTTAAAAAAAAGGAGATTATCTTAAGATACTGGTGCTTAAAGTTTAGATTGCATTCGTTTCAAAACTTATGATAGTGAGCCGCGCGGGAGTTTTTGTCCTTCATTCGTGTCATCTTTCTCTATTCGATCATCCAATAAAGTTAGACTGTCTCAAAATGAGGTTCAGGGAAACACTATGCTATTGTAGCAAAAAAATGCCGTAGCACAAGCACGCAACATGGGTAGGTATCATGCACAGGATGGATATAAAGATATAATATTAACAGTAAATGTTGTTGTATTTTTTTATTGTCGAGTAAAAACCAACTTAACTATTACACATATTTTTAATATGGGGGAAAGTGTGGAGCACACGTACTTTTTACTCTGGGCGGTGTATAAAAATAACTGTTAGCCTAAATAAGCCATTTATGTAGCTTTCAAATTGGTGTAGTTTGGTGATGATTTAAATTCACATAGCCGAGCAATCAAAGTCAAAGTCAAAGTCAAAGTGATTTATTCTTCAATTTAGGCATATTACATGCACCTATGAATGTCGATAAACTACCACCGGTTCGGAAAGTAAACCTCTGCCTCGAGAAGAACCGGCGTAATAAACTCGGCGAGGTGTCATTTTTTCAAAACAGTATACAATATATCATAGCAGTATCTTTTCTCAGCAAATTTTAAAATTACATTGCTACAGTAGAAAGCCTATTTATTTTACGACAGGTTTTTAGTGCAGGATTTTATCGCTGCCAAATATCCCTATCCATGATGTAGTCGTTTATCTTATAATATGCTTTTGCAATGAGTGTCCGTTTTACGACAGATTTGAATTTAGAGTCAGTAAGTTCGGTAATGTGTTTTGGAAGTTTATTGTAGAATTTTATACAATTTCCCAAGAACGACTTTTTCGCTTTTACTAGTCTGTAAAAAGTTGTTTTGAGCTTCCCTGCGCTTCTGGTAACCTTGGGCCTATCAGTGTTTGTTGGGTAGTTGTATAAATTCTTCCTAACATACATTATTATTTCAAATACGTATAGCGACGGCAGTGTTAGAATATCTGTTTCCTTGAAAAATTCTCTTAATGACTCACGCGACCCGAGGTTATAAATTGCTCTAACAGCCCTTTTTTGTAAAATAAATACAGTCTCAATATCTGCCGCTGATCCCCATAAAATAAGACCATAAGTAATTATACTGTTAAAGTAAGCGAAGTAAACTAACCGTGCCGTTGCTACATTGGTAAGCTGCCTTATTCTCCTGACTGCAAAAGCAGCGGAACTCAACCTACTTCCTATCGCAGTTATGTGGGAACCCCACTGCAGTTTAGAGTCTAACGTAATACCTAAGAATACAGTTGACTTTACAAATTCTATGGTTTCACCATTAAGTTTAATATTTGAGGCTATGTTTACATTTGAGTTCGCTAGTGTGAATTTTATACATTTCGTTTTTTTCGGATTCAACACTAAGTTATTGGCAGCAAACCAGTCAGATATCATGGACAGGGTGTTATTTGGTTCAATGAGTTCAGTATCTTTCCTATTAACCTTGAACAGTAACGAGGTGTCATCGGCGAACATGACAATGCCTGATCTTCGGCTTACCATATATGGTAGATCATTTACATAAACAAGGAACAGGAATGGACCTAAAATAGATCCTTGAGGTACTCCCATCTCCACCACTGTCTCTGACGAGATGGCCCCATTTATCGCTACCTTTTGATTCCTTTGTGTTAAATATTACTCAATGAGATCTAATGCATGTCCTCTAATGCCATAAAATTTAAGTTTACAAATTAAGGTACTATGATCTACACAATCAAATGCCTTGGAAAGGTCACAGAAGACTCCAATGGCGTCCTGCGACTCTTCCCAAGACTGCAGAATGAATTTAATTAAACAATGATAGTTTTCCTAAAATATGGAAACTGTCCGAAAGCACCCCACATTCGGGGTAACTTCTGCTATCATCGCAGGACATTCATCTACATCTTTCTTTCTAGTCTCCTTTTGTACATCTATTACAATGAAAACTAGAAATAATAACAGTGTTAGCAAACTGATTAGTGATTATTTAAGCACAGGCGGGGTGCATTCGTACAGTACTGTTATACATTTAGGACTGTACGAAAGCACCTCAAACAAAATTATTGGAAAATTTTATCAAAATTAAAATAACTACCTACATAGGATAGCCCAAAGTTGATGATCAGGACATAATCTCGGGTATTTTATTATAGACGGTATCTGTAGTCAAATACTTTTATAGATCAGACTAATATTTCTAGAGATTAACGCATTCTAAGTTTTCCAGAGATTGACGCATTCTAAGTTAGGTTTGAAAATTATTTTGACATAGCAAAAACACACATTTTTCTCAAAAAAGCTAGAAGTCGTACTACTATCTCTCCCCGTGGGTTGCCTATACGTGTAAGCGGGAGTCTTTCATAAAAGTACCTATAGGATGCTAGTAGGTACGTAGGAATTTATCTTACTTGAAAATCATATACTACTATTGATTCTGAAAAAGAAAAAAATGGCTTCATTTTACACATTGGTAGAATACTTTTTTTTTCACCTACAGTAGTATCTACTACCTATCTCAAGATAGGTGGTTGAGTGAATCAAAAGTGGCCGTGAAGAAAATTTTCAGTAACATTGCTAACGGCGCTTGGCTGAATAGACTCTCAGACCAAGAAAAAATTAACTTTTTTCTTGCTCTGAGGATAGACTATACGATGTTTATCTCGGTATTTTCATTCTAGTTTAATCTACTTATGTTGTTCTAAGCTGTCAGTAATATTAACCAAGACTCATATAGAAAATAATATTTTACAGTAGGTACTCAAGCTAACCTAGTTATTAAACAGAAATAAACGTGTGTGCTGATTGCAGACGTTGGTAACAGTAGTGGTGTATGTATTAAATTATATTATGTCTAGCCAGGACGATTAGGTACTTCTAATTGTACTGTCGGAGCATGTTGAATAACGAGTACGCATTGCTCATTATCTGCAACAAACATATCAGTTTTAGGGTCATGAAGAGACATTGTCTTAAAGAACTTGTTTATTTGCATAATTGCGTAAGTATATGATTTTCCTTGTTCAAACATACCTACTTATATTGATACAAATGTCGACGGCATTTAATCAGTCTGCATTTAGATATGTACAACTTGCAATTTCTGAGGGAACCAAAGGTACCTAATTGGTATTTTGGTAGTTTTAAGGTTAGGTAGAGTTAATTGCGCTACTTAGTCTTTTTTGTCGAGACCTAATGATACTAGTAGCAACTATAATTAACTTTTTGTAGTAAAATTAAAAACAAATATTGTAGAAATTTTGAATTTTTGTTACCTACTTTGTAACACGGCAAGACCTTCGCCGTGCGCCCGCTGGCGCACTGGCCGGATAAAGAAAAATATTTTTTTCACGTTCGTGTTTTGTTTCTCCTTGGAGAATTTTGGACTAGCATACGCATCCGCTTTAAAAAGTCTATATTATGTGTAGAGTTAGGATTCTGGTGGCATTTTTAGCACAAGTAGTGCAGTGGAGTCGCCATTGTATTTTTTATTTATTTGAATAATTGAATAACTGAATGATAAAGCCATATATTATGTAGATTTCAAAATATTACATGTCAATAAATTTTACTATTTAACTAAAATGATTATGTATTCAAGACCTTGAACAACTTGCAACTGGACTTGAAGTTTCAAAATCTTGCATGTTATTTTCATCTGATGTTAAATGGTTGTCAAGATTATGAAAAGCATACCTACACTATGGCAATATGTTCCATATTCACTGGCGTTATACGATTTCTCAACTTGTGAAAAATCCATTTGTGTGTCGAGAAAGATCTCTCTACATCCACCGATGTTAACATAGCATTCCTCAGAATTTGAGCATGATTGCCAAAATCAACCATGTCTCTCACTACGTCAAAGTCCGGACTTCTATTTAATACAAGTTCTAACTTATTTCGTACAGTTTCAGTTCCATGCGATGCCAATTTATCAATCATTTATTCATTCATTCATTCAATCAAAAAAAATATAACAAGGACTCCATTGCCACCAAAATTCCTAACTCTAATTATGTGTAATATTTAACATTAACCTTCATAATTCATAGTTCATACATACAAGGGCTGCTGCCCTTTATGCCTGGATAATCTCCAAACCGCTGCTACTGACTGCTGTTCGACAGCTGATCATACTTTCGTCTGCGCCGCTGCCTCGCAGCTACTTGAAGGTGCGGCGGCTATCACCTTGCTGACTACGGACGTCTCTACAATTCAGGCCAGTGACCATTAACTAGTGAATGCTCCGTACTGACTGAACATATTACCCATCCTGTACATATTTCTACTTTCTTTTATTATTATATTTTATTGTATATAAACTATTCGTTTTAATTCCTACCTGCCGGCTAGCCGGGCTACAACTTTGTCTTTTAAAACTGTTAAATATTGTTTTTTTTTCTTTCCGGCCGGGTTCACTAATGTTTCGGCGAAAATTATTTAGCAAATTTTTAACTCCCAAACTATTTATCCCATATTTTTATTTGGGCGAAGTTTTATTTCCCAACTCAACGTTTGGCACTAATATCATTTCCCAACTAATGATTTGATAAATTATTGTTAGGCAAATTATTACCTGGGATTTTTTTAAGATGTCATTTATGTAGGTATTCGTCAAATGTATTGATTGGCATACCATACTTTTAGCAACACATACTTTTAGCACTGATATCATTTCCCAACTAATGATTTGATAAGTTATTGTTACTTAGGCAAATTATTACCTGGGATTTTTCTAAGATGTCAAATGTATTGATTGGCATTATAAAATCTTGTATAGTTCGTTAGAATGGAAGGTTCAAATTGCAGTATGATTGTATTTCATTATGTGGGTAGGCTGATGCATCGTACCTAGGTATAGCTAAATTTTGAGGGTATTACTTTTATTTACATACTTCGTATTCAATATAGCATTTCATTCTCGTGTAATCATTGATAGTTAAAGTAGAATAGGTAGGTAATCCGATGTCCAAAGGTATTTTTGATTCTAGAGAAAAGTGTTTCGTATAAAACACGCTTGCAATTTAAAAGAGCCACGTTGCTACGCCCTTCCTGGGTCCTTTGTATCTTAGAAATAAATACTTAGGTACATAAGGTTGCAAATAAAAGATTACTATTATTTTATTGTCATTGTAAGTATTGTAACTCGCCCGCCCTCCGCCCGGGCTCCCGCCAGAAACTCGCTTCGTCAGCCCTTCGTCTCACAGGCGCACACGACCTACGCTCCGCTCGGGAGGTCGCCGGCTCGCTTCGCTCGCCATCTCCCCCCACTCACTTTGCTTCGGCCTCGTGCGCCTGCTCGACTCAGGACCTCCTTGGCGAGCTCCTGGCTCCGCAGGCTCTTAACACTCTAGGTGTAGGACAGACAAGACCACGTGGAAGTGGAATGCTCTTATTCGGTTTTGTCACTTGTTGACTTACTGGTACAGTTATTTGACCATCTATCAGGGGATTCTCCCTTGTTAGATCTAACTACTTTAGCCCTAAATACTTGTTTTGACATAATGTTTAATTAGACGTTATTCATTTTTTTCTTAAACGGTAAAGTTTTCAGGATTATTGCAAAACAAACCTATTTTTGCATTATAAAAATATTGTCAAATAAGAAAAATGCGAAGTAAAGTTATGCAACTGCAAAATTTGGTTGCGAAGTGAAATTTGGCGACACATATTTCGCCAAAACGACAGTATAGTACCAGGTCATTTGCTTCATAATTATTTGCCACATAAAAGTTCGTTAAAGTGAAATTTGGCATTATAAAAATGTTGCCAAATAAGAAAAGTGCGAAGTAAAGTTATGCCAACGGTTGGTTTGCCAAATGAAACTTCTGCGAAAAGTTGGTTGCGAAGTGAAATTTGGCGAAACATTATTTCGCCGAAAAGGCAGTATACCCACGGCAACTAAGTTTCGCAACCAGTTGTGATGCAGAATTTTTTATTCTTTGTCCGCAACGCAACTAGTTGCCATAGGTACAAGAGTTTTTTTACTTTCTACGCAACTGGTTGCGTACAAAGAATTTCTGAAAAAGATTAATTGCGACAGAAGAATGTTTTTTCTTGATAATATGCAACCATTGGCATTACATTACCTATTCAAAAATAAGCGTTTGGACATTCGAGTTGGCAATGTCATCATTGACAGTTGTATCAATGGGTATTTGCGTTCTATAATACTTACATAAATATTTCGCAACTCTGTTACAAAGCGGCACTAGGGATGTGTGGTGGAAAATGAGTGGCGGGTTTATTGGGTCTCTGAGGCGCACCGTATGACGATCCTACTAGATGCGTGTGTAGTGGATGTGTGAACAAAAATTTAGTAGCCATACTCGACATGGTGAAAGGAAAAATACTGTTGGAACACAATTTTTATTTACCGCCTAGATGCAGAATATGTAAACAACACTTAGAAGAGGGAAACTGGGAATATTTGCGAGAGGCTTCACTAATTTAACCAGGAGTATGTTGAATAAATTATTATTAAATATATTATAATATATAATAAGTTTGCAAAAAACAAAGGTAATGACAAACGAAGAAAGCTCTGACATATATATAGAAAACGAAAAAATTGAAAAAGTAGAAGAGTTTGTTTATCTAGGCAAACAACTTTCATTTAATTAAGCAAACAAATAATTTAGATGAAATAGACCGAAGAGTTAAAAAAACTTGGAATAAGTACTAGGGAATGAAAGAAATCCTGAAAAATCGCATCCCGATGAAACTAAAGAAAAAAGTGCTAGATTCGTGTTTACTTCCTACACGTACATATGGAAGCCAGTCTTGGAAGTACACATATAAAGCTAAACAAAAAATCGTTACATGTCAAAGAGCCATGGAAAGAAATATACTAAACATAAAATTATTCCAAAAAATACGACATGAAAACATACGTCAAAAAACAAAATGCATTGATTGATTGAGTGAGTATGCGTGTATGCGTTAAAATCTAAATGAAAGTGAGCCGGACAAGTGGCGAGAAAGCATGAAGAAAACCGGCCAAGTGCGTGTCGGACCACGCAAAACGAAGGGTTCCGTGCCTATTAAAAAGGTCGTATCGTCACAGAAATTTTACGGCACTTACGTCCTTTTCTTTGAGGAAGGCAGTTTTTCAGCAATATCTCGAAAACCTCTGAACCGATCTTGTTCAAAACAATTTTCGGTGAATGAAATTAATAAGCCCTATGTCCATGAATTTTTCCATATTTTTAAAATACACCGTTCAAAAATTAGAGGGGGGGGGACAGAATTTTAGTGACTTTCGGGGCGATTATCTCCGACCCTATTAACTTAATCAAAAAAAATGCTAAGAAACCTTATATTTATTTTGAAAGGCCTATCGATTGATGTGCCACACGGGGGGTCACAATGAAAAAAAAAATTTGACTTTTAGTTTTATGTATGGAGTGCACCCCTAAAAAATTTTTTTTTTGTCATTTTAATTGCAAATCTATTTAGCGGCCAACAAAATACACCTATCCTCAAAATTCTATTCAAATACACCTTATAGTTTTCGAGTAAAATGCCTGTGACATACGGACAGACGGACAGACGGACAGACGGACAGACGGACAGACGGACAGACGGACAGACGGACATGACGAAACTATAAGGGTTCCGTTTTTGCCATTTTGGCTACGGAACCCTAAAAATGGACAACAATTGTTACGTTATGGACCGGACCAAAAGGAAAGAGACGACTTGGGAGACCAAATACACGGTGGACGGACGACATACTGGCAGCAAACTGCGCAGGATAGGGAAAAATGGCATAAACTGGAGGAGGCCTTTACCAGAGAGGGGTCCAAAACTGTTAATTAATGGAATATTATTTACTTTGTATACTAGTTAAGTTGGTTATGGAATAAATGGGCTTTTTATTTATTTATGTTGAATAATGTGCACATTTTTAGAATTGTTCTGCAGTCTCTGAACTCTGCAGTGCAATCTTTAGCGAACATGGTCCAAAAATAAATGGATTTGACCACCATTCCTTTCAATAAATTGTTATAAAACTTGAACTTTGTACCTTTCATTATGTTATTGGTCCATGACTACGTTATTGAAATAGTTTGAATATAGATTGAACAATTACAAAAGTTGCATACCAAGAATAAAAAATCCTCCACCTTGTGGAGGACCAGTTGTCGGGTTGCGTAACTCACTAGCCATGGCGTAGGTACTAGTTGCGTAGAAAGTAAAAAAAAACTCTTGTATGGCAACTAGTTGCGGACAAAGAATAAAAAATCCTGCATCACAACTGGTAGCGAAACTTAGTTGCCCTTGCGGAAGGGTTATTTTTAATTATTTTATGCCCACTCAGTTATGTCAATTTCATATTTTCTGAGTCTATTTACTCCACTATGTGAGGTTTCATACATTTTATTGTTTGTCTTTAGGTTCCTACTTAATATTATAAAAATGCAAAGTTTGTATGTTTGTGAAATGTAAGATTGTATGTACCTAAGAGGTAATCTCTGGAAATCTTCACCAGTAGGTAGGTATATGGCATAGACCTACGGGATGGATATGTTTGATCCCTCCCGCAGCTCGGCCTCCAGTAGCCGTTCTGGCAGATACAGGGTGGACCATAACTCTTTTTACATTTCAAACTAAAATAAAATGAAAACTAATTATATCAGATGAAAACCGTTTATTAATTATGAAAACACATGAATAGGGATTTTATTTTTTAAAAATTACGTCATCCATATGGGTTCCTTCATTATTTTGGCATTGCCGTAACCTGGAGCGAAAATTTTCAGTGACGGCCTGACAAGTGTTCCGAGAAATGGGGACCAAAAGTCCGTTAACTTTTGAATCGGTAGCTGCGTCGGGGAGCGGTGGCGGGGTAAGGCGGCGGGATTACGAAATGCAAGAGCGGCCAATGGGAATTTAGTGCCATGGCGTCCTTCACCTTCCCGCCACCGCTCCCCGACGCAGCTACCGATTCAAAAGTTAACGGACTTTTGGTCCACATTTCTCGGAACACTTGTCAGGCCGTCACTGAAAATTTTCGCTCCAGGTTACGGCAATGCCAAAATAATGAAGAATCACATATGGATGACGTAATTTAAAAAAAATAAAATGCCTATTCATGTGTTTTCATAATTAATAAACGGTTTTCATCTGATATAATTAGTTTTCATTTTATTTTAGTTTGAAATGTAAAAAGAGTTATGGTCCACCCTGTACTTGTTTATACCTAAATAACTAGGTACTTGAACTTGTTTATTATCTTGTTGACTTGTAATTAATCTTAATTATAAAAGGAAGTTCAGTTACATTGCTTCCTAGAGGGCTTCCGGTATAATAAATAACTATTAATCTTTGCCGAGCAACTATCAATCGCTTGTTGCCACAGAATAAATAATAGTGCCTACTTACGTACTGAAGGCCCTCTATCTGACAAAGCCGATGTTTGTAATCTAGAAAACTCAAAGCATGCCATCACGCATAGCACATAGCACGTGCTTTTTCCTCTAAGTGATAACAGTGACGAGAGATACGGATTATAAAGAAGGTTTCTCCTTAGGAGTATTCTAGAGGACTTTAAAAGTCAAGATAAGCTATTGGGTGGAAGAAGCCCGCAGTGGGATTGTAGGCTAGAACAACGTACCGCAGAGAAAGTCTCAAGCTGTAGATGCAGAAGGCCGGTGAACTTGATGACGACGGGCCGCTGCGTGCGCTAAATGAAGATGATGAGATCCTGGCGCATTAGCTGCGACAGGAAAGTGTAAGCTAGACAAACGTACCGAAAAGAAAGTTTCAAGCTGCAGATGCAGAAGGCCGGTGAACTTGATGGCGATGGGCCGCTGCGAGCGCTGGATGAAGATGATGAGGTCTTGGCGCATTAGCCGCGACATGAAAGCGTAAGCTAGAAAAACGTACAGATGAGACAGTTTCAAGCTGCAGATGCGGAAGGCCGGTAAACTTGATGGCGATGGGCCGCTGCGAGCTCTTGATGAAGATGATGAGGTCTTGGCGCATTAGCCGCGACATGAAAGCGTAAGCTAGAAAAACGTACAGATGAGACAGTTTCAAGCTGCAGATGCGGAAGGCCGGTAAACTTGATGGCGACGGGCCGCTGCGAGCTCTTGATGAATATGATGAAATCCTGGCGCATTAGCCGCGACAGGAAAGCGTTAGCTAGAAAAACGTACAGATGAGAAAGTTTCAAGCTGCAGATGCGGAAGGCCGGTGAACTTGATGGCGACGGGCCGCTGCGAGCGCTGAATGAAGATGATGAGGTCCTGGCGCAGCAGCCGCGACAGAGGTGTCTCGTGCCACCCGCAGTTGAAGCAGCGGTCGCCCACGAAGAATCCCTGCACAGAGAGTTCGCTGAACAGATTTCAAACGTGTAACCTCGTAAGTCCCCGCGAACTTGTACAAGTTTCGAACTCTAATAGAATTAACGAAGGTTCCAAATTGAAAATAACGACAATCAATCTGGGACTTACGAGTTTAAAATAACCATGTTTACCTGGTGAATTATTAGGTGAATAAAACAGTGCCTTTTTGCAGTTACGTTCTACAATCGCTACTTTTGAACGTTTGAAAATGTACAATATGCGACCGAAGTTATTGAGAAGCGATAATAATCGTGTATTTATCGGTTCACTGTCCGTTTAACGAATTATGTTAGGCTTTATGCAAAGTATGCAAACGCATTTCTGTTAATAGCAATTGTTCACAAACGCAATTCTTCGTAACATCAATTCTCCTATATATTTTTCGCACGCAGTCCTCATTTTTTACAAAAACGTTCTTCCTATTCGCTATTCTTCTGTGCATTTCAGCTCATTCCTGAAGCTTTAGTCCTAACTTATATTAAATCTGTACCAAAATGTGATACAGCATTTTCTGCTCAATAAAGATTGTGGTGAATCACTTATGAAAAATTTTGTATGTGCAAAACGTAAATACATTAGGTTTCCTACTTTGTTTCGTAGCAAAGTGCCTATATAGCACGGGATCCACAACTGAAGACAGGCGCCAATGCCCAAAATGCCGAAGAGGTAATCGACCTTCCCCTCTGAGAGTCGCTGGAAAGTTTAACGACGCACATCATAATCATACTCACTTGTATAAGGTCTATGCTGGGATAATATGGGAAAATAATAGTGTCTAGGAATAAAAAGTGTACATTGTACATTACTCTCCCCAGATTTGGGAATTTTGTGTTTTTCCTACTCAGAATCTCAAGCCCAATAAATTTTGATGAAGGGTAAACGCTACGTTTTTCAGGTTCCCACTGTGATGGGCCGCTTATTTTTTTTAATGAAGAAGACGCGGAATATAAAATGAAAATTATAATCAAAACTCTACCTGCCTAAACGAATGCAACAATAAATATGTTGAACGAGCGAGCAAAGCGAACGAAGTTCTCCGTATCAGATTTGACAAAAATGCTCTCGTGGGTACCTATATCCGGAAGTCCGGAAGTCCGGCTGTTCTCTTCTACAGGTCGCAGTTCTCCACCAATTCTCGTGAATTTTTATGAGCAGGTTCGATAAGAACATTTTTTTAGTAGACTTTTCCCGATTCAGTATCTTGGAAAAAATTAAAAGGGAAGCAGACTGGCGTGGTTTACATCTACAGCTCTCCGAGGCACTAGTTTAATAATATAACATATAACTAGACATATACATACTCACCTCTGCAATTTGATATGCCATTAAACATATGACAATGGAACTGAACATCACTTGATACACCAATGTCGGGCCAAACACAGAAGATATGTCGTCCACAGACCTAAATGAAAGAACGGAACATGAGTGGGATTTCGGCCTTTTTTCATTATTCCTAGATATTCAGCTAGGAAGAAATCGAATACGATATTATTTATTACAATACGAAATGCTACAACTTACACCATGCCTATTTTATAAATTAAGGTGGAAATTGCGCTTAATGCAGAAGACCTACTCGAAGACTGACATATGCCAGCGCACGATCCGTCGCATCCTGCCGTTGAGCTCAGCCTGGACAGCCTCGCGCCTTGGGTGCCCGCGCGGTAGCGCTGCCACCGTCGCGTCCAACCCGGAGAACAGTTCGTCCAGCGCCATCATTATGATGTCCATCAAATTGTAGAAGTGCAGCAACAGGTGGAACAATATGTATACGTAAACTGGAAATTTATGTATTCTGCTGAACGTGCACAACGGCGGCACGGCAGTAATGAGTTTCCGTGCGGAGGGTCAAATTGCACCCAAACAAGATACCAGTAGCCACTCAGGCAGTATAACATAACACATTCGCTGCCGAGAATCGTAGCCGATCCCGTGGTTTTCCCCGTATGTAGCGGATACGCGACTACGGCATAGGCGCCCGCTAGTCGGATTCCCGGCACTGAATGTGTTATGTTTTGAGTATATGAGTGGGGAAACTGATTTTACCCCCTGTTTTAATAACCGCTTATACCCCCTATCTATTCATTTATTTTAGATACCAACTCTGTTACCCCCAAAGAATAGGTAGGTACTTAGTACTGATAATTTCTTCTAAGTTTCGGAACCGATCAACTATATAAATAGAAAAAAAGAGATAATCAAATATAAAATCAAATCGATTAGCAATTGTAGTAGGTAGAATCAATGATGTAATATAATGTAATATAAAAAAGAAGTAGATATGTTGTCTATACGAAATTCCGTGTTTAAAAATGGCCACCAAATCTGACAGCTAACGTTTCCATTGACGTCTCGAAACTGAGGCAAACTGTGCCAATTGACTCAATCTTAATGTGCCATTTTTCGAGCGCGTATAACCTATCTACCTCTTTTTTATATTACATCATTGGGTAGAATAATCATAAGTAAGGAAAATAAGAAATTATGACGAAACCTCCTTGAGAAGTTTCTAAAGATCCAAAAGAATATGACTTGTAAGTCTCTAATAGGTAGGTACTTTCTTTTACACTGTAAATAAATTACTTACAGCCAAAGGTTAATACCACCACGGATATCAATACAATTTGGAGACTCATGAAAACCTCGTAGTTCGGTGTCCTGTAAGGGTCGTCTTCAGGGAGCCACATGGGGAATATCAGCGGTCGAACCGTGTGCTCGTCCTGCGTGGCTAACGTGCTCTGATACATCAGGTACAGCAGCGTGTTGCATACGTACAAAGTTGCTACGAAGATTACGAAGACTATCCAAGACCAACACAGGCGCCAAATAAGCAGTTGGCCCGACAAGAATGTCTTTCTAAAAGAAATATACATCTTCATTACTGCTGTTGTAAACTAAAACTTAAACTCAAACTCCTAGCAGAAAGGAATAGTTTTTTATTCAATTGTGTACTGAGAACATCATAAGACCCACCCAATAGGTACTATCTACTCGCTTGCTTCTGGCAACCGGAGCTGCCAATTTCACACACCCAAATTGATTGTAGCAACAGTAGTTTCCAAGCGAAGTATGGATGACCCATGACCATTGACCACATATACCTAGGTCATCGACAATCTTCAATTTTCTAAGATCTAGGAATGCCAAAAAAAACTGCTAATTAATTAGTTCTTACCTGTACTCCGATTTCAATTTACAAATGAAAAGAAAGTCACTGTTCATATTGTATACCAGTTTAAACACTTTCTCCCTGTTCAGCAGCACGCTGGAGTAGACGATCCCCACTGAGCCAAGGATGAAGAAATAGCAGAAGCATTCGGTGGCAAAGCCGTAGTCTTTGATAGAAATCCCATGCCATATGAATAAGACTTCGAAAGCCACGGCGACCAAAGTTATTAGGGTACTGAGTACTGGGAATATGAATCTAAAGAAATCAAAAACATTATCCTACTAATATTATAAATGCGAAAGTTTGGATGTTTGGATGTTTAGATGTTTGGATGTTTGTTACTCAATCACGCTTAAACGGCTCAACCGATTTGGATGAAATTTTTCACGAAGATAGTTTCTAGCCTGGATTAAAATATAGGATAGTTTTTATCCCGGGTCCACGCAGACGAAGTAGCGGGCGGAACCTAGTTAGGAATAAAGTAAGTTTTTTTAGAGCGTTATGTGCTAAACATTTCAGGAGATATACCTACTTACCTTATTTTCGATTCTCTATTATTGAAGAATACTCCATTAACTGCAAGGAATAATTGCATCTGTGGATGGAAATTCTGGAATGTGATTTCTTTATCAAAGTCAAATTCCTCTTTATATAAGAAGGCTTTCGCAGTTTGTATGAAAGATTTCATTTTGCTCTAGTTTCGTTGTATTCAGCTTAAAGAAAGAGACTTAATGACCCTATTTTACAATATCTGAAGAAACTAATGCGCTACTGCGAACAACCTTAATGGGCTAATCAAGTTAATCGTCATGAGCAAATTGGTATAAATAGTTGCAATTTTCCGACGTTTATATAATGTCGTCGTAGGATAGGATAAATCCGTATTTTCGCGATAAAACTAGGGGTTCCGCGAAATTTCGGTTTTTAGCGTAAATACTGCTTTCTATTCTAAGCGATGCGTACATTTTTGGAATCTAAATGAGAGAGAGTTGAAGCACCTCATTTCAGCACATTGTAGCTTCCTTCTAGCCATTTTTACCACTTTTCATGGTCTACTATGAAGCAGATCTTTTGTCTGATACGGTTAGAGTCATTCGGGGTAAAAGCACGCTGTGGGTATAAGATCGCAGTGCCCCATTCTCCGAGAGGGGTGAGGGGGCGGAGGTGCGCCTTAGCACAATCCAGTGTCGCTTGCGCCGCCATTACGGATCCACGCCGGTCGCACACGCCGCGCGAGTGCAAGTCGAGACAGGTCGCGAAATAAATAAACCGCCGATTATTTGTTTAGTATATGAGCTGGGGAAAAGTTTGTGGCCCATGGATCGTTGGAGCTAAAATAGTAAATCTGTAATATGTATCTTGTTTAGTTATTCTAGTATATTTACAGTAGATAAAAAATATGTAATAATAATTAGCACGCGACTTATGACCGATTGTTCATCTTGCATTCGTTTTGGGTAAGAGTACGAGATCAAAAGTACGCACGCGAATTTTTACCCGCGATGCGTACTTTTGCCCCAGATGAATTTGTAAACAAACAAAGTCAACAATCATCGCAATGAACTAAAATGACACAATACTTGATCTCTTTATTTGTATTGGCTTAGCTTAGTTCATATAAATGTTGATTTTACTTTAAATCGGAATTTTATTGATAATACCCTTTCATATAATTTTGAATGCGTAATGTTACCCCGCATGCGTAGTTTTACCCGATGGTTTGCGTAATTTTACCCGCATGTAGGGACAAGAGTACGCGTAGGGACTTTTCTACTTTTAACGCATGTAGGGAAAAAACTATTCAATTTTAAACGTAGACTTGCCCAAATAATGAAAATAGGTTAGATTCTCGAAGTATTTTTTAAACTATCAATTTGGAAATAGCAATTTTTATACGTTTTTAGAACCCGAGAAAATAAAGTGCGTGCTCTTTTCTTCAGTATTTGGAAAGTTTGGGGTTTCCTACAATAACCATGAGCAGGTTGATGGGTACTGATAAACATCTGAATGTCCATTTTTTATTCTTTTTTCTTATATATTTTTTATTGGACGTCACTAAACGGAAACCTAAAATAAGTATTGATTGTATTGATGAGTACCTACCTACCTACCTAGTTGGTGATTGTGCAAGAAAAGTAAAGTCGGAAATATAACGAATAGGTATCAAATAAGTAATTACTAACTAAGTAGGTACCTATGGAATTTGCACTATGCGATGCCATTGGTCTTTAAAGTGCTTTTTCTGCTAATGACATTATAGTGGTTTTCATTTCGCCATGTTTTAAAAGATTTTAATTGTGTTTTCAGCGCTAGGCATAGGCAGTTTGTCTTGTATCCTTTCACATACCTAATGATGTACTCAAATTGAATTCAATTTGAGTAAAGTTCCTTATTTCTTTTGAGTACAGGCGTTAATGTGCCTTAAGTGTAGCATACCTCCCTAATATTTAAAGCCCAGTTTTCGTAAATAGAGGTACTCATTGGTCATAGTCAGTGTTGTATACCAAGTACCAATGAAACTGCACGCAGGTGCAAAACCGCCGGAGATAACGAGTATCCGTGAGGTCTCGCCCTCGGGCCATTTGTTTCAGTTATGAAATCTAATATTTAAATGTACAGTCGAGTTCTCCAATATCTACGCAGACTACCTTTCAAAAATATCTACACATGCATCTTATGTCAGTAACAATAAAGACTGATAATAGATATTTTTGAAAGGTTGTCTTATATATAGATATTGGAGAACTCGACTGTACATGGATACTCCATCTTTATTTGGAATATAATTTTGCATCATCACCATCGTCCACTGCTGGACATAGGCCTCCCCCAAAGAGTGCCAAAATGACCCGTCCTGCGCCACCCGCATCCAGCGGACTCCCCCGACCTTTACCAGGTCATCAGTCCGCCTTGTGCGGGGCGTACCCATATTGCATAGTTTATAAAAAATACATCTCATTGAATCTATATTCACGATTCATCATCATATCAGCCAAAAGACGTCCACTGCTGGACATAGGCCTCCCCCAAAGAGTGCCACAATGACCGGTCCTGCGCCATCCGCATCCAGCAGCATTCACGATTAAATGTTAAATATTATCGGTAAGTACAAGCAGATATATAAACATTATCAAAAGCCGGTGCTTAATAGGACATTTGTCTGGTGAAGAGGTGAGTGAATGATAACTTAAGTTAAGACTTGTAAAAAGCTTGTTGAATGTTACGGGAGTATACGCTGGGCTGGGACGGCAAGGGACAGAGTATCGTGGCAACCAGGAAGCCAACATCCAGCTGAGGATGTTGTTTGCTGATAATACGATGAATCGTTTGTTGGGACATGTTATTTTTCTGGATTTCTTCAGGATCAATTATGTACTTAGGTAACTTGTCACAGACTCAGTAAACGTAATAATCTCGGTAAACGGCTAACTAATGAAATGAGTTATTTATAGTAAACATCAAAATCCGGTACTCTTAAATGAACATTTGTCTGATGAAGTGGCGAGTGAATGATAAGTTAACCTTATTATTGATTCGCGATTATTGAAAAATATTCCATTCAAGGCGAAAAATAATTCAAACTGTGGGTGAAAAAGTTGCAATGTAATATCACAGCGGCCCCAATCGAAGTCGTCCTTATTGATAAATGACTTCACAATTGTTAGTAAAGTCATTGCTACAATCTACAAACGGTAGTGAGTTTCGGTAGAAGATTGAACTAGCAATGCTATGAGCGGATAAATACTTACTACGAATTTCTTTTTCATCGATTTTTACATGGAAAAAATTTAAATTGCCTACAGATGGCATGGGTTATCAAGTTAATCGCGACGATTATCGAAATACCGATCGTGTTATGGTTCCATGCGTATTACTCAAACTATAGATACCTACCGTTTAACGGAGTTGGGTTTTGCGGTAGGTAGTTGCGCGGTGCGAGAGGACCTCAGAACATAAAAAATTTAAATTGCCTACAGATGGCATGGGTTATCAAGTTAATCGCGACGATTATCGAAATACCGATTGGTTCCATGCGTATTACTCAAACTATAGATACCTACCGTTTAACGGAGTTGGGTTTTGCGGTAGGTAGTTGCGCGGTGCGAGAGGACCTCAGAACATAAAAAATTTAAATTGCCTACAGATGGCATGGGTTATCAAGTTAATCGCGACGATTATCGAAATACCGATTGGTTCCATGCGTATTACTCAAACTATAGATACCTACCGTTTAACGGAGTTGGGTTTTGCGGTAGGTAGTTGCGCGGTGCGAGAGGACCTCAGAACATAAAAAATTTAAATTGCCTACAGATGGCATGGGTTATCAAGTTAATCGCGACGATTATCGAAATACCGATTGGTTCCATGCGTATTACTCAAACTATAGATACCTACCGTTTAACGGAGTTGGGTTTTGCGGTAGGTAGTTGCGCGGTGCGAGAGGACCTCAGAACATAAAAAATTTAAATTGCCTACAGATGGCATGGGTTATCAAGTTAATCGCGACGATTATCGAAATACCGATTGGTTCCATGCGTATTACTCAAACTATAGATACCTACCGTTTAACGGAGTTGGGTTTTGCGGTAGGTAGTTGCGCGGTGCGAGAGGACCTCAGAACATAAAAAATTTAAATTGCCTACAGATGGCATGGGTTATCAAGTTAATCGCGACGATTATCGAAATACCGATTGGTTCCATGCGTATTACTCAAACTATAGATACCTACCGTTTAACGGAGTTGGGTTTTGCGGTAGGTAGTTGCGCGGTGCGAGAGGACCTCAGAACATATTTTTATGATCTGAGGAGAGGACATGACACAGACTATTTCAGGAGCTACAGTCCAAACGGCTTATGGATTTTGATATATGAGGTGTCGTTAGATTTCTCATAATCGTGGAAAAGATATTGGCTATATGTATAAAAAGCAGTTAGGTTTTTAAAACCTCTTTTGATTTCACTTGTGTTAGTCGGAGGTTGACGTAAAGGGTAAAAACGGGACCCATTTAGTAATAGAGTCATCTGTCCGTGAACCGTGATAGTTAGACAATTGAAATTTTCACAGATGATGTATTTCGCTATAACAACAAATACTAAACAACAGAATAAAATAAATATTTAAGGAGCTCCCATACAACAAACGAGATATTTTTGCTCGTTTTTATAGATAATGGTACGGAACCCTTCGTGCGCGAGTCTGACTCGCACTTGGCCGGTTATTTTTCATCACACCACATTTTGACCACATGAACTGCGGTATGAAAGTTTTGGTTACTACAGAAAACACCCAAATCGTGACATTTCGGCCAATAATATTTGACGAATTCCGTCGATTCCTCAAGGATCCCAGTATTACTTTTGGTACTTAACCCTTTGAGAGCTAAAGACGGCTATGGACGCGAACGAAAACTCGTGCCACTGAAGCCAACGGACGGGCACATGATAATATTGATAAATATTGTCATTTTGACTTGACAATATTTATCAGTAGTTTCATTTTATTCATATTTTGTCTGGCTATTGTTTTGTTTTGGTCACCGTTTTGTTTTGCACCCTCGCTGTCAAAAGGTTAATTAGTTATGACGTCAACGGAATCTAATCAGGATCTGTGAAGCACCTACTCAGCGAGAAGTTGCATATGTCATCTATGGTCTTCTTCATCAGTTCTACTTCACCAAATTAGTGATTTCCGAGATTAAACAATTGAGTCACTAAATGTAAATAATCTCGCTTACCTATATATTTTAATTTATTTACTGTGTAGAGTGTGTAACTGACGTCGCGTCGCCAAGGTGTAGAAGATAATACAACAACAAATATTAAACTATTCAACGTAAGGTAGTTAAGTTATCTAACAATTCGAAGATATTGTTCCATTCTTTCTAGCGAAGCGAACGAAGTTCTCCGTTTCAGCTTGGTTCAAAATTCTTTCAAATTTCCGGATGTCCCGCTGTCCTGTTGTCTTCTACAGGTCGCATTTCTCAACCGATTCTCGTGAAATTTTGTGAGTAGGCGCGATAATTAAAT
This sequence comes from Epinotia nisella, assembly GCA_932294315.1. Taxonomy (NCBI): domain Eukaryota; kingdom Metazoa; phylum Arthropoda; class Insecta; order Lepidoptera; family Tortricidae; genus Epinotia; species Epinotia nisella. The sequence goes on from OW028680.1 coordinate 15,672,915, forward strand.
ATTTTGTCGATTCAGTTTTTCGATTTTATTCACGAATTAAACATACTCTATTTTTTCATTTTTTTTTTTTTTCATCTTGAGTACCGTAAATCAGGGTACTTTAGGGAAAAATGGGGCTACTTTGATCATTTAGAATGTTGTATAAAAGTAGAACTATTTGAAGTTAAGAAGATTTAATCGAATTTACAGCAAGATAGAATACTTACTAATTATATTCACTGCTACAGTTCACTCACAAGTAAAAACAATGATTTCGGAGAAAAACCAATTTGATCAAAGTCGCCCCCCAAATCAAAGTACCCCATTCCACCGTAGCGGCTTTCCTTTTCAAGTACTGTACTGTCACGAACTTTAATTTGTTCCCACTTAAGGTTGAGAATCCTGTCAAATTGTATAGGAATACAAAGAATATTTTTGCGAAAAAAATCCTAAAATATTAATAAAGGGTCCTAAATAAAAATAAAAAACCTTACTAAGTCGTGTGAGGCATAGTACCAACAGCATTCTAAAGGAAATTGCTGAAAGGTTTGATTTTCCGATATTAAAACATTGCTCCGGCCAAATTAAAAGCATAGTGAAATTTTTAATATAGTTGCCTATGTGTATTGTGAAATTTATGTGATACCTATTCCACTTGCTTCTGTATAAATACAAACACTAGTTTAAGTAATTTGTTATTTTTACTAACACTCTATGGATACTTTGTATCTCCGAAATAAAGAAATTGAATAGAAAAATTAAAAAACACGACCGTAGTTACGGTCGGATCAATATTTTTTTATATATCCGTATTTTTTTAATTACGCAAGTAAAGCCGAGGGTCATAATGTTATGTTAGTTCTTAATCATACGTCCATTAATATAGTTTACAATGTGTCGATATGATAAATGTGACCAATGTGGGGCGGGAATGAAAGTGGGCAGTCGCAACCAGCTCCGTGCGCGTGCGCACCCTCCACCATGATCGCCGAAGCCGTAGCCGTTGTGTTGTGCCCACTTGTACTTTTGTACATGTACAACAGCGCTTTTAAGAAACCTGACAAGTTTCCACCTGGTAAGCTGCACAATTTAATCAAAAATCACTTTTGATTGTATAAGAACAGAGTTGAAAATTGAGTCTACTTTTTACAGTAATATTGTTCACGTCACTATGATAAGCAATTGACGTGACCTATTTGCTGAATATTTCGACGAACAAAATACCGAAGTAGGATGTTTGATTCACCCAGCGGTAGCAAAATAGAAATTCGTACAGCGGTGCGGCTACAACCCTGACATTCTGGAGCGGCCTGCGGTGGCGATCAATACTATATTTGACAATAGCCATCAAAATTACTATTGGGCGCCACCGCAGGCCGGGCCAATCTGTGAGAGACCTACACAGGGATTTTACCATAGATTAAACGTCATTGCGCGCTAAAATGACATTGCAATAGGCCTGCAATGGCATAATAATAGTTAAGACATGTGTTTTCCATATTAGGATAAGGTTGACGAACTCGTTGTGATGTTTAAAGTTCTAAGCATAGTTTTAAACAAGGACTGATTAGGTAGGTAACTGTGAGGTAGTAGGTAAGTACAACCATGGAAATTGTAATTGCACCAATTTTGACTTCACGCGATGATAAAAGCAGGATATTGTATAAATAAATAAATGGCAATATTTGGCATGAATAAATGGCAATTGATGGCAACACGCAACCGTTCTTATCTTACATTATCACTGCAGACCTCATTTGTAAACATAAAACGAGATAACTACTTATTTAATTTATTGTTTTATGTCATGAGTCATGACACACAATTCAAAACAATATGGCTTATCAAATCATAAGGAGATGGGTAACAATAAACCTAATGAAGTCCAGTGCCACCACTCTCTGATCAGTATTGCCCAGGCCATTTTTTGATGACTTTTTTTTCCAATTTACCACATGAACTGCTTTCCGAGAGCAAATGCGTTGATTATTACAGAAAAAATCAAAGTCGCTATACTTATGTGGGCTGGTAGTTTTTGAGGAGTTCCGTCGATTCCTCAAGGATCTCAGAATTGACACTTCATTAGTTGCTACTTCAATGGAATCATGGCAGAACACATGGTACATGACTTTACAATTAATAAATGAATGAATGAATCTGTGACGTACTTTACATCCTTGAGGAGTTCCATAAGTCATCTGTGGTATCTTAAGGAACGCATAATATTATATTTAATGATGTAAATAATAAGAAGAACAACGTAAAATGATCACTTATAAGTTTTCAAAATTTTATTTTTTTTATTTCCGAGATAGGGACAACCACCAATTTTAGCTATATTATGTATAAACTAATATTCTATAACATATATTTTTTTCAAAAACATTCACTTGGATCAACCGGGTAAAACACCACTAATTCCTATCTCGGAAAAAAAAAATGAAAACTTAGAAGTTTACTACTTATAAGGATATAAGGAAATCCATTTTTTTTAAATAATATATCTTTATTACATAGGTACATAATGTGTATAAGTTTCAAAAAAATAGTAGAGTAGTATAGATAAAAGAAAATGAAAACCAATTTTAATTTTTTTTTAATTTTCTCAAAAAACTGCAGCATTAAGGATGTTTTTAGGGTTCCGTAGCCAAAATGGCAAAAACGGAACCCTTATAGTTTCGTCATGTCCGTCTGTCCGTCTGTCCGTCTGTCCGTCTGTCCGTCTGTCCGTATGTCACAGGCATTTTACTCGAAAACTATAAGGTGTATTTGAATAAAATTTTGAGGATAGGTGTATTTTGTTAGCCGCTACATAGTTTTGTAATTAAAATGACAAAAAAAAAAATTTTTAGGGGTGCACTCCATACATAAAACTAAAAGTCAAAAAATTTTTTTTCATTGTGACCCCCCGTGTGGCACATCAATCGATAGGCCTTTCAAAATAAATATAAGGTTTCTTAGCATTTTTTTTGATTAAGTGAATAGGGTCGGAGATAATCGCCCCGAAAGTCAATAAAATTCTGTCCCCCCCCCTCTAATTTTTGAACGGTGTATTTTAAAAATATGGAAAAATTCATGGACATAGGGCTTATTAATTTCATTCACCGAAAATTGTTTTGAACAAGATCGGTTCAGAGGTTTTCGAGATATTCCTGAAAAACTGCCTTCCTCAAAGAAAAGGATGTAAGTGCCGTAAAATTTCTGTGACGATACGACCTTTTTAATAGGCACGGAACCCTTCGTTTTGCGTGGTCCGACACGCACTTGGCCGGTTTTTTTCCTAAATGACTTCAAATCTGTTTTTGCTAAAATTGTAAAAAAATATTATCTGAGATGCTTACAACAACCCCTTTCATTTGATATGTCGTCACACAATACAGTTTGCGAAACTTTTTTTTTTAATTTTCCAGTTTACTCCCCAAAAGTGGCCGCCTTGTTCAGAATTCATTAATTTACTTTACGCGTCCATCTTTGGGTCACCAATTTACATATGTGTACCAAATTTCAACAAAATCGGTCCAGTAGTTTCGAAGCAAATCGGCTGTGACAGACGGACAGACAGACGCACGAATGGGTCCTATAAGGGTCAGTTTTTTTTCCTTTTGAGGTACGGCACCCTAAAAACGGGTTTAACATTATTATTATTATATAGCTTTTATTCCATTTCTTTACAAATTTTGTTATCTAGTTTTCTAGTGGTGGTTTAACATACATATATTATATATTTTTTCAACAGACCTTTCACATCACTTAGATACCGGTAGATCTTAGATACCGGTAGATCTTAGATATCATTAGATTTATTTATTTTTACATGTTAGATAATTAATAATATTATTTTTACGATATTTTTTTAAAGCGTCATAAAAGGCTGATGAAGTTGGCCAAAAAAATTAGGTGTTTTTGGTTGGACTAAATTAATTTTATGATAACTTTTGATTAGACGGTTCAAAAAAATACTACCGGCGCCTAATTCAACATTTATACAAACGGGAATAACTGGAGGATAAATTTCAAAATAAATATTAAAATTTTAGACGTTTCAAAATTGAAAATCAGTTGTGGACGCGCCAAAGAGCTTAGTTTTTTCAACTTTGACAATTTATTTAAATAATATATGTTCCGTGTGAAAATCTGTCATTCTTATTAACGGGAATGTTTTTTCTTAGAATGGTCTCCTCCCAAAAAAAACTTGACCCTTGTAGTTAAATATTTTCGAAGTGTTAACTTCCACTGTCTTTTCTAATGGGTGGACAAGTGCAAAATATGAAATATGATATTCAAGATTCCGTCAACCAACAATAATACCTATACCTAGACCCTAGCGGGTGCTGACTCAGTGAGCGTTCCCTGATACGAACAGGGACAGCATCTGCTCTTTCGTTCGTGCTCTTTGACGTCTACTTTACACGCTTGACAAATTATGCTTCAAGTAGGTATGTATGTGGTACCTGTATAAAGAAGTTAAGTCTAGAATAAAAAAATGCGTTTTTTTTAAAGAAACATGTCTGTCACAGGTCCGCCAAGTCTCCCACTATACGGGGCCTACTTCTTACTCCACGCGTTGTCGCCCAACGACTTAGCGGGCGCCTTCATCAAGCTGGGCCGACGGTACAAGACGCGGCTGGTGGGCTGCTACCTTGGCTGCTTCCCCACGGTCGTGGCTAACGACCCCGCCCTGGTTAAAGAGGTGCTCAACAGAGAGGAGTTTGATGGACGGCTGGACATCATTCTCGGGAGGCTGCGGTCTTTCTGGAAAAGACTGGGTTTGTATACCGATCTTAATCGGTAAAGTATCATAAAGCAACTATAACAGGCGACAAGGTCCCGCAGGGGGAGTACGGGCGACGTAGAAGGTGAGTTGCCGTTATCCGCATCCTTGCGTGGCGTACATAGAAATGTGTGTAAAATCATTGGTTAGGTGGGTCTCAACGACCCCGCTCTCGTCAAAGAGGTGCTGAGCAGAGAGGAGCCCCATCCCTCGGACCCCCGTGATCTTTACGAGGTCAGCAGTCGCCACTCGAGAACCTATCCGCCCCAACTGTTGGTTGTACGTGCAATAACCGGTTGACCTTAAGATAAGTTTTATTTGTAGGTATATTCTTCACTGATGGCTACTTCTGGCACACGCAGCGGCGTTTCTCGCTGCGCTACATGCGCGACTTCGGTTTCGGCCGGCGCAGCAACAAGCTCGAGGATGTTCTCGCCCACGAGATCAAGGAGATGATAGACATGAGGATCAATGGACCGCAGAATGATGATGAGAAGGTATCATGGGAATACTACTAGTTTTGTGGATATCGATTATAATTAATATAAATATTAATATAATTAGTATAATTAATCATTTGATATGGAACAGTAATAACTTTTGGGTGAGGAAAAACATCGTGAGGAAACTGGTTTAATCTGAACATTGAACAAGGTCTAGTTTTCCCTCTGGGTTGGAAGGTCAGATATCCTACGCCAAGTGCCAAAGGTACAATTTGTGTAAATATTTAATACACTTCAAAGGAAAATATAATAATAAGAAAATTCTTATTTTATTAACATTTTTTATTTCTGATAGTAAATAGTCTGATAGATATCAGTATCACTCTAGTTAGACCTACACTCAAGAGCAAAAGTTTCGGGTACACTTTGTATAGAATTTCAGTACAAACTGTACCCGAAACTTTTGCTCTTGAGTGTAGTTGAAAGTGATGCATTCGATCGTAGGACCAAAAATTTACTATCTCATGGTCCCCAATCCTTATGACATGATTTTTTCAATCACGCTATTAGTTGTTTTTTTTGTTATTAGTGCAAAGAAGAAAGTCTAAATATAATAATCAATTTATTTTTATTTGATTTTATACCATATCTTCTTTTTTGGCGCGTTTGAGAATATTACCATCCGAAGAATTGGTATAAACTGTAACATCATAACTAGCAAACACTGGCGCGAAACAGTTGTTGTTGACAGTTTTAGGTTATGTTTTACCGGCTAAACGTGAAGTGACAATATTCATTTATCTTTGTGTTCCAAAAAATGTAAGTACCTATATCTTGTTATTTATTAAAAATTATTGACTGCTAGAATACACTGTTAACTTGTTGCACCCGCGATGCAAAATATATAAAAGTTTACTTTTTTCACAGAAATAAAGAGTTAACGTTCTGTAACTTTGCAAAGGTAAGAAGAAACCTAACTTAAATTATTATTTTTTAAGAGTGTAATGACTGTTAGGTTAAAATAAACGATAACTTAAATTGGTTGCACCCGCGATCTCGATGTAAGATCGAGGGTGCAACTTTTTTTCACGTAACCTTTTTGTGTGATTAATTATACATTTCGTTCTTTTGATATACCTTGACTTTGACTAATAATATATGCTGAAGACGATTTGATGATATATATTTAATATCTGTGTCTATATTATATTCTGTTTTTTTACAGAAATATCGGTTAAAATGACAAGAGAGCAACATAAGGAGACTGCTTCGCAGAAATAGACGTGCAATTTGATGATATTATCGCGAAGTTGGAAGCGCCAAAGAAAAAGAATGATGGAAATAATATGTTCATAGAATTTTCGGCAATTATTGACGTATTCCAAAAGAAATAATTAATATAAGCGACAACAAAAGTATAATTGTTAGTAATAAATATGGTTTGATCTCTTATTTTGTTCATATATAAGTAAAATTGATGTTTATGTTCACTTAAATTAGACTGGGTGCACCCGCGATTAATTTGGTGTTGCACCCGCGATTATTAATAAAATTAATAATTTATTGTTTATTTTTGTTTTGTTTAGAGTTTTTATTTTATGTTCTTTGTTACTTTAATACATATCAAAATATTAAGGCATAACATATTAAATGTATTAGAATTAACAGATTTATGGGTTTTTTGTTTGTGATCTGGAAAGGTTGGGCCAAATTTGTTGCACCCGCGATGGCAATTTGAACCTTTCTGCTGGCTTAGAAAATATCATATTAAAATTTTTGTTAATTAATACAAAGAAAACATATTAAAATGTAGTCTTTTAAAGACTAATTTAATTAATTTTTTTTTACTGAATTAGGTTAAACTAAAACAGGCGTCTAAATTGCACCCGCGATAATGGAATATGGAAAAAAGGTCTGTGAAATATCATGAAAAAAAAATGTTTTGCGTATTTAATTTGTAGATTTATAAATAGTGAAGGGGCAAAAACTTTCTATTTATAGTTTTTGAGCAAAAAAATATTTTGTAAAAATTTTCCCAGAATACGGGTGTAGACTCAAAATTTATTATTATTTCAAAAGAAAGAAGGCAAAAATCCCATTCGAATATCTCAAAAAAATACGAAGCTACAACCGTTTTAATGTTGCTTGTTACAGGGAGAAAACGCTCAGGGATCGTGACGTCACGACCATCGAGCGTCATAGTAAATGACAATTGTTTCATATGAAGGTGCTTTTTGCGGAAAAAGGACAAAATATACCCCCTCTTAAAACTTTGGACACTATAACTTAGCGATTATTTAACCTTTTGCGTTGATTTTTGCTCCATTTGACTACATTTTTAATCCTTTTTCGAGAAAATACAACATTATTGATTATTGTATTTAGTGTCTACACCCCTATTGCGTTGCATTGTAAAATGTATACGGGAAAAAATAAAAGTGTAAAAATCGTTTATTTTAATAACTTCTTCATAGAAACTTACCAAAAAAAAAACAAAGTCAAAATGTTTATTCTGCAAATAGGCCACAAGGGCACTTTTACAAGTCAATAATTATATTCTGTAAAAAACTAGCCAAGTCTCGATGGAGCTGCTTGTTTATCTCTAAAAAGTAATGAAATCTAGACAAAGTCGTGCCAAGTCTAAGGTTCCTTACTGCGATTTCTTTATTATTATAGTTAATGTTGTGTGACTTGGCCGTTGAAGGGTACACAAGCAAGTATCAATGTGCCCCTTTCAATGTTTGTGAAAGAAATGTTTATAACAAAAAATAATTGAAAATATGCCATTATATTTATAATTAATAGCTTTTCTAATCAATAGCTAAAACATTTTACTAACTCCTTATATTGATTTTCATATATTTGTATTTTTTTCAAAAACTATCCCATTCTTTATCTAATGATATTTTCCCCCGAACCTCTAAAAAATCTTGTACATGCCATGCGTGAGGTTTTGATTGGTCGTCGGTGAAACTCTGGCAGCCTATTGGTAGGCACCTCTTTGTGTGACTGAATGAACTTTAAACTATGTTTCGTTCAATTTTATTTCCATTGAATTTATGTGCCCTTTGTATCAATAGTGCCACTTTCCCCTTCCCTATACATCGGACGTATTATGTCCCACTGGGGCACAGGCCTCCTCTCATGGATGAGAGGAGAGGGAACGGGTAGTAGTCCACTCCCCATGCTGGCCCGGTGTGCGGATTGAGGACCTCACGTACTCACGTACACCTTTGAATTTCTTCGCAGATGCTAATTAAATTTATGAATCTGCTCGCGACTAAGAATGTAGCAACACATTCAAAACGTGAAGTGAACTCAAAGAGGCAATAACATAGTTAACAAGTGTACCTATTAATTATACGCGATTTATACGCGAAGTCCCGTTTAGTATAGGTAATTGATACGAAAGTATATTTAGTGAGGTTTCGAGTCATAACGTTGTTATCAATAAAAAACAATACTTAATAAAGCTGATAAGAGACCAAAACGTGAGTTTTTCTTTTGACTTTGACTTTTGACTCTTCGATCACGTGCACAATATCTCGATAACCAATAGTTTAACGTAGATATCGGTAGAAAGTAGCTAAGTGCCTAAATTTTGAGACTACAATCGTATTAGATAGTCGTACCTATTTCATTTTCGAGCGCTTGAAATAACGCCTGGAAGAAACTTCGTCCATCATAAAATCTATGGCAAATTTTAATATCTAAGTACCTATTTACTTTGAATGTCCTGATATACTTATAGAGATTTTTTAAAACATACATTTATTACAATCGTGAAACTAAGTGTGCTATTAATTTCTGTAACTAATTAAATGTAGGTAGGTGTATTAGGTACTACGGAGGAATCTGCCGAAAGGTCGTATTTCTCAACCGATTCTCGTGATCGTGAGTGAGCAGGTTCGTTAATTATGTCCATAGATTTTTTACGTCAAGTCACTTTTACGAAATTAAAAAAAATACTGAAAAAAAAACCGGCTTGAGAGTTCTACAGCTCAAAGAGCCAACTAGTATGTATATAGATGACTATATAGCCTGCTACAAAATTTACAAATACAGCAGACAGAACCGCGAGATAAAAGATAGCCTATGTTAATTCCGCAGGTCCAATCTATATGTCGCAGGCATATTGTATAATCTGCCTTTTTACATATTACAGCTAGCTGTTATATAAATCGGCGGATCATACTATTCCACAGCGACATATACCTATACTAGTGAAATAATTTTTTGAAATGGGGTGTGCAGTTCGGTCTTTCTTTAATTTTGTGACTGCGGTTGTGTCTCATTAACGTGTCGCTTAGCGAACATTTTATATGGAGTCGCGCCAATTGGGAATGGATGAAAATTTTAGAAATACCTTATTATTTTTTTGGTGATAGGAATAACCTTCCTTAGCACCTGAAAAAAGTTTCAGATTTTTCAGCTGCGTCAATTTTTTTTGAAAAATATAAACAGTTTGCTCAATTACGTTTTGGGTCAGTTACGGCACCTTCCTCGATCGGTATCATATTACAAAAAAATATCTATCTATCTATCTATCTATCTATCTATATCTATACATATAATAAAGCTGAAGAGGGTCGAAAGTCTGTACATGGAAGATAAACGAAAAAAAGTTGACTGAGGATACTTAGAATTGATAACAGAACACGTTCCAACAGTTTTTAGAATTTTTGTCTGTTTATCTGTTTGTCTGTTTATTTGACAGAGCATCACGTGAAAACGGCTAAATGGATTTTAATCCAAACTTTACTAATCTGTCGAGAGAATCCCCAGCCAGGTTTAAAGCTATAAAAATCTTAAAGATTAGGGTTCAAAGGGGGTAGAAAATGGGGTTGAACTTTGTATGTGAACTAATTGAATGCGCGAGCTACAGACTTGAAAATTGGTAACCATAAACTTGACTGGAAAGTAAAAACGACCCCATTCAAACTTTTAGCAATGTATAGATAAAACATGAAAAATATGGGATGAAAATAGGTTCTGAGGCGACTAGAAACTATATAATGTTGCAAGAGCGGGGTTATAACAATATCATTACCATGGTAACATGTCGTCAAGATATTCGAAAATTCATCGTGTTCTTAGAACTGATAGTTAGTCCAGTGGTTTGACCCATAGCTTACGGAGTCGGTGTCCCTGAGTTCAAACCCAGCGATTGGAATGCACTTTTTGTAGTTTTAATTTTTTTGTGATAAATTTTCAAAAACGCAGAGAAGCTTAGTGAATAGAGGATTTTGATGCAACTTTTACTTAATCGGTCCAGAAAATCCCCGGCCAGGTCATAGGCTGTAAAAATGATAAATATTAGTTCAAAGGGGGTAAAAAATGGGGCTATACTTTGTATGGGAACTCCTCAAATCCATGAGCTAAAGACTTGAAAATTGATGAGCATACACTTGACTGGAAAGTAAAAAGAACTCCATTCAAACATTATAAAAAATATAGATAAAACGTGAAAAAACACGGGATGAAAAAGAGTGCTAGATGGCTAAAGACTATATATAATAACCAAAAATGGTTGATATCTCAACCGATAGTAGCTGTTAGACATAAGAGACCTAATTATTTTGGAAACTCAGTCGCTGACAACGGCGCTGTTGGTTTTGATATTGCAATCCAGCAACCTTGATCTCCGTCTTCCTATATAATTGCTATGAATTCAGAGGTCATCTAAAGATGTATGATAGATTGAGTTTAATACTTACGTCGAATTAGCATAGTTCACCAACGTCAAGAGATGTGGGTATAAAATTTGGACACAACGGCATTCCGCGGAGAATTAAGTAGGTACCAATTTTTTTTATGTATAAAACTTCAGCGTGCGTGACATTCAGAAATATTGTTATGAATACTCGGGTATAGTGAGCGTCCGCATGAGAGCGCTCTCTGAAGCGATGTATTGGGCCTTTCATTCATACGAAAAGCTTGGCCTTCGGGCTCGCTTGCCTCGCCACTCACCTTCGGGACTTTCGAACTCAGATTTCGCTTTAAAGACACTTGGAGATTGTGTGCATCAGTCCTCGGGCTCGCATAGGAAGCGCTCTCTAAAACGGTTCTTTGGGCCTATCATTCCAACAAAAAGCTCGGCCTTTGGTCTCGCTTGCCTTGCCGCTCTACTTCTGACTTCTCTCGCTCGGGACTTTGGTCTCCGGTTTCGCTTGCACAAGACACCTGGGGTTAGTTAGTGTGCGTGAAGGCTCGCCCTCGGGCCTTCGGCCCTCGGGCTCGCATTGAGAGCGCTCTCTGAAGGGTTGGTTTGGGCCATTCATTCCTACGAAAAGCTCGCTCTCGGGCCTTTGGCCCTCGGGCTCGCATAGAGAGCGCTCTCTGAAGGGTTGGTTTGGGCCTTTCATTCATACGAAAAGCTCGGCGTTCGGGCTTGCTTGCCTCACCCCTCACCTTTGGGACTTAGAACTGATAGTTAGTCCAGTGGTTTGACCCATAGCTTACGGAGTCGGTGTCCCCGAGTTCAAACCCAGCTATTGGAATGCACTTTTTGTAGTTTTAATTTTTTTGTGATACATTTTCAAAAACGCAGAGAAGCTTAGTGAATAGAGGATTTTGATGCAACTTTTACTTAATCGGTCGAGAAAATCCCCGGCCAGGTCATAGGCTGTAAAAATGATAAACATTAGTTCAAAGGGGGTAAAAAATGGGGCTATACTTTGTATGGAAACTCCTCAAATCCATGAGCTAAAGACTTGAAAATTGATGAGCATACACTTGACTGGAAAGTAAAAAGAACTCCATTCAAACATTATAAAAAATATAGATAAAACGTGAAAAAACACGGGATGAAAAAGAGTGCTAGATGGCTAAAGACTATATATAATAACCAAAAATGGTTGATATCTCAACCGATAGTAGCTGTTAGACATAAGAGACCTAATTATTTTGGAAACTCAGTCGCTGACAACGGCGCTGTTGGTTTTGATATTGCAATCCAGCAACCTTGATCTCCGTCTTCCTATATAATTGCTATGAATTCAGAGGTCATCTAAAGATGTATGATAGATTGAGTTTAATACTTACGTCGAATTAGCATAGTTCACCAACGTCAAGAGATGTGGGTATAAAATTTGGACACAACGGCATTCCGCGGAGAATTAAGTAGGTACCAATTTTTTTTATGTATAAAACTTCAGCGTGCGTGACATTCAGAAATATTGTTATGAATACTCGGGTATAGTGAGCGTCCGCATGAGAGCGCTCTCTGAAGCGATGTATTGGGCCTTTCATTCATACGAAAAGCTTGGCCTTCGGGCTCGCTTGCCTCGCCACTCACCTTCGGGACTTTCGAACTCAGATTTCGCTTTAAAGACACTTGGAGATTGTGTGCATCAGTCCTCGGGCTCGCATAGGAAGCGCTCTCTAAAACGGTTCTTTGGGCCTATCATTCCAACAAAAAGCTCGGCCTTTGGTCTCGCTTGCCTTGCCGCTCTACTTCTGACTTCTCTCGCTCGGGACTTTGGTCTCCGGTTTCGCTTGCACAAGACACCTGGGGTTAGTTAGTGTGCGTGAAGGCTCGCCCTCGGGCCTTCGGCCCTCGGGCTCGCATTGAGAGCGCTCTCTGAAGGGTTGGTTTGGGCCATTCATTCCTACGAAAAGCTCGCTCTCGGGCCTTTGGCCCTCGGGCTCGCATAGAGAGCGCTCTCTGAAGGGTTGGTTTGGGCCTTTCATTCATACGAAAAGCTCGGCGTTCGGGCTTGCTTGCCTCACCCCTCACCTTTGGGACTTAGAACTGATAGTTAGTCCAGTGGTTTGACCCATAGCTTACGGAGTCGGTGTCCCCGAGTTCAAACCCAGCTATTGGAATGCACTTTTTGTAGTTTTAATTTTTTTGTGATACATTTTCAAAAACGCAGAGAAGCTTAGTGAATAGAGGATTTTGATGCAACTTTTACTTAATCGGTCGAGAAAATCCCCGGCCAGGTCATAGGCTGTAAAAATGATAAACATTAGTTCAAAGGGGGTAAAAAATGGGGCTATACTTTGTATGGAAACTCCTCAAATCCATGAGCTAAAGACTTGAAAATTGATGAGCATACACTTGACTGGAAAGTAAAAAGAACTCCATTCAAACATTATAAAAAATATAGATAAAACGTGAAAAAACACGGGATGAAAAAGAGTGCTAGATGGCTAAAGACTATATATAATAACCAAAAATGGTTGATATCTCAACCGATAGTAGCTGTTAGACATAAGAGACCTAATTATTTTGGAAACTCAGTCGCTGACAACGGCGCTGTTGGTTTTGATATTGCAATCCAGCAACCTTGATCTCCGTCTTCCTATATAATTGCTATGAATTCAGAGGTCATCTAAAGATGTATGATAGATTGAGTTTAATACTTACGTCGAATTAGCATAGTTCACCAACGTCAAGAGATGTGGGTATAAAATTTGGACACAACGGCATTCCGCGGAGAATTAAGTAGGTACCAATTTTTTTTATGTATAAAACTTCAGCGTGCGTGACATTCAGAAATATTGTTATGAATACTCGGGTATAGTGAGCGTCCGCATGAGAGCGCTCTCTGAAGCGATGTATTGGGCCTTTCATTCATACGAAAAGCTTGGCCTTCGGGCTCGCTTGCCTCGCCACTCACCTTCGGGACTTTCGAACTCAGATTTCGCTTTCAAGACACTTGGAGATAGTGTGCGTCAGTCCTCGGGCTCGCATAGGAAGTGCTCTCTAAAACGGTTCTTTGGGCCTATCATTCCAACAAAAAGCTCGACCTTTGGTCTCACTTGCCTTGCCGCTCTACTTCTGACTTCTCTCGCACGGGACTTTGGTCTCCGGTTTCGCTTGCAAGACATCTGGGGTTAGTTAGTGTGCGTGAAGGCTCGCCCTCGGGCCTTCGGCCCTCGGGCTCGCATTGAGAGCGCTCCCTGAAGGGTTGGTTTGGGCCTTTCATTCCTACGAAAAGCTCGCTCTCGGGCCTTTGGCCCTCGGGCTCGCATAGAGAGCGCTCTCTGAAGGGTTGGTTTGGGCCTTTCATTCATACAAAAAGCTCGGCCTTCGGGCTTGCTTGCCTCACCCCTCACCTTTGGGACTTAAGGCTCATGTTTCGCTTGCAAGATACCTGTGGATAGTAAGTATCCATGGAGTCTCGCCCTCGGGCCTTCGATGCTCTGGCTCGCATATGGAGCGCTATCTATAAGGGTACGTTGGGCTTTTCATTCCTACGAAAAGCTCAGCCTTTGGCCTCGCTTGCCTCCCCTTTACCTTCGGGACTTTGGCTCTCAGGGGTAGTTTGACAAGACACCCGGAGATATAGAGTATCTTTGGGGTCTCGCCCTCGGGCCATTTGTTTCAATTATGAAATCTTATATTTAAATTCCGGTTTTGATAATTTTTCTTATACTATAAGTACTTAGGTACTTCGTTTGCAATAAAGATTAAGTAAATCAATATAATTAAATATTATTGACGACAAAGTTTATGAGGATTTGAACTGTTACACGCATAATTTGATGAAAAATGAAATCGTATTAATCTAATTTATCAGTGTAGTAGGTATCGTATGGTGAAACATAAGAATATCATGTCATCCATAATTTATACGCGTCCGAAGTCGCGGGCAGAAGCTAGTATTAAATATGTGTGGTAAACTGACACTGGCAATTATATTGACACTTGCAGCAGCTATATTGGTCATTACCAGTGTCAGTTTACCACAGATATTTAAGATAGTTTTTTGTAATATGAGACAGATCAAGGAAAGTGTCTATTTACCGTTCTTGACCCAAAACGTAAATGAAGAAACTGTTCATATTTTTCAAAAATAATTGTCGCAGCTGAAAAATCTGAAACTTTTGTCTGGTGCTAAGGAAGGTTATTCCTATAACCAAAAAAATAATCAAGCATTTCTAAAATTTTCATCCATTCCCTATTAGATGCAGGCACAAATCTGGAGAATGATGAGTTCGTTCCGGTCCCCAATGTTCAATCATAACTACTACTCCCTCAAAAACTTTACCTGTTTACAATATTGGTACTTATAAGGTATGTACTGGCGCCAAGCAAGGCCTATCTTAATTTTTAAGTCTTGTAAACAATTACAGTATGTTTAAGAAATAAAAGCCATTAATAGGACTTCTAATGATTTCTTTAACCAACAAAATGTTCAAAAATATCCCAATGTTATTTTACAAAAAACATGCTGGTGGGCCTCATTAGCCACCCTGTTGCCTAAATAAGGCCCGGTAAACATTCATTAAAATATGCGTTTAATCATTCTTAGGAACACGAAAATGAAAAATTGCTATATTGCTACATCAGCCTCTAACATAATATTTATAAATCAGCTATTTATTCAATCATTATTTTTTGCCTTTCTTTTAGTTAAGGTTACATATAGTGGGCCTTATTAGGACACTAACTCAGCTCAATGAAGTCTCACAGATAACAGTATTTATCTATAATTGGATTGGATGTTTAAACACCTAATTTCACTAAAAAACTGACATATATTGCTTTATTTTTCTCAATTTGGAATGATATGTAAAGGGTAAAAATTAATAAACTGCCATATTTTAACACGACCAATTAGCAGACTGTATTTTTTTTCATGAAAAAGCACTCTTGAGGAATAACTGAATGAAATGCACTTTTGTTTATGATTATGTCCGTAAACGCATGTGCGCTCGAAATTTGAGGTAGGTAGTTTGGGCAACCATTTGGTGCATCTGCCTTAAATATTGATTTCTGTAAATCATATTTTATTCTCCAGTTTCATGATTTTACCTATAGCTATTTATTTTTCCAGCAACTAGTGAACGGCGAGCTAGTCCACTTGCCGCACTACCTCTCCGTGCCATTCATCAACGGCATGCTGCACGTGTTCACCGGGCTGACCCTGCCCCGCGCCGACTACCCCGCCCTCTGGGGCCTGGCCCGCCACACGCTGAGGTTCCAGCGCGGTTCCAACGACCTAGGAGGAGCCCTCTCCTTGACTCCGTGGCTGAAGGAACTGTTCCCTAAGTGGAGCGGGTTCAGGGATTTGTACGATGGGAATGAGTTTTTGACGGACTTTTTCAGGGTACGTCAAAAATGTTAACCTGTTTGCCTACTTTATCTTCACAACACCTTTACTCTTTCACTCTCTATATTTTCTTTCTTGTCTTATAATTAGTAGTTAAATACTATTGCATCCGTTTGACAACTTCCTATGGCTGTTTAAACGTGACGTTAAAGCGACACAGTACAGTGAAGGTATTCAGCCCCTTGTGAGGCGGACTGTAAACGCTCAAGCAAGACCAAACTATAGAAATTTTTGTTTAACATTTGACGATTACTATATAAGAAGAATAAAATATTCTACTTTTTATCTATTTGACCTTTGATATTGGTCCACGCTCCACCCATTCAAATTTGAAGTTGGTAAAACTACATTTACTACGTAAAATATCACAAATAATCAGTGATCGGAATTAGGTGAGGTATTTTAAAACCTATTCTTCGCAAGAGGACATAATATAGAGTGGATACAACCGGGTAGAAAAGATATGTTTCTATCCGGTTGTACCCACTCTATATTATGTCCTCTTGCGAAGAATAGGTATTTTAGCTCACCTAATTCCGATCACTGCAAATAACACACGTTTGGCGAAAAGTGCCAACCTTCTCTCACTACCGGTTATTGTCTCTGTTTCAGAAACTGATCGAGCACGCGATGGCCACACACGACGACGCCCACGACCGCCACTTCCTAGACATGTACATTCGGAAGATGAAGGAAGAGATCCGAGACACCGGCCGCACTACTTTTTCCGGTAGGTATAAAGTGAGAAACGTCTTTATGATATTGGCTATTGAATTTCATCGGGCCTGCGGAATTGTAGGTAAGTAGATTGTTTTACTAGGGAGCAAAATTGTAGGTATATTGTAGCGTGGCGTGGGTGACATTGAATCCAGAACGAAAGGAAGGATTCCAGAATAGAATCCCGTGCGTAGCCAGCCTCACATCCAATATTTTACAGCTGTCATCCTAGTATAATTTATGTCATCATATGTCATCATTTACGTTTATTGTACCGGGATGACGGCTGTCAAATATCGGATGTTAAAAAAATCTAATTTTATTTATATTTGTCCGAATCTTTTTGTAAATCGTCAACAGTAATTTTTAATAGCCAGTGTTCCCGAAAATCAATGCCACCTGCAAAAGGGTTTTTCACTATTGTTTATTAGGGGAATATAAATCCAAGGTCATTAATTTGTAATTTCTATAATCAAAAAACTTTCACCAGCATTAGGTGCTAATCTGCGAGATAGGCAAATGAATGTTGCCTATCTCGCAGATTAGCACATAGGTGCCAGGCGATTAAAGGTTCATTCTAAATGCCGGTGAAAGTTTTTTGATACCGGTGCAGTAATGTCGGTGATTATATACCCGTCGAAATTACAAAATAACGAGATTGGTCAGAGACTATCTAGATATTTTTTCTCCTTGCTGCAATCATATTCGTCTGAATGTATTGCATTGCAATGCCATCGTACTAAGCTAAGATAACCCGTTATACGGGTTATGTCAAGTTAATTAGTGAATCAAACAGCAACTGCGCTTAGATATGCCTGTCAAGTAATGAGATCGATGAGATATTAAATTCAGTGATCGGCGCCTGCTTTTCAAATTCAAATAGTGCACAAGGACTCTTCTAGGTATATGTCAGAGCTGAATAAATATCAACAATGAATCAGTTGACAAATGCCTGAGCACATATTAATTTGCCAAGAGATTTACGAATTAGAGTCTCGGGGACGATTGATGTTACACGTACACATCAGAGAAAGCATTACAATATTGTTATTCATTATACTTTCCTTATAATGTATTCTTATGGGTCCATGATACTCGAATTAAACAATTTTTATTTTTATTTTATTTCAATCTTACATTAGCTATTGCGATACAATTATACATAAATATCTAAGAAGATTAATGACCGAACATATCGCTTCTCCACCGACACTATAGGTATCTATCCATACATAATGTTTTGCAAGGGTTATCACTAACTGATGCTCTATAAAGTCCCTGGTTAATTGTATCTTGTACATAATATAGATTCGCCTAACATAAGGCCACTAATATAACACATAACATTTGGCAAGGCAGAATCAGTATGCGATATTTTGTACTTTATTTGAGTCATTAATAGAGTTAGGAGTTTTGGTGGCATTGGGTGAACAAAGAGCAATGGAGTCCTTGTTATATTTTTTTTGATTGAATAAATGAATGAATAAATGATTGATAAATGATAAATGATAAATCAATAATGCATAATAAAATTTATTAGTTACATATAAGTAAATTGATTCATTAAATTAAAACATAACTCATGTTTTGTTAAAATGTGTAATTTTGTCTCTATTTAAAATCTCAATTTTCCGTTGGAATAAGTTTCACTGATACTGATAATTTGATGAAGATAACATGCAAGATTTTGAAACTTTAATTCCAGTTGCAAGTTGTTCAAGGTCTTGAATACATAATCATTTTAGTTAAATAGTAAAATTTATTGACATGTAATATTTTGAAATCTACATAATATATGGCTTTATCATTCAGTTATTCAATTATTCAAATAAAAAAAATACAATGGCGACTCCACTGCACTACTTGTGCTAAAAATGCCACCAGAATCCTAACCCTAGACTCATTAATGACTGAGTGTTAATGATGAGTGTTAGAATATAATGTTAGAATATTATATTCTAACACTGCCGTGCCGTCGCGTCGCTATACGTATTTGAAATAATAATGTATGTTAGGAAGAATTTATACAACTTCCCAACGAACACTGATAGGCTCAAGGTTACCAGGAGCACAGGGAAACTCAAAACAAATTTTTACAGACTAGTAAAAGCGAAAAAGTGGAAACTGGAAATTTGGGAAATTATATAAAATTCTAAAATAAAATTCCAAAACACATTACCGAACTTACTGACTCTAAATTCAAATCTGTAGTAAAACAGACACTTATTTCAAAAGCATATTAAAAGATAAACGCGATTACATCATGGTATCTATCGCAAAATAAATAGGCTTTCTACTGTAGCAATGTAATTTTATAATACTCTAGATACTGAAATTATATAGGTATTGTATACTGTTTTGAAAAAATGATAGGTACCTCGCCGAGTTTTTTACGCTGGTTCTTCTCGAGGCAGAGGTTTTCTTTCCGAACCAGTGGTAGTTTATTGACATTCATAGGTATAATATGCCTAAATTGAAGAATAAACCACTTTGACTTATCGATCGAAAGCTCCTTTACTTGTCGGTATACTTTCAGAATTACATTTGCGCAGTAATATAATATTATATTGCGCAGATGCGGCGCGGTAGGTACTCATGTACTACTTCGCATTCGTACCGCCTTCACTCATTGAAATGTAGGCGCACAGTAAGGCCTCCCACAGCCTGGCGTAGCCTGCTCGCGTTCGACCCGCGCCGCGCCCGACCCGCGCCGCGCCCGACCCGCGCCGCGCCCGACCCGCGCCGCGCCCGACCCGCGTCGCGCCCGACCCGCGCCGCGCCCGACCCGCGCCGCGCCCGACCCGCGCCGCGCCCGACCCGCGCCGTGTCCGACCCGCGCGCTGTCCGAGTTGTAATTTAGCTCCGCGGTAGCAACGCGGCGCGAGCGCGCGAGCCCACGTTCGATGGGTGTTTGACAAAGACTTCGAAGTGTAGTTTCAATGCTTTACAAATCGCACGGGCCCGCGCTCGTCCCGCGTTCGCAGTTGGCCGCGGCAAGGTGTGGAGGCTTTACTCCTGGATTATCTCAAGCTCAACCATGCACTCTCATAATTGTGAGTTGAGAATTATTGACGGTATACAATGGCATTCCAGTTAGGTAGTGAAGAAGCGGTACCGGACAAACCGATCGGAGTGCGTGGTGGGAGAGGAACATGGAAAAAATCCAGGGGAAACCTCCGGCACGATCACACGGGTTGTTTTAATAAGAGTTTGCGCTGCAGTGAGATTGTTTGAGGCGGTTTCAACCGAATGTGGGGTGTGATAGAAGGGTGGGTGGAGTAGAATCCAGCAACTGAGAGTTTTATCGCTAGTTAACTAAAGCTAGTCTAGCTTAGAATATTCCAGCAAGAGACAGTACGTAGCGCAAACGTATAAGTAGATATATTATGTTACTTTTGATTTAAATTCTCAT
The DNA here is from genome assembly GCA_932294315.1 of Epinotia nisella. NCBI lineage: Eukaryota > Metazoa > Arthropoda > Insecta > Lepidoptera > Tortricidae > Epinotia > Epinotia nisella. The sequence continues at coordinate 15,693,300 of OW028680.1, forward strand.
TCCAGTGGACCAGCTGATCCTGATCTGCACAGACTACATGTTCCCGAGCGCCACCGCCGGCGAGTCCGTATTACAGTTCCTTGTGGAACAGATGCTACTGCAGCCGCAGGTTCAGGACAAGATCCACGAGGAGATTGACCGCGTGGTCGGACGCGATCGGATGCCTAATCTGGACGACAGGAAAAAGTAAGGTTTATTCCACCATTAGGCCAGCTAGAATATTTTTCTTGATTTGACACCTTCCATCAGTTATCTTGGAGTTCAATACTAGCGCCCGTCAGAGTCTATGCTAAGTTATTCCCATTAGAGTAGATATTAATGGGTTTATTAGTCAAGGCCATCTTTAATCAGCTGGGGGTATAATTTGCACATTTTATCATGGGTCTGTGAGTTTTTTTTAGGGTTCCGCTTCCGATACCTCAAAAGGAAAAAAACGGAACCCTTATAGGATCACTCAGTTGTCAGTCTGTCCGTCTGTCACAGCCGATTTGCTCCGAAACTACTGGACCGATTGAGTTGAAATTTGGTAAAGTAAATTAATGAATTCTGAACAAGGGGGCCACTTTTGGGGGGTAAACTGGAAAATTAAAAAAAAAGTTTCGCAAACTGTATTGTGTGACATATCAAATGAAAGGGGTTGTTGGAAGCATGTCAGATATTTTTTTTTATAATTTTAGCAAAAACAGATTTGTAGTAATTTAGGAAAAAAGACGAAAATTGACCATTTATCTCCGAAACTACTAGGACTAAAATTCTGAAAAAAATATGGAAAATAGTTCCTTGCCTAAAGATTACAGGAAAACCTATAAGAAGTTTGAGTATTCAAAAACACTTATGAAATTTAGATTATATACGGAACCCTCACCACGCGAGTTGAACTCGCACTTGTCCGGTTTTTATTTATTAGTGTGTCCCACTGCTGGCCAAAGCCCCCCCTGGAGTTCCACTTATCTCTGGCCAATCACTTACGAACGCGTCCTGGTCATCCCGCCATCTCCGCCAGACTTAGAAGCGACGCAACAATCTTATCTGATAAAGTAACCAATCGATCTGAACATGTCTCTATTGTCGGGGCATTAGAGACGTTCAGATATTTGTGACCACTTTGCCGCTCCGGTATATCTGATGGCGACCTAGTCCGTGAACGGATGACCTAGGAGGCCCAGTGACAAACAGTTATTGTTCCCAGGGCTTTGGGCCATAGTGGCTAGTGCGAATAACGGCCCAAATTGTTAAACCTTCTTGTTATATTGGGTAAACTACCTAGCCTACGATTACCTACTCACTAACCTAAATATTTTAGTTATTCGCTGTAATATTTATATTTAGGTAAGCGAGGTAGAGACCTTTGCATGAGTAAATAAACGATAAACTAGTTCTAGAATACCTATTTGCTCGTTTAAACGCACGCTAACGTTATTCAAGCATTAATAATAATAGTATAATATACATAAAACCTAGGCAAGGTAGCATAACCCGAGTATTCAAAAACTGGTCTTATCTCTTTATAATAAGGTTTTCCTCCTCCTCGTAATTCTTCTACGTGATACAGACTTATAACTGTTAGCGTTAGTCGTCTAAATTCAGTTGTACATAGCTAAAATTACATATAATCAAAGTAATGGTCTAGGAAACCGGGCTGGCGCGAGTTGGACTTTTATAAGAAGGGTTTCATAGACACAGTGTCTAATCTATTTTTTTAGTTCAAGGAATAAAAACGAATAAACAAATTTCCTGCGGGAGGAAATTTAATTTCTATCTTTGTCTTGAGAGTCCCCAGCGCGATCAACTCAAGTCGACTCTCCATACAAACGTAGTTTGGTTCTCAAGTTAATAACATGATTTTTTTATACAAAATGGGATCCGCCATATCTAGGTTGGAAACTGGTTTCTGTTGCTATAAATTATAGTAGAAAAAAAATTAAGCGATTAGTGACTTTGTATGGAAAACGTTGTACTACTCGTTCTTTTTTTGGGTTCCGTAGCCAAAATGGCAAAAACGGAACCCTTATAGTTTCGCCATGTCCGTCTGTCCGTACGTCACAGGCATTTTACACGAAAACTATAAGGTGTATTTGAATAAAATTTTAAGGATAGGTGTATTTTGTTAGCCGCTACATAGTTCTGTAATGAAAATAATGAAATGACCAAAAACATTTTTTTTTGGCGGCGCACTCCATTCATAAAACTGCAAGTCAAAAAAAAAAACATTATAAGTCCACTTATGGCACATCAATCGATAGGCCTTTCAAAATAAATATAAGGTTTCTCAGCAATTTTTTTGATTAAGTGAATACAGTCAGAGATAATCGCCCCGAAAGTCACTAAAATTCTACCCCCACGGAACCCTTCATTTTGCGTGGTTCGACACGCATGTGGCCGGTTTTTCTATTTTAATTTAGACTGGAGCAACAAAAACTATGTAGTGTCCGACCTAGATATGGCGGATCCCAATATGAATACAAAGTTTCATGTTATTCGTTTTAAAATGAGAACCAAACTACGTTTGTATGGAGAGTCAAGAGTGCTGGCGACCCTTAATTATTTTGTAGCTTGCTACAATTCAAACTGTGTGAAGATATCAAATGTCATATCATATGACAGTTAAAAATACGACCGACGGACAGGTGGGTTTTGGCGCGGAACCTTAAAAACTGACAAAAAATAGCAGCGTCAGGTCAGCGACCGCCGTCCGAGGTTTTTGTACGTGCGTTCAGTCTACTTCAATTCCCATGTATTCCGCTCCATGATAGAACTCTGTATATTTTGTTACCCAATTTAATTTGAAAATATATATTAAGTACCTACCTATAGTAAAGCTTTTTCATAGTGCGTGCGGCGTCTTAGAGCATACATAACTGCTTTCAATAACTTGCCCCTCTGTAAAAAAACCTTACAAAAAAATGTGCAAAAATATCATAGTAAGTCAATTTCACATCAATTTCATTCAGTCTATTAATGGTCATTCACAAAATCGCCTCGCAGAGACCACTGATCATAAAAATGCCCGCATGTTGCTGTAAGCACTTGATATTATAAACGTTCAACCACTTCAAGTTTTCAATATACAATTGAGTTTCAATATCCTATTAAGATAGGATATTGGAGACCAGCCTGAAGGACTGTAATGTGACAACGGGGGGGGCGTTGTCACATTACAGTCCTTCAGGCTGGTCTCCTATAAATCACGCCGTACGCTGCGTCACAATGCTTACTATGGATATGTAATAGGCTACGCGCTAAGCGCTCATGCGCCTCACCCCACGCGTCACGCCTAACGAAACTCTCTGCCTACGCTTAGTTACTATACTACGAATCGCGGCGTCAAGATATATTTGTGGGTGAGCATTGAGGTGAGCTTAAAAAAGTTACAGAATAGGGGGGCTGTTGTGGTCGTCGGCCACAACAGTACATCTCCATAGTAAGCGTTGTGATGCAGCGTACGGCGTGATTTATAGGAGCCCATGACCTTAATGAAGATAAGGCAGGAACTTGGATACACTGTATTCGAGACGTCGACTACGATACTTTCTTACTACCACCACCTCACCTCACCTTGATGGAGATGAGCATCAAAAAACGCTTTTTTTCTGAGTATTTTCCTGCATCTATATTTTATTTTTTTTTAATCTCAAAATGTATAGGTATTCTACTAGTTTCTGGCCGCGACTTCGTCCGCGTGGAACTCGTTTATATCGTAGCTCCATACAAACTTTCGCCCCCCATTTCTTCCACTTAGGAATGATTCCCGGGATAAAGAGTTTTCTATATGTTAATCCAGGTTATACACTATATCCCCCTCGAGGGTGCCCGCCTTGTCGGGGCGGGGGGGCTTAGTAACCGTGGACTGCAACCCACGGCGAAGCTAAGAGGCACCCAGGGCCGGCCTGTGTGGGGCCTGCTGGCTGGCCCGAGGAGAGCGCTCCTAGCGGGCTGTGCATTGCCCGCTTAGGATGCGTTGGGCAGGGACCGCAGCAGAAAAGGAGTACCTCCTTATCTTCTGCGGCCGAGGCGGGATCGCAGGGGGAGATGCGTGTTGGTATAACGGTGCGCCACTCTCCCTACCCCCTGCGAACTTGGCGGGGCCGTTCCGCGGAAGCGGCATTGGTGGGGCCGCAGAGGAAGAGGAATGCCGGTATTACGGTGCGCCGCTTTCCCTATCCTCTGCGGCCGAGGCGTGGTCGGTGGCGGAACCACATACCTGATCCGCCACCGGGTGCTGGAATTTCCCGCACCCATGATCTCCTCGTAGCGGACTCAGGGGGGTCCGCTACTGAACGTGTGGAGATGCTGGAGGAGGCAGGCGCGCCAAAACATCTGGCGTGCCTCTCGTGGAGGGCCTTCGGGCGTCCGCGAGGGAGCCGCTTGTGGGTGGCTGCCGCCGGCGGGGTCGCGGATGTGTGCGCAAGCGTTCCCGTGACCTCGCCACATGGCGGCGAGGCGGCAAGTGGGGGGGTTTTTAGTGGGTACACCGTGGGTCTCATTAGCCCATACGGGAGTCCCACATAACCACTCGGGTCACCCCCTGCACCCGGGTGGTATGCGTAACGCATTTCCCCCCCCTAAACAAAAAAAAAAAAAAAAAAAGGTTATACACTATATGTATAGGTACCAAAATTCATCTTAATCCGTTCAGCCGTTTTTGCGTGATTGAGTAACAAACATCCAAACATCTAAACATCCAAACATCCCAACATCTAAACATCCAAACATCGCAACATCTAAACATCCAAACATCCCAACATCTAAACATCCAAACATCCCAACATCTAAACATCCAAACATCCCAACATCTAAACATCCAAACATCCCAACATCTAAACATCCAAACATCCCAACATCTAAACATCCAAACGTACAAACTTTCGCATTTGTAATATTAGTAGGATTAGTAGGATTTAACTGTCTTAACCATCGTAAAATAATTCCGGAAGTTCATTGCACTATCACACCTATTTTGAAAAAAAAACCTGATACCCGGACCCTGTCATTACTTGAAATGACTCGGCATAACCACTTTTTATAATGACAACGTGATTGAATGCAATGCCGTGGGTGATTCTCAAAAAAATGTAACGCGCGTTTCAAACGCTGTTCTTACCACCCCCCATATTAACTGTGGAGTGTGGTGTTCAGTAGTTAACCGAGTTTAATCTTACAAAATCGAAATATATCCACAATACCTAGCAACATATATCTTCTAGTGATTTTAATTTTAATTAATAATCAAAATATTACAAAGATGGTAAAGACAACCGCTGAGCTTTAAAAAACGCTACGTGAGAATTACCCGTTGCATCATCTCATGCGTTGGCGATCCTAATCTTTCTCTCTTAATGGTCGTTTTTCTTGACTTATCCCTCTAGAAAATAAATATTACTGTTCTTGTTACTTTTAGCTATTAGAGCATTTGGAGGAACTTTGTTTTTTTATTTTGTATGCCTTTGCCGGGAACAAATTCCAGCATTGACACAGAGCCATCTGTTGCCGCATAATTTTCTGTAATTTTGGGCACCAAGCCTTAGGAAGTGTTCGCAACTACGCGAACGCATGAACTTTTCTTTAGGTACAGTATTTTGAGAATAAAATCAAGGAAATATAACATTCATTGTACGGGTTGTACACCTGAGATGATTTGATTCTTGATGGTTGATTGTAGATTTGATGGAAACACTGATGTAGCAGAATGATTTTATTGTAGCTAGGAGCACGTATAAACGTAGAACGGCGGCTTTTAGCGCTTAGGGTTTTATGGTTGCGCTAACTGCACCACCAGAAATGATTATAACGTCATTATATTATTTAATGCTGACACGTGAAATGTGCGATATGCTTAGATCATACATTCATATACCGGCACACAACATTGTCGGCAACATACAAGACCAGCAGCATTGCCGGCACTACTGGCTAATGTTATCAGTTATATTGCCGGTGGCTGTTGGTATTCTTGCGAATGGGAATACTTTCAAAGACATAATAATATCTATTAATGATCGTTGTCCATAGTATGCCCTACACGGAAGCGTGTCTCCGTGAGATGATGCGTTTCGAGACTCCAGTACCTCTGGCCGTCCCGCACCGCGCTGTCGTCGACACCACGCTGGATGGATACCATATCGCTGAGGTATTTGAAAGGTCACTGTCCACAGCATGCCGTACACAGAGGCATATCTTCGCGAGATGATGCATTTCGAGATTTTCGAGACTCCAGAGCTGTTATTCGCTACGCGCTCCTGCGCCTCACCCCATGCGTCACACCTAACGAAACTAGACCTCTACCTACGCTTAGTTACTACGCATCGCGGTGTCAAGATATATTTGTGGGTGACCGTTGAGGCGAGCTTAAAAAAAGTTTCAGAATAGGGGGGCAGTACCTCTGGCCGTGCCGCACCGCGCTGTCGCCGACACCACGCTGGATGGATACTATATCGCTGAGGTATTTGAATGGTCAACTGTCCATAGCATGCCGTATACAGAGGCATGTCTTTGCGAGATGATGCATTTCGAGACTGCAGAACCTCTGGCAGTGCCGCACCGCACTGTCGAGGACACCACGCTGATAGATATACCATATCGCTGAGCTGAGGTTTACCGTACACATATACTCATATGTCTCCGCGAGATAATGCGGTATACTACTATAAAAGCCCCGAAAAACATTTCTTTATTATATGTCCCTACATCTTCGGACCCTCTAACAACGAGTGCAACAAACATCCAAGGTAGTATGCACATAATTACCTACGGTAAGGTTGCGATGATGCAAGTGTGTTAGATAAATACTTTGATTATACGTGATTAATCGATGTGTCAAAATCGTGATGGTTTATTAATGGTAGGAGATGTGTAATTCGCAGCCGACCTGAATTCTGTGGCCGCTTTTATGATGTGCTGAAGATTATATTAATAAATTTTGAACGTATTCCATCTCCACCGACTGCAAATATATCCAAAAAGGATCTTCAAATTGCTGTATTTTATGAACAAACGGTTTTTCATTATAACCGTGTTATAACCATACCTCTATGCAGCTGTACTTTACTTTATTCCATGTTAAAACGACCAATCTTCCTTAGAACACTGTAGTATCTGTGAACCTGACAAGCCTGCACACCGACAAGGGCGTGTGGGGCGACCCCGAGGCGTTCCGGCCGGAGAGATTCATCAAAGACGGCCACCTCGACGTTTGTAGTGACAAATCTTTGCCCTTCGGAGCAGGTAATACTTACATATTTTTTTTAGACTCAATCCCTATAACCAATCATCAACCAATCAAGCATGATAGACAATCGTGGGTTCGAATCCCGGCTCGTACCAATGAGTTTTTCGGAACTTATTATACCTAGGTACAGAATATTATTTGTTTTTACAGGCAGTAATAGGTATATGATGTTTGGCAATTAAAAAAAACCGGCCAAGTGCGTGTCGGACCACGCAAAACGAAGGGTTCCGTGCCTATTAAAAAGGTCGTATCGTCATAGAAATCTCACGGCACTTACGTCCTTTTCTTTGAGGAAGGCAGTTTTTACGCAATATCTCGGAAACCTTTCATCCGATCTTGTTCAAAACAATTTTCGGTGAATGAACTTAATAAGCGCTGTATCCATGAATTTTTTCATATTTTTAAAATACACCGTTCAAAAATTAGAGGGGGGGGGACAGAATTTTAGTGACTTTCGGGGCGATTATCTCTGACTGTATTCACTTAATCAAAAAAATTCTCGAGAAACCTTATATTTATTTTGAAAGGCCTATCGATTGATGTGCCACACGTGGGCTCACGATGAAAAATTTTTTTTTTACTTTTAGTTTTATGTATGGAGTACACCCCTAAAAAAAATTTTTTTTGTAATTTTAATTACAAAACTTTGTAGCGGCTAACAAAATACACCTATCCTCAAAATTTTATTCAAATACACCTTATAGTTTTCGAGTAAAATGCCTGTGACATACGGACAGACGGACAGACGGACAGACGGACAGACGGACAGACGGACAGACGGACAGACGGACAGACGGACATGACGAAACTATAAGGGTTCCGTTTTTGCCATTTTGGCTACGGAACCCTAAAAATCAGATATAACAGAGCGTAGTAACGTGGGCTATCACTCAAATCGTTTCCTTTCAACAGCGCGGGCGCAATATGTGCAATAACTTCTTTAAAAAGCAGCTCTACCGTCCAATGTCGAAGATTCCAATTCCAATGACAGTTTTATAAGAAGTGGGCCACATTAAATAATCTCAACCATTATGTACCTAACCAGTTAACCAGTTTATTTTCGGCACTGCATAATAATGGCCAATAATAATGAACCTTGTCCTATGTACAGGACAAGTTTGTTATTATTAGGGTTCCGTACCCAACGGGTAAAAACGGGACCCTATTACTAAGACTTCGCTGTCCGTCCGTCCGTCCGTCTGTCTGTCACCAGGCTGTATCTCAAGAACCGTGATAGAGAGTTGAAATTTTCACAGATTAGTATTTCTGTTATATATATTATTTACGCTATAACAACAAATACTAAAAAACCGGCCAAGTGCGAGTCGGACTGGGGCTCAGATCTCGACGAATTAACAACTAAACACCTGTAGCGAGATGTTTGTTTCTGTTGCAGAGTTAATTTAATCTCTATTTCAGAAACAATACGGTTTATTTTTATACAAACAAATATTTCAATTCACGTCGCGCAAATTCTCGTCAATCCGTACTATTTCTACCGAAGATGCGCCGGGAGTGAATTGAAAATTATTTCTGTTGCAGAGTTAATTTAATCTCTATTTCAGAAACAATACGGTTTATTTTTATACAAACAAATATTTCAATTCACGTCGCGCAAATTCTGGTGAATCCGTACTATTTCCACCGAAGATGCGCCGGGAGTGAATTGAAAATTTGCCATACAAATTTCAATTCACGCCGCGCCGCGCCTCGTCAATCCACGCCGGTGGAAAATCACCTTAATGGTACGAAACCCTTCGTGCGCGAGTCCGACTCGCACTTGGCCGGTTTTTTTCCTTTTCGGGTTCAGATTGAGGTAAAATAGCGATTAGCGATAAGTATCAATTCATCTTAATTACTTAATATCGTAATCGCAGTTTGCATTGATGAACAGAATTTTTAAAAGGCTTAAAAATTATAAGTTTTAGGGTTCCTTTGCTAGACTGGACCTATATAGGTGATATCCCGATTTCGAACCACCTAGAACTTGTTCAATAGTCAATACTAAGTATTTATTATAACATAGTCTAAATTAAACATTTGACGACCCTAGTGGGTAGTGACGCTGCCTACGAAGCCGAAGGTCCTGGGTTCGAATCCCGGTATGGGCAAATATTTGTGTGATGAGCATGGATATTTGTTTCTGAGTCTTGGATGTTTTCTATGTATTTAAGTATTTATATCTATTATATATATCGTCGTCTAGTACCTATAACACAAGCCTTATTGAGCTTACTATAGGCCTAGTTCGATTTGTGTAAGAATGTTCCCTAATATTTATTTAAAAAAAAAAAAAATTGGAAAAATCCGTGAGATTTTAACTTTGTAAGTTTGTTTGTTTATTTTATATGTACTTAATTGGTATTAAACTAAATTCTTTCACTGGTGTAATAAATACGAGTATATTGGACTTACTGGACGGACTTAGGCAGTTTTATCCCGCGGGTTTGTAGGTATGCTTTCTTTGTATTACGCGGGCGAAGCCGCGCAGGCAGCGAGTAGGTGGCAATGCTGAGGTAATGTATGTGTCTGTGACCGGTTAGCCTAGTGGGTAGTGACTCTGCCTACAAAGCTAAAGGTCCTGGGTTCGAATCCCGGTAAGGGCAAATATTTGTGTGATGAGCATGAATATTTTTGTTTCTGAGTCTTGGATGTTTTCTATGTACCTATTTAAGTATTTATATCAAGACGAGTCTTTGACCAGTGTGTGTTGCCAGTGATGACATTATATGGCACTGAAACGTGTTCGCTTACTATGGGCCTCATAAGAAGGCTCAAAGTCACCCAAAGGGAGAGGGCTATGTTGGGAGTTTCTCTGCGTGATCGTAACAGAAATGAGGCTATCCGCAGCAGAACCAAGGTATATAACCGATATAGCCCTCCGAATCGCTAAACTTAAGTGGCAGTGGGCGGGGCACATTGCACGTAGAACCGATGGCCGTTGGGGCGGAAAGGTTCTCGAGTGGCGACCACGTACCGGAAGGCGCGGCGTGCCTACCCACGCCGCGCCTCCCGGTACGACTCACCACAAGGTGGACTGATGACCTGGTAAAGGTCGCGGGAGTCCGCTGGATGCGGGTGGCGCAGGACCGGTCACTTTGGCACTCTTTGGTGTAGAGTCTATCGAGCAGTGGACGTCTTTCGGCTGATATGATGATGATGAAGTACTTATTTATATCTATTTATTGAATATATCGTCGTCTTACTAGACGAAGATATATTTAATAACACAACACAACACAAGCCTTATTGAGCTTACTATGGGCCTAGTTCGATTTGTGTAAGATCGTCCACTAATATTTATTATTTATTAAATGTAAGTTTGTAGCTTTGTAAGTTTCGTATGTCCCCTACATACATAAATCTCGGAAACTAGTGTAGTACTAAGTGTTTTTATCAGAAAGAGACGGAAAGTCTATCTCGCCGCCACACAGCTCGCGTGCCGTCTTGTGACAACCGTGCAGGGAAGACTCCTATTTATTGTTACTAATTTCCACACACGGATAACATTGATTACCTAAAATTTAATTGTGTCCGTTTCCGGCAGGTCGGCGACTCTGCGCCGGAGAGACGTACGCGCGACAGTGCATGTTCCAAGTATTCGCGTGTTTCATGCAAGCGTTCCAGGTGTCCACGGCCGACGCGCGGCCTCAGGCCCGACCGGCGCGCCGGATACAGGGCATCATCACCACCATACCAGAGTTCTGGGTGCGCGTCGTGCCCAGGACGTAGTTAGCCTATGATGATTGCGTTTATTTGTATCACCCGAAAGACGTCCACTGTAGGAAATAAAAAATTGGGTTAGCCCAAAGAGTGCCACAATGACAAGATAAAGCGTTACACTACTAGGGTACTTAAGGTAGAGAGGTAGGGCAAAGCGAACGACTGCGAGTTTTTTTCGCGCGGCGCGCAGCGTAAGCGCCCGCGGTACCAGGCACGTACTTTGACTTCTACTTTTCCAAATCTAAATGTTAATATATTCTTAGAAAAAGGGAGATGAAATGTGATTTCATCTGCTATGGGAAGCGAAAAGCGGGAGAGATTTAAAGTCGGAATTTGCTCTATGTTGTCTTGCTTGTGAACTGTGAGGGTATTGGGGAGTAGATATCCACGTGGGCTCGCCCTTCGGACCTTTGTCCCTCGGCCTCGCGTAGAGATCGCGCTTTGAAGGGACGTCGGAAAGCAAAGTTTGGATTTGGACTAGGTAAAGTAGCCATCCATACTAACACCACCACCTGGTCTGTAGGTAATTGGGTTGTGTCCTCATGTTAAAATTGATAGCGCAGTGTTGCTAAATTGATAGTAAACCTTCAAATAAATGCAATTAAGTATAAATAACGAAATATAATTAAAATTATAAAAAGATATGGCCCTTGAAAGTTTACAAAAAATATGCATTTTTTTATTGTCCAAAAGTAAATTTAAAGCTACCAATAGAATCCTTACGCTTTTATAGAAACAATATTGTATGACAACTATGGTCCTAAACGCAGTATTTCGCAACCGAAACAGCAATTTACTTGATTTTCCATATAACGACTAGTACAAATATTACCCTGTGACGTCATGATTCAATGTTAATCAGTATGGAACGTTTTCGGCTACCGCCAGCAAGGTCCGTCTTTAACTCAATTTTTTGGGTATTTATGTTCTTTAATTGTACTTACTCCCATACAAACATTTGTTCCACACCAAAAACTGGTTCGAATGGCAACGTAAAAAAAAATTAGGACACAAGCCTATTATGTGGTAGGTATTGCGCTGGTGATGAGTAGGGTCTCCAGAGCCCCCGAGGATGCTGTATTGACAGTGAGGGACCCGCTTTTATCTTTAACTATCAAGACAACAAATCCTCAAATCGATAAATAGTCGGCAACGCGCTTGTGATTCTTCCGGAGTCGCGAAAACCCTTTTGAATTCCATTTAAAAGAAATAATTAGGTAGACCCTGTCAGAAATAAGTGTTGGTTCAAGTTCATACTACGAGTTACGATTTCTATTCTATATTATATATTATATTAAGCTATAATTAAAGTATGTAAAATGCGTTTACGCCTAAGATATGTCTGTGAGTAGGTAAGATATATTTGTGGCGTTCGGTCTAGGTATATCTGAGATACCCTGATGACCTGGTACAGGTCGCGGGAGTCCGCTGGATGCGGGTGACGCAGGACCGGTCATTGTGGTACTCTTTAGGGGAGGCCTATGCCCAGCAGTGGACGTCTTTCGGCTGATATGACGATGATATCTGAGATATGCTTATGGTGGAGTATTTTTAAACTTAGTACCTAACCTACGACATGTAAGTATAGTAGGTATGCATACCTACCTAATAGGTATATTAAGACTGCATACTTAAAAAATATATTTACCTGGTCTAAATGTTGTCATTACATGTTAGTGTCTAATTGAACAGACACAGGCTGTGTTAAACATTGTAACCTTCCAGTCTGGTAAGCGGAGATAAATCTTCCTGCACGGTTATCACAAGACGGCCCGCGAGCTCTCTCGATTTTTCTCGCGCTATACGTCTCTTTCTAAGTTTTCTAATAAGAGAGAGACGGATAGTGCGAGAAGAATCGAGAGAGCTCGCGCGCCGTCTTGTGATAACCGTGCTGATCTCTCTCGGCTGAAGCATAGAAATTAAGAACCTTCTTACATTGTAAGTTTTTTTTAACGTTTTTTTTATCATTGACTGTTGCTATGCCAACGCAAACGTATTTATCTAGAAAATGTAGTCATTGAAATTGAGTACCTACCTAGATATAATAAAGATGAAATTATGAAGATTAACGTTCGAATATCTATCTCCATCTCCACCGCTCGAAAATTGCAAGTGCGATGGAAATGGTGATACTTATTCTAAATTCGCGATCTTAACCCAGATCGGACTGCAACCAACTTTTACCTACTTTGTATCAGGGTTGCCCTTTACAACCGACTCGACACGATCGTGCAGGATTGTTACACTGAATTGTCAATTTTTTGACAATTGTCATTAAAGTTCATTTTTGACTTGGCAAATCACGATTTCTCGGTTGTAAAGGGTTAGAGAATAGGTGCTCAAGCTTAGATTACTAAGCTTGAGCACCTATTCTCTAAAACCCTGATACATATTTTGATTAAACCGAAACATAAAAAGTACAAAATACTTAAGTCATTGTTATTAAATAATGAATTAAGTATTTTGTACTTTTTATGTTTCGGATTAATCAAAAAACTAAAATTATTTTTATTAACCGATATATGTTTAGGCACAAGAGGTTTATTTATTAAAGGTAAACGTTCTAATTCTTGAAATTGAGACCTTAATTCCTTGACATCCCCATCGCTCACCTGTATTGCAATAAAATAAGATTTTAAGTGCCAAGGTGCCAACTGCCAAGAATATCAGTCGGGTCTCTGGCGAGCACTAGGACGCGTCGTATTATGGCTATACACTAAATTAAAAAAGTAACCATCATTGTTACGATCATGGGTTGATGTCTCGTCACAATCGTGTTTGCTGAATACTTAATCGGATTTGGTAAAGCCTAGGGATTCTCGTTTCGTAGCCAGCTTCGAATTCGGGTTATTTCTCCCATTTCGAAACTAATCGACTGAAAGCCGACTTCACAACAGAAAACGGACACACTCGAACACGGAACAGTTGAACAGTTCCCATTCCCATTTCGAATCTGGGTACGAGACGGGAAAACAGTTCCCATCTTATAACTGGCTATGGCTACGAGATGGGAATGGGAAGCCACATATCCCATTTCGATGCTAACAGCTATCAAATATGTGTACGAGATGAGAAAACTATTCCCATTTCGTAACTGGCAACGAAATGTGAAACCACATTTCCTATTTCGATGCTAATAGCTATCAAATCTGGCTACGAAATGGAAAAGTCGTAACCATTTCGTAACTGGTTACAAGACGGGAATCCAAAATTCCCATTTCCACCACCAAATCTGACTACGAGACTAAAGGTAGGTACCTACCAAATCTGACTACCAAAGGGACTAAAAGCAACAACCGACCGATTACGTAGACCATTATAATAATAAATAAATAAAAATTCAGACCGGTTGATTCAAAGGATGTTAGTGGGTCGTTCTTCTTTTTTACCGACAATGAACCGAGGTTTTTCTGTTTTTTTGGTTTTTGAACTATCGAAAATTGTGGTTTTGAAGTGCGATTTAAAAAAAAATGCATAGGTTTCTTCATTAGAACTAATTAAAGTTTCCTTTCTGGCCAATATAAATATTTATTTACGGTTGGTTTCTAAAAAAAACATGTGACAAAGTGGACTCTTTCAGTGGGGACAACATTTTGGTTTACCACTCTGTCACGGCATTCTACGAAAAAAAAAACATTTAAAAAAATGCTAGTTAGAGAAAGTTAAATATTAAATATCCATAATTAATAAAATAATATGGACGTTCATTCGAACATTATAAAACCGTAAACATCATTACTCAAATGAGATGCCGTAATAAGACGAAGGACAGGCTATTGTCGGTCGAAAAGAAGAACGACCCTAGTAACAAAAGAAAAGTTTTTAGTACAGCTTGTTTTGACAGGGCATTGTTTACACACCTGATTATTTTATGATTTTTTTCTTGTCACGTTGAACCCCTTTTTGCATGGCCCATATGTTAAGCACGTTTAAAATCCAAAGATAGGTATCGTACCACTTTTTCTAAGAAACTCTGTCAAATTGTCTCCTGGGTAACGGGACAGAATAAGAACAAGAAATAGTTGATTGCCCCAAATAACAAATATGGCCGAAGAGAAGACAAGGCCACTCGAGTGACAATTAGTCGGAAATGATCGTTTGACTCGTTTCGCCCGCCCGGTTGACGTTACTGAGCGGTGCCCCCTAGACACGTATACCTAAACGTAAGTTGTTTATGGAAAACTTTATGACACACACATTATTGTATTTAATTAAGTATTAACGGTAAGGTAACACGTTGTAAAACTTAGTGCTAACCACCAATTGTTTGTTAATCTGTTTCTACTGGTTGGGAACCTATAATTGGCTTTCTGTTACCTACATAACTATTGTACAATTGTTAGCTGTTGGTTCACCGAATAATAAATAAATAAATATTAATCTTCAGTTTCCTATACGTTCCACCTTATGTGGGTCCCAAATTAAAGTTCGTGACTGATACCTACCTAGTAGGTAGGTACCTAAATATAGACTCAATCTATCAGTCGTAACGTTTCCTCACAGTTCTACACAACCACAGTTTATCTTGCTCAAATCAATTAGGTCTAGGTAGGTTCAATTAGGACTTACGGAATGCCTGACAGTAATTGCTACACCTAGAACTAACTCCAATTAAATCCTCAGCTTAGCCGCTAATTATATCATAGCACATTTAACTACCTAGTCAATTGGTCTCACTTCATTCTAATTTGCCAGCAAAGCACTTATTTCTATTTGCCAGTGCCTCTAAAATTACCCCTATACTGGACAATTTAAGGTTCAAATCCGAGGGGTAGCTGCGGGAGTAATAAGCCCTTTTGGAAGACCTATTAACAAGTTTCCAGAAGCGAACTAATGAAATGGGTAACATTACACACGTCTCTGGCTGGCACACAGAGGATCCCGTGGGGTCCGTACCTTCTGGCAGGGGTATTAATTAGAGTTTGGTGAAGAAATCAAACTCAGGATCTCATTGCAATATAATTAATTATGCACCGATATTTGCCTAGTGACCACAACTCATTTTTTTCATTTTTGGAGATTATTGCAGATTTGTGTTCAGACTAGTATAATCTATGAGCTTTATTCAAACAAGTAAGGAGAAGTATCCTTTAAAGCCTATGAATGAACTTATGCCCTGATGCATTTCTCCAAATATCGACTCTGCCTTGCAATACGGCCGCTCGCCACTGTTACTCGGGCATTCTGTAGTAAGTATTCGCTCTTAACGCCGAAACCCAGCTGACGGGGCTTGAAAATATTGGTCAGTGTTTAGTGGAATTTCCGGTAGCAGAGCTTCGATGCCAAGCGTCTGAAAGTGCAGCCGACAGCAATTGGGCGGATGCCGCCGTCTTTCTTGGCAAGAGCAATGTCAGCCGGCACCATAAAGGAGCGGCACGAATTCGAGTTGACGCAGCACATTTATTAATACTTTATCTGAATGAGCAAAGCCGCTCCGGCGGTGTCCCCCGATGGTACAGTGGGGTCAGGTCATTAAAGAATGAATGAATACGTTTATTTCAGAACCAGGTCCATATTGGTTATCTAGTAAATAATATCTTAATATAATGTTAATTATTTCACAAAAACAAGTTTCCATCATTTAAATTTTAAAGTTCAAGTCAAAAACAATACACTTCAATCGAAATTAATAATTACGAACATGTCAAAGAAAGATAAAAATATCATAAATACCTACAATGAAATTTGAATAAATATTAAAATGCAAATTGTTCAATTTAATAATGATAAAAATCTTATTAATTACATAAATACTTGAATTTTCATGCATGGAGTCGGAGGGAGCCCTGCGAGGAAAAGTTCCACAGGATTGTAGGCGCTCGTCTAGCTGCTGGCGCCCTGTAAAGTCTGCGGCCTGTTACCCTGAGCGCCGCCCGCCAGGACGTACGCGGTTATAGTACCTATATGTCAAGACTCAAGAGCGATCCTGGGGCGCCCCTTTCAAGGCGAAGTCGGTTCTCGTTGTTGGTTTTACACGGTACGGTAGTCCGCAGCTTTATATATTTCGTTAAGTAGTCCGCCATACCCGTCCTGCCTCGCCGGATAGGACGGGAGGTGTAAATGCATTTTCACCTCACTAGCTCGGAAAGACCTTTTTTATTCTTCAAAAACAGATAGCAAAACTGCATTTTATCCACATGTGTGCAAAGAATATTTGAACTCCGAACGTGTTATTAGTTACTTTTTTAAACATAATAAACACGTAAAGGCCAGTCCGGACAGGACAATTTTCGGTCATCTGATTAAATTGTCTGACCAAAACAGGAGGTGTGGACGCA
The DNA here is from genome assembly GCA_932294315.1 of Epinotia nisella. Taxonomy (NCBI): domain Eukaryota; kingdom Metazoa; phylum Arthropoda; class Insecta; order Lepidoptera; family Tortricidae; genus Epinotia; species Epinotia nisella. The sequence goes on from OW028680.1 coordinate 15,710,526, forward strand.
AAAATAGTTTTAGATTGAATTGCATTAAATTAAAAACATATAGGTAGTGCAAACAATTTTATTAAATGATTTTACCTTAAAACACTTAAAGCTGTCAAAAAACCATACAAAAATGTGAAACCACAATATTTGATTTAACGTTGCATAATAATTGTGTTATTTGTGTAATTACTAGTTAAAATAAAGGCTGATATTTCAGTTGTTTTTCTTATGTAGTATCTTCATCGGTTTAGTGAGGTGAAAAGATTTGTGTTACACACGGGTGCAAGTTATTTTGACGTCTCGTGTGTTGCAACACTCGCTTTACTCAGGATTCTATTTTTGAACCACTCGCTACGCTCAAGATTCTATTTTCGAACCGCTCGCTTCGCTCGTGGTTCAACCATAGAATCCATTCGCTAGCTCGTGGTTCAACCCTAGAATCCATTCGCTGGCTCGTGTTTCAATTCCACACTGGCGGTTAAATAGTTATTTGTGTCACAAAGGAGCAAAATAGTATATTTACGGCGAGGGCGGTGTATTGAATCCTGAATGTAGCGAGGGATCCTACAATAGAATCCTGAGCGTAGCGAGGGATTCTAACGTAGGATCCTGAGCGTAGTGAGGGATTCAAGTGTTAACGCCCAAGACGAAAATAATTTTGCTCCTGAGTGACACATGTAACTTTTCACACCGATTATGAGGAAAATTGAACGAATATCAATATTCATTATTATATAATTTATATACAATAACATCATAGTTTTGATTTCAGTAAAACGTATAGTTTATTGTGACAATTTTTTCAAATATTACGAAACATTCTCAAGTTTTAATATGTAAATGTACCTATAACGTTGCTAAAGTTAAAACTTGAAATATGTTCGTTTTTAATCGATTACGATGAAATTACAATCGATTATTTTCTTAAGATCTGTGTTCAATTGGCACATTGCGTAAATGCTACATGCCAATGAATAAAAATAAAAAAGTAGCTTGAACAGAAAAGTGGCATTTTGCTCCCTCTCGTCGGGGACCAAAACTTACTTTTCTGAATGAGAGGTGTGAAAATATAACTTTGCACCCTTGTATAACAAATAACTATTCTCCAACGTTAAAAGAGGCCTCTTTACCCACCAGTGTGGGACACTCAATAAGTTCAGAAATGTGGAAATAACCTACCTAAGATCCGTGGTAACCGAGCTAAGCGCCAGTCGCCGGGTTAGTTGCGCAATGGACTAATGCAGTCGTCCAAGCTACAATTAATTTCGTCTCGGAGCTGTCATTAGGGCATTACTTTGTAGACAGCTTACCGTTATGCGGCGATTATGCTCCAGTTACCGTCGTCTAATTATTGTTGAGTAATCTAAATCTTTAGCATGAGCATTTAATGACGTCGGTTGCACCTAAGTAATTAAAATCAAAATTAGATACGCTATTTATAATTTGATACGCATATATCTAAGGTAGGTGCACCAAGGAAGGCCCAGCTCCTAAGATTAAAAACTCGCAATTATGGTTTTCCAAACAACTTCAAACGTGAGCACATGCGTATAAGGTCACAAACAAACGTGCATTTCAGTTTTTAATCAAGCGCGCTGCCATTTTGTAAAAAAATACAGTTTCCTGTGTCGTGATAAATTATTGCACGTTTCATTATTTACCAACCTTTATCCCAAATTGAAAAAAATAACGCAAATTTTGTCAGTTACTGAAATTTAGGTGTTTAATCTGTTTAACATCCTATTATAGGAATATACATACTTACTGTTATTTTAAATTTATATATGTATTTTACGAGACTTAATTGAACTGAAGTAAAAGTCCCCTAATAAAGCCTACTGTATGTATGTATCCCTGACTAAAAGTACGTCAAAAAAATAATTTACATTTATAACAAACATCTGAATTTTAAAAAAGAATCGGCTAGCATCATTTCTTCTGTTCAGCTTCCCATGAACGGAAAAACATGAAATATAGGTAGGTAAATTATTATTCTAACTCGCGCTTAGGATAGTTTTTATCCGACTGCGACAAATAATTAACTTTCCGAAATATTCGAACCCATTAAATTTTTCATTTATTTTTCTTGAGGGAAATCGCCGTCATGGCTGCCAGCTCTGAGGGCCTACCGCGAAACGATATTCGTTTTCGTTCGTGTATCACCCTATTTGTCGCTCGAACTTGCAAGTGCGACAGAGACGGAGACAGACGAACGAAAACGAATTTTGTTTCGCGGTAGGCCCTCAGCTGTCAGGGACGTCTTAATGGCGAATTTGCTTTGTCTTTTACCTATTAATAATTTAGATCCGGTCTACAAATAGCTAGCTAAAGCATAAAAAATAATCGATTCTGATATGAGAACTTTAAGTGCGCAATTTCGTATTAAGGCGTAATTTCAATAAATTCGAACAATATAAGAAACACTAATTTGTAGTTTTTTTTATGGTATCGCGTTCTTGGCACCTTTAGCCAAAGTACGAGGAACGGGATTTAAAGAAGTTGGTACGGATAGATTGGACATTTAGGAAGACAAAGGGAAAGGCCAAGAAAGAGTATTATTATATACAGGGTGGAAAAATAAGTCGGGCCCTGAAGGGAAACTACCTTATATTCTTAAGTTGGCTCATTTTACTTAAAGGAGACATTCCTTGATTTTTTTAAAGAAAAAAAAACTGTACTTAAAGATTTTCTAAAACTCGCTAGCTTCGCCCGGAGTTCGAATCAACTAAAATTAAAAAAAAACAAACACTCGGTATTTTATTTATTATACTAATCGATGCTAGATGACTTAGTTTTGACTAGTTTAGAAATGATTTTAAATATTCAGCTCAATGAACAATCTCTCCCTATTCGGTTTGGCGGCTTAGGAATTCGCAAAATTTCTAGTGTTGCTTCCCCAGCCTTTTTGTCATCCACCCATAGCACGTCACGTCTCGTAGGAAATATCTTAAGGGATCTACCCACAAACTGAGACTGCGGGCGTGGAGGGTGCCAAGAATGCTTTTAAAATTGCTTGCCCGGGTAAAGATTTTCCAGATAACCCAAAATCTCAAAGGAGCTGGGACGATATTTATTGCGATTTAACCTATGTACAAATCGATTCTGAGCCGCAGTTCAGGTCCAGATCGTGCAAGACTTTTGGCGGTTGGAGCCAGAGAGGCCGGTCACTGGCTACATGCCCATCCCTCTCCAAATACCGGTACCTTCCTGGATCCGACCTCCCTTCGTCTGGCGACTGGTCTGCGGCTTGGGGTCACGGTATGCACTCCACACATATGCCCTTGTGGCACGGACGTGGACTGACTGGGTCACCACGGACTTTGTTGCCAAAAAATTGCAGGCCGCTTTTCAAGACACTTAATGACATAATCCGCCGGTCTCTTGCCAGCATCAATGTGCCTGCTCTTCTTGAGCCGCCTGGCATTGTCAGAGATGATGGCAAAAGACCTGATGGTGTGTCTCTGGTTCCATGGAGGTTGGGACGGATGTTTGTGTGGGACGCTACATGTGTAGACACACTGGCACCGTCTCACCTCCAACGGACTACTTCTAAAGCAGGTGCAGCGGCGGAAAACGCCGAAAATCTGAAATGTAATAAATATAGTGGCCTCGGCAGAGAGTACGACTTTGTACCCTTTTTCGTCGTGTCCGTGGGGTCCCAGTGCGCATAAGTTATTAGCAGAAATCGCGAAACGTTTAGTCGATGTAACTGGTGACCGAATAGACCGCGAGCTACGTGCATTTTTTTGTCAGTCACTTACTCCCGTGCCATAACTTGTGAGAAGGTTAAGAATGTTGTATCATGAAGCCCCGTGGACGTCAGCTGCGGCTCCGTTGGTGGGTTGACTAGCATCAGCCTCCCAAAGTTGTAATTTTTTTTTTCAGTCATTTCCTCCCGATTCATTTTATCATCAAATGATAGTTAATCCAATATTATGACGAAAAACAATCGTCAGCTGACTGTACAGTGGTGGAAAGTCCGTCAGCAGGTCATACGAACAAATAAAAAAAAATTTGATGATAAAATGAATCGGGAGGAAATTACTGATGGTTTATTTTTTTACATCTTTGGGAGGCTGCTGCTGGTCAATCCACCAACGGAGCCGCAGCTGACGTCCACGGGGCTTCATGATATAACATTCTTAACCTTCTCACAAGTTATGGCACGGGAGTTGATTGGTCACGAAAATCTGTTGCTAGCTCGCGGACCAGAAGAGCTGGCGGCTTTCTCGCGCAACGCATCAGCATTGCAATTCAGCGAGGAAATGCCGCCAGCATCCTCGGTACAATGCCTCGAGGGCCTTTGTTAGATTTAACTTAGTTTTAATTTATCTTAGTTAATGTTAATTATAATCTTGTATTCACTATTAATTTGAAATAAATTTAAGTATGTATTTATCTTATTTAGCGATGTAAAAAAAAAATCTCGTATTCACTTACATAATAATAATATATTGAATGTATAATCGATAGGATTATTTTTCAGTATACATTTTTTCTAACAAACATGTGGTCTTACCCTTGTCTGTGGTACAAGATATTCTTGAAGAATACCTATTTAGTAGACAAGTACCAGCTAACTTAGTAATAGAAATAACCTATATAAGTACTAAGTACTACATATTAGTAAAGTTGGATACTGTGTCCTTAACAGAAACAAAACTTAGTACCTAAATTAGATTAGAACAACGGTGACCTAGACAGAAATGAACTACTTACCTACCCATAAAGTAGGTAGTTACCTACCTACTTAGTCCGTTTATGTTAGAACTGATCCCCTAACAGATTAGAGTAAATATAGCTTGATAGCGATGTGTGATGTCACATGTAGAAAAATAATTGTAGCTAGTAGATACCTACTGTGTACTGCGTATTCCCGGCGACTTAAAAATACTTATCCGGAATTTGTCAATAACAACCGAAGTCAGGAGCCGTAGCATGGTTGGCCTTGTCACGCGATAGGTGATAGGATACTCCAGGCAAAATACGGTTTCAAAAAACATTAATTTATAATAGCGTTTTTAGGGTTCCGTAGCCAAAATGGCAAAAACGGAACCCTTATAGTTTCGTCATGTCCGTCTGTCCGTCTGTCCGTCTGTCCGTCTGTCCGTCTGTCCGTCTGTCCGTCTGTCCGTATGTCACAGGCATTTTACTCAAAAACTATAAGGTATATTTGAATAAAATTTTGAGGATAGGTGTAGTTTGTTAGCCACTACATAGTTTTGTAATTAAAATGACAAAAAAAAAATTTTAGGGGTGCACTCCATACATAAATTATTGACATTAAATGTTCAGAAGACCAAATACTTATGCTTTTCTATAGACTCCAGAGGCCAACCTCACGACGAATTCTGCATCAAGGTTAGACACCAGTACGAAAACTCGCTAGGACCCCCTGCCTACAGCAGCGATAGCTTTATCGAACGCGCGGACACTATAAAATACCTTGGTGTACAGCTTGACTCCCACCTTACCTGGCAGCAACATATTGAATCTCTCAAAAGTCGCGTTCGAAAGCTTATGTTTGTCTTTCGCGCTCTAAGAAATTATGCGTACCCCGAACTTTTGAAAATAGTTTACACCGCACTCTGCGAATCCGTGCTAGGTTATTGCAATTCGGTTTGGGGAGGGGCAGCAAAGACACACCTTATTAGGTTGGAAAGAGCGCAAAGATCCCTTCTCAAGGTTATCTACCGCAAACCATCACGTTTCAGCACCAAAGAACTATACAAAGTTGCTAACGTCCTCTCTGTCCGTCAACTGTTTTTAAGAAAAATACTGTACAGTTATGGAAAACTACATGACAAGAATTTTCAAGCAGATACAAGACGCCGCCAGCGCTGGAAAACCCCAAAAACGCGTACCACATTTGCCCAGAGATTTCATCCCTTTATTTCTCCTCTAGTTATGAGATTGTTCTGCACATGTCACCTCATAAAAAGACCTCCAAGCAAACGGTTGTTGACTGCGTGGCTCATGAAACGGGATTATCATGAGACTGAACTCCTCATGACCGTGATAAAATGATTACCACCCATCTTGTCACTATTCTAATGTACTTAGGTAATTTTATCTTATTATATTATTTACTAGCTTCTGCCCGCGACTTCGTACGCGTATAAATTATGGATGACATGATATTCTTATGTTTCACCATACGATACCTACTACACCGATAAATTAGATTATTACGAATTCATTTCTATAAATTATGCGTGTAACAGTTCAAATCCTCATAAACTTGTCGTCAAAAATATTTAATTATATTGATTTACTTAATTTTTATTGCAAACTAAGTACTTATAGTAGAAGAAAAATTACCAAAACCGGAATTTAAATATAAGATTTCATAATTGAAACAACCGATGGCCGCTGGGGCGGAAAGGTTCTCGAGTGGCGACCACGTACCGGAAGGCGCGGCGTGGGTAGGCCCCCCACAAGGTGCACTGATGACCTGGTAAAGGTCGCGGGAGTCCGCTGGATGCGGGTGGCGCAGGACCGGTCAATTTGGAACTCTCTGGGGGAGGCCTATGTCCAGCAGTGGACGTCTTTCGGCTGATATGATGATGATGATGATGAATTGAAACAAATAACTCGAGGGCGAGATCCCAAAGATACTCTATATCTCCGGGTGTCTTGTCAAACTACCCCTGAGAGCCAAAGTCCCGAACGGAGAGGCAAGCGAGGCCGAAGGCCGAGCTTTTCGTATGAATGAAAGGCCCAACCAAACCAACCCTTCAGAGAGCTTTCTCTATGCGAGCCCGAGGGCCGAAGGCGCCGAAGCAACTAAACCCAGGTGTCTTGCAAGCGAAACCGGAGACCAAAGTCCCGAGCGAGAGAAGTCAGAAGAAGAGCGGCGAGGCAAGCGAGACCAAAGGCCGAGCTTTTCGTTGGAATGATAGGCCCAAAGAACCGTTTTAGAGAGCGCTTCCTATGCGAGCCCGAGGACTGACGCACACTATCTCCAAGTGTCTTGAAAGCGAAATCTGAGTTCCAAAGTCCCGAAGGTGAGTGGCGAAGCAAGCGAGCCCGAAGGCCGAGCTTTTCGTATGAATGAAAGGCCCAATACATCGCTTCTATGCGAGCCCGAGGGCCGAAGGTCCGAGAGCTAGCTCATGCGGACGCTCACTATACCCGAGTATTCATAATAATATTTCTGAATGTCACAAACGCTGAAGTTTTAAACATAAAAAATGGTACCTACTTAATTCTCCGCGAACTATGAACTATGCTAATTCGACGTAAGTATTAAACTCAACCTATCATACATCTTTAGATGACCTCTAAATTCATAGCAATTATATAGGAAGACGAAGATCAAGGTTGCTGGATTTCAATATTAACAGCGACATTGTCAGCGACTGAGTTTCCAAAATAATTAGGTTTCTTGTGTCTAACAGCTACTATCGGTTGAGATATCAAACATTTTTGGTTATTATAGATAGTCTTTAGCCATCTAGCACTCATTTTCATCCCATGGTTTTTCACGTTTTATCTATATTTTTTTATAATGTTTGAATGGAGTTCTTTTTACTTTCCAGTCAAGTGTATGTTTATCAATTTTCAAGTCTAAAGCTCATAGATTTGAGGAGTTCCCATACAAAGTTTTGCCCCATTTTTTACCCCCTTTGAACTAATTTTTATAATTTTTATAGCCTATGAGCTGGCCAGGGATTTTCTCGACCGATTAAGTAAAAGTTGCATCAAAATCCTCTATTCACTAAGCTTCTCTGGGTTTTTTGAAAAATATACATTTTCAAAAACGCAGACACAAAAAAATTAAAACTACAAAAAGTGCATCCTGCTGGGTTTGAACTCGGGGACGCCGACTCCGTAAGCTATGGGTCAAGCCACTGAACTAACTATCAGTTGTAAGAATACAATGAATTTTCGAATATATTGACGACATGTTACCATGGTAATGATACTGTTATAACCCCGCTCTTGCAACATTATATAGTTTCTAGTCGCCTCAGAACCTATTTTTATCCCATATTTTTCACGTTTTATCTATACATTGCTAAAAGTTTGAATGGGGTCGTTTTTACTTTCCAGTCAAGTTTATGGTTACCAATTTTCAAGTCTGTAGCTCGTACATTCAAGGAGTTCCCATACAAAGTTCAACCCCATTTTCTACCCCCTTTGAACCCTAATCTTTAAGATTTTTATAGCTTAAAACCTATCCGGGGATTCTCTCGACAGATTAGTAAAGTTTGCATCAAAATCCGTTCAGCCGTTTTCACGTGATACTCTGACAAATAAACAGACAAACAGATAAACAGATAAACAGATAAACAGATAAACAGATAAACAGACAAAAATTCTAAAAACTGTTGGAACGTGTTCTGTTATCAATTCTAAGTATCCCCAGCCAATTTTTTTTCGTTTATCTTCCATGTACAGACTTTCGACCCTCTTCAGCTTTATTATATGTATAGATTATAGAATTTTATGCCTGGCATCACACATTAATCACACACACACACAGACACACACACACACACACACACACACACACACACACACACACACACACACACACACACACACACACACACACACACACACACACGCACACGCACACGCACACACAAAATTTAGCATCTATATATAGATAAGTAATTGTATAGATACGAAACTGGGTCCTGTAACACAGGGTTTCCTAGCTCAGGACGCAGGGTCGTGATTCATATTGTAATGCTGCCCTTGTTCAATAAACTTTTTTCATTTTTCATTTTTCATAAAACTAAAAGTCAAAAACAAATTTTTCATTGTGACCCCCCGTGTGGCACATCAATCGATAGGCCTTTCAAAATAAATATAAGGTTTCTTAGCATTTTTTTTGATTAAGTGAATAGGGTCGGAGATAATCGCCCCGAAAGTCACTAAAATTCTGTCCCCCCCCCTCTAATTTTTGAACGATGTATTTTAAAAATATGGAAAAACTCATGGACATAGGGCTTATTAATTTCATTCACCGAAAATTGTTTTGAACAAGATCGGTTCAGAGGTTTTCGAGATATTGCTGAAAAACTGCCTTCCTCAAAGAAAAGGACGTAAGTGCCGTAAAATTTCTGTGACGATACGACCTTTTTAATAGGCACGGAACCCTTCGTTTTGCGTGGTCTGACACGCACTTGGCCGGTTTTTTTTGTTTATTTCATTCTAAAACGTTATTCTAAGATGCTTTATTCAAGAATCCAACAAACTTTCCACCCGGAAGTAATTATATAGATTTAAATTAAACATTCATTGTCTTTTTTATTTTATTTATATTGTATATTTTAAAGCAAATGTAAATGAACCTAAATAAAACTAAAAAAAAATATTAATATTTATCCGGACTTTTTAATTTATTTTTTTGATGTCTGATTTTTTGTTGGATTTTGCCTCTAGGTAACTATTTAATTGATAATATATCCGTTACATCAAAAAAATTTGCTATTATAAATTATTTCCAAATTTGACATTTTTCCATACAAGTTGTCAGTTCATTGCCTGGACTAGGATGCCGTGCGTCACTGGCTGACACCGTTCGATAGAACGAGACGATATCTTGTCACTTGTCGCGTGATAAGGCCAACCATGCTACGGCTCCAGGCAGTTGAAAGTGTTGAAACACTCTGAGGAGTGTCCTTTATGATATGTATTGATTGTGCAAAAAATGAGATTATAATAATTAGGTACCCACAGCCCCTACAGATGGCGATAAATGCTTATCTCCGAAATGTTTTTCTTTTATAATTATGTAACAGATTCTACACGAGTTCTTCGATAAGCTTTAGGCTTGTCCTTGTGATATCTAAATCAAAATCAAACTGCCGATGCCGGTTCTACTACGTGCCTGGCTTATTGCAGGCTCTAGCTCTAGGTAGTATGTAATGTAGGTATAATTAGGACCTTGTAATTAAATAGATTACACGTAATCTAGATTGTCCTATACACGTAGCTAGGGTATGCTTACCCAACACCATGTACCTACCTAGATTGTAGATATTAAGCGTTAAATAACCAGCGCGGCTATCATAGGACGGCCCGCGAGCTGTGTCGCGGCAAGATAGACTATATCCGTCTCTTTCTAATTAGAACGATTAGACAGAGATGGATAGTCTATGTCGCTGCGACACAACTCGCGGGCCATCCTATGATAGCCGCGCTGGAATTAAAAAAATAACTAGGTACCTCTTAATGACTTATCTAGTACATTTTAATGAAGTAGGTATAATACCTACTAATTACTGTACTTATTATGCTGTGTAATAAAAAAGAGAATATCAAGGAGAGTTGCAGTTGGATTAAATAAGGTAGGTATACCTACTTTCTTGATGGTGGTACTTCCTGATTGAAGCCCCACGGCTTAGAAAAAGTGATAGACAGGTACTAAGGTAGAAAGGAAAATAAAATAAAATATGTATTTGAATAGAATAGAACAGAAGATAATTTATTTCAGTATAAGTACACCGGAACACAGTAATTAATAGATTTACAAAAAAAAAATAAACAAAGGAAGAACTTATCTGCTAATTGTATGCTAATTGCTAACCTATACTGAAAAAAAAATATTCGGTGAAACATATAACCTCCTCCTTTTTTGAAGTCGGTTAAAAACCGGACAAGTGCGAGTTCAACTCGGCCGCTACTTACAAAATACACAAAAATATTGAGAATTTTCCCGTTACTTTAAATAGGTACTTAAACTTCTTATAGGTTTTCCTGTTAATCTTTAGGCAAGGAACTATTTTCCATATTTTTTTCAGAATATTAAGCCTAAGTAGTAGTTTCGGAGATAAGGGGGGGGGTCAATTTTCGTCTTTTTTCCTAAATTACTTCAAATCAGTTTTTGCAAAAATTAAAAATTTAAAAAAAATCAGAGATGCATACAATGATATGATATGTCTATACCTAGATATTTTTCTAGCAGGAACGACTTATTGTAAGTGATTGACCTAGTCCCGAACTAGGCAAAGCCTGTACTATGGGTACTAGACAACGGATTAACATACTTATATATAGATAAATACATACTTAAATATATATTAAACATCCAAGACTCGAGAACAAACATTCGTACCTATTCATCATACAAATATCTACCCCGACCGGGAATCGAACCCGGGAGCTCAAGCTTCATAGTCAGGTTCTCTAACCACTAGGCTATTCGGTCGTCATATTTGTCTTTGTAAGTGGTACTTATCGATAACAGGATTGTCGATATTTTTATTGTGGCAAGCACTAAGCAAATGTTGTTCCTGCTAGAAAAATATCTAGGTATAGATATGTCACACCATACAGTTTGCGAAACTTTTTTTTTTAATTTTCCATTTACCCCGCAAAAGTAGCCCCTTGTTTAGAATTTCATTAATTTACTTTACGCGTCCATCTTTGGGTCACCAATTTACATATGTCTACCAAATTTCAACTCAATCGGTCCAGTAGTTTTGGAGCAAATCGGCTGTGACAGTCGGACAGACAGACGCACGAGTGATCCTGTAAGGGTTCCGTTTTTTTCCTTTTGATGTACGGAACCCTAAAAAGGTGAACACTCAGCATAATGGCAGGTGCTACTAGAGTACCCGACACTGGTCTTCCGTGATCACCAGTAAAGGATGATTTTACAGTCCACAGTACACTGTGCTGTGCCCATAACGAGTCCGGCCCGAGTCCAACCGGCCCTTGCAGGTAGCCGAGTTTTCTACATTCGCCCGTGCGCCGGTCGGCTAACTGTCAAAATCGTGTAGGCAACAGATAGTCAATAATTAATAGACGTAATATCATTTAATCCGATTAAAGTTTACCTACTTAGCTATTAATTCTATTTTCATGGAGATTACAAGTTTTTAATCGCCATGAAAATACAATTAATAGGTAAGTACGTAGGTAGTGTATAACCGGGATTTCGCAAGTAGGTACAGTAGGTAGCGGCACGTAAGTCTAGCGCTGACCGCTGATGCGCTGAAGTCGAAAATAAGATACAGTACCTATCGCAGCTATCCCCTCCATGTTTCGTTCACCGCTAGACTTAAAAGGTCTGCTAGACGGTCGCCAACACGCCCCTCCGACCGAGCGACCTTGGTCGGCCCCGACCGTTGTAGTATGAAATTTTGTTGGAAACAACTGTCTACACGGTCGGTGCGGACCAAGGTCGCTCGGTCGGAGGGGCGTGTTGGCGACCGTCTAGCACGGGCTTAAAGGTCTGCTAGACGGTCGCCAACACGCCCCTCCGACCGAGCGACCTTGGTCGGCCCCGACCGTTGTAGTATGAAATTTTGTTGGAAACAACTGTCTACACGGTCGGTGCGGACCAAGGTCGCTCGGTCGGAGGGGCGTGTTGGCGACCGTCTAGCACGGGCTTTACGTGCCGCTACCCTGTAAGTCTAGCGGTGAACGAAACATGGAGGGGATAGCTGCGCATCGCATAGGTACTGTACCTTAATGGTGATAACATTTTTAAAGAGGCCCGACTGATTGATGGATGAACTAATAAGCAACTTTTGATCAAAAAACTTTTCAAAAATGGTCAGCAGTTCTAATCTTACCTAGCCTTTTTAGGGTTCCGTACCTCAAAAGGAAAAAAACGGAACCCTTATAGGATCACTCGGTTGTCTGTCTGTCCGTCTGTCACAGCCGATTTGCTCCGAAACTACTGGACCGATTGAGTTGAAATTTGGTACACATATATTATGTAAATTGGTGACCCAAAGAGAAACGCGTAAAGTAAATTAATGAATTCTGAACAAGGGGGCCACTTTTGGGGGGTAAACTGGAAAATAAAATAAAAAGCATCTTAATTTTTTTTTATGATTTTAGCAAAAACAGATTTGAAGTCATTTAGAAAAAAAAGAAAATTGACCATTCCCCCCCTTATCTCCGAAACTACTAGGCTTAAAGTTCTGAAAAAAATATGGAAAATAGTTCCTTGCCTAAAGATTACAGGAAAACCTATAAGAAGTTTGAGTATTTAAAGTAACGGGAAAATTCTCAATATTTTTGTGTATTTTGTAAGGAGCGCCTGATGCTTAGAGCATAGCAATTTTTACTCTGCACTTAGATTATATACGGAACCCTCACCACGCGAGTTGAACTCGCACTTGTCCGGTTTTTCTGTAGCAGTCGGTTCAGATCAGTAAGGGTCACAGTTCAATACGTGGGCGAAGCCGTGCGGGCAGCTAGTTCATTTCATAATAAATTCAATCTTGTATGCTGGTCAAATAAATTGACGGAAAGTTTACTTTATACTTTCGTCCCACTATGTATGTATGTGGTTTGCAATCATTACTCATACGTACAGTAGATACATCTGAAAATTATGTAACTGAGTTTTGTAACCAGCTACGAACTGAGAATATTTTTTATCACTTGGAACGACGACCGGTTAGCCTAGTGGGTAGTGACGCTGCCTACGAAGCTGAAGGTCCTGGGTTCGAACCCCGGCAGCAAGTATTTGTGTGTTGAGCACGAATATTTGTTTCTGAGTCTTGGAGGTTTTCTATGTATTTAAGTATTTATATATCTATTATATTTATATCGTCGTCTAGTACCTGTAACACAAGCCTTATTGAGCTTACTATAGGCCTAGCTCGATTTGTGTAAGAATGTCCCATAATATGTATAATTATTATTATTTGTATGTCTTTGCCATATCTCGGGACCATGGGATCCCGGACCTTTGGAAGGCATACGTGGGGCCGAAGCCAACAGCGCAGAGGCCCTTTAAGACAACAATAATCTAAAGCAAGGGATGCACACAGCGGATACCATCTCCGAGCGCACAACATGATACAACCGGTGATGGTCCCCGTCAGGTGCAAAGACTATTGCAATGCAGCACTGTGACTGCGATGGAAATTAAGGTCATGGGCTATTGAGTTGAATGTTGGATGGACTGGATAATGGGTTATAGGAGGACAATTAGTCTCAGAATCGTATATAGGCAGGCGGTGACTCGCCAGCTCGCTAAGTGGGCCCCACAAAACAGTCGCACGCACAGTGCGACAATGGAACAACACTTCAGAGCGGCTGTGAGGTTGTAGAGACGTGAGTCTGCGGAAGCCAGATCCCGGTAATCCGTTCAGCAGGCCGCCGGCGTTAGGACATTTTACACTTCCAACCTGGAGCATAGGTTCCGCTCTTGCGACTCCACTTTGGCCGGCCGGTTAAGGCAAGCACAGAGGCGAGGGCCAGATCAATCGGGCTCTCTGGAGGTTAGGGGTCCGCGGTGTCGCCACTCACCGTCAGCTCGCCACAAGCTGCCCCCGCGGGCTTATTATTATTATTATTATATGATTTGGATATGTTTTGACGTGACAAATTATGTACACATTGGTGCAAACGGCATAAAAATCGGTCCAGTCGTTTTCGAGTTTATCAATAACATACACTGGCTGGCGACTTTGTTTTATAATATGTATAGATTTAAATATGTTTCGTTTGCAAATAGTTCACTACAGCGATTTATTTCTACCAATTCAGATGATTTGGATATGTTTTGACGTGACAAATGGCTTCTTATGTAGACAAATGAAAACGTCATACGCTGTTATAGAATACTAATTTCTTGGTGTTATAATAAGAAAGAGATAAACTTATGGCATCATTGATAAAAAATCATCAAACCTATTTTAGCTAAAATAGGTACCGTTTATGTTTATCTTTCACTTAAACATAGATGTTTGTGAGAAAGTACAAAACACATTTTAGTTAACAGGGTTTGATGAAAAAGGGGGTCAGTAGGTACGGATAGTTAGTTGAACTACGAGTATGATTGTTCCGGAATAGAAATGGAATGGAATGGACAGTAGGTATTGCCATAATCAAAATTCCTTTGAAACTAGAATTTCACCAGCACGTGCAACAAATCGAAATAAAGTAGTCCCGGCAAATTGTTACGTGAGTGTACGGTCGACTACACCTACCCTAATAGTACGGGACGAAGTGTCAACGTATGTTGCAGGAAACAGCTGTTGAAGCCTAAACGATTGTCCTATCGGTGGTTGTAAACTGTAACTTTTGTCAAATCCTAACCAGTAGTCTCCTGAAAATGACACATATTTTATTTATTTATTTAGATCAGGCAACAAAGGCCCATATTACATATACCTTAAAGACTAAATTACATATCAATATAAATTTATTAAAATTACAAAAACACAGTATTACTGCAATGTGTTGGGCAATTTCGTGGTGTCAGGTAACCGACCGCGAAAACGCCGGAACTTGACGCCCTTCGGCTAAAATTCTTCCGTAGTGAAGGTCGATAGATGATCTGTTGGAACTCTCTCCACAAAGGAATTAAAATTGACGTTATGGCGAGACTCCATGCCACACGTTGCTCCATGACCGGAGTAAACCCTCCGAGCAAGTTGATCTAAAGATGCATATGGATAAGGCCAAGATCATGTCATATGACGGTGTACTACCAATTCTTTGATCACTTTACTCTCGAAGTTGTAAACGATTACGCGGTATACCCAGGAAAAACTATCCAGCTCGGTAGTTCAACTTCGAAAATGAGGTCAATCGTCGAATCTGACTGGGCTGGGCAACAATCGAAAGGCTACGGCATATCTTTTCATCCAATGATCCGCAAGATGAGAATCTTTGACCAGTGTGTGTTGCTAGTAATGACTCATGGCACTGAACTGTGGTCGCATACTATTCGCCTCATAAGGAGGCTCAAAGTCACCCAAACGGCAATGGAGAAGGCTATGCTGAGAGTTTCTCTGCGTGATCGCATCAGAAATGAGGCTATCTGCAGCAGAACCATGGTACCACCGATATTGCTCTCCGAATCGCTAAACTTAAGTGGCAGTGAGTGAGGCACATTGCACGTACGAGTAGGCATTAGTTATGTTCTTGTTAGACAGTTTAAATATGTAATGTCTATTCGAATACGTCACCACTACGAGTATCATACAAGAAGGGCTTTACTTACGTTGTTTACATATAGAACCGATGGCCATCGGAGCGAAAATTCTCGAGTGGTGACCATGTACCGGAAGACGCACCGTGGGTAGACCCCACGAAGTTGCGGGAGTCCGCTGGGAGCGAGTGACGCAGGACCGGTCATTGTGGCACACCCTTTGCAGCAGGGGCCATCTTTCGGCTGATATGAAGATGATTACTAATAAATAAAAGTTACAACGTCTACTCAGATGTCACTGACATAGCGTCCAAGCAACGAAGAGGCGAATAAATTCATCAATTGGTTCAATTATATCAAATAATTTAATATAGTTTAATAAAGTTTTTCTCTTACGAAGATTAAATTAGACCCGCCGAGAAAAAACTTATTGCATAAAAAGTATTAAGGTATTAATAATGAAAAATACTGGCACTAAGACACAGTAAGTACGACCCAAGGTAAATTAAATAATAATTACATCTATCAATCTTGCACCACCCGTGCGAAGCAGGGGCGGGCAGCTAGTAGTACCTATATATTATTTTAAGATTATTTTAGTAAGTTTGGGTTTTGCATTACATGACAGTGACACTGACTTTTCTTTATCGTCTTGGCAGCCGTGTACATACTAACCGTACTATCATCGTAAGGAAGTGAATTATATCACTCTGACGAATATGGTTAGTTTTATTTAATGCGTTTAACATCATCTTTAGTACTTTATAGTACTTTCCCCGTTTCCAATTAATAGGATATCAATATCATCCACATAAATGAGCATCCAGCAATGTTCTTTGTAATACAAACAGTAGGTATAGGTAATTTCACGAGAGTTGAGGTGAATGATTACACACACAGCTACATAAAGTACTGATTGCAAAAAAAGTGAATGAATGAAATGAGTGAGTGAATGTAAATAAAAACGCTCATATATATTCATATACATATATTTTAATAAGAATAGGTATAACCAACAGTAAAACATATATATTTTTATAAAGTATCGTCACTTAGCATATCTGAATCGTCAAGATTGATTATTACAAGTTTATGGTTTTCGGTTAGTTCATCAATCTTAGGTTCCTTTATTCTGTATCTTTCTTCATTTTCTTGGGTTTTTCTGAAACTATTCTGAAACGTATCTTTGTCAAGTGCTTCAATTTCTTCGTTTAATTTCCTCATGACGCTATTGAATGTGAACTGTTCTGTCGCAGGTAAATGTTGACCGTCATTTCTTAAGTTCTGTTTAAAATGACAGAACACGTTAATAGTTATTTGTTATACAAGGGTGCAAAGTTATATTTTAACCGCGAGTGTGGAATTGAAACACGAGCCAGCGAATGGATTCTAGGGTTGAACCACGAGCTAGCGAATGGATTCTATGGTTGAACCACGAGCGAAGCGAGTGGTTCGAAAATAGAATCCTGAGCGTAGCGAGTGGTTCAAAAATAGAATCCTGAGCAAAGCGAGTGTTGCAACACACGAGACGTCAAAATAACTTGCACCCGTGTGTAACACAAATCTTTTCACCTCACTAAACTGAGGAAAGTACTACATAAGAAAAACAACTGAAATATGTATAATCAGCCTTTATTTTAACTAGTAAACATTACATAGACTCTACATATGGACTCTACATATCGACTCTACATATCTACTATACATATCGACTCTACATATTGACTCTACATATCGACTCTACATATCGACTCTACAAATGGACTCTACATATCGACTCTACATATCGACTCTACACATCGACTCTACATATCGACTCTACATAGACTCTACATATCGACTCTGCATAGACTCTACATATCGACTCTACATATCGACTCTACATATCGACTATACATATCGACTCTACATATTGACTCTACATATCGACTACATATTGACTCTACATATTGACTCTACATATTGACTCTACATATCGACTCTACATATTGACTCTACATATTGACTCTACAAATGGACTCTACATATCGACTACATATCGACTCTACATATCGACTCTACATATCGACTCTACATATCGACTCTACATATCGACTCTACATATCGACTCTACATATGGACTCTACATATGGACTCTACATATCGATTCTACATATTGACTCTACATATTGACTCTACAAATGGACTCTACATATCGACTCTACATATCGACTCTACATAGACTCTACATATCGACTCTACATATCGACTCTACATATCGACTCTACATATGGATTCTACATATGGACTCTACATATCGATTCTACATATTGACTCTACATATGGACTCTACATATGGACTCTACATATCGATTCTACATATTGACTCTACCTATCTGGACCCCCATATAAAACTTCACCCCCTCTTTTAAGGGGTTAGGTGCAGTCTTCCAAAAAAAATGATGCACGATTTTTTTTTGTTAGTCATAAATAGTCCACATACCAATTTTTAGCTTTCTACCTTGAAAATTGCGGAATGCTCCATACAAACTTCCACCCGCCATTTTAGGGAAGTGGGGGGTTAGAAAGAGATAAAAAGTAGCCTATGTCACTCTTCATCCCTTCAACTATCTCCACTTAAAAAATCACGTCAATTCGTCGCCCCGTTTTGCCGTGAAAGACGGACAACAAAAGTAACTAATAACACGTTCGGATTTCAAATATTCTTTGCACACATGTGGATAAAATGCAGTTTTGCTATCTGTTTTTAAAGAATAAAAAAGGTCTTTCCGAGCTAGTGAGGTGAAAATATAATTTCCCGACTTTGACTTTCCGTAGAATAAAAACCTGTAGGTTTTCTTGTCTCTTGGAAAATCCGGTTGTCAATAAGTATGACAACGATGTAACGAGTGCCAGTTACTTCAATCATCTTTAAAGAGGTTTGATAACGAGATAACAAAGTAATGAACATATATGTGAATACAATTTTAATAACTAAATAAATAAAGACAATGCAATTTGTTACCTACTTATTCTCTTTCGTTTCTACGATTAATATTATATATAATCATGTATATACCTACGCATATGTGACCTTTATTTGAATTGGTGTAAATAAAATTAATTAAAATGCTTTCTGTTTTGTATAAAGTCGATGAATTGGTAGAAATATATTAATACTTAACAAAAAAGTTTATAGGAACTTTTTGATCTTTCTTGCCATTCACTGTTGAACTTGCTATCGGTACAATAATAGAACAGTAATGTCAAAACTTCGCTGTCATTACATGACAGTGTTGTTGCGTGCGTGGCCTCAACTCTCGTGAAATTACCTATATCTACCTAATCATATTCTAATCGTTGGAATCTAGCATTAGCCTTTGCAAACTCATCCAGTGTTTCATATAAAGCCCTTTTTACTTTTAAAGCCGTGTTCTTCTTTTTAATTTCTAATTCTTGTGGTATTTTAATAAATAAATACATCTGACTTTAATTTTCCATTGCCCCGTCCACCCGTGTCTTTCTAATTAGAACACTTAGAAAGAGACGCCTAGCGAGATAGCTCGCGCGCCGTGCAGATAGCCCATACACGTGTCGCGCTATCTGTCTCTGCATAAACAATTGGCCTTATCGGTAGTATTTCGTGATCACAACAACAGGCCTTTATTGTTATCAGTCTACTGAGTGATATAATTAAGCAAATGAAACAAAGTTAATTTAAAGTTATTAATTCTGCCGAATATACAGAACTATCGCAAAAACGTAATTTCAGAATTCCTGTTCCCTCTACAAATTCAGTTTTTGCCCAAAGATTTAGCTCGTTTCTCCATCCATTTGTATATAATAAAATATGTACAAGATTTCCTTTGCAAGACTACTCAACGAGGGAAGTAAAACTCAAGGCTCAATTCACTTTCTTATGAGGACATAGAGAAGATCCTGGAAATAGTCAAATAAAACATACACACATTCACACACATGCACACACGCATCTTAACAAACTCACAAATTGTATTATTTATTTAATTGATATTTATAATATACTATCAAATAATTATTTTGACCATGCATGTAAAATGTAATATACGGTCTCCTGCGATACAGGCAAAGCCTAGTGCAGGGACTGGTACTTATAATACTACGTGTAAACATGTTGGTTTTGCTAAATAAATGTCTTATGTCTTAATTTGTGTCGTAGATTAACGGACTTATCTATATGACCATTGCTACTTTTGGACACAAACATGTTCACAATATTATATATATTTCAATTTATTTATGGTTGAAATACCCACTTAAGCCACAGAAAATAAGCCACTTAATATTTTGCGAGGTATTGCGCGTTCCGAATAACAGCCTCTGGGCTGTTATTCTTTGCGCGCTCATGAACACCTCATGCGCCTCACCTCACCCGCCTAGGCGCCTACGCAATTACGCTTAGTTATTACGAATCGCGGCGTCAAGATATATATTTGTGGGAAAACGGTGAGGTGAGGTTATAATGTTATAACAAGTTACAGAATAGCGGGGCTGGTTCGCCTGAGGCGAGGCGCTCTAAACGTTACGGTACGAATCGCCCGGCACGGCACTTCAAACAGTGACAAGATTGAACAAGGACAGGACAAACTAATTTGCAATTAGCAGCTAATCAGAAACATTGCAGCCATCCTGTTTGAGTTATGCAAACTATTACGAATGATAATGATAATTGAGAAGTCACATCCGACTTTGCCACCAACGATTCAGCTCAATCTCCTTCACATCGTAATCTCATTTTAATGTTTCGCGCGCTCGTTTCGTCAAGTTAGCTCGCCGCGAGTAAGCCAACACGCGAAACAACACATTATGTGCGTGGAAGCGGTGGATTAAAATAGACCTCGTGGACGCGATGATAAAGCGTCGGATGGCGTGCGGTCATCGCAGCGCGAAAAGCACCCACCTTACGTGTATGTAACGTGTGACTTGGCACGCATATCTAAATCATCTACTTACCTATTTGGTAATGCACTTTCCGAAACCTCTCATAAACCTAAGACCGTGTTTGTGGACTGGACACGCCAGCGGGCGAACGGAGGGCGGGAAAGCGTTGGAATTCACCTAAGTACAAACACCGGTGTTGGTTATACTAATAATACTTACGATTAAACTCACGTATTTTTTTAAAGTCACTACGTGCGACATGTCTCGAACTCTTCGGGAATTCTTCTTCAGGATGAGTGTTTTCGCGGCATATCGGCAGTGTCGCATCACGCACTGCCTAAGCATTATTATTATACTTAACTTTAAACACGTCTCACGAAAATTTAAATTCGAATACGGTGTTGATGTTGCCATATCTCGCATTGCTTATAAGGCGCGTTCAGATGGCTGTCCTGCCGAGGAAGGTCCTTTCGGGTTCCGGTAAGGTGTCAGCAGAGGGCCTACCGCGAAAGGCATTCGAAGTTTTCCCTCTCTGTTGCACTTACGTACGAACTCGCAAGTCTGACAGAGAGGGAAAACTTCGAATGCCTTTCGCGGTAGGCCCTCTGGACAGAGGCGATTCGACCAGTATTGCCAGTTCAGACTTGTAAAATCTTCGTGAAACGGGCCACTGCTCGCGCGGTTTCGCCTGTATATTACAAAGAACCAATGCGACGCCACGGGATAATATAAAGCCTTTGTCCATCCTATATACCGTCAAACGGGAGGAAATGAGACGAGTTGCGAATTCCCGGGAAAAAAAAACATAATTAGTATAATATGTTGTGGTGGTCTCGGGTTGCAGTATTTCTTTACTTATAGTTTCCCTTTTGCATATAATATTAACGATTATGTAAATTTTCCCAAGTAAGAACGTACAATGGGGTAATTTAAGACAACAACGCAACGTTTTCGTGACGTAGGTACATCGAAGTTACACTGCTAGATAGGCAACTTAGGACGCATTTAGTCTTTAAAAAAAACTACAAAGGCCTTTTAGTAAAGCTGCGTTCACATTGAACACGTTTATTTAAAAAAAAAAACTTCAGAACATAAAATAATCATCTTACTTTCAAACTTATATAGAAAATCACAAGTAGGTATATACTTATTTCTCTAGAAAAATATCAATAAATCAACAACAACCACAATATTTCTAGAAAAAATATTCTGCAAAAAATCAAAAATAGGTGTATTGTCACAATTTACGAACAAACACGAATATGTATTTTTTAATACATTTCGGGAATGTGTGTCTCCCTCTCAATGTTGAGTATTTCCTTGGTAGGGAGTATACGGAAAAGCTTAAACTTGTATAAATAACTTATTTATTCAAGGAACACAATACATTTCAATAGCACTCAAATATAAGTATCAAACAAAACAGCAGCTATGACAACGGCGGAATCGATATTGTGCCACAGACAAGTAGACACTAGGTGTAGGTAGTATATCTCAACACTCAAAACTTTAAGCCCAGTTAAAGTCTCTCCAGAGTCTAAAGTCCACGTCGAGATCATTGTCATTTAGATCCTGAAAATCAAGGTACCAGTGCTATTTTCCTGTAGATCGGATATACTTTCGAGGCATTTTGGCATCTGAAATGAAAACCATAATACAAAAGTGAATAAGTCAAACTTGGGACATGCAGGGGTAACTCTAGACGTCGTCTCAGTTTACCCAAATATGAACGACCTTTACTTTTTATTTTTTGCGTAGGTTGGCATTACTGGAGTAGTGTCAATTTCACACAATCGGCTATAAAGTGAGGGTAGCCTACTCGTCTTGGCAGACACTGTTTTACAGAACAATTATATCATGAATTTGTAAGCACGTGCATAATCGATTTTGAAGAGAATTACAGATAGAAATAACAACTTTTTTGCGTTAGATACCTGTGAAAACGCGTTGATCCTGCGGGTGAGTTGACAGCAAATGAGGAGATCTCTAACGGTGTTGCCATCATGAATAATACAATTTTATACTACGTTTCGTCCTAAGTTACACGCCAGTCTCAATGTCCCCTATTTGACGGTACCTACAACTGAAATAAATTTTGAAATCGAATGTGCATTTCTGAGGGGTAAACACGTAACGTTTCGAACGAGCGTTAGGACAATTCAACTGTCAATTTCCCGTACAAAGCGTTACGTGATTGACCTGCGGAGTCACGCAACACAAACTTAAGTACCTAAGTAGTTACCTGCTACCTCTTTATAATGTTCGTAAGTATAGACAAGACCTTTGCTTGCATTTGCAGTAAATCGTTGGCCATAGGTAGATACATGAATGGATCATTTCGAATAAAATTTATACTTTGTAGCTGGCAGTCTAATGAAAAATTCCGTTTCGTAAGTAGGTAGGTAGTTACGTACATATTACATTGAAAGCAGATAGTTATTTACAATTTATTGCACAATTACCTACAGCTTACATTGTATGGGTTGTATATACCTTTTTTATTCACGACTAGTTGCCCGGGCAGCTCCGCCCGCATTTTGCCGAGGAGGCCAGGCGGAACCACGGAATAAAATTGACATAATATATACATATATATATATAGCCTGTGACCCAAAGGTCCATTCTGTTGTGACCCAAAGGTCCGATTCTATATAAGCAATGAATCAGGAGGAAGATTTTTTAAATTTCCGGAGATTACCCCTTACAAAGCGACACAGTCTCAAACTTAAAGTACCTCTTTATAATAAATTTGATACCTACACGCGTTTCTCAGAAAAAGGGTCTTAAGCTTTTGCCAGACACACCTTTTGAGGTAAGTACGAAACCCTAAAAACATAAACACAGGCCCGGACTACCCATGCACTACCACCCATGTGAACATGTAATAAAACACGATCATAGATATACCTACTAATAGGTACCTATTAGGTACACCAGGTACTTAGACTATTATTTATTCTGTGACTTAGACTCAATCTATCAGTCCTATCGTTTCCTCATACTCGTATTACTACAGTGTATCTTGCTCAAACCAATTACGGAATACAGAGCAGCAAATTGCTACACCTACGAGTAGAAACAACAACAACTCTAATTACAATATAGGCACTTTAAATGTTATCTTATGTAAGCCGCTAATCATAGCGCAATACAATAGTAACTAGATAATTAGTCGTTAGGTACTGGAGAATATTTTTTTATATTTTGGAATTGACTCCTACAGAAGACCGTTTAAGGCTCAATTTCGAGGTTGAATTGGGAAGGAATAAGCCCTTTCGGAAGACTGATAACTAGGTTTGACATTTACATGCAAATACCTACTTATTAACAAGTCTATAATCATGTTTACTGAAGCGAATCAACTAGGTACGAGTAGGTAGGTAACTAAACATTAAACATATTGTATACTACTTAAAACCTACAAAGTTTCACAGACATTAATTACCACTTTACTATTAGCATTAGTATAGTTACTTAGATTTGCAGAACAGAATCTTTCCGAAGTGAAACATTGTACGAAATGAAATTCGGCATAAATTAAAACTTAACTCTGTTCTGGTTCATGGATCCCTCTATCTTTTTTTAGTCTAGCTCTCAGATCTGTAGGTACCTAGGTAGTCGATTATTTTATCCGATAGATTTTTCCTCGTTACCACACTAGGAGCACAAAAAGGGTTCCGATACCTCAAAAGGAAAAAACGGAACCCTTATAGGATCACTCGGTTGTCTGTCTGTCCGTCTGTCACAGCCGATTTGCTCCGAAACTACTGGACCGATTGAGTTGAAATTTGGTACAAATGTAAATTGGTGACCCAAAGATGTACGCCTAAAGTAAATTAATTAATTCTGAACAAGGGGGCCACTTTTGGGGGGTAAACTGGAAAATTAAAAAAAAAAGTTTCGCAAACTGTATTGTGTGACATATCAAATGAAAGGGGTTGTTGTAAGCATGTCAGATATATTTTTTTATAATTTTAGTAAAAACAGATTTGAAGTAATTTAGGAAAAAAGACGAAAATTGACCATTCCCCCCCCCCCCCCCCCTCCCCCTTATCTCCGAAACTACTAGGATTAAAATTCTGAAAAATATATGGAGAATAGTTCTATGCCTAAAGATTACAAGAAAACCTATAAGAAATTTGAGTACCTATTCAAAAACACTTATGAAATTTAGATTATATACCTACGTAACCCTCACCACGCGAGTTGAACTCGCACTTGTCCGGTTTTTAGTGTAAAGTTCGCATAAATAACGAGATGATTGTCGCCAAAACTTGCCGTTTTCTTGTTTAGGCAATAATCGGCGGAGATCATTCTCGTCTCGAGGCTGTGAATGAACTAAGCTGATAGACTGCAAGTGATAAGTACCTACCTACTTATGTCGCTAGGGATAGAATTAAGGTGCATAGGTAAGTAATTAAGATATATTTTATCTATATAAAAATAGGTAGGTAATTTTTCGTTTTATTGTTCACATAAAAAATATTCTCTTTCATATTCTTCCACGTTCGGCACGGACAGAAAGGTTTACAAAATGATTGAATCGTTTATGGATCATTTCCTCTTCTGGAATCGCCCCTCGCAAGGCTAAGGAGTAAACTATACATAGTTAGGTAGGTATTTACACCGATATATAAATAAACTAATTCAATGAGATAAAGGTAGGAACATGCATGTTGTTATAACATAATAATGATATATTACTCGTATACATAGTAATTTTTCTCCAAAATGCCCGCAAAGTGTACATTATAGTCGCTACATATTGGAAGGTAAAGTGTATAGTTTCAGGTCAGATCAAAATAAAAAAATAAAAAATTATGTTCACACATTTAGTTATATAGAAGCACCATTGAGTATGGCTCAGTTATTTGGTCACCTTTCTACAACATTCACATTGATCGCCTGGAAAGAGTACAAAAGCGGTTTTTGAACGTCGTCTGCTATAGACTTCAGCTGGGTCGTCAGTTCAGGCCCTACTCGATTAGGCTTCAACACTTTAACATGCTGCGTCTATCTTCGCGTAGACAATGCAGCGTATTATTAATTCTCTACAAAATAATCCACTCATACATCGACTGCCCCTCCCTTCTCTCACTACTTTATTTCATTACTCGTTTTAAACAACGTAACCCCTCGCGCAGCATTTTCCAGTTGCAAGTATATAAAAATAACTCGTCTTATTATAATCCCATAACAAGAATGTGTCGATTATATAATGACACAGTTGCGATGCATTCTTCTCTGGATATATTTATTGATAATATGGCTAAATTTAATAACAGCATCAGAAAAATATTTTACGATACTCAATAATCTCATAAAATATATTAATCAAATTGTTTCACTGTCACCTCATCATATTAAATATTTAAGTAGTAGTATTTTGTACAACCACCGACTAAAATTCTACGGCCATCCTCTAAAAATAAATTTCATCTAAAATAACTCTTTCTGTGCACACATATTTTGAGTTAGTCCAGATCCGAACATTATTGCAAAAATTGTATTATTTCATAGATTTTCACTTGTTTTGTGAGCCTAATTAAATAAATAAATAAACATTATACACGCTTCAAGTCCTGTAGCACGCATCACATGTTCATAAACGAAGCCTCAGTTTGTTTTCGTATTTTTACATAATCGTAATTAATTACAAAAAAAATTGCTATCTAATCGACTTTGCTATTTGAATTGACACCTTTGTGGATATCGCTTGACTTATTATTATAACCCTTCATTAGTTAAGCACACTTAGGTATTAACTTATATTTTCCCTTTGGAACGTCGCTGGGTACTACAAAACAAAACAGTAATACAAAAATCTGTTGATTTTAAATACAGGAGTTTCTAACATTTGCTTAAATGTAGGTAAGTAGGTACTTAATGTATCTTACGTTGAATTTTGAATGACTTAATGTTGGGCTTAGCGCTTAGGTTAATCAGACTCTTGACCGCATACTAATTAATCACTATAATTAATTATAAAAAAATTCACTTAGAAATTTTTAAGTTGTAATACAAACAGATATGATTTTTTTTGCGACTTACGGGATTAAAACAAACCATAATGCTTACACATTAACTAATAGTACCTACCTACCTAAATAAAAGCTGCAAAATAATCCAACAGAAAAGATCAAAGGTTGCAGACGGTCTTGCCTTGACACTTCATATTATTTATGTTATTAGATAATAATGAATAATAATAAATGTACAGCACCAATACATAAATAATTCTTTACTTGCATAATAAATCAACCTACCATGTCCTCTTAAAGAAATTAAATGAAATGGTTTATTTCGCTAAAGGGTTAAAGGTAATGACAGGGCTCATGTGTGAATCTAACCATTATGTAAGACCTATTTTGTACCACATGATACCACGCAATAAATGAATTATGAATAATTATTATGAATTAATATATATATATATAATAAATATTTTGTAGGTTAGGTAAATTGTTTGAGTTAAGAAATAATTTAAGTTAGGTACCGACACGTTTAGGTACAATGTACCTATGTCATCGTTATTTCTAGTAGAGATTAAAACAGACTCTTATTGATTTGTAAAGTAAAACTTACAGTTAGTTAAACAGTACAGGACGTATCCTTTTTAGAATAACAATTACACAAGGCAATGACTTCACTATATTACAATGCAACTTGCAGGCAAACACCTCTAAAATAATTCGGTCAATACCTAATAGTGTATTACCTATTCGGCATTTGAAACGGATAATTCGGCCGAATAGCGCACATTGAAAAATATGCTGAATACGTACCGATTTTCCGGTGCACCTCTAATTTTTAGATAGGTACCTACCGCCTATTACCTTGTGAAGGGAAAACAAAAATATGAATAGTACCTACCTACCTATAGCCTTGGACAAAAGTATTGAGCACGAATGCGTTTTTCATGTAAGTATAAATTTGTTTCTCCAATATTTTTTGAAAGAATTCGCTTCGTCCGTCAAAATCTAGGTACCTACATATTTAATTTCGAATTGGTTTTTCCCGTCCTCTGCAATAATGAACTTTAGTTATTAGAAACCCATCTTTTCGTAGCCTTCAGTCACTTCAGTTTTCTACTGTAGCAGGTAGCTCGATATAAAACAATTGGACAAACGTTTTTTTAAATATTTTTATGCCTCTTTATATTTTACATCATTAGTAGGTAATGCTAAAATAATTGTACCTACCTATGGAAAAAATACCATTGTTCTTTTAGTAATTAGAAACACATCTTTTTGTAGCCTTCAGTCACTTCAGTTTTCTATTGTAGACAGGCAGCTCGATATAATACAAATATAGACTAAAGTTTTTTAGATATTTTTATTCCTCTTTATATTTTACGTCATTAATATACTAATGACATTCATATTTACACAATCCGTGACAAGGACATTGCAGATAAACAAGAATTCACACACATGCAACGGACAACAAAAAATAGTCCTACTTGTTATGACGATTTTTTGGCTGAATGCTGCACTTTGTGATGAAAGCAAGCCGCTTTGCACAGTGATAGTAGGGACCAAATTGAGTGATTTGACCCGCAGCAGCGGAAGTTTCACCCCTTAGGAACAGAGATGGCGCCACTTCTTTAAAAAATATTTCAAAAAATTGTACAAGCTAAACGAATGGACTAATTTCAGTGTTTAATATCTCTAATGAAAGCTCATTATATACACTCCTAATAAAAAAAATATATATATATAAATTAAAAGCTTTTGGCAGAAAATGGCAAATTAAGTTTTATTTTTGTACTAGATTGGTAGTTTTTAATTGATTTCGTATATTTTTTTTATATAATATGTATATTTTTATATATGATTATATTACTGGGTAAATAACAAGTATTATAAAAAAAACTTGACACCAATATATTCCATAGTTCACGAAATATTAAAGTTTAAATGTGAGAGTCATTTCTTTAAAAAAGATTTCTAAAAATTGTACAAGCTAAACGAATCCATTTATTTCAATGATTTATGTCTCAAATTAAAGCGCATTGTATATATTACTTATAAAAAAAAAATGCCTTTTTTTGGTAAAACCTGGTAAATTAAGTTTTTTTCTTTACTTGGTTGGTAGTTTTTTCTTGATATCATTTTACAAAATGCATAGAACAAGTATGTTTTAATGCGTATGTACATTACTGGGTAAGAAACAAGTATTATAAAAAAAATAAGACATAAATATCTTGTATAGTTAACGAAATATTTAAGTTCAAATGTGCGCGCTACTTCTTAAAAAAATATTAATGAAATCTCCAAGCGCAATGAGTGCTCTGATTTTAATGTTTTATGTGTTATATGAAAGAAAAATGGTTAATTTATTACAAAAAATACCCTTACAGTCACCTTTGCAGGATTTACAATAGGCGGTAAGCTGACGTGACGACAACCACAACGCATTATATCGCAGTAGTTGAGACCAAATCACCGTAACTGCCGACCATTGTGGCATCCAACTCTCTTGTGTCTTGGTCCATCCCCAAGAAAATGAACATGGTATGGAAACTTCTCAATTCAGAGCGTTTCTTCATACTTGGCCCCACTCAGTCAGCTGTTTTTCGCAAAGACTTGTTTGCTTCAAAAAACAAGCTCTTGAGAAGCCTGCCACCTACATCAGCTGCTCTCTATAACCATCCACTGGGTACAGCTTAACAAGCCAGCTACGGATGGGAAAACGCTCTGAATACAGAAGTTTCCATTCAATGTCCATCTTCCTGGGGATGGACTAACGAACAAGAGATTTGGATTCAACAATGGTCGGCAGTTACGGTGATTTAGTCGCAATTAAGCCTCCTGGACCATTGTGGCTGCAAATCTGGCTGTGATACTATGCGTTGTAGGTGACGTCGCGTCAGCTTACAATGCACTACCCACTGTAAATCCTGCAAAGGTGGCTGAACAAATCAGTTATTTTGTATGCTGCCCACTGATTTCCACTGGCTGGCACAAAAACTTAGGTCTAATGGTATTCAACTAGGCACAAAAATAATTCAACAGTAAGCTACAACAACAGGTTCATGTATAAAAGATCAGTGATGTAGTATTGGAATGGTACGACTACTTCAAAACGACTTTTCCTTTTCATTTCTACATCTACCGGTGAACGCGAAGAGGAAATTTAAATTTTAATAAAAATATTTGATAGACATGTATGTAAATTTTATTTCAAAAAGCTACATAATTATCTAAGTTAATATAACTTTTCAACGTGAGTATTTTTTTACATAAATTCGTCAGCTACTGAGCAACGTATAATATATATACGAATCAACTACGCTGGGGATTATATAGTTCTTATTTATTGTCTAGAAATGTAGTCCCTTTAAATAAAAATATTGACAAATTTTAAAGTAATTATGTTTTTTTTGTAATTCAGCACCAGAAAAAACTCTTTATTCAGATTTTATTATTTATTTTTTATTTATTAAAATACATTACGTGATGTCTTTTCATATGACACATTTAACATTAAAATCAGATCGCTCGTTGCGCTTAAAGATTTCTTTAAATTTATTTGTAAGAAGAGCGCGCACATTTAAACTTAAATATTTCGTGAACTATGAAAGATATTTAAATCTCCTTTTTTTACTACTTTTTATTAACCCAGTAAAATACATATGCATTAAAACATACATGTTGCATGTATTTTTAAAATGTAATCAAGTAAAAACTACCAAAAAAGTAAAAAAAAATCTTATTATGCCTTTTTTGGCCACTATATTTTGGTATATTTTATTTTTATAAGCAATTTATATAATGCCCTTTCATTTGAGATATTATACATTAAAATTAGTCCATTTGTTTAGCTCGCATAATTTTTTTAAATATGTTTTAAAGAAATGGTGCTCACGTTTAAACTTCAATATTTCATGAAGTATGAAAGATATTGATGTCGAGTTTTTTTTTATAATACTTGTTATTTAGTCAGTAATATATATATGCAATAAACCATTCATGTTGCATACATTTTTTTTAAGAAATCAAGTAAAAACTACCAATTAAATTAGGAAAAAAACTTAACATGCTGATTTTTGCCAAAAGATTTCTGAATATATTTTTTATATATTTTTTTATAACTAAAATGTAAAATGAACTTTCATTTGAGGTATTATACATTAAAATTGGTCTATTCGTTTAGCTTGTAGATTTTTTTAAAATATTTTTTAAGAAGTGGCGCCATCTCTTTTCCTAAGGGGTGAAACTCGCGCTGCTGCGGGTCAAATCACTCAGTTTGGTCCCTACTACCACTGTGCCAAGCGGCTTGCTTTCATCATAAAGTGCAGCATTTTGTTCATAACATTTTATTTACCCCCGCCCGACGCTCATCACAAGACGGCGCGCGAGCTCTCTCGATTTTTCTCGCACCATACCTCTCTTTCTATGTTTTCTAATAAGAGAGAGACGGATAGAGCGATAAAAATCGAGAGAGCTCGCGCGCCGTCCTGTGATAGCCGTGCAGGAGGGTATACTTAACGCCAACTTATAAGGTTAAACATGTCAATGTATCGGTCTGTGGCATCGTAGTTCCCAATCGGGAGAACGGAGCCGATGAAGTCTTGCACTAGCCACACAATTATGATAATCAAATCAATCTTTTTTTTGTTAAGGCACACTTACTTATCTACGAAAAAAAGTTACAATATAGATAGACTACTAAATAATGAAACATTAACGCACTGCCCTTTTTGGCACGCCTACATAATATATTATTGGTTGTTAATGTCCAGGAACTTACAAGCCGCGTAACCACTTGAGGCAGCCTCGGACCGAGCGGCTGCCTCAGGTTGAGGCAGCGCAAGTGGGGACGCTGCCTCAACCTGAGGCACGCCGCGCCATGAGGCAAATTCACTGCCGCGGGCCGAGCCGTATCTTGTCGGTTTTTTGGCCCGCTCAAAGGTGCCTCAATCCGAGGCGTGCGCTTAGAGGATACGGGTGTGTTCGAAGTTTTGGATCAAGTCGAGGCGACATGCCTCATCTTGAGCGGCAACGTGCCTCGAGCCTTGCCTCAGAAAGAGCGGCCTCGGTTTGCCTCAAGTCGAGGCTGTTCAAGTGGATACGCGGCTGTAGTCTACTGGCGCTGTTAAAAATCAACGCGAAAACTACGTACCAAGTACCAAGTACCAACACGTTAACTACCTACCTACTTACCAAAAAAAAACAGTGTAAAAGTTTGTACTTACTAAAACTAAAGTTGCAAGTAGGTAAGTGCATTCGTAATAGCGTAGGTATAGTTAGTACCTACCTAACAAGTTCTTGTATGCTTTATTATTCCTTTTCTTTTACACTCGTTTACATCTGCTCTTCACTCTTAAGAGTGTTTTTCCCATTCATTTCTACTTCTTCAGGCTCTTTTTCTACTGGTCTATGTCCCGCTGGTCCTACTAGTGATAGGACAACGGGTAGGAATATCAACCCATTGAATAAACCGAAAACTATAACGAGAACGAAAATTTTGGCAAACATTTGGAAAGTATAGGCTTGAGACATGCTGAGGAGCGACAACGAAAGTAAAGTCGAGCCGCCACCTAGCAGCACCGCTCCGCCTATTGCGGTGATTGTTTTCAAAGCCCTCTCACCGCGGGAGCCATCGGGTATCGTAAGGAACGTATGCCCGACGTGAGCCGCGTAGTCTACGCACAAACCTATCGCAAGCTCAAGGCCGATACAGCATACTATGTCCACAGTCATTCCCCATCTTTGCATAAAACCTAAAACATTTACTATAGTCAACAAAACACACATAAATATCCAAAAACACATCTGCAGATTTGTGATCAAGACTGCCGTGCAAATCATGACGCACAGCAGCGCCAGCTCTACATTCCTCTCAACCTCAACCCCTATGATTTCATCTGTGACCCAGTTGGCAAAGGCTTTAGACCATACACTACGATATTCATCACCGGATGATATACTAACGTTTCGCACCAGATCTTTTACTTGATTCATCGCTGGTAAGTATTCATCCGGCCCTTTGAATTTAGCAAATTTAAATGAGATATGAGATGCCGTAATATTCGTTGCGGATTGACCGCACACAAACGGTTCAGAAAACTTTAAGTTCGTTTGAAACCTTCCGCCAAAGGGACTAAAAAAGAATTTCGATAAATACAAATGGAATTGCTCTTCTGAAACTGCCGTAACATTATACACATCTTGATGATAATTGCTGTGCACGTATCCGTGAAAAGCATCGACCCAAGAAGCAACGTCGTTTACATACGATTTCTTTTCCAAAGACTTAGTTAAATTATGCAAATGTGACAATTCCTGCCGATAATCCATTTCCCCCAGAAAGACCATTGCCGAATACCCTTCTTCCGGGTAATAGTGTTCGTGAGCATTGAGAAACTGCTTGTAGTCCGAATGGTCGGGTATGAACCATTTTGGATCAAACCTCTGTTCTAATTTAAGTATCGCTTCTATGCTAAACCCAGTTACAGCTAATGTAAAAATAATTACTATTATTTTTACTGGTGTGGTAAACACGACTTTTATGTAGAACTTTGCAAACAATTTTTGGAGAAACGTCTTGTCCGTAGACAGGGGAATGTTAGTTTTGTGGCGATAACAAAACAGAATCCCATTTCTACTCGCTTCTATTCTCTTTATGTCCAGTGTTAACACAGCCACATAAAATGTAACTGAATAACAAAAAATGAAAAATACTCCTAATGCCGCGTATATGCAAAAAGATTTTAGAGAAGGCAGAATTGTGATGGCGCCAATCAATAGAGCAACAATATCGGTGAAAGAAGTGATGACAATCGAAACGCCCGCATGTTTCAACATGAGCCCCACTTTATATGGGACACTGCGTTGTGTATTGGCTTCTGATATATGTTCCCAACAAGCTTTCATGACAAACATGTCATCAATACCTAGACCCATAAGGAGAAATGGAAGGGATGAATGAACTGGTCCAAATGGAACACCAAGGATGGAACACCAGCTGACAGCTGAGAAGTATGCCATGCCTACACATAGTAAACCTACACTGCCTAGTGTTAGCCTTACCTCTAACCAGTTACATCGAGAAAGTCCAAACTGAACATAGAAAAACATTAAAAGAATACCTAAAAATAATTTATCCATCTCTTGAAATATCGCATCACCACTGACATCAGCAAAACTGCGCCCAGCCTCATAATACAATGTAATATTGTTCAAATTATTTGACAATTTCTGCATTAACTCAATATAATGCTTTTCCCATAAAGCAAGAGGAATAGAAACCCAGTCTTCAGTTCCTACTAAATTACCCACTTGGTTCAGATCAACAGCTGCCATATCCACTTCTGTGAACCAAGTCAGAACAATAGACTTGGCTGCTACAATGTCCCCACTTTCATCCAGACTTGCACCACCCAACAGCTGCTTATAATCAAAATCATGACCTGTAATAGGATTAGTCTTAACATTATTTACTTTATCAACAATGTCATGTTTAGTTGCATTTTGGATTGAAATTTCATCATTCTCAAACAAATCCACAAGATTATTCCTCAAACAAGTTGTTGCCATGTTTTTAATAAAGCTACAGTAAAATTCTTCACCAATCCAGGATGTTGGATCTTTGAACTCACTATCACTATTTTCAGATAAACTAGAATTGTCACTCACTTTTTCCACAGATCTAGTATTAAAATTAAAAAAAGTGTTTGTTATCTTAGGCAGTTTGTAACACAGTTCATCAATAGAGTAATTGGAACTATTATAAGTAACTTTGAGCAAGTTCACTTGGTTTGTAATGTTAAAGATGGTGCGGAGCACATCAGGTTGCAGTACATCGTCAGCTTCCAGCAGGATCCTCTGTAGCCGGAAGGCAGTCCCAAACTTGTCTATATACCAATGTGTATCACGGTAAAAATCTGACTCAGGTGGAACCCACAAATTCATTGGGTTCTTTTCTATATTGAACTTGATCAATCCAATTCCACTTAATACCACAAAGCCCCAAGTCAGTAAGATAGTCCGTACAGGATGCTTTGCAACTTTTACTCCAAGGATGAAGAATACTTGCTCCACAAAGTGGACAAATCTTGATGATATGTTCTCCCATAGCTGTTGAGGAGTTTTTATTTTCTTTTTTGATGGCATGTTTAGTATCAAAGCTAAAATAATCCCAGTTTTTACCGGAAGTACTACTATTTTCTTGTTAAATTTAGGAAAATAAAAAAGGCGGTAATGTCGAGTTTAAACTTTTACGCACTGTAGCCAAATTTTTACGTGAAAACGTGACTATTTAGTCTATTGAAAACAAAGCGAAGTTCCGCATTGTATTCTCCCGCGCACAGCACTGGACACATCATAAATAGATTGTTATTATTGTCATCAACACTGTCGCTGCCGTATTCCGCACGATAACATAATCATTTTCTTTCAGTCGTAAAATTAGCCTCGATCGTAGGTGGTGTTTGTAAAAAAATCCGTGTCTTCATAGGGAAAAGTCAATATTCGTAAGAAAGATAAGCCGAGTAAGCTTTTACGAAGTTAATTTAGCATTCCACTAACAACTCACACTTGCCGCTTACCACTTGCCGCACAACAATGAATTAATTTGTAGTTTGTTTTGTTTCCCCTTGACAGATAAGTGACGTGACGTTTCAGATTGTAGATTATAGTCACAATATAGCCTCAAAATACCGTAC
This sequence comes from Epinotia nisella, assembly GCA_932294315.1. Classification (NCBI taxonomy): domain Eukaryota; kingdom Metazoa; phylum Arthropoda; class Insecta; order Lepidoptera; family Tortricidae; genus Epinotia; species Epinotia nisella. The sequence continues at coordinate 15,745,937 of OW028680.1, forward strand.
TACTCGTCTCATTCTAACTCGCCTCAGCTGACCATAAGAAGTGACAGAGACAACTATATGAAATATCGTCTTGCTTAATAGTGCGAATCTGTATTAAGCCTGCATCACACTAGTGCGGCCTACGGTGGCGGTCCGTAGTACCTAAATTTAACAGCTAATGACAAGTTTACAGTAAGTTTAGTATTGACCGCCGCGGCCAGGCCACGCCAGTCTGCGAGAGGCCTTAGTCTGTGATTGTAGAAGATATTGGGAGGGTTGAATCACAGATTGTGGCTTAAATGCATATCCACAGATTAATACTTAGTTGCATATCTTAACAAATGATAGGGATAAGCGAATGCACTTGATTTTAAGATAATTTAAAATCACTGACGTCACAAAAGGTTAGATTTATAATGAACATTTTCCTAATTACCATTTTGTGATATGGCATCACGAACGAAACTGTCACTTTTGTTTGTTTGGCATTGGCAGAGAAATCATTGAAATGAATGAGATGAGATGTCTTCGTTCATCACAATTAGCCACAGACTAATACAGACCCGCAGAATTAAGCAAGACAATGTTTCATATAGTTGTCTCTGTTACTTCTTATGGTCAGCTGAGTTAGTTAGAATGAGACAAATAGTACGGTATTTTGAGGCTATTAACGAATTTTCTCCATGTACTGCTCACCACAGTGTTTAAAAAAGTAAACAATAGAACCGAGATGTCAATGTCAAGTCAACGTCAAATCTTTAGGACCATTGGTTATTTGAAAAATATTATGGTTTAAAACTGTATATTTGTGTCGGAAGTGTAAGATATAATTTATATGTAGTGGCAAAAGGTCTTGTGTAGTCCCGTACTGTCGGAGTTACTCTAGATTAACAAAGAAGACCGGAGAAAATACCGGTTTCCATCGGTAAGAACCTTTTGCTTATTTTTCAAATATTGCATGTACATTACGCAATATAATGGTATGGGATTACTGCAAATGCTGGATGCTATCAAATAAGTACTTTTTACATGGTTCCAAGTTGATCTTATTGTGATTTTTGGTAAAAATACTATTGTCGTAAACACGGGCAGTGTTGTAACTTAATGAAAATGAATATATCGATATTTTGTCGACCTGATTTATTTAAGTAGGCGTTAAGACAAAATATGTGACGGTTTTTGGGAAAAGGTCCCACTTTGTCGATATGGAGTTAAGAGTAGTTCCTATACTACAGATCATACCCTATCTTTTGGTTAAAGCAAATTACACCTATGTTTATAAATTATGATTTTATACTTGTAGTAATTTTTTAGCGTAGGATCCACCAAACCGTCAAAGTGGGTCACTAAACTTGAGTCGAAAAGAAATTTCGTTCAATTACGTTAAAAAAGTTTAAACAAACGACGTTAGTATCAAAGATAGAACAATAACAAACCATTATCTCATACATAAAACTGAAAAATATACCAAACACAAACACTTTCAATGAAGAAACACTAAAGTTTAGTAAACCGACCAAGTGGGACGCTCCCTATATAAAATCACTAAACTTTATACACACAAAAAGTACTTATAATTTGATATTTTACATACTTTCTATGCTTGATAAGTATGTTTTTTTAAGTAATCTCATGTTATATATTAAGAGACACGTGTATTTCAATTTTTATGCATGGCACTCTTCAAATCATTTGTTATTAACTTTTTGACATAATTACTAAATAAAAGGATCCACAGAATTATTTCTGTCTTTTTTAGCATGGGAAACCATTTATAAATACAACTTTAATGATAAATCTGCGTGCCGTATAATAGAATATAGAAATAAACCCATATTCAAGATTTACATATTTTCGTCCTGTTTTTATGTTCAAGCCTCCATAACATTCAAAATACTAAGGTTACATACATGATTTTAACTAATTTGAAATCCCTAAAGTATGCCCATTCATTTAATACCAACCACTCCATAACTTCAAAGTAGAAGTGTGTTTTCTGCCATCCCAAACTTTAACCAACGTTTTTTCAATTGTCGCTTTTTCACTTTTGCAACTTTGCAGAATTTTTAGAAAATAACTATAGCACCTAGAGACATGAATCTTTCACCAAGATAGCGTATGATCTGTAGTATTAGGAACTACTCTTAACTCCATATCGACGAAGTGGGACGTTTTCCCAAAAACCGTCACAAATATGATATCGACGATTTTTTCTGTATGCGACAAAGTGGGTCGCTGGGCACTAAACTTTGAGGCCCTAAAAAGGTGCTTAAAATGGAGATTTATGCGTCGTCATCAAAATCATAGGTTTATTACAGTATGTTCTATCAGTTTTCATCGAAAGTTGATTTTCGGTAAGTTTTGCCATATTTCACTAAACTGCCCGTAACTCCGTAACTAGAATCGACAAAGTGGGACCTTTTACTAAACACCGTCACATGTTTTGATGTTACATGTAGTTCACTATTAACTTTAGAATTCCGTAAAATAACAACAATCTTCTAGAAAAATGGATTGACGCAGTTTAAAAAGACACCTTACCAAAGTTTTAACCGACTTCAATTCAAAACTTCGCCAATCCACGTGAATATTTCCACATTTTATTTCCACATTACCACATGAACTGCTTTCCGAAAGCAAAGCATAAATCACTATTAAAACTACCCAAATCGTTAGTGTGCCTATAAAATTTGAAGATGTCCCTCTATTTCTCCAGGATCCCATCATAAGATCCTGAGTTGATGACCATGAGACCACCAGGGAAGGATACCCTTCCAAACAACAAAAAAAACCTAATCGGTCCAGACGTCTATGCAAAAATTCATATGGTACTTACCAATTTAAAAACAAAAACCATTAAATAGGTAATACGAAAATAATAAACTGCATTCAAGATTCAGATATTCGCTACAAATTCAGTTATGCAAATACATAGGAAATCAGAGGGCCTACCGCGAAACGATATTCGTTTTCGTTCGTGTATCTCCCTCTTTGTCGCTCGAACTAGCAAGTGCGACAGAGACGGAGATACACGAACGAAAACGAATATCGTTTTGCGGTAGGCCCTCTGACAAGTTAGTTTTTAACCATCACCATTTTGTGGATTTTGAATGGATTTGGTTTATGTTTAACCGACTTCAAAAAAGGAGTTAAGCAATTTGTCGGAATCTTTTATTTTTCATCAAGACGCCTGGACCGATTTGGTTTTTTTTTTGTTTGAAAGGGTATCCTTCCCTGGTGGTCCCATGGTCAGGATCTTATAATGGGATCCTCGAGAAAACGAGGGAAATCTTCAAGTTTTATAGGCACACTTGAACCGATTTGGGTATTTTAAAATATGGTAATGCATATGGTAGTCTTTCAGTACCGCGCAGTATCATTTTGCTGTTGTTGCCTTCTGATTGTTGATTCAGGTGAGAGCCCTGAAAAATAACACATCATCTTATTCATATTTCTCACGGATTTATTGAACGTGGACGAAGTCGTGGCCAAAACATAGTAATGTTTTGGCCACGACTTCGTCCACGTGGAACTCGTTTTTATACAAACGTATTCCGCCACCATATCATAGAAACTTAGAATTCAAATTGCCTCTATACCAAATTTCATCTCAATCAGTTCAGCTGTTTAAGCGTGAAAAGGTAAGAAACAATCAGACAGACAGAGTTTGCATGTATAATACATATAAGTATGGATGTATATATATAAAATCAATGTACCTATCCACAGAGTCTTTACACAAGTATAAAAAACTTAAATAAAACCAACTCATCTGAAGGGACCTCACAAACATTAGTAATAAAAGAAATAAAACTCACTTTTCCAACTTACCTCAAGGGCCTCTGAAAACTGTAGGTATCGCATCTGGCAACAAGTGTCTTCTGTTTTTAATTAGAACGAAACAGTCCGATTTAAAATGTTTCGAACATATTCTGTCGAAACTTTTCGGCTTCCAATTATTGCGCCCCACTGCGTCAATCCATTTTTTTTTTGTAGATTTTTGTCATTTTTCGGAAATCTAAAGTTAACAATTAACAATATGTAACATCAAAATATTTTGTCTAAACGCCTACATAACTAATTCATGTCGATAAAATATGTATACATTTTAATTTGGTTACAACACTACCCGTGTTTACGACAATTGTATTTTTACCAAAAATCCCAATAAGATCAACTTGGAATCATGTAAAAAGTACTTATTTAATAGCATCCAGCATCTGCAGTAATCCCAGACCATTATATTGCGTAATGTACATGCAATACTTGAAAAATAAGCAAAAGTTTCTTACCGATGGAAACCGGTATTTTCTCCGGTCTTCTTCGCTAACCTAGAGTAAGTCCGACAATACGGGACTACACATGCCATTGTGCCCCTACATATAAATTAGATATTGCACTTTCAACACAAATATATAGTTTTACAACTAAATATTTTTCTAATAAGAAAATTTCCTATAGATTTGACGTTGACTTGACATTGACGTCTGGGAGTATTGTTTACTTTTTTAAACATTGCGGTGTGCAGTTTATGGAGAACACTCGTTAATAGCCTCAAAATACCGTACTATTTGTCTCATTCTAACTCACCTCAGCTGACCATAAGAAGTGACAGAGACAACTATATGATACATCGTCTTGCTTAATTCTGCGGGTCTGTATTAGTCTGTGTAGTCTGTGCACTGTCACTTCACTAGTGTCACTGTCAGTAGTGTCAGTGCCAAAGAGGATGTAATTTGTCAGTGCTCATGCTGTGCAAGTGCAAAACTTTGAAGACCATATTTGTTTTACATTTAAATAACGCGTTTACAGTCTGTAAATGATAATTTAGCATTGATATTGTTTCATGCTGACCATTTTAGAGAAACATGTGGACTACTAAAACGTTTTTAACTAAAACGAAACGCGGCAATATTCTTAAGGTAAGGTTATGTTTTTATTTAGTGTACTCGGTTATGCTGTAAATATTAATACACAAACATTAAAATCTGTTTCTAGATTGTCAGGGAGCACTACCTGCGAGATGATTTGCTGTGTGGGTCGGAGGCTTGCGTGATATGCCCGCACAAAGACGACGATATTGTGTTGGAGTTGAAACCGAAATCAATATGCGCTCTCTTCGAGGAGCCGCACTACCTGGTGCTGGACACCAACGTGGTGTTGCACCAGATCGACGTGCTGGAGGAGGACGCGCTGACCAACGTGATTGTATTGCAAACAGTGCTGGATGAAGTTAAACATCAAAACACTGCTATTTTCCAAAGGCTACTCGAAATTATTGGCAATAAGAAAAGGAAGTTTTATTCCTTCGTAAATGAACATCATAAGTAAGTCCTGTGTCTTACATTATACATTTTAAATGATGACTAGACTGTTACATACCAGAATACGGATCCGCAGATTATATGTTTTATTGACTATAGGTAATTTCACGAGAGTTGAGGTGAATGATTACACACACAGCTACATAAAGTACTGATTGCAAAAAAAGTGAATGAATGAAATGAGTGAGTGAATGTAAATAAAAACGCCCATATATATTCATATACATATATTTTAATAAGAATAGGTATAACCAACAGTAAAAAAAATATATTTTTATAAAGTATCGTCACTTAGCATATCTTTATCTGAATCGTCAAGATTGATTATTACAAGTTTATGGTTTTCGGTTAGTTCATCAATCTTAGGTTCCTTTATTCTGTATCTTTCTTCATTTTCTTGGGTTTTTCTGAAAATATTCTGAAACGTCTCTTTGTCAAGTGCTTCAATTTGAACGCTATTGAATGTGAACTGTTCTGTCGCAGGTAAATGTTGACCGTCATTTCTTAAGTTCTGCCTGAAATGACAGACCACGTTAAATATAATTTCCCGACTTTGTCTATTTAAAGTTTTCCCACGACCTATTGTTTGAGCCATGTTTCCGTAGAATAAAAACCTGTAGGTTTTCTTGTCTCTTGGAAAATCCAGTTGTCAATAAGTATGACAACGATGTAACGAGTGCCAGTTACTTCAATCATCTTTAAAGAGGTTTGATAACGAGATAACAAAGTTATGAATACAATTTTAATAGCTAAATAAATAAAGACAATGCAATTTGTTACCTACTTATTCTCTTTCGTTTCTACGATTAATATTATATATATTCATGTATATACCTACGCATATGTGACCTTTATTTGAATTGGTGTAAATTAAATTAATTAAAATGCTTTCTGTTTTGTTTAAAGTCGATGAATTGGTAAAAATGTATTAATAGGTACTTAACAAAATAGTTTGTAGGAACTTTTTGGTCTTTCTTGCCATTCACTGTTGAACTTGCTATCGGTACAATAATAGAATAGTAATGTCAAAACTTCGCTGTCATTACATGACAGTGTTGTTGTGTGCGTGGCCTCAACTCTCGTGAAATTACCTATACATCAGCTGTCAAAAAAGCAATGGTTGTTGTGTATAATGTCGGTATACTTTAAACTTTTTTGTCAGTATTTTAATTAATTGAATTAATATTTCAGGGACACATATGTAGAAAGAAATCCAGGGGAGAAGCAAAATGACAGGAATGACAGAGCTATCCGCAAGGCAGTGGCATGGTACGCCTCTCACCTGTCCACCAAAAACACCGCTGGCTTGTTCCCGCAGGTCGTTCTCCTGACTGATGATGAAAACAACAGGAAACTGGCACAGGAGGAAGGGACCATGTGCTGCTCTGGTAAGTACGGCCATAATTTGCTAAATGTATAGCTAAGCACATTCATTTGTGGCCCTTTTTGTGACAAGATAGAAAGAGGACCCTTTTTTAATGCCTTTTCTTTACTGTGTATGAGGGCTGCATCCACCAACCCAGTTCCACCAGGAAGCCTAGCAGACCCTTTATGTTGCCGAGGGCCTCCGGTAGTGACTCCAGTGTTCTGAGGTGCTTTGCCCGGTAATTTGCCACCCCACTGCATGCCAGGATAGGAGCAGGACTGTCTGTAACACCTAGGGTGAAAAGGTGTTTGTTTAATAGTGCATGACCAGTTATGGCTCCTGTCAGAAGACGGAGTGCCGGCCTCTTTAGCTGTTTGAGCTTCCTTGACAATCCGGGGCTAATTGTCGGAAAGGCCTCCCTGGTTTGACTGCAGGTTCCCAGAGTGTTCCAATATTTTTGTGTGTGATGTTCTACCTTGGTGTTTAGTCGCAGTTGAGCAATTGTAGGTTCCGGTCCTACAGCTTTTGACTCTGAACCTTCTATAGCTAGTGCATTCACTGAATCGTTACCGCGTGAATTGCTGTGCCCTTTGCAGAGATCCATTGCAGAGTTATGTCGCTGTTTGTACATACCTGTGATAGGATTTCGTGGCACTTGAGTATCGGCCCAGAAGTTGTTGCGTGACCTTGTAGGGCTTGCAGTACAGATTGACTGTCAGAAGCATACTTTCTGGATGGGATAACCACTTACCTTCCTGGAGGCGATTGCATAAGCGGCCATTATTATGCCCATACAATCTGCCTGGAAGATTGTTATGGGTCCCTAAGGCACTTGTCCCACCGCTGGCGAGTAAGCGATGAGCTATCGGCGATTTTCTCGCCCAAGAAACGAACAAAAGATAATCGCTCCCGTGTAAATAAAAGAGAGATATATATTTATAGTTCATCGCTGGCTGTTCACACCGCGATGAACTATATCTCTCTCTTTTATTCGTTTCTTGGGCGAGAAAATCGCCGATAGCTCATCGCTCATCGCCGGCGGTGGGACAAGTGCCTAATGGTGTCGAGATGCGTATGTTTAGGTTCTCTAAGAATACTTCTGATCCGGTGCCTGACATCGTCTTGGACTCGTCTGTGAAGATTCTTAACTCTCTGGGGTTAAGTCCTTCCTGGGGAGTTTCGTATAATTCGACTAGGGGATCCCATGCCGAGTGTAACCGGTACAGGCCCCGCTCAGAGGACTGGAGGCAAGCTGCCTTGGTGATCAGACCGGGTATAGTGAGATGGGCCATAAAGTCCTTTAAGCCATACAAAACAACGGGACTGGACGGAATAAGCCCTGTGCTACTGCAACGTGGTGCTGACGTCCTTATCCCTCATCTGGTAAAAATCTTTAGGGCGAGCTACACCTGCGGATCCTGACCTGAAATGTGGAACAAAGTTAAAATCCTCATACCAAAGGCGGGTAAGAAGGACTACGCTCAGGCTAAGTCCTTCAAACCTATAAGCCTTTCGTCATTCTTGTTGAAAACCATGGAAAAGGTTTTGGACAAGTACATTAGGGAGAGCTGCCTCAGGAACAAGCCTAAACAAATGTTTGTATGGAACAGTCAGCACGCCTATCGTAGCGGCAGATCTACAGAGACCGTCCTACTCGAGCTCGTTGACAGGGTGGAAAAGGCACTAGAGGACAAGGAAATAGCCCTATCAGCCTTCCTAGATATCGCGGGCGCGTTTGACAACACCCCCATCAGGACACTGGTAGGGGTGCTCCGTTCGAAGGGAGTGGACCCTACTACAGTGCGATGGGTGCAAAATATGCTCTCAAACAGAGTGGCTAAGCTGGAACTGCTTAGCACCACTCGAGATGTAACCACTTCCAGAAACGCAATGGAAGAAACTTTTTTTTATTTTTATTTATAACTTATCTCTGAGAACACCTTCAACACAATAAGACTATATGAAGCAACATGTTACAATAAATTATATCTTATCTTATCTTATCTTATCATGCATCATTTCACTAACGCTCATCCCCCAACAGAGTATCCTTCCTCTCCTCTTTTCCAATATTGGCTAAATGCTGCATAGCCTGTCAGCTGATTGTGGCCGACTGGTTGTAGCTGGTCGGTGTTCGCTTCCTATCCCAGAGTGCATCACACTCCCCACAAATTTGCGCTCCCTGGTAGATCCGGCTCGTCCGGGTCAGGCTTGCTTTCTGGCTGGGTGTGCCCTATGTTCATGTTCTATTTCCTTTACTCTTATTTCAGTGAAAGACTACATAGAAAATGTGAATGGTTTCCTTGGTCTAGTGGACAAGTTATCCAAGAATGTGGTACCTGAGAGCTGTGCCAAGGATGCTCTGTACCCGGCTCACCTGACCCTTGGACAGATCCGCACTGATATCAAACATGGCAAACTGTACCAGGGGACCTTCCATGCCTCCAGGGATAATTTCTTGGAAGGCACAGCTTCAGTCAGTGGATTTGATAAACCAGTAAGTACTCAATTTTTTATAAGTGACAATGTCATCTTACCTCACGGAGAGCTACTTTCAGAATAAACAAAAATTATTTTTTGAAAAAATTTCCGAAAGGTGCGTTTCCTGTTTGATTATTTCTTGTATCATCATCCTTTTAGCGCGTTTTCCGGTTGTTCTCTAAAGGGGGTGATCCATTTGCGAGCCGGCGAGCTAACGGTATAAACCGTTAGCATTAGAGTATTAAACAGTCTACTCTCATCGTTGGCGCAGTTATGTCGTGTTCCCAGACTGAGTTACTTTGTTATATCGGTCTACTGTTACATGAGGAGGATGAACATAAAATTAAGAAAAAAGACGCCATAAAGTTTAGGTGAAAAATGGCTGCAAGAAAGACAACGCTTGTCCCATTTAAACTTGCTGGCAGAGCTGATTGGTGAACCAAACGACTACCGACATTATTTGAAGATGTCCGAGGAAGTGTTTATGGACCTGCTCGGTTTAGTGTCACCTCTAATAAAAAACAAGACACCGTTTTGCCTAGTGAATGTTGTGAATTTCGAAGCGCAGCACGTCCGTTCGCCACCAAGATAGCAAAAAGACTGTCGGCTCGCCGGGTCGCGTGATCCACTGGCGGTTTTTCGTACCGCGGACTTAGAATTTCAAGCATGCACAACGAGCCGGCGAGTAAAACCGTCGGTGTTTAAGACCGCAGACTTTTGAGTGCTCCATTGGCGGTTTATACCTTTGGCTCGCGAGTTTGTTGACGTACCGGCGGTCTTACTCGCCAATGGATCACCGCCTTAAAGAAGCACGATCCGCGTTGGAACTTAATCCCAAGATTTGGCGTAGGTACCTACTAGTTTTATGAAAGCGATTGCCGTCTGACCTTCCAGCCCAGAGGAAAAACTAGACCTTATTGGGATTAGACCGGTTTCCTCACTACGTTTTCCTTCACCGAAAAGTCTGGGGTAATATTTGGCACACGGCTCTCTTTTGCACCCCCTTTGTGTGGTCCTTTTGTACATAAGTGTTTTGTAAACCTCGGCTCGTACCACCTGGGTTAGTACGAACCGAGGTTCGAACCCACAACCTCCAGATTGAAAGTCGTGTACCTTAGCGCTCGACTACAGAGGCAGGGTGATTTTCTCTTCTGTATGATCAATCAATCAATTAAATCAAATCAATCATATGTGTATTTTTATTTATTTAAACTTGATTGTGTCGTTGAAACGATAGATAAAGAGAAACGTTGAGCGCCATTATTAACAAAAATATCTCTACAAAATTGTTTTTTCTAGATTCTTCTTCAAGGCCACATAGGCATTAACAGGGCTGTCGATGGTGACTTAGTCGCCATAGAAGTGTTCCCTAAGGCGGAATGGCGAAAGCCTAGTGACATAGTTCTAGAAGACAAGGCTGATGACCCTGGGGATTTGCTGGAGGAAGAGGCTCTTCTCCTAAAGAATGCTGAGCCAGCGGGTAGTGATGATGAAATAACGCCCACCGGAAAGGTGGTGGGGATCATTCGGAGGAAATGGAGGCAGTATTGTGGGATACTGCTGCCTAGTAAATTCCCAGGTTTGTGCGGATTGTTATTTTTAGTGTAGTCAATAGGCTTGTGTCCTAAGATTTTTTTACGATGCCATTCGAGCCAGTTTTTGGAGAGAAACAAATGTTTGTATGGGAGCAACTACAATTAAAGAACACAAATACCCAAAAGAACTAACCTTAAAGACGGACCTCGCTGGCAGCAGCGGAAACGTTTCATACTAAATCGACATTGAAGTATGACGTCACAGTTTGTAATTTGTACTAATCGTTGTATGGAAAATTAAGTAAATTGCTGTTTCGGTCGCGAAATACTGCGTTTAGATCCATAGTTGTCATACAATTTTGTTTCTATAAAGGCGTAAGGAGTCTCAATGAGTAGTTGATGATGGTATACAAAAAAGTACAGTCGGCAATAAAAGCCAAAATTGTACCAAAAATGAAATTTTTGACAGAAACTTATTAAATAAAATTTCTGTAGAATAAATTGTGATACATTTTATTAAGGAAAGTTTGAGGAAGTGTTGTAATTTGCAGTAATGCAGTCATCTACTGGTTCGCATTTTTAAAAATTTTACGATGAAAAACGTACCTAATATAGACGCAAGTATCTTTTAGAATGCGTAAGTACTATTCATGACTCATAAATAGTACTTTCTCCTCTAGAGTAATTTCTACTCTGTCTTTCATGACAGAGATATGCGTTTTGAACGTAAAGTCCATCTTCGTAGAACGAACGAACGTAATATGCATCCTCGTAAGTCTGATCTGTATGTAATATGTAATTGTTGTTAGTCTTACTTGAAATGTTTTTGTGGGAATAAATGGCTAATAATAATAATAAAGTCTGATGTCAGTGACCTTACTTATCACCAGATACACAACACTGAAAATTATCACGTAATCTGTTTATCGCAAAAATATGTTTTTGCAATGTAATCCATACTTCTATATCCATCCATACTAATATAATAATGGGAAAGTATATGTGTGTGTTTGTTTGTTTGCTCGTCTTTAACGGCAAAACGGGGCGACGAATTGACGTGATTTTTTAAGTGGAGATAGTTGAAGGGATGGAGAGTGACATAGGCTACTTTTTGTCTCTTTCTAACCCCCCACCTCCCTAAAATGGGCGGTAGAAGTCTGTATGGAGCATTCCGCAATTTTCAAGGTAGAAAGCTAAAAATTGGTATGCGGACTATTTGTGACTAACAAAAACATCGTGCATCATTTTTTTTTGAAATCTGCACCCAACCCCTTAAAAAAGGGGGTGAAATTTTATATGGGGGTCCAGAACCAGATATGTAGAGTCGATATGTAGAGTCGGCACCTATACAGTAGACATCTATCTAAATATGTAGAGTCGATATGTGGTCGATATGTGGTCGATATGTAGAGTTGGTATGTATAGTCGATATGTAGAGTCGATATGTAGATTCGATATGTAGAGTCTATGTAGAGTCGATCTTAATATGTATATAAAAGAAGAAACTGGCTGACTGACTGACTGACATCACCGCACAGCCCAAACTGCTGGATCTAGAGATTCCAAATTTGGCACGTAGGTTCCTTATAAGTGTGTGCGAGTGCACTAAGAAAGGATTTTTCAAAATTCTCCCCCTAAGCGGGTGATATGTTGGTCCAAAGTTTGTATGGGGAAACAAAATAAATAAGACTATTTCATTCGAAACTTTACAGGAATATTCCTAGCAATAAATGAGTAAATACGTCTTTCAGGTTTTTTGAGAACCCAACCCCTAAAAGGAGGAAATGTGACAATGTCTGAAAATCAACATGGGTATTGTATTACGAAAACTACAACAACGATTTTAAAATCCAACGTGGCGGACGTGAAATACCATCTCCCCTGTTCGGATGCGATGGGGTTGTGTCTAAATATCAACATGGGTGTCGTTTTTATGGATTTTTGGGACGTTAATTACGAAAATGGCATCGATTTTGAAATTTAACATTGTGGACATGAACATTCTTGAAAGTATTTGTGCCAAATTGCAATTAAATTGGAACTTACGGATCAAACTTAGATGCACTTTTTTTGTAGACGGTTAAAGTTACTTTTAGTACGACGGCGAGCCGCGGGCAAAAGCTAGTTATATATAACTGTGTAGTTGTGATTTTATTTATAATGTACACTGTTTAAAAAATGAATAGCTCATCGAGTTACTTACGCCTCTTCTACTCTTGCCAGGGGTTTAATTATGCACACAATATGGGTGCATGTAATCTGCCTAAATTGAAGATTAAAGAATTTTGATTGTGTTACTAGGTGCAACGCGTCATCTATTCACCCCGGCGGAGCGTCGCGTGCCGCGAGTCCGCATTGAGACGCGACAGAGCGACATATTGCAGTCGCAGCGGATACTAGTCGCGCTCGACTCGTGGCCGCGAAACAGCCGGTATCCGCTGGGACACTTCGTTAGGGCACTTGGGCCTATTGGTGAGTGATTTGTTACAAAGGTCATATATAGTTGTCCCCAAAATAGGCGCGTCCAAACGGCCGGGCGCGGCGGACAGCTTACCATAAGATAAAGCGAGATAGACAGTGGTCAGCTTATGCCATGTATGCAGTCAACCACGCTTGAACGTTTGGACGCGGCTATAGACGGTCAGAGGCGTTTATGTTTTTAATGATTGTGACTTAAGGAATAAAAATAATTTAATGTTTGAAATTAATCCTGTCTACTGATTGGTCGATTTTAATATCTAACGGTATTCTGGTTAGTTGATAGCAAATACAAATGGTCTTTTAAAGAGTTATGATTGGTGGATTTAATACGGTGAAGTGTTTTGATTGGTCAAATTAAAATGTTTTAAAAATCATAAACATGTATACATATTTTCCCTAGGAGCTAAATGTACTGCTTTAGCCCCGCTTGCTAAGCTTAATATGACACAGTTTTCGAGCATGAGAAGTGAAAAAGTTTATGTATCTACAAACATACTATAAACCCGCTAAAATACGTTCAGAAACTGGCAAAAATGAATTTTCTAATCGTTTTTGAGATAAAAATAATGTTACTGACTACCATTGTCCAAAATTGTGTAATATAGTAAAATAACACAAGATTTCATTAATATTTTTCACAATATTTACTTACTTCTTGTTTGACAGCAGTGACAATATTGTCCATAATGGCCGCCTGTCGCGTGGCGTTGTCGTCGCGCTCGGTCCCAATACTCGGGACAAGCTATAGTAATAATAATACCACATCCGAGTGAGATGGTAACATACAAATCTCGATAAGTGTGACTGAAAGGGAAATATCATTCGTTGCCCTTGTCATAGTTCCACTTTTTTCTGTTTGCCACAACTTATTTAGTATGAAGTTGTGACCAAGAAACCACTACCCACTCAAATTAAGTAGGTTGTTTATGGTGAGCGATCAGCTATTTTAAGACCAGTTCTTAATTTAGCTGCATAGAGCCTGTCCTGAGTATCATAGGTCCATGGTCTGGAGATACGTCGCATTGGTAGTTAATGTAACCGCGGTGTGTTCGTTTGTGCAGGCGACAAGGACGCCGAGAACGAGGTGCTGCTGCTGGAGCACGACGTGCCGCACGCGCGCTTCAGCGAGGCCGTGCTCGCGTGCCTGCCCGCGCACAATTGGACCATCTCGGACGAGGTATAAAAAACCGGACAGGTGCGAGTTCAACTCGCGCTGTGGGGGTTCCGTATAAATGTTAACTCTAACGTTTTATTATGCTACGCTCTAAGCGTCAGGCGCTCCATACAAAATACACAAAAGTATTGAGAATTTTCCCGTTACTTTGAATACTCAAACTTCTTATAGATTTTCCTGTAATCTTTAGGCAAGGAAGTATTTTCCAAAAAAAAATTCAGAATTTTAAGCCTAGTACTTAGTTTCGGAGATAAGAGAGAGGGGGGGTCAATTTTCCTAAATTACTTCAAATCTGTTTTTGCTAAAAATATATATCTGAGATGCTTACAACAACCCAACATTTGATATGTCACAATACAGTTTGCGAGACTTTTTTTTTTCAATTTTCCAGTTTATCCCCCAAAAGTGGCTCCCTTGTTCAAAATTCATTAATCCATCTTTGAGTCACCAATTTACATATGTTCAACTCAATCGGTCTAGTAGTTTCGGAGCAAATCGGCTGTGACAGACGAATTACAAATGTATAGTTTTCAGATTTTTTCCCTGTACCTACTTGTTGTATAAGAAGATATTACTTGCCAAATTTCAGAGTTCTAGGTTAACGGGAAGTACCCTATAAATTTTGATTCCCTTGAGAGTGTCGAAATATACGTTTTTAGGGTTCCGATACCTCAAAAGGAAAAAACGGAACCCTTATAGGATCACTCGGTTGTCTGTATGTCCGTCTGTCACAGCCGATTTGCTCCGAAACTACTGGACCGATTGAGTTGAAATTTGGTACACATATGTAAATTAGTGACCCAAAGATGGATGCGTAAAGTAAATTAATGAATTCTGAACAAGGGGGCCACTTTTCGGGGGTATACTGGAAATTAAAAAAAAAGTTTCGCAAACTGTATTGTGTGACATATGAAATGAAAGGGGTTGTTGTAAGCATGTCAGATATATTTTTTTTATAATTTTAGCAAAAACAGATTTGAAGGAATTTAGGAAAAAAGACGAAAATTGACCATCCCCCCCTCCTTATCTCCGAAACTACTAGGATTTAAATTTTGAAAAAAATATGAAAAATAGTTCCTTGCCTAAAGATTACAGGAAAACCTATAAGAAGTTTGAGTA
This sequence comes from Epinotia nisella, assembly GCA_932294315.1. Lineage (NCBI taxonomy): Eukaryota > Metazoa > Arthropoda > Insecta > Lepidoptera > Tortricidae > Epinotia > Epinotia nisella. The sequence continues at coordinate 15,761,396 of OW028680.1, forward strand.
TTCAAAAACACTTATGTAATTTAGATTATATACGGAACCCTCACCACGCGAGTTGAACTTGCACTTGTCCGGTTTTTGCGGCATAAACGGCTGTATCTTTTTTACGTTAACATAGAAGTTTAATTTTTGAAAGGTCTAGACAGACAGACGGGCAACACAGTGATCCTATAAGGGTTCCGTTTTTCCCTTTTGAGGTACGGAACCTTAAAAATAAAATAAATAAAATACATTTATCAAAGACGCTTTAAAACTTAGGCTACAAAAGAAAAGTAACAAATAGTAAAAATTAAAAACATGATTGAAATGGTCTCCACTCAGCTTTATATCAAGTACCTTGGAAGACCAGCTTCCGCGGATACTCTTCGAAGAGCGCTCTTAAAAGCGGCAAACAAACAGTACTTATGTCTAACAAAAATATTTATATCCATGAAATATATCGTCGTCTAGTACCCATAATACCAGGAGCCGTAGCATGGTTGGCCTTATCACGCGACAAGTGACAAGATAAGAGCGTCGTCTCGGTCTATCGAACGGTGTCAGCCAGTGACGCACGCTCTATCCTATCACTTATCGCGTGACAAGGCCAACCGTGCTACGGGGCCAGCCTTACTGTGCTTACTGTGGGGCTAGTTCGATTTGTGTAACATTGTCCTCTAATATTTATTTATTAATTATTTATTTACGTTAACGTTTCGGTTATGACACTAATGGTGATGTTGCAGGAAGTGAAAAAGCGCGTAGATCTCCGCGGTATATGCATCTGCTCGGTGGACCCGCCCGGCTGCACGGACATCGACGACGCGCTGCACGCGCGGCCTCTGCCGGGCATCACGGACAACGGGCTGAAGCGGTACGAGGTAACAGACATTTCAATTTGGAACGTTAAGGGGCTCCCAGCTCCCAATGACCTTCGATCTATAACTGTCCGTTTTTTCATGTTTTTTTATGGCTTATCGCATTAACAACAACGAGATCTACCGAAATAGTATCCCATATTTACTTTAAAACGCACAGTTTTCTATATATATGGCACCAAACCTTGGCAAATTTAGGCCAAAAAACCAGTTTTTTGGACGTAGCTTTGGTGAAATACAAAAAATATAATAAAACGCATATCAAAATTATAGGTAAGTTCAGTATGTATGAGTAGGTATGAGTTTCGGGTGTATAAAAGTCGGCTTTTGTATTTTTACGGACCTTCTTTAAAAATGTATAATTAATTCTGTGTTAACATTTTTCAAGTTATTCAATATCGAAAATGTTAAACAGGAATCAAATTTTTCCATATCTGTACCTGGAAAACTAGCTTCAATAAACCGAGGACGGGTGTCGAAATGAAGCATTTTCCGCAAATCGACATCCAACTTGCCTATTTTGCGTGAAAGGATTAGACCGGTTTCCTCACGATGTTTTCCTTCACCGAAAAGCTAATGGTAAATATTTCGTACATACCTTCCGAAAAACTCATTGGTACGAGCCGGGATTCGAACCCACGACCGCCGCTTGACAGCCGCATGCCTGAACCACTAGGCTACCGTAGCTTCATGAAAACTACTAAATTTCGTTGATTTTTGACGAGAGCCCCTTAAGTACGATTCACATCAAGTAAATGCGTAGATCTCCGCGCATGGATCCATAATACTCAGCATAAGCTGTACGTGTTGCCACAATGAAGGACGGAAGGCTCCTATGCAGGTAAATTAGGAACTGATCTTAAAATGGCCGATGGCTTACCATTACTAATATTTGGTACAAGCCTTTACTGCCGACTGTACATTTCTGTATGCCGTCATCAACTATTCATTGAGACAATTCCAACGAGCCCAAACTCAACGGGGTTACGTCGGTAAAGTATGTACTGAATTCCCATGGCCACCTTCTGTCTCCATCATCAGATCAGCTCGATGGTACACTCAGCGTCAAATACTTTGTAGCAACCAAAGAAGTCAAATAGTTCGTTACACCACATATTTAGCATATACAGAGTATTTGACGCTGAGTGTACCATAACATTGAATTGTCATCCAAGCTATACACTATTACCCAAAATTTCAGCTCCATCGGTTGAGGTTATCTGCTTGAAAATTGAGTTGCAAGATTCCATCCGAACAAACATAGTTACATACATTGCAAGTCAAAGTAAAAGCTTGTAATTGATAGGTGGGCGTCCATATTGCTGACGTCACTCACTTCGTGCGGCCGAACACTGCGATGGACAAGGAGGCTGCGCTCAGGTCCACCACCGTGTACCTCGTGGACAAGAGGATCGACATGGTGCCAGGTGAGCGCTGCTGAACAACGGACACGTGAACACGTATTCTGCCATAATCTGTACCCTTTTACAATACAATACACATACTATAAACCCGCTGAAATGCGTTCAGAAACTAACCAGCAATTATATCAATAAGGTTTATAAAAATAATTAACTTGTCTCTGGGCGTAGGTTATTTTGTACGTATTTTCATTAAAATATCGATATTGATAAAGTAATGACTTTCAAATTTCGAAGCGTGGCGTCTGCGGTGACCTTCGATACTGTCAGATGAAAATCTAGTTGGTCATGATTTGAAATCTAGTCGGCCATGGCGGTGCAATCAATCGAGGATTCATGATATGTGTGTAGATAAAGTAGTGTATGCAACTGTAAAACACTTACACAGCCTTAAAACACTCGTGATTTAAGGCCTCTCATTATGTACAGTCACATAAACTACTATTATTACATACCTCACACAAACAAAGCAGTTACAGAGAGAAACAATACAATAACATATAGGTAAAGGTAGACAACCGGCGGTCTTATCGCTGAAGAGCGATCTCTTCCAGACAACCTTTGGGTATCGGAGAAAGAGATAAAACTAGATTATGCAGTAGGTGGTGAGATTATAATAAACCAACATTTGTTTGTGAAATGGGCCAATCAACATTCTTTTGTTGCCCAATGCCATGGTTAAGAGTCTATCTTTAAAAGTATGATTTTATAGGGTGTACATCTTCTAGACACGTGTGTATGTGATAATAATAAACCCATTTTATTGTGGGGCATCTCCTGAATATGCTCGGAGTTTTTCAATTTTTCTAAGAAACTTTGTTAACTATTAATGTCTCCTCGTTTATCGGGACACAATAACAACAACAGAAAGTTGATGGACCCAAATATTAACCGCTTATGCGCACATGCGCGTGCGTTTTTTTGGCTTATCAGAGGATAAGCCAAAAAAACGCACGCGCATGTTCGCATAAGCGAATATCTATGGAAACACTTATTTCGATGAAGTGTAGTAATTTAGTATCTGTGAAAACTATTTTAAATATTGGCTGTAAGCTGAGCGTTTTTGCCTTGGACGACTGGCATTTTGATTTTTATTGCGGTTAATATTAATTTTGTTTATAATGCAATTAACAACATTTCATTTTTCTGACTCCTTAATTTTGTTTAGGCATTTAATAGTACTTGAAAAGTTAGGAGATACGTATTTTTTCTATTCATTTTATTTTTAGTTAAACCCCCTTAATTTGGGTGTTTTAACTACCACGTTCGAAAAAGGCATAAGTACATTTTAAAGATGAATAAGATTAGTACAGTGGTCAATTTATCGAATTAAAAAGTAAATAGCATACTGTGTCTGTGACAGTGACATTTGACGTTGACAATGACAAGATAGAAGGAGTTAAATAACTGTCAATGTCACAACATTTTTTTTTCTTACAAGATGCATAAGCCCAGCTATGGAATATCCGGATTCAGCCTTTCGATGGCTTCTTCAAAGTAATTTCCAGTTTTCTCAAGAACTAGCGAATATAAAAATCCATAATTTTTTTATATTTACGTAGCAAGCCCAAATCTCTGAATGGTTTTTAGTTTGAGCCGCTATGAAAAAATGAAATGTTGTCAATTGTTTCCACGCAAATGTGATGAAAAACATACTATGTGACATGAGCGGTAAGAATTTTACAAACTCGAGTCATTAAAGCCCTTCAGCGCCGGGCTGTTAATAGACTCTAGTTCGTAAAAATCTTACCGACCTCGTCTCCCAATGTATACATACTTCGAACATTTCACGAAGGCGAGTGGATTTGACGAAATTAGTCTTTAACGTCATAATAATAGGAACGCTCACTCGCCTTCGTGAATTGCAACAACTGTACTGTTGTCTTAGACCTGTTGAGTTCGAACCTATGCTCGCTGCGCGGCGGCGAGGAGCGGCTGGCTTTCTCTTGCGTTTGGGAGATCGATGAGAACGCCAACGTGCTCTCCACTAAGTTCCACAAGAGTGTCATCAAGGTACGAATACAGCCTTGGCCAGAAGTATTGAGCACCCCACGTTTTTCTTTGTAACTTATGGATAAAGTATTATTTTTAAATTTCATAAATACACGAAGACGTAAAATATATAATAAGTGTTTCAACATGTGCAAATCATTAATATATATCATTTTGAAATTGCTATTTGCGTGTGAAAACTGAACCTAGAAGATGTCGGGTTTTACAATAAAGGTTTAATTGTATATTTTTTTCACGGAATTTCCCTTAACGTCAATAAATATGACGAATTTTTCCGATAGATACACAACTTTCTATTCTAAAATATATAAATGCACCTGTTAAAGTTCGACTTTTGTATTAAAAACGCAATGGGTGTTCAACACTTTTGACCAAGGCTGTAGTTCTATTTAAAATGTCCGACATTCTATGGGTCGTTCCGAGGTTTTCCTTTTTTTTGGTTTTTGAACTATCGAAAATTGTGATTTTGAAGTGCGATTAAAAAAAATGCATTGGTTTCTTCATTAACACTAATTAAAGTTTCCTTTCCGGCCAATATACATATTTGTTTACGGTTGGTTTAAAAAAAAAATATGTGACAAAGTGGACTCTTTCAGTGGGGACTACATTTTGGTTTACCACTCTGTCACGGACTTCTACGATAAAAATACGTTTAAAAAAATGCTAGTTAAAACTAAAATATTAAATAATACTAATTAATAAAATAATATGGACGTTCATTTTCGAACATTATAAAACCGTAAAATCATTACTCAAATGAGATGCCGTAAGACGAAGGACAGGCTATTGTCGGTCGAAAAGAAGAACGACCCATATAACACTATCATTTTGAGTCTTCTAGCTTGGACGGTAACGTCGCTTTGCGGATTACTTTGATACATCTCGGTCAATTCTAATGTAAGTATATCATGGCCGAACTTCTAACAAAGAATGTTAACTCGGGTTGCTTTAGGAAAAAATACGGCTACTTTGATCATTTAAAATGTAGTATAAAAACAGTAATATTGGACATTAGGTAGATTTAATCAAAGCACTAATAATATACTGCAAAGTATATTATTTCTTAAAACTGTCATTGGATTTTGAATCCTAAAGACAATGACGTCGCTTTTCAAACAGATTACTTTGATACATCTCTGTCAACGCAAATAATAAAATTTTAACTTTACCATGGCTGAACTTCTAATAAAGAATGTGAACTGGGGTTGTTTGAAGCAAAAAAAATAAGGCTTCTTTCACCATTTAGAATGTAGTGGAAAAGCAGTACTATTTGAAATTATGTAGATTTAATGAAGTAAACAGCAAGTATATTATTATTTACATATCTAAAACAATACTTTAAGAAAAAAAACCGTTTTGATCAAAGTCACTCCTGGAATAAAAGTAACCCTAGTTTACAGGTAATCAATTTCTTCTTCGTCGTTAGTTGCTGGTTTTTGAAGTGAGATTTGCCTCTCATCGTCAAACAATTCGCGTCACTCCCTCGTTCGATAAATGCGAAAGTGAGTCTGTCTGTATGTCTATCTGTCTGTCTGTTACCTCTTCACGCTTAAACCGCTGAATCGATTTAAATAAAATTTAGTATAGAGACAGTTTGAGTCCCGGGGAAGGACATAGGATAGTTTTTTTCTCGAAAATCATACCCTAAGGGGATGAAATGGGGGGTGAAAGTTTGTATGGAAATACGATATAAACGAGTTCCACGCGGACGGAAAGTAGTAACTGATATAGATACAGTGAACGAAAAAACCATAGAAGTCTAACTAGCGCCGAAAACTGGCCCCACAAAAAAGATACACATTGCCATTACGCGGGCGAATGCGGACGCGGGGGCGGGTGTCAAAAGGATGCCAAGCAGCCGTTTAGTTCGAACATGCGCACACATGCACATACAGGGTTTTGGGCACGTGTTTGCGTAGGAATTTGTAGGGAGTTCGCCTTGTATGGTTTTTTCGTTCGCTGTATAGATACAATGTTGTTATCAGTCGGCAGCGGCGATGACATACGAGGAGGCGCAGCTGACGATCGACGACGCGCACCGAAACGACGCCGTGGCGACCTCGTTACGGACTCTCAACGCGCTCGCCAAGAAACTGAAGAAGAAACGAATGGACAATGGCGCGCTGCTACTCGCCTCGCCAGAAATCCGCTTCCAGGTAGTACATAACCAGGGAGCGAAACTATTGTGCCGATGACAGACGTATGACGTCAAGCTACAAACAGAGTGTTTTTATCTAGATTATAGATATCTAATCAAACAACAACTTATACAGAATTATATTGCCCTGAAAGTACCTACACGTGTGAAATGTATATATGAAAGAAGATGCGATATTATGTTTAAACTTTAAGCGTTCTGCATACTTCGCCATCCAACGAAACATTTGTTTTGATAGAATTAGATACATTACCCAATAAAAAATGTTATTCATATAGTTTTTCAATATTTACATTATTTTTTGTATAAATACCAAACATTTTTGTAAGTAAACAATAATATTATTACATTATTAAGAATCATTGTTGATGTGTTGCAATGTTGTTTTAAAAAAACATCCTATATGCGACTTTGCGTCATAATGACGTCACGGGCACCATACTTTCGCTCCCTGTACATTACATAGTCATCATCATCATATCAGCCGAAATACTGCTGGATATAGACCTCCCCCCAACAGTGCTACAATGTACGATCCTGCGCCCCGCATCCAGCAGACTCCCGAGTGAGACCATTGTATGCTGCTGAAAAAACATTATAAAATCGGAGGAAAATTCCGGAGATTATCCGCAACATACAAACTCACAAACATTTTATTTATGATTAATTTACTTTATATAAAATTACTAGCTGTTCGCTCTGCTATGCCCGCGTATTGCAAAGAAGCCACAGGATGAAATATATCCAATATCAATCTATTTTATACATAGGCGAGAGAGAGACACAGAAAAAAAACAGGATTTTCCTCATTATAATAAGTACCTTCCTAAAGGTATCTAAAGATATATATTGTACAAAGATTATTTAGACCTTTCAAGATACAAGGCTCGACTAGATAGTATAATATTTTTTTCATCACACTTGCTCGAAAATGGTGTTATTATACGCAAGCGTACTGAGCTGTAATGGGCTATATTACGCCCATGGGCGTTATGGTTTTTTTTTAAATAATAGAACCCTCTGATTGGCTTAAGCAAATCTGGTTGCTGTGTGATTGGTTGAATAAAAAAATCTAGTTGGTCACGATGCCCCGCCCCGCAAGAATACTGCTCTGTGATTGGTTGAAATATTGAACTGCGCGCTCTACTAGCACTGATCTGGAAGTGAAGTTGTCAATTTTTGATTGGTGCTGCTGTATGAAACTTACATTTTTCTGTCTTTTGTTGTTATTTATTTCCTCGCAAATGTGATGAAAAACATTGTGTATAACACGGGCGTAAGAATATTGCAAACTCGAGTCATCAAAAGCCCTCCGCCTTCGGCGTCGGGCTTCTGATACACTCTCGTTAGCAATATTCCACTTACGGCCCTCGTTAAACAATGTACTATTTCATCACACTTGCTCGTAAATGGTGTTATGCCTTTTACTGTATATGGCAGAAGGACAATGGCCTAAATTGTTCCCGCGGGAGTTATGGCGAGTTTGTATTCTCTCTAGGGAGTAATGAGCTTGTGTGTTATCTGATTGGTTGAATCAAATCTGCTTTGCTCTGTGATTGGTTGAAAAAAAAAACTAGTTGGCAACGCGCCGCAAGAATACTGCTCTGTGATTGGTTGAAATATTGAAGCTGCGCGCTCCACTACTACTGATCTGGAAGTGAAGTTGTCAATTTCGTATTTTTGATTGTGCGTGAAACTTAGATTATTCTGTCTTTTGTAGTTATTTATTTCCTCGCAAATGTGATGAAAAATATTGTGTATAACATGGGCGTAAGAATATTGCACACTCGAGTCTTCAAACGCCCTCCGCCTTCGGGGTCGGGCTTCTGATTGACTCTTGTTAGCAATATTCCACTTACGCCCGTCGTTAAACAATGTACTACAGCCATATTACAATTCCGTGGTTTGTTTCAGGTGGATTCAGAAACGCATGATCCAATAGAAGTACAAGCGAAGAAGATAGTCGACACCAATTCCATGGTGGAAGAGTTCATGTTGTTGGCCAACGTAAGCGTAGCAGAGAAGTTGGCCGCTGAGTTCCCACAGTGCGCACTGCTGCGGCGGCATCCTTCGCCGCCGCCGGGCAACTTCACGCTGTTCCTTAAAGCGGCGAGGCAGCAGGTGAGTGAAGTTAGCCACATACAGAAGAACTCTATTCATGTCGCCAACGTGAGCCTCGTAGAGAAGTTTGCAGCTGAGTGAAACCTGTGAAGTTAGGCAATAACAGATTAAGAGCGTACAGATCGTCATTTACCTACACCGGGATTTCCTTATTTTTTCACCGACAAACGTTTCACCGAATGCAGTGTTTCGCCGAAATTTAATTTCATCGTTTTTTTTTCTCAGAAACTGTTAACTTTTTAGATACAGCTAAAAAGCCATTGTGTAGAACACATCAGGTTAGTTTTATAACCATCCAGAAAAATTAACTGTTTCTGAAAAAAATGTTATCAATGAAATGAAAATTCTTTGAAACATACATTCGATAAACCCATGGCAGCAAAAAACTAGGTATGTCATTCCCGACGATGTATCTGCCTACGTCACACAAATTTTGCCATTGTGCAAAGTTGGCCCACAAATGTTACCATTGACTGATATCTTCCATACAAACAAGGAGTTTTGTTAATAATAATAAAGTTACAATCGGGACTTACAATTTACTCGGGTAATTTACTTTCACATAGTGGCAACACTCTGACAGTCCGCCATTTTTAAGATGTTGATGACGTAGGCAGGTTATGCCGACGTCACGAGCTATCACGGGAATGATATACCTTGTTTTCTGACATGGATAAAACGTTTGTCGGTGAAACAAGGGTGAACCCAAAGTATGTTCAAATGGCCCTGATGCTGGGCCATTTGAACATACTTTGGGCTTAGGGTGGTATTCTACTTGTCCAAGATCTTTGTCCAACTTACATTTTACTTAAATAAATGTGACACGCAATGCACGTTGAACAAAGATCTTGGACAAGTGGAATACTACCCTTATAAGTGGGCGGTTTTTTTCGTCCTGTCTATTGACATGCACACTCAAGGTAGAGTTTGTTTCGACCTCAAATATATAATAGTTCTTCTGCTTTGGTACGATGTTGACCATTGTTCTTCCTTCATGCAGGGCTTCGAGATCGACGTGGCCACAAACAAGGCGTTCTCCGCATCCCTGGACTCCGCGCGCATCCCAGGCCGGCCGTTCTTCAACATACTACTACGTATCATGGCGACTCGCTGCATGCAGCAGGCGGTCTACTTCTCCAGCGGAACCATGGCCCAGGAAGAGTTCTACCACTACGGCCTCGCGTGTCCCATTTACACGCACTTCACTTCGCCCATCCGAAGGTACTTCAAGTCTGCCTTAAACACACTTCGCATCACGGCTCATAAAACTCTAATAATGTATGTCTTTTCTAAGGATTTCAGGTATGATGTGTTAACTTTTTTAGCTCAACGTCAACAGTTTGCAACAAAGTGCAAGGGGTTCATTCTTTCCTTTCGCGTACACTCACCATAAGATGTAGTCACGAGTTCATAACGTTATAATGTTCGCTTCCCTAGTCATGCATTAGTATAATTAAGTTGAACGTCAGTACTGCACATTGTGATAGTTGTAACAGTCAGGCTAAGCTCAGTGAAAAGAGATCTATTAAAGTTGTCTCAAGGCATGGGTTAAGATTGACCACCCTCGGAGGTAAGCAATTGTCAAGATTTATGATTAGTCAGGGCGCCAGACAATCACCAGTACACAAGCTGAATGGACATGTTTAAATAAAAACAAAGTTTTATAGTTATCATAAAAGTATAATTGATATGATACACATATGGGCACAATTACACTTGGTCTTATAAAGTTTTATCTTTTGATATCACCGTTCACTATAAATGTCTACGACGTAGAGCGTTTGAAGTTCATGTACAAAAGTGTCAATACATTACCGGCTAATACAGCTACTTAGCCGTGGTCGGGACAAGTCGCAACGCCTTCCCAACGCCACAGTCGCGGTGGTCCGCGGTACCCCTAGACAGGCATACCGCTTCCCCAATGGCGGTGGGTTAGGCTGCCAACTCCTCTCCGCACCCACATTTAAGTCTGCACCAGTGGTGCGGCACCAGATACATCAGGACGATGCTAAAGGTACGTTCCAGGTGAAAGCTAGATCTTTACAGTTGAATCAAGAGGTGGAAACCCCATCTTGAAATCTATTCTTGATTATATCATAATGAAATTACACTATCCTGGAACTTGAACCTTAACTTGAAACCCGCGTCATAGCGGGTTCAATTAAAAAGTTTAGGCCTGCCACATGGACAGGAGCAAGTGTTGATGCTGCATTTGTGTTGTGTGTTAAAAGAGGGTTACTAGCAGAATCGCCTTCACATTTTGGAAGGAAATGTATTCGTTTAGCTTCGAAATGTAAAAAACCACCAACTTCTACCAGAGCTCCGAACAAAAAAAAAACGTAAGTCACTACATGACCTTTCTAGACCGAAGGACACCCACGAAGCGGCTTCCGTTTCACGGGCGTTTCACCTCATCATTAAAAACCAAGCATAGCTGATTAAATTAAACTACATACATAAGAGTCGACGGACTTCCTTAAATCCAAGGTAGGATGCCTAATAGGTAAGGAAAGACACTAACATTAAGAAAAGAAAATATACGCGATATCTCGAAGTCATCACTACAAAACGCCGTTCACCTGTAACGAAACGTAATCCCTTTATGAGGCAACACTGAGAATAGGACATAGACTTTCTACGTGAGAAAAATATGTTATTCATTTCTAAATTTTTGAACTTTCACTATATAGATATTCTCCTAATAATGTTTTATAATTATTTAAGCAATATCATAATAATTGTGGATTTGTCGTATCTGCAAACCTACTGTCTATTAAAAAAAAAAACGCATCTCGCGGTAAGCGTATCTGTGGTACTCGGCTGTCAAAACAGAATTCGCCGTGTTTACTTATTTGAACGATGATTTTGTTTAGTTATTAATGTTATTTTCCAACGCATGGATAATTAGACCGACACAGAATGCAAAGGAATTAAAAAAGTAATGCAGCAAGGTATGATAACATACACGGCAGCGTGAAAGTGCAGTGAAATTATCACTTTAATGTGACAGGAATGCCACTCAAAGGTTTGTGCCCCTATATTTTTAATACCAACGATTTTAACTAACCAGAAGAGCAAAATCGAACGTGTCAACGACTATCTACACCTATAGTTACTGACACAGAAATGAGATACTCCTCAAGTAATTCAAACCTTAAAACTAGGTCTTAGGTAACTCTCCAATGTTACAGTACCCCTTTCGTTGGGAAAAAAAATTTTTTTTTTGATCTAAATCAATTTAAAAAAAATTTTTTAACATTGTTTAAGTAGTATACTAAGAAAATTCTTAACTTCTTTTTCTATCCCTTAGGACAAATAATTCTAGTTTAATACTAAATGCACTAAAACACTACGATGGTTCCAAGGACTTAAGATAATACAGAAGTATAAACGAGACTACGAGGCTAACATATTGGTTATTGGTGTACACCCAACAAACTTAAAGATCTATGCGCGCGGTAATACTAACTTAATCAGGATATCCTATTACGACTACTTTTAAAGATAAATGGAAAAGTTTATGTCCGTATGTTGAACACAAACTTATTTCCGTAGAATTTAGTATGGGAATGACTATCGGTATCTAGCGCTTCCCTGAATACTAGATTCACAACTATGTACAACAAGACTGGAAGATAGTATTGGCTAACTTCTTTCAGTAAAGAAAATAGGAAATCAACTACAACTAGGAGTTCAGTTTCATTCATGGTGACCATGGTCAATAATAAAACAAGGAAATAAGAGTCCTTGACAGACAGAAGAGTCCAAGATATGTTTAGTTCGTACGTAACTAAACATATATTCAAGGATATCATGGTCTGGGAACACACCGAGAACCATGCAAAAAGAATGAGTGAGTCAAACCACTACATCTCGCCGGTGACTAAGTCGCATCTTTAATATGTCGACTGTCAAAAATAATAAAGAGAAATATGTCACACTTTATTTTGACTGACAAAAATGAATGTCATTCATGCAAGTAAAATACGATAAAATTCTAGTAAGCACGAAAGACGCTACCATTATCAAGAGGATGGGGCGGCTTCGCCTGGTCGAACTATATCTTTTATATGGAAGTTTCCAAGTATTTTACCTTCTAAATTCTTTAAAGTATACACTAAAGGTCCACGTTTTTTATGTATAACGCATTTCTCAAAACGAGGAGCTAGCTTCGCAGAAAAGTGCTTAGCAGCATTAGATAAAGGAAAACATCGTTTATATGCAATTTGTCCTTCTTGAAGTTCAACGGGACGTTTCCTTAGATTATAGTAACGTGCGTTTCGTTCATGAGATGAAAGTATACAACCACGTACTTTTTGAAATATTGACTTCAAATCCTTTAGTTTATCAGAAAAATTATTCACCAAGTCAGTAGTCAGAGTGTCTCTGTCAACTGGGACATCAGAGTTATAAAAGGAACCTTCTAGAATCATCTCACGACCGTGAGTCAAGAAGTAAGGAGTAAATTTGGTAACGTCGTGAACAGCAGTGTTTAGAGCACATTGGATCTCAGCCACGTTCTTATCCCAATTGCGATGATCTGAACGTACGTATGATGCTATGGCTCTGACAATTTCACGGTTAACTCTCTCAGTTTGACAAACCTGGGGATGATACCTCGGGTTGTAGAAAAGATGCGGCACCCCGTATTTGACTATTAACTCTCGAAAAGCTTTCGAAGTGAATTGTGCACCGTTGTCACAGTAGATATATTTTGGTATCCCATGAACTAAGAAAATTCCCTTTTCCATACATTTGATTATTGCTCGTGCTGTTATATTACGGAGTGGAAATAAAGTTACATATTTACTAAAGTAATCTGTACACACGAACAAATACTGATTTCTTAGATAAGATTGCGGAAATGGTCCCAAAATGTCACAAGAAACGGCTTCTCCAGGAGATGAGATTCGTCGAGGGTTACCCATAAGTCCGGGACGAGCAACATTAACAGGTTTATAAGTTTTGCAAGTTTCACAATGCTCAACGTAATCCTTCACATCCTGATATATTGTAGGCCAATAGTAAAGACCAGCAATCTTAGCATGGGTTTTAGCCACACCAAAATGACCCGCAGTAACATCATCATGACACTTCAAGAGTATCTCATTCCGACTCTCATAAGGCACTACCAGCTTCCATTCAAACTGAGCTGTCAGACGGTATTTATTCTTTGAGAATCGAAAGAGTTTGTCATTTTCTATTTTGAAGTTGGGAAACAATGATGGTTTATCAGAAACATTTTTATATAACTCTACATACCAGGGGTCCTGTGTAGAATGTATATCAATTGCATCTATCTGAATTCGAGACAAACAGTCAGGGATAATATTTTCTTTACCTTTCCGGTGAATCAGTTCGAATTCGAATTGACTTAGACGACAGGCCCATCGATTTAAACGACCAGTAGGGTTTTTCAAGTTTGAGAACCACTTCAGAGAAGCGTGATCGGTAATTATATAACATTTGCGGCCCTCTACATATGCTCTATATTGTTCTAGCGCAAACAGAATAGCTAATAATTCCTTTTCGGTTACAGAATAATTAATTTCTGGTTTAATCAAGGTGCGACTACAATACGCCACTGGATGGTCCACGCCCTCATGACGTTGAGTCAACACAGCTCCAATAGCAAAGGACGAAGCATCGGTATGGATATAGAAAGGTTCAGAGAAATCTGGACACCTTAAAATAGGTGCCGAGACAAGAGCAGATTTGAGAGTGTTGAAGGCTTCATTTGCTTCCTCAGACCAAACAAAATTTACTTTTTTACTAGTTAGTCTTGACAGAGGTTGAGCAATTTTTGAAAAATGATTAATGAAACGACGGTACCATCCACACATACCTAGGAAACGTTTTATACCTTTAGCATCTTCAGGTATGGGAAAATTCAAAATAACCTCTATTTTGGAAGGATCGGTACGCAAACCATATCTATCTACGACATAACCAAGATATTTTAATTCATTTCTGAAAAACAGTGACTTCTTCATGTTGATGGTTAGATTAGCTAGTTTTAATTTTTCGAACACGGCCTTGAGGAGTCGTAGATGTTCATCAAAATCGGACGTACAAATAATAATATCGTCTACATAGCAGAACACTTTGTTATCATAGTCCGCAGTAAAAAGGGAGTCCATGAGACGTTGCATGGTAGCAGAAGCCCCTACGAGACCAAAACACATTCGTTTATAATGGAAAAGTCCCTTCCCTGGAACAGTGAATGCTGTTATTTCTTTGGAGTTCTCACTAAGCGGTATTTGGTGATAAGCAGCACTGAGGTCCAAAGAGGTAAGATATTTAGCGTCTCGCAAGTTGTCTAAGATGTAATTTACATATGGCAAAGGGTATGCGTCAGATTTTGAAACAGAGTTAATCTTTCTACTATCCAGACAAAGTCTAAGATCGCCGTTGGGTTTCTCAACCATAACCACAGGAGAGTTCCAAGGAGAATATGAGGGTTCGACAATCCCTTCTTTAAGCATGCGGTCAAGTTCTTTCTCCAACGCGGACTGTTTATTAGGACTGAGTCTGTAATATTTTTGTTTAATAGGGCTAGCGTCACCAGTATTAATGACATGTTCTATTAAGTGAGTTTTTCCAAGACCAACTTTGTCGGTATTTATTGTATCAAAGAGCATTGTAATTTCCTCTACTTGAGATTTTTGTTCCGATGTCAAAGACTCGAAATCATTTAAACCTGATTCACTAGGTACAGTCGAGAGACTATCAATATATTCAGTAGAAGTTATACTAGAGATAAGGTCAGGAGCTAGTTTAAATATTTTCCAAAAGGTTATCCCTAAAATAATAGGAGTAGTGATCTCAGGTTGAATATTAAAATGCACTATTTGTATGTTATTATTGAAATTAACCGGTAAAGACATATACTGAGTGCAAAGCAGTTCATTTCCATTAGCTACACGGAGCCGTAAAGGAGTCGTATGAGCCCGAATAGGTATGCCAATTGACTCAAAAATTGCATGGCTATTAGATCCCAGGAAACACGTACTTGCACCGGTATCCATGAGCGCTTTACATTTTAAATCTAAGATATTCAAAAGTATGTATAGTCTGTCATCTCCCTTTGGAGGATTGAAGTGGGTTGTTTGCTCAAAAGGCGAGGGAGTAGAAAATTCAGGTGTTGTATTAGAAGAAACAACCCTCGTTAGTTTTTTGAAATAGTAGTACACTTTGGGCAGTCAGGAGTACGGACTCCTTTCTCTCCACATTTAAAACAGACAATCTCTCGAGATTTCTTACAATGTCGCGTTGAATGGTTAGAACCACCACAGCGATAGCAGGACTGTTTAGAATCAAAACGATCAACAGAAGCTACAAAGTTTTTAGTCGCAGGCGGCGTACGAGAAAAGTTAAAGTTCTTTCCAGAATTAGGAGTAGTGTGACTACGTGAGGTACTAGTATTAGGCTTGTCATAACACGGTTCACGGAATTGATCGGCTTTCACCTTAGCAAGTTCAATACGTTTGCATAGAGATTTTAGTTGCCGAATCGACACAATATCATGTAGTGCTAACTCCCTACTATATTCTGGGCGAATATTACGCATTAGTATATCCAGCTTTTCCACGTCAGTAATATCCTTTTCCAAACGTTCGAACATCCCTAATATTGTAGCAAGGAATGTCACAATAGTTTCGTTTCGAGACTGAGTTCTAGAACGAATCTGATTCAGAAGCAAATAGTCTAAGTCAGGGATATCAAATTCCTCTTTAATAGCCGAAATCACATCACGGTATGTCGCAAATGTTGAACGGTTGGTACGGAACCATGACAAAGCTGGCCCGTCCAAGATTTCGGGAAATCCACAAAAAATACGATCCTCAGGGATCTTCCTAGCAACACGAAGCTCTTCTAAACGAGTTAAGAACGTACGGACGCACGTGTCTCCTTTGAATTTCAAATTAAGTGAATTTACATTAAAATTCGAGTCCGGTTTGTAAATTATTTTTTGGATGATAGGATTGTTAGTCGAAGACATAATTTCCTCATCATCATCAGGTTCGGATGCAGAAGACGACCCAGAACTATCCTTCAATTGATCTATGAGCTGGTTCACTCTGCTTTTAAGTTGCTGGACTTCCTCGCTTTCTGGAGCTATTCGTGAAATACGGCACAGAATATACCTGCAACGAGAGATCAAACGAGCAGTGGCAGACGTCGACAAATCCTCCTGGATATCCTTCTCAATGTCGGCAGCTTTACGTTGACATATGTCAATCTCAGAAACAGCTTCACTGGCTTGTAATTCAGCAAATTTTAAACTACCCCTCCTAGCGAAAGTAGCTGTCTGCTTGAGCGTTTGGCAAAGGCTAGACCGCCTTGCCAAAGGATTTACAGGAAGTTTCCTTATTGACAGTTCATGAGAAATTTCATCTTTTAAAAGATGATCAATTTTAGCACCAGCTTGCAAAAAGTCCATTTTTTTTTTTTAAGTTCAAAAATAAAATAAAAATAATTATTTTATTTTTGACCAGATATAAAAGTAAAAGTTTAGTTTGGTAAGTATAATTCAGTTTAGACCAATCACTTAAATTCCAAATTCACTTACAAAAGGTTTATTATATTTAACCAATGTACCACGGTAAATATTATTGAATCCTTCTCCATTTCCTATCAACACAAATATTTGTGTATTATTTATAACACAGAACAGTATTCATAAATACTATTCACTTTTACCCTTAACTAAGTAAATTTCTAGAAGTAGAAATGCAGATTAAACACAAAATGTTTCAATGAATGTGAGGTGCACTCATTATGAAGTAATAACCTCCTAAAATAATAAAGCACACATTGTGAAATGTCTTAATGTGAAGACATTACCTTATAGTTATTTAGAAAAATGTTTTAGTTGTAAAACACACCACCTTATGTTATAAAAACACAATGTCAAATGTCTCAGTTTTAAGACATTATTTTACACAGTCGAGAAAAAAAAGTCTAGTAAGTACACTAAGTAGGTAAGTAGCACTTACACTTAAATAAAGTTCAAATACCACCCTAAAATACACACCACAACACAAGATAATACAGCATCAACTCCAGTATCATAAAAGCAATAGGTACCAAAAGAAAGTTTGGTTTACCTACTATTTAGTTTGTATATACACCTTATACTTGTATTACAAGCACATTTATTTAAACATGTCATTCATCCGAGGCCCCACGTTGGGCGCCACTTGTAACAGTCAGGCTAAGCTCAGTGAAAAGAGATCTATTAAAGTTGTCTCAAGGCATGGGTTAAGATTGACCACCCTCGGAGGTAAGCAATTGTCAAGATTTATGATTAGTCAGGGCGCCAGACAATCACCAGTACACAAGCTGAATGGACATGTTTAAATAAAAACAAAGTTTTATAGTTATCATAAAAGTATAATTGATATGATACACATATGGGCACAATTACACTTGGTCTTATAAAGTTTTATCTTTTGATATCACCGTTCACTATAAATGTCTACGACGTAGAGCGTTTGAAGTTCATGTACAAAAGTGTCAATACATTACCGGCTAATACAGCTACTTAGCCGTGGTCGGGACAAGTCGCAACGCCTTCCCAACGCCACAGTCGCGGTGGTCCGCGGTACCCCTAGACAGGCATACCGCTTCCCCAATGGCGGTGGGTTAGGCTGCCAACTCCTCTCCGCACCCACATTTAAGTCTGCACCAGTGGTGCGGCACCAGATACATCAGGACGATGCTAAAGGTACGTTCCAGGTGAAAGCTAGATCTTTACAGTTGAATCAAGAGGTGGAAACCCCATCTTGAAATCTATTCTTGATTATATCATAATGAAATTACACTATCCTGGAACTTGAACCTTAACTTGAAACCCGCGTCATAGCGGGTTCAATTAAAAAGTTTAGGCCTGCCACATGGACAGGAGCAAGTGTTGATGCTGCATTTGTGTTGTGTGTTAAAAGAGGGTTACTAGCAGAATCGCCTTCACATTTTGGAAGGAAATGTATTCGTTTAGCTTCGAAATGTAAAAAACCACCAACTTCTACCAGAGCTCCGAACAAAAAAAAAACGTAAGTCACTACATGACCTTTCTAGACCGAAGGACACCCACGAAGCGGCTTCCGTTTCACGGGCGTTTCACCTCATCATTAAAAACCAAGCATAGCTGATTAAATTAAACTACATACATAAGAGTCGACGGACTTCCTTAAATCCAAGGTAGGATGCCTAATAGGTAAGGAAAGACACTAACATTAAGAAAAGAAAATATACGCGATATCTCGAAGTCATCACTACAAAACGCCGTTCACCTGTAACGAAACGTAATCCCTTTATGAGGCAACACTGAGAATAGGACATAGACTTTCTACGTGAGAAAAATATGTTATTCATTTCTAAATTTTTGAACTTTCACTATATAGATATTCTCCTAATAATGTTTTATAATTATTTAAGCAATATCATAATAATTGTGGATTTGTCGTATCTGCAAACCTACTGTCTATTAAAAAAAAAAACGCATCTCGCGGTAAGCGTATCTGTGGTACTCGGCTGTCAAAACAGAATTCGCCGTGTTTACTTATTTGAACGATGATTTTGTTTAGTTATTAATGTTATTTTCCAACGCATGGATAATTAGACCGACACAGAATGCAAAGGAATTAAAAAAGTAATGCAGCAAGGTATGATAACATACACGGCAGCGTGAAAGTGCAGTGAAATTATCACTTTAATGTGACAGGAATGCCACTCAAAGGTTTGTGCCCCTATATTTTTAATACCAACGATTTTAACTAACCAGAAGAGCAAAATCGAACGTGTCAACGACTATCTACACCTATAGTTACTGACACAGAAATGAGATACTCCTCAAGTAATTCAAACCTTAAAACTAGGTCTTAGGTAACTCTCCAATGTTACATAGTTAGCTCTATAAATTCGTCGTTGAACGTGATATTAATATAAAAATGACTGTGACTTTACTGTTAGCATTTCAACTAAATACAGAGAGTTCGCTAGTGTAGTGGCAGCAAATGCAAGTTAAAAAAAAACCGATCAAGTGCGAGTCTGACTCGCGCACCGAGGGTTCCGTACAAAATTTCATACAACATACCTGTCTTGCCACGCCCATTAGTTTTGGAAAACTTCTTAATAACGTATAGTGTAGTTAAGTCATGATCATGAGTACCCATAGCGTCATTTATCGATGCATGTTACTAACTTGCACGACCAAGGAACTCGGTATGTATGTTGGTTTTTCAGCGATAATTCTTTATCGAGTGAATTAATTTCGATAATTCTTTTTTTATTTGCTAGAAGGTACTTTCAGAATACTTTCATACGAATTACAAACAAAATTAACAAATTATTTTTTAAGAATAAAAAATAAATACGCTAGATAGAGGTCTCGTTATACTTTTCCGGTAATATTTACTTTAATATTAATCATATATATTATTTTCAAATTTTCCGCTGGGATAACTTCGGAGATAAAGGGGGGAATGATATTTTTTTCAGCATTATTCTTTATCTTTTTTTAATTGAAATTAAATATATATATTTAAATTTTCATTTTCCATACACGTGCATTAGCTTTATTTACAACTATTCCAAATTTTAAATTGATAGCATTAGTAGTTCCTGAGATATTTGACTTAGTGACAGACAGTCGGACAGAGTCACACTATAAAGGTTCCGTTTTTACCTTTTTGGTCCGGAACCATAAAAACCGGTCTGATGCTCTAAGAGCCTGGGTATAGTCTAATAGACTCTAGAAGATCAGGACACGGTTCCGGTAAGACTGACGGCGCGGTTTCGATTCCCGCCTCAGACAATTTTCAACTTCTTTGCGTTTGTTCTCTGCGTAAAAGTTGGTTACTTTGATTAATCATTCCAGATATGCTGACGTCATAGTCCACCGCCTCCTGGCGGCGTGTATAGGCGCCGACGTCACTCACGCGACGTTACTGGACACTAAAGAAGCGGGCGCCATCTGCGACAACCTCAACTACCGACACCGACAAGCGCAGTACGCGGGCCGAGCGTCTGTCGCGCTTAACACACATGTAAGTTTTAGACCTTATTTGCTTGAAATTAAAACTTATAATTCTTTGGCAGCTGACGTGACTAAGTTTTTTTTCCGAATACATCTTCGTCTCCGTTGTTCCCTCGTGACTAAGGACTGTGACCAAGCACGATGCCCTTCCTTAAGCGCAAATTACAATAAGTTTAAATATAGTGGGACAATTCAAACCAATTGAACTAGTCCCAAATTAGGCAAAGCCTGTACTATGGGTACTAGACAACGGATAAACATACTTATATAGATAAATACATACATAAATAGATATTAAACATCCAAGACTCGTAAACAAACATTCGTATTCATCATACAAATATCTGCCGCGGCCGAGGATCGAACCCGGGACCTCAAGCTTCATAGTCAGGTTCTCTAACCACTAGGCTATTCGGTTGTTTCTGTCGCAAATTTCATTTTTGGTACAAGCTTTTATACCGTTGTACCGTGCAAGCGTTTATACCGTGTTAAGCTGTATACCGTTATGAACTACTCATTGAGACTATTCTAACGAGCCTAAACTCAACGGGGTTATGTCGGTTAAGTACTAAATTCCCATGGTCACCTTCTGTCTCAATCATCAGATCAGCTCTATGGTACCATAATATTAAATTGTCATCCAAACTACAGCGTGTGACTTTCATAAGAACATTTATTTTAAGGGCTGAAAGTATAAGCCCTAATGAACGTAAATTGGTATCTATAGAAAAAAACGGTTATTTTTTTTCATACAAATTAATTCGGCCCACAATGTATTGGTAACAAAGCTAACAACTGACAGTAACTAGCTATGCCTCTCTGAAACGTCAAGTGAATGTTAGCAGTACATTGCTGCTCGAAAAAATTACAAAAAATTAATAACTCTCCATTAGAAAAGGTAATTGTTAAATTTTTTCGATAAAACGGTTCACAGCACTGAAAGCTATCGTTCCTTAAAATAAAATGAAAGTCACACGCTGTATAATAATACCCAAAATCACAGCTCAATCGGTTGAGTTGCAAGTTAAATAAAAGATTGTAATAAAGTCTATTACCTTTTGCCGTAGATCCTGTTCAAGAATCGCGTAGAAGTGGAGTCTGCCGTGGTGCTCGCCGTGAAGAGGAACGCGATACAAGTGCTCATCCCCAAATACGGTCTGGAAGGACCCATTTACCTCCCCGAAGACAAGTTCACGTACAATGAAGAGGTATGACTGGATGTAGTTTTATCAACACAACAACAAAGTTTTAACCGATTTCAAATCAGCCACCCTAATTGCTTCAAGTTTGCCTATAAAGTTTGAAGAGTACCCTCGATTTCTCCAGGATCCCATCATCAGATTCTGACCTGATGACCATGGGACGACCTGGGAAGGATACCCTTTCAAACAAAAAAAAGATTTTTCCAAATCGGTCCAGGCATTTTCGAATAATTGGGGAACAATACATAAAAGCTATCTGACGAATTGAGAACCTCTTCCTTTTTTGAACTCGGTTAAAAAAGATCCTATTCACTAAGAATCAGTATTTATTCTGCAAATAGGCTAGTAGAAATCTTTTACAAGTCAAAATCTGTATAGAAGTGTAAATCATAGAAGAAAACAGTATGCAGATATTGTTTGGAATTTGTATTTAGGCACCTGTTCCACCGTCGACGAGTAAGCGAATAGCTATCGGACTATTTTTAAGCTAAAGTAACAAGCAAATAGATGTAGATTTCCATGTGAATAAAAGATGTATTATTCGTTGATTGCCGATTGTTCATACTGCCGGCTAGAACTCTCCCCACTAAATAGTTTGCTATCTTGGCTCAGTGATGCTGTATTGTTTATTAAATTGATTTTTATTAAAAAATAATAATCGATGTTTTAATAATCGATCACTTTTGTCTTAATAAATCGGTTATTAAATATTCGATTATTTTGCTGTAAATTAAAATCGATTATAAAATAATAAATTTATTTCCATATCTGAATCGATTATTAAATCAATTTTTATGTATAAAAAAGCCCTACTGATTGTCGGCGATGGGACAGCTACTTTACCTAATATTCAACTGAAGTCATGGACCTATGATACTCAGGACAGGCTATACGTGATGCCACAATGAGGGACGGAAAGGCTTCTATGCAGCTAAATTAAGGACTGGTCTTAAAATGGCTGATCGCTTACCATAAACAACCTACTTAATTTGGGTGGGTGGTGGTTTATTGGTCACAACTACATACTAAATCAGTTGTGGCAAACAGAAAAAAGTGGAACTATGACAAGGACAACGAATGTTATTTCCCTTTCTGTCACACGTATCGAGATTTGTATGCTACCATCTCGTTCGGACGTGGTATTATTATTACCATAGCTTGTCCTGAGTATCTTAGGTCCATGAACTAAAGTTAATCGAGACAGCAAGATAAAAACGACCTTATCCGACAAAATGCTAACATTATTCACTAGATCTAGTATTTTAAGAAAATCATTTGGCTGTGACAAGTGCGCGGTTCAAAGTACTGCTTGCTTTTCCTATCTATAAGGAGTCCTACCTTTATTTACTTGGTAAGTTATGCGATTTTTTTGCTAAAGAGGATTTTCAAAGTTGTACCTCCAATCTTATTTCTCGACCGCTTTAAGTTTGAGAATAAAGGTGACAGTTTTGCTATATAATTTCGCCAAATTGAGTATGAATCTATCTTATTCCCAAGATGTACTAATTATGAATTATTTTAATTTTTCTGTCCAAACTTTCATTTTTGGTACAGTCGAGTTCTCCAATATCTATACAGACAACCTTTCAAAAATATCTATACACAGGCTTTATTATTACAGACATAAGACACATGTGTAGATATTTTTGAAAGGTTGTCTGTATAGATATTGGAGAACTTGACTGTACAAGCTTTTATTGCCAGTACAGTTGCCGACTGTACTGTTGTCTATACCGTCATCAACTACTCGTTGAGACGATTCTAACGAGCCCAAACGCAACGGGTTTACGTCTGTCAAGTCCTGAATTCCCATGCCCATCTTCTGTCTCTATCATCAGATCAGGTCGATGTAATATTGAATTGTCATCCAAACTATAATTGAACCCAAAATTTCAGCTTAATCGGTTTAATACAGCGTGTGACTTTTATAAGAACATTTATTTTAAGGAACGATAGCTTTCAGTGCTGTGAACCGTTTTATCGAAAAAATATAACAATTACTTTTTCTAATGGAGAGTTATTAATTTTTTTAATTTTCTCGAGCAGCAATGTACTGCTAACATTCACTTGACGTTTCAGAGAGGCAGAGCTAGTTACTGTCAGTTGTTAGCTTTGTTACCAATACATTGCAGGCCGAATTAATTTGTATGAAAAAAAAATAACCGTTTTTTTTAAACTAGAGATACCAATTTACGTTCATTAGGGCTGATACTTTCAGCCCTTAAAATAAATGTTCTTATGAAAGTCACACGCTGTATATCTGCTTCAAAATTGAGTTGCAAGATTCCACCCGAACAAACATTACAGGTAAATTACTTTCGAGACGTTTTTGCAGTTGTGATCTCTGTAGCCAGCCTCACACACACATACGTCAACGTGTACGTGTGTCCCTGTAAATATACAAATGCAAAAACGTCTCGAAAGCAATTCACCTGTACAGCAAGTTAACACAAAGCTGAAAAAAACCTATTTCCAGGAAAACATCCAAATCTGCGGCGACACGGTACTCAAAACGTTCGACGAGCTCACAGTCCGACTGAGTCTCGACAGCAGCAATCCTCAGCACCGCAAGCTCGCCTTCCAACTCGTGCAGCCACACATCCCGGGCTTCAGCTACGAGTCTCCAGACACGGACATGGAAGAAAAGGATAAACAATCCTCTGGACCTAAGGCTGATGTAGAAGATAGAAATAACAGATCTTCGGAATCGAAGAGTAGGAAGTCGATGGAGGTAGATGTGGAGGCGAGAGGTGATAAGAGAAAGGAGGCGTCTGAACCTAAGAGTAAGAAGAAGTCTAAGAGGAAGTAATGCCATTTGTATAAATATAAGTTTATACGAAGTTTGCGTTTTATTGGTCACTAGGAGCCCGTTTTGTGATAATAATACTTACAAGCGAAATCTCTTTCTAATGAAAGGAGTTGAAGAGGCCTCCGCAAATTTTTACAAGCACAAGCGAGTGTGTGACTGATGGGTTGTTTTAATCCTTTCACCGCTAATCGTGACTTCCAATTTTCAACTTTGTTGTAACTAATTCACGGTAGTGTAATTTTCACTGTAGATCAGAAAATGGCGGTTAAAAAGTTAAGTCATCAGTTTTACTACTTGCATAATTTATAATGAGTCGTGGGTTTCAAACACTAAGTTTAACAGTGATTCAATTTTGTCATGACGTCTGTCACATTGACTCAAATGATGTAATACAAGTTAATATAAAGCTTGTAATAAAAAAGAGTTGTTGTCTATACGAAATTCCGCGTTAAAAATGGCCACCAAATCTGACAGCTAACGTTTCCATTGACGACTCGAAACTGAGGCAAGTTGTGCCAATTGACTCAATTTTAGTGTGCCATTTTTCGAGCGCGTATAACCTATCTACCTCTTTTTTTATATTACACCATTGCATTGACTGGTAAATGATATGTATCTCGTAAAGTACCCGTCGATAAATCATGCAAGTAATAGGAGAAAACAGTAGTAAACTATGTTTTTTCATCGTTTTTATTAGTCGAAATTATAAAATGTAAGGCACCTTGACTTTTGCCCTGTAACACTTCAAATCGTTCTACCAAATTTTAATGGAATAGTCAAATCGGACGATAATCATTCAGTTCAAAGTTTCTTAACTAATAATTACATTCTAACTTAAATATTATTTGGCATATAAAACTTAGAGCTAAATCATGTCTTATATCAGCTGTCATATCTTACTAAATTACATTGACTATTTCCACATGCATAAATATTCGAAAAAATATACACATAAGTACATTTATATCTCGAATACCCCTCCTGAATCAGGAGTACCCACATCGAGTTCAAAGAGTTCCCTTGACCTACAGTTATATTATCCTAATGGTGCGTCGTGCGCCTACGAATAGGCGGTGGACTAGCGACCTGTGTAGCGGGCGGTCTTAAAGAACTAGTACTAGAAGAAGCTTCCAGAAGAGCATCAGTCGATTCTTCATTTGTTTCTTCTTCGGGAGGCGTCACAATCTGCGGAATGTCCTGCGACTGCGCGGATATCCGTGCGATTTCCGCGTCGATCTTCGCGACCAGGTGGTCGACCACGGCGGGCCAGCGGCTCGCGGGGATGGTGTGCGAGGGGGACAGACGCGAGTCCGCCATTACGGAAAGACGGACCGTCTCTGCGTACTGGATCACGGTGAGAGACATGCCTGTGAAAAGTAAATGGTGAATTAGAAAATACTTAATAAATAATTCATTAATTAACAAGGCACAAGATTTACAGAAAACAAGAACATTTAAATCGTTCATCATCATCATCATATCAGCCGAAAGACGTCCACTGCTGGACATAGGCCTCCCCCAGAGAGTTCCAAATTGACCGGTCCTGCGCCACCCGCATCCAGCGGACTCCCGCGACCTTTACCAGGTCATCAGTCCACCTTGTGGGGGGCCTACCCACGCCGCGCCTTCCGGTACGTGGTCGCCACTCGAGAACCTTTCCGCCCCAACGGCCATCGGTTCTACGACATCGTTCGACTAACTGCAACTTCGTTTTTCATCTGACACGTCATTATTTTTATTTATTTATTTGCATGAGGCTGAGGCAACAAAGCCGAAACAAAAGGGGAAAGTTCCCAGGGACCATTCATAGTGTGCGTCAGGATGGCGGGTGGACCTCGGGAATTTCAATGAAATGTTGACAGATATTTGGTACCTTCTGTGTACCTTTGTGTACCTTTAATAAAATTCTGTGTACCTCTCTTGAAAACGAGCTATCTTCAAAATTAGGTCCACCCGCCATCCTGACGTCAGAATGGCGGGTGGACCTATGAAATATGTACAAAACATACATTCTATTTCACCAAATGTATGTAATAATTTGGTACCTTCTGTGTACCTCTGTATACCTTTAAAAAAATCTGTGTACCTCTCCTGGAAAATTTTTTTTCTTAAAAAATAGGTTCATCCGCCATCCTTATATTACGTAGTACGTAGTCGGCCGCTCTGTCATCAGTATTTTAGTAAATAAAACGAAACAACCAACATTATATTATTACTTATATACATCTTAAAAATGCTTGTTTAATACTGATTTAATTACAATATGATTTACTTTAAAATTAATTTGGTTTCACCTTAAAATTCCTTTTAACCTTTTAGGTAGCTCGGTAGCTGTCGCATGAAGTAGGTATGGCGTCACTGAATTGAATAAAAATTTCAGAACTTATTTGTATACCTATGTACAAAAATTATGATGTATATTTCACGAATTTACTAGGTACTATCATAAAATCTTTCGTTGATCAATTCTTGTACAGAACTCAGGTGGCAAAGGACAGAGGCGGAGGCAAAACGACAAGATATGTTTACCTAATTATTTACACAAATTTTTAAAAAGGCTTATTTAATGATCATTAAATTACGATCATCATCATCATATCAGCCGAAAGACGTCCACTGCTGGACATAGGCCTCCCCCAAAGAGTGCCACAATGACCGCTGCTCAGCTGCGCCACCCGCATCCAAGGACTCCAGCGACCTTTACCAGGTCATCAGTCCACCTTGGGCCTACTCACGCTGCGCCTTCCGGTACGTGGTCGCCACTCGAGAACCTTTCCGCCCCAATGCCCATCGGTTCTACGTGCAATGTGCCCCGCTCACTGCCACTTAAGTTTAGCGATTCGGAGGGTTATATCGGTTACCTTGGTTCTGCTGCGGATAGCCTCATTTCTGATGCGGTCACGCAGAGATACTCCTAGCATAGCCCTCTTTATTGCCCTTTGGTTGACTTTGAGCCTTCTTGTATGTCTACTCCTTTGTCTCTGTGTGTCTTTTGTGTAGTGAATAAATGTCTTCTCTCTCTCTTATGAGGCCCATAGTAAGCGACCACGTTTCCGTGCTATACATCATCACTGGCAACACACACTGGCCAAAGACTCTCGTCTTGAGACACTGCGAAATATTGGACGGAAAAATGTGCCGTAGCTTCCCGAATGCTGCCCAGCCTAGTCGGATGCGACGATTGACCTCTTTCTCGAAGTTGGACCTACCTAATTGGACAGTCTATCCTAGGTATATATAATCGTCTACAACTTCGAGCGTAAAGTGGCCGATTGAAATTGGAGTTGGTACTACGTTCATCGAGCATAATACCCAAGTCCTCCATGGTCT
Source organism: Epinotia nisella (assembly GCA_932294315.1). Taxonomy (NCBI): domain Eukaryota; kingdom Metazoa; phylum Arthropoda; class Insecta; order Lepidoptera; family Tortricidae; genus Epinotia; species Epinotia nisella. Next base: position 15,789,344 of record OW028680.1, read on the forward strand.
CAGCCAAGACTACTATATCATCAGCAAACCGAAGGTGAGTGATGTTCTCGCCGTTGATGTTGATGCCTAGCCTTCTCCAGTATTAAAAACGTCCTCCAGTGCAGCAGTGAACAGTTTTGGAGATATAACATCCCCTTGCCTGACACCTCCCGCAGCGGTATAGGCTTCGAGCTCCGATCTTGGAGTCGGACTGACATAATGGCGTTGACGTACAAACACTTCAGTACTTCGATATAGCGGCAGTCTACTTGGCTCCGCTGGACTGTAGTACAGCCCAGGTTTCGATCGAATCGAAGGCTTTCTCGTAGTCCACGAACGCTAAGCAGAGAGGCAGGTTATACTCCTCAGTTATACCTAACTTGCCGTTTTTCTGAAACCAGTACGAGTATCTATTTGAATGAATGAATGATGATTTTAATTGAAACATTCAGCACAACAACGTGACATTTATTTGAGGACATGTTAAGCAACTTGCGTCTGATATTCGTTACATCTCAGTTCCATTTAGAACTTTGCATTTTATTACCAGCTTTTATTTACTTAGTTAACTCATTTTGTTGTTTGTAACTATTGCTAAAGGACAATTTTGCAACTGAATTTGTGTTTTTGAGATAAGGGGCACAGCGTCGGAATGTCATTTCACACATATTTGGAGCAGACCAAAACCCAGAAGACAGCAGCTGTTTTTAACATACTATACATACATACATACATAACGTACATTTTATCACTTGATCTATTGTGTTCCTGAGGGGTATAATTACGTAACTTTTCGAACGAGCTTTAGGCCTGATTTAAACTTTTAAGTTACTTTCGTAAAATGTAAAGTAACTTACGGCTGCGTTTACACCTAAAAATAAAATTGCAGTAAGTAATACTTACGTATTTTTTGTAAGAATAACTTAAGTAAGTTATCTTATATATTAAATCATATGTCATTTATTTTTTATCGCACAGTAATAGTACATTACATACCTAGGGAGGTGAATTCGTGAATGCCCCAGATCGCAAGTGTTTGTGGCCCGGACCGAATGTGACGGCCATAAATATGCGATCTGGGGCTTTACGAATTACTGCCCGTGGTTTGTCTAAAATTTTACGTCTTGCCTTGGCCAGGAAGTGAGATTTTCTCCTGGCGTAGCGGGCAGAAAATCCCACTTACGGCCTAGGGTTAGGGTGACGTAATAGTAGATTGTATGACAAGGGGCTAAAATAAGCCATATTACCACGAGATGGATATTTTCCCGAGTGAAGCGAGGGAAAATATTTCGAGGGGTAATATGGCTTTTAGACCCGAGTTATACACTCTACTTTTCACTTCGACTGCGAGAAAATAGTAAAACAAAAATTATTCATCCACAATCAATAATAAATTCTACGGCGCAAAGATTATTCGATTTAGCGGCATACTTTTTTAATAAACTGCTTTGACACAGATACAAAATATTAACACCACGAATAAACGCCTCTGAGGCGTCCAATACACGGTGAAGTATTATCACTCGATCCACGCGCTGTCTCTTTCTCATTGCATGTTATAGAAAGAGACAACTATGGTGGATCATCAGTATTTAATCACCGTGTATTGGCCGGCTGACCGTCCACAGGCGTGTCGTTGACGGCCAGAGGCGTTTTTGTTGTAATAATTATTGTGAGTTAGGGACTAAAAAACACCTGATATTTGAAATTCATTCTGGTTTCTGATTGGTTGTTTTTAATATTCGCTGTAATCTGGTTAGTTGATAGCAAATACAAATGTTTTTTTTTTTAAGTTGTGATTGGTGGATTTTATACAGCGAAGTGTTTTGATTGGTCAAATTAAATGTTTTAGAAATCATAAATATTTATACATATTTTCCCTAGGGGCTACATGTACTACTTTAGCCCCGCTTGCTAAGCCTAATATGACACACTTTTCGAGCATGAGAAGTGAAAATGATATTTAGATCTACCTGGTGGTGAGTGAGGTTGACAGAGCTCCCGCGAATGGTTTGTGTGAATCTGTCTCACAGTTGACACAACGAATCTTGGAATCAATAAAGGCCAGGCTACCTACGATGAAGTTAACCATTAGGAAGGCTGTATGCTTGTTTGCCACCATCGTAGATTAAAAAAAACTGTTAACTTCCTGTACAAATAATTTGAAGCCCGTGAAGCCGTAATGTTTTTAATTGGTTACCAACTTAGCAATAAAATATTATGGCACCACCGACCTTTTCTGATGATGGAAACGAATAACGAATACGGCGCCTTAAATTACCACTATGCCATGCCGTATAAAATATCCTGATTACGTCGCTTATGTGACTATTTGGTTGAATAAAGGCATCTTATACAGGGTGTTGGGTAGCTAGGTGAAAAGCTTTAAGGGGGTGATCGTCGGGATATTTTGGAGTTTAATATAGGAGCAACTCTGAAATCGCATAAAAAAACAGGTGTCCCATACTAAAGTTCAGTTGCTATTCGACCAAATTGTATGGAGAGCTGATTTTATTTTTGCGAATTCAGGGTTGCTCCCATATTAAAAGTTGCTCCTAAATATCCCGACTATCACCCCCTTAAAGCTTTGCACCTAGCTACCAAACATCCTGTATAATATGCCTTTATTCAACCAAATAGTCACATAAGCGACGTAATCAGGATATTTTATACGGCACAGTGCTAATTTAAGGCCGCCGTATAAACGTTTACTCGACATTATTACATGACTGAAATCTGATTAACTAAAATGCTGATTATGTAGGTTTTATCTGACATATGCTGTATAATTTGCATTTATATGACTTTTATAACACGTAAGTATAAGCTGATTACGCTTAATCTTATATTACCATTTTGCTTGTTGGGAAAGGCACCTACATATGAGTATTGTACATACGTACGGATGTTTGTAACACGAGGACAGAAACGCGCGTACATCTGGTATTAAGAAACGGTAAAGCTTGTAAGTTTGTAGGTAGGTACGTAGGAGTAATCTCCGGAAAAAGTTCTCATCCAATTTCAAAAACTACTTTGCCTAAAGGTTCATTAACCTTTGGGATCGTTATCATAGGCTATAAATGTTATTCCGCAACTCCGCTTGTCTTATGCGGCCTGAGTTCGATTCTAGAATGAATAAGAAAAAAATATGATGAGTAGAGAAATGTGTCGTTTCAGGGATTACACGTACTACCAGGGAATACAAGCTTACTAAGAGACCAATTTTACATCTTTGTAATATTACATACCTAAGTAAGTAGTAACTTTTGTAAATAAACCTAAATCCTGAGATTTATTCAATTTTGTCGCGGCATACTTCGTGCGTTCTACCTAAACTAGGAACCTCGAAAGTTACAAGGAATTTTAAGGTGAAAGTCAAATTAATTTTAAAGTAAATCATATTGTAATTATATCAGTATTAAACAAGCATTTTTAAGATGTATATAAGTAATAATATAATGTTGGTTGTTTCGTTTTATTTACTAAAATACTGATGACAGAGCGGCCGACTACGTACTACGTAATATAAGGATGGCGGATGAACCTATTTTTTAAGAAAAAAAAATTTCCAGGAGAGGTACACAGATTTTTTTAAAGGTATACAGAGGTACACAGAAGGTACCAAATTATTACATACATTTGGCGAAATAGAATGTATGTTTTGTACATATTTCATAGGTCCACCCGCCATTCTGACGTCAGGATGGCGGGTGGACCTAATTTTGAAGATAGCTCGTTTTCAGGAGAGGTACACAGAATTTTATTAAAGGTACACAAAGGTACACAGAAGGTACCAAATATCTGTCAACATTTCATTGAAATTCCCGAGGTCCACCCGCCATCCTGACGCACACCATTCATACACACATGACTGATTAATCCACTTATTAGGCTTTAACCCTTTAATTCGCAACGTCCACCCTGTTTAACACACTCGTAGACCATCATTTTTTATTTTTTCCTGACTAGAATCGGACCAGATTTGGACTATTCAGCGTCACCGAGACTTGATTTAAGAACCTTCGCTGTTATTTGCGAAGCAAAGGGTTAATAATGGTTTCCTCTTGTAATCACTAAAATTAATTTTTCTCGGAGACCCAATATTTAAGATTTTTTTTAATACTTACCTAAGTATTAAAGGTTAAGTTGGTTTTATTCTAATCCTAAAAATTTAATTAAGATTTTAGAGGAAAACGGCTTTTTTCTGTAATGAAAATTCGGACAAACGATACAGTTGGGAAATGAAATTACGTGATTGCCATAGGTACCTATTTTTACTGGGTATTTTCCGCAAATCAACATCCAATGTGCCTATTTTGCGTGAAACAGCGGGGTGGCTATAAGTACCTAACCCTTAATAAAAGCGTAGCCAGTTCCAGACTTACTTATGTTAGCCTGCGGGGGGCGCCAATACACCACAGCATCAATCGTGTGTCCCCACAGCGAAGTCCTCGGGCGCGCGTCAACAGGCGCGCTGATCTCAGTGTAAGACACTGCATATTTCCTCGACAGTAGGTTCAGTGTTAGTCGCGCTAGTGGCGAGGGTATGGCGCGGGTGAGAGCCCCGTACCGCGCTTGGGCCGCCCAAGCACCCGCTAGTACGCCTTGCCGACGGCATGCCTGCTCTACGACTGACGCTATGCGCCGCGGAGTAGCGCCTACGGGTAGCGATAGGCACACCATTCCTGGAAAAAATGTGATTTATTACTTACTTACGACGTACCCGCTTATTCATAAAACTTAACAAAACTATTTAATTTACTTTAAAAACAAAGTTTTAACCGACTCCAAATCAGTACCCAAATCGCTTCAAGTGTGTGTTTCTATAAAATTTGAAGCGTTCCCTCGATTTCTCAGATCCTGACCTGATGACCATGGGACCACCAGGGAAGGATACCCTTTCTAACAAAAATAGAATTTTCCAAATCAGTTCAGGCGTTTTCGAGTAATCGGGGAGCATACATAAAAAAAACTCCGATACATTGAGAACCTCATCCTTTTTTTGAAGTCGGTTAAAATGTGTTTTTGTGTTCCTGGTGGTCGCCAGGGCACCCGAAGATGCTCTGTGTTGAGATGAGAGTGAGGGACATGCATTTGCTGTCTCTAGCCGTCAAGTCAGCGTATCCTCAAATTAACGGATGTGTGATTATTCCGGAGTTGCAATAGATCTGTAGGTACCATCAGCGAAGCTTGTTTGCAACAGTCGTAATATCCTACTAATATTATAAATGCGAAAGCTTGGATGTTTGTTACTCATTCACGCTTAAGCGCCGTTTAAACGGCTGAACTGATTTGGATGAAATTTTGCACGAAGATAGTTTATAACCTGGATTAAAATATAGGATAGTTTTTATCCCGGGTCCACGCAGACGAAGTCGCGGGCGGAAGCTTTAATTCTAAATGCGACAGCTTGGATGTTTGGATGTAGGTTACTCAATCACGCTTAAACGGCTGAACTGATTTGGATGAAATTTTGCACGAAGATAGTTTTTAGGCTGCATTTAAATATAGGATAGTTTTATCCCGAGTCCACGCAGACGAAGTCGCGGGCGGAAGCTAGTAAAAGATGAATAAAAGATTCGTCCCTTTGTCAGACACACGCAGTCACGCATATCAAAATGAAGGATCAGGAATCAGGACAAACGGCATTTAACTAAAATAGGTTTGATAGACACTTACGAATACCATAGAGTTTTATTCAAGATCACGAAGTATATACTCCAATATCCGAAGGTATAAACTGGCTATTAAAACAAACGCGCATCACTCACCTCCTGTTTGCGACTTCTTATACTTCTTCCCGTCTCCCTCAGCGAAGGTGAAAAGGAAATCCTCTGGGGCCGCCCGAGCGGTCGTGAGCACGGTATCGGGCGCCCTGTTCTGCGACAGGTCGAAGAAGGACCTCAGGGCTTCGGTGGCGGCGAAGAGCGCTACGTCGGTGGAGGACACGCCGAGGGCGCGCGCGGCGCGCTCTACGGCGGCGCGGGATACGGGTCGCGACCACGCCGCTACCTGAAACAATTGAGGTAGGTACTTTATTACAGATACCTAATAGCTAGGCAGTACCTAAGACTGGTCCTAGTGCTGTTTGGGTATGTTAGTTTCGCACGGGCACCAAGGCAGATGTGTGTGATGCAAATCTAACACTCCAGTGTTACTAAACTATGATGAAGGCAAGATTGAATTGAAACCTCATAGAGAACTGCTTTAGCCATATCAGAACATTCTAAGCCAGCCAAGCAGGCCAGCAAGATAACATTCTAAGAATACGCAACATACACTAGGATTTTATAGTTTGAGTTGGTTCCACTTCATAGCGCTTCACTAACGTAAGTGAATCGGTCAATATAAGTTTTCTCGTGGCGTTTCCCATACAAATACGGATAGGATTTGAATACGTACCTTCCTCCCGCATAAACTGACAGTTTGCAGTTGATGTCGCTGCCCGTCATCAGCCCCCACAGTATCGGTCCATAGAGTAGCAGGGGCCTTATATATCTCCACCATAGTGTTCCACGCCTCTCCTAAGGCGCGCACAGACAGTTGCGCCAGCCCCGCATACTTCCAAGTCAATGTGTTGGGATATATCACTTGACCGGTCCTCTTCAGTTCGTTCAGAGCCCGGATTTCGTCGCGGATGCGAATCGGGAGTCTCACTACCGTGCGAGTCACGGACATGAAGGTTCCGAACGCACGCCTCGGCCATTTACGTGGATCTGCGGTTACGAGTGGCGACAGTATGACCTGAAATAAGATTAGATATAGATTATGATTCCGGACGAGAATAAGGCGTGGTTGGTGGTTCGCTCGTATTTAAAACACTTATTTTCAGCCCTAAGAGAGTCCCCAGCAGGGACAAACAATTACCTAATTTCAAAGTATGAAAAATAAAAATGATTTACTACCTTTGGTATTGTCAAATTCCTTCTTTTGCACTCTCGTTGAACCGCAGCGATGAGCGTTGTTGCAGTAAGAGGAGCAACGTTCCTAAATTCATCAGACGATCTCCTCTTAGTTAGTTGTCTTAACGCACTGGCACTAGATATCATCACTAAGCCGGCCACGTGAAACGCACCGGGCAACGTTTTGTGCGCCCTCGGGCTTTCTACCGGATCATACTCCGAGATAAACTCGTTCCAAGCGTTGGATAAGTTGTCGCTCAGCTTCTCTATCAGTTCTGGTATAGCAGATGGGGTCGGCAGCAGTTTGTTCAAGGGGCTCTGTTGCGTGTACTCAGAATGGACGGGCATTCTGCCCGTTAAGTTCAACGGTTCCACCATCAGCATATCTCCGATGTTGATGGACTTCTTCCCCGTGAGAAGTAAGTGGTGTACGCGGACCAGGATATGGTATTTCGGCTCCGGTGACGTGCTGGGTATGATTATGTACTGCCAAGGCGGCTGTTCGCTTGGGAAGTATTTAGAGACTATTTCGCTGACAAATTCCTGGAGAAACCAAAGTTCATTGAGTTATTTAATGAGCAAAAGGGATAGTATTTCAACTGTTTTTAGATAGTTAGTTACCTGGATATTGCTGTCAGTGACCGGTCTGCCTCTGTGCACGCCGCTAGCGACGATGATATGGTTCTCCGGCCTGAAGGGGAAGTCTGCGTTCCAAGCGTAGTTGCCCCAGCAGGACACCAGCAGATGCCGTAGTCGCGGGAACGTGAGTTCGCCGTTCTTGTCGCGTCGCTCGATCACGTGGTGGCTGAGCTGCTGTTTGATCTTCTCTGCGTCTAATGTGCCTGAAAGACCACGGAAAAAAATATTGCATGCAATCAAAGATCATGTTTCATAAGCAATAAGTAATAGTTGTAATAGTAATTTTTCGTAGAGGTCAGTGGCCCGTTTTAAGAAGCTACTCGTACATGTTACAATTTTTCAAGTCTAAACGGGCAACACAGGTCAAATAGCCAGTCGCCATTGGTCAAGCGCTTGAGTGTTGTCAATTTAGATTTGTTACTAGTATCTTCACTTACAGGCTACATGAATATCTGCATCATGGTACTGGGTGCTCAAACTGTCAACACAGCGAACTTTCATGCATTTTGAAAGGGTCGACAAGGTAAGATGAACTTTATTATCAAAGGTTCTATGGTAAATTTAGTGTGCTCCTAATACGGAATTCTGAAGGTGATTGCTGGGAGATATAACTGCCCCATATTGTGGCACTGGGTAGGTCAGGTTAGGACTACTTTGATGTATGTCAAGTAGTTTTTATAAAGTAACGGATAATAGTACTAAACTACGAGTAACATAGCTTTAAAGGCAAATTGTAACTAACAATAAATAAACCTATGGTCTGAAAAAAAATTTGAATTTGAATACGGGTCTCTTCAAAGTAAGAGTGTACCTATAAGCAATTGAACCACTACTAAAACTGCATCTTCTGATGTCGTCACATTCCGTCCTGTCAGTCCGTATTAAAAGTGAGGGGTAAATAAATAAGTACCGTTAATGGTGAGCAAAACGTTGATGATGCCCTGGTTCCGATGCGTGTCGAGTAGAGACCGCACGGTGTCGATGCGAATGAACTGCAGTCCCGGATAACGGCTGGACAGCAGTTTCAGCCATAGGTGCTTGCTGATGCTCACCACTGGAAAAGAAGGTTACCATTCTGTAGAATACGTTGATCGAAAGTATTAAGATCGAGGTTCGTAAAGGACCATTAAAAATTAGAGAGTTTGCGGAAAAAATATCTTGACAATGGCATACCGCATAATGTTATTGAAGATGCAAAATTAGGCAAATTGTTTTTTTAATGTTTTTTTTAGCTTTATAATCTTATAATCCCGGTTTACTTGTTTAAACATAGCGCGAAGTGGCTGACAATTACATACACTTCTAAACGATTTTACCTTTGTCTAAAACAGGGACTAAAGTCGTCGACCAAATTAAAGTAGTAAGCAAGTCTGTCTGTCTGTTATCTTTTCACGCCTAAACTAATAAACCAATTTTGATGATATTACCATATTACTCCAATAAGACTAAAAGCTTTAATCGCTAGGGGTGTATACAGGCTACTTTATATTTTAAAACCCACCCTCTGGAGAGGAATTGATACAGAACGAGTCCCAAGCGGGTTATAGGCACCACGGGCACAGCTAAGAATTGTTAATTTTTCTCTTATAATAACTATACTATATTATCAAATGCTCGCTGCATAAAGGGCCATCAAATGTGGGAACGGGACACATCTTGCGCTCTGTGCTGCACTTACATGCCATGATTGGTGCGACAGAGAGCGCAACAAAGTGTACCGTTTCTATAGCCCCGCGTGCAGCAAGCGTTTGATGACAGTATTTATTTGCTATCAAAGAAAATATAACCACTATTAGCTGTGCCCAGTAGCGGATCCAGCCGATCCACGGGTGCCCCCACCTCAAGCCCCCGCCAAAACCATCCGAGTCTTTCCGAGACAAATCTTACAATCTGCTTATATCTAAGTTTAGTAGGGCCAAGCCCTATCCCCCCCTCCCCCCTCAAGGTAGAAGCCCTCCTCCCTCCCAAACTAAAATCCTGGATCCGCCACTGGCTGTGCCTGTGGCATAGCCCGCTTGGGACTCGGTCTGCGTCATAGCGAGCGTTTGATAATAGTAGGTAGGTATATAACTCACGTATGTAGGAGATGGCGAGAGCCGGCAGCGCCGACACAGCCAGCCAGAACACGCAGCAGGTGTAGGCCTCCCGCGCGAGTCGCGTGCGCAGAGACACCTCCGAGCCCCGCGGCGTCATCGCGTCTGTCTGCAACAGGTGAACACATTCGTTTACTAACCACTAACGTCAGCGACACGACAGACCGCGACGTGACTAATTAATTATACCCTCCCCTTTCTAATTTGCACAGTGCGACCGAGACAGGAATGACTGAGAAAAGAACCCAAAAGAGGTTATCGTCTCTGATAACCTCCCCTATTAGGTAGGTTATTGCCGAACCGAAACAGATACGTAAGTAGAGAATTTTGACTTAAATGGCTAATTTAGAGATTAAGATTAAAGATCTGAAGGCCTTTGTTTGAGCCGCTGCTGCTGCAGCCGCTCGGGTAATACGTGGCCAATTCAATGACTTTGATCCAAGAGTAAAACCATATGCTAATTCCCGGTAGTTCTATATGGAACATGGAACTCATTCTTTTGCACGAGGTTTAGGTTTGTTCTTCGTAAGAAATGGGAAGTATCCAGAAAGTTTATCCGGGAGAAATAAGTAAGTATCCTTTTATCGCATCTTTTTTCGCAGCACTTACAATTACAACATGCCGCCAATCTATGTTTATAAACACGCATTCGAAAAACGAAAATACGGATTTGATAAATTCAACACACCTCCTTTGTTTAAGTTAGCGGTATATCTGGCTCATTGAAGTTTTGTTTTTAAACACTGCAGACTACCTTTGAACCGGTAAAGATTTTCATACCTAACATACGCTCCTTTTATTCACAAGATAACACGAGAGGCTATTTAATGATACACTGACAATATTCTGCTATTATACACCAGCCTAGCATGATCGCATTTATGTCGGCCATAAAGCATTCGTCCCTTACTAGCACTTGCTACAACATACTTATGTATTACGGTCAGTCAGTCAAACGTGACCCTCCCTGTATAGAAATTTGTATGCAGGAGTCTCTGCGGTTGACTTTACAAAAGTGCGAGCGGGACGGATGCTTTATATAATAATCAACATAAACACGATCATGCTAGTTATGCAGGTACAAATAACAATTTATGTCCAAGTGGTTCTTCGAACCGGATTTTATTAGTGAAGTGGCACAGGCAGCTTTATCCGAAGTCCGGGGATCAATATTCGTATATTTCCATTTACCCCAGGAGCCGTAGCATTGTTGGCCTTATCACGCGACAAGTGACAAGATAAGAGCGTCGTCTCGTTCTATCGAACGGTGTCAGCCAGTGACGCACGCTCTATCCTATCACCTATCGCGTGACAAGGCCAACCATGCTACGGCTCCTGGTAGGATACCCTTCACTACCTCAAGGCGGACAAAGTTGAACATATAAAAAGACATAAAATTGTATACAACATGCGCTCGTATAATACGGCGCCAAAAACAAGTACCTATAGGAAGAGCGCATTAAACACACCTATAGTCATCTACAACCACCTGCCAAATAGTTTTAAGCAGTTGCCGCAAAATGCTTTCAAAAGTCGCTTATTTCAAATGTTGTCTGAGCAATGTTTTTATACTGTAGAGAAATATTTGAAACATGGTTTCGATTAATTATGTACGGTATTGTTAAGATATAATTTATATTCATGTTCATATATTTTTTTTTCACAATTTACACTACTTTATTAACACTACACCGCTTTCATCAAGGCTTTGTCCATTTGAAAGCTCATGTCTGCATGTTTCAATGTCAGAAATGGTGCAAAGATGACAGTCAAACACACCTACGCAAGGATTGTTGATATTAATTGAGAATTATTATTATTATTATTATTTATTTATATGCTTTTTTTCTCCTTTTTACAGGGTAGCTACTTTGAAATGCGGGCCATAGCCAAGCATAACAAAAATTGATGAATTAACCTACTTGGTAAACTTACTCACTTACGAAGCATACTTGCTTACATTACCTAAATACTACTTTCGGATATAGTCGATGATGTCAAAAACTTTCTGGTTAAGCGGCATGTATTTAAAATTGTGGCTTTTTGAAGGGTACCTATAATTTGAGTTGGGATCTGGAGGGTCTTCAAGCTATGACATAGGGTTTTGGGCACTACTCCTGTTGTGGAAATAACTATTGGGACTATATGTACTGTGCTAGCTTGCCATTGACGCCTTAGCTCAATGGCCAGATCCTGGTATTTAGTTAATTTGTCGTTAATTGTTGATTGTATGTTATGTGTGTTTGGGATAGCTATGTCGATAAGGTAAATGGTCTTATTTGATTTGTCGTAGAAGGTAATATCGGGTCTATTAAAGTGTATCGTTCTATCGGTTAGTAATGTTCGGTCCCAATATAGTTTATGTTGTCTATTTTCATGTACTATGGATGGTGTATATTTATAATATGGTAGCTGCTTATCAATGAATTTGTTTTTGTGTGCTAGGTACTGATGAACTATAGATGCAACCTGATCGTGGCGGTGTTTGTAGTCAGTTTGTACAATAGTTTTACATGCACCTGTTATATGTTGGATCGTTTCCGGGGCGCTATTGCAGTGTCTGCATGAGTCAGTTTGTCGGCCTAATTCTTTAGTTATATGTTTTCGGTAGTTCCGCGTGGCAATGACTTGATCCTGTATTGCAAGCATAAATGCTTCGGTTTCTGGGAATAGTTCGCCTCTTTTCAGCCAAGTGTTTGATAATTCCTTATCAACAAATGACTGACTGAGATCGGCGTGATGCCTCCCGTGTAGCGCTTTTTGGGCCCATGCAGATATTTTTTGCTGTGGGCTTACGACTTGTTCGTTACGTTGAGTGGTTTTATCATGCAGGTTCAGGGGGGTGTAGTGGGTATCAATTTCAACTGCGTATTTGTGCAATGGTGATTGCTCGGCTTTAGTATGGAAGTAGTGTCTGAGTGTGGTTATCTGTTTATTGTGTAGGTTTTGTATATCTATTAGTCCTCTCCCTCCTTCTTGTCGCGGTAAAGTAAGTCGTTGTGAGCAGGATTTCGGATGATGTTTCCTATGTTTCGTTAAGTTTGTATTAATTGTGCGCTGAAGTTTCTTCAAGTCGGACTGCGACCAGTTTATTACCGCGAACGAATACGTTAAGACCGGTATTGCGTAGGTGTTTTATTATTATTATTATTATTATTATTTATTCATAAAACATAATGTACATAGTTACTAAAGACTAGGAGCTTATTATTAGAGACAAATAACACGTGCCTGAGCTAGGATACCCTGTGTTTCAGGCAAAAAAGGACTAACAATTGAATATGTTATTCACATGCAAAAAATAATAATACAATATCATTCTTATTGAATATAGTACAAATAATTAGGAGTTTATAACCTATGCGGTATAAAAGATAGAACAAAAATTATATTAGAACGACAAATAACTTCTCTGTATCTTCATAAGACATATTTAGTAGGGCTTCTCGTAGCGTTGATTTACATTTCATGTAGTTTAGGGAATATAGATCTAGCCGAGCATTAAGTCTATTGTAAAGAAGTGGACCTAGGAAAAGAAAAAATCTAGAAGAGAATGCGTGTCGTAGTTGAGTATATTTAGAACATACAAAATCTTTACGCCTTTTACTAGCATGATCAGTGTTGTATGGGGTTTTGGTGTGCTGTTTTAAAACTGTGTGCAATATGAATAATTGTCGGACTGTTAGAACTTCACATGATTTATAAAGAAGGTTAGTGGGGAATTGATAGGAGCGGAAAGTAGAAACCTTGAGGATTGCTCTCTGAGCTCTTTCTAGGTTTAGTAATGTGGTTTTAGCTAAGCCACCCCATGAAGAGATGCAGTAAGTTAATACAGATTGACATAACGCAAAGTAAACTTGTTTGATTATGTGCGAGTCTGCGATAGTACGTAATTTTTTGAAAATGAATATTAATTTACGAACTCTAGTGCACAACGCTTCTACATGATGTCGGAAAGACAGAGCCTCATCAATTATGATTCCTAAATACTTTACTTTGCTTGTGGTAGCTATGCCCGGACATGCACACCGATTATTTGTGGGATGATTACAATTGTGAGCATAGAGATTAAGGTTAGTCGGAGCTAGTTTGGATTTGCGCATGGAAAACTTTATAACATTCGTTTTATCCGAGTTCAATGTTAGTAGGTGATGTAGAAGCCAGCTACTTACAATATAAAAGCCTCGCTACTTACAAGAATTGGTATTAAGATGAAACTAAATATTTTGTTAACAGCATAATTATAATTGTGTACAATGATAATGCGTTATAGAAATTAATTTTGCATGCCTGATTGGTAAGTTAAACAGCGACTATGTAATTATAATTTATCAACACTTATGTCAGTAACAATAAAGACCGTGTACAGATATTTTTGAAAGGTTGTCTGTATAGATATTGGAGAACTCGACTGTACCTAACTGCAAATAAATTATTTGAATTTGAATTGACATGATAATTAAAGATACACGTGAACCTTAGGACTAGAATTGACTGAAATAAATGTGATCGACATGCGCGGTGGTGTGATGACTAATGACGGTCTTGTGTTCGAATCCTGGTAAAGGCAGACATTTGTGTGATGGCTAATGACGGTCCTGTGTTCGAATCTTGGTAAAGGCTGATATTTGTGTGATGGCTAATGACGGTCTTGTGTTCGAATCCTGGTAAAGGCAGATATTTGTGTGATGGCTAATGACGGTCTTGTGTTCGTATCCTGGTAAAGGCAGATATTTGTGTGATGGCATGAATATTTGTTTCTGAGTCTTGTATGTGTTTATTCATAAATAATACGATTGTGTTAAAACATGAAAAATAGGAATATTATAATAAAAAATAACATTAATACTAAACTAGGCTAAAAAATATTATTAATAAAAAAATGCCACAAATCGCCTTCAGACGGCAGCCGTGCCCAGAAGGCTGGCAGCATTGCCACGTTGAATTGCAATACTGATCCGCTGTGCCAGATATGATCCAGCCTTCTGGTCACGTGTCACCTCTACCAGGCTCTTGGACCACTCTTTAAATAAGCTATGGGCGCTTTCTCCCCACGGTCCTAGAGGTGTATTTAACTATGTACCTATGTATATATTATATCTTGTTTGACTTGTATGTATATATTATCTTTGCAATCATTACTCATAGAGTTCATCTGAATGTATATATACCACAAGCCTTATTGAGCTAATTATGGGACTAGTTCGATTTGTGTAAGATTATCCCCTAATATTGTTTTTTTTTTGTAAATAGGTAGGTACCTAAAGTTTGAGAAAAAAGTACTCATTATTAAAACACTCCTTACGAGTAGAAAGTCAAAAGAACTTACCTACACGTTGTTGTATTTATTTTATTGCGTTAGCGCATGCCCCTCGCTTCCCAGACTTGAGCAAATCGAACTTTTTATCTCCTCTTTTTGTAATAAATATGCGTGCCGAAATCGATATTATTTCTTTATCGCAACACACTTAGTCTGCGATGTGATCTCCCATGCGCGCTCCGACCGAATCACTTTCACCTTCGCGAGTGAAAGCCTCTCACTAGATAGCTATATGCTTCTTCGCATATTTATTTAATGCATACAAGTATCTGGTAGTTTTAAAAATCCACCTTTGAAAATATTAGCAATAAAAAATAAACATTTCACTCTGTTTGAAAATGGAGACAGTTATTTATTTTCATCAAAAGTTCAGCGGCTGATCATCACCATGCTGAGATGGAAGGCACTGATGTTATGTACTTACTGATCTTTATATGCTATTTTATGTCTGTGTTTTTCTGTTTTTTTAAAGGATTACACAAAACAGACTAATTTACACCCGTATACGGGGTGGGCCCTGTAACAGGAGCAAACATTTAAAAGGACGCTTCCTTAGAGCATCTGCAGTAAATCTTTGTGTCCAATTTTTTTTTATTCGTTGAAATTTTGTTTTAAAGTTATGACCTCCAAGTAATGTATCTTGGCACCACGAGATTATGACACAGTACTCAATGCAGATTTTGAGGAAACGTCATGTAATAAGTCTTAATAGTTTTTGCATTTTTGTTTTCAAAATATACTGTGATTCTTTAATTTTTTTAATTATTTTTTGTATTTTAAAAATAAAAAGTTAATTATATCACTCCAGAAGAGTAATAAAAATACACGTAAAGTAATTTTGAAGAAAAAAACTATTAAATCCACTTAGAAATAAAAGCTCAGAAGCTATTAACAAGAGCAAAAAATTAAACGGTTGATTATTAAATCTATCGTTTAATTTTTTGCTCCTGTTAAAGGCCCACCCTGTATACCTACCTACAGTAATACAGTTAGCAAAGCGTGACGTGTCGCTCATGATATCTATGCAGGGGTCTAGTGGTCTATTCCACTCTACTTTGCTGACTGTACACAATTAGCCCCTTTTTACGAGTAAATTACAATACATTTATTTTTATCGAGAGCTCTATTCGAATGAATAGTTCTGGTTGGCAGCCTCTGATATACATATAAAAAATAAAAATAAATACCTATCATTGATTGCATCACGACATAAGAGAAACTTGTTACAAAAATTGGGTAAAAAACAAGTGCGTGTCGGACCACGCAAAACGAAGGGTTCCGTGCCTATTAAAAAGGTCGTATCGTCACAGAAATTTTACGGCACTTACGTCCTTTTCTTTGAGGAAGGCAGTTTTTCAGCAATATCTCGAAAACCTCTGAACCGATCTTGTTCAAAACAATTTTCGGTGAATGAAATTAATAAGCCCTATGTCCATGAATTTTTCCATATTTTTAAAATACACCGTTCAAAAATTAGAGGGGGGGGACAGAATTTTAGTGACTTTCGGGGCGATTATCTCCGGCTCTATTCACTTAATCAAAAAAAATGCTAAGAAACCTTATATTTATTTTGAACGGCCTATCGATTGATGTGCCACACGGGGGGTCACAATGAAGAAAAAAATTTTATTTTTTTAGTTTTATGTATGGAGTGCACCCCTAAAAAATTTTTTTTTGTCAATTTAATTACAAAACTATGTAGCGGCTAACAAAATACACCTTTCCTCAAAATTTTATTCAAATACACCTTATAGTTTTCGAGTAAAATGCCTGTGACATACGGACAGACGGACAGACGGACAGACGGACAGACGGACAGACGGACATGACGAAACTATAAGGGTTCCGTTTTTGCCATTTTGGCTACGGAACCCTAAAAATGTTAACAACAGGCGGTCTTATCCCTTTAATGCTATTTCTTACAGACACTCTTAGGGTAGCAGGAATCATTTAAACTAGAACAGTAAAGAGACAGTCACAGAAGTAGTTCTGTGGAGGCAGTGCTGGAAAAGCGTAGATACTAACACATTCATCCTAACGAAACAAACATTATAATGCTTTGATCTAGTACATCGGTTCCGAACCTGGGGGTAATTATCCCCCCTGCGGGGATAATACAGCTATTATTCGGGGATAAAGTAACAGAGTAATGATATCTAAAATAGATGAATACAAAAGGGGAATTGGCGGTTATTTAACTTGGGGGTAAAATCAGTTTGCCTCATAGGCCACGGGGTTAACGATATTGAAAGGGTTTGGAAGTTCCACACCCTTTCAATAGACAGAGCATTGGTTCCAAATTGGAACCAATGCTCTAGTAGGTACCTAAGATAAGCAAACAGACGTCATAAATGAGATATCCACATTAATCCGCGCGTGAATAGACTTCAAACCTACGTCACTGGTTAAGTCATGTGCGTCAGAGCTGAACTGTGAACCTAAGAGTTCGAAAACCTAGTGCTTCCACTGTTTCATATTTTCTCTAAAGTCAAATCTAACCTACTTTAAGATCTCACATTTTTAAATAACAGCAATTGTTATAGGTATCCAATAAAGCAAAGAAATAGATTTCAATACTTGTTCATAATGTTATTTTGTTCCTATAAATACATATTTGGATTTTGCATAGAACTTGGCACTCATTTAGATCTCCATTCCTTTTGCGGCGAAGCCCACAGCCAAGCATAATTTTTGTATTGAACTTGGCTCTCCTTTTTTACATTTATGTTTTTGGTAGGATAAAACTTTACATGAAGTATTTATAGACTTTTGCCCCAAAAAAAAAAATTCCAAAGAGTGTTACATCTCTTTCTTTCGTGCGCGGAAGACATACGTACACATAAAATAAATGTCTCTTATGCGGGGACGTGGTTTACGAGAATCAACCGGTTTTTCAATAAATACCGGGAAGGAGCAACATAAAAAAAAAACTGAATTCAGGTTACTATACAAGTTGTAACTAATCGTGAATTTGATAGTTCGTGCTATCGCCAATCTTGTGATAAACAAGCCATCAAGCACCCAAATTCTATTCTAATATAAAATTAGATATTTCTCGAGTGAACTTTCATAAAATAGACCCCATTGTCACCATATGCGATGGCTAATGGGGGTACGAAGTCCAAAATTTTGACTTCGTACCACCATCAGCCATCACATATCCAAATACCTACTGACAATGCCGATGCTTATTGTCCAAGTGGCTCACTAAAGCGGACGTCCAGTACATCTTGACTCTGTGTATCGGCAGTGACCCGCCGATAACTCTTATCACTCTCATGCCCGTAATAGTTGACAACCGTATGTGAAACAAATAAACAAACAAAATTATTTTAATTACACTGCTTGACGGTCAATGCTGGATAATTAAATCAAATTCAAATGAAACATTATTTGATGGAGGTCTCTTAATTAAAGTAATTTAGGTAGTTATTGTTTTGTTTTGAAATATGCATAAAAATCAACAACTCTTCAGTCAAGGAATACAGTGTTTGCTCGTAGTTTTACCGACTGTTTTTACGCGATTTCCGCCAGAAGTAATTAATTTCAATCTATGTGTAAGTACGTATGTCATCATTATCATCACCATATCAGCCGAAGCAACACACACACACAACACTGCTGGACATAATAGTCCTCCCTTAAAGAGTGCCACAATGACCGTTCCTGCGCCGCCCGCCCGCATCCAGCGGACTCCCGTGACTTTTACCCGCCCGCCTTGTAGACCCCTACCCACGTTGCGCCTTCCGGTACGTGGTAGCCACTCGAGAAACTTTCCTCCCCAACGGCCATACGTTCTACGTGCAATGTGCCCCAGAAATGCTCGGGAAGCTAACGCACATTTCTTCATTTATTTTTTAAGCTTTTCACCAGTGCAAAATTTAAAAAAAATCTACGATCGTAGCGTTAGGCGCTCCAAACGTTACGACTTTATGCTCAACGAGTACAATTATACGTTAGTATTAGGCAGCTTGGTTGTGAGTTACTGTAGAAAATCTCAAGTGCAAGAGTTTTGCTTAATATATTGAGAAAAGAACTGCTAACACTTGATTGTAACACAAACTGATTAAATTATTGAACTTTGATCTTAGTTATCAATAATTTGAATGCCTGTGAACGCACAGGCGTGCAATTTAATGTAGAAGTTATTGTCATAGTCATAATACATACCTATGCTATGCATGATGCATTTCGGTTCGCAAGTCAAGGCCTTTACCTTCAGACAGATTCATTCTGATAAAGCGTCGTGTGCTGTCAATGTAAACTTTAATTGCAAAGATAATTAATGTGTTAATTTGAGCTAAACACGTCTATGTTTCAGGCAAATGATCTTACTTCATTATTATCACTATCTTACCGGTAATAGTTGACTACTATTATCAAGTTTCTGTATACACCAATTATCGATCTATCTAAAAATACTTAATAGATACACGGTCAACATAGTTATCTTCGGGCAACCGGATTTCTACATGGTTTAATTGATAACATAACCATTGAGGTCTTAGTTTATTTTGGACAAACATTATAGACAAGTAGCATGAACATTCTTAAAGGATTTTATTCGATCGGAACGATTACCTCGAGTTAAAATTTTACCTTACCTATCTATGCACATTATTTGAAACATAATATTATACCAAACCATTAAACTACATAAATCATCACACTGGGAGTTTTTCATTGTCCTTAGCTCGCACTGTAATTTTTTATTCGAATTCAAAAGGCTCGTAAAGAGTCCCATTTCACCACACTGTACCTGTCAAATTTGTAACAAACTACCCACATTCAATGTCATAAAAATTACCTACCTTTTATATCACGGGTACTGGATTTTTTTCGAAAGGCGGGAATTCTTAATTATTATTTTTTGCGTTCGGTTTTGTTTCCGAGGTCCGGTTTGACAGACGAGTCGCGTTGGACGTGGGCTGACCGCTGGCCGGCATGCTATACTACTGCCGTCGCCCGAATCGTGATGCCACTGCGCTTATCTAACCTCGGCAAACGTTTGCTCCAACATTGGCGCCAATAAAAACACCGAATTCGAGTCACAGGCGAACAATTGGAATCCAAACTAGTGTTCTGATGTAAACAGTTTTAGTTTCGCATGCTCGCGTGCGGTTTCGTATTAAATCGGTGCAACCTCAAGGTCCATAGGTAATAGATGTGCTGCTCCTTGAACAAACTTATTAATATATCTACGAATGAATAACAATGAAGTCAATGAACAATCTTTCATGGCTATGTACCTAACAGTGAATTAATCGATGCGTTAATGTACTGGCAAAGCAAGCCTACTTTACAGTTAAATGAAGTGTACGAGTAGGTAAATCATTCGTTTTGACATCGTTGATCTATTTATGTTGTATGTACCTACGCACGAGCAAGCGAGGTGTCGTCACGCAAGGCGCGAACCGCCTATGCCTATTGCATCGGCATGCATGAACGCATCGTGTTCAGTTTCAGTACAAAGTTCTAAGTGGAAAACTTTTGTTTATTATTCTAGGACGAGTTATAATCAATAATGCTATCATCATTTTTGTATTAATTGATTCGCATAGTCAGGGGCAAAATGGCAATTTAGCTATGGATTCTAATCTAACTTAACGTAAAATACCTAAACAAGTCTGGGTTTTGTCTTTAGATACGTGACATTGTACCTCATGTTGTAAGTACAGTCAGCATCTTAGACATGACGTATACACTTTTCGACCTTATCTCTAAGCAATTAAGGTCCTAGAACTACCAAGAATGTTCATGATGCTGACTGTACAGTCGAGTTCTCCAATATCTATACAACCAACCTTTCAAAAATATCTAATCATGTGTCTTATGTCAGTAATAATAAAGCCTGTGTACAGATATTTTTGAAAGGTTGTCTGTATAGATATTGGAGAACTCGACTGTACATGCGTGAGTGACGTGAGTCAGCGGCTACACCGTGTAACGAAAACGATGTTCGTTCGTATATGTCCCTTTCTGTCGCTCGAATTACCACACAGCCTGCGATACCACCGCTTACCATGAGTGGCTATGGAAAACATACAATATAGTATCCGCAAAACTATCTGGCCGGTCAGGTCATAAATCACCGGAATCTCTTTCACACCTGCACGGCTTATGGAGCGGGCCGAGCAGTAATAGGGCAGGTAGCGTTACGAATAATAAGGAATGTCGATAAAGTAATGAAACAAAATATATAAATTACGTGGTGTTTTATATAACAGTATTGTATAGTCTTTTCGCTCCATTAACGTTTTTCTTCCGTCCATTGTTTTCTTGAATTTATACCCTAACCGTTTAATAATAGTTCTCATTGATGATTCCGAACACTTTAGATTGGGTAGTTTTTCCTTGGCTGCATCTAATATTTTCTGCACTGTGGGGTACTCTCCATTTGCATACAGCGACGTTATAGTTCTTTTTATAACTGATTTATCAAAGTCGTCAAGGTCGATAACCGTAGAAGGTTTCTTGTACTTCTGTCTAGGTGAATTCGGCACCCCTGCTTCCGAAATATCCTTCTGAATACGATATAGAGTTCGTTCGCTCGTTCCGCAAACCAATGCTGTCAGTTTTTTTGCTTGTTGAAAATCAATTTTCCTTATGACATCAGGGTCTTTTTTCAACTCTTGAAACCATTTATAAACGTTTAGAATAACCAGCCGAGCTTGTTGGTTAACATCACCTGTTAACTTGGTCAAATTGGTTTTGCAAAAATCTTCCATTACGACGTAGGTTCACAGACAAAGTTCGTATAACGAATGAGTTATGCATTGTGATGTTTACCCTTTTACAGTACCGGTCAAAAGTTTAAGTTCACTCTTTGTTTTAGGTACAAATGAGTACTTTTGGACAATAATTTTTTGCAGTTCGGAAGCCGAAATTTGTTTCCAACTGATCCGTTATTGTTTCCAGAGATTTGTTTAATTAGTCAGACACAATTCACGTACATTTCTAAACAACGCATTCCCTAAAATCTTATAGGAATGACGGCAAAGGCTGGGCCATATATGGGCTTGCCACTTAAAACGTACAATGATCAGATACAATGTTGGTTTTTAGGGAATCAGTTGTCTAGAAATCTACGTAAATTGTGTCTGACTAATCAAACACATCTCCGTAAACAATAACGAATCAGTTGGAAACAATTTTCGACATCTGAACTGCAAAACATTATCGCACAAAAGTACAAATTTGTACCAAAAACAAAGGGTGAACTTAAACTTTTGGTACTGTATGTTATAGTATATTTTGTTATCAATTATTCCTAATGACTTAAATAGATGCATTTCTCATTATCTACTCACCTAATCACGTATTTAGCTAATTATTTAAGAAATATCTTAAACAATTAGTATTATTCATTAGATAACTGTATGTTTTGAATGTAATACTGAGGAGACATAAATCAACAAAACTTTGTCCTAATATAATTACTACATCTATCAGAAGGAGGAGGAAGCCAAATGTAATCCCCATGCCAGAAACAAAGTCTGCATTTGCTAGGAGACAGTATCTGGCTCAATCTACTAAATTATATAACCTCATAAATAAAACTGAAGATATATACCCCTCCACCTATAAAGACTGCAAAATGAAAGTACTAAAATGGATCAAGACTAAAAACTACGCCGAACTAGAAAACATGTTAGTAAATTAATTTATACATCCCACAGACACACACACACACACCACGCACGCGCGCCCTCACACACACGCGCACATACACGCACACACACACACACATACACACACTCTCTCACACACACACACTAGTTATATTATGTTAGCTTAGTTAACTAATTTTTCTTACTTACTCAATCCTTGTACTTAATTATAATTTATAAACCAACAGGAGAAGGTGAGAGCTTAGGTTACACTGAAATAGAAATCCAAACCTTTGAAATAAGCTCTATGCTCTCTCCTCTCCTCTATTATCCTAATTAAAATATCCCACCTACGTTGATATTATATCCCGCTAAACTCTAAGGAAGAGCGGTGTCTCTTGACACAGGCATCTTGATTGCTTAAAAAGAGGCACCAGCCTAATATTGTAAAGTGTTTTTTTTTAGTTACTGAATAAATCATTTATGATTATGATTATGATTAAATTATGCATTTCTCATTACCTACTTACCTAATCACGTATTTAGCTAATTATTTAAGAAATATCTTAAACATTTAGTATTATTCATTAGATAACTTTAAAAACAATATCAATAATGATATAAGATTTATATATCGTCGCCTGTAATATGAATTAACGTAACCGCCAAAATACCGAAATTGAGTTATATATACAGTTCGACTGCAAATTTGATGCTCCGTCGATAGCTGTTATTAAAATTTCGATATCTTGAAAAAAATGTCGATTACGTTAACCAGAATAACACCATTTTTTTCACTTTACCGTATTTTCTTTAATGTATGTCACATTTTTTTTATTTTCTTATTAACAGGTTAACGTAAAGACAGATCTGTGATTGCGTATTTAATGTATCGACCAAAGTTGAAGACAAGTAATAAACTGAGTAATGTAAGAGTCATTTTGATACAGATGAGTATCGAAATGACTCTTGCATTACTCAATTGGTGGCACATTATAACTGATTGTCTGTTACGCTAACGTTAAAGTTAGATAAAAATAAAAAAGGTGGTTAAATTACATGTGACTACGCTTGGTTTTTAAGACAACGCTTGCAAATATTTACCCAAACCAGAGGTTTTTAATTTTAAAACTTAATTGATATTGTATGGCAAGACATAACATATTTCCAAAAGGGGCAGGCACAGCGCATTTACATTTCAGTGCCGCTTCTAGCAAGTTTGTGGGTGATGGTGGAACAAAAATGTGTTATTGTAAACTAGGTTATAGTTTATCACAGCTATAAATATTCCAAAATCAATCAAATTGGTTTCAAAGTATGTATTTACTTACTGTAAATATAACAGTAGGTAAAGTTCCCGTATTTTGTATAGAATGTATATATTAATGTAACAGGCATACGTTCCATACAAAATACGGGAAATTTACATAAAATTTGGCAGTTACATTAAATTTTGTGTATTTATTTTAAACTGACTTGGAGTATACGTTAATTAACTTACTAGGAACTTCCCGTCTTTTTCTTTCCATTTGAAGCGTTAAAGCGAATTTGTGTGCTAGAATCGATCTCGGGTAAAAAAAAAGCTACATTGTCACTTGACAATAAACGCAATTAATTACGTACTGGTAGGTACGGTACCTTATTTCAAAACATTGTTAATTAATACCCTTGTTTAGTACTAGTCCTGGAATATTCTTTATAATTAAATCTATTTAACACAGAAATAAAAATATCTCATAATGTAGACCTTGGGCCTTCTTGTAATCAAAACGAAAAAATGCAATTAAACGAAAATAACTTTTATGAAGTTATTTTCGTTTAATTGCATTTTTATATTATTTTATTTTTTATTTTTATTAATTTATGATTAAAAATCATTAGATTGAATCACAAATGTAATTATCACAGGTTTTATAAAACAAATTACAATTGAAGCAATCAATTTTTATGTCACGTGAGTGCTTTTTACGGACCTACAAGTGGAAAACGAGATTTCATTGAACTCAAGTAAAGTTTTCTATGAAAGCGCACTACATGTATTGTGTCTCTATCTATTTGTGTTTTGATCTACACATATATTACCTGCTATACTATGTATATTACAAATGTAGTGACTAATGAAGAGATCTCAATAAACAACCAATTTTAAATAAACTAATATTATAACGTGTTCTCGTTAAGATATTTAGGATTGAATTTTTGTTCAGTATATAGTAGTTAGTTACGATATAGTTTTTTATGATCCATCCATCCTCCCAAGAGAGTATTTTCTGAACTACCCGCACTTGGTCTATATTAATCACTTGTACACTAGGGTTGTCAACCGGCCAACACACAACACTTATTATGTCAAACCGTCATTCCAGTTGAGATTGCGATGTTTTCTGATTTTAATGACTTCATGTATTTTCCAATTATAAAAATGACAGTAGTTTTGTAGAAAGGACTTTCGGTTTAAATAAGTTACCTAATTATACGCGATTTAGTCCCGTTCAGTAACAACGATGTGTGAGAATCATCACTCAAAACTCAAAACTCAAAATGATCTTTATTCAACAGTAGTAACAAGCACTTTCAAATCGTCAGTTAATTTTTTAGAGTAATTTTTAAGTCAAAGTTTAAATCAATGTAGGTAATATGACAACTATTTAAATTTAAGTTATTTTCGTCCCATAGCAATTTCTAATTTTGATAGGCCTAAGAAGGCCCGTGGCATAAATTTTGGGTTATTTTCGTTCGGTACTTAATTAAGTACCTAGATTTCATTGTCAAGTATATTTCACGACTAGTACTAAACAAGGTACTCTACCTTTTGATTAAATGTAGGTACATTTATATTAACCCTTAAATGCATGATTTTTTGTATAACTTTTTAATAAATTGAAATAGATGTGTCATGTTGTATAGATTGACGGATAGCTGAAGTGGATAGCTGCATATTGAGCCACGGACCATCAAATATACGATGCATATATACATCATTATGCATTTAAGGGTTAATTTATAACGGGCTTTATTAGGCGACTAGGTTCCTAGTAAGGCCCATCACCGACATTTTTATGAATTTGGTTTATTTACATTACAACGCAAAAGACGTTGCAGTTTTTAAATTGGTTTCTGAAATAAATAATCAACAGTTATTTTAAGACTTTTTTTATTATTATTTGCTTCGCCGTAACAATTTTACAAGGTTTTGAAACAAGACGGGCCTTACCAATCATCTTAATTCATTACCGACGACAATGCGTACTATTTGCCTGGAAATTACACACTTAAAGAGATTTCCACACACATTTAGAGAGAGAGAGAAAGAGGGAGACTTTGAATTTGTTTTAAAACAACGTTTATATTAACATTAGAACTGTTTCGTACGTATAAACCTGTTTTACTTATAGTTGACTACCCTGCCAAACATTAACTAAAACAAAATAATTTATTCTATTTTGGACGTTATTACAAGTGAATAAGTTTGAAAGTACTAAAATTATCTTCTTATAACGTAAGTCCACGTTTTGAAAACTATGTTACTTACTTTAATGGTTTGCAGCTTTTTTGTGACTTACCTTAAAGCAGTGTTTCCTGTTCTGAATTTTTTGAAATAAATCTAATGTAACTCCACTTTTTTGAAAAAAAATTAACGTAAGCGCCATGCTATTTTCTAAATTATAATAGCAGTCTTTTTAAGACCTCGATTAGTAAAAAGATCTCGCAAATATAAGATAATTGCTACAAACATCATTACAATAGGATAAGTGTGTAAAAAGTTATTAACTTTTTCTATTTTTCAAATTAGTTTTTTGCCTCTCCTGAAAAATCGTCATTTGGCGGTTACGTTAATTCATATTACAAGCGACGATATATATAAGAATTATATCGACGTTTACATTATAAGGTATCGACATGTTACACCCCTAACGGTAGCGGACGTTTATTGCCCTACCGGCCAGATAGTTTTGCGGATACTATAGTAAACTTCTCTCGATATCGAGCAAACGCGCTTCGTATAGATTTCGATTCTCGCAAGTTCGAGCTGTCAAATGCGTCGTACTAATGGGCCAATTCTCCGACTCAATTAGATAGGCATATTGACAATTTCTTGACTTATGCGTGTGTACATTTAATAATTATTTAGGATTTAAGAGTGTAATTGTGTTTTAAATATTTGCATGCCAAGATAGTGGTGAAATGTGCTGAGCTGTATTGTCAAATTATATCCGTCATCTACATTGTAATTACCATGATTCAGGCAAATATAAGACTATGACCATATACATTCACGCCCGTTTTCCCAGAAAGGGTAGGCAGAGCTTATTGTGTATCATTTTCAGTGCCACTTCTAGCAATAGTGGGTTTAAAGGCGGAGAATATGTGCTACTGCAGTGACTGGTTGCTACACTTGCTACTTGCTAGCATATCGTTTACAACACGTCTCAAGACTGTCATTACAGAGGGCAAGTAATTGATTTCTATAGGTTTTGACGACCGGTTAGCCTAGTGTGTAGTGACGCTGTCTACGAAGTTGAAGGTCCTGGGTTCGAATCCAGGTAAAAGCAAATATTTGTGTGATGAGCATGAATATTTGTTTCTGGGTCTTGGGTGTTTTCTATGTATTTAAGTATGTATCTATTAAATATATCGACGTCTAGTTTCTGTAACACAAGCCTTTTTGAGCTTACTACGGGACTAGTTCGATTTGTGTAACGGACAATGTTACACAAATAACTAACAAATAACTAATCATTTGTTTATAGGTAATAATTGATATTCAAGTTAAATATTCGTCCGCCTTGTCAACCGCCTTTGTACCCGATTTTTCATTATACATTGTGTTTCAGGGTAGGTATAACTTGTCAGTGGCGTATGGTGTACTACGGGTTGAAATTATAAGCCAATACAAAATTAAAACTATTTATTGAAACAATTTCAAAATAATATTTTGTTTTACTAAAGCTCACATAACTAACGCAGGATAGCGCTGAGAACGAATAAGATAAGTAGCCAAGTACATCGAATAATGTAACATGTTGTATCAATTTAATTATTCTAGGTATCAATATAGGATATTTATAATTAGGCTTCGTGGAAGATGAATATAGCTTCACTATGTATGGCTAAATACATTAAATTACATTTACACTGATCTTATAAAATGCTTTAAAATGACATCCGGCTAACACAAATGCCGGGACCCATTCATATAAAGATACAAATTATAATTTTAAGGATAAAAACTGGCAACATTTATAGGCAAATGAATGAGATCTGACAGGGGTGATGCCAGTATTTACCTACCGAATACTAACTTGCAGCTTTATAACATTGGGACCTGTAGGGGACACTAATATTTGTACCTATATGATACCTACCTAACGCTCAAATAACTCTAAAGAGCAAATAAGTTATAAACTTCCAATAATAGTTACAATGGTTAACAGGAAGATATAACGTGGAAACGAAACAAGTTCTTACAGCCACTCTTATCACATATTACAGTTTATATCTACTAGTTTGTCTACCATAGAAAATCTAAGATAACCGCTTTTACGCCTGTATACTAATTTGTAATTTAAACCTACAAAATTAGTTCCTGGTTCTATAATCCGCTAACTGTATGATACAGAGGTCAAATTATAGCCTTAAAAGTAGGATAATAAAAAAAATATGCGCTATGCAATCGAAAATTACGAAACGAAACATCGATTGTTTACATCTCAGGTCAATACAGTGATTTATATTTGAATACATCGAGATTTAATGAATTATAATTTAATCGAATCGATTACAACGATACAATTTGGCATCCAACAACTTAAGTACGCGCTCATATAGTAGCTTAATGTTAGCCTCGCGAGTGGACTCAATAAATGCGAACAAGCGTTGCCCCAACACCCTGGACTGACGGACCGATGGCACAATCCTCCACAAACGGCCAGCCCCGAATTTGTACCTAAATATTTAAAGTATACAATTCAGGATGTATTTATCATGTTGGATGAGGAACGAATATTAAGTTTACAAGAGTACTAAAATCACTTTTGGCAAGTTAATGGGCCTATAATGCACTATAATTTGGTGTTGTCAAAATAAATCTAAAACTTTTTAACAGGATGCACCAACGTATTGCACATGTACATTAAAGACCCGTTAAAATTACATGTTTAATGGACCAATATTATAATGAGAAATGTAGAATGATAAAAAAAAAACACTTCCATATCCAAGAAACTTGATTTTAATGACACTTGTATTAGAAACTGGCTTCCGAGGCGCAAGGACGCGGTCAAACAGCGCTCGCTCTGACGGTCTTGGCGGATAGGAACCTCTGCTCGATGGACCTCCGGGGTATCCCGCTGATCTTCTTAGGCGAATGACCATTACAATTGATAGACGACGGCAAGGACTTGTATCCCCCGTCGGAGCTGTAGTCGGTGTCCGTGGACTGCCCGTTGAGACTAGGGCTGTGTCTGTTGCCGTTCACACTTTCTTTACTGCTGATACGACCGTTGTAGAGGTCTCCGTACGACGTGTGGTGTTTTATTATGTTCTCTTCGATCACTGCATTTTTAGCTAGCAGCGGTTCCGCACTGGAATACGCTTGGTTGTGGAAGTTCTCAATGGAACGAGATCTGGTCGAATACAGGTTCTTGCGTACCGTTTTCTCTCCTACAGAATCCCGCTTAGCGTAGCGGTTGGAGTCGCTATTCGCTAGAGCTTGGAGGTATTTGGAGCCGACGCGGCTGTTGGTTTTGAGTTGCACCGCGTCCGTCCGTCTGTCCTCGTCCTTGCTCGCACCGCACTGACACTTCACGGTCCCGTTGACTACAGGCCTCTTAGTCTTTTGTGCTTCACTGTATACCGGCAGCTTCCTCCCGCTAGCTTGTTCATTCCAACTGACGAAGTAAAAAAATACGATTAGTATAGGCACTTAAAATTATATTTTCTTTATAACTTTGGACTATGAAAATTAAATGATTGACTAAAGGTTTAAGTTACAACACTTGAAGTTCTGTTAGTTAGTTAAATTGAGAATGATTGATTTGATTCAGTACAAACGGTCAGAATTTTGATAAAGGGGCCAAAATTATTTTTGAGGCCTATAAAAACGTCCCTTGTGCCTACATTTTAACCCATAATGTTTTACTTATTCGGATAATCTTCAAATAACTATTATTTTTTAATTCACAATGACATATGCATACCCGAATGATGACCATTATCGAAATATATGGGCTCAAAATAAAAAAATAAAAATTGTTTGGTAACGCAGTGGACATAATTTTTGAGGGGTCATGGGGACTGGTAACGCGGTGGTAATTTGAGTACCAAATGTAACATTTTTGTAATAAAAAACCCAGGGTGGTGGGAAAATTCATAATAAACAACGAGGCCCGGATTCAGAACTAACGAAACACTACTAGGAAAATGTTTCGAGACATCTACAATTTTGTATAAGTATTTATAAGTTTTCATCTCTATTTTAGGCACTAAAAAGAATTTTGGCCCAAAGGCGAAACTAAGATTTCTTGATCTTGATTAAGATTTACGGAAGAAGTAATTAGTATGACAGAAAGAGTTTGATTAAAATTGTCTGAAAATATAATTTCTGTGAACGAGTTAGAGTCTCACCTTTACGTTCTGCAGGGCAGCGTGTAACAGAAAGCGATTACATAGTAAAAGTATATTACAAATTAGTTCCAAATAAAAAACCATAACGACAAACACACCACTATACAAAAATACCTACGAACCATACAAAAATAATGCAATGAACCTACTGTATTCTGGATACCACGCTTGTGAATATCAAATCAAGTACCAAATCGTGCTGTTAACTCAATCGTTACATAGCGTCATACCGTTCAACCCATCCAGCACAGGCTTGAAGACAACAATATACAAATTACATAATGCTTCTAATAGTTACAGGCAGTATTTTACATAGGCACAATATTAGTTATTCGATCTGAGTCTAACTTCTCATGCGTCACTTGATGTATCTAGAGCAACAATCTTCGATATCCCTATCGGATGTTCCGTGGAGATCGCCCGGTTGGTACACGAGATGCAGCAAGCACAAAACATTGACGGAACACAATAGGCAAACAGCGAGAAAGCAGTCGAGCCACGCTACCTGCTGCGACGGACGAACGCTCCCCAAGTGGAAACTGCACCGTTATCCAAACAGACAATTGCCCAAAATCCAATTTGAATTAAAAGCAGCATGTGAGGAAATTAGAACATGATATTAAATTCGATGTTGTTTCAGTAGTGCCACTACCAATTGAACATGACCGAGACAATTATGTGTCATTGTATCATCAAGATTAGGGCAAAAAAGCTAAGGCTTGACCAATTGTATCCACTCAAGTAGGTTATTGAAGAAGCCAATGCTAATTTCCGAATAGTGGTAGCACTGTAATGGTTAAGATTCTAGTTAAATCTAGATGAATTAAGTGAAGTAGTATGTACAATATGAAATCGAGGTCAAATGAAAATGCCTGCGAAATACGGAGTGACTGTAAGAGTGACCCTGCACATCGAAGTGGGAGTAAAAGTCATCTTCATGTACATATAGTCTCTAAAAACTGGAATCCATCGAGAGTTTCTTATGAAAGAAGCCAGGCACTGGGTTTTTGAAACGGTGTTGTTTAATATAACGCAGCTGTGATCTTTACATAATGATAAAAAGTAGGAAGGTATAATAGGCGGCATGTAAAGGAGGGTGATAGATGAGTGCAGTGTGTGTAAAATAGTCTGCAACGAATTTATCGAAGTGATGATGAACCTAAAACAATAAACAATAAGATATTTAAATACATATAGGAAGTGTTCATGTGCAAGAAATTAAGCTGCTGCTTTTAAAACACGTGTATCAAATAAATAAAAATATAGTTTACATAGATAATAGTTGGGTGTCACAAGGTTGCATCATAGTTCCGAAACTATTCGTGTAAGGTGTTTGCTAATAATGGATTCAATTACCTCACTAAACCGGAATTTTCAGAACTCGTTAGCGCCGAGCTCATCGGCGGCCGCAACTGAAACGAAAACACGCAAATGTTATATTAAACGTATAATTTTTGTGACAGATGGCGTGCGATTTTTGGTGGTTATTTTCAACACATCGTTTGTCAACGACTAAACACGACACTGGTAATGGCTCATTATATTCCATGCTAGTATTTATCTACATAAATATATACATACCTACCCGCTAGTTTAATTGATGTATATGAGTTTATCTTGTTGTACCTAGTAATTATCCACTATGGATCTTACGTTATTGCTTTATTTACTTTTTAAGATACCCAGTGTCAATTTCAATGAATGTAGACCGCGACTATTTAATAGCAACAATAACGATTATACCTAGTCATTGGACAACGAAACTTATTGTTATCGTGTCTATTATACATAGCCTTTCGTGACAATGACACATTTTCAATACTTTCAGCCTACTCCTACCTTCTTTTAGCAGAGCTGAGAGCTGTGGCGAAGAAGGCAGCGTCAATTTATAAACCGCCTGATTCCTCAGTAGGGCCACCAATAATCCCTATGCGACTGGGTGAGGGGTTGAAGCGCAATCAACCTCTCCCTCCTCGGCACGAGGGTACCCCCGGTGGTCTAGCCGGGGCAGCCGGGGGAGCATCGTGATAGAACGCAAACGACCCCACGGTGCTCCCCTACGCGGTGGCGACGGTTAACGCCGCAGAGGATGTAGTGGGTATTCCCTTCCCTCACGGAAGGGGGAGTCCCACATACCCTCCATAATGAGCCATCCTCGGGCTCGGAGGATTCGTAAACGCTTTCCATCTGCGTGAAAAAATAAATAAAAAGGTTGCGTCACCGCGATGGCGAGACGGGCTGCGTGCCGTCATTTTGGGGACGGCGAGCAACCGCTAAAATGAGAAGGCTGGAGTGCTCACCCGATCAGTCTGCGTGGCCACGTTGCACGTGTCGTCGGCGCGCGGCTCGTGCCCCTCCGACATGCGCAGCATCTGCGACTGCAGCACGCGCACCAGCCGGTCGCGCTCTTCCATGAGAAGGCTGGAGTGCTCACCCGATCAGTCTGCGTGGCCACGTTGCACGTGTCGTCGGCGCGCGGCTCGTGCCCCTCCGACATGCGCAGCATCTGCGACTGCAGCACGCGCACCAGCCGGTCGCGCTCTTCCATGAGAAGGCTGGAGTGCTCACCCGATCAGTCTGCGTGGCCACGTTGCACGTGTCGTCGGCGCGCGGCTCGTGCCCCTCCGACATGCGCAGCATCTGCGACTGCAGCACGCGCACCAGCCGGTCGCGCTCTTCCATGAGAAGGCTGGAGTGCTCACCCGATCAGTCTGCGTGGCCACGTTGCACGTGTCGTCGGCGCGCGGCTCGTGCCCCTCCGACATGCGCAGCATCTGCGACTGCAGCACGCGCACCAGCCGGTCGCGCTCTTCCATGAGAAGGCTGGAGTGCTCACCCGATCAGTCTGCGTGGCCACGTTGCACGTGTCGTCGGCGCGCGGCTCGTGCCCCTCCGACATGCGCAGCATCTGCGACTGCAACACGCGCACCAGCCGGTCGCGCTCTTCCATGAGAAGGCTGGAGTGCTCACCCGATCAGTCTGCGTGGCCACGTTGCACGTGTCGTCGGCGCGCGGCTCGTGCCCCTCCGACATGCGCAGCATCTGCGACTGCAGCACGCGCACCAGCCGGTCGCGCTCTTCCATGAGAAGGATGGAGTGCTCACCCGATCAGTCTGCGTGGCCACGTTGCACGTGTCGTCGGCGCGCGGCTCGTGCCCCTCCGACATGCGCAGCATCTGCGACTGCAGCACGCGCACCAGCCGGTCGCGCTCTTCCATGAGAAGGCTGGAGTGCTCACCCGATCAGTCTGCGTGGCCACGTTGCACGTGTCGTCGGCGCGCGGCTCGTGCCCCTCCGACATGCGCAGCATCTGCGACTGCAGCACGCGCACCAGCCGGTCGCGCTCTTCCATGAGAAGGCTGGAGTGCTCACCCGATCAGTCTGCGTGGCCACGTTGCACGTGTCGTCGGCGCGCGGCTCGTGCCCCTCCGACATGCGCAGCATCTGCGACTGCAGCACGCGCACCAGCCGGTCGCGCTCTTCCATGAGAAGGCTGGAGTGCTCACCCGATCAGTCTGCGTGGCCACGTTGCACGTGTCGTCGGCGCGCGGCTCGTGCCCCTCCGACATGCGCAGCATCTGCGACTGCAACACGCGCACCAGCCGGTCGCGCTCTTCCATGAGAAGGCTGGAGTGCTCACCCGATCAGTCTGCGTGGCCACGTTGCACGTGTCGTCGGCGCGCGGCTCGTGCCCCTCCGACATGCGCAGCATCTGCGACTGCAGCACGCGCACCAGCCGGTCGCGCTCTTCCATGAGAAGGATGGAGTGCTCACCCGATCAGTCTGCGTGGCCACGTTGCACGTGTCGTCGGCGCGCGGCTCGTGCCCCTCCGACATGCGCAGCATCTGCGACTGCAGCACGCGCACCAGCCGGTCGCGCTCTTCCATGAGAAGGCTGGAGTGCTCACCCGATCAGTCTGCGTGGCCACGTTGCACGTGTCGTCGGCGCGCGGCTCGTGCCCCTCCGACATGCGCAGCATCTGCGACTGCAGCACGCGCACCAGCCGGTCGCGCTCTTCCATGAGAAGGCTGGAGTGCTCACCCGATCAGTCTGCGTGGCCACGTTGCACGTGTCGTCGGCGCGCGGCTCGTGCCCCTCCGACATGCGCAGCATCTGCGACTGCAACACGCGCACCAGCCGGTCGCGCTCTTCCAGCTGGCTCTGCAAACGACATGGCAACATCTCAAACTCGTATGGATCAAACACATTTTTTTGTATGAGTCAGAGCGGTTACACACGGTGACTCTTTGCAGCGCTACAAACGCGATACAGTACACTTTATCTATCTATAGATACAGGTGATCTATAGCTAGTGTCGCGCGACAGTCACGTTTTTGAAATGCGCGTTCGTATCTCTGCAAAAAGTCGCCGTCTGTAACCGCTCTTTGTGTTCAATCTTCCCGTGGTTCTAACTTTTAAGGCCTAGTTTTGGCGTTAGTCCTATACATACATATATGTTAAGCGTCTTTGCGACTCATGGCTTGTATGATCGGAACATAATTTATATGTACCTAAACCGTTGCATTGTCTACAGGCAAAATGCCTAGTGTATGTTCCTGATTTTGACCCATGTAATCCTGAACTACTTGTCCATGGACAATTAAAATACCTACGTAACTTGCAGCTTTCTCAACAGACCGGCCTGACCATCAATAATTAATATCTAATGGAGCGGTAGTAATTTATGATGAGCGGTAGATGAGTGGAGTGGTTCATGTGCAAATAACATCGTCATGACGAGGGAGAAAAATCTTGATCAAACCAAGAAGCCTAATACATTTCGAAGATCACAGTCCCAATCCGTACTCAGCAACATGCTTACCTATGAGACAAGCAGGAAGTCCATGTGATGGATTATCGTGTATGTACAGACCTGCAGATAGAGGATCTGGCGGCGCATCTCTGCGCAGGCGTCGGGGTGCAGCGGGGAGGCGGGGGGGCGGCGCCCGTTGACGCGCGCGGGGCTCTCCGCGCACGCGGCCAGCAACGGGTCGAGAGTTTCGCTCTGAAACACCGTGACGTCGAAGGTTAGTCGAGGGTATACAATTTAGCAAGGAGGGTAATCCATTGCAGTGTGCGGATCCATGGTAAAGCCTCGTTGACATGACAGAGAAGCGCGCGGGAGGTACTCCTCCCATTAGCCAAATTGGCGCATCGCTTCGCGGACGCCAGAGTCTGGCCAGGGAAAGATGAGCCTGAAATTTATATGGCAACAGTAATATCGTTGTCAAATATGTTAAACGTCTTAAATTAGTATGATGTCCTAATCTTGATACTTGATATGGTAACTAAGAAAGTAACTGTTCCATAATAAATTGGACTGTTTTTGCTTTTTAAGAGAATTAAAAATATCATAAAAAGTTCAATTATTATGTCTCGTCAAAATTGAAATTTTGGGGAGTAGTTTTGGTTATTCTTCTTAAATATAAAATAGAATGAAGTTAAAGAGTTTTATTTCATATAACTTTACTTCCTTTTGCTTGATCAGTTGCATTGTGTGAATTGAAGAAAAATGTATGTCTGTGGCGTCGTAGCTCCTAAACGGATGGACCGATTTTAATGCGGTTTTTTTTTGTCCGAAAGCTGACGTGATCCAGATGATTCTTAGCTACGTTTCAACTAAATCGGTTCAGCCGTTTTTGAGATATTGAACTTTGAAATAAAAAAATCGGGTGTTTTTCAACTTTTCTAAGTTGTAGTTATTTTAAAATTTGCCGATCTTTTCTAGGCTCATCTGCCCCAGGCCAGACTCTTTGAGCGTCAATGGGCGTCAACGTGGATTTTACCTTGGTGGTCATGATTATCGAGACCAAAACGAAAACCAACGTATGCCAGTCGTAAAGGTAAGATAAACCTTTCGTTCTTTCCTGATGCGGAAGGTTATATATATTCCAATACCAAGGATACCAATTATTGTTTTGAATCTGAAATGGTATTTGGAAACAAAAGCAAATGAATGCTGATAGATGTATTGCTCTAAGTAGCTGATTATGAAAACAGGATTATGGACATTCTTTTTGGCTTGAATAAGTAACCTTTTAAGTTACGTATAGAGATTTCCAGTGCAGACGGTAAACTAGAAAGCGCTAAAATATTGGGAAAATGAAGAAATTATGAGCAAGTCATTTATGTTACAATACTTACAATATAGGTGAAAGTACACATAAAGAACGGAAAGAAGCATTAACGGCGGTGCTGAAGTTTGACAGAGCGTTCGTTAAACACAGAAATAATTTACTTTTACTTGGTTTTGAAGAACATACCATTTTTAGTTCGTGACTCAGCCTTTGTAGCTTTCACAAATAAAAAAATCCAAAGCCCACCGCTTAATTAAAGAATAGGCCAAAACTCACAGTCCTTCACGGACAAGGCTAAAAAAAACAGCCCTAGAAAATTCGAAAATGCTGATGTATAGAGCCACAATGATTAACGAACCCTCTGTACAATTATTGCAAATGGCGGAGGCGTTATTTACTTACACTCATCGAATGATGCTCGTCCCCCGGCTGCGTGCGGCAAACAAGGCGATGCAACCAAATAAACAAACGTTACAACACGCAAACAAACACGTGCCTCTAGCCTAGAACACTTAGGGGAATCTGGCGGTTTTTACAATAACTAAGTGCGAAAAACATAAATTAAACATTTCTCGAAGCTACAAATCACAATGTATACGTCTAAATTGGCAACCGTGAGGCACTTGACCAATAACGACTGGCCATAGGTCCCACTGCAGGGCACAGGCCTCCTCTCATAGATTAGAGGGAACGGGCAAGTCCCCACGCTGGCTCAGTGCAGGTTGGGGACCTCACATACACCTTTGAATTTCATCGCAGATGTATGCAGGTTTCCTCACGATGTTGTTCCTTCACCGAAAAGCTAACGGTACAATATGAAATTATTACTAAGTTCCCGAAAATACACGTAAATGTGCATGTTTAGACTTGTAAATTTGAGACGTGTAGCTTCGCCTATTGCGTATTATTTTCGAAGGAGCGTTAGGGCATATACCTATAGGACATATCAACAAGAATCGTTTTCACCTTCAAAAAATTATAGTTGATTCGTCCTAACGCGTGTTCTAAAAATTAGGTAGGTATATACGCTTTTAGCCTGCTGTGCGCAGTGACAGTTTTGAACGTAGATCCCTGACAAGTATGCGAGTGCGAGTGGACGATTGTTTTATCCACACGATAAGGTGATAAAATGGCAACCAATGGTACCTACGCCCGCTGAAACGCCAGAGAGCACAAGCTCTGATGGTATTTTTTAAGTGCAGTCGTGCTTCGTTACTCACTAGTAGTGATAAGTGTAGAAGCTATAACTAAATTATTAAACACAACGTCTAAGTCGGAACTTAGCAAAAGCCCCAAGTAAACGAACACATAAACGCCTACTTGAACCTTAGGTACACGCTCTATGCCCTTAAATGAACCCGGCCTTCCTTTACTTAAAGCAAATGAACTTGTTAACCTGTAAGCCGATACCTCGACAATCTCGACATACGTATCTATTGCTACTCGTATGCTCCAAACAGGGAAATAGCTTTTTATTTTCGACCTTTTCTGTAATTTTATACGTTTATTCTTGCCCCATTCATATCCGTACAAATGGTAGTGCCAACAAAGAACAAAAAACTTTTAGAAATTTGATAGCAAGCCTCGTGGGTAACGTGATCTATGACAAACGTTCATTGTTACTAAGTTCTAATTATAACTAAGCTACAAAAACATCTACATAATAAAGATCTAAAGAAAATCAGTTCTAATTAGTCATTGTGATAAGACGGATTAGAGTAATTAGCTTAATCTTTCCCAAACGCTACTCGGAGAACAATGGGTCTAGATTTTAACTATGGCATCTACATTGAATTCATGAACCGCTCATGGGAAATGCGACTAAGTAATTGTGGCTCACAGCCGCACATGATTGGTAGCCGCAAAGGCAACGCGTGCTACTATTAGAACAACTAGGGGGAAATTGTAAATTAGCTACCGCTTCCTATGTTCTAGGCCCTTGCTTGCGCACGTCAACACAATAATCATGCTTTCTCGTTATGCATACAGCACACGTAAATGTTACCTATGTGTTCACATAACAGTACATCACAATCACAGCAGTAATCGCAATTTCTGCCAGGCATGTTTTTAATGAACGTAAGGGTCGATAACAGCGTAACTGCATTTGTTTTTATTCCGAGTTTGTGAGTGTTATACCTAACATACTATTATATATATGATATGTAAGTATGAGTCGTATTGAGTTGATTGTACAGTCAGCGTCATAAACATGTATACATTCTATGACCTTATTACTTAGACATAAGGTCGAAAAGTGTATACATGTTTATGATGCTGACTGTACGTCTGAGTCAAGGCGTTGCAAGGGCTTACATAATCGAAATGTAACTACAAGGTTTTTGATGACTAATGACCACTAATGTCGCTTAAACAGGATATATTTATACAAACAATGCGTACATGTAGACATGTGGGTCGGCTATCGCCTTGAACAAAGTCACACTTCTTGCAGTCCAATTATTCATTTAATGACAGAAATTTTCGTCTTTAAAAATAAGTTGGTACCTACTGTTTAGCATTTCCCAGTTGATTCATTTGGCAACATGAATAAATCTTTAAGCCATTAACCCTTAAATGCATAATGATGTATATATGCATCGTATATTTGATGGTCCGTGGCTCAATATGCAGCTATCCACTTCAGCTATCCGTCAATCTATACAACATGACACATCTATTTCAATTTATTAAAAAGTTATACAAAAAATCATGCATTTAAGGGTTAAGTTTAGGTTATAGGATCATACTTGTAGTTAGTTGCAATATTATAATTATATCCGGATTCAATATATCCACAAAAAATATATGGAAGCTAACTAGTTATTAAAGGTTAAGTAACAATAGGCAAAATGTTATTATAATTCTGAATAGTGTAATCTAGGTATAACTATTTAACGCTAATATTAGCTGGACTGAAGTGGCTGAAGTAGCTCATTACTGAAAAAGTTAAAACATAAACTAAAACTGTTGTTGTACTCTAATCATGCATCTAGATTAAATAGATAGGTACCAGTGGCGTAACGTCTTCATAACCGTATGTAAAATGCGTCTAAGCTGGCTTGCCCGGCCTTTTATGGTAGAGCTGTCTATAGTCTTCAAATATGCCAGTGTTCGAGCTCTATAGACGTCATGCGACTGCTAGCTAAAACGAGCATACACGATCTAACCACAGTACATTAACTTAACGCTAAAACGTGCGTATACATGCCTCCTGCAAAACGCGCTTAAGCTGTAAGAGCAGCGTCTTGATGTCGACGACGTCCTGGAGTAGCGTAGCGGGCGCGGGAGCGGGAGAGGCGGTGCCCTCGCTTGCCGCGTCGGACGGCGTTTGCGCGCGCGAGCGCTGAAGCAGTCGCGCTGTGCGCACTGGCAGGCTTGCCCTGGGGACAACGACACGGATATTTAAAAACATGAAAAAATCGGCTTAAAGCATTTCGGATTAACCCACGAGTGTTATCAGCACGCCAAGCTGGTCGCCGCGCGTAGCAGTCTATAAGCGCTGCACTATATAGCTTACGTTCAACCGATGTCAGCGCTGAGCCGCTGACCGTCGATCGAGCACTGTTTCCAGCCTTACTTACACTTTTTTCGATTGAGCTCTTTCGCAAACAGTTTGAAGTCTAATGTGCTGTCCGGAGGGTGGGGGTGCCAAGTGATAACTGATAAGGGACCCACTCCTGTGCGTATCCACTAATGACCGTCATCACTAACGATTGACGTCTTTTGGCTGGCATGGTGATGACAAAAACTGCACTTTCAAATTTTAGGTGTTACCAGTCTTTAAAAGAGTGTGATTTAATAGTTTGAAAATTACTTGATTTAAGACCGTATGAAAAACTCCATAAAATAAAGAAAACCATATCAATAACATAATCTATTAGGTATCTATTCGACAAAAACTAATAGAGTATTCTCGTAGTGAACATAATTTATACATGTTTATTGAGTTTGCACATAAGTAACGTTATATGTAATTAAACGGATTCATCTACTTCAACCACTTAAGCTCTATATTTCGAACGCAGCTACAGTCAATGATGTAATATAAAAAAAAACCGGACAAGTGCGAGTTCAATTCGCGTGGTGAGGGTTCCGTAAAATATTGAGAATCCTCCCATTACTTTGAATACTCAAACTTCTTATAGGTTTTCCTGTAATCTTTAGGCAAGGAACTATTTTCCATATTTTTTTCAGAATTTTAAGCCTAGTAGTTTCGGAGACAAGGGTAATAGTAAAATTCGTCTTTTTTCCTAAATTACTTCAAATTTGTTTTTGCTAAAATTATAAAAACAATATCTAAGATGCTTACAACAACCCCTTTCATTTGATATGTCACACAATACAGTTTGCAAAACTTTTTTTTAAATTTTCCAGTATACCCCCCAAAAGTGGCTCCCTTGTTTAGAATTCATTAATTTACCTTACGCGTTCATCTTTGGGTCAACAATTTACATATGTAGGTATACCAAATTTAAACCTAATCGGCCCAGTAATTTCGGAGCAAATCGGCAGTGACAGATGGACAGACAGACGCACGAGTGATCCTATAAGGGTTCCGTTTTTTCTTTTTGAGGTACGGAACCCTAAAAAGTATAATTATATAGCGTAATCTGCATATATTGTAAGCATCTCATATTTTTTTTTTATAATTTTAGAAAAAACAGATTTAAAGTAATTTAGAAAAAAAGACGAAATTTGACCATTCCCCCCCTTATCTCCGAAACTAGTAGGCTTAAAATTCTGAAAAAAATATGGAAAATAGTTCCTTGCCTAAAGATTACAGGAAAACCTATAAGAAGTTTGAGTATTCAAAGTAACGGGAAAATTCTCAATGTTTTACGGAACCCTCACCACGCGAGTTGAACTCGCACTTGTCCGGTTTTTAATTTTCCAGTTTACCCCCCAAAAGTGGCCCCCTTGTTCAGAATTAATTAATTTACTTTACGCGTTCATCTTTGGGTCACCAATTTACATATGTGTACCAAATTTCAACTCAATCGGTCCAGTAGTTTCGGAGCAAATCGGCTGTGACAGACGGACAGACAGACGCACGAGTGATCTTATAAGGGTTTTTTTTCCTTTTGAGGTAAGGAACCCTAAAAAGAGGTAGATATGTTGTGTTGTGTATACGAAATTCCGTGTTTAAAAATGGCAGCTACGCACAACGCACACACGCACCAAATCTGACAGCTAACGTTTCCATTGACCATTCGAAACTGAGGCAAGTTGGTTCAATTGATTCAATTTTAGTGTGCCATTTTTGGAACGCTTATAACCTATCTACCTCTTTTTTAATATTACATCATTGCCTACAGTACATTTAGTTAACGTAATTTTACATCTGTAGGTATTCTGACCCCTATCAAACTGACCAGAGACAATTTGTTGATCTATTACCTTTACTGATTGTGTGTAGTAGATATTTGAACTATTCTCTTTTCTAATTATTTGTAAGTTACATAGTTTTGATTTGGACCAAATGAGAAGACTTTTAAACCTTATACCTAGGTACTTCACACACGGTTTAAGATGTCGAATGTTTGACTTAGCACGCTCAGCTTAATTAGATACCGGGTCCGAGAGTGAGAATTACAAAGTAACCTACTGCTACCGTCATTTTACAACAAAATATGTGTGTTCTAGTTTTGTTCCTAAATTTTGTTCCTAAATAAACAGAGCTGAACTCATTATTTGACATGGCATTAATTAGGGGGTCCTGTCACTGAGCCATGATTTGTAGAAATTTATTTTTCGTATTGTCCACTCGATATTGTTTCATTAAATCAATACGGTGTGAATTTCGGGACTCGCTCTTTCCTTCAAGCAGTATCGATATGTAGAGGAATTAAGTCTTTGTGGTTGTAGCTTTGTAAGTTTGTATGGAGAGAGTTATCTCTCTTTTTAAACAATCTTTCACCTGTATATAGAATGGACTTTTAGGATAGATATGGACAAATTTTTATCCCGCAGCTCTGTCTGTGTAATACACAAGCGGAACCGCGTGGGCAGCTAGTCATTTATAAACCGTCAAAATATACATGAACTAGTGAAACAGATTACCAATTCCATAAGTCAGCGGACGGGTGGGTGCGACGCGCCTCGTCAAATTAATTAGCGAAAATAGGGCGACACCCGCAAGCTGTACCTATTGCTATGTCACCTGCAGCCTAACACGCCCAAACCTATATTTAGAACTAGAAGCCAATAAAGTGATTTCTATTAGGTATCATTTTAAGAAGTAGATAAGGCTAATATTGAAGAATAATATAAATAGAATATATCTTACCTATTGAAAGTAAATGGGTCGTTCTTCTTTTCGACCGACAATAGCCTGTCCTTCGTCTTATTACGGCATCTCATTTGAGTAATGATGTTTACGGTTTTATAATGTTCGAATGAACGTCCATATTATTTTATTAATTAGTGATGTTTAATATTTCACTTTCTCTAACTAGCATTTTTTTAAATGTTCTTTTTTTTCGTAGAATGCCGTGACAGAGTGGTAAACCAAAATGTTGTCCCCACTGAAAGAGTTCACTTTGTCACAGGTTTTTTCTTAGAAACCAACCGTAAATAAATATTTATATTGGCCAGAAAGGAAACTTTAATTAGTTCTAATGAAGAAACCTATGCATTTTTTTTAAAATAGCACTTCAAAACCACAATTTTCGATAGTTCAAAAACCAAAAAAACAGAAAAACCTCGGTTCATTGTCGGTAAAAAAGAAGAACGACCCAAATACAAGATTATGATTAACAATAATTAAAATAAATTAAAACTAAGTTAAATCTAAAAAAGGCCCTCGTGGCATTGTACCGAGGATGCTGGCGGCATTTCCTCGCTGAATTGCAATGCTGATGCGTTGCGCGAGAAAGCCGCCAGCTCTTCGGTCACCAGTTACATCGACCAGACGTTTCGCGATTTCTGCAAATAACTTATGCGCACTGGGACCCCACGGACCGAGGGTCTCGACGCCAAAAGGGTACAAAGTCGTACTCTCTGCCGAGGCCTCTACCTATTCTTCAATATAGCAATATTAATTTGAATGTTTGAATTTCTAGCAGGACA
Organism: Epinotia nisella; assembly: GCA_932294315.1. Lineage (NCBI taxonomy): Eukaryota > Metazoa > Arthropoda > Insecta > Lepidoptera > Tortricidae > Epinotia > Epinotia nisella. The sequence continues at coordinate 15,832,662 of OW028680.1, forward strand.
CTAAATACCTATTATGTGAAAATAATTCTTGTTTTTTTTAAATTTCTTACTGCTTCAAGAAACAAAAGTAGCTTATTGTTTAGTTCATTGATTTTATAATCAAATCTGGAAAGTTTATCCAGGCGAAGAGCACAGCATACAGCATATCGAGCTAACATTAGCGAGCGAGGACAAAATTGTTAGGGTTAAAGTCGCCTTAAATAAAGAGGCAGAACGAACACACTGTTTGGCATCAAAAAATGTTATCCTTATACGCGGAAAGATAGGTTCCACCACCACAAAGGAAACAGACGGTCACCATTGCGATAGTCTGCGTCTACGACACTACTTTAGATGAGAAACAATGGTTAAGCCCTCCTTGGGGACTTGCTTGTTTGCAACAGTCATTGTTAACTGCCTAAGGCTATATTTTACTCAGAGTTAGCCTTGAGTAAACGCAGAGCAGGTGGGCAGTACCTACGATACATAGATGTCCTAAAACCCACTTGTCAGCCACCAGCATATCATGTGAGCCGTGGGAAGAACCCGCTACTCAGAGATCGGACTGGCGAACTGCTGTCAATACGGGTATCAATAACTTCGAACGCACCCGTCACGAAGATCTAGACGCCAAACGCCAGTTCCGTAAAACTCGGCCCAAGCCACTACACTTATAATTCTAGTGGACAGCTTCGCTGTGTCTCTTGCGGTCGTATCTTCAAAACCAAACTTGAGTTTGCAAGTCATACTCGATTTTGTCAGGATGTCGCCGTCGACTGATACATCTGGGAGGACATCAATTCATCATCATTATGACGCTGGACGTACGATGGACTAAAGTAATGTAATATGAAAAGCCAAATAGGCCTGATGATATTAAGAGGTAGGTTGTGGATAACGAGAATGTAGGAACTTCCTACTACTACGGAGGATAAGGTCAGAGATAGGGCATGCATCATACCGGGATTGCATGCCCTAGTGATGATGGTTATAAATATGACAGTAGATTCAAATAAGTATAACTATTATTTACACTGTGGCTTTACCTATCCAAATATTGATTTTGTTTAGCACAATCTAAATAGATCATGAAACAACATGGGTCATAAATCTTATCAGATTCAAATAAACAACAATGGATAAATACGCGATAGAAGTCAGCACACATTAATATGACATGCACAATGAAGTCGCATATTAACGGTTGATCTGTTAATTGGACCATAACAGCTGCTGATTGGCCTAATTAACATTCAGGACTGTCATGTTCAAAATCCCTTCTATTGCTCCTCTTTTCAGATGTTTTTCAGACAGATATTATCATTGTATCTCCTCTCGGGTGTTGACAATGCTAAAGACGCTGAAAACCATCGGAACCTGTCAGATATGTCAACTGATATCTTAGTAGGGTACACCTTTACACAAAAGAATGCCAGGAATCGTCATTGTCATTTCTTTGCAGCGTCGCGGCGGAGGGAATATTGGCAAAACAAATACACGCCGATGCTAAAGCCAAAACATCCGGTTACGAATGCATTGACCAATAATGCGTTAAGGGTAACTAAACACCTACACAATGAAACAATAAGTTTTATTGCAACAGGCAACATTGGCAAATAAATATACCTACCAAACTGAACATTTTGTGGTTAGCTGACACAGTTTGCTGATACCTCTTAATACATTTACCTCGTTGGCGACTTCGCGGTAATCCAATTGAGGCATTATATTAAGAACTATATTACATTACTTAGGATTACTACCAGGAAAAGCCTTGATCAATATTTTGGTACACTCGACTATGACGAAAACGGATAGTGAATCTAAATTGCACACGTTTGCCTCTCATTTGGCCTTGTTAGTGTTAGTGGCTTAGCCGAGTTGGTTTTTGGCCTTTCTGAGCACACGAAACAATACATTTTATTTGCAATTATTTTCTTTGTTCCAGAATAATTCGTGAAGCAACTTAACAATGAAACCAAATCAATAATGCATTGACTAGAGTAGCATTGAGCTGCCTCAAACAGTTGTGAAAACATTAGTCCGCGATATAGAAACTCTTGATATCTGATAATACACGCTTGTCTCAGATATCGTATCGATCATGAAAGTATCGATGTTTATTGTGAATCCAAGTCAACCGAACAATATGGCACGAAAATGTTAACACTATTAGATTAACGGATGCACTGAGCCGTGAAGTTTGTGGACCTGTATTGCTTGGCGCGCTGACTGCGGAGGCTGGGGGCAGGGCTGCAGGAGCGGGCGGTGCTGGGCTCGGCCACCTGCAGGTCGGTCTTCTGGCGCCGCGCGCCCAGCGCCGGCGCGGGCCCGGGCGTCGTGCAGGCCGGACGCATGCCGCGGAGACTTTCACGGCGCGCACGCACGCGGCCGACTGAGCACCGCGCGCTCGCGCTATCGCGCCCGCCACCGCCGACGCAGCTCGCCCGGAAAAATCAGATCTCGTGGCGTCGACCCTATCCATTCAAGCCGAACGGATCACAGCCCGCAGTTTTCTTTTTACACTCTGTTTGCAATCAGCTCTTGCGCCGATTACGCTCCATGATTCAGCGTCCAGTTATCGTCCGTGCCGAGTCATGGCGATTGAAAATGTCCGAGTGCGTTGACAGTTAGTTTGGCAACAGAGGCATGTCGAATGCCAGCGAGGTGTGTCTGAAAGGGAGAACAGAGCGAGCGACACTAATGCCTGCCGCGTTACACAGCGTCACGCTCGCTGCCCGCACTGGCTCCACAACACTTTCTTTTGAACGTGATTTTTGTTTGTTTTACGATACGCGGTTGCTATCCGAATTCTCTTTCACTACTACACAACAGTCTACTCTCTGTTAATTAAAAAATAAACCACTTTATTAAGCCATGAACTCGCTCCAAATGTCAATGAATTAATCAGATCCTATCAGCCGATAGTAAGAGCTATAATGAATGGGAGCTCCACGAGCGGTGTGGGTCAGTGTCACTGTCTGGACTCGTTTGTTTGTTTGGTGCGAGACGCCGGTCCATATGTCGTGTAGTCGGTGCAGGGCGCATGCGTCGCCCCGCTCAATACCGTCCCCTCGCTCAGCTGATTTATTTTGCGGGCCGTCATGCTGCAAGCGTTAAGGTTAATTTCATCAAAGTCCTTTACCTACTTGCTTTCTAACTTCCTACATTTCGCGCGACTATCTCAAACGTTAAACAAAGCTAGTTTCAAAATGAAAGTCCAAAAAATCATGCCAGCAGTCAGTTTTTTCAACATCACTCGCAACTGTTCATTAGAATTACCTATGTTTAATTTGCAGAACGTCATTTGCATGTAATTAACAGCATCTTAGTGAGGTATTAGAATTAATTGGCTGGTGCGTGCAACGTCAACGTGAGCCCACTCGAGGCATATGCCAGTAATGATCGTCAATGCAGTGCGGGAGCTCATAACGCTTGATAACAACTCAGAACTCACTTAACCAGTGTATGTCTGGTCTCCAATTACGCTTAGTGGCTACGTGTCTCGCGGTCTTGATACGAGACAGGTTGTGAGTCGCATAGCTTACGAACCCGAGTGTCACGGCGCTCGCACTCGGTACCTACAGCTCCTATAAGTAATTCACAAAACTTGTTGTCTCAACTGTGAGTTACTTTCCAGCATAACCTGCTCCCGAGACTTAACAAATATGCGAAATCAGAGGTCTGGTTTAATCTGGTCCGTCAGTGGCGAAGGGCAACCGTTATCTATTCAACCCAGTCCACACGACCGCGACCAATGTTCAAAAAACGAAGCTCTATATGACACTACAGTACACTCTATTCTGTACCTACGTACCGTCGCTTTTTAAAACATGTTAGCGTAAAGGCTCGACTATGAAGAGGACTGTACATTTTAGTAGTAGCTTTTAGTTAGTTTTATAAACAACTATTAAACACGACTCCTCACTTACGCGGTTCGTTTTAATTCCCAAGAGTTAGTATGTTTGAGAAGTAATTCACAGCGCCACGATGCAGTGGCAGCGCCTTAGTAAATTATTCTACCGAATGTTGCTATAAAACGCAATATGCAGTTTAAATGATAAGGAACTGTATTTGATCTGATATCATTTATATCAATAATTTACTTTAAAAAACGTTTTAACCGACTTCAATTCAGTACTTCGTCTTATTTGAAGAGTTCCCTCGATTTCTTAGGAATCCCATCATCAGATCCTGAACTGATGACTATGGGACCACTTGGAAAGTAAACCCTTTCAAACGAAAAACGAATTTTCAAAATTGGTCTAAGCGTATTGGAGTAATAGAGGTTCGAGTAACACAAAAGATTCCGAAGAATTAGGAATATCCTCCTTTTTTGAGGTCGGTGAAAAACGACGGTACATCTAACAAACACAAAACAAAAAAAATGCCTATTCGAACAGTCCACAACTACATACATATATGCTAGGGGGGCTTTAGTACTTACTTAAACTTTGTTAACTTTACAAAACTCAGAGAAAGAGCACAATGCCCCATTATAGAATGTAGCTGGGAAGCTGCTCATTTTAATGATCCTGGTAAGTAAGTAGGTACGTATAAAATTGAGAGCAGTTGAAAAACACGAGCAGGTACAGTCACGGACTTTAATCGTTGAGCCGTTTAGGTGTCAACTAATTATGGTTTTTAATAGTTAAGCTATGAATATGCAGTAAAACGTGAGCTCTAAATGGCTCAACGATTAAAGTCCATGACTGTACCTACCTACCTACATCCTATACCTATTGGTTACTATTCATTCCTTCTTTCAAGAATAGGCATGATAACTCATGTTAAAATTGATAACATAGTGTTGCTAAATGGATAGTAAACCATCAAATTACTATAATAAAGTATAGATTAAAAATATAATTAATATCATAAAAAGATGAACCTTGAAAGTTTTGAAAAAACTTGCATTTTTTTTTATTGTCTAAGTGTACATTTAAAGCTACCAATAGAATCCTTACGCTTTTATAGAAACAAAATTATATGATAACTATGGACCTAAAAAATTTAGTCATGATGCCTATTATGCCACAGAGGGCCTACAACACCAGTAATGGAACTGAAAGGGTTAATGACCGCTAAATAGATGCCTAATTACTAGGGCACTCGCCAGTTGGTCGTTAAATATGTTCTAATGTTTACAAAACGGTAAAAGATAGGTATACGCAATATCAAAGTTTTTGTTTTAGGTTTGAAACAATCGCAAAAGCGGTTTACTGCACGGATATTGGGAAACAATGCTGTCGGGTGATGAAAATGATTGAACTACAATGGGAAAGGAAATTGGCTTCAGCACATGCATAGGAGGATGTAGTGTTGTTAGGTGTTCTTGAGGAACCTGTTATCTTCATCACTATATAGTAACGACATGAAACATCTTTGTTCATTATTGTATGCGTATTGCGTCCTAAGTGTAATCGGAATAAAATCTCTAACAGGTACCTACAATAGCGATTTTAGATCGTAAAGCAGATTTTGAACTACAATTTTAATCAGTGTTTTTCAGTCTTTTCCATCACACGACTTCCTGAATATGGAAATATATTTCGGGACCCTTGGCTCTCAGCTGTCTGTGTAACTTAACTTATATTAGTAGACTTTAACAAGGGTTAAAGATTTAAAAGAATTGCATTTTTTCTGATATGTTGCATTATTAGGATGCAGAAACATCCTCCTCAAATCTTTGTATTTTATAAAATTTCTGACAGTCATTATCAATGAGATTGCGGCTTTTGTAATTGTTTTGCGAACAACGAGTTGACCTCAAGCTTTTTGGCAATGATACAAGCATAAAAAGTTTAAAAAACTGTATCCCGACTTACGGAAAACTAACTTTGAATAATATTTTTATATATTTGTATTCGAAAATTTCTCTTTCATTTGATCCCCCACACACGCCATGATAGCAAAATTTTTTTTTCAAAGAAAGTCACTTATTTGTATGTGACAGCTATCATATTTTCCTTTTTCATATAAAAGGTAGCCCATTGTTAAAGGATCTAATAGGCCCGTGGAGTTATTTTAATAAATAAAATAGGGACTTGACGTGTGTGCAGCTATGTATTTCAAGGAAGAGAAGGAAACAATCGAGGACAATATTATTGCCATATAAAAACATAAATTAATGTTGCTATACAAATAATCAAGATCGCAACATATTCCACCAACAGAAAACAAACATTATTATTCTAGGTATAAAACTGGTATACCTTATGTTAAACGATGAATTACATTTTTTTACGTAGCGCCTTACATTCTTGTATCACATAGTTTTTCAATATCAAGTGGACTGTAATCTTTTAAGGTTTTGTTTTGCTAATAATTCATAAATTCTTATTAAATACTTAATAAGTCACTATGTAAACAAGCTCACAAGGTTATTATAAATGTAACCAATGGAATATTAATTATGAAAAAGTATAAATTGTACAAAGTACATGAATGCGTCCCATCATACAGTTATAGAGAATGTAAGTATTAATATTATTTTAATTAGGACACATTGAAAATTATTCATCTAAAGGTAAAATACAAACTTTAGTAATGGAAGTTGTATGAACTTTGCCATTAGCTTTTTTAACTTCAAGCGCTCTGACTTTGCCATCATGACCTGGAAAGGTTTTAGTTACTCTAGCCATAGGCCATGTCATAGGTGGAGTATCCAGCTCACGCAAAATAACAAGAGCACCTTCCTTTACATTAGGGACAGAAGTCTTCCATTTAGGACGATTTTGTAGTACATTCAAGTATTGTTTGGACCAATATCGCCAAAAGTGCTGCTGCAATGCAGTACATCTTCGCCAAAACTTTAGTCTGTTGTCAGGTAAGTTAGTTATGTCCTGTTCAGGATAGCAAGTTAGTGACGCACCAGTAAGAAAATGTGCTGGTGTCAAAAATGACATATCCTCAATGTCTGATGACATTGGCGTTATTGGTCTTGAGTTCAAGATACCTTCTATCTGAACTAATACAGTATACAGTTCTTCATATGTTAATACATGAGAGCATAATACTCTTTTTAAATGGTATTTAACGCTTTTTACTGCGGCCTCCCATAGAGCACCGAATACCGGTGAATAACTCGGTATGAAATGAAACGTTGTGCCTAACTTCGCAGTTACATTTTGAACCTGCATCTGATGACATTTGCTGTTGTTTAATTTATAGAGTTCAGACAACTGTGTGCTCGCTGATTTGAACGTAGCTGCATTGTCACAAAAGACTTCAGTTGGAACATTACGTCTTGAGGTGAATCGCTTGTAGCTAGCCAGGAAAGTATCTGTTGTCAAGTCTGAAACTAACTCTAAATGTACGGCCTTTGTGACAAAGCATACATACACAGCAATATAACCCTTTGTTGTGATAACACTTCTAACTCGCGATTGCTTTATCATTATTGGTCCAGCGAAATCTATTCCGACCTTAGCAAACACACGGTCGATATTCACTCTACCAGCGGGCAGTGAACCCATCAGCTGTTTAGCTGTCACACCTTTTAATCTAAAACAAGTTAAGCACTTATTGACAAACTTCTTTACCAATCTCAAACCATTAACTATCCAATAGCGCTGACTTAAGCTACTGAGTACTTCCTTTTGACTGGCATGCAATAATTTTAAGTGCTCATTTTCAATAATGAGATAAGTTACCTTAGACTCTTTAGGTAAAATTATCTGGTGCCTTTGGCTGTAAGGTAAGGACGAGTGTTGCAATCGGCCACCTACTCTAAACATGCCGTTAGCATCAATGAAGGGGTTGACAGATTGTAAGTATGACGACACTGGCTTACCTGCTCTCAACGAAGCTAGCTCTTTGTCAAAGTACTTTCCCTGCTCCTCTTTTATAAAGAAATGCAATGCTTGGCTTGCCTCGCTAAATGAAATAAAGTTTTGTTTTATCGTTTGAGAACCCGGCCTTGCATTTCTAGAGAATCTTTGTAAATAAGCGAGTACATTAACCGCTTTGTTGATATTAGAGTACTTGTTTAACAACTCATTCGCAAGAGAGATCGTTCTTTGTGATGCCGCACAGACCAACCTGGCACTATCTGAACGTTTGACTTCCGGTAAGTCCTTAGGTATATCACAACTACAATCAATGAAATTGTATTCTGGGTCCGACATGCATGCCGGTCCACACCACCACAGTTTATTGTTTTGCAATTCACTGGGGTTTACACCTCTGCTCAAGCAATCAGCAGGGTTGAGGTCAGTTCTTATGTAGAACCATTGGAAACCTTTTGCATACTGGTTAATCAATTTGATTCTATTAGCAACATAAGCATTTAATTTTGTTGGATCCGTTTTTTGCCATGCCAATACAACTTGAGAATCACTGAAAAGACGCACACTTTCAATGGGAATCTTTTTACATAATGTATTGTATGTTCTTAAGCATATTTTTGCCATCAAGAGTGATGCATTCAATTCCAAACGCGGCACAGACAGTTTCTTATCTTTAGGTGCTATCCGTGACTTTGAGCACAGAAGTGACATTGTTATATTCCCATGCTTGTCAGTGACTCTCAAGTAAATTGCTGCTCCAAATGCAGAAATTGAAGCATCTGCAAATGCTAAAATCTGAGCAGATTTAAACTCATCAACGGTAACTTCTCGTTGAATTTTAATTTCTTTCATAGCTATCAAATCGTTATAAAATTGAAGCCATTCTTTTTGCAACACCGGCGGGGGCATCGAATCCCAAGCCGTAGCCGACTCCCAAAATTTCTGCATAATGATTTTGGCTTGAACAAAAACGGGTCCAGCGACACCTAGTGGGTCATAAAACTGACTTATGAAACTCAATATCTGTCTTTTTGTCATTGGGGCTTGATTTGACGCCGGACATAAAAGTTTGAAGGAATCCGTACTAATATCAAACTTTATACCTAAGGTTTTGATGTCCTTGTTTAGCTCCAGCTCTCCAACAACACGTTTATCTGCTGGAATATTCGCCAAAATCAGAGGGTCATTCGCAGCCCATTTATGCAACTCAAGACTGCCTTTTGCAAGCAACTCTACCAACTGAGTTTGTGCCTCAACGATCTTTGCCAAACTTTCTTCTGTATAAATAACATCATCAACATATGTTGAGTTTAATAGCGCTGAACTAGCCAGTGGATATTGACTCTGAAACCTTATTGCTAGTTCTTTTAAGCATCTCGTGGACAGATATGATGAACATTTCATACCATAACTGACAGTCTTCAATTGAATGCATTTTATCGACTCATCAGGGTTGTCTCGCCAGAGTATGTTTTGCAAAGGTCGTTGTTCTTCCTCAATTAATATATTGCGGAACATACGTCTGATGTCGCAAGCAAAGAAATATTTGTGGACTCGAAACGACAACAAAATGTCAAATAGATCCTGTTGGACTATCGGTCCATTTAGTAAAATGTCATTTAATGACAGTTTGTTGCTTGCCTTCATAGAAGCATCAAAAACCGTCCGAAGCTTTGTAGAGACTGCATCTGGTCTGACCACTGCGTGATGAGGCAGAAAATAGACAGGATCCTTTGACAGATCATATGAGGAAATGTCTATGTATGATCCATGACCTAAATCCAAGTATTCGTGGATAAAATCCTTGTAATCAGAGTATAATTTCTGATCCTTGTGTAATCTCTTCTCAAGATTCATGAATCTTTTTAAAGCTAGTCCAAATGAATCACCCAATGTATTATTAACATCATAGATAGGTATTTTCAACGGCAACGTAACTGTGAATTTATTTTCTTCTAGTTTGACAGTTTCTGTGAATAATTGTTCACAGTATAATTGCTCAGATGTATGCTCCGCAAATACTTCGGGTACCTTTTCGGTTTGCCAAAATTTGGATATTGTATCGTGAATATCTGTTTGACAGTCTTGACAGAAAAGAGTCACAGGAGGTTGTTTGAGAACTGAAGCGGGGACATTACCTCCAACTATGTAACCGAACTGTGTGTGTACCAAGTTGAGTTGTGCGACATCACCTTGTCGTAGCTGCTCAGGCTGTGGTAGCAGGGCCTGGAAAAAAATATCGGCAGCCAATAACATATCTATATCGCTTGACATGTGGAATGAATCATCGGCCAGTTGTATATTCTTAGGAATGTCAATTTTTGACATATCAATTGGACTTTGTGGTAGCTTCGTAGTAATATTGTCTACCACTAAGAGATTGGTTTGCGTTTTGAATGGGTAAACACATGAACATATCTCCAAACGCAATCGATGTTTGACAGATTTCTCTGTATTAGCTATGCCTATAATATCTGTAGTATTGGGCAAAAGTGCATGTCCTAGCTTCTTGGCAATCTTAGAAGTCAGGAATGAACTTTGACTTCCCGAGTCCAACAAAGCCTTGACAATGATTTCTTCTCCATGTTTAGACACAATTTTAACTTTTGCCGTTGGCAGCAACACTTGGTTTTTGTTGCTAACACTACTTAGTGACACTGTTGTTCGCTCTTCATCCACATGAAGCAGAGAATTGTGAGACTCTTTGCATTGTTTACATTTAAAATGAAACTTGCATCTACCAGGATGAGAGCTAAGACAAATCTTGCATAAATCTCTGTCCTTTACAAAGGCAAATCGCTCCATTGCGGAGGCCAATGTAAATTTGGGGCAGGCAAATAATCTATGATTTGACTTACCGCAGAACAGGCAAGTGATGGTCTTAGCTACGACATTCGCCACCTTAGCACTCGTAGACGCAGCTTTACTAGCAGCATAACTCGGCTCTCTCACCTCACTATTTTCAAAAGCGAGGGCGCGGTCCTCTAAGAATTTTAAAAAGTCATTAAATGTTGGCTCCTTTTTGTTATCCCTATCTAAGTGATAAGCTCGGCTAGTAAGCGGGTCAAGTTTTTTAGTAAGTAGACAAATAAGTAGACTATCCCACTTACCAACCGACTCACCTAGGTTCTTTAAGGCAGCTAGGTGCTGTTTAGTGACTGAAATCAATGAACGCAATGCCGACACGCTAGACCTTGTAAGGATCGGTAATTCAAATAGCCCATTAATGTGTTCATTAATGATCTTGTATTTGTTGTCGTACCGATCCGCCAAAATTGTTAGTGCTTCGGTATAGCTAGCACCAATGACAGGCAAATTTTTTATCAAATCGTAAGGCTCACCCTTAACAAAGCTCCTCAAATAGAAAAACTTTTGAATGCTGTCAAACCCTTCATTGTTGTGCACGAGTGCATTAAACATTTCGATGAAGGAGTTATACTCAGTATATTTACCATTAAAAGGCTCTAAGTGTATGTCTGGCAGTTTTAGTCTGGATAAAGGCTGAGATGATGGGCACGGTGCCGGCGTGGACGCGAGCGCGGGCGCGGGCGCGGGCGCGGCAGCCGCTGTAAGTTCGTCAATGCGCGTACGTATCGCGGAAACGCATTCGTAAAAACACGTTTCCGTATCTGTGGGATCTTCGTCATCCCCTATTTCTACAGAAATGTTTTCGTACTCACTGAATGCAGCCATCGCCTTTTCTACCATCAACTGAAGCATTCTAATAGAGTCGATAGGTTCTCCGTCAATTTTCTGTTGGAGTCGCGTTAGTATAGCCTTCCTAGCGCCTCGACATGCAATCAGATGCCGGCGCTCCTGCTCCGGCGTCTTAGTAGGCACCATGGTTTGGTTGGATAGCTAATGGTTTAAGACAACAGTAAGTTAAAGCTTGTCAATACGCGGTACAATACATTTTAGTCAGGCACAACATAAACATAAGTACTATACAATCAATACTTACAATATATTTAACTTGCGTATGTACTATACCAACATATAGCTTATTTCGTACACTGTCACTTAAAATCCACTAAAAAACTAAATCCGTAAAAAACCAACACGAAAATTGTAAATTTTGTAAAATTGCTATGAAAAATCGAGTGTCACCCAACGTCAAAACGAAGAAAGGCTAACCAGCCAGTAACACTTAGGTTGTGTACTCACACCTGACCGAAGTATAATATTGCAGCCGTTGAATTCGACCCGCCTAGCACGGCGAGTTGTCGACTGGATGCAGCGTGACTAGCTTTTCAAGCCGTGAATGCAGCGCTTATTTCGTCGTTTGATGGTAGTCAATGATTGTCACGGGACGGGAGCATAATTTCGAATCGATTGATACTCCATTTATCAAAATCAGTTCAGTATTTTAAACGCTACAGCAAAACATATCCCTTACTTTCGGCTCTGCCGTAGACCGATCCCCTGATCGCAGCTACCTGTGTTTTAAACTCCGAGGGGGTCGCGACCCACAGCTTTTAAATACTGATTTAAATGATCGCCTTTCAGATGTTTACGGCCTCACCTAACCTAACAGTCCAACCACTATCGTTCAACCACGTTTCTGTATTGTATTGTAAGCAAGTTCTATACCTATTTTAAGCTACCTACTTGTAACAAAACGTTCGAAGGCTGGAATCCATTACATAACAATTAGGGTCATAACTTTTTTTAAACAGCAATAATTATTACATCTGGTCACATCTGGAATGCTGTACAGGGCTACGATAAGCCTTAAGTGGCCTATTAATTTTAGTCTGCCGGTTTGATTTACCGTGGCTCAACTAAGTGCCGGTATCGCCTGGGTTAAAAATAATGAATGTGCTGCTATGCAGGAAAGCCGTTTAGCGGTAGATATTCTACGTACTTAAGTCCATTGATGTAACTGGTGACCGAAGAGCTGGCGGCTTTCTCGCGCAACGCATCAGCATTGCAATTCAGCGAGGAAATGCCGCCAGCATCCTCGGTACAATGCCTCGAGGGCCTTTTTAGGGTTCCGTAGCCAAAATGGCAAAAACGAAACCCTTATAGTTTCGTCATGTCCGTCTGTCCGTATGTCACAGGCCTTTTACTCGAAAACTATAAGGTTTATTTGAAAAAAGTTTAGAGGATAGGTGTATTTTGTTAGCCGCTACATAGTTTTGTAATTGAATGACAGAAAAAACATTTTTTTTAGGGGTGCACTTCATACATAAAACTGCAAATAAAAAAAAAAAACATTATAAGTTCACGTGTGGCGCATCAATCGATAAGCCTTTCAAAATAAATATAAGGTATCTCAGCAATTATTTTGATTAAATGAATAGAGTCGGATATAATCGCCCCGAAAGTCACTAAAATTGTGTGTCCCCCTATAATTTTTGAACGGAGTATTTAAAAAATATGAAAAAATTATGAACATAGGGCTTAAAAAAAATTGAACAAGATCGGTTACATTTTTTTGAGATATTGCTGAAAAACTGCCTTCCCTATAGAAAAGGACGTAAGTGCCGTAAGATTTCTGTGACGATACGACCTTTTTAATAAGCACGGAACCCGTCGTTTTGCGTGGTCCGACACGCATTTGGCCGGTTTTTTAGATTTAACTTAGTTTTAAATTAATTTAGTTAATGTTAATTATCATGTTGTTTATACTTTAGAAAATAAACAGTATTAAGACATTTTGAGGCAGTAGTCGGCAGCTTAGATTAGAATTAAAGTGTATGTAAAACCGGTCCAATTTATCAATTTTTCTGTGCTTTATTTTGTATCGAAGTCCTAATGTTACGTCTTCAAATTCAAATCGGAACGGAACAGCAAGTGTCGCGGTTTTTACTGTCGGAAATTACGCAACGATTAAGTATTACAATTATGTAATTATCACGTTTTTATTCCATCATTACACCATATTATAGCCCGGACAAATACCAAATGTAATAAGTTTACTTATATAATATTCTTGTTTTGAAAAAATGTAAAGAAAGATTCAAATCGCGGTCCTCTGATTCAGCATCCGGCCCATCCCATTAAGGCGACTGTAACTCTCAAAATGTTGTATCGCTCGGTATGCTCATGGTGGAATAAAACAAGGTAAGTCATTCCCGTGACAGGCACGTGACGTCAGCGTATCTGAATAACGTCATCAGCATCTTAAAAATGGCGGACTGACAGTGTGTTGCCACTATGTGAAAGTAAATTACCGGAGTAATTTGCATTAGGTACTTCATTGCACTTGCGTGCTTTCAGTAAACGAATTGTATACGGTTATCTTTTCATCCCAAATAAATAGTTAAAGTAACATTTTTTTTTTAATAATTAGTAATTAATCGTACAGTAACGAATCTCCTCGTTTGTATGGAAGATGTCAGTCAATGGCAAAATTTGTACGCCAACTTTGCGCATTTAGTATGACGTAGGTCAAATACATCGTCGGGAATTACATACCTTGTCTTATTCTACCACGGGTATGCTGTGCTTTTCACCCACGCACAGACAAACTTGCAACATCTGTTTTTTTTTAAGTAGGCATGATTTTTTCCCGGTATGGTTATTTGGTTACCGGTCACTTTGGCGCTCTTTGGGGGAGGCCTATGTCCAGCAGTGGACGTCTTTCGGCTGATATGATGATGATTATTTCGGAATAAGCTACCTACAGACATGAAATAAAAGAATACCATATCCTTTTAAATTGAAGTACTTTTTTAAACAGGCTCTTTAGGATTTGTTTTGACATGGTATTCAGTGTTCTACGACAAAACGTTCAAATTAAAAATGAAATAAAAGGTTAAACAAAAATACGTTCAAATTAAAGGCTTCAAAACAACATTTTGCATATCTACTCGTCTTAAGTAAATAACGGTTGTCTCGTGCGTTCACATTGAGATATAAATAATGGTCGTTGAACAAACGCGCTTTGAGAATATTCCAACGAAGGTATCCCTTACAAATGCTCTTTTGAATGAAAACGTTTTTATAAAACGGAAGGTGAGCCGGGGCATCCTAACAACTAAAAAAAGAGCTTATGTTATAACCTTTAATATTTTTACTCATCCACATTTATCTAAGTAGATAACAAGAAACATCATTCATCGCACCTATTTTAATGCATGAACAATACCTAATGTCAAAAATGAGATTTTTGGTACAAGCTTCTTTGCCACTGTATGTTTTTGTACTCACATCAACTACTAATTGGGAGGGTTCGAATGACTTAACACGACGGACCTATAATAGTCAACCATGACGCCACGGAACGCTACGTATGCTACGCCGTAGCGCGTAGCAGCATTTTTCCGTTTTGTAGCGGAAAACCCACGCAGAATGTGAGTCATTCGATCTTGGGCCTTGTGATGAACGTAATATAGGTAAAAAAACTTAAGTAAAGCCCCTCTTGTATGTAGGGGTGACGTGTTAGAATATACATTTGTTATGTTTGTGTTAGACAATTTAAATATATAATGTCTATTCGAATACGTCACCACTAGAATAGATATATACAAGAAGGGCTTTACTTAAGTTTTTTTACCTTTAAGTCCATTCGTGTGAGGATTTTTAATCAAATGCTAATTAGAACTTTTTAATCAAACGCTGATTAAAACAGTTAAATGAATGGTCACTGCGTTTGGCCATGTTGTTCGACACGCATGTACATAAACAGTTGAACACTCCTAGGCACCGCCATATGTTTGTGTTGCGCGTGCTCCGCGTCGCTAAACGCCTCGTTAATTCATAAATTTACGATTCCCACTGAATGGTAGGAATAGGTGGGATAGGTGGTGGTAGCCGACCGCGTTTAAATAGAGTGCAGTAGGCAAAAGCCGAGCAGAGCCAGTCAGATGCGATGGCATCCGAGCACAGCCGTCCACCTCCGCAAGGAGCCGACCGGCCGCAAATCCATTCAAATATGAAATGTAACGTCTGTATTAAAGCTTCAAAAGTTGAAAAATTCCCTTGGCAACTTGTAAAATGCGCTAAATCGGCGAGAATACATTAGGCTGTAAAAAGTTAAACGTTTTGACAGAGAAAGCTTATCCCGGTTTCGAAATCGCTACGATGTCGTAAAGCGTCATGTACATTTGTGGTTTACGGTTTTTGAATGTTACCACCATGCACTGCACTTAAAAGTAAATTAGTGTGAATCTCGAGGCATACAACGTGTGTAATATTCCGTAGGTACCGTCACCGGCATTAATATAAATATCTGACACGTCCATACGACCCTAGAAACAGAGTCGTGTCAGATATTTATGCCCGCTTTGTTGTAGCAGATATTTATGCTGGAGACTATACCATGACATTTTTTACCATTAGTAAAGTCAAGCAGCTGAAGTTTTAGCAAAAAAAAGAAAACAGATACGTGACTGCCTAGTTAATTTTTAAAGTTTTATCGTGTAGATCAAATCAAATGTCTGTTGGTTTTATTTCATTGTGCTAAATGTCTAGAATCCGAGAGTGTATGTATTATTCATATAATCCCCGCGGTAAGCTAAATTACAGTAAATTGGGTAATGTTATTATTTTCTATGAAAATTTACCAATATGCCCCTTTATATAATGCCAAATAAATGTAGGTATTCAAAGTCTAGGTTAAGTTTGCCTTTTGTATGTACTCTTTTTTTTGTGCAATGGAATTTAAATTTATTATATTTTACTCACCGAATACAATAAAAAAGCAGATAATTAGTTAATATCCTTAGTAATAGGTATTATTAATGCCCAAATAGTTACAAACATATTCGCCGTACATACAATGAAGAACAATACATTCTTAAATACATGGTAGGTAGAATAAAACAAGGTAAGTCATTCCCGGCGATGTATCTTGTCTATGCCACACAAAAGTTGCCATTACTAATATCTTCCATACATACATACAAGGAGTTTTGATAATGCAAGTTTTTTTTTTTTAATTAAGCTTATACATACTATAGTATACAATTAGTAGTTTAACGTAAATATTGATTGAAAGCACGTTGTGAAGTACTTAATCCAATTTACTCGGGTAATTTACTTTCACACAGAGGCAACACACTGACAGTCCGTACATTTTTAAGTTGCTGATGACAAGGCAAGATGCGCTAACGTCACGAGCTGCCACGGGAATGACTTGCCTTGTTTTATTCTACCACGCCTAAAATGATCTTAAATACGTACCTCTGGGCTTGGCCATTGAATATGGTGACCACCTGCGCCACGATGCCTTTAACCGGAGCCTCCTTCTCCAACACCACTGAACCCTTTTCCATTCTCATCACAACACAATTGACTCACACTTCACTATTATAACATTTTCAGTTGCACAATCTTAATGTACCCACTGGATATCTAGAACACATTCGGTTCTCAATTATGAAGTTTATGGGTGCAGTGAATGTCACAGACCTAATATTCAAAACTTTTTATTGTCACTTTATTTTTTCTCTGGTTTGGTCTGCAGCGCGGCCAGTTACAAATATGCTTAAGGATAACCTTCCTGGGAGCCTTATGGGCCCCACCCAGGAGGAGAAGCGGATTGGTACCGCTGAGGTTATAGTTTGGTTTGGAGTAGCAATGCACCGCGGAGAAGATTCCAAAGTTGCGAAAATTCTATTAAGGAAAGTTCTCAGAACTAAAATTTTATAAACACTGAAAACATATCAAAAACTCTCTGGATACATACATTACCAGCTGTTTAATTTGTCTGCTTAAAGAATAATATATTATACTTATACATGTAATTAATGATACATCCAAGAAAAAATCCCAGCAGAAACTTTCTAAAGGAAACTTATTTTTAAATTCTCATGTCAGTTTCCGGAAATTTCTGAGATCTTCCCTGATATTTTGAGAATGTTCTGCAACTTGTACATTGCTAGTTAGGACTCGGATGTTTTGATGGGACTTGAGCAGGGATAATTTAAATCTAAAGAGGCAAATGAGCATAAATATTATTCTTTCAATCTTGAAAAAGATTTCATTGGAATTTGACCAAAAATATTACGTATACCTATGTACATTATCTTTGGCACGCAAAGTAGTAGTTCTAGATGCATTTGCATGATCGCTCTAGATGTTTGTCTGTGCAGTGGTTGTACTTCCACTATTCAGTCTAAGAAATGGCAGTTAAAGTAAACAACCAGGCAACTTAATTAAGCTATAAAAAAAATACTTCCTAAACTACCCGTGGCGTTACAGGAACTGGTTACTGTTTAATTAAAATTGTACACTTAAACTGGCCAACATAGTCATTACTTAGAAAGGAAATTCATAAACTCTTTCTTACGGTAGATTTCATTGATGAAATAAGTACCGCATTCATAATAACATGTCAATCAGAACAGCACTATCAATGCCGTTATGAAACAGTGCATAGCAATCATCTTTTTGGAAATGACAGTAGCCAGTTTTGATTATTGAAATCTTACATGTCCGGTTCGGGCCGATGGATATCTGAGGTGGCCTACATCTACTCATGTCTTAGCGCCAATTAACAAGAATGTTGTTTATTCCAAGATTAAGATATTCCAGTTTGGTCGATTTGAAAATATGTATAAAGTGGCTTATGTCAAAAAAACGTAAGAAAAAAGCTACCCTTATACTCAGAGCATGATGCTTACCGTCGTTTGACAGAATCTACTCTTAGGCCGGCCTCACACGGACAAAAATTCAGTCACCGAATCATAATCGGAAATTTCTACCAGTGGTTGTACCTTTTTTGCTCTTGAGTGGTTTGCTCTTCAGTGCTTGAATTCAGACTGTGTGTGCCCAGCCTTAAAGTTTCTGTTGTAGGTATGTAATATAAGTACCGGCCATTATTAATACATCTCTCTTGAGATCTTAAGTATGCAAAACGCTCCTTGATCATATCTCAAGTATCTATAATGTAAAGGGTAGCAATTTACTTACCTAACTAGGTAGGTAAAACAAAGAACGTCTCAAATCCCCATGAAAGTTATATTTTAAGTAGCTGACACGTACCAATCTTTAGTGATTATAATTATTCGTCTACGGTCGCGTCGCGTTCATAAAATGTACCTAAGCTTTCGACGCATGGTCACAATGTAAATAAATAATAACTACCTGTACCTACCTTCTTTGTTGTTACAGTAACGAACTAAATGCTACAAAGTAAATCTAGCAAAGCTATTAAACAGCTTGGAATTTATTCAACTTGGGACAGTAATGAACCAACCACTTTACGTAGAACCTTAGTTAGTTTACTGGCAAATCTACGTAACATTCTTATTATTTGACAAAAACACTTTCATTTTAAATACTGCTAAAATTTGTCAATTCGTAGAATCCATCAATCTAAGCAGCCTCAAGTGACAATGACTACGACCATTATAATATGCTTGCCAAATAAATCACTTTTGTGGACTACGAAACGTTCCAACTGGACATTTTAGGGTTACGTACATGAATACCTTCATTTACATAATATAAACTTGCTTCGCGTCCGTCCGTCATCCTTAAACCATTAATTCTAAAAAAGATCGATACAAAAAAATGGAATCAACAGCCAAGTATAGTATTAATGGTAGTTATAGTTAAACATAAGATGTCTTTTTGGTATTTTATGTATTAAGATAACTAAAAGCGTTATTGAAATTTTGTAATCCCCATCTAAAAGCTTCTGGGTTCTGCAAGCGGTTGTTTGTAAACTTGGTTGGCATGATAATATGATATAAAAGGTTTTATAAACAAAGGCCTATCTGTCAGGAGTTTTTAACTATGTGTATTTAACGCTCCTAAGTACATCCTAATAATCCTACTAATATTATAAACGAAAGTTTGGATGTTTAGATGTTTGTTACACAATCACGCTTACACGAACCGATTTGGATTAAATTTTGCTCGAAGATAGTTTAAGTAAAGCTTGGGTTAAAATATAGGATTGTTATTATCCCGGGTCCGCGCAGACGAATAAGTCGCGAGCGGAAGCTAGTGCATAATAATTTTCAGACACTTAGGCGCAGAATACACGAAGCGGTAGCGTGTTTTAGTAAGATCGTCATAGGTAACTACTGTCCCTGATATCTTACATCCTATTTTTGACGCTGTCACATTAACGTTTGTAGTGATGAGGCGAAGACGTATCGTTTGTCATATTTATCTATTACTAACGAATAGTGAATGGAAAATATAATTTAAACTAAACCTCGTGCTGCGGCGTGGTAAAACCGAGTTCGTAGCTTATTCGATCGTAATTTATTGGAATGTTTCAATATTTTTTTCATATTACCATATTTTATTTCTGTTATTATATATTCATAAATTGTATCGATTCCTGTCAACTTACGGAAGCATGTATCATCTGAATCGAAACGAATGATTAAGGCACGACACTAAAATAAAAAAGAGATGGTACCTACGTACTTAAGTGTTTTTATGGTGAATTATTATCATAAAATACTCCAGAACTATGAAAGAAAAAAAAAAACTATAGGTATTCATTTGTTTGCACCTTACGAGTAAACCAGCGTATTATAGTTTAAGGTATTGTGGAGTCAAAACCAACGTGCCGGCCTGGCAATAAAACGAGCTATAGAAAAGGCACGTGGCCGGCCCGGAGATTTATGACCCGGCCGGCACGTTCGTTTTGACTCCACAATAGGTACTTGTGAACCCATAATCTTATTACCTACTTGATTTTATTTATTATTTCGATAGGTCATTCGCATTTACGTTATAGATACGGGTGTTGACATGTGTCAAAAATAGGATGTGAGATATCAAGGACATGACAATAGTAAAGTTTCGAAATGCGCAACCGCGCAACGCCACTTTGCGCGGAGCCGAAACGCCCCGTGTTATGTATTCTGCGCCTTATCATCCGGATTTCAGCATAGAGATTTGCTTCTAAGTCTAACCACTTTTCGTAAAACCCAAAGCCACAAAAATAAAGGTAACTTCACCGGAACAGCGTTACATAAAGGCAGGTCAAATCACCAGCTATTTGACGTCGTCTTATTTTTGCAAAGCAATTAAGATGCTGTTACCTAATTCCCATCGAAGTGACTACTCCATTATGGAGATAATCGAATAAAGTCGAGGTCGCGGCAACTTTCTGAATGACGACATTGACGGGCGATTTTATAGGTTTTCGAGTGCCTAATTAGGGAGTAGTTCCAATAGACTGGCACGCTCTATTGATTCCAAGTTCCAACTAGCTATATTTAAATACGCATAAAAACTATAAATCTTTGTACATTTTGTAGCATTTTCGTTGCAGCGTAGTGATGTTAACGAAATTAGTATAAACTAGTTAAATAGATATTTACGATACTAATAGGTACGTTGCAACGAAAATGCTACAAAAATTTCGGCGTATGGCCATCAGATCAGATTACCACTAAAGATGTCTATATAGCCCTCTAGATTTGAAATATATTGTTACCTATAACCTACACCTGACAGTTTTACATTTCACAACATTCTTCCAGTTTGCGAACATCGTTCTATTTCAAGCTAATCCGTTCTAAAATGCAAATTATACCCGTAGACCTATAATATTCGCAGCATCGTTTAATCCACGCACTTAAAAAAAATACTATAAAACGTGTATGTCTAACTACAGTTACGTGATCTCCGGCTAATTACTAACTAAGCTTAAAAGAAACGGTAATTTGCAATTGGGCGACTAACTGGAACCAGTTTTTTGTTATAGAGTAAGTTTTAAAAGATTCTCTCGCGTTTAAGAAAGCGCAACAAAAGGATTCATTTCACTAATTAACTCACAAGCCTCCGATACTGTTAGAGTCATCGTCAATATCCCAGTCTGAGGTTTAAGTTTCACGCTAAAAATGTAGTTTTAGTAAAATTATAACATTCGCACTAAGGGAGCCTTTTAGGGACTTAATACCGCACTGCACGATGCCGAAATCTACGCTGGTAAAAAGCAATTCAATGTTGCCATGGCAACGAAATTTGGACAACAATACAACACACACCAGCGATTTCACCCTACTCCATTCCACAGCCCCAAATCACTGTTAAGGGTCGCGTTTGATTTCATGTCATGTTGTTTAGTTTAGCCAGACACAGACTAAAATAACCCATCACGTACGCACACCTATCCTATATGTACTTGTGCAGTAGTAGGTAGGTACTTTTCAAAGACAGTATGACTTTTTTTTTAATTTTCTATACCTAATTAGTTTCTCGAGAATCCAGAAAATATAAGTAACACAGAATCATACTTAAATTCATTGAAAAATACTAACTAAGTAAATTGGTAACAAAATAGGAAAAAATCAAGTACGCCTTATTTGATATAACTTACTTAAAATATTGGTACAAACTTTTTCACAAATGCTCAGCAGTTGAGTGAAATAGTAAACAATGTGATCCAATAATAACAATAAGATTGCTCCCACCCATATTCAAACGGCGTCGATTCAATGAGCGCATTCATAATATTCATATTGTTCAAGTCAATTATGTTTGATTCCGCTCGGTGGTTGACAACGATCTACGGATGTGATGCGCCACAACACATGATATTTATCGGTGTTGAACACGAATGATGGAACATCACAAACAGTATTATGTATAACATGTTATGTCATGGTGAACTTTTAGAGTTCACGGTGTTGTTAACACGTACCTATAGCTAACGGTGTCAATATGTGCAGTTATTTGTAATCATGCAAATCATCTCTCGCTAGTAATAGAATGTTAGTTTTAATGCGGGTTGTATCGATTACTTTACTGACCGGTAAGCGTTAAACACCGTCGATAAAATCGACGCTCTAGACTTGAGGTGTTGGAGGCGACTCCTAAAGATACTTGGACAGCGTTCCGAACTAACGTCTCGATCCTGAAGGAACTCCGCATAAAAGACAGCCGTCGTCTATTGTTCAACTAGGAATTCTGAAATTCTTCGGCCACATCTCTAGAAAAGGCCAATCGATGGAGAAGCTCGACGTTCAGGAAACTATAAAAAAGGCCACGGAGACCAGCATAATCCAGTGTAGGATCAATGCCTCAAACCGAATGCATGAAGTGGCGTATCATAGCTAAAGTTGCGACCTGCATGCTGCAGCAAGAGGGTCAACACCGATGGAGACCCATCGACTCCACCGAGTACACCATAAATATGACCACAACCACTCTGATAAGAGTGTACGTCTGAGAGAAGAAACGTTAAACATGTTGCCGGCAGCTGTCATCTCATAGAACTGCCACACTTCTCAAACAAACGGATTTTAATGAACGTTTCTTACGATTACCGACGGTACACAACCGACCTTAGTATCTAGATCAATCGATACAGAGATTATTTCTGGAGCTGATACAAGTAGTGGAGAGGTAAATATTTGTCATGCCGATAACCATTAGGTGACATATCGAAAAGATAAACAGGGTATTGCATTGCAGGCGTCTGATAACTGTAAATATAGATATAAATTAGTGAACGGCGCTTTTGGACATCGTTAAAACATTGATTTTTCAAAGTTCTTCGCGCTTCCCTTGATACAAATACAAAACGCCTCATAAAACAATATCACAAACAAAAGTATCAAAATCAAAAACAATAAAATTATGTAGGTAGCGGTATTATCGCTAAAAAGCAATATCATACAGGCAAGCAATTTATCAGCTTAATGGCAATATTAAATTTAAAGGGATTTTTTAATGCAAGCCTTTATAAAACGTAATAGAAGGAAACTGATTGAAGGATATGTTCGCAAAGCATCGGCAGATTAGATAGAGCGATATTCCCGGTCGATCGGTGTAAAATTTGGAAGTGGCGTAGGTTAGGTACTAGAAAAATCTACTAGCTGGATGGAACCAAGTCGTAGATAAAATTTACTGCTAGAAGAAGAAGACAATTTATTGTTATACGGGGTGTTTCCTGTAACAGGAGCAATAAATTAAATGGTAGATTATTAAGCTTGTGATCAATTGTTTCTAAGTGGTTTTAATTGAAAAAAAATATATTTTTTTCGGATTTTTTTTTCTTTAACTAAAGTTTTGGTGTACTTTTTTACTCTTCTGGAGTGATATAAGTATTTTATTATTTTAAAAACACAAAAAAAAATTGAAAAAAATTGAAAAAATCACAAAAATATCTTTTGAAAACAAAAATGCAAAAACTATTATGACTCACTACATGATGCTACCTCAAAATCTGCATTGACTACTGTGCTATGATCTCGTGGTGCCAAGATACATTACTCGGAGGTCATAACTTCAGATCAATTTTTCTCCGAGTTAAAAACATTTGAAAAGAAATGGACAAAAGGGGTTACTACAAATGCAGTAAGGAAGCCTCCGTTTAATTTATTGCTCCTGTTACAGGAAACACCCCGTATATTGTTGCCATTAATTGTCAGCTAAGTAAGCTAACCTAAGTTACCTACACATGTATGTAAACTATACCAAGGTCTCATGGTCAATACCGGGGTGGGTTACCTCTTGTGTGATTGCGGTTTGGTAAACAACATCTCGTGTTACAACTTACAACAAATGTTAACAACACACTGTTTAACATCATTAATCACTAATACTATATTAGTTTGTGACATCTACAATCATCATTATAAATTAACAGTTTTCATCTATCTTCTCGTTATAATAACAGTTCTTGTTGTTGTTGTTTTATCCCTTTATACAATAACGCAATTGGAAAAAAGTACCCTAAACCGACAAGCATGTATGAACAATGTCATGAGAGTGAATGAAGCAAGAACGGTTTGTCAAGATCCTGGCAAGTGGAAATCCGTGATCTCTGCCTCCGCCTCCAGGAATTAGAAAAAAGTTTCTTTCAAATATTTCATTTGTGGACAAGCTTTTATTGCCGAATGTACTTTACTGTATACCGTCATCAACTACTCATTAGTGTTTGACCTTTATGATTCTAACGAGCCCGAAGTCCCAAACTCAACGGGGTTACGTCGGTTAAGTACTGAGTTCCTATGGCCACCTTCCAGCTCCATCATCAGATCAGCACGATGTCATCATAATATTGCATTGTCACGCGATTTACACATGTATGCAAAATTTCAGCTCAATCGGTAACCGGGAAGTGGATCAAATTTAATTTGCAAGATTTGATGACAAACATCTGGACAGGTGGAACTAAATAAAAACTTGTAAAAAGATACAATTTATGACTACGGTGAACTTTTCAAAGATTACCTATACATGTGATTTTTATTAGGGACGTCATAGAACTTGTAGATAAAGTCGCGGAAAAAACCTCACTTCGGTAGGAGAACATTTTTATCAATATCCTATGTTTGCCAAGCAAGTGTGAACGAAAAGTGCTAAAGAGTTGTGTTAATAGTAAATGAGATTCTACACAGGAATTTTATAAATAATGGTGTTTCCTACATGCTAACAATAAAACTAAGAACACAATTTGTGCGTTAGTATCAAAGGAAATGTGTCATGAATTTGTTATCTTTGTTAGTGCAATTACAAACTTTATCTTTGCACACTTATAATAACAGTCAATGACCAGACGCCGCTGTCATTTTGAGTAATGATCCTTACTTCCCTAACGATAAGTGTTGTGCCAACCCAACTCTGCCACAAGAAGTCTTTTGTTTAATAGCAGGAATTTCGCTGCACGTGCAGAGCTCAAAAGTATTGTCAGTTTATAAGTAAGTACATTTCATTGAATACGATGGTTGTGCAGCCATTGCCAGTTCTAAGAACGGACTCTGGATTTGTTTACGCACCAGCTAATTTAATTAACGACTTGCAAGCTAGGTAATCTCTGCTTCATTTGTGTCAACAATATTACCTACTTCCACTTGGATGATCACAATTACCCTGATTTTGTATCCAGTAACACTCATAAACATCATTATTAATCACTTTGGGAAGCTTGGTGAATTTATTAATTAGCACATTTCAATCACAGTAGATCAATGACCCGGGATCAGTATCGGGGATTAATTCGATCGAAAGCACGTGTCGTGCCGGCAGCGTGCTCGTGCTCGTGCCGCGTTCGTCTCCGCGCGCGATCATCGACAAACTAAGGCAAAAGGCAACTAAGCTGGCATCCCGCACTCGGGCGCCGAGATGACCGAAGCCCCATGCCGGCTGCGCCACGCTTTATCTGATTATTACCTCATGGAGCAAGGACCTTTCGACACAAAGCTCGCCGTAAAATCTACCTTGAAAATTCGTGCCTGCGCGGCGAAATTGTCTTACGAAATGCTTTTTTACGATAATTGTTTGACAACCCGGTATTTTGTAATTAGTGATTAGTTTTCTGAAATCTATTAGGATTAGGATTTTCACCAAGGTTGCAGCAAAATTGAGTGAATGAAAATAAACTTTAATTTAGAGATACTAAATTTAGCCAATTATTCCAGTCAGAAAAAACGGTTGGATACGAAATCGCATATTAAATAATACAAGTCACTCCCGTCACCTGCAGGTCGATCACGTAACGCATTATACGTACGTTACGTAGATCAAATTTTATATGGAAAAATGACAGTTAGACTGTCCTAACGCGCGTTCGAAACTTTACGTGATTACCCTCCTGGTTACCAGAACAATGTATGCAAGTACAAATAAATATTAAGCTTTTCGTTCTAATTGTGCACCGATTATTGATACAAAGGTTGCCAACACTATGAGAAGCTTGCGCATAAGTATCGTTTGTTCTAAAAAGACTTAGGAGGTAGCTGTATTGTTGTGAGCCGCCATTGTCGCGCCGTGCCACGGCACATGGAGGTCAAACAAACACCCACAATTAATACAAACCGAAACGGTTCTCTGCCTTTGTTCTAAATACAACACCTGCCATTATAACCTAAATGAGGCCACATTAGGCAAATAAATACTGACATTTGTACAAGTACCCATTATTTTAAGATTATGAGAAACGAATGATGTAGATAGCTATAAAAACCTAGGCCTGATAAATCATGCAGCACGATTGGCACCGTAGCTAACTTTTCTTTCGCGGTATTTGCCCAAATATTCGTGTCGCATCTTTTTCCTTCCTACGGCTAATGAAAGAGAGGCAATCACGCAACGAATAGCGCCTAAGCGCTATTCGCTATCGAAGTGTGGTGCAGGCATTAAGTGAATTTTATTTCTCGACTGTGCGCATACGGCAATTTAGTATCACGTGCAGTCGTACTCGGGTGACCTATGATTCAATTGAACATGACAATAAGAGTGCGGATTAAAATAGCATTCTTGACCTTACACTTTAATTTCACATTAACCTTTTCAATACAATGAGTTTAAATACCAGGATAATATCGGAAAGGCCTTGACTGTCAGTAATTAAAGTAAAAATGGAGCATTTAAAATAATTGCACCTTTTCTTTCCACACGACATTTCTCCATCTTGCTATATGACTCTCTCAGGCTATTATGTGGCATAAATAAGTAGGTAGGTAATCACAATCAGTCTAGCTGGCCCTATTGAAATTGTTCTAATCAGTTTTTAAATACTTCAGCCTTAATAAGCCTCGCGTCCAATTAGTCGTTATAATTCGTGTTTAGAAAGCTTCTAGGGCATTATAGATATGGTTTATAACCAGTCCTTAATTAATGTTGTACATAGCTAGCTATCTACCCGCCCCGTGCTAATACTACAATACTCACCTAAGACGGTAAAACTAAGAATGTCAGATCGCACGTATTTGATGCTTGAGCCGAAGGCAAGGGCGATAAATAGGCTATCTGAGGCTTTATTTATTACCGCCCGTGGCAAGTACAAGATTTTACTTCTCCCGCTGGCCAGTAAGTGAATTTTTCCGCGCGGGTAGCGGGTGATAAGTGCCACTTTATAGCCATTCGTTTTTGTTCGTGTATCTCCGTCTCTGTCACACTTGCTAGTTCGAGCGACAGAGACGGAGATACACGAACGAAAACGAATTTCGTTTCGCGGTAGGCCCTCAGGTGTGACGTAATCATATTCTCTTTAGACACGTACATTTAAAAAATCGGTCGAGTAGTTTCTGAGTTAATAGTGAGTAGGTATGTTTACGTACAACGGACTTTGCTTTATTCATTTATATTTAAAGATTATTTTTTACCTTTTGCCACAAACGACACACGTATATTTCTTTCGTGTCTTAAAATCTGAACATGACACGCATTTGGGTTTGCAATTTAAAAAAGAAAAAAACACCAACGCTAGGTTTTAAAAACCGTAAGCTCATGAAAGTTGTCACGAAGCGATTGTTTATCGCCATGCATTATGCGTAGGAAGTCGTTAGTGGGTTCAAACCGAGTAGCGAATAATTGATATTGTGGCTCAGACGGTTAAATTGTGCATGGCAGCTCGGGCACATTGTTTACAGTTACAGAAGTTTGCGAGACGTGATTAAGACCGAGAATAAAGGTATAGGTCGTACAATATAGCGGCCGCATTCATTTTATGCTCGTTTCTCAAAAAAATATAAAAGGTTGGCAGAGAAAAGAAGAATGGTGAATACACCACCGACAAGAGCGAGCTATTATGTCACGATGATGCTATAAAAAAAAATAAGGACTTGGAATGTAGCATTTTTGGAATCAATTCGGATTTAAAGTACCTAGTATGTATAAGCTTAGAATATGGTC
Source organism: Epinotia nisella (assembly GCA_932294315.1). Taxonomy (NCBI): domain Eukaryota; kingdom Metazoa; phylum Arthropoda; class Insecta; order Lepidoptera; family Tortricidae; genus Epinotia; species Epinotia nisella. The sequence goes on from OW028680.1 coordinate 15,860,933, forward strand.
TTTCAATATTTTCTTGCACTAGTTTCTTTTTAGTGATGGTTTAGTTAAACTAATTAAACTTGGTTAAACGATGTGTATCGATATCGGGATAAAAGTAACAACTTGTTACTTTCATACCTTGACAACTAATTACCGGACTCTAACGATTACCTAAATAAAATAAAAATCGTTTATTTCAGACCATTAGAGATCCATATGTTGTTAGTACAGCAAACCTTAAGAACTATGTTAGGGATCTATGTTAATACAAAAAAAAATGACCTATATGCCGCAAAGTAAATTAAGCTATTTAGAACGCATAGTTTTGTTTTCCCCAACTTGTAAACCGATAATAATGCTACAACATCAATATAAAATAAAAGCAGGAATATTCTTCAAAAGAATCTTAGGCAAGATTTAAGAAAATAGTAAAATAATATATTTGGCGTATTTTTTGGAGACCACCCTCCATATACACATAACTGGCCGGCACAGCTTCCCAGGATTCACTGAAGTTAGGTTAGGGGGAGTAAAATTGGCGTCTATCACTTTCGAGTAGATTCGTACAGATGTCATAGTTTGCCTTTAAAATGATTTGTCACGTTCATCCCGTGTTACTTTTATACCTGGTCTCCCCTACGTGGGAATAAAGTTGATTTTGCCATAATGAAATTAGCTAATATATGCATTTTACACGGTAATTATAAGCGGTATATTTATCTGTGGTATGTTTTGCTTCTGACCTTTTTACCCGACTGCCGAAGGAAAGGAGGGTTACGTTTTTCGAGCGTATGTATGTATATATGTATGTCTTTTTCTTTGGCACGCCCTGCAGCCTAAATCGTTTCACGGTTTCAACATAATTATGAGGTGTCATTGGATTCTTCTTGTTCGTGGCAATAACATAGGCTAATATAATATTTGCAAAAAAGCAGTTGGGTTTTTGAAAAATCTTTTAATTCCACTTGCTTGTAGAGATAGCTTAGATTAGATTATTACCTATATACGAGTATATCTAGCTGTAACGTGTATGTACGCAAATAAAAAAATTAAAACATTTTGGGGTCATCCTTTGAGTGCTACGAAGCCACAGAAAAATCAAGAACTCGGTATACTGAAAGAAAGCTGACCACTCTATGAGTAGGTACCAGTAATAACTTCGAAGACGGTTAAAAATCATAGCTCTGGAGGAGGTGCGCATTAAGTACCTATCTGTTAAAAAAGACAAAAAGTGGGTCGCGTCAAGAAAATCTCGAAAGGTTGTGTGCCCTCTCAGAATCAAAAATTCGCGCGATATACTGAAACAAAACAGACTATTCTAGGAGTACCAGTATTAACTTTGAAAACGGTTAAAAATCATAGCCCTGGAGGAGGTAAAAACTTATTCAAAAGTGGAATTCAAAGATTTTTCAAAAAACCCAACTTCTTTTTTGCAAATATTATAGCCTAATGTCACTCCCACGATAAAAGAGGAATCCAACGATATACCTCATATGTCGAAACCCGTCAAACGGTTTAGGCTGCAGGGCGTGCCAACGAATAAGACATACACACGTACATACATACATACATACGCTCGAAAAACATAACCCTCCTTTCCTTCGGCAGTCGGGTAAAAACTGTTAAAAAAGACAAAACGTGGGTCGCGTTAACCGAAAGGTTATACTGCCGCTCTCGAGGTGATTTTGGTCCGAAAACCGTTTTATGACTGTTTTGACTTGTATTGTTTGTTTGCAATCATTACTCATAGAGTACATCTGAAAGTTTGTCAAATTAGACCAGCTTGACAGAACTGGCTTACCCCGAGGCAGCTTGACCCATACAAATGGGAACTCAAATTGAATTTATGCAATATTCTTTAAAAACTTTGATAGCGCGATGTAGAATTACAAATTTTTATGGGGATAGATTAGGCGATATTAAACTTTAATTAGTTGTAATAAAGGTGTCACTAACCGCAAAGCATGTTGTAAAGATGCTGGCCGAAAATGTATTTTTAATGTTGAAGCTGTCTGTCTACATATTTACTCGATGTAGTTCTTTTGTTTTTAAAATAAACAATATATACACACTTCGGAGAAAATGAATGGATAGGTTAGATTGAATTTGAATTGAACCCACAAACCGTGTATAGTCAACAGCAAAAGTTGGTTATCATTTTTTCTCCTTATCGCAATGGAATAAGGTACAAAAGTGATAACTTACTTTTGCTCTTGACTGTACTATAAGTCAAGACCTGGCTTCTATGACGGTCTATAGACGCCAGGTCCAAACTTATAGTAAACGTGTTGTAAAAGCATGTTTTTGGGTAGGTATGACATGTTACAGTGCAATAAATGTTTTGAGTTTTGAGTTAACCTTTAAAAGCGAAAGTCCTTTAATACACTTTCCCAAATATGTATCGAGACTGAGTTTAATTTTTACCGTTTACTTGAAATGCCCAAAAATGTTTGCCGTTTCATCGAAAGTTTCTGACGACAAGTTGCGTAATGCGTTAGCATGTCCATTACTAATGGTATACGACCGGTTAGCCTAGTGGGTAGTGACGCTGCCTACGAAGCTGAAGGTCCTGGGTTCGAATCCCGGTAAGAACAAATATTTTTTCTGAGTCTTGGATGTTTTCTATGTATTTAAGTATTTAGTCCCTGGGCGACCGAGCTCTGCACGGGTTTACATAGAGAAAATACGGAGAAAACGAATTTTCCCGGACATGAGACCTAGGTAAATCGGTTTTTTGACCCAGTTATAACCCTATATTCCAAATTTCATCGAAATCGTTAGAGCCGTTTCCGAGAACGTGCTTGCAAATAGGTATATACAAATATTGCTCGTTTAATAGTATAGAATATCTATTTTATATATCGTCGTCTAGTACCTATAACACAAGCCTTATTTAGCTTATTCTTACAAAAATCGAACTAGCCCTTTACGATTTTTGTAAGAATGTCCCCTAATCAGCAAACGAAAAAAGCATAGAAATTTCTACCCAAATACGTGCCCAAAACCCGGTATGCGCATTGTCAACTGCGCATCCAATCACAGCTACCCAAAATGTCAGCCTATTTTCAATTACATTCATTTGTGTTGACAAATGGATGCCATTGGTCAATTTACTAATACATTGCTGTGATTAGCCGTTGTGCGTCACAACCGATGACAGTCCTATGATAGTGAAAACGAAAACGGATAATTGTTGAATAGTTACATGCAACAAGAAGCAACTTACTTCGATGTACGTAACGTTCGAGTGATATTATTATTGTTTGTTTAAGAAGTAGGGCCGAGTCGCCAGGTACTAGATAAATAAAAATACCAAATTATTAATTATTTATTATACAAGTAGGCGACACGGTGGGTGAGCAGAAACGCAAACATTGCCATCTAAATATTTCTAATTACAACATAAGTCCTCGTATGTTTACGAAAAAAAAATCGGTACCGTGATTAGTAATGTGACCGTTACTTTATTTAACTTTTGTCTTGATGACTTAATCAAGGAATCTTTTTTAGCGATGTAGTGCTGCCGAATCACTAAAAACTGTTCTATTGCTCTTTTAAAATCAATAGAATATGATGGCTGCAAGAATCATTCGAATCGAATCAGTCACATCTTTGAAAGAGGAAATATAATGGGCCTTCTAGACGGGCTATACTTTTCCGGAAATGTGTGGCCGGCAACTATGGGCGTCTTGTTCTAGCATGTAAGTAAGAGCAAGACGCCCATAGTAGCCGGCCACACATTTCCGGAAAAGTATAGCCCGTCTAGAAGCCCCAAACCAAAACATTTATTTGCAATGAATGCAAGATTTTGTTTCCTTGTAAGGGATTTCCCGCTACTTGTTTTTATTATATTTGTTAGTACAGTTTCCGCTTTTAAACATAATTTAAATAGACCTACTGATGGGTATAGCAAGCCACCAAAGGCATCGATAAAAACTACAAAATATTGAAATGATATTCAAAGGTTAAAATAGTAACCATCTTATAAAAAAAGTAATGTTTTCTGTTGGCATAATACCATCCGTATACAAAATGTGATCATAACAATAAATCAAAATAATATGTTTATCGCTTTACTTACTTGTGAAAAGTGATTCCATATTTTTTGTTGTGCTTGTCCGAACGACTCACACAGGATTTTACAGCACAACAAGGCATATTTACTGAAACCGAACGTTTGGTTTATTGAACAGTTTGACACGGCGGCCATGTTGATGTTCGAACTGAACGGCTGCCAGGCGTACTTTTTAATCCCCGCCTATAAGCCATCCTTTTTGTGGGGCCAGTTTTCGGCGCTAGGACTTCTATACTTTTTTCGTTCGCTGTCCCTAATATTTATTTATTTATTATTTGTTTTGCTACACATACCACCATTGTTTTCTTCACCTCCCTCTAGTTGAATGGGTAACGTCAAGTTACTTATTGATGAAAGAAAGACAACAGTCGTCTTGACAATTGAAAATGAATCATATACAATTCACGGGAATTTGTAGTATCGGGCGCGAGTTGCACCTAGTTTATGATAGATAAATAATAAGATTAATTATCATAAAATACTATAAAGTTATGGAAATAACGGAATGTCCTTTGTTTGGAGTAGGTGGAGTAGAAGAACAAAAAATTCAAATGGACTCATTTGATGTTAGTGAGGCTGTCTAGTGTTTAACGAGGCTGCAAGTTACATTTTTACAAGTCCAAATTGGCAACACTAAGGCCTTTGCCCATAACGACTGGGCATTCGAGACTTTGTGAAATGGGCAACAGTGAGTCCAGAAAGTCCAGGTCAGCAGCTACAGAACACTGAACTGTTAGTATAAAAGACTCACCCGATGTTGGAGAGGCTGGTGTTGCTCGCGGTGAGCGACTCGGTGGTGCTCTTGCCCTGCGCCATGGCGGCCAGCTGCCGGTCCAGGAAGTTGTTCTGTTCCAGCAACTGGCTCCACTGACGGACGGCGTTCTTGGACGACGACAGCTCTTGGCGGAGTTGCCTCTCGTCTAGAGAGTTGAGGCCGCTGCGCAGAGAACTGTCTAGCCTAATGACAAAAATACAACGTTGCGAAAGAGAAGATTTATTTGCGAAGGTGGCAGTCGTGTGGCGGAACATTGTTTCAGTGAACTTAAGCTAGGAAACGTCGAGTACGTACTGATATGTGTCACGCATCTTACCACCGAACTATGAACTTTGCTTTGAGAGACAATAATATAATCGTATAAGACATCTACAATAATATAATCGTATAAGATTTAAAGTAAGAAACATTAAGAACTAGAGCACGTCTGCTTATGAGTATGACATAATGCGTATTGATTGATATACCTACTCGTAATGTTTGTGAGGCGATTTCAAAAGCGGATGAAAGTAATTTGTTTTTATCCAATATGACTCATTCATCTATTGTCAAATTGATTACGGGGGCAATATACTTACATAAAACATTTTTATGAATAAATAGTATCTAACTTTAAACCCACGAGCATGGGAATAGGTTTGATTGTGTCGTTCCCTGGCAAAAGGTACCGCTTTATTGGTTATCGATACGGATGATATTGAATTGCATTGTTAGTGCCTTATTCACTAACGACAAAATAGTATGACTGAGCCGGCATCATTTTAGATTCCTCATCATTTTCTAGACAGCGTTTTGTGAAATACCTATCAACCGGGCAAGTGCGAGTCAAAACTACACACCTAGGGTTCCATACACAGTTGCGGGTATAGTAGGTACTATCACCAAAGGGTACGGGTTCACACTTTCTGTTCAAAATCGTCTGCACATGCATGGCGAACGCTCGAAAATGATCCTAGAGATGTGAACCCGTACCCTTGGGCGATAGTACATTAATGCCGTGGCCGGGAAGGAGGCAATTGCAGGCTGAGTATTTGTTTTTATAATAAGAAGCCTGCAATTGCCATTCCGGCTAAGGCTAAATATAGTGCTTTTCTCAAAAACGGGGGAATAATAAACTTTAAATATCGTTGCACAACGTGAAAATATAAATAATTTCCCGCCGTTTTTCTTTTTAAATCGTATCGCAAGTGTATTTTTCCACCGAAAAACTTAAACTATTTGGGACACAGAAAAACGTCGCGTTTGCAACAGAAAAATACTAGTTGAATTGGCTTTATACAACCTGTGCCGTCTTTTATATGCCGGTTTCAACTTTTTAAAAAGTTTGGTACTCGACAAATCAATGTAACATTCCAGGCGGCCTGCAATGTTTTTTATTTTTTTTTATTTTGATCTTTTTGACCTACTCTATTTGACCTGAAACTATACATTTTACCTTCCAATATTGAATAAATTTATCACGTTAAATACTATGTAGCGACTAATGTACACTTTGCGGGCCATTTTGGAGAAAAATAAATAACCCGTTCATCACAGGAATCGAGTTGGAAGATATTCTCGAACTTGAACGGCTAATGCCGTTGGAAAACTCTTGTCATATCGAAGTGAATTCTAAAAAGCCTAGGTACTGTCAAACCTACCCCTTTCAATCTTATACAAATGCATTTAAGTTTGCATGCACGCACTGACAGATTATTCGTCGTTGGCGTTGAAGTGTGGATACGGTTCTCGCCCAAAAGGTTAATCAGAGAACGTCGTAAATTAACTATGTAGCTGACAAACAAACAAGGAAGCAGCTGTCTTGGCGGAAACGAACGTGTTTCCGCCATTAACGAATGGTATTAGTTAAGAAGCAAAATAGGGCCACCACATCAAAGATAATATACCCACGATTCTTTTTGCGTTCAATTTGATGGCTGGTTCCTTTGTATTTGTTATATCATCGCGTTTTATATAGTAAAATATTTTTATAGCATCCATAGTGTTATTATTTTTAAGTATTTAAATCGGACGGAGGATTTGTTGATATACAACATTGTAACTCTTTGACCTCCTTTTAATAGGTACGTACAAAAATAACACACTTCAACATCTTTGCATCAAGAGAGTGAGCGTTACTTGAAAGCAACACGCAAGAGATCAATGAAGATTATTTTGATACCATACGACGTAACGCCTAAGTACCTATAGTCGTTCTTTGCACCGTGGGTGAAAGACAACAGCAAACACCACACATTTAGGCGCTTTTTGCGTGGAAAGGATTAATTATATAAGTGTATTGTATGAAGTATGTATTCATATTCTACTAGGCTACCCGACACTCTTTGGACTACCTGCTAATAGCAAATAACGACATTACATTGGCATTTGATAGTCATTTGATAATATCATGTCACCCACTCTTTAACCATTCGTAGATAATCCAACCCACGGACATACACTTAATAATTCCATTTCAAACGAGGTCGCCGTTTCGATATTTGGTAGTGGACAATAAGTACCTCGTTATAATTAAGTTTCGTGTAATTCTATAAATGCAAGTTTGTGCGGATGTTTGTTACTCCTTCACGTAAAATGTACGTGACGGATTTCAATGAAACTTTCTAGCAATCCAGCGATGGGCTATTATTTTACTGCAGGCTGGTGACGGAGTGTGCGAGGTCGTTTTCCATCATCAGGTCATCGGAAGCAAGGCTGGGCAGCGTATCCAGCGATGGCGTCCACGCCGTGCCGCCGTTCCGAAGCCCGCACAGAGGCATCCGACAACGCACAATACTGTCCTGTGACGGGATTTCCTACGTACCGTTCAATGTAGTCGTCGACGCTCTGCAGGCTGGTGACGGAGCGCGCGAGGTCGTTGTCCATCATCAGGTCATCGGAAGCCAGGCTGGACAGCGTGTCCAGCGATGGCGTCCGCTCCGTGGCGCCGTTCCGAAGCCCACACACTATCATATAAATATAAATATTAGGGAACAAGCAGCAGTGGGACGTCAGTATGCTGACGATGATGAAGGGACAATCTTACTACAAGGCTTGTGTTAAGGGTACTAAACATGATATATTTTATATAGAAAACTCCCGTGAGAATCAGACATATTAAAATATAATGAAAACGGGTCACTCACGTATTTAATGTCGAATATCGCTCGACATGTTTCGAACCGATTCGCGGTTCTTAATCATGAGCACACGCAAGCTCATGATTAAGAACCGCGAATCGGTTCGAAACATGTCGTGCGATATTCGACATTAAATACGATATATTTTATAGAAAAAATAATTATATACCTACATAGAAAAAATCCTCGACTCAAAAACAAATATGCATGCTCATCACACAAATATTTACCAGGATTTAAACCCAGGACCGTCAGCTTCGTAGGCAGGGTCACTACCCACTAGGCAAACCGGTCGTCAAAATGCTAAGCTCGGGCGGTAAACCAAACTCAAACTGTTTATTCTAAATTACTAATAGGGAGCAGCTTGAAAACTTGAGTTTGCGGCTTCTCCCTGCTGAGAAAGGAACGATTCAGGAATTGTATTTTAACCACATATAAGAAAGAGATGAATACCTTTGCGGGTTCTTTGCGCCAGTGGACTCGCAGGTATGCGCTCCCTTGACCTCCTCAGTTGCTTGCTGTTCTCAGATTCCAATTTGCTTGAAGGGCTACCTTCGTTGTTTTCTGCAAGCAGATATGATAGTCAATAAAACAGTGCCTGGGCGACCGAGCTCTGCTCGGATGAAAATACGGAGAAAACGAATTTTCCTAGCTAGATCGATAATTCGCCCCCGTAAACCTCTATACTCCAAATTACATCGAAATCGTTGGAGCTGTTTTCGAGAACGTGATTGCAAATATATCTTTTGCGTTTAATTAGTATATGAATTATATACTTATTAAAAATTTCGCCAGTAGCATCGTGAGTTAAATGTAGGTAGGTTCAGGAGCTAATTGGTTGTTTCATGTTTCCGATAAGTAAGTAAGGACATGGAGCATTAAATGTCCACAATTTACTATTGACTAACTAATGCTTATACTAAAATTATGCTTATCAAAAATATCAATAATCAAAAATTTTGCTCCAGTTATGTCGTCATATTTTTGATAACAGGATAATAGTTATTTGTTATACAAGGGTGCAAAGTTATATTTTAACCGCGAGTGTGGAATTGAAACACGAGCCAGCGAATGGATTCTAGGGTTGAACCACGAGGCAGCGAATGGATTCTATGGTTGAACCACGAGCGAAGCGAGTGGTTCGAAAATAGAATCCTGAGCGTAGCGAGTGGTTCAAAAATAGAATCCTGAGCAAAGCGAGTGTTGCAACACACGAGACGTCAAAATAACTTGCACCCGTGTGTAACACAAATCTTTTCACCTCACTAAACTGAGGAAAGTACTACATAAGAAAAACAACTGAAATATGTATAATCAGCCTTTTTTTTAACTAGTAAATATTACATAGACTCTACATATCGACTCTACATATCGACTTTACATATCGACTCTACATATTGACTCTACATATCGACTCTACATATCGACTCTACAAATGGACTCTACATATCGACTCTACATATGGACTCTACACATCGACTCTACATATCGACTCTACATATCGACTCTACATAGACTCTACATATCGACTCCACATATCGACTATACATATCGACTCTACATATTGACTCTACATATCGACTCTACATATTGACTCTACAAATGGACTCTACATATCGACTCTACATATTGACTCTACATATCGACTCTACATATCGACTCTATATATCGACTCTACATATGGACTCTACATATGGACTCTGCATATCGATTCTACATATTGACTCTACCTATCTGGACCCCCATATAAAACTTCACCCCCTCTTTTAAGGGGTTAGGTGCAGTCTTCCAAAAAAAATTATGCACGATTTTTTTGTTAGTCATAAATAGTCCACATACCAATTTTTAGCTTTCTACCTTGAAAATTGCGGTATGCTCCATACAAACTTCCACCCGCCATTTTAGGGAAGTTGGGGGTTAGAAAGAAATAAAAAGTAGCCTATGTCACTCTTCATCCCTTCAACTATCTCCACTTAAAAAATCACGTAAATTCGTCGCCCCGTTTTGCCGTGAAAGACGGACGTTCGGATTTCAAATATTCTTTGCACACATGTGGATAAAATGCAATTTTGCTATCTGTTTTTAAAGAATAAAAAAGGTCTTTCTGAGCTAGTGAGGTGAAAAAGATATTTCTTGATAATTATAATTATTGTCTTTATGTATCACCCTCACGGATACAGGTGAAGCATCATTTTGGGATTTTTAAATCAATAATCCTGAAGAGCAGCGCAGGTTGATCGGCGATTCTTCGAAGAACATCGACGCGTGCCTGTCTAGAAACACAGTTCGAACTCTTCAAACTTTCTTACTGCCATCTCAGTTCCGCGTCTCCTTGCTGGAGATATCTGACAACTGTTTAGGTACTCACTCCTGAAGAGCAGCGAGGACTGATCGGCGATCTTATCTACGTAGAACAGCGAGGCGTGCGTGGTGCCCGGTGACGCGTGAGACACGTTCTTACCTCCATCTCCGTTCCGTGTCTCCTCGCTGAGACATCTGACAACTGTTTAGGTACTCACTCCTGAAGAGCAGCGAGGACTGATCGGCGATCTTATCTACGTAGAACAGCGAGGCGTGCGTGGTGCCCGGTGACGCGTGAGACACGTTCTTACCTCCATCTCCGTTCCGTGTCTCCTCGTTGAGACATCTGACAACTGTTTAGGTACTCACTCCTGAAGAGCAGCGAGGACTGATCGGCGATCTTATCTACGTAGAACAGCGAGGCGTGCGTGGTGCCCGGTGACGCGTGAGACACGTTCTTACCTCCATCTCCGTTCCGTGTCTCCTCGCTGAGACATCTGACAACTGTTTAGGTACTCACTCCTGAAGAGCAGCGAGGACTGATCGGCGATCTTATCTTCGTAGAACAGCGAGGCGTGCGTGGTGCCCGATGACGCGTGAGACACGTTCTTACCTCCATCTCCGTTCCGTGTCTCCTCGCTGAGACATCTGACAACTGTTTAGGTACTCACTCCTGAAGAGTAGCGTGGACTGGTTGGCGATTTCATCTTCGTAGAACAGCGAGGCGTGCGTGGTGCCCGTTGACGCGTGAGACACGTTCTTATCGCCATCTCCGTTCCGTGTCTCCTCGCTGAGACATCTGACAACTGTTTAGGTACTCACTCCTGAAGGGCAGCGAGGACTGATCGGCGATCTTATCTACGTAGAACAGCGAGGCGTGCGTGGTGCCCGGTGACGCGTGAGACACGTTCTTACCTCCATCTCCGTTCCGTGTCTCCTCGCTGAGACATCTGACAACTGTTTAGGTACTCACTCCTGAAGAGCAGCGAGGACTGATCGGCGATCTTATCTACGTAGAATAGCGAGGCGTGCGTGGTGCCCGGTGACGCGTGAGACACGTTCTTACCTCCATCTCCGTTCCGTGTCTCCTCGCTGAGACATCTGACAACTGTTTAGGTACTCACTCCTGAAGGGCAGCGAGGACTGATCGGCGATCTTATCTTCGTAGAACAGCGAGGCGTGCGTGGTGCCCGGTGACGCGTGAGACACGTTCTTACCTCCATCTCCGTTCCGTGTCTCCTCGCTGAGACATCTGACAACTGTCTAGGTACTCACTCCTGAAGAGCAACGAGGACTGATCGGCGATCTTATCTACATAGAACAGCGAGGCGTGCGTGGTGCCCGGTGACGCGTGAGACACGTTCTTACCTCCATCTCCGTTCCGTGTCTCCTCGCTGAGACATCTGACAACTGTTTAGGTACTCACTCCTGAAGAGCAGCGCGGGCTGATCGGCGATCTCGTCGTCGAAGAAGTCCCGTCCGTCCGACAGTGACAGCGAGCCCGAGGCGTGAGTGGGCGTGCCCGGTGACCCAGGAGACTCGTTCTTACTGTCATCACCGTTCCGCGCCTCCTCGCTGTGGACAATGTTGATATATCAGCTTTATGTCTTTTTAGGGTTCCGTACCCAAAGGGTAAAAACGGGAGCCTATTACTAAAACTTCGCTGTCCGTCTGTCTGTCTGTTCGTCTGTCACAGGCTGTATCTCATGAACCGTGATAGTTAGACAGTTGAAATTTTCACAGATCTGTTGCCGCTATAACAACAAATACTAAAAAACAGAATAAAGTAATATTTAAGAGGGCTCCCATACAACAAACGTGATTTTTTTGCAAGTTCTTATAGATAATGGTACGGAACCCTTCGTGCGCGAGTCCGACTCGGACTTTGCAGGTTTTTTCTATAAGGTCTTATTGCTGACTATTGGCAATGGCTGGTACTTTTTGTCTGCACGGTTGCTTAAACTCCTTCATTAAACGACAGGACCGACGACCGACGAAAAGACCGACTGGTCTTTAACTTGAAATAGAACTTTGACTACATCGAACGCCGCTTTCTCCCTGTATTTGATGTTGTATCGGCACGCCGGTCAGAAACGTCTCCGTTCACAACACTTCTAAAAACAATGAACACTTACATGACTTCATTAGCGGTCTGCAACACCTCTCCATCCACTCCATCCTCATCCACTGGCTCCGGAGACTTAGTCTTCGTATTGGCTGTCTGATACGCCGACGAAATCGACGGCGGATCCCTTTCAACCACCAATTCGTTTACCGAGTCACTGGTACTGGTCGAAGATATGAGACTATCCGCTGGCGAAGTTTCGTCATCCAACAGGCTTTGAGTAGAAGTCTCTAGAGCTGATATGTCGAATTTGGACTCTTCTAGAGTAAGGGTCAGGTGGTGGTCCACGCTTTGGTTAGTGCAAGTGCTTGTTGTACTATAGTTAGAGCTGGTCATCGAACCTGCGAAATAAAATGTATTAATTAGTCAAATAAATATATTTTTATTGATTGATACCCAGTCATAGATCATGATTTTATGATTGCACACAGGTTGACCAACGTAAATAAATCGATGCGCTAATTCAAAAGTAGATAAAATCATATCCATGGTAATGCGCCTTTAAATGAGGCAGGCTTGAGGCAGAGGTTTACTTTCCGAACCGGTGGTAGTTTATCGACATTCATAGGTGCATGTAATATGCCTAAATTGAAGAATTAAAAAAAAAAAAAAAAAAAAAAAAAAAAAATGTAACCTGGTATAATCAGCCAAATGGGCATTTAATAACATTAGTCTATTATTCAGTACCACGCCGGGTACCTTTGAAGACCTTAGTTGCTTTTCAATCGCAGCAATGTCGCCATGCAGTCACGAGCTAAAAGTATCGGTGATTTTAACAACAATTCTAGTATTTACTTTTCACAGTATTACTGCGAAATTACATTTTAAGATTCTAAGCGACAAAAATTGTACCGAGCCCGATCTACCCTACGCAGATAACAGCCCACTCGGTCTACATATAGACATATACAACAGTAGCAATGAGAATTCACTAGCTAGAGGAAATGTCACTATCAAAGAAGATATCAATGGAGAAGACAAGACAGGTAGTATAAAATTCGGCATTGAAATAGGAAATCAAATCATTTGGAAATACAGAGTGAAGAATTTGAATTGTGACAGTTTCGTTTCCAAACAATTCTTCAACTTGTATCGTATGAAAGTTGATAGTAATTGTGTTGTGAAAAAAGGTTTCTACCGCTTTGATGATTTAAATTTTTCGAACAAATTGTTGCTAGAAAAGTACATAGGTGTGGACGTGGTTCGCTGTGGCACGATCGCCTTCTATATCGACGTTCACGACAAGACTCGCACACTAGGCTGCTGGATAATTCGATTTTCATTGGGTCCTTGTACGAAGAAAGGAAGAAATTCACGTGACAAAATGCGATTCTACCAATTACCACCTACATAATTGTGTACCTACCGGCAAAATTATCTGCGTCTGTAGCACAAATTATCAGGCTGAATATTATTTTTAGGGTTCCGTACCTCAAAAGGAAAAAAATACGGAACCCTTATAGGGTCACTTTGTTGTCCGTCTGTCTGTCTATCAAGACCCTTTATCTCGGGAATGCGTGGCGCTATATGGAGTGAAATTAAAACCATATACTCAGGTCTACAGTGAAAAAAATCAAACTTCACAGTTAACGTAAAAAAAAAATACAGCCGTTTATGCTCCAAAACACGTATATTTCGACACTCTCAAGGGAATCAAAATTTATAGGGTACTTTCCGATGACCTATAACTCTGAAATTTGGCCAGTAATATCGTCTTACTTATACTACAAGTACAGGTGAACATCTGAAAACTATATATTTGTAATTTTGTACGGAACCCTCGGTGGGCGAGTCCCACTTCTCCGGTTTTTTTTTAAATATGTATAGGTACCTAATAACTTTGGTGTATGTAGTACAGTCATGAACTTTAATTTGGGACCCCACTTACGGTTGACAATCCTGTCAAATTGTAAAGGAATACAAAGAATATTTTTGAGAAAAGGGTCTTGAATTAAAGAATGCGACCGTTCCTAACAGTTTGAATTGTCATGCGTACCTGCTTGAGTCCTTTTTGTAATTTTGTAATTAAACACAATCCTAAATAGGTACCTTTTTGTAATTAAACACAAACCTATCTACATAAGTGTCTAGTAGCTAGTAGTATTATACCTACATATTATATTTTAATAGGATATTAAACAGACATAGGTCACATTCAGTTCACGTAAAAACAGACAACACACGTTAATACAGCCTTTCCCTTTCCCAACCATTCAATTACTTTGTATGATAAGCACCTAACAATAAATTTTATATCGTTATTAACTTTAATATCGTTATTGTGTCTTACGGACTTTATCATTATATTGTCTGTCACTAAAATATATATTTATCCTGGACTAACCCATCAAAGTCCCACGTAGCGCGTCATGCTGGCTCAGGGTCAGGGACTTCATGAGCAGCGGGTGGGGCACGGGCGGCTCCTCGATCATGATGGTCTTCGTCGGCACCTCAACCTTCGGCAGCTCGGCCAGTTTCGACTTGTCATCCTCGCAGCTTGACACGCTCAACGCGATGGACACGTCGTCTTGAGATCTAGATACAAAGTTGTTAGAGATTATTGAGGTTTACAATAGATTTGTCGCGACACAAGTGTTGTCTTTTGTATAGTAGAGGAATGAAAAGGTTTGTCACTTTTCGACTTTATTTTAATGATATTAAGGTTTAAAATTGACGAACCTTTTCATTCCGCGACTGTACTTGATGCTGAAGGATTTGGTTTATATAATGATTCCGATCTTTGACACTATTTAGCTGCAAACCTGTGAAGGCCAATTTATCCCCAGATTATGAATATAGCGATATCTAACCCACCTGGGCCATCTTAGCGGCAACAGGACAAAGTTTGTTTGATTGTATTTTGTTGTTGGAAGTAGGTACATTTTTTTTACTAATGTGATTAACGTGTTTTCAAAACATTTGTAAAGAAGCAATAAAGGAAAATCCTTTTTTAATACGATACAAAAACAACAATAGTATATAAAGTGTAATATAAAGCTTAGATCCCAACCTGGTGGCCATAGCTTCCCCGGCCGCGTGGCTCTGCCAAGCGCTGCTGTTACCGAAGTGGCTCTCCTCGCTCTTGCACGAAGGACTAGATTCCTTGCTGGACACTGTTGTAGGGGACACCACGCCGCTCGACGATTTGATGAACGAGTTCTGGAAATATCGACAAAATATAATAATTGGTGAGATTCATCAACAGTGAGCAGTTAACATTGTTTAACAAGGCTTGAGTGTATAATTAAATTAAGTATAAAGAGTGTGAACATAGAAGAGACAATAGCAGTTTGGCTAGATACTATACGTGCGAAGTCGCAGTCGTCGGAGTCGGAACGTAACACAGGAGAGCCTCCTCTCCTCCTCCTCTCTATGGGGCCATGTTTTTGCTGCTTCCGCGGCATTAGCGTATTTTTAAGCTTCGTTTTGGTCGATTCTTAATTAAAGCTATGAAACCACCATTTGGAGGAATTATTTTTTATTTGATACTGGCAGTAGGTGCAGTCTTTAAAAACTGTTTTGTCTTAATAAGTCTTCATGACCTGTATCAGTGATTATTTTAATTAAAATAAATACTCTAGAATCAATTAACATTTTCTCATAATCGCTTACCTGCTTATTCAATACTTCAGGCTGCGCCTTATCCAGCACAAACTTCTCCTCGTTCTTATAATCCACGGTCTGGATGCGACTTGGCCGAGTCCTGGTCCTGTAACGTTCCAGAGTCGACATCGGCGACTGACGTGAACCCTCCACCACAGGGGAAGGTTTAGGGACCACGGGGGAAGGGATCGTGTAGGGGGGAGGGGAGGGCGCTTGGTATATGGGGGAGATCTCGTCGAAGGTGCTCGGGAGTTTGGGGAGTGGGATCACCGTGTGGCCGGTTATGACAGCATCATCTGTTGGGATGAAAAGGAATAAGTTCAGAGTGTATATTTTAAAACATATGTCTGTGTTAGATCTTTTACAATAGTTGTTGGCGTTGTTCTAGTTTCGTAAATTTTAAAGTGTGCGCTACTGGCTGCGTATAACGTTCTACAATCAGCATCACTCGGTAGGTACCTAAGCTTGGCAACAACGTAGTGGGTATATTTATCTGATATTTATTTATTTATATTTGGAGAACCAACAGCAACAGAAAAGAAGTAAGTAATATTATTACTTTAACTTAAGCACTTTTGGATTGATTGTACCTAAACGCAGCTATTTACACGCCAATTACATGAGATTATGGGTAAATCGCTCGGAATACGGTTTTTCCCACAATCGACCTAGAATCTGGAAAGTGCCGTATAAAATCCAAGTCGTGTTGCAGCTCGCGCAGGTGGAAGCTGTGCGCGCCGCGCATCACCATCTTCAGGTTGCGCGGGGATCCTTCTTCCCTGCTCGTGTACACGCCTGAGTCGGACGCTTATACAACTCACCCATGATATCCAGGTCGTCTTGCAGCTCACGCAGATGGAAGCTGTGCGCTCGGCGCATCACCATCTCCAGGTTGCGCGGGCATGCCTCCTCCCTGCTGGTGTACACGCCTGAGTCGGACACTTATACAACTCACCCATGATATCCAGGTCGTCTTGCAGCTCGCGCAGATGGAAGCTGTGCGCGCCGCGCATCACCATCTTCAGGTTGCGCGGGGATCCTTCCTCCCTGCTGGTGTACCTACACGCCTGAGTCGGACACTTATACAACTCACCCATGATATTCAGGTCGTCTTGCAGCTCGCGCAGATGGAAGCTGTGCGCGCCGCGCATCACCATCTCCAGGTTGCGTGGGGATCCTTCCTCCCTGCTGGTGTACACGCCTGAGTCGGACACTTATACAACTCACCCATGATATCCAGGTCGTCTTGCAGCTCGCGCAGATGGAAGCTGTGCGCGCCGCGCATCACCATCTCCAGGTTGCGCGGGGATCCTTCCTCCCTGCTGGTGTACACGCCTGAGTCGGACACTTATACAACTCACCCATGATATCCAGGTCGTCTTGCAGCTCTCGCAGATGGAAGCTGTGCGCGCCGCGCATCACCATCTCCAGGTTGCGCGGGGATCCTTCCTCCCTGCTGGTGTACACGCCTGAGTCGGACACTTATACAACTCACCCATGATATCCAGGTCGTCTTGCAGATCGCGCAGATGGAAGCTGTGCGCGCCGCGCATCACCATCTCCAGGTTGCGCGGGCGGCGGCGCGTGCGCGGGGAGCCCTCCGCCTCCCCACCCGTGTATACGCCGGAGTCGGATGACACGGCGGAGCTAGCACCTGGAAACGGAACATCTTACTTTTCAACTAATGGTTATAAAATTTTGACCCACCAATACCTTTCCACTATTTATAAGCCCTTAGCCCTAAACATGGCAAAAAAAACCAGCGTTCAAGGCTCGCTGTTGCGTCGTAAAGAGCACAAACAATGAAAAGAGTGGCTAAAAAATGTGTACATTTAATGATACACTGCCAAGTTTAGGGTAAACAGTAAACTATCTAGAATTGCTAAGCATCTATGTAATAAGACAAATGTTCTAGACATACGATGATATTTATAATTATTATCAAGAAATCTGAACGTATGTTTCAAGGATAAATTATTTCGGTCGAATAAAACAGATATGGCGAAACCTTATAAAAGTCTGATTTTCGATAAAACGTGGAATATCGGTTTCTGATTTATCGATTAAAAGTTGGCAAAAATTCCAAATGCAACTACAAAATAGAACAATATTTGTGATTTAAACAGAATGTTACTGACCTTCCCTCCATCCTTCTACGGAAGCACCGGCTTTTCTATTATTATTCACCACCTGCAAAAAAATAACTCGGTTGAAATCCACTGCACTAAACCTTCACATTTCACTTATTCATGCACACAATTAACAAATAAACTACTAGGACTAAGATCGCACGATTCACATTTAGGTAATTTTTTTAAATATTGACCATTGTGACCTGTCATCCAGGGAGCATAGTAGTTGTGAATGGGCCCTCTAACCCTATTCGATACAATGCCCTATGTCGAAATGACCGCTCGGTTCAGGCACGTTGGTTAACAGGTTCAAAAATAACTGAAAAACTTTTCCCACACGTTCTTACTACCAGCGATGTGTCCCGAGATAGATCTACTTACGAGTGCCTGCCTAAATCCACTTTTTATCACAAGTTTTCTTGCAATTTATTTTTCTAGAGTATAAAATCAGACGTGCACATAGAAAGCCGCCGTGTTACGGTCTAAAACGAATGAGAAATGGTTGCATAACAGTCATGAATTTAAGTTTTAATTGGTTTCGTTACAAAATGTGCAAGACAACGGTAACCACCGCTTATTTAGATTCCATCTATTTAAATAAGACGTTGTAGCCTATGATTATAAAAGATACAATGATATTTTAACCGCGGACACCTTATTTAACTTTCTAGAATAAACAAAACGCAAGATCTGAATTGTTTAACTACTTATGTGAGAGAGCCTTCTTTTCGAGTCCTTAGGCTCGATACGAAAGATAAACATTTGGACATAGTTTTGCATACTAGAGGGATCTACTTATTGAATAACTATAATTGGACTGTGGGCCTGCAGTTGATTAGGAAAGTTGTGTGTATGTTGATCCAATAAATATATACATTAAGTATAACTATTATCTGTAAAATAGCCAGGTTTCTTTTTTTTAATAAAAAACTAACTAGTGATTGACACGAATCTAGTCTCATCTGATAATAAGCGACGACAGTGAAGTTCAATGGTTCAGTAAACACCTATATTCACTCTTGTTTTGAAGGCACCTAGATCGTAATTGACATAATTTCTTACCTACTTACCTATTTAAGGTTGTTTGAAATTTTAAATAAATTAATTAATTTTAGGGGACTATTTTACACAAATCGAACAAGTCTCAAGTAGTAAGCTCAATAAGGTGTTTTGGGTACTAGTCGATATTTAAGATATATATAATACTTAAATACATAGAAAACATCCAAGACTCAGAAACAAATATTCATGCTCATCACACAAATATCTGCTCTCACCGGGATTCGAACCCAGGACCTTCAGCTTCGTAGGCAGCGTCACTACCCACATAGGCTAACCGGTCACGAAAATTGATTTAAACTTTCACGATTCTTACACTTTATTCAAAGATGTAAGTGAATAAGTTAATTATTCACGATTAAAGGTCCGGCCACACCGGTGCTCAAAAAACGGTTACGGTACGGAATCGCAGTGACATATGTCGTTATCGACATGGAACTTCATACTAGGTAGGCCGTATCCGTACCGTCACAGTTTTTTGAGCACCGGTGTGGCCGGACCTTAAGTCCCGATTGGCAAAAATATTGTTTGAAATATCCAGTAGTTATACGAACTATCCCCGGGTGTCTATTCTCATGTGTAACCCTTCAGATGCACACTGCATCGGTGATATTTTCAGCGGTCGCCGAGTCGCTACACGAATAGATGACTGATGACCCACTTCCTCGTCCAGCCGAAACTGAATTCTAGTCTAATGCTATACGGTTTATTTTAGTTTGTAATGTCAAGTGTCGCGCAACACTAGAAATTCTTTTATGCGAAGTAAACATGTAGGGACTATTTAAAAGGGGGAAGTGAGTTTATAAAGATTTACTAGCTCGCCTGTGGCTGGAGTAACGACTGTTGTGTAGGACCTACCACGAAGCAGTCGTAAACAGTGACTTGTGTAATGTGTTATCATGGTTATTTTGGTAGTGAAATGGCACGAATTTTCATTTCGAAATGGATTTTACTTAGGTATATTTATCGGTAGTTTGCAGGTGGTGCGTCCTAAATGAATTGACATTTGCTTAATTGTTTATGTTTACTTTGTACAGATTATTATCTTCCTGCATTAATGTCTCTCGGGATTAATTGTATTGTATTTGTTTAATTTAGATAGTACAAGTAATTAAGTTAATGTACTTACAGTCTGGCTGGTCACGATAAAAATAAAACAAAGATTTGCATATTGCAGTTTCCTCTGCCGAAAGTTGCAAGCACATAAGAGATAGATATTGCCTGTTTTAAATGCTTAGATAATTTAGGTAACCGAATTTTCAATCCCTTTCTAACCCTCTATTGATTACCTGTTTAGCATTTTTAGTGTTGTCGATTTGCTTGAGTGCAGCAGTGTGCTGTGGGTGCAGCAGTTGGTTGTTCTGCTGGGTGTACTTCCCGGGTGACATGTCGTCCCTGCCGTTCGGCGATACCCCGGACTCACCTGTTTAGCATTCTGACTGGTACTTCTGCAGTTGTGGCAGTTGGTTGCTCTGCAGAGTAGGTACTTGCCGGGCGGCTTGTCGACACTGCTGTTTGGTATTACATCGGAGAGTCTCTTTCAATAGCTCACCTGCTTAGCATTTTTAGTGTTGTTGACGTATTTGACAGACGAGTACCTACTGTGGGCGCGGCAGCTGGCTGCTCTGCAGAGTACTTGCCGGGCGGCCTGTCGACTAGTGTCAACCCTACCGTTCGGTATCACCCCGGACTCACCTGTTTAGTATTCTTAGTGTTGTCGATGTGCTTGACTGACGGGTACTGCGGGCGCGGCAGTTGGTTGCACTGCAGGGTGTACTTGCCGGGTGGCCTATCACTCGGCGTTTGTGACCGGGTGGCTGAAGGGGCACGGGGGCACTCGAACCGCGTTTGTTTTGGACGTTCCTGTAACATGAGATACCTACGTCAGTTTGAAAACCAAACAGGTTTATTAAAAGTATATTTGTGCTTAAACTCGTCTGCTTTTTTACAAAACATTGTAGCCTATATGTCACTCCCACGACTAAGCGGAATCTAATGACGCGTAAAAAGCGTTGGTTTATCTGTCATGCGATTTCAAAAAGAGACGATTGAAAGAAAGAAATATACATTTATTCACAAACACACAGGACACACATATTAAACAATAAAATAAACAAGAGATTGCTATATCTTGTCATTTTTACTGCTGCGGTTTGTCCTGAGAATCTTATATTATAAGCACAGTATCTACCTCAAACCTTCCTGTTAGCGATTGTTTAAACCTCAGGTTTACCCTTAAATAAATGATTAAGGCTCGGAATGTCGAGGGTGTGAAGACTAGGTACAGTCCACCTATCATTCACGGCGAGGACACCTGTGACCAGCAGTGCTGTGAACGTGATGATGATAAGATGCTATTGTTTGTATTCAAATTATTAAAAAATAAACTTATCCTATTTGTTGAATACCAGCGAACGTTACAATACGTATTCAACCGCAGGTACGAGCATTACATAGTGTCAAAGATTATTATTGTAGAGGATATCGAACCTCTACAGTGCTGGCTCTGAACAAGTAGTGCTTTATACTACTTATTCTCATTTCAAATGAAGCTATCTGGGCAAGCTTATGCATACAAGAAGACTCGATATCAAACGACAAGGCTTTGGTCTCTGGGCCACGCAACTCCAAGCTTAAAGCTCTACCACTCCTTCGATATTCCACCATTGCTCATGGAGGAATTTATTTAATTTATTTATTTATTAGGTTCACACAACAAATTACAGTCTTTCATACAGCAACATAAGAAGCTTAGTGTCTAGATCTGGACTATAATTCTAAACAGTGTGTGCACAAAAAGTTTCATAACTTAAAGACAAACTACATCGTTAATATGATTTTGAATTATCAAAAAGTCAAAAGCGGCTCCAAATGGTTCGTGTAATATAATACCACACGGCTGCTGTGTCACCAGTTCCTTTTGGCTTTGAACTTGGCTGGACACGCTGTCGGGTATCTAGATGTATGTGAAATTTTTACACGATTAGGTCGTACCTGCGCACTGTATTGCTGCGGCTGGTAGGTGAGGATGACGGTCTGCTTCGTGACGGTCTTGGGCTGTCCGCCGGCGCCCACGATCGTGGTCACCCCGCTCGACGTGACTTGCGTGAGGGGTGGGTAATTTGTACTTTTCTTGTCTGTGAATTGGCAAATTAAATACAGTGTTCAGTAAAACTCTGTCATACATATTATGCTGTGTAGAAATAAACAGTCCTTTCAAAAGTCTCGAGAAGTTAATCTACGACCTGCTTCCTTAATTTAAATGCACATTTTAAAGGTCTGATCCCTTTTGAGTTGGAAGATATCAAATAAAAGCGGATTCCGCAAAAATAAGTGCCTAACCTAGTCAATTCTCGTGACTACATAGCATTATTTATTACGGCCTATTTTCAACCGGATTGACGCTTAGGATGAGATACTCGTATATAAATCTCACCAAAACTAGCAGACGAAATACCTACTTGCTCGTATATATAAAGCACCACAAAGGAAAACAGTTTTCAGCGACATTCCACAGCATTTGACCTTTGCCAGGCATAGCAGAAATTTCTATGGCAGCATTTTAGTCCAGATTGATATCTTTAAGTTATAGGTATTACTATAAAGTTCAAAGCATACCCTGGCAAGTTGCCGCGCCTCTCATATCTTTCAACCTTTGCACTAGCTATAGCTCGTGGCTGAGTGCAATTCTAGCTAAAAGCCTTTTTGTTCCATCGAGTCGATCGACCTATATTCTGGAACGTGTCGCGTAAACTAACGTACACCCATAACTAGCTACGAAACCGGGAAGCATAACTGTGTAACGATATACACGTTTCACAGCCTAGCTAGCATGATAGCGTTTACGTCGGACATAAAAAGAGCATAACGTCCTTTACATAAGTAAGTCTTACTTAAGTAAGGTAAGTGCGAGAGGTGCGAATGTTTTATTTCCGACATAAAGTTCAGAAATTCACAAACTTAATAGTTGGGCCAGTTTATACTATGAATATCCACTACCACTCTCGTGGTCTTCCTGCTGAACAATGGAAGTGCTAGGAACAGAGAAGGCAAACTCAAAATAAACCCAGTTCGGTGTCTGATGGAACTGAACCGACTCCACATGTAGGTACTGAGATTATCATTCCTGTTGGGTAACTGATAAGATCGAGAGATTGAAGTGGTTTTGGGCATGCGCGTATTATCATTTTCCTGTCGTATTCACTAAATTCCATTTCCTAACTGTAGGTACCCATTGTTTGTCCTAATTTTCATTTCGGCAAAAAGTCGCTTATCTCTGAAACCATGGAATTTTCAAGATTATTATAAAACAAACCTAACTGAACATAATGGGTTCTATAAGTATTTATTTTAAATATAATATTTGGAGTTTTGAGAGAAATAAATAAAATTTAGTGTTTGCTATGAACCTGCATTATCTTAGGCGATGCTCCCGCATCGGATTTACGAGTCATGTACAGTCAGCATCTTAAACATGTATACATTCTATGACCTTATTACTCAGACATAAGGTCGAAAAGTGTATACATGTTTATGATGCTGACTGTACGTGAGTGCCGTACCTCCATAGACGCTGAGCTCATTCAAGCCCAATGACTCGCAATATCAGATATGCCTCTACGAGCGATGTCCGGTACAAAGCGGAAAAATGTTGCTACGCGCTACGGCGTAGCACAGGTACCGTAGCATGGCCTCGAATAGGATCTTTCATAACTACAAGGACAATAAAGATGGTATCCACTCACCAAGTGCGTTGTTGTTGATGGCGGTCTCCTTGTCTCTGTGCCCGAAGGCGGGCTCGGCCGTCGGGCCCACGTCGGCTACGCGCGCCGTCCTGCACGGCTGCTGCCTGAAACCGAACCTAGCAAATCAAAGGGCCCGTGTCAATTAACATGTGTATTCAGATGTTAATATAGGCTTCGGGAATATTAGCATAGAAATATTAATTGGGTCATAGGTACAGATTATAAAAAAACAAGTCTTTCCGGTGTCCATAGAAATGTTTTTATCGCATAAAATTATATAAAAGGCGACGCCGTTTATGCGGATTAAGGGTTCTACTAGAAAATAGACGCGAATCTAAATCTCTTTATGAAGGGAACGTTGAAACTTCAGATTCAGAGAACTGCAAGCTATTTATCCCCTGAAAACAAATTAAGTGGAGTAAAGGATTATTATCTTAGCTTGTGCTATAATAAGTACTTAGACAGTAAGTAAAGTACCTATCCGTCTTCAAATACCATTATAAGAATGGCTGAACATAGACGTCGTAGATATCATAGGTATAGGTACTATAGTGTTAAATTTACGAGAAAAAACCAAATTTCCGGAATAATGCATTGTACCTACCTATCCACGTGAAACTTTAGTCATGCAACACAACTATAATTTTATTATAGTGATCAACGTTAAGAGGATTGTGAAGTGCCGATACGCGACGGGAGTAGGTATTTTTAAAAATGCTATCTGTTTCACACCGCTCTGCCTCCCTCCTGTATCGTGCGATAAAGAGAGTTGCAAGTCCTGGAGGCAATTGGGTTGTGTCCTCATGTTAAAATTGATAGCGCAGTGTTGCTAAATTGATAGTAAACCTTCAAATAAATGCAATTAAGTATAAATTACGAAATATAATTAAAATCATAAAAAGATATGGCCCTTGAATTGAAAGGTTTACAAAAAATATGCATTTTTTTATTGTCCAAAAGTAAATTTAGAGCTATCAATAGAATCCTTACGCTTTTATAGAAACAATATTGTATGACAACTATGGTCCTAAACGCAGTATTTCGCAACCGAAACAGCAATTTACTTGATTTTCCATATAACGACTAGTACAAATATTACCCTGTGACGTCATGATTCAATGTTAATCAGTATGGAACGTTTTCGGCTACCGCCAGCGAGGTCCGTCTTTAACTCAATTTTTTGGGTATTTATGTTCTTTAATTGTACTTACTCCCATACAAACATTTGTTCCACACCAAAAACTGGTTCGAATGGCATCGTAAAAAAAATTAGGACACAAGCCTATTGCCTACATTTCCTTGTTGAAATATTGTTTCGGGTGATAACGTTTTTACCCCCCTAAACCTTTATGAAATTAAACAATTTTGGTATTATTGGATTTAATACACTTTAATCTATGTCTGTACGTTTTCCTTTTTTAGTAAATCAGTTTAGATTAATTTCAAAAAAAAAGTTAGACAAAGTTTTTAAGTCAAAGATATAGATTTTTAGATGCTAATAACTTTTAACGTAAGCAATATTTCTTAAAAATCAAAACGTACAGACCTAGTTTATCATTATATCTAAAACATAACCAAAAATTATAAAAATTTAACTATGTTACTGTGTTAGAATCGTCTCAAGGAGTGGTTGATGATGGTATACAGAAACGTACAGTCGGCAATAAAAGCTTGTACCAAAAATTATTTTTTTGACATAAACTTATTTATACTAGATACGATGGTGGCAAACAAGCCTTCGGCCTGCCTGATGGTACTCGTAAGCAGACACCGTCGCCTATGGACGGTTGTGACACCAGTAGAATAACAAGCGCGCTGCCAACCCTTTATTGATTTGAGGATTCGTTGTGTTGTGTTGACAGCTACATAATGCAGGTCCCACTCTCTACACAGCGCATTCTCGAATTCTTCAAAATTGTTTCCATTTTTCTGAGTTCAAATCTAATTCTTTATCCTAGACTTTATGTAGGCCGATAATGAGAAAGGCATACGACTACCCGGCAAAAGATCTTTTTAAGGAGTCCAAGATACTCACCCTACCTAGCGTACACATATTAACTGCCTGCAAAGTATGTGAGGGCTAACTTACATACCTACACTACTCATGTCAGTACTCGTCGATGCAAACTGTTGGTCGTCCCGCCTTGTAGACTTGCAAAGACTCGGAAAACACTCGGTGTTTTGCGAGTCTTTGCAAGTCTACAAGGCACTACCAGCAAAGTCAAAACTAGTGCAAAACTACACAGATTTTGCAAAAGAACTAAAAACGATATTGATCAACCTAGCGTGCAGCGTTGACGCATTTGTCGAAATTTTGCAATTGATTACTCGATAATTATAAAAATCAAGTTTAATGTAAAAAACAATAATTGTATAAATGTAATAATGTAAAAATTTAATTTTATGTACCATTCTAACTTGTAAAATATCGCATTTTATGAACAAATATCTGTATCTGTAGGTATCTGTATATTAGATCTGCAAATTCTAGGTAACTTCGCTCACGTAACCTACTACGCCATAAATTCCACGTTCTTCCAAGAAAATTCCATTACATAGAATCTTAGATATCCCATTTTCCTGCCCGAGTAAGACATTCTTATGGTAATTTTGTAACAACAGAACGGCAAAGTATAAATAATGTAAGGTAATGTACCAGCAAGGAACGCCTGCAAGAATGCTCCAGGCAACAAAAGCATCTTAGAGGCATCTCGATGCTTGTATTTCAGGCAATTTAAATTAATTATGAGCATGGACGTATAACACTCGGGACAAGCTATGGTAATAATAATGACACGAGCAAGCAAGACGATACTATACAAATCGCAATAAGTGTGACAGAAAGGGATATATCATTCGTTGTCCTTGTCATAGTTCCTCTTTTTTAGGGTTCCGGACCAAAAAGGTAAAAACGGAACCCTTATGGTGCGACTCCGTCCGTCTGTCTGTCTGTCACAAAATCAAATATCTCAGGAACTACTAAAGCTATCGATTTGAAATTTGGAATAGTTGTAAACAAAGCTAATCCTCGTGTATGGAAAATGAAAATTTTTAATATATACTTTTAATTTGTATAAAAAAGGGCGGATAAGAGGGGGGGCAAAAATTCAAAGTCTAGTTAGTAGGCCAAGTGGGGTATCATATGAAAGGGCTTGAATTGTACATTTTAAAACAATTTTTGTTTTTTTTTTCTACAATGGTAAAATTTTGATTTATAAAGAAAAATGTTGAAAAAAATACCATTCCCCCCCTTATCTCCGAAGTTAACCAAGCGAAAAATTCGAAAAAAATATATACGATTAATATTAACGTGAATATTACCGGAAAAGTGTAACAAGACCTCTATCTAGCGTATTTTTTTTTATTCTTCAAAAATCATATGTTAATTTTGTTTGTAATTTAATACTTCTGTGTTTAATTTTTTTCCTTCAAATTCGTATGAAAGTATTCTGAAAGTACCTTCTAGCAAATAAAAAAGAATTATCGAAATTAATTCACTTCATAAAGAATTTTCGCTGAAAAACCAATATACAGTAAGGGAAATGTATTAACGTACCACCGTAAAACCCTATCGCAATAAGGTGACATACCACTCGAGTTTGAGTGACGGCGGCCTGTCAATTGCGACAGGGTTCTACGGTGGTACGTGAATACATTTCCCTTACTGTAAATACCGAGTTCCTTGGTCGCGCAAGTTAGTGACAAAATGCACCGATAAATGGCGCTGTAGGTACTCATGACTTAACTACACTATGCGTTGTTAAGATTTTTCCAAAATTAATGGGTGGGACAAGACGGGTGTGTTGTATGATATTTCGTACGGAACCCTCGGTGCGCGAGTCAGACTCGCACTTGACCGGTTTTTTTATTTCTGTTTGCCACAAGTCAGTCGTGATGAATGCGCGCGCCTGATTGTGAAATCTAATTATTTACTGTTGTTGTGAATAAAAATAACATGTTAAAATTACATAACGCTCAAAATCTGGTGTTTATATGGTGCTTACGGTGCGAGAGGTGTTAAAATGTCTTCTCGATTTAGCTTCTTTGCAATCATTATAATTTCCAATACGACCTAAAAATACCTGATGTCTCGGGTAATTTGTAGGCGTTGAAATACACGATTTCAATATATATGCAATGCATATAGGTACCTATGCAATTATTAAGGGTTACCTGTGGGTCGATCACGTAACGTTTTAAACGCGCGTCAGGTAGATTCAATTGTCATTTTTCCATATAAAAAAGCAGGTTGTGTCGGAGATACAACCGTTAATTATGTTTAAGTGGATACTTCTTTGTTGGCTATGGAACCCTTGTACCCGTACAATATATATCTGAATTAATTCACTAACATTTGTATAAGTACAGATAAATCGGTATATATGGCAACATTGACTGACGTAGCTCATTTGACTCGCGATACATTGAAAATGGCGGTCATTTCAGCATTATTTTCATGTCCGCCACATAAACTAAATAACATTTTGTGATTAACAACTAATGGCAAATAAAGAAGGATTAAAACATGTAACAAACAACTATTTGAAATCAGATTAGGCTTCTCTACAAAAAGTTATAACGGAAGTCACGTGATACATTTTGAACTGTACCCCTATACAAGAACGCGAGCTAAGAAGTATCCACTTCAAAAATGACATTTAGATCTACCTGACGCGCGTACAATGCGTTACGTGATCGACCCGCTGGTTTACAATGGAACGAAAACAATAACATCGCGACCTATTTACACCTATCGATCGTAAGTAAATAATGAAAGTACCTGTTGCTTCGTAGCGGCTGACCGAAGGTGTCCTTGCGAGGGCGCGACAGGGGTGTCGACCGCCCGGACAACACCTCTTCGGCGCGCAGGTCCTCGGTGGAACCCGCTACAACAATATTGAAAGGGTTGACAACCATAATTGGAATGTGGTAAACCTATTGTTTGGCATCCTTCCAATTATACAACAACTCTAAAGTGACAACGCTGTAGACTGCTATTGACTAGGTTGAGCAATGGGTGATTTAGCCAAGATTATGCCTATTTGATTTTTAACGAAAGTTAAACTAAAATGTTCTAGTAGAGTATTTGTTAAGTTATAATCCATCGACTCTAATACAAATGTCAGATTTATGAGCGCCATGTCATATATTAATAATAGAAATATATTAAAAACAGCATCCTCGCTACAATGCCTCGAGGGCCTTTTTAGGGTTCCGGACCAAAAAGGTAAAAACGGAACCCTTATGGTGCGACTCCGTCCGTCTGTCTGTCTGTCACAAAGTCAAATATCTCAGGAACTACTAATGCTATCGATTTGAAATTTGGAATAGTTTTAAAAAAACTAATCCTCGTGTATATAAAATGAATTTTTTTAATATATACTTTTAATTTGTATCAAAAAGTACGGATAAGAGGGGGGCCAAAAATTCAAAGTCTGGTTAGTAGGCCAAGTGGGGTATCATATGAAAGGGCTTGAATTGTACATTCTAAAACAGTTTTTATTTCTACAATGGTAAAATTCTGATTTATAAAGAAAAATGTTGAAAAAAATACCATTTGGGCCCCTTTATCTCCGATGTTAACCAAGCGAAAATTTTCAAAATAATATATATGATTAATATTAACGTGAATATTACCGGAAAAGTATAACGAAACCTCTATCTAGCGTAATTTTGTTTTATACTTCAAAAATGATATGTTAATTTTGTTTGTAATTTAATGCTTCTGTGTTTAGTTTTTTTCCTTCAAATTTGTATGATAGTGTTCTGAAAGTACCTTCTAGCCAATAAAAAAAGAATTATCGAAATTAATTCACTTGATAAAGAATTATCGCTGAAAAACCAACATACAGTACGGGAAATCATTTCCCGGAAATGTATTAACGTACCACCGTAGAACCCTGTCGCAATAAGGTGACATACCACTCGAGTTTGAGTGACGGCGGCTGTCAATTGCGACAGGGTTCTACGGTCGTACGTGAATACATTTCCCTTACTGTACATACCGAGTTCCTTGGTCGCGCAAGTTAGTAACAAAATGCACCGTTAAATGGCGCTCTAGGTACTCATGACTTAACTACACTATGCGTTGTTAAGATTTTTCCAAAATTAATGGGTGGGGCAAAACGGGTGTATTGTATGATATTTCGTACGGAACCCTCGGTGCGCGAGTCAGACTCGCACTTAACCGATTTTTTAGATTTAACTTAGTTTTAAATTAATTTAGTTCATGTTAATCATCATCTTTAGAAATAAATGATTTTACCTGATATCTGATTGTAAACAAGTATTTAGGTATATTTTATCTATTTGCCTAGCTAAAACGAAATGCATGAAAGGTTCAAAATAAAAGCCGGTCATAAATTTCCATTCATGGATAAGAGAAAATACAATGGAATTATATAGCCAGTCTCTCGAAACAATCTACTTTAAACGGAAAATGCGTGTACGTAAAGTTAGATTATTTGAAGTGGCCGACTTTTTATAACACTTTCATTGGAATTTGAATCTTTTACCATGTACGGTATAGAGTTGTTTTT
Source organism: Epinotia nisella (assembly GCA_932294315.1). Lineage (NCBI taxonomy): Eukaryota > Metazoa > Arthropoda > Insecta > Lepidoptera > Tortricidae > Epinotia > Epinotia nisella. Next base: position 15,891,385 of record OW028680.1, read on the forward strand.
TGAATGGACTACTTTGATGCAATTCGGCCAACTTAAATAATCTCAAGCATAAAACAACTAACTCACATACATCGCCTCTATGATGCTATGAAATCAATCGATAGACACTCAACAGCACATTACATTCAAAATCAACCTGTGTGCTGTATCTTGAGATGAGGTATACTTAGGTATAGTATGCCAATAAATTGGCCTAACAATTTTGAACTCTATTATTTGTATATTAAGGTTCAAAAGTAGTAGACCACTTTTCTGGTTGATAAAGCGAGTTACACCTGAATTACAAGGGTTTCAAAAACTTTTTTTTATTTTTTTATTTATTCATCAACAAAGGCCCATATTTACACATACCTACCTTACAGACTAACATACACATAAATATAAACTTATTTTAACAAAAACACTATAACTGCGATGTGTTACGCAACTTCGTGGTGTCAGGTAACCAACCGCGGAAACGCCGGAACTTGACTCCCTTCGGCCAAAATTCTTTCTTAGTGAAGGTCGATAGATGGTCTGTATAGGAACTCTCACCACAAAGGAATTAAAATTCACGTTATGGCAATATTCCAACCTCAGGACCCTCAGGATGAATCCGGTTTTCACGCGTACATACTCCACTACTTCCTCTGCCTTCGTAGTGTAGTGCTGCCGGGACACGTATATATTGGCAACAACACTAAAAAGTATTTGTGACAATTCGCTATACTAGTAACACTATAAAATGACAATGGATCGCGCAAAGACCAACCTCCATTTCCATTTTTGTCGTGCGCCTTCTGCTTGCGCCTAGCATTATCATCAGCTCGAGATGTGCTGGCCGGCCGTCTCCGGAATCCGAACGACGTGGCCACGCCACGGCTCGGCTTCCCATTGCCGTTGCCACTCGCGCTCTTGTCGCGCTTCTTCGCTCCTTTCGACTCTGAGTGACCCTGTGGAAGAATAAAGACGGTTAATTTCGATGTGGAGACGTCTATAGGTTTGTTCAGCTGGGGAATTAGGGCGTGTTGCATCCACTCCACCACACTTCAGTCGTTAAATATGGCGGGAGCAAGCTGTCATCCCATATAAAACTGTCAAAATACAATTTGAATGGAAGTAACTTTAGATTATCGACATTCGACAGTTATAAATAGCCGGCCTTTGGGGTCGGTTCGGGGAGAGTTGAGATTCAGAGTTCATTCGCTATAGAGGATAATTATCTTAAAGGGATGGACTATGCAGTATGTTCTAAGTCTAAGAATTCTAAGATAGCTGCCTTCCTTAAAATATTTTTTTAAGACAAAACTACCACCCATTTGTCAAGAGAAAGATTTCAGATTTCTCCTACAATATGTCATGAGAGATTTTCAGTTAATTATAACCTATGCCTATTATAGTTTTGTTTTTTTATGCGCGGTATAAGGTCCAAAGGATAATGTTCATAAACGTCGTTGGTAGTTTCACGAACGACTTTCTTATAGTTTTAAACGATATCTCTTCTGACGTTATATTATACAACGGAAATAGTTATCTGTTATAAACATTTATAACGTGCCTAGGCCGATTAGATCTAGATCCCAACCAATATCCTACTCAATATCATATTAGATGTGTTATATGTTTATATTATTATATTATAACACACATAAACAGCCGAACGGATTAAGATAAACTGTGGTGTACGTAAAACAGTAGGTATAGTTTATATCCCAAAACTCACCTCTCAAAAGGGTGAAATCGAGGGTGCAAATGAATACGAGAGTACACTAAGATGTGAGCAAAAGCTACTGACTTATGAATATGAAGCTCTGATTTACCTACTGTCGTGAATATAAATCGATGCTACCGTCACCGTCTTCACAGTAGGGACGTTCGTACGTTCTTTGATTTAGGACCCTTTTCGCAAAAATATACTTTGGATTTCTATACAACGTGACAGGATTGTCAACCTTAGGTGGGCCCCAAAATCAAAGTTCGTGACTGTACCTACATAAACAAACACCATATAAGTTATTTTGCTTTTTGTGTAGGTATTTTCCATACTGTACATTTGTGCCGTGAGATAATAGCATCGCGTGACTTCCATTTGGACTTACTTTCAACTTCCCGCCGGTCAAGGTTAGGTTAGAACTGAGCCTATATAGGACGTGCACGTGCTGAAACGTTACTGAAATTACTAAACACTGTGTATTTTGGTGACATTGAACTGGTCTTTGGATTAACTTCCTATGTAATTAAATTCTCGTTAAAAGTATTCGGTTTAAAAATACTATGCTAATCTTGCCATGATTGTTTATGTTACGTATATAAGTTTAGGTAAGATAAATGTCCAATAATTACCGACCTGTTTTTTATCTCTATAGTTACGACTTATATTGAACGTTACGTTATAGGACTGTGTCAAGCACTCGGACATTTAACATAGATTTTAGTTTGAATAGTATTTAGGATAAGGACGGCCAATTCAGGGTTTGAGATTAGCTAACTCTAATCTCTCATAGCCCGGACCATATAAATAGTATAAATACATAAGTTTCTGTCAAAAATTTCAGTTTTGGTACGAGCTTTTATTGCCGATTGTACTGTATACCGTCATCAACTACTTACTCATTGATACAATTCTAACGAGCCCAAACTCGATGAGGTTGTATCGTTTCATTGCGAAGTTCCTATGGCCATCTTCCAGGTCTATCATCAGATCAGCACCATGTCATGCATTGTCACGCGTTTTACACATGTATGCAAAATTTCAGCTCAATCGGTTACCGAAAGTGGAAGATTTGATGAGAAACATCGGGACAAGTGAAACTAAATAAATAAAAGCTCGTAAACATGATGTGAAACAAGTTCCTATGCTTAAGCAAATGCTCAGGTAAATTAAACAATAATGAATATGCATAGTATATCTATTCATGTACCTAAAGTTACGTTTGCTTTAACATATTATGCACTTGCCGTATTTTTGCCTTCAACATAGGTTATAAGTGTCCAAGTATTTAAAAAGCGCGTGAACTTATAAGGATAGAGCGGATGGACAAGCTAAACAATGGCTTTGACGGTGACGCCATTCACTACTTATACATCTGTCCGTCTGCAATGTGTCAACAGTAATTATCATGCTATGACTTCACATGATATTTGAAGTGGCATATGATTTGATCTAGACCTTGAGTGTCAATCACAGGACACGCCAGTGAGCTCGCTGAAGCAGCTTGTATTACGTTTACACCTTGAGGTTATACTCGTTCGCATCCATATAACTACCGTCAACGACACAGTTAACTGATCATTCCTGTACCTTATTACAGGCAATCAGGCTAATCATCGTTTTATGCATCTAGATATAGAATATCTAGAACTAGAGAAAATGAACTAAGTACAGTCGAGTTCTCCAATATCTATGCAGACTACCTTTGAAAAATATCTACACATGCGTCTTATGTCAGTAACAATAAAGACTGAGTATAGATATTTTTGAAAGATAGTATAGATATTGGAGAAGTCGACTACATGTACAGTCTTTGTGGTTATCTGTTTGTAATGTTACGCTTTTCACTTTTACGGGTGAACCGATTTAGTTACATGAATTTTGGCATAGGTATAAATACCATTCACCGCGACAAATTGTATAATCTTGTTGCCTGCCCGACATAATATGTGACCTGTAAATCATTTTTCCTCGTTTATGGAGCTATTCCCATTTCTTCCCGCCTTTTTTTACTCCTGGGAACAAATTTAAATAAATATTCCGACGACGACTAAATATTATGACGACCGGTTAGCCTAGTGGGTAGTGACGCTGCCTACGAAGCTGAAGGTCCTGGGTTCGAATCCCGGTAAGGGCAAATATTTGTGTGATGAGCATGAATATTTGTTTCTGAGTCTTGGATGTTTTCTCATGTATTTAAGTATTTATATCTATTATATATATCGTCGTCTAGTACCTATAACACAAGCCTTATTGAGCTTACTATAGGCCTAGTTCGATTTGTGTAAGAATGTCCCCTAATATTTATTTATTATTATTATTTATTATTCCCATCTATGCCCCTATAGGTGGTTCAAAAATAATTGTGGATTCCTATGCCATTTTTTTCGATTCTGAAAAGTTTGACGGACGAGCAACTACGGAACCGTACACCATGCTCGTACATGCTTAAAATTCAACCCCCAATTTCCCCACGGCAGGAATTTTAGTGTTAAAATATTAACACGCAATTCCACAAATTCCAATTGTAATTAAATATGTACGTATTAGTCATAAGTTTTAAAGTTTTGCATGCCGAGCATGGCGAGATGTGCTGATCCTAACAAAGTTGTTCCGTTCCACCTGTTAACCATGTCGCAAGCAAATAAATATATTTCATTTAATTTCACCCCAGTTGTCACGCTCCGGGGTTAGAAGTGTGAATTCGGAGCTGGTGGGCCTGGTGTCAATTATAGATCTGGGCAAAATCAGATAGATCCATAAGTCCTCGGTAGGGTTAGGCACTAATGTAACTAGTAACTATCCACCGTTGTTGGTTACACAACTATGATTTACTTACTTATTATCGAAATATGAAATAGGGAGGTACATTATAATGTAACTTTGTCCAGTCGAAGGTACCTAAGGATCTAAGTACGAGTATCTATTTTAGTTAGCATATAGCATAACATGCAAGTTTATCTGTGAAAATCGTGAAAGAAAAATATCTCACTCGACGGGACTATTTAGGAAGTTGCCGTAATATTCCAACTCTCAAACCTCATAGCAATCAATCCTTACTCGAAGTCTCAGACATTTATCATCATGTTAGGAATGAAAGCTTATCATGTCATGGGCCCATTCGTCGCATGAACCGCATCCGTCGATTTACTGACAAACTATGTCATGAAGTGACAAATGATAGCGATAAAGATAAAGATCTTTACATTTATCACGCTACAAACGCCACCATTACGCCTCGTTTACGGACAGCTGTCGCGTACGTACCAGTCGTGTATAAAAAAGCGCACCATCTATTCGTAATAATTATATTTGTACTAACCAGGCACAATAATATATCTGTGCACCTCGCGGCGTGACGTTATATCGGCGTTATTATCCTTGGAATCATTAGGCCTCTCACAGACTGGCGCGGCCTGGCCGCGGCGGTCAATAGTAAACTTGTCATTAGCTGTCAAGTTTTCTATTGACCGCCACCGCAGGCCGTGCCAGTGTGATGAAGGCTTTAGGCCTCTCACAGACTGGCGCGGCCTGGGCGCGGCGGACAACAGTAAACTTGTCATTAGCTGTCAAATTTACTATTGACCGCCACCGCTGGTGTGAGGCAGGCTTTACTCAATAGTCATAGAGTACACCTGGCTACATTTAGGTCTTTTGCCTCAAACTTCGTGGGTATTCCTTGTGGGCGGGTGGTCCACGATGAATTTAATTTCATTTTTGTTGTCTATCAGTTGCGTCAATAAAATACTTAGGCAAGCTGAAGGACAATTGATTTATTTTGAAGGTAACTAGTATGAGGGCTCAATATTATAAAACCAGGCCGACGACGGGAATTGAATTACTTAATTAAATATATGGAGACTGGGTACGCCACTGTTATGCTCTCATCTACTCTCAAGGACGTGTCATACATAACTCACATTATTATGAACGTAGCCTATTAACGTCTAACAAATGTATGAAGTCACATCAAAATGTGATCTTCCAGTCAGATCTATGTATGTCGCCTCATGAATGTATGTATGAACACGCAACCGGCAGGTTGTGGGGCGATTCTATGTTAATGACTGCAAGTCTCACACGACGTACAGAATATACATAATGGTACGAGATTCGTTAAAAAATATCAGAGTACCGAATCGTTAATACTGCTGTGTGTGAGTGGGTGATGTTGATAGAGGAATTTCCTCCCGCAAACGCTCCGGCTGTAGTCTTCCTAAGAGAGTCCCCTGGATTTGCAGCCGCTTACCATCAAGCAGCGGGCTGGCGTGGCGCTGGTTTGCCAACAACGTGGTATTAAAAATATGTATGATGTAACATTAACATTAAATTTAAATTCTCTCATCTAGTCCAAATAATGAACACTGAACAGCGTCACGGAATGTGCCCTCTGGCTCGCTTCGTGACATCAAGCTGAGTGCAAACCTTTTAGTGCAAATTTCTTAAAAATTATATGTATTAAGTTAAGTATTGTTGCATATGTATACTAAGTTATTGTACTACTAAACTATTTTCTTTCTTTCTGATAAATTACTACCGAACTTTAAAACCGATACGCCAAGAGCTATAATCAATTAGTTGGATTAAGTATACTACAATCTAATATATCGTAAAGTAAATCAGCTATCATGAAATTACCGTATAACGGACACTTGAATGCTGAAATTTCGACTCTTTAAAGTAACAACTTGATTTTCTCTCGATAGGCGCTCGACGTTTTGACATTGTGTACAATGGGACGCGACGGCTATAATAGCTTCGTAAAATTACAGTTAATGTAATATAACCAGTACCTTAACATTACATATTAGAAATAGACCTTCCTAACCTATTCGAATAATTTACTTTCAAAATATACGGTAGATACCGTACAATTTGAAAGTAAATTATTCGAAGGTTTTCCCTGCTTACCGGTTGTCCAAGATACTTCTTCTATAATTTTGAACATCGGCCTATATATATAAAGATTCATAAAATATACCTATTTCTGAAAAAATGTAGTCATATTTTTTTGTACAATTACGATTCTATTCCACGCTGAGATAGAATGGATATGATATGACTCAGACATGCTGTCCATGAAAGCCGTTTGCCTCCTAATTAGGGAATGCAATAACCGGTCATATCTCATAACCGGTTATGATTTCGGTTATGGTGCGAAAATTACCGAAAGCCGGTTATTTAATGTTAAAAACAAGGACCAGGAAACCAGTTGATCTTTCTGACAAAATGTAGCTTTCCTTGCTCCTACAAAATAGTTGGAGATAAAGTACTGACTGAATCGTTATATCATACATTTCTATAGTAAAAGCACATAATCAATGTTATAGACTGCCGTCATTGTTGATCGAGTTTGGCACAAAAGCTCCAAACGAAACGATTTTATTTCTTTGTTTTCGTTTCTATGTCCGAATGGAAAAGTGATTAAGTGCCCCTTGAATTTGTTTACGCGCAAAAACAATATGTTTGGTTCAGGTTATTGCCCTTTGGGTGTCAGTCACACCGAAGTGACATTCAGCGGGCGTAGCATAGTTGCCACTTGCCATTTTATCACTTATCGTTGTGGATAAGACATCCGTCACGTTCTGACAAGTATGCGAGTGCGAGAGTGACGGATGTGTTATCCACAACGATATGTGATAAAATGGCAAATACCATGCTACGCCCGCAGGACTTCATAATGGCATAATCGGATTCAGGCACTCCGCTCAGAGTAGCAAACGAGAATATTGTTTGTAGATAACATTACAAATATTACATAATATTTGACAAAGTTCTGGAGCTAAGATCTGGAGATACACTGTGTCATTCAGCGCTAATATGCGACACATATCGTCGCTACTTTGAAAAAAAATCGTATCTGATAATCATCAAGTTTCTAGGAGGAACAATAAACATCCTGTAAATTATTGTGATTCATCAAATAAGTTCCTGTTAGTTTCAAAAGATACTTTGATAGGCAGTCATTAATTTTACAAATATTAGAATAATTCACGCAAACACTTTTTATTAAATTTACAGTTATTCGTAAGATACAAAAATTTTGTTCTAGTATTGACTGAAAGTTGTTGAGTTACGATAATTTTGCTTTACATTTTATGGTACAAAATGAAACGAAATGTATGTTTTATGTTTATTAAATTAAATTAACAAAGTACTCTCGTTACTCTACGAGAGTACTTTGTTTTTTCAAAAGTCCCCGAAGTAGTCTAATATTTTGAATTATTTTAGACTCTTAATGTAGGACTCTACCATGTATTTAGGTAACATTTTCGTATTATTAGACAGCCTGATCAAAAATGATATTATAAACCAAAGAACGAAATTGAACGAAATAAAACCGGTATTTTTGTATGGTGAAAATACCGGTATCTGATCCCTGCTAACGATTACTTATTATATTGTCGATTTATCGACGTTGGAGTTTGTGCAGCTTACGAGATGTATTTTTATAAGTTTAATGCGTAAATAAACGAAAAAAATGGAAAAAATCAGATACGAGATTTTTTCAAAGAAGCGACGATATGCGTCAGAGCGCCACAGTGCATTTCGCTACATGTAGAGATTTGGCTGCTACGCGCTACGGTGTAGCGCTACGAGCGAAGCTTAGCAGTGAATTATTTAAGTGAGCACAGAACAAGTGTGAGGCACCTGCACTTATCCTTTAAGTTGTCAACACAGCAAATTCCCTTAATAGGGCGTTACAGTGCTCACTAGCGCCACTAGTAAAAATTTGTGATAATTTAAATTTAACGATAGAAATTTAAAAAAGGAGGCCACTACACACTGTATTTTGTATTTAATTACCTTCTGAATACATCAAACTAGTTTTTTTGTTCCTGTGGATTCGTCGATCTATGAACTCAAAAGAAAAACGGCCGTTTTAACTTTCGACGCATAGATTGACGAATCCATCAACATAAAAATTAGTACAAGTACTTAAATACAAAATACAGTATATAGTGGCCTCCTTTTTTAAATATCTATCGTTAGGAAATTTTAAATAATCACCATTATTTACCAGTGGCGCTAGTGTGCACTGTAACGCCCTCTTAACCTTTAACCGGATATGTGACACTGACACCTTTGAAGTTACTAGCGTCCGTAGGCCACCGGTACTACAGTATCTTTCTACACTAAGGCCGGGGCCGCACTGGTGGGGCGATTGGCGACGCGGCTGCTGCGATTTCAATACAACTTGGGCGATTTGATGTTTGAAGATCGCCGTTGCGTCGCTAATAGCTCTACCAGTGCGGCCTCGGCTTAGCTTTAAAGCGGGACGTCACACGGTCAACCTTCATCTTTGTAGGTTTTCAACTGAAGATAACAAAACACCTTCCGTAGCTATTATAATTTTAATGCCTCTTCAGTAGAGCATGGCAGCCTACAACAAAGGCTGTGTTTATGTGATTATGGACTCGCTGAGTCGCTGCATGTTCGGTGCGCATGCGACGAGACCGCAAACCGCATTGCGGGTATTCACAACGCTTACCGGCTCCCCTATGTGAACCAGTGTATCTCTGTTCTCCGATTACACGTAGTTATTAAGAATGCTGGGTTCAAAATATAGTAAGGTTTGAGGATGGGTGAGACATGTGCTGAATAATATAGCAGGAGCTGCGGTCACTGCCGGCTTCCTGTACACGCTTGCTTACGACAGGTTAGATAAAATCGAAGCTGATAATACAAGTACGCTATCGTTTTTTGTGTCCGGAGAAAGATTTATGAAACGAATAAAAACGTAAGTAAAGCATTGGATATTATTAGGTATGTAACTCATTGAAATTAATGTAGAAATCTGTTAGCTGTCTTTTCTTTTTAGGAATATTTTTTAAGTCCCTAATTATTCACTAGGTAATCAACGAGATAGAGATATAGGTTAAAGGTAAATGTTGAAGGTAAGGCTCTTCTGTTGAATTCGACGAAAGTATTGTCTAACTGTTCTCTCAGTAGCTACTAAAATCAGCAACTATTTTTCTCCTAATATATGCATCATGGTCAAATTTAACAGAGCTTGCAGGCTCCATCGACCGGTTGCGTGTTGCGTGGGTGTTACTCAACTATGAGATCTGATGATAACAAATAATGGATGACTTGCCGGCGGCGCTGGAACAAGTTTTCTTTCAATATTTTGATATAATGTGGAACAATTGGTTGCGAAAAAAATGAGAACAGAATCGCAGTTCACTTGTACTTTTAATAACGTAGGTTTAACGCCTTAAAATATCTCGACACCGACTCTATTTCAGTGAATGTAGAGCAGACTAGGAATAATAATGTTTCAGCCATTCGATTATCACACCAGTCCATTTAACTCGCAATGACGCACTGCATATAAGTGCTTCCACTGAATAAGAGTGAGTAGAGCGGATTAAACGAGTTGAAAGAGTCACAAAAGTGTTCGCAGGGTCGAGCGGATTCAACCGCGAGCGAGTATAAGCGGATCGGATCGAACGAGTAAAATGGGTCCGCTGTGTCGTGACGCTAGTTTTGAACGGACTCGTTCATCGAGGAGTTCACTCGTTCACGTAACGAACGCGCGTTAGGGCAGTTTAACTGTCATTTTCCCATATAAACATTTAGATGTACCTAACGTATGTACGTGATCGATCAGCTACCCATCATTTCCCAACTCCCTCGCTTCGCAAAGTCCGCTGGCAGTGGAAGGCAAAATACTGAAACTCTTTCTTGCATGGAAGTGTATAACTATTTGATCTGGTCCACTCAGCTCGTTACCTCCGGAAGTGGAAGGTAAATAATATGTAATGTAAGCTTTGCAGAGCACAGCGTGAGCTAATGGCCTTATATATATATGTAGGTGTACTGTTCATATCATAGTATGTAAAATATAAGCGGTAACGATGTAAACTGCAGTCAAACTAATTTAACCGTCCTCGTACCGAGAATGGAATGAAATAAAACGAACATTTAAATTGGATTGAAGCAAGCTGTACCTAATTTATGGGCGAGAGCTGCCAAAATTGCTTGTTGTTCCCGTGGAATATAAATCCACCATTAAAACTCAAGTCCACTGCTGCATTTATTATGACAAATTCCTGAGAAGTTAATAAGTATCTGCTATGGTCCTTCACGTACAAATTTGAGTCCATAAAGCCATGGATGGATCACACTTCTCTGTTCAATGTGTCAATTGTTTGTATTGTATTGTTGTGTGTTGTTGTTGTTGTGTTGTATTGTATTGTATGTCTACTCCCTTTATATCTGTGTGTATTTTGTGTAGTGAATAAATGTCTTCTTTCTTTCTTTCTTTCTTTCTTTGTATTTTATCGTAATTCCACTTTTATTGGGATTCATTTAATGAACTTTGACTAGCTGCTTAGTACCTATGTAGTTACCTACTCACTTACACCCATATAACGAGCCACATAAAGTATTTGATCTGTTTTAAAACTGCGTTTGCACTGCACTACCTAAGGACCACCTCGTTGCTTGTGCAAATTGAGCCAACATAATTCGACTTACATTCGATATCGCCGTCATCCTCACACGCATAAATTAAGCGTGAAATCGAAAGAGACAAACCAATTGGTCAAGTGCATGGTGGGTTCGGCCCTTCATAACGGAAAGGCTTCATTCACAGCGATACCGTAATGGAAATGGGTTTAGGTGCATCGCAATCCAAGTTCATTTACGTCAATTTAGAGCGAATAGCTTGGTGAATTGGTGCTGTTAGCGAATCGCAGGTAACATAAAATAAATTGTTCCTGGTATACCGTTTAAACACCGGGGCGAAGCGAAGTATTCATAACCCTTTTCAAATCGCCTCAGGAAAACCAGTACAAGTCTAACCTCCGCTTTCGTATAGTTGTTGTGAAGTTCGGGGTGACGTTATGCTATGGACTATGGAGGAGGAGTGGTGAGGTGAGGCCAGACAGGCTCTGATGCGCATGGAATGGGCTGCACCGTAAAGTCGAAGCAAGATTAACGACATAGACAACTGTAACTGCATGAGAGCCTGAGACATTACGTGTGTAATCTTTGTATATAAGGTTCTGAAGATCGATACTCTACGTACGTAGCTTGAATATAATTAATCCATGTTGATTCTGTAAAGAATCCTCGTACAAAGCATTTACTGGACCACTCATCTCCTAAAAGAGAATATTTTGGCATAGTTACAGTTTTAGAAACCGAATTATATTATAACATTTTAATGTACATAATAATGATTGGCGTACCGTACCTATGTATAGTTCAGGGTAGGCAAACCTTTATGCATCAACGTGCCATTTTTTCTAAAGAATGTTTAATGGGGTCATTGACGTGCCATCAAATAATTTTGAATTTCTGATCGAACTGAGAGAAGTTCAGTTTATGAAATGACGTCACATCTGGGTACATAATAATTTTTTACACATGTTTTATGATCGGCGACGTGCCCAAAATATTGTGCCGCGTGCCATCAATGGCACGCGTGCCATAGGTTCGCCTACCCTGGTATAGTTAAACATTTTTTTTATGACGTCCAAGTCGTTGATTCATATTTATTAATATCACATGATGCTCAAATCTCAGCCTAAAGAAGGAAGCCTAAGCTCAGGTGAAGAATTTAAAAAATATCGGAACCCTAAAAATTATGTACTCGTAGATGTAACCATCTTCGAATAGATTCTACTTACTAGGTAGGTAATATTATAAATGCGAAAGTTTGAATGATTAGATGTTTGGATGTTTGTTACTAAATCACGCAAAAACGGCAAAACGGATTGATACAGTGGTATACAAAGAGTTCGTACCCTAGATTAATATATAGCATACTTTTATCCTGGAAAACAACTCTCAAAGGGGTGAATTCAGAGGTGGAAGTAGGGTCCATGAATCGGAGTGAGGCCTATTTTCATCTCATTCCATCCCATCACATAACTGCGTCCTGTCCTGCGGCCATGATGGCCCTTTTGTGTGAGGAGCCTTAACATTTGTAACACAAACAAAACAAATGCCTATTCGAACAGTCTTTAACTAAATGCAAGACCGTCTTACTTATTTTTTTTACCTATGTAGGTAGGTAGTAAGCTACGGTGGTCTAGTGGTTCAGGCGTGCGGCTGTCGTGGGTTCGAATCCCAGCTCGTACCCATGAGTTTATCGGAACTTATTGTACGAAATATCATTTGATATTTACCGTTAGCTTTTCGGTGAAGGAAAACATCGTGAGGAAACCTGGATACATCTGAGAAGAAATTCAAAGAGGTATGTGAAGTCCCCAATCCGCACTGGGCCAGCGTGGGGACTACTGCCCGTTGCCTCTCATTCATGAGAGGAGGCCTGTACCCAACAAGTGGGACATATATAGGCTGATGATGATGATGAGGTAGTAGGTAGGTAGTAGCGTGAGGTGAGCAGCCCCGCCATTCACCTCAACGCTCACCCAGCACAAATTTATATTGACTATGTGTAGGTGTAAATAGTAACTAAGTGTACCTAGTGGGCTTTTGGTGACACAGGTGTAGAGTATTGTTTAGATATAGATATGACGCACAATAACCATTTCTGTCTACTTAGGTAGGCATTCTTTGTTTTGGGCGTCTTTGTTATTTAAGATCACTGGAAAAAATGTTTATTCAGGTTTACTAACTGAAAAGAACGACTTTCCTATTTCAACGAGTTGGGCGCGGTAGGTATTCTGCAATGTTTTGTATGAAGCTCTAGGTTTCACAGCAACATTTATTCTTTAGAGCCTGTGCCAATTTGCCTCCCCGTTAAAAAATAACCAGGTTTTTAACCAAGTCCGGATTCGATACAGGTCGTGTAGTGAAGATTTTAAACATTGTTTCCCATTTTCACTCACTGACTTACTAGTTTCTTACCTTTGGGCGGGCCGGTCGGTTTCTCATTTTGTTAGATTCGTAGTAGGCCAGTTTCTGATTTTGTCATATTCTTAGGAGGTCAGTTTCTTTTTTGGCGGTATCGTAATATTTCATTTCCTTATTTTGCCAGCTTCGAAGTAGGACAGTTTCTTATTTCGTTAAATTGTAAGTAGGTTATTTTCTAGGAAGAGCTGTCGCACTTTGCGGTTTTATTACTAAAAGTGGGTCATTACTGTTTGTAGTTATTATATATATATGTATAGGTATATTCTCTTCTATATATTGTATTTCTACATTTTGATACGTAAAATGCACGACCTAACATAAAATTAATGGCCACAAAGGTTAAATGATGATGATCCATCTACTACGAATCCGACAAAATAAGAATCTGACCTACTCAGAAAAAGAAAAATATAAGAAAATAACCTACTTACAATTTAACGAAATAAGAAACTGTCCTACTTCGAAGCTGGCAAAATAAGGAAATGAAATATTACGATACCGCCAAAAAAGAAACTGACCTCCTAAGAATATGACAAAATCAGAAACTGGCCTACTACGAATCTAACAAAATGAGAAACCGACCGGCCCCGCCCAAAGGTTCAAAGCAAAAGTGCGAACATAATTATCATTGAAGTCGACCATATCTATAGCAGTTGAGATTCCAATGTGAAGAATAAAATAATTTCATGACGCATAAAAATTTAGGCCAAAATCACCTTAGTTTTTGTATGATATACGTGAAAGGCATTAATTAGGTTCTTAAGTAAATATGGATACAGTATGCAATAAAACTTTGCTACCGTTTGCATACATAGGTATTCAGAGTCAGAAGATTCTGGTCTATTAACTTTAAAGGTGGTTGTTTTATCTAAATTGCTCATTATAAATGGGTTTTATAGGTTCGTTTACTGCGCTCTCATTATAATAAACTAGATTTCCACAGTGGAATTTTCGCTCGGCAATACGTGGAATTTAGAAAACATGGTCAAAAAATTATGAAAAATATTATCATAAACGATTTTCGACGGAAAACATCACACAAAACGATACAATTTAAACTTGCTGGCAACGAGCCTATAGCGTAATTAATGGCCACTGATATGCTTCTCAGTAATACAATGTGGGTATCTTATCATAAGTACCCTTCGCCTACGCAATATAATAGAAGAGAAATTTACTTTCTATTGGCTCTGAATTAACAAGTAATTAATCGCTTAACAATCTGAGTACAAGGTAATTTATTGTTCCAATAAAGTATGTACCTATATCTATTTTTTTCATGTCTTCCCACTGTTAAGACTATCTGTCTTAGCGTTTTGTATTTTTTCTTTTGTCAGCTGTTAAGCCTTAGTAAAGTAGGTGGAATAATTTATAACACTACTAGAATCCGAAATAAATAGGTTTTCCCTTTGTCCAAAACAGTGTAAATGTGCTGCAGGCAACTTAACTTGAAGATCAACCCTTTGAGAGCTAAAGACGGCTGTGGACGCTGACGAAAACTCGTGCCACTGAAGCCACGGACGGCCACATGATAATATTGATAAATATTTTCATTTTGACATGACAATATTTATCAGATGTTTCATTTTAAGTATTCATATTTTGTCTGGCTATTGTTTTGTTTTGGCCACAGTTGGGCACCGTTTTGTTTTGCACCCTCGCTGTCAAAAGGTTAAACATGGAACAACCGTATAAACTAATCTGGGAATACAGTTCTCGTTAGGAAGATACTAGGGTACCAAAATGGATTCTGGATTGTAGGTATAGGTTATTTGATATATATCTTCATCTGGTTTAGATAACATATAGGTACCTAATTGGTATAAACATTATGTTATAATCATCTAACATACTTACATGTTATCCTAAGTAAATCGGCAGTAATAGTTGACATTATATTTGGGTTTTCCGAGATAGATTTAATACGATGAGAGGCCAAAAGCGAACGCGTTTATTTATGATTTAATCGAATATAAGTACATAGAACACTGATCAACCATTCGTTTCAATTGAGTTTCTTAGGGTGTTATTGGATCTCAAACTCTCAAACGATATAATATTCGACTAGGATTGTTTTTTTTTGCATGAATGTAAAATAAAATATAAACTTATGTATCTGTGCCTATAGTTAAGTTCCTGAAGAACTGGTAAATATTTAATGCCTTAGACTCG
The DNA here is from genome assembly GCA_932294315.1 of Epinotia nisella. Taxonomy (NCBI): domain Eukaryota; kingdom Metazoa; phylum Arthropoda; class Insecta; order Lepidoptera; family Tortricidae; genus Epinotia; species Epinotia nisella. The sequence goes on from OW028680.1 coordinate 15,907,079, forward strand.
GTTACATATTTTACTCTATACAAATAACAAGTCTCCTGACACAAGCAAAATTACTTGCTTACTAGGAGGCTCCAATCTTGGCTATTTGTAAAAATCCTTTTATAACCTGACTACACTATTTTCATTTTCACTCTATTTTATGACTCCAATACTTGCTACTACGAATCTAACAAAATGAGAAACCGACCGGCCCCGCCCAAAGGTTCAAAGCAAAAGTGCGAACATAATTATCATTGAAGTCGACCATATCTATAGCAGTTGAGATTCCAATGTGAAGAATAAAATAATTTCATGACGCATAAAAATTTAGGCCAAAATCACCTTAGTTTTTGTATGATATACGTGAAAGGCATTAATTAGGTTCTTAAGTAAATATGGATACAGTATGCAATAAAACTTTGCTACCGTTTGCATACATAGGTATTCAGAGTCAGAAGATTCTGGTCTATTAACTTTAAAGGTGGTTGTTTTATCTAAATTGCTCATTATAAATGGGTTTTATAGGTTCGTTTACTGCGCTCTCATTATAATAAACTAGATTTCCACAGTGGAATTTTCGCTCGGCAATACGTGGAATTTAGAAAACATGGTCAAAAAATTATGAAAAATATTATCATAAACGATTTTCGACGGAAAACATCACACAAAACGATACAATTTAAACTTGCTGGCAACGAGCCTATAGCGTAATTAATGGCCACTGATATGCTTCTCAGTAATACAATGTGGGTATCTTATCATAAGTACCCTTCGCCTACGCAATATAATAGAAGAGAAATTTACTTTCTATTGGCTCTGAATTAACAAGTAATTAATCGCTTAACAATCTGAGTACAAGGTAATTTATTGTTCCAATAAAGTATGTACCTATATCTATTTTTTTCATGTCTTCCCACTGTTAAGACTATCTGTCTTAGCGTTTTGTATTTTTTCTTTTGTCAGCTGTTAAGCCTTAGTAAAGTAGGTGGAATAATTTATAACACTACTAGAATCCGAAATAAATAGGTTTTCCCTTTGTCCAAAACAGTGTAAATGTGCTGCAGGCAACTTAACTTGAAGATCAACCCTTTGAGAGCTAAAGACGGCTGTGGACGCTGACGAAAACTCGTGCCACTGAAGCCACGGACGGCCACATGATAATATTGATAAATATTTTCATTTTGACATGACAATATTTATCAGATGTTTCATTTTAAGTATTCATATTTTGTCTGGCTATTGTTTTGTTTTGGCCACAGTTGGGCACCGTTTTGTTTTGCACCCTCGCTGTCAAAAGGTTAAACATGGAACAACCGTATAAACTAATCTGGGAATACAGTTCTCGTTAGGAAGATACTAGGGTACCAAAATGGATTCTGGATTGTAGGTATAGGTTATTTGATATATATCTTCATCTGGTTTAGATAACATATAGGTACCTAATTGGTATAAACATTATGTTATAATCATCTAACATACTTACATGTTATCCTAAGTAAATCGGCAGTAATAGTTGACATTATATTTGGGTTTTCCGAGATAGATTTAATACGATGAGAGGCCAAAAGCGAACGCGTTTATTTATGATTTAATCGAATATAAGTACATAGAACACTGATCAACCATTCGTTTCAATTGAGTTTCTTAGGGTGTTATTGGATCTCAAACTCTCAAACGATATAATATTCGACTAGGATTGTTTTTTTTTGCATGAATGTAAAATAAAATATAAACTTATGTATCTGTGCCTATAGTTAAGTTCCTGAAGAACTGGTAAATATTTAATGCCTTAGACTCGGTTACATATTTTACTCTATACAAATAACAAGTCTCCTGACACAAGCAAAATTACTTGCTTACTAGGAGGCTCCAATCTTGGCTATTTGTAAAAATCCTTTTATAACCTGACTACACTATTTTCATTTTCACTCTATTTTATGACTCCAATGTACTGAAATCTGAGAAGGGTTAGTTAAATTATACCTCGACCAGGTGGATTATTGCACCGCACTCATTGTGTTGTTGATTACATTTTTAATTGCTTACGCCATCTCACAGATCCATTCGCGTTTGCGAACTGTTCTTAGGTGCCTGTGGCAATAATCTGACTTCTGTCAACACACTCCTCTTCACTTAATTGAATCAAGATCAGATTTTTTAGGGTCGTACGATACCTAAAAAATTTCACCAAATAGGGCGGAGACACAATCAATAATGTTGTATTTTCTCGAAAAAGGATTAAAAATGTAGTCAAATGGAGAAAAAATCAACGCAAGAGGTTAAATAATCACAAATGTTATAAGTGTCCAAAGATTTAAGAGGGGGTATATTCAGTCCCTTTTCCGCAAAACGCACCTTCATATATGAGACGATTGTGATTTACTATGACGCTTGATGGTCGTAACGTCACGATCCACGAGCGTTTTCTCCCTCTAACAAACAACATTAAAACGGTTGTATCTTCGTAATTTTTGAGATATTTAAATCGGATTTTCGTCATTAGGCATATTTTTTTGCCTTCTTTCTTTTGAAGTAATAATAAATTTTTAGTCTACACCCCTATTAGAAGAAGGGTAATGTCGGTATGGAAGGTTTGAGTGGTATGGTATGACTCAAGTCCGAACTGCCCAACCTGCGTGGTGAATATATACATTGCCTCTCGTCCAGCCCTGCTAGCATAACTTGACTCTGTACTCTACTCGCGCGCGAGATAGACTGTCCGTCACTTTTTGATTAATGCTGTCAAATAGTGACAGATAGTCTATCACGCGTGCGAGTAGAGTACAGAGTCAAGTTATGCTAGCAGGGCAGCTGCAATATGCAAAATAGTTTTCTGCTTGGTGCATGGGCCCACGTTCTAGGGCCTCTTGTTTGTCTTTTGTTTTTCCAACCGGAGAGGAGCTGCAATTAGTCTTTAGGGGAAGGCGAGAGAAATTAAATGAGACCTGCAGTCGCCTTGCTTAGGAAAAAGGGTGGAGGGTGAGCGCTCGATTATGCTCTGCCAGTGCGCTTTGGGTCTCCCCCGCCCTCACCTCACCTCAGGTAAAATACTCAACGGTAGAAGGATGAAGGAAACGGACGGCCTATACTATACGGGTATAAGATAAACTCCACCCTTCTATTTCAGATACTATTATTTGGGATGAAAGATACTTTTTAATAGCCTGTACGAGCCGCTGAGAGAGCAGTGATGACATATGGCACTGAAACTTGGTCGCTTACTATGGGCCTCATAAGAAGGCTCAAAGTCACCCAAAGGGCTATGGAGAGGGCTATGTTAGGAGTTTCTCTGCGTGATCGCATCAGAAATGAGGCTATCCGCAGCAGAACCAAGGTAACCGATATAGCCCTCCGAATTGCTAAACTTAAGTGGCAGTGGGCGGGGCACATTGCACGTAGAACCGATGGCCGTTGGGGCGGAAAGGTTCTCGAGTGGTGACCACGTACCGGAAGGCGCGGCGTGGGTAGGCCCCCCACAAGGTGGACTGATGACCTGGTAAAGGTCGCGGGAGTCCGCTGGATCCGGGTGGCGCAGGACCGGTCAATTTGGCACTCTCTGGGGGAGGCCTATGTCCAGCAGTGGACGTCTTTCGGCTGATATGATGATGATGATGATGATGAAGCCGCTGAAGTTGAAATGTAATTCAATTCACCGACGATTTCAGCTAAGTAATGTTGTTTTCAAGTACTTTGTACACAAACATATCCCAAAGGTACTTTAGTAGATTAATTTAAGTACTTTGATCGAGGTTGGAGCCTTTCCCCATCACGCCAAAAAAAGGATTAGGTAAACAGTAAGTAGATACCTATATGTAGTGTATAATACATTTGTTTTTTTCTTTCTCTTCACGTATATTCGTAACAGAAATTAATTATCATACTTTTTTCTTTGCACCTTTTATAAGTCTCTGTTTAGCCCAATGGTAAGTTGGTAGAGAATTCCATGTGGTATTAAGCTCGCCATTTGTATTTTTTTGTATTTTGTGCAATAAATAACTACCTAAAAGGTAAAAATGTATTGTGTCGAAAGAAATACTACCTTATTCTTATTGCCGTTGTGGTACATTTGTAGTTAACGGCAGGTTTACGCTATGCGATGAAGGTGCATCGGGCGCTTGATTCTCACAATTCGAAAGGTCTCATTCTTGTGCAGCAACAAACGTGAACGTTAGCACCGCGGACCTTGACTAGTGAGAGTAGTTCACGACATTTCCATGGTGTCTTCAATCAGTTGTACATTCACCAACATTAATATCTGCCATAACAATGCGGGAAAATAGTAGATTGTTAACCAAGGGTTGAAAGCCACCCATTTCAGTCGAGATATTTTGGCGCTCGAACGGATTGAGAGTGCCAATAGTTCGAGACTGAAATGGGTGGCTTTCATCCGAGTTAAACACTTTACTTTTCATTTCAAATAATAGAAAAATAAACAACACACAGGAAATACAACATCAAAAAAAAATTACTAAATAATTACATTTGTTACAATGATGTATTATTATTACTTTTCTAAATGGCTTTAATAACTTTGATTGACTTAAATTACAACTTTTTAGATAACGTTACCGTAATAACTAACAATAAACAATTCAGTTTAACGAAGTGTGGCTGTTTAGGTTTCTGTCATTGGTCATTGTTTTTTTTATTACTTTCAGCCCTAGGGGCGACATGCCTCACTTTCAACCCGATATTCAGATAAACAATGACCTACTTTCAGAGTATGAGAGATGAAAAATATCTGACACGTCTTCACGGTCGTGTCAGATATTTATGCGTCCTTTGTTGTGGCAAATATTAATGCTGGTGATGAGATGATGTACAAGTGTGGGTATGTGATTAGATCTAGAGGTACGCCTTGGAATGATTATTCCAAGGCGTACCTCTAGCATGATCGCGTTTATGTCAGACGAAAAGCATTTGTTTCTTTCTAGAAAATACGTATGTAAATGTGAGCGGGCGGGAGGAAAGCTTAATGTCCAAATTAACGCGATTATGCTAGCTCGGCTGAACACGTATGTTTTTTCGTCTGCTCATAAAATCTTAATATGGTTCTTTTGAGAACAAGTATTGTATCGCTTGAGCGGAACATATCTACTTTATAAAATAATATTCGATAATAATCAGTCAGAGGTTTGTCAGAGGTTAAATCTCTCAAAACTAAGTGATAGAAAAGAGCAGAGTTTACAAATGTTTTGTATATATACATACTTTATCTTTTTAATAACAAATTAAAACAACAGTCAACAAAAGCAGTTTAGGTTTCACAATATTCAAATTTTTTTCCATTCCTAGCAAATGCGTTGAATTTTCAACGCGAATAAGGTGTTTTTTTACTGCAAAACTGGACTGTATTTAGAAAAATATTGCGCGAAGTAGCCATCTTAGAGAAACTTATTGGTGCCTTAGTTCAGATTCAAACCCATGAAAATACGTTTGGTGGCAGTAGGTAATCCATTCTTAAAGAACATTTTTTGTCTCTCCCCTATCTTGATTGTATTTTTTGGCTGACTAACACAAATACAAATACATAAACGTATTTGTATTTGTGTTATTTGTATATATGTATGATTGTGTATGTATGTTTATATATAGAGCTATTTATGTACGTTTATTTTTATAATTATTTTGATTTTTGGTTAATAGTAATATCTGCACCACCTAGTGCATAATCTAGTTTTATCTCTTTCTCCGGTACACAAAGGTTGTCTGGAAGAGATCGCTCTTCAGCGATAAGACCACTTTTTGTCTACCTCTACCTACATGTTATTGTATTGTTTTTCTCTGTAACTGCTTTGTTTGTATGAGGTGTGCAATAAAGAGTATTTGTATTGTATTGTATATATCTAACACCGCTTTATGATTATTTGACTTTGCTAGGAGTAAACAAAATTTATTTGCGGACTATACATTTGTGGTCACTTAATTATGTAATCGTTATACAAATACATATAGGTGTATATCTTATTATACAGTCATATTTCTCATATTATCTTGTTAACTCAACAGGCATCGTCTCATCACTGAATTAAGTTTGGAGATAATTGGGTAAGGGCTCAAATCCTTTGAAAGTTACTTATTTTTAATTCTATTAATTATTAATAATATTAATTATTTGGCCTTCAGTTCGTTTGTATTTTTTTATCATAATTTTTATCATATTTTTTATGTTTGTTACCTCAGAACTCCGTCATTTTATGAATCGGTTCGTACAATTGTTTTTTTTATTTGAAAGTATATGGGGATTGTTACCAAAAATCCAGTTGGATGACGGGATCTATGTGGAATTGAAGGAACTTGTCAATTAAGTATGTTAGGCACGCATGTAGAGATTTCGGCATTTTCAATGATAACTCGTGTATTTACTACCGGAAACCAAATTTGATCATCGGAACTGATGAGGAAGACCATAGATGACCTTCTTGAATTCTTTAATAATGTAGGTACATCACAGATTTTGATGAAAATCCGCTGAAGTAGAATCTAATGAAGTACCAAGGAAGGTACTAAATTAGGATGCAACTCTGAGGAATCGACGGAACTCCTCAAATATTATCTGCCCAAACATAGCGATTTGGGTATTTTCTGTAATAACCAAAGCATTTGGTCTCGGAAAACAGTTTATGATGTAGTAAAGTGGAAAAGAAAAGCGGAAATGTTTATTTACGAGTATGTGACTTCGCCAAGTACAAAATTGAAGTAGTTTTTTTAAGTAAATTATAGTGGTGTATAAACATACTGACATCCAAATAAATCAAAGCAATTGGTACATTTTGTATCTAATATTCGTAATGAGGGTCTATTTATTCTGTTTAAGATTTAGAAACAAGAGTTTCTTGTTATCAGACTTCAACATGTGGGCGTGGGTGTTACTGTTGGGTGCGCTTGCGGCTGGCGCGCGCGCCGACTGCGACGCATGCGTCGCGGGCCGCTGCCACTCGCGCAGGACGCTGCTCCAGGGCTTCCAAGTCTCCAACCAGCTCGCTATCGACCGAACTTCCAACATCCTCTACGCCCAACTCCAACCTGACACCATCACAGCCTTGTACCTGGACAAACCGAAACTGTCGACTTTCAAAGTCGCGAATAGTACCAAGGGCTTGGCAGTAGACCAAGAAACTCAAACTGTATATACAAGCCACGATGGTGTTATATATAACCACAAATATAAAAAGTCACACGATGGTTACACTACAGACGTGGCTTTTAGGCTTGGTGAACGGACTACAACACCAGCCAGACTTCGCTATGAAGATACTCTTTATACAGTCAACGCAGACGGCAGTAGCGCTTACTTTAGCAAAAACCATGGAGCATTTGAAGGATACGATAACCTGGAAAATTTTGAAGTCACCGACGTGGTTAACGTGGCAAATATAACCAACTGGTTCTTTGTTTCTAATAACAAACTTTATAAATTTGTTTGGGACAACGGCAAGGAAACATCGCATCTTATCTTCCGCAAGAAACATGTTCTGTCTATTGGTAAATTCGGTGACGTATATGCTGGAGATGTACATAAAAAAGTTATATACAAACTAGACAGGGAAACGAAATCTTTAGTGAAATATGTTACTTATAAGCACAGCGCGGTGGAAGACTTTGTTTTCGATAATGAAGAAAATATCGTGTTTCTCGACGCAGAAGGAAACGTGGCTCAGTGGGTGCCGGATGAAGTAGGACGTTGCTTTTTTGAACTATAAAATCACTTTTTAGAATACCCCTTTCATTAACTAATTATTCACATTGGCAACATAATGTTCTTGTTCTTATACAAGTGTATTTGGATTTCTCGCACCGTGCCACAACTAACAATGTTTTATATATTTCTTGTCCATTTAAAAATAATAGTTCATTTATAAATTATCTTTAACGCGTCAAATTGAACGATTATGTAAGTATACGATATAAAATGTTGTACATATTTTAACAGCAACATTACAATTATTATTGTCATACCATTTGTAATTCGACTTTAAGTTTCAAAACCTATTTATTAATCACTAAGTCACTGACAAAATTACATTCAAGTGTTGCCGAATAAATTATCTTATTTCTCAAAAAATGTGTGTGTGTCATTTTCATGGCTCCTGTGGATCCCGAAGTAAGTTTAGAAGTTTAGACTTTAGACGACCGGTTAGCCTAGTGGGTAGTGACGCTGCCTATGAAGCTGAGTGGTGTTTAGGCTATCAACGATAATTAAACGACCGAGTGCACGCTAACAGTTTAATCACTTATTACAGACTGACTCGCAGGTAGTTGGACAAAACCCAACTACCGGGGTTAATACACCATAATCCCTCCATCGTGTCAAGTTCGAATCCTCGTAAGGGCAAATAATTGTTTGGTGAGCGTGAATATTTGTTTCTGAGTCTTGGATGTTTTCTATGTATTTAAGTATTTAATATCGTCGACTAGTATAGTCACGGACTTTAATTGTTAAAAACCAAAATTAGTTGACACCTAAATGGCTCAACAATTAAAGTCCTTGACTGTACCTATCCATAACACAGGCCTTATTTAGAACTAATTCGATTTTATTTATTTATTATAAGGCTCACTAAAACAAGTTACAGACATTAATAAGGCATATAAATAAGGCATAATAAATAGATCTTACTATAACTCTTAACTAAGTGTTCACAGCGCAGCGGGCGTAATATGGTTGCCATTTTATTATCGCTGTAAATAAGACATCCGTCATATTCTGACAAGTATGCGAGTGCGAGAGTGACGGATGTCTTATCCACAATGATTAAGTGATAATATAGCAACCATGTTAATCCCGCAGAAGGATTTAAAACATTACAAGACAATATAAGGTGCTAAGGAGGTAACAAAAATTATAACAGGTTGCATTTTCATATGCGGAAGATGTATAAGTCGCTAATATTAAAACCAAATAATTACTTTAAAAACAAAGTTTAAACCGACTTCAATTCACTACTTCGCCAAGCCACAAGAATCCACATTTCCTTTCCAATTTACCACATGAACTGCTTTCCGAGAGCCAATGCGTTGATTATTATAGCAAAAATCCTTTCAGACATCAAAAAAAAAGATAACCTAGCTTCTGAAGTCAAAAAAATATTAATACCTAAATGTTTTTTATCTTTATTTTGGTTCATTTACATTTGCTCTATAATTTTCAAGATAAATCATACAAAAAAATTCATGCTTCATTTAAATCTAAGCATATACTTAATTACCTACTTCCGGGAGGAAAGTTTGTTGGATTCTTGAATAAAGCATCTTAGAATATCGTTTTAAAATGAAATAAACACAAAAACGCCATTATAAATTAATGTTTATTAAAACTGTATTTTTCCTGGAGTATTAAAACAAGTTACAGAACAGGGGGCTATTCTCTTCTACAGGTAGCAATTCTCAACCGATTCTCGTGAAATTTTGTGAGTGAGACAAGAAATATGTTCTTTCTATTAGTGACAGGGCCGTGTATTTTGGACATGTATCCGACAAAATAATATACAGACTAGACAGGGAAACGAAGCAGTTAATACGTTGATAGAATATGTTACTTATAAAAACCGGCCAAGTGCGTGTCGGACCACGCAAAACGAAGGGTTCCGTGCCTATTAAAAAGGTCGTATCGTCATAGAAATCTTACGGCACTTACGTCCTTTTCTTTGAGGAAGGCAGTTTTTCAGCAATATCTCGGAAAACTTTCATCCGATCTTGTTCAAAACAATTTTCGGTGAATGAACTTAATAAGCGCTGTGTCCATGAATTTTTTCATATTCTTAAAATACACCGTTCAAAAATTAGAGGGGGGGGACAGAATTTTAGTGACTTTCGGGGCGATTATCTCTGACTGTATTCACTTAATCAAAAAAAATCCCGAGAAACCTTATATTTATTTTGAAAGGCCTATCGATTCATGTGCCACACGTGGGCTCACGATGAAAAAAAATTTTTTGACTTTTAGTTTTATGTATGGAATACACCCCTAAAAAAATTTTTTTTAGTAATTTTAATTACAAAACTTTGTAGCGGCTAACAAAATACACCTATCCTCAAAATTTCATTCAAATACACCTTATAGTTTTCGAGTAAAATGCCTGTGACATACGGACAGACGGACAGACGGACAGACGGACAGACGGACAGACGGACATGACGAAACTATAAGGGTTCCGTTTTTGCCATTTTGGCTACGGAACCCTAAAAATGGTACGGTAGGGGACTTTGTTTTCGATAAAGATTAAAACGTCGTTTTCCGAGACGTGGAAGGCAACGTGGCTCAGTGGCAATGGGTGTCAGATGCCGAATGTGATTGAAACGTAGTTGTTATCATTTTCAATGTGATCCTAATGACTTCTAACTCGTTAATTATGAGCAACTCGTCAATTACATAATAGTGAAAATAAAGTAGACAATATCGATTTAACTGCAGCTTTCATTTCAATTTGAATTAAAATAAATTAATAAATAACCTTCATATTGTTCTTTTTTAGTTCCTGATAAATAAGTTTCTGTCAAAAAATTAATTTTTGGTACAAGCTTTTATTGCCGACTGTAATTTTCTGTATACCGTTTCAACTACTCATTGAGACGATTCTAACGAGCCCAAACTCAACGGGGTCGGATAAATACTAATTTCCCATGGCCACCTTCTGCCTCCATCATCAGATCAGCTCAAAGGTATATTGAATTGTCATACAAACTATACTTAAACACAAAATTTCAGCTCAATCGGATAACGCAAGTGACTGAAAAATGGATTGCAAATTTTGACGGACATCTTACTTATTAGAAACTTGTATAAAGGTAAATATTTAAACACAGCAGACCCACATTTTGTTTCTCCTGAAAAGTATGTTAGTTTTCAACTGTGCCCTTAATGCCCTTTTCCCCGGACGATCTGACATTTTGGCACTAATTCTCCTTACTTGTAAGTTGAAAACTGTACTGTAAAATAACAGCATTATAGCATACAGCATAAGATATATTTCGCAATTCATTTCGTGAGTTCTATGAACTTGAGGTGTCGAAGCTGGAATGGAATACCTACCGTCTAATGAATTGATGATGATTTCCATTCACCATGCCAATCGGTTCTCATGCTCAATTAGTCGTAAACAGTTTTAATAGGAAGGTTTTGCTCAATCGTTCCAGTTACGGTACTCGGTACTAACGAGTGCACAAAGCACAAGGTGATAATGTGATCATACACACACTTTTATAATCTGTCCCTGTAGTATTTACAGTAAAGAAAATGTATTCACGTACCTCTTTATACCTTATTGTCATAGTAAGAAGAGTGAAAAAGGTACGTGAATACATTTCCCTTACTGTACATAAAGGTAATTTTCCAGTGAAAAAGTATACATAGTGAGAAAAGTGATAAATGTCAAACATTTTTGTATTCATTTCATAGACATACGTAATATAGGTATATCTTGTTGTTGTATGTTGTATTGTTGTATACCGTTTATTTGCCCACCTTATCCTTTAGCCTGATGCTAATGGTTACTTAGCCGCTTCGTTTGTTAGAAATCTGCTGATCAACCTGTCAAGTTTTATACCACCTAACTGTACTTGTGAACAATCTTAACCCTGAGACCCAAAAAACGTCAGTATTGTTCGCCGTTCGTGGGTGCGCATGCGCACCGGCATAGTGGAGATTAATATTCAACCTTGCTCTTAGCGGGGCTTTCACTATACAATTGAACTCAGAAATAGGTTCATCACGCACAGCACACTCCAATTTCAACTGTAATCATCATTTGTTTCGTCGGTTTGTCGTGAATGATCAAGTGTTCCAAGATTAGGAACTATCTGGCACATATTGGAGAAATTAATTTTAACTTTATTAATTAACTAGAGGAAAAAGCACGTAGTTACATTTTGTCTGGTGTTTATGTCTTGAATATAGCTTAAGGAATTAATTAACTAACCATTCCTTCGTACGAAGACTAAAAGTACTCTGCACGTTCACAGTAAAGCCCTATATTGACGGACTGTACTTTCTACTTGTGTATAGAACCTGAATTAATGTTTCAGCAGCAGATATTTAAATAAAGGTGGTCACATCATGATAGTCTAAAAACATCAATTTTACCAGTAAACAAACAAGAGATAAACTGAGAAAGGCTTTCAGGTTGTATTTCATTTGGCCTGTATTTTTTACTACTATACACGGTGGAATACAATCGGTGAACAGGAACCCATTTTTCTAATTCAGTAATCGATGGCGGTCACGTTTATATAGTACTTAAGTGGAACCAAGTTTTTTTTATCATAACTAATTTTTAAGTTGAAATTAAATTTTAATTAAAATTTATTGTCACCCTACTAATGGTTTAGTCTGAAACGTAGATAACAAATGGCGGCAATCATTTATTGACGTCTGATCTGTCTAGTTTCCCGCCAAAGCCAGCAAGCACTTGACGTATGTACACTTACGAGTAACTGCCCTTCAATAAAAGTAGGGTGTCTATTTATTCAGTCAGTGTACATTTTACCGATGTTAATTAAGTGTGATTAATTAGATTGTGAGCTATATTGCACGAGATCTCACGTATTGGTTTCTGTGTAGATTGATAATTAAGATTTTTGGATTCCTGATCACCGATTATATTCCACCGTGTATAGTAAGGTAACGTCCCATCAATCTCGCTACGGTGCGGTAATCATTTTAAGTAACTGTTTCACATACGCATAATAGTTTGCGTAATCATTCATTAATTTCGCTTCTAGATTATGTAGCGTGGTGGGTAATTAATTCTTTCTCGGTTTAATTTAACCACATTGCATAGTTGCACATTGTTTGTTAGTACAAACAAGCATCTTAGGTAACAATGTAAGTATTTTGCGATACCGCTAGTTTCTTTATCGTGCTATTAAATTGATCATATCAAAATACTTTTAATAAGTGATTGCTAAGTAATGGCACCACTAATTAAAAACATTACTTAGATATTGTACCCGTATTAACCGATCGTGGAAAGTTATATCTCGATCTTTCATTACACGTTAAACGAACATGTCCAAAGTACTAGCAATTAGTACCTATTTGTTGTAATTGTGTTTAGTTAGGAATACCTACAAAAGAAATACTTAGCTCCTGTCTTTCGCAAACCGTGATCGCACGATTAGTTTTTATGCTCTACGTGCTTCGTATTAGAATAACCAGGCGGTCAAACGTACCAAAGTGCATCGCTTTACAAATATTCAGTACAAGGAAGAATGGAATACCGAATACTACCTTGAATTCTGTTTGATGACATTGACTTATGCAATCGGCATGTTCAGGCGTCCATTTTGTAAACACCTACACTTTTTACAAATTTGGTAATTTCGTGAACCCAAATTGTTTGACTGTCCAACGCTGTTTGGTAGGGAGCATGTGACCTGCTCTCAAACTGGATGATTAATAAAGATTAATCAAGGTTAACAATGCCGGATGCCAGTTGATGTCTAAAATTATGAGTGTTGCTCTCGAGATAGAATGACTACTTATTACTATTGTAGTCATTTAACTGACACAGTCACCTATCTATCAAGTTACGGAGCACTGACAAAAAAATCTATGGCACTTTTACTTTCCACTAGATGAGCGAGTAATACTATAAAGCTGAGAAAAAAATCTCCCGTCCAAACAGATCCCTATTGGATTGAGATCAAAACGACGCCGGCCAAGAGCTGAAACGAAGTCATTCCACGTACCATATCGCACTGCGCGTCAGTGTCGTCGTCATAGAAGATGTCTGTACAGTCGTCCATCCTGCGGCTTTTCACTGGTCCGCCAGGCGCCGCGGCCCCTCGCACGCCCGCCGGGCAACCTGCATCCGAACAGTCCAAGCACGCACTGATACCACCAGCACCACCACCAAACGGTATCGGACCGAATCCGCGTTCGGGACAATCCGATGAGTCACGCGATAAGACTGGCGAGATGCAACACTCAGACCCCACGGCGGTAGCGTGTGGGTGTTTTTAACGAATTGAATGAGACGCGACGAACCGAGTAGCCAGATTGAATAGTCTAGAGTTTTATAGAATTTTTTGCCGATCGCGGATGAGTGCGCCCAGGTTTTCCAGACAGTGTTTTTGTGATGTACTGCGTAGAACGCCGAGGCCGGGGGCGCGCGCACCGCAGGGGTGCATTGATCGCACTTCCATTGCGCATGTGCCCAACAATTCTCGGCGATTTTGACATTTGCCACGCCGACGCAATCAACCTTTTATTTGTATACCACTACCGCTACTGCGTGGGTAATGTTTGCTGCTAATAAACAATTATTTAATTTAAAGTAATCATCCTTGTTTGCCATAACAATACGTCGCCTTGAAAATACGTAGGTAGTTTCTAATTTCTATTACCTAGGTAATTGTGTTATACAATTGTTATCAAATACTTCTCTCTCACGCTCTTACCAACTGTTTTAGTAAAACGCCATTGTGTATTAAATACTCGTTATGCGTCTTATATATTTTTTTAATAATTTTATCTTTAAGATCTGCTTCTGTTCTTCTTAGATCCATAAAAAGCGGGTGTCCAGCTAGTAGCATAATGACTATTGTCATAATTTCGATTGCCATACAACTTTAAGCATAAAGTTGTTGCTCATAAAAGTCTTTTGTCATTAATGATTCTACGAATACTTTCATTGTCATAATGTATTTTCAACTATAATGTTGAATATCATACAATTTAAGGTTTTATAATAAGTATCTGATCGATATTGATCCTTTTCATTAGTCTTTATTTAGTCTAAAAATGTTACTTAAATGTAAGTTATTATTGTAAATAATGTTACTTTCCTTTCTCTTTAAATTCGTACCATGTACTTATTTATACTTAACACTAAAATTACATGTGATTGTGTATTTACCCATACACTGATACTGCGTCTGGACCGGTATAAATAATTTTCTTTTAAGCTTTTTGCCTTTTATGTCTTATTATAAGGTTGTTTTGTTAACATAAGTAAGTATCATACATAAATGGACCTCCAGGTCTTTATGCTTTATGTTTTTTTTGGTACTCTATGTGTACCCCATATAAATTTGTTTAATGTGACTGTTTGTGTTCTAAATGAATAAAAAAAACTGTCATTTATTAATTACTTTTAGTCATATTAATTGCAATGAATAAATGTTATTATGATGGCTTCGCAAGAAAAGAAGCTATTAAATTAGTTAACCAGCGTTTAAGTAGGATAGCGCAGCTAGATAAAGGGGGGCCCCAGCCCCCCACACTACAAAAACAAATGAACGTAACAATTGTATTTTTGGTAGGTTAGGTTATGGTCTACTTAATTGGTTAAAATAATTGCCGTGCCGTAACAAAAAAGTTGGGTTAGGTTAAGTAGGTTACAAGGAATTTACTTTTACCAAATCTACAGGATTAACAAGTGCGTGTCGGACCACGCAAAACGAAGGGTTCCGTGCCTATTAAAAAGGTCGTATCGTCACAGAAATTTTACGGCACTTACGTCCTTTTCTTTGAGGAAGGCAGTTTTTCAGCAATATCTCGAAAACCTCTGAACCGATCTTGTTCAAAACAATTTTCGGTGAATGAAATTAATAAGCCCTATGTCCATGAATTTTTCCATATTTTTAAAATACACCGTTCAAAAATTAGAGGGGGGGGGGACAGAATTTTAGTGACTTTCGGGGCGATTATCTCCGGCCCTATTCACTTAATCAAAAAAAATGCTAAGAAACCTAAAAACAATTTTTTTTGTCATTTTAATTACAAAACTATATAGCGGCTAACAAAATACACCTATCCTCAAAATTTTATTCAAATACACCTTATAGTTTTCGAGTAAAATGCCTGTGACATACGGACAGACGGACAGACGGACAGACGGACAGACGGACAGACGGACAGACGGACAGACGGACAGACGGACATGACGAAACTATAAGGGTTCCGTTTTTGCCATTTTGGCTACGGAACCCTAAAAATGTTTGTCTTATGGGTCTTTCTTCTTTTTTACCGACAATGATCCGAGGTTTTTCTGGTTTTTTGGTTTTTGAACTATCGAAAATTGTGGTTTTGAAGTGCAATTTAAAAAAAATGCATAGGTTTCTTCATTAGAACTAATTAAAGTTTCCTTTCTGGCCAATATAAATATTTATTTACGGTTGGTTTCTAAAAAAAACATGTGACAAAGTGGACTCTTTCAGTGGGGACAACATTTTGGTTTACCACTCTGTCACGGCATTCTACGAAAAAAAAAAACATTTAAAAAAATGCTAGTTAGAGAAAGTGA
The DNA here is from genome assembly GCA_932294315.1 of Epinotia nisella. Taxonomy (NCBI): domain Eukaryota; kingdom Metazoa; phylum Arthropoda; class Insecta; order Lepidoptera; family Tortricidae; genus Epinotia; species Epinotia nisella. Next base: position 15,923,305 of record OW028680.1, read on the forward strand.
AATATTAAACATCACTAATTAATAAAATAATATGGACGTTCATTCGAACATTATAAAACCGTAAACATCATTACTCAAATGAGATGCCGTAATAAGACGAGGGACAGGCTATTGTCGGTCGAAAAGAAGAACGACCCTTATATGACTTGAAAACGTTATGAGCAAACTTATTATGGCGATTGATATTTATGCTTAAAGCTTTTATGCGCAATAAATTTATGATAATTGTTATTTATGCTCTCAAATATTATGGTTAAAAAATATATGCGAACGTATTTATGACTTTAGTCGGTTATGCGTAATGGTGATTATGACACAAATAGTTATTGAAATAAAAACTATGGCTTTAAATATTATGCAACCCGATATGGACCCATAATAAAAAGCGCGTGAATGCTAGTTGCCTTGTATGGGCAGTTTCTTTGCCCATGAATAGAGGCTTGCTCAACTAGGTACACTTTTATTCTTAAACGAGCTTTATAATCAGGTGGTGCTCACTTGGGAACTTAGTCGTTATGTACATATAATTAAACAGGTAGGTAGGGAAAACTTGCCTAACTCCTGTTGATAATAAAACTTACCCTGTTAAATTCTCGTAACCAGAAACAATAGTAGAGACTCAAGTGACAAAATATGGAACTACTAGTCCGCCATGTCACGTCACTTGAATAACTCCGTGCTGCCGCTCTGTGTACAATTATCGGAAAAGTAAACAATTTCGCTGCTTTCGAGTTTTTTTTTTGGTTGATTTTGATTTTTTTCATAGACCGTTATGTAAATTAGAAGTTTCTTGCTCGATCGTACACTTATTTATGTGTTTATTTACTAGAGGTATAGACACCACCTACCTGCCATTTTTACGGGGTACCTAAGTTTGAAATCATTACTTGACTTGCATCTAATTTGTACTTTGGTTTATTTCGTACTGGTACGAATTAGGAGTTATTATACTAACCAAAACAAAACTTAGACATGTGATCGTATGGGAAAAGCCTTTAATGTGTATTTATTCGAAAGTAAATGAAAATTTAAAATTTTATTGAACTTATTGTCTATTTAATATTCTAAAGGCAACGTTTCGACGAAGGCATACCAAGTCTTACTTCTTTATGCACACTTCGTAAACAAAAGCAGATAAAAATACGAATCCTCACAGTCACAGACATCCTCATCTAAGAAAAAAATACAAAAAAATGAAAAAAGAATAACTCCAATGTTTAGGAAAAGGTTGGACCAACCCTACATATACGGAGACTTCGAAGACCCAAAAGTCGTAAATAATAAGAATTGTTACAATACAATACAATACAATACAAAATTATTTATTTACCAAAACAGCAAAACAATACATTTTGGCTATGGAACCCTAAAAAATACAGGCTCGCGAGTTCTTCAGCTCACAGAGCCAGAGGTAAAGTTTGTGAATTTGTAAGTTTGTGTGTTAGGGGGTTATTTCCGTAACTATAATTATACTCATCCTATTTTGACTTTGCCAGCGTTCCTTGTAAATAACTTGTAATACCTACGCGTTGGTTGCTTGTAAGTAATCTATATACGCAATCACGGTAAACCCAACTAACCCGCTCTTTCAGACTAATAGTTAATCCAAACGTCGTTAGATGGCAGGTGCAAAGTTGAACGTTGAACTATGTCAAGGCACTCGGGACCCGAGGGCGTTCACTCGCCTAGGCAGGTTGGTTGATCCCAATAAAGGCTGCCGCCTGGAAGTTAGCGGGCAGCGAAGTGACAAGCGGGCGGGGCGTTCATAGATTGTACTCGATCAAATCATATCAAATTTATGGACTGCCGCTCGTCGCCCCGCTGCCCGCTGGCGTCCAGACCGCGGTCTAACCCTTTTGAAGCGCAAGCGACGCACTATCTATCTGCTGCAGCGTAGCAAATAAATATTGTATTATGTAGAGTACACCTACTTTTTATGCTTTGAAAGGATTTATAATGCCTAATTAAAAAAAAACCGCCCAAGTGCGAGTCGAACTCGCGTACGAAGGGTTCCATACCATTATCTATAAAAACGAGCAAAAAAATCGCGTTTATTGTATGGGAGCCCCCTTAAATATTTTTTTTCTGTTTTTAGTATCTGTTGTTATAGCGGCAACAGAAATACATCATCTGTGAAAATTTCAACTGTCTAACTATCACGGTTCATGAGATACAGCCTGGTGACAGACGGAAAGACAGACAGATGGACAGCGGAGTCTTAGTGATAGGGTCCCGTATTTACTCTTTGGGTACGGAACCTAAAAATAAGTCTGCCTAATTACGCCTCTGCGTCACAATCTATGGATGTTGAATTAGGATTTGATATAGCGACGCACTATCTGCTGCGGCGTATTAGCAAATAAATCTTGTATGTAGAGCACCTATCATTTACGCTTTGAAAGGATTTATAATGCCTAATTTAAAAATAGAAGTCTTAATTATGGGCGCACTGTGCCCCTGCAACACTTTTGTTCTAAGGTTGTTGAATTAGGATTTGATATATTATGGTGAGTACCGACATTGATCGTGATCAATTATCAGAACAAAGTCTACTACCTACTGATATGTTTTTGTTGAGAAGAGAGCGACGAAACAATATTGGGATAGGTCACAAGTTCTGTAAAAAAATCTTTTGATATTAATAGCGACGAACGATATTGGCTCAAAATGTCTGATCTATGCACGGTCAAGGACTTTAATTGTTGAGCCATTTAGGTGTCAACTAATTTTGGTTGTTTAATAGTTAAGCTATTAGTATCCAGTATATAGTGAGCTCTAAATGGCTCAACAATTAAAATCCGTACAGTCAGGGGTATTAATATACGTACATAAATAAAGACATAATAATCTGTACATGACTCTATTGTCAATGAAAAGGCATCGTGTACAGATATTTACTGTATTCACGTACCACCGTAGAACCCTATCGCATTAAGGTGACATATCACTCGAGTTTGAGTGACGGCGGGTTCTACGGTGGTACGTGAATACATTTCCCTTACTTTACATTATCATTATTATTTTCTTATATAGCTTTTATATGTAATCCAGTGACCAAAATGCCATACGATAAATAAATAAAATACTTTACATTATACACTCACCGGCAGAAAATGTGGGCCAAAAACTTTTCGTGATTTCAAACTTAAAATTAAATTATGTTTTTCTGCACAGGTAAACTTTTTCTAATTTGGGTCATATTTTCTGCCGGTGAGTATATTAATATACCCCTGACAAGGGGAGGTCTTCAGGTAGAGCGGAAAGAAAATAAACACAACTTAATTAATAAGGTTGGTAGATAAAAGCATAATAATTTCGTTTGAAATGTTTATATGCATATTTTTATGTAAGTAGGTACATTAAGTTAGTAAATCTTTCTTGCAATAGTTTCTTCAAAATTTAAAAGTTAACTCGGAAACCATTTTTCATTACTATAAGTACTTTATGTAAAGTCGTCGCTTTGTAGATTGCACCTATAATAGTTATTTACGATACAAGTGCAGAAAATAGGAAATTCGCAACGAGTGGCGATAAATTAAAACACGACCGAAGGGAGTGTTTTAAATCGACACGAGTTGCGAATTACCTATTCGCACGTGTATCGTACAACGTTTTACAGTACATATGGCTCTTTAAAGTTTCAACATATGTACGGAAAGTGCTCATTTCCGCACTAGTGCGGGAAAATAACACCATGTGTACTGTAAATTATATTTTTTATCCCGAGTTCATTGCCGCATTGATATCGCTAGGGTGGGAAAACTGGATTTCCGACAGCGCGTGTGAAATTACGTAATTACACACGTGTAGTGATTTAATGACACACAGGATACGGGTGCCTTGAGATTGATGAGATTATTGATCATTGATAATTACGCTTCAGTTTCGCAAGGGAATATATTTTCTTAACTATAGCCTATCGGTCGACTCAGTTATAGGATAAACTTGACTTCAAGGGATTGTGAACTTGAGTAGGTACATAGTTTTAATTTTAACTCGATACCTACTCCACGCGTTCCAGAGATAAAGGGTCTTGACAGACAGACACACGGACAACAAAGTGATCCTATAAGGGTTCCGTTTTTTCCTTTTGAGGTACGGAACCCTAAAAACAAGAATGAGAGTTTAAAATAATTTTTAATATTTTTAGCAAAATCTCAAAAAACAGTTTTTAGTTTTGATGTAGGTATAGCTACATAATACTGTTATTCACGCATATTTTAACAAAAGCTATCGAAGTATATTACAATTGAAGACTATGAATATTGCGGAGTGATAATTTTAACTTTTTAAGGCACCTTATGCAAATAAACAAATAATTCGTAAATTCAACTAACTTAATTATATCGATAACCTTTTCATTAATTTTGGTTACTTTTTAATGATCATTCGTCATTTCAAATTAAATAGTTCTTGCTCATATCATTAAACATTAAAATTATGTTCTATGTGAAGAAAAGGGTGCTTATGGCAAAGTTACATGATTTTTAGGGTTCCGTAGTCAACAAGGAACCCTTATAGTTTCGCCATGTCCGTCCGTCTGTCTGTCTGTCCGTCTTCGGCTTAGCTCAGTAACCCTTACAACTAGAAAACTGCAATTCGGCGTGGCTATATAAACTAATCACGCCGACAAAACAGTCGAATAAAATCCTAAAAAAAACATTTTTTTAGGGTACCTCCCCTACATGTAAAACCTATAGTGTGGGATATCGTTGGATAGCTTGTTCAAAAATATTATGGGTTTACTAAAACTATTTTTCAACTTAGTTATGCGTTTGCGAGATAATGGGATTTAAAGCCCAAATTTTTGAACGCCGTTTTCTCCACGAACTTGGTTTTGTGGTATGTGATCCACCTCACCACAATAGGTAGCTGTACCTATATAGGCTTTTTACAGTATAATTTTGCTACTTTTTATCACAAATTAACGGACTTGTAATTTATATATGATAAAAATCAAAATTGGTAAACAAACATCTTATAGTTTTCGAAATAGCGAGAATAAAAACATCGTCTTTTCTTACCCACTTTTACAAAACATTCAATATCTCCGAAACTAAAAACCGCCATAAGATACCCGTGGAACGTTACATAAAATTGTAAGAACCATTTGTTTATGATGTTACGTGACATAAATTTCATCACCCATTAATAGGAGTAGTGAGACGTAACTAATGATTATTTTGATTTAAACAAAAACAAACAACAAATCATGACACATCAGGCTCGTAGGTTTGCGAAAGATGAAGTTGCATCAGTGCAATGACATGCAGCCCGACTGCAACTCTAATCGCCGCAATTTCCGACCTGTACATTGTCCGCAAACAATACACCGTATAGAGACAAGCATCCTCTCAGCCGTGTAATGTACTAAATCAACACACTCCATAAAAAGCCTATAATTTCAATATCAATCATGGATAGAGCAATCCAATAGCTCACGTATTGATAAAATTATACTTCGAACTCAGTGTTACAAGAGAGTTTTTGAAGCGGTCTAGATTCGCTGTTCATGTAACAAAAATTACGATTACATAAAAGTAAGGGTTTATTTTATGTTGTGAAACTAGTACATGGTTACAGGCCGTAAAAGAATATCGAATTCAAAACTCCTTTTCCAAATTGCATCGTTACCGAATCTCATTACCAAACAGATAGCACAACTGAATTTTATCCATAAGTGCGCAAAGAATATTTGATATTATAGTTACTTTTTAAAACATAATAACATGTCCAGACAGCATATTTTTTTAAAACTATTTTAAGTACCTACTTTTTGACTTTTTTAAATATTTCCGTTGTTTTTCTTATGCACCTAGTGTTTTCCTCACTTTAGTGAGGTGAAAAAATTTGAGTTGCATACGGGTGCAAAGTTGTATTTTACGTCTCGTATATTGCAAAACTCGCTACGCTCAGGATCCAAAACCCTAGAATCCATTCGCTAGCTCGTGTTTCAATTCCATACTCGCGGTTAAAATACAACTTTTCGCCCTTGTATAACAAATAACTATTTCACAGCCGTTTCTTGTCGGTGATAACGAAAAGCACATTTGTTAGCATTCTACACGTATAAATCCTTTACTAGATTAAGGTCCTAAGTGACGACAATATCTGTAGGTACATGTGATTTTATTCTACTGCAGGTACTAGATGTAGTTGTTGGTGGCAACGGCTGCAGATGGCGGTCATTCCCCCGCTTCCTGCTCGACCGCATTCCTGTCCTACGTGCGTATAAAACTCCTGAGGGATTTGAAATGCTATTATGCCGCTGCATTGTGCTGTGTTACATAAGAAGTCGTGATTTTTTAAATAATAATATGGCTGTTACGAATCAAAGTCTAAGAAATTCTCTAGCACTACCGCATTAGTTTTAAAAGAAATATAGCTTCGTTCGAACGCCATTATTATCACTCAATTACCATCCAAACACTGGTATTATCTGAATAACTATCAATCTAACTACCACTCATAGCTTCATCATTACCGTTGTGAACTTATGTCATTATCGGTAGCATTTTTCATAGCAACCACAAATGCCGCGATTCAACAATCAATTGAATAGAGTTTTTAAAGTGAAATTAACGAACAGATTTTCCACCGTTGACGTCGGTATTCATTTAAGTAAGTATTATGACGTCGTTAGCTGGACAGTAGGTATTGCGGTCACGTCAAATTTACTGATTCAATATTTACTCAAGCCTATCAACGTTCGATCTTTTACGTGTGCGTAGCAAACATTTTGATCGGTTTTGATTGATTATTTTCGTTCAAGTTCACTTTTCCAGTGGGTCGATCACGTAACTTTTCTTACGAACGTCTTCTGTAAGATTTAAACGTCAATTTTATATGGAAAAATGACAGTTAGATTGAGATGTAACTGTCAGACGCGCGTTCGGAACGTTACGTGACTACCCCCAGATGCAGTTGTGAATTTAAGGGAGGTCGCACACGGCGACTTTTTGCAGTGATTCAGTCTGCATCGCGGCATGTGGCCCCTTGTCGCATTTGCAACGCGCGTCAGAGGCGATGCAGTAGCAATACAAACGCGCGCGTCTGTCGCGATGCAGCATGCTTCTGCATCGATAAAATCGCGCGTTTGTATTGATTCAGTATTCAATAGGTATATGACACCAACTAACACAGTAACTTACTTCGAATTTAAACTTTAGTAAAACATGTTGAAATAATACTAATAATCATACGGTTAAACTCACGCATTAAATGTCACCACGGGCTATGTTTCAAACTCTGCGGCGGTTTTGCGGCGGTCGGAGCGAGATTCAAACAACACTGCCGCAAAACAATAATCCTGAAGAAGAACTCCTGAAGAGTTCGGTACATGTCGCCCGTGGTGACATTTAATACGTGAGTTTAACCGTGTAATTATTCGTAACTTACTTCGAAGTAAGTTACTAAGACAATCACATCAAGTAAGTAATCACTTACTTGATGTGCTTGTCTCGCTCTTGAGCTTTGAATACGCGCGAGCGTACATGGTAACAGCAATAAAATGGCTCCATGACCGGTACTACTACATGTCGAATAGAGGTTTGCATGACGCATCCCTAATCGGGAATGCAGAAAATAACGCCGCGAACGGCACCGGCTCTGCCTCCGCTACACACCGGTTGTAAGTATATCTATTATGTTTTTACCCACAATACAGTCAGCATGAAAAACGCGTATACACTTTTCGACTTAATCTCTAAGCAATAAAATCCTAAAACCACCTAAAATGTATTCATGTTTATGATGCTGTCTGTACCATTGGAATGTACGTGTTGAATAACTTGTTACTTAATTAGTTGACACTATGCAGGATGGAGAGCACTTTCGTCTAGGTCTAGACTCTAGCCTAACGCATATGTAAATACAAGGTTGTTGCTGAAAGATCGAGTGTAGGGCTAATGGGCCTAAAAGCAGAACTCACCTGAACGAGCCTTCATTTCGTTCTGTATTGGGCCGGTTACTGCTGGAATGGAGTGCAGAAGATCTGAATGTGAGTAAATGTAGTAAGTATTCTCAGCCTTTCAAATTAGATCAAGAAATTCACTAGCGCGGCCGTGATGTTTGCTACGTTGGTCCGATATGCCGGAGCCACTTGGTTCGGTCCCCTGTCGGTTATGCTGGCTGCTTAGGTTATGCGTTATATCATTATATGATGTGAACCCATGTAAAAATCTTAGCTATTAACGCATTGTTTTTTCTGTAATTAAACCGTACAAGTAGCGTGGACAATTAAATGCCGTAGGCTGATTGTCAAGTGACGTTGCGCAATGTGAAGAATACACGGTTATGTTAGAGAAATTATAGTAGGAAGCTTGGAAGTCTCCCATCGTCAAGCTATACATGGTATGCGCGCATTTACAGTGAATACTCTTTTACACAGATTCCAAAAATAACTGATGGGAGCTTATAGATCGCTCAATCCAAGAGGGAGCGCCCCACGTATTTCGTATTGTTTGTTTTTCTTCTTCTTCTCGGATTGATACTAATAAATATTATTATATTTCTTGATTATTCACGTAAAAACACTAGCGAGCTAAGTAGATACTTTCCAAAACTTACCTATAAACAGGCGATACGGACGTACTCGTATGCTTGGTGATCCTTATTTTGATCGTACTATAAAGTTTAACTAAGGCTTTTTGTATCTAATTATAATTATTAAATTCCTAGTTAAATGGAAAGGTCGACAGAAAAGCGAAAACGTATACAAATGCCGAGTTTACGATCACGATTCTCGCTTTAGCGAGTTTAATCGAACGCGGTGCGATCTCGGCTATCGTCATTAGAGGCAGATTTACCGGCAGGTAAGATAATCTTGAGGGAGCGGTGAAAGGGCTCTCGAAAGTTCTGCGGCATAACCCCGGAGACATGGGTGAGCCAAACCAATGATACGCAAGTGGATACGTATGCACCTAAAGTCTATTAATCCTTACGTGTCCTATCATGTAAACAAACATGACGTCAAAGATGATCATAGATAATGACGATGAATTGGAAATAACGATACAATATACATGAAGTGATTCCTAGACAATCTACAGCCTGTAAATATACGATTTTAACCAGCCATAGTTTACGACCGTAAAAATGAAATAATAATAATAAGAAATATTAGGGGACATTCTTACGACAAGACACATTACGATAAGGCTTGTGTTATAGAATAGAATAGAATAGAAAATTTTATTGTATAAAAACCGTGTAGGTACAAAGGTAGAAGCATGATTATAGGTTCCAACAGTTTTGCCCTTATCGGGCATACAATTTTAAATCTTAACCTAGATACAATTTATAAAAAATACTAAGTACATTTTATCTATTTATAATATTCATTTATACTATAGAAAACCTTATCGATTAGAAAGTTTTTTAAACATCTTTTGAAGTTATTTCCTTCCAGGCTTTTTATATCTACAGGAAGATGGTTAAAAATGCGTATGGCTGATATGAATGTACTTTTGTTATATATGGATGTACTCACATCACATTGGGACGGTTATATCATATTTGTATTGAGACCGTACGTTAGTTTTGCACGATCTCCATTTAAAACATTCAGGGTAGTTTTTTATGAGTAGGCATAATTCTAGTATGTAAATACCGGTAACAGTCAAGAAACGCTTTTCTCGGAAAATGTTTCGAAGTGATTCCACAATGTACATTCGGTAAATAGTCCTTAGGCATCTTTTTTGCAGTATAAACGTTTTTTGCACATCAGTGGAGTTACCCCAATAAATGACTCCATAGGTACCTAAGCAACGGATATAATATTGTTCCGTAATATGCATTTTTAACTATGTTTTCAGAGCATGTTTCAGAGATAATTGACAAGGCATAGCATGCGCTTTCCAATTCAGATGTGAATCTATTTCGACTCCAAGAAAGTTTACATGATTTACTTCATCTATTACAGTATTTTCGTTTGACACTACAAGAGACTTCGGAATAGATTTATAATTTCTGAATTGTATAACCTTGGTTTTGTTGAGGTAAACATTGAGGTTTATACTATTGAGCCATTTTATAATTTTCGTTAATTCGTTATTTATATGTTCTTGCATACTTTCACTGGTGTTTTCCCTTGAAAACAGGTATTACGGTCGAAAATCTGTTCGATAATTTCACTTTAAAAACTCTATTCAATTGATTGAATTTTGTCATGTCAGTTTTGCTAAATTCGTTATTTAGGCAAAATATTATTCATGGATTTTTTTAATGCAAATAAATTATTAGTCGATCAATGTTTGCCCAAATAAATGTTCGCTATAGGGCTTCATTTGATCAACCATTTTGTCCCAAATTTCAATTGTCATAAGATATTAAAATGCAAAGTAAGTAATGAAAATTAAAAAAAAAAACTACCGAAACCGAACCAGAGCATCCCACTTCCACGCGTGGTCTTGTCTGTCCTATCCCTAGAGTTTATATAAAAGCCCGCGAAGCCAGAAGCTCGCGAAGGAGGTCCTGAGTTAAGCGGGCACATGAGACCGAAGCAAAAAGCGAGTGGAGTTTTATTATGCGGGTGATATTGAAATGTCACTCAGAGGTTATTAATTCTGCCGAATATACAGAACTATCGCAAAAACGTAATTTCAGAATTCCTGTTCCCTCTACAAATTCAGTTTTTGCCCAAAGATTTAGCTCGTTTCTGCATCCATTTATATATAATAAAATATGTAAAAGATTTCCTTTGCAAGACTACTCAACGAGGGAAGTAAAACTCGAGGTGCAACCATGGCTCAATTCACTTTCATATGAGGACATAGAGAAGATCCAGGCCCCGTAGCATGGTCCTTGTGACGCGATAGGTGATAGGATAGGGCATGCGTCACTGGCTGACACCGTTCGATAGAACGAGACGACGCTCTTATCTTGTCACTTGTCGCGTGATAAGGCCAACCATGCTACGGCTCCTGGAAATAGTCAAATAAAATATACACACATTCACACACACATGCACACACATCTTAACAAACACACAAATTGTATTATTTATTTAAATTGATATTTATAATATACTATCTAATAATTATTTTTAACATGCATGCAAAATGTAATATACGGTCTCCTGCGATACAGGCAAAGCCTAGTGCAGGGACTGGTACTTTTAATACTACGTGTAAACATGTTTGCTAAATAAATGTCTTATGTCTTATTCCATGGCTAACTATATAAATTCATGTCTAAATATGTGTTTGCTAAAGATTTGCTTGCGAAAGATGTTCATTGTAAATCTTCAGTTGGCAAATGATTATTTGGCAAATGTTTTTTTGGGAAACATTGTTTGGGGAGTGAAAACTTGCCAAAAAAACTGCGGTAATACATCAGTAACCCGTTTGGCCTACATTTTCAACAAAACACAAAATATCAACAGTAGATTTCCCTCCGTGAACTCAAAATTTGCATCCACACTGTACCTACTTATTATTCAAATAATCCTAAAGATATTCCGTTTAGATACTTAGTTACGACTCGCAAAATGATTAGGTAGGTACCAAGCAGTTCTCCGAAAACCTTACATGAATATTATCTTTTTGCAACGGTAAATTCTATGGAAGTAAAACGTTGGTCAATACCTAGGTTCTCACGTAGCCCTTGTATTGACTTTGAATGGGTGCTTCTTAAACTAGTAATTACACTTGGGAACTTAAGTGTACGGAGAGGTTTTGAAAGCTTAGTGGTCCCGCCTGCTGAGCATGGCAAGCGTCTTTCTAATCTGTGTGTCTCTCTCCTTAATCAATAAATACACATTTTTATTTTACTACCTATAATTCTATTTACTAGCCTTAATTGGTGGTAAAATCAGGTAATTAAACAAGAACAAACTCTAAGAAACATTTCAAATTCTAAGAAGTATGTCTGTATAAGTAGCAGTTCCTGAACGCAGTAAAATACTTGAATACTATATTTTCTAAATATTATGGCAGTTAAATCGAGTTGACAGTTCAATCTTATCGCCCATGAATGTAACGTGGAAAATTATGGTGGATTACCAATGTTATGGGCGCAGAAAGCAGTTAGTTGGCTGAGTTTGAGGCACATTTGTACTAATAGGTATATGCAGGAACTAGGACAACGTTAGTATCCAGCTAGGCTTTCACTTAAGTAATCAAGGAAGATGATCTCCCAGATGTTTTGCAAGCGAGAAGTGCCATTCAATATTAAAAGGTCTTACTACATTCTAGTTACAATGACAAATAAGTCTCTTTGTACTACATATGAAGACAGAATGTAGTGTCATTAGTATAACTACGCTGCACTTATTATAATGAAATACTTGTTTCTGTTTCGTTATGTCGCTAACAGTTGTCATAAAGATAATTGTGGTATTTACTAAACATGCAAGTTTCGTAATCATAATGTTTAAAGAGTGCTTCTTTATAATTAGCATTGGACATTTCACACCCAAACTTATTGAGTAAACGGTATTCCAATAAACATATTACTGTATGTTTGTGCAAGTAAGACGAAAAGTATAATATCACCAATTTGCATTCAACACGTGCGATATATACCCAGTGCGATTAGTAGACTGCGAGAACATTTCGTTGGATGACGTGAACCACGTGAACCGAACGGTTTGCGGAATAACGCACCTTCTTTATTTAGGAACAAAATACCTTAATAGCGGTGTACAAAATACTTATTTTGAAATTTCATTTCATAGCCAAAGTCACATTTTTGGTCTTGGCCATAAAAGGAAAATTCAAACTGTTTCGGCCCAAAAACTTTAGCAGGCTTTCGCCAATGAGCAGTAGCGTACTAAGATACTTGAAACAAATATTAAGGTAAACGTCCCAGTCCTCGACGTTGCACTAGTGTATGACATCGGTACTTTATATCAAAGCAATATGGCTTAAATTCGAACTAAGAGGATTTTACTTCAATTGAATTTAAGCTATGTAACTTTGCCCTATAGTGCAATGCAACGTCGAGGCCTCCCGGACGTTACATCCTGTCCTATTAAACGAAAAATATTTGTATGTATGTATATAAATATATATATATATTATACCTACTTATATATATTTGCAATCACGTTCTCGAAAACGGCTCTAACGATTTTGTCGAAATTTGGAATATAGGCATTTACGGGGTCGAGAAATCGATCTAGCTGGGTCTCATTGTCTAGGAAAATTCGTTTTGTCCGTATTATCTCAATTTTCATCGCCCAGGGACTCATTATTAAGTTACTTTTAATAACGTTGTGATAATGTCTGATAGTAAAATTTACTATTATTGGATATAAGTGGTGTGCCTGATCGCATTAAGTCCGCCAATTGTACTTTTATTTCTATATTTGTGCAATAAAGTTTAAATAAATAAATAAAATATAAGTGGTTGTACCTATTACACTACACTACAGCCACTCGTCTTCCAATCATATAGATTATAGATGAAGTAGCTAATAAGACCAACAGGTGGTGTAGCAATGTTCATATCCACACCTGCTAGACTACGCAGCAGTAATGTGATTCAATATACCAAAATTATTTCCCAAAATGTTTAACAAGTAGGTAGGTATAATTCCACAAAACACTCCACCGTGCAATTTGTAGGCCTTTGTCCACATTGCTCCTAAACCCGGAAATAAAATAAAACCAAGATTAATAAAGACACAAAGTTGATAAAAATGAACATCAAAATTTTGTAGACAATCGTCTTACCTAGTACCTACTTCCTTTTATGACAAATCTTTGCTCCAACAATCTCTACAACAATCGACAAGAAATTCATGTCAAATGGGAAGGCGGAAACTATGTTGCGATGCAATTGGGTTTTTGCTTCAAACAATGCTTGAGACACGAAGACGCAGGCATCTGCATCACGGAGGCGTTTAGTAGTGAAAGTAATAATCAAAATGTTTCCTGTTGATGTTAAATTCAACAAATTATCATGTGGTAATGTTGAAAATTCATACATGATTACAAGAACACAAAAAACCATTTTTCAACTCAGTGGTCCATTTGCGTGATATTGAGGTCTAAACTACGTTTGTATGTAGGTATAGTCGACTTGAGTCGACCGTGCTTGGAAGTTCCAGCTAGGTTCAGCGATATAATAACCTAAGCGATAACCGTGCCCCCAGATTTAGTGGAAAAGCCCTCGCTGGGCAGGACCTAAAATATTTGATGCATAATAATATGATGATACAGTCTAATAGTTATGTAATCTATCTATGTAGGTATTTCAATTACGAAGAAGATAATATTGTCACAGGTACCTAGTTAGACCTGTAGTAGGTAGCAGTGTGTAGGTAGTAATAGTAGTAGGTACCTACCTGTTTTAATTACCTACAATCGTGATTGTAGTCGTGTCTGATTAACGTGACGCTTCGCCAACATTCGTCAATTAGACGCAGTCACAAATCTGGACAGTGTCCGAATTATTTCTATACCGCATTACTATAGCTATTACTTTACTGATATCGCTAATAGGATCAATTGAGAAAATTCTGTGAAAGTATCCACCTGTAAGATATAAACCTGTATCGAGACGTTTCCTTTCCTAAAGATTTACACCACTGTCAAATTCAAGGGCCCTGCCCAGAACGACTGAGGACAAATGGTAGTAAATGACATCACGACCGCACGAGCTGGGGCAGTCGTGAGGCCGGACATCGGGGAAAATCGACTCAAACTATAAAACCCATCTCAAATAGTACCTACTATCCTTAACAATATCTAAGAAGAACGAAAGAGACCGTTAACCTGGAAGCTCGAGTGACACAAACTAGTAAATAACACGTAGACTCGATACAATTATTGTTTGTCTTCAAGCTAACGGTGTTAAAGCATGGTGCAATTGCCTAGATGGTTTATTGCAACAGGAGAAAAACTAAGTACGGTGTACAGAGCGATTGAGTATTTGTGTCAGATCAATCTTGTCTTAATACCGCTACAGTTCCTAGGTGTATACATATGTACTTGCTTAGATTTAACAATAACATAATAAAACTAACAAATAATTGAAATAATTAAGGGTGAACAACAGCAAGAACTTTCCATAAAAACGTTTGTTTTTCGGATTACGTTCCCGAATACCAGAGAATGTACATCGCTTCTACATACATTGATTTCATATTGAATGTCGTATAAAAAGCATGTTATTGGTATGGTAGACATACATGAGACGAAACCTCTTATACGGAACAATTTCCAGTTTTGCTTATTCGGAGATTACATAAAAACCTGCCTCCATTTTGGGACTCCGATGCCGTGCCGACGACTTACGTGACTTCGAAAAATAAATTCATCGATAACAGAAAAGCAGTATTGCGAAATGTATAATATATAAGAATAAAGTGAATTTTACTAAATAAATTCGTGCTTGATGGATTAAAAAATGGCTACTAATGCTTTGTTTTTAGAAAAAATATCGTAACATTTTGTGTCTGGTATCAATACGTGTTCCACACAAGCCAAACCATTATCATCTATGGCACTCTATGGTTGCCTCTTTACCTCCTATAGACTCGTTCCTCCAAGCCTTTCAGTACTACACAATGAACGATGTTACCGATGCGAAACTTTCCCTTCCATAATGGATCAATTTACCTTTGTATCCATGTAGGCAATGTTGGTTTGTTTAAAATAAGATCTGTACGTGTTTTACTTTCACACGGAATGAAACGGGAGACGTTAGTTGATCCGCGAATGATTTATTTGCGGTCCATACGAGTACTATTCGAACTGCATCGAATTACAATTCAAATTGAAGAAAGAGAAATACATAAATGCAAACACTTTCCTTCTTAAAATGCATTTCTTTATCGTACGCCCATTGTGCACACCTCTGTATGGTTTCACCTATGTAAACTAAAAGTACCTACTACAATATTATGTATGATTTATGGAGTAGGTATATGGTTTTTCTTCTTCTTCTGCTTCATAATACCCCCGTCAATAACAAATCTTCAATGTCTGACTAAAGAAACAAACAGTTTGATTAAACTGGGCTCTACTCCAAGAAAAGATAGACTCACTAAAAACATTACATGTAAAGTGATGCCAAGACTCCCTAACTCATATAACTTTCAGCGTCAAAAATATATGAGATCGCAAGTAGCGCTAAGCTGCCTAATCCACACGGCTTAACTCTACCACCCACGCTCTACAAATTCTACATCTTGGCTAAAAAGTATAGCTTGGTTGGGCATATCCCGGTCGTCGCGTAGACTCTCCCGCGTAGATAAGGTATGAATTTATTATGATATTAATAAGCCACGGGTTTCTATACTTTTTAGCCAAGATATAGAATTTGTAGAGCGTGGCTGGTAGAGCTAGTGGTGGCGGAGTAGTTTACTAATTATTAAAATTTGCGGAAATTTCATACAAATTTTCATCCCCTAGTTTAAGGGGTTGGGGGGTAAAAGTTCTATTTTTTTGAATTTTTCTGTTGTTTGTGTACTAATACTAGCTTGCAATCCAAATTTCAGCTTTTCAGGACTTCAGGAAGTACCCTAAAATTTTGATGATCAACGCGAGTGAGTCAGTGACGATATCGGCGTTTGTTATATATCAATACAATCGAAAGTATAAGATATATGCAATTGAAACTTAATAATATTTAATAAGTACACTATTGACATCATATCCCGAGAAATTATTTTATCTGGTAAAATCCAAACACAAGTTATGAGGGTTCCAAAAACGACGAAGCGCTTTTAGAAAAGGGAGGTATTAGTGCCTGTGCTTGCTCTTCGCTTGGCTGGTCTTGGCGGGGGCACTTCCGTGCCCCCAGATATAGGTATTGATCGGATGAATCATTTTCATATTAGGCGACCAATGAAGACATACGACACAAATTAGGTACGTAGCTATGAAGTTTTGAACCAAAATACCTGGGTAAGGCTGTTAAAGTTATTTTAACAGCCTACCCAGGTATACTCATTTAGATCTCCATTCTTTTTGCGGCGAAGCCCACAGCCAAGCATAATTTTTGTATTGACCTTGGCTCTCCTTTTTACATTTATGTTTTTGGTGGGATATCATTACTTTTTGTAAAGAAAACTAGGCAAGTATTGAGATTTAAATTTTTTTCTTGCGTTTCCGTGTTGCTCGGGAGCGCTTTTATGTAGATTTACTTCTGTTCTGTGTATAATTATGTGGTGCCGCGCGCCGCCGATGACACACCGTTGGCCGGTTGTTTAGCGCGTATTACAAGTTTTTTGTATGGGGACACCACTTATTTTTTGACTTAACTTTATTTTATTATTTCTATTGTATAGCAAATATAATAATACATATATTGGGATGGTTGCAACGCTAAAATAATAAAAAAAAACAATTTGTATGGACACCTCCCTATTTATTTTTATTTTTTTATTTTTAGATTTTTTCCTACAAATACACACAATTACCGAGCTGGATTCCAAATTTCATCCTTCTAGGTCATCTGGAAGTAGGTTAGGTTTAGGTACTACATGTCAGTCAATACTAAAATTTACGACTTTTTGACCTTCATTATCTTTATAACCGTTTGAGCTAGCTTCATGAAATTTGGGCTTCTAGGTGACCTTATGGATATAATTAAACACACGTAGTTTTATGTGTTTACGTTAAAGGGGTTTTGAGTTATAGAAGGGTCAAAAGTGGCACCAAGTGGTTCGTGTAATGATGATACACTTGGCGCTGGCTAGCCAGTTCCTTTGCTTGAACTTGGCTTGACACGCTGCCGCGTGTCTAGATTCCCAGACACGAACCAGACAACGAAGGTTCGATGAAAGAGATGTCTAATTCGAAAGGTGATACGCGCGAAGAATCACATAGAAACCAGCATTTTATTGCGGTACCCGGTTTGTTGCGCATTTCATTTGCATTAATGCGTGCCTATCCATATGTAAAATATCATCGTGAAAATAGAAATTAGCCTCAGAATTAATTTTTTCGTCTTAAAGTGGTGTAGCAACAGTAGGTGCTCTCTGCGTCATATCATAATTTGTTGTTATTGTGTACTATTGTATTGTATGTACCTAGGTAATATACTAGCTGCCCGCGCGGCATCGCCAGCGTATTGCAGAGAACGTAGGCAAACCCGCGGGATATCCTTATGTAAATAACCTAATGATCATCCAGAAAATACATTCTAAATATACACAGATGAAAGAATTTTTGAAATCGGATAAGACGTTCCGTTGATAACCCATTACATACAAACAAACAAAATTACAAAGCTAATACAACTTATATACAATCTCACAGACACTTCCTCTTTATAATATTAGTAGGTATAGATACTCACAACCATAATTTTCGGAACTATTTCCAGTAAATATGTTAGGCGCGTGTTTGAAATGGAAAGTTAGATAAAGTTAGTAACTTTTCAAGAATAAAATTAGCCCCTACGATTACACGGGGCATCGGATCGTAAAGTCTGAGTCCACGATACGATGGTGAAAACGTAATTACTATGTAATGCCGTCACTTGTCACGGATAATTATTCGTAATGGTACACCACACGACCCTGACTGAGGATAAAGTCCGCGACTCTTCGAAAGTTTGGTTACATCACGTTTGTTTGACTTTTAGTAGGGGGAACTAACCGAACGCAATCTTATCTTTTATGAGGAAGTGTCATATTGAGTCTTGATCGAAAATATCCTGTCATACTTATTGGGTGTGACTTCCAAACGTACCTACTAAAATGAAAATTTCAAGTTAAGTAGGTACTGCAATAAAGAGTATTTGTATTGTATTGTACTTAAAGGAAAAATTAAATTTTTTTATGGTCCGAGCCGGTTTCGACCTGGCGCTACGCTACTAACCAACTGAGCTATCGGAACAATCTGTCTCGACTCTCGGCCACTAAACTAAAATGTAAACGATATGTATGACGAAAAGGGTTAGTATGGAATGAACTCACTGAGTTATTTAAAAACGAACTTTAATATTTGCCTTTTAAATGTCTGGAATTCTGGATACGGCTCAGTACAGTGGCAATAGCAATGTACAAGTTGCAGAACATTCTCAAAATATCAGGAAAGTACTTAGAAATTTCCGGAAACTTTCATGATAATTTAAAAGTAAGTTTCATTTAGGAAGTTTCTGATGGGAATTTGTCATGGATGTATAATTAATAACATGTATAACCTATTATTTAGGTGGGCCAATTAAACAGCTGATAAAGCAGCAGCAGTATCCAGCGAGCTTTTGACATGTTTTCAGTGTTTATAAAATTTAAGTTCTGAGAATATTCCTTATAAGAATTTTTGCAACTTTGGAAACATCTCCGCGGTGCATCGCTAGGTGGCAAACACAAGGCAACCAATCGTAGGTAAATATAAAGGTGGTTGTCATCTTTGTAACAGAAGTAACAGAACATTACTCCGTGTCATATTCACGATCACGAGACTTCCGTGTCGCTCTCATTGCTCACAGAGGCCGAGAACTAGCAATATACCTCATTTTACTTAACCGCAAACTTGATATTACAATAGAAGGGAGAAGAACAGTCCTAGAGCAGGTCAGTGCCCCCCATTGTCCGGCCGCAGTGTGATACGGCAGTTAATTGAAGCCCAGGCACGGGGGATATCGCAGCTCGCCATCAGGGCCGTTGTTCACAAAGATGATCCACTCCTTCACTACTAGCAGACCGGCATAACTCTAACCACCGACGACACATAGTTGTTATGAATCTAGGTGTCCAATTATAAAAAGGATGTTACAGTTTAGTACAACATGCTTTTGAATGGGTAGACCCCAGTGCCAGAGCCTCCATTCATCCCAAGTCACGCCTCGCGGCTTTGGAAATAGATGAATGCCTGTTTTTATAATTACCTCCGAGCATACCGATATGATCTGATTTGAAATGCTTCGATGAAGCATCATGTTTGCGGCAAAATGGAAGCATTGCTCAGTTTTATCGACGATCTTTGGTTACATGCAATCTTTGCAGATTTGTAATTATGTGTCCATGTTTATCGGCCAGTAAACATACTAATCTCATTTTTTACAGTTTCTCCAAGGCTGACTTATAGTTTATCTTAGCAGATCTTTTATGGTGGAATCAAGTCAACTAACGGATGATATTCAATTATAAGTCACATCATCAGCCCATAATGTCATGTGCTTCACTGCCAGGTTAACCAAGTGGACATCATTACATTATATCCATGTTCAGAATCAGTATAGTACATTGTTTAACGAGGGGCGTAAGTGGAATATTGCCAACGAGAGTCTATCAGAAGCCCGACGCCGAAGGCGGAGAGGGCTTTTGATGACTCGAGTTTGCAATATTTTTACGCCCGTGTTATACACAATGTTTTTCATCACATTTGCGAGGTAATAAATAACTACAAAAGACAGAAAAATCTAAGTTTCATACAGCCGCACCAATCAAAAATTGACAACTTCACTTCCAGATCAGTGCTAGTGGAGCGCGCAGCTTCAATATTTCAACCAATCACAGAGCAGTATATTCTTGCGGGGCGGGGCGGCTTGGCCAACTAGATTTTTTTTTCAACCAATTACAGAGCAACCAGATTTGCTTAAGCCAATATTTTAAAACTAAACTTAACAGCCCGTGGGAGGTAAAACGGCTATAACTGCTCTGTACGCTCGCAAGGAATAACGCCATTGACGAGCAAGTGTGATGAAATAGTACATTGTTTAACGAGGGGCGTAAGTGGAATATTGCTAACGAGAGTCTATCAGAAGCCCGACGCCGAAGGCGGAGGGCTTTTGATGACACGAGTTTGCAATATTCTTACGCCCGTATTATACACAATGTTTTTCATCACATTTGCGAGGAAATAAATAACAACAAAAGACAGAAAAATGTAAGTTTCATACAGCAGCACCAATCAAAAATTGACAACTTCACTTCCAGATCAGTGCTAGTAGAGCGCGCAGTTCAATATTTCAACCAATCACAGAGCAGTATTCTTGCGGGGCGGGGCGTCTTGACCAACTAGATTTTTTTATTTAACCAATCACACAGCAACCAGATTTGCTTAAGCCAATCAGAGGGTTCTATTATTTTAAAACTAAACTTAACAGCCCGTGGGAGGTAAAACGGCTATAACTGCTCTGCACGCTCGCAAGTAATAACGCCATTGACGAGCAAGTGTGATGAAAAATATTTAACTGCTTACTTAGGTAGTTTCTCACTCAGATTCTTTATAGTTATAATCCAGTTAGTTCACTACAGCTTCATTACCCGGCTGCCGAAGAAGGAGTAGTAATGTGTGGTAATGTTGTTTAAGGGTAGATAATATTTCTTATTCTCTGGCACGGTTTTAGAGATTTTGCTGACCGTAAGATCTGTTTCAATTATATCGAGAGAGTGATTTGATTTAGTTATGCATTTAGAAAGCAATCAAGTTTTTAAAAGTTACTACTTAAAACTTTTTTATTTAGAAAACAAGATATTTTCGGAACGTTTAGGTATGAGATTGAGATAGAAATCACGTAATATCGTTACGTTCCGCCGATTGTCAGACGAGGTTATCGAACTGGAATATATGAATGTTAATGTCCCGGAATTACTGATACTGAGCGCAGCGTTGTCTGGACATTTAGACGAAAGTTGAACCAGAAACAAATTTGGCTTGAGTTGAAGCGAAAGCTAGAGAATAGTTTGCAGATTAAACGGATTTTGACAAGCAGAAAGCAGAACTATTACACGATTTTCGGGTCACTTAGTCCTAAATAATCTATTCCCGATAATTTCGGTGTGGCCTATGTACCTACCTATGTAGGTATTTGTCTTCACACAGAAATGCTAAAGCCGGTGGAAATGGGCTTGTATAGGGGCGCTCCGCCAGTGGTATTAGGTAGGTAGGTACCTAAAACGTTTTTGATCCTCAATACCCTTATTACGTTCATCAAACTTTGGCATCGGTCACTTTTTAATTTTATTATTTATTTGACATAAGTTTTACAGACAATACGCCGAGAAACTAAATTAGCACATAAAAAATATAGCAATTGCAGCAGGACTTATATAAAGTTAGTCACACAATTGTTAGTAGATTGTCTAGCATCCATCACCACACAAAAATTTAGACATTCCTTGTATACAGCCGTCCATCTCTATGCAAACAAATCACACTGAAGCCGAATCAGGTGCTGAAGCCAGGAGAGCATTCAGTAACGCCAGCGCACGGAGTAGAGGACGGTGAGTGCTAGTAACTAAATTGTTGTTGCGGCTTACTTCCAGAGAATTATATCCGACTTTGACATAGGTACCGTGTTAAGTAAAAGAGACCTATAAGAAATGTTCAACGCAACTCTTTCGGCACATGCTGATTGATTGTAAGGCTTCACAAATATCTCACGCTAAAGTTTTCATTCCTAGTCCTAGTACATAGTTTAAGGAGCTAGGAGTAAATAACCGTGATATCCTAGGCCTTTAGGTTCGACTGGCACAAAACGAACGAGGTCAACAAGGACCTCCGGAGGCGGTGTTCTGAATATCGGAGAGGTGCTGGTGGTGCTGAAGAAGTAAAGCGCAAGCGTTCCTTCAGCCCACCACTAAGGCACAAAGACGGAAGACGGAGAGGTTTTTTAGTGGGTAGACTCGGGGCCCCATTAGCCCATTGCGAGGAGTCCCACATATCCACCCGGGTTCGTCCCCACACCCGGGTGTAATGCGTAACGCATTTTTCCTCTCCTAAAAAAAAAAAAAAAAAAAGGCCTTTAGGTTCGCTTGAGGGCATGTTTGAAACGCGTTCTTTCCAATTGCACTCTAAGTATAGCAAGACTTGGCTACAAAATGTGAAATAACGAAGGGTCAATGTTTAAAAAACCTTTTAATTTTAAAAAGAATCGCATCTTGTTAATGTCAGATATAGATTCCCAAATTAAATCCGGTTCGAAGGACCAAATGTCGTACCTGTTTAAGTGATGACTGATAAAGTTACTGTTTAATACTAGACCAGTTAGCTTATCGCATTCACTCGCTTGAAAATATGTAAGAGAAAGAGGAACGCTTTATGTCCTACGTATATCCAATCACGCTGCCTTGCTAGCATGATCACATTTACGAGTATGTCGGTCGGACGTAAACCATTCGTCCCTTTCTAGCATATGGTTAGTTTAGTTAGTTTTAATGGGCATTTTCCGCAAATCGACATCCAACGTGCCTATTTTGCGTGAAAGGATTAGACCTCTTCCTTTCACGCAAAATAGATTTCCTCACGATGTTTTCCTTCACCGAAAAGCTAACGGTAAATATTTCGTACATAAGTTCCGAAAAACTCATTGGTACGAGCCGGGATTCGAACCCACGACCGCCGCTTGACAGCCGCATGCCTGAACCACTAGGCTACCGTAGCTTTCTAGCATATGGTACAAGCTGTATAACTAAATAGACGTACCTTCAAAGCTTGTCGGTATCCACTGATGCTGCTGGCGAGGCTCTCGGCGTCATAGTGCCGGGAGAAGGAGTATGGGCCCGGATGGCTCCGGGACACGCATTGCCCCATATGACCACACAAACTAACACCACACTTGTCACATCACTTCACTGATTAGTTTTTTAGACACTAATTTAAAAAAAAACAGGATAAAAGAAACAAATTAGGGAATCTGTTATTGACCTGCAGAGCGGCCAGCTACAAATTTGTATGATAACTTCTCTGGAGGCCACACTCTAAGTCTCACTGTAGATGCATAGCGTCAAGGACCTAGACTGAATATTCACCAGAGATGTGCGGAGATATGTGTTTTCATATACATATTTGACACTCGTATGCTTTCCGACAGCCTACTTATGTGGATAAGGTAGGTAAGGTACCTACTCGTATATGAAAACACATTTCGCACATAGGTATCTGGTGGATATTCAATTCATCCTTATGGTAGTCGAGTGGTGAGCGAATATAGAACCGGTAAGTCGGAGATGCTGGGTTTGATTCTAGGTCTAGTTGTCTAGTTTTATTTAAGTGTATTAATTTATATCGAGCTTTCATTTTTGTATTAGTAGGTAGTTCAATTAAGAATTTAGTTTAGTCACAAGGTAAAATTTGGTATTTTTCACCCACCCCCCCTTTTTGGTTTGGGGTTCTTTTTATATAGGTATTTTGGTGTCTTTACCAAGCAAAATTGTGAAAAACCCAACGTGTAAAAATGTATATAACCAACCAATAACACAGTTTTATCCAATAATGATTAAAAGTAGTGTAGTTTGCTATATTTAGTCCGTTTTATTTCTATTTTATTTTCCATATATCTACTCGTATAGGTACCTGTACCTACGCTACGTCACGAATTAATCATAATTTAGAAGGCCGTTTAAAGCTTCGCCGCGCTATTGACTCACGGCTCCAGAAATGATTAATGACTACGAGTTTACCTAATGATTATTAGCTATCTCATTCTGAAGCTGTGGTCTTAGCTTCAGACTTGTTTGACAACAAACTGGAATCATGGTAAGGTAATAATGATGACTGAAATAGGTTAGTAACATCTTCCATACCTAATTTGTTTATGGTAAACAAGTGTATAGTCCCCTCGGCCTGGGGGGACTATAGCGCGTCACCCCGCAGCGTTATCACAGGCGAGCGTTTTTCAAAAAAGTGTACATGAACTTTTTTTTTCAGAATTCGATTTTTTTTGGGTTTTTCTTACTCAGAATCGTTAACACTATCGATCCTCATACAAGAAAAAAAAGTGTCCAAAATATTCCATTCCAGATCGTCACATTTTTGTATGCAGTCTTTTTTTATTTATATGGTCGTGACGCACTGGAAGAAAAAACTTACATAGTAAAATCTGGGACACATTTTTTCTTATATGAGGATCGATAGTATCAACGATTCTGAATATAAAAACTGAAAAAAGTACATGTAGAGTTTTTTTGAAAAACGCTCAGGCGCATTGCCGACCAATTGGTAAATGAGGATTTGTTGTGTTGGCCGCATCACCGTCAACACAGCACATCCCCAGGGGCTATTCAAAAGCCTTAGTGACCCCTGCCCTCTCACCAAGAACATACCACTGCATACCTACCTAGTAAGTATTGTATCCACATGGTAGACATGTGGGCCACAAAAAGTATTAAAAAATATTCATTTATTTTAGCGCGAAAACACAAACAGTATACCTACTTAGAAGAATGAGGGACTGCTCATCGTAAAAAATAAATAAAAAGGGGTTATTATTGCAATTGAACAATGCACTCGATATTTATACGAAATACCTATTTAAGTACTTATAAAACAATTAAAATTAATTATATCCACGTGAATTGTATATCGCACACGTCCTTCACAGATCACATGAACTCCGGTGGACCGTGTTGATACGCAGAGGCGCGTTGCGCGCACTGCGCCCGGCGTGCGACTGCCTGCGCGTGCGCCGCGCTCGCGTGAAGCGAAGCCTCCAAACAACCGCCAAAACCAACCAACTTGGCTAACACCTGTTATTACAATCTCAACCCTCCTTGCACAATTAAAAGGTCCATATTTGAACGATATTTTATTACAAAATTTCGTTTCAAATAATTTCAATTATAAACTGACAAATCGCAATCAAAACGGATTCCCAGGCCGCGGACTGGACGCCCGCCGGGCACCAAGCGGGGCGACCAGCGGCATTTCATAGATTTGATCGAGTCCAATCTATGAACGCACGCTCGTCGCCCCGCTGCCCGCTGGCGTCCAGTCCGTGGCCTAACGTTACTTAGGAGTTAGCATGGAATTAGCTAAAAACGGCAACTTTGAGTATCCGGCTCAAGGGACCAAGTCAGCTGTTATGTTCACACACGCGGTGTGCATATAAAAATATTAGGAAATTTTGCCCCTGTCTATCCTTGATTATAATCGTAATTTATGAGACTAACACAAATGATAGTAATGATACCTACACAAATAGTTTCCTATACACACGACTAACTACAAATAAAGTTGTAGACTGAGTCTAAAGTGAATCATCATAATAAACCGGTAGGTAGGTAGGTACAATACCTACCTAACGATGAAAAACTTGGAGACTATAATTACTAGTCGAAGGATCACTGAATTTGCCAACATTTATTCGCCCCTTGATTTCACGATTGTCAAACATAATTTTTACTACACGGGACTGACTTAATTAACCTTCACCAATTTAATTTATTTACCTAAACATTTTCAGACTTGTTGCGATATCGTTGGTTGAGACAAAATATAGGGCAATTTCGCCGGTTAGCGGTCATCTAATTTCATGTGCTACGTTCCTTTTATGTAAGACCAACTTTGGTCCTGTAGTACCTGTAGGTACCTCGCCTATCACGCGCTTAGAATGATCTCGTTAGAACAGGAAAATATTGATATTTTTTGTGATTCTCATAATACTTAGCTTCAAATGCAAAATCAGGGATACAGCTTGTATGTTGAACCTTAAATCATAGTCCGGCGCTGATGTGATTCAGTTGATTTTATTTTATTTTTAAGCTTAGATTATTTATTACTATTAGTTAGTGCATTAATGCTAAAAATTATAACGGATGCTAATGGTTGCGTATTATTACGGTTAGGATTAGATATTATATAAAAGTGCTTGTTTTTTAGGGTTCCGTAGCCAAAATGGCAAAAACGGAACCCTTATAGTTTCGTCATGTCCGTCTGTCCGTCTGTCCGTCTGTCCGTCTGTCCGTCTGTCCGTCTGTCCGTCTGTCCGTATGTCACAGGCATTTTACTCGAAAACTATAAGGTGTATTTGAATAAAATTTTGAGGATAGGTGTAGTTTGTTAGCCGCTACAAAGTTTTGTAATTAAAATGACAAAAAAAAATTTTTTTAGGGGTGCACTCCATACATAAAACTAAAAGTCAAAATTTTTTTTTTCATTGTGACCCCCCGTGTGGCACATCAATCGATAGGCCTTTCAAAATTAATAAAAGGTTTCTTAGCATTTTTTTTGATTAAGTGAATAGGGTCGGAGATAATCGCCCCGAAAGTCACTAAAATTCTGTCCCCCCCCCTCTAATTTTTGAACGGTGTATTTTAAAAATATGGAAAAATTCATGGACATAGGGCTTATTAATTTCATTCACCGAAAATTGTTTTGAACAAGATCAGTTCAGAGGTTTTCGAGATATTGCTGAAAAACTGCCTTCCTCAAAGAAAAGGACGTAAGTGCCGTCAAATTTCTGTGACGATACGACCTTTTTAATAGGCACGGAACCCTTCATTTTGCGTGGTCCGACACGCACTTGGCCGGTTTTTTTTGTAAAATGTAACATTGTGAACTTCGTTGGCAATCAATCCTTAAATAAATAAATAAATATTTGAAACTTTTTGAATGCAGCGCCAACTGAAGAGAAACAATAAGTGCGTTCAGATACCAGATAACCTAGTCTGTATTTGCACATGCAAAGCTTTAACAACGATTTACCATATGTCATCTTGGTCAAGTTGTATTTAATTATATCATAATTATTATTTTCAAAACCCTGGGAACTTCGAAACGTAGACGTATAACAATTTATATTTTTGATATTAAACCGGGTGGCGTCAAAGTCAAATCAAAACGAAACTGAATTGAATAGCTACTGTCAATGTCATTGTCACTAATTTACATTACAAAACGAAATAAATAAAATTAAACAAACTACGGCGTTTGTATAATTACGGCGCAGGTTCTTGGCGTTCCGTAATTTTTTCTAATCTTCTCCTCTTCATGTCAGGAATGATAACACGAGCAGCGGCAAGAGCTTTCTCAACGGAGGCATTACGTGTTGTCAATAATGTTGCTACGCAACAGTTCACTGTTTCACTCCAGAACGGTAAGCAGAATTTACTTTGTTTTTATATTTACATATATCATTTCACTGCTATTTACCCTTAAACTGTTTATTTTCAGAAAACGCTGTGTTAAGATATCAACAACAAGGAACAATAATTACTTTCACCCATACAGATGTGCCGCCGGTATTTCAAGGAAAAGGCGTGGGAAAACTTCTAGCCAAGGTTTGCATACATTTAATAACTTATATATATATATAAAGTCTGCTGAATTCATAAAAAAATTCAAAAGATTTGGTTTTTATCTGCCTAACTTTTATATGAGGAAATTAATTAATTTTTCATACATATGTAAATAGTTCTCAAAATATTATTGATTGTCCAACCATCGACTCACTTATGGTACGAGTCAAACAGTAGGTACATCAATTATGCAGTGTGCAGATTTGGCAGTATTTAGCATTTTAGCCTTGGTCAATTTCTTCTATTGAAGTGTGGTGATATCAATTTAACAGCTATGGTACATTTTTTACAGTATGCATTTGATCATGCTCAAAACAACAAGCTGGATGTAATATGCAAGTGTCACTTTCTGGCCAAATATTATGAAAATAATTCTTCGAAATATAAAGGTCTGAATGTTAAAGTACAGCTCGATTAAAATGTTGAGCATGGAAGCAGCTTGGCATAGATGTAATATTAATTACTATTTAAGAGAAAAATGTTTTGGAAAAGCCAAAAGTATAGCTAAACTTGCCGCATCTCAGTTTCCTGATACAACAGAGTTTCCATTTTATTACGGTTTAGCAAATATACTTGAGGGACAAGTCCAGAAAGGTATCAATGAACTAACCCCATTACAGTCCGATAAAGATATACAGCTGGCTGTTGTTATAGCACTTATTTATGGCCATAAACTGGCTAGTTCTGTAGAAAGAGATGCCTTGTATGGCTTAGAGTCCAAACTGAAAGAGGAAAGGAAGCAAGCAACTGCCACCTCTTACTACTATTCCGGATTGTTTCTTTCTTTGGCCGGAAAATATGAGAAGGCCTCTGAGTATATTAATAAATGTCTGAAAAAGGATACAAACAATGTGAATGCTATAATTTTGAAAGGATGGAATGACATGTATATGTACATTGGTGACATGCAGGTGGCAATATTGGATTGTTTGGAGCTGGCTCTAAGCAAGAGTGACAGAAATGTAGAAGCTTTGCTAGGGCTGGCTAAATTTAAATACTTTGCTAAAGACCACGAAGCATCTAATCTCACTTTGGACAGATTGATAGTGAGCAGCCCTGGACAAGTTGTCCCTTTAATAGAGAAGATGAAAAATGAATTTGCTATGCAAAAATGGGAGCCTGTGTACGACACAATGGAAAGAATTTTCCACTTGGAATGTGATAATATTGTAGCATTGAAAATTCGAATTTATATTGCTTTATGTAAAAATTCAGACTACATTGAAGCTGCTGACCAACTAAATAAGTTTTATGGAGTGCTAGAAAATGAAGAAACATACAATGGCTTTCAATTTTACAATACAACACAGATATTCTCAAGAGTTTGTGGCAGATCGAGTGCAGTACTTTCCCAAGTTTACAGATTTGCACAATATGCCTCGGAAATGTATTCTAACAATGTTGATTATTTAAGTGAAGTGGGATATCAGTGTCTTCTACAAGGGAAGTACAAAGATGCATTGAGCTTCTTAAAGGCGGCCAGTAAAATTGATAGTAATTCTATTACAGCATTATGTGGGTTGACTCTTTGCCAGATGTATGAAAACGGCCCTACAGAACAAATCTCCCAGCAGATAGAATTGTTGTTTGAAATGCAGGGTTCAAAAAGAGTGCCTATTCTGTACTTACTGTCAGCACAGTTGAATTTAAAGAATTCTTCAGCAGCCATTGGTTTACTCAACACAGCATTTGAAGCTAAAGTCTCTTTAGCCAACAAGCATCCTTTCGGGTTGACATATGCGAAGGATCTAGATCCCGACTTTTTGCTTGAAGTGTACAAAGAGTACAAAAAGCATTTGCCGAAGAAACCATTTGTTATAGTTGGTTACTTGTTGTATTCCCAAGAAAGCAGTCCTTTGGTATCAAGTTGCTTGAACATTCTCGAGGCTGCTTGTAAAGCTTGTCCCGGCCTGATAAACGGCTTATACGAACTGGCTAAGTTAAAGTTCCTGTTTGGATATTCAAATGAAGCCCAAAAGTTAGCCCAACAAGTTGGCGAGCTTGATAATACACATGCGGGGAGTCAAGTGCTGTTGGCTCAAATTTACATTCAACAACTAGCCTTCACTAAAGCTGCTCAGGCTTTAGAAATGTGTTTGAGCTACAACTTCAAAGTTCGAGATAGCCCCATGTATCATGCCTTGAATGGGGTTATTCTGAAAAGTGCAAACCAGCTTCAGGATGCCTTATCGAGTTTTAACACGAGTCTGCAGATAACTACTAGCAAAAGTACCAGTAATGCAAATCGCCAGTTCGAATTCGATTTCAATATCATTGATAAGGCTACCTTGTATCTGCAAATTATAGAAATACAAACCTCTTTGGGACAGCTGGCTGAGGCCGGAAAAACTATGCAGGTAATATTCACATTCTTTTATTAGAAAGAAGGAAAGAAAGATACATTTATTCACAAACACACAGGACACACATATTATATTATATTATTGTTAATGCTTACCTAGTAATTGCTAGGATGTTTCAGATTCCGTAGCTTAAAACACAACAAAAAGCCCCCTTTTAAGTCCGCTACTACGAAACCCTACAATGCGCGTAGCCCGACATACACTTGGCCAGTTTTTAGGGTTCCGTAGCCAAAATGGCAAAAACGGTAGTTTCGTCATGTCCGTCTGTCCCTATGTCACAGGCATTTTACTCGAAAACTATAAGGTGTATTTGAATAAAATTTTGAGGATAGATCTATTTTGTTAGGTACCCGCTACATAGTTTTGTAATTAAATGACAAAAAAACATTTTTAGGGGTGCACTCCATACATAAAACTGCAAGACAATTTTCTTTTCATTGTAAGCCCACGTGTGGCGCATCAATCGATAGGCATTTCAAAATAAATATAAGGTTTCTCAGCAATTTTTTTGATTAAGTGAATAGAGTCGGAGATAATCGCCCCGAAAGTCACGAAAATTGTGTCGCCCCCCCTCTAATTTTTGAACGGTGTATTAAAAATATGACAAAAATCATGGACAAGGGCTTATTAAATTCTTTCACCGAATTTTTTTTTGAATAAGATCGGTTCCAAGGTAATCGAGATATTGCTGAAAAACTGACTTCCTTAAAGAAAACGACGTAAGTGCCGTAAGATTTCTGTGACGATACGACTTTTTTAATAGGCACGGAACCCTCGTTTTGCGTGGTCCGATACGCACTTGGCCGGTTTTTTATTTTATATTTCATCAAAATTGTAATGTCCACCGACCTGGCCGGGCCGGAGCGCACGTGAGCGCATTTTACAAGTTGCCAAAGGAATTGAAAGCTGTAATACAGACGTTATATTTCATATTTGAATGGATTTGCGGCCGGTTGGCTCCTCGCGGACATGGACGGCTGTGCTCGGCTGTCGTCGCATCTGACCGGCTCCGTCCGGCTTTCGCCTACTGCACTATATTACAACGCGGTCGGCTACGGCCAGGTGCTCGCGCATCCATTGCGATGCGGCGCTGCGCGACCCGTCCCGGCCCGTTCGGTGAGAATCGTACATAACGCATATACTTTTTTCACAGGAAGCTATACAAGAGTTCTCTTACACCTCAGAAGAAAGTCGCCTGCTCATAGCTCGAGCAGACTTGGCACTAAAGAAAGGTGATGTAGATGGGGCAATTGACATCCTTAACGAGATTAAACCGGGCCAGCCATATTACTTCCAAGCTCACAGCAAGATGGCCCACATTTACCTTAAGGAAAAGAAGGACAGAGCTATGTTCACAACCTGCTTTAAGGAGGTAGTCAGCAATCACCCGATGGCTGATGCTCATACTATGATGGGCGATGTTTATATGTCGATTCATGGTAAGTTATAAAACGTACATACATTCACGCCCGAGTTCCTAAAAGAGGAGGCAGAGCACATTTAATTTAATTTTCAATGCCACATCTGGCAATTCGAAGTTACACAAATGAGTGCGATAAACGAAACTTGTACTATTTTCAGCATTAGTAATTTACGGCACCATAAACATATGACCTCGCAGCAGTTCACACATAGTCACATACACATCGATATCTAGTAAATGGGCAGTCAACTACTATTTACTACTCTTCGTTTGCATTTATATTTTTCTCGAAATAATCTACAGTCTAAGCTGATAAGTCCGCCCATAGAATATACTATCTATATTTTGTAGGTTGTATCATTAAGCGTTCTATCTTACTTCGTGCTAAAAAAAGCGACGTCGATACGAATATTCGCGTTCGTCCCATCGTAGATGGACCTAATGATTACAAGTACATTCCAGAGCCAATCCAAGCAGTAGAGTCGTACGAGGCAGCTCTCCAGAGCAACCCCAAGGACGTACATCTAGTCCGAAAGCTGGGCGGCGCGATGGTGAAGACGCACCGATACGACGCGGCGACGAAGCACTATGAGGCGCACATCAAGCTGCTCGAAGATGACACACTCAGGACAGAGTATCTGGAGCTGCTCATTAAGGTACGACTTTGGACGACTCATGTAGGTCAAGTAACCCTTCTAGAAAAGCCTTTTTTTTACCTTCTCATCTAGGTAAATGCTTTTCTAGACAGGCACATGGTAGACAACTCGTCATCAAAGTACAGAGCTCTTAAATGGCCAAAGGATAGAGAACTTCTGAACAAGTTCTTCTTGAGGCAGAGGTTTTCTTTCCGAACCGGTGGTAGTTTATTGACATTCATAGGTGCATGTAATATGCCTAAATTGAAGAATAAATCACTTTGACTTTTTTTGTCACGTCTTCCAACGATGCGCGAGCTTCTCACATAGTTTCAGGTCTATTGATTAGACCATAGGTAAGTGTGATAAAGTTGCAGCAGCTTTCGTCACAAACCGATAGTTTGGATCCAATATAAGTAGTAGAATCATACCCTTCAGAGCAACCCCAAGAACGTCCATCTAGTTCCCAAGCTGGGCGGCGCGATGGTGAAGACGCACCGATACGACGCGGCGGCAAAACACTATGAGGCGCACATCAAACTGCTCGAAGATGACACACTCAGGACAGAGTATCTGGAACTGCTCATTAAGGTTCAGTCACGGACTTTAATTGTTTAGCCATTTAAGGCTCACTTTATAGTGGCCATTCGTAGTATAACTATAAAAAACCAAAATTAGCTGACTCCTAAATGGATCAACAATTTAAGTCCTTGATCGTACCCCTTTGGACGAGCTTATCATCTAGGTCAAGTAACTCTTCTGTAGAAGCATTTTCAAACTTCAGCAGCTCTATCCATGGTTGTATCCTGTTATCCTACTTGTTAAAAATTTGCTACGATCCTAGGCAGCAACCTCAATCTTCTTCCACCCAAGATCAGATGAGGCTGCTTTATCAGTTGGTATAGGATAGCTATACAGCTATAGGTATAGGATAATCTGGTTTTACTTTTCCGGCTACTTTCCTCGTTGGACATAGTTTATGTTGTGGCTTAATTTTAGTAACACACGTCCAACGCCATTTCCTAAATAGTGATACAAAGTTGTAAGCTGATTAAGAGGAAGCCACCTCAGACTCCACAACTGTTTGTTTACAAACCTCCCTATCTATCAAACACGATGACCATCTTGTCATTGGAGTTCAGAATATGTCATGATTTTATGTTTCTGGTTCCAGTTAAAACAATACGACAAAGTGGACTCAGTCATATCCGCAGACTTGAACGACATGTACAACAAAGGGAAGGACATCACGACCCTGAAGCGCCGAGTGAATCTTTTGCTGCTCCAGGCTAGGAGTCGGGAGCTCAAGAACCCGACAGCTGGGAACACGCATCTTATACTCACAGAAGCGAGGGACTCGCAGGTGGGACTGCCAGACTTCTAAAGTGTAACAAAAAATGTGTTTATTAAAATTACTAAAATTTTAAAACAGGTTTATAGGTCTTAATTCAGAACCAAAATGAACGTACTAATGGAGAGTTTCGGACCTCTCGCTCGCGCTGATACAGGCTACACTAAATTGAGATTGACATATAGCAAGTGCTCAACTCCCATCGGATATTCTTGAATTCATTTTGGCCCTAGAATATCTTTCATACCTGCTATTTAAATATTGCTGATATTCCAGTGTTTCATTTCAAGTTTCCTTAAACCGTAGAAGGTGTGAAAAGCAGTAGCATTTAGGATCAAAATTATTTCCGTCATGGGCGTAAACACTTGAATTCCTCGTTACGCTCAAGATACTATTGTAAAAAAAATCACTCAGGATTCAATCCGTCCTCGCCGAAGATATGTCATTTTGTTCCCTTGAGACAATCTACTATTTCTAGAATTTCCTTATAATAACATTTTAGTATTAAAATAATCCCGTCTGTATAAAGTAGTGGCGCCCTCCTTTACGAGCTTCTAGTTTTTAACCGTATTGTGTAATTGGCAAACTTGCAGGCAGCCATAGTGAAGCGAATAGAGATAGACTTGAGAGGAGACCTGCTGGAAGAGAAGCGGCAGTTGTCCCACATCCTCTGTTGCCTTGCGAAGGTGAAAACGACGAAGGAACCCGCCGTAGCGGCCAATTTGTACTCCGAGGCGCTAATACAGACCCCAAGGGACCCTGATACGTTACTGGCTTTGGCTAAATTGTTTGCACACGTAAGTTTACACATACAATTTTTTAGCACATCATCATCCTTTATACGTCCCACTGCTGGTCACAGGCCTCCTCTCATGTGCGAGAGAGAATGGGCAGTAATCCCCATGCTGACGCGAAATATAAACTCAAATCGCGTTCTGAAAATGTTTAGTTTTAAGACTTGACTAGACTACTCAGAACAGGCTCTGACTGAACCATGTCATATTAACAAATAACTTAAATAAACATATTTTCTTTGTATTTAGATGAACAACCCAGAGAAATGTGAACAAACTTGCGCAATTCTATTGAACACTGACCCGAACAACGAATCCGCTGCGGTCATGATGGCTGATCTAGCTTTTCGAAAAGTAAGTATGGCTGAAATTATTTAAATTGAATAAATACTTACAAAGCCTTATGAATTTTCTTATCCACAATGTAAACGTCGCTAGTAATTTTCATCTATCATTTTTTTATTATTTCATTTTTACCTTTCGTTTTTATTATTTAAAATAATTTAATAAGAAATACGAATACAACAATATTTTTTAAATAAAACATAAGATTTATTTTTAATTTGAAAATTAAAATCGTACCTAGTTTTATTATCCGTATGTCACGTGACTGAAAATGTCGACCGCCATTTTGTCTTGTGAGTGACGTCAGCTCAGTATAGCAAATGTCAAAACAAGCTTTCGTTGTAAACAACATTTGACGTATCTATGTTTCTGCACGTAGTATATTGTTAGTAATCAGAGTTGCCTGAGGTTTCTGATCTTATGACGTCATGATAATGGCGGCTGCCTTTTAGACGCGAATAAATAACGTTCAAATTTATTTGCTTAAAGAGATATTATTTTGAGGAAATAAAAGAACTAGGTGACTATAGAATCTATTAATATTATTGTTGATTTGTGGGCCTTAATATGCCGCTTCGACCAGCAAGTGCAAGCATGTGACGTTCACCGTTAAGGTCCGTTGCCTCCAGGAAATTCCAGATTCTTTGGGCGCTGATATGTTGTATATCTTCTGGGTGCACGATGTGCCGCCCTAGGTAGGCACTTTCATTTCCTACAATGTCGGAATGCCCTGGTACCCTGGTGCTTTGGTTAGATAAGTATGACTTTGTTGGAATTAGCCAGGGTGTTTAGATTGTTTTTACAATTCTGGACTAGTTTAGAGTACGACTTTAGGTATTCTACTGCCAGCAGAGCAGCTTGACAGTCCGAGTTGATGTAGATATGTTGGTTCCTTAGGTTACTTTCAAGATTGATCTGCACGCATTTATTTATTGCGAAGACTTCAGTCTGAAATATACCAACTGTGGCTTCTCCTTGAAGTCCATTTGGCCGCGTCTCGGCGTCGGAGGTATTTCCACTTTGCGCAGTTTGGTGAATTTGCATCCCACGTATGTGTCGTCAGTGGGCATGCTTCGGTTTCTGTTATTTAAAAACAAGGATTTCAAGTTTGATTAGGCTTCAGAGCGCCATTTTGGCCTTGAGTGCATATTCTGTAGATGCACTGCTTCACCTCCTTTGCACTTGTAGGTGGAGTGGCGTTAGATCGAGCATTGCATCCAAGGCTGCCCCCGGTGTTGAGCATAAAGCTCCTGTTGCTGTTAAGCAAGCTGTACGCTGTAGAATCGAATCTATACGAATATTTTAAAATAAAAAAAAATGTAGAATAGCCTATTGTCCATTTTATGTTTAACATAATCCCCAGGTGGACCTAGAGACCGCCCAGCGCCACTTAACCCAGATCCTGTCAGTGAAGCCGACCAGCTGGGAGGCGCTCGCGCAACTAGTCGAGGTTCAGTGGCGACGAGGGAAACTCACTGATGCGGAGCAGGCGCTAGAGGCTGCCAAGCAAGAGCTGGGGGAAAATGATGACCCGGGTACACATCATTATTTTTTCCTCCGATACTGGGAATCTTGGTGACCGATCACGAAGTCCTTCCTTCATACGAATGGATTGAATTGTCCAATATATCCCTGAATTCCCGTTCATTAACATCTCAATATATAGAACTATCGTTGGCCCGCGCAGCGCCGAGTTTGCACACTGTATGTAGTTAGACTGTACTAACATCATCATTTGGTTTGTTTCTTCAATATCCCGGTTTCGTTGCTAAAGATTGTTTTAAAGAAACGTCGGTAAATATTTTTTAATACAGTTGCTCAAAAAGTGGTCTCGAACTAGTGCTTTTTACTTTTTAGTTCCAAACTATACTTTCGAAACGCAGTAATTTTATATTAGATTTTTTACTTGGAAATTATGAAATTAAAAACGCTTACGAATACTAGGAGTATTTATTTAAAGTATTCATTAATATATAAATGACGAAAAAATATTAAGAATTTGCATTTTATAGCCTACTCTGTCTTAGGTATCTATGTATGAAATATTCACTTTCCTAAAAATCGTTCTTTGATTTGGCTGAATGATACAAGCATATGCCTAGAAAAATTATCCTTATGAATACTGTCAGTGTCAACTGCCAAGTGTCAATTTAGTTTCTCAACTCGAGGCCGATGGCGCTGATTCCAATAGTATGTTGTCACTGTCAGTGTCATTTGTAAAGTATGGGTTCGTTCAAAAATAACTTCGAAGCAAGCATATTTTATCGCAATGATATATTAATTTATTATTTTTTCGCAATTGTATTAAAAAACGTCGTTTACAACACGTGTGAAATGTCTTTTTACCACTCGTACCGAGTCTTGCCACTCGCTTTCAGCTCGTGGCAAGATACCTCGGTACTAGTGGTAAAAAGACATTCTTTTCACACTAGTTGTAAAATTTACTATTTTCATCACACTTGCTCGTCAATGGCGTTATTACTTGCGAGCATGCAGAGCAGTTATAGCCGTTTTACCTCCCACGGGCTGTTAAGTTTAGTTTTAAAATAATAGAACCCTCTCATTGGCTTAAGCAAATCTGGTTGCTGTGTGATTGGTTGAATAAAATAATCTAGTTGGTCACGACGCCCCGCCCCGCAAGAATACTGCTCTGTGATTGGTTGAAATATTGAACTGCGCGCTCTACTAGCACTGATCTGGAAGTGAAGTTGTCAATTTTTTATTGGTGCTGCTGTATGAAACTTACATTTTTCTGTCTTTTTTTGTTATTTATTTCCTCGCAAATGTGATGAATAACATTGTGTATAACACGGGCGTAAGAATATTGCAAACTCGAGTCATCAAAAGCTTCTGATAGACTCTCGTTAGCAATATTCCACTTACGCCCCTCGTTGAACAATGTACTAATAAAGCTAAGTGACGAATAATCTCGTCATCAGTTATTAGTTTTTTCATTGTGAACGCCCAAAACTCAATTTGTTTATTACTATTGTTACCAGGCTACCAGTACTGTGCAGGACTATTGTCCGTGTACTCCGGTCGCGCGAACGCGGCGCTCCGTCAACTGAACCAAGCTCGGCGCTCGGCCCGCTGGGGAAACAGCGCGGCTCGCCGTATGGTGCTGCTGTGCCTGTCGCAGCACGCGCCCGATGCGCTGCACGACACCTTCGTCAACGAGGAGTCGTGAGTACCAGGCTACCAGCAATGTGCAGGAGTGTGAGCTGAACCGATCTCAGCGCTCTCAGTGCGGCTCGCCGTATGGTGCTGCTTTGTCTGTTAGCACGTGCCCGATACGCTGCGTGACTCCTTCAACGAGGAGTCGTGAGTACCAGGCTACCAGCAATGTGCAGGAGTGTGAGCTGAACCGATCTCAGCGCTCACAGTGCGGCTCGCCGTATGGTGCTGCTTTGTCTGTTAGCACGTGCCCGATACGCTGCGTGACTCCTTCAACGAGGAGTCGTGAGTACCAGGCTACCAGCAATGTGCAGGAGTGTGAGCTGAACCGATCTCAGCGCTCACAGTGCGGCTCGCCGTATGGTGCTGCTTTGTCTGTTAGCACGTGCCCGATACGCTGCGTGACTCCTTCAACGAGGAGTCGTGAGTACCAGGCTACCAGCAATGTGCAGGAGTGTGCGTCAGCTAAATTAAGCTCGGCGCTCCGTCTGCTGGTGACCCAGTGCGGTACTGTCCTAATGGGATGCCCTGTGGACCTGGCATAGCTGTCGGATCTTACGGAATATAATAATCATTTATAGTATATTTTATCTTCTCTGTCATTCATCTAAAATAGCCTAACCAAAATTAGTGTCCTGATCTATTGAGCGACAAACGACGAACGAGGACGGCTCAGCTCTCCACTGTCCAGACTTTTCTGCAGGGTGCAACTCTTAGACTAAAGCGCGTACTAACTACAGCTCCGCTTTCACATATTATTTCCCATTCACAGAGACACGAGAATGTTAGCGCTGAAAACTGCAGAGAAGCTGTTAGCGGAGGTAGCGCCTGGCGAACGCAAGGCCTTGCAAGCGCTGATCCAGCTAGCCACGCGACAGAAAAGTCAAGCCGAACGCGTCCTGCAAGACCTCCTGCCTATGGTCACCGATGATACTCACCAGGACGATCCTTACCTCATACTGGCTATTGCTAACGCGTAAGTTTCTAAATACGAACAAGTCTTGCAAGCGAGAATAAAGCTAGTCACCACGACGTAAAACCTACCTCTGACCTTTTGTCGCCGATGACACTTATCAGCAAGATCCCAAGAGCTTAATCGTAATTTTCTAAAGAATTCTGTAGGAGCTTCGCAAAGCTTTCTTTTACAACTGTTTTATTATCTTACAAATGAACTGACAATATTCATATGTGCTTAACTGACGATATTATCACCTGCCTATGTAAGTTCTACTGCTGGGCATAGGACTCCCCTGTATATTGTATAATGGCAGGGATCTACCGATGACAAACGTATACCGTATAATATACAATATTTAATATATACAATGTATTTCAGGTACAATATTGTGAAACAACCGACAAGGGCGAAGAACATTCTAAAGCGGACTATTTCCTCTATTCCCTGGACACCAGAAAAAGCTGATGGTTTGGAAAGGTATGTTATGGTTTATTATGTCTTGAATAATAATAATAATGAATTGTTTCGCAAGAAAAAGTAATCATTGCTACTGCTGAAAATGTATTTCAGTTAATATTTCTATGGTGAAAACCAAATGTAAGTGTCAACTGACCCCCGTACTAGTTTGCACTGTATTACGCTGGGTCAGGATTCACCGTTCTTATATTATAACTATTATAAGTATCACGTAATAATTATGCTTTAACATGCAATCACATAACATTCGTTCAGTAAGTTGCTTAAGTAAACTTGAAACTAAGGGAAATAAATGGGAACAGGCGTCAACACCGCGGAGCATGGCTTAAGGAAGGTGGCGAAATATATTTGTTTCCACAAAACAAAAGCGTCGGCACCTGCTTATTTTCTCGTCATAATAGTACATTACTGCTGAGGCCGGGAAATAGCAATTCGTGGATGAGTTGATTTTGTCAGATGAATCGAAGCTGAATCCGACAATAGAGACGAATCCACGAATTGCTATTCCCGCCGAGGTAGGTATAGTGCTTTTCTCCATAAATGCGAGGAAATCAAATAATATTTTCAATAATTTTAAGACAGCGAGTAGTATGTCAATAACCTATCATGTTCCCGCCCAACTTATTTTTTTAAAGTATGTACACAGCATGACTCATGTTGCCTT
The DNA here is from genome assembly GCA_932294315.1 of Epinotia nisella. Classification (NCBI taxonomy): domain Eukaryota; kingdom Metazoa; phylum Arthropoda; class Insecta; order Lepidoptera; family Tortricidae; genus Epinotia; species Epinotia nisella. The sequence continues at coordinate 15,963,411 of OW028680.1, forward strand.
TCAATTGACCCACATAAAAAATTAAAAACAGAATCAATTACAATTTTATGTTTTATGTAATTAAAATTTGTTAAAGATTACACGGATTAAAATCTAAACGCAATTTAGTTCGTTTTGAATATTATTTCGAAAATATTTTAATTTCTTCAGTTAATACTATTTGAGACATTTTTTTTAAAACGTCACTTCGATCTCTTGCAAAAGTAATCGTTTTGTCTATGACAATTTAAAAAAAAAAACTTGGGAAAACTTTAAGCACACTACAAACGGGTGCAATTTGTCAACCAACTGGCAATAGTTGGAAAGAGACAGCCATACATTACTAACCAGTCTAACTATAGCAAGTTGTTATGACAAATTGCTAGGCCTTTAAACTTACGAGCATTTGGCTGTTTGTAGTGATTTGTCATGGTCAAAACATATGATTCAAAGGTAAAAAAAGTATATAGTAAAGGAATTTCATACATATTCCTGGCCGCTAAAGCTGTACAATAATGACTTTTAACTTATTAAATTTGCGCTTGTCAGTAACGAGGAACTTCACGTACTATTTTTGCTACAGTAAGGCGCATATTTCCGAGCATATTGGAGAAAAAGTCCATAAATACGTGCATGATGGTCCGCAACCCTTACACTGCTCGTGTGAATGCATCAGTAGGACCCCTTACTAAGGCAGAGGCGATACCACACCACATACGCTTCATTAGAAGTTGAACCTTGTTTCTTTGAAATTAGGTTCAAAATAATTTGTGTTTATTGAAAATAACGGATAACGTAGTGTTGCTAAATGGATAGTAAACCATCAAATTATTGTAATAAAGTATAAATTACGAAATATAAATACAATCACAAAAATATATTAAAGACCTTGGAAGATTAGAAAAAATATGCAGTTTTTTACAGTCCAAGAGTGAATTTAAAGCTACTGATAGAATCCACGATTTTATAGAAACAAAATTTTTAAATACCATGAACTTTAGATGCTATCGTAACAGGTTACCATACCAGCAATTATTACATAAATATAAATTAATAGAATTACGTTCTAGGCGCATGTTGTTAGAAACAATGGTCTTGTACGGCCTCTGTAACAATCAATTTGATTGCATTGCCCTTAACAACAAGCTTTCATATAAGGTACCGAAACATTGTATTCAGCGAGAGGCGCGCCCTCACCGACTGTTTGTGACGGGCTTCTGCCGCACCAACGCCGGTGAGCGCGCTCCTCTGCGCAGAATCGTTCAAAATTACAATGATCATTTTAATCAAATAGACATATTTAGCTCTAGTATTAGTTCATACAAAAAATAAATAATAGAAATACTAAAAACAATATAAAATAACTGAAACACTTTCGATATTGTTTACTTAGTTTAACTCAGCTAAGTTATTGATGTTTTCACTATCACTACTCATGTAAAATGTAATACATATTAACACTATCTTCCCTTTAATAATACTACTTACTCCGAATGATGAAATGAATGTAGAAAAGTAATAAGTGGTGAACGGTGTTGGTCACACATATTGTATTTTTGTATAAGGACAATTAATATTAAGATTTCCTTGTAGTGACTGTTTGTATACCTAAATAAAAAGAAAAAAAAAATTGTACGACAACTATTAGACCTAAACGCAGTATTTCGCGACCGAAACAGCAATTTACCTACTTGATTTTGCATACAACGACAACGATTAATTTAAATAGCAAAGTCATACATTTTATGTCAATCAGTATGAAGCCTTTCGGCTGCCGGCATCGTAAAAAAATCTTAGGTCACAAGCCTTTACTCAGGACAAGCTATGGTAATGATAATGATAATACCACGTCCGAGAGAGTGACAGAAAGATAAATATTATTCGTTGTCCTTGTTATAGTTCCAGTTTTTTTATTTGCCACAACTAATTTAGTATGAAGATTTGACAAATAAACCATTACCCGCCTAAATTAAGTAGGTTGTTTATGGTAAGCCATCAGCCATTTTAAGACCAGTTCTTAATTTAGCTGCATAGAAGCCTTTCCGTCCCTCATTGTGGCAACACGTATAGCTTGTCCTGAGTATTATAGATCCATGTTTGACCCCCCAAAAGGTGGATTGATGACCTGGTAAAGATCGCAGGAGTCCGCTGGATGCGGGTGGCGCAGGACCGGTCATTGATGCACTATTTGGGGGAGGTCTCTGTCCAGCAGTGGACGTCTTTCGGCTGTTTTCTGATGAGATGTGTGCTTCACAGGTGTTGGTTAGAGGTCGCCGAAGGGCAGGTGAGCTCGGGGCGCGCGGACGCCGCCAAGGAACTGCTGACTAAGGTCCTCAACCATAACAACTCGTGCTCCGCCGCTTATCAACTCTTAGGTAAGTTTACTTATTGTGTTGTCAAGACCTGGGCTTACAATGGGGAATGGATGAAAATATTAGAAGTGCCTCATTATTACTTTGGTGACTGTGGTACGGTTTGGTTATAGCCAGACGGACAACAAAGTGATCCTATAAGGGTTTTATCCTTTTGAGGTACGGAACCCTGAAAAGTAAGACAAGACAATAAATAATCACAAAGTTATACGTGTCCAAAGTTTTAAGAGGGGGTATACTCTCTCCCTTTTCCGCAAAACGCACCTTCACATGAAACGATTGTCATTTACTATGAGGCTCGCTCAAGCGCTTTCGCTCTCTATCCAGCAATATTTAAAATTTTGTATCTTTATATTTCAGTACCTAGGATTTTCGTCATTAGGAATATTTTTTTGCTTTCTTTATTTTGGAGTAATATAAAAATTAGAGTTCCCTACCCTATACTCATCTCTATCGTTCGAAAGAAAGAAAGAAAGAGATATTTATTCGTGACAAAACAATTAAACAAAAAAGACTGTTAGAGAGCGTTTTTTGTCAAAACGGTACGAGTATCGCAGCACAGTGCTGGCATCACTGCCAGCGCTGAACTTCCGATAGGATCGTCGAGTGATAGCACGGTAGATAACAAACAAACAAAAGATAACTAAATAATAATAGAAACTTACCTAAATACGAGAAGGGACAATTAACGTAATTAAAAAATAAAAATTGTCCAGCGATTAATGAACGCAGCCATTTCACTCCTGCTTGATCTGTTGCAGCACACTAAAGAGATGGGAATAGTCTGGGCCACGCTCCAGTGACATTTGAATTATTGTTTTTTTATTTATATTTTGAATGTTTATCACTACAGGCCACTTATCGGAAAAGGAGCAGAACTACAAAAGCGCCGCCCAGAACTACGACAACGCTTGGACGTACGCGGGCAAGTCCGACCTCGCCGTCGGCTACAGACTCGCCCACGCGTATCTGAAACTGAAGAAATACCCGGAGTGCATCGTCGCCTGTCGACACGTACTTAAGGCGCATCCTGACTACCCTAAGATCAAGAAGGAGATATTGGAGAAGGCTAAAAGTAACTTACGGACGTAGACTTAAACCTCTTATTCATAAAACTTAACAGGCGTCTGCTAGCTAAATAAAATGTGTTAGATCTCTTTCTTTATCACACATGTCAAGTGACAAATAAACAAACGAATTTGAACATCATTTTAACTAAAATAGGTTTGATGGTCGTTTATGAATAAGAGCATAAGGGGAATAAGGGTTCTCTATTGTCGGTTCTATTGCGGCCGCTTCAAGAAATACACATACTTAAAGCGCATCCTGACTACCCTAAGATCAAGAAGGAGATATTGGAGAAGACTAAAAGTAACTTATGGACGTAGACTTAACTCTTATTCATAAAACTTCACATGCCTCTGCTAACTAAATAAAATGTGTTCGGTCTCTTTTTTTAACACACATGTTGGGGTGATAGATAGACAAACGAATTTGCATATAATTTTAACTAAAATAGGTTTGATGGTCGTTTATGAATAAGGGCTTAAGGGGAATAAGGGTTCTTTATTATCAGTTCTATTGCGGCCGCTTCAAGAAATAAACATACTTAAAGCGCATCCCCACTATTCACAAAACTTAACAGGCCTCTGCTAACAAACTAAAATGTTTTCGGTCTCCTTTTTTAATACACATGTCAAGTGACAAATAAACAAACGAATTTGAACATCATTTTAACTAAAATAGGTTTGATGGTCGTTTATGAGTAACGGCTTAAGGGGAATAAGGGTTGTCTATTATCAGTTCTATTGTGGCCGCTTCAATAAATAAACATACTTAAAGCGCATCCTGACTATCCTAAGATCAAGAAGGAGATATTGGAGAAGGCTAAAAGTAACTTATTCATAAAACTTCACATGCCTCTGCTAACTAAGTAAAATGTGTTCGGTCTCTTTTTTTAACACACATGTTGAGGTGATAGATAGACAAACGAATTTGCATATAATTTTAACTAAAATAGGTTTGATGGTCGTTTATGAATAAGGGCTTAAGGCACTTGTCCCACCGCTGGCGAGTAAGCGATGAGCTATCGGCGATTTTCTCGCCCAAGAAACGAACAAAAGATAATCGCTCCCGTGTAAATAAAAGAGAGATATATATTTATAGTTAATCGCTGGCTGTTCACACCGCGATGAACTATATCTCTTTCTTTTATTTACACGGGAGCGATTATCTTTTGTTCGTTTCTTGGGCGAGAAAATCGCCGATAGCTCATCGCTCATCGCCGGCGGTGGGACAAGTGCCTAAGGGGAATAAGGGTTCTTTATTATCAGTTCTATTGCGGCCGCTTCAAGCGCATCCTGACTACCCTAAGATCAAGAAGGAGATACTGGAGAAGGCTAAAAGTAACTTACGGACATAGATTAACCCCACTATTCACAAAACTTAACAGGCCTCTGCTAACAAACTAAAATGTGTTCGGTCTCCTTTTTTAATACACATGTCAAGTGAAAAAGAGACAAGCGAATTTGAACATCATTTTAACTAAAATAGATTTGATGGTCGCTTATGAATGAGGACATAAATCTTTCGTCAGTTCGATTGTCGGCGCTTTCAACCTTATATCAAGCCAGTAGTGGTGAAAATCCTGCAAAAGATTTAATGAACATTTCAAGTTCAATAAATATCCCGAGTGTATGTAGTATGATATGAGTGTATGTAACACTCATATTTTTAGTACTTCTAGTATCGGAGAAGGCTGAAGCTACCTAGGGTAAGCCCGCCATTAGGTTCAAAGCAATAGAGTGGTCCTACAACCCAGAAAAACACGAGGTGCAAAGAGACAGCCCGTTTTGAGTAATCTTATTAGCAACAGCCGTGAGTTCCAGATGCGTACAGACTGGTGAAACCGTAACACGAAATGTATCAAATTCGCCGAACACATTGCTGTGATGTATCACGAAAGGTAACACTTTGTAGGCGAATTGTTTCATTGCATGATACATTTCATGTTACGGTTAGGTTAGTAATAAGTACGAGTTAGTGAGGAGTGCAAGAATGTCCCATAAAAACTGTGAAAGGGATTTACGAATTACATATTAAATTTGCTATGGCGTCCGCAGGACTAAATGCACCTAGTACAGTCAGCAGCAGAAGTAGCTAAGCTGGCCGGGTGTTCAAAATTACCTGCACACGACTTTATTCTTAAGAAATTAAGAGCGTGTGTAGGTTATTTTGAAAAACCGGCCCGCTTAGCTACTTCTGCTGCTGACTGTACCTAATAGTTTAAGTGAGCATTTTTTTTATCAAGTCTACGGTGGCTGTACCCATGATCCGCTTGTTTATTAGCTTTTATTGCAGTTATATTTAAGTAAGTATCCGTCCTTTTCCAACAAATGTATAAAGTATACTACAAGTAGTAGTGCTTACTTAATTTTTGTAATAATTATGAATTATGTCCATAGTTCAATTATTTGTATAACTTTAACATGTTGTTGATGGACTAACCGTTGAAATTGGTTTAAACATAGTGTAGTCAGGGGCCGTACACCGGTATTCATTTAACACAAAAAATACTGGTTTTGAATTTCGGTATCTCGCTTATTATTTTATATTTTTGTATTCTAACCAACTCAAATAATCGCGTCATTGCATTGCCTAAATACAATGTTGCAATACCGAATAAATAATATAAATACATATTTTTGTATGAATACCTACCGGTAATAAGTCCTTGGATGTAGTAAATTAGAGCAATAAAACAAATAATGAAACATGCATAAATATTTAATTCATCAAACTGTTTTTGTGACCTTATGCTACACAAAGATTAGTCAAAATACTGGTGTGATCTACACTAAGTTAAAGTCGAATGTTTGTTTGTTTGTATGTTTGTTTAGTCTTCTTCCTCGGCGGCGTCGAGGATTGTCTTGAAGCAGAATGGCTGGAAGATGTAGCCCAGGCCGGAGTAGAACTTGCTCATGAATTCCACCCTAGAAGAAAATCATACGATATCAGTTATGTTCAAGGGCCGGAAAACCCCTTTTCAGCCTTAAGCCTATCGATTTGGTAACCCTATCCATTTGGTAACCTTATGATAAGGTAAACTTACTGATAGGGTAACCCTATTGTTATGGTAAGCATATCGGATGTGGTAACCATAATGAAACCATAAGTTACCCTATTGAGATAGGGTTATGTTTAGGTATTGTTATGGTTAGGCATTATGGACAGGGTTAAACAATTTAATAAGCCTATGGAAAACCCTGATTAGGGTAACCGGTTCCGGTCCCTGGTTATGTTTCGTTCGCAGGCAAAATATTTGACGTACTAATATAGTGGTTCCCGAAAGTTGCCGTGACCTATTAGAGCGGTTACTCGGCGACTTTTGGCAGCACTACAGATGCGACACAGTATCGATACATGTGATTTGTATCGGTGCAAAAAATCGCCTAGTGTAACCGCTCTTAGGTTAACTGATTTTACCCTAAATTGGCTACTTTCCTACAAAAAATATTTAGTCCGTAATTAAATAATTAAACAAAAAACAATTAAGATATAGCCCGTTAAAGTTCCGCGTGACTCACATTATGGTACACTTTTTAGCATAATGTGACGTCAAGCGAAACTTTAACGGGCTATATCTTCATTATTTTCCATTGGCTTCCATGTCATAAACAAGCATTTTTTTGAGTGAGTGTAAAATACATTCATGATCAGCAAATATCGTTTAATGTTTTAATTCGTTCCATATTACTCTACACACGCGAAACTAAACCTAACACTAATGTAACAAGCTTCAAATTACTAGTTCCAACGCAGCGTTTTTTTTAACGTAATTCTGCTTTTGTGTTTTATTTTGTATGGCGTGTAACACAAATTTTGTGTTATGCATAACACAAAAGTATCACAAAAGTGCTAAATAGAAAACAAAACGTAACACAAAAGCATACTTACGTTAAAAAAAATTCCTACCTTACCCAAATATTCTTAAAGTGATAAAGTTCAAATTACCAGTGCAAACGCAGCGTATGCAGGAAGGCCGAGAGCCCCTCCATCATGACGAGGATGGCGAGCGTGAAGAGCGCCCAGAAGCAGAAGGCCACGTACAGCTTGATGGCTCCCACGTAGCTGTGGTCCTTCAGGCCCATCGTTAGAACCATGCTCCACAGCACTTCTGACAGCTCTAAGGACAGACAACATTTGTGAGACCGTGTATTAAAAAAAAACATTCATATGGATCTATGTACGCTACTATATGAGCATACACGCTTTCTGCCCTGACTTTTGGACGCCAAAACATCCTAAGGTGTTGCGTTTTGTCGCCAAGAACGATTATAGGTGTTGTGGCATACTCTGTCAAAGTCACCTTCATGCTTTCAAGTAGGGTTCACAATCACATTCTTACAGAATAGTTGGCGTGTAGGTGTCACTTTTATACGTAAGGAATGGCGTCTAACATAGGACTGTAATAATTTATCTAATCGCAAAATCGTTAGAATCTTCTAGAACTCACCGGCGTGAGCGCCCACAGTCGCAGATACGAAGCCGTGTGCGAGATGGTACTGAGCAGTATTCGATCGCGTGGCGCGGCTTATGATCTCGCTGAAGGGCTCTTAATAGGACTATAGCTGATGATATTGTGACGCAAGGCATCTTCGAGACTCACCGGCGTGAGCGAGCGAGAGCGCCCACAGTCGCAGGTACGAGGCCGTGTGCGAGATGGTACTGAGCACGTATTCGATCGTGTGGATGCCCTGGTGGATCATGATCTCGCTGAAGGGCTCCTCGTCGTGGTCGTGTCCGGCGGCGGCGGGCTTGGCGGCTGGTTTCGGCGGGTTCTCGCCGATCTCCGTCTGTTCTTGCATTTCGATGCCGGCGTTAACGCTGCCGTTTGTGTTTTGAAGCTGAAATAAAATAATTTACTTTATGACAAAGTTTTAGCCGATTTCAAATCAGCACCCATGGTTCAAGTTTGCCTATAAAATTTTAAGAGTTCCCTCGATGTCTCCAGGATCCCATCATCAGATCCTGACCTGATGACCATGGGATCACCTGGGAAGGATACCCTATCAAACAAAAAAGTATTTTCTAAATTAGTCCAGGTGTCTTCGAGTAGGTAATTGGGGAACATACATACTCGTAAAAAGTCTCAGACAAATTGAGGACCTCCTCCTTCTTTTAAAGTCTGTTAAAAAGAAGTAGGTGTAATTGTAGCTCGTTGTTAAAAGCGCGAAGTGCTCATGTTCAACTTTTGTCGCTAGTTGCCATGGAAACGTGTCTTGGGTCACTTTTGAAAACCGTGATTTTAAAGCTCCACAAAATGTGGGGTTTTGTTGACAATTTAAACCTCTTTTATTTGGGCCATTTTCTTAGCATGTTAGAAGTACATGTTGTAACAAATCTTATATCATGTTGTTTCCTACGGGACACAATATGAACAAGAAACACCCTTATGATTGACCCTTGTGCCCTGGCTAACATTCGTAGATAGAGGATATATAATAGACTAGGATCCGCCCGCGACTTCGTCTGCGTGGACCCGGGATAAAAACTATCCTAAAAGGGATGACATAAATGACCAAAATTCTAATATCAATTAGAATTTTGGTCAAGTGCGAGTTGGATTTTAGTTTTCCCATACATTTTGAGAGCGCCTGATGAAGGCAACGAGCAAAAATTTGGTCTCCATACAAAGTTTCATCCCCTTTTTCGTCCCTAGCAGGGATGAAATTTGACATAAATTATAGCCTATGTCCTATTCTGATATATAAGGTACATAACTGGAAAGTTTCATATAAACTCGTCCAGTGGTTTTTGAGATTAAGTGGAACGTACATCCACCCATCCATCCAAACAGCAGGGCACCTCCGCCGCGCCCGTCGTGAACAGCATGTTCTTATGGAAGTCACACACTGTATACTTACTTTGGTCCCCTTATTCCTGCCAGTGAGCAGCAGATACAGCGGCTTGCCGAGCAGCATGACAGGTATACAGCAGAGGCCGCACAGCACGAACGCCCGCTGCAGGGTCGCCTGACCCTCGAACATGTACGCCTTGCAGGGCGCCTCCGCCTCGCCCGTCGTGAATAGCATCATGTTGATGAAGAGAATTAGCACGGATGGGGCGCAGCCTTGCTGGTATGCGGGATCTGTGACGTATAATATCATCATTGGCCAAGTCTATTACAGACCAGGGATGTTGCAGACATTCGCATCCGTATCCGCAACCGCAGAAGTGCCACATAAATTTCAAAATCAGGATGCGCAATCCGCAAAAATTGCGATTTTTTTGATTGTCCATATTTGTAGAACATACGGTGAATGACTTCCACCTTCACGAATCATCACGTAGGTATGTGGTGTTGTGGCTCAGCTGGGAATGTTCCAAGGCAATGGATCCCAAAAAAAAGTTTGTGACTGTACTACGTATTATGTTGTATGTCAACTATTTAAGATGTATGACGTTTAAGACTGTCACTGGATTTTGAATCTTCGAGTTTGGTAGGTAACGTTGCTTTTCAAACGGATTACTTTGATACACTCTGTGGAAAACTATTTAGTCCGTCAGTTAGATTATCAAAAAATATTGGACAGGTGTTTTTTTTATTATGTTAATCAACAACAAAAAAAAGGATATAGCCCGTTAAAGCTCCGCGCGACGTCACATTAGGGTACACTTATTATTAGCATTCTAACTGACGGACTAAATATAATTATATTTTATTTAACATGGAAAGTACCCTATTCTACTTTAATCTAACTACTAATCCATTTTTTTTATATGTTCGTATAGATTTGATAGTCATCTAGTATTTTTATTTCCACAAAATAATATCTCTTTATGCAAAGAAATTGTGTATTTGCGTCAAAAAGGCAGCCGCCATTATGGTGACGTCATAAGAGCAGAAACCACAGACTCTGACTACTAAGAAGATACTACGTGCAGAAACATAGAAACGTCAAATGTTGTTTACATCAAAAACTTGTTTTTGCATTTGCTATGCACTGACGTCACTCGCAAGACAAAAGTGCGGTCGGCGTTTTAGGTCACGTGACATACAGATAATAAAACTCATTTTAGTTTTTAAAGTAAAAATAAATATTAACAATATAATGTTTATATAACAAAATAGGGGGGGTAAAGGGTCTCCAGAATGCATGTAGATTGGGAAATTGAATGCATTGCATTCGCTTTTCACGTCATATCCATTCTGGGTGCCAATTCCTGGTCCACACCTCCACGTGGTCCCCTCCGGTAACTGGGATGAGTAGTACAACAGGCATTTATTGTTGTAGTAGGATGGTTGACCCTATAGTTGACCATGCACCGGTTGTTGACCATTTGTGACTTTGATTCTCAATAATAAGATTTACCGCCGTTAGCCGTTATTTTTAATGTTGGCTATAGGTTTTGACAACTATATCGAATCAACCAATCACATCAAGTACTAGAAAAATATCCACAGATTGGCCAATAACTTCGTTTTACTTTCACTTGTCGCTGTCAGTTGTGCTTCAACCGCCATTGCAGTAAGGAAAGTGCTCCGACAGGTAAGACTATTTTTATTGAATTTATATGTTTTTGGTATAAATTTAGTTATAATTGTTTGTTTTCGAAGTTATTTAATGGTTGTATTTAACGATTTTAATGTAATTTCAAGTGTATATTATTATGTTTTATTTTTTTTAAGGCTGGTTAACTATAGGTACACAATTTGTATGTATTTCCTAAGGTTGACCGGTCGGTCAACTATTGGCTCCTTGTACAACTTTATTTTCTTTTTTTTTAATCGTTCTGCTCATAGCTATGTCATGTTTAGATACTCCACTCACTAGTTTATGGTTAATATTGCCTAGTTTTCAGTAGTTGACCAGTGGTTTGACATTGGTACTGCATACAAAAAAGATTTTCCTAGGATTGACCAAACCCCTTAAAAATAATTTCTGTTCCACGTGTTGTAGACTAACTATGCCGCCAAAGAAAGTATTTTACAAATATAAAGAAGAACATGTATATAAAGCACTTGATGGAATACAGTCGGGATGCAAAATTACAGAAACATGTCGTAAATAAGACATCTTACATTCTACAATTATTAATAAAATTTAAATGAGATATCCAATACCACGAAAAATGGGACCGCCAATAATTTTTACACCTGAGGTAAATTTGCTATGCAGATGGATAAATGCAATGGCGAAAAAAGGAATCCCTATTAAAAAAGAGCAGTTAGTAGAGGCAGTAACAGAAATAATTACAACAGTCAATCGGCCGACGCCATTCAAAGAAGGTATACCAGGAAGGAAATGGTTCGACAATTTCATGAAGAGACACCCCGAAATTGCACAGCAACATGCCGAAGCTATAAACTCAGCAAGAAGTAGAGTAACAGAGGAAGGAATAAGAAAATGGTATTCAGAATTAAAGGAGTTTTTAAAGAATGAAAACGCAGAGGACATACTATACGATTTTGAATGGTGACGATTGACGAATTTGGTTTTCAGGTATCTCCTACGTCAGGCATTATATTGGGACCTAGAGGCATAGAAAACTTTTATGAAATTAGAGACAAAGAAAAAGAAAGCATAACTGTTTTAGGGACGTTTGCTTCATCTGGTAAAGTCATGCCGGTGCTGGTATTTACCCCTACTTTAATTGATCTCAGTTAGTCTAAAAATTCTCTTAGTTTTTAATAAAGATGATTATATAAAAAAAACCCTTTTATTGCCTTATTTCTTATTTTTATGTGTCGTTTTAAAAATTGGTCAACTTTTGGTACAAACCCTAACAACAACTGGGGCCGGCTGGTCAATCTAGGGTACAATCCAGAATTTAAACTTAAAAAATAAATAAAAAATTAACGATTGAGAATTAAGTGATTTCCTTTTGAACCATTACTTTTAATTATATAATATAAGAGATAAAAAATAAACTGGTAATATAGGTCGATACTATTTTGCGTAACAACACTTTAAAGTCAAAATTTCTCCTTAACTGGTTTGGGACCGGAGCACTCACCCTACTTATCCCAGGCAAACGTGGCAGGAAGAAAAACTCGCCAAGACGCACTGGCCAGCGTGGCGTTTTAAGGCTATTACCCTCTTCGCATATGGAAAGTACGCAAAGGACCCGGCCCTCAGTCCCCAGCAGCCCCACTATCCCAGACTACGGCAGCAGTTCTGGTAACGGTGGGGCAGAGGGTGCTAAGAATCCCTGGAAGAGATCCGGCTGCCACTCTATCTCTCACACGACGACCCTGACCCTGGCGTGTTACAACGCCAGGACGATGCGAACGGACGACCGATTGCTTCAAGTGCAGCTGGCACTGGACAAAATCAAGTGGGACGTAGTAGGTCTGTCTGAAGTTAGGCGAAAAGGTGAAGACCTGATTAGACTTGATTCGGGCGACCTATTTTACTATCGGGGCCACGAGGACTCCTGTTATGGCGGTGTAGGATTTCTTCTGCACAAAAATATCACACCGGCAGTCAAGAATATAAAGAATATTTCAACTCGCGTCTGTTTTGTAGTATTAAAACTGAACAGTCGCTACTCTATCAAGATTATCCAAGTGTATGCCCCTACTACAGACCATTCTGATGAAGAAGTAGAAGCCTTCTATGATGACGTACAAAAAGCCCTTGACGAATGTCCTTGCCAATTCTACACTATAATGGGTGATTTTAATGCAAAGATTGGGACACAGTTATCGAACGAAAAATCTGTTGGCAAGTTTGGTTTGGGTCTGCGTAACAACCGAGGACAAACCCTAGTCAATTTTCTTGAGCGAAGTCACCTTTACGCAATGAACACATTTTTCCAAAAGCGTGTTTCAAGGAAATGGACATGGGCTAGTCCCGACGGCAAAATAAAGAACGAAATTGATTACATCATAAGTTCTCGTAAAGATGTAGTCATGGACGTAACAGTTCTTAAAAACTTCAGAACCGGAAGCGATCACAGGCTGGTGAGGGCGACATTAAAGTTTAACCTGAAGAAAGAACGAGAAAAAATGATTGCCACTCCCATCAGGTATTTCAAGGAAGACACCGTTTTTCTTCAGGAAGCATTTCGGGTAGACCTTCAAAACCAATTTGAGGGGCTGGGTGAGCAAAACTTTGATGTCGACCATATTAATAGCCTGTTAGGAAAGACCTTAACAGATACGGCAGAAAAACACCTTGGTAAGCAGCAGAGAAAGAAAGAGAAGTTGTCATCTGAGACACTGGCTTTGGTAGAAGAAAGGAGGCAAATGAAACACAACACAATAGCAGATCAGAAACAGATAGAAAGCATAAGTAAAATAATTAGTAAATCTATTAGAAAAGACTTAAGAAAACGTAATACTGAAGTTATAGTCAACACAATAAAAGAATACCGAGGTCCGAAAATATTTAGAAGAAAGCTTAGAACCGGAGTTAAGGAAATAGTGAAGTTAAAAGACGACGATGACAATTTAGTTACAGACCGGGACAAAATAGTTAATATTGTTGAAACATTCTACAGCAAACTTTACTCATCACAGTCAGAAGAGCCAGATCCATCTACCAGATGTGGTGACAGTAGAGCACCACCCATACAACACAAAGATAGAGATAACGTACCCCCAATATTAGCTATGGAAATTAGAAAAGCTCTGTACAGTATGAAAGCCGACAAATCTCCTGGCGAAGATGGCATCACAGCCGACTTACTTCGTGCTGGTGGCGACCCTATCATCAACCTCCTCGTAAAACTGTTTAACCAAGCACTTCAGGATACTCGCACTCCAAAATCCTGGAAAACTGCCATCGTCACCATCCTACATAAAAAAGGAGACATTTCGAAGCTAACTAACTACCGCCCCATAAGCCTTCTTTCCCACACTTACAAACTTTTTGCAAAAGTATTATGCAACCGTCTCACCCGTAATCTCGACGAGTGCCAACCTCCGGAGCAGGCCGGCTTCCGAAGCGGATTTTCGACTATTGACCATATACACGCGGTAAAGCAGCTCATGGAGAAAAGTCAGGAGTATAACCGACCCCTGTGCATGGCCTTCGTCGATTACGAGAAGGCCTTTGACAGTATCGAGCACTGGGCCGTGTTTGACTCTCTCCATCGCTGTTCAATCGATGCTCGCTACGTGGATGTGCTTCGGGAGCTGTACAGCTCGGCAACAATGCAGGTTCGGCTCCATAAACTGAGCGCCCCAATTACAATCCAGAGGGGAGTGCGACAAGGGGATACCATTTCACCCAAGCTTTTTACGGCTGTTCTAGAGGACGTCATAAAAACGCTTGCATGGGATAGGACCGGTATTAATATCAATGGTGTCTTCTTGTCGCACTTGAGATTCGCCGACGACATTGTTTTATTTGCCGAGACCCTGGATGAGCTCGAAAATATGATCCAAGACCTTTACAATGCTTCCTTGCAGGTAGGTCTCAGGATGAATATGTCCAAGACTAAGGTTATGGCGAGCATTTCCAGTGACTCGAATTCAACTATAACGGTTGGAAACGAGTCGCTGGAGATGGTCGAGCAGTACGTTTATCTTGGTCATATTCTATCCTTTGACAAGGGGCATCAACAAAAAGAGATATCCAGAAGAATTCAGCTGGGTTGGGCGGCATTCAACAAGTTAGACGACATCCTTAAATCCGTTGACGTTCCACAATGCTTGAAGACTCGTCTCTATAATCAGTGTGTCCTGCCCACAATGACGTATGGTGCCGAGACATGGACGCTCACAAAGGAGGCTGTGCATAAAGTACGGGTAGCACAGAGAGCCATGGAGCGCGCCATGCTCGGCATTAAGCTACAAGACCGAGTGAGAAATATTGAGATCCGACGTCGCACTAAGGTGCGTGACGTCGGAGAAGTCATAACTAAACTCAAATGGAATTGGGCAGGACATATTGCCAGGCAGCGTGACGGTAGGTGGACGAAAACGTTAACTGATTGGTGGCCACTTACAGGAAAAAGAAGCGTCGGTCGTCCACCAACTCGATGGGTTGACGACGTAAAAAAGACCGCGGGTCATTTCTGGATGAGACTAGCACGGGATCGGGATAAGTGGCGTACTCGAAGAGAGGCTTATGCTCAACAGTGGGCGATTACAGGCTGACAATGATGAACAAAATAGTATTGTATTCGTATTTCGGTAAAAAAATAACTACCTATGTAAAAAAATACTTTTCTCCAAAATGGCCCGCAAAGTGTACATTAGTCGCTACATATTGGAACCTAAAGTGTATAGTTTCAGGTCAGATCAAAATTAAAAAATAAAAAACATTGCAGGCCGCTTGGAATGTTACATATAAATTCCTTTATTTGTCGAGTAGCAAACTTTTTATAAAGTTGAAACCGGCATATAAAAAACGGCACAGGTCGTATTCAGTCAATTCAACTCGTATTTTTCTGTTGGAAACGCGACGTTTTTCTATATGTCTTAAATAGTTTGCGTTTTTCGGTGGAAAAATACACTTGCGATTCGGTTTAAAAAAAAAACGGCGGGAAATCATTAATATTTTCACGTAGTGTAACGATATTTAAAGTTTATTATTCCCCCATTTTTGAGAAAAGCACTATATTAGCCTTAGCCGGAATGGCAATTGCAGGCTTCGTAGTATAATTAAACGGACTCGCAAGCTCGTCCGTTTAAACAAATACTCAGCCTGCAATTGCTTCCTTCCCGGCCACGGCAATAATGTACCTACTATTGATAATTTAATTTTGATAGATGAAAATACCCTATTGTAAGTATATCTACCTTCGTTGAAGGTGCTGTAGGCGAGCCACTTGTAGAACATCATGAACACCATGTAAGCGAACAGTAGGCAGAGGAATATGATCTGGGGCAGGTACTCCAGGAAGATGCTGTAGCGGCGCTTGAAGAAGCTGTGGAAGGTACGAATTACAACCGTATTACTAGGTACTCAGAGACTATTTCTAGCGTGTGGCCTGTGGTCACATCTTAGGGTGGTATTCCACTCGTCCAAGATCTTTTTTTAATTAATGTAAGACGCAAATGCACATTGGACAAGTGGAATACCACCCTTACACATTATATTTATCATTGAATTATTATTGACTAGCTTCCGCCCGCGACTTCGTCTGCGTGGACCCGGGATAGAAACTATCCTATATTTTAATCCAGGCTGTATACTATCTTCGTACAAAATTTCATCTAAATCGGTTGAGCCGTTTTTAAGCGTGATTGAGTAACAAACATCCAAGCTTTCGCATTTATAATATTAGTAGGAAGTAGAATAAGGACCTTTCATTTAATGTCTTGTTTTCATTTGATATTTACTTTTGACATTGATTTGGACATCTCGCAACGTTAACTCCAACATATTTTACATTGGCAAGGCCCCTTCAGTTCTAATGATGTGTGAATGACTTACTTGTAATTGACGACGCTCATGCAGACACCGAAGATCATGTGAATGACGCCGAAGATGATGGACAGTTTCATTTTGTACGAGTTCAGGAAGATGATCTTGTTGTCGGCAGTCTAACAAACATTTTAAATTATCAGTTTTAGATCTCAAACACTATACGTGGTGTTTTTTTATGAGTATCCAATTTTTTTCCAGGCATTTGGCAACATTTATCGATTTCGTTTATTAAAACAACAACAAAGTTTTTTCAAAAATAATAATGATTGTGGTCACCGAGTCGAATGTAAACAAACTAGACACAAAAATGTTTTGTAGTGAGGGTAGTTCACATTTACATCAGGCTGGCCACCCGATCAGAATGAGTTACCCACTTAGTCGCCTACCAACCACCCGCGCGTGTGTTCGTGCGCTGTTAAAGCCGGGTCCGCTGCGCCGTGTTTTTGTGTTTTTCTAACACCTAACATATTTTGCCAATCAAAAGGTGTTAGAAAAACACAAAAACACGGCGCAGCGGACCCGGCTTTAGCGGCGTTTTTCATTGTTTACAATGTTTTCTCACCGCGATACTCGTATTAATTTGACGCGGCGGCGCCCGCGCGTGACTCGCGGTTGTTATGAATGACGGGCGGGGAGGGGCGCGGGGATGCCGGTGCGCAGCGAACATTGACCACAGACTTGGTCTATTTGAGACAACTTTGAGGTGCCCTAATTTAATATTTTAGTACCGAGGGATACTAAAAGAAAAAACACGTAAACTATAATTTTGTATAAGGATTAACATACTTCAATTTGGATGCTCATAAAAAATCCACCCTGTATAGATATTAATGAATAAAATAAGATTGGTACTTCAAATTATTGAAGCAGGGTTTTTTTTTGTTCCCGCTATATTGTAGGTCTCAGAAAATGGAGAGCCAAGGCTATAGAAAACGTCGCGCCATTATAACCTGCCGTCGTCGTCATTACATTAGCATTCTATTATAGGTAACTGTTTATTACTCATAAGAGTCCACACTAGCTATTTAGACATTAGTTCCATTGATGATAGTGGATTTTTTCCCAGGAGTTTCATACCAACGATTACACACAATTATTAATTAGGTACCTACGCTGTTTAAAAATATAGTTACCTGCCAAACAGGATCGACACCTATGAAATATGGTTCGTTAGC
This sequence comes from Epinotia nisella, assembly GCA_932294315.1. Taxonomy (NCBI): domain Eukaryota; kingdom Metazoa; phylum Arthropoda; class Insecta; order Lepidoptera; family Tortricidae; genus Epinotia; species Epinotia nisella. The sequence goes on from OW028680.1 coordinate 15,981,324, forward strand.
GTAAGAGTCTTTAGGGTCCAACTGGAGCACACCATTCGACATCATATAAGGATCATCGTACGGAATTTTCCACGCAGACCCGAATATGTTCATCGATTTCGAGAATATGTCGTTGTAAACAATCCCGGTGTACATTGAGAAGCAGCCCATGAACAATATGATGTAGCGACCAGCGAAGAAGATGTTCCAGATTTCGTTCTTGGACTTTATGGCGCCGAGCGATACTTCCTTGATGACCATCCATGCCCCGAACATCGCCATGATGGCTCCGTGCCCCAGATCGCCGAACATGACGGCGAATAGGAACGGGAAGGTGATTATTGTGTACAGCGCTGGGGAGGAAACAAGCTTCCGTTAGAAAGTCATTTTGGAACCAAGGTCCACCTCGCATTGCACTCTAGGGACTTGGTGAGTGAAAGGTCAGAGCTACGTTGAAAAAAGTGTAAGACTTCGACCGTCACGACAGTTGTTTTTCAGTATTAATTTGAGCATTTCACTTTATTTCATTCATCATTCTTTATTTCTTAATTTCTATTCATTCTTTTTTCTTTTTGTTCATTCTTTTTTTTTTTATTCTGTTGTTTATCATGTTTAATTATGATTAATGTAGTATTTGTGCTTTAATATACTCATCTTGTTAACTTTTCGCACCTATTAATGTAAATTCACTTTCGAGATGGCTACCTACAGGACAGGCTGTGCCCAGTGTAGGGGTCAGTATATTTCTCTTCTGAAAAGTGATTGTACGCAATGTTCACTTAGTCCTAAGCCCCATGTATATGTTACTTCAAACCGGTGTCCCCCAAAATCTCTCAACTAAATTTCGAAACAGATATCTTCAACCGATTGAGTTGAAATTTTGGGTAAAGGTAGTTTGGATGACAATTCAATATTATGGTACCATCGAGCTGATCTGATGATGGAAACAGAAGGTGGCAATGGGAATTTAGTACTTAACCGACGTAACCCCGTTGAGTTTGGGCTCGTTAGAATCTTCTCAATGAGTAGTTGATGACGGTATACAAAAAAGTACAATCGGCAATAAAAGCTTGTACCAAAAATGGAATTTATGACAGAAACTTAGTAATATTTAAGTCAGTTTTATTTTTAATAGATTAGCATGTTCAAATCACCAGCCAGTTTTTCTCAGAAAACGGCGTTATTTCTCGTACGTACCAGGGTTGCATTCTCTGTAGGAGGCCACACCGTAGGCGTCGATGAGGGTTTGGAAGCCGCGCGTGAATTTGTTGGTGCGGTTGAACGTGGGTGGCTCTTCATCTGTTTCGATGCAGTTCAGGAACGAGGGAATCGAGCTGCCGCATGCGTTCTGGGGAAATAGGACTTTATGTTAGTGACATAGGGTTGACATTGCATTTAAAGTCAACACGATACGAAATGTATTTCGTGACATTATATTAATTTACATTCGGTATTGACGACTGCGAAGACGCATTCTTACAGTCGACTGTATTTGAAGGCTCCATGGAAAGAACATGTCTAGTCACTTTTTTTTCAAAATGAGTATTTAATTTCAAAATGTTGAGCTCGTTATGAACTATTACGTGATATTAGAATCTCATTTTGAAAAAAAAAAGTGACTAGACATGTCCTTTTCGTGGACCTTTCATTTAATCAGACTAAAATTCTAGACTAATGTCTGGCCTATGAAATATTGCAGAAATTCCCTGGCTAAAAAATTTAGGTAGTCTAGGTACCTCCTAGATGGATGAATATCCTTAGCTACAAACTTTCTACTGCCAAGTTTCACTGGCCAGATTCGCATGTTCTTCACCCTCTTGATTCAAGTGAAATCTTATTCACATGAGCATAAAGTTCAACTTACCGATCCATCGGCTAAAGCCTTCTGCACATTGGGCAAGTCAGCAGTCGGCACCCAGCACTCGCCAATGAGGCACTTCTTGGTGACGTCCATGTTGAACAGGTTGAGGGTGTGGTAGATGGCCTTCATCTTGCGCACCATGATGGTCCAGCTGGTCAGCTCCTTGGTTACGCTGGCTAGCACGCGCTGTCTGTGGTCACGGGTTTGGTTGAGGACCTAAAAATATCACGATTTACCATCAGTTGCTGGGCGACCGAGCTCTGCTCGGGTGAAAATACGTAGAAAACGAATTTTCCCAGACATGAGACCTAGTTAGATCGATTTCTCGCCCCCGTAAACACCTATATTCCAAATTTCATCGAAATCGTTAGCGCCGTTTCCGAGAACGTGATTGCAAATATTATAACTATGCAATAATTATATTTAAAATAATTTATTGTAATATGAGTTGCTACACCCTAACAGGGCCTTGTACTGTACTTAGCATTAGTGGCATGTGTTTATTGTACAGTCGAGTTCTCCAATATCTATACAGACAACCTTTCAAAAATATCTACACATGTGTCTTATGTCAGTAATAATAAAGCCTGTGTACAGATATTTTTGAAAGGTTGTCTGTATAGATATTGGAGAACTCGACTGTACATGGTTGCAAATAAATGAATTGAATTGTATTGAACTATGTTTGTACGGGGGTGGAATCTTGCAACTCAATTTTGAAGCAGATATCTTCAACTGATTGAGCTGAAATTTTGGGTTTAATTGATCTGATGATGGAGACAGGGGAATTTAGGACTTAACAGACGTAACCCCGTTGAGTTTGGGCTCGTTAGAATCGTCTCAACGAGTAGTTGATGACGGTATGTACAGAAAAGTACAGTTGGCAATAAAAACTTTTAAAGTTGTTAGCTTACCATGTTAAGGTCCTCAAGACGAGTCCTCACGCCCTTCACCATGTCCTGTCGCTCGGCGTTGGAGGGCGGGCAGGGGTACAGCGAGGCGTGGAAGCCGGTGCACACCTTCTTGATGCGCGACTTCAGCTGCTCGCCTTGGAAGAACGCTACGAACACGGTCTTGTAGATCTCGTTTCCCTGTTCAAATTATCCATACAAATATTATAAATGCGAAAGTGTGTCTGTCTATCTGTCTTCTTCACGCTTAAACCGCTGAACCAATTAATTTAAATGAGTCCCGGGGAAGGACATAGGATCGTTTTTATCCCGGAAATCACCCGTTGAGGGGGTGAAAGTTTGTTTGAAACTACTACTCCAGGCAAAATACTGTTTCGAAAAACATTAATTTATAATAGCGTTTTTTTTGTTTATTTCATTCTAAAACGTTATTCTAAGATGCTTTATTCAAGAATCCAACAAACTTTCCACCCGGAAGTAATTATATAGATTTAAATTAAACATTAATTGTCTTTTATATTTTATTTATATTGAATATCTTAAAGCAAATGTAAATGAACGTAAATAAAGATAAAAAAATATATTAATATTTATACGGACTTTTTAGGAGCTAATTAAATATTGATTTTTTTGATGTCTGATTTTTTGTTGGATTTTGCCTCTAGGTAACTATTTAATTGATAATATATCCGTTACATTAAAAAAATAGCTATTATAAATTATTTCCAAATCTGTAATTTTTTCCATACAAGTTGTCATTTCATTGCCTGGACTATACGACATAAACGAGTTCTACGCGGGCGGAGTCGCAAGCAGAAGGTATATAAATAATATGATATGATATGTATAAAAGGCTCTTAACTATGTACAGTCAAGGACACCAATTTACTCAAAGTTTCATAAATATGTAAAATACAACCTTATTGTTGCAGAAATAAGGTCTGTATACATATTTTTGACAATTTGTAGAGTATACACGGTGCCCTTGACTGTACAACCTTTTTGCAATCCACCCATGACGCAGCTACCCTTTCACTTACAGTGTTGGGGTCTTCAAGCGGTTTGTCCAGCTCCGCGCGGCGCAGGAACACGTTGCCGCGGGAGATGCGCCACAGCATGCGTTCGAAAGCGGGTATGCGTTCGCGTTGCACTACGCCGGCTACGAAGCCGAGGCGGCCGCGGGTGGCCGCTTGCTGGGCTGACTCGTCCGATATCAGGGACCTGGTTGAAGAATAGTACATTGTTCAACGAGGGGCGTAAGTGGAATATTGCTAACGAGAGTCTATCAGAAGCCCGACGCCGAAGGCGGAGGGCTTTTGATGACTCGAGTTTGCAATATTCTTACGCCCGTGTTATACACAATGTTTTTCATCACATTTGCGAGGAAATAAATAACAAAAGACAGAAAAATGTAAGTTTCATACAGCAGCACCGATCAAAAATTGACAACTTCACTTCCAGATCAGTGCTAGTAGAGCACGCAGTTCAATATTTCAACCAATCACAGAGCAGTATTCTTGCGGGGCGGGGCGTCGTGACCAACTAGATTTTTTTATTCAACCAATCACACAGCAACCAGATTTGCTTAAGCCAATCAGAGGATTCTATTATTTTAAAACTAAACTTAACAGCCCGTGGGAGGTAAAACGGCTATAACTGCTCTGCACGCTCGCAAGTAATAACGCCATTGACGAGCAAGTGTGATGAAAATAAATAAATATTTGGGGACAAATCAACCTAGTCCCAAACTAAGCAAAGCTTGTACTATGGGTACTAGACGACGATATACACACTTATATAGATAAATAAATACCTACTTAAATACATAGAAAACAAGAAACGCATACATAGTAAGCAAGGTGGAACCTAATATATAATTTGTAGATATCGCTCCTACAGTTTCCGTACATCTAGATGTTGCAAATCCTTATTCTTAATCAAATCCGGATCTTGGTGCGTTATGTTTAGAAGTAGGAATAAATAAAAGAAACAGTTTATAATTGTTACAAAAACTTAAAGTATCCAAATGAAGCTTAATCTAAAGTAAAACGAAAGCAATAATATCTTAAATTCTCAAAACTCGCAACGTACTTACTCGTAACTTCGCCGACTCTTTGCAGGTTAAATTTGACCAACTTCCCGGAGTCCAATCAAGTTGAAATTTTGTACAATTATGTAAGTCGGATGACAATGCAATAGTATGGTACCATAAACCTGGTCTGATGATGGAGACGGAAGGTGGCCGTAGGAACTCCTTAATTACACAGGACAAACTCGTCGTGTTTGGGCTCGTTACAATCCTCTCAATGAGCGGTTGATGAGTGGGCAAAAAAAAGTACAGTCGGCAAAAAAATCCAACATGGCGCAACACCCAAGGTGGCGCGCTAGTTATTTTTAATGCACTCCTACAATATGGGTATCAAATGAAAGGGCTTGCTAAGAATAACTCAAAAAATAAATTGACGTAACTCTAAATCCAATATGGCGGACAATATACTGAAAAACCTGTCCAGCGATGACTAAAAAGTAAAAAATTAATTAAAAGTAAAAAAACTTTTTAAAAAACAAGCTTTTATTTAAATCTCAAAAGTGAACGAAACTTAGTGACCTCTTTGTTTAAAACGTGTTTAAATTAAATATTTTTCTATCGTGCATTTGAAGAGTAAAATAACATGTTGGTTTCTGAGTATGTCAGTTGTTAGATTAATATTTATGCTGCAAAGTGAAAGAAAAAAATCTAAAAATACGGATATTGTTTGCAAAATGCGGATCGTGAAATGGTTGTAGAATCCAGATTTTCGAACTCCAAATAATCCGGATTGCAATCTTTACGTATACATCATTTCGTGCACGCATTGTAAAGTTGATTTCACTGTCCCATTCGCAGCTTTTAGAGAAAATCTAAGTGTTCTCTTGCGTGGAACACAGTTATAAGTTCAATGGGAGTTATGGGAGTAATGAGTTACCCGCCTTTCGGGTTGAAATAATCCTGCAATTCTAAAAAGGTGTGTTTTCGTACAAGAACAAGAATCGTTGAGACTATTCGGCGTCACCGGGGCTTGAACTTTGGACCTTCGCATTTTTTGTCAAAATAAGGGTTAATAGAAGCGAGACCTCTCCTTGTCCTTTTTTAAAGGCTAATTTAAATGACCTGGAATATCCGGATGATATACGGCAGAATAAATGTATCTAAACATGGCGAGAAAGTGGCCCAAGAAAGTGTTGATGTTAAAGCACACTAACATCAACACTTTCCATCACAAAGTTGAAATGCTGCTCCTTAGTAAAATGGCATATACCATTAACGGATACGTAAACAATGAATACTTGAGTAAACGTATGACAACACTTTGTTAACATCCTAATTATTATATGATTTACTGTAAACTTGTATTATTGACGATCTCAATATTGTGTGCATGTTTTTATTCTAATGTATGAAAATGATGTACTTATTACTATTCAGAAATAGACAAAAAATCAGGTTTTAATAAGGATTCTGGTCGGCAATAAGGATTTTACGTTAAATTTGTATGGCATTATCTTGGAATAAGCTTTATTCTCGCTTAATAGATTCCACAATAAATCGGGGAAGAGGCAGTAACGATGAGCGAGTTACCTAACCAGTTCAAAGGTCACTTATGTTCCTCATGCTTCTCGGTTTTATTTCTTGTGTTCCTAGTAATGTTTATGAGATCTTACTTAGTCAAGGAGTCCATTCCAATCTCCTCTTGCGCGAGGAAGAATGCCTCAGTTTTCTCCAACACGTGACGCAGCTCGGTCAACTCCAAGTAATTCTGCTTCAAGTTAACTGCGTTGTGGGATAGCTCCAGAATTTCATTCTCTGTCTTCTCCAAATGCGCCTGTAAAGTAAGTGATAAATATAGAATTAACCTCTTATGGCCCAGCATATAAAACAAAATGTTATTAAAAGAATCAACTAGCGTAGGAAATAGAATTGAATTTCTTTGTTTCAAAAACAAAGACAAAACAAAGCATTAACTCTGTTCCAGAATTTAAACGAATAAGTCATTTTAGTATTTAATATTTTGATATCGAAATAAAAGAGAATCAGGTAGCTAGTCATTTGTCAAGACATGTGTTGATGTGAATGTCAAGGCCCTCAATTTTGGGTCTAAAGACAATATCCGAAGGTCTGTTTTTAAACGTACCTATTCTTAAACTTATAGTTTTGCTGATAACAGAGGCCCATTATTGCAGGTACCTACTTATAAAATAATGGCTATTGGTCGCGCTCTAGTTTTTTAAACAAGTACCTATGATTTATTATGTATGTGTGACCCACATGAATTCTTATCGTGTTTATAATATTGTCGCACCGTGACTCATAGTCAGTGAAGCCACAATACTTATAGAATTTACAAACGAGTTATACAAGTGGACTATCAGGGTGAGTAATATGTAATATCCTCCAGAGATGTGCTAGGCCGCGTTTTAATATTCTTACGTGTTACGTGTTACATAATTCCCCATCAAAAAGAAACTATTTATTTAACCTAAAAAATCCCACCCCTAATAATTTGTCACGTCAATCAAACTAAATGTTCATAGATTAAAAAGTGCCAACCCTAATAATTTATCACGTCGATCAAACTGAATGTTCATAGATTAAAAAGTGCCAACCCTAATAATTTATCACGTCGATCAAACTGAATGTTCATTGATTATTTTAACATGTTTATCATTTGTACATAGTTTAATAATAATTAAACCATTTTACTCTAAAAAGATTTACAATCTCAATAAAAGGAAATCAAACCGCTTTAAGTAGGTAAGTACTTAAAATTTCCGAAGAACAAAATATGGTGTCAATTACAAGTCATCTCAATAAATCTTTATCAACATATTATATTTCACAACTAAAATACTATTTCGTGTTCTTGTTTCCAATTCGTCATAAATTGAGAAACATGACACAGCATGTACTCTAACTCGGTTATGGTTCTTGCCATTTACCTCTCAGAGGAAATTAAGAAAAAAACCGGACAAGTGCGAGTTCAACTCGCGTGGTGAGGGTTCCGTAAAATTCCTATTCTCTAAGCATTAGGCGGTCCATACAAAATACACAAAAATATTGAGAATTTTCCCGTTACTTTGAATACTCAAACTTCTTATAGGTTTTCCTGTAATCTTTAGGCAAGGAACTATTTTGCATATTTTTTTTAGAATTTTAAGCCTAGTAGTTTCGGAGATAAGGGGGGAATGGTCAGTTTTCGTCTTATTTCCTAAATTACTTCAAATCTGTTTTTGCTAAAATTATAAAAAAAAACATATCTGAGATGCTTACAACAACCCATTTCATTTGATACGCCACACAATAGGTACAGTTTGCGATACTTTTTTTTAAATTTTCTAGTTTACCCCCCAAAAGTGGCCCCCTTGTTCAGAATTTTATATATAATTTACTTTACGCGTCCATCTTTGGGTCACCAATTTACATATGTGTACCAAATTTCAACTCAACCGGTCCAGTAGTTTCGGAGCAAATCGGCTGTGACAGACGGCCAGACAGACAACCGAGTGATCCTATAAGGGTTCCGTTTTTTCCTTTTGAGGTACCGGAACCCTAAAAATGTATTTAACTGTCTAGGTAATCTACTCTTTAGTTTTACGTTTTCAGGGTTGCGTTTCAATGATGATTATTTTGTGTTTTATCCAAATTATTTTTTTGTGGACTACGGTTTTCAAATATTGCCTTTACTCTTTACAAGGGAGCTTTTAACCTCTTTCGGCTTTACGGGTATTTTTGTAACAGCCTGTATAATCGACACCCCGCATTCTTGAAAGCTAGGAGTCAAATACATATTTGAAATCACAGCTTTGCATAAGTTCTGGTAAATAGCCTAATATTTACGTACCTACCTTCACCACCAATATCAATCATTAGGGGTAAACTTCGAAAACGGAACTCTCAAAAATGGATAACACTTTTCATCTACGAGTAACTAACGTTCATTGCATGACACTAACTTAATACAAAAGCGTTGCAGTCCGAAAAGCAAACTGAATACAATACAGTTTACACAATGATGGTATGTATGTTATATTCATAAGGGATATATGACGACGGATGATCACACTACCTGAATAGAATGATAAAAGTATCATAATAACGACGAACATAACGAACTTGCCTGATGCTGATTCAACCTTAGAGCTTATTTGAAACGGTCTATCCTAGTTAAGAAATCAATTCTTTGCTTTGCGACAGTTTCAGTATTTGACTGAAAACTAATTTACTCATACCTAAATTTGCTGGCTACCCGAGAGTAGGAATATTCCACGAAGCTTCCTTGACATCAGGCACGTGAACTCCGTCCTTGTGGATCTCGGTTTCGATGTAGCGCAGTTTACGCTCCATCGTACCTATGTAATTAATTAACGGGCACGACCCAAAAGGCACCGCATCACAATAGAGTTACAGTTCGAATTCACTTGCCTGCAAGTCGATGATCTCCCTATAGGGTATGGCGCGCGTGGGGCCTTCTTGACATCAGGCACGTGTACTCAGTCCTTGTGGACCTCAGCAGTCTCGATGTAGCTCAGTTTACGCTTCATCTCGTACCTATGTAATTAATTAACGGGCACGACCCAAAAGGCACCGCATGACAATAGAGTTACAGTTCGAATTCACTTGCCTGCAAGTCGATGATCTCCCTAGGGTTGGGCGCGCGCGGGGCCTTCTTGACATCAGGCACGTGTACTCAGTCCTTGTGGACCTCAGCAGTCTCGATGTAGCGCAGTTTACGCTTCATCTCGTACCTATGTAATTCATTAACGGGCACGACCCAAAAGGCACCGTATCACAATGGAGTCACGGTTCGAATTCACTTGCCTCCAAGTCGATGATCTCTCTAGGGTTGGGCGCGCGCGGGGCCTCCTTGACGTCAGGCACGTGAACTCCGTCCTTGTGGACCTCAGTCTCGATGTAGCGCAGTTTACGTTCCATTTCGTCGCAGCGACGGACTTCATTGACGAATTTGCGCTGGAAAGCGTTCACGTCCGGGTTAAGCTGAAAAAAAAAAAAATTGTAGAAATGGGGTGCTTCTTCGTGGGTTGAACGTTCTACGTGTAAACCGACTAATACAGTCGATTTCGAAAATATGTGCACGGGCAAAGTGATCTAAAATATGTGATCACGACTTTATTGTTAAGGGTATAAGGTTGCCCAAAAACTTTGGACCTTTAGGAACTTATTAGTTAATTTATGACCTCGACTGTAACTATCGACTTTGGCTGCCAACTGTGCAAATACTAAAACACACAGACAGAAACTGAGCTGGAGAGATGGCAGCTACTAAGAAACACGGTGGCAGCCAGGATTTAGCAGGAGCCAAATTCTGAGAACATACCTACTCAATCGTGATGATTGAGTATGTTCTGTTGAGTATGTTCTGTTGAGTTGAGTATGTACTGACTTTGTCCTTGCGTTTAAGAGCGCCCGTGTCTGGAGCCATAATGACTCAAACAAAGTATTTTCTACTTAGTTAGATTAGGCACGCATGACACATTATGTTTTTAACTCTTATTCTCTACCCATGTCCGGCGGCCGCGGTCCAAACCCGCAAATTGCTATACCTAAGTGGCTCTTGCATGTAATCAAGGAAATGTCCTCTCTACCTTGCCTGTAATAAGAAATATTTTCATGCAAACTTCTATACAGTTACGACATTTTAGAAGGAAGGTCACCAGCGTTGTCCGTCATCACTCATCTTCGTGAATTACGATCACAGCATAGACTTTGGACTATGAACAACCTATTCGTGAATGATGTATAATCCTGCGGGATCGGGATAAATGGAAAAGTCCAAAGTAATATAGACGTACCTACAGCATGTATGAAAGCCAAATGCAAAAAGAAAGATATTGTAAATGGGATTTTAATATACCCAGGCACTGAACATAGCTTATGGTTGTACAAATGGTCCTTCGAACCGGATTTCGTTAAACATTTATTCGCGACACACACAAAAGAAACATGTCAGGAAATGATCCCAACTTAGCATGTAGCTGGCCACAACCAGCGCTGGTCTTCCATTGAAACCACAAGTTAGCGAAGGAATAGAGAGAGAAACATATTTTATAAGTTACTACTTACTAGTCGTCAAGTGTAAAAATATGGGTGCTTACAACATAGTTATAAATATGTCGATACTTATTTACCTACATATTTTTGCACTTGACTGTAGGTACCAAGATACGTGCCATAACATTTATTTCATATTTGCTTTTCGTTGTGTGTACCTATACACTTTATATTAGGGATATAGTTTTGATTTATAGAAAAAGTAGGCTAACCTACTAACCTAACTTACCAAATCCTCAACAACGAGGAAAAAGTTGTATGACATGAGAGGATACATTTTTCCTCGTTGCTAAGGCGCATAAGTATGCGCCTTACCTAAGTAGGTAGGTACAAGTTGCGTGACGATGATCGCTGACGTAGCTTAACTAGATACCATCCAAGCCTGTAATGTTTTTATTTACTAGAACTTAGTTTAAAAGCAAAATGCTTCGGGTCCAATAGTGGTAAGAAGTCTACAAAGGTAGCCGTCAAGGCTTCCTTTGTACTGAAGTTTTATTGTGTACCTACTTCCTTAAAATAAACCAAGGAAGTTACCCGTTTAAGTTTTTAAAGGCAGTCAATGCCGTTTCCTCGTGGTTGTAAAAATGATAAAGTTCACGAATATTTCGAAAAGTTCACGATTACTCCAAATTTTTTAACCCCTTAGTTATTGACCACAGAAAAGAAGGCCATTGTTTTTTTAGGACTGCATATGACCCCAATCTGTGCGAAATAAATACCTACCTACATCCATATAATCATTATTTATGATATAAGCCTACTAGTCCTACTAATATTATAAATACGAATGTTTGGATGTTTAGATGTTTGTTACTCAATTACGCTTAAACGGCTAAACTGATTTGGATGAAATTTGACACGAAGATAGTTTATAGCCTGGATTAAAATTTAGGATAGTTTTTATCCCGGGTCCACGCAGACGAAGTCGTGGGCGGAAGCTAGTTATTAATATGTGTGAGCTAAGACAAGCTTCCTATTTGGTGTCGCAATCACGACGATCAAATCTAAGAATACGTCTAAAGACAGTTGGTTATTATGTGTAAAGTATTACGACACTCAACCCGTCTGGTACAAATCGGACTCGTGTCAAGAGCAAGGAACCGGTCTCGCCATAGCTAAACTTACGTACGTACCCACTACATAACCTAAAAGGCACAAAGGACATACGAATCCTGTTAAAAAAGGGCCTTCTGGATTTAGCGGGGATCCAGACGCTCAATCATGGGAAAATAAAAGAGAAACGTTCGAATGACGTAATCGTGTTTCGGGTATTCAAGAATCGTGTCCAGACCGCATACGTATTAAACTACCTAAGTACATTACCAATACAAAGTCATAAACTATTCTGCAGTAGGTTAGTCGCTTGATTACGCTAACAATGTAAAAATAAATAAAAGCTGATAGCACAAATGTATTATTTCAATACACCATTGTGCAATGATGCAATTGTAGCTATGTTTGTATATGCTCGTAGGTAACCTAGTGCAGTTCAATTATACAAACAATTCTGCAAACCTTAGCTACGTTGGTGGACTGTTCGAATGAGGAAAAAATAGATCATTGTATGAACAGAGGCCGAACAGCTAGAGCACTTACGGCATATGAATGAGATCGCAGGTCTAGTCGGCGGCCTTCAAGGGGCTCTACAGACTGGATAACCTTTGATTTGGCATGCCTGCCTCCTGCCTGACACATGTCTCCATAACTATTAATGAAGTGGAAAATTGATAGGTACTAATCCAATAACAAGTTTAAAGGTGGCCAAATGAAGATCCATTTTAGACTTGCAGACTGGTGTTATAAATTTTTTTTAATACAATCGGTGGCAAACAGCATACGGCCTGCCTGATGATAAGCTGGCACCGTCGCCTATGGGACTCCAGAAGAAGCATGCGCGCTGCCGCCCATTCATGATTTGAGGATTCTTTGTGTTGTGGATTGTGGTGACAGCAAGAGACAACTGCAGGAAAGTGATGCGGTGAAGATTGAAGATGAAGAAGAGATTTGTATACTCTGCTTTTTAACCCCCGAAGAAAAAAATGGGGGTGTTATACTTAACGTGTCTGTTTGGCTGTGTATCGGTGTGTATATCTGTGGCATCGTACCTCCTAAACGAATGGACTGATTTTAATGCGGTTTTTTTTGTCCGCACGCTGACGTGATCGAGATGATTCTTAGCTACGTTTCATCAAAATCGGTTCAGCCGGTTTTGAGGTAGTGAACTTTGAAATGAAAATGTCGGGGGTTTTTCATCTTTTCTAAGTTGTTAATAATTGAAAATTATACAATGCAATACAAATATTTACATTTTTGGAATTTTGACATTGATTTTTAAATTATGGACATATGTATTATGAATGACAATGTATGTTATGTGGTATTGTATTTTAAATTAATTATGCTATATATATATTGATTTATTCAGCTTACTTAAACTAAACATTTTTGCATAATATAGGTAAGTAAAGGTAAACATATTAGATAACTAATCATATGTTGTTTTACGATACAAGTATAGGTATTAGTACCTACAATGTAATGATAGATCGACCATGACGACAGTATGAATTGCTTTGATTGGAAAAAAAAAAAATTCGGTGTGATTTATGAAAACCAGCTGAGTTTTATCATAAACCATGTTTCAACCTGATTTTCTAGTATTGTTTGCCTGATCGCTGTGACGTACTTTTTTACCGCGCGGTGTTTAAAGTTTACAGTGAAATATTTGGATACGATTAGTATGCATAGGTACATGCCTAACTAAATATTGACTTCAGTGGATTTTTAACGTTTTTAGATAAGGATTAAGTATGTGTTAGTAGGTACTTAATGTTCTGTATGTATGATAGGTATACTTCACGCAACTCAACAAATTAATTTAACTAAATGGAACAACGTGATATGTAAGGAAGTTTCGCAATTACCTCTTAGGCCGCTTACTTACTCACGGATTTTCCCGTGGCCGTCATTCTGGAATCACAATGACTTTAGTGACGTCAACGTCAGACAGCAGAACGCCCAATAACACAATTTATCTATAATCCCCCGCCGCTAAGCAGTCAATCCTGACACATGTCTCTTGTGATGTGACACGTTCGAATATTGTGTCAATAAAAGTTGATTATAGTATACTAAATTATTGTATTCGTACTCACATCTCTAAACTGCACAGTGCCGGCTTCTCCCAGCTCTGAGACCGAGGTGTAAGCTGCCTCGGGCTGTATGAAGAGCTGGCAGAGCGCCATCTCCTCGCTCCGGAACATAGCCCCCATGGTGGCCGCTTAATGTTCCTTCTTCTGCAAACAGACACACAATAAGTTCATTGGATTTTGTTAATTTATTAAAACTTCAGTGCCCCAAACAAATTAGTACAAAGGGCGGACTTTTTTAATACCACGTCGGTTGAAAACAAGCTTACGGGCAACCTGATGGTAAGTAGGTAGTTACCGTAGCCTAGGGACGCTTGCAACTCCAAGGGTTTTACATGCGCGTTGCCGACCCAGTAAGAATTTATGCACTCCTTTTTTGAATAAGCAGTAAGGCATTCTCTGAGTCTTAGGCATTGGTCCCACCGCCGGCGACGAGCGATGAGCTATCGGCGATTTTCTCGCCCATGGAACGAACAAAAGATAATCGCTCCCGTGTAAATAAAAGAGCGAAATATAGTTGATCGCGGTGTGAACAGCGAGCGATGAACTATAAATATATGTCTCTCTCTTTTATTTATACGGAAGCGATTATCTTTTGTTCGTTTCTTGGGCTAGAAAAAAGTCGATTGTAGTTCATATCTCACTCACCGGCAGTGGGACCAGTGCCTTAATCTGTAAGTCTAAAGGCGGGTTTTCATTGGTCGTTAAGTCCGGTCGGCTCCAGCAGACGGGATAGCGACTAATTAATGCCATCCACCAGTCAGTCAAGCAAACGGTAGTTGATGGGTATTTCTCGGAAGGCGATTTGACGACCAGTGAAATCTAGGTATCAGTCAACGAGCGAGGGTAGTTCGTTGCATGAACATTCTCGTACATACAAGAGAGAACAAAGATCATAAGTGAAAGCAGTATAATATTACTATCTAGAATGCGCTTTGGAAATTTCCCGCAGCCCCCATTGGGGGCGCCAGTGAAAACGGTTGCCCGAATGCCATGCGTTTTGGAGATTCAGGGTCCATGTGACACTATAATTTATCTGTAACAACTGTAATACCCCGGTGTGCAATAAAGATTTATTATTATTATTATATGTTAAAAAAAAGATTTCCAAAAGCAATGTGCGTTCATGCAGGCATGCAGGCCACGTCGACCAATAGGTAGGTTCTTGGACTTACAGATACCATTACCTAAGTGCTTACTTATTTACACCTATTTAGATAAGTTATCGCTAAGACAAATGTAGGTTCGGCACGGTTTAAAGATGTGTCATCTTATGATTAAGTACCTAATTCTGCGTGTAAACACATGAAGTTTTTTATTATTTTTGCTGGCTTCAATGCGTTTTTTCGGCAAGCATCAACTCAGGTTCGGTGCCCGAAATGTCTTCAAAATCAATCCATACCGTCGATTACGATCATATTGTGCCTACCGCGCTATAATTCGACACTTGTCCACTTATTAACGATGTCAGCATTGAAATGTTATGTACGTAATTAAAATAACAATTTCTGTTCGCGGTCACATCTGAATGAAATGGGGGCAGCTTTAAATTACATCAAGTGCTAATGTATCCGCAGAAGGTTGACTTTCATTGGCTACACTTGTCACCGACATCATTGAATCGTTATCATTGAATTGCAGACATGTATATGTTACACGGTTTTCCATTTGCAACTGGGTGAATGCTATAAGTACGGGATTACTTATCAGCTACTTATATATATTGTCTTGCTTTATGCATTGCATTCTCCACTAGAATGGATGTAAACTTCTCAACATAGGTATCTAACTAGCGCATATGTGGAGCATCTTAGAAATCTATTCAATGTAGCGAAGTCAATTGTCGTCACTAATGATTTCACAGGAGTTGCTTTTTATCGAATTAGACTCGAGTTAGTGAAGATTGTGGGCGCCGAGCGTGTCCAATATTCGACACGATAACTCGTGCGTAACTCAAAATAATTGCCGAGTTTGAGGAGAATGCCGCGAGTAAAACAATAAAGTAACTAGCAGTTATCCAAATTGGCATCATAGATTACGTTGGCGTTCTCATTCAGTGAAGCAGGAATTAAATTCGCGGTCAGCAGCAAGGCCAGTGGTTTTTGTCGTCTGAACGCGTTCGGCCGTTACAGTTTTTAGGGACAGTCGTGAATTAACTTGAACAAATATCGCTTTGGAACAATAGGAGAGCTTAGGGTAGAAAAAGGTTCATTTCCGAAACATTACGTTTCCTAGGCGCGAGGACTGAATTGTAGTGCTCGCCGAGATATTTCATATCACTGGATCGTAAATCATGTCATGTATATTAGTCGCTCGCGGCATTCGATTAAACGACGCGCCACCGACAGTGGACTGGCAATTAGAATGTAATATTAAGTTTATTCGCTTTAAAGAAACTGATTTACACATTTCATATTGACAATGTGCGGGTACGTCTAGTTTACGATCTTAGTTTCTTGCCAAAACATTTGTCAAGCGGTCAGTTCAAACAAAAATGACTAGTTAAACAATCGTATGAAGTCACTTTTAAATTTAATGTAGGGACCAACTGCTGACATCAGTACTATAAACAGGTTGCCTGGGTACCTTGTACTCAAGTATGTAGGTTCAATTTAAGTAAGGACTAACGTAGACACTCACATTTCATTCGTGTTTTAATTATTTTTGTAAAATCTGAATGACTTAATATTATGTTAGGTAGGCAGGATATACCTACACATCTGGTACCTACATGTTTAAAAAATGTTTTAACTATTTCCTATTAATTCTAAGGAGACTGTTTATAGCTGCTAATAAAATACAAGAACAAAGTTTCTATCAAAAAAACCGGCAAAGTGCGAGTCGCACTCGCGCACCGAGGGTTCTGTACAAACCTATAGGTATATAAGTAAATTATTAAAAATATTTTTATTATATGATGTAACTAAAAATTTACGGTTTTCGCAATTTTTCCTTTATCTGTGCTATAAGACGTTGCTTCGTACCAAATTTCAAGACTGTAGGTTTTGATTCCCTTGCGATTTTCGAAAATTTGCGGAAATTTGCAGCATAAACGGCTGTATCTTTTGATTGCGTTGGCTTAGAAGTTTGATTTTTTCACAGCTCTAAGGGACATTAGACCTGAGTATTTGATATAAATTTTAGTTTGATACCTCCGCGTGTTCCTGAGAAAAAGGGTCTTGACAGACGGACGGACGGACGGACAACAAAGTGATCCTATAAGGGTT
This sequence comes from Epinotia nisella, assembly GCA_932294315.1. Classification (NCBI taxonomy): domain Eukaryota; kingdom Metazoa; phylum Arthropoda; class Insecta; order Lepidoptera; family Tortricidae; genus Epinotia; species Epinotia nisella. The sequence goes on from OW028680.1 coordinate 15,998,558, forward strand.
CTGTTTCTTCCGTTCGAGGTATGGAACCGTAAAAAGTTTAAATAAATATAAAAGAAAAAAATTGCACGATCCTTTGGAAGAGTCCTTTTAAATTAAAATTTCAGGTTAACCTAACTTATATCCTGCATTACGTTACAAATCTATTTAATGCGATACCATCTAGTTTTTTTTTCAATATGTCTACGTCTAATATCAATACCCATTGATGAAGGAATTGTCATGGGCCAAGTCGACTTTAAAGGCCACCCGTAAAACATTAACGATGTTATTTCATAATAAAAGTTCCTCGTATCTCTTTCATTTTATTTTTATTTTATGACTCACCAGACATTATTTATAAGAGGAACCGTGAGTTGACATAAAAAATGGTAAAGTTCGAGTTGTTGCCATGCCGTATACATTTCCAGTGGTTGGCTCATGTAGCAATGTCATGGTTGCCGTGAGACAGACACAAAGCGGCAAGGCAGGCCCAAACAGGCAGAGATGGCTGGATGACCTGAACGACTGGCCAGAGATTGCGGGGGATAGAGATAGCGGAGATCCAGAAGGAGGCTTTTACCCAGCAATGGAACACACTAATAACTAACAGGCGAATACAAAAATCTATAGTCGGCCTCGTTCATTCATGGATCCATTCCTAGCACATAAGCGCCGAATACCCAATATTAAGCAGTATCAAGTTCAGAATACCCAGTAACAGAATACAAGTTTGTATTAAAGAAAGAATAATATTACCGGATTATCTCAGCTAACCGCATTTACATAATAAATGAAATCCCGAGATCGGCTGAGCTGCAAGGTTGTTTTAAAAACAATAGAGAAACACTAATTATGTTAACCATGATACTAAAGACCGATGGGTAGTTATCATAATAATAGGCGACAAGTAGCTACTGACGATTTTTGCACCAACAAGAATGACAATAATAGTCGTTAGGTTTGGCTCTCATCTCTGTATATTAACACATGTCTGCCGGCTGGCGTCGCGTAACAACGCATTACCATAATTGATGTTAGAGTTGTTTACATAATTATAGTGACTATAGGAAGTATTTGGAAAAGTCAAATAAGCTTCCGTAATAATCAATAACTGTGTAAACATGGATTCTGAGATATTTATAGATGTACCTGGTCTACCGACATTGGAATCTAGGATAGGTACCTAACTGTGAAAGATGTTTCAATTAAACATTGATTCTAAGACATGATTGATATTCATACTGTAGATGTATCTGGTCTACCTACATTGGAATCTAGGATTACACACAAATCATTTTTGAGTGATCATCAAAAGAAATGTATGTAATCTTTAGGTCATCAAGGGTCCGATTCCATATTCTAAATTATGTATAACGTAGAAGTATAGGTATGTCATAGGGATATACACCCCACTTTCATATCTCTATCATTCAGAATTTGCAAGACGGAGACGAGAAAAGGGATATCCAAGGTCCCTTCCGTCATCATCATCAAGACAACTGGAATCGCGAATGTTATGTCCACACATCAAATTCAAGACATCTGATGTCAGTATACGGTTAGCATCAACACCGCGCACCGCGCACGAGTTAGACTAGGTATCACTAACTCTTTCTAATTAGAACACAAAGGGACGCGTTGTTTATCTCGCGCGCGACACGGCTCGCGGCTCGCGTACGGTCTTGTGCCAGCCGTGTTGAGCATGTGGAACGGCAAATGATACCGGTATGGGCGTCGAAGGTCACACATGCTGTATGTAGGTGGTACTAGGTACCTGCACGCAATCGCAAAGGCCACCCAGAGTGAGTTTCCGACCGGAACTGATCATGTTTCCTACAATCTGACCTTTGGTGCTCGGAACATTCGAGAATCGTGAGAAAAGTGGGGTAGTCTTGTAATCATAACAAACTTAGCAACTTTGTCAATACCTATAGGCGCAGGTCGTTAATTTTATTATCAACTAGCTTCAGCTCGCGACTTCGTCCGCGTGGTACTCGTTTATATCGTAGCTCCATACAAACTTTCACCCCCTAAGGGAATGATTTCCGGGATGAAAACTATCCTATGTCCTTCCCCGGGACTCAAACTATCTCTATACCATTTCATCCAAATCGGTTTAGCGGTTTAAGAGTGAAGAGATAAGAGACATACAGACAGACAGATACATTAGTATGGATATGCATTGCTGGAATTAGCATAAACTCATTGAAATGTAGTTATCACCGTCACCAAACACACAGATGTTGTGCATGACGCAATGGTGTGTGATGTGTGCAGATGCATAATATATGTTAGTGACCACTCTACTACAATATGCCTAAAAAGTTTTAAAAACTGTATTCCGGCTACGGAAAACGAAACGAAAATATTGAAAAATCCCCCAAAAACGGCTGAACCGATTTTGATGAAACATAGCTAAGAACACTCGGGTTTAAATTATCTATGACTCAAAAAAACCGCATTCAAATCGGTCCACCCGTTTGGGAGCTACGATACCACAGACAGATACACAGATACGTTAAACTTATAACAATCCTCTCTTTGCGTCGGGGGTTAAAAAGAACTGTTCTTTTTCATATATTACTTAAATAAATAAATAATAATAAATATTAGGGACATTCTTACACAAATCGAACTAGGCCTATAGTAAGCTCAATAAGGCTTGTGTTATAGGTACTAGACGACGATATATATAATAGATATATATAAATACTTAAATACATAGAAAACATCCAAGACTCAGAAACAAATATTCATGCTCATCACACAAATATTTGCCCTTACCGGGATTCGAACCCAAGGACCTTCAGCTTCGTAGGCAGCGTCACTACCCACTAGGCTAACCGGTCGTATTACTTATATTCCTTTCTTTCGGCTCTGCCTTAGTCGGGCAAAAAGAAGTATCACACCAGAGCTATGCGAGGTAGTGAAGCGATGCTGTGCGAGGAAAAAAGTCCACCAATACCATTGCTAGTGGATATTCATCCTAATAAGGTGAAGCAATGGATACATCTCATTGTAGCCGACTGTACTCAAGCCGTAATCAGACGTTCCTTTATAGCGAGTAGACTTCTTGCAAACTTAGCAATCCTTGTGCTAGATGCCGATGCTGCATAAGGCGTTACATTAAATAGGGCTGTAGTTATAGTAGTAATTACTTATGGTGTTTTGAATAAAAACTGCCAGTGATCTTGTACTGCTTACTCGTATATACAGTATCACAGATAAATAATAGTACTACCCCACAAAGCAAAAGCAAGCGAGTAAATATGTATAGTGGGTAGATTATACCGACAGGCATTTAAGGGAACATTTTGTAGTGACGGTATTTTCTGGTGCATAAAAGCCCTTATGAAAAGGTATCATTAATCTTTTTATGCTTTTGCCGCTGAACCGAGTACCAGGAAATGTATCACGGACATAGTGGCGCAGAAGGGCATAGGATGCTATTCCAAAAATCATCGTAAACCTAAGAAGTCGAAATCAGGGATCGGAACCGGTTTTTTCAAAAATCCCCGAAGTAGTCTAATATTTTAGGCTCTTAATGTAGGACTCTATCATGTATTTAGGTAACATTTTCGTATTATTAGACTGTCAGATCCAAAATTATATTATAAACTAAAGAACGAAATAGAACGAAATAATACTGGTATTTTTGTATGGTGAAAATACCGGTATCCGATCCCTGGTCGAAATACGGTGTAAACTTTGGGTTGGGAGAGGAACATTGTGATTTACGAGTGCAGGTACCACGTAGGCGAAGTCACGAGCAAAAGTTAGTACCTAGTAAACGTTCTATTCGCCGATGGTGCACTAGTGTATAACATGGGCACTTTATGTCAAAGTGACAAGTCAGAGTGGCTTAAATTCAAATGAAGAAAAATTCTCTTAGTTCTAATTTAACCCATATTGCTTTGACATACAGCGCCCACGTCATACACTAGTGCACCGTCGAGGACAGGGACGTTTACGTTACTTATCTAAATAATTTACAATCAATGATTAATCAATACAAACTTACAATGTTCCACTAGAACCTTGCTTGTCATTTATATTTGCAATCGGTACGTTTGGTATTAATTAAATGAATGAGTATGAGTAAAGTTTTCATGTTAATATCGACTTCATAGTCTTCTTTCGTCTTACCGTGCGATGAAAAATCCGAGCCCTGCATATCACACACGTTCTGGTGTAACCCGTGGGCTATTTCTTGACTACCAATTTATTACGAAACTTCTGATATAAACAATTGAAACAGATGAGGTAAACTGTAACGTAAATTTAGTAGCCAGATACCAGATACTCTCCTTCCGTCGATAGCAGGGCTGTATTAACAAAGCTGATGGCTACAGGTAGACCAGTGTATGAGTAAGTACCTAAGTCAAGTCTCTATATCTAGGCCAGAGGTCAGTTTATAATAGGGACTAGCTCGTAGACGAGAAACATGTTTTGAATACGGGTAGGTTTGGACGGATGCGAAGTAACATCGACACGTTTTATTAACACTATTAATGAACTCTGTAATTAATAGTAGCAGCAAAATATCCGGAAATATGTGCGTGTCGGCGATGTGATATTTATACTGATAGTTAAATTAGACGTTCGTATGTATGCTGATTTGATTACGGGATGCGTTACTTATTTGAGTCATATATAATTTGTATTGTGTATTGTGCTATCGAAAATTACGGATATGGGGGAATAAAAAAAATAACCGGCCAAGCACTAGTCAGACTCGCGTACAAGCGTGCCGTGTCGTCGGTTCCTACTCCCACGTACCTAGTTTGATTTTAGGGGAAGGGAGGCATAGGTAGAGTGGAGGGGCTTCAAAAAAATCTTTATTTTATGCAACTGCGATTTGCAACCAGAAATTAATTAAGTTGGCAGCTTTCATTTTCGGGACCATGACACACAACTCCATTTTTCAGTGTCTATAAATATCAGCCATTTACAAGTGTTTTCCTATTTCTTTAAGATTGCCCTCTATCTTTTCATTACCATCACAATAAAACCAATTCAACCTCGCATGTTGACATGACAAGTCGTGCAGAAGTCCCATTCCCTTTCTATAAATATAAGCCTGTTATGAGTATTAATGCTCTCAACTCAACCGGTCTATATTAACTCCTAGAAATGGCGTATATTTCTTCTAGTTAATAATAGCTGACGGCACATTACATGGCATACATTCCACAGAATACATTGCTTTGTCATCCCTACATTCAAAACCATAACTATATGTTCTAGAATGTAATCGAAGTTTAAACTGTGTCGACCAATATTTGTTCAGCGGCGGTCGTTAATTGCTCACATACGGGACGGGATGGGACACACACCATCGAATTAAGGCGTGTCACGGCTGCCGAAATATCCGAATTAATTTAAATCGGAACAAATTTGTCCTAAGGCGTTAAATTAAACCATCCAAGAATTATAAAAAAATACTTAAGTAGGTATGCATTTAATTAATAATTTCTGTATGGAATTTGTGTGGATTCGTGGATACTACGTAAAAGAAACCGTTATTCTACTTTGAATTCGCTATTGCTTCTAAACTATATGTACCTCAGTGATATTTTACCAGTTATTTCGGAAAAATAATAAAAGTACACCTTGTTCATTTTTTTGAAATAATGCCCCTTTTTTTGGAAAAAAACCTATTTCTATACCGATTTTGGCAAGCTCCGTGTCAGGGGTCGGGGATGCCGGTATTTATACCATACAAAAATACCGGTATTAATACGTTATATTTCGTTCTTTGGTTTATGATACTTAGGTATCATTTTTGATCGGGCAGTCTAATAATACGAAAATGTTACCTAAATACACAATAGAGTCCTACATTAAGAGCCTAAAATAATTCAAAATATAAGAATATTAAGGAGAATTTTGAAAAAAAAAACTCGTTCCGACCCCTGCTTTGTGTACCTAAGGTGGAATCACAGCACGTTGAGTTAACTTTAGCAAGTGGGCGAGACAAAATTTTACATTCGCCTAAGCTCCACCACGAACGGCCAACGCCCTATTTGCCGGGTAAAATTATACATGAAGGACAGATAAGTTTAAACGAGTATCAGTTAATTTGAATAATTATTTATGAAAAAAATTGTTCAATTTCGCTGACAAATTGTCGTTGGAGTTTTGTTTGTTGTGTCATACATTGGATGAAATGTGAAATTCAGGTTTAGAGGCTTATAGACGGGCCGTACTTTTGCGGAAATTTCAATTTCGCTGACATATTGTCGTTGTAGTTTCGTTTGTTGGGTCGTACATTGGATGAAATGTGAAATTCAGGAGAGGCTTATAGACGGGCCATACTTTTGCGGAAATGTGTGGCCGGCAACTAGGGGCGTCTTGTTCTAGCATGGAAGTAAGAGTAAGGCGCCCATAGTTGCCGGCCACACATTTCTGGAAGCTCCATTTCACATGTAATATGCAGGACACTTGTTCTCCCGAGTGGTTTCAAGTGGACTTTACTTTTCCCATCACGCAAGTATTAAGGGTAGGCAGGTATTTCAGGTACCCAGAGTAGTCTACTACGCTGCGCTGCTTCATCTTATTACAAAGATAGCTAGCGATAGAATTGGTCAGTTTAAGTTATTATATATATTCTGAATGTGTATGCGTAATCAGCTCTTCATAGTAACATAATTTCTTCGCAGATTGCGAAGGCATTACCTACCTAAGTAGACATTTCTCTCGCTTATTTCAAATAACATACGGGCTTACATTAACTGAAAAAACACGATAAAAATATGTTTATCTCTATTATCATATGATGATGAGATTATTTTAAGAGTGTCTTGAAACATCCATGGGCATGTAATAAGATGAAACGGTATTAGACAAGCGGTATCTTGAATTTAAGAGATATCTGTGTTAAAACACGTGACAGATGACTGTTACATAATAACGTGAATATTTGTAACGTTAATGATGTTCACAAAGATAATTAGCTGGTGTAATGCGTAATTTTTGGTGCTTCAATGGCATTTACAGTCAGTTATGATAATTCATTAAATAATACAAACAGGTATATAATATGTACTTCTACATACATAGTTAATTACTATAGGCAAAAGTGAATGACGTGACTAACCTACTTTACAGTTTAAGGACAAGGGAGGGGATATCGAAGTTCAAACATAACGATAAGAGTATCTCGTTTGAACAATACCATGGCTGCTTAACTAAACAAGCCTCGGAAAGCAAACAATGCCCTAGTCTAGTGGCTGGATTGGAAGTACGTGGTAAATCAAAATGATGAATACCAATGGATACTGTAAAGGTGGTATTTTACCATCTCATGCCAGGTCAAACTGGCACGTAAAGATTATATACATTTAATACAAGGGTTCCTATCTCTGTCACGGGGACAAAAGATTTTGGATCATTACTGTATTGCAGTGTGTCGACAATGTTCGCGGAGGCGCACATGGCTTGCTTTTTTACCATCATGAGGAAACGATGTGCACCTCTCCTCAATCGCTGTCATGGCAGCTCAAATAGTATCCTGAGCATGCTAGCCCACCGCTGGGACTCGCCACTGCTGCAGCGTTATGTCCAACTGCACGCGCCTGTAGTACCGGTGCCCAGGCGCCTTTAATTTATGTTTAGCATAATTATAGAACACTAACTATCGCTCTAAGTTTGTAACAGCTCAAAATAGTATCCTGAGCATGCTAGCCCACCGCTGGGACTCGCCACTGCTGCAGCGTTATGTGCAACTGCACGCGCCTGTAGTACCGGTGCCCAGGTGCCTTTAATTTATGTTTAGCATAATTATAGAACACTAACTATAGCTCTAAGTTTGTAACAGCTCAAATAGTATTCTGAGCATGCTAGCCCACCGCTGGGACTCGCCACTGCTGCAGCGTTATGTGCAAACTGCACGCGCCTGTAGTACCGGTGCCCAGGCGCCTTTAATTTATGTTTAGCATAATTATAGAACACTAACTATAGCTCTAAGTTTGTAACAGCTCAAAATGTATTCTGAGCATGCTAGCCCACCGCTGGGACTCGCCACTGCTGCAGCGTTATGTGCAACTGCACGCGCCTGTAGTACCGGTGCCCAGGCGCCTTTAATTTATGTTTAGCATAATTATAGAACACTAACTATAGCTCTAAGTTTGTAACAGCTCAAAATGTATTCTGAGCATGCTAGCCCACCGCTGGGACTCGCCACTGCTGCAGCGTTATGTGCAAACTGCACGCGCCTGTAGTACCGGTGCCCAGGCGCTTTCAATTTAAGTTTAGCATAATTACAGAACACTAACTATAGCTCTAAGTTTGTAACCTCTAACACTATGAATTTTTTAGTCCGAAATAAATGATTTGTATTCGTATTGAAATCGCAGTCGATGAATGCATTAGTAAATAAACGGTTTGTATTGGAAGTCATTTAACAGTTTCACTATGTAGGTACCACCTCGCCGTGCGGGGTTCCTCGCATTAGGGTTTGACTAGGGTGGGCCTTGAGTAGGTACGCAGGTATGTATGTGGTCCGGACCATGATAATTTCAGTAAAAAGTGAATATTTATGAATAAAACTGCATGGATGGTGATATGCTATAAACTCTAGAAATAATAACCTTGAGACTTTAGGTACCTACCATTTTGTTGTAAACCGTATTTTAAGTAGGAACCTAATCACAATTTCCAAGTTTTTGGCACTGAAAAAGGAAGCCAAATCGAATTTGGTTGGTTTGATGAAAGTTGGATTAACTCCAAACAACTAGCTAGAACTGCAATACCCATAAACTTGATTTACAGCCCTGGTGCATGTTAAACTGGTTAATTATGTTGTGATTAATTTGCCATTACTAATTAGGCAACACTAAACTCTCCTAGGGCGTAATACCGATATAAGTCAGCTTCAGAAAAGGAAAAAGTTCCCCATTAGATATTATTTTTTGTATGTATATCTACTCATTTTTTACGTCGTTTGTGCAACTGGCTCCTCCTGAAAATAGTTATATGCTACGCATGGCTGCATTGTTGATTGGCGCTAGTGATCGTTTTGAAAACCGAACTAGCGAAGGATTGTAATATTGAACTGAGAGCGAAGCGAGTGATTCAAGAGTTGAGAGTACAATCCTGAGAGTAGCGAGGGTTTATCTATTTTTCCTCAATTTTTATACAGATGGGTCTACATAAATAATGGTGCAGGCCCGATCAGGATTAATTCCCGAACCGATTCTCAAAATTATTGTGGCTCAAAACCAAATTGATTTAGAGTCATGGATTACATGGATTATAAACATTTTAATTTAGTACCTAGTTATATTTTGATGACGCTCCATCTAAGTAATGTTATAGCCAGCATAGTTAGTGGAGTCAGTGGTGCGTGGGGCGAGGAAGTTGTAAGTCATGGGCACACTTAACTATGCACCCTTTAATTGTAAGGGAGTTATAAAAAAACTAGATGGTGCAACACAACGAAACACACAAATTTAAAAAAAAGGTACCTACTCTACTTAATGTAATGTTAAATGTTCGGCTAGTTTGTGAAATGACGGTAACATGTAGGTACCTACATAGTTTTGTAATTGCAGGAGTTGTAGTGTTGAAGGCCAACTATAGGTTTCTTCACTTCGAAAACTTAAGAACTACCTAGTCAATAAACATAAGCTCTGTTAAATAAAATAAGTAGGTACCGACGTAGGTATAGGTAGATAATTAAAATGATGAACATTTTAAGTTTCCTTTAAAGGGAGGATCTCTTTCAAATAACATGAGAAGAAATTAGTCAAAAAAGTGAATGCGATAGGCATATTTAAATTCATGTTTACGTACGGCGACTTATCTAATAATAATACACACATCTACATATATTAATGAAAAGTAAAAAAAAAATGTAGATAATTAATTACATATATATACTCTAAAAGGTGTATCGTATCTAACCTAAGGACTCCGATATAACTGAGGTATTTTTACACATGGATGTACTTTTACTGATACCTACTCATTTAACATTCCTTCCTATGAATTAAAGTCAGCAAAATTATACGCGTTCACAACTAAACATTGCAATACATGTACGGTGTGGGCACAAGAAACGATGTCAGCATGAATCACTTTTAAAACAATAAGGAAAGTATCTATTGTTTATAAAACACTCATAGTTATTTACATTCGACTACGATTTATAATACCCCATAATTTTGATGCTCATTGGAAGGATCTTTTAAATTCATTGATGCCAATCACACGTTATATTCAAACTAAACTTAAAACACGTTAACTATACTACGTAAAATATAGCTTGAGCCCTGCGACAGCTGTCAGATCAGAACAGAACCATCAAGTTCTGTACTGTTCTGATAGCTGTCGCAGGGCTCAAGCTATATTTTACGTAGTATAGTCAACAGTCAAGTAATAAAATTTCGATCAATTCATCAGAAACCCATAATTCGACTACAGCTATCGAAGCGATCAAATGCGTTACTTACGTTGAAAATTCGGTCTTATTCCAATTAGAACTAGGTATAAATTGTTTTGTAACGCACCGGTTATCGGCTAGCACACACGTCGGGCGCGATGGTCGCGCGGGAACTGAACGCGGCGCGACGAATGGCGAGGTTGGTGCAGACTGCAGCGGGCATGTGACCGCCGCTTCGTCATGTGTGACCATTGATAGGGTTATGTGTTTATACGAAATTAATAGGAAAGTTATCGATATACTTAATAACTATTTCACTTCTCATGCTTGTAAAGTTCGCCTTTATGGTGGATATGGGTTGCACAAAATTCAACCTTTATGCTCCAGTGTACGAAGTATTTTTTAAGACTTAGACAATCAGTGAAATATGAAATTATTATTATTATTAAAACTTTTTATTTTAGAGACAGAATTTTAAAACCAGACTAAATATATTAATAACCAACAACATATTAAGAAATAAACAACAGAATGTTTTTATAATTTGGCAGTTTGAAGTTCGACTAAGTTCAATGTCACGTGTCGAAAAAAAGTTATTTGGCGGCAAGATATTTTTTTTATTGGCAGTTTGTGTTCTTGCCATTTGAAATCGTTTTGTGATTGAAGCTTCATGATGTTGTCAAGTGCAGAGTAAATTACACTTTTGTGAAACACTTTAATGGAATGGAACGCGAAAAATGTTGTTAAGCAGCTATTGCCGCCGAAAGTAAAATGGTGCGTTTTACTCTCTTGTTGTACAATCTACTATTATGCTGGGTTTAGTGAAACACAGCCCGTTGTTCTAACATCCCTCTTGTACCGACCGAGTTCCTAAATCTTGTTAAGTCCTAAGCAACTACTTAGGTACCTAAGTATCTACGTTTTCGCGGCCACGCGACAGTTTACATTCAAACTACACAATCAAAAGTTCATTTTAAACATTGCAACTAATAGTATACTTACGAGAATTTATAAAATAAATTAAACTTACCTTTAAAAACTATGCGCCGTACACAAACAGCGGCCGTTTTCACTGAACTCAGCTGATGATAAGGAAATCGAGAGCTATCTCGTGATCGCGCCTCGCGGTTGGCAGCACTGATCCCACGCAGCCTCCGGTACGCTGCGATTGCGCAACTTACATCGACTTTTCCATACACGTGCATGCGTATCTCGAGTATGCAGCGAGCGTTGGAAATCCAATAAAGTTAAAATGCAAAAGTAACAAATCTAAGAAATACATAATGCATAGTTGTTATTTGGGCGTTTAAGAAGAGTTGTTTTTGCTAATGAGGTAATTAAAAAGTTCGTATCGTCACAGAAATATTACGGCACTTACGTCATTTTCTTTAAGAAAGGCAGTTTTTCAGGAATTTCTCGAAAACCTATGAACTGATCTTGTTCAAAATAATTTTCGGTGAAAGAATTTAATAAGCCTATATCCATGATTTTTTTCATATTTTTAAAATACACCATTCAAAAATTAGAGGGGGGGGGGGGGGCAGAATTTTAGTGACTTTCGGGCGATTATCTCCGACTCTATTCACTTAATCAAAACAAATGCTGAGAAACCTTATTTTAAAAGCCCTATCGATTGATTGCCACACGTGGGCTTAACTACAATGAAAAAAAAAATTTACTTTCAGTTTTATGTACGGAGTTCACCCTTAATTTTTTTTTGTCATTTAATTACAAAACTATGTAGCGCCTAACAAAATACACCTATCCTCAAAATTTTATTAAAATACACCTTTTAGTTTTCGAGTAAAATCCTTGTGACAGACGGACATACGAAACTATAAGGGTTCCGTTTTTGCCATTTTGGCTACGGAACCCTAAAAAAGGCAGGTAGGTAGGTTAGTTATAAAATGTTCGTGTTTATAGGATTAACATTATGTATACGATACTTTAGATCATGAAATATATTTAAAAAGATAAGAATGGCTAATAACATTCCATAATTTATAATTTTAATATAATAATACCAGATACAAAGTATGATGATACGTATTCATTGAGTGGAGACACATGGCAAATGGGTAATAGGTACATTAATTCATACTGCATGTAGTTAGGATTGAAAACCTATGTAAATAATATCTAAAGTGTCAATCACTTCAAACTCAAGTGCAGAAATAATAGCAGGTGTTTTGTTTCACAATAGTGTATATTTTGTACTAGTAAATCATTACTTAACATAAAACATGTAAATGCATGAAGTAGATACCTAATCACAAAATTGTCTAAAACTGTTCTAAAAATAATAAAAATTCTTACCAAAAAAAACACATAATACCTACATAATTCGCTGCAGCTCTATAAAAGGTCACAAAAACTTATGGTCACTTGGCAATTTCTGCGAAGAACTTTTTTTAACGTTATCCTAACATGCAAGTCTATGCGAGGAGATAACTCAAACTCAAACTCAAAATGATCTTTATTCAAGTAGGCCTAGTAACAAGCACTTTCAAATCGTCAGTTAATTTTTTAGAGTAATTTTTAAACATAAAGAATAAAATATATATGATATAAAAATTGTATAAAAAATACTAGTAGAATATTTCTAGAAAAACAATCTAATGTCAAAAAACAAAATATTACGAAAATAATAGATTAAAAATTCAGTCAAAATTAGTTCCATGGAGTTTTATCATTGATGTATGTAGTCTTGTGTGCTATAATAAGCTTTCGAGATAAGTTTACGCTTCACATCGTTCTTGAATTAATTAATAGATAACTCAGTTAAGTTTCCTGGAAGTTTGTTATAAAACCTTACACAATTACCCATGAATGATTTTTTAATTTTTTGGAGCCGAGTGGTGGGCACCGCGAGCTTATGCTTATTTCTAGTATTAATATTATGTATGTCACAGTTTTTCCTAAAATTGACAATGTTTTTATGTACATACAAAAGGTTTTAAAAATAAAAGTAAAAAGTAAAAACCATGACATAATCGATTTACTCACAATTATAAATAAATTAACTATTTGGTTTGGTGGGTAGGCCAGGCCACAAGGTGGACTGATGACCTGGTAAAGGTCGCGGGAGTCCGCTGGATGCGGGTGGCGCAGGACCGGTCACTTTTGCACTCTTTGGGGGAGGCCTATGTCGAGCAGTGGACGTCTTTCGGTTGTATGATGATGATGAACTAACTAAGTATTTTAATAAGCGACTATTATTATTGATTATGGGAATGAGTGGCTGCATTAATAATTCCAATACGAACATTACATAATGATAAGTGTATGTTATGACTAGAATCTATTCACTACCTTTGGCAGTTTATATAAAACGGAGATGATTAAAATCCCCTTTCTTTACAATGTAGGTGGATGAGAGCATCCTTTAATTCAAATCAACCTTAATAATACTAACTATAAACAAACATTACATTACCAAATTTTACCTAGGACTCTTTCCAAATATGTATAGTAGGTACCAATCAGTATAATCCATAACCTTAATTAAATAATCAAGTTTGCCACAACCATATCTGTACGAATATACAGTGCTTTTATTTTATGTACCTCTTCAACCTTCGTTTTTAACGACAAACATACAGGGTAATTACGCCGGTAAGCGATCACCTAATTTAGTGTAATGAGTTGATGAACTGCAAGGACACTTTCTCGTTATTTCGATTTGATTCCATAAGAACCAATTAAAAAAAAAACCGGCGAAGTGCGTGTCGGACCACGCAAAACGAAGGGTTCCGTGCCTATTAAAAAGGTCGTATCGTCACAGAAATTTTACGGCACTTACGTCCTTTTCTTTGAGGAAGGCAGTTTTTCAGCAATATCTCGAAAACCTCTGAACCGATCTTTTTCAAAACAATTTTCGGTGAATGACATTAATAAGCCCTATGTCCATGAATTTTTCCATATTTTTAAGATACACCGTTCAAAAATTAGAGGGGGGGACAGAATTTTAGTGACTTTCGGGGCGATTATCTCCGACCCTATTCACTTAATCAAAAAAAATGCTAAGAAACCTTATATTTATTTTGAAAGGCCTATCGATTGATGATGTGCCACACGGGGGGTCACAATGAAAAATATTTTTTTTGACTTTTAGTTTTATGTATGGAGTGCACCGCTAAAAATTTTTTTTTTGTCATTTTAATGACAGACGGACAGACGGACGTGACGAAAGTATAAGGGTTACGTTTTTGCCATTTTGGCTACGGAACCCTAAAAATAAGTACTTAAAAAATGAATACGTCTCACTGTTTGTTTAGAGTCTGTTGAAATGTGGTGGTCGCAAGTCGAAGCAGGGCTGTTATTCGCTACGCGCTCATGCGCCTCGCCCCACGCGTCATTCCTAACGAAACTAGACCTCTACCTACGCTTTGTTACTACGCATCGCGGCGTCTAAATATATTTGTGGGTGAGCGATGAGGTGAGCTTAAACAAGTTACAGAATAGGGGGGCTGGTCGCGTGACCGGCATAATGACCCTACAATATGTATAAGTAGGTAGTGCTGACCAGAAAAAAATTAAGTACTTACATTATACGTTTGAAATTATTTGATACTAGCTTCTGCCCGCGACTCCGTCCGCGTGGAACTCGTTTATATCGTAGCTCCAACTGTCACCCACCATTTCAATCCCTTATGGGGATGATTTCCGGGATAAAAACTATCTTATGTCCTTTCCCGGGACTCACACTATCTCTATACCAAATTTCACACTTTCGCATTTATAATATTAGTTGGTGATTCACGCTAAGCACCTTGGTATTTTCCATGTACATAATTTAGACTGAAAATAGTTATATTATAAATGTCTACCTCTAAAACTGTAGAACTTTGAAGGTGTTTTCCTGTGTAGTCCGATCTCACCATGCGTGGTTGTTTTGTTTTCAATTTCATGAACCTGGAAAAGAATGAAATTTTTGATGTAGAAATTGCGTTATTCCCATAATTTCAACATGTAAATAAAATAACATGTTATAATTAAGTACATTTAATTATTCCAACAAAACTCTGTCTAGCAGGTTCTAATGCTCTAGGAATACGGTTGTGTCAGATATTTTTGCAGGCCTAGTCCTATCAGATAGGTGACTTTTGAAAAAAAAAAGACTAATATACTGAGGCTGTCTGAAATACTACGTATTTTCGTTCTAGGATAAGGATCCACCAGAGCTGAGCTAGGAAATATCCACCAATAGGGTGATGGTAATTAATCTCCCGAAACACTGCTCCACCTCGCACAGCGCTGCTGGATACTCACTCTTCGCATCACATCAAAACTGTTGGTCACATTCAGTGCCCAGAATAGCCGATCCCGTGGTTTTCCTCGTATGTAGCGGAAAGCGACTACGGCGTAGGGACGCATATGTGTCGTCACGGGCCGGGAATGGGTTAAGCTAAGTAAAGTTAAATATTAACAACATTGTTTAACCCTAGCGAGAAAAAAACCGGACAAGTGCGAGTTCAACTCGCATGGTGAGAATTCCGTATATAATACACAAAAATATTGAAAAATTTCCCGTTTCTTTGAATACTCAAAGTTCTTATAGGTTTTCCTGTAATCTTTAGGCAAGGAACTATTTTCCATATTTTTCAGAATTTTAAGCCTAGTACTTTCGGAGACGGTGGGGGGGGGGGGGGGGGGGGGGGGGGATTGGTAAATATTCGTCTTTTTCCTAAATGACTTCAACTCTGTGTTTGATATAATTATAATAAAAAATATCTGAGATGCTTACAACAACCCCTTTCATTTGATATGTCACACAATACAGTTTGCGAAACTTTTTTCTTTAATTTTCCTGTTTACCCCCAAAAGTGGCCCTTATGTTCAGAATTCATTAATTTACTTTACGCGTCCATCTTTGGGTCACCAATTTACATATGCTTACCAAATTTCAGCTCAATCGGTCCAGTAGTTTCGGAGCAAATCGGCTGTGAAAGACGGACAGACAGACGCACGAGTGATCCTATAAGGGTTCCGTTTTTTTCTTTTTGAGGTACGGAGATGCTCTACTTACTTATTAAACTGGGCACTTTCATAGACCACAGAAGGGGGTGGCTGCACTTGACGGTTACTGTGTCGGATTCCGTGAACGAATTGGACGTACTGACTAACTTTCCAAATCGTAGAGTACCATTGTCTGAAACAATAGACATTTTATTGAAAACATTGAATTAGTTAATATAATGTAATAGTACATTGTTAACCAAGGGCTGAAAGGCACCCATTTCTGACGAGTTATTTTAGCGCTCGAACGAAGTGAGAGCGCCAATGGTTCGAGTCAGAAATGGGTGACTTTCACCCGAGTTAAACACTCAACTTTTCATATCGAATACGAGGAAAGTAAAAAAAACACACAGACGGAAAATTGAACATTATGTTTTGTGTTTATCATTAGTATTAGTTGAAGAGTCGCTGTATGCGTTTCTGCGTTAGCTCACATGCACAACTTTAAGTTAAAAAAGGATTGTGTGTATTACATAGTACAAGCTTTGCTTAGTTTGGGACTAAGTCGATTTATGTATGATTGTCCACAAATACATATTATTATTATGTATTTCCGATTTAAATTCACGGGACGAACCCCGGTCATTTGGAAGGCGTGCGTGGGGATATAGATCCAACACGTATAGGCCCTTTAGAGACGAAGTTTAATGTCATGAGTACATACACCTGGTAGAAGCCCTTTACGGGTACATCGGTAGATACCCGTGAACCGTATTATTTTTATTCCATTTGGCACCACCTCATAGAGCTTAGTGAATATTTTAGCTAAAATAATAGTAATGAATTTACAACATCAACTTATTATATATTTATTAAAATAAATTCCATGAACTAGTAAAATCCTTTTATCAGTTGCGGGGTAAGTATTGATATTTATTAGAAATATTAGAATTAGTTCCCGCATAATGCTTAAAAGTCGAGGACTAATTGGAATACACTACTTTTCTGCACTAGAGCAGAAACGTATCACTTTCTGCACACTTTTTAGAACAACAACGACCCACTTTCAGACCATAGAATATAAAAAAAAATATTTTCATGAAAGCTCAGGAGAATTCACATACTTAGTCAGAAATGAGGAAATAAGGAAAAAGAACAATGATTGTGGACGCCCTAAAACAAACCCTACGTCTAAAATGGCAGTGGTCTGGCCATATATCCAGACTAAAAGACAAAAGATGGACCTACAAACTACAAAATGGATGGGAGCAGAAGGAAAAAGAACAAGGGGAAAACCATATAAACGGTGGGCCGATGACATAACCGAAATAGCTGGCGAAAATTGGATAGAGAAAACTAGAGATAGAGTGATATGGAAGGGAATCGAGGAGGCTTTTACCCAATCGGGATCAGTGTAGAAAAAACAAACTAATATAACAACAAAAACTAACAACTTTCGTTGATTTATTTACATTCAACTAAACTACCTAAATGTCACGAACTTTAATTTTGGCACCCATTTCCTTGAAATGTTGTTAGAACATTCATAATGCAATAAGGTCGAGAACTTCAGTTCAATAAAAGTGGTGATGTGTCAAGATAAAACAATTAAATGTCTTATCGAATGAGCCCTTGAATTGATAACCTCTTTGCCAAAAGCTATCATGAAGTCTTTCATAGACTGGCACGACCTGGCCGCGGCGGTCAATAGTAAACTTGCCATTAGCTGTCAATTTGAATGTCACACTGCCGCAGGACGCGCCAGTGTGATATTCAGGGCTTACGGTTTTTAATGTGTCAGTGTCTGATTGAAAACGGATATTTTCACGAAATATAATCTGCAAATAACAAATATGGCCGCAGAGAAGACAGCCAAGACAGGGCCAAAAAGACGAGTGACAATTAGTCGGAAATGATCGTAAACACCCCTAGACACGTATAAACGTAAGTTGTCTATGGCAAACTTTATGTATGACACTCTATTAAAATATTAGCTTTAAATGACTTCGGTTTGCTATACGATATTCCACCTTATACGGATCCCAAATTAAAGTACGTGACTGTACTTACCTACTAACAAAACTAATAGCACTAACGCTTTAATAATTAATAAACAAGTGAAATCAAAAGCATTTTCGAAAAACCCGACTGCTTTTTGACAAATATTTTAGCCTACGTCACTCCTACGATTAAGAGGAATCCAACAAACATCAAAATCCATCAAACCGTTTAGGCTAGAGGAGGCCACAAAGAAACATACATACATACATACACTCGAAAAACATTACCCTCCTCCTTCGGCAGTATGGTTTCATCCACGATGTCGCACCCATTGACACATAGATAGAGGTAGGGAGAGGTTTTTAAGAGAGGTAGGGCACAGCGGGTCATCTCGCTCATATTTCAACGCGTACAGGATGGTGTTCGGGCTGCCGCGACACTGCAGCGCCTCGGGTATGTTCGCGGAGGGAAGGAACGATGGCTTCCACGCGATCATCAGGAAGCGATGTAGCTCGCTGCTGAGACGGTGGCGCGCCAGCTCCGATACCATCCTGTGCATGCTGGCCGACCGGTGGGACTCACCGTGGCTAAAGCACTGGGTGCGGCTGTATGCCCCAATGTGTAGAACCTTATATAATACACAATACTAACCCTAGAATTAAGTAGTACCTATCTACTAAGCCTCCTCCGGGACTCTTCCTGGACCACAATCACAGTCTCCAGGAAAGCGTAGCCAGTACACAGCATCCCCAGTTATTAAGTGCAAAGCAACAAGTATTGCGTACTTAGCAACAACCAAAGAAAAGCGGTACTCACTCAAGTTCCACTTCAGCCCAGTGGTAGTAACGCTAACACACGGCTCCCCAACAGGAACCAAAGAGCACCACGCCCTTGCATGTTTCCGGGACTCTTCCGGGACCATAATCACATGGTCTCCAGGAAACAGTAGCCAGGATATAGCGTCGTCGGATATCAAGTACAGTCTGCTTTTGGGACTGAGGAGCTCCATTTCTTTCGCCAGGAATAGCGTCTGTATGTTGCCGAATATTTGGTCCATTCTTCTAGAAGATTGTGCTATTGCTATGACGTGGTCCACCTTAAAGGAATACGTATGAATTATATTCAAAAGGTATATATTTTAATTTTGTGAAGGGTATATGTATCTACGAGTATGCGTCGTTCATAGGGAAAAGGAACCTTGCTACTCCTCTACATTATAGCTTTATCCAAAAAACATCGTGAGGAAACAAGTCTCTGTCACAAGAATTATAATTTTAAATAATTGACGAGAATCCACTGTCTGGAGCTTTCAAGAGAACATTTTGACAAGGGGAACAATTCCCGAACGCGCTAGATACTAAACTAGTTATTTATTAAATTAATTAATATTAGGGGACTATCTTACAAATTGAACTAGCCCCATGGTAAGCTCAATAAGGTTGTGTTATGAGTACCGAACGACGATATACTTTATAGAAATAAATACTTAAATTCATACAAACAAATATTCATGCTCATCACAGAAATATTAGCTCTTACCGGGATTTGACCAGACCGTCAGCTTCATAAGCAGGGTCACTATATACCTACGAGGCTAAGCCAGTTAGTATTGAGATTACGTTACAATCGTATTGCTTGGTGTGCAGT
The DNA here is from genome assembly GCA_932294315.1 of Epinotia nisella. NCBI lineage: Eukaryota > Metazoa > Arthropoda > Insecta > Lepidoptera > Tortricidae > Epinotia > Epinotia nisella. Next base: position 16,018,527 of record OW028680.1, read on the forward strand.
ATTTTCGCTCTTACATATTTGGCTACACAAAACCCCACAAAATATTACAATAGTTATCAGAAGTTAGACTTAATACTCGATATTTGAGCAAGACATGACAACTTGACAAGTATGATTGCATAAGGTAATTTACAACAGTGTAAAATACGAGATCATGATTCAATCAAGAACCTCCTCGAAAGTCGTGAGCGCTCAATTATCTACATGAAGGCGATAATATTTTGAGGTCACGTCGAGTATGTTGTCGCGTATGTATCAAGCCACCGTGGTCTATTTTGGAATGAACATACCGTCGTTGCAATTTTAACAGTCTTACTTAGTCCGTAAAGTCCATATTTGAATGGATAATTTTGTTAGAAATGTCCACCTTCAAAACTGAATACCTAAATTGAATATAGGTACTCTAACTACGTCCACATTTAACAATAAATTTTAGGCTATATAAATAAGGGTATTTTATAACACATATGTACGAATGGACGCTTTCAGGTCCAGGGGTGTCACGTACAAGGTACGTTACACTCCTTTCTTGAAGAATCCCGTGCTGTAGTCCCTCGGGAAAACCTCAACAAGGCTCAAGACTGTTTACAATTAGGTATATGACACGTTTTCAATGCGGTTAATGTGCACAGCATAATATAAACGTATTGCCACTAGACGATCTAGCATGATCACTTTGTTGCGGACATAAAACATTCATCCCTTACTAGCACATGCTAATATACTTGAGAAGTATACAAATACTTCAGATTATTTGAGTTGGCCGCTTCATCATAGTAGTTCATTCTAAAAGCAACTTTACCATCCAAGGTACCTAAATAAGACACGCGTTTTTTGTCGAATCCGACACCCGACAAGGGGAACTGGGTTTTAGTTAGAGAATAAAGCACATACATTTGTGTTGGTCTGCTGGCAGTGCGTAGTTAATTCGATCAAGGCCTTCGTGAAGTCCGTGTAGTTCTGGTCCGGGGTGTGTGCCACCTGTAACACACACATGTTAATTTCACTTACAATAACTGTAAATGGCCAGTTAAAAGCTACCGGCGACTTTGTCCGCGTGAACTTTGCGCAGGATTAAAGAGCGCGGACAGGGATAAATGACGCAAACTATAAATATAAATATTTAGGGGCAATCTTACACAAATCGACCTAGTCCCAATATATACGTATCGTCGCCTAGTACCCAAAGTACAAACTTTTGGTACCAGGCGACGATATGTATATATAGATAAATAAATTTAACGACCGCTTTAGCCTAGTTGGTAGTGACGCTGCCCACGAAGCTAGAGGTCGTGGGTTCGAAGCCCGGTAAGGACATTTATTTGTTTGATGAGCACGAATATTTGTTCCTGAGTCATGGATGTATTCTATGTATTTTACAAGCTTTTATTTACTTTCACCTGACCGTTCTGTAATCAAATCTTGCAAGTTAAATTTGATCCACTTTCCGGTTTCCGATTGAACTGAAATTTTGCATACATGTGTAAAAAGCGTGACAATGCAATATTATGATGACATGGTGCTGATTTGATGATGGAGCTGGAAGGCGGCCATAGGAACTTCGCAATGAAACGACACAACCTCATCGAGTTTGGGCTCGTCAGAATCGTCTCAATGAGTAGTTGATGATGGTATACAGAAAAATACAAGCTTGTACCAAAAATGAAATTTTTGACAGAAACTTGTATCTATATAAGTATGTTTATCGTCGTCTAGTACCCACAGTACAAGCTTTGCTTAGTTTGGGACTAGGTCGATTTGTGTGGATACTTATATACATAGAAAACATCTATGACTCAGGAACATATTCGTGCTCATCACACAAATAAATGTCCTTACCGGGCTTCAAACCCACAACCTCTAGCTTCGTGGGCAGCATCACTACAAATACCAGGTTGACTTGACAACATTTTTTTTTCAAGTGGGCCATATTATATGATTTAGTTCAAAAGAAAATGTTTTTTTATTTCTCCTAAAGTTGTAATTTTCATTTAGAAATATCAAATCGAAAAGTAGCGAACTCTAGACGGTCGTAAATAAATTGAGTCTTCAATACTGCGGCCTGTATGGCAGCTTGCACACCTTTCATATGACAGACGTAGTATTGACGACACACACGGTTTAAACCACGTTGTTGCCTAAGCAGCAAAAAGCCACTGAAAATGGGGGAAAAAAAACCACGTTTATACAATTTCCCGATTTTTAACGTAGCTCCTAAACGAATGGACCGATTTTAATGCGTTTTTTTTATCCGAAAGCTGACGTGATCGATACGTTTCAACAAAATCGGTTCGGCGGTTTTCGAGATATTGAACTTTGAAATAAAAAAAACGGGGGTTTTTCAACTTTTCTATTGTAGTATATCTTTAAAACGAGTCAGAAAAAAAACTGTAAACGACTTTAACACGTTCATGTAACATAATTAACGACATGGTTTTGGTAATGCCTAATCATTACATATTTTGAAATGTTGTCAGAGTTGCCAGTTAAAACTTGTAAAATTGTAACGTTTGGCTTCATGAAACGGGTCACGGATATTATTTAAAAATATATATTAAAAACAATTAATGAAAAATGAATCCAAATAACTTCACCTTACATCCTTTCTTTCTGTATTTCTCTAACACATCCTCAGGGATGGAATCAAAGTCCCCAGTCACAATCTCTGGCAATTTAATACCTTCTTGTACTTCTTCTGGACAAGTATTTATGAAAGTCTCCCATTTCTTGGTACCACCATCTACAGTTATTCTTAATTTTGCTGAAAGTAAAGAAACGGGTACAGTCAAGGGTGAATTAATATATTATATAAATAAGGACATAAATATCTGTACACGCCTTTATGACATTCAGAGATGGGCATTAATCGATTAATATTTTAGTTAACTAATCAATCGACTAAAAATATCAATCGTCAGTTTTTAGTTGCGACTAATTTAGTTGCGATTGAATTAGTTGTGAGAATGTTCGACTAACAACTAAATTAGTTTTAGTTTCAATCGACTAAATTTCACGATTAAATCTATATTAAAACTACGTAGTCGCTCGTTTTTGCATTTTTTATCTTACAATATGTAACTACAAGTAGGTATGTATGTAACATTGGAGGTACTCGTATGGTGTATGTAACACTTGTAACTATGTTAGTTTGGGTAGAATTTTGCGACTTATTTTGAAGCAGATATCTTCAACCGATTGAGCTAAAATTATGTATACACATTTAATTTGAAATGCTTGAATGACAATGCAATATTATGGGCCATAATATTATTATCTAAATATATAAAAGAAGAAACTGACTGACTGACTGACTCAACTGACTGACTGACTGATCTATCAACGCACAGCCCGCTGGTTCTAGAGATTCCAAATTTGGCATGTAGGTTCCTTATAAGTTGTAGGGGTGCACTAAGAAAAGATTTTTCAAAATTCAACCCCTAAGGGGGTGAAATGGGAGTCCAAAGTTTGTATGGAGAAACAAGACTATTTTATTCGAAACTTCACAGGAGTAATCCTAACGATAAATTAGAAAACACGTGTTTCAGGTTTTTTGAAAATTCAACCCCTAAAAGGGGGGAATGTGGTCACAAAGTCTGAAAATCGACATGGGTGTCGTTTCTATGGTTTATAGGGTCGCTGATTACAAAAAAAACCACGATTTTAAAATCCAACATGGCGGACGTGAAATACCATCTCCCCTATTGGGATGCGATGGGGTTGAAATGTCTAAATATCAATATGGTTGTCGTTTTTATGGTTTTTTGGGACGTTAATTAAGAAAATGGCATCGATTTTGAAATTTAACATTGTAAACATGAAAATTTTTGAAAGTATTTGTGCCAAATTGCAATTCAATTCGAACATAATGTTTCATATACAAAGTTTGATTTATTATAACTGTGTTTTTTATTTTTTTATCTTATCACATATGAACATGTTATTGTATAAACGACGTTGATTTATTGATAATTTTTGCTCTTAATTATTATTTTTAATATTGCAAGACTAACCTTATATAGTTTAACTAATTACATATCATGGTTGCTTTTATATTTAATATACAAAGTTTGATTTATATAATTGTGTTTTTTTAGTGTTATTTCACTAATGCACAAAGTACCCAGTTTTTAATTACCCTTACATAAGATAAATTTAATCCAATTTCAGAGAGATTAGTAGCAAAATAATAGTTAGAACAGAGATCTCACTCCTTAGAAATGGTCAAAATATCGTAAATAATACATGACTATTTTATTTTTAAACATACGTTAAAATGTCCTAATCAGTCTGTCAACATAGCCATACCGAGGTTTTCTATTCAATTTGCTTCTAACATTAGTCGCAAAGAATTTAGTCTAACTAATTAGTCGATTACAAAATTTAGTTGTCCGAAATCAATCGGCAACTAATTTAGTTGCAACTAAATTAGTTGCACTCTGTACAACTACAATTGATCAATCGTCGTTTTCAATCGTCAATCGCAACTAATTCTTGTAATTTTAGTTGTTAATTGTTAGTCGATTACATTTTGCCCATCTCTGATGACATTGGCAATAGAGTCCTGTACAGATATTTATATCCTTATTTATCTACGTATTTACTGAAAAAAATGAGTATTTTAAAAAACACAGTAGATGGAGTTTTATTTCGTATACTTAGTTAAGTTATTTTTTTTAGTTCTTACTCAGAATCATTCATAATAATGATCTTTAAACAAGAAAAAAAACCCACGTTTTTCTTTCAGTATTTATCTATACAAAGACAACATACATAAATGTGACGATTGGAATATGGAAGTAGGTATCAATATCAACAAATCTGAGTAAGAAGATCCAACAAAATATGAAATTTAAAAAAAATTACAGTATTTCTTCCTTTTCATTTTGAACTGATATATATATATATATATATATATATATATATATATATATATATATATATATATATATATATATGTATAGTAGCTTTTACGCAATCAGGATCAGTGTAGAAGAACTAACTACTAAAACTAACCACTTTCTTTTATTTTGTACTTTCAAAAAAGTAAAATTACATTGAACTGAACAGTACTTGCTAACAAAACTAATAGGTACCACATGTGAAATGTAAATATCTACTTAAAACACTGAATAAATAAAGCTTTTAATAATAAATCGAAAAAGTAGTAGCAAAAGTTAACAATAGCCAAAAGCATTGTTCTAAAGAAAAACTGTTTATGGCCATTCGGCCATATTAAAAATATCTTACATTACCTGCAGTTTTTTTTTTAAATGCTGACTACAACAGAGTGAGTATAACACAACACAAATTATGATAATTAAGTTTGAATCACAAGCATAATTTTTGCCAACCTCCTTAGACCCTGATTTTTATTTTATTTTATGAATTATGAAGTAAGCTTTTCAGTAAATGTTTTGTATATGTGGGATTTAAGTAAGTCATATTGGAAAAATGTTTTTATAAGTTCTGACTACACATACTCAACAAATGCTATGGGAGTAGGTGGTATTGATATTTCAGTATATTGTGACTTACCATTATTCCATAATCCGGTGAAAAATCTCTGACTTTGTGTGATTGGAGTATTAAGTACTAAGACACCATAGTTAACTGGCTTGTGATATATGATCGGGCTGAGGTCCCATTCCCAGCATTGTATAGGATCACATCGGGAGTTGCATGGGTTTTGCTGTTAATATAAGTAATATAATAAAGTTAACACATATTACAATCTACAATACAATAACAACTTTTCATAATGCTTTGGGGGTGGCTGATTGAAAGTGGCAACAAACTACTTCGATCAACTTTTGACATTGACTTTATTTATTTTCTCAACAACTGACAAATGAATCCTGGAAGTTTTCAAATAATACTTTCTTATAATTTGTAGTACTCCCTAATAAAAGTCCGAGTTAAATTCCTATGTACTAGCACCAACTGCATAACACACATTCAATCATAATTATTTAAATTTATCATTAATTTAGAGGGCATTAATACAGTACATTTGCCCACGCGACACAACGCGCTTCGCTTAGCGTGTCCAGAAAAGACAGCTATCTATAAAAGAATTGTATTAACCAACCATATTAAAAGAAGAAAACAATAAGTATACACATGTTCATTATATATAGTGGTGCTGGTATGATAAAAACCGAATAAACTACTTGAGACTTCGAAGGTTCTGAAGGTTATTCCTAAGTCCTCAAACAGAAAAACGGACTAATTACAATTCGAACCGTATAATGGAGGATTATATAGTGTACTTACAATGCCATTCACCTTTAATGCTCGGATATCCATGCCAAAATGTTTGCGTATTACACACGCAACTGAACGAGCTGTCTTAAGTTTCGACACCATTGATAATATGTACATAATTTATGATGTTTGATAACATTTCACGAGGCAACAACGATAATGACAACAATACTTGCAAGTAGCCCTCAACATTACAAATCTAGTTCAATTATTCATTGAAGTAGGCCGGTTTTGATTTAAGTTGACCTGTATTTTTGATAATTTTCAAATATTTCAAATTGACATTGACAGTGACAGCTCTGGCAAAAACGCAGTAAATTACTTGAGTATGAATTAAAAACGCCCACTTATGCGTTTACAGCGTTTTATACAATAGATTGAGTGTCTTTAAACGAAATGATCTGTCTATGGCTGACTGCTGTCAATGTGACAATGTCACTGAATTTTGTTGTTGAGTATTGTTGAGTGAGAATTTAGGGAAATTTTCGTAGGTACTTTGTGAACAAGTAATTGTTTCTAGAGAAAAGCTCTTTAAAAGCATCCAAAATGAACAGAATATTCGGTAGAGGTAAACCAAAGACTCCGGGTCCAAGTATTACAGACTGCATTACCACTGTAAGTAACATTAATGGAATTACATTGATGTATTTTATGTTGATGATTCATGCTCTGTCTAAAACAAGTTGTTGATCTTAGATCACTTGATAACGCAATAGTTTAAGTTATGCTAGAATCCTACCTGTTTTAGTAGACTATATGTACAAATGCTTCATTCCAAAAGCTATAAGTTTTTTATCAATTATACTTTTATTTTTCTCCATGTTTTGTTTTTTTGTCTACTAGTTTCTCTGTTACTGTACCTTGTGTTTTCAGTAGATCTTTTTTTTAATTCACAGGTTGACGGTCGAGCCGATAACATAGAGCAGAAGGTGACAAAGTTGGAAACAGAACTGAGGAAATACAAAGACCAAATGGCTAAGATGAGAGAAGGGCCCGCTAAAAACTCAGTTAAACAAAAAGCTATGAGAGTTCTGAAGCAAAAGAAGATGTAAGAATTTTACTTCTCTTTTTAATATTTACTTAATAAAATAAGCCCTAATTAATAGCCTCTATTCTTGGCTTTCAACTTGCTGTCTTTGATAGAGGTCTCCTCCTGTGTTCGTCATTAATTATTGGGGAAGATGTCCTACAATCTTTTGGTTGGTCTACCTCTAGTTCCATATTTGTTCAGTGGGTATGACCCTGTGACTTCTTGGGTACATCTCTTGGTTAAATTTGTATGTGGGGGGGTAATCTCTGGTACCAATGCCACAGAATAAGTAATAGTACTACATACAGAAGGTTCTCTGTTTAGGTACGCCAAACATGCCTAAATGTGGCCATTTCTTTCTATCGCATGCAACACACTCTTTCGGAGGCGGAGCCTTAGAGCTAGGTTAGCACCAGCTCGACCTATTAAATTGTAGGTATGTTTGTATAATAGTGTATTTTACTAACAATATTACGATTATTATTTATTTACTTAGGATCACCCAACTACACAAAAGCTGTGTAATTTTGCCTTTAGGTTATGACATATCAAAACTGCCTGTTTCTGCAAAATGTAAGACGAAGACACACAACTCTGTGTTACCTACATACATAAACATAATGTAAAGAAAAATTATTTTTAACCAATATAAATAGACGCGGCATATTTATTTTACGAGGCGAAGGCGAAGCGAACGCGTGCGTCCCTTAACAGTGCGCGGCAACGACTCATAAACCACCTAAAGGCGGCCGGCCGGCATGTTTTTGTGCGGCGCGACGAAATCAAAGAGTGAACCGCCCCTGCCAATGCACCAATTTAAAAAAATATTTTACATGTATATTGAATGGTCCTTCTACCATTATAGCTATATTTTATCCCGCAATGTAACTTGTTTCTATCTAAATATGCATACACATACACGTGCATACACGCAACAAAATATTATGACTAATTTCGTAATAATTTGGTAATATCTGCAAAATTACTGAATGACAAGTTATTGATTGTGAAATTGTCTTATGATGGTGAATATTAATTATTGTTTAGTTGAAACAAAATATTATTCAATAGTTTGGTAGTCCCACGGACTACCAAACTATTGAATAATATTTTGTTTTAAAACAAATTAGTTGAAAAAAAAATAGTTATTGTCATCAAATAATAAAATAAAATAAAAAATAAAAATAAAAATAGAAATAGCCTTTATTATTGAAGCTGAAAAACTTAAAAACTATAATGCTCCATTCCATCGACAACTTCAACTCGTCTTGGCGACATAGGTCTCCTCCAGAGCCTTCCATTTCGTGCGGTCCCTTGCCTCTCTCAGCCACTTTCCTCCAGCAGTCCGCCTCAGATCATCTGACCATCAAATAATACTATAAAATAATCAATAATAATGAAAAGCCTTAACTTATTTATTATTATTCTGCTAATCAGGTACGAACAACAATTGGAAAATCTCCGAGCACAATCCTTTAACATGGAGCAAGCGAACTACGCCACACAAACACTAAAGGACACACACGCAACAGTGCAGGCGATGAAAGATGGTGTCACTCAGATGAAGAAGGAGTTTAAGAAGATCAATATAGATAACATTGAGGTATGTGTTCTGGAGCCGTAGCATGGTTGGCCTTATCACGCGACAAGTGACAAGATAAGAGCGTTGTCTCGTTCTATCGAATGGTGTCAGCCAGTGACGCACGCTCTATCCTATCACCTGTCGCGTGACAAGGCCAACCATGCTACAGCTCCTGAAGACTCAGAAAAATAATGTGTGAAGTGGATCTGTGTTGCGTGCAACCAAGATCCGGTCTCTTATTAGTTTTAGCACTGACTAGTATATCAGACAGCGATCATTATATTTGCACGAACATACACAAACATATATCATCACAGCTGATTTTATTTTTATTTTTATTTATTTAATTAGGCTCACAAAACAAGTTGAAGTCTATGAAATAATACATTTTTTGCAATAATGTTCGGATCTGGACTTTAACTCAAAATATGTGTGCACAGAAAGAGTTATTTTAGATAAAATTTATTTTTAGAGTGGCCGTATAATTTTAGTTGGTGGTTGTTAAACTACTTAAATATTTAATATGATGGAGTGACAGTGAAAAAATTTGATTAACATATTACATGAGATTATTTTTCTGATGCTGTTCTTAAATTTAGCCATATTATCAATAAATATATCCAGAGAAGAATGCATCGCATCTGTGTCATTATATAATTGACACATTCTTGTTATGGGATTATAATAAGACGTGTTATTTTTATATACTTGCAACTGGAAAATGCTGCGCGAGGGGTTACGTCGTTTACAACGAGTAATGAAATAAAGTAGTGAGAGAAGGGAGGGGCAGTTGATGTATGAGTGGATTTTGTATAGAATTAATAATTCGCTGCATTGTCTATGCGAAGATAGACGCAGCATGTTAAAGTGTTGAAGCCTAATCGAATAGAGTCTAATAGGATTCCTAGAGAAAGAGGGGTAGGCAGATATGACAGACTTCCATTTGCTGCGATTCTGAAAAACTTCTTTTACTTCATTCATTTAACATGCCACTATGTAAACATTTTAATATTTCAGGATGTGAATGATGACTTGGCGGACATGTTGGAGCAAGCAGACGAGGTTCAGGAGGCGCTGGGCCGCCAGTACGGCGTGCCGGAGATCGATGATGACGAGCTCGCTGCTGAGCTCGACGCCCTCGGTAACTACACAATGTTATAAAATGAAATGAATGAAGTGTTGAATGAGTGGGCGAAGCGAATAAAGTTCGTTTGTCTGTAGGGTGTCCGGTGTCTGTCCGGCTGTTCTCCTCTACTGGTCGCGTTTCTCAACCAATTCTCGGAAATATGTCCAACTACATTTTTGAAAATCAAAAAAAAAAATTGGAAAAATACAGGCTTGCAAGTTTTAATTTTAGTTAGAGCCACTAGTTATTATTATTTGGGTACTGGCACTGGCTGTTCCGCGCTACAATGCCCTTGTATCACTGCGACCATTGCTGATCTCAATTCTTAGTCAAATCTTGCTATCCCAAATAATTGCAGGATTTTCCGGGTTAGGATGTGTGTAGGCACTTTCAACTTCTTCACCGACCAACCATTTCTAAGAAACAAAACCTTCAGCAGATACCACGAAACAAGAATGATGTTCGTTCATATATCCTCCGCTTTACACTCATTGCCTCTTATTGGCCCATTTTTAATTCCCTATCTATATTGTTGCTTTTAAGGTTAAGATGGAATTATTATTTTTCCATTGAGTTGTATAGGTTTTTTGTAAGTCAGTGTAAATGTTAGTACAACAGTTTAGAGTTACATCAGTGCGGAAAATGGACAGAATATACCCCCTTCTTAAAACTTACGACGGTTCTTCTCGAGGCAGAGGTTTACTTTCCGAACCGGTGGTAGTTTATCGACATTCATACGTGCATGTAATATGCCTAAATTGAAGAATAAATCACTTTGACTTTGACTTTGGACACTTATAACTTTGTGATTATTTAACCTCTTGCGTTGTTTTTTTCTCCATTTGAGTACAATACAAACAAAAGGTCACATGGTTTAATAAACACTTTAAATGAAACTTATCAAATATTTTATAGATTTCATCACACTTGCTCGTAAATGGTGTTATTTCATGCCTGTATACAGAAGGACAATGGCCTTAATTCCCGGGGCGAGTTTGTATTCCCTAGGGAGTAATAAGCTTGTGTGTGATCTGATTGGCTTAAGCAAATCTAGTTGCTCTGTGATTGATTGGTTGAAATATGCGCGCTTCACTAGCATCTGGAAGTGAAGTTGTCAATTTTTTACATATAAACTGCAAAACAGTAAAAAAAATAACATTACCAAGTTTAAATATGACTCGTAAAAACCAATGAAAAAAACAGCGTTAACGGAGCCCGATATCGCAAAATTGGACATTTTTGGATGCTAATATTTTTATGATAGGATCCCGAAAATTGATAATACATTTGGGTATTACGAAGAATAGTGTATTAAGTAAATAAGACTAGTGTGAAATATTTAAAAAAACCTATTGATTGTATTTAATTTAGGGTGACCCGAAACTTCTGCTCTTGAGTGTATTTATCAAGGAACAAATGAAATGCAATGAAAAAATTCGTTTCCAGGTGACGAGATCGCCCTAGACGACGACGCGTCCTACTTGGACGACGTGGTGAAGGCCCCCGCGGCGCCGGACCGCGAGCCGGGCGCCGACAGCCTGCGCAACAAGGACGGCGTCCTCGTCGACGAGTTCGGCCTGCCGCAGGTGCCCGCCGCGCAGACCTCGCGCTAGCGGGGCACGGCGGCGGCGACGACGAGAGCTCCGGGTAACTGCGGGGTGCACCAGCTCCAGGAAAAACACGGTTTTGAAAAACATTCATTTTCTCAAACATGCTCGGAAATGTATGCATTAATATCACGAAACGAAGCCTGTAGATGAACACAGACGCCATGTTAAATTTAAAATTTAAAAAAAAATTACTTCCCGGCCTAGGCCTTCAATTTTGTATGAAATTCCTTTACAGTTCTCTCGAGTAGTCCCGATTGCTTTCATGCAACATAAGTCTAGCTAGAATGTATTCTTAAATAACTAAAATAATACAGGGAATCGCTCCGTATTGCTAGCTAAGTTAATGTATCACGCGGTTTTATTTGTAGGCTCTGAAAAACAAAAAGTAACTGCCGTGTGTCACTGGAACTATCTGACCAGCAGAGGACCAGGATTGTTGTAGTGATCAATCAAATGTAATTAATCGAAGAGGAATCCTCCTCTTCAATTAAATTGGTACCATTCTTAATTGGAACAGAATTTAATTTGTTTTGTTTACGTCGATTTGAAAACCAAACAAACTCGGCTCTGTTTCCTATTATAGTTGCTTTAAATTTCATTGACTTTGTTTTTGATGGGCGCTTAGAGGAATTAGTCTTATTTCAGATTTAGATTCAGATATCATTTATTTGCATGAATTTATGGTATTTTACATGGTATAATAATATAAGGTAGGTACATTATAATTATTTACGGCATTTCTATTATTTCAATCAATTTTAGAACAAATTTTAAAATTGAATGGTATAATATGAGTACTCTGAATAACTTCATCTAAAATATTATACTAACGAAATTTTTGTATGGTGGGCGGCACGACGTTATGCATTTTTTTCATGCTTGTGGTTGTTCGTTTTATAATAAACATTATTTGGTCTTAAGATTCAATGATTATATACCTATTTTAATGCTTTCGATGTAAAATGGCATATACTTGGTCGCTTTCCACATATGTTTTTAAACGTTAAATGAATAGAATAGAAAAAGAGAACTATTAAATGCTAAAAATTGTTACATTTTGTTGCTTTATGTCTAATTTTAATAATATATTGTGTAATCTAATCTATTTTAAATAAATTTAAGTTGGTTTATACATAGACATTTATCATATGAAAAATACCTACCTACAGGTCGATCACGTAACGCATTGTACGCGCGTCAGGTAGATCTAAACGTCACTTTTTATATGGAAAAATGACAGTTGGATCTACCTAACACGCGTACAAAACGTTACGTGATTACGCCTCTGAAATACGCAATAAACTGAGGATTCCTTAAGAATAACTAGCCTATTCAAATATGCGACAACATTGGTCCATCGTTTCAAAGACTGAAGCACGCAAAAAAAGTAATTATCTATTATTGAGTACCAGGGACTACCTCCGCTGGATGCGGGTGGCGGGTGGCATTGGCACTCTTTGGGGGAGGCCTATGTCCAGCTGTGAACATGTTTCAGCTGATATGATGATGATGAAGTGCAATCAACAACTTGTATTAGTGGAAGCCTTTTCAACTCAACTGTTACCTTGTGGGGAGGAAACTGGAAGTCGAGGAAAAGCCAGGCGACATCTGTAGCCCATTTAATGAAGCTACAAGTTACAAGTCTAGACTGGCAACTCAGGTCAAAAGGCCAGTCGTGATTGGTTGAGCGCCTGAGTCAACGTAGGCCAGGTAAGTTAGAGGTACGGGGTTCAATTTCCGGTTTCCACAAGGTAACGGTTTAATTTTTCTTACTCTTTGTATCAATGTTTCAATAATTTGGATGTTAAATATTTGACTACTAGTTTCCGCCCGCCACTTTGTCTGCGTGGACCCGGGATAAAAACCATCCTATATTTTAATCCAGGCTATAAACTACGTTGCAAAATTGCATCCAAATCGGTTAAGCCGGTAAGCGTGATTAAGTAACAAACATCTTAACATCGAAACTTTCGCATTTATAATGTTGGTAGGATTATGGCCCGTTTCGAAATTTGCTAGCTAAAATAGATAGGAGGTAGCTAAAAGGGTGAATCAACTTTTTCTGTCACTTTATAAAACTTGGATTTTATGCATTGTACTCCACCAAAAATGTGGGGGGGGGGGGGGGGGGGGGAGTTTCTTGTCTTGTTTTACCCCTTTTTATGGACCATCTTCTACGCATTTTAGAAGACCATGTTAGAACAATTTTTAAGAAAATGTTATTATTTATTTTTTAAATCAGGCAACAAAGGCCCATATTTACATACTTATATGTTACAGACTAACATACATATTAGTATCAACTTATTTTAAATACAACAACAAAAAACAAAACACCACAAGAAAAAGTTGATTGACCCTGCACATATTTTTACACGAAAAGGGTATATAAATGAAACCAAAAATGTATTTATAAGGCAAATTGACCTTTAATAATAATAATATTAATTTACGGGCACTGTAATATCAGTCAACTCTAAAATACTGTTACGTTACTTTCATACATTAATAAGGCATTAGGAAAATACTGCATTCAATCACAGTAATAGGTAACACGTCGGATAGGTACCCATTCGAATCGCGACACAACATAACTAAGTATCTCGATCAATAAATAATTCTTAAGTCCTCAATATTTACATCCTAAATGATATGTACAATAACTCCGGAGTGATCTACGCGCAGACAGTCTAAGTAGGTACTAGTGGGTGGGCTCGTCTAGTCGAGCGCCTCTTGGCCTGTCTTTGGCAAGAAGAAGCAGAGGAAGGCAGCCACTGAAAAGAGCAATAAAAGTGTTAACATTGTCGTCACTTTAGGTTAGGTAGAGGAGGAACTAATTCTTTCACAAACGCAACAGCGACATGACTTATTAACAGAGCCCGGATTTTTCACGACAAAACAAAACACTATCGTAATCTAGCCAGTGGTAGAAACATTATTTTGTCGATATCGATGATTGTGTAGTAGAAGAAAAAACGTCACCAAATAAAATAAATTTGATAAAAAAATTACTTTAAGTTTGTATGAAATTATCCACGTCAGAACACACAGCAGCACATGGCATCTTATTTGTGTAATAGTGGTAGGAGTAGATAATCATTAGTTTTTAACATTATCTGGGAGTAAACAGTTTCGTTTATCACTATAAAGCCATTTATGTATACTAAATGTACGTTCAACTTCACTTGACGTCAAGGGAGCAAAATTTATAAAATTAATTTTCAGTTTGGGTAATATTATTTTTATACCAATATACCTAATAATACTCGATATTGATAAAATAGTGTTTTGTTTAGCCGTGAAAAATCCGTGCTCTGCTTATTAATATCACTGATCTTTTTGTAATACCTAAGCAATCCCACTAAAAACATTACATATAAATTATAAAGTGATTGCTCATTATAGCTTTCAGCGTTAAAAAGATATCAGATCGCAAGTACCAACCTTCCTACTCAACATGGCTTAATTCTACCAGCCACGCTCTACAAATTCTACATCTTGGCTAAAGAATTACCTTTGTTGGGCATATCCCGGTCGCCGCATAGACTCTCGCGCATGCATACGGTTAGAACTTATGATGATATTAATAATAAGCGACGGGTCTATACTTTTTAGCCAAGACATAGAATTTGTAGAGCGTAGCTCGTAGAATTAAGTCGTGTGGAGTAGGAAGTTTGGCTCTATTTGGGTTGTGATATCTTTTTAACGCTGAAAGCTATATGAGCTAGGGAGTCTTGGCAATCACTTTACAAATTCCATCCCCTAGTTTAAGGGGTTAGGGAATAAAAGTTCCAATTTTTAGTTTTTTTTTTTTAACTAATACTAGCTTACATACCAAATGTCAGCTTAAATTTTGATGATCAACGTGAGTCAGTGAAGAAATCGGAATTTTTTAGATATCAATAAAATCTAAAGTATAAGAGCTATTGCAATTACAACTTTATTTGTTTAATAAGTCCACTATTGACATCATATCTCGAGAATTTTGTTTATTTGGTATAATCCAAAATTCCAAACACAGGTTACGCTTAAACAAAAACGACGAAGCACTTCGAGAAAAGGTAGGTAGTGCAATAAAGAGTATTTGTATTGTATTGTATTGTAGTGCCTGCCCTTGCGCTTCGCATGCCTCGTCTTGGCCTGGGCACTACCGCGCCCCCAAATAATGGACTTTTCTAAAGCTAGACACAATTCCAGACCACATCTTGTTCTGTTTGCTTTTGGCATAGCACCTACTTATCAGGGAGGCCTTCTAAATTTTTCTCTTTTGAGATTTTACTTTGTGAAATTACTATTTTACTATTCTTAGGTAAGTTTGCGATGAGTTAATAGAATCGTGGTTTCAAACGCCTACTTTAATAAGATCTCCCCTCTCGATTATCAGATGGCAGTCAGTTCGCCAAAAAATAGTTCCATTTCTCAGTATTGGTTTGCTGCCTAAAGCGCAACTCTTAAGAGTCTAACGCTCCAAGTCTTCTAGTGTGTTTAAGTAGTATACTTACTGAAGAGCAGGAATGAGAAGATTGCGATGGGCACGACACAGTTGATGTCGATGAGGTACCCGAAGGACAGGTTCCCGATCAGCCCGCCGCCTCGGCCCGCCGTCAGAGATAGCGCGGCAGCCATTACCCTGGAACAATATTACATTGTTGTAGAGGCTAGTTTAAAGCTTAACGCTTCAAAGATACTTCATAATGAAGAATAAGAGTAGATCCATTTTTCCCCTTACCTAAGGTTCGTAGGGAATAAGTCGACAAGCACGCAGAAGACGAGCGAGATGGCGAGCGAAGTGAGGGCTTCGAAGATGCAAGACATCACCAGGTTCTGGGTGGAGTTCTGCACGTAGTACATAGCAACGGTCACGATGCCGGCCACTGTTAAACTGAAGACTGGAAAACAAGACATTGGAACGAGTTAGTGTGTGATAAATGTAAAACGAATTTAAAATACGTCATGTCATACCAGGTACCTACGTGTTATTAGTTATTCTTCTAGGCATAAATGGTACTTCTCATGGCATCCAGTTGAATTAATTCATGTAGCATTAGTGTATATGTATCATATTATATTCAGGGTTAAGCTACAGGACATGGTTTAATTATGGTGGGGATCTCTGAAAACATTGTTCTGCTACCTACGTAATAGATACTTACCTATCAAAGGAATCACTTGAGTAGTTTCAGGTGATGACGTCCAGTTTTACACGAAGCCATCCTTGATTAAGTAGTAGGTAAGCAGTGAATGTTATTCGTTGCTAAATAGCCTTCAATGTTCAAGCGGCACAATACTCACTCAAGAAGAATTTAGCTCCAAGCTTGTGGACACACAGTGGCAGCCACAGCGACGTGGGAATGCAGGCTAGACCGACGATCAGAGTGTGCATATACACGCTGGAATCGATGGTCTTGAGGCAGTCGAAGGGATCGAGGTTTTCTTCCTCAGTGACGATGCCAGAGACGTCGCACACGGAGGCTGATACGTTGGGGAACTTGGTTTCGAACTCCTCATAACGGTTGAACAGCTCGGGGAACCAGACCATGAGGGTGTAGTATCTGGAATATATAATTTCGTTAGGACGAGGGTGCGGGCGCAAGGTGAACTCCAGCTTTAGTACGTTCAATTTGAGGTTCAGGAATTCCCCGCATGACAGCGGAGATGGTTGGAATGTTTAGACTGGGTACCTGATTCGCATGCGTTTGAATAGTCTCGCATTAAAGGATGCTGAAGATCATACGGGGTGGAGAAGAAAATGTTGGAAATCTGAAATCAAGCTCCGAGCCAGTAGCAGCGGACGCAACCGGGACCAGTAAGATGCGAGAGAGGATTAAGATTGAAGAAGGCAGTTTGAGATTCCGATAGTCATATCTTAGAATAAATTCAAAGGAAAGTACTTAGTAAGTTCCACATGATGATCTGTTTTTTGGAATCGGAAGTGGAGGAAAGACGTTTAAGCGGTTGTGTGATATTGACACTGATGCCATCTAGTGTTCAGTTAAAAACAAGAGAAATTGCTTTAACTTACGCGGTAGTAAGACCGAACTGGATTAGGCAAGTCAGGACGGTGTATTTCAGGTAAGGGGGCTTGCAGAGGGCTTTGGTCTGGACCCAGATTTCACTGAACAGTCTCTTCAGGTCCTTGGGTTTGCGCATGCTGAGGCTCCTCACCGACTTCTGGGAGTGCTGAGACGCCACCGATATGGTTCGCACTTTCTCCTTGAGGCTCTTGATCTAGAATAACAAAAAAATGTTTTAAAACGACGTAAAATTTATTTCTTATATGAAGAAAATGTGATTTTTGTTTGGATAATTATTGCTCGTAGTCTTCTTCGTGGAGCCATAAGTCTTACCATAAGATTGCCTTTCAAACCATAGGCAAAACCGTATTAATTTCTGTCCGTTTATAACGTTAGTCGAAGTATTTTTAGGAACTCTTCAATAGGTGTCAGATTTGCAATGAATTCACTAATTCTACAATCTGCAGTTTCCGATACACAGCTTGAAATCCTCAATCTCCTACTACTTGAAAACATTTTAATACCTACCAGCAGCTACCTGCCGAAGAAATAAAAGGGTACTTACGGGATAGTTATCGGGATCGTCACCGGTGTTCTGCTTGTAGATGCTCTTGAGGCATTTCAGCGCGTCGTCGTAGTCGCCGCACTCAATCATGAACTTAGGGCTCTCTGGGAAGGTGAGCAGCCAGAAGCCGAGCAGCAACGAGGGTACGCCGCACGCCGATACGAACCAGTTCCAGGAATCGTAAGAGAAGGTGCCACTTTCAATGCGGATGCCCGTGATGGGGATGATGGCCCAGGCGATCACTGGAGATGAGAGACGGATGAGTAGGTTACGAGGCGGTGAGCGTGGAAAAATTGCATTAATACGAAGCGATGCGCGAGTATGCCCTGCAATGCTATTGGTGGAATTTTCCTCGCTGGCCACCTCGCAACCTCGCAGAGCAGTTCTGTTTGAACGTGGATCTGTACCGACAATATAACGGGATTCCGTGGATTGTAATTGTATTGCTTGTTTAAAGTGATTTACACCTGAATGCTTCCATTGGCTTCGCCGCTTTGAAATGATGGAGGAATATTGAAAAGTAAAATTATCTATAGCTACGTCGTTTACCAAGTAGACGCCTAGTCAGGCGCTGGTCGTCGCTGAAGTTGAATGGTTGGAAAGATTTTACGTGAAATTTAAGTCGAATATTGGCAAGAGCTGACGCAGCACCGATTCCTGCGATTTCGTATGCCAGGATTGATATTGTCACGCGCAGTAAGTACGTATGTACCTATTTATAAACGTATATAGCAAACACGTGCTAAAAGTTAAGTAGGTACCTACCTGCACGGTACTAGGTACCTACTCGTATTATGTAAAATTAGGACTTAATCAAAGTAGACTGCTTGAGGCGTTCAGACGTTCAGTGAAAATCTAAACTTTATAATGCAGGAATTGGCATGAATTTTCTAAATCGTTTCAAAATAATTTTAGCAGATTAAGTACTTAGTTTAGGTTTTAGGTAATGATACTTACAAGGGAGCAAGATGACTCCGAGAGTCCAGAACATTTCCATCCAGCACAGAATCTTCTCTCTGTATTTCGTCTGCTGGAATTCTCCCAGGTACGGGAAACAGATACCCATGGCGCCGGCGACACTGAAATAAATAAAAATACTCATCACATTTTAGTTCCAGCAATCATTGCTCCAACCTTACCTACAACTGAATGTCTGTCAATCTAGACAGGACTGTTTAGGTTCGAGGATAACATGACATTCACCATGAATACAGATAGGTAAACACTAAGCTACCACCCAATCAAATTTTCAGTTCAAATGCCAACTCGTGACGCCTCAATGCCAGCACTATGTCATATCTATTCCTTTGTTTTTCCTCGATGCCGGCAATTAGACATGACCGTAATTTTACGATTCTAGTAATGATCGTGCGAACCAACAGCGATGTTCAATAGAGCAAATCAGACGCGTGCGCCGCTCAAGCCCAGCTCACATTGTTTGCAAACCTTGGACATACTGTCCAACGTGACACTTTTTCAACGCTAAGCTTCGATAGGAACTGTCACGTGTTTATAACACGGATTGTATCGAAGTAATCCGTTTTGCAATGTGAATAGGTACGAAGTTGCAAGTTATAAAGTAGTTTTAGGCGGAAGTACCTAACTAGTTGCTGGTGATTTTGTTGTTTTTTTATTTATATGAAATGAAATAGTTTATTTGCAAGATTACGGTTACAAGATCTTAAAAATAATAAATAAACCAACGTAATCAACCTGGATACAGGTGTGCACATTTTTACGAATTAAACATTTTTTTTTTATAGTTCCACGATGTCAAGACTTAAATACTAACACTTACAGCTATTTGTTACATACCTATTATTTTATTGTCAAATACTCCTTGATACTATAAAAAGATTTTTCATGCAGCCATTTGGTCAACTTAGTTTTGAAAGAAGTCATGTTTTCTAATTTAATAATGTCAGGTAACTTATTGTACAGGAGTATACACATATTATAACAATTATTTTCGTATATGGCAGATCTGCAGGGAGGCTGATCTAAAAGGTTCATGTATTGAGCTCTTACATGTATTTTACTGGTTTCGCTGCGCTGAGTAAAATATTGCTGGTTTTTCTTGACCATACAGCACGCGTCCCTAATGTACTGACATGGAAGTGGAAGTATATTAAACTTATTAAATAAAGGCTTACAGCTGTCAAGAAACCAAGCTTTGTCTAAGGCACGAACGCATTTTTTTTTGCAGTTTGAATGCTCTCTCTATGTCAACAGAATTGCCCCATAATAGCAATCCGTAGCCAAGAACAGAGCATATATATGTGGGTGATTGTATCATTTTTTATATTTACTTTCTATAATTAAGATTAAAAAGAGCGTGCTTACAGTAGTAAGGCTCTTTTGAATCTTAATTACTTATTCCCCAGATCTCATTTAGAACCCAGATCTCAGGACGATGGATATAGATCTAGGGTCCTATAGAGGAAGAAAGAACATAATCGTTCAACGGAATGTAGGTACTTTCTTCAGCTGTAACATAATATTCGATTCTGGGAACTGGCATTATTAAGTTTCAAATCAAGGAACACTTTTTAAACTAAGTATATCGCTACTTATTAGGTAGGTAATCCAAAGGCCAACTTACGCAAATCCGTTGATGAACCGGCAAGCCATGAAGATGGGGAGGATCTGCACGAACGACGAGATGATCCCGCAGAAGCCGTCCAGCAGCAGAGTGGACACCAACACGATCTTGCGGCCCTTCGTGTCGGCCAGGCAGCCCCAAAAGTAGGAGCCTATTACCATGCCTGGAAGAAACGTTAGGTGTTAAGGTTGGAAAGATAAGGGTGAGTATCGAATCCACCACATCTGTGCGAGAAAAAACCCACTAATAGGCAAAGATGCATGATCGGGACTGGCAACGCTATTGGTGATTTTTTTCTCGCACACCGCTCCGCTATCTCCCAGATCCTTGGTGGATACTCGCCGTAGAATTTAAGATCAACTGCAGTAGATTAAAGGGAAATCTTAAGCAGAATTCATAAGTATGAATACAAAACATGACGTCAGATAAGTACCTATCTGATGTGATATTTTAACTTGATGTATCTTTAAAAACCAATAAAAACAATTCATAATAGATTTTATTCATGATCAAAGTACACCTTCACTCCGACCTTTTTAGTGGTTGTTGGCGTGGTGGGCACGACAGCACTCCACCACTTTAGTGGCACTCGGCGTTCAAAGGGTTGATGCATTCTACGCCTGACACATAGCCACACGTTACAGCGCATCAGATGAGTGAGAATGTAGGCTCCGTTCTAAATGTATAAAAGCGATATCGATTTGTCGCGTCACGTTAGAAAAGTATGTAACCGGCTTTAAAAACACTATCTCCCTTGAATTAAATACCGAAGGAGAAGTTTAGAGAACTTGAAAGATTTCAAGAATCGACTAGACCAATTATTTTCATCACGATTTTGGCAAACATGCATAGGCTACGTCGGGTTGTAAGCACCGTAGCTCATGGACGCTTGCGACTTTAGAGGAGCCACAAGCGCGTTGTCGACCCTATAGATTGGAGGATTCGTTGTGCTTGTAGCTAGAGGCCAAGCTGCAGCGTATCTCAAGATAATGGCGAGCCCTGTTTTAAAAAGTAGGTATAGGTACCTATGCGTCAATCGCGAATACAACGTATGTTAAGCTACGTCAATCTTTATTTGCAATACGCATAGGCCGTGTTTATGCACAATCGGGGCGATAAGCAGCGCGGCGCCCACGTCGGAACACGCGCGCATGCAGTAACTTAATGGCGTTTCTAGAACTGAATGTTTACGTATAGGCTTGAGCTAGTCTCGCGCCGTTTGCCCACATGGCCTACTAGACATTATATAGATAAAACACTTGGATGCGATATTAACAAATCTGAATGAAATCAAATCAGCTTTAAATATTTTTACTTAGGTACTGAAGATATATTATTATATTTATTATTGTAACCGCAACTTTTCCACGACTCCGGAAAATTTTGTATAATCTATTAAATCCGCACTTCAGACCTCATTTGCAATTCAGAATCATGTATGCAGATTCTACCGTGCGCATCAAACGAGATTTTAGTAACTAAAATAGAACAAACATTCAAAAACCCCGTTTTGTCGCATAACACGTGTCCTTTTTAGGGTCGTCATGTAGGTGCAAAATAGTGGTCGATTCAGGATTTTTGTATCAGAATCGGATTACACTTTCGTTTCTAATAGCAGAAAAAAGTGTCATAAGTTTTTTCGTTCATTTACCGTCTTCATAAAAGTTTGTGGGACTGTAGCTAATGGATAACACAAAATTGTGTGAATAACTCGGGACATTTTTTATTCTCCTACTAGAATAGAAAGGGCTTCAGATTTTGACCAGAATAAAACTATTTTTAGAATATAAAATAATACCTGATTCATCAACTTTTTTGGAAAACGCCCTTGCGCATCGTCGTGGTCCAATGCCGGCTACGGTACGATCAGTGTCACTGCGAAGTCACTGTCAACCGTGTACGGGTGAATTTTCACCTCGAAGGTGTGCGATAGCCGAGTTTAGCCGAATCAGCAAGAGTAATGTTTTAATGCTTATAGTTTAGGAATAAGTCTAGATAGTATCTATCGTGTAGGTACTTACCCAACATAGGGGCGGCGGTGAGCCAGCCCTTGTCAGCCGACGTCATACGGAAGTCGCATGTGGCCGCGGGCAGCACGAAGGACACGATGGTGATGCCGATGGCGGTGTTGGCGTAGATCAGCCCGCTGATCGCCAGGAGGCAGAAGTGGAAACGGCCGAAGCCTGAAAAACAAAATCTTGTTGAGAACTCACTTGCATCATCGAAATATATAGGTTTTATTGGTATAAATGGGTTCTCGAAAACGGCTCCAGCTCCGAAGAGATTTACCTACAATACAGAGGTTGAGGTCGCGAAAATTCGATCTACCTAGTTCTCATTTCGGGGATAACTCGTTTCCTCAGGGTTTCCACAGGGCAAAGCTCGGTCATCGAGGTACAGTCCAGTTCTCCAATATCTATACAGACAACCTTTCAAAAATATCTTGCACAAATTGTCATATATGCTAGGTACGTTCCAGGAGTTGTAATAATGTTGATCAACAGTCAAATGATTGACATACGAGCTTTGGTTAGTCAACTATGACATCGAAATGAAAGCCGCTATGTAGCATTAATGTGAATCGTTATTTTATTGCACTAAATAAATATTAAAGGGACAATCTTACACAAATCGAAGTAATCGATAGTAAGCTAAATAAGGCTTGTGTTATGGGTATGGTATCTACTAGACGAAGATATGTTTAATAGATATAAATACTTAGATACATAGAAAACATCCAAGACTCGGAAACAAATATTCATGCTAATCACACAAAATTTGCCCTTACCGGGTATTGAACCGAGGACCTTCAGCTCCGTAGGCAGCGTCACTCACTACACATTAGGCTAACCGGTCGTCGCATATATAAACCCCGGCGCCTAGTAGGTAGGTACTTATAGTTTGTTTTTATACTAGTGGTAGCATAAAAACAAAAAGTACCTACCTACTAGGCCACAGTGCCACGGTGCACTATGGCCTAGCGTCTGCTAGCCTAGAGTCTGCCTGATGGTAAGCTGACATTGTAGCCTAGGGACGCTTGCGATTCCAGAAGAAGAACAAGCGCGTTGCCGAGGTTGCTTTTCGTCCCAATAATATCGGTATGATACTATTAGGTACGATCAACCAATTAGAATCCTAGGCCACTCTAGAACCCTGTCTTATTGACACCCTGCTATTTTGTATGTAGGTATTAGCCATAGAAGTCACTTTGACGTTTACTGTGAAAAGGCTCTACAGTGGCCTAGAATTCTAATTGGTTGACTGTACATAGCTCGATCTTACACTTAATTGCAAACCTCGAAAAATAAAACAGTACAAACCATAAAGATATTACTTATTTTTTAACCTATTCAACGCCAATTACGACAGATTTGAGTGAGAGTTTTTCGCTACATACGGACATAAAGCTGCTACGGACTACGCCGTAGCACTACGAGGCGGTGAATAGCCCTTCATGTTCATAACGTGTAAAATTTGACATTCGGTCAGAGCCTGGCGCAGTTCTTACTTGACATCTGTATAGTTATTAAACACATGCTAACATAGAAAAAAAACCGGACAAGTGCGAGTCGGACTCACCCACCGAGGGTACCGTACAAAATAACAAATGTATTATAGTTTTCAGATTTTTCCATGTACTTAGCATAAACCGATATTTACTTGCCAATTATAGGTCAACGAAAAGTAACCTATAAATTTTGATTCCCTTGAGAGTGTTTTATTTATTTATTTATTTATTTATTTACTGCAAAAACCATGGTTACAAAGGTGTTACAAACAATGATAAGGTCATACATGGTAACCCTGAAAGGGCGTAGCATAATAGGTATATAAATCACAAAAGTACTTAAACTTAAAACCTACTATCATAAATTTATAGTTTTATAGGTAGTATTATTTTATTTTGCTTTTAAACAAGGAAGATACACAGACACATATGGGTCCAAAAGCCTCGAAGTGTCGAAATAATACGTTTTTTGCGGCATAAACAGCCGTATCTTTTTTTAGGGTTCCGTAGCCAAAATGGCAAAAACGGAACCCTTATAGTTTCGTCATGTCCGTCTGTCCGTCTGTCCGTCTGTCCGTCTGTCCGTCTGTCCGTCTGTCCGTCTGTCCGTCTGTCCGTCTGTCCGTATGTCACAGGCATTTTACTCGAAAACTATAAGGTGTATTTGAATAAAATTTTGAAGATAGGTGTATTTTGTTAGCCGCTACATACTTTTGTAATTAAAATGACAAAAAAAATTTTTTTTAGGGTTGCACTCCATACATAAAACTAAAAGTCAAAAAAAAAAAATTCATTGTGACCCCCCGTGTGGCACATCAATCGATAGGCCTTTCAAAATAAATATAAGGTTTCTTAGCATTTTTTTTGATTAAGTGAATAGAGTCGGAGATAATCGCCCCGAAAGTCACTAAAATTCTGTCCCCCCCCCTCTAATTTCTGAACGGTGTATTTTAAAAATATGGAAAAATTCATGGACATAGGGCTTATTAATTTCATTCACCGAAAATTGTTTTGAACAAGATCGGTTCAGAGGTTTTCGAGATATTGCTGAAAAACTGCCTTCCTCAAAGAAAAGGACGTAAGTGCCGTAAAAATTCTGTGACGATACGACCTTTTTAATAGGCACGGAACCCTTCGTTTTGCGTGGTCCGACACGCACTTGGCCGGTTTTTTTATGTTAACTTAGACGTTTGATTTTTTCACAGCTTCAAGGGACTGAAGACTTGAGTATATGGTTTTCATTTCAACTCAATACCTCCACGCGTTCTCGAGATAAAGGGTCTTGACAGACAGACTGACAGTACTTTATATAAAGACTATATTTTTTATGATTTAAAAACAAAAGTTTTCAGATTTTCCCCTGTACTTGTAGTATAAGACGATATTACTTGCCAGATTTCATAGTTATGTGTGCAATGTGCCCCGCCCACTGCCACTTAAGTTTAACGATTCGGAGGGCTATATCGGTTACCTTGGTTCTGCTGCGGATAGCCTCATTTCTGATGCGACCACGCAGAGATACTCTCAGCATAGGCCTCTCCATTGCCCTTTGGGTGCCCCTGTTATACCTATAGGTAAATGTGGTGGTGCACAGGTAAGGTTTTGTTGTAGGAAGTTATTAGCAGCTAGTTTCTTAGAACTACCTATAGATAAAACAAAAGCTATCATGTCACATATGTTATTCCATAGTTACTGTTTTATTTTTAACTGCTTCGTTTGCGTGAGGTGTACAATAAAGAGTACCTATTTGTACTGTATACCTATCTATTAACGAAAGAATCAAGTCGTTTACCTAATAATGTTCAAATCCTGCATCACACTGGCGCGGCCTGCGGTGGTGGTCCATAGTAAATTTGACAGCTAATGACAAGTTTACTATTGACCGCCGCGGCCAGGCCGCGCCAGTCTGTGAGAGGCCTAAAGTTTGCAGCAAGATAAAATACAATTTTACTCGAGAATTATGGAATGTTTGGTATCAAGATAATCTTATATTATTAATTTAAAACACTAACCTGTAGCCGAGATGGCTGCTTCGAAGTCCGCCCCATGCTCTAAAAAGTCTAGACCTGTAAGAGAAAAAATAAATAAATTGTCTACCACTACCAATTACAATACAAAGAACTGTCACGCCATGTTATTTGAGAACGCATTTCTTTAACCCGCGGGACACTTATCTACTAATATTGGCTTGTCAACGTATGTAATCACACTGTCCACTGATTCCGTGCTCATTTTGGATTGTAAACCGCACTAAGCACATTCATTGCAATAAGTTGTTATAACGTTGACACTAAAACATTCGATTTATAGTAAAAAAAAATTTCGAACAAAACTCCTCGTGTACGTTTGTCTAGAATTTGATAACACACTGTTGTTAAACTTCATCCACAAATAACTAAATAATTGGCACGACCCGTCGTGTTTTATTGATGACAGTTAATAATTAGAATCGTGTACTCTAATACTGGTGCTATTAGGTCTAGATTTAGTTGGCAAAGATGACAGATATTTTAACGCATCTGTGGGTAGGAATTTATCAAAGTAAATACGCTCGCTCCGTGGGTTCTCCGAAGTCTACAGGGCTCAAACCCTACAGAGCAATCATATTCATTCTTTTGGCTGTAGTTCTAAAGAAAACATATATAATTTGTCATTCTTATTGCAATTTTTGATTTAAATAAATGAAGAAAGTGGATATAAAAATGTTCACGATTGGGACGGAATCTTTGGATATAGGTACATATAGGTAATTTAGACTAGAATGATTTATTAGGTAGGTACCTACAACCCGGTTAGGTTAGGTTAGGTTAGGTTACCCGGCGAGTTGTGGCGACATCTACCCGTCCCCCCGCGCCCCGCGCCGCCGCCATTCTTCGCGTCAGCAACATTCTCCACGCCAGTGGTGCTTCAGCAGCACTCATCAGCCATCGCTAGCTGAGCAACACGAGCGGCTGACCTCGCAAACAGACCGGTCTTGGTTTTTATTTTCACCGCTCTTAGGCACTTGTCCCACCGCCGGCGACGAGCGATGACCTATCGGCGATTTTCTCGCCCAAGAAACGAACAAAAGCTAATCGCTCCCGTGTAAATAAAAGAGAGAGATATAGTTCATCGCGGTGTGAACAGCCAGCGATGAACTATAAATATATATCTCTCTTTTATTTACACGCGAGCGATTATCTTTTGTTCGTTTCTTGGGCGAGAAAATCGCAGATAGCTCATCGCTTACTCGCCAGCGGTGGGACAAGTGCCTTACTCTGCCGTCCTTGCCCGGCACCACCTCCTATATCAGGCCTCTTGGCCAGGTGTTCCGAGGTCCATCGGGATCTATAATTAAAACAAGGTCTCCCACTTGCAAGGGCCCTGTCTCCTTGTTCCACTTTTTGCGTGGTAACATATTTCAGGTAGGATTTCTCGAATCCATCTTTTCCAGTATAAGTCGGTCAATCGCTGGGAAATTCTCCACTACTTCCTTAAGTAAAATGCCGAGTCATCGTATGCACCAAGCTGGGGTAAGTTTGAAGATGACCCAATAAGGAAGTGATTGGATGTCAGCGTTTCAGTACTTCCTGGTTCCACGGAGACAAGCGTCAATGGTCGGCTGTTTACCAAATTCTCAACTTCGGCCAAGACGGTGTTTAAAGTTTCGGGACAAGGTAGTTAAATTGGTACTTGGATGATGCAACAGTCAAAGGCGTATACGACTTTTAAAGCAATCCTAATTTGGAATTAGGACAGCTTCTAACAAAATTTTACATAAAAAAATTATAAGTTCGTATTTCAATGTTGCACTTTAATTGTTTTTTTAATGTAATAAATTGAAAATAAGAAATTATTTATATCAGTCATTTTTAGGGTTCCGTAGCCAAAATGGCAAAAACGGAACCCTTATAGTTTCGTCATGTCCGTCTGTCCGTCTGTCCGTCTGTCCGTCTGTCCGTCTGTCCGTCTGTCCGTATGTCACAGGCATTTTACTCGAAAACTATAAGGTGTATTGGAACAAAATTTTGAGGATAGGTGTATTTTGTTAGCCGCTACATAGTTTTGTAATTAAAATGACAAAAAAAAATTTTTTTAGGGGTGCACTCCATACATAAAACAAAAAGTCAAATTTATTTTTTTCACCGTGACCCCCCGTGTGGCACATCAATCGATAGGCCTTTCAAAATAAATATAAGGTTTCTTTGCATTTTTTTTGATTAAGTGAATAGGGTCGGAGATAATCGCCCCGAAAGTCACTAAAATTCTGTTCCCCCCCCTCTATTTTTTGAACGGTGTATTTTAAAAATATGGAAAAATTCATGGACATAGGGCTTATTAATTTCATTCACCGAAAATTGTTTTGAACAAGATCGGTTCAGAGGTTTTCGACATATTGCTGAAAAACTGCCTTCCTCAAAGAAAAGGACGTAAGTGCCGTAAAATTTCTGTGACGATACGACCTTTTTAATAGGCACGGAACCCTTCGTTTTGCGTGGTCCGACACGCACTTGGCCGGTTTTTTAAATAACGTTTTCCTGTCGACTGTACTTTTCTTGTCAAGTCAATTCTATTAAATTTAAACTCGGTGGAATTGCACTGTTATTCTTAGAATTTCTATCTCCAACTTAGGGCTCTATCATCAGACTAGCTCAATGCCACGGTAATATTGATTTTGTTCTCCAATTTGCGTATAGGTATATGTTTACATATTGATATTTGTACAAGCATTTGTTTAAATTTGGGTTACCAAATAAAAAGCTATAAAACCGTTTAAGTAAATGTAAAAAGGTAAGTAGGGATTTTCGTAAACAAAGTTTATAAGATCACAGGCAGCCGAATATGCAAGATAACACAAGATACGACGCTACGGCGTATTTTCCAGACGTCAATGGTAGTGAAGTATTCGGGTACTTAAATTTTATCTCAATGAAGTTTTGATAATGTCATTGTTCATGGTACCTATAGATAAAACACTTATCTCAAAGCCAGAAGTAGTAGTAACCTTAACTTTAACAGCTTCATCAGTATTTTCAGAGAGTAATTACAGTACAGTACAGAGATAAAAAAACCGGACAAGTGCGAGTTCAACTCGCGTGGTGAGGGTTCCGTATATAATCTAAATTTCATAAGTGTTTTTGAATACTCGTTTGAGTAGTCGAAACTTCTTATAGGTTTTCCTGTAATCTTTAGGCAAGGAACAATTTTCCATATTTTTTTCAGAATTTTAATCTTAGTAGTTTCGGAGATAAGGGGGGGGGGATGGTAAAGGTTTCGTCTTTTTTCCTAAATTACTTCAAATCTGTTTTTGCTAAAATTATAAAAATATATATTTGACATGCTTACAACAACCCCTTTCATTTAATATGTCACACAATACAGTTTGCGAAACTTTTTTTTTTAATTTTCTAGTTTACCCTCCAATACTGGCCCCTTTGTTTAGAATTCATTAATTTACTTTACGCGTCCATCTTTGGGTCACCAATTTATATATGTGTACCAAATTTCAACTCAATCGGTCCAGTAGTTTCGGAGCAAATCCGCTGTGACAGACGGACAGACAGACAACCGAGTGATCCTATAAGGGTTCCGTTTTTTCCTTTTGAGGTATCGGAACCCTAAAAATATCCCCACCTCATGACCAATGATCACCCACAACATAATTAACATAGTACGTTCCCTGAAAATAAGTTACTGAAAAAGAAATCCTTTTTTGGTATCTACAAGCTTTTATTTCCGACTGTAATTTTTGGCAAAGTCATCAACTACTAATTGAGAGGATTCTAATGAGCTTAAACACGACGGGACGACGAATTATATGTAAATGAGGAGTACCCATGAGTCCCATGAGACCTTTCGTCTCGTTCATCAAACCAGTTTAATGGTGGGTAGGTACCACAATTGTATTGTTATCCGACTTACAAGTGTACAAAAGTTCGACTCGATAGGAATTCGGCAAGTCGGTCAAATTTAACTTGCAAGATTAGACCCAAACTACAAGCTTGCATACCATACATTGCAAGATAAATAAAAGCTTGTAAAAATAAATAATCATTTTTTTCAACTTAAGAGTCCCCAGGAAGCTTGGCTCTCCATAGAAACGTAGTTTAGTATGAAAAATTTCTTGTCTCTATTTTTTCCAGTATAATTGCTAGCAATAGTTTCAGACATTAACAGAAAATATAGACAGGAGCCTACTTATTCAAGATACAGTTAAACTGAATGTAGGTTATCTCGTTTCACCAAAGTTGTTAAAAATAAAGCCTGTTCAAATTTGTCTAAACTTAATTAATTAATTGTGTCTTACACGTATACATCTTCAGCTACTTTAGACGCGCCTATCTTATCTCCGTTAAAATAAACGGTAGCAGTATTTACAATACAAGGAGTGCATGAATAATCAATTTTATAATGAATGTGAGGCTTTTGAAGTTGTAAATAAATCAGTAGTGACAGTGACATGTCTAAACATGGTAAATGTTATCAGAATGGCGCCGCAGTGGCGAATTAAATATATTATATTATGTTTGACTGACAATGACACGGTCGCGTGGCATTGTCGGGCTAAGGTTGACGTTTCGAAATATGTTGTGGAGTGAACCACTTTTTAAGAGAAGTCCACGAATAATTTCAAGTAATTAGGTAGCGACTGCGCCATGTCAAGGTACATGAACCGGGAGTCGACAATCAAACACCGGCGTTGGGCTGAGACTAATTTATTATATCAAATATACATTTTATGATATACCCACAAGTAATTTAGAACACCTACAATAAGGAATGAACAGCATAGGACTTAAAAGTATGGCCTTTACCTAATATTTAGCCATTGCCTTCAACTTCATAGGTTTATTCAGTAATTATTACACGATGTCAGACGTGTACTTTGTTGAAGTAGGTATGAACTGTAAATTAAGAGACACGCTCGACAACTTTCGTACAAATTCGTGCGACGCAACCGAAACGTTTAGTATGGTGCGCGCGTGTCGATGTAACAAAGACAGACAAGCAACTACGGAACTCTACACTGCGCATGGTCCGACATGCACTTGTTTTAGTTACGTTACTATGGAGACTACCTTTGTATGGGGAGTCGCGCCCTGGGGACTCTTAAGGTAACGAGCTTATTGTATTCGTTGGCACCTTAGATGTGGTTTAAAATAGACGGAAAAATTGATGGTGTAGGTCTTATCCTTAATTATTTGGTCAAGGTTATAGACCCTAAAAAAACGACAAACTTTCTTATCTATCTGAATCCTGCATTTTATATGGGGGTACGATGTATTCAATTAAAACCGAAATAATAATAAAGATTAAATATTATGTTTTCCCTTAGGACAGTTAATATTAAAATACCTACTATGCAGATTGCAACTTACTACTGGTACTACCCACTTCAAGGCTGATTAAGCAGTAAAGCAGCCAAGTACGGCCGTCGAATGGGTCGTCAGACCATTACTAAGTAGCTACTAATATCGATACGTGAGGTCCCTGTATCATTATAACCTTAGGAATACGAAATGCATATTTAATTTCAGATCATATAACAGTACGTAGTACCGAGTACGAGTACGCAGTAGAGCTGAAATCGAGCGGAGGATCATCTGGATGTTGTGGGTTCGAACCCCGGCGTGTACCACGCACAGGTTGATGATAGGGTTGTAGACACAAAATTTATTATTACTGCAAAAGAAAGAAGGCAAATAATATGCCTGGTGGAATCCCATTCAGATATCTCAAAAAATTACGAAGCTACAACCGTTTTAATATTGCTTGTTAGAGAGAGAAAAAGCTCGGGGATCGTGACGTCATAATCCCCGAGCGTCATAGTCAATGACAATTGTTATGTATGAAGGTGCGTTTTGCGGAAAAGGGGCAGAATATACCTCCTCTTAAAACTTTGGACACTTATAACTTTGTGATTTTAATCCCCTGCTTTACTTCTCCATATGACAATAGTTTTCGAAAAAAATCATCATTGTTGGTTACTTTATTTGGTGTCTACATCCTTATTATTTCAAAGAGTCTTCTAAATTTGGACCAGCCTTTACAAAATGATCAGTTATTTTCAGTGTCTTATGTCATTATAGTGTTCCGTACCAAAATTGGTCCAACGGACACTATTTTTATTGCGCATATCTTTGCCTCGGTTACAATTGACGGTGGCTTATGATTCTTGATTAGCTTCGGGAATCTCGTGACAGCGTAGGGCTTTGTGCTCCGATTGGGACAAACACGCTTAATGGACAGATTAATTAGCAGTACCCTTGAAGTAATTAACGCTTCTCAGAGCTTTGGGGCTCTCCAATCTTTTAATTGACCGACTCTAACCAGTATGTGTAATGTTATTTGGTTTAACGTCATCGTCGAAGCTGACCATTTGAATTAAGACAAATTAAGATACGCTTAACATTGGACGTGTAATTTGTCAAGACGGTAAAGAATGAAAATTTAGCATCTGAATGTAGGATATTAATGATGTATCTCATTGTCGCCGACATTTTCGGGCTATTGTGCGAAAATTTGATTGATACGGAAATAATAGGATGAAACGTTCATGGTTATTGATTTCATAGCCGACGATTTAGGTATAAAATATTAACACCAGTAACACTTACAGATAATTGTTATCAATTTAGAGACAGGCACTTGTAATATATGATTCATATGGGCCACAGTACTAAGTTCTAGTTTGGGCATTTAAGTGATATATAATAACAGTACCTATTCGTGTATTTTATGGATATAATTAATTATGTTACAACGAGGGACTTATAAGAGTACCAGGGGTTGTTGTTTAGTGTCTAGTTGGAGGAGTAAACTTTTTATAGTAGGGGAGCCCAAGGGGGAAATTGCCTAATTGTATATGTTGCATTATCCTATATAGAATAAAAATACCGTTTGCAATAATTTGGGTAAAAATAAAGCACTGCACTTCCGTGCCGCTAACAGGCCTTTACTTCATAAAATTCGTAGAGTTCGTATGAAGTTCATAAGAACTCTATAGGGAGTCGAGGCCTTTTGGTTGGGGAGGTATTTAGTGTTTTCGGTGTAGGTACCGTATATCTATTTGTACCGCGTTACTTATAAATTATTTGTTAATGAAGTGACCGCATCGCCAACAAACTGCTTTGCAGTTTGGCGAATCTTTGGTTTAAGGTAATAATTTAGTATTTTTTGTTCGCCAAAAAAAATGTAAATTACAAGTCTATCTCTACAATTCATGGAATACAATAAAATCACTTAACAAAACTATATTGTGTCTTGAAGAAAAATATCAAGTTAAAGTCACATTTCAGAACGTAACAGGTGTCAATTATTTTGAGAGTGGACATGTAGATTAACAGTTAAATCTTTGTTCAAGAATGTACAGGACAGGAGGCGTCTCGCTGAGCGACAAGCGAGAAATCGTGTTCAAAGGTACCACCGATCCATTGAACTCGCTTGACTCACCGTGTAAACTTCACAACAATTTAAGATCTAATTCTGTAAAACAAATACTTGTAACAATAGACTTTGTATCTATTAGACAAGGTCCAAAATACAATGACAAAAATACTTGACAAGGGGCTGAAAATTTTGCGGCCACTATTAACCTTGCTAGAGACCTAACCTTGCTAGTGCTGGTTTCAGTGGGTGAAGTCCTACTAATATCCTACTTCCTACTATCCTATCCTATCTTACTCCTACTAATGTTATAAATGCGAAAGTTTAGATGTTCTGATGTTTAGATGTTTGGATCTTTGGATGTTTGGATGTTTAGATGTTTGTTACTCAATCACGCTTAAACGGCTCAACCGATTTGGATGAAATTCTGCACGAAGAAAGTTTATAGCCTGGATTAAAATATGAGTGTGGCGATCCATTTCCGAAAATCGAATTTTTCTGCAAGCAATCTTTCCATTCGCAAATTTTCCAATTTTTAATTTTCTGCTCGGTATTTTCCCCAGATGTTGTTTTTTTTTAGTAGATATTTTACATCTCGCTAAACTACCCAATCTAATCTTTTCCTGATGGTTTTTTTCCCTGATATTGAATATTTCGGAAGCTATTTTTCATGTCTCATATTTAACTAATCTTAAGTTTTCTCTGTAGCGTTACTTTCCATTCATTATTAGCAGATAAATAAGTAAATAAATGTCTCTTATTTGCACGAAATTGTCGTGGGTCGTGTACACTTATTTTACCTTGTAGGACGGAGCCACCATATTTAATCGAAAGGAAAGCGAATGTCTCCGTTTCAGGTTTTCGGATTTCCGGCTGTTCTCCTGTACAATCAGGATCATAAATATATTGGACGCCAATTATTGAACCGTACATTATCAGGTCGTACAAAATTGGTTTCCAATTATTGCCCCGGACCAAGTTTGCTCAGAGTGATAAAATACGGTCATGATAATGTACGGCCCGATGACATTGACACACGTAGGTACATTGGACGCGAATTATTGGGCTGTACATTATCATGGCCGTACATTAACCGGCACCACCGTGTTAAGACACGGTACGCCAGGGCCTTTATCGTATCCAAAACAATTTTTTTCGGACTTCCATCGCTTTTCATACATTCTGTACTTTAAATAATCTGACTAAAGATTCGTAGGTTCGGAGTATACCCAAATCCAGCTGCAGAACAGGTACCTATTTCTCTAAAATTGTTAATGAGAAAGCAAACAAAAAAGATAGCATAGAAATCAGATTGGTAAAATTACTTGCATAAATTACGCAACTAGAAATAAATGATATTGGAAATATTACTATTTGCAAAAACGATATTCAGAAATTCACCCTCTGGGGGAAAAAACGGACAGAAAATTGAAAAGTGGGTAATTTTGCAAATAGAAATTTACCTCGCGGTAAAAATGCCGAACAGAAAATTAAAAATCGGAAAATTTGCGAATGGAAAGATTGCTTGCAGAAAAATTCGATTTTCGGAAATGGATCGCCACACTTTATTGTTATGTCATTTAGTACGAAATTTAATTTATACGTAAATTATGCTTCAGTTAATTACTGGCTCGTAATCTTTGATACAAAATACCGGACAATTGCGAGTTGGACTCGCCCACCGAGAGTTCCGTACAAAATTACAAATTTATAGTTTTAAATTTTACCCTGTATTTGTAGTATAAGACAATATTACTTGTCAAATTTCATACCTAGTTCTAAGTATGTCAACGGGAAGTACCCTATACATTTTGATTCCCTTGAGAGAATTTTTAGCGACATAAACGGCCGTATCTTTTTTACGTTTACTTAGAAGTTTGATTTTTTCACAGCTTCAAGGGACTGTAGACTTGAGTAGTAGGTATATGGTTTTAATTTCAACTAGATACCACCACGCGTTCCCGAGATAAAGGGTCTTGACAGACAGACAGACAGGTAGACAGACAGTCAGACAGACAGACGTAGACGGACGGACAACAAAGAGATCCTATAAGGGTTTCATTTTTACCGTTTGGGGTACGGAACTCTAAAAAGAAACAATGCAGGCGTGTTCCCACACATAAATTAGAATAAATATTTAAGTACGCTCCTTATCACCGCCTGTAAGCCGTCTGTAGTAGAATCGAAATATAATATATAATATATACTTCAGAAGCTGCATTTAAATTAATCGCACAATAAATTAAAAATCTACGATACTTGTAATTATATGACGATGAAAAAAAAATGTTGTTTTGACAAACCTCGCGAACATAAACATACAATGGAAAATATTATTAACTATTTTCTTGAAATATTAACGGTGACATAATTAAATCACGTCTAAAACATACGTAAGCCCAAGAATATGACCGATTAGATGTTACGTCAATCCCGCCCGGTCCGACATTATGTTCTTTAAAAAACCGACCAAGTACGTGTCATGCGCAGTGTAGGGTTCCGCGTACGCCAACTAAATGGTGCGGTTGCATCGGCCGAATTTGTACGAAAGTTAGCCTTTCTAAGTAGATACATTTTAAGTTGGTCTACTATTACTCGGGAACTAGTTATGCCTACTTAACCGTGATAGTTTTCCTTTTAAATTCATTATATGTACTACTGTCACGATTTTTTTCACATCCCCAGTACATTTAGCCGGGGCAGGGGGAGGACACTCGACTCGAACAAAAATTAGGGCTCTAAAGCCCAATATCTCGCAAACCAATCACTGAGTTGAACAATGGTTTTAAAAACCCAAAATGGGTTTAACGACACCTATGGGTTTAACGGGAAAAAAACTGATCACCACTTTACGTGTAGGGAAGGTAGGTAGGTACCCTAAAAAAATTATTCTATTATTTTTGTTGGCGTGACGGATTTTTATACGCATGCCGAATTACAGTTTTCTAGTTAAGGGTTACTGAGCTAAGCCGCAGACGGACAGATGGACATGGCGAGACTATAAGGGTTCCTTGTTGACTACGGAACCCTAAAAATTACGTCAACACGAAATACATACGGTTTTTTTTTTTTGATGCGCGGTCAAACTG
The DNA here is from genome assembly GCA_932294315.1 of Epinotia nisella. Classification (NCBI taxonomy): domain Eukaryota; kingdom Metazoa; phylum Arthropoda; class Insecta; order Lepidoptera; family Tortricidae; genus Epinotia; species Epinotia nisella. Next base: position 16,055,283 of record OW028680.1, read on the forward strand.
AAGGAATGGTAAAACCTTCCTATTAGTTACCTATTTTTTATTATAGGAATTTCAGACATCCTTTTGTAAAACATGCGATTAACTTTGACAAGCATCTGGATGATTTCACATGGCACTTAGGGCAATTATTTTTAATGAGAATTCGGACTTTGTATTATTTAGTAACGAATATCTAATGCAAATAAGTATACCTAAAATAACTTCTAGTTAACAGGAGGCATGTTGCAGTAGCCAACTAAAACAATGTCATTTCATACATTAAACTACCCTCATGTGAAAAACTTGTTATTTTAATTAGTTTAACCGTGTCTGTGACCTACAATCATAATGATAAGTGTCATTCATCGGCGTTCTTTACCTACTAAAAATTCAATGTGAGCGTAAAGGATAGGAAGATAATTAGTAATACTGGATATTAAGAAATTGCAGTGGCATAGTTTCATTAATCTTGTTAATTATTGAGTGTAATTCCAGCATGTAAACAATATTTAGAATGATAAACTGCACTATTTATTATCAAACGAACAGGCTGCTTACCCATTTTGTTTCACAAGTTTCACTTCACTTTATTAAAAGTCCGATATGAGATCACGAAATCGAGATATGTCGGCACTACCGTTGTATCATCGTCACCCTATCGCTAAATGGGATGCGCGTACGCCAGTTTCTTGCCTCGAGAGCCTGCCTCAAGGGTGCGCGTGCAGTCTCCGCAAACTGTCCTATGCGAATGCGACTCAGGCTGTCGCGATCGTCCAAGATTCCTTCCACACGTGATAACGATAAGGCCCAATCGCTCATCTCACTTATCTCGACTGTGACCATCGATCAGCGCGCTGACTTCTAGGCCGACGCTGCCTCTGTAGCTGGGCTGGACTTCTGTTTTTGATACGGTTGTGTAACGATGACGTCACCTGGAAGATATTACTGAAATGCCTGCAGCCGTGCGGTGTCAGCGATTAGGTATCGATGCTAGGGTACTTGAGTATATTGGAGCACTACATATTATGAGTAGAATGCGATCTTCAATCAAGTTGAACTGATGATGTAGGTACCTACTAGTAAAGTTGCACACATGGAAAAAAATCTTGATTCAAGAAATGATCTAGGAAGTCGGCCAATTTATCTTGAATGAAACAGACCAGATTATCTTGAATTATGACGATTCTCTCGAACCAAGAGAAAAAAAACTTGGCTCAAGCTAATTTAACATCTTCCTTATTAACTTCTTGGTTCAAGAATATTTACCTTGTACACAGTTTTTTTTGTGTACAAGGTAAATATGTGTGGTAGGTAGTGGTGATATTATTCATATGGTAAGGCAGTTAGTCAGACGATCGAATATTGGTTTATTCAAATAGGTACTTCATTAAACCGTTAGCGGAAAACTCTCAAAATAATATGTCGATCCTGCCGTTTCTGGGGTGATTTTGGTTCAAACAAGCCAAAATTACTTACTTCCAAGCGTTCTGTGCGCAGCAGCAGTTGTTGAAGAAAAAGTACAATCCTATTAGGTAATAATAATATAAAATAACTTTGGATGTTTAAATGTTTGGAAGCTTAGATGCTTCGAATTCTGTTACTCAATCACGTTAAAACGGTTCAACAGATTTGGATGAAATTTTGCACGAAGATAGTTTATAGCCCGGATTAAAATATAGGATAGTTTTTATCCCGGGTCCACGCAGACGAAGTCACGGGCGGATGCTAGTCAGCAAAAAAAACCGGACAAGTGCGAGTTCAACTCGCATGGTGAGGGTTCCGTAAAATTCCTATTCTCTAAGCATTAGGCGCTCCATACAAAATACATAAAAATATTGAGGATTTTCCCGTTACTTTGAATACTCAAACTTCTTATAGGTTTTCCTGTAATCTTTAGGCAAGGAACTATTTTCCATATATTTTTCAGAATTTTAAGCCTAGTAGTTTCGGAGATAAGAGGGGGGAAAGGTCAATTTTCGTCTTATTTCCAAAATTACTTTAAATCTATTTTTGCTAAAATTATAAAAAATATATATCTGAAATGCTTACAAAAACGTCTTTCATTTGATATGTCACACAATACAGTTTGCGAAACTTTTTTTTTAATTTTCCAGTTTACCCCCCAAAAGTGGCCCCCTTGTTCAGAATTCATTAATTTACTTTACGCGTCCATCTTTGGGTCACTAATTTACATATGTGTACCAAATTTCAACTCAATCGGTCCAGTAGTTTCGGAGCAGATCGGCTGTGACAGACGGACAGACAGACAGACACCTAGTGATCCTATAAAGGTTCCGTTTTTTCCTTTTGAGGTACCGGAACCCTAAAAAATGATTTATTTTCTATACTGAAACTTATTTATAATTGTTTCTTCTCTTTCTTTTTCAGTCAAGGGCTATGTGAGCTGCTCTGTGGATTGAAGCTTTCTTGATGGTGTCAGACCACCTTGTAGGAATCCGACCTTGGGTGCGTTTCCCTTGATGTGGCTCATTAATGACTCTTCTTGCAAAATAGACAGGTATAAATGATTGTCACATAAAGTATCATGAACTCATATAAGAGTCGACGCCGTTTATGCGGATTAAGAAACCGACCAAAATTAGCCCTTAACTTTGGCAATGTCTACAGAAGATACGCGAACCTAATCACCCACCGATATGGCGCAGCCATGGTAGAGGGGTAGGTATTACCCCTTCGCCGCGGTTTTACTAAATTCGACAGATGGGTGCAAATTGTGCCTCTATTCGTAACTTAGGCTAACACTAGATATCAATTAGCGGCATATTTCTCCTTTAGCGATAGCATCATGATTCTCCAAGATAAAGATTGTACTTACGCGTCATAATCATAAGGTAATGTAATGTGATGAGCCTTTGTTTATCTAGCTATAAATATTAATATAAAACACCTCCTTAAGTACCCCTATGAACACAGTAAACTACAAAAACATTTTCAATAGTAGCGCACTTAAAAATCATAACACTACCTACTTAAATTGTCGCTGGAATATAGACGGTGTCGAGATATTTTTAGCGCGATATTAATGAAGACATTTTTCAACTGACTTTGCTTAGGTACGGATTCTGGCCCTTTTTACCTGACTGCGCGACGCAAAGGAGGGTAATGTGTTTATCAGCCTATATATGTATGTTTGTTCCTGTATGGCGTGTGTGGCACTCCAGAGACCAAACGCGTGAACCGATTTTGATAATTCTTACGTCAATCGAACCGTCTTACTCTTGCGTGTGTCACTAAAGACATGACAGTAATCAAAATTCAATATGGCGACAAATAGACGCCAAAAATGAAAAAAAAGTTAACGAAATATGTCGAGTGGGGTATCACTGAATAGGTATTTAAAAATCAGTTATAGGTTTCTTTTACAGTTTTTTTTATTTAGAGTGACCATTTAAAATCTATAACGTTATAAAGTTATAGTAATTCTGTTCAGTATTAATACTGCACTGCGCGACGCAAAGGAGGCCAATGTGACTATGTGACTAATGACTATCCTATAATATAAATATTATAATGAAGCCTATATGCACGTATAAATGCAAGTATAAAAAGTTGACATACTATATGTCAACGACAGAATTCGATGCACTTCGTGGACAGGGCAAAATAGAGTGAAAAATGTTGCCATTGATATTGTGCTGGGGTGTTACTGTACATAAGCTACAAGGAACGACTTTAGACCGAGCTGTGGTTGATTTGAGTTCACGCATTTTTGCAAAAGGTCAAGCATATGTAGCTTTGAGCCGCGTTAGGTCTCTAAATGGATTAATTATCAGTAGTTTAGACCACCGCAAGCTACTTAATAATCCTCACGATATTAACTCCCTCAATGAAATGACAAGATTGCGAAATTTGCCGTCTTTTAATACTAACTAAAAAATGTTAAATAAAAAAAAGATAATTTAAAAAATAAAAAAACCCGACTGCAAAAAAGCTATCTTTAGAAAAAAGTAAAAAAAAAACTGAAAAAAAAAACAAATTCAGTAGTCGAGAACATTGAATCAGTTTCATGATTAACATTTCGTATGTCAATTTGGACCTTGGAGTTTAAAAATAATGTCCAAATCGCTTGTGACGGATCCGGAACGAGGCATACGAATCGTTATGACACAGATAAAACAAACTATACATTCTTATACGAAACAGCAACTTCAACAGTCGGGACCCATTATTTTGTCGTCAACATTAGTGCCGCAGCCTAGACTTTGCAGTCGGGTTTTTTATTTTTTTAAATATCTTTTTTATAGTACAACGGTGTGGCAAACATGCACACATCCTGCCAGACGGTAAACGGACACTATAGTCTATGGACGCTTGCAACTCCAGAAGAATCACAAGCGCGTTAACCACCCTTGGTTGATTGGAGGATTCGTTTGTGTTGACAGCGCATCCTGGGTATCTCGTGACTTCTTATAGGCATTTATTAAATTCATCATGAAAAAAGGTCTGGATCCCCACTCCTGGTCATTTCTGGTGCAAAGGTTAGTCATAGCTGTTCAGCGCGGCAATGCGGCTAGCGTGATTATTTATTTGATACGTACGAGTAGTTTAAGTTTAGCTTAGTAATAAATTTTAGTTTTAGAGGTACCTATTGTAATGTAAGCGTGTTTTTCGTTAAATAATTGCTTAATGAAATTGGATGTTTGAGAGTCGAATCAATATACTGCTTAAAAGTACAGTCGCCATCATATTGGAGCGGCCGAAGTGCACACAAATATCTGAACACGTCTCTAATGCCTCGATCTATATTAAATTTCAAATGTTTGTTACTAAAAGTGTTTCTTTGGTTTTCAGTATATAGGGACTATTTGTTTTATGTTTACACTTATAATTACGCACTACAGGATAATACCTGCAAACTGATATGAAAGTTCCAAGTAATTGTTTATTAATCCACTTTATTAATAGACAGTTATTACAAGTACCTTAGGGTTTTCCTTCGTTTTATAAAACTCTTTTGCATGAATAGTATAAGTAGGTACATGTGTAATTTTATTAGATCCCTACGCATATTAGGTATTAAGTACTTCATTTTTAAATTGATTTATATAATTTCTCGTCGTGACAGCGAACTGACTTAATTAATTAATTAAGACTTAGCTTTAAAGCCGTGGTTATAGTCTGATAACCAGCGGTCCCGTTGAGTCCCAAACCGTTTCAATACATGGCCAGTATTGTACATGTTTAGTCTCATCAGTCATCAGTTCATCACTTATGTATGGTTACTTGTATGTGTTGTTGAATAATTTTCTTTTTTTATTTTATTTTGTACAAATATTATAACTAGTAATTTCGAGTTGAAATTTTGTTCACTTAATACACAAAAATATGGTACTACAGTCACGGATTTTAATTTTTGAGCCCTTTAGAGCTCAATTTATACTGGACACGTCATAGCTTTTTTTCCCTCCCCTCTTGATTTCCACTCGTCCCGATTCTGATAAATATCTGGCCAATCGTTGCGAAAGATGTCCAGGTCATCCCGCCATCTCCGTCTTGGCCTACCACACCATCGCCTCCCATCGTGCGGCACCCACTCCGTGGCTAGTCTAGCCTATCTCTGGGGATGCATGCGGCAGACGTGGCCAGCCCATTCCCATTTCAGCTTGGCGGTCTTGACTCCAACGTCAGCAATACAAGTTTTTGAGCGCATCGTAGAGTTTCTAGTTGGGTGAATTGAAAGTAATGACAATCGCAGCCTATCTATTAACTGCGTTTATGTTGGACGTACAGTCACGAACTTTAATTTGAGGCCCATTTCCTTCAAATGTTGTTAGAACATTCCCAATGCAATAAGGTCGAAAACTTCAGTTCAATAATAGTGTTGAAGTGTCAAGATAAGACAATTAAGTGTCTTATCGAATAGGCCCTTGAATTGATAACCTCTTTGCCGAAAGCTATCATTACGGTTTTCTATGGATTTTCTAATAACGAACATGCGTCAGTGTTAGACAAGAAAATTGATTGAAAACTGACATTTTCACGAAATATTATTTGCAAAGAGACGGGGCCACAAACACGAGTGAAAACTAGTCGGAAAACCGGACAAGTGCGAGTTCAACTCGCGTGGTGAGGGTTCCGTATATAATCTAAATTTCATAAGTGTTTTTGAATACTCAAACTTCTTATAGGTTTTCCTGTAATCTTTAGGCAAGGAACTATTTTCCATATTTTTTTCAGAATTTTAATCCTAGTAGTTTCAGAGATAAGGGGGGAATGGTCAATTTTCGTCTTTTTTCCTAAATTACTTCAAATCTGTTTTTGGTAAAATTATAAAATAAATATATCTGACATGCTTACAACAACCCCTTTCATTTGATATGTCACACATTACAGTTTGCGAAACTTTTTTTTTTAATTTTCCCGTTTACCCCCCAAAAGTGGCTCCCTTGTTCAGAATTCATTAATTTACTTTACGCGTCCATCTTTGGGTCACCAATTTACATATGTGTACCAAATTTCAACTTAATCGATCCAGTAGTTTCGGAGAAAATCGGCTGTGACAGACGGACAGACAGACAACCGAGTGATCCTATAATAAGGGTTCCCTTTTTTTCCTTTTGAGGTATCGGAACCCTAAAAATCGCAATTATGATAGTTTGACTTGTTCCGTCCAGTTGACATTACTGAGCGGTTGCCCCTAGACACGTAAAACAAGCAAATTTATACGTAAAGTAATTGAAGAAAAGAAAAAAAGAAAAACAAAGAAATTGAAACACGTATCTACCTTTTTCGCTCTTGTCACTATGACAATAAGGGGTAAAAATAAAAAGGCAGGTGTTTAATTTTTATTTACCGTACGCAAGTGCGAGGGGGACGAATGCTTTGTGCCGAATGTGAACGCGATCATACAAGTAGTGCTGGCCAGCGATGGTGTTCAGTGTTGGACCCAACAATTGTGTAGGTTGTATCGTATCCTTTGAAGGCTCTGAAGTAAAATATTTATACAGGAGCAACGTCGTTTTTAACCCCCGACTCAAGCAAGGGGTGTTTAACATGTTTAAGTAGGCATATGTAACTCTTTTACTTATTAATTTATGTAATTATTGAATTGACACATTGACTATCAAGAATATGTTGTGCATTCTATTCTAACAAGACTAAGCGGATTTACACTGAATTATTGAAGTGGGTACTTGACGTGTGCTATTTAGTAAGTCGTTTATTGTGATAATAGTAATTTAATAGGTAACAAATGTAATATAAAATTACGTAGTAGATATCACTCATCATAGGCATCGTTGAGAGTTCCCGGATCATATCGCGCAAGATGCGCGCAAGATTCTTTTTAATAGAATAGAATAGAATAGATAGAATAAATTAATAATGAATTACCTTAGATCAAACGGTAATATCGCATATTCTGATCGCATTTTGGCACACCTTAGAATATCTGTTCATTCTACAGTCCATTTATTTATTAAAATAGCCATGAAAAAAAAAGTGGATCAGGCCGCGAATTTTGACTAATGTGACATAGAACTAACATAAAAAAATATACGTGACTTTACCATAAAACGTAACAAAAGTTATCATAAAGCCTAAATCACACTGGTAAATATTCTCATTAGATAAAGTAGATAAGAAAAAAAATGACATGTTATAAAATAAAATGAAGTTTTTATCGACTACAAGTCTGAAAGCAATCAAAAATGTATTTTCACGTTACATTGAAATCAATAGAATAGAGATGTGTTATTAAATTCGAGTTCAGTTTCAACAATTTCTAGTTCGCTAAACATTTTTTTTTAATTCAAATGAACGAATAATAAATTCTAGTTAAAGTTAGTATTTTTCTGTGTGCAATAGCGCTGATCTCAAAATGAAAAATCATTGGAACATGCAATTTAAAATCTACGTCAAATGACATAAACTCCCTTTACCATTTTTTCGTTACGTTATTTAAAAATATGTTACATTTTGCAAAAATGTAACGTATGTTTGAAAAAAGTTGGTTATCTTGTTGAAATAACAACATTTTCAATATAAGAATACATGTGACTTGCATCAAAAACGGTACCCTATCGTATGAAAAAACAACCGGTTAAAAATATTTATTACTTTAGTGAACTTAGTCTTACCCGTAAGATCACAATCATAGTCACTTCAAAAGTAATTTTGCAAAACTTTGTCTCCGGTACCTTTGAATGCCATTTGTCAACAAACTGACGAGATTGGTTTTCTTGTCGGTGTTGCCCTAATAGAATATGAATTGCCAGTATACAAAAACGAATTTCTACCTTAATTAGCCTTAAACTTAGCTTTATAACCACCAAGTTACCAAAGTATTCGTAACGAAAACGTGGAATAGAGGCTCCCTAAAAGATAGAAAGATAAAAAAAAAATTGATTATCATGATTCCGCAGTCGGTAAAACAATCGATATATTAAGTATAAATTTTTGTTTGAACAAAAACTCGACCATGAGATGTTTAATAATATCATGAAAACACAAGGGTTTTAAGTACTTGAGGTCGAAAAAAATTGACAATTTTCGATACGTTATGGATGGAAATATTTTTTTATTATTTAAGGATTTAAATAAATTATGTCACTTGCAACCTTTACCGTTTTTAACGCGTCATATAATAAAATTGTTTTGAAATCTCTTGGTGTTACCTTTTTTTTGAAGTGGATACTTCTTTGCTCGCGTTCTTGTATAGGGGTACAGTTCAAAATGTATCACGTGACTTCCGGAATAACTTTTTGTGGAAAAGACTAATCTGATTTCAAATAATTGTTTGTTACATGTTTTAAGCCTTCTTTATTTTCCATTAGTTGTTAATCACAAAATGTTATTTATTTTATGTGGAGGACATGGAAATAATGCTGATATGACCGCCATTTTCAATGTATTGCGAGTCAAATGAGCTATGAGTCAGTCAATGTTGCCATATATACCGATTTATCTGTACTTATACAGATTTTAGTGAATTAATTTAGATATATATTTTACGGGTACACCATAATAGCAGATTCCTTTAAATATTCAAAACACTTTGAATTTAACAATTCATTCAAAATGCTTTAAATCAATCGCAAATCCATGGGATACAATTTAGGATAGGGACAGTTATTATTATGTATATTATTAGCACTTGGCCAGTTTTTTTTATACGGGTTCCATAGCCAACAAAGAAGTATCCACTTAAACTTAATTAACGGTTGTATCTCCGACACAACCCTCTTCTTTTATCAGCATGGAAACGTCCAAATTGGTCAAAATTCGCGGCCTTACTGTATGTGTCTACTCCTAGACGTGCTTAATTAAATTAGAAAGTGTGTAGTAGTAAATGACCCTTGCAAATATTTTCACAAGAAACTTATATTGACCTTGTTACTGAAATTCAAGTGTGCCAGCATTTTGCAATTCAATTCAAATAAAGCTTAGGACAGGATTTTATTGAGCAGTTCATTACGGGACGAGGCCCCTCGGGAGCGCTAGAAAATAACAATCTTCTGAAGCAGCTGACAGCTGTAACGAGCCCTCAACGTCAGTGCTGTAATATACGAAGTTATACACTTCATTTTAGTGTGACGGTGGCAAAAGCAAAAAAAATGTGTTTCCAGTTACCATTACGGGAAAGAAATGACACGTAAAAGATTAAAGAATATAACTAATTGTCTTGTTAAAAAGCCAGACTTTTTATTTCCTTATCTTGATCATTGTCACTTTAACAATGACAATTGGGTGCGCATTACTGGATCGATAAGTATAGGGGTTGCTTGGACCCTAAGACTGATCTGAATTCTCATGCATTAGGTTCGATAAACCTATGCTCAGCAGTGGCTGATGCCTATGCTCAGCAGTAGCTGAGGCCTATGCTTAGCAGTGAGCGATTAATAGCTACGGGCAGAAAATAACGAATCGTGTCGTTTGATAAAATTTAATAACGAAGAAATCCGGCCCTAATATGCATACAAGTGAATTAGATACACAGAAACTGTTCGTAACTAGGAAATTCTAGTCTAGTGGGTTCCAAAAGTTCGCTTGGAACTCTAGTCATCACTATCTGCCCATAATATACGTTACAATGCTATGCCGCTATTCTGTAACTTGTTTTAACCTCACATCACCGTTCCTGATGAATATATCTCGACGCCACGATTCGTTAGTGACTAAGCGTAGGTAGAGGTCTAGTTTCGTTGGGCGTGACGGCTGAAGTGAAACGCATTAGCATGATTCGAATAACAACCCTGGGCACAGGCCTCCTTTTATGTGTGATCGCACCGGTTTTCTCACAATGTTTGCTTCGCCGAAAAGTTACTGTCAAATGTCACGTAATATTTCGTATGTTTAAGTTTTTTTTAAATCCAGTAGTACGGAGCCAGTGATTGAACTCACGATTTCATAATTGAAAGGCCCTTAGCGCTCAGTAGTTATTCATTCATTACATTGCATAAGTAAAATAATGTATGTACAAACTATAAAAACCAGTTGGCGCTTGAATTGAAGCATGTATGAGTACTTACAGGTAACCTTCTAAGTACCTAGAGCAATCACTTACAATGAACTTGACTGAGATATACCTTATCATCGACTTGATGTCTGCTTCCTTCTACTGCTTCCTACATAGTCGATTTACTATTTGTGATATTAATGAATGACATAAGTATGTGTACACAACTAACTGTAACATACCTACTCAGACATATATATTATACAATGTGTTTTTTTAACCGTCTTAGAGCCAAAGCCTACTTCATGTACCCAAAACGTCCTAGTCATTACCAAAAAAAAATGTATTAGTTAAGTTTTTTTGTAAAAAAGGTAATTAAGTTTGAAACACAGGCGCGCGGTGCGAAGTTCATTCACCCGGTTTGAGTTCGTACCTATGATAAACGTACCAAAAGATGGCGGCGGCTAGCGGTCACTCGGCTGGATGATTCAAATTAAAATTATGATTTATTACTTATAACGTTTCAAAAAAATGTATACCATATAATATATATTTTTGCAATGGATATATTAAATGGGCTCTATGACGGTTAAAAAAACACCGTGTAGGTACCTATAACAAAACATTAACTCTGTGAGTTTGTACACTTGTAATATGTAATCTCTGGAACTACTCATCCAATTTCAAAAAATCTTTCACCAGTACGTATGTAGAATAGAACTTTCAGTAAAAGTCTGTTTAAGTTCTTGAAGTGTGCAATGATCGAGAGTTTGCACGTAAAAATCTCTTTGTGATATTTTTTTTATATATTTCAAGATTTTGCCTGGATAAGTTTTTTATGAGTTTTCATCATCGTCGTCATCATCATATCAGCCGAAAAAGTGCGGATGCACTGGCTAGAGAAGGTTCAGAGTCTAAAGCCGTAGGACCGGAACCCACAATTCCTCTACCCACCGACTGGCTGCGGAACACGCTGCGACTAAACACCAAGGTAGAACACCAAAAATATTGGCACACCCTAGGAACCTGCAGGCAAACCAGGGAGGCCCTCCCGACAATCAACCCCGGATTGTCGAGGAAGCTAAAGAAGCTAAAGAGGCCGGCACTCCGCCTTCTGACGGGAGCCATAACTGGTCATGCACTATTAAACAAAGATCTTTTCACCCTAGGTGTTACAGACAGTCCTCTCTGCAGAGCCTGCATGGAAGAGGACGAGACAGCCGCCCACGTCATCCTGACGTGCCCTGGGGTGGCAGATTACCGGGCAAAGCACCTCGGAACACCGGGGTCACTGCCGGAGGCCGTCGGCAACATAAAGGGTCTGCTAGGCTTCCTGGTGGAACTGGGTTGGCATGAATAATAGTAGTGCCAACCCACGCGCAAAATAGGCGCATTCATGACGTCGAGTTGCGAAAACCCAGCCCGCGTACACCTATCAGCCGAAAGACGTCCACTGCTGGACAAAGGCCTCCCCTAAAGAGTGCCACAATGACCGGACCTGCGCCACCCGCATCCAGCGGACCCCCGCGACCTTTACCAGGTCATCAGTCCACCTTGTGGGCGTGGGGGGTCTACCTACGCTTTTCCTTCCGGTACGTGGTCGCCACTCGAGAACCTTTCCGCCCCAACGGCCATTGGTTCTACGTGCAATGAGTTACAGAGTATGAGTTTTACTTCAATGTTGTTTAAACTAATCTAGCCCAACGACAATATCTCGCTAGCATCCCAGTATTCCCAGTATTTTGAGATCTAGCTCTATCTTCTATAGGTCGAGTTACTCCTGAATACATCCAGGTTGTGAAAAAATATAATAAGGACATTTCGTTTTAAGTATTTGAATGACGTTATATAACAATAATGGTGTTTAAAAGCTAAACGTATCCTTTTGCGTTCTTTCATATTTTATACGAAAAATAAATACGACTTGTGTTGGTTTTGGCTCACCTACTCTAGAAAATTTCTGATGAGAGACGTCAAAAGCCATTAATACTAAATATATAATTTTAGTTACAAATGAATTAAGAAACTATTATCATAAGCCCGAAAAATCGCGTTGTCCGCGCTGCCGTGCTTACGATAATAGCAGTAACTTAAGTTAATGTCTTAAAGTAATGTCTACCTGATTCTAATTCAAATAAAGTAAACAATTGAATAATATTCCGAATAGAGTTATTGCTGTTACGAGTATCGTAAGCACGGCAGCGCGACTGATCGACGTTTGAACTTTGTAATACGACAGAAAAGTACTAAAATTTGCTATTATTTCAATGTCAACTTCAGCCGTGAATTGCATTGACTTAATAAAATGTTTTAAGTTATGCAAAAGCGCATACGTATATCAACAAAATGAATACTTAAAAAAAACCGGCCAAGTGCGTGTCGGATCATGCACAATGAAGGGTTCCTTGCCTATTAAAAAGGTCGTATCGTCACAGCAATAACACAAAAATCTTTGAACCGATCTTATTCAAAATAATTTTCGGTAAAATAATTTAATAAGCCCTATGTACTAATATGGCGTCGGCCAAAAATACGTTTACACTTTTGCACCTTATTCCATTGCAATAAGGCGAATAGTGTAAACGTATTTTTGGCATCCGTACATGATTTTTTTCATATTTTTTCAATACACCGTTCAAAAATTAGAGGGGGGGGGACACAATTTTGTGATTACAATGATTTTATTTTTTATATGTATGGAGTGTACCCCTAAATATATTTTTTTTAGTCAAAATACACCTAAGTACCTATCCTCAAAATTTGATTCAAATACCTTATAGTTTTTGAGTAAAATGCCTGTGACATACGGACAGACGGACAGACGGACAGATGGACAGACGGACAGACGAACAGACGGACATACGGACATGACGAAACTATAAGGGTTCCGTTTTTCCCATTTTGGTTACGGAACCCTAAAAACCAATAAACCATAATTAAGTTACATCTTCGATCGGTCTTTTCTATTCCCGATCATTTCAGTGTGGCCCTCGTAGTATCAACTCTAAAAACAACGAATTAGTAGGTACATTGTGTTACAAGCTACAAGTACGGTAAGATATGAATTACGAACGAGAGTACATTAGAAGCCCGACGCCGTAGGCGGAGGGCTTTGATGACTCGAGTTTGTAACAATCTTACCGTACGTGTCGCATACAATATTTTTCATCACATTTGCGAGGAAACAAATAACTACAAAAGACAGAAAAATCTATATTTCATACAACCAATCAAAAATTGACGAAATTGACAACTTCACTGCCCAGAGCAGTACAGCGGCTCGTGGCCACCTAGGTTTTTTTTCAACCAATCACAGAGCAGAATTCTTGTGGCCCACGGCCAACGAGATTTGCTCAAACCAATAAGATCACACCCATCACGCCCTTGGGCGTAATAACACACTATTACGTCCTTAGGCGTAATAAAAAACCATTACGACCTTAAGCGTAATAATAGTAGATTGTATGACAAGGGGCTAAAATAAGCCATATTACCACGAGATGGATATTTTCCCGAGTGAAGCGAGGGAAAATATTTCGAGGGGTAATATGGCTTTTAGACCCGAGTTATACACTCTACTTTTCACTTCGACTGCGAGAAAATAGTAAAACAAAGATTATCCATCCACAATCAATAATAAATTCCACGGCGCAAACATTATTCGATTTGGCGGCATACTTTTTTAATAAACATGCTTCGACACAGATACAAAATATTGGCACCACGAATAATCGCCTCTGAGGTGTCCAATACACGGTGAAGTATTATCACTCGATCCACGCGCTGTCTCTTTCTCATTGCATGTTATAGAAAGAGACAACTATGGTGGATCGTCACCGTCAGTATTTAATTACCGTGTATTGGCCGGCTGACCGTCTACAGGCGCGTCGTTGACGGCCAGAGGCGTTTTTGTTTTAATAATTATTGTGAGTTAGGGACTAAAAAACACCTAATATTTAAATTAATTCTGGTTTCTGATTGGTTGTTTTTAATATTCGCTGTAATCTGGTTAGTTGATAGCAAATACAAATGCTTTTTAAAGAGTGGTGATTGGTGAATTTAATACAGCGATGTGTTTTGATTGGTCACATTAAATGTTTTAGAAATCATAAATATTTATACATATTTTCCCTAGGGGCTACATGTATGACTTTAGCCCCGCTTGCTAAGCCTAATATGACACACTTTTCGAGCATGAGAAGTGAAAAGGCTATTGTAGCTCTGTATGCCTGTGTGATTGAAAACAATTATAGTATGTACAATAGGTATGTCGAACATAATATTTACCATTTAACAATACTAACATGTCAGTACAGAAATAGCCTAAGAACACCAAATTAGGTACGCAGGAAATGTGTACACGCGCGTAATTGTTGTATAATAAAGTGTAACACCAGCACGGCTATCACAAGACGGCGCGCGAGCTCTCTCGATTTTTCTCGCACTATACCTCTCTTTCTAAGTTTTCTAATAACAGAGAGACGGATAGTGCGAGAAAAATCGAGAGAGCTCGCGCGCCGTCTTGTGATAACCGTGCAGTCGTCGTGAGCAGAGTATGGGCACCATTCTTACTCCGTTGAAATCGTATTGAAATCGAATATAAATTGAACGAGTGAGCGAAGCTCTACCTACAGCCTACAGGTCACATTCCTCAACCGAATCTCGTTAAATTTTGTTAGCATGTTCAATAATTAAATAGTTTCTTTTTTGACTATGTTTTTCGAAAAAAAAAACGATTTGTGGCTTGCGAGTTCTACAACTCACAGAGCCACTATTTAAGTAGAATTGAATAATTTGACGCAGTAGGTACACAGGCCTCTTAAAGGCCCTGCCGCAGACGATGAATCTTTAAAGTTTACATGTAAAGGAAACGGATGTAAAGATTTAAGTTTGTTTTTTGTTTTTCAAAATTAAAAGTCTTGTCTGTCGTGATAGTTCTTAGATGTTTGTTGAGTCAACGGCTTTCATATATTTTTGTATCTATGTAGTAAAGACTAGCTTCACGTCTTTTTACATAGTTCAGAGAATTAAGACCTCTCTTTGGAGTTTAGACGACCAACAGTTTTGTATTGCATTGCATCACTGGTGGTTTGTACATTAAGGATCAAAAGAAGTAGACCACGTTATTGGCTGACACTTATAGAGGTACTATAACTATAACACGATTTCTTACGTCTTGCCTAATTCTTCTATTTTTTATTTTAAGTATCTAGACACGTGGCAGCGTGTCAAGCCAAGTTCAAGCAAAGGAACTGGCTAGCCAGCGCCGAGTGTAATATTACACGAACCACTTGGTGCCACTTTTGACCCTTCTATAACTCAAAACCTCTTTAACGTAAACACATAAAACTACGTGTGTTTAATTATATCCATAAGGACATCTAGAAGCTCAAATTTCATGAAGCTAGGTCAAACGTTTATAAAGATATGAAGATCAAAAAGTCGTAAATTTTAGTATTAACTGACATATAGTACCTAAACCTAACCTACTTCCAGATGACCTAGAAGAATGAAATTTGGAATCCAGCTCGGTAATTGTGTGTAAGCGTAGGAAAAATTCTAAAAATAAAAAAAAAGTTCAAAAATAGGGGGGTCCCCATACATTTTTTTTTTAATTGTAGCGTTGGAACCGTTACAAGCAGATATTTGAAACTATCGCAATATATGTATTATTATATTTGCTATATAACAAAAATATAAAAATAAAGTTAAGTCAAAAAATAAGTGGTGTCCCCATACAAAAAAGTTATAATACGCGCTAAACAACCGGCCAACGGTGTGTCGTGGGCGCGGCGACGCGCGGCACCGCATAATTATACACAGAACAGAAGTAAATCTACATAAAAGCGCTCCCAAGCAACACGGAAACGCAAGAAATCTCAATACCTGCCTAGGTATCTTTACAAAAAGTAATGATATCCCACCAAAAACATAAATGTAAAAAAGGAGAGCCAAGTTCAATACAAAAATTATGCTTGGCTGTGGGCTTCGCCGCAAAAAGAATGGAGATTCCATACCAGAGGCGAATGACACTTAGCTATATTTAATCGCGGGCCCAAATATCAATATCGCGATAAACTTGCGTCGAAACCTAAATAAAATTGTCCATCAAATATCCTCAGGAAATAGCCGTCGCTAAACTCAAATGTTTTATGCTGCAAGAACGTACTGTATAAGGAATAGGAAAGAAGGATACAGTAAAATGAATCCCACCAAAAACATAAATGTAAAAAAGGAGAGCCAAGTTCAATACAAAAATTATGCTTGGCTGTGGGCTTTGCCGCAAAAAGAATGAAGATCTAAATGAGTGCCAAGTTATGCAAAATCCAAATATATATTTATAGGAACAAAATAACATTATGAACAAGTATTAAACTCTATTTCTTTGCTTTATTGGATACCTATAACAATTGCTGTTATTTAAACATGTGAGATCTTAAAGTAGGTTAGATTTGACTTGGCCAGTTTTTATCAGAATTAATATATATGTTGAATAACTTTATAAAATGACTGATGTAAATGAAAACTGGTCAAGTCAGATCTAACCTACTTTAAGATCTCACATTTTTAAATAACAGCAATTGTTATAGGTACTTACATTGCAAGTTAAATAAAAGCTTTTAATAAAATTACCCAGTATGTTCACAACTTCAAGGGCCCTTGAAAAAATAAAATTATTCTTGGCATTTAATTTTATTTTATTCCATTCAAAGATCTAACGATAGTAAATGTTACCATACTAAATTGGCCTATCTATCAGCTTAGCACACAAAAAGAATCAAGCATCTACCGCAATAATTCACGTCACCGTAAATAAAAATCTCATCGTACTCGGCGATAGGTGAAAAATTAAAAAAAAAGTCATAACTCCGAAAATACGAAAAATCGCGGAACATACATGGGGGTGATTCAGATAGCCCTCTAGGCCTCTACCTCCCAGCTTCAGTATATCACTACTTCTTGGGACACCCTGTATAGGTAAGGTACTTATTATTCTGTGATAACACGATTGTGTTTCTCGCTCTGAAATGCTAGTCAGCGAGCGTGGAACGTAGCACGCGAAACACATTAAAAATCAAACTGGAATGCGAAACGTCCCACATTGACAATCAGTTCCTCGAAAATAGAAGGAAACAAGTGAATTGCAAGCCACCGTATTTTGAATGGCAAATAACGCGACCCTTTTATCCTGTGCCACGAAAACACGATTCTGTATTCAGAACATCACTTCTGTGGCCTTAGAGGGCGATTACGATATTTAATGATATTCACCGGTCAAACCTTTCGAGCCGAACTCCGCAAGGTTGGGAGAAGATTAGGTACCCGGTTGCGAACTCATCAATATTTTGAGTAATTTAGATTGGCCAATACCCCAAACATTAATTAGCAATTAATAGTTAAACATTACCTGAAAGTAACAAGTCCTTATGTAAGTTGAGGCGAGTCAACATTGTCATTAACTAGTAGGTATGTAAGTATATATATAAAATGTTATTAGGTTCCTATAACATTTTGTATAGGTACATCTACTTAATACAATACAATACAAATACTCTTTATTGCACACCTCACACAAAAAAAGCACTTAATGTATTTTTTCTGACAAAAAACAACAGTATGTGAAGTCCCCAGCCAGCACTGGACCAGCGTAGGGACTATTGGCCGTTGCCATTCATCTATGCGCTGAGGGCCTACCGCGAAACGAAAACGAATTTTGTTCGTGTATCTCCATCTCTGTCGAACTTGCTTATTCGAGCGACAGAGAGGGAAATACACGAACGAAGTTCGTTTTCGTTTCGCGGTAGCCCCTCAGCAGTGGGACATATCACAGCGTCAAGTCGTAGTTAAAGTAATGTACCTACCTGGGTACTTATTAGATTTGTGAGTGTTGTCATAAAACTTATCCAAAGAAGCTTATCCATATTAGTAGGTATCTACCCCGAATATAAATGAAGGATTTGTGTGCGTAATCTAACGATATATTATTTATGGAGAAAATCACTTTATTACATAATTCGTTTGCCCCTAAAATCTCTAAGATATTCGTTTTAGGAGATCTATTTCAAAGAGAAGCAATATATAAAATAGCCTTAGCTTTAAGAATGTTGCCTTTACAGGAATTTAAAAATAAGCTTTATAAACTACTTATTAGTAAGTCCTATTACTCAATATCGGATTTTTTAATAGACGATTTAACTTCATTTAGTAGGTAATATATGTCATAAAATTGATTATTTAATTGGATTGAATTACAGGAATATATCCTGTATTATTTGATATTTCACATTTAATTTATGATGATTGATCAAGTTTTATATTTTTTATTTTTTCTTCTTTTTGTTGTGATATTGTTATGTTTTTAATGCTTTTAAAATTAACTTATTTATAAGTTTAGTAACTAAACATTCTACTGATTTTGTACACCTACAGGCAAAACATAGTGTTCCACAACCCATTTTATCCACCAATGTATCGCACCTATGTTTACAAATAAATCACTATGACTATGACTATATAAGTATGTATTATAATTACAAATCTCGAAAAACTTTCCTTTGGCTCGATTTGATTTCCTTTCAAACAAACTTATTATATAAGTACTCCTTTTGGCCTCATGAATGCGTAGTTAAAATGTTCGGGGGGCACGGTGTATGGACAAAGTTTTCGAAGTCAAGTTTTAGATATTTGTGTCTCTGGGTAAAGAATTACATTAAGGTCCATTTTCCGATAAATGCCATATTTGTATGTCTTTTGTAATACACCTATATCAGTATAATAAACCTAAACCTTTTTTTTTGATAAACAATAAAAAATATTGTATTGCTTTGCAGGTATAACATATTAAATAAATATTAGGATGCTTGGTTGTTTTAGATGTTATTTACTCAATTACGCTAAAACTGATGAATGGATTTAGATGAAATACCGCATAAAAAGTTTATGGCCTATATTAAAAATTACGATAGGATACTTATTATCCTACAAATCATCATCCAAAGGGATGGAATTTGATAGGGCGTTTTCGCGGACGAACTCGCGCGCAAATACTAGTACACACATAATACGTAGGTACACAACACATTATCTAACAAGAAAACACGTAACAGGAGGGTCGAATGTTCGCGGTCGCTTCGAGTTCGCGACTCGAATCGATAATTCGATTTGAGGAAATACTACGGAAAATGTGGGCCTCGACCTCCTTGCATATTACGAAATAAAATGACTTATGCGCAATGTAACGATCAATATGTTGCTTATATCTTTAGAAAAGAAATCTAGAGAAATAATATATAATAAAGTAAGAGAGAAAGAACATTATTTACTTGGTAGGTATAAATTCTTGGTACCTATAAATTGTACTGCTTTTTTTGTGTGAGGTGTGCAATAAAGAGTATTTGTATTGTATTGTATTGTATTGTTTACTAACAAAATGTATGCCACTTAGCTAGCCAGTGTCACGATCATAATGACACCGACTTTTAGGGCAACCAGGATAATACTTTAAAAATATGCAAAATAAATAGAATAAAATAAAAATTAACTAACAGATAAAAAATTGGGGCTGCTGAACACACAATACAATGTGAGAATACGTACAATTTAAAGAACACAATTTAAATACGTGACCAGGGGCCTATTGCATAACTACTTGTAACTTATATTACAAGCGGAAACCTCTTTTCAACTCCTCGCATTAGAAAGAGACTTCCGCTTGTATTATAAGTTGTAAATTGTTATGCAATGGGCCCCTGGTAGATACTTTACAAAAATAAGTGGGGTAGGTATATCGTGATCACAAGACACTATGGAATGTAGGTAATATGCTGACTTAAAAGTCACTCTACCATCTATAAAAACAAAATAAAAGTAGATTATATATTTCGGGACAATTTTCCACAAAGAGAAATACTTACTGCCAAACTAAACTAGGCTTGTATTATGATAAATTGACTTAAAAATAAAAGAAAACGGTTCGGATATTAAATAATTCGCGCCCATGACCGCTAGCTTCGCAGTGGTATACTTGAGGTTATTTAAGTTGGCCGAATTGCATCAAAATAGTCCAATCAAAAAGCAACTCTACCGTCCATGGGAAAAGATTTCAATTCCTATGACAGTTTTATAAAAAGTTGGCTACATTAAATAATCTCCACCATACACTTCGCTAACTGTACCAAATATCTTTCGTTATATATGTTATTTCCAAGTTTCCAGGGTTGCCATACACACATAACATAGGGTTGCAAGTCTAAAACCAGAAGAAACATTCAATGCGTTATTTAAATTTTCTCACTTTTACTTTGAACACCAATGTCCTTCAATACCTGCGCCTTGAACTAAGGTGGCCACATATAATTGATTGCGATCATTGCCAATAGTAACGAGTATTGCTCAGTGAATGAATGTCAGATACTTGGTCAGGAATTCCAGTCATGCCTTGGTCGGAAATTTGTGACTATTGTATAAATAACTCTATCGCGAAATGTGTTTGTGCACAGTTTAATGTCCGCAAACAACAGCGGTTGAGTTCCGGGTCGCTTCCTGAACCAACCGGATGCTGTGTGGACAGGTTGTCTATTTCCGGAATTCGATTGACGGGTGAAATCTCAATAAAGACATATAGGGCATATTGATGCATTGACAGACACTGAGCCAGGCATAGTAGAAATAACAACACAATTACGATCCCATGTGGTAAGTGTATGCTAGTTAAGGCGAGTTAAGAGCGTGGCAACTTTTGTACGTGTACAAATATACTTGATATAAATGATTAATTTCAAAATGCTGGTCCTTATCTTAGCCCCATTTTACCACAATTATGGCCAAGTTTGTAAAAACTGGCGTTGTCTCCGGCGAACTGTTATGCGAAGTAATGTTTCGATGCTACGCAGTATTTATTTATTTAAACTTTATTGCACTGAACAAATAAGTACAAAAAACGGACTTAATGTCTCGATGTATTCTATACGTACGAGTAGTAGGTACAGGTACCTACCAGTTAACCACAGAGCCAATCAGAAACTTTCAAAAGCAAGCTGCACCCAGCAAGAGACAGATATTAATAAAATGGACCAATTTTCTATATTTAAATTACTTATCATTTTACACGGGTATAACCGATATTTATTTACCTTTATTTCTGAATTTCTCAATAAATAATATTTAAAAAGTGTTTATAGCGTGAGAGTTTAAAGAATGCAATTGTCTATTTTTTGTATCCCGTTAAGCGCTGAAATTGTTCGGTAAAATTTGTCGGGTGCCTCAGGCCCAAGCTATATAAATTAAAGTCCTTGTCAAAGACGTCCACAACAAACTACAACGATATCTTGAATATTTCCGACAAATTGACAGAAAATTTGTCACTGACATCGTCTGAACATCAAAGTTCCTTATCTCATTTGAATATTGTTGAAAAAGATATCAAAAAGAACGTTGACAATAAATGTTTTGAGTGAAGATGGTTAAAATCTGTCATTATCGTCATATCAGCCAAAAAACGTCCACTGCTGGATATAGGCCTCCCCCAAAGAGTCCCAAAGTGACCGGTCCTGCGCCACCCGCATCCAGCGGACTCCCGCGATCTTTACCAGGTCATCAGTCCACCTTGTTAAAATCTGTAATAGGTATTTATTTATAAATGTGTTCTTGATTGTTTTATAGTCTTAAATGAATAAAACCTTGGTTTCACTAATTAAAAATAAAATTCTACCAAAAAGTAGGAAGTTCTCATGTTAGCAGTATTATTTTTGTTCTAAATTTGAACTCCTTCATTTTGTATTTTAAAGCCTATATATAAGTTTCTTTTTAAAACTACGTAGGCCGTGTTTATGCACAAGCGGAGCGATCGGCGGCGCGTTGCCCAGGTACCTACTTAACTTGTACGATTCGTGGAATTTCTATACAAAGTGTACTGTAAGGTACGAACACATGAGAAAGAGAAGAGACTACTGAACTCACTTTAGTCAGTGATAGAGGTACAGTTGTGCGTGGCCCGAGGCCATAGCCTCGAGGGCTGCTCGACGTCTTCCAACCTTCTTGCATTTAGGTATAGACTCCCAAAAAGCCTGATTTGAGATGAAAGTAGAGATTCGATATACAACCTCTGCAGTAGGTATACGATATACACGTTTTCACTGAACTTGATTATATAGCGGGGTTCGTATTCGCCACACAATTTGCATTGGTAAGTAGCTGGTAAGCGTCGTTTGTGACGTCACAAGCCGAGTTTAGCCACGTCTGATGAAGCCCCACGATCAATCCTATTAACAAACCATCGCTTAGCTAACTCCGGCGGTAAAGGCGGAGGCGGAGTACAACTAACACCAGAAACTAGTTTATACTCCATAGTGTCCTAATTTTATTAAAATAAAAAGTCGGAGGTTGTGGCTTTGTAAGTATGTAGATTTAAAAAATCTTTCACCTGTTTTTAGAATGGACATTCTGGATGTATAAAGGCTATAGTTTATTCCACGGTGTTGCTTGGGTTATTTTTACTAAACGGATCGTCGCGCGACCAAGGGTGTTGTGGCACATCCGAAACGTCGAAAAACCCAGAAAGGTAAATAAATAAGTTAATTATACTCGATTAAGTCCCGTTTGGTAAAAATAATGTGTTAGCATCGTGCAAGTTTATAAGTATCAATATGTTGACTGCGTTCTTTGCAACGCGCGGGCGAAGCCGCGCGGGTAGCTAGTCTATACTCTATAGGTACAAATAAAATAAAGAGGAAAATACTGTGAGAGTTAAAGTTAATTTTAATGTACTTTAAGAATTGAGAGCCGGTATGTGTAGGCACCGGAAGCTTTATCAATCTTAAAACAAACCACAGCTGATCCAGCTGACGTCCTATTCGCAGAAAGACCGTGACACGACAGCCTGATGACAATTCCATTTCTAAACATACGAAGACAAATATTTATCAGCTCAATTCATTCCCGTACAAATTATAAAGGAATGTTGGGTATCGAAGATGCGTTTATTAAAAATCACCAAAAACCACAAAAAGTTTGTCATTAGGTAAATAAAATCCCACTAAAAACATTACATGTAAAGTGATTGCCAAGACTCCCTAGTTCATATAGCTTTCAGCGTTTAAAAGATATCAGATCACAACTAGCGCCAATCTTCCTACTCCACACGGCTTACCTCTACCAGCCATGCTCTACAAATTCTACAGCTAAAAAGTATAGCTTTGTTAGGCACTAATAAGCGACGGGTCTATACTTTTTAGCCATGATATAGAATTTATAGAGCGTGACTGGTAGAGTTAAGTCGTGTGGAGTAGGAAGCTTGGCGCTACTTGCGATCTGATATATTTTTAACGCTGAAAGCTACATGAGCTAGGAAGTCTTGCCAATCACTAATTTAAAGAGTGGTGATTTATTAAAAATCCTGAAATATGTGTTTTATGATTCAGGTTTAACAAGGAATCCCTATATCAATTTTCAGACCTCTAGCATCAAAATTTGCGGAAGACTCATACAACTTTTTATCTTTTAGTTTGAGGGGTTGGGGGGTAGGAGTTCCAATTTATTTGATTTTTCTGATGTTTGTGTACTTAATACTAGCTTACAATACTAAAGGCCGTGCCAGGATAAGCTAAGTGGTTCTGCCTCCCTCGAGTTTGGGCTTGTAATTATTATGGATGATGTGGCTCTACGATAGTAATTAATGTGCAAAATTATGGCACCCTAAACTATGGTTTTTGTTTAAAATAAAATTTTGCTCGATATTTTTTTTCTAGCCAACCGATTTTAGCGTGCTTTACATATATTTTACATTAACTAAAAATTATTATATGACATAAATTATATTTTCAATGTCATAGAAAAAAAAATGCTGACTAAACTTTTCAGTTTTTTTTTAATTTACTTCCACGTTAGAGACCGCTCCATTTTTTCACCAGTAATACACCCTCCAACGACCTTTAATATGTAGGTATTTTTTATAAAATTATAGCTGTGGGAGAACATGGAGATATCTTTAGATAAAGTACTTTACATACATTTCCTAGAACCGCTATAATATAAAACGGAATGATTGAAACCTCTTTAGAGAAACGTGCATGCATACTAAATACTGGCCACTTACATTCCATTAGATTTCTTTTTAGGGTTCCGGACCAAAAAGGTAAAAACGGAACCCTTATGGTGCGACTCCGTCCGTCTGTCTGTCTATCACAAAGTCAAATATCTCAGGGACTACTAGTGCTATCGATTTGAAATTTGGAATAGTTGTAAACAAAGCTAATCCTCGTGTATGGAATTTTTTTTTTTTTAATATATAATTTTAATTTGTATAAAAAGGGCGTACCTATAAGAGGGGGGGCAAAAATTCAAAGTCTAGTTAGTAAGCCAAGTGGGGTATCATATGAAAGGGCTTGAATTGTACATTCTAAAACAGTTTTTCTTTTTTTAGTACAATGGTAAAATTTTGATTTATAAAGAAAAATGTTAAAAAAATTACCATTCCCCCCCCTGCCCCTTATCTCCGAAGTTAACCAAGCGAAAAAATTGAAAATAATATATATGATTAATATTAACGTGAATATTACGGGAAAAGTATAACGAGACCTCTATCTAGCATAATTTTTTTTATTCTTCAAAAATCATTGTTAATTTTGTTTGTAATTTAATACTTCTGTGTTTATTTTTTTTCCTTCAAATTCATATGAAAGTATTCTGAAAGTACCTTCTAGCAAATAACAAAAAGAATTATCGAAATCATTTCACTTCATAAAGAATTATCGCTGAAAAACCAACATACAGTAAGGGAAATGTATTAACGTACCACCGTGGAACTCTATCGCAATAAGGTGACATACCACTCGAGTTTTGAGTGACGGCGGCCTGTCAATTGCGACAGGGTTCTACGGTGGTACGTGAATACATTTCCCTTACTGTACATACCGAGTTCCTTGGTCGCGCAAGTTAGTAACAAATTGCACCGATAAAGGGCGCTGTAGGTACTCATGACATGACTTAAGTACACTATGCGTTGTTAAGATTTTTCCAAAATTAATGGGTGGGGCAAGACGGGTGTGTTGTATGATATTTCGTACGGAACCCTCGGTGCGCGAGTCAGACTCGCACTTGACCGGTTTTTTAAATGTCGTTTAGCAGCAAAAAAACTCCTATTGATTATTGTACGTTATGAAAATATTGTATTATTATATTAAGAGTTAGGAGTATTATTTTATTAAGAGTTTTTTTGCTGCCCCCAGATCTAAAGTATGAATTGAGCTTATATTCAGAGCAATGACGCGTAGTTGCAGTATCCAAGAGGCAATTGAAACAGCGGTTGCCTGAAATTGTGTTACGCTGTTTATTTACCTAATGAAATGCTGTTTCAATCGGCTGCCTCACGACCATTTTTTATTTTTCACCCCGCTTCCCTCTCCCCCCGTCTATATGTCCGCCTCAGTCCAAGTTGTCTCAGTTCGGGGGGCGGTTCCACAACACTTCGGGAGCTCAAATACCGCGAGCCTTTCGGTTGCCTCTTGCTGGATACTGCAACTACGCGTGATTGCTCTAACTATCAGCAACTATTTAACTTTAAATTGTTAGCTTTCAACCATACATTTGCAAATTAAATGTCACTATGAAGCACATTTGTATCAATTTGGAATGAACAATGTGTATCTCAAATTGACCCCTACGGTGTGGCAATTCTACGCCGTAGCATTGCGGAGTACGTAGCGTGCGTATGCCATAAGTAACCGCCAATCTTTCGTAGCAATTTGAAGCTCACGCAAGCTATATGCCCTGAACGGGTATGTTTGTCGAAATGTTGTGTATTGAAATCATCATGATTGTCACGCAGCCTCGCTTTTACGCGCGTCAAGCCTATGCTTGACTGACACAAAGAGAGCCAAACATTTCGAATTGATATCAAATCAATTGATTCAAACTCAAACTCAAAATGATCTTTATTCAAGTAGGCCTAGTAACAAGCACTTTCAAATCGTCAGTTAATTTTTTAGAGTAATTTATAAACATAAAGAATAAAATATATATGATATAAAAATTGTATAAAAAATACTAGTAGAATGTTTCTAGAAAAACTATCTAATGTCAAAAAACAAAATATTACAAAATTAATAGATTAAAAATTCAGTCAAAATTAGTTCCATGGAGTTTTATCATTCATGTAGTCTTGTGTGCTATATAAGCTTTCGAGATAAGTTTACGCTTCACATAGTTCTTGAATTTATTAATAGATAACTCAGTTAAGTTTCCTGGAAGTTTGTTATAAAACCTTACACAATTACCCTTATTATTGATATCAATTCGAAATGTTTGGCTATCTTTGTGTCAGTCAACTCTGACTACTAATTCGGGGACAGATGGATAATCATGTAACGTTTTGAACGCGCGTTAGGACATTTTAACTGTCATTTTTCCATATAAAAAGTAACATTTAGATCTACCTGTATTTATATTGAACCTTATTACAATTCACATAAAGTGCATGGATGGTCAGTTAACTGTGTTGGCGACAGTACAATGCGTTACGTGATCGACCTGCCAATCTAGTGCACTTCGCAGTCTAATTTGATTTCAAAATTGAGTTGCAAGATTCCACCCGAATAAACATAGTTACATACGTTGCAAGTTAATAAAAAGCTTGTAAAAACTGCATCGAATAAAAAAATATCATTATTGAACTTGCTCACAAAATTTCACCAGAATAGAGGAGAACAGCCGGACATCTGGACATACGATAGAATTTTGACCCAAGCTGAAACGGACAACTTGGTTCGCTTCGCTCGCTCGTTTAATAATGTCTACAAAGTTTCCATAAAGTTGGCGCGGCTTCGATTGCCGCCTTAGGCGACTTTCGACCACGATTCATTTCTATTTGTTCTCCGTACCAAATGATTGAATTCCATCCACTCTGAAAATGCAAACGCGTCCACCGTAGCGACTAAGTGTAGGTATCTCGAACGAGTTCAGTCGGATAAGGTTGCCGTTATCAGTGAGATGTTTTTATAAGAGTTACAGCCGGCTGTCACCTGTCCACATGATTGATACACGAGGCCGGGCGGGGCGATATGGAAATAACCGCAGGGTTGTGCCGACCTTGAAATTTCACTAATCTACCCATTATCTATGGTATGCCGCCGATTGTTTATTGAGGTAAATGAACGGGAACTTAATTAACCTTATGTAAGTATTAGGTAACAATATACTGTAACTAGGTGTCCTTAGTGAAAAACTAGCTACTAAAGTAAAAATTAAAATTTGGAACAAGTCTTTTTGCCGTATTTATTATAAGCACTGTTACCGAATACACATCAACATCAAATTGCAAGCAGATACTACCAACGGCAACAAGAACATTCATGGAAATAAAATGGAGGGTAGAAATCTGTATGGACCTATACATTCGATAAATGAGTTGAGGCGGGCGGGCCGTGCGGCGAGCGAAGCTGGTACTTAAATAAATATACGCAAAGCCCTGTCTGCTAATTAAAACCTTGTTGCACATTAAAGATATCCAATATTGAAACATTATTTTAATCCTGTGAAAATGAACAAATGGTGGACTTATTGTTTAAATGCATGTTTTACTGATGAAAAAACATGTATTAGGTACTTGAAACAAAAAGAAATAACATATTTAACTTAGTTCTTTTAAATTTTCAAGGCGTGACGAAAGATTCTAACTCAAAAAAGTATTAATATCCACCGTGGAAGGAGACTCAAATTAATCAACTTTTATGAGAGAACTCGAAAACAAAATTAGCATGTACGTAAAGGTCGTAACTAATGCTGAATGCGAATTTAATGTATTTCCATTTATCAGCTCGTGCCGTTTCCTACTCGAAGCTTCTGTCAGTTTCACAAAAGTATTCAAATGAGTTCTCCAGTGTCGCACTGTCTTTTTGTGTCTGTGTCACGCGGGAAGAGCGTCGTGCAGTGGCCAGCCTTGTCACATACGCGTGACACTCGCTTGTTCCATTGTGACACCGTACACTATTCTGTTTATTTTCCTCAACAAATAAAATATAAATTATTAAAGTCCACATTAATAGCTATGCATCAGAGTATTTTGAAATGTGAAAATATGTGTTTTCTGATATCATTGATTTGAACAATGGTTGAGGGCTTTGGGGCTTAGTTTTACTAATATTTTGCTGCCGACTTGGTGCCAGCATACAAATACAAGACTTATACAAATATCATGTTTTACAAGACAGTTTTAATATACGGGGTGGGCCCTGTAACAGGAGCAAATATTTAAAAGGAGGCTTCTTTAGAGTATCTGTAGTAACCCCTTTTGTACATTTCTTTTCAATTTTTTTTAACTCGGAGAAAATTGATCTAAAGTTATGACCTCCGAGTAATGTATCTTGGCACCACGAGATCATAGCACAGTAGTCAATGCAGATTTTGAGGTAACATCATGTAGTGAATCATAATAGTTTTTGCATTTTTGTTTTCAAAAGATATTTTTGTGATTTTTTAAATTTTTTTAAATTTTTTGTAGTGTTTTTAAAATAAAAAGTTACTTATACCTATCACTCCAGAAGAATAAAAAGTACACGTAAACTTAAGTTAAGCAAACAAAAAAAAACAATTAAAACCACTTAGAAACAATTGCTTTTGTTACAGGGCCCACCCTGTATGATAAGTAAAATGGCTATTACAGTTTCGGGAAGTTCAAATAATTAATGTGTGTTAATTTCATATTACCCAGATTTTTTAACCTAAGCGTAATTATTTCAATGGTTGCGATTGAGCGTCGTCTTTACGTAGTTAACCAAATAAGAATCATTCAGATACTGTGGTGTACACATTATTCTGCAAGACGGAAACCAGTACTGGCCGTCCCCGCGCACAGGCTGTAGAAGACTGGCAAGTCTCTTGATGTAATGGGTGCCAAAATTTACAATAAAATACCAGAGCCAATCAGAACTTTAGACACCAAAAGTGGCTTTACAAAATCGGGGGTTTTTCAACTTTTCTAAGTTGTAGTTATTTCAAGTTTTAATAACTACAACTTAGAAAAGTTGAAAAACCCCCGATTTTTTCATTTCAAAGTTCAATATCTCAAAAACGGCTGAACCGATTTTGTTGAAACGTAGTTTGAAACTTTCTTGATTATATCAGCTTTCAGACAAAAAAACCGCATTAAAATCGGTCCATTTGTTTAGGAGCTACGATGCCACAGACAGACACAGACACGTCAAACTTATAACACCCCTCTTTTTGCGTCGGGGGTTAAATATACTGCGCAACAAAGGCTTACTACTCTGTGAAGGAGTTCCTACATGAATAAATATGTCGATCTGAATACTTAATTAGAATGTAGAGAAATTTTAGTTGTATCATATTTATTTATTTTTTTCTTTGGGCATTCTAGCCCAGTAGTTTATTTATTTATTCAAATTAATTGTTTAATGTAATTAATACAAATAAAGACATAACATAAAATAACATATGAGTCTACTGCTATACTATTAACTATAGTCACTCTATAGTCTATTATAAGATCAACTGGCGGAAAATCTATTAACGTCCATTTTCACGAAGCACATCGCCAAACAGCCGCAGCCTTTTTCGAACGATTCTTGGACCGTATAGCAAACAACTATTTTTAGAAATTCGTGTCTGAAACGAAAGGAGGTTTTTTGTAGAACCTACAGTAACTATTTTATATACCTATTACCTAGTATAGCTTTCTTTATAATTTTGAACGAGCGAGCGATGTGAACGAAGTTCTCCGTTTCAGCTTGGGCTAAAATTCTTTCGTATGCCCGGATGTTCAGATGTCCCGATGGCCTGGTGTTCTCCTCTACAGGGGTGTGTAATGATCGGTATAAAAACAAATAATATAATTTCATTGGATATAACCATTTTTGAAATAATTTTAATTTTTCATTGTACATAATAAACGTTTGGTATAATATCAAAATATATATTGTTATTTAGTATAACTATCATTCGGTATAACGCTTATTTCTTATAACCATCTTAGAGTATAATTCTTATTTGATATACATCTCATATTGTATAATGATCAAAATTAAATGAATTCCTACACTTTATGTAAAAATATACATCTTTTTATGTGCAAATTGCGTTTTATTTACCTAAGCTAAACTACTTTTTTTCCGTTCTAACCTAACGTAAACCTAACCCAACCGCCAGCGTGTCGACGTCACCCCGCTTCGCGGGGTGCCTATTTCCGCTCTAAGGGACACAAGTGAACCCTAACCTAACCCACCCAATAGTACAATTGTTGCGAGAGGTTTTTTTACTGCGGGGGGCTTTGCCCCCCAGAGTTCCCCTTGTGGAGGGCTTCGCCCCCCGTCCCCCCTTTTTCTGGCTACCCTGGCTTGATTATATCAACTGTACATTAGACGGAATGAGCATTATATCCAATGTTCAATATAGCAAATATGCATTATACATGTATGTTATACAAAATATTATTATATCAATTGATCGTTATATGAAATGATAATTATACCATATGCAAATATATTAAGTGTTGTTATAACTCGAGAATTATATCAGATGAGCGTTATTGCGAGTAATATTATATCAAAAATATTTATAGCCATCGTTACGCACCCCCTCTACATGTCACATTTCTCAACCGATTCTCGTGACATTTTGTGAGCAGATTCTATAATTATAAAGATTTTTTTGTTGATTCAGTTTTTCGAAACTTTCGAAAAATAGCATTTTGAAGAAAAGAAAGGCTTGCGAGATATACAGTTCACAGAACCACAATTACTAATTGTATAGATTAGGGGTGAATAAGTTTATTCCAAGCAAAACAAATTATGTAGAGACAAAGTGAGAAAAGGTTTTTCCCATCAAAATCTTTATGATACTGTCATAAGTCTGGATTTCACCTGGCTTGTAGGAAAGGTTTTTTTAATACGATACCGGCGCCTAATAACCCACCTTAATTTCAAAGCCTAGTAAAACAATAACAATATGATTAATAAAGAAAAGCCATAGGCTGCTAATGATTTATTCAACAAACAATGTATTGAAAAATACCCAATGTTTTTAGTTTTTAACAGAAAAAATCCTATTTAAAAAATGTTGCTGCTTATCAGGCACCCGGTCGCCTAATAAGGCCCGTTATAAATTAATTAAAATATCTTTATATATTACTATCGTCTAGAACTGGTCGTATAATACCCTTTTTTAATTAAATCTATTCAATAAAATATTGAAATTATCCCACAATTATAGCAGTGGGCCTTTTTAGGGGTAAGAAAACAAAACACATATATGAAATTCTTTATATCAGCCTGTATCATTAGATTTATAAATCAGTTCTTTATTCAATCATTATTTTTTGACGTACTTTTGTTTAGGGATGGTTAGGGATACATTCACTGGATTATTAGGGCACTTTATCTTCAGTTCAATAAAATCTCGTTAAAATACATAAATAAATTTAAAGTAACAGTATTTACCTATAATTGTATGTTAAACAGATTAAACACCTAATTTTACAAAAATACGGATAAGATTTTCTTTATTATTCAGAAGCTAGAAGGTAATAAAAAAAATGTGTCAATGTTTAGAAAGTTACTTTTCACAATGTGAATTTTACATGATTATTGACATTTATAAATTGTATTTGAGTAATTTTATTTTATTGCTCAATTAATACAATTTATGTCAATAGGTAATCATGTAAAATTCACATTGTGAATAAGTAGCTTTCTAAACATTGATACATTTTTTTATTACCTACTAGCTTCTGCCCTTCTGCACTTTCACCCTCCATTTCACCCGCTTAGGATTTCCGGGATAAAAACTATCTTATGTCCGTCCCCAGGTCTCAAACTATATCTATAGACGGACACACACTTTCGCATTTATAATATTAGTATAGATATATTATAAAACATTTTGGAAGTTAGACATGCCTTTCATGTCTTTACACGAAATTTGAACAAATCGCGCACAAAAGCGTCCGTAAATCGTTTACCTACATTTGATCTCATTCAATAAAGCGTGGATTCACATTTGATCGTGTCAAATGGGCTGTGAAGGCGTGGAAGTAATAAGACGGGCAATCTGTTTGTTTATATACGGTATCGGAGGAAACAATCAGTCGCGGATCGCGCCCTGGGACGCAATAAGCGTAATCCCCAGCCAAGCTACCAAGCATAGTTGTTGCAGAAGTGACTTAAAAAAAATCTTTTGTGATTTTTTTTCTTCCCCTGAAGCTAAAATGTGGCACCGGCGGTTAACTTCCTCTCGGAATTACAGATTTGCTAAAAGAGGACGTTCTAAATGTATCAAAGAGAGACTGGTGAATTTTGCGACATTATTGCCAAAAGTAATACCTAGTCACTGAAACGTTAGTGGAACTTTGACGTGCGTTAGAGTCTGAGGCTTATTTGGAGAGTAAAAAATTTGATTTTTAATGGTTCATTACGGCGGTATCGAGCTAGTTCTTGATTGCGTCATTCGTGGTTGGTGCTTATCCTCATGAATCTATTTTTGTTACTGTTTCCAGTCATCATCATCATGATTTTCAAACCATTCGGTATGTAACCTCTACCTACCCAGATTTTGCAATTCATATTAATTTCGTTTGACATGTAATATTCATCTTTATAGTAGAAAAAGTAATTTCTTGGTGTAAGTATACTATACTGACGTGACGTAGATAATTGACGACCGGTAAGCCTAGTGGGTCCTGTGTTCGAATCCCGGTAAGGGCAAATATTTGTGTGATGAGCATGAATATTTTGTTTCTGAGTCTTGGATATTTTCTATGTATTTAAGTATTTATATCTATAAAATGTATCATCGTCTAGTACTCATAACACAAGCCTTATTGAGCTTACTATGGGATTAGTTCCATTTGTGTAAAATTGTCCCCTAATATTTATTTATTTTATATCAGGATCAACGTCAGCATGGATTAACCTAAACAAAAACATGGTTTGGTAACTTAAATAGAAATATGTTTTTCTAGTCAGTCAAGTGGCTAATAGTAACACCTATTATTGATATTCTTGTATACATGATGAATGACTTACATATATGTACTATATTTTATATTTGAACATATCTACCATGATTCATACAAAGTCAATGTTTTTCGAATTGAATCAGAATAGGTATCTAAATAGAATATCTGTGAGGGAAATATTATAGTTTTTATCATAGTTTCTGTATAGTATTTTTTATCGTGTTATACATTTGTCGGTCGACTTTATTTTAGTATCCACCACAACTATCTACTGCAAGTCCTTCACGTAGTTCCTGATGATTGTATCGATGGTGTCCTCTGCAAATTCCTCTAAAAAGCACGTATACAAATTCAAACTTAATTTTGCCATCAATTTCCTGGTTTATTATACCAAAGTTGTGAGTTTTATTTATATACTTAATAAAACTAGGATACGTATGTCATGTTAAATTACTTTGGCATGGTCTTCACTACCGAAAGGTTGCATGGAAAAGATTGCTTTTTAGCTGTTGTTTACTATTACGATGTTTTGGTTTAGTTCTATATTTTATTTTTTGTGAGCATTAAACCAATATTGTAGGTATTGTATTGTACTTATAAGTCATGAATACCCACGTCATGGGATTTCTTCGTTGAATGAAATTAAACTAAGTAAGGTGGTACACTATAATATCCTTAAGTGCATATCATAACCACAAACCACAATTGTCTACAAATCCCTCCAATAATGAGGCTACGATAAATAGGACGTAAATTGAAACTTTTCTCCCAAGTCAGTAGATTACAACAGTTAGGAATTAAATCACCTTCATTGGCGCTGTAAAGCGATTCTCGGAACTCGTTGGAGGCTTGTAAAGAACGGAATACTAAGCCTATTTACGCAACGAGATTATTTTGTGGAATAATCTTACACCGTTTTGCCACAAACATGTTTTCTTTTTTAATTTATTTTCACGTACCTAAGGTAACGGCTGATCTTTAACTTTAATTTATGAGTATCCCCCTTCATGTACAAAGCACGGTGGAACTAAACAGAAAATTTAAAACGATTTTTGTCTATAGACGCTAACTATTAAGTACCAATGCGTTACAATAGTCAGAAAGCACAAATTTAACTAAGCCTAGTCTCGAAGGTTCTTTAACGGTGTAAAGTCGGGTATATAGTTGAGAAATAATGGCCAAGTCTTTTCTAGTGCATTTATACGTCTTTTGTATCGTCGCGCAGGGCGGGCGGGCTCCGGCGAGGGCAGCGCGCGCGCCCCAGTCCACTTCCGCTCGCCGGACTCGCGATAACTACTGCCCACTGCCCAACTAAATAAACTAAACTACTTACCAACTTACTTCGCTATTCAAGTGTTATCAAATTCTAACATTAGAGCAATCAAACTTTGTTTTATAAATAACGCCAGCTCCAAGGTTTAGGGCCTGTGTGTAAACAGTTGGTTGCTTGATCTTAGGAAATTCGCTTTTAATGAAAAGGGTGTGAATTTGTAATGGCTGATAAACTGCATGAGTATCAGGGGGTGACAGGTAGGCTGCATGGGGCTAGGGATAAGTGCAAGGAAAAGTGGTCGCGGTGGAAAGAGGAACATCCTAAAGGAGTGAAGGAGGCTTTCAAGGATTCCTTGTTTGGGATTCCTAATTCTGAAGGTCCTGGGAGAATTTGGCAGGATAGTGCGTATAGTGATATATTCAGGTAAGTTTAGTAAAACTAAGCACAGCTTATATAGCTGCTGAAAGATGATAATCTCGAATGCAAAAGAATTAGGAGTAACAATACATAATTACAAAGTCCAATCAATTATTATTTTAAGGACCTTTTGTGTTAAAATAAATTGAAATTGTATTCCACGAAACTCAACTCACAATTCTGTTTGACGATAAGTAATTGAATGTCCATATAAAGAGGTTGTTCCGTTCACAAAGTTCATTTCGCCGGACTGAAATAATTCCATTGAAATAAGAACAAACTTTAATATAGTTGAAGAGGTTTTGGTGTTCTGCTGAATAACGTTTTAGGCAAAGGAAGCTCAAATATCTGTGTGGAAGTCAACGTAACTGTGAGATCCATAACTTTAGGAGAGGAACGTCGTATGTGCTTATATGTTTTTATGTGACATGTGACATTTTTCCACGGTGGACGTGAGTTGTCGAACAAGCGGGTCCCCCTTTCATACCTATAATAACTTTGCAAATTGACTGAGATTGATAGCGGAACCTGAGAGCACTCGGGGGAGAGTTTTACAAAAGTAACCTAAAATTTTACTTCGTCAAAGTCAAATCTCACCAAAACCAATCTTATAATCTGCTGCATAAAATTCTCAACGTGAAGTAAATAAATGAACGAAGGGAATTTAACTGGGATGTGATATTTCAAATATTTAAGAAGGAAAATGTTGTTTAGAGTTTTATTTACAGATTTTTTTTTACGTACTCATTCTGGTTTCCTATTAGAACAAAACCGATTGTCGCTAAACTTTCGACGCTGGGAAAACGTAATTAAAATTGGACCCAACCACATAATACATGTTGTATAAATTTAGACAAACCAACTCATTTATTGAGCAGTTCAATAAGGCAAGAGGAGAAATCTCTAAATCCTATAAAACTGACTTCATGCATCATATGCTGTAGATAAGTAGCTAGATTAAGTTACGAGCCTGAGCGCAGCGCGCGCTGCAGATGCAAGCCTATAATGAACTATTTAACACTTTATAATGCTTTAAACGATGTTTATTTATACACATTGCTACAGGTAAATTACTTTCGAGACGTTTTTGCATTTGTAGTAGTATTTGTATATTTACAGGGACACACGTACACGTTAACGTACACAGACAGACACATGTATGTGTGTGTGTGCGGCTGGCTACAGAGGTCACAACTTCAAATGCAAAAACGTCTCGAAAGTAATTTACCTGTACCTAATTGTGTACCTACTCGTAGTTTGTCATCAGTGTCTGAATATTCAAATCAGGAATTTTTAAAAATATCACAACGTAATTTATGTAGGATATGGGTCACTGAAATTACCTATACGAGAACAAGTCTTACTTGACTGATAGCAAGTTTGCACCACATGATTTCAAAAAAAACCGCTCAATTATGTCCGATTTAAGTTAAGTTTAGCCCATTTTCCCAGCCTTTAATCATCAGGAATAGGAAAATAAAACCAAAATTTTAGTATTTTTGCATTTGGCTATGCACATGCATCACAATTACCAAGCACTCTCTCCTCCCAGATTTTATGGTCCGTACGGTGGAAGGGTGAGATTTCTTTATTTGTTCACTCATATTTTACACTTTTGTTAGATGTGACCACCACATATCACATGTTAAACACTACCTAGTATTTGTTAAAAATATCTATTCTACAGGAGGAAAAGCCGTATCGAGCTGATGAGGATATCAGCAGCCGTAATGGGGATCGAGTTCTCATACGCCGGTGAAACCGCGTTCGTCTCCCCAACGCTTCTCCAAATAGGGGTGCCCCACCAACAGATGACGCTTGTGTGGGCGTTGTCACCCCTCGTGGGTTTCTTCATGACGCCATTGCTTGGCTCTATCAGTGACCGGTGCCGATCGAAGTTCGGGAGGAGAAGACCGTTCATTGTTATGATGTCTATTGGCGTTTTGATGGGTAAATAAATTGAAATGGCTTTGGGAGTAATTAAAGACCACGTCGACTGGGGCGACTATATATGACTTCTATAACTTAAAAATGTTATAGAAGCTCAGTTCGGATTTAGATCGGGCCTCTCCACTGAAACAGCAAAACTGCGACTCAAGCACACCGTTCAGTATTATATTAAGAAAAAAACCCCTGTAGGTATATGCGTTTTTTTTGGACCTGTCGAAGGCATTCGACCTGGTATCATATGACGATTCTTTGGTCGAAGTTGCACAATGAAACCAGCACACCTAAAAACTCATTAACTTATTAAAATTTTGGTATAACAATCAAACCAATAATATTATTTACACCGACGACATAGTGCTGGTGTGCTCATCGGTAAGGGCTCTAGAGACTCATTGAGCATGAGCATCTGTGAGTTATTAATGTATGTATTTAATTTAAGTAATTTTAATGTATAATTTATGATACTTCGATTGTTTATTTTTTAATATGAATGTAATTATTACAACGAATCACAGTTGGCGCGAAATTTGGCGCAGTTGTTGAAAAGTATGAAAGGTGATGCCATATGGCATCGCTAGCCGCTAATGGGTTAATGTTAAACTATGTGTATTTACAGTCAAGAAAACGGCAATTACAACGGGTACAGTGTGTTTAGGGCTTCTATGAAAAGTGTACCCGTTTCCCTTGCTCTTGAGTGCACCTCAGTCGACGTTATGTCTATAAAGTTCGTTGGTATTAGTTAAAATGTTAAAGTGCCCTATAAAGTGCTTGAGTTGAATACGTATTTATATGGACTTAGATTTCCATAATTTGCAGGGTTAATTCTAGTGCCAAACGGGGAAGCCATAGGCTACGCCCTTGGTGACGAGAGGCCTACCAACCGCACCGAGGCACCCTCGGTGCTCGGCCCTCGGAGCTCGATCCTGGACACGAATGACAGCAACTATCATCCATGGGGTGTGCTGTTCACGGTGCTGGGAACTGTATTCTTGGATTTTGATGCAGATGCTTGTCAGAGCCCCGCGAGGGCTTATTTGTTGGATGTAACCGTGCCAGGTGAGAAGTAAATAAAAATAAGCAAAACATAATGTTGGTATGGTATGACGCAGTTGATTTAATTGAATTTAAAGTTAAAAAAATTTTTATTGCCTTTTTAGGGTTCCGATACCTCAAAAGGAAAAAACAGAACCCTTATAGGATTACTCGGTTGTCTGTCTGTCCGTCTGGCACAGCCGATTTGCTCCGAAACTACTGGACCGATTGAGTTGAAATTTGGTACACATATGTAAATTAGGATTGTTCATTTTTTTTAACCCCCCATTTTTATTTTATTTTTCGAAAATATAGAGTAATTCAAGAAACTAATTTCAATATTTTAGCAATTCATCGCTTTGTTTATTTTTTATAATTTTTTGAAAATATGAGATACGACTTCTCGTAAATTACATGTGGTGGCTGAATCTATGTATAGGACACGCCCAATATAGAAAAAAAAGTTTTAAATGTCAATCGATGGTTTGTAGACATCTGTCAATGTCATCATTGTCATTCTAAACGTGTTCATTTCTCATTCTGAAATTTCTGCAATAAATTTAAAACCCAAATACAATGCCACATGCTTGCATGTGCTAAGAAAAAGCCTCTGTTTTGTGTTGCTGACCCATGTTTCGAAGTAACAAGGAATGTTATCTTAGTATGGGAAACTTTTGATGCATGTTACATAAATAACATCATTAAGCATGCGGAACAGTTTTGGGAAACCTATATATATATATAGTCACTAGCAACTCAAAGCAAAAAAGTGGGATTACATGTAAACGAAGACAAAACAAAAGTAATGACAAACAGACAGCCTATACAGATCATGCTAGATTCGTCACCGCTAGAATATGTTGAAGACTACATTTATGTAGGTCACTTAATTTCCTTTAAATCAAGCACTGAAAAAGAAGTTGATAGAAGAATAAAACTCACATGGAGTAAGTATTGGTCCCTGAAGGAAATTTTCAAAAGTAAAATGCCTACTAAATTGAAAACTAAACCCATGAACACCTGTCTACTCCCATGTCTCATTTATGCATGCCAAACCTGGCCCCTAACCAAAAAAACGCTGTACAAACTGAAGGTATGTCAGAGAGGAATGGAGAGAAGCTATCTGGGATTGAAATTTAGTGATAGAGTGAAAAACAAGTCAATCATAAAAATAACCAATGCCACAGATGTAGTCAAACGAGCGCTGCGACTCAAATAGAAATGGGCAGGGCATACACTAAGAGTTAAAGATGAAAGGTGGTCAAAGATAGCAACAGAATGGTACCCCATGGACAGCATATGAAGAAAAGGAAGACCACTCTCAAGATGGAGTGATGATATCAAAAAGACAGCGGGATGCTATTGGGGAAGAAAAGCTAAAGACAGGGAAACCTGGAAAGCTTTGGAGGAGGCTTTCACCGCTTTAGGCGGTCCTTATGCGGAAGAAGAAGAATATTTTAAGAATAATGAATAGGAAAGTGAAATTATAGTGAAAAATAATAAAAAACAAACAAATAAAACTTTATTTTTAAAATAGTGCATAACATATGGCCAAAAACTCTGTTATAAGGAAATAAAAGCTCATCTTATCTTATATATTTACAAAATTAATAAAAAGTGGTCTGAATTAAATAACATGTTTTATTTTCAACATTAGATATTCTCTTCCTGTAAAGTAGCTCCAACATTTCTTAGCTTCGCTGTAGGTTTAAATGTCGGTTGTTTTTTTCACAGATTTAAAGTTGCTGTTTGTCACATCTTTTTCAGGCTGCAATATGAACAATTAAATATGAAAAGTTATGTAAATAAGCTAAGAAACAAAATATATTAGGGAAATCTTAAATATGTGTGTAAATACTGTCACTTGCTAACCTCAATGGGGCCACGAGGGAGGCTTGTTTCTCGAGATCCCATTAATTACATTTCACTTTCTGTATATAATATAAATTACACATATATGTTGTAAAAGATAGGTTATAGATACGTAGGTTAGGTTCGTTAGGCATCCTTAGATGCCCGAAGGGCAGAGCAAAAAAATTGTCAAAATACCAGGATATCATACACCTAACGAACATATCCTACCTAGTGTTGGAAGAAAAGTGGGAGCGCACATACATATACAGCATGTTTAAGTCCATTCCAATAGAACTTAATGGGACTGCAAGAAACAAGTCTCCCTCGTGGTCTCATTGATGGGACAAATCAATGGGACCACGACAAAACCGCGCACATACATAACACAGGCGTGTAATACATATGTATGTATGTACTCTGTTACTAAACCTGCCCATAAAGCTAGCTTTTAGTCTGATGAGTCTAGTAGATATCCTTTCTGTATTTATAAAATTTATATTTTTAAAACTGAATGAATTGAATGCATGTGGTTTTTTTATACTTACTTCGAAGTCATCCTCGCAGCAGTATTGTGTATAACCACTGATAATACTGAATACTCCACGTTGGCTTCACGACACCATCTTTCACGCAAGTCTTCCCGGATGCGAACTATCGTTTTCGAGCTATTTTTGGAGTCGTTTTTACACGTTGGATAATAACATTTCATGTAATTTTCCATGTCTTCCATTAAGTTAATCACAAATAACGATATTTAAATTAATTTCGTATCTCACAGTTCTGTTAAAGTCGGTTTATGTTTATAGTGGCTTGACAGAAGCTTGACAGTGACGGAAAATACCACAGGTTCGATAAGTGTTTCTTTTTTAATGACCGAAGTCTTTTCTGATTCAGCCACGAGGGAGGTCCACAGAAGGTCAAACAAAGGTCACACGGATATATGCTGAAATATCTTTAATCATCCATTATTTTGATGAAGTAAATGTCGGAAACTGTTTGAATACCTCATATCTCGAAATGGTTTTCGAAATAGCACTTAAGAAAAAAAATGAACAATCCTAATTGGTGACCCAAAGATGGACGCGTAAAGTAAATTAATGAATTTTGAAGAAGGGGTCCACTTTTAGGGGGTAAACAGGAAAATGAAAAAAAAAAGTTTCGCAAACTTTATTGTGTGACATATCAAATGAAAGGGGTTGTTGTAAGCATGTTAGATATTTTTTTTTTATAATTTTAGCAAAAACAGATTTGAAGTAATTTAGGAAAAAAGACGAAAATTGACCATCCCCCCCCCCCCCCCTTATCTTCGTAACTACTAGGATTAAAATTCTGAAAAAAATATGGAAAATAGTTCCCTGCCTAAAGTTTACAGGAAAACCTATTCAAAACACTTATGAAATTTAGATTATATACGGAACCCTCACCACGCGAGTTGAACTCGCACTTGTCCGGTTTTTTAGTTTGCAGTCGGTTGAGAAAAGACTTACCACAAACGGAACCCGTACCTATACTTTCGTCGTATATCATATCTGTCCGTACGTCACTGGCATATTTTCTTGTGCTCACATTTCTATCCGAATAACCACTCGAATAGCGCGATACATTATAGTCTACAAGTCAAGCTCGAAGGTCTATTCTACGTTTATGTGTACTCATTTTGAGTGATTAGTGTACTCATCTTAAGGTAGTTGATGTGTGGAGGTGATGATGGGATGAGTGGTTCCGTAAATAGCTTCGTACATAGACACTCACATACTCACAAACTTTACCTTTTTATGATATTAATAAAAAGTATTGATTATAATCGAATTTACTTAGTTTACTAATCACTTCACCACTGGAAAGCGGTGAAAATCATAGTGTAAGAATTTATAACTGATAAGTTAGTTGGGTACAAGTATAAAATAAAACAAGAAGCTCTAGTTACGAATATGTAAGTATGTAATTAATTTAACGTTAATCAATCTAGCTCGAAGAAAAGTCTTTGTATCAATAACCGGTCAACTTGATTATAATTTAGGTATGAGTAAATATAAATGTTTGCCACTGTAATTCAGGTGAGCACGTAACTTCAGTTGACAAAGCGCGTGAAGTGGATACGATACGTTATCTAAAGCCTAGCTTCCTTTTACTCGGACTAATATCTTCTTTAGGTACATTTACAATTTGACGCACATTTTGATGAATCGAGAATTAGCGATCTAAGCTTTCAATTATGCAACACGAAATAGAATCAATTCAAATGAAAGCTATTTCCAGACTGAAAATTCCAGAAACTCAATTTACCTACATGTTACGAATACGAGTGGGTAAAATATTGATGTTACTTACCTATCAAGCAACGTATTTTTACCTGATTTTGTAGATCTAGGAGGGTAATGTTCAAAAGTTCGGT
This sequence comes from Epinotia nisella, assembly GCA_932294315.1. Taxonomy (NCBI): domain Eukaryota; kingdom Metazoa; phylum Arthropoda; class Insecta; order Lepidoptera; family Tortricidae; genus Epinotia; species Epinotia nisella. Next base: position 16,097,563 of record OW028680.1, read on the forward strand.
TTATTTAGTCGCAAACCGTTAGTCGTAATTTACTAAGATTTTGTGTGTGTGTCTTTTTGGTCCTATCTATTGATTTTCCGCCTCGCTTCGCCTTCTAACGCAAAGCAGCTCTACGAACACACACTCATACCTATTGGATAGCGCTTAGGATATACCACTCGATACAATAGTAATGTAAATACTTACAACTGGTTTACCTACTCTTTGCGGATTTACTGTTTTCAGTGGCAAATTGTCTACGATTTCATTGTCTCAACGTCATAAGGACTTGTTTAGATTTTGTGTTCATTAGCGGCACGCATCTTAAGGACGAAACCTGCATGGCATGCATATATTTACTATTCATCAACCAAAAATAACGTTATCATACATATATTTATTTATAAAGTTTGATGTATCTATATACACATGTACTACCTACGCGATACATTAATAAAATTACAAAATGGGTTCCAAAGTCACGAGCTCCCGACGTAATCAGCATCGTCTATGTAAATTACCACCGTGATTACTGATTACGCTTAGAATAATTTGCTCCAAAATTCATTGCCATCCTTCACCTACTTTGATTATTTCAATTAATTTTAATTCAATATTTGTTCGGGTGAAGCGTCATAGCATGTGACTCTGTTATTTGGGGTTTTAGGTGCGACGGGCACACAACGTATGGATGGTAGTAAAGTAAATGTTTTTACACCTTTTTAGATTTGGAACTTTGTGTAGGTACACTTTCTTTAACCGCTTATCTGCTGTCTGCCAGTGATTGATTTATCTAGACAGCGGTTTTATGGTTACAACACTTGTTAATTTTAAGGTAAAGTCTAAGAAATATAATTTACGCTAAGAAATGAATTTTATTAGACTTTAATAACATAACATAAACATACGACCGAATAGCCTAGTGGTTAGAGAACCTGACTATGAAGCTTGAGGTCCCGGGTTCGATTCCCGGTCGGGGCAGATATTTGTATGATGAATACGAATGTTTGTTCTCGAGTCTTGGATGTTTAATATCTATTTAAGTATGTATTTATCTATATAAGTATGTTTATCCGTTGTCTAGTACCCATAGTACAGACTTTGCCTAGTTTGGGACTAGATCAATTGGTGTGAACTGTCCCACAATATTTATAATTTATTTTATTTATTTATACGCCTGTATTCTTAAAAGGGGTAGGCAGAGCACATGGAATTTAATTTGCAGTGCTATTTCTAGCAGTTGTAGGTTTCAAGATGGATAACATAGAAAATTGCAGTGATAGGTTGCGCGCCCATCGCCCACAATACAGTTCAAACATGCTCCCATAGCCAACTTTTACGACACTCACGGGAAAAAAAGGGGAGGTGTTATTCTAAGCATAACACTCGGGTTATCATCATCATCATTATCATATCAGCCGAAAGACGCCCGCTGCTGGACATAGGCCTTCCCCAAAGAGTGCCACAATGACTCGGAGTATGTTAGACTTTAATACTAGGGTAGGGTATAATAATAGGGTAGACTGCGTAGACCTAGTGGAAGAGGTGGTACGACTGTACGCACCCGCTGCGCGCGGACGGCTGCGCGGCGCGCCGCTGCTGGCGACGCCGCCCGCGCGCAGCGAGCTCCTGCGCAACGCGCCGCTCCCCGCCGCCCTGGCACTGCTCAACTCTGTGCTCGGCGCAGCGAAGCACGTCGATGTGTTCGCTACCCGATGGCCGCTACTGGTAGCGGAATGTAAAAGGATCTTCGAGTCCTTATATTGAATAAATAACTATAGTTAGAAACAAAATGTATATATATATATCTTTATTTTTATTAAGTTTGTAATGCTTTGGCGTAAGCTGTAATTACAAATTATACTTTGGTGAATAAATAAATATATAAAATACTTATGTACAGTCAAATGTGCCCCCGTCCGCATAGAAGTTTGTATAGGTCTCGTTTCTCTGCAACTGACTGTACATGATTTTCTTTTAACATTATATACCTTTTTTTTTCGTGGCGAAAACCTGCGAACCATGTACTCCGCTTTCGGGAGAATTCTGGGTTATGTGATTTTCTATCCACTAAAAACTCCACGTCAGCCACCATCTGCGCTAAGTAATTCAGAGGACTCTAGAATCTCAGCACGGCTATCACAAGACGGCGCGCGAGCTCTCTCGATTTTTCTCGCACTATACCTCTCTTTCTAAGTTGTCTAATAAAAGAGAGACAGATAGTGCGATAAAAATCGAGAGAGCTCGCGCGCCGTCTTGTGATAGCCGTGCTGGTTGAACGCACTAGATCCCTCCGCGCGCTTTGCCCCTGCTGCGGCCACAAAAACCACGTGCACGTACACGTGCGTTCTGCAACGGTCATTCAATGGGTAAACTTCTACAAAAGTAGTTTTAATATTTGGGATCGATGAGCTCTATTGCCAGGCTTTGTAGTTCCGTCGTCGTCACGATTTGTTCCGGCATAGAGTTGTGTCATGTCAAGCTTACAATGATACTCTTCTAAATAACTATAAAAGCGGAGTCATATTTTAGCGATGGAAATATTATATTCGCAACCTCCATCGCTTAGGGTTACGAGTAATTTTAGTGTACCTATATTTGTATTGAAACTAAACATTGGATACATAATTAATCAGGTAGTTTTTAATTTTATTACAAGTTGTAATTATTAATAGTAGCGATTACCAACTGATGCATATAAGTACTAAGATTTAGCCAAAGAGGAATTACATTTAGCCGAATAACATACCCCTATTGCATTGTATGTATGTATGTATGTATGTAAGCACTTAAAACATAAACATGATATAGGTATAAGATTAAGTACAAAGGCAAACTTATCCCTATAAGGCATCTCTAGTAGGTATGTATGTTAGTCTTTAAGGTATTTGTAACTATGGGCCTTAAATGCCTGAAATAAAATGGTTAATTAGTATTATTATATTCACATTCAGAAAATAAGCAGACAATGGTGCTAGAGCCCGGATGTATTAACCGACCGTAGGATCCTTTTACTTTCTTTTCTTTATCTTTTACATGTATGTAATGTAAAAATACAAAATTTGGTTATAAATTTACTCTTCCTTCCCTACCTAAAGTAAAAATGTCGTTCAGATTGCGTTTTTAATAGAAGGTCAGAACCTATTGTTAGATAAGTTTCTTGCCGCTACACGCCAGTTTTCTGAAATTCGAACTGGGGATCGATTTTTGAATTTCGAGCGCTCGACTCCTTAATTCGAAAACTGTCAAAAATGATGAAATACTGTTTTGAAGGACCAATAGGAAAATGAAATTCGAGTGGTATTGACCGCCCGTATTCAATTCTATCGGTAGAAAGTAACTGCCTGCAATTTTTACACTACAATCGTATTTACTTTTATTTAATTTTCGAGCACTCGAAAGTCAAAAATCGGCGCCCTGCTCTTTCTCTATAGGAAAAGTGGGAGCGATATTTATATCTTGATCAATTTCTGAGCGATATTTAACTGTTATATTTATAACCTTGACGTGACGTACCTAACAGTAATATGGTCTGAATGGACTGGGCAACTATTCCATCCGTGATATTTGAATTAGATATTCCCACGTTGATGTCTTTGTTATTCTGGTTTTAAAAGAAGTATTATATTTTTGTTAAACTTGCAAAGAATCCCAGACCCACGATCGCCAGTTCTATTAAAATCTATACGAGTATCTTCTTTACGGTCCCTAAACACCTACGCGACCGAAATCTGGTCGGCTTGATTTTATTTTCTCCCTCTGGGAATTTCTATTAATTTTAGAAGGGGATTGGTTGTTGGGGTTCCAATAATTATGCATAAATAAACTTGCTAGTCGAAAATACAAATTCAGATCGCATTTTCGCAAAATAATTGTGGATTTGAAATAATGAATTATAATTCATACCAGATCGGCTATCTTAACTCTTTTTAGGGGAACTCAAAAGGAAAAAAAACGTAACCCTTATAGGATCACTTTTTTGTCCGTCTGTCTGTCAAGACCCTTTATCTCGGGAACGGGGTATCGAGTTGAAATTAAACCCATATACTCAGTGCAGACCTGAAAGACCTGGTTCCTGGAAGTTGTAAAAAAATCAAACTTCCGAGTTAAAGTAAAAAAAAGATACGGCCGTTTATGCCGCATAAAACGTATATTACGACTCATTCAAGGGAATCAAAATTTATAGTGTACATTCCGTTGACCTAGAACTATGAAAATTGGCAAATAAGTAATATCGTCTTACTACAAGTACTTAAAGGGAAAAATCTGAAAACTATACATTTGCAAGTCTATACTGAACCCTCGGTGGGCGAGTCCGACTCACACTTGTCCGGTTTTTTTATTAATTCCTATTCCAACATGGCAAGTGTACACACAACATGTACATCTAAAAATTTATATCTGTCTCCTACTGGTTACTAATAAACAAGTTTATTCTTTTATTACGTAGGATTTACGTAGGTGCAAATATTTGATGGGCCCAAATATTTAATTACTGATAATTTTGTTTAGTCGTGGCCAGTGTTTGAGTCTAGAAATGTTACCGCGGTTTGAAATATTGTTTTTGGAAAACTAGGCGCCCAGAGGGGTAAACACGTAACGTTTCGAACGCGCGTTAGGACAATTTAACTGTGATTTTCCCATACAAAAAGTGACATTTAGATCTACCTGACACGCGTACAATGCGTTACGTGATCGACCAGCTGGACACGCTACACTCTGTTATCGTATTTATTGTTTAAAGATAACATTTTTGTCTTAAACCACTCGATCGATTTTCTAGCGCTTAAAAGTCCATCGATTGGTAAGGTGACTCCCTTGATTTTTCCTATACACATTCATCGATTCCCTATATTGATTAGACTAGAAACCAAATTCTCTCAATTAGTAGGTACATGTTTAATTTTAGCACGATTGAATGAAAATGGGTCAAAATTACACAACAACCACCAGGACCACTGAAGCTAAATAAAAACTGTAAAAGATTCTTACTGTTTTAAAGTAGATCATGTTTTTTTTTTACAGAGGATCATGCGAAGGGACTTAGCACATTTACAATAATGGCCGGCTTAGGAGGCTTCATGGGCTACGCCCTCGGCGGAATTAACTGGGATGAAACACGATTAGGTAACACGATACTATGGAACAAAAACGTACCGGTAACATATTTACTCTAGTGTACTTATCAATGAAGGTTAACCAACTTTTTAGGGGAAATGTTCGGAGGGCACGTGAGGGCAGTGTTTTCGCTGATCACAGTCATTTTTGTGGTTTGCGTGTCAGCCACGGTGACGAGCTTCAAGGAGATTCCCCTCGATGAACTTCAGGAGCAAGAGGAGTTCAGAAAGCTGGCGGAGACAGAGAGGGTACAGGAGAGTTTCGATGCTGGAGATGAGCAGCCTGTGAAGAGTTTGAAGAGAGACAACACTACGTATGGCTCACTGAATCAACCGGCTGAGGGGGAAGAGCAGGTAATTCTGAAAATTAAATTTCCACAATCATTCTTGTAAGTTCTCGGTCGCGGGAGTCCGCTGGATGCGGGTGGCGCAGGACCAGCCACTTTGGGAAGGGGTCCGTAGTAGTAGTAAGCTACTGTATTTACTACCTTTATGTAGTTCAATATCGAGATAAAAAGCTTTTAAGATCTTTTTAATGATTCATTAGCACTAATTGACGGTCTTCTGTCAGATACAAACATCTAAATAAAGCTACGAAATCCAATAAACCTGGCTGACGTTGCGTTGTCACATACAGGTTTCACTTAACCCGGTTTTGTGAAGTGTTTTCGTGCCAATCTTTGTGGAGGAATACGGTACCAATAATACTGGGCGTTTTTAACGTCCTATGTACATATTTTTTCGTCTTTCGCTTTTGTGGTACTCTTGTTGCAGTTATAAGCATTTGACACTGTTTGAAGAACCGATTAACGACGAAAAAGAAATACTGAATGTTACATGTTGGGTTTGAATCCCGGTAAGGGCAAATATTTGTGTAATGAGGATGAATAATTGCTTCCGAGGCTCGGATGTTGTATATGTATTTTAGTATTTATATGTATTAACTTCATCGTCATCTAGTACCCGTAACACAAACTTTATTGAGCTTATTATGGGGCTGATTTGTGTAAGATCGTCCTCTAATATTTATTTATTTATATATATTATATTTTTATTAAAGAAGGTTCTATTGTTTTGCAGGCCGCTGCAAGTATCAATGTGCCAGAAACCAGCCACGGAGAGCACCTGTCCCTGCGCCACTACCTTCGCTCTATTGTAGTGATGCCACCCTCTCTCCGTGTGGTGTGCCTCACTAATCTGTTCTGCTGGATGGCTCACGTCTGCTATTCGCTGTACTTCACTGACTTCGTGGGTGAGGCAGTATTTGGTGGCAACCCTGCGGTAAGTGACCGGATCAGATGAGAATGAAACAGATTGTGTATGTATTATTAAATGTACCATACTTATAAGTAGAGTAAAACCCATCTTAAGCTGAACGCAAACATTTGGTGTTGCTATGATTACTAAATATGAGTCATACAGAATTAACAGTCTGAAAATCAGCGCTGGATGTAAACATCTCATTCAGATGAAGCTGAGACTGGTACCCATTGCCCAGATATGTCATGCTTAGTTTAAATTGTAGTTTTGTTTTTTCTCTTTTATTGATTTGTTTTTATGTTTGTAAAGTTGTGGCAATAAAACATTTTTTTTAATTTAAAACAGGGTGAGACTAAGAACTTTTTAACCCTTTCATTTGCAACGTCCACCCGGCTGAACAGATTCGTAGACCGTCTTTTTGTATTTTTTTTTAACTTGAATAATATAACTGCGAAAAAAGCAAGTCGTTATGGTGGCCTGCTAAACAGATTACCGGGATCTGGCTACCGCAGATTCATCTGTCGACAACCTCATAGCCGTACCCCGTTGTCACACTGTGCGTGCGATTGTTTTGTGGGCCACCTCTTAGCGAGACCATTTTACAATTTTGAGACTGATTTTCAGGTGTCCTCTAGTCTCCTCTCATAACCCATTTTTCAGACCACCCACCATTCAACCCAATAACCCATGACCTTAGTTTCCATCGCAGCACAGTGTTGCACTGCATAATAGTCTTTGCTCCTGGCGGGGACCATCATCGGTTAGTTGTATCATATTGTGCGCTCGGAGATGGTATCCGCCATGTGTATCCCTCGCTTTAGATTATTATTACAAACAATAATAATAATTTATTGAGCTATATGGTTGTGCAACATGTTTTTTGTCAGAATGATAAGATAGTGGCCAAAAAGACGAGAGAAAACAATTACGTTCAGCCGATTAAGTAAGATGGAATGGCGGTAAGATGGAAAATACATTATGTGTTTGTGTTACATCTTACATTAAAAATAATTTGCATACTATAGGTGCTATCGGACCCAAAGCGGAGTGGATTTACATATGACAGAAACAAATCTATTGCTGGCTTCGATAATAAGATGGATATTTTCGTCAGCCGTAGATATCAGCGCTTATCAAGTTTACCTCAATTTGCACGTAGTGTACCTACATGATTTATTGGTGTTGAGATTTACGTAACTTTTTTGTGGTGAAACAATTTTCCATTCACGAAAAAGAGATTCACAAATTATGACTTTGATAGAAATGTGAATGTCGCGTCAAGAGCATTGGCGGAGAAGCGAATGTATTGCCGATTACTCCACCGACAAAGAGCTTCAAACAATATTTTAACTAATTTAAAGTACGATATCTACGTTTTATGTTTTTTTTGTAGGTATCTCCTGTATTCCACCAGTTTTATGTACAATAAAGCTTAATGCATACATACACACGTATGCCACGTTGCGTTGTCAAAATAATGCCCGATCTATGGCCACATATAAAATACAAGTTACCTACGGCGTAGCACATGTAGCCTTCAGCAAATAAAAATAAACCATCTCTTTGCATAAACAGAAAACGTTAATCAAGTAACTTACTACAACTTACTTAATCTTGCAACTGGCCTTTAAATATGGAACACTAACCAAATCACTTTGTGAGATTTCACCGAATGATTTCTGTTATTACTCATACTCAACCGCGATGAGTTTGGGATTGGAATAGGTATCAGTTTAAACTTTTACGTATTTAGGTATATGGCAAAACTGTCACCTCCAAATTCAATTCTAATTGCGGTTTGTCAGTTGAAAAGTTGTATCAGCTTTTCAGTAACTGGGTACTGGGTCAGGAAAGGGGTTATCTGGGCGTTTGCCCATGAAATAATATTTTTCACAAAAGGAAAAAAAACATCGTATAGCTTAGTTATGAGCTGTTGAAAAGCTGGTTCAAATTTTATTTAGTTCTAAGAAGAAAATACACATAACAAAATTTATTTATTTACACAGTGAAGAACACACTGCCAAAACACACACAGGAACACACACACACACAGGAAGATTATAAAGAGCTTAACCTAAAGAGTATAACATTAAAGTTAAGCGATAATCCTCACACTAGGTCGAGCCTACGTGTCGTAAGAATTGTTAGGTGCATTTATCATCGTTTCCAATTACAATAACTGCAACTTAGAAAGTTGAAAAACCCCTGACATTTTCATTTCCAAGTTCAATATTTCAAAAACGGCGGAACCGATTTTGTTGAAACGTAGCTAAGAATCATCTCGATCACGTCAGCTTTCGGACAAAAAAACCGCATTAAAATCGGTCTATTTGTTTCGGAACTACGATGCCACAGATAGACACACAGACAGACACGCAGACACACAGTAATACAGACACACAGACACGTCAAACTTATAACACCCCTCTTTTACGTCGGGGGTGAAAAAAATGTTTTTATTATTATATAAATTTTAATTATTCTACACACAATATACATAATTAAAGCTCATTTTACTTTTAAATATTTGTACACCAGATTATGGTAAAATAACGAAAGGACATGCTAAAAACTTGTAACACCTAATTATACCTTTTTTTTAAGAAAATAAATATATGATTGATTGATTGATTGAAATATTGGAGTCTAGGAGATAGTTATAGATAATTGTTTGGCTGATATTGATTGATGATATTGATTACAGGCGCCGGTCGGTTCCGAAAGCCGGGTAGAGTACGAGGCTGGCGTCCGCTTCGGATGTTGGGGTATGGCCATGTACTCACTCTCCTGTGCCTGCTACTCCACCGTCATCGAGAAACTTATCAAGAAGCTTGGGTAAGCATTTGTAAACAAATGAATAAATATTAGGGGACAATCTTGCACAAATCGAACTAGTTGACCTAGCTATCAACACACGAATCTTCAAATCAATGAAGAGTCGGTACTTGTGACTCTTCTGAATTCGCAAGCGTCTATTTGTAAAACCACAGAATAAGTAATAATACAAGTACAGAAATTGCACTTCCTAGCAAAAACGGCGTTTAGGCATAAGAAACGTGCCTACTCTGTGCATTTCTGTCTATCGTATAACTTGTATTCATTCACACACGGCACGTGTAGCGTTAGGGCTGTCACGCCAAGAATACTTCAATGAGGGCAAAAAATGTTCTAGCTCACCAGATGTCGCTTGAGTAAAGTGAACCGATATTAATTAAGTACATGTTACTTGACATGTATGTCAGTGTCATTATGAATAACACAAATAAAATTGATCTCGTGAACGGAAAGTCAATTTAACTCTTGAAATTTTAGTTCGTAAGCTAATTCTCACGTAAGTTCACAAAGTATACGTTATTATTAAGATACCTTCTCTTTTTAGGGTTGCGTAGCTATTTTTATAGAAAATTATTTTGAAGCCTAATAGCTCAAAAATTTTGCGTTATCACCGGAAAACTGCTCCTTACACAAAACGACGTGACTGCCGTGATTGGCTTTTGGCTGATATGATGATGATGACTACTACCGTGATTCTTTTCACATGTTTAGTAGAACGAATATGAGCACTTTAAATCGTCTGCTAGACGGTCGCCAACAACAAGCCCCTCCGACCGAGCGACCTTGGTCCGCACGAACCGTGTAGACAGTTGTTTGCAGCAAAATTTCATACTACCTACACTCCAGTAGGTAACTTTATACATCCAGAGCGTGCGTCAAATCCGGTAGTTCAAGTTTGTAACCGCGAGCGCCGAACGCAACTTTGTCAAAAATCGAAAATACCGCGAATTTTATGAATTACCACAAGATATAGCGCTGTGCATTTCTGGGTCGGCAAGCAATGATAATACCAAGCGATCATCTTTACTTGTAAACCCGCTGGTGGATTACTTAACGCATTGTACGCGCGTCAGGCAGATCTAAATGTCACTTTTTGTATGGGAAAATTACAGTTGAATTGTCCTAATGTACGTCCTAAAAGTTACGTGATCATCCCTCGGATGACTGTATATACAAGCTCGGTAAAGTAAGCGAAAGACGTATTCAGGTTTAGTTTAACAAAAGCCGTTTTGCGGATTTAGTGCTCAGTGCCTGTGTAATAATATTTAGCGAGTGGTCTTGCGCGTAAATCGGTATTAGGTTTATCTAGGCGTGCGGAGCATGTTTCAGCATTTGAATAAAGTACAGTCAGTAGCAGACGTTGCTACGCATAGAATGGTCTGAATGATCCTTAGAGCATACATAACTGGAGTAGCCTTTCAGTTACCTTCCCCTTCTGTAGAAAAACTTGCACGATGCGCAGAAAATCATACAAAGACAATTTGACAATCGATTAATGGTCATTTAAAAAACCGCCTCGCACGAGAACACTGATCATAAAAATGCCCGCATGTTGCTGTAAGAACTTGATATTATAAATATCCTTAACTAAAGAGCGATGTAATTGCGTGAGACCTCATCCATTGGAATCGGTTTTAGCTGGTTATTAATATTTTTCGACTCCTGATCAAGGATTAAAAATCACCGTGTATAGATTATATATATATGTATATACTATAGCATTGACGGTAGTGCGCTACCGTCAATGCTATAGTAGGTTATTCAGATTGAAAGGTTTTCTTATTAGGTAGGTACAGTCACGAACTTTAATTTGGGACACATTTCCTTGAAATGTTGTTGGAACATTCACAATGCAATAAGGTGGAAAATATCAGTTCAATAATAGTGGTGAAGTGTCAAGATAAGAGAATTAAATGTCTTATCAAATGGACCCTTGATTGCTAAAAGCTATGATTACGGTTTTCTAATTAAGATACGTGTCGCGTTGTCGCGATAAAAACTTATGGTTTTTCTATGGCCAAGTATATGATGACTAAATGAATGAAGAAAAAAAAATAAACTTTTGCATTGTAGCCACTTGCACAAACTTTGTCACGATAAAATCCCTTTGATGTGCGGTAGAAAACCTACAGGAGTCCAAAGTCAATTCGTGTTCGCCCGAATGATTCGCGATTCAGCGAACTGTATGTATGGCTATAGACAGGTCGAACATTCGCCGAATCCCGATAGTGTAGCCGTAGTATCAGTGTCAGACAAGAAAGTTAATTGAAAACTGTCATTTTTACAAAATATAATTTGCAAATAACAAACTTGGCCGGTTGGCCGGCGGAGAGAAGACAGGGCCCACAAAGACGAGTGATAATTAGTCGGGAAAACGCCTCGTTGACGTCACTGAGCGGTTGCCTCTAGACACGTGATAACGTAAGTTGTATATGGCAAAGTTTATGACACTCCATTAAAATATTAATAAAATAATAACTCTAATTAATGTCTTCAGTTTGCTATACGATATTCCACCTTAGGTGGGTCCCAAATTAATTATCGTGACTGTACGTGTACGTCATCTTCAAATATGAGCTAAACCCAGTTATCATTAGGTATGGGCTTGTTAGACACCCAAATCATATCATCCTTAAGATAACCGTCAAAAGTATCTTAAACTTGTCCAACGTCCCAGATACCGCGCCCTTATCTGCCTTTACCCTTCAACTTGACTGAGCAAACATTTCCTAGCGACTAACAAGATCAATCTATCCTTGACTTTCAGCTTCCTGTTGCACTTGCTCGGCTTCCCACTGATTTAATCGATAACTGACTCGATTGGTTAGAGAAATATTACCTTTGAAAATCGGAATTTCTCGCAATCGGCAATCACATACAGCATACGCCGAAATATTCAAACCAATCACGGTAAATTTGAGGCGACATGATTTCCAAGTTTAATCGAATTTATTCTTGCGAAAGGTTAGAAAACTGCTTCATCATGACTTCTGAACCTCTTCTTAAAATGAGTCAGCAGGTTTGATTTAACGACGTTACTTGAGGTTCGAATTTCCTTTTTGGGAAGGAAAATTACGGGCTTGGGGCTTTAATTAAGACGAGACTTTAAATTTTCAATTTTATTTATTTGGTTTTTGTGTTTTATAATATTGTCCAGTTGCATTTATAATTAACTACAATAGTTAGACTGCTAATAAAATTCATAACTACTGCTTTACTTTAAATTAAAATCAATCATTATAAAAATATAATAGGTAAGTAATTATCTACCAATCAAAACGAGTCGAAAACTATACTTAAGTTGAGTTGTCTTTTCCGTGGCCACAAATATAATTAAGTGCGCACTAAATCATTGCATAATAAACAGTGCAGTAAAAATATGCTGTTCTAAAACATTAGTTAAAAAAACCGGCCAAGTGCGTGTCGGACCACGCAAAACGAAGGGTTCCGTGCCTATTAAAAAGGTCGTATTGTCACAGAAATTTTACGGCACTTACACACCATTCAAAAATTAGAGGGGGGGGGGGGGGACAGAATTTTAGTGACTTTCGGGGCGATTATCTCCGACCCTATTCACCTAATCAAAAAAAATGCTAAGAAACCTTATATTTATTTTGAAAGGCCTATCGATTGATGTGCCACATGGGGGGTCATAAGGAAAAAAAATGTTGACTTTTAGTTTTATGTATGGAGTGCACCCCTAAAAATTTTTTTTGTCATTTTAATTACAAAACTATGTAGTGGCTACCAAAATACACCTATCCTCAAAATTTTATTCAAATACACCTTATAGTTTTCGAGTAAAATGCCTGTGACATACGGACAGACGGACAGACGGACAGACGGACAGACGGACATGACGAAATTATAAGGGTTCCGGTTTGGCTACGGAACCCTAAAAAGCATGTCATTTGTTTGGTTTGTTCATTTTAAGACCTTATTTTAAGATACTTTATTCTAAATTCCTATAAACTTTCCACCCGGGAGTGATTTTATAGATAGGTAAATATCCAGCACTTATTTTTGTATGATTAATTGCCGACCTTTCAGGAACTAATTAATAATTTATTGTCAATGTAATTATCTAAATGATGTTATATCCGTAACACAGAAACAAACTGCTATTGTAAATTATTTCCAACTTTGAAATTTTTCGTATTTGTGAAAACAACCCCTGCCTGATGAATCGGTGATTAATCAACTAGAACATACGTCGGTAAGTCGGTATATACAGCCAAGTTCATAAATATATGTAGGTACGTTCAAAAATATGTATGCAACCTTATGTTCTTAAAAATAAAGTAGTGCTCACATATTTATGATCACTTTGACCGTACAAATGTTTTCGAACTCTTCTCAATATCAAAATTCATTACAATATTCAGATTGTTTGAAACGACAAAAACAGGTACCGTTTTGTTTCAATCTCTTAGCAAGTTATATTGCTTTCATTGTTCTCGAACATGGCAGCAATATTTCTGTAATGTAAATGTAGTATACTCGTAGTATGATAAAACGTATAATAATATGTAGTATAGTGACAAGTTAGTAGAGTAAAAGGAAGGATTTTTTTTTCATGTGACATTTAGATTTGTAGACCATAGCCTTTTGACAACAATGTACTTCTTTCAGTCAACTAAAGGCAAGAATAAAACTCTGCGCATCACTTTACAAAACGACGAGTATTTCTAATAATATTTAGGGTATATGGCGATTACACGTATTATAATTAAATTATGTTTGTTTTCCAGTGCTAAGAAAGTGTACGTAGGCGGGCTCTGCACGTACAGCTGCGGCATGTTCCTGCTTTGTATTGTGCGCGCACGCGCAGCCGTCATACTGTTCAGCTGGACCGCGGGCATCATGTACTCCACGCTCTTCACCATGCCCTACTTGCTGGTGGCGCACTACCACGCCACCGACACGGTGAGCCACTGAACTAGAGTGTCCGTGTGTACAGCAGCCGTCATACTGTTCAGCTGGACCGCGGGCATCATGTACTCCGCGCTCTTCACAATGACCTATTTGCTGGTGTTGCACTACCACGCCACCGACACAGTGAGACACTGAGTGTGACACACAGTTCTCTATACGGTAGGTACGTGCAGCCGTGATACTGTTCAGCTGGACCGCGGGCATCATGTATTCGACGCTCTTCACCATGTCCTACTTGCTTGTGGCGCACTACCACGCCACCGACACGGTGTGACACTAAACTAAAGTATCCGTGTGTATACCAGCCGTCATACTATTCAGCTGGATCGCGGGTATCATGTACATTTTGCTTGTTAGTTGTGGTTTAAGGTGCAAAGGCACAACTAGAGTTAAACCACAGTTCGAGTTTCACTGTATAAACAGTGAAGCTTGAACTACGCTTCTTTTGCTATTATTTATAAATGAGAGCGTATATTTGGGTTTTCACATTTTGTCAGAATGGTTTAGTAGTTATTTTCTGGTGTTTAGACGATAATTTCATTGTTTTTAACATGAAATAACCATAACCGAAATCATAGCCGGTTATGAAACATGATCATTGCGTTCTGTGTAATACGCAGGCAGAGCCACGCGGGCATCTAGTTAAATAGAGTTAAATATAAATATTGTTTTCATTTCAGTGGGATAGCAGCGGCGGCGGCTGCGGGGACCCTCGCGGGCTGGGCACGGACGTAGCCGTGGTGAGCAGCTGTGTGTTCGTGGCGCAGCTGCTGGTGTCGGTGCTGATGGGGCTGGCCGTGCACGTGTCGGGCTCCACGGCGGCTGTGGTGGCCGTCGCCGCCGCGCTCGCCGCCGCTGCCGCCTTCACGGCCACTAAGATTACTTACTTAGACCTTTAAAGTTGAACACATTTATAAATATTCCGTTTCTTGGGTACTGATGTAGGGATTGTGAGACAGACAATACAATTTGACAAATATAACATACTTATAATGTATACCCCAATCTGTTAAAGGGCATTGGGTAAAAGTGTTGTATTTTCTTTGATCTTACTCCAGGCAAAATCATCATCATCATCATAAGAAAGACCGACCGACGTCCACTGCTGGACATAGGCCTCCCCCAGAGAGTGCCAAATTGACCGGTCTTGCGCCACCCGCATCCAGCGGACTCCCACGACCTTTACCAGGTCATCAGCCTACCCACGCCGCGCCTTCCGGTACGTGGTCGCCACTCGAGAACCTTTCCGCCCCAACGGCCATCGGTTCTACGTGCAATGTGCCCCGCCCACTGCCACTTAAGTTTAGCAATTCGGCAAAATACGGTTTCGAAAAACATTAATTTATAATAGCGTTTTTTTTTGTTTATTTCATTCTAAAACGTTATTCTAAGATGCTTTATTCAAGAATCCGACAAACTTTTCACCCGGAAGTAATTATATAGATTTAAATTAAACATGTATTGTCTTTTTTATTTTATTTATATTGAATATTTTAAAGCATGTAAAAGAAAATGTAAATGAACCTAAATAAAGATAAAAAAAATATTTATATTTATCCGGACTTTTTAGGAGCTAATTAAATAATGTTTTTTTTTCATGTCTGATTTTTTGTTGGATTTTGCCTCTAGGTAACTATTTAATTGATAATATATCCGTTACATTAAAAATTTAGATATTATAAATTATTTCCAAATTTGACATTTTTTCCATACAAGTTGTCAGTTCATTGCCTGGACTATCTGTCAAATACTACTTAAAAACAAACAGTATAATAAAAGAAAAGTTCAAAATGGCGGCTTTATATTTTTGCAAAGATTTCTTAGATCGATTAAATGACATTTCAAATTATTTTAAGCTTGAAGGTGTTTTGTTAGTTAGTTTAAAGCTGTGAAACCATTTTATAATATTTTCGAAGTTACACACAGATTATGGAAATAAATGTGTAGTGAGCCAGAAAATTTTTAATACAGTTGCTCAAAAAGTGGTACTTTTTGTGGCTGCGTAGCGTGCGAGAAGCTCAATTTCTCGAACTAGTGCTTTTTACTTTTTAGTTCCAAACTATACTTTCGAAACGCAGTAATTTTATTTTAGATTTTTTACTTGGAAATTATGAAATTAAAAACGCTTACGAATACTAGGAGTATTTATTTAAAGTATTCATTAACATATAAATGACGAAAAAATATTAAAAATTTGCATTTTATAGCCTACTCTGTCTTAGGTATCTATGTATGAAATATTTACTTTCCTAAAAATCGTTCTTTGATTTGGCTGAATGATACAAGCATATGCCTAGAAAAAAAAAGTTTAAAAGCAAATCAGCCCGCCCTTTTGAAAAAACTTCTAACTAGTATGTTGTCACTGTCAGTGTCATTTGTAAAGTATGGGTTTGTTCAAAAATAACTTCGAAGCAAGCATATTTTATCGCAATGATATATAAATTTATTATTTTTTCGCAATTGTATTAAAAAACGTCGTTTACAACACGTGTGAAATGTCTTTTTACCACTCGTACCGAGTCTTGCCACTCGCTTTCAGCTCGTGGCAAGATACCTCGGTACTAGTGGTAAAAAGACATTCTTTTCACACTAGTTGTAAAATGTACTATACTAGCTTTGCTATATTCGAAAACTAAGTTAAAACAATCATTCCAGTAAAAAAAAAGATCAGTTTGCGACGTGTTTTGCCGATACGAGTCCAATTCACGTTATCTTCATTCATAATTTAATACTATAACTGTGAGGAACCTACCTAAGCAGGCGCATACGCCGTAGTCGCTTTCCGCTACATACGGGATAAACTACGGTATCGGCTACGAGCGTAGTGCGTAGCGATTCATGACATGTGTTAACATAATACCTATGTGTGATGTGAACGGATGAACATTTAATGTACTAATGTGATTGTTTTACTACACGTTTGACTACTTGATTTGGATTAAACCAGGGATCGGATACCGGTATTTTCTCCATACAAATTAAACCGGTATTATTTCGTTCTTTGTTTATGATATCATTTTTGATCGGGCAGTCTAATGATACGAATGTGTTACCTAAATACAAGATAGGGTCCTACATTAAGAGCCTAAAATAATTCAAAATATTGGACTGCTTCGGGGATTTTTGAAAAAACCGGTTCCGATCCCTGAATTAAACATGTGTACAGTTAGTCAAAGTTGTTCATTAATTATATAGATTAATTATTCGTCACAAGTATAATTCATGTGTATGTGTGACTTTCACTATGCATTTTGGGCCGAATACGCAGTGAAAATCATTAATTTAAAATGGTATGCTGTAGTTTGTAGGTAGGTACATAATAATCTATCAAATTATATTTATCTTCATTATTCCTCTTATGATCTTAATAAGCATTTATTTGGTTACACATACAATACATAATTATGACCAGAACATGACTACTAACATATCTCTTACTAGAACACATCGTTATTAGCATGAAAGGGCGCAGAGGTCCATTATAGGATTATCCACACTTAATATATATGTAAATATCGGTTCCATGTAACATCTAAAAGCGATGAGTCTGAGTGCAGATGTTTGCTCATGTAATTGATATGAGTTGATACAAAGCACACAGAACATATGAAGCGCTTTGATTAGCGGGTCAGAGTGGAAATCGAGTCCTACCCTCCCGTACCGCCAGTAAATAACAGCTCATATTTATTATTCCTAGTACCTACAGATTGTTCAACAGCGCTAATCTTCATGAAAAAGGTCGATTCGTGATATATATTTTTATAAAAACACGAATCAATCTTTGTACTTCCATCTTTAAAGCATACTAACAATTTCTTTCATTCAGATGTGATTATTAGATACAATTAATCTACTAAATTATATTTTGCCTTCAGCGGTTATCGAGTCAGATTATAATTCGGTTCGGAAGTTCGTGTGTACTCGTTAATCATCTCGTATGTCGCGAAAGTTCATAGCTAGTATAGCTCTGTGTGTCGGAGATGCGACGAGATAATAATACGTTTTTCACCACACTTGCTCGTAATTGGCTTCATAACGCGCAGGCAAACAGAGCTACAAGCGCGTAAAGATTTTTTATTACGCCCAAGGGCGTAATGGGTCTGCTCTTGAATTAGGTGGCCACGAGCTGCTGTACTGCTCTGTGATTGGTTGAATGAAATATTGAAGCTGCGCGCTCCACTCGCAATGATCTGGAAGTGAAGTTGTCAATTTCGTCAATTTTTGATTGGTGCGGTTGTATGAAACATAGATTTTTCTGTCTTTTGTAGTTATTTATTTCCTCGCAAATGTGATGAAAAACATTGTATGCGACACGTACGGTAAGATTGTTACAAACTCGAGTCATCAAAGCCCTCCGCTTTCGGCGTCGGGCTTCTAATAGACTCTCGTTCGCAATTCATATCTTACCGTACTTGTAACACAATGTACTATTACATAGGTACAAACAATAATGAAAAAAGAGGTAGACATGTTGTCTATACGAAATTCCGTATTTGAAATGGCCACCAAATCTTACACCTATGACACGTTTACACGTTTCCATTGACGACTCGAAACTGAGGCAAGTTGGTGCAATTGGCTCAATTTTAGTGTACCACTTTTGGAGCGCTTATAACCTATCTACCTCTTTTTTTGTAGGTATAGTATAATGCGTTTGACACTTGATCATCAATCATATTTACACTGACAAATACTTAACAGGTGTATGTTAGGTATTATGCCTATTTATGTAGACGAATTTATAATTTTGGCTTAAATGAAGAATCCCATACGCGTGCCACTGCCACTATAAGAATCGTAAAGGCTCATAAGAAGTTAAATTGAGATGTGTTTTAAAATGGCTTATGGCTTACTTAATTTGGGCGGGTAATCGTTTGTTTACCACAAACTCATATCAAATACTTTTTAATAAACAAAAGAAGATGAAACTATGCCAGAGACAACAAAATGATATATCTCTAGAGTGTCTCTCTCTCTGCACGTCTAGCACAACTTGCTGCTCAGTCGCTTCTCGCGCGACATAAGAAGACGTTATTTTAAGGTGGGTTTAGTTAGTCATAAATTTACAGAACTTGCCCCAACCGAATTTCTACCATTATCGTGAAAATAAAGTCTCTCAAAACCAACTAAGAATGTATAAAAGATGTAAATCCGGTTCGAATAAAACGCCCTTTATTCTAACCCAATCCAGTCGACGTGAAAGATTCTTTGACTTCGACTGTATCTACATCAGCCCTGCCGGACGGCCCCAAATGCGGCTTCCGGAAAACCCATGATCTTTTGATTTGGTTCTGGCAGTTAATACTAAATGGACAATAAAGCCCAATGTTCGGCCAAATTGCGGTCTCGTTTCGTTTCAGCGGTCGAGTTTCGTCTCATCAATGAAGAGTATTTTTGGGTGCACAGCATAGATATAATGCACGATACGTATAATGCTCCACATCTATCATTTACTTCGTTCTGGCTAACGTTTTAGTCATTGAAATACCTACCTTAATGTTACCAAAAGCCTGTTTCTGTAAGGTTTCATGGCTGCACTGTCACGCTTAATCAAAACGGTTCCGCTAAACATCCCTTGATTGCGAAGAATTTAATTAATTCCTTGTTGTTTCCTCTAAGAAAAACCCGACTTTCATTAAGGCTTCAAAAGAGAAGACGAAACAAGTCTTAATACTTACAACAAATCTTTATATCAGAACAAAATGCTCTTCGTTTTTAGAGATCCGTTGTCAAAATGGAAAAAAGGATGCATTAATCGCCGTATCCATCCATTTGTCCGCTGAGCTAACACAACCTAACGCCGCGACTACGACACTAAACGAGACGACAAAACCCTAACCCCATTTTTTAATTTGCACAATACGAATGAGACAGTAACCAGTGACTCAATCAACGGATATTCAACGGAATTCATTCGATTTCAACAGTACATTGAGCCACGAGGTTGGTAGCAGATTTTTTTATGAACGAGAGTCTATCACCACACTTAAATGGGTCGAGTTTGTAAAAAATCTTACCACCCGTGTCGCACACAATGTATCATCACATTTGCGAGGAAATAAATGCGTTTGAAACAAAATGAATACTAATCGCAATAAAAATTAAAGTGTCAACGGTCTACGAGTATTTTGTTAAATTTTTCGTGAGGTGCGTGAGGCAAAGACCTTTCGGCATGCAGCCGCGATTCAAAATAACAATTAACAATATTTTAGGGACACTATAAATACCTTAATTTCAATTTTTTAATCTAAAAATAATTTTGTTAAGTAAACATGGTTTATTAGTGTTTTTGTGTTTACATTTATTTATAAATACGTTTTCAAACATCGTATTTGAGTTAAATCCTCCTTGCTTTATAACTGACGCATGAGTGACAGATAACAATTTAAGAAAAAAAACATTACTCCCTTAGGCGTAAAAAAGGCTATTGTAGCTCTGTATGTCTGCGCCTTATGAAGTCCTTTACGAGCAAGTGTGATGAAATAGTACATTACTCACCTAGGGCGGTACAACAAAGATTGTCTCAGATCGCAAGTATTTGAGAGATCGAGCCGAAGGCAAGGGCGATAAATCTGCGATTTGAGGCTTTCTTTATTACCGCCGAGGAGAGTACACAATTTTACTTCTCTCCCTGGCCAGGAAGCCGAATTTTATGTCGCGAACTTTATGGCCATGCAGGTATGACGTAAAAAATGGTTTATCCGGATGGACACATCCCGCAACTCCGCCTTATTCAGTGCAATCAACTTTGGATTGTATGTGACTTTGTTAGGATTAATATAAGGTAAACGTCCCAGTGCTTGACACTTTCAATAGTCATAACAACAGAGGTATTAGGGTGAATTGCAAAAAAAATGTACCTACATAGTTGAGGGCCTTAATCTAATCTATGCATTAACTTTATTCCATTGTGTAACGAAAGTTACCCATATAAAATGTATGGGTAATTGCCGTTACACATTGGAAAAAAGTTATAGCGTAGATTAGATTGAGTATCTTAACTATGTAAGTACAATTTCTTGCAATCCACCAATTAGGCATTAAGGTGTTAAACATTGGGACTTACCTTACCATTATATTTATTTTGTAAACTAATATTTTAAATGTTAAAATCGTATTTTAATACCTACTATATTCGATATTTCAAATATTATATTTATTCTTTACATGAATCTCTATGTTATAAGTGATAATAAATGTCCATAATGTATTAAATTGTTAAATGGACATTTAATATATATGACATACTCGTATCACGTTAAGTTAGAGTTAATAAAAATATCATAGTAACTCTGTTTTACTAATTATTTAATTTACCTACGATAAAGGTATAAGATGTTATCTGAAAGCATATACCTACTAATACCAACATACTTATATTTTGATGAATTAAATAAACACCACAGGAATCCACAGAATCATTTCGAGAATAGATACCAAATATTTTTTGTTACACTCTGTATATTTAAATACTTAGGTAGGTAAGTTTCTCACTTAAATTTGGTTTGTAAGTCTGAATTACAAAAATGGATTAGGTACTTATATGTCGACAATAGTTATGTAAGGTGTTTCTTGTAAATAAAGATGTGTATCTGGCTGTTCTTATGCTTTTCGTACTTAAATTAAACGGCATGTCACTTTTGATTTTCTTTCCACAAAAATGAAAGTTGCGGATAATGTTAGTACCTATATTTTACACTTACACATGATGTCATATGCATAAACAGTGATAAATGTTTTTTCTTCTTCTTCTTTCTTCCTCTTTAATATATAAAAGAGGTAGATATGTTAAAAGCTCTCCACAAATGGCACACTAAAATTGAGTCAATTGCACCAACTTGCCTCAGTTTCGCGTCGTCAATTGAAACATAAACGTGTCTCAGCTGTCAGATGTGCCTGGCCATTTTTAAACAGGGAATTTCGTATAGGTAGACAACAGATCTACCTCTTTTTTATATGTATCAATTTATTGTGGTTTACAATTGTTATTAACAATGATAGAATCCGCAACAGGCTGATGTTGATGACCCGAAAGTTCGGATGACACTGGCAGCGTTGCCTCGCTGAATGGCCAAGGAAATCTGTTGAACCAGGAACGATCCGGAACGAGGATCGCAGCCCCTATCCCTAAGCCGCCGTCCCAAATCCCGTATGAAGTCTTTGGCCTCCGTACCCCGAGGTCCCGCAGTTTCCACCGCCACTGGCACAAAGTCGTACATTGGCTCCAAATCAGACATCATTGCACTTACAGATAAAGTATCGTGTGGCTGAGATTGTTCTCAAGCAAGAACAAGAAAAAATAATTTGGTAACCTTTCATCAGCATCATCCTTAGCCTATACTATATACGTCCCACAGCTGGGTCTTGGATGCTTGTAAGTGTGGACCCTGGCCGAGTACGGGTTGGGGTCATACTCATTAAATTTATCCGCAGTATCTGCAGGTTTCCTCTCGATGTTTCCTTCCCTGATTAAGATAATGGTAAATATCAAAAGATTTCCGAAAACTCAATAGAACTAGCCAGGACCGCCGTTTGACAGCCGCATGAACGACTAGGTAGGTATAACATGTGTCCTTTGGTTGAATATCATCTGGAGCACATTCACCACAAGAGATGGACGCATTGTTGTGTTGGCGAGTAAGATTTGCACAGCTCCGGAGGCACTGCGTTGAATTGAAATAAAGAATGTATTTTTTCCCTTAAGTTCCCTAAACAGATAATCCTAATAGATGGCATAGATAAAGGGAGCTGCTGCTGGGGTCTCAATTCTCATGCGCGGCGTCCTATTACGATACCACATACCCACGGTTAGTTGCAAAATGTAGTATTGTTACCTGCCATGCTCCGGAATAAGATATTTTGCTGTCTTCTACATTTTGGTGAGATTTTTCAATAGAGATGACGTCAATCGAGATCATTTCGAATATACATAACCTCAAAAGAAGAATTGGCCTCCTGCAGTTGCGCATCCGAATGCTATTTTGACCGTCTGGATTCTAGAAAAATATAAATATACCTACTAGCTTCCGCCCGCAACTTCGTCTGCGTGGATCCGGGATAAAAACTATTCTATATTTTAATCCAGGCTATCAACTATCTTCGTGCAAAATTTTATCCAAATCGGTTGAGCCGTTTACACAACAAACATCTAAACATCCAAACATCCAAACTTTCGCATTTATAATATTAGTAGGAATATTAGGATATTATTTTCATAATTAACTTCTTACTAAGAAAAACAGTGTATTGTTCCGTTGTTATATCAAAATGAGCAGCTGCGTTCTGGAAGCTCATGTCTCACAATTCGTATTCATTGCAAGAACTTATAAGCTAGTTCCTGTGCTACTTAGTTCACTCAGAGTTTTCAAGGAACTTGGCTAAACTGTTTGTAAGGCCGGCTATATAGTTGTGTCCATTTACACCAAAATATGTAGCTTGTTCAATATATGGGCAACCTCAAAGTTTAATGTATGTTTGTATTTGTGTTCGTTCGTAATGCCGATCCAATTTACAATCCAAAAATTATAAATTCCAAGTCTGAACATTAAAGAACAAAGAATTTTCTGTTTTGTTCTGACTTGGAATTTATAATATATAGTAAATTATTGTTTAACCTTTTCAACGCTCTGTCAAAGAGAAAAGTTGTCAACCACACGCCAAATCAACAAGCTGCGCTGGGCTCCATGACGCATATAGGTACTTATCAGTCTTTGGCGTTGAACCTGCGTTGCGAATATTTGCGTCATTGGCGGCGAAAAGATTAATGAGTAGGTATGTCGTGTTTAAAAGAATAATCAACAAATGGTTTAATTAGGGGTGTAGACACCAAATAAAATAACCAATAACGATGAAAAAATATTGTCAATTGGAGAAAAAAGGTAATTAATAATACAATGATGTGATGACGTATGACGATGTTGTTAATAAAAATGTACTTTACTTTACTATCTCCTAAGTCGTTGTGATAATAATAATAAATAAATAATGGAGCGGCCGTCCAGAGTGGAGTCGCAAGAGCTGTAGCTCGAGGGTAGATGTGGACACCTAAGTGGCGAGTTGGCTATATGTTTAAACTTTAAAGTCCAGTGCCACCTCTCTACCCCCCCAGCTCTCTGACCGGTGTTGCCCTTAGGCCATTTTTTAATGTCGCTATTAATAGGGGCCCATCTAGCAGTTGGCGAGTCACCGTCTGCCAGAGATAAAAAGTGAAACAGTTTTATTAGGCAGGCGTCATATGTTTCACCAATAGCCCAGTCACTAGTCCATCATTTTCACCCAATAACCCGTTTTATTTAGATTCCACCAACCAGTAATAGTCCCTAAGTCCCTATACACCCCAGCGGGTGCTGTCTCTGTGTGCGTCCCATGACACGGGCAGGGACAGCATCCGCTCGGTGTACTCCTTGCATTCCATTAAATTGTCAAAAGGGCCTCTACGTGTTGGCTCAGTTGGTACTTTGTAGGTACCTAGCCCCACGCACGCCTCCCAAAGGTCCGGGACATCATGTCCCGTGAGCGGGAAAGACATAAATAAATTATGAATATTGGGGGACATTCTAACTCAAATCGAACGTAGTAAGCTCAATATGGCTTGGGTCGTTCTACTTTTCGACCGACAATAGCCTGTCCTTTGTGTTATTACGGCATCTCATTTGAGTAATGATGTTTAAAGTTTTTTCTACTCCCGTACTTTTATCTGTCATTTACATAGTCACGAACACTAATATAAAGACATACAAAATAAGTTTGCAGAAAAGTCTATACTCTATTCCCCATAACAGTACGGCACAACCGTGCTGTTATGTCGCCAAAACGATACGCTTAGCAGCCATACGCTTCTAAACCTATACATTAGGTACTACCAACTTAACAAACCACTGAATGTTTTTACTTTTTAGAATTTTTTTTATGCCTATGCATTGCTGCCAACTTAGGAAAAATCTTATTCTTAATATGGCAGTACTGGCAAGTTGACATCAATTAAAAACAAAGTTAACTATAGACATCCATTTGTCTCATTTTCATGTTTCCCGAATTCCCGGTTACTTTATAAATTGTTGTTTGACTTTGCGGCCTTTGTGGTTGCTATAAAATAGTTTGTGTTACTCAAAAGTAATAAAAATGGATGAAGATGAAAATATTGCTTCAAAACCAGAAGAAATACACCGGCAGCCCACAAGCAGTGACCGAAAATTTGTTGTCTACTAAATCTCGGCACCTATACGACAAAGTTTAAGAAAAGTTTATTCTTTGTTTAATCTTGCATTTTATTCCATAGTAGCTAGTCGTAGAAAAAGTATTGTATGCAACGTTGTATAACTACGTCAAAAAACGCTCGTGGCGTCTTTCTTTACAATGTTCGCCTTCGGCTCACATCGTAACCCACGCCACTCGCCTTTTTTGACCTCTCTTATACAACTGTTGCATAAAATACTATTATAATGTTCGAATGAACGTCCATATTATTTTATTAATTACTATTATTTAACATTTCACTTTCTCTAACTAGCATTTTTTTAAACGATTTGTTTTTCGTAGAATGCCGTGACAGAGTGGTAAACCAAAATGTGGTCCCCACTGAAAGAGTCCACTTTGTCACATATTTTTTTTAAAAACCAACAGTAAAAAAATATTTATATTAGCCGGAAACGAAACTTTAATTAGTTATAATGAAGAAACCAAAGCATTTTTTTAAAATTGCACTTCAAAAATCACAATTTTTTATAGTTCAAAAACCAAAAAAACAGACAAACCTCGGTTCATTGTCGGTAAAAAAGAAGAACGACCCGCTTGTGTTACAGGTAGTTAGACGACGATATATATAATAGATATAAATACTTAAATACATAGAAAACATCCAAGACTCAGAAACAAATATTCATGCTCATCACACAAATATTTGCCCTTACCGGGATTCGAACCCAGGACCTTCAGCTTCGTAGGCAGCGTCACTACCCACTAGACTAACCGGTCGTCAAAAAATAACGGTGTGATAAAAAAATAACGACACCTACTCGTCATAAGCTGTTAAATATTGGCAACAGGACAGATGAATTTCGTTTTTTAACTGTGTATGACCCATCGGCAATATGCCACAGGCGGGGCACGATAGAGAAAACCAATGAGCGCAAACTCTCAACAAATAATCTACCAACTCAATAAACTCTTTGTTACGTTAGGTACCTACTCTTCATTTTAATCCCGCGCTCTAGATATATATTTTCCCCATAAATTAAACTGATAACACAATCAAAAGCGGGACGTCGTTTAGATGTTAATTCGCATGAAAACACATACCAGGGGGTTCCATGGGGCTTATCAGAATACCTATTGAGCCGCGAGTGACGTTCGAATTCCATTCCGAATAAGTCTTTGATTTATTACTCCAACCAAGGTACGATGAACGCCTGGAGTAATTTTAAACGCAATATGGAATACAGTGAAATTGTAGGCGTTTACCTTATAAACATCGTAAAATCAGACTGATCAAAAAAACAAATAGTAATTCCAGTTACCGAACGACATGCCATGGTCTTATGTACAAATTTAAACAAGAGTGATGATAATAATATCATTTGCTATCTTTATTATAGTTTTTTTTAATATATAAAATACTGTCCAGTGATGACAGTGATTGACCCTAGTCACACCTTGATACGAAATTCTGGCAAAGAAACAATTAGGCACCCGCAAAAATTAAGTAAGTAGGATGTTTATGGTAAGTCATTAGCCATTAAAAAAACTCAATTTCCCTTTGTACGAGCTTTTTCGTCCCTCTTGGCCGCACCCATACTTATAATTTGCTCTACCTATATGATTTTTCCTATGAGTTTCACTAAATGGGTATAGAGAATAGATTATTCTACATTTTTAGGGTTCCGTAGCCAAAATGGCAAAAACGGAACCCTTATAGTTTCGTCATGTCCGTCTGTCCGTCTGTCCGTCTGTCCGTCTGTCCGTCTGTCTGTCTGTCCGTATGTCACAGGCATTTTACTCGAAAACTATAAGGTGTATTTGAATAAAATTTTGAGGATAGGTGTATTTTGTTAGCCGCTACATAGTTTTGTAATTAAAATGACAAAAAAAAAATTTTTTAGGGGTGCACTCCATACATAAAACTAAAAGTCAAAAATTTTTTTTTCATTGTGACCCCCCGTGTGGCACATCAATCGATAGGTCTTTCAAAATAAATATAAGGTTTCTTAGCATTTTTTTTGATTAAGTGAATAGGGTCGGAGATAATCGCCCCGAAAGTCACTAAAATTCTGTCCCCCCCCTCTAATTTTTGAACGGTGTATTTTAAAAATATGGAAAATTTCATGGACATAGGGCTTATTAATTTCATTCACCGAAACTTTCATTTTGCGTGGTCCGACACGCACTTGGCCGGTTTTTTTATATATTTTAAAATGTTCGTATAGATTCGAAAGTCAACTAGTATTTTTTATTTCCTCAAAATAATATCGCTTTATGCAAAGCCGCCATATCGTGACGTCATAAGAGGAGACGTGCAGAATCATAGAAACGTTAAATGTTGTTTACAATGAAAACTTGTTTTTGCATTTGCTATACTGACGTCACTCACAAGACAAAATGGCGGTCGGCATTTTCGGTCACGTGACATACAAATTAAAAATAAATCTTATGGTTTTATAACAAAATTGTGTTATATTCGTTTTCTTATGGTAAAAACTGTTTAAAAAATACTTTGAGAATTTAATTTTGATAGATGAAAATACCCTATTAGAATATTCTATGGTAATTTATACTTTTTTATAGCAGTCTATGGGCAACCAAGCGGTGCTCGGGGAAAATTAGAGAAAATACGGAGGAAACTAATTTTCCCAGACATAAGACCCGGCTAGATCTATTTTTCGCCCCGTAAATCCATACACTCCAAATTTCATTGAAATAGAGTGGTTTTCGAGTACGTGATTTGAAATATGTAATAATATTGCTCGTTTAGCATATGATAAATAAAATACCCCTATTTTGATATCAAAATTGATACCTAGGTACATTTACAAAAATTATTAAGTAACGAGATACACGTAATCGTTAATTTCACCCTCATCATCATCATAATTCAAATTCAAATTCAAATCATTTATTTCGAGTAACTTAAACTCATAATACATTAAAATCCATATTATCAAAAATAAAATTAAAATTAAAAACTCAATATAATGTCAAAAAATAAAAAATAAAAATTAAATTAAATTAAAATAAATAAATAAAATAAAATAAAATTTCTATATAATTATGTTTAGCTACTGCCGATTAATCTTGCTGGGACATGTCTGTCACAACAATGCCGGATGTATGGGCAATCTAATTTGTCGGCTATCATGGATAGAACGGCGTTTTGGCTGGCACGCACTCTCCGCACGAGCGCAGCACTGCGCGCGCGCATGCTCGCGTGGAAGCACGCCACGCGCGCCTCCGCGAACATGCCCGACGCGCTGCAGTAGCGAGGCAGCCCCAACACCGCTCTAAAGGCGTTATTGAATTGGACCCGAAGGGCGCTGTACGCTTTCAGCGTATAACTCGCCCACAGACCGCATGTGTACAGGGATGTACAATAAGCTCTGAATAGTGTTATTTTCACATCCCTGGAGCACCTTGCGAACCTGCGGGCGATCATGTTCGCTCTTACACACAGCGCCCTTCGTTCCCTCTCGATGTCAGCGTTGTCCCCAAGATCAGCGGTAACTATGTGACCCAGATATTTAAATTGCACAACCCTTTCTAAAGCTACCCCATTCAAATGAATGGGCGGTACATTCACTATGCGACGCGAGCCAACCTCGAAGACAACGTATTGACTTTTGGTTACATTGTACTGTAGCCCATGGTCATGTGCGTATTTTTCACAGGACGCCAGTAATGTCCTCAGACCACACACTGACGCGCTCAGCCAGACCATATCGTCTGCATAGCTTAGATTATTGACACAGACTCCGTCAACATGACAGCCGATATGGTGGTTACTGAGCTCGACAATAAGCGCATCTATGTACAGGTTAAAGAGCGAGGGAGACGTTAACCCCCCCTGTCTCACCCCGCACTCCAACCTGTAGTCTTCGGACACTTCCCCCGCCCATCTGACGCTATTGACCTGATGTCCATACCAGTACCTGAAAATATTTAATAGTTCCCTTGGAAGGTTAATTATTTCAAGTTTTTTCCACAGCACTTCGTAGGACACCATGTCGAATGCCTTGGATAAATCCAGAAAACAGGCGTAAATGGGCGTTTTACGGTCTCTGTAGTATCTGACGACATGCTTAAGCGACAGAATTGCGCTCTCCGTTGACAAATTCGGCCGGAACCCAAATTGGTTGTCATGTAGAGAAAGGCAACTATTTAACTGCACATTAAGCACGGCGTCAAAAACTTTTGCTACAATGGTCGCAAGAGAGATAGGCCTGTAGTTGTTGGTATCTGATAGGTCTCCAGTTTTGTTTTTCACTACAGGTACAACTACCGTTCTCATGAGGTCAGAGGGAAGATATGAGTGACTCACACACAAAGAAAAGAACATTGCAAGGACACGCGAGATATGAGGACCGGCATTTTGGAGATGCTCGATACTGAGCCCGTCATGGCCTGGGGATTTACCTCTAGTTATTGACTTTATCGCTTTCTTTACCTCTTTAGCAGTAAATCTAGTCAAACCCCCCTCCACCCTGGTCTCAACATCGCACAAATCCTCCACCGAGTTAGCCCGTGGTTGAACATGAAAGTGATTTTTAAAAAGTTCAGCGATTTCCGTCGGTTCACTCACCCCCTTGACGCTCGCAGGGAGCCCCTGTCGAAAATTCACCGCACTAGTGCCCTTCCAGAAAGCCTTAAAATTACCTTTGGTATGTTGTTTCGCAAGAATATCCATTTTTATTTGGTCCTGGTGATCCTGGCACCATTTTAAACGGGATTTAAATATTTTTCTGCTATTACACATCTCATTGTACATAAAACCAGATTTAGGCTTTCCGCAAGACACCCATTCCAAGAACTTCGTCCTTGCCACCCTATGGGCGTCACCTACATGCCTATTCCAACCCATGATACGTGGTCTACCCCTCCCTCGCCCTTCACCTCTTTCATTTCCAACCGTGGCCGAGTCACTCAGGGCACATATAATATCAACATACAACTCATCAATTAGCCCACGATGAACCGGATCGTCACAGAACTGGTCAGAACAATGGATAAATTCGCAGTTGAAATCGATGTCCCGCAAACGTTTATGACATTCACGAGAATATAACTCTATTCGGTCGTCAGTTCTATTTCCCCACACTACCTTATTTTGTAAGGTACTTAAGTTCGAAATCGTAGGTAGTAAAAGATGTAAATTACACTCGATAATGAGAGGAAAATGATCAGACCAAACAGTATCATACTCAACATGAACATTTTGCAAGGCCAGCGCTGCAGACTGAGTGACAATACAATGATCTAACCAGCTACAAGACCCATACACTTCACTTATAAAAGTGTAGGTACCAGAGTTCAAACCTAGTCTATCCACGTCAGCGCACAACCAACATTGTTCGTTACAGAAGTCCATTAGTTCATTAAAAAATAACTCGTGTGGATGCGCATTGAAGTCACCCAAGACAAACACAGAGTCTATAATGTGATCACTTATAATAGCACTTACAGTACCTAGGCAATCCGTGAAATCAGGTAAATTCACTGGCATATTTACAGGCATATATATGCTCATCACTATTATGGGCCGATCGCACGTTTGTATTTTCACCGCACACAGACGATTATTATTACATTTTATCACCGACACATTATTAAAAACACTAGTTTTCCAAAGCAAAGCCACTCCTCCATAGGGTCTTCCTCGACAAATACCCGCAGAGCTATCCACCGCCGATGTTCCTGTGTACCCCCAGCCTACCTCGATTGTGCCTAGGTACGGTAAGTCTTCAGGTAATAACCAGGTCTCCTGCAATATTAGCATAATATTAGCTGAAAGACGTCCACTGCTGGACATAGGCCTCACCCAAAGGGTGCCACAATGACTGGTCCTGCTCCACCCTCATCGAGCGGACTCCAGCGAAATTGCACCCTAAGTGTCATTAATTTAAAAATAATATAATAAACCGGGTTAGTGGCAAGTATACCTAGACATGCTACTAATCCGATCCAGGCAAAGTGAGTATGGGACCACCATTGAAGTTTTGGTATTCTGATATAAAATTCGAATAAAATATCTGTCAAAATACATCCAGATGACCATGGAACGTCCTCTTGTTTGAATGCGATTTTAAAAAGCATATCTTTATCTGGAGCCGTAGCATGGTTGGCCTTATCACGCGACAAGTGACAATTATAACAGCGTCGTCTCGTTTTATCGAACGGTGTCAGCCAGTGACGCACGCTCTATCCTATCACCTATCGCGTGACAAGGCCAACCATGCTACGGGGCCTGGTCTGAATTTTGATAACTAACTATCATAAGTTGCAAAGTGTTTTAATGCATATAACATATATCACATTGCATATCAATAGATACATATCGAAACCCTGTAGTTAGGTATGCACCTTTGTGACGGACAACGATGCATAATACATGTGACGCTTCAAAGAGATTCCTTGCTTCGTTGGAGCTCTATAATTAGTATTCCGAATGCATCAAACAACGGGAAATGCAAGATAAACTGTGCCCATTTTGCATTATATCATAAAGATATTCGATTATATGTGAAATATTGTATGCAGGCCTCGCCTCTAGTCACACACGTGATGATATCGTCATATCTTCGTCCCACGTTTGAAACAATAAAGAATTTGATGTCAACCACTTTAATAGAACGTCGAAAGCCTATAACGAAAATATATATTACTTATTAGATCAAGGGATAATCTAGATAAATTTTAATTATTATAAAGGCCAGGTTTTAAACCTTCGTTATAACATAGCGGCACTAGTAGAATTAGTAGATTGGAATCGTTCGTGTGGGTTAAGCAACATAGGTCGCCATCAGTTTCCTGATGAGTGACGTTTTGACAGATCCCTAAATGAGCGCTTGCGTGCTTTGAAAAGCACGTTGAGTCGTTGATACCGGTTGTTGTTTTCGATAGCAGTAGCTGCTAAGCCGAGTTAAAAGTTTTCAAGCGGCTTGAAAAATCCTAATATGTAAGTGATGCATTTGACATGAGCCGAACCAATAAGTTATAATGGGGCTTGTAGACGGGCTATACTTTTACGGAAATGTGTGGCCGGCAACTATGGGCGTCTTACTCTTACTTCCATGCTAGAGAGCAAGACGCCTATAGTTGCCGGACACACATTTCCGTAAAAATATAGCCCGTCTAGAAGCCGCCTTAGATTTTAGCCGCTTAAAAACGAATTCCTTAATTATTTTGATTATGAAGCCATGCAGACTGGATGCTACCGGAGAAACGCTTTGGTCTATAAAAGAGCTTCTGAAGGGAGACCTTCCATTATCCATGAAGCGAAGACTAGTCGATATGTGTATTCTGCGCATCCTAGGCTAACCTACGGTGCCCAAAAATGTTCACTCACCGAGGCCCAAAAGACCAGATTGAAGGTTTGCCAACAGGAAAGAAACGGAACCCTTATAGAATCACTTTGTTGTCCATCTGTCTGTGTCTGTCTGTCTGTTTGTCAATACCCGTTATCGCGGGAATGCATGGAGCTAACGAGTTGAAATTAAAACCATATACTCAGGTCTAGGTATAGCTGATGTGAAAAAATCAAACTTCAAAGTTAACTTAAAAAAGATACGGCCGTTTGTGCCGCAAAAGGAAACGTAAAACAACGTTACATAAGGTATATTTTCAATTCAAGAGCCTATAACTTTATTGCCGTTGACCTATAACTATATGATATTTGGCAAGTAATATCGTCTTATACAAGAACAGGAGAAAAATCTGAAAACTATACATTCGTAATTAAATCATAAAGTATAGTCTTTTTATTTTTTATTTAACCATTATAATTACACACAGCTTATATATGTACATGCACAAATCTTCGCCAACTGCATGGCAGTTTGTTGGCGAATACACTCTTTACCCTTATACCTACTGTGTAATACAAGAGTAAAAGTTTAAAGTACGTAATCAATCATCGACGTTAAACTGTCTGTCTGTCAAGACCCTTTATCTCGGGAAAGTGTAGAGCTATCGAGTTGAAATTAAATCAATATACTCAGGTCTACAGTCCGTTGAAGCTGTAAAATAATCAAACTTCAAAGGTAACGTAAAAAAATACGGCCATTTATGCCATTTAAAAAATATACGTTCTTTTTTCAACACTCTCAATGGAATCAAAATTTATAGGGTACCTACTTTCCGTTGACCTAGAACTATGAAATTTGGCAATTAATATCGTCTTAGACTACAAGTACAGGGAAAATTTGAATACTATACATTTGTAATTTTGTACGGAACCCTCGGTGCCCCCACTGGTGCGACTCGCACTTGTCCGGTTTTTATTTAAATTGAAATCGGTGCCATTTCGTAATGTGTTTCAAAACAGAAAGATATATTTTTAAGATATTAATTAATTAATTATACACTTAATGCATAGTTAATTGAATCAACTAAGGCACACATGTATATACCGATGTGACTGTGATGTAATTTTCACCGAATTAAAGGTAACGATCATATTCTAAAGAATAATTCATATGAATGGTATTCAATTTCCTTTTAATAAATACCTAGAGATTAAGTATTACCGTGATAAAAAATGAATACGAGTAATATGGTAAATGTAGGGTTGTGCACGTGCAGGGACAGTAATTTGTCGTCGATCAAAACCATTAATCGGTTTGTGACCGTCAAGGCTGAGTTTCCCGGTTAATTCTAAGTTTCTGTTTGACAAGTTTGATTTCTCCAATTCGCATACAAGTATAGAATTTCAATTTACACCTGATAAACTAGTGAGGGATTACGTTGAGGGTAATTATTGGTTTAATAATAGGGATATGAAATGGAACCCTATACTTAAATTCATATCTACAATTGAGAGAGCTATAGATTGAAATTAACAAGCTCTAACTTTGTCGGCTGTTCGATCTTGATTATGCTCAATTTTTAAAAACATTTGGACGACCGATTAGCCTAGTGGGTAGTGACGCTGCTTACGAAGCTGAAGGTCCTGGGTTCAAATCCCGGTAAGGGCAAATATTTGTGTGATAAGCATGAATATTTGTTTCTGAGTCTTGGATGTTTTCTATGTATTTATATTTATTAAACATATCGTTGTCTCTAGTACTCATAACACAAGCCTTATTGTATTGAGCGTACTATGGGACTATTTTCGATTTGTGTAAGTTTGTCCCCTAATATTTATTATTAATATTATTTATTATTTGTTCATACTGGGTGTTCCCTTGTTTTGCAGACAGAAATTCCATAGAATTTCGTGTCGCAGAAAATGTTTCATATAATATTTGGTCCTGGTGTTCCTTTTTATTTCGTATCACCGTCACCGCCGGTTTTTTTCAGTGCACAATTCAATGAATATTTTCTTTAAATTAAGTATTCTGCGTATTGATTATTCTAAGAAATGATGATATGAAAAAAAAATGAGATACGAAATTCTATAAAACAAAGTAAAACCGTTCATACAGGTAGGGGTATACCCACTATGATTGAAGTAGTTTAGGTTAAGATTTTATGATACGAAGGTACCTACTGGTAGATAGCTACATCAAACAGTCTTGGTAAGTAGGTTTATGTACATAAAGTTTTAAACATTGTTATGTTTTGTAATTTTTATGAGCAAATACACCACAATTTGGTTGTACAATTTCTATGCGCGATTCTATTTTTCGTTGTGCTTAGATCTTTGTATTGTAAACCTTTCAAAGCTGCAGTATGCATCGCATAGTTTAAATTTTCAATCATTTTAAACTTTGCACAGGGAAACCAATGAAACTTTTCCGTTATCCAGAGAAAACCAATGCTCGCTTTAAATAACTTTTAACGAGGCACGCGAATAGTGGAAAGTTTGCGTACCGTTGCATATTGGCAGGTAAGGATACCTACTTCCTGCAACATTCTTTCTAGCGACGTACAGTCCCACAGGAAATAAATGCAATAATTACATTTCTTTAACTTACTTTGTAGAAGGGATTCCTCTATTCTTCTAAACCACACCCCGCGTAAGGGAAACGTTTATGTCTTCCGCGTACAGGAAAACGGGATTCAACACTCCCCGTGAATGGCTTTTTTGGACAATTGATTACCTACGTCGTTTGATAATGTATCGCTTGAGTTGGCTGAAGTAAAGAAAATAGAATTAAGACCAAACTTTGTTTTGTTTTCTGTAGAGGTAATTTTAAGTAATAGTGTTTTGGTGTTTGACAAACAACAAGGTATTTATAGTCAGAATCAAAAACATATATATCAGAAAATTGATTCGTTTTATTTCCTAATTCAGTAGGTATACAAAAAAACCATTGAAAAATTACATAATTTTTCCAATTCATGCCCTTAAAAAATCAAATAACGTAAAAGCATGTAACAAACGTTCGTGAAATCCTTTATGAAATTGTAAACGGCAGAGAGTAAATAAGCGTTCCTCGCCTGGAGGCCGAGCGTCGGCTCCGAGCCTAAAATGGAAACGCGCTCATATCTGATCTACATTTAATTACTAACAAGCACGTGTAATTTGACCAGATATAATTTTAAACGGACAGAAGTTTCTAGTTCGTCAGTCCACTAACTGGCGCCAGAAACAATGGGTATCCTAACGTCTATCTGGCGAGGAATAAGTCGTACTAAAGCCCTAGAGGACTCCAGCGGGAAAATGGAAACCGCTTTCTTCGAGTCCGTATATCGCGCCACTTATATAGCAGGTACAAGGAAGATAATCCCATATCGAAAAGAAATCCCAACATAAATATCATAAATTCCTACTAGCTTGATTAGAGTCTGACCAGCGGAGGGTGTCACATAAAAAGGCTACATATTTGAAAAAAATACGCATGCCTGCGGTGGCGGTCAGTAGTAAATTTGACAGCTAATGACAAGTCTACTATCGACCGCCGCGGCCGTACCTAACGTAAATTTTCCATATAAAAATTGACATTTAGATCTACTGACGCGCGTACAATGCGTTACGTAATCGACCAGCAGGCAGTGCCAGTCTGTAATAGGCTTAATTATAACTGACAGCTTATTTCATAAGAAAATTGTTGCCGTATAAAGAATAAGAAAAAAAAGATTATGATACGACTCGCTGGCCAGATTCTATTTTATTCGCTGCATCACTGGGAGAAAAATCTCTGCAGTTTGTTGAAGCATAGAAAGAATTGTAGTGTCCAAGTCAATTATGTTAGCATCCTTTTGTGAGCGCTTTGTGTACAGTGGAATCCAATTACTAAGCATTCGTTTCGTTGTTATATAAGGCTTGGGTTAGTTATGTACCTATAATACTGGTCTCATAAAACATGAGACGGTGATACGAATTCGAAATGTTTGAAACAAAAAATAAATATGAGTAAGTTATTTCCGGTTACAGCGCCCCACGCTTTTACAATCAAATATGTATTATAATTAAAAGTACTTCACACTTCAGCGCAGAAATAGAGACAACTTGAACGATCCATAATTTATTTTTGGTTTTTAAGTGCATTTAAAAAAAATATATATCAATTTGGGCTTTCCTCACTCATGGATATATCCGTCAATCGTACAAAATGTTGACACAATCTTATAGTTATAGATCTAGTTTTTTCTTATATTTATGAAAAATTAATAATTGGTGGCCTGTCGATGGACCTTGAGGTTCAAAAAAAAGTCAAAGTCAAAGTGATTTATTCTTCAATTTAGGCATATTACATGCACCTATGAATGTCGATAAACTACCACCGGTTCGGAAAGAAAACCTCTGCCTCGAGAAGAACCGGCGTAAAAAACTCGGCGAGGTGTCATTTTTTCAAAACAGTATACAATATATCATTTCAGTATCAGAGTAGGTATTATAAAATTTTAAAATTACATTGCTACAGTAGAAAGCCAATTTATTTATTTTGTTCAAATCCCGGTAGGGGCAATTATTTGTGTGATGAGCACGAACATTCTATTGAATATATTTAATGTGATATCTGTTCATTTTATCGAGACCTACTTACAGGTAGTGGCTTGCATACTGGCATAGATAGAAGTGTGTCAAATTCGTATTCTAGCTAGCAACCGTTCCATGGTTGATTTGTTTACTTTTTGTATTGTCAGTCGGTCTAGAACATCTCATATGTGAGCAGTCTAATAAATTCCTTATACACTTTATCCTGTTTTATCTGCGTTAATCTACTGCTGAATAATATACCCAACAGTGGTTATGGGCCTTACGCCTAATTCAGGAAAAATTTTAACGTAAAAGGAAGAAATCTGTTGAAGTTATGAGTAGTGTGAAAATTGACCAACTCGATCAGAGGAACTATGAGACATGGAAAATCCAAGTGGAAGCAATTTTAGTAAAAAACGACGCCTGGGGATACGTCAACGGAAGTATCGCAAAACCAGCAGAACCAGCCGAAGCAGCTAAATGGGACATAGGAGACTCTAAAGCTAAGTCTGATCTCATTTTAGCGATTAGTCCGAGCGAATTACGACATCTGCGAGGTTGTAGCACGTCGCGAGAAGTATGGATGAAGTTACATAACATCCACGCATCGAAGGGACCTGCGAAGAAGGCTACATTATTAAAAGAGCTCTTGCTTCACAAATTGGAGGAAGGTGGAGACATTAGGGAACATGTCATGAGATTCTTCGATGTGAAAAGCCAATTAGCTGACATGGACATCGAGATGCATGACGATCTGACATCGATAATGCTTCTGTACAGTTTGCCTTCCAGCTTTGATAACTTTAGATGTGCCATAGAATCTAGAGATTCATTGCCGGATCCAGAGACGCTCAAGATTAAGATATTAGAAGAGGAACATTCCAGGAACCGAAAAGAAAGTGTAGATAAGGCACTTCTTGTAAAAGGAAAAAGATCTTTTAAGCCAAAGAGCGGTACAGAACCAGGAAATAACAAATTCAGATTTAAATGTTTTAAATGTCACCAGTTCGGTCATAAAGCCTCTGAGTGCACGAAGAAGAACAAGGAACAGTGTAGTGATACTGTAAAGTATGTGTCGAATGATAGTGAATTACCAGATATTGATTCCAATTTTGTAACATTCAATTGTATTTCAGATGTTAAAGCTGCTTGCAACGAGAATGGAGGTTGGATTATCGATAGTGGGTGCACATCGCATCTGTGCAATGACGCAGGCAAATTCAGCAATACACTATTACCTTCGTCCGGTAAGCTAAATTTAGCGACGAATACAAACACAGACGTACAAGGTAAGGGGACGGTGAGGTTACTTACATGTGATAATGGTTCTAAAACTGTAGTGCAACTGCCCAGTACTCTATTTGTTCCGGATTTACGATGTAGCCTAATTTCAGTAGCAAAAATTACTGATCAGGGGTTCAGTGTTACGTTCAAGAAGAACATAGCTAGTGTTAAAGATAGCTATGGTAACACTAAACTTGTCGCGAATCGTAAAGGTAATTTATATTACATTGAGGAACATTGCGATAGAGTGTCAGCGATTTGTGAGCCAAAGGTTGACGTATGGTTGTGGCATGAACGTTTAGGACACCTGAATGCGAAAGATCTCGTCCGAGTTTTAAATAAATCTGGCATGAACGTAAGGATGGCAGATGTCACCGAGTTGTATGATTGTGATATTTGTATGAAAGGAAAAATGAGTATGTTACCTTTTTCTAGTTCGAATGGGCCTTGCAATGAAAAGTTGAGAATAGTGCATTCTGACGTTGTCGGACCCATGCAACATACGTCAATAAATGGAGCCAAATATTTTGTCACATATATTGACGATAGTACACGATGGTGTGAAGTATATTTTCTTAGCAAGAAAAGTGAAGTTTTCAATACATTCAAGGTATACAAAAACCACGTCGAGAACCTATTTGGACGAAAAATCACGTACCTACATACGGATAACGGAGGTGAATACTGTAATCGAGATTTCGACGAGTTCTTGGAAAAAGAAGGAATAGCAAGAAGATTGACAGTTCCTGGTGTACCCCAACAAAACTCGGTAGCAGAGAGAAAAAATCGAACGTTGGTAGAAATGGCGAGATGTATGCTTATTTCGTCAGGACTTTCCCCGGGTTTCTGGGCAGAAGCTGTAGCAACCGCGTGTCATGTAAGAAACCGCTGTCCGACAAGAAGTCTTAAAGGTGAAATACCCCTTGAGAGGTGGTTTGAACGACCTGTCAAATTAAACTACTTACATAAGTTTGGGTCAAAAGTACACGTGTTGGACAAGACAGCCGGGAAAGACAAGTTCGCGCCACGAAGCCTGGAAGGAACGTTTGTTGGTTATCCTAGAGATCGAAAGGGTTATAGAGTATGGATACCAAAACAACGACAAGTTATCATATCAAGAGATGTAAAATTCCACGAAGGTCAGAGTCAAGACAATGAAAATGTAAACTTGGAGATTGATCCCTTTGTGATTGATAAGCATCGAGGCTCAATAAATGTTTCGAATCAACCTGTGACTGTGGAAATAGAATTTCATCCTACCCAAGTCAACGGAAACCCAGTTGTACAAAACTTCGATCACGAGAGTGAACGCACAGACCGCATTGCTGAACCTGAGGCAGCGGATGTAGGCCAAGAAGTACCCGTTGATGCCCGGCAACTGACGGATGATTCAGACGTTGTCGCAGAGCCATCTCAACATGATCATCATCAGGATGACGTTCATGTTGATGGGGGGAGGGTGATAAAGAGAGGCCCAGGCCGGCCACGATTAGAGCGAGGTCACGTCGGGCGTCCACGGAAAATATACAACATGGTTG
The DNA here is from genome assembly GCA_932294315.1 of Epinotia nisella. NCBI lineage: Eukaryota > Metazoa > Arthropoda > Insecta > Lepidoptera > Tortricidae > Epinotia > Epinotia nisella. The sequence goes on from OW028680.1 coordinate 16,137,579, forward strand.
ATGTCGAGTCAGAAGTTCCCTTGGAAGAAGACGACGAGTCTACGGAGGAGTACGCAGACTGTCTGGATTTTGTTGGAGTAGCGGAAATAACTCTGAAACAGGCATTATCTGGAAATGAAAGAAAAGGATGGAAAGACGCAATACTTTCAGAAGTAAAAAGTTTAGTTAAGAACGATACCTTCGACGTAGTTAATAAACCTAATGGTCGAAATATTGTAGGTTGCCGTTATATACTGACAACAAAGCTAAATGTAGATAAAACTGAGAAGAAGAAAGCCAGACTGGTTGCAAAAGGTTTCAGTCAACGTCATGGCATTGACTATCAGAACACCTTTGCGCCTGTTGCCAGACTTGATACTGTGAGATTACTAGTTGCACTTGCAGCAGAACTCGATCTTGAAATCCATCAGTTGGACATTAATACGGCATACCTGAACGGTTTATTAGAAGAGGAAATATATATGAAGGTGCCAGATCTCCTGGAAGAATGCCTTCAAGACCTCAAACAATTGGAACAGCCAAGTTCAACTATATATGAAAGAGCTAACAAGATGTTATCTGATTTGAAGAGTGGGGGCGATGTGTGCCGACTGAAGAGGTCGTTGTACGGGCTCAAACAAGCGGGTCGTCAGTGGAACATCAGGTTGGATGAACAGTTAAAATGCATGGGTTTGCAAGCCTCATTAAATGAGCCGTGCCTTTATTATAAGGACATTGATTCGCAAACTAAACTCTTTGTACTAGTTTATGTCGATGACATCCTTGTTGCGTCGCAAAGAGGTGAATGTATAGAAAGTTTCAAAAAGGAACTGGCCACAAAGTTTGAATTGAAAGATTATGGCGTTGCGAAGTTTATGTTGGGCATAGAGTTTGACAAATGTGACATTGGCATAAAATTGTCACAACAGAAATACATTGACGATTTATTAATAAAATATCGAATGGACAAATGTAATCCTATATCTACGCCTATGGACTTGAAGAATAAGATAGTTAAACCCACCGAAAAATGCAGTGAGAGTGAGCAGTATCCGTATCGTGAAATTATCGGTTCGCTGATGTATTTATCGACCGGAACAAGACCTGACATAACGAATACCGTGGCTATTCTAAGTCAATTTTTGGATTGTCCTAATAAACAGTGTTGGGATGGTGCTAAACGTGTACTACGTTACCTTAAACATACGAGAAACTATGGACTTATATTTACGAAAACAGGTAAATCATTGCAGGGTTACTCAGATGCTGATTGGGGTGGATGTTTGATTGATAGGCGATCTTATTCTGGATATGTTTACATGCTAGGAGGTGGATGCGTGTCCTGGAAATCGCAAAAGCAAAAGTGCGTCGCCACTTCTAGCTGCGAGTCAGAATACGTAAGCTTGGCGTCATCAATGAAGGAGGCGATCTACTTGAACAGTTTGCTTACTGAAATTGGGCTATGTAAGTTTGCACCGTTATCTTTACATGTAGATAACCAGGGAGCGATTTGCCTTGCCGGTGATCCAATGTTCCATTCTCGGAGTAAACACATCGACATAAGGTACCACTTTATAAGAAGTGTATTAAAGAACAATGAAAGTATTGAGTTAAATTATATACCGACCGGCTCAATGCTTGCCGACATACTAACGAAAGCTTTGCCCAGAGTGAAGCACTACACATGCATGCGTGGTTTAGGCATAGCTTGTTAATCGTTTATTTTGTTATAGTTGTTCTTTGATATTACTTTGCTTTGTATGCGTTTTATTGTATTGCCATTTATTTTGAATATGCACATTAAGGGGGCGTATTGAATATATTTAATGTGATATCTGTTCATTTTATCGAGACCTACTTACAGGTAGTGGCTTGCATACTGGCATAGATAGAAGTGTGTCAAATTCGTATTCTAGCTAGCAACCGTTCCATGGTTGATTTGTTTACTTTTTGTATTGTCAGTCGGTCTAGAACATCTCATATGTGAGCAGTCTAATAAATTCCTTATACACTTTATCCTGTTTTATCTGCGTTAATCTACTGCTGAATAATATACCCAACACATTCTGCCTGAGTCTTGGATGTTTTCAATGAGTATAATGATTTATCCATAATATATAATTATATACATCGTCACCTAATACCCAAATTATAAGCTTTGCTTAGTTTGGGACTAGGTTGATTTGTGTAAAATTGATCCCAAAGTTTTATTTTAATTTATTAATGACTAGGATTATCAAGCTCGGATCACAGCATGCTCTACAAACTATACAGCAACACAGTGAAGCTTATGATAGCCCTGTTCATAATGGGGGAGATCTGGTACATGATCAGTTTTTCCTCATCTCTGGACATTGTCATCGAGCAGATGAACGTGGTCGTCATGCATTTGATGGCAGGCATTAGATACACGTACATGGTGAGTACAGATATACAGGAATTTCCACTCGTTCTATAGACGATACAAGCTTTTGGGTGGCTTGAGAATTTTTATAAGTCAGGTTACACCCTCATTCCAAGAAACCTAACCTTTACAATATCTAATAAAGGTTCGGGTTTGAAAAGGTAAAGCAGCCAAGTTGAAGAACTAGTACCCACGCAAATGGTCGGTTTGGTTTATTGCTTACAAGCAGATCTGCACTTCTTCAGCATGCAACCGGAATATCACTATTTTATTTTATTTTATTATTTTTTTTCTTTTAATATTTCACCTGCATCGTGACCTGAGGTACTAGCAGAATATCAGTGCTCACGCGAGCAAAGCAAAACTGAGCCAGTACCTTTTTGGCATTGTTGCAACGCACAGTATGCCTTTATTTAATTTATATTTAAATCTTTTTCGTAACACAATTGTTTTAACTTGTTCTTTTACCTTTTTCATTCTACTTATTTTTTGTGTACTTTTTTATTTTATTTTTGTTTGTTTTATTGTTGTTGCAACATGCCAAATAAACGATTTATCTAATCTATCTATCTATCACTACGATAAGGAGATGATAAATAAATGTTATTTAAAAAAGTTGGTAAAGGACAGGTTTTTCATCACACCTTTACTATTTATTTTACTGTATTTATTTTTGCATACCTAAAACTATGTGGTATTAAATTGTGTGATTGCCAAGTCACAAAATTTAGTTAGCAAGCAAATAAAGATTAATAAGAATGTCTGACTTGGCTCTACGGAATATCTCACAACTTTTTACGGTGGAAGAGTTTCGAGACTATTTTTACATGAAATGTTTTTTTAAGGGATCTCACTTCTTTTTGTAGGTTATTGTTAAACATACCAATATACGAATGCAGCCGGCAATAATATTTTTGCATTAGACTTTGTATGGATTTTACCAACAGCAAATAAGGATTGTATAGTTTTCTAGTACATTGTACACCTAACACTAACCGCATGCTAATACATCGTACAGTGCACTGTACCTACCCTGTTTGCATGAACTACTATTTGCAGGAACTACAAAAGTAATTGTGTAATGGCATCTATTTGTATAGGATTACAAACTTATTTATGCAGTTTATATATCTCTGAAACGTGACTGAAATAGCAATATTTTTAGGTGTTTTATTTTTATGTTTAAAATTTGGAGCTTGTGAGTCTGCTCGAAGTACCTTATTAGAATTATGATGATCAGTCAGTACCTAAGTGAGTCAGTGGCCAGTGACAAAAACAAAACTAAGGAACTTTGACGGGCAATAGTTCTTAAACTAAAAGTTCAAATTGAATATTATTGAGAATATATCTAAGCCATATTATGCTCTACCTATATGTTACTGAAAATTCAGGGTTCTAGCTTTAGCCAGCACACAATTTTACAGGATGTTGAAAATGGTCTATTCAGGGAGGCTTTGAGAAAAGGTTGGTACGGCCGTGCCTCTTTGTTTTGCTCGACTTGGCGGGGGCACTGCCTTCCACTACGCGGCAGGAACAGTCATTTTGGACCTCAGAAGGGACGCGATAATTGATCAAATCGGACGATCGCCGCTTTGTATGAAAATCGTTAAGAAATAAGAAAAACTTCTTAAGGTCATAAAACCTTTTTGAGGCAACTTTATAAATGATAATTGGGTTTTGCGGAATCATTATTTATTTTGTTTTATTTATTTGTGCAAACAAGTTAGTGTATCAGGGAAACCATATTTTTGAGAGAATACAATACAATACAAATACTCTTTATTGCACACCTCACACAGTAAACAAAGCAGTTACAGAGAGAAACAATACAATTTTTATTAAATCGTATGGCATTTACAAGAAATAGGCATTTAGTAAAAATTACAATACAATAATATGTAGGTAGAGGTAGCCGGCCGGTTTGATTTTCATAAAATTAGGCGAAGATAGGTAGCGTAGGTGAATATACGCAACGCGACTTTACCTTAAAATACACGTTATCTATTTCAGGTCCAAATATTTACTACTTACTTAAGCCGATAAGCTCCATTGAGCTTGCTCATGCCTTAACATTTATGCTATTTTAAAGGTTACGTATTTATTTAGAGAAAACATCAACACCGCTACAAGAAGCTGGCTACCTCCATGCAGCTCTCCAACATGGATGTTTCTACACCCACTAGGAAGGCGTTGGTGAAGTTCTGGATCCAAAAGAGCGAGACCTATTTGAAGCTTATGCTTGGATTGGGAAGTTTGACATTAGCTGCATGGTAATTAACGTATTTAACCCTGTAACAGGAGCAAAAACTTAAACTGTATATTATTAAGCTTGTGAGCAATTATTTCCAAGTGGTTTTAATTGAAAAAAAAAAAAGTTTTTCATCAAAATATGTTTTTTTACTCTTCTGGAGTACGAATAAGTAGCTTTTTATTTTAAAAAATACTAAAAACATAGATTTTTTTAACCTCAAAAATATATTTTGAAAACAAAAATGCAAAGACTAAATATGACTAATTTACATGATGTTACCTACCTCAAAATCTGCATTGACTGCTGTGCTATGATCTCGTGGTGCTAAGATACATTACTTGGAAGTCACTTTAGATCAAAATTTCACCGAATTAAAAAAAAAAACGACGGGTTTGTGGAAGCTGTCCGTGCCAGTGGGTCTATGTTCTTCAAGCCCCAGAGGGCCAACATAACTAAAAGGCTCTCTAGCTCCACCCAGAAGCTCATGAAGGAAAAGAGTGAAATGATTCTGCAGTCTTCAGCCGATGCGACTTCATACCCGCAGCTCTATAAACAGATCTCCAAGTCCCTTACCCGCGATCTGCGCCAATTCAATACGAACCGTATTGAAGAGGCCATCGAGCGAAATAAGGGCTCTAGAGTATTCTCACGAGATCTGTCTATTGGGCAGCCAGCTCACAAAATTAAAAACTGAAGATTCGTTTCCTCCAAACCTGAGCTTTTGAGTGAGATAGAGCGTTATTACGGACAGCTATACACGTCAACTCGCAGACCCGAAGTTGGTCTAGCGGAAGACCCTAGAGCTAGACTAACCCGACACTATACCGACGACATCCCGGACATCAGCCTGTATGAGATTAGAATGGCTCTGAAACAACTTAAGAACAGCAAGGCACCCGGTGAAGACGGAATTATAGCCGAACTCCTGAAGGCGGGTGGAAAACCGATTCTTACGGCCCTTCAGAAGTTGTTCGACACCGTTCTACTCGAAAGGAGAACGCCAAAGGCGTGGAACAGAGGTGAGGTGGTGTTGTTCTTCAAAAAGGGTGACAACACTCTGCTGAAGAACTACCGACCCATCTCACTTCTGATGTCTTTAAGCTGTTTTCAAGAGTCATTACGAATCGTCTCGCACGCAGGCTTGATGACTTCCAGCCTCCCTAACAAGCTGGTTTCCGAAGAGGGTTTAGTACCGTAGACCACATTCATACGCTGCGTCAGGTTATACAGAAGACACCGGTCGGAGGGGAGTACAACCTGCCTCTCTGCTTAGCGTTCGTGGACTACGAGAAAGCCTTCGATTCGATCGAAACCTGGGCTGTACTGAAGTGTTTGTACGAGAACGCCACTATGTCAATCCGACTCCAAGATCGGAGCTCGAAGCCTTTTCCGCTGCAGTAAGGTGTCAGGCAAATGGATGTTATTTCCCCAAAATTGTTCACCGCTGCACTGGAGGACGTTTTCAAGAATCTGTACTGGAGAAGGCTAGGCATCAACATCAACGGTGAGTACATCACTCACCTTCGGTTTGCTGATGATATAGTAGTCTTGGCTGAGACCATGGAGGACTTAAGTACTATGCTCGATGACCTCAGTACAGCCTCGGAGCGAGTTGGTCTAAGGATGAACATGGATAAATAAATATCGTGGGACAATTCACACCAATTGATCTAGTCCCAAACTAGGCAAAGCCTGTACTATGGGTACTAGACAACGGCTAAACATACTTATATAGATAAATACATACTTAAATAGATATTAAACATCCAAGACTCGAGAACAAACATTCGTATTCATCATACAAATATCTGCCCCAACTGGGAATCGAACCCGGGACCTCAAGCTTCATAGTCAGAAGATCATGTCAAACGTCCACGTAGTGCGAACTGCCATTTCAATCGGACACTTAACGCTCGAAGTTGTAGACGAGTTTATATACCTAGGATAGACTGTCCAGTTAGGTAGGTCCAACTTCGAGAAAGAGGTCAATCGTGGAATCCGACTCGGCTGGGCAGCATTCGGGAAGCTACGGTACATCTTTTCGACCAATATTCCGCAGTGTCTCAAGACGAGAGTCTTTGACCGGTGTGTGTTGCCAGTGATGACGTATGGCACGGAAACGTGGTTGCTTACTATGGGCCTCATGTAAGAAGGCTCAAAGTCACCCAAAGGGCAATGGAGAGGGCTATGCTGGGAGTATCTCTGCGTGATCGAATCAGAAATGAGGCTATCCGCAGCAGAACCAAGGTAACCGATATAGCCCTCCGAATCGCTAAACTTAAGTGGCAGTGGGTGGGGCACATTGCACGTAGAACCGATGACCATTGGGGCGGAAAGGTTCTCGAGTGGCGACCACGCACCGGAAGGCGCAGCGTGGGTAGGCCCCCCACAAGGTGGACTAATGACCTGGTAAAGGTCGCTGGAGTCTGCTGGATGCGGGTGGCGCAGGACAGGTCATTGTGGCAATCTTTGGGGGAGGCCTATGTCCAGCAGTGGACGTCTTTCGGCTGATATGTTGAAGTTGATGGAAAAAAAATTGGCACAAGGGGTTACTGCAGATGCTCGAAGGAGCATCCTTTTAAAATATTTAATTTGCTCCTGTTACAGGGCCCACACCGAATATATTTATATATGTATATTCCCTACCCTAGCAAAGATATGCTAATTTACTCTGACACTTTACAGAATTAAACGTTACCTCATAAAGCCGTTAAGGTGTAGTGTAGGTGTTGTGTGGTAATAGACGTCATATGGCTAAATTAAATAACTATAGACCTATATGTATATAGTCTTACGCAACTATTCACATTCATACAAAACAAAACACAAACAAAAACATCAGCCCCCGTTGTTTGCCAATCGGGACTAGATTACCTAAATTAAATAACACCCGCGACATACCTAACCGCGCGTGGTTTAGGTGACTATGATGTTTCCCATTACCCCTGTGCGCAAACGCGGCCTAACGCGATCGTAAATGTGTATTTTACTCTGGCAGGTACGTGTATCCCCTTGTGGACGATTTAGAGTACAACCTGACAGTGAGCCTGCGACTACCCGTGGACTACCGCACTCCTACCCGGTACCTCTTCGCGTATCTGACCACTCTCATCGCCTTCCACTACACCTCCTACTTCGTCATGGTCAATGACGTCATCATGCAAGCTCACCTCATACACCTGATCTGCCAATACACAGTCCTGGCTGATTGCTTCGAAAACAGTCTTGTGGACTGCGAAAAGGAATTCAAAGGTGAACGAGCTACGTCTTTGTTAATATGTTTTTATGCCTGTGAATTATCATTGCTAATTGAGATTGCTAATCAGCATGCTGTTGGTGCAATTGCATTTGAAAAGCAAATATTTGTTAATGTAACTCAATCTTAAGGCGCCTGACGCCTATAAAAAGATTCTCAATGGACGGTGGTGTCAATCAGCGCTGTAAGCTGATGATTATTTATAAAGTGTGGCCGACTGCAAAAAGGAGGCTCGCATAAGGCCTGAATCACACTGGCGTGGCCTGCGGTGGCGGTCAATGATAAACTTTTCATTAGTTTTCAAATTTACTATTGACCGCCAATGCAGGTTAGTTAGTTTCACTGGCCATTTTCCGCAAGTCGACATCCAATGTGCCTACTTTGCGTGTCGCCACCGCAGGTCGCGTCAGTGTGATTCAGGCCTTATACCCGGATCCATCGATTCAGAGAATAATACTCGTATTCTCAATACGCTTCTGATTCTGGTAGTATCCCCAATAATCGTTATCGTTATACAGCTGGCATTCATTGCCGGATTATTAAAATAAATATTTTGAGTTTCATTATTTGGAAGTACAGGACCAATAACACCAGAAGTAATAATCAGTGTAAATGGTTCTTAAGCTCCAAAAAGTGCCATTATTAATAGTAGTAATAAACGTAGTGATTTTTTTTTATTTTTCCAGGTTTGAGCAGAAACAAACTTGTAGGCAACAGCCACTTCAGAGAAGCGTACATTACCCGGCTGGGCCTCCTGGTTGAACAACATAAACAGCTTTTATTGTAATTATATTTTATTACTTCTTCTAATATGTCTCGAACATTACTAGATCACCACGATTAGTTAGTTTTGTTACTGGAGATATGATTTTTGGACGAAACCTGGGTTAATTCTTTATTGAGAAATTACTTTGTAAGTTAAAAAAATTAACATTCCCCGATGTTAAAAAGTTGATTAAATATGTTGATGTTTCGTATTTAGTAAAGAAAACCCATTAAAGAATATCCATACGATTCAACCAGTTCCCAACTTGGCTTCCATTTTCGGAATAACTAAGACTTTGTGGGTGAAGTGATTTTACGTCAGTCGGTTACTCGGGTATAAACTTTGAGGTCTCTTACCCAATTATAACATAACAATTCATTCTTATGTTATAATTGGATCTGAATTCCTAAGCTTGGGAGTAAAGAGAAACGGGGGATGCACCCAATTATTGACTTTTTAACCGACTTCAAAAAAGGAGGTCTATTTATGTATGTTCCCCGATTACTCGACGACGCCTGGACCAATTTAGAAAATTCTTTTTTTATATTCTAGATAAATGGAGAAACTAATTGAAATTAATTGAAATTAATGGAATTATATGTAATGAGGTATAAAAGACGACAGAGTAAATTATCTGGCTTGAATAAATAAAGGTTTTACTTAGGTAGTGTGAACCTCCACCAGAGATGGACGAAGATGTGTGTTCATATATTGGAAACCTCGCATGCACCTATGTATCAAATATATGAAAAGACATAATATCTAGTATTCACCCATAATTACCGTTTATCATAACAGGCACACGATGGAGCTCCGCAAAACCATAAGTCCGCCAATGCTGGGACAAGTGTCGGCCAGCGGCTTGCAAATTTGTTTCGCTGGTTATCAAGTTGCAATGGTGAGAGTTTATTATGGGCCTTGTCTTAATTATCTTTTCCTATGCTCCAACCAGGGATCGGAACCGGTTTTTTCAAAAATCCCCTAAGTAGTGTAATATTTTGAATTATTGTAGGCTCTTAATGTAGAACTCTATCGTGTATTTAGGTAACATATTCGTATTATTAGACTGCCCGATCAAAAATGATATCAGAACCAAAGAACGAAATAATACCGGTTTAATTTGTATGGAGAAAATACCGGTATCCGATCCCTGGCTCCAACTATACCCTGTTCCTTACAGATAAGATTTAAAAAAATCGTGCGTTAGTCGTCAAACGATTTCTAGGAAAACCAGTAGTTGTTATATTTAATAGTACTTTATAATCGAAATAAGTAAAACTAGTAAAATATTTCCCTTCCATATCTCGGATAAACAAAAACGTACCTAGCAATTTTGTCCGTTAAAAATCGAAATACACTCAAGAGCAAAAGTTTTGGGTACAGTTTGTACTGAAATTCTATACAAAGTGTACCCGAAACTTTTGCTCTTGAGTGTAGTTATAAAGAAAGAAGAATCGAATAGTGATAATAGCTGAATGAAAACAAACAATATTTTTACTCCGTACTTTAACCTCCAAAGTGATGGAATTGGAGATTGAATGTGACACGGGAGATTACGCGGATGAAGACGCGAGCAAATTCATAGAAATAAATAATAATTTGGAACATCAATAAGGAACGCCTTTAATTAAGACTATCTGACCGCGCGCCTTCGCCTGCATATCGCAAAGACGCAGGCAAACCCGCGGGCTAAAATATACCTTATGACAATCCAGAAAGTCCCTTCTACACACAGGTGAAAGAATTTTTGAAATCGGATAAGCGGTTCCGGAGATTATCAAAACATACAAACTTAATTTATTGAATCAGGCGTTACTTTGCGGAAATCCATGATATATTTACGAGAACAATATTCCTTTGCTATTCCGCTAAAAAACGTGCTGGTCGATCAGCACGTTTTTTAGCGGAATAGCAAAGGAATATTGTTCTCGTAATATACAAACTTACTTTACAATATTAGTATACGGGGTGCTTCCTGTAACAGGAGCAATAAATTAAACGGAGGCTTCCTTACTGAGTTTGTAGTAACCCCTTTTGTCCATTTCTTTTCAATTTTTTTTAACTCGGAGAAGAATTGATCTAAAGTTATGACCTCCGAGTAATGTATCTTGGCACCACGAGATCATAGCACAGTAGTCAATGCAGATTTTGAGGTAACATAATGGATTGAGTGAGTCATAATAGTTTTTGCAATTTTGTTTTCAAAAGATATTTTTGTGATTTATTTAATTTTTTCAATTTTTTTTGTGTTTTTAAAATAAATAAGTTACTTATATCACTCCAGAAGAGTAAAAAAGTACACCAAAACTTAAGTTAAAGAAAAAAAATCCATTTTTTTTTTCATTTAACTTAGAAACAATTGCTCACAAGCTTAATAATCTACCGTTTAATTAATGCTCCTGTTACAGGAAACACCCCGTATAGATATAAGTAGATAAAAAAAACTACTGTGCTTACTTACCAGCTTACGCATCATTTTCAGACGTTAACTGAGAGCGTTACGAAATTCTTCATGAGCCTCCTGTTCCTCGGCTACAACCTTTTCGAACTGTTTGTCATCTGCCGATGGTGCGATGAGATCAAAATTCAGGTCAGTTATATCAGGGTAGTTTCCTCATTGCGCCGCTTTCCCTAGCCTCTGCGGCCGAGGCGTGGTCGGTGGCGGAACCACAGACCTGATCCGCCACCGGGTGCTGGAATTTCCCGCACCCATGATCTCCTCGTAGCGGACTCAGGGGGGTCCGCTACTGAACGTTTGGAGATGGAGGAGGCAGGCGCGCCAAAACATCTGGCGTGCCTCTCGTGGAGGGCCTTCGGGCGTCCGCGAGGGAGCCGCTTGTAGGTGGCTGCCGCCGGCGGGGTCGCGGATGTGTGCGCAAGCGTTCCCGTGACCTCGCCACAAGGCGGCGAGGCGGCAAGTGGGGGGGTTTTTTTTTAGTGGGTATACCGTGAGTCTCATCAGCTTATACGGGAGTCCCACATAACCACTCGGGTCACCCCCTGCACCCGGGTGGTATGCGTAACGCATTTTCCCCCCCTAAACAAAAAAAAACAAAAAAAAAGGGTAGTTTCCTCATGTTAAAATTGATAACGAAGTGTTGCTAAATAGATAATAAACCAACAAATTATTGTAATAAAATATAAATTACAAAATATAATTAAAATAAAAAAAGATGTAGGTACATTAAAATTTTGAAAAAATATGCATTTTTTTGTCGTCCAAGAGTAAATTAAAGTTAACAATCCTTACGCTTTTATAGAAACCTAAACACTGTGTTTCGCGAGCGAAACAGCAATTTACTTGATTTTTCATACAACGATTAATATACAAATAGCAAACTGTGACGTCATACTTTTATGTCAATTAGTAGGACCGCCAGTGAGGTCCGTCTTTGACTCAATTTTTTGGGTATTTAGGTACGCTCCCGTTCCCTTTATCTCTGTGTGTCTTTTGTGTAGTGAATAAATGTCATCTTTCTTACTTTCTTTTCTTTTTTTCTTTAATTGTAGTTGCTCCCATACAAACATTTGTTCCCGTTTAAAAACTGGTTCGAATGGCATCGTAAGTAAATCTTAGGACACTAAGTAGCCTATTTTCATCAAATTATCAGTTCCAGAATGATGTTAAAGATACGCCACATCCTTTGATAAGTACTGAAATCTTTCATTTGAAGAAATTATCTTTAGGTAGTACGGGGAGTGAAAATCAGTATTTTAAAGTTAAGATTTTCCCGTACAAACATTAAAACACAAAGTAAAGTAAGGACACTGGAGATTCTATTTATACCAACACGGTGGCAAACAATCACACGGCCTGCCTGATTGTCAAGCGGGTCTGCTAAAGTTGCAAGCGTACATAGGTAGGTAGGTATGTAGAAGAAGAAGAAGAAGAAAATAAGTTTATTCATGACGTTTTAAAACTTAGGCTAATACATAGGTGAAGAAACAGTAGTGAAAATTTTAAATCGTCATTGAAATGGCCTCCACTCAGCTTTATGTCAAGGTACTCACAAGGTAAAACGGACGGGCAACAAAGTGATCATATAAGGGTTCCGTTTTTTCTATCGAGGTACGGAACCCTAAAAATAAAAAAAGATTAAAGGACTTACAGACTTAGTAATTTGTCCCTGCCCTTTGCTATAGTTGAAATGAGACAGCAATACTTTTTATTCTAAATATAACAAGTTGCTGCGACAAATTGCATCATCCGTAATGTGCTTAATACTTTGGATGTTACGCTAGAGCGAGAACATCCGCTCGGCGCTGTACTGCTCGGGCTGGGAGTGCGGAGTGGCCACGATGGCGGACGTGCGAGCGAGGCTAGTGCTGGTGGTCACGCGCGCGTCAAAGCCCATTGTGCTCACCGCCGGCGGCATCTGCGATCTCTCGCTCAACTCCTATGCTAACGTACGTTAATCTGCCCAATTTCTTACTAATTAGAACAATGCGAAAGAGACAACACTGATTCTAACGCCAAGCCGTTTAACTAGCGGAAAGCCGTTTGTACGGTCCTGTAAGACCGCACTGTCAAAATGTCAATATGTACCTAAGTTATATGTCAGATAATGCAGGATGCGATGGAAAATGTCAGAACAAAATGTAATAAAGTAACACACATTGGGTGTTAATGAGCGATTTAGTGCACTAATTTATAATAACTGTAATAAGTCAACAATCTAAGTTACGTATGTCATCAATCCATCATATTTAACTGAATATTACATGCGACAGGTACGATATACGATAGTTAGCTCTTCATTTTCAATTTTGTAGATCTAATTCTCTGAAACAACGCTAGTCAAAATCTACCTTATTACCTACCGGTTGATCGAGTTAAATGTTAAACCATTGTACTACTGTACATAATTTTATGTAACTCGTAAAAAGGAACCCTTGCATATCCTATAAGCACAGCAAACGCAACGTATATATGTATGTGATGTGTCAGTGATTATTAAATGGCTATCGTCTGTCTGACTCTATCATTCTCGCTGTGCAATGTTTCTATTTTTTGTCCGACATCTATTATGGTTTTTGACGACAAAAATATAACTGTTAAATGCAAAAGCCAGTGCGATAGCGATATATGGCCAATAGCTATTGACTAATATTCAGGTTTTTTTACTTTTACAGTTGGTGAAGACCTCTTACAGTGCTCTTACTGTTTTGCTTCGCCTGCGTCACGACTAAAACATAACCAGCTAAAGCGTAGCTAATGCCTGAACCGCGTGTTACAGGCCCTCAATATTCTAGATCATTCACAATAAGTCACTTAGCCGCATATAACAACGACAGAACATGAAAAAACACAAAAATAACGCAAAAACGACACGATGCCTATATTATTATGTTAATTTGGACCAATTGTCCGGCACTTATTTACATTTGCACAAAACAATTTGGAGTGATGTTACTCAACGTGGTCTTGTCAGAATACTAATTATAAATATTGGAAGTCGAGTCGAGCCTCAAAGTCGGAGGAACTGCTGAAGTGAACACATCGCGCCATATTTGTTCAGACAAGATGAATGTCGTCGGATATTTGATCACGCTCGCTAATTTCCAGGTAAATTACACATAATCTTCATAAGACTACTCTTCTAGTGTCAATTCGATCAAATTGGAATAGAGTTTATTCCGAGATTAGCCCATACGATTTTGACGCTCTACCTCAGACTAACCATTAATTTGAATTATTTAATCTTGGTATAAATTGTTTTCTTGTTTGGTTAATTGACACTGCTAAATAAAGAGATAATTATGTAATATTATAAATTTTATTGGAACATCATTAACAATATTTATTAACTTGCCCTGCATTTTGGTGCATTAGTGAAATTGCGACACATTCATTTTTTTATTTACTGCAAAAACCATGGTTACAAATAATGATAAGGTCATACATGGTAACCCTGTAAGGGTGTAGCATAATAGGTATATAATTCACAAAAGTACTTAAACTTAAAACCTACTATCATAAATTTATAATTTTATAGATAGCATTGTATTATTTTATTTTATTATAATTGCATGCTTGAAGCGTGAGAAAAAAACATTGCTTTTAAACAAGGAAGATTAAATTTAATAAGAGGCACAAGACAACACAGTCGTATATAACTTGGTAACCTAACTAACGAGTATTCAGTTATAAGTAATTAGATCTCGACCTCGTATCAATTATTAGTAAATAGAAACAATAATAATCATGTTTGGTTTCTCAGAGCTTCCAAGACTCCGGTGGACCATTGAAGGACTTGTCCATAAGAGTGAGCGAAGTGCAGACACTTGCCAACGAACTGAGCAAGCACCCTGAGTTCACCCTAGAGGGCTTCAGGCAGACCGGCTACTGCCAGGTGGGAGACGTCGGCAAATACCTGTCCACGAACCTTCGCAACTATCTCTTTTACGGCAACGTGGACCCTAAAGACGAAGGCGTTATGCTAACCCTTCATTACTCGAAACGTCCAGCCAGAGAGGGTTCCATCACTAACCAAGAAGACGGAACCTTGTCCTATTACGTACATAAGACAGAAGATCTTTCTGATGAGGAGCGACAGAATATATACAGGTACTTGGACACCATTAAAGGATATAACCGCGACAAAAGAACTGTCTTGGACACGGCAAATTGAAGACACAAGCACATAGCGCGAGGCACTTGTTTTAGAACAATACTTCACAGTTGTTTGTCACAAAATTTTACGGTATAATGCCGAAAGTAGACAAATAAATGTAGTAAGCACAACATCGTTTTTATTTCTTTTGCCTTCGATATTACACTTGGGTGGACAATATGTTACTGTTGCCACCTACTCATAGCCTATGTAGACTGATCTACTCGCTGCACTTATTTTGGACTGTAGATGCTAAGATATTTAAAATATGTTGTATCTTTACATTTATTGTTATTGGAATTCACTCCCTTTAAGATGTTTATCAAGAAATTATAATATCTTTCGTCTAAATTAGTTTCGCGTATCTAATTCCATTTGTATTACGTATCTTAATAAAACGTAATACGTCTAGTTTCTTACAATATAATATAATATTTTTCGTTGTGTCAAGGGAAAAGCAAAATTGTCAGTAGTTGTTTTGGTTTTAATAAGATGTCGTAACTCTGACGGAGGCACGAGTAGGTATGATACTGCGTATACAGACCCGTAATGCCAATTTCAGATTACACGACCCAATACCCTGAGGACATTCTGTTAGGCAGAATAATATAATATTACAGATAAAGTGGAAAAACATTTTTCCCATAAAAGTGTTTATGACTTTACATAAAATTAAATTTCACCTGGCCTGTGGCAAAGGATTTTCCACCGTACCTGAATTAATAGATGCCTAATACACTGATCTGTCTAAACTGACAGCTATTAGTTAAACAATTTATTATCTAGGTAAGTATAACTACGTATTGTGACCAACGTAAAATATGTACGTACTCGTAATAGTCGTAATATGATAATAGTAAACATTACATTGTATCGCAGTCATATTTCCGACGCCATATGGCCACATTACGATAAAAGGGCCGCTAGATAACCGCGCGCTAGGCAATTACAAAACAAAAACAGAAGCGCGCCCTTTGTTTACTATGACGCATACTGCGTGAACCCATGCAATCTATAAACCGCGGAGTCGTTTACCTTCCGTGCGGCGAGACGGCCGCCATGTGCGCGGACGTGTGAGCATCGAGCGAGTCGCGCGCGCAGACAGGCGGAGCCCGCAGCGGCGCGCGGACACGATGCGCTGGCTGAGGGCGGCGCTCATGCTGCTCGCCAGCATCTGCGCCGGCGCCTGGCGCCCCCCGCCGCAACCACTCTTCGCCACCCTTCAACGCACGCGCCGCGATACACTCGACAACTCGCGACACCTCCATCTGCTCGGCTGGCATTTGGAGCTTAAGGAGAACACGGCGATACGCTCTCCGTACTACAATGAGTGCCAGTTTTACACAGGAAGAGTGCTCTATGAGGAGAAGTCGTCGGCGACTGTCACGGAATGCGGAGACCAGCTTTATGGGCTGCTGCAAGTTGACGGGGATGAGTTTGTGCTGCAGCCGACAGGGAAAGAGAACATTGATGGTGGTCATGTGTTGAGGAGAAGAGATGTGTTATTGTCTGAGCAGCCGGCGGCGTACAATCTTACGGGCGATACTATGGCTGATCTTGAACTTGACCTATCTGACGAGGAACCGGTACCGCCCGTGCCGCAAGTCCGACTGCGGCACGGTAATCAACGAGACGTCCAGGAATATCGCAATATGATGACAGTATCCAGACCTGTGACAGGTGTGTGCCAAGTGCATCGAGTACCTATAGTAAATTAATTAAAAGGTGGCATTTCTGATTATGTATCTATCTTTACAGGAGTACATGAACTATGGCTGGAAATGGCCATTGTGGCCGATCACACAATGATGAAGTTTCATGGTCAAGATGAAACGCGAGTGAGGCACTATATTTTAGCGTTAATGAACATTGTAAGTACACCCATTTTCATAAAACTGATTGATGAGTTATTTCGGTACTCTCGCCGGTTACCATAGCTTAGTAGATTGTATACATTATTATTATTTATAAGTTCAACATTTTAGGTCAGTGCTATCTTCAACGATCCATCGGTCAATTCGAATATGACGCTTGTGATTAACCAGTTGTACTTGGAGAATGATCCTGTAGTGAAATACGGGAATGTGAAGAAGACGTTGGAGGCCGTAAATAAGTGGAACTACAGACATCTAATGAAATTACCACCAGGTGAGGCTATTAAACAATAAAACCAATCAAAACAATCGTGTACTGTGTACCTACAGGTAATATAGCAAATAGTTTATAGTGGATTTAAAGCCATGTTCCTGTTATAAAATTGAGTGCGGGAGAATGAATATTGTATTAGTTCAAGAGTATTTTTTGTGCGCCGAGTGGCTCTGAATGAAAAATAGACAACGGTTAAATTACTATTAAATTATTTTAGTACCTACTGTATATACTCTACCATTAATGTTTAGCTTGAGTTGTAATGTTGAATTCTTTCAATATAATAGTTGGAACTAGGACTAACAAGTTTCATCTTCGCCGAAGTTTCAAATAATAACAGAATACCATGTCATTCACAATGCAAACATAATAAACGTAGCAATATACTTGACGACCGCTTTAGCCTAGTTGGTAGTGACGCTGCCTACGAAGCTGAAGGTCCTTGGTTCGAATCCCGGTAAGGGCAAATATTTGTGTGATGAGCATGAATATTTGTTTCTAGGTCTTGGATGTGTTTTATGTATTTAAGTATTTATATTTATTAATTTATTATATATATCGTCGTCTAGTACCTATAACACAAGCCTTATTGAGCTTACTATAGGCCTAATTCTATTTGTGTAAGAATGTCTCCTAATATTTATTTGTTATTATTTATTTATTATATACACCTCTATTCATATCCCTTATAATAGTTGTAAGGGTATTTACGGGACCAAAATAGATACACTAAGTGGAATTTCTCGGTACAGATCGTTCTACATAGCCGTAAAATATGGAACTGCAAAACCTATCATGTCATATTTCACTAAAACCAAACTATTAGTACCAAAGTCGGGGTGGCAAACTTTCTCTTGAATATGCAACAGGCAGTATATTAATAGAGACAGGAATAACACAAATATTTAGAACACTGCAGAGGGAGGGAATTCCGCTAATAGATTCAAGTTGAAGTCTCAAATACTTAATCTACCTACTGTAGCCCGTTTCACGAAGATACACGTGAGAGTATAGGGCGTAGGCAGTAAAAGATGAGCCTAAGATTTATTTAAAACTGTTTTCACTTCTCATGCTCGAAAACTGTGTCATATTACGCCTAATAAGCAGGGCTAAAGTAGTGCATTTAGCCCCTACGGAAAATATGTATACATTTTTATGATTTTTAACACATTTAATTTGACCAATCAAAACACTTCACCATATTAAATCCACCAATCACAACTCTTTCAAAACATATTTCTCTTTGCTATCAACCAACCAGAATACAGCTACATATTAAAATCAACCAATCAAACATCAGGTGTTTTTTAGTCCCTAATGAAAACGCCTCTGACCGTTTAAGCGCGTTCAAACGTTCAAGCGTGGTTGGCTGCATTGGCGGCATAAGCTATAAGATTATCTTGTGCCCGTATGCTGTCCGCCGCGCGGCTGTTTGGATGCGCCTGTAGACGGTCAGAGGCGTTTATTCGTGGAGTCAATATTTTGTATCTGTGTCAAAGCAGTTTAATAAATAAAAAATTGCCGCTTAATTGAACAATCTCTTCGCCCTGGAATTGGTTATTGATTGTAGATGGATAATTTTTGTTTTACTATTTTCTCGCAGTCGAAGTGAAAAGTAGAGTGTCACTTCACTCGGGAAAATAACCATCTCGTGGTAATATGGCTTATTTTAGCCCCTTGTCATACAATCTACTATTTTATGGCAACAGTAATAGCATTGTCAAATGTGTCAAACGCCTTAAATTAGTATGACGTCCTAATTTTAGTACCTACTTGATATGCCCATTAAGAAAGTAACTGTTCCATAAAAAATTGGATGGCTTTTGCTTTTTAAGAGATTTAAAAAGTGACTTACAATTAATATTATTCAACTTCTAGAATATCATGTCCAATTATTATGTCTCGTCCAAATTGAAATTTTGGAGTGATTTTAATTATTCTTCTTAAATATAAAGTACAATGAAGTCAATGTATTTTATTTCAATATGTACCTTTACTTCCTTCTGCTTGATCAGTTGCATTGTGTATTGAAGAAAAATAATAATTATTCAAGTATCATTATTATTTTATAGCTATACCCGGTGATGCAACACGCTCTAGGCT
Organism: Epinotia nisella; assembly: GCA_932294315.1. NCBI lineage: Eukaryota > Metazoa > Arthropoda > Insecta > Lepidoptera > Tortricidae > Epinotia > Epinotia nisella. Next base: position 16,157,100 of record OW028680.1, read on the forward strand.
CATCTTTTTAACCGACTTCACAAAAAGGAGGAGGTTCTCAATTCGGTTGTATTTTGTACTTTTTTTTACTGGCCAGAGTTTGTAATTTTACAAGTCTAAGCAGGTAACACAAGGGCAGGTAATTTTGAACATTTTCCTTTTATTAATGTTTACCTAAGTATTGTAATAAATAAATTCTTAAACATAGATATAAGATCCTACTGTAACTAACCCGATATGGATATTTATCCGAAATAAAGTATTTTGAATTTGAATGGCGAGACGTTTGACCAATAACGACTGACCCTTTGACTTGTGTTGCCATTTTAGACTTGTAAAATTGCAACTTGTAGCTTCTTGAAACGGGCCTCTTGTTTTTATTTTATCTGTCACTTCAGATTTCAATGTGTTTCTCACTCGCTTCTTCGCGTGCCGAGCTTACTAGTCAAAACAAGCGCGTGAAACTCATTAAATTGTTATTGGATCATGAAAGAGATTAATCGAATTGAGGCCAAGCTCTGGCGGCTTTAGAGGGAAACAGCGTGAACTTCCTATACAAACATTTTCTCGCTAAATAACTTAAATACAAGATTGTATTATTGTTCAACTTCGTCAACCACATCATCTCGCAAAATTAATAAACTTCATAAAATAGAGACAAATAATATTGTTTAACTTTCATCTGTCTGGCAACCAAAATGTTAAATTTCAATAGTTACCAAGGAAAATTGCCGAGATATATAAACATTGAGAGATTTCTTATAGAAGAACAATAAAGACTTCTTTTTACGAACCTAGAACCTACATAAAATCACTAAATGTTTATTAAGCAGAAAAGTCCGCTAACGAAATTATAACTTTTGATCTAAGTGAAAAACTCATCCGAATAATTACCTATAGAACAAATCTGAATCCGAATGGTATAAAATCAGTCCGAGCGATATTAATTGGGGCAGTTATTGTAGAATAAAATTCCATGCTACAAAATACACCTAATAGCTAGTGAGAATAGCAGCAACATTTTATTCTAGAATATAAAAATTCTGCGATTGAAAAACTATTTACTTTTCAGCAAGACTGAAGATTGCTGTTTAACAGCAGTGCAATAATATTTATACAATAAATACTATTGACTTCAGTTGTTTCTTATTCTAATAATATTCGACTCAGGCCAGTCGGAATATCTTTGGTGAAGTTATTAGGCATAGCTAATGTGTTAGAACGTTATCGTGAGTGCAGGTTTTCTCTAGGTATTCTCATTTTGCCTTTGAAAAAGGTCTTTTTCAATTTTGAAACTAATTTCTAATAGTCAAACAGATAAAAAAAAACAAAATTACTTTCTTATACGTTGAGTGGATTAAAAGTACAAATAATCAGCATTGAACTTAAAAATATAAGCATTTTTTTACTTTATGACAATGATGTTTGTTTGATAATTTCCAGGTAGTACAACCTAAACCAGCTCTAAAAACTTGTAGTAGCCTTACATAATATTATAAAACTACATGTATCTGAAATTTCATAATTTTTAACAAACATTCGACACCAAAAATAGAAATAACATCGAGAAATAAAGATTTAAGATTCTTTATTTTATTGCGCTGCTGTTCTTGAAAAATCATTACAAACATTAAAAAAATGACGTAGTTTACACACCTTTTTCGAAACGCTCTTGTCAAATAGTGGTTCTGTGAGCTGTAAACACCGGGAGCATAAGTTTTTACCAAAAAAAAAATAATATTCAAAAGCTGAATTTACAAGAAAACCATATAATTTATCACAAAACACGAGTATCGGTTGAGAAATGCGACCTGTAGAAGCCGACATCCAGACATCCGGGCAGACATACGAAAGTATTTTTGCCCCAGCTGAAACGGAGAACTTCGTTCCCTTCGCTTGCTAGACTTCCAATTTTAAGCAAAAAAAATCACAAAACTAGTTCGAACGAGCGCTAGGGCACTGCTACCGTACATGACATATCTCAACTCACCTCACTTCACGACTCGTCCCCAGTATAATCAGTATCCACAAACATCTACCCGTTATCAGAGGTCAGACAAACACTGGTTATTTCAGATGAGTTGTCGGTGAGCGTAGTAAATACCAGGAGTAAATAGAACGGTCGATTCCTGACACAGTTCAATTAGATTTAGTTTTTATATGTGTCTAGCGCGTTCCCTTTCGAGCCGACAGTGCCAGAACGAGTGCATAAACCATACAAATGTGATTAGTATGTAACAAAGATTAACCGAATCATCATCAATTTAAGAGTTGGGCTCTTGTCGGTGTCAGCTTGATGCAGTTGTTTCCACCTTGGCCGATCAGAGGCCAACTTTTTACATGTTCCTTTACTTGGTTCATAAAACTTTTCCTCGGTGTTCATCTGGAGCCGTAGCATGGTGTGCCTTGTCACGCGATAGGTGATAGGATAGAGCGTGCGTCACTGGCTGACACCGTTCGATAGAACGAGACGACGCTCTTATCTTGTCACTTGTCGCGTGATAAGGCCAACCATGCTACGGCTCCTGAATCGATTCCTGGTTATAATGCTTATACGTTTGCAGACCGTGCGGGCTGGGATGCGGCAGCGTGGCTGACCCGCGCGCCGCTCGGCGGGCCGTCCGGCTTCGCCCCCGTGAGCGGGGTCTGTTCGCGCGAGCGCTCGGCCGCCATCATACGCGACGAGGGACTCACCAGTGCCTTCGTCATCGCTCACGAGCTTGCTCATCTGTAAGTATGTTGATGGTATATTAGAACAAACGTTCCACAAAGTTTGGCAGAACTGGGAGTCGCAGCACATCAGGGTAGGAAACGAATCGCTTCACTTAACGGTGAACCCAATGTGTCAGCGTGCGATGCTCTGATAGCTTTAATAATATGAATAAAATACGAATTGAATTGGTTGTCGCTTAATGCAGGCCCGGACGGCCCACCGCTTAACCATTCGAACGTTAACGGCGCCTAAATAAGTATGACATGAACATGAGAGCTGTTATACCCACAATGCAACGGCACCCTTATAAATTCATGAAAATTAACATGCATTTTTTAATAAAACCTGTTCTATCTCTCTCTTCGAAACACATATATGTCCCACATATAAAGAGAAACGAAAGAATTATAACGCAATTTCAACACAAATAGGTTTAACAGAAGTTTAGGAACAAGGTCGTCGTGTTTATTTTTGTTGAATGAATGAATGAAATGAATTAAATATTGAATGAAATATTTATTTGCTAGAATACGTTACAATTGGTGGTCTTAAAATAATTACAGAATCAGTATTCAGTCAACTTAAAGTCAACATGCAAATGTTCCGTTGCACCAGAAAAATTGCGCTCAAAAGATGTGTTATTTTTTACTCTACACGGCGCGGCGCAAACACGAATACTCGATATCTATTTACAGCCTTAAACCGATATTGGCATCGAAAATGTCCAATGTCTTCAGTCATCACTGATAAGTACAAGTATGAATGCCACGATGCTTTAAGTATGATTTTAGCTTTTTTTATTATGTAACTATGTCTGGGTATATTATTTGGGTACCTATACGTATCTTAAATTACCGTTTCTTTATCTGTATTGCTTATGCTTATTTTTTAGACAACAAGGCGTCGCTAAATTTTAAAGATAACAAGAGTCGTTGAAACAACTAAAATGTCCTCACTCCGTCCTCTTAAAACGGGGCATATTAACGTTATATAAACGTTCGCGATGTAAATTCAATTACAATGCACTTGCTCTGAAAGTGCACCTTTATAATGGTTCAATATAAACACGGGAGCTCCCTACGGTCGTGTTTTTGGTCATCATTACTCGTTGGGAATTACCTACTTTACGCACTTGTAGCATAAGTAAATAACTATTTTAGCTCTAAGTCCTGTTAAGAAAGGTTTATTGCTTTTTATTTCAACTTGAAGTAGTTGGAGATAATTTTTAAACAATGCGAAAAGTATTATAATGCTCGGAGAAGAATAATGGTGGGAAAAAGAGGTAAATATAGACATTGATACAACACGCAGATATATTATTAGTTCACCCTGCACCTGCATGCAATATTACACAAACTATAGTAGGTATTCCTTGGCAACACGTGTGCTCTTAAATGAAACCATTAAGTACACGCCTTCAAGCATTCATACGAAACTCGAGTAAAATCTCATTGTGTTCTGTGGTTAAGAGTATCACTCTCGACTTTCATGAAACAGGTATATAAGTAAATTATTAAAAATATTTTTTTTATATGATGTAACTAAAAAATTACGGTTTTCGCAATTTTTCCTTTATCTGTGCTAAGACGTTGCTTCGTACCAAATTTCAAGATTCTGAGTTCACGGGAAGTACCCTGTAGGTTTTGATTCCCTTGCGAGTTTCGGAAATTTGCGGCAAAAACGGCTGTATCTTTTGATTGCGTTGACTTAGAAGTTTGATTTTTTCACAGCTCCAAGGGACTCAGGAGTATTTGATATAAATTTTAGCTTGATACTTCCACGCGTTCCTGAGAAAAACGGTCTTGACAGACGGACGGACGGACGGGCAACAAAGTGATCCTATAAGGGTTCCGTTTTTTTTCCTTTCGAGGTACGGAACCCTAAAAATGAAGATAAATAAAGTGTTTCATACGAAACTTTTTTACCCTCAATTTTTTACGTTCGTATAGGGAGTCGATTTGAGTTGAGCTTACTGGACTTTATATTCCCGGCTTCTCCAAAATAAAAAAAAATAAAAACGTTCAGCTTAGATTTCAAGATATGGATGTTATAACAAATATATGTAAATTCAACAACTTTTATTTGTATTAGCAAATGGTTACTTTGTTTCATATTTACACGGCCCTGTATTTAGTTCGGTGCGTTATGATTTCGCGCTCCTGTCACGAACTTACACGTTTCATAAACATGTTGTTTCAACAATCCATGTAAACACGCAGTGACGTCGCAGTAAAAGTTTAAAACAAAGCTTCGAGCAATAACAAAACGTTTCTTGGCAGATACTTATTAGAGGAAATGTAATTGCAGCTCGCCTTTTGTGCTGGACTTATCCTTAGGCGGGTTGTGTGATATGTGAATTTAATTAGAATTCATTGTTTGGTTTCCATTAAGGTTTAAGTGCGTCCCAGGGTCGTCTGTCGTCGGATGTAGCTGGCGCAGGCCTTTATGCGACCGCGGGCGTGACCACAATTCCGGGCCTCGTTAGCTATCCTTGCTTCCTATCCTTGATCAAGCTTTACAATTGTCTGTAATGTTCGTATTATATGTACTGTGACTTACATCTTAAATGCTAACAAATTAGCACCTTTGTCACAACATCCTACTATAAGTTTGGATGTTTCTTGGATGTTTAGATTGTTCCTCAATCACGCTTAAACGGCTGAACCGATTGGATGAAATTTTGCACGAGGATAGTTTATAGCATGGGTTAAAATATAGGATAGTTTTTATTTTTATCCCATGTCCACACGCAGACGAAGTCGTCTGTCTGTAATAACCAACAGAGTTAATTAATTCACCCCAAACCTAAATATGTATAGGAATAGCGTATCTTTCAATTTCGATTTTTGGCTTACACAATCACGGAAAGTGCTAGCCCCGACCCGTCGATTTTCCGTTTTTCCTCGTTCAAGTTTTCGTCTCGTTTAAACGAATAATTTAATTTCTGATTTGATATTTAATGCCTGAGTTCCTTATCCGATTCTAGTCATATGTCTTAGAACCTATTTTTGTAAATTGTCTGGTAAATTCGTATTATAAATTGTAATAAAATTGAATTGCTCTATACACGATGTGCTAGTGCCGATTGATTGATACCATTTCCTTATGAGCAACCACGCGTTAGTCTATCATCGTCATCAATTCTTACTAAATAAACTCCGACACATTAGTTTTTCCATTTCGTACTAACGCTGTAGCAAACACGCCTATGGTCTGTCTGATAATAAGCAGACACATAGTTTACTGGCGTTGCTCCTCACGGGGAATCACAAGCGCGTCGTCGACCCTTTATTGATTTGATGATTTGTTGTGTTGATTGCTAGAGACAAATGCATGTCTCTTTCAACACAGCTCAACCTTGGGAGCTTTGTCGACCTTATTCACTGCCAGGAACAAGACGCCACATATCTACGACTACAGCTGCATTCGGCAGGGCGGAATCGGTAAGTCCGTAACTATGCGGTATTTTGTACCTACCTACTTCATCGAGAACCCAGATTTCCTTACCGTCAGTATTACATTTGGACAGTACCTAGGTAGGTACATTATTATGCAGCACTGCAAGTTCGTACCAAACGCAATTCTAGACTGAGTAGCTATATAAAATGAAAGCAACATTAGTAGCCTGTAGGAATTCCCGAGCACTGAATCAGAGTCGACTCATTGAAGTGAGCACAACAAAGAACCCTTTGCTGCACTTTAATTAGCGCTTGCCCAGTTCACTTAGTAAATGATAAAGATCAGTTGCGCGAATAATTGGAACCGGTAAAAATATTTGTTATGACTAATGTTAAAAAAACATTGTGATGGTCAACTGCAGGGCAAGGGGCCAATTCCGGGACTGAAATTATACTGATCTATAGCAAGTTGTTGTGATAAGACTATTTAGTTGCTTGGTGTGTGTGCGTAATGCACTGATTTTGAGATGTCATATTCATTTTAAATTATTTCACTTGCGAAATTGAGGTTTTGGTTGTGCACAATTTCGATCAAATTAACCTACTTGTGTAACGCTAAATTTGCACGCATAGTCCATCCGTCTACCATGCTATTGAATGCTACCTACTGGCATTTTATTTGAGTCGACGACAACATTTAAAATTACTAATTTCACACTTTTGTATGACACGGTGTTATGATGTCACTAAAAAACTTTAGTGTGTGATGACCATTAGTAATTTTTACACGATAGTGTGATTTTATAAGCAAAGAGATTGACAGGTATTCTTATTATTAACAGAGGCACTTGGGTCGTTCTTCTTTTCGACCGACAATAGCCTGTCCTTCGTCTTATTACGGCATCTCATTTGAGTAATGATGTTTATGGTTTTATAATGTTCGAATGAACGTCCATATTATTTTATTAATTAGTGATATATAATATTTCACTTTCTCTAACTAGCATTTTTTTTAATGTTTGTTTTTTTCGTAGAATGCCGTGACAGAGTGGTAAACCAAAATGTTGTCCCCACTGAAATAGTCCACTTTGTCACATGTTTTTTTTAGAAACCAACCGTAAATAAATATTTATATTGGCCAGAAAGTAAACTTTAATTAGTTCTAATGAAGAAACCTATGCATTTTTTTTAAATCGCACTTCAAAACCACAATTTTCGATAGTTCAAAAACCAAAAAAACAGAAAAACCTCGATTCATTGTCGGTAAAAAAGAAGAACGACCCACTTACTCGTATTAACTACCTAAATCTATTTAAATTGCTTACTTTTATTTTGTATAGTATCAGTACCTATTAGGTACCTGCGACTGAATAGATAAAAGTAGGTAGAAGTACCACAGAAAAATTACCTGTAGTACATCATTCTAAAGTACCTATGTAGGTACACAGTACACAGAATCCACTCCCTAAATAATGCCGTGAAATATCAAATTTAGTATAAACAATTTACATCCAATGACATAATAATAAAATACTCAATACTCACCACAAAAAAATTCTTCAATAATTTTACAATTTGGCCTTGTTAGCAAAATAAAATATTCGGTGCGTGAATAACTCTGAAGCAGGGTCGACTCAAGTCGACTCTCCATACAAACATAGTTTGGTTCTCATTTTAAAACAGCATAATCTGGAATAACATGAAACTTTTTATATAAACACATTGGATCCGCCATATCTCGGCAGGAAAAGTAGTTTCTGTTGCTATAAATTATATATAAAAAACGTTTTGCTCGCTCTTTTTGTTTTAACCACTTCAAAAAAAGGAGGAGGTTCTCAATTCATTTGTATTTTGTATTTTTATTTTTTATTTTATTTTTAATGCTTGTTACCTCAGAACTCCGTCATTTATGAACCGATTCGTACAATTCTTTTTTTATTTGAAAGTATATGCTTTCAGATTGGTCCCACTGTTATCAAAACTTCTGTTGGATGATGGGAAACATGAGGAATTGAGGGAACTCCTCAAATATAGAAGGCACGCATGTAGTAATTTCGGTATGTTCTACTATAACTAGTGTATTTACACCCGGAAATCACAAATTTGATGAACTGGAACTGATGATGAAGACCACAGATGACTTATGGAACTCGTACTTAAAACTGTAAAAGTACGTTACTGATTCTGATATAATTCCGTTGAAATAGCAACGAATAAAGTCCTAAATGTCAAGTCTGCCAAATCAACGAAACTCCTCAAATATTATCGGCCCATATACAGTGATAGGGTTTTCGTCTCTAATAATCAACGTATTTATTCTCGGAAAGCAGTTCATGCGGTAAAGTGGAAAGGAAATGTTCATGTGGCTTAATTGGCGGAGTACTAAATTGAAGTCGGTTAAAACTTTGTTTTTAAAGTAAATTATCCATTTTATTTTCTAGTAACAGATACTAGCTTCCGACTCAGATAGACAAGAGCATTACGAACAACCTAGTGAAGCCGGTTTTCAACCAAGCCAAATAAGTTTAGCACTCGCTCACGCACACATATACAAACAAAATTGCACAAAGCTCTTCAGCACGTGTCGCAATGGTGTCAAGATCACCTATTTCGAGTTTTGTGTTTGTTTATGTGTGCGTGAGCGTGTGCTAAACCTATTTGGCTTGGTTGAAAACCGGCTTCACTAGATTGTTCGTCATGCTCCGTCTAACTTTTTTTCTTGGTCTGAGCTTCCGAGCTTATATGGAGGATAAAATTGTGGATAAAATTTCATGTTATTCTAGCATGTCCTTTTAAAATGAGAACATAACTACGTTTGTATGGACAGTCGAGCGTCCTGGCGACCCGTAAGACCTACATTTGACAAGTAGGTACCTACATGGTAAGTAGTTTCTATCATGTCATGGTCACTGAGTTACTCTGATACATCGCGTCACTACCTACTATTTACACTAGGCCATATACAGGGTGCCAGGGTGGGCCCTGTAACAGGAGCAAAAAATTAATCAGTAGATTATTAAGCTTGTGAGCAATTGTTTCTAAGCGGTTTTATTAAAAAAAAAATGTTTTTTTTTCTTCAACTTAAGTTTACGTGTACTTTTTTTTACACTTCTGGAGTGACTTCTTTTTATTTTAAAAACACTAAAAAAAATTGAACTAAATTGAAAAAATTACAAAATTATCTTTTGAAAATAAAAATGCAACAACTATTATGAATCACTACATAATGTTACCTCAAAATCTACATTGAATACTGTGCTATGATCTCATGGTGCCAAGATACATTACTCGGAGGTCATATCTTTAGATCAATTTTTCTCCGAGTTAAAAAAAAATTGAAAAGAAATGGACAAAAGGGGTTACTACAGATGCTCTAAGGAAGCCTCCTTTTAAATATTTGCTCCTGTTACAGGGCCCACCCCGTGTGTATCTTCTCCTATAAAATAAATATCAACTTAAGTGGTCAGGTAAGTGGTTCTGTATAACCGCTTTAATTGAATAAGAACCGCACAACGTCGCGTAGTGTGTAGGTACGTAAGCTAGTGGTGTTATTTTTATTTTAAGCACCAGGTAGGATTAGAATATAATTAACTTTCCCTAGATAGAAACAAATGAGGCTAAAGTTAGCTTATCTGTTATTTAGTATGAAAACATGTTTGCTTTTTACAGCTTTAAGCTATAGGAAAGCCGGCCATTGAAATGAATTGCGATTAGTACCGAGAGAGTCAAATTGAAACAAACGTTGATGATTCATAATAACCATTTTGACAATATATAGGTATTATAGGTATAACCATATTTCCACTTTTTAAATCTATTATTTTTAAGTGCCTATTTCGTCTAACTCGAATTCATAAATATTAATCATTAATATAGGTACATTCAGAAAAGGTGAAATTATCTGAGGCATATTTTGTCCTTAACAAAAAAGTCGTGTTTAATCGCAATCAGTACATTTCCTAACTGTATCGTTTGTCCGAATATTCAGTTCGGCAAAAAGCCGTTTTTCTCTGAAACCATGAAATCTCAAGATTATTTTAAAACAAACCTAACCTAACCTGCTGAGGCCCATGTAATATAGGTACTACATAAAAACAATTGATTTTCAATTATGTATAATACATTTATTAAGTTTGAAATTAATTTTGACAAATTTTGAAGGTCAGGCTCAGTACGCGATATGTAGGTATATAAAAAAAACTTTGGGGTCTTCGGAAAGTCTGGCTTTTTCCGAAATGAAAATTCGGACAAACTATACAGTTAGAAACTAAAGTTTAGTGTTATAGCGATAGGATACCATTTATCCTTGTATTTTAACAAATCCGTGCACATATTTTCAAATTCGTCTGTATAAATAACAGAGAGCAGCTCAGGGTTGTTATTCACAATGCTTACCGACTCCTCACTTCAGGCTAACCAGTGTAATTCTAACCTCCGATGATGTGTCTTTATTACTAACTAGTCGGCCCGCGACTATCACTATATCGTACCTCCTTACAAACTTTCACCCCGGGATTCAAACTATCTTCATACCAAAAGGACAGATAGACAGACTTTTACATTTATAATATTAGTATCGATTGAGGCGTTATAATAATACTAGAGGTGAGTGAGGTGAGGTGAAACAAGTTGTGAATAGCATAGCTGTCGGAATACCGTCCGCCCAGTTAGCTGAATTCTCAAAAGAAGCGCTTGCATAAACGAAAACGAACGTTCTTACGGTTCTTATAATGCAAAGAAAGCTCCAGAAAAAATATTCGTAGTGCAAAATATTCAATACGTTGTCAGTTACTTTTGAGAGGGACAAAGCGAACCTTTTCGAAATAAATAAGTATTCAGGTTCATTGCTCAGCGGATAAATAGTTGCCGCATCTCTTTGGTCTATTTCAGTGCGATTGGTTCGCCGTTCTGGCCGATTGATCTCGATATGCAAGGTTATAATACCTACCTACGTCCCTATTCATTGTAATGTTTCGAGAATATTTTTATTGTAATGTTTGTCAAGGTTATGCTTCAACTCCTGGATTGAAGCATTGGAAACAAATGGCTTAAAAAGAAGTACGAAAAAGACAGAACACATGTCGTACATTTTCGACGAAGTCTCTTTAACCCAGAGAGTATAAAAATATCTGTAGGAAGTACTGTTAAAATACCTACGGTGACACGGTTCAAATACCTATTAGGCTCAATACTCAGCAACGATGGCAACATTGACAACGACGTTACTCTTACAACAACTGGATGGATAAAGTGGCGGCAACTAACAGGGCCCTATTTCACCATCTTGACAATTGTCACCTGATAATGACAATTGCACGTACATTGCTGGGTCAATAAGCTGTCCAGCAACCACCTTAACCTGTCGACGCAGCCATGTAAGTCGATTTTTTTTCATTTCAAAGTTCAATATCTCAAAAACGGCTGAATCGGTTTTGTTGAAACAAATTAAAACCATCTCGATCACGTCAGCTTTTGGAAAAAGAAAACCGCATTAAAATCAGTCCATTCGTTTAGGAGCTACCATGCCACAGACAGACACACAGACACATCAAATTTATAACATCCCTCTTTTTGCGTCGGGGGTTATAAAATGAAATGAAATATTTATTAATAACAATTGTTACAGGTCATTAGGTTAAAAATATGCTTACTCTAACACAGTCGACCGCTCACACTTAGAAGTTTAGTACTGCATATTATATAGTATACCCACTTGACCTAGTCTAAGATCCAACTACGGAACGCGTTAGAGACTTATTTAAGTAATATAGGAATCATATCACACTTTGCGCTCCCTATATTCCATTCGTTTAGCGTACAGCTGTGTTGAGCGGGACGCGCAGATATTAAGATAGCTTTGGTATCAAATTGGATTAATATTGTTAGTTGCAAATAGAGGCCCAGTGCAGTGTTCTAAGAAGTTCCTATCAGACGCTGGTTATTACAGTTATTAGTAAAGCTTAGGGGTAAGTTGCGCGACGCATCTGTTTCGCATCTGGGCTTAAAATAAGACGGAGACGGGTTGCCGGCTGATAATTACTGCATATGCCCGTGTCAATGCTACAATTAATTTTAGATTTATATGGAATTTGATGGATTAGTGTGCCTAAAGTACTAAAGCAGTGGTTTGCGAATACATTAAATTTTATTTTTGAGGCGTTTTAACTGACTTTTGACGATGGTCCGTCGCCATGCCCCCTACATTTTGGCAACGTATGCGTGTTTTTTTTAATTGCCAAAAATCCATCATCATGTATATTTGGTGTTATAAATAAGTAGCTGTCCCTTCGGCTCCGCCCGCATTTTGCAAAGAAGGTACGTACTATTGAATAGTCCATGTCCATTGTACACGTACTTTCTAAATAATACAGGAAAGAATTTATGAATTCGAGGCGCAGTATCGAAGGTTACTCGTTACACACAAACTTCAAATATCGGTTTAGTATAGAATACAGCTTTCAGTGCCTCAGTGCAGTTTCAGTGTTTCAGTGCTGATGACCTGGTAAAGGTCGCTGGAGTCCGCTGGATGCCGGTGACGCAGAACCGGTTATTGTGGCACTTTTTGGGGGAGGCCTATGTCCAGCAGTGGACGTCTTTCGACTGATATGATGATGATGATGACAGCTTTCAGTTAATAATACATGTTCGGTTCATTTGACACCACTTTTGTGCGGTATAGTGTTTTAATATAAAGAAGTATCCTAGCGTAAGCTTATTCATGATTAAACGCCTCGTCTCATCCAGGCAATCCTAGCTAAGTAAATACGAATATATAACTGCTTCGTTGTGAGCCGGTTACTGAAGCTCGCCCTATTAAGAATTCCTTGTAATGTGGGATATCTTGGATCATATTAAATTACCCGACGACTTGTCATTAAAATCCAAGGAATAAATGTAAATTTTTAGGTTGGTAAAATGTAAGCATTCAGTTGAGGATGGAATAATAAGAGACTGACGAAATATTTGGTTAGGAAAGTATATTGTACGTATATATATGTTGACAACTTGAATGGCAACAATATCAAATTTGGAAATAATTTATAATAGAAAATCAGCTATTCTGTGTAACGGATTAATAAATGTTTTAATCTTTATTTTAGTTCATTTATATTTGTTTTAAATTTTCAAGATAAATCATACAAAAAAGACAATAAATGCACCATTTAATCTATATAATTACTCCCGGGTGTAAAGTTTGTAGGACTCTTGAATAAAGCATGTTAGAATAACGTGTTAAAATGAAATAAAAAAACCGGCCAAGTGCGTGTCGGACCACGCAAAACGAAGGGTTCCGTGCCTATTAAAAAGGTCGTATCGTCACAGAAATTTTACGGCACTTACGTCCTTTTCTTTGAGGAAGGCAGTTTTTCAGCAATATCTCGAAAACCTCTTAACCGATCTTGTTCAAAACAATTTTCGGTGATAGAATTTAATAAGTCCTATGTCCATGAATTTTCCCATATTTTTAAAATACACCGTTCAAAAATTAGAGGGGGGGGGACAGAATTTTAGTGACTTTCGGGGCGATTATCTCCGACCCTATTCACTTAATCAAAAAAAATGCTAAGAAACCTTATATTTATTTTGAAAGGCCTATCGATTGATGTGCCACACGGGGGGTCACAATGAAAAAAAAAATTTTGACTTTTAGTTTTATGTATGGAGTGCACCCCTAAAAAAATGTTTTTTTGTCATTTTAATTACAAAACTATGTAGCGGCTAACAAAATACACCTATCCTCAAAATTTTATTCAAATACACCTTATAGTTTTCGAGTAAAATGCCTGTGACATACGGACAGACGGACAGACGGACAGACGGACAGACGGACAGACGGACAGACGGACAGACGGACATGACGAAACTATAAGGGTTCCGTTTTTGCCATTTTGGCTACGGAACCCTAAAAACACGCTATTATGAATTAATGTTTTTCTAAAACGTATTTTTTCCTGGAACTACCATACCAGATAATAGGTATTACCAGTAATGTTTTTATAAGATGAAAAAGAGGGCATCAGTTGTTGAAAATAAGGATTCAAAAATTGCGACGTTTACCTTAGTTTTGATTGGTGTTTCGTTGGCGATTTTACATATGTGTTACCCGAGTCATACCGAGTTGTTGATAACGAAACAAGTTACACGTTTAGTTAATTTAAGATAAGCAATCTGAGTTGTAAGTTCAGTAGTTAGTACTCAAGAAGTTTACCTATATTACAGTCAGTATATATACAAATGTGTTGTGCGCATACTGGGGTCTATTTAACCCAACGTGTTGAATTAAAATCGGGTTCGATATTGTTTGCACTCGCTTGCTTCCACGCGCCCCAAGCTAAGGCCGTGTCAATGGACAATAGGGGCGACCAGCGGAGCGGGCTCCGCGTCGGTTAGGAAGTCTCTAAAACACAAATGTAACGTTTATTTACAGGCGTGAGCGTTTCCATAGTTACCGCGAGTCGCCTGTCCACAAACAAGGCCTTACGTGTCAGAATGCGTACATGTGTCAAATATCAAATCGATTCCAATTCATAATGTTTAAACAAATTGACCCACAACGTCCTGTCAGCATTTAAAAATACCATTACTTTCACACATGCCGGACCTTTGGATATATTTATTCACGTATTCGTAAATGGATTTCCGTTGCGGTCATCTGTCACTTGTTTAAACGAGGGATCCAATTGTAGCTAATAATCCGGATTTGCCTTTTTCTCTTTTTTCCTCATTTTTATGCCCTTCCCAAGGGTTTCCCGCAAAAAGATTCGGCATAGTCGTGTCGCTCGATTTAGAGCGGCAATTTGTTTGTGACTCGGAATATAAAACTAGAATTAAGTGTAAAGTCGGCAGTGACGGTATCAAATAAGGAAGTGTTGAAATGAATTATTAAAAAGAGAAATTACAGAAAACTTAAATGATGGGATGTTTGCAAAGTAAGACACAAGCTCTTCTTTAGGACTATTGGCTCTGTATTTAATTATTGTATCTGCTCACAAAATTTCACGAGAATCGGTTGAAAAGTGCGACCTGTAGAGGAGTACAGCCGGACAAACGCCGGAAATACGAAATTAATTTTGCCCAAGCTGAAACGAAGACTTTTGTACGCTTCGCTCGCTTCAATTCGATCAAAAAGAAGATTGATAGGCTGGGAAAAACTATTTGGAAAAAATAAGAATGAAATCACAGAGGACGGCAACTGCTAGCGATTGCTCCACCGACAAGAAGATTAAATTAAAGGCGATTCCTAAGAGCCGGACACGATTGATATCTTTCCATGTTCGTGAACATTTAGCAAATAAATATGATTTGTGGTTATACGGACCTTTCGTTGTAACAAAGTTTGTTCAAAATGTATTGGCCCCTGTCGTCACGGGTAGAGGTGGGAAGGACGAGCACGCTGCCCGCTGGACCGTATCGTACAAGCCTGGTAATTAATTTTATACCTAGGCGTATTATATATAAGGTCCAAAATGGAACCACTTTCCATTACGGACAATAATCTTAAACTTTTTCCGGCCCAGCTCCCACTTGCCTAGAGTGCAACGTGCGATAAGGGACTTTGTTACGAAAATAACCGAAGATATATTTTAACCAAAACGCCCACAATATCCAGCAACGAATTTTCTCGAAAATCTAAAGTACTTATTCATTAACTATTTTTTTTACTAAAAGAAAACGTTTAATTTATTAACATAAATAACTAATATATAATAACAAATGGAAGGACTTTAATATCTTTTAAAAGTTATAATAACTAAACTAAATATTAAAAGTTACAATCAAAAGTTGGATCCCTAGGTATGTTTCCCATCACGCAGGCAGCATTCCCGCGCTGTATTGCGATAGCAATTCTCTGCGCGAGAAAACGGCCCGCGCGAGGGTCGCCTGTTTGCCAAGCGCCTTGTGGAGCCCCTCAGCGCCCTTACCCCACGGGCCAAGTGTCTCGACGCCAAAAGCTATGAATTCGTATTGGGCACCGAGACAGTTGTATTTACGTGCCTTGATATTCTCCCGGGCGTCCGCCGCCGCCCCGGCACGTTGGCTGGTCGATGGGAGATAGGACGACGCCAACGTGTCGTCCCACACAAGCGCACGGCCCGGCCCATCTTCCATGGGATTAACGGCATAACCATTGACTAAATTGTGACATTGACATCGGGGGATAGATTTCACGCTTACGTATTCTTTCGTATATAATAGGTCGTATAGTTACTAACCGCCATTTTCTTGTCTATATATGACTGTATTTTATATAGGTACACTACGTGTAAGCTTATCTTCATTATCTAGCCAACAGTTTCTGAAGCCACACAGATTATCTCTGTGATATTTACATGTCAGCTCCTAGCGAGTGTGCTCGCCCTAGTCACAGCTCTATACGGTCAGAATGCCAGCGCGGAATGATTCAAATGATTTACTCACGTATATGGGATGTTTATCTACCGCGTAACGTACAGAGTAAAACCTCGGCTAGTTTATAGCCAATCCAAATTTAACAACGCCGTTTATACCGTGATGAAGCGGGTCGCATGACTCAAAGAAAGATGTTTAACTAGGCAATTTATCTCTCGATTACATTGTTTGCTGTTTATAAGGTCCAGTTTTGTTCGGTAGTGGTTCAGCGCTGGCATTCATAACGCTTACCGTGAACTTGTTTCGGAGCAACCAGTATAAGTCTAACCTCTGCTTAGGTGTAGTGTACTCAAATCTCAGGTTCAATTTATATTAAGGATACGGTGAGGTGAGTCAATGTGGTTGTGAATGCCACAGCTGTAATCACTCACGTCAAAGCCCCGCCTACGTTCACGCACAATTAGGTTCATTTGGTGGAATTAATTAAGAAGCCGAGGAGTGGTACTAGGTAAACATGAAAGGAAGTCCATCATTTTTAGAGACGTTCTTTATACCTCTTGTTGCAAGAAATACAACAAGTAAGCTTAAGGGTTTAGTCAACATGCTAGTCATGACATGATGTTTAATGCATGTCCTTTCGCAATAGTTCTTGTTAAGGACAGGACCGGCATTCTGCAACAAAATACCTAGCTCCATTCATTATTCAATTTATGTCTGAATGTTGACTAGTCTGATATTTTAATCATATCACTTTGGCGGGAAATTTATTTACAAGTATTCCTTTTTTAATATTGAAGGGCAGATAATGCTCTTATATGTATTGTGTGATATTAAATAATACAAAGAACGCTGACAGAGATATGTGATACACACTGTATTTGCTAAATTGATACTAGCCACCGAAGCTGAAAATGAACGCACCAAAATGATAACATAATCCACTGATATTAGGGTGGAAAGCAAAAAATTGTACATACCTAGTTAAGAGCCTTAAAATCTAATCTACGATTTAACTTTTTTCAGTAGATTAGATTAAGGTTCTTAACTATGTATTTTTTTTGCTTACCACCCATTATTAAATACTGGCATTTTCCTCCAGCGAGTTTCTTGAGAGTTCACCTGCGCCGCATACTCTTGGCCATTTTAATCCTTCTGCGGGTTTCAGTTTCACAGGAAACATTGTTGCATATGTTAGAGCCCAAGAATATAAAGCTATCGACAATATCCAGGTTAAGCGTTCCGCTGCGTTCCAACTTTCATGAGTGACCCACAACAATGAGCTTTGTTTTAGACCGTTTCATGTCAGAATGGATACCACTGAAATGAAACTGAAAATTATCATTTCCGTGGGTATCATTAACTTCAGTGTTAATATTATTGTACTATCACAATGATTGCATAATATGACAAATTGGATGGTAAATTCACCCTTATATTCGGACTAATTATAAATGTTTCCCGGTCTTACACACATCGCGTTTCGTGATGCGTGGTTACCAATGCATGTTTCTATTCGATTGAAACGGTACTAGAATGGAGTCCTACCCGATACTTGAGTTAGCGAAGCAGTTGTTTGCCTGTCAACCACTTAATATGAACCATGAAAGGTAAACGGCCTAGTTCTTGCCATCTATGGTCTCGCGACATGTAACCATATATGTAATTTACAATGTCTATGTTGGAATAACATAAGCACTTAATTATGTTCATTAAATAATATGTAATCTTATTACAATTATAACGTACTAACTGAACCCGCAGCTTTGGCCGCATTCCACTATAACGCCCACAAAAATATCACCACAAATTGACAAAGTTCTGTACCTCTTGGCAATTAGTCAGTCAGTTGGTAGTAGGTGATCTTCAACAGATCAAATTGGCAGAAATAGAATGTAATACTTATTTATGAAATAATGCTCATATGCTCTTTTAAATAAGTAAGCCTAAACTAAGTAGTGCATCATTACAAGCCCACATTTTCTAGTCACCTTTTTGCATTCTTATAAAACCTTATTCAGCTCTTGGCTTGAACGCACAATTTTTGTTTAATTTTGACAAATTAAGGGAAATGCGAAAGTGTTTATTACTCATCACAATGTTCTAGACAAGCAACATATTATATCAACAACGGTCGATAGATCACAGAGTTGATCTAGGACACGCTCATAATCATATTTTAGAGTTTCTTTGAATTAAAAATCATAAGTCAACGCTCATAACCTCCCAATGTGCTCGGCTTCATATGAATGATGTCTGATTACGCTTAGTACAATTTCTAAGAAGATAGAGCTCTTGAACTCATTAAAGATGAGAGGATGACTCACGCTAGGCCTCAATGAACCCTGTGCACACTGGCATTTCTGCGATGGAATCGTTGTAGAATTGCCGGATAGAAACATCAGTGTGCACATGCTTTTATGAGCGCTAGTGCGTTGCGTTGCGGTATGAAGTGCAAGGAGCTGTCTGAAAACACGTGATTAGTACCGTTCTTAAACATCGGCATCGCACTACGCAACGTGAGTCCATGAGGCCTTACAACGCTTTTGCAACGGTGAGGTGAGGTGAGGCAAGGATTGAAAGAATGTACTGCTTTACGCCAAATCTGGGGGCACAGCACTGCCCCCGCCAAGACGAGCCAAGCGAAGCGCAAGGGCAGGCATTACCTACCTTTTCTCGAAACGCTTCGTTTTTTTCTTGAACCGTGAACTTGTGTTCGGGTTATACCGATAAACAAAATTCCCGGAATATGACGATCCCGACTACTAGTAGACTTATTAAAAATATAAAGTTTCAATTGCATCTCTTATATTGTAGATTTTGGTGATATCTATAAAATGCCGATTTCATCACTCACTCAAGTGACTCACGTTAATCATTAAAACCCTTAGGGTACTTCCTGAAGTACTAGAAAGCTGAAATTTGGAATGTAAGCTAGTATCAGTACACAAACAACAACAATAATCCTAAAAATTACATATAAAAATTAATAACAATATCTATATAACTATACAAATGCCAAAGGTGATTAATACGAATAAACAAATAAACACTATCCATACAAATAAATATATGAGTATAATTATACACACATACTCACATAAGTATACAGGGTGGAAAGTTAAAACGGGGCAGTAAGGGCAGCTACTAGATCTCTTGCCGCCACGCAAAAATGGCATTAGGATTTCATTCCTAACTTTTTAAGTGATGGCAATCTAAATTCACAGATTTTTGAAAAAAAGTACAGTCAGCGAGAAAATTATCAATTTTGACGATTTTTTTTTTAATGCCATTCGATCCCATTTCTATTAAGAATCCTCACTCTGTGGAAAATCCCCTCCCCTCCCCCATACTCACTGTATGGAAAAAGCTTTCTTTGATTTCTGGGCGTTCTAGTAGTCAAACCTTAGTCGGTCCCAAAGAGTATTTTGATACTTAATAGGAATGGAATCGAATGGCATTAAAAAAAATATCGTCAAAATTGATGATTTTCTCGCTGACTGTACTTTTTTTCAAAAATCTGTGAATGTAGATTGCCATCACTTAAAAAGTTAGGAATGAAATCCTAATGCCATTTTTGCGTGGCGGCAAGGGATCTAGTAGCTGCCCTTACTGCCCCGTTTTAACTTTCCACCCTGTATACTGTTGCACGCACGCTTACGTCTACCAACATTCAACATACTAGGATTGTTCTAACAAGTGCTTGAACAGCTAACGGTTTCAAGGGAAGACCACTTTCTTGGCTCAATACACACACACTGTGAACACAATAAATCAATTTACCTATCGGATTAGTTAATTAGTGGTAATAAATGTCGTTGTAGTTTGTGTAATTTCATTTTATTTTAAATATACTGTGTCATTCATTAGTTACAAGAAAATAGATGATTTTGAGTTTGAATAACACATCACCGGTCACAAACTATAAGAGAATTATCTTCTTGTGAGTTAAATAGAAAAATTAAGATATTAAAATTGTCAGCACATAATTCAAATTAATAGGTCGTATAGCCAAATCGCAAGAGTAACTTAAAATAGGTACATCATTAAGGAACCAGAGGGGTGATCGTGTAACTTTCTTGAAAGAGCGTTAGGACAACTCAACTCTCATTTTTCCATACAAATAATGTACCGTACCTACAAGTAAAAATCGTTACACAAACTACCAGCGTAAACATTAGGTACGTAGATAATCTACAGTGAACTTACAATCGGCCTCATACGTAGCTGAACACCTATATAAGTACCTAGTCGTTTTCACTCGTTTGACAACTTCATATAAGAGAGTTTAACATGACGTTTAATACCACACGGTACAAACTTTAACACCTTGTAAGTTTGCACCGTGTCGTATTAAACGTCGTCAGCCCCTTGTGAGGCCCACCATACCTACAGAGCTGATATCGAAGCACTCATAATATTAAATATTTTTATATAACATCCGATGCTGTAGTATTTCGTAAATAAATATTTCAACTATAATTTACACGTGTATTCACTAACGTAAACAATCCGTGTTGATGTTCCGAGCCATATGCGCGTGCATTAGCCATATAGATCTTCGTTTCGTTCGAGATTTATTTTCGGAGATACGCAGTTACTCTAAAAGTATTTCTAAAGCTTTAGTGATTCCTGGACGGGTCATCAGTAACCGACGAGACTTTTAAAATGTAAAGGCTGTGTGTGGATACAGGACGCAAATATGCGTTAAAGGGAGAAATATCTACTTTCAGTTCATTCCACCGCATAACTGCGTCCTGTCATGTGGCCATGATGGCCCACTGTGTATAGGAGCCATAATGTTTAAGGGTTAAAGATTATCACACTGATCAGCCCGGTAGCATGAAGGCACCACCTCGCCGTCTCCACCCGTTGTCTGGTTGTTTAAAAACTTGCAGTAGTTAAGGGTAAGGTAGGCAGGTAGGTTACGACCACTCTGCCAAGAGTGAAGCGACTAAGAAGAAGAGTTAATGTTCCCAGGGCTTCCGAGGATACGCTGTGTTGAGAGTGAGGAACCTACTTGCTTTCTAGCTGTCAACACGAGGAATAAACGTTCGGCAAGGCACTTGTGAGAGTCACAAGTGCCTTGCCGGACGTTTATTCCTGGAGTCGCAAGCGTTGTTTGCCACTGTCGTTATATAAAAAATAACCGGCTAAGTGCGTGTCAGACCACCCACAACAAAGGGTTCCGTGCCCACTAAAAAGGTCGTATCATCACAGAAATCTTACGGCACAAACGTCCTCTTCTATAGGGAAGGCAGTTATTCAGCAATATCTCAAAGACCTTTGAATCGATCTGGAGCCCTATGTCTATGATTTTTTCATATTTTTTTAAATACACCGTTCAAAAATTTGAGGAGGGGGGACACAATTTTGTGACTTTCGGGGCGTTAATCTCCAACTCTATTCACTTAATCAAAAAAAAATGCTGAGAAACCTTATATTTATTTTGAAAGGCCTATCGATTGATGTGCCACGTGGACTTACAATTATTATTTTTTGTGAAGTGAAATATCTAGGTATAACACTAGATGATAAACTAAACTGGAGCAAACACCTAGACAACAGACTAAACAAAGCAACAGTAGCCTTCTGGCAATGCAGAAGGATGGTGGAGAAAAGATGGGGACTGGCTCCCCACATTATACTGTGGCTATACAAAATGGTGATAGTACCAATGATAAGCTATGGTGCCATAGTATGGTGGCCCAGCACCCAAACCACGACTGCAATTACCAAAATACAGAAAACGCAAAAACTAGCATGTGTCGCGGCCACAGGTTGTATGAAAACAACCCCAACGGCAGCGCTAGAAATCATGCTAGGACTCCTACGTTTACATATGCACATACAAAAGGAAGAGGCTGCGACGGCAATACGCCTAAAAAGCCTTAACCTATGGACAAAATTAAACACACCCCACACGAAGATCCATGACAAACTGATCACAAGCCTCCCAATGATGGAGGCTTCAATTGACGAAATACCGAAAACTGCGGTCTTAAGGAAAGACTATGACATATTATTAACAGAAGACTCGAAAGAGGGGCTAAATCAAACAGACCTTAGAATTTTCACAGACGGGTCAAAAACAAATACGGGAACGGGATGTGGAGTGTTCTCAGTGGATTTAAACATACACATATCCAAACCACTGGGTGAACAAAACACGGTATTCCAGGCGGAATGTGTAGGGATAATTGAAGCCTGCAATGCCATAAAGAAACGACAAGTCGAGGACACAAACATACGAATACTCTCAGACAGTAAATCGGTACTACAAGCACTGTGTAGTGACAACATCACATCTAGCTTGATATACGAATGCCACCAAAAACTCACAGAGGTGTGCGCAGATAGAAACAAAGTTACTATATAATGGATCAAGGGGCACAGTGGCTCAAGAGGAAACGATGCAGCGGATGAACTGGCCAGGAAAGGCTCAGAAACAATGGCATACGGACCGGAGCCAATCTTATCCCTGCCACAAAGCTACATATATAACAAACTAGACCAATACACCAAAGACCTACACCAAAAATACTGGGAGGAGATCGACACATGCAGACAGACCAAAGAAATTCTGTCGAAGCGCGACTACAAACTCACAACCGCACTAATGAAGACACACAGAAACCAACTACGCAAGATAGTAGGAATGATAACCGGACACAACACCTTGAACAGACACCTCTATAATTTAGGTATCACAGACAGCCCCATGTGCAGAGCGTGCATGGAAGCAGAAGAAACGACTAAACACATTCTACTGGATTGTAAGCAGGTAGAAGTATACAGGAAAAAGCACCTAGGGTCTCCGGACACACTACGGAACGCAGTCAGTAATACCAAGGCACTCTTAAACTTTTTAGAGGAGCTGGCGTGTTTAGAGTACAGAGTTAGAGCCACCCTGCCGTTTCACGCAAAATAGGCACACTGGATGTTGACTTGCGGAAAATGCCCAGAAAAACTAACTAACTAACTAACTAACACTATTGCTTCCCCCGACATCGCACATAGTACTGATAGCAGTTTTTTTTTGTATCCAGCTTGGGGCTGACACACGACGGGGAGAACCAGTGTGCTACGGAGGCGCACCGCGGCTCGGTGATGGCGCCGACGGTGCTCGCGTCACTCCACAACTTCTCCTGGTCGCCCTGCTCCAAGAAACAGCTGCACGAGCAGGCCAAGTATGTTAATCTAGCTCAACAGGCCGCATGGAATGATTGTATCAGGTTGGGACTGACGCAAGGGACAACAGACGCGATTGCAGCTCGGTGATGGCCCTGACAGTGCTCTCGTCACTCCACAACTTCTCCTGGTCGCCCTGCTCCAAGAAACAGCTGCACGAGAAAGCCAAGTATGTTATTCTTTTTTTTTTGTTTTCACACGGGAAACCCGTTATGAATCCCACCCGGCTCGGAGAAGCCGAGCGGGTATGTCCGACTCGCATGGACTCCCCTGGGATGTTCCACCGCTCGCTTTTGGACAAAGTCCCGGGAACGCTATTGCACACATCCGGAACAAGTATGTTAATCTAGCTCAACAGGCCGCATGGAATGATGTATAAGGTTGGGTTGGGACTAACGCAAGGGAGAACAGACGCGTATTGCAGCTGAATGATGGCGCTGACGGTGCTCGCGTCGCTGCACAACTTCTCCTGGTTGCCCTGTTCCAAGAAACAGCTGCACGACAAGGAAAAAGAAAGAAAAAGAAAAAGAAAAAAACATTTATTCGTGACAAAACACATAAAAACAAACTGTATAGACACAATACACACAAACACATTTGCCACAAGGCCAAGTATGTTACTACTTTGTATCTGAAGGTCTCACAAGACGCTTCTTGTGAATGGTAGGATTTATACAGGTTGAGACTCTCAACGGAAAGAACCAGTGATAGATCCGACAGCGTTCGCGTCACTGTATAACTTCTCCTAAAAAACGAGTCTGTTCGGAAAATACAAAACCGATTCCAATTCAAAAGGTTTCTAGGCAATTTACATAATAACCGTTTCCTGATTCTAATTATATTTTGTAGTCAAATTAAATACGACACTACCTACTTTATTTGTCCTTTATCACCAAATGAAAGAGTAGGAATTATAATTTAATAAACTAATCTGCAAAGTTCCAGCTCTGTTGCAATCCCAGTTGCTTTTAAGTTAAAGCTTGATAAGTTCAGTTATTTTGTTCTCAATTACTGTTTCTGTATTTACCGAGTACCTGCTTTTAGTTTCTTGCATAATTACGTACTCTAAGGCTGATTCATTGTTTATTCTTCAGTTTATAATAAAAGTAATAGAACTAAGCAAATAAGGTTCTACTTCAAACCCACTGAAAGTTTATACGAGTAATAAGCAACAGAGCTTCAATCAATTCACCAGCAAACAAGCGGACTTATTGGTTTTAACTGACTTCAACAGGGAGGAGGTTATTATGTTCCACTGTATGTATTTTTTATGTATGTTCAACGATTTCTTCGTCAGTTGTGGACCGATTTGCAAAATCCTTTTTTTATTCGAAAGAGTATAATCCTGAGGTGGTCCCGTTGTCACCAAGTCAGGATCTTATGATCGGATCCCAAGGAAATTGAGGGCAACGTCAGATTTTATAGGCACGCGTGTAATGATTTCCGTATTTTCTATTAAAAGTTATAACTCGTGTATTTATTGTCGGAAACCGAAATTTTGGTGAAGTGGAACTGATGATGAAGATCACATATGTATGACTTATGGAACTCCTCAAGGATTAAAGTACTTACGTTAAAGATTCTGACATGATTCCGTTGAAGTAGCATCTAATGAAGTGTCAGTTCTGAGATCCTTGAGGAATCGACGGAACTCCTCAAATATTACCAGCCCACATATAGCGACTTGGATTTTTTCTGTAATAATCAACGCATTTGTTCTCGGAAAGCTGTTCGTGTGGTAAATTGGAAAGGAAATGTGGGAATTTTCACGTACCTATGTGGCTTGGCAAAGTACTGAATTGAAGTCGATTTAAACGTTGTTTTTAAAGTAGATTCTTAAAAATGCACGGAAATATTATCCTTACATTCATTAAGTTTATCATAACTAAATATTCATACTAACGTTACGTCACTAGTTTCTGCCCGCTACTCCGTCCGCGTGAAACTCGTTTGTACCGTAGCTCCATACAAACTCTTACAGCCTTTTCATCTCCTTAGGGGATGATTTCCGGGATAAAAACTATTCTATGTCCTTTTCCGGGATCCAAACTATCTCCATACCAAATTTCATCTTAATCGGTTCAGCGGTTCAAGCGTGAAGATGTAATAGACAGACCGATACACTTTAGCATATTCGCATAGTAGCATGATCGCGTTTACGTCCGACATAAACGCAAGCATAAAAAATAAAAATGAATTAAGGCTTGTTCACGAAAAAAAGTAGCCATCGAAAACTAAGTCTCCACTGTCACCCAGTAGGTTTAGATAGTTCAAACTAGACGTGTGCGCCGCGCCGCCGCGCCGCCGCCGCCGACGATTTTTCCACGCCGCCGCCGCCGATGAATTTGACCGGCGTGGAATCGGCGTGGCATAATTGCGTTTTTTTCGGAACAGTGTTAATTATTCGATGCAAATTATTAAAGTAATTTTAATTCCAATGCCGAATAAAGAATCTTTAAAGCACTGACGACTCTCTAATTTTCTACATTAAAGAGTTTGCTTTAATTCGCTTTGCAATAAATTATAAATCGGCAATTCTGCAGTTTACGTAGTATACATGCATGATTATAACATTCTTGCGAACATACAGATACACACGCCATGGCAGATATCGTAGGCTAAAGTCAGAAACCTCTTAATTCCATTTTTCAAATCATTTACTTATTTCATTACTTTTATTGGGATGTAACCTAGATGTAAATTAAATAGGTTTTTTTAAGCCTCCTGTAAAATTGGACCAGATAGAGTTAAAAGGTTTGCGACTTTAGTTTTTATGTACTCAAGGATTAGAAAAACGACCTCTAATTCATGAGCGTGATCTTATTTCACCTAACAATCTATAATCATAATCAACTGGGGCATATTCCAGTAACCAAAAGTTTTTTTTACTCATTCCATGAAGAAATCTGTTCCCTAATACCTCTGGTCGGGTCTGGGTATACCACAAAGGGCAGATTCCATGGATGTCCCACTACTACTATAGAGTACTACAGAAGCGGACAAATCGCTATAGAGCAAGCGGGTTTAGTTAAGGGTAGAGGCACAAGAGATCAGATCGTAAATATCAGGCAGTTAATCCAGAAGAGCAAATAATTTAACATACCCATAAGTCCCAATTTAAGAAGTAAGAGTCCAAATACTTTAAGACCAATCGAGGCAGGGTTGCAACTGTCCCGGCAACTATTCATCTTGTTCAGCGAACATATAATGCGCGGACTGCGCTGACAGAGCTGACAGGGCGGCGTTCGAGTTGGTGAATTATAATTTGCAAGTCACTGATGACATGGCCTTAATACATAGTTGCATATGAGACTGAACTAGCTAGCTAGACTTCTATAGAAAGTCGAAATGATCAGTGTACAGTAGGGCCTCCACGTAATCAGGGAAAAACGAAGCTAATGTTCATAGCTGGGTTGATGCAGAGGGCACGGAACTACATTACCTGGACTTAGTAGAAAACTTTGTCTACTTTAGGCTCACAGATCTCCAACTACGGAGACTGTATAAAAGAGGTCATCAGAAGATCGAAAATTGCTTAAACAGCAGTAAAGCGCTTGGAAAATATATGGAATAACAGGAACATCTGATGATGATGATCTGTCCGACCGTTTTCGGTCATGGCAACCACTCCGACTCCTATCTAGCATTTTGGCGCTCGTGCGCTCGAAGATGGCTTATGTAGCCTATCCTTGCGGCGAAATTCAGTGCACATTGTGGGGACGTACGTACGCCGTTCTGGTAGTTGTATGCTATGGCAGCAGGTGGGTGGGCCTTTAACTGGTCGCGTTTATAGTCAAGGTCAACTTTGGGCTGATCCTCGAACCCGTGAACTTGGAGTGAACATCCTGCGCCATTCTGACCGCTGTGCTGCCAAACACTCCCATTGAGAGGGCTCAATGTTACATCTCTTCATATGTCGCTTTTGGACATCCTTGTACCGGAGGAGTTGTCCGCCTTGCTTCCGCTTGCCCTCCATTTCAGAGTAGAAGATCGCCACTCTCACCTCCGCCGTACGAGACACGTGACCGCACCACCGAAGCTGCCGACGCATTAGATAGGCCTCAATGCCACCAACATGGGTTCGTCGCAGGACTTCGGTGTTTAGCACTCTGTCGGACCATCTGATCTTCATTATGGATCACAGGCATTTGAGGTAGAAACGATCCAGAGTGCGATGTGGTGATCCACATCTCCACGTCTCGGAGGAGTATAGGAGGTAACAGGAACATCTACCGCAACACCAAAGCCAGACTTATGCGCACCCTTATCTTTGCCATTTTTCTTTATGCCGCTGAATCATGGACTTGGAAGCCGCGCTTGAGAGCAAAAATAGATTAAATAGATAGCACATTTAAAATGTGGCACTTGCGTAGAATGTTGGTCATCTCATGTATACAACGGCGCACTTATGTGTCGATACTCAAAGAGCTTTGAATCAACATCCGACTTTCAACTGCATGCTTCCAGAGAATGATGACATTATTTGGGCACGTAGCCCGCCAAGACCAGTCCAGCTTGGAGAAGATGATAATGGTTGGCTGCGTTGAAGGAAAGAGGAGTAGAGACAGAGCACCCATACGATAAATTGATGCAATCCGCGATGCCCCGCGCGTCAATATCCAAGGCGCAATAAAAAGTAGAAGGGTTTGGAGAATGTTTTTGAAGAACTGCGCTCTTGGTAGTCACGACCCTCATTCTTGAGGAACCGACAAAGAAGAAGAAAAATCAAAATTCTTAATTTTTTTTTTTTGTGCAATAAAATTTCAGAAAATGTCAAAACTAATTTATTTGACAATGAGAATTTACGCTTTATAGTTATTTTACCATACACCGAAAAAAAAGTACCACGCCGATTTCACGCCGATCACGCCGCCGCCGCCGATCAAAATCCCACCAGACGCCGCCGCCGATGATTTTGCCATCGGCGCACACCTCTAGTTCAAACCATAATTAGATAGCCACCTGAGTATTCTTTTGTATGTGTAAGAATCTAAAATCCATCCATTTTTTCTTAAAAGTTGTGAAATCCCATTATGTAGGATTAAGTTAAGGCTTAAAGCTAAAATGATTGCATAGAAATGTGTCTACTTCCGTCATGATTTAAAACAATTCATGACCTGTATACGGTAATTAAGAGTCTGGAAACATATTCACGGAACATTATAGCATCGATAATCTATTTGATTAAAGAAAAAAAAAAACAACCAACCAAAACGTGAAACTTACAAAATCTAAGACTACAATCCAGAGATTTCGAAAGTTATCCCAAAAAACCGGACAAGTGCGAGTTCAACTCGCGTGGTGAGGGTTCCGTAAAATTCCTATTCTCTAAGCTATTTTCAAAATACACAAAAATATTGAGAATTTTCCCGTTACTTTGAATACTCAAACTTCTTATAGGTTTTCCTGTAAACTCGCACTTGTCCGGTTTTTTGGGATAACTTTCGAAATCTCTGGATTGTCCAGAGATTTCGAAAGTTATCCCAAAAAACCGGACAAGTGCGAGTTCAACTCGCGTGGTGAGGGTTCCGTAAAATTCCTATTCTCTAAGCTATTTTCAAATTACACAAAAATATTGAGAATTTTCCCGTTACTTTGAATACTCAAACTTCTTATAGGTTTTCCTGTAATTTTTAGGCAAGGAACTATTTTCCATATTTTTTTCAGAATTTTAAGCCTAGTAGTTTCGGAGATAAGGGAGGAGAATGTTCAATTTTCGTCTTATTTTCTAAATTACTTCAAATCTATTTTTGCTAAAATTATAAAAAAAAATATATGAGATGCTTACAACAACCCCTTTCATTTGATATGTCACACAATACAGTTTGCGAAACTTTTATTTTTAATTTTCCAGTTTACCCCTCAAAAGCGGCCCCCTTGTTCAGAATTCATTATTTTCTTTACGTGTCCATCTTTGGGGTCACCAATATACATATGAGTACCAGATTTCAACTCAATCGGTCCAGTAGTTTCGGAGCAAATCGGCTGTGACAGACGGACAGACATACAACCGAGTGATCCTATAAGGGTTCCATTTTTTTCCTTTTGAGATATCGGAACCCTAAAAATGGATAGCACCTGATATAAATATCTATAACGCCACTAAAAACGATAGGTAAAGAGATCTTTTTTTTAATTAAATTCCTAAAAAAAAATCATTTTATATTGAAAACCTGAATTATACAACGGTGGCTACTCTTTTTCTTGAACAAGCCTTACTACTTGATATACTACCGAAAGCCAAGAAGCTCATAGGAATGAGCGAAACATGTTTGAATAGAAACCCGTCAGTTTCTGATAAACAATTCTTTAATGAGCTTAACTGAAGTGAATGGAGCGAGCCGCGAGCTCAACGAAGCCGATTTAAGTTAGTTGACTTGGTACATTTATAAAGTTGGAATGATCAATATTCTCGGTAACAGAATACAGTTCGCTTTGTTACTGAGTGTCATTGGGAATACAAGCATGCTAAGTAAATAAAGTGATACTTGATATCTAGGTTTGCTAACACTGTTATTATTTCTAGTTTTCGTTGTGATAGATGTACAAAAGGAGACTAGAAAGAAAGATCTAGATGAATGTCCTGTGATGATAGCAGTGGTGAAAGATGCTACCCCGAATGTGGGGTGCTTTCAGACAATTTCCATATTTTTGGAAACCTATCATAGCTGAATTTAAATCATCACCAAACTACACCAATTTTAAAGCCGCATAAATGACTTATTTAGCAATGTTTAATACATCTTGATATGGCTAACGGTTATTTTTTACACCGTCCAGAGTAAAAAGTACGTGTGCTCCACACTTTCCCCTATATTAAATATATCGACGGTGGAAAGGAAGAACCACTTAAGCGACATTTTGGTCGAAAATGAGTTATACATATCATTGGAATCAGCGTTTTTTTCTGCGTCGTTTGAATTGGGTTTCACGGCGATCCGATGACTTATATGTCGCTTAAAGTAATTCACGAATGAGGTCTGAATTTGGAAAATCACCCCTTATGCGACACACAATTTGAATAAAATATTATCTGTGTCACTTAACCCTTTACAACCGAGAAATCGTGATTTGCCAAGTTAAAAATGAACTTTAATAACAATTGTCAAAAAATTGACAATTCAGTGTAACAATCCTGCACGATCGTATCAAGTCGGTTGTAAAGGGTTAAAACCTACTCCAATATTACCACAGTCGTATAAATTATTTTTAAAAAGAGGTTGTTTCCGATGTAATGTCCCTTAATTGATTATTCCGGGCACATATATCTTGAATTCTGTACTTAAGTGGTTCTTCAAAACTGCTTAATAAAACGATTGTCGGTTAAATTAATGTTACGAAAAATTACGTTGTTATTTAATTGCTTTAAGCGACACTCCTTACCGCGGCCAACCCTGTCGCTTAAAGTATACTTTATAAATGCGATACGTCGGTTAAGTGGAGATTGAAAATGGTATGATAACGGTTAAAGTGTTGCTCTAATCTATTTGATGTCGGTACAGTGAACAATTTTTGGCGCGAATTTCACGCGAATGGTGCTTTACTTATACAATGGAATGCAGTGGGTCGCTTCAGTCAGCGACGAACACCGGAGTGCGGCGTTTGTGTCGCCGATCGCTGCCTGATTCGACTAGGTATGTACGACATCTAACGTAAAATTTGTTTTATTATTAAGTTTTAGCTGTGTTTTAATTATAGTAGTGATTATATGAGACTAGAGTTCCATTATGTATACCTTTCTTTGAAGTATAATTGAAATAAAAACGACGTATGAGGATGGTTTTGTGCATATTGTGTGCGATTAAGGTGGATTACAGCACAAACGTATTCTTAGGCGACGATATTTGTTTACAAGTCCAAAGTATACCTTATAAATTGTTCATGATATGCTTATGTACAATAATTACCACACAAAAAATGTGTTGTTTTTATTATGTTCTGTTATAATACATTATTCTACACATTTCAGTTTCGTGTCACGATGAGGAATATGACGAAGAGCGTACGTAATAAACATTGTGATGTTGTACTTTATTCTAATAATACTTTACATTATACTTATATATACTTAAAAAATTATAAACCCAACATGATTGTGATATCAAAAACTGCCTAAGTGCTTAATTTTTAACTAGTTAAGTGTTACCATTAAAACATTGTGATCATTGTAATTTGTATATTTATACACTTACCAAAAAGTAAATAAGTAAGCTAGCTACTTAAGTATTCTTAACAATTTATAAACACAAAACTATTGTGATCTCAAAAAAGTGCCTGAGTACTTAATTATTAACAAGCTAAGTGTTACTATTAAAACATTGTGATAATTGTAATTTGTATATTTATACACTTACCAAAAAGTAAATAAGTAAGCTAGCTACTTATTCTTAATAATTTATAAACTCAAAATGATTGTGATCTCAAAAAAGTGCATACTTAATTAAGAGTTATTTGTTAGAATTAGATTTATTTTATTAAAATAAAGATACACGTTAATTTCGTAAAAGTATTTTATTTTTCTCCTTAAAAAACGCACAATATAGCGTTTTTTAACCGCAAATAATTATATAATATTCTAAATTTTTCAAGAATATGAAATAGTTTAAAAAAATATTAAAGCTAGCGTTATAATTCACAAAAAAGTGTCGATTTAGTTTCAAATTTCTGGTATAGCACTTCAAATTGGCACGTAATAACTTCCAATGCGACTGTTGCTTAATTGAATATCTTAGAGACAAGTTAAAGAAGGTAAGTGACTTCAGTGAGTTTTATAGTACTATGATGATGTCGCTTCAATGGTTCTTCCGGGAATATTTTAAGGACCTTTTCAATTAAGCGACAACATTTTCAGGATCCTGTAAAATTTTGGGGTAAATGTTTATTTCATAAAATAGAAAAAAATTAAATAAAATTATCGTCTTAAGAACTCATTTACCTATTTCAAATAGGAAAAAAGTTATGATTTTTTTTCTTAAAAAGAAAACTTTGAAACACTCTTCTGTACAATTCACTAAATGTCGCTTAAGGGGTTCTTCCTTTCCACCGTCGATATGTGTATTGTTAAGTTGGTTTTTAGTAAAAACTTTTTACTATACAGTAAAAAAAATACAACAACATTTAATGTTAATATTAGAATAAATTTGCTATTATTTGATCCATCCTGTGCATGATAGGGGAGAGTGGGGTTCAGTGGAGCACTTTTTTGTGTGACTGATGTAGCGGCCCTACTTTCACTTAAAAAGGGCTATATTCGTAATTAAACCCTAGAACACTTATCTAGTTATGTTTACTCACTACGTCACTGCACTTATTACCTTATTGAATGAAACACTTCCTTGACAACTTAATACTCATATAATTCGGATTTTGACGGGAGCCTTATACATGCTACGGGAAAACAACGATAGCGTGTTTCTCGAATGTAACACCGCCATCTATCAGGAAAATTGTGTACTATAAAATGTAAGCAACGAAATATTGTACTTTAAACAAGTTACATGAATAAAATAAACTAGTTCCACAGTAAGCTCAATGAGGCTTAGGCGTCGATATATATATAATAGATATAAATACTTAGAATACATAGAAAACATTTTTGCAGGGAAATGTAATAGATAAGTTTTTGTATCCCATTACTTAATAATAATAAATAAAAAATCCAAGACTCAGAAACAAATATTCATGCTCATCACACAAACATTTGCCCTTACCGGGATTCACACCTTCAGCTTTGTAGGCAGCGTCACTACCCACTAGGCTAACCGGTCGTCGAATTACGTAACATGACGACGAAACAGAGTACCATTCCAATTAGTGACAATTCAGAGTAGTTGCACTTTAATAAGGCCGTGACGAGCCCGACAACGACAACGAGCTCGGAGACGCAACGGCGTGACGTTAATTTGTAGACTCGCTTTAATTTGAGAGGGATTCCTTATCTTAATTATATTACAACAATTAACCATAATTAAATTCCATCAAATCTACCACTGTGTTGCCATTGAAATGAAACATTCCATCAATATTAAATTAACTCTTGTCGAAAAAATGCACGTAAGTAACAAATTTATAAGCAAACCTAAATACTATGTGTTGATAAAAATGCTTCTATAAAACCCAATCGTATGAATTATTTAATTAAAACTGTTTTGTGGTAGAAATATTCGTAATACAATGATAAAACTTCGGGTGTGAAGAACATTTTGGTATCAGTTATGACACAAAAATATTATATATCTATTTTTGTGTCATAACTGATATCAAAATGTTATATGCTAGTCTGCAGGTGTGTCAATATTATTATACAGGGTGATTTAGGGGTCGTGGAGCAAGAATGACCAAAAGCGAATAAGATGATCATACTGAACAACTTTTCCCATGGGACCAACCACGAAATCACAAAAAAATACGAGCCAATTAAGAGTTAACTGTGAGTTAATTGAGAGTAATGTATGGAACAGCTGATTTTTTTTTTCGATTTTGTTCTCGGTCCCTTGGGAAAAGTTGTTCAGTGTGACCATCTTATTCGCTTTTGGTAATTCTTGCTCCACGACCCCTAAATCACCATGTATATCTTTGGTATTTCAATAAAAAACACAACAACTGGTCTTGTGGGTATGGTCAAATGGTGGCGGCCATGACATTTTACTCCTTACTTCATTTTCGGTATGTTACGTCCGTCTGGACGGGACGAATGTTTTCCTTAGAATTATTCGGTTAATTTAATTACTCAAAATGTGATAGATAAATGAAAATGAAATATTTATGTATTTCCGATCAGTCTTACATCGATTCTGACGATTATATTTCGTATTACCATAAAAAGGTTGGTTACACCTGGAACGTCATACCTACTGGCATTGGTAGGTCTCATTCAGTGGCATTTCTTGGTAGGTTTGATGGAATATTATTATGGTTCTTGGTACAAATGATGATAAGCACTTACTATTTCCGTATCTGTAAATTTTCTCCCCGAATAGGTATTCCTTTTCTGCATTTTCTAGCTAGGTAGACATTTTGTATTCTAGAAAGAGGACGGTTTCAAACATTACAACCTTTGACAGCACTCGCTTTTACACAGAACAATTTCGCAATACCTCGAATTGCTGAATGTTTAATAACTGCTTGCACTATGCACTTGTTTAAGACTTAAACTGCATGTTTGATAGGTTAAGCTCTTTACACTTCTGTTATGAATATATTAATAAGTGTGTTGATAAATATCTCTTAAGTCAATTTCAATTAAATTGGCATAATTTGTTAGTTTTTGTCATCATGTTATGACATTTGTATTAAAGAAAGCGACAAGCTTAATTAGGGAGCGTCTTGAAGAGTTCACAATTGGGGAAGGCTGCAATTTTGTAATGACGTTATGTTCCAGGAAATGGTGGTGCCTCCACACCCGCAGCCAAGACGAAGGGGTGGAGCTGGGAGGCGCCAAGGAGCTCCCCAAATACGCCTTCACCATGGACGAGCAATGCCGCAACGAATTCGGTGACGGGTGAGGCAAACTTTACTCATCATGATTAATTTACGGAGGATTTTTCACGCGTTGGAGATACAAAATAAAAATAAAGTGTTCGCAAACATCGCACGACGTTCTTGTCTAATACTTGCACAATTTGCATTATTTTAATATGTCTGATTCTCACGGGAGTTGTCTATATAAATTTGTCTAGAATACATTGCTTAGATTTAACAGTGAAAACATAATAACCTAGTCAAGACGTGTTTGTCATATCTATAGGAAGTGGTAATTAACTAGTCAATGTGACAAGGTTGTGTAGGTTTATGACAAGGTCGTGTCACTGTTAAATTCCCAATGTGTTCTAAACCCACAACCCTTGAAGCATGTTATAACATATTGGCTTATTGAGCATCCCTGCATGTCACGATGTAAGTTCCTACCCAGGCATTTGTATTCCGCTCAAGCTGGCAAACCTATCTACTCGTTTTTAGTTATTCACCAAAACAATTTATTTGTTTCCAGACTATGAGCTTGTATGATTAGAATTTCAGAGATCCGTACCTAGATGAGTCACAACCAAGACTTTACGTATTTGATCGCTTTCTATAAGTATTCCCTTGTATTCCTTGGTATTCCACCAATAATGTGTGAAATATTCATGTCAGTTCAACCCTTGTTTAAAAATGTCAATCGTGGTCGACACACTTAAGGTTTCCTATATAAAGAACCGTTACCCTATAATACCGTAATAAGAAAACGTGTTTATGAGCGAAATGTTCGTAAGCTTTGGCCGCAATGTTATACCATAAGTACATAGGGCAGCTTCAACAACATATTTACGTACATAATATTGATACTCATACGTATGTTAGCAACGAGGTTCGCTGGTTAAACGAGATGTTCTTGTTTGTTAATATCAATCCGCGTGGTTTAATTAAGACTAATCCACCAAATACAGATTATTGTCATTCCAGACAGACTCTATATTGACACAATAGTCTTATCTCAATCTTTGGGTGGAATGAAAGAAAGTAATTACCTAATATCCGTCGCCCTCTGTCGGATTAATCAGGTCAGATTGGCATTAAAAAGCCAGAGGACGAATCGAAGCTGCCAATATTTGGGCTCTGAATACACTCACTTAGTCTAACATACAGTCAATGGTTATCTAATGGGTTTCATGGGTTTAATGGGTTAATGGGTATTCCAATTTTGCATCAAGTAAGAGAAGATATATGAATATTTAAGTTTCTTGTAATTATTAAGTAGGTATGTTGCTACAAGTCAACTTATCTAATCTCAGGTTTTTTTGTTTGTTAAAACACCTTTTTCATGCACATCAGACATACATGAAATTTGAATGCTTAAGACTGGCATTCGATTGTAATTTTTTGACTGCCGGCCTTCAAGCAGCGAAGAGTCGAAGAAGTATTTAAAAATTGTCAATACTATAGAATTAGTGCATAGATTATGTGAGACCATATTTATATGATACTGGCAGATGTCAAATAAATCTTCGCTCACTGAACAAATAATATGCATTAGTTTAATGAATTAAGATTTTATTGAAAAAATTACTAATAAAATCGCATTTTTTACGAAAATCTAACCCACATTATACTGGTAAATTAACGTAATCCTACCTAACGTTTTGTGTATGTAAATATTTAGTCAGTGAAAAAAATTCTTTAAGTGGCACAGTCTGCGGGAAGGATTATCCTCATAGAAAATTTACCGCACGCTGCCAAACAACCGGGTGTAGCCAAATAAAACGGGAATGAGTGAAGCGCTCGCTCACAAAAGGTTTTTGCTCAATCCCCTTATGAGGGATTAGAACCACGGTCGGGATCCATTTCTGTCATTACTGATGGAAGCTCTCTGGGTTTGTCTAGGACACAAGACGATTATCTTTTTATTACTATTACTTGGTCTGTATAACGTAGCACAAAGGAGACAAGATGTCGATAAACGAAAGAATGACCCTCATGCTTTGGAAAGTTAATGACACTAGAACCATTTTTTTACTCTGAATTATAACCCAGATATTGTCATACGGTATAGCACACCCGTTGTAATTTTGGCCTGTTCTAAAATCGTGGGTAGGTATAATATGCTAGCTAGCACCATATTTTTAACTTTTTTTTATCTAAAAACCCTTTGATTTAGATTAATCAGGATTTATTTTACACATAAATTGGTAACCGATTTAAATTCGGGTATCTGCACAAAATGGGTAAAAATTTCAAATTCACTTTATATAAAGCAATATAAACTTGTTTTAGCAACAACGGACTTTATGCAGAAGTATTTAATTATTACAATTCATTTATATTTAATTCATTCATTTAAATTTATATTTAGTAACTATCCCTAACAATTATCCCACCCCGATAATCCTCACTTTAAGTTATTATTAAGTAGGTATCATTTGAACATTAATAAGCAAATTAGTTTTAACGTTTAAATTAGTTATAAGCAAGCACTCATAAAGCAAGGATGAGGAAAATTTTAAATCCGCTGAAAACACTAATTCGCTTTATCATAGCTGAAACACGAGCGCGGCAATTTCCAAAGCGTAGTTTCACCCGTACTCATGACACGGTTTATTATCACTTTTTGTCTCCTCAATTTATGACATAAGTTGCTCGGAAAAACAAAGCTTTTTCCTTTATACCACGATGATTTACATTTCGGACTCCACCAATTACGCTCACCTTTTCAGGGGTGGCTAATACGAAACGTCAGACAGATCAGCCGGTACCTACATTAAATATACAGTTCCCTTACAAATTGAAATGAAAAAGTGGTTGTACGTTGTACAAAGGAGTCGAGGCGCGCCGGACGCTCGCCCCCTTTCACGACGCTCGCTTTGTTAACGGGGAAGTGAGCTTCTCATTCACTGTCCAAACCTTTGCCCCCGACTTTAAGAACGTCAGTGTGTATATTTAATTGACTTAAAAAACGGAGGAGGTTATATGTTCCACTGTATGTATTTTTTATGTATGTTCACCGGTTTCTTCGTCAGTTGTGGACCGATTTTCAAAATTCTTGTTTATTCGAAAGAGTATACTCCTGAGGTGGTCCCATTGTCACCAAGTCAGGATCTGGTGATGGGATCCCAGGGAAATTGAGGGCAACTCTCAAATTTTATAGGCACGCGTTTAGTGATTTCGGTATCTTCTATTACACCTCGTGTAATTACCCTCGGAAATCGCAATTTTGGTGAAGTGGAACTGATGATGAAGACCACAGGTGACTTATAGAACTCCTCAAGGATGTAAAGTACCTACGTCAAAGATTCCGACATGATTCCGTTGAAGTAGCAATTAACTGATTAAGTGTCAATTCTGAGATCCTTGAGGAATCGACGTAACTTCTCAAATATAACGAAGATCATGTCAAATGCCCATTGTAATGGGAGTTGGTACTACACCAACTCCCATTACAATAGGACACTTTACGCTCGAAGTTGTAGACGACTATGTATACCTAGGACAGACTGTCAGGTAGGTCCAGAAAGATAGAAAGAGGTCAATCGTCGAATCCGATTCGGCTGGGCAGCGTTCGGGAAGCTACGACACATCTTTTCGTCCAATATTCCGCAGTGTCTCAAGACGAAAGTCTTTGACCAGTGTGTGTTGCCGGTGATGACATATAGCACTGAAACGTGGTCGCTTACTATGGGCCTCATAAGAAGGATCAAAGTCACCCAAAGGGCAATGGAGAGGGCTATGTTGGGAGTTTATCTGCGTGATCGTATCAGAAATGAGGCTATCCGCAGCAGAACCAAGGTAACCGATATAGCCCTCCGAATCGCTAAACTGAAGTGGCAGTGGGCGGGGCACATTGCACGTAGAACCGATGGCCGTTGGGGCGGAAAGGTTCTTGAGTGGCGGCCACGTACCAGAAGGCGCGGCATGGGTAGGCCCCCCACAAGGTGGACTGATGACCTGGTAAAGGTCGCGAGAGTCCGCTGGAAGCGGGTGGCGCAGGATCGGTCACTTTAGCACTCTTTGGAGGAGGCCTATGTCCAGCAGTGGACGTCTTTCGGCTGATATGATGATGATGATGTTGATGATATAGCAACTTGGATTTTTTCTGTAATAATCAACGCATTTGCTCTCGGAAAGCAGTTCATGAGGTAAATTGGAAAGGAAATGTGAAAATTTTCATGTACCTATGTGTTTTGGCAACGTACTGAATTGAAGTCGGTTTAAACTTTGTTTTTAAAGATAATTATTTAACTTTAACATTTGTACTGTTAGCAAAGGGTTTGTTAAGAGTCAAAGAAAATTGATTGACTTCATCGAGATGCCGATATAGCTTTTTAGGACTAATTTTTCAAAGGCACTTGTGATTCAGCGCAATTCGGGTCAAGTTGAGTTATCCGAGCTCATCTTGCGTCGTTTGATAATTGAGAACGAAGGAGGTTTAGATCCGCGCAGGAATATTCTATCAGAATGGTTGTTAAACACGCTTTAATTAGGTGACAACATATATCCGGGATAACTATGCTTAAAAGAGAATAGAGCTAGAACGTTCATTAAAGTGTGATCTAGTTTCCTTGCATAAACCTACACTTTATGCAAGAAAACTAGAAAAATCACGAATTATCTAGAGAACGCTACGAAGTTAGTTTCTAAACTTATGTAGTTTATTTTTACATTCGACTGTCGTGATGTTGAAAGCTCTTTAGCG
Organism: Epinotia nisella; assembly: GCA_932294315.1. Lineage (NCBI taxonomy): Eukaryota > Metazoa > Arthropoda > Insecta > Lepidoptera > Tortricidae > Epinotia > Epinotia nisella. The sequence continues at coordinate 16,196,893 of OW028680.1, forward strand.
TTGAAACTTCTACTGCCTGCTTTTATTTTTGATATTCTTTAGATGCTTACTGTGCCTGTTTTTACTGAAGTAAATAAAATGAAATGGAGCTATCTAAAATTTGACTATGTATGTCTCATCATATCCAAGGTGATAAAGTACCTAGTTTATCCAGATATATTATGAATGAATCGCGTAGTGATTTGATTAGTACGCCAAGTCCACGTTAACTTTCTAAATGTTAGGATAGATCTATTCAACTAAGGGCCTAACCTAATTCTGACTAAGGCCTTGGTCATCGGTGATAAAAGATTGACCAATCTTCGTTTTGCCGACGACATAGTTCTGTTCTCGGCAACAGCTTCCGAGCTACGACTTATGCTCCAAGACCTGAGCAACGCAAGCCTCGAAGTTGTACTGGAGATGAACATGACAAAGACTAAGCTTATGACCAATAGCCCCGCACGTAGGATTGAGATAAACGGAGAATCAATCGCATATGTCCATGATTACCTTTACTTGGACCAACTAGTTTCCTTCCAGGCGCGGCAGGAGAAAGAGGTCGAAAGACGGACTGAAAACGCCTGGAGGAGCTATTGGTCCATGAAACATCTGATGTAAGGTGACCTTCCATTATCACTTAAGCGGAGACTCATGGACATGTGCATTCTTCCAATCCTCACCTACGGTGCACAGACTTGGTCTCTGACGTCATCTCAAAAGTCCAAACTCGGGGTTTGCCAGCAAGCCATGAAGCGCAGCATACTAGGTATCAAATTAGTGGATCGCATCCGGAACACCACGCTGCGCTCCAAAACTCAATCAGTCGATGTAGCTCGGAAGTTAGCCAAGTTGAAGTGGGACTAGGCTAGTCATGTCTGCCACATGCCGAGATTGCCACTGAATAGCAGCCAGACAGCTCGAAACGGAAACGTGGCAGACCTGGTCGGCGATGGAGAGACGAGCTAGACTCCTTTTTAAAAGAATGGCCAGAGACTGCTCAGAATCGGGAGCATTGGAAAAAGTGGGAGAGGCCTTTGCCCAACAGTGGGACACCATAGGCTCACAATAATAATAATAATTCTGCCAAAATAACAATAATTCTACCAAATAATCCATATTTTACTAGGTTATTGGTTAGCCGATTGTTATCCTTTATCTGACTACTGGCTGACCTTTCACATATTTCGCGCGCTACAAAAACTTTAAGATAAAATAGGATCTGAGAGTCTGCGATAGTACGAAAGATACCTATTACTATCATGCATACGTAGTTTAATTAATATTTGTAGGTCTTAATACACTATAATTAGGCCAATTAATGATTACCCATGCGTTTCCGATATTGCTGATACTCGGCTGATTGATAAAATTACTGATTATCCCCAGGTTTTCTGTGTGCAAGTCAGAGAAGGTGCGGTCGGCTTGCCGGCGGTTATGGTGCGCGCACCGCGGACAGCCGAACGTGTGCCGATCCAAGCGCGGCGCACCGTTGGACGGCACGCCTTGTGGACCCAACCAGGTAAATACCAACGAGTAAGTTAGCCACGGGAAGTCCGGGTAGGATGCAGGATGCCGTGGTGAGTGCACTGGGCAATGGGCATAGCCCAACTATGCTAGCTTGTGTCGCGCCAAGCGCGGCGCGCCGCTCGTCGGCACGCCTTGTGGACCCAACCAGGTAACCGCCGACGTGTAAATTAGCGTCCTGCAGGATGCCGTAGTAAGTGCACTCGGAATAACCCTACTTGGTCAAGATATGTCTCTCCAAGCGCGCCACCAACCAGGGAAGAACCGACGTGTCCCTAAGTTGGCCATGCAAGGTGCAGGTGCCGTCAACCCAACGCATACACATACCTAGTAGGTAAAATTGTTGCAAGTGCAATGCACTATTTGTCTAGCATACTTTGCAGATCCAAACAATTTACATGTAACCACCTACTTATAAATTGGTATGTTAGGCGCAAAGCACTATGGTAAGGTTAAAGTGAAAATCATGTGTGCATAACTGCACATAATTTTTTTTGCCTAATAAATCCTGCAGAATGATTATGTATCTATTTATAACTATGCACCCAAGTTACAATAAATACGATAAAACATCAAGCCGGTAGCCGGTATACAGAGTGTTTTTTTTTAATGGGACAGTATGGGGAAATCCGAATCTAAAGGAGATAGAGGAAAAGTGTCCAAGGAGACATTAGGTGTTTTTTTATGTAAACAAATTTGGCTCATTAAAATTTTTGGTCAAGCGTGAGTTGTTCTTAAAAAATGATAAAGTTGGTCAATTTTTTTTTTGACGCGGGTCGACTCTGTTTCATGTAAGGATTATTTCATTGTATGGAAAGAAAAAAATCTGAACAGCAGAAGTTGGTCAAATTTAATGAAAACTAATCTTCATACAATTGCAGTATTCGCCTTTTAATATTGCTACAAGTGCCTAGGCGTGTAAAAAAATATTTAAATTTATTCCATTTTTAAATTTCGATAATCCATAAGAGCTCCAGATGATTCAAGAGAAGAACATTTTTTTTAATCTTCGTAAACATCATGGCACGCGATAGTCTTGAAATTATAAAAAAAAGAATTCAAATTTGGAACGAGTGGCCCCCACGATCGCCCGACTTAACGCCATTAGATTTTTTCTTATGGGGTTACCTTAAGGGTCGAATTTATGAATCCCGATACAACTCCGTACAAGAATTAAAAGATGCTGTTTACAACACTTTAAACACAATTCACCATAAGTCTCTGTTAAATGCAACTAGAAGTGTCTTGAAGCGTGCTCGTACCTGCATAAGAGAAGACGGCGGCCACATCGAACATTTACTCAAGTTATAAACCAACTGTATGAAGATTAGTTTTCATTAAATTTGACCAACTTCTGCTGTTCAGATTTTTTTCTTTCCATACAATGAAATAATCCTTACATGAAACAGAGTCGACCCGCGTCAAAAAAAAAATTGACCAACTTTATCATTTTTTAAGAACAACTCACGCTTGACCAAAAATTTTAATGAGCCAAATTTGTTAACATAAAAAAACACCTAATGTCTCCTTGGACACTTTTCCTCTATCTCCTTTAGATTCGGATTTCCCCATACTGTCCCATTTAAAAAAAACACTCTGTATATACCAAATTGAGTTACCTATCTGAGTGAACGCGGATAGTCTATTTTGTTATTGGTATCCGCGGCATCCTGAACAAAATGCCATTGAAAAAGCCCCGCATCCGTTTCATCGAAAAACATTTCAATCCCAACGAGCTAAAACCAATAGCCACGGCATAATCATGCCTTCAAAAAAAAAACGGAAACAGTTTTGCTAAAATCCGTCAAAGGATTATTTTAACAATGAAGAAAGTAAAAACAGGCGGATATTATCAAAGTAGCTAAGTAGACATTTTAAACATTGGGTACTTTTTCCACTTGGCGTTTTCCCTTAAGGTACTTTGGACTCTTTGGAGTATTAGAAAACTTTGTTAGCCCTTCTTTATGACCAGATCCTTTGTGCAGAGAGGGCTTGTCGAGAAATACTATTCTTGTTGTTCAAGCAAAGAGAACATTCGAAATCTCTTATCAGGTAGCTTTACTTAGTTGGAACCAATAATCTCAACAACAACAACGACCTCTGTAGGTTAGTTGGTGTTAGTGACCCTGCCTACGAAGCCGGAAGCTGCTACGAAGCGGGTTCGAATCCCGGTAAGGGCATTTATTTGTGTGATGACCACGAATATTTGTTCCTGAGTCATGGATGTCTTTCTATGCATTTAAGTATTTATTTATGTTTTTAATTTATATATCATCGTATAGTACCCATAGTACAAGCTTTGCTTAGTTTGGGACTAGGTCGATTTGTGTAAGATTGTCTCCAAATATTTATTTATTTATTTATAATGTTGAACTTTGAGGCCACTGGTGGAGAAAAGGTTCACTTTCAATACAAGATGCAAACATATTTTTTTTGACAAACATTGAATTTTCAAACAAATCTCCCGCCGAATATTTCTGTGGAATATTAACTGCTAGACTAACTATTTAGGTAAATATCGGTGTGAATTGTATAAAATTATACTAACACCTACTTTTTCCAAGTAGTTCATTAAATTATGTGATTTTATGTATGTAATAAACTGACACTTAGTTCGATTCTGGTTCTTTGGTGTCACTTTTATGTAAACAGAACATGCACATGTCTGGCGGATAATCCTTACTCGCCTTAATAATCTATAAATCATTCATTCATAAATAGGTACCTAGAGCACGTTTATCTACCTATTTCCGTTTATGTACCAATTTATAGGCAGTCATACAACTGATAAAACACGTGTTATCAGCTGCTCCCAGCTAATCCGGAATTTCCATTGCAGGTAAAATATTCGCGTGGGCTCATTCTGCAAGTATTCCAATCCCAACCCCAACTCAATATCGGTGCGTCGCACTATCACACAATAAGCTACGCCCTAGTAAAAAAGAGCGGAACAAAAACGAATCAAATATAATTTTAATGAGTGAAAAAAGCCTTCCGAAATTGCGCTCCGGGTTTACGTACCGGCGTAAATACGTCAGTGATTGTATGCTGACACACGTGCGTGCTAATGGCGCGGGGAATGTCGGTTCAGCGATGAATACCTCGCGATCTGATCACTCGCTATGCGGGCAAGTAGCCACTGCGTAGGTATGTATCCCACCACAAACATAAATGTATTACGTAAATTAACACCCATACTGCAGTGCTTCTAGTTTTTGTTTGAACTTCGACGTCAAAGTGCGATTGTGTAACATATTTCTTGTTTCATAATTTTGATATGATATGATATAAATGGTTTTCAGACAGCATTATTAATGCAACGGTGGCAGAGAGGTATACGCAGTGAACCGGTTACCCAAAAACACCAAGTTTGACTCTAGATCTAACGCGCTACTGCGCTAGTATGCGCGTTTCAGTTCCTTCGTTAGTAAAAATCGTTATCTTCGTATCCTTGTGGTAACATTTTTATGTTACCACAGATTTTTAAATCCATTGGAACATTAAATAAATCACTAAGACTAATGTGAAATCTCTGGTTTCCCGGGCCAACGTGTTAAGACTGTAACTTTAATGGAAGCCTCGAGTTTTTGTGCTTCTTTTATCGACTATTGTAGCTATTCTTGAAAAGATTTACACCTTTCACCTTTAAGTGTGCGTTACGGCGGTGCGGCTCTATTATCTTAAGTAGAGTCACATAAGCACACGCCTATATTTCTAAAAGGAGGAACAGAGCACATGCCATCTAATTTCGTGTTTTGTAAGTTCTAAGACGGAGAAAATATCATGTTGCAGTTATAGGTTGCTCACATGGCCCACAACATGAAGTGTCGTTTAATCGACATTTGCGACACTTACCAGGAAAAAAGGGGTTAGTTCTATTCGAACCCGACAGCACACAAAAACACAAATTAGCGAGTAGGAATGCAAAAACTAGCCCCTTATTAATCGGTGGCCCTACGGTCGGTGTGTATAATAGTAGATTGTATGACAAGGGGCTAAAATAAGCCATATTACCACGAGATGGATATTTTCCCGAGCGAAGCGAGGGAAAATAATTCGAGGGGTAATATGGCTTTTAGACCCGAGTTATACACTCTACTTTTCACTTCGACTGCGAGAAAATAGTAAAACAAAGATTATCCATCCACAATCAATAACAAATTTCACTGCGAAGAGATTGTTCAATTTAGCGTGAGGCATTTTCTTTTTTAATGATTTGGAATTAGGGACTAAAAAACACTTGATGTTTGATTGGTCGATTTGAATATATAGCTGTATTCTGGTTGGTTGATAGCAAAGAGAAATGTTTTTTGAAAGAGTTGTGATTGGTGGATTTAAATGATTTGGAATTAGGGACTAAAAACACCTGATGTTTGATTGGTCGATTTTAATATGTAGCTGTAGGTATTCTGGTTGGTTGATAGCAAAGATAAATGTTTTTTGAAAGAGTTGTGATTGGTGGATTTAATATGGTGAAGTGTTTTGATTGGAAAAATTAAATGTGTTAAAAATCACAAATATGTATACATATTTTCCCTAGGGGCTAAATGTACTACTTTAGCCCCGCTTATTAAGCCTAATATGACACACTTTTCGAGCATGAGATGTGAAAAAAACATTGTTCGTGTATGACGACCACCCGTGAAAAACACAAATTTTCAACTATATAACTACACAAGTGCGAGCCCGGTGGGCCGTAGCTATAATAGTGGGCCGATTCAATTTACTCCGTATCGGGTACGTCACGGTCAAATTTCGCGACGTAAATATTGTCTATTCGCTGTTGGTACGGGAAAACTATTTTGATGACGTCAGAATTCGTATTACGTTGATTGCAATTTGTATTCGGAAAAGAATATTGCGTTGTAACGTGTGCAAAAGTTACGTAATAAAAATGTAGGTAGTTATGCAAAATTTTACGTCTTCTCTAATTAGGATTGTTCATTTTTTTTAACCCCCCATTTTTATTTTATTTTTCGAAAATATAGAGTAATTCAAGAAACTAATTTCAATATTTTAGCAATTCATCGCATTGTTTATTTTTTATAATTTTTTGAAAATATGAGATACGACTTCTCGTAAATTACATGTGGTGGCTGAATCTATGTATAGGACACGCCCAATATAGAAAAAAAAGTTTTAAATGTCAATCGATGGTTTGTAGACATCTGTCAATGTCATCATTGTCATTCTAAACGTGTTCATTTCTCATTCTGAAATTTCTGCAATAAATTTAAAACCCAAATACAATGCCACATGCTTGCATGTGCTAAGAAAAAGCCTCTGTTTTGTGTTGCTGACCCATGTTTCGAAGTAACAAGGAATGTTATCTTAGTATGGGAAACTTTTGATGCATGTTACATAAATAACATCATTAAGCATGCGGAACAGTTTTGGGAAACCTATATATATATATATAGTCACTAGCAACTCAAAGCAAAAAAGTGGGATTACATGTAAACGAAGACAAAACAAAAGTAATGACAAACAGACAGCCTATACAGATCATGCTAGATTCGTCACCGCTAGAATATGTTGAAGACTACATTTATGTAGGTCACTTAATTTCCTTTAAATCAAGCACTGAAAAAGAAGTTGATAGAAGAATAAAACTCACATGGAGTAAGTATTGGTCCCTGAAGGAAATTTTCAAAAGTAAAATGCCTACTAAATTGAAAACTAAACCCATGAACACCTGTCTACTCCCATGTCTCACTTATGCATACCAAACCTGGCCCCTAACCAAAAAAACGCTGTACAAACTGAAGGTATGTCAGAGAGGAATGGAGAGAAGCTATCTGGGATTGAAATTTAGTGATAGAGTGAAAAACAAGTCAATCATAAAAATAACCAATGCCACAGATGTAGTCAAACGAGCGCTGCGACTCAAATAGAAATGGGCAGGGCATACACTAAGAGTTAAAGATGAAAGGTGGTCAAAGATAGCAACAGAATGGTACCCCATGGACAGCATATGAAGAAAAGGAAGACCACTCTCAAGATGGAGTGATGATATCAAAAAGACAGCGGGATGCTATTGGGGAAGAAAAGCTAAAGACAGGGAAACCTGGAAAGCTTTGGAGGAGGCTTTCACCGCTTTAGGCGGTCCTTATGCGGAAGAAGAAGAATATTTTAAGAATAATGAATAGGAAAGTGAAATATTAGTGAAAAATAATAAAAAACAAACAATATAAAACTTTATTTTTAAAATAGTGCATAAAATATGGCCAAAAACTCTGTTATAAGGAAATAAAAGCTCATCTTATCTTATATATTTACAAAATTAATAAAAAGTGGTCTGAATTAAATAACATGTTTTATTTTCAACATTAGATATTCTCTTCCTGTAAAGTAGCTCCAACATTTCTTAGCTTCGCTGTAGGTTTAAATGTCGGTTGTTTTTTTCACAGATTTAAAGTTGCTGTTTGTCACATCTTTTTCAGGCTGCAATATGAACAATTAAATATGAAAAGTTATGTAAATAAGCTAAGAAACAAAATATATTAGGGAAATCTTAAATATGTGTGTAAATACTGTCACTTGCTAACCTCAATGGGGCCACGAGGGAGGCTTGTTTCTCGAGATCCCATTAATTACATTTCACTTTCTGTATATAATATAAATTACACATATATGTTGTAAAAGATAGGTTATAGATACGTAGGTTAGGTTCGTTAGGCATCCTTAGATGCCCGAAGGGCAAACAGAGCAAAAAAATTGTCAAAATACCAGGATATCATACACCTAACGAACATATCCTACCTAGTGTTGGAAGAAAAGTGGGAGCGCACATACATATACAGCATGTTTAAGTCCATTTCAATAGAACTTAATGGGACTGCAAGAAACAAGTCTCCCTCGTGGTCTCATTGATGGGACAAATCAATGGGACCACGACAAAACCGCGCACATACATAACACAGGCGTGTAATACATATGTATGTATGTACTCTGTTACTAAACCTGCCCATAAAGCTAGCTTTTAGTCTGATGAGTCTAGTAGATATCCTTTCTGTATTTATAAAATTTATATTTTTAAAACTGAATGAATTGAATGCATGTGGTTTTTTTATACTTACTTCGAAGTGATCCTCGCAGCAGTATTGTGTATAACCACTGATAATACTGAATACTCCACGTTGGCTTCACGACACCATCTTTCACGCAAGTCTTCCCGGATGCGAACTATCGTTTTCGAGCTATTTTTGGAGTCGTTTTTACACGTTGGATAATAACATTTCATGTAATTTTCCATGTCTTCCATTAAGTTAATCACAAATAACGATATTTAAATTAATTTCGTATCTCACAGTTCTGTTAAAGTCGGTTTATGTTTATAGTGGCTTGACAGAAGCTTGACAGTGACGGAAAATACCACAGGTTCGATAAGTGTTTCTTTTTTAATGACCGAAGTCTTTTCTGATTCAGCCACGAGGGAGGTCCACAGAAGGTCAAACAAAGGTCACACGGATATATGCTGAAATATCTTTAATCATCCATTATTTTGATGAAGTAAATGTCGGAAACTGTTTGAATACCTCATATCTCGAAATGGTTTTCGAAATAGCACTTAAGAAAAAAAATGAACAATCCTAATTGCATATTCTGATAGCGTTAAGGACCATTCAACTGTCATTTTCCCATGCAAAAATTGTCATTTAGATCTAGCTGACAATGCGTTACGTGATCGAATAGCAGCAAGACAAATGCGTAACGTTTCAAACGCGCGTTAGAACATATCGACAGTTATTTTATGTACGAGAAAATGACAGTTCTATCTATCACAGAATACATAATGTCCTAAGGCTCGTTCGAAAAGTTACACAACCATCCCGCTGCTCGTATGTGTATTTACTTTTTATATGCATGTGAAAATTGAAGATCTTACAAGAACTCTACCGTCTATTAGTCAGTCAGAAGCAGTTATTTCTTGAAATTTATGTCAGAATGTTTAGTGCGGCAGTAAATTTTGTAGCTGTACATGTAATGTATATCCTTGTGAATGCGTTCAATGGAAAATTTATAGCAGGATTAGTGTCTTACTAATAGCGAGATGCTTTCAGAGTCAAAAAACCTGGCAAAATTACAGTTTGACTAGATGGGTTGTTAACTTTTAACAATCAGCGTTATAAACGAAAAACATATAGTGACAACGCCATCCAGTAAAACAACTATTTCAAAGATGGGGTCATGATTACTTTACCATAACTCTTGTTTCTCTCCTACTAGAGATCAGTACTTGAACAATTATAATTTTAAAATAAAGTGGTTTTTTTTTACCACAGTCACGTAGTCTGCTTAAGTCGGGAAAACCGAGCAGGTATAACGACGGTCGTGGAATCAAATACCGCTACCGACATACAAATAATTTTAATGTCATCTTCTGCTCTCTCTATGCCTGTATAGTTCTCTCTCTCATCCTCACCCCGGCTTTAAAGTCCGGGGTCCACTGACAGTGAAAAAGCATCAACTATTTGTTAGTGATATTTTTTAGAATACTCAGTAATAGTAACTGAAGTAGGTACAGTTTATTGTTGCAGAAATAAGGTCTGTGTACATATTTTGAGACTTTGTGGTGTATACAATATACATATTGATGGTGCCCTTGACTGTATGCCTATTCATTCCATCAGTGGTCAAGTATACCCCAACTAATTACAAATAATAATTATCACAGTGGTGCGTGGATCGGGTCTGTGAGCCGATGCCTGGCCACGGTCGCAGCGTAGACAGATCAGATGAACCACCGCCAGCACGACCGCACTGGGAGGAGTGGGGCGAGTGGAGCGCCTGCAGTGCTGACTGTGGTTATGGACTTCGCAGTAGATCCCGTCAGTGTTGGTACAAGGGGTAAGTTGGTATACTATGCAAGTATTACTTGCTATTAGACAGAAGGAACTAAGTGGAGTGGGGATCGAGTCTGTGAGCCAATGCCTGGCCACGGTCGCAACGTAGACAGATCAGGTGAACCACCCCCAACATTGGCCGCAAGCACTGGGACAAGTGGGGCAAGTGGAGTGGCTGTAGCGCTGACTGCTGTTATGGACTTCGCACTAGATCGCGTCGGTGCTGGTACAAGGAGTGAGTAGGTACACTACGCCAGTTTTGCTTCTTATAACACTCCAAAACAGAAGAAACTGAGAGGAGTGGAGCGCCTGCAGCGCTCACTGAGGCGGCTGTGGACTGCGCACAAGATCGCGTCGGTGCTATTATGAACGAGGGCTAAGTTGGTATACTATGCCAATGTTAGTTGCTAGTAGCCTATTACACTCCAAGTCAGGAGGAACTGGGGGGCGCGTTGCAACAAAATACCGCATACAAATTCCGCTTCTTGTGAGGTAAATAAATAACAAATTTATCTCTCAAATATGTTATCATGCTCGTAAATGACACAGATTAAACGATATTGAACTACCTACTAGATACACGCACCATTATAACTGTTTCAAGAACTTTTTACAGTTCAAGCTAACAATGACGAGAGTTGAATGAAACTTTTCTTTGAAAACTACCACTTCTTTTGAGAATAAGTTGAAAAGTTACATTCAATGTGCGTCAATAAAGTTTTTCCATCTCAGTTAAATTGTTTTATACTCCACGTAGCCATTCGAGATGCCAACAAAGAGTTTTTTAGAACTGAAAAGTAAACGCTTTCAATGGAGAGATGTTTAAACTTTTTAACTGCTGTTTATTTTTGGACTTAAATGTATTTTTTTAACACGCTTTTATTAGGTCGACCTGTATGTAACTAACTATGTAATGAAATCTAAGGTAACTAATTTAACCATCTTCCAAGGATCGTAGCGTCATGAAAATTGGCAGCTGTATGTAGTTGTAATGACAATACAGGAGCCGGAAGATATGAACTGGAACTTCATGATGAAACATCATATCATAGCTGTGTTTGGACTTGTTAGAAAATTATTGTAATGAACTTTGACCACGATTAGGTTTCAAGGTCTGATGATGAAGCCAGAAGTTAGGCACTGGCATTCCATAATGGAATGTCGTATCATAGCCGAGTTTGGACTTGTTAGAAAGGTCTTGTAATGAACTTTGACCACGATTAAGTGGAATTCATTTATTATCATAGTCGTGTTATTTGTCTCTCCCCAAACCCTGATTGTATTTCTTGGCTGACTGTTTATGTATCATATATTTGTATTTGTGTTATTTGTATATATGTATGTTTATTATAGAGGTATTTATGTACGTTTATTTTTATAATGATTTTGATTTTTGATTAATAATAATCTCTGCACCACCTACTGCTGAAACTAGTTTTATCTCTTTCTCCGATACCCAAAGGTTGTCTGGAAGAGATCGCTCTTCAGCGATAAGACCGCCTGTTGTCTACCTCTACCTACATGTTATTGTATTGTTTCTCTCTGTAACTGCTTTGTTTGTGTGAGGTGTGCAATAAAGAGTCAAAGTCAAAAGTCAAAGTCAAAGTGATTTATTCTTCAATTTAGGCATATTACATGCACCTATGAATGTCGATAAACTACGACCGATTCGGAAAGTAAACCTCTGCCTCGAGAAGAACCGGCGTAAAAAACTCGGCGGGGTGTCATTTTTTCAAAACAGTTTACAATATACCATTTCAGTATCAGAGTATTATAAAATTTTAAAATTACATTGCTACAGTAGATAGTCTATTTATTTTACGACAGATTTCTAGTGCAGGATTTTATCGCTGCCAAATATCCCTGAATATCCATTTTTCGCTTTTACTAGCCTGTAAAAGTTGTTTTGAGCTTCCCTGCGCTTCTGGTAACCTTGGGCCTATCAGTGTTTGTTGGGTAGTTGTATAAATTCTTCCTAACATACATAATTATTTCAAATACGTATAGCGACGGCAGTGTTAGTATTTGTATTGTATTGTATTGTGTTTGCACTCTTAGTGGTCTCCAGATTGAAGAGCTAGATTGTTCTAAGCTGACAGGTAAAACACCATGCAATACAGACGCACTGGCGGAGATGGAGAGGATGCGGGCTCATTCGCCTACTTGAAATAAATGTATAAATGTTAAAAATATTTCGTTATCAAAGACTAAAGAGTATAAAATAAATTAATAGTTTAAAAAACACTAGAAAAAGTTTCCTGTTCCAGCGCTCTACGCTTTTACAATCAAATATTATAATTAAAAGCACATAGTTTACACTTCAGCCCAGAAATAGAGACAACTTGAACAATCCATAATTTATTTTTGGTTTTTACGTGTATTTATAAAAGCGTGTTTTTCTAGTGCTTTTTAATTCAGAATATGTTATGTTTTTACTGCAAGGAACTTCTACATTGACATATGTTGTATATATAAATGGAAAGTAAACTCGCACATAATTATGGCATGATATGTCCTCGCTAAGACCAAACCAAACAAACCAAAGGGCGCTACCTCCCATTTTTTGTATGTGAGATTCACAGACCCATTTTTAAAAATTCGAGCCCATCTTGGTCCAGTGCGTACACAATACCTCTAACCGAGTTTTTTTTAGTATATATTATAATATAACTAAAAATGAGCTTGATGCATTATAATAGTATAATAAATAAATAAATATTTTGGGACAATCTTACACAAATCGACCTAGTCCCAAACCAAGCAAAGCTTGTACTATGAGTACTAGAGGACGATATACATACTTATATAGATAAATAAATACTTAAATACATAGAAAACATCGATGACTCAGGAACAAATATTCGTGCTCATCACACAAATAAATACCCTTACCGGGATTCGATCCCGGGAGCTCCGGTGTTGTAGCATGATGAAATAAAAGAGATGGCTTTCTCAATGACTTGACTTTTTAATAAGTAATTATAGAAATAAAGTATTAACAAAGACTGATGACGTTAGTAATTTTTCCTACCACAGAGTAGTAAAAATGTAGTACAGATGACAAAACTTCATGCTTCTAACTGGAGCCTATTTTATGGGTTTCGTGTTCTTTCCATCATCCTCTCCTGGACACAAACCCATTAACGCAGTAAACTTCCTGTGCATTGGTCCTTGTAGCCCCTTCGTTAGCAGATCAGCAATCATCTCTTGCGTAGGTAAATATTGCACTGATATTTGGTTTGTGGATATCCGCTCCCGTAGAAAATGATAGCGGACATCAATATGTTTGCTCCTCGGATGGTACATGTCGTTGCCTGAAAGACTAATGGCGCTTTGGTTGTCACAATATAAAATGGTAGGAATTCCTGAATAACTTGGCCAAAAATCTTCCTCCAATTGTTTCAGCCAAATACATTATTGTGTAGCAGTAGCCAATGACATGTATTCAGATTCCAAAGTGGATAGGGCTATTGTTTGTTGTTTTCGTGAGTTCCAACTTAAAGCCGCACCCTGAAAAAGAAAAAAGTATCCGGTGCAAGACCGTCGATCTTCAGAGTCGCTGGCCCAGTCAGCATCGCTGTATCCAACAATATTGGTATGTATAGCGCTCTTATATGTGAGTTTTGTATATAGAGTGCCAGCATTGCTTGCCTAAATGTCCATATTTATTGCAATTATAGCAACGGGGGCCCTTTGACTTTTGACTCTGTGTATTTTTTGCATAATGACTTGGTTTGGACTTTGAATTTGCATAAAATGCTGTTGTATCTGATGTAGATGTAGATTTTACTTCTTGTAACAATTTAGTTTTAATTAAATCTGCACTTATTTGAACTCCTGAACTTTCAATTGCCATAATCATGGGCTTGTATATGTCCGGTAAGCCAGCCAGCATTAAAGTTCCAAGCCACTCATCATCAATAGCAAATTGAATACTCCTCAATTTATGGGCTGATGACATGATTTTATTAACATATTCTTCTATACTGTTACTTGATTCTAAGGTGGTATTAATTAAATCTTTCAATAAACCGACCTTGCGTATTAGTCCTGAGTCTTGAAAAGCACGAGAAAGATTGTCCCATACCTGTTTAGACGTGGTTGCATCTTGGATATGGACGTATAGAATTGGATCCACCAGCAATATTAACTTAGACTTCGCTTTTATGTCCTTTTTTTCGTCAACAACTGTTCCTTGCACAATTTCCCAGTTCTTCTAATTGTAAAAAAGCTTTCACTGCAAAGCTCCATGTGCACCAATTATCTCGTCCTGTGAGCTTTTCAATGGACAATAAACCATTTTGCGAAGACATTTCTTAAGTATCCGAAATGCTGAAAAAGAATTCCGGCGTCCTCGTGTTTTGAGGTTATGTACTTTTAACTTTACTTTTCTTATTTTACTAGCCAAATCTTGTAAAACGCACTAATGAGCGAGGTGCCCATAACCTGATGAAATAAAAGAGATGGCTTTCTCAATGACTTGACTTTTTAATAAGTAATTATAGAAATAAAGTATTAACAAAGACTGATGACGTTAGTAATTTTTCCTACCACAGAGTAGTAAAAATGTAGTACAGATGACAAAACTTCATGCTTCTAACTGGAGCCTATTTTATGGGTTTCGTGTTCTTTCCATCATCACTACTCATGATCACCTTGATTGATCATGATCACTACCAACGAGGCTGTACTGAACTGCACGAATATGACCACTGCCAAGCCAAGAGTGCCCTTGACTTGAAAAGAGAGATTTACAGACCCATGAGGCTCTTGACCCGTGTTTGTTTGCAGGGAGGAGTCGAACGCGTGCGAGGGCGGCGCGTCACAGGCAGCCACGTGTTGGGCGGGCAGTGTGTGCGCCGCGGTGCGCGACGCGCGCGCAGACTGGTGCCGCCGACGGCGGGGCTCGTTGATACCTCACATACATCCCGATGGTATGCTGATTATGTTGTCAGTTATTTATATAGGCACAAGAACTTTAACCATTTAGCTTAGCTGTTAAATTTATTAAAACATTTGTGTGCTGCCAGTTACCGGCAACCGTTGGCGACGTTGAACAGAGACTAACGGCCCGGCCACGACATTGCGTGGTGGTAACTAATCACAGTGCGTTGCGCGTCTCAATCGTGCAATGGACAGATAAACGCTTACCGCGCCGCAATGTCGTGGCCGAGCCGTAAATGCATTTTCATTTGATATCAACGTCATTCGCACGCTCGAATTGACAGGTTAGCTAAGCGAGCGTGGAAACGAATGCGAAACAAATTAATATCAGATTGAAACAGTAACAAATATACATCAACTATAAATTTATATTGAGGCCAATCAGCCACTTGATGGCTTCGTCGCTAAGGACGATCTGGGGACCGATTATTAGTTTCGAGCGCTCGGCTCTTTCACTCAAAAACTGTAAATAATGATAAAATGCAATTTTGAAATAGCGATAGAAAATTTAAAAACGATTGGTGATGACATTTATTTAATTTTCGAGCGCTCGAAAGTCAAATATCGGTCCCCAGGACTTCAGGAGGGCTACCGGCGTAGCGCGTTATGGGGTAGTCCTCGATGATGTGCTGGGTGGTATGTACAGCGACATCCCCCGATATCAGCCACACATTGTTCTGTAAACAGCTACACTTTGATTCTCAAGCAATAAATCACCGTCAAAATTAAATTCATATCATGTCTCAAAAAATCCAACAACCGTTAATTGGCTCTTATATAAGCCTAATTAAATGTGTTAATGGAACTCCATTAACACACTTTACTGATTTGGATTTTGCACAACATTAACGTTAATGATGCTTTAGAAACATAACAGCCCATTAACGACCAATCATGCGCGATTCCCGCTTTATTAAGTTATAAATGTTATAATCGTGCTATGTTATGGCTAGGGATAGGATGTTATGGGGCCTAAATTTACCTAAACTTATCGAAGCCCTAGAAAAAGGTTAGGTTTGGGGTAGGATTCGTTATACTTTTTATAATAAAATTATTAAAATTATTTTTATAATAAACTTCTTTATTGCTTGAAACTTTACGACTAAAATGTGATACTTAGATGATATACCCAGTAACAATGAAGTAGGTAATAAATGTGTAATTTTAGATATATTTCAATTACATTTTTAAGTGTTTAAATACCTAATTTAGCATGTAGCATTCAAAGTCACAATTGATTTAATTGAACGATACTGTTTCGATTTAGAAAAGCCGGGCATTTTATGAAAACCTAAAATATTAAGTCCGCTTTCCTTAGCACCGAACAACAACGGTGACGGCCGGTGGCAGATCTAACATAATGTTGGGTCCCAATTAACACTTAGGAAATGTAATCACTGTAGACTGAACTACGTCAAATTAATTATGAACCCGTAAACAAGAGGTCTCCGCCGGTGCCAAGCAACGGCAGGTACGCTCAGGTATCGAGTGACCTACACGTGTAACTGTCCGGTCCAAAGGTACCTTTCTCCTGGCGAATTCCTTACACTAAGTTTGTTGCTATGGCACGGCAGCTGATTGAAGCTTCGAGGACTTCGTGTGATATATTTACATGTAACTGGACTATTGGTCTGGCTTATTATGAGCCTCTTCGACCAGTTATTAGATCTATTGTGAACAATCGCTCTCTTATTAAAGAATTGGCTACTTTCCTAAAAAATATACTTATATTTAGTCCGTCAGTTAAAATTATAAAAAAAAGTGAATACAAGATTATAATTAACATTAACTAAGATAAATTAAAACTAAGTTAAATCTAAAAAAGGCCCGAGGCATTGTACCGAGGATGCTGGCGGCATTTCCTCGCTGAATTACAATGCTGATGCGTTGCGCGAGAAAGCCGCCAGCTCTTCGGTCACCAGTTACATCGACCAGACGTTTCGCGATTTCTGCAAATAACTTATGCGCACTGGGACCCCACGGACCGAGGGTCTCGACGCCAAAAGGCACAAAGTCGTACTCTCTGCCGAGGCCTCTATATTTATTACATTTCAGATTTTCGGCGTTTTCCGCCGCTGCACCCGCTTTAGAAGTAGTCCGTTGGAGGTGAGACGGTGCCAGTGTGTCTACACATGTAGCGTCCCACACAAGCATCCGTCCCAACCTCCATGGAACCAGAGACACACTCTGACAATGCCAGGCGGCTCAAGAAGAGCAGGCACATTGATGCTGGCAAGAGACCGGCGGATTATGTCATTAAGTGTCGCATGTCTTGAAAAGCGGCCTGCACTTTTTTGACAACAAAGTCCGTGGTGACCCAGTCGGTCCACGTCCGTACCACAAGGGCATATGTGTGGAGTGCATACCGTGACCCCAAGCCGCAGACCAGTCGCCAGACGAAGGGAGGTTGGACCCAGGAAGGTACCGGTATTTGGAGAGGGATGGGCATGTAGCCAGTGACCGGCCTCTCTGGCTCCAACCGCCGAAAGTCTTGCGCGATCTGGACCTGAACTGCGGCTCAGAATCGATTTGTAGGTTAAATCGCAATAAATATCGTCCCAGCTCCTTTGAGATTTTGGGTTATCTGGAAAATCTTTACCCGGGCAAGCAATTTTAAAAAAATGATGAAGATATACCCCGTTAAAGATCCGCATGACGTCACATTATGGTACACTTTTTATCATAATGTGACGTCACGCGGAACTTTAACGGGCTATATCTTTGTATTTTTTTGTTTAATTGACAAACAAAAATATACGTGTCCAATATTTTTTGATAATCTAACTGACGGGCTAAATAGAATTATATATTTTTTACCCAGGAAAGTACCCAATTAATCACAGTATCTCACAGTAGCTCATTGGCTTTGAGGACTTCAATGTGATCACGCTGAGCTGTGACCATTTCGTGGCAAATGTGTATGTGTGTATTGTGTCTACAATTTGTTTTTTTGTCACGAATATTTTTTTCTTTCTTTTCTTTCTTTCTTTCTTTCATTGATATATTTATATGCAGCTGGACAATTTTGTTATGCGGGGCTGTGGGTTACCTCGATTTTACCACACAAGACCACGAATTCTACGAAATTATAAATTCTAGATGTTAAAGCCTATGAAAGGTAGTACAGTGACAATGGATAGTTTCACGCTGCATCAATTTAAACACTATGTGATCAAATCCTAACTTAAAACTTGCATTAAAATATGATCAAAATTTGAATGCAGAATCCCAGCAATGCGAGATGTGGTGCGTGGACTACACAGGAGGGGAACCCAGCAGCTACGGATCTCTGCCAGATGCCACTCCATGCAGCTACAAAAAACCCTACGACCTATGCTTCCAGGTAAACAAGTTCCAGAGAAAGAAAGCATGAAGTATACTGAATCCCAATCCTTTCAAAGGCTAACTACAATTTTCGAGTGCTATTTGAACTTGAGTAGAGAGGTTTTAACGGAAACATCCACAGAATGTGTTGTCCTCTTAAGGGTCACCAGGACGTTCGACTCTCCATACAAATATAGTTTGGTTCTCATTTTAAAACGGCATGCTGGAATAACATGACACTTTGTATACGCAATGTGATCGAGCATATCTCGGGCGAAAACTAGTTTCTGCTGCTAGGAATTAAAATAGAAAAAAAGCGAATTAAACGCTTTTCACTAATCGCCTATTTTTTTAAATCATATTTCTATTATAATTTATAGCAACAGAACCTACTCGTAGCTTTCGAACTAGATAAGACGGATCCCATTGTGTATAGAAAGTTTCATGTTATTATAGTATGCCGTTTTAAAATGAGGACCAAACTACGTTTGTATGGAGAGTCAACTTCAGTCGACCGTGTGCGAGTCTTAATATTTTTATAGAATAATTTATCCTTTATTCGTAACAACACGCGCTGAAAAAGCATTCGTCCCAGTCACATATTTCACTTAATTATTGTTATACCGTTTTCTACGCGATTTGAACTGATGTCACCGTTGGCCTCCCGACGCACAGACATGGCACTTGCCAATGCACGACAATCGGCATGATGACTCATGTTAAAATGTATAACATAGTGTTGCTAAATCGATAGTAAACCATCAAATTATTGTAATAAAGTATAAATTAAAAATTAATAGTACACTCTCAGCGCCACGTGGGCTGCCGGCCGCCCACAAAAATTCGGATAAGGCAGGCCGCTGTGGATTTTGAAGTGTTTACCAGCAGGCCAAGTGGGCGGCCGGCGGACCACATTATTTCTTTTGCAGTACGCCATGCATGATATCAGTGATTTTACCAGCAGGCCGTGTGGGCTGCCGGCGGGTCACTAAAGAGTTTTAAATGCGCGCCACGGTCGATTCCGAGTAATTTTTATAGCAGACCACGTGGGCGGCCGGCGGGACACCGTGCTAACTTTACTAGCAGGCCACGTGGTACGCAATGATCCCACAAAACTGTTTTCCGTTACAATTCGTAGTAAACCCTCTAAAAAAATAAAACTACATGTTGTTGTACTACCGCAAAATTATTCTAGCAGTATTGCCGGCAACTAGACAGGCAGACACACTACTCCGAGACTCGTTATATATTTTTTTTGCCTGCAATAAATAAAGGCGTGTCTGAGGTATCCAGTGATTTTATTTACATGATGTTTATGGGTGATCCCTATCAACTCATAATAATGTGTCCTAAAGTCACTTGCATTACGTAACAGTAACGGACATACAATTTGTTTTGTAATGCAGTATTTCTGCTAACGAAACGTATAAATTTCATATTAAATAAAAAGATTATACGTGCGAATCCGGGGCGGGTCTTTTATAACAAAAATAATCCGACTCTAATTTTGTATTTCGCCTGCCACACTCATAACATTTTCACATATCTATCATTCTTACTTCACGACGTGAACTACTTTTCGATAGCAAATGCAGTGGTTACGACAGCAAATCGCTAAGCCACTTTATATGGGCTGGTAAATATTTGAGGAGTTGCGTCAATTTCTCAGGGATCACATACTTACCTTTAGTTCTTCATCATTGTTCCACTTCAAAATGTATTTTTAAGTGCATTAGTTACCACGTTTACGAAATTTCATCGGAATCTGTAAAATCGTGTTCCAAATTACCAAATTGGTGGTTCCGAAAGCAAATGCATGGTTAACTACAGAAATTTCCGAAATCGCCATAAGCGTGCCCGTCACATTTGAGGAGTTCCCTCATTTCCATCTAGGTTCTAGATCCCAACATCAGACCTTCACCAAATGTTTATTGAAACACTGAGAGTACCTGCATTCGTTTTTTTTATTAAAATCGGACAATATAGTAAACAATTACCACAGAGCGGCTACTATGAAACGGTTCGTTCGTTCATCTATCTCTATCGCACTTGCATATAGCGACAAAGAAGGATATATTACGTGTTTCGACTTTCCATTTTCATGGTAGCACCGCAGAACATAGGTACATAGAAAATTTATATTGTGAGGAATTGAGATCCTCCTCCTTTCTTTGAGATAGGTTAAAAAAAACATGAAGACGACCTATGAACCTACTAAATTATATAGTTCTAAGCCGGTATTTTTACTTGGACTGGTATTAAAACTCAACCAACCTAACAAAGAAAAGTAAAAACAAAAGCTGCGTACAGAACTTTTGAACGCTCGCTAAGTATTAAAAAAGTAAACGCGTGATTGATTCAAATGAGCAAAAAAACGCGCGAAACGAAAAAAATATGCACTAGCTTCAAGAAACCCCACAAAAAAGTAAATACCGTTTCCTTAAGGTGCCCTACGCAACCGAGTGTTTGCACTTTATGCTAGGAACAAACGCATATATACATATAAACTATAAATAAAATATCACGTTTTTATTCTAGGGACTTTTAAAATTGTAGGTACTTACAATAAAAGTAGATAATTATTAAAATTTTCTTTTTAGTTTTATTTAGCAATGATCGGCTTTCAAGTTAAAGGGAAAAAAGCAACCTGAGTCTTTCATTTATTCATTTACTGGACGCCAGTGGACAACGGGCCGGTGAGCGGGCGTTCATACATTCGATTTACACCTATTGAAGTTTTCTCGGATTAAAAAAATCGTCTATAATTTGTCATAGAGTTAGAGACGTAGCTATAGTAAAAAAATAGATACTGCTTATCATATTTTTACTTCAAAAGAAAAAGAGGTACCTAATTACTCTTTTCTTCATTTAGCAACCAAAATAATTTATGCCGTATCATAGCGGTGTATTACAATAATTAACGCGCTTGCGTGTGAAATGTAGACTCCGGAAAAAGATCACTTATTTTGGTGGCCTGCGGGTATACACTTTGATTTATCAAGATCAGCAAAATTGTTCACGAACATGGATGGCTACTTGTGGTACGCCGGCAGCCCACGTGGCTTGCAACAAAAGCCACTCAAAATGACACCTGGACCGCTGGTAAAGTTTTCCAGTGTACCGCCGGCCGCCCACGTGGCCCGCCAGTAAATATGCAAAAATTCGTCAGCGGCTTGCTGCTCTGGAATTCTTGTGGGCGGCCGGCGGCTCATGTGGCCTGCTGCTGCAGAAATTTAGTGTGTTCTATGGCGCTGAGAGTGTTAAAAAACACTAGAAAAACACACTTTTATAAATGCACGTAAAAACCAACAATAAATTATGGATCGTTCAAGTTGTCTCTATTTCTGGGCTGAAGTGTAAACTATGTGCTTTTAACCCATTCCCGGCCCGTGACGACACGTATGCGTCCCTACGCCGTACTCGCTTTCCGCTACATACGAGGAAAACCACGGGATGGGCTACGAGCGTAGCGCGTAGCGATTCTGGGCTCTGAATGTGTTAATTATAATCCTTTTTTTTTTTGATAATTTTTCTTGCAATCTGTCTCTCAGACATTCAGCAATTGGTTAAGAATTTCTTTTTGAGGCTTGTGCAGATCGCGTCCATTGACAGGTCTGCTTTTCATAGTAATAATTTATCCAATGAGTAGATCCTGTGGTATTCTTCTTTTCAATCTCCGGGGTAGAGTTAATTCGCTCATTAAGTGCTTCACTAGTGTGTTGGGGTGTTGCAATATTCTTGTTTTGTATGTTTCTGCACTGTCTTCGATTTCTTGCTTCACAGTTTTAATGTTGAGGTCGTGATGCAGCCTATCATTTGTTATGTACCATGGTGCGTCGGTTATTATACGTAGTATTTTGGATTGAAATCTTTGTAGAATTGCTATGTTTGATTTTGCTGCAGTTCCCCACAGTTGTAGGCCATAAGTCCAGACTGGCTTTATTATGCACTTATATTTTTAATTATAATACTTGATTGTAAAAGCGTGGGGCGCTGGAACACGTACATTTAGTTTATTGTCCAAGTGTAAATTTGAAGCTAACAATAGAATCCTTACGCTTTTACAGATACAAAATGGTATAAGTAACAACTATGTACCTAAACGCAATATTTCGCGACCGAAACAGCACTTTACTTGATTTTCAGTACAACGGTTAGTGGGCGTTTTTCAAAAAAAATGTACATGAACTTTTTTTTCAGCATTCGATTTTTTTAGGTTTATCTTACTCAGAATCGTTGATATTATCGATCCTTATATAAGAAAAAAGTTCTACCAGATTTTACTATATATGTTTTTTCTTCCAGTGCGTCGACCATATAAATAAAAAAAGGCTGCATACAAAAATGTGACGATCTGGAATGGAATATTTTGGACACTTTTTTTCTTGTATGAGGATCGATAGTGTCAACGATTCTGAGTTAGAAAAACCCAAAAAAATCTGAAAGCTACAGATACGGTCAAACAGCCTGTCTGCAAGAATAATCAATCTTCTTCTGAATTCAGGTATCTTTTATTAAAATATGTTTGGATAATACAAGTTACTCAGTAACCCATGATGGAACCAATGAAAAGACAGACAGATTCCGCAATGGTAAATAGGTATTATAGTCCCCTACTCTCTGAGAATCTCTGAA
The DNA here is from genome assembly GCA_932294315.1 of Epinotia nisella. NCBI lineage: Eukaryota > Metazoa > Arthropoda > Insecta > Lepidoptera > Tortricidae > Epinotia > Epinotia nisella. Next base: position 16,220,148 of record OW028680.1, read on the forward strand.
TGTAAATGCCATGAGTTGGGTTATTCCTGAACTAATATATCTCTGTGTGTACCCTAATAATGAGTACTACCTCGCACTGTCACACTGATTTATATCGTGACTATTAATACTATGATAAAAATAATTTGACACAAGGTAAAGAAAAAAAATGCTCTCCACGCGTCGTTAAACCTGTTTCTATTTCGATTTCTGTAGCTCAAATTCTGAAAAAAAAGTTCATGTACATTTTTGGAAAACGCTCTAGTACCCATAGCATTGTGACATGCATGACGTCATATTTTTCAATCAATTAGTATGAAGCGTTTCGGATGCTGCCAGCGAGGTCAATCTTTGTCACAATTTTTTGGTTATTTATGTTCTTTAATTGTAGTTGCTCCCATACAAACATTTGTTCCTCTCCAAAAACTGGTTCGAATAGCATCGTGAAAAAATCTTAGTCATCATGCCTATTAGCTAATCAAGCGCCGGCTGGCGCTCATACCGGCCTCGACACGATGTATTCTGAATCTTGTTTAACTCATTCATACTTAGCTACGCTCGTAGCGCTACGCCGTAGTCCGTAGCAGGTAAATACAAAATTAACTGTCAAGAATCGCTACGCGCTACGATCGTATTTGATCCCGTGGCTTTTCTCGTATGTAGCGGAGAGTGACTATGGCGTAAGCTTGCGCTACGCAGCTTCCTGGCAGATAGTGTTAACACATTCACTGCCAAGAATCGCTACGCTCGTAGCCGATCCCGTGGTGTTCCCCGTAGGGTGACTTCTGCGTAGGCACCCGCTAGGCGGATATTGGCTGTGAAATTGTTAAGCTCCATATATAGCTAAAATCACCACAATAACTCTGGCGCATGTGTGTCGGATTAGTTAAGGGATTTACAGATATTAACTCCATTCCTCTATTTTTGATTCAGGGGGCTTGTGTGAAAGGCCAATGCAACCCAGCTGACACAACTTGCAACTGGTGTCCCGACGGATATTGCAGCAACAACACGCATCTCTACACCAAACAACTGGGAAGAGGTAACACACTTTTCAAATAGGCTGGGTTCCTATTCTATAGCTCACGCATTACAACGTGTTTATAAACGTAAAATTTTAAAATAGTGAATAAAGAAGCAATTGCACTAGCAAGCCAAATGTGAAAAATATCCTATCAAAGACATACAAAAATACTTTCGCTTGTAATAGTTATTTGTTATACAAGGGTGCAAAGTTATATTTAAACCGCGAGTGTGGAATTGAAACACGAGCCAGCGAATGGATTCTAGGGTTGAAACACGAGCTAGCGAATGGATTCTATGGTTCAAAAATAGAATCCTGAGCGTAGCGAGTGGTTCAAAAATAGAATCCTGAGCAAAGAGAGTGTTGCAACACACGAGACGTCAAAATAACTTGCATCCGTGTGTAACACAAATCTTTTCACCTCACTAAACCGAGGAATATACTACATAAGAAAAACAACTGAAATATGTATAATCAGCCTTTATTTTACCTAGTAATTACACAAATAACACAATTATTATGCAAAGTTAAATCAGATATTGTGGTTTCACATTTTTGTACGGTTTTTTTTTTACAGTTTTAAGTGTTTTAAGGTAAAATCATTTAATAAAATTGTTTGTACCATTGCAGTTTGACCCATATGTTCCAATTGAATTGCAACCTGAAACACGTATTTACTCATTTATTGCTAGGAATACTCCTGTGAAGTTTCGAATGAAATAGTCTTACTTATTTTGTTTCCCCATACAAACTTTGGACCCACATATCACCTGCTTATTAGGGGGAAAATTTTGAAAAATCCTTTCTTAGTGCACTCTCAGACCTTATAAGGAACCTACGCTACGTGCCAAATTTGAAATCTCTAGATCCAGCGGTTTGGGCTGTGCGGTGATGTCAGTCAGTCAGTCAGCCAGTTTCTTCTTTTATATATTTAGATCGACTCTACATATACTCTACATATCGACTCTACATATCGACTCTAGAAATGGACACTACATATCGACTCTACATATCGACTCTACTTAGACTCTACATATCGACTCTACATATCGACTCTACATAGACTCTACATATCGACTCTACATATCGACTCTACATATCGACTCTACATATCGACTCTACATATCGACTCTACATATGGACTCTACATAGCGACTCTACATATCTGGACCCCCATATAAAACTTCACCCCCTCTTTTAAGGGATTAGGTGCAGATTTCCAAAAAAAAAATGATGCACAATTTTTTTGTTAGTCATAAACTCATAAATAGTCCGCATACCAATTTTTAGCTTTCTACCTTGAAAATTGCGGAATGCTCCATACAAACTTCCACCCCCCATTTTAGGGAAGTGGGGGGTTAGAAATAGATAAAAAGTAGCTTATGTCACTCTTCATCCCTTCAACTATATCCACTTAAAAAATCACGTCAATTCGTCGCCCCGTTTTGCCGTAAAAGACGGACAAACAAACAAACAATCAAACAAACAAACAAACAAACAAACAAACAAACAAACAAACAAACAAACAAACAAACAAACAAACAAACAAACAAACAAACAAACAAACAAACAAACAAACAAACAAACAAACAAACAAACAAACAAACAAACAAACAAACAAACAAACAAACAAACAAACAAACAAACAAACAAACAAACAAACAAACAAACAAACAAACAAACAAACAAACAAACAAACAAACAAACAAACAAACAAACAAACAAACAAACAAACAAACAAACAAACAAACAAACAAACAAACAAACAAACAAACAAACAAACAAACAAACAAACAAACAAAAAAACAAACAAACAAACAAACAAACAAACAAACAAACAAACAAACACTCACATACACTTTCCCATTTATAATATTAGTATGGATTATGTTTAAAAAAGTAACTAATAACACGTTCGGATTTCAAATATTCTTTGCACACATGTGGATAAAATGCAGTTTTGCTATCTGTTTTTAAAGAATAAAAAAGGTCTTTCCGAGCTAGTGAGGTGAAAAGATTGTTAAACTACAGGTTCAAATTGGGAATATACGAATATACCAACCAAGTGCCCTCAAGGTAACTGCAAATACAGGCTTCAAGCTTTATCCTCAACAAAGTTAGGGAGGTTGAAAATATCCTGAATACAGTCGAGAATTATGTCGTACCATTGTACAGCCAAGGCTTTAATTGTTTGTTTTGCTCGAATGACGGTGCCTTAGCAAACTGTGTCATACTTAGATGACGGGTAATTGGCAGGCACTAATAGCAACTTTATTACTTATGGACTACCATTATTATACGTATGGACTATCAATGACACAAAATATATACTTATATATATAATTTTAAATATATGTACACTTGGAAGGATTTATAAATAGTTGGAAGGGGAAGACCTAGGCGAACTTTCTCCGATCAAATTGGAGAAATCTTACAAAAAGGCCAGGTCAAAAGTACCCTAAACCGACGAGCATGTATGAGAAATGATATAAAGGTGAGTGAAGCGAAAGTGGTTTGTCAGTATCGTAGCAAATGGAGATTCATGATCTCTGCCTACCCCTCTGAGAAAGAGGCGTGATAATATGTATGTATGTATGTAATGTATAAATATATGATTCAAATGAAAGTATGTTAGGGTGATTAAGTTATTCGGTTGCTCAGACATAATTAGGTAGAAAAGATGCTGTATTGGTGGAATTTACCGAGTTTTAATACAAAACACTAAAACCAAATAAGTCTCCAACAATGTTTCCCTACCGAAGAGCAAATATTACAGGTAATAAAACGGCTTTCATGATTTAATTTTCACAAAGACGGCGTATCCAACATACCGACCTTTACAGCCAGAAGTAATTACGCTTGCTTCGGACTCTCGCCGCGTCTCGTTAAGCCATGTTGAGCGGTACCTACCCGCTTTTACTCGAAATGTCTTGTCGGACGGGACGATAATGCTCTTATTATGGTTCCATAACCGTTCATTCATCAATTTATCTAGACAGCGTGTGCACGTTAGCACTCGTAATCCTACTAATATATTTATAAATATGAAATTTTGTATATTTGTTACTCAATCAATCAATCATCCAAAAACGGCAGTACAGTTTTAGATGAAAGTACTCAACAGTGATAGTTTAAATAAACCTAGGAGGTAATCACGCTTTTTCGAACGCGCGTTAGGAAAGTCCCACTGTCATTTTTCTATATAAAAATTGACGTTTAGATCTACCCCACGCGCGTACAATGCGTTACGTGATTGACCTATTGGTTTAAAACACGATACTTTTATCCCGAAAATTACCCCGTAAGAGATGAAATTAAATTGTGTTATAGTGAAAATGCCCTTACATCCAATATTTGACAGCGGTCATCCCAGTACAACTTATGTCATTTTCAAATGATAGTTTAACATATTTATAAGTCTTCGCCACGCGCCTGTAGCATTCGCCTTAGAGCTTTGCCACGATATCGCATTATGCGCCAAGAAACTGACGGTGATAAAGATTAAGGTAATGGTCTGAAGAGATTTTTATCTCCGGCTGTGGTGTAAAGTGATAATGCTGATTCGATTGTTCGTTAGCTTTTAAAATGGTGGTAGAGTTAAGACTATAATTTGGTAAGTCTTCTTTAGTAGAAAATTTTGCAATTTGTGTAACAAAATTTTACAGATAGGCACGATACGTTAGCCAACAAGATTAAATTTAGCTTATTTCAATAACAATAAAAGCTCGTCTTTCTAGTAGGTAGTGATGGCAGCTCATAAACAAATGAAACAATACTGCAAAACTTGTATCTTTTATATATGTATCCTGTGTGTTTGTGAATAAATGTATCTTTCTTTCTTTCTTTCTTTCTTTCTTCTTTCTTTTCAGAAACGAGCCTCTTTGAGTTAATTATCACGGTAATTCGCGAACATTAATACATATGTATGTATATTCCATCATACCAACTTTTTATAGACAACAGACCAATTCGTAGAAAGAAGGGAGAAAAGAGACCGTATCGTAGGTCCATACAAACTTTCACCCCCCATTTGACCCCTTTAGGGGATGATTTCCGAAAAACTATCTCAATACCTACCAAATGTGATCTCAATCGGTTCAGGGTATAAAATAATAAACAGACAGACAGACAGACATACTTTCGCATTTATAATATTAGTATGAATGACTACAAAAACATCTCTCTTACTTGTTATTCCGATAATTACAAACAACACGATAAAGAATTTATTTCGCATCATAAAGCATGCTATTCACAACTTGTTTCACTTCTGCTCACCGCTCACCCCTAAAGTATCTTGACGTCAGGATTTGTAATAACAACGCGTAATCGGGGATCTGACTTTTACTGGTTTCCTGAGGTGGAGTGAGGCCATGGCAATAACAACCCATCAGGTTCGTTTAGCTCGTTGGCGTCCGTCCCGTCGGGCACAATAAACTTGGCACTGGATTTGTTTGCGACTTGCTACGGAACTGAAATGAGGTTAAGTGGCCTATTTGGCTATTATTGCGGAGTTTTTTTGACTATTGATGGGTTTACTAAAAAGAGACATAGTGTTAGTTGGTTCTTAGCATTAAACATACGCTTCAAAGGTTTATAAGTATGGAAATAACAAACGACTGCATCTAACTCTTAAAGAAATAGGCAATTGGTTAACCATGAGTGATTTGTTTTTGATTGATATCTATTTTATGTCATATGTATACAGGCTGGACACGAATCACCATGATTCCACACGAGGCGAATCAGCTCTCTATCCACATCGCGACGCCGGTCCCGCTTAGCATAGCCATTAGAGAGCGCAAGCGAGACAAACACATTCTAGAGCTGAGCAAACATTCCAAGCGAGTCGAACTCGAACAAAAGCATAATTATCTCAAGTACGACCCGAATGTGCCGCAGAACCTGCAGATTATAGACCTCGATAGTAATGTGATCGATATCAAGGAGGAGCGGTTTGGGTGGGAAGGACAGGTGGTGGCAGCGAGCAGTCTACTACGTTGGACGCAAACCGACACTGATATCCAAATATCCGCACATTCTCCGCTGCAGACTGATCTAATGATTATGGTGAGTTATCCTATGAGGTGCAGTAGGTATATATAACCAACCACTAATCTAATGGCCGTATTCATCAACGTTCAACAAACCTATTTTAGCTAAAATGCCGTTAAAATTTGTTTGTCTTTATCTGTCACTTTGACATTTGTGTTCTTAAGAGAGGGACAAACACACATGTTATTTATTAAAGGCATTTTAAGTTTTATGAATAAGAGGGCAAGTGTAGTGGCAGGTTATAAAAAATAAACGAACAAACATTCTGCAATGAACTATCGAGTTTTCTTAGCGAAAGGATTTGTTGTTAACATAATAGACATCAAAAACTATAATTTGCAATTAAAATATATGATTATTTTCTTCAAGGTCTCAATTTTACTAATTCGAAAGGGAAATTCCATCAGTCTAATATATTTTAATTGTCCCTGATACTCGTATCCTCTATAACAATACAAGCCTCGACTATTTTGCCGCGTTAGTCAAAAACGCTTTCCATCATGAAAAAAATATTCCATTCGCTATATGAATCCTTCATGAAATGGCAACAAAAGGGGCTAAACTATGAAAAGTGTAACAAAGTGAAACATTTTGATGATAAGGGACCAAGGTTTAATTATTAAGGGCGCTTTCAACTTCGCTCCTGGGTTAATTGAGAACTCACTCCGCTGACTTCATATCTCATTTCCCTTTATCGTAAATTATTCAAAAAGGTTCAGTATTTTTCAATGTTACAGTGGAATCCGTTTAAAAAAACGGCGGCTGTAATTTCGGATTTCTGATTGTTTGATAACTACTGTGTTATTTTTAATTCGCGATTTTTTGATAACAGACTAATTTTGGGGGCTTTAAAAATAAAGGAAATTATTGAAAGCTTTTGAATAGGTAATTATTCCGAATAAGAACAAAGCTGTTTTTATCAGTCGGAAATATTTTGTTGTCCTAATATAACCTATAATACGCAATACTGACTCTAATCTCGATATCTTTTGACTAAAATATGTTTGATGTAACCGTTATGCGGCAGCGTGGCTATTTCAGCTGCAGACCATCCCTAGGTATAATAATATCACCTTATCGTGTGTTTCGTAACAGGCAATAGCAGAACACGAACTACAAACAGAAGAACCGGTCACCGTGGAGATTTCCGTCAACTACAGCTCGCCTGCTGGCAGGAGTCGACCTATGGAGTACAGGTAGGCACGACTTTTTTGTAGGAAAATCTGTTTGGCCGTCCGCACCACGGAGGATGGCCAAACCGGAAGATATGTCGGACTCGCACTGACTAAAAACCCCCCGATGGGCCTCATCGACGTATTTCGGACGGCTCTTGGGTCCCCTTCGGAACGCACCAATGCCATTTTTTTTTGACGGAGTGGAAATGCACTTACGCATCCGCCCAGCCTGGGGAAGCCATATGCCCCCATATGGCTTCCCCAGGCTGGTATACTCTATATGGGACTCTCGCCCTCCGGCCAGCTGTATTTAAAGAGAAGGGGGAGGGTCTACCCACTAAAACCACTCCGGCGTTTCCGTCTCTGCCGTTAATGGGAGCGCCATGGGATCGCGAGCATGCCTCCAACTGCAACCGTGTACTACCCTGTGGACCTCTTTTAGTCGCCTTGTACGAGTGGATACCGTAGCCGCATTCTAATGCTCGGTACAGAGGCAGGTACGCACGAGTCACAAAATAATTCTGAGCTTAGGCAACATCTTAGATGCAATTTGGTGATAAGAACAATATACTATTTTACGGGGTACCTACAATGCACTGTTAAGTATGTAAACGGATTTAATTTCTTAAAAATATATGACGATCTGAGGCCCGTTTCAGGAAACCATAAATTGCAATTCTACAAGTCTAAACTGGCAACACAGACAGGACAAAAACTTTTGTAAAAAAATCACTACCTACATAGCTTCGTGAAAAGTCTGTAATTAAGTATACATATGTTGACTATGTATTAATTATAATAGTTCCGTTGTACTTTCATTAACCAGCATTTCACCAAAACTAACAAATTAACTTTTGCTAGAGGAGAGTTTCAGTTTGCAGACATTTACAGAATGGGTGCTGGAAATGTAAGCGAAAAGTTTGTGTTTGCTATTTCAACCGAAACCTCATTACCGCTTCCCATTTTATACAGACCTTTCTTATTAAATGAAATACATTATGAGTATTGTTAATTTGGTTCCAACCATATTCACAAAAATATACTTACCTAGTAGCAGTATATTAATTACAGAAAATTAGTAATTATTTTGTATACTAAAGTAATATACTAAAGTATACAAAATAATTACCAACAAAAAAGTTACTATTCAACTATATGATTGATAACATATGATTCGTTTTTAGAAAATTTAGTGCGACAGGCGCTATTTCCGTTCTAAAGAATGCTCCAACTCAAATTCTCCGCGACCGAAGCGCCCGCCGCACTATGATCCCTTTTCCGTAAAAACAACAAATATACCTACTTGCGCAAAGCTGTACTTAAATCTAACCTAAATCGAATAGCTCCAGCCAAGCTAATAAGTACTTTGGTGTGATTAACCACTCAACATAAGGAACGGCAGAGCAACATTAGTTAAACGTCGGCCGGATTCAGTGAGAGCTTAATCCATCATAAAGTTGGCCGAGTCGAGTCGAGCTCGACCATAAACTGTTTGTTAATTGAATGCCTGTGTGATTTACTTGTCTGCGGTGCCTAAAAGTTTATCTGTGAAGCCTAAAGAAATACTCGAAAACAAACAACAAATACGTAATTACAAATACATATTAAATTTGATTATTTTTTACTAGTCAGAAGCTATACTGAGTAACTGAAGACTGAGGAACATTCAAAATTACATTCATATTTTAGTGCCTCTTCTAACAATCTCCTGTCTGTTTTCTTTTGCCTTATAAAGTCAAAAACTGATAAAGTCACAAATTATGAACAAGTGCGGCTCGTGTGAATTTCGTTAGTGACTATGTGGCCCTTGGCTGCTAAACGGTTGCCGACCGCTGCTATAGTCGACTCAAAGTTATTTACAACATAACGACAAGTCAGGTATAATTTTACTTCTCAGTGCCGATTGAGTTGCTAACTTGTTTCTTGGTCTTGCACAATCGGCGCTTTAACTTACTTACAAGTTTGACTATCAGGTAACCTGCATGTCGAATCGATATTCTACCCCTACACGTGGTGACGTAAAGATTTAGGTGTTACAATTTTAGGTATCTCTCTGTGACGTCAAGGTTTTTAATGTGAGGATCCGCTTCGTATAATGCTATTATCATCCTCCTAGCGTTGTATCCGGTGGCACCTAATCCCTATATTTGGCGCGTAGGTACTAGTTATACGAAAGCGACGGCCATCTGACCTTCTAACCCAGAGAGAAAACTTGACCTTGTTGAGATTAGATTTCCTCACATGTTTTCCTTCATAATTATGTATTTCGTACATAAGTGTCATATTATGACTATCATTATTATCTGCGAATCCTAAGATAATTTTTAGGGTTCCGTAGTGAACAAGCAACCCTTATAGTTTCGCCATGTCCGTCTGTCCGTCTGCGACTTAGAAAGCTGTAATTCAGCATGGTTATATAAATCAATCACGCCGACAAAACGGTAGAATATTTTTATTTTATTTAAGTTATTTACCCTTCACGCAAAGTGGGGATGTTATTTATTTTCCCTTTAAACCCATGGTTGTGGGCTATTGTTGGATAGCTTGTTCAAAAATATTATATACCAAGTAATAGTCGACCAACTTAATGTGCATAAAGACCAAGTTTTTTACAAATTCGGCCGACGCAACCGCACCATTTATTTGGCGCGCGCGCATCGATGTCAAACATAGACAGGCAACTACGGAATCCTACACTGCGCGTGGCCCGACACGCACTTGGCAGGTTTTTGATTACTGGATCTCAGCTGCATGCTGGATATTTTTTTTATCATTTTATGAATACTGTATAGATGGCCAGTGCGCGGGCCGTGCAGCGCATCTTGCGGCGGCGGCGTGCGCGTAGTGCGGCCGCGCTGCCTGCGCGGTCAGCGCTGCGCTGCGCCGCACTACGAGCCATGCAATACGCACAGGTATGAATGTTATGCAAGTGTCCAGTGGCTCGTTTCACAGAGCTATCGCTGGTTTTAGTGTCGCGCTGACGGTCGGTGCGGAGCGATCCGCACGACCAATATGTATGACGGTGCTGTCCGCGCGGACCCGTCAGCTTTACTCTAAAACGCTCCCTGAACGTAATACATATTGGTCCTATGCGGATCGCTCCGCATCGACGGTCAGCGAGACATTAAAACCAGACTATAAGATTGAATTATATCTAAACAGGCAATATCTGTCTAATGGCCGCCTGTTTTTGGTCAAGCAGCTCAATGTTACCAGTTGATGGACTTGTTAAATTGTAACTTGTAGCTTAATGAAACAGGCCACAGTATATTTGCCGTGACGTGACCATGCGCATCCTGCGTTGGCAGCAATGTGCGTTTTTGTAGGACAATGACCAAATATGTTATGGTCATATTTCTGCTAAATATCATTTTAATAGATGTAAAACAATGTTACAAGACCTCCAGGCTCTGCGATATTTTAAGCATGGCCTTAAGCAGTGAGTTACTTCAGTTACCAAGTTTTCTTAGGTACTATGGTATAAACTGTCCGTGATCGTCATAAGGCATCAAATATTTTATTGATGAATACAGGGATAAGTTAAGTTACTATCAAATGTTCAGTAAAGCTTTCGTCTTCGTTTCATTCCTTTCATATTATAAATGGCTCAGTCAGCAAAAACGCTTTCAAACGGTGAGAATGAACTGAAGCGGATTTAACAAAGTCAGGGAGGCAATTCTGACGGTTAGCGCCTAGACGCTTACCACGGTTCGTTTAAGTCCTATCGTCCTCTCAAAAGCGAAATGTCCGAGATAGACGGCATCGCTTTGTAGTTGTGCTGATTTAGCCCCGGGCGCCTTTACCTGCCGGAATTAGATTGCTGTTTGTTTTCCGTCCCAGAACTTGCTTAAAACTTGTCAGTACGGTTCATCATTGATTTGTCTGTTGATTCACACTTCAGAGAAATGTATTTTGAGATAAGACCTATAAGGAACGCAAATATCTCAATTGCTTTAAAGTCGCTGTAAGTTCGTTGAAATAACCATTGCAACTTTGGATCGTACCTAATCATCATCATAAGCCTATACCTAGTATACGCTCAATTGTTGAGCAATAGGCTAGCTGTAGTAGTTAGGGTTAGGGACACACACACCTGTAAATTATCTGTATAGAGATTTATATAAGTGTTTTCCTTCACCGAAAAGCTATTACTATAAAATTTGCGAAAAATTCATCATTATGTGTCGAAATTCAAACCGACTAACTCCATTTGAAAGCTGAACGACGGAAACACTGTAATATTACAGTACAGTATAGTAATGTAGTATTTATTCGTAAAATAAAGGTAACTCGTAAAGGCACTGTTGTCTGACATTATAGGTAACTAGCTGCCCGCGCGGCTCCGCCGCGTATACAAAGTCCCTAGGCGGAGCGACGGGATAAAATATTATAGGACATAATCCCGTAGGTCCATTCAACATATATAACATAGGTACTGAAGAAAGGATTTTTAGAATAGGATGGGTATAGTTTCTGAGACTATCCCTAACATACAAACTTACATTTTACAGACATTACACCTGTTTATTATTAGTATCAGCACAGATCAAAGGATACTGTATCGGGGACCGTTAATGGTTTAAAAGAATATCTTACCGGTTATAGTTGCATTTGACTATTTATACCGCCAAATAGTTTAATACTGGTTTATGTTTTCCAGTATTAAGTCATATCGGTTTGACAAATTACAATTTATACCTACCTGTAATCGAAATATAATTATCTGAACCTGAAATAATTTGGATGGTATTCAAGTCAGGTGAATAAAGTTGCCAATGGGAGTCCCCGGTATCCGAAAAGAAATTTTAGTACTTAATCGAGGTTCGTTTTCTACATCTTTACTTCAAATTTGAAGCCTATCGGTGCCTACGGCATTGTGCTAAGTAAGGTAAATAAAGCCTATATGGGGTCCACGACAATTAATGGGTTTAAACCTCATTCTTCTCCCAACATCTCGAATATGGGAAAATAAGTTAGTATATAAACTTTTTGAAATAAATATAAACATGGCAAATAATATTGACAACTCTATGTCACTAAAAAAAAATCCACAGTTGACACAATACGTCTGTCAGTTTTTGTAAACATTGTAAAAGATCGTTTATTTTCTATTTACTTAATTTTCTTAGTGTTACATCCATATGTGGCCGACTCAACATTTATAATTTCTTATGCTGAAGAACTTACTACAGGTTTGAGTTCAATTCTTGTTTATTTATTTTACATTGTCATCTCAAGTCAAAACAGGGGTTAGGTACGTCACGTGACGTCACACAGCCAAGGTCACGTGGTAAGCGCACGGTAGATTCTTTAAATTAAAATTTTAGTACTTTATCAATAAAAAATTAAAAATCGGAGACCTTATTGCAAATCTCCAGCATGAGACGAATCGAACGACATATCATTTATCAAAATCGGACCATAACTGTAGATCTGATGGCATGTACAAAAATCGGGCTCGCGTATTATATATATAGAATAGATAAGAACGATATTTCTTTATCCAATATCTAACTGCTGCTCCGAACCGTCTTACAATACAATGCCAAGTACGCAATTTAACTGTGATCACCAGAAATAGATATTTCTGGTCCTACACTTGGTTTATACACTACAATGGCGAATTACTGCTTAATATCATCCACAGATGCGAGTTCCAGTGGGCAGCAGACGAGTGGGAGTACTGTAGTGCGACTTGCGGCGAGTCTGGACTGCAGGAGCGGCAACTATTCTGTGTTCCTTCTACACTTAAGTAAGCTGTCCTTTAGTACCACAGAATTGCCGGTATCATCTTACTGTTCACAAACCGTGGAGCTCACTGTCAATGGTCTGCGACTATGACTAGGTACTTTTTGGACTACTTTAGTAAAGATGTAAGGGCCGCCACATACCTACGGACTGATTGTCGCGGCCGAATGTATTCCGCTGACTGATTGCGACCGCAGGTACTCCGTACAAAATCTTTGGCCCTACCATAGACAGACGGATAAATTGATCTCCGGAATTCACCTTGTAAGTACATGACGAGCATAAAAAAATAGTTATTCGCATGTAACCAGATATGTCTGCTTTCTGCCGGTTGGTGCTATTAAGATTCACCATACAGATATATAGTGTAATTTGAATCAATAAGTACATAAAAGATAGCTTCTTCATTGAATTCTCATATAAGCCACCCTGTAGGTACAGGTATACACTCCGAAATTTACTCGTCAGACGTGACCAAGTCGTAAAAACCGGTGTTCAGAACACGTTTTACTGCCATTGAAATACTACCCTTTTTCATCGTCAAAAGGAACCATAAAAACGGCTCTAAATGTAAAATCTTTATACTTAAGTATACGAATTAAGATTAAACTTGTTTATATACAATATTATACCACTAACTGAAGTACAGAAAATGAATTCATTTTTAGGGTTCTGTACCCAAAGGGTAAAAACGGGACCCTATTACAAGACTCCGCTGTCTGTCCTATGTCTGTCTGTCTGTTCGTCTGTCACTAGGCTGTATCTCATGGACCGTGACAGTTAGACAGTTGTCATTTTCACAGATGATGTATTTCTGTTGCCGCTATAACAACAAATACTAAAAAATATAATAAAATAAATATTTAAGGGGGTCCCACATAACAAACGTGATTTTGTTTTGCTCGTTTTTATAGATAATGGTACGGATCCCTTCGTGCGCGAGTCCGACTCGCACTTGGCCGATTTTTTTAATAAAAACTTAGTCTCCATCTGACAAGTTGCTAATTCAATCCACATGCATTACTCTTATAAGTGCACTCCGCTCTGATCCATTTTTGCGAGCCATTTTTTGTGGTGATCCAGAGCGTCGTTAGGTACCCCCCCTACCAGTACAGTGTATGGCTAGCACAGCCATAATCAACCTTTTAGGGTTCAGGACCAAAAAGGTAAAAACGGAACCCTTATGGTGTGACTCCGTCAGTCTGTCTGTCTGTCACAAAGTTAAATATCTCAAGAATGAAGAACTACTCATGCTATCAATTTGAAATAGTTGTAAACAAAGCTCTCCATGTGTATGAAAAATTTAAGTATGTAGTTTTTAATTTCTATAAAAAAGGACGGAGAAGAGGGGGACAAACACTCAAAGTCTAGTTAGTAGGCCAAGTAGAGTCTCATATGAAAGGGCTTGAATTGGACATTCTAAAACAGTCTTTCTTTTTTTTCTACAGTGGTAAAATTTAGATTTATAAAGGAAAATGTTGAAAAATATACCGTCCCCCCCTTAACTCCGAAGTTAACCAAGCGAAAAATTTGAGAATAATATATATTATTGATTTGAACGTAATTATTACCGGAAAAGTATAACGAGACCAGATAGCGAGGCTATATAGATCTAGCGTATTTTTTTTATTCTTCAAATATCATTTTTTAATTAAGTTTGTAATTGAATACTTCTGTGTTTAATTTTCTTTCTTCAAATTCGTATGAGAGTATTCTGAAAGTGCCTTCTAGCAAATAAAGAATGAATTATCGAAATGAATTTACTTGATAAAGAATTATCGCTGAAAAACCAACATACATACCGAGTTGCTTGGTCGCGCAAGTCATTTGACTTAACTACCTAGGCGTTGATAAAAAATTTCTAAAATTTATGGGTGGGGCAAGAGGGGTATGTTGTATGATATTTTGTACAGAACCCGCCTTAATAACTTTCTTTCGATAAAAGCAATAAGCAAGCAAAGCAACCGCCATAGTAAACAATTCCGCGAAGCGAACTCGTTTCATATATAAAACATCGTCTTCATCATCAGCCTATTTTAGTCCTCTGATGAACTTCTGCGGCTATCCCTCCAATTACGAGCACGATCCGCAGATTGTGGAATCATAATATATTTAGCGTAGAACAATGACAATGGGTTTACTATGTACGTAATTTCCATTAAAACCAAATTGAACGTACGCGGTCATTGCCAGTGCCGGATTAAGACGACACGATGCCCTTAGCAACCCCCACGTGTGGGCCCCCGTTTTGTTTTTATTCTGGGGCCCTCAAGATTGCTTATGGGCTAATCCGGTATTCGCCATTGCTCTAAAGTGTATCCTTCCTTGCAGCTCGACATCAAGAAGGGATCTGATACGAGCCATGGTGTCGCCAGCGTTGTGCTCGGCGCCCAGACCTGAGCAGCAGCAACCCTGCAACCGTCTGCCCTGTCCCGTCTACTGGCAGGAGATGCCCTGGACACCGGTAATCATCTATAGAGGATTATGATGGTCGCAATTACCCCAGGATTAAGTATTTCGTCACCTTCTGATCATTTCATAAAACTACTATAATATGCCTTCTTGATGGGCTTTCAGGTTCTGTACAATTATACCTCAATAATATAATCCGTGCGTCCCAATTGATGTTATCCGTCGATACCTTGGATCTGACCTTCTGTCATAATACCTAGTACATTGCTTACCTAGGGCGGTAAAACAAGGAATATAGCAAGTAAAACAAGCGATCTCAGGGTTTCTTTACTACCGCCCGCCGCGGGGTGAGTTAATTAACATTAAACATTACTACTTAAACATTATTACTTTATGGCCAGGTGTGACGTAAAAATATGTTTTAAGCAAGTTTTAGTGTCGAAAATCCGTCATTATAGGGTGGCTTTGGGGCTTATATTTCCTGTAGCCACCTGCGGCATCATCAGACCAAATCCGTGATTGCATTTTATTATATTCTCACCTGACTTACAAGAAGATTTCAATTCATTTGAACCATGAAATATAAAACAAAAAAAAAGAATAGAATAGAAAAACTTTATTTTTTAACCGTATTACATAGATGGTATTAAATAGTACAAGTGTTAGGTCCCAACGATTACCCATTTCGGATGTACAATATTTACTTAAAACTAAGGAATAAGATTTCACATCATTTCACACCAAGCATTTCCACCAGTGCTCAACAACCTGCGGGCGCGGCATATCCCGGCGTCCGCTAGTGTGCCCCGCTGCGCAAGAGTACCTGTGCGGAGCGCGGCCGCGCGAGCGCCGGCGCCGCTGCCGCCTGCGCCGCTGCCCCCCGCGCGCCGCGCCCTGCCCCGCCGATACCCTCAAGTACTGCGAGCTCTTCCCCCCGGAACAGTTGCGCAGGAACTGCGTGCTGGCGCAGTTTAGGAAGTATTGCTGCAACGCTTGTGCTGCTGCTGATCACACAGTCCGGGGCGTTGGCTAGAAATAGTTATGAGGAAAGTAAACGGGCCTTTCATGCCTACTAAAATGGCGGATTTGACTCCCGTTTTTTCTTCTTCAAAATGTTAATGTTTGTCTGTTTTGTACACTGTCTTTCTGTAAAAGGTCTTCGGCGTCTTTTTTTACTGTTATAAATAATTCTTACTTTAATCATTACAACCAGTAAAAACAATACTGGGAGACACATATGAACTTTTCATTATTCCGGATATGAACACTGGTTCAGTAGGTTAAATTTAGGCGAAATTGACATTTTTATAGACGAAACGTTCACTGGGTCGTTCTTCTTTTCGACCGACAATAGCCTGTCCTTCGTCTTATTACGGCATCTCATTTAAGTAATGATGTTTATGGTTTTATAATGTTCGAATGAACGTTCATATTATTTTATTAATTAGTGATATATAATATTTCACTTTCTCTAACTAGCATTTTTTTAAATGTTTGTTTTTTTCGTAGAATGCCGTGACAGAGTGGTAAACCAAAATGTTGTCCCCACTGAAAAAGTCCACTTTGTCACATGTTTTTTTTAGAAACCAACCGTAAATAAATATTTATATTGGCCAGAAAGTAAACTTTAGTTAGTTCTAATGAAGAAACCTATGCATTTTTTTTTAAATCGCACTTCAAAACCACAATTTTCGATAGTTCAAAAACCAAAAAAACAGAAAAACCTCGATTCATTGTCGGTAAAAAAGAAGAACGACCCCACTACACTCTTCAGGTGAAACGTTTGGTACACTTTACATAGCATTCAGGCTATTTTCCGTAAGCGTGCAGAATAATATGATGTTTTATATTAATATATTTTGGTTTTTCCTTTCCAGAATGATATTTGTGCAATTTTGTTGAAATTTTCAAGTGCTATTTTCGTACCTAGGTAGGTATTATAGATTTTTTTACCAACAATATAAATTAAATTATAGATCTACATGTTATTGTATTGTTTCCCTCTGGAACTGCTTTGTTTATGTGGTATGCAATAAAGAGTATTTGTATTGTATTGTATTGTAAATTAAAGCTAAAAGAAGCAATAATAATGTCAAATTGTTACGTTCACAAGTAAGGTAGCATTATTTTAATTAGTACCCCAAAATGTGAACCGTTTCGTATTTATTTGTCTTATTCAGAAGGCTCCCACACAAATCCTATGTTCGAAGATTCTTTTAAATATCTAAGTTTTTATTGTAATGAATGAATAGCCCCGTAACGACAGAAAAATCTAAAAACCCTTGACTGATGCAAGGTTTGACACACACTTTTTGATATCACTGGTACCTTCGTAAATAAATATAATGTGTATGTAAGTAAAGTATTCAGTGTTGTATTGTGCTGTCTGTATTGTTGTTTATAAGTTTTTAAGCCAGGTTATATTAAGTGTAACGAAGTGCCATAACTTCCATAATAAACATGCTATTTCTTGTAGTTATTACAAGAAGTCTTTTACTTTCCTTTCTTCTAAGCTTCTCGGTAAAGCGTCTGTAATACAGCGGTATCTACGTATTACACAGAGCTAAGTCGATTCTGAAAGTCCTTCTAGGTAAGTACCTATATAAATGGTGAAAAGTTATTGAAATCGTATAATCAATTACGGAGATTACCCCTTATATACAAACTTAAAGCCACGCCCGCAGAAAGCTATGCGTACACTAACAAACTTTACCTATTTATAACATTAAGTATAGATTCATGCTAATAGAAGTTTATTGAAGCGTCGCCTCTGCCCTCCGCCACTAACTCGCAGATAAGTTTATAAATACCCTACTATCTCGGGCGCCCTGTTGCATCTCGACCTCGTATAGAGGTCGATTAGCCTTGCGATTCAGATTCCAATGTGATATTATTGTGATCCGCGCGCTCACTGAAGCACGCTGAGCTTATGAGTCAGAACCTCAGACCTAGCGAAATACATTGATATCAAAATGACATGCGGAACCTGTCTGATTGACCCCTGCTTGTCTATTCGCAAAACGTCTTGTCTATGAGCTCGTATCTATATAGTAGGTAGTTAGTATAATATGATTGATATCTGGAATTTTGAGCTATCAAACGCTCAATGTATGTGGGGTCATAATATAGGAACGGTACACCTGTTGCGCTTAGGTACTTGCCATGATTGGTCCGACTGAGAGCGCAACAGAGGGTTCCCGTTTCCACATTGTATGGCCCCGCGCGTAGCGAGTGTTTTATACTAGCTTCTGCCCGCGACTCCGCCCGCGTAGAACTCTTTATATCGTAGCTTCATACAAACATTTACCCCCCATTTGGGATGATTTCCGGGATAACAAATATCCTATGTCGGTCCAACGGTTTAAGCATGATGAAGAGGTAACAGACAGATCTATTTATAATATTAGTATGGATAGTAGGTACCTATAACAACTAGGGAACAGAATACTAACTAACTAACTAATAACTATACTAATTAACTCATGTAAAGGTCACTCGTCTAACAAGACCGATGTTCGACAGCTTGAAAGTGTGCGAAAATGAAGGTTAGCTCAAGTGGCAACAGGAACAGGCCCGACTAGAGAAATGGACGGTCCGATATACACTAGCTCGCTGTGTTTAAAATCCCTGGGGTACAAATCTCACACATGCATAACGCATTCTATTACCACACTCAGCTCGGTACGAGTGAAAGTTGATACGCGAAACACATTGAAATCGATTTGAGATGCAAAACGAATATGTTAGATAGAATTTTCGTTTACTTAGTTTGGCGTTGACTTACCAACACTGCGACTTTCAGAAGTTGCCCCCACACTTTCAACTAACACGTCAATAATAAATTAACTAAGGAAGTTATATACTAGTGACTCCGTGAGCTGTAGAACTCGCGAGATGGTCTTTTTTTATTAAAAAAAATTAATCCACGTAAAAATGCTATATAATTATCGAACCTGCTCAGAAAATTTCACCAGAATCGGTTGAGAAATGCGACTTGTAGAGGAGAACAGCCGGATAGCGGGACATCCGGACACGAACGAATTTTGGCCCAAGCTGAAGCATAGAATTCCGTTCGCTTCGCTCGCTCGTTCGATGACAAGCAAAACAAATTTTTCACATCTCATGCTCGAAAAGTGTGTCATATTAGGCTTAATAAGCGGGGCTAAAGTAGTACATCTAGCCCCTAGGGAAAATGTGTATACATATTTATGATTTTTAACACATTTAATTTGACCAAAACAACTTCACCTACAGCTACATATTAAAATCGACCAATCAAACATCAGGTGTTTTATAATCCCTAATTCCAAATCATTAAAAAAGAAAACACCTCACGCTAAATTGAACAATCTCTTCGCAGTGAAATTTGTTATTGATTGTGGATGGATAATCTTTGTTTTACTATTTTCTCGCAGTCGAAATGAAAAGTAGAGTGTATAACTCGGGTCTAAAAGCCATATTACCCCTCGAATTATTTTCCCTCGCTTCGCTCGGTAAAATATCCATCTCGTGGTAATATGGCTTATTTTAGCCCCGTGTCATACAATCTACTATGATATTGTATCCGGTGAGGGTCGAATTCTGCGCTTCCCGGATTGAGGTAGCAAGGATAGAGAATCGCTTACGCGGTGGTACCTAAGTGTGATGAATAATCTAGGTCCGATCAAGTCTGCCTTTTACAGAATGAGCTAGAATATTTGTTTCCGAGTCTTAGATGTTTTCTATGTATTAAAGTAATGGTGTGTATTAAACGTATCGTCATCGATTATCCTTAATAATACTAAGCTTTATTGAGATTACTATGGGAGTTCGATTTGTGTAAAATTGGAATTAAGACAAATGCCAATACGATTTTTTTGAAATTACATACTTATTTCTGCAAACAAATGAGCAATAATCAAATCACCAACAGCAGATTCTAAGTTGTCCTTATGGTCTCTGTTGGGGCTGGCTGGAGGTTGATAAACGTTTCGCTACCCGGTAAATGTAGGCTCTCTGTCTTCATTCAATAAGTATTCAAGGCACCTTTATCACAGATATCGCAGATGCGTCCGTATCGACAACCGTCTTATACAAGTATAATTTATGTACTTCGGTCAAAGATGACTCCCATTACTTCACATCAATATAATGATCCCCCCTCGAATACATCATTATATTTTAATTTGGTGCTTACTGCGTTAACGAAGTATCGGTTTATTCCTATTAAAATGGTGGGTCATTTATGATCGTGTCATGGAAACTTTCTAGTTTATTCCCTCGTTATATTTAATTAATTAGTCTGTTTTACATTTATAAGTATTGTTTTCACATTTTATCAATAACTGATCTAAGGCATCTATTGTTCTCTCACAAATCGCTGCTGAGCACTACGCAGCGTCCACGCCCCAAATATGCGTCGCTTGTCCACAAACGCTGTCACGCACTTTCACTGCCACGAACCCTCCTAGCGGGCGCCTACACCGTAGTCGCTTTCCGCTACATACGGGGAAACCCACGGGATCAGGTACGAGCGTAGCGCGTAGCGATTCTTGGTAGTAAATAAATGTGCAAGCGTATTAGAACAAATAGGTATTAACTTCATTTACTTTCGATGACGCTACAACCCTTTGTGGGGCTTAGCCTCCTCCACAATCTTCTTCCATTTGCTGCGATCTTTGGTGACCTTCTTCTAGCTGGTATATATTTCCATCTTCCCATCTTCTCTTATTTGTTATACCAAATACGCACAACATTAAGTCAGATAGAACCAGTTAGTAGTAGGCGACTAGATGGTCCGTACGCGGGCGAAGAGCATAGCACATCGACCTAACGTTAGCGAGCGAGCGAGACAAATTTTTGAGGGTTACCATCACTTTAATTACGCAGATCTGGGTGTCAGCACAGCGTACTGACGCTTTACTTTAGGAACCATACATTCTCACAAACGCTGCAAGAGAGAGAATTTCCCAGAAACCATTATTCCCATCTCATACAAATACTTCCACATGACCGTACAAGCCAAGCGGATCTTGTATTAAAACTCTTCGAAATATATTAAGATTATTAGATATAGCAATTTCTATGAATTTCTACGAATTATCTAGTACGTTCAGCGCTCGGTAATTGAACTCCGGGAACGGCCTTGACAATATTCCCTTCATTAAATTAATGTAGGTAACAAGCCGCCGGCGGTCTTTGTACTTATTCGGGAATATTATCCAACTCGAGGCAAAGGCACTGAATCGCGAATTAGTGAATCCGCTTTGAATTCATGATCTTTCAACGTGTAACATTTTTTGAAAACAAGACAATAAATACAAAAAATAGGTACTTACACAAGACTCGTTAGCCTCGGTGTACGTACATCGGCAAAGAAAATGTTCAGTGAAATAGGGCACCGTTTCAACGTCAGGTGCACCTAATCCCCGTTCCGGCTCTTATTTGGCACTAACACCTGTAGCTGACCTGCTACAGCTAGTATTTTGGACCTTTAGACCAGGTGGACCATTCGTATTATAAAAAATCGCCCCTTTTTCAATCGCAATGATTGCAAATATACTTTTATACACCATAATACTAGCACCTGTTGATCCGTAGGCCGTGTGATAGGTGAAAATAAGGACAATTGGAGGAGAAATAACAGCTTAATTTATACGTCCTCCTAATTTATTTGCTGACGCAAAAATGTCAGAGCGTTTCAACGTTTTCAAAAAATAATAATATATCGTACCATCTGAGTAAAAGTATGCTTTCATATTTCCCATATCCTCCGCACTCAATGTAACCCAATAAAATATGCTAAATTACCGGAATGGTATCGGCTGCGGCAGAGCAATTCAACAAAAATACTTTCCGCAGATTAATATCTGCAGCGTGCATGTATTGGCGGTTTTTACCTGAAAACGAATTTACATTGCGAAGATTCTGCTACTACACAAATAAGATTTAGACTCGAACAGAATAACAACTGAGCAGAAAATATGGCAAATATTTTATTCTATCTTACTCGTTTTATTTTGTGATGTAGGAGGGTACCTATTTATTCAAATAATACTGGGGATTTCTATCTATTATCAGATCATGGCTCGGCCTAAAGGCCTCCACACACAGAACAGCGGCGCGGGTCGGGCGCGGTTGAAGCGGTATATTCACACCGCAGGCGGGCGGCGTGTAGTAACGCGGGCCCGCCGCGGTAGCAACGCGGCCCACTTTACTACCGGGCTGGACACGCGTTGCTACCGCAAGGAATCAAAACCCTATAAAGCACTTCTCGTTGACCTAGTCTTGTGAAAGCAACGCGTGTCCAGCGCGGTAGCAAAGCGGGCCCGCACCCGACCCGCGCCACGCCCGACCCGCACCGCGCACGACTCGCGGCCGCGCTGCCCGAGTTGTAACTTAACGCCGCGGTAGCAACCTACAGATTATTAAATGTTAAACCTTATCGAGTCGTCATACACCTAATAAAAATGTAATCTATCATTTTTTACGAACGAGAGTCTATTAGAAGCCTGACGCTGAAGGCGGAGGCCTTTGATGGCTCGAGTTTGTAAAAAAACTTACCATCCGTGTCGCACACAATATTTTTCATTACTTTTGCGAGGAAACAACACAGGAAACAATAGTAGATTGTATGACAGGGGGCTAAAATAAGCCATATTACCACGAGATGAATATTTTCCCGAGCGAAGTGAGGGAAAATATATCGAGGGGTAATATGGCTTTTAGACCCGAGTTATACACTCTACTTTTCACTTCAACTGCGAGAAAATAGTAAAACAAAGATTATCCATCCACAATCAATAACAAATTTCACGGCGAAGAGATTGTTCAATGTTCAATTTAGCGGCATTTTTTTTTACTAAGCTGCTATGACACAGATACAAAATATTGACTCCATGAATAAACGCATCTACAGGCGCATCCAAACGGCCACGCGGCGGACAGCGTACGGGCACAACATAACAATCTCTAGCAGTCAACCACGCTTGAACGTTTGGACGCGCCGTCAGAGGCGTTTTCTTTTTTTAATGATTTGGAATTAGGGACTAAAAAACGCCTGATGTTTGATTGGTCGATTTTAATATGTAGCTGTATTCTGGTTGGTTGATAGCAAAGAGTAATGTTTTTTGAAAGAGTTGTGATTGGTGGATGTAATATGGTGAAGTGTTTTGATTGGTCAAATTAAATGTGTATAAATCATAAATATGTATACATATTTTCCCTAGGGGCTAAATGTACTACTTTAGCCCCGCTTATTAAGCCTAATATGTCACACTTTTCGAGCATGAGAAGTGAAAAAATAATACTAATCTCGATTAAAAATACAATATGCCAATCGTATTCCCACGCCACGCAGCCACGATCTAAAATCGCTGTTAAAATATTATACACAGACACTAAATTAAACTTAATATAATTTGGTAAAATATGTTTGAGTAGTACTTTTAAGTTTATATCTATTTATAAATACGTTTTCAAACATCGTATTTGAGTTCTAACCTCCTTGCATTATAATTGACGGATGAGTGACAGATACAATTTAAGAAAAAAATAAAGGCTATTGTAGCTCTGTATGCCTGCGCGTTATGAAGCCCTTTACGAGCAAGTGTGATGAAAATGACTATAACTATTATTAATGACCAGTCAAAGTAATTATGTAATGTTTCACAAATTACCAATCACAATGCAGAAACAGCAACCCAGTGACCTGGCTATCTTGGCCTTATCTCGTCGTAACACGGTTTACAATCGTCCAGTGAACGGTGCACTCGATGGTACTCATGGATTACAGAACCATCGGCTAAACTAGACGAGAGTATCCCTGGAATATCCCTCGCCGCTCTATTGTTTCTGCTACGATACAGCTAGTTATCTGTTCCTATTGTGCATAAATCGCATTCTGTTTCCGACCATTCTGAAGCTGAGAGAAACATCATACTGGAAAACAACCGGCTCTTCGCTCAATAAATAGTAGATACTAGTAAAAATCAATAATGATTCTTTTAATATGAAACTTGTAGCTATTTAACTTTACTTAGAATGTTTAAGTTATGCCAAACTAGAACTTGTCAAATAACAAAGTGTGAAATGCTCTTTTATAGCAACTTTCCGATATGTTTTGTTCATTCTAAAGGCGGTGAAGGAAATGGAATTAAATACTGGTGAAATATTTTTGATAAATAATCCAAACTACCGATTCAGTACCTATAGCAAAGTTTTTCCTTCAGTAGACACGTATAGAGAAGAGAAACTCCTTTACTAATAGAGGCGTTTAAAAATGTGAGTTTGTGTCTAATCTTCCTAGTCTCGTCAGAGATAAATCTGACACTCACATTTCACATTCCTATTTAACATGATGTCAAATATACTGTCGCGCCACAGAATAAGTAATAGTACAAGTACAGAAATTGCACTTCCTAGCAAAAACGGCGTTTAGGCATAAGAAACGTGCCTACTCTGTGCATTTCTGTCTGTCGTATAACTTGTATTATACGCCAAGAATACTTCAATGAGGACAAAAAATGTTCTAGCTCACCAGATGTCGCTTGAGTAAAGTGAACCGATATTAATTAAGTACATGTTACTTCACATGTATGTCAGTGTCATTATGAATAACACCACAAATAAAATTGATCTCGTGAACGGAAAGTCAATTTAACTCTTGAAATTTTAGTTCGTAAGTTAATTCTCAAGTAAGTTCACAAAGTATACGTTATTATTAAGATACCTTCTCTTTTTAGGGTTGCGTTGCTTAGCTATTTTTATAGAAAATTATTTTGAAGGCTAATAACTCAAAAAGTTTGCGTTATCACCGGAAAACTGCTCCTTACACAAAACGACGTGACTGCCGTGATTTTGCTATGAGGATACGTTTTTCTATATTGGAAAGGTAGACATTATTTGGTAAAGTGCTGCATTAAGTAAATACCTTTTGTATTGTTGTTGTACATTGTACCTTACAACTCCATAATGTTAAGTACCTACCTAGGTTATAATAAGTAAGTACGTATACCTAATTTTTAAAAACTTAACGTTCACAATTTGTCGGAAGTTTAAAAAAGATAAGCCAACGTCCCTTTGCGTATTTAGACACCCATAAACAGAGCAGCTGTGGCCTCTTTTCGTTGTCATCGTGGGTACCTCGTAATAAATAAGAACTGGAATAAATAGGTACTATCGCCCAAGGGTACGGGTTCACACTTTCTGTTCAAAATCGTCTGCACATGCATAGCGAACGCTCGAAAATGACCCTAGAGGTGTATACCCGTACCCTTGGGCGATAGTACGCGCGCGGCGCGTTCAAGTCGGCGGCGGCGGCGCATACAGCACGACGCACATGTGCTCGCTCGCGCGGCGCTAGCCACAAAGTACTTTGTTATATACTGGCGCTAGCCCTCGACTGACTCGTGGCCCCGGACTTTTCGAGCGGGAGGTTTGTAACGCGACGCGCCCCGCCCATTGCAAGCCCCCTGGGGCCCATTGCATAACAATTTACAACTTATAATACAAGCGGAAGTCTCTTTCTAATGCGAGGAGTTGAAAAGAGGTTTCCGCTTGTAATATAAGTTGTAAATTGTTATGCAATGGGCCCCTGGTCGCGCGCACTCTTTGTAAAACATTAGCTCGCTGTGCGTTGAGACGAGGCGCGTAAAGCACATTTACATTAAATTGGAATACAAAATGTGAGTGCGATATTGACCTTTAGTATGCTGTCTGGAAGTGACGAGGGTCAGAGCTGTGTGAGCATTAGCTTGTGCCAATCGATACATATTGGTGCTGACTCGATCTTCCCAACTTTGGCATGAAGTTTGACGTCTAACTACCTATAAGCGTTTTGATATCACGATATTTGTCGGTTAACAGACAAGTTTCTGGCTGGAGAAATATGGTGGTTTAAAAATAGAATATATCATTGCGATTGTCATTTATTCTGCTTGTTCGTGTATAGTTTTGACGTTTCTGTTGGTTGTGTTTTTGATTTGACGGCGTTTAGAACAATAGGAAGTCTGAAAGTTTTCGAAATGTTTAAGTTGGAATATCGTTCCGTGATCAAGTTCCTGACTAAATGTGTTTAAAACAAGGTTAGATGCTGTGTACGGGGTTACCTCTCCGTTATTATTCACCAATAAAGAATGGAATAAGCAGTTTAGGGTGAGAGTCCATGGATGACGAACCTCGCTCCGGCCGGCCTGGGAAGCACTCACCATGGACTGCGTCAAATTTAGTGGGAGAGGAAGTTCTGAGTGATCGAAGACTGAAGACTAAGAAAATAGCTGCAAGGACAGGGCTTTCGAAAACTTCAGTTCTTAGGATTCTTCATGAACATTTTTATACATTGAATAAAGTTGGTGCGAGGTGGGTGCCCAATCTTCTTTCGAGCTTGCAGCGAAGTGAACGAAAAGTGTGCTCTCACAAGAAGGTTTAAATGCATACAGACGACACGGAGAGAGTTTTTTGGAGTCAATTGTTACGGGAGACGAAACCATGGTTTTGTAGTATGATCCTCTCTCCTAAAGGGAATCGATGGAGTTGCGCCGTCCTGGTGAAAAGCCGCCTAGGAAGGCCAAGGTAACACAATCCACCAAAAAGAGAATGGCTACGATATTCTGGGATTGTCACGGAATACTATTGATATTGATTGACATAAAAGAAAGGAATAACACGGTAATTGGTAGCTAATACGCTACCCTTATTGAGTAGTTACGAGAGGCGATCAAGAAGAAGCGTCGTGGAAAACTTAGCAGACAGCTCCACGATAATGCACCCGTTCACACTGCTTCGATTGCCAAGGCTGCTGTTGCAAAATGTGGCTTCGCGGTAATTCGCCACCCACCTTAATTCTGACCTGGTCCCGAGTGACTATTATTTGCTCTCGAAACTTAAGGCAGACTTAAGGGGAAGAAGATTTTCTTCAGATGAAGAAGTGACCTGTTTGGTTTACGCCCATTTTGAGGACAAAACTTCTGAGTATGTTTATAAGGGGATAGAAATGCGTATTAAGAAATCTGAAAAGTGTATTGAAGTAGACTATATCGAAAAATAAAAAAGTATTGTGAATGTATATACTTCTTTTCTTTGTTTGGCCGGAAACTCTTGGACCGCACCTAAGTACAAGATTTATTAAACATTGGGTTGTCGTTTTCCCACAAACAGATTTATCGATCAGATTTATCTTAAAAGCGGTTTACTTGGATGGGTTTGATGATTTATTGAACGAGCGAGCGAAGCGAACGAAGGTTTCTATTTTATCTTAGTTATGTATGATACGGGCGGAAAGGTTCTTGAGTGGCGACCACGTACCGGAAGGCGCAGCGTGGGTAGGCCCCCCACAAGGTGGACTGATGACCTGGTAAAGGTCGCTGGAGTCCGCTGGATGCGGGTGGCGCAGGACCGGTCATTGTGGCACTCTTTGGGGGAGGCCTATGTTCAGCAGTGGACGTCTTTGGGCTGATATGATGATGATGATGATTTATGATACAAGTGCGAAAAAGTAGGTATTTCCCAACGAGTGACGATGATCGACACGAGTTGGGAATTACCTATCCGCACGTGTATCATACAACATTTTACAATGCATCATGCAAGGAAATAAAATTATATAAACAACAGGTGAAATTTTAAATGTCATGAAATATCATGCTCGCACGTACCCATGTGGGAATATTGGCCCGAAATCCTTTCCCGCACGGCCCCCACCGCACCACTCCGCCGCGCGGGCATAGACGAGTTCCCGTGTTTATGTTGAACCATATAAAGGCGCACTTGGTCTGAAAGTGCGCCTTTATCTATATGGTTCATAAATTATGGTTTGTAAATCTCTTTTTTGTACAAGTATGCGAGTTCTACATCTTACAAAGCCACTAGTTTAACTTAGTAGGTATCCAAAGTATTAAAAAAACGATGAAAATCAAAATAGGTACCAACTGGATATAGTTTTTGCCAGGACGTTTTGAAGCAATTTAATGTAATACTATATAGGAACCTACTAAGTTATGGGAGCACATACATATATGTAAAATTGACGATCATATTGTATCCTTACATTCCTTTCTATTATTTTTGTATTGAGAATAGCATTTTTGGGCAAACTACTAGTAAATGTTATAAGTGTAACCCATGTATTAACGAATAATTGTAGTGTAAAGTGTACCGAGTACCTTTTATAATTGCCTGCGTCACGCTTGACTTAAAAGTTATTCGAAGAATATTTGATAAAGATGAAGATATTTCCTCCAATTCACTCTCGCCCAATGTCGTTGGACCACAAAGTATACAAAACAAATGCATTTAAAACGAAAAATACGAACAGAATTAGTAAGCGAATTTAAACTTTCGTGAGACGTTGATATAATCTAATAATTACACGTATTAAATGTCACAACGGGCGACATGTTTCGAGCTCTTCAGGAGTTCTTCTTCAGGATGAGTGTTTTCGCAGCAGTTTTGCTTGAACCAAACGCTTATAAATGAAACATGTCACCCGTAGTGACATTTAATACGTGAGTACTGTGTAATTATTAGTAGAATTAGTAAGATAATAAGTTAAATAACAATGTAAACAACAATAGGTCACCTAACTGGCTAGACCGGGATTGAATTCCAGTCCGCTGAATAACCGGATTTGCATCCACGATGAACGCAATTCATTATGTCCGCTGACAGTGTGCTCGAATCTATGACTATAGCCCCATATACCGACCTGTGCCGACAGATAACTCTGCCAAAGGAGAGGCGATTTCAGTGGCATAACTACTTATTACAAAATAGTTCCTTATGTTTACTTAAAACATTAAAACGGAGAAGAACCAAATTGAGAAATTTATACGTTATAGATTCACGCCTTCAATCGCAAAAGGGGTTGGCAGAGCACATAAAACTTACGATCCAGCATTAACTTACGTTTAGCATAAATGTGGGTATAAAAGATCGACAGGATGTAGTGATAGGTTGCTAGTTCATCGCCCACAACACAGTCCAGTGTTCCCTTACTCGACGCTTAAGACACCCACAGGAATAAAGGGGGTCATAAATTCATAACTTATTAGAAAGTAGTTTTATTAAGACTTGATTATTTTACAAGCTTCCTATTAACTTGCAAGGTATGTAGGTATCTAAATAATATGTAACTACTAGCTTTTGCCCGCGGATTCGCCCGCGTACTAAAAGTAATTTTAACCGTCTACCGTCTACAAAAAAGGAGGTACTCAGTTTGACCCGTATGATCCAATTGAATTGCATTTTGGCACAAATACTTTAAAGAATGTTCATGTGCACAATATAAAATTTACAAAATCGATGTCATTTTCGTAATTAACATCCCAAAAAACCATAAAAACGACACCCATATTGATATTTAGACACAACCCCATCGCACCCCAACAGGGGAGATGGTATTTCACGTCCGCCACGTTGGATTTTAAAATCGTTGTTGTTTTCGTAATCAGCGACGCGATAAACCATAGAAACAATACCCATGTTGATTTTCAGACTTTGTCACCACATTTCCCCCTTTTAGTGGTTTAATTCTCAAAAAAGGCGCGTTTACTCATTTATCATTAGGAATACTCCTGTGAAGTTTCGAATGAAATAGTCTAACTAATCATGTTTCCCCATACAAACTTTGGACCCCCATTTCACCCGCTTAGGGGGTGCTTTTTGATAAATCCTTTCTTAGTGCACCCCTAGACCTTATAAGGAACCTACGTGTCAAATTTGGAATATCTAGAACCAGCGGTTTGGGCTGTGCGTTCGATTGCCAGTCAGTTAGTAAGTTCCTTATCTATACATATAATAAAGCTGAAGAGGGTCGAAAGTCTGTACATGGAAGATAAACGAAAAAAAGTTGGCTGAGGATACTTAGAATTGATAACAAAACACGTTCCAACAGTTTTTAGAATTTTTGTCTGTTTATCTGTTTGTCTGTTTATTTGACAGAGCATCACGTGAAAACGGCTAAACGGATTTTGATCCAAACTTTACTAATCTGTCGAGAGAATCCCCGGCCAGGTTTAAAGCTATAAAAATCTTAAATATTAGGGTTCAAAGGGGGTAGAAAATGGGGTTGAACTTTGTATGAGAACTACTTGAATGCGCGAGCTACAGACTTGAAAATTGGTAACCATAAACTTGACTGGAAAGTAAAAACGACCCCATTCAAATTTTTAGCATTGTTAGATAAAACGTGAAAAATATGGGATGAAAATAGGTTCTGAGGCGACTAGAAACTATATAATGTTGCAAGAGCGGGGTTATAACAATATCATTACCATGGTAACATGTCGTCAAGATATTCGAAAATTCATCGTGTTTTTAGAACTGATAGTTAGTCCAGTGGAGTCGGTGTCCCCGAGTTCAAACCCAGCGTTTGGCATGCACTTTTTGTAGTTTTAATTTTTTTTGTGATACATTTTCAAAAACGCAGAGAAGCTTAGTGAATAGGGGATTTTGATGCAACTTTTACTTAATCGGTCGAGAAAATCCCTGGCCAGGTCATAGGCTGTAAAAATGATAAATATTGGATCGGAACTCCTCAAATCCATGAGCTAAAGACTTGAAAATTGATGAGCATACACTTGACTGGAAAGTAAAAAGAACTCCATTCAAACATTATGATGATGAAAAAGATTGCTAGATGGCTAAAGACTTTATATAATAACCAAAAATGGTTGATATCTCAACCGATAGTAGCTGTTAGACATAAGAGACCTAATTATTTAGGAAACTCGGTCGCTGACAACGGCGCTGTTGGTTTTGATATTGAAATCCAGCAACCTTGATCTCCGTCTTCCTATATAATTGCTATGAATTCAGAGGTCATCTAAAGATGTATGATAGGTTGAGTTTAATACTTATGTCAAATTAGCATAGTTCACCAACGTCAAGAGATGTGGGTATAAAATTTGGACACAACGGCATTCCGCGGAGAATTAAGTAGGTACCAATTTTTTTATGTATAAAACTTCAGCGTGCGTGACATTCAGAAATATTGTTATGAATACTCGGGTATAGTGAGCGTCCGCATGAGAGCGCTCTCTGAAGCGATGTATTGGGCCTTTCATTCACACGAAAAGCTTGGCCTTTGGGCTCGCTTGCCTCGCCACTCACCTTCGGGACTTTCGAACTCAGATTTCGCTTTCAAGACACTTGGAGATAGTGTGCGTCAGTCCTCGGGCTCGCATAGGAAGCGCTATCTAAAACGGTTCTTTGGGCCTATCATTCCAACAAAAAGCTCGGCCTTTGGTCTCGCTTGCCTTGCCGCTCTACTTCTGACTTCTCTCGCTCGGGACTTTGGTCTCCGGTTTCGCTTGCAAGACACCTGGGGTTAGTTAGTGTGCGTGAAGGCTCGCCCTCGGGCCTTCGGCCCTCGGGCTCGCATTGAGAGCGCTCTCTGAAGGGTTGGTTTGGGCCTTTCATTCCTACGAAAAGCTCGGTCTCGGGCATTTGGCCCTCGAGCTCGCATAGAGAGCGCTCTCTGAGGGGTTGGTTTGGGCCTTTCATTCATACGAAAAGCTCGGCCTTCGGGCTCGCTTGCCTCACCCTTCACCTTTGGAACTTAAGGCTCATGTTTCGCTTGCAAGACACCTGTGGATAGTAAGTGTCCATGGAGTCTCGCCCTCGGGCCTTCGATGCTCTGGCTCGCATATGGAGCGCTATCTATAAGGGTACGTTGGGCTTTTCATTCCTACGAAAAGCTCAGCCTTTGGCCTCGCTTGCCTCCCCGTTTACCTTCGGGACTTTGGCTCTCAGGGGTAGTTTGACAAGACACCCGAAGATATAGAGTATCTTTGGGGTCTCGCCCTCGGGCCATTTGTTTCAATTATGAAATCTTAAGGTCGCGGGAGTCCGCTGGATGCGGGTGGCGCAGGACCGGTCAATTTGGAACTCTCTTCAACAATCTATGTCCAGCAGTGGACGTCTTTCGGCTGATATGATGATGATGATAAAATCTTATATTTAAATTCCGGTTTTGGTAATTTTTCTTCTACTATAAGTACTTAGGTACTTCGTTTGCAATAAAGATGAAGTAAATCAATATAATTAAATATTATTGACGACAAAGTTTATGAGGATTTGAACACGCATAATTTATAGAAATGAAATCGTAATAATCTAATTTATCAGTGTAGTAGGTATCGTATGGTGAAACATAAGAATATCATGTCATCCATAATTTATACGCGTACGAAGTCGCGGGCAGAAGCTAGTTTTATATATATTCAGATGTTTGTTCGGGTGGAATCTTGCAACTCAATTTTGAAGCAGATATCTTTAACAGGTTTAGCTGAAACTTTAGGTATAAGTATAGTTTGGATGACAATTCAATACTATGGTAGCATCGAGCTGTTCTCATGGTGGAGACAGAAAGTGGCCATGGGAATTCAGTACGTAACCGACGTAACCCCGTTGAGTTCTGGGCTCGTTAAAATCGTCTCAATCACGTTATACAGAAAAGTGCCAAACAGCAATAAAAGCTTGTCCCAAAAATGAAATTTTGACAGAACCTTATTATAGAACAAGGTCGCAATTTTATTTGACTTTATTGAAAAAGGAGATGTCCTTAAGATAGCGCTTTTTCTTCATGTCTCTGTCATACTGATTTTATAAAACAGACATGTAAGTAGGCTGAACCCCATAGGTATATCAAAATGCAGTAAGCGAAAATTGCCAAAACAATGATTGACATGTTGCATGAACACACGACCACTCGGTCAAAAGTAAGCGACGAAGATTAATAAGTTAATAACACAAAGTGTACAACAACGTGGCGTGCGAGAGTAATCGACAATGTTTGCTGCCACGACGCGATGTCTAATATGCGTCGATATGGCCGTTTAATCAAGAGTTAAAAGGACTTAATTAATACTTAATTGCATTTATTGTACTGCATATGGCTTTCGTACAGTATATATACGCCAGACTAGGTAGCAGTGGCGGCGCGTGAAAATTTTCGATGGGCAACCCGGAACAAAAAGTTATGAAAGAGTTTTGAGTATATGAAAGAAAGAAAGAAAGAAATAAGACATTTATTCACTACAAAAGACACACAGAGATAAAGGGAGTAGACATACAATACAATTGACACATTGTGTGTGTCTTCGCGGCAGTGAAACGGTCGCTGTCTCAGCCATGTGCCGAGGTGTCAGACAGACAC
Organism: Epinotia nisella; assembly: GCA_932294315.1. NCBI lineage: Eukaryota > Metazoa > Arthropoda > Insecta > Lepidoptera > Tortricidae > Epinotia > Epinotia nisella. The sequence continues at coordinate 16,253,674 of OW028680.1, forward strand.
CTACAGCGCTGGTTTTCAGACAGCACCGTAAGTGACCCACGGAACGCAACACAGCATACTATTAGATAGTAGACACATAATAGATAAATAATTAATGTAATAAATCTGATTTTTTTTAAATATAAAACAGTAGTACAACGGGATGAAAAATACAAAGCATAAAACGCGACACGGTTAGGATGTTAAAAGATGTGTAAAAATATGTAGGTATAGTATAACTATTAGGCTTGCCTAAATAGTAATTTTAGACAATTGCCTGTGGGAATCGGCTTGTATTGGCGCTCCGCCACTGTTAGGTAGTCAGTATTTAATTAAATTGCAATGAGACATTATAATGAATCGGAAATGTGTAAAACCCACGGCATCAGTTGTACGTTGCCACAGACTAATACACAAAGACACACACATATATGTATATGTACATGTTAAACATATAACTCCTCTAAACTAATAAGTCGAAATCGTGAAACGTTTTAATTTAATTTCATCATCATCTTCGTCATAGGTATCAGCCGAAAGACGTCCACTGCTAGACATAGAACTCCCCCAAAGGGTGCCAAAGCAACTGGTCCTGTGCCACCCGCATCCAGCGGGCTCGCGCGACCTTTACCAGGTCATCAGTCCACCTTGTAGGGGGCCTACCCACGCCGCGTCTTCCGGTATGTGGTCGCCACTCGAGTACATTTCCGCCCCAATGGCCATCGGTTCTACATGCAATGTGCTCCGCCCACTGCCACTTAAGTTTAGAGATTTGGAGGCTATGTCGGTTACCTTGGTTCTGCTGCGGATAACCTCATTTCTGATTCGATCACGCAGGGAAACTCCAAACATATAGCCCTGTCCATTGCCCTTTGGGTGACTTTGAGCCTACTTATGAGGCACATAGTAAGCGACCACGTTTCAGTGGCATAAGTCATCACTGGCAACAAAAACTGGTCAAAGACTGTCGTCTTGAGACACTGCGGAATATTGGACGAAAAGATGTGCCGTAGCACTGCTCCCCGAACGCTGCCCAAATTCATTTAGTTAATGTTAATTATCATCTGGTGTATAATTTAGAAAATAAATATTTCTGATAAGTCGTAAATTGTAGATTAAAATTATCATCATCATCATACATGATGATAAAATGTTTTAAGCAACGTCAATGTTAGAGGTGCGGCATTTACGTATGTGGCTTGTAAGGCCGAAGCGGGAGCGACAGCCACGACCGCATAATAATTGGCAAGTAAATGTCCTGCCCGGTGATGAAAGAGGAAGAGCAACACATTGGTGTTTTAATTTACACCTATACGGTATATAAGAGATAGTAATACCTACGAAATGGAATATTTCGCTAATAAGTACCATGTTACACAATGAATCTGATCTCTGATCTTACATTCTCTGTGTCACAAGGATAGAATGTCTCCGCCGTTGCGCTACACGTCGGAAACTCCCAATAGATCAAGCATATTATATTACTGTCTCCGGTCAACTGTAAAATAGCCTGATAATCAGTATTTTGAAAACTTGTGCAGTATAGAAAGCAAGATACATTTACTCACAAACACACACAACACACGAATAAAGAAGAAATACACATAAAACATGAAACAAGTGTGTCTCTGCGGCAGTGAACCCGACACTGGCTCAGCATTATGCTGAGGTGGCCGACACCTACAGCGCTGATTTTCAGCCAGCACCGTTGGTGACTCACGGAAACATTATACAATTTTAATATATGTATAAACTACATACTTTAATATGTAAACAGTATGAGCTCTTTTCTTGTACAGTATTTGTTCAGAAAGATATTAGATACCTATGGTAGTGACACACGAAACTGTAAATACAGTCAACTTCTCCAATATCTCTACTGACAACCTTTCAAAAATATCTACGCATGCATCTTATATCAGTGAAAATAAAGACTGTGTATATATGTTTTTGAATGGTTGTCTGTATAGATATTGGAGAACTCGACTGTACGTCGACGTTATTTGATACTTGTTTTCATATTTCAGTACAGTAGTAGTAGTAAATAGTAGTAGGTAGTAGATAGTAGATCACAGACATCTTCCAAGAAAAGAATAATTATAGTCTTCTTAAAATAGAACAAGGAGGTAAGCTATACATTCCTGGAAGATGACAAGGCATTTGGGGGTTTTGATAACTTGTAAATGACTGCCCTTAACCACCCTTAACTCAGAAACCAGTAATTCATCAATGTCAAGCAGCGACGATATAATAGTGCCACCACGCTCTACTACCATGTTAAATTATATACAACCGTGTGTTTTGCATTGAAATATAATTGACAGTAAAAGATATATACGATTCAAATTAGAGAGTATTAGAACCTTTTCTTAACAAAAGTCGAGCTTTCGTTAAACAAGGAATTTAAGGAAACTCATCACCAAGTTTAAAAGTAATTCCAACAAAGCCTAAAGCGGACCGATTAAGGGTTCAATGTGATCGTAGCTTATTAGCCCTAACTTTGGACATCTATCACAATAACCAGGGGATTGGCAGGGCCAACGCTACAGATTTTAATTGACATTGTTATTTTATTGCGTCGCCTTGAATTTTGTACAGCCGTCGGTCATTAAGCTACGAATGCCCTGAATATTGAATGTTTGGCAACGGATATTGGGCAACTTCGGCGATTGCTGCCCGATTGCTTTTTGCGTTTTGAATGTAAATTGAGTTTTCATTCAACGTAACTATACCCGTATAAAAACTTGCTTGGGAACATAGCTCATATTGAGTAAAAAAATGTCCCTAAAAATTAGAGATTTCACTCCACATCAGTTGTTGAGACCGATACACGAAAACATTCAATCATTTGGTTGCAAGCTAAATCCAATCAATAATATTGGATAATGATCGCGTAATACGCATTATTAAATTAAATACATATTTTTTCCCCAATCATAAACAACCTTTAATATTCCTCTACGCATATTCTCAAACAGTACTTACGCAACAAATCCTCCTAAAACATCAAGGGCCAACAACGCTTTATCCAAGAACAGGGGCAGAAAAGTAATAATTCAGTTGGATGAGTTTTATGAAGTAGGCAAGCAAATTGCATGATCGACGGAACGCCTATTTACTCCGCTCCATATCAAACAGCTCACATACGTTTAGATATTGAAGCATACAAAGTATTTCAAGAAAGGGATTTTCTGATAAAATATGACACTATTTAACGCAGAGTTTCCCAAAGTAGGGGTCGAGAAAAGACTGGAACCTAGCGTACACAGAACACCCCCACCTGGTGTAACATGAAAGCGGACGGCCGACTAATAAAAATAAATTGAGAAGAGTTAGTAGGTAGTTCGCCGATACTGATTCATATCGAATTTAGAGAACCGATATCTGCAGATTTCTGTTCATAAATTGTAAACTTATCAGGAAACCTGAATTTATAGGTTGAATCTATAATTTGGTAAGTTCTCTCTGATACCGTTATGTTCAGATTCATGTGCCTGCCTCTCGAGCCGGCTTGCAAATTATTATATCTTATTGCTTCGCTTTTAGGCGCATAATCCTGGGTATTAAACACGCGTAACATTACGGCACTAGTGTTTTATGGTTATATTCCGATTAAGACACGTTGGCACCTAGTAGCACGGTCCATTCAAATGGATTCTTACTCGACTAAAACATTTTGTGAATTAATTGATTGTTTCTTCTTGGATATGACTTAAGTAGTAAAATTACTTATTTTTGATAACATGATTGATTGTGTATAGAATAAGAAAATATTTATTTTATTACGTATCGGCTATTTAGATATTTCATCGAAGTCTCACTTTAACACAACCTGCAGGTGCACTGAACTTTACGAAAAATAAGATCTTGCGCGCCATTATAGGTAATTTCACAAATATTTGTACCGAAACATTGTCGATGCGTGTTTGGTTAATATCAAAAATATTGACTCGTGGTAAAAAGAAAAGTGATTTATAGAATTGGCGCCACTGGAAATTCTTGGCGATATACCTGATGACATCAATAACTAAAGAAAATATGTAACTTAGGAGCCTATCAAAATTTCATCTTATGAAAATGTTTTATCCTCGCAAATGCGTTGAAAATGTCGTATGAAACGCGTGAGCTTTAATAATTAGGTTAGTTTTACTGGGCATTTTCAGCAAGTCGACATCCATAGTGCCTATTTAGCGTGAAACGGCTGGGTGGCGCTACTTTAACCACCCCAGCTCCTCTAAAAAGTTTAAGAGTGCCTTGGTATTACTGACTGCGTTCCGTAGTGTGTCCGGAGACCCTATGTGCTTTTTCCTGTATACTTCTACCTGCTTACAATCCAGTAGAATGTGTTTAGCCGTTTCTTCTGCTTCCATGCACGCTCTGCACATGGGGCTGTCTGTGATACCTGAATTATAGAGGTGTCTGTTCAAGGTGTTGTGTCCGGTTATCATTCCTACTATCTTGCGTAGTTGGTTTCTGTGTGTCTTCATTAGTGCGGTTGTGAATTTGTAGTCGCGCTTCGACAGAATTTATTTGGTCTGTTTGCATGTGTCTATCTCCTCCCAGTATTTTTGGTGTAGGTCTTTGGTGTATTGGTCTAGTTTGTTATATATGTAGCTTTGTGGCAGGGGTAAGATTGGCTCCGGTCCGTATGCTGTTGTTTCTGAGCCTTTCCTGGCCAGTTCATCCGCTGCATCGTTTCCTCTTGAGCCACTGTGCCTCTTGATCCATTGTATAGTAACTTTGTTTCTATCTGCGCATACCTCTGTGAGTTTTTGGTGGCATTCGTATATCAAGCTAGATGTGATGTTGTCACTACACACAGTGCTTGTAGTACCGATTTACTGTCTGAGAGTATTCGTATGTTTGTGTCCTCGACTTGTCGTTTCTTTATGGCATTGCAGGCTTCAATTATCCATATACATTCCGCCTGGAATACCGTGTTTTGTTCACCCAGTGGTTTGGATATGTGTATGTTTAAATCCTCTGAGAACACTCCACATCCCGTTCCGGTATTTGTTTTTGACCCGTCTGTGAAAATTATAATAATTATGTTATAATAATTAGGTATAACCTCGGATCTAATATGCGCGATATTTTATATAAGGGGCGGGGCGCCGGGCGTGCGTTCGGAAACTGCAATGCATATGTGGTATACTTTCTTAAAAATTAAGATTATTAAAACTAGAATCATTAATTAATTGGTCAGCGTATGAAAATTCATGTTTACCTATTTAAAACGGACTTTATTCTGAGATGGGTCATATTTTTGTTCTTCAATTTAAAACATTCCTTCTTATCAATTTTTTGGTAATTTAAACATATATAGTGTGTTTTTGAACGTGGTACAGTCGTGTTCTCCAATATCTATACAGACAACCTTTCAAAAATATATGTACACAGGCTTTATTATTACTGACATAAGACACATATGTAGATATTTTTGAAAGGTTGTCTGTATAGATATTGGAGAACTCGACTGTACTTGCTTCGCGCTGTTTTGGGGGTCACCTTTGAAATTCGAAAGTGGAAGTTTGAATCGACCTATTCCTGTCTCTTTCAACCTGTTCCTTTTTCCTAATGAAATGAAAGGGACAGAGCTCATCAAGTTCAAGGATTCTGAATATGTAATAGACCCCACACTATGAAATATCAGTGCTCGACATGAAAATTAAAAAGCTACTTTGACTCACGGAGTGAGCAAAATTGGCTTTTGCTCACTGTTTTCACGCAGCAAAATATGCTTGTTCGAGCTGCTGAGGTGAAAAATGATTTTTATGAAACTACAATATTTTTGAACGACCTATGTAACGGTTAACAAAAAATACAGCTAGGTTCCCTTATTATTTTATTTTTTTTTCTGTGACTTTTTCGACTAATGGATAGACGGATATGGAGAAGCTTTACAGGTTCCTTGTTAACTAAGGAACCCTAAAAACTTGTTAAACATAGTATAAAACGCTTAACACAAGTGTTTTAAAATTGAAACTCAATAACGTGCCAGTGCCTCCGAGTCGTTGCGGCTGAAATACGAGAGCCAATAACAGCGCCCAGCAATGAAATACAGCTTATTTGAACAAAGAGCGCGCAAACAGAACACGAACAAATTACGTAATGTTGATACCGAGAAAAATGCAATGCGAAAACAAAAACTCCATAAATATACAGAGTGTTTTTTTTAAATGGGACAGTATGGGGAAATCCGAATCTAAAGGAGATAGAGGAAAAGTGTCCAAGGAGACATTAGGTGTTTTTTATGTAAACAAATTTGGCTCATTAAAATTTTTGGTCAAGCGTGAGTTGTTCTTAAAAAATGATAAAGTTGGTCAATTTTTTTTTTTGACGCGGGTCGACTCTGTTTTATGTAAGGATTATTTCATTGTATGGAAAGAAAAAAATCTGAACAGCAGAAGTTGGTCAAATTTAATGAAAACTAATCTTCATACAATTGCAGTATTCGCCTTTTAATATTGCTACAAGTGCCTAGGCGTGTAAAAAAATATTTAAAATTATTCCATTTTTAAATTTCGATAATCCATAAGAGCTCCAGATGATTCAAGAGAAGAACATTTTTTTTAATCTTCGTAAACATCATGGCACGCGATAGTCTTGAAATTATAAAAAAAAGAATTCAAATTTGGAACGAGTGGCCCCCACGATCGCCCGACTTAAGGTCATTAGATTTTTTCTTATGGGGTTACCTTAAGGGTCGAATTTATGAATCCCGATACAACTCCGTACAAGAATTAAAAGATGCTGTTTACAACACTTTAAACACAATTCACCATAAGTCTCTGTTAAATGCAACTAGAAGTGTCTTGAAGCGTGCTCGTACCTGCATAAGACAAGACGGCGGCCACATCGAACATTTACTCAAGTAATAAACCAACTGTATGAAGATTAGTTTTCATTAAATTTGACCAACTTCTGCTGTTCAGATTTTTTTCTTTCCATACAATGAAATAATCCTTACATGAAACAGAGTCGACCCGCGTCAAAAAAAAAATTGACCAACTTTATCATTTTTTAAGAACAACTCACGCTTGACCAAAAATTTTAATGAGCCAAATTTGTTTACATAAAAAAACACCTAATGTCTCCTTGGACACTTTTCCTCTATCTCCTTTAGATTCGGATTTCCCCATACTGTCCCATTTAAAAAAAACACTCTGTATAGCGTGGGTCGCTTCAAAAACAAGCTTCTATTTGAAATTTTTTTTGGTTATTACATATTAAGATGGGTGTATTATTGTGGTGGGTGTATTATTGAGAGGCCCCAGCGCGGTTGACTCAAGTCCTGACCTACTGGAATAACGTGAAACTTTTTATACGTCATGGGATCCGCCAAATCTGCCTCGGAAACTAAAATCAAAAATCAAATCAAACATTTATTCGTAACCCAACATAACATACATTATTACAAGACAAAGACACAAAAAAAGTGAATCTGTGCCGTGTCACGAAATGGGCCCAACTCAGCATGATGCTGAACTAATTTCCGTTGCTATACTTAAATTACAACAGAAACATTATAGAGCGATTAGAAACTTAGTATGAAAAACGTTCTACTCGCTCTTTTTTTCTATTTTAATTTGTAGGAATAGAAACTAGTTTCCGTTTTAGATATTGGGAATCGCATTGTGTATATACGGTCAACCTCACAAGCGGCTTAACACCTTTGTACCGTGTCGCATTAAACGTCATGTTAAACTGCCATGTGAAGTTATCAAACGAGTGAAAACGACAAGGTACTTTTACGTGTTCAGCTGCTTATGAGGAGGGACTGTACAAAGATTCATGTCCCAGCAAACTAAGAAGCAAAGCTTGTTGTATGCAGGAGACGATATATATAGGTACTTATATAGATAAATAAATACTTATATACATAGAAAACATTCATGACTCAGAAACAAATATTCGTGCTCATCACACAAATAGATAGCCCTTACCGGAATTCGAAACCAAGACCTCCGTCTTCGTAGGCAGGGTCACAACCAATTAGGCCAAAGCCGTCGTCAAATCTAGCATGTCGTTTTATAATAGGAACCAAACTACGTATGTATGGAAATTCGAGCGTCTGGCAAACCTTAAATTACTATCTTGAGTAGGCACCTAGTGTGAGATGCCACCCAAGTGTGAATCAAGTTGCATACGCTATGCTAAAACGAAATGACAAAAGGTAAATCGCGGTAAATGTTTGTTAGGTACTGTTTATTCGATTTTGAAAATTCTTTCACCGTTATACAGCGTGTGACATCCATTAGAACATATAAATTTTAAGTTACGATAGCTTTAAGAGCTGGGAACCGTTTTGTTGAAAAAAAATACCGTTTCTCCCTCTTATCTCCGAAGTTTACCAAGCGAAAATTTTGAAATTAGAGTAACATAAATAATACAGGAAAAATAAAACGATCCTCTAGGTATCTAGCGTATTTTTTATTTATTTATAAATAATCGTTTCTGAACTAAGTTTGTAATTTAATTAATTTTCTTTGTAATTTCATTACTTTAAATTTCTTCAAAAGTCCCTTCTTTTAAATAAAAAAAATATATAAATATAAACACGTACATTACTATTAAACACCACCCACTCGCTCCACTTTAAGTGATTGTGGGAATGGTCGGATGAAAAGCATTTCGGCTTCTCTAAAAAATTAGATTAAATATCAGATCAATATGAAACAGCGCCGACGTCACTTTCGCTAATGAATCTCCTGTTATACCTTTTTTTTTTACTGGGAGGAAAATCATTTATGGAAGCGCGGAGGTTATGTCGGACTCGCACCGACTAAAAACCCCCCGATGGTCCTCCTCGACGCATTTCGGACGGCTCTATAGTGGAATGCTTGATTATCATCGAAACTACCTAATAATTATATAACCAACACTTACAAGTATAGCCACGTTAAATACTGGTAGGTATGCACTATAACCTAAAACATTCATTCAGCACTGCTGCTTATAGAAGTTTCTATGTATGTATATTCAGACAGTATTAATATATCAACCTAAAATCTACAGAATACAGTTAACAGCTATTTTAAAATCACAACTCTTTACTAAAAAGTGATTTAGTCACCCGTAATTCAAGACAAATTTAACGAACCACAATCTGATCGAGCTGTTTGGTCTGCAGAGAGTATAAATTTATACCTAGCCAGAATTTAAATACTCATCCCCATGCACACATAGGTACATGTCTGTACACTCGTAAAACATTATCGTCAGCAGTCAGGTAACTAGCAATAAGATTGACGTCAAAGATATGTTTCCACTTTTGCACCTTTGTAATGACGCGATAATTGTACACATATCTTTGACAACACTGTACCACAAGGTACAGTGTTGTCAAAGATATAATAGGAGAGGAATATAATAGGATTCCGAAAATTTGCCTCCCTATTGGCACTTTCTCTCTTCGAACAGGTAAGCCAGCACGACAACATTTACCCTTGGAATAGAGTGTAAAGCTGAACAAAATCTCCTTTTTAGTACCGTCAGGTAAAAGTTGTATTTTTCTTTGCTTGATAAAAACTGATGGGTTTATAAACCTACGTGGCCGCTAGAAATATTATAGTAACTTTAAGCGCTTTAGTCGTGGTGACCCGTCAAAAATTAAGAATATGAATCAATTACAGAATTAATATCTGGACTATTATGAGACCAATATCTTTGAGCTTTAAGTTTTGTAGCAATGGTAAAAATAAAAAGACTGCAAAGTTCACAATATAGTTTGCCTTTTTTAACTTGTTCATAGGGTTTATTCATTTTATGATATGTATAATGAGAGTTCAATGTATGCGTCTATGTACACTTACATAAACTCACGCTTGTATTCACCAAAAGGGGAGAGGAGGTCCATCGTTGATTTACCTAAAGGTGGAGAAAATGTGTTATAGCAATAAGATTGAAAGTCTATGATGATCACGTAGAAACGTTTAAAACAAGTCGCCTCTCCTGTTCCCAAAAAACTAAAAAACACTAAAGCTTGTTTCTTGTTGTGAATGAGGCAGACATAAACACCTTCCGACGTCGTGTTGACTCAAATTGGGAGCATTAAATACTCTATTTCCATGTCCTTAACCATCGGGAACAGGAATAACAAATGAGCACCTAAATCTCTGTGTGGCCTTTACATCGCTTTTAACGTGAATAAAACATGCGATGTGATGGATTCATTCCTCGATGATAACAGAATACTCGATCTTAACGAGCATAACTATAATATACATACATAGTCTACATACATTAAAAATTAAAAACGCTTCTCAGCTATGTTTGTTGTGTCATGCTCACAATCACAGCTAATTCCAACTTGGCAGACAAGATGTAGGTAGGTACGATAAAAGAACCGCACTCAAAGTGGTACATCCGTTTGTGAACTACGATGCCACGGATGGACACGTAGATACACAGTCATGTTGTACTTCAAATAATACTAAGCAATCATCATCATGCTCCTAGCGTTTTTTCGGGTGTAATCCAAAGCGGGCTCCTTTGCTTTGGCACCTAAACGTTGGGCGGCACTAGCAGGCTACCTGCACGAAGCCCGCGGACGTCATACCGCCGCGTTGACATAAGTCTGTTCCCTGGGACCAAACTCAAAGGGCGGTCTAGCACACGTTAGTGCGAACGGTTGTGACCATGATATTGTTTTGGAGCAAGGCGCGTGTTGACGACGTATTTCCGAACTCTTTCGCTTTGAACTTTTTTATTAGGTACTATAAAGTTTATGTATTGCTTAGCAACGCTACAAACAAATACGTCAAGAAGCAAATATGCGTTGTAAGTATTGAAAGATAAATTATGTATTGTGCGACAATGACGTAATATAAAAAAAACCGGACAAGTGCGAGTTCAACTCGCGTGGTGAGGGTTCCGTAAAATATTGAGAATTTTCCCGTTACTTTGAATACTCAAACTTCTTATAGGTTTTCCTGTAATCTTTAGGCAATGAACTAGTTTCCATATTTTTTTCAGGATTTTAAGCCTAGTAGTTTCGGAGATAAGGGGGGGGGGGGAATGGTCAAAATTGGTCTTTTTTAGGGTTCCGATACTCAAAAGGAAAAAACGGAACCCTTATAGGATCACTCGGTTGTCTGTCTGTCCGTCTGTCACAGCCGATTTGCTCCGAAACTACTTGACCGATTGAGTTGAAATTTGGCACACATATGTAAATTGGTGACCCAAAGATGGACGCGTAATGCGAATGTGAATTCTGAACCAATGGGCCACTTTTGGGGAGTAAATTGGAAAATTTAAAAAAAAAGTTTCTCAAACTGTATTGTGTGACATATCAAATGAAAGGGGTCGTTGTAAGCATGTCAGATTTTTTCCTAAATTACTTCAAATCTGTTTTTGCTAAAATTATAAAAATACATATCTGAGATGCTTACAACAACCCCTTTCATTTGATATGTCACACAATACAGTTTGCAAAATTTTTTTTTTTAATTTTCCAGTTTACCCCCCAAAAGTGGTCCCCATGTTTCAATTTCAATTCATTAATTTACTTTACGCGTTCATCTTTGGGTCACCAAATTACATATGTATACCAAATTTCAACTCAACCGGTCCAGTAGTTTCGGAGCAAATCGGCTGTGACAGACGGACAGACAGACAACCGAGTGATCCTATAAGGGTTCCGTTTTTTCTTTTTGAGATACCGGAACCCTAAAAAGAGGTAGATAGGTTATAAGCGGTAAAAATGGCACACTAAAAATGTGTCAATTGGCACAACTTGCCTCAGTTTCGAGTCGTCAATGGAAACGTTAGCTGTCAGATTTGATGGCCATTTTTAAACACGGAATTTGGTATAGACAACATATCTACCTCTTTTTTAGGGTTCCGTAGCCAAAATGGCAAAAACGGAACCCTTATAGTTTCGTCATGTCCGTCTGTCCGTCTGTCCGTCTGTCCGTCTGTCCGTCTGTCCGTCTGTCCGTCTGTCCGTATGTCACAGGCATTTTACTCGAAAACTATAAGGTGTATTTGAATAGAATTTTGAGGATAGGTGTATTTTGTTGGCCGCTAAATAGTTTTGCAATTAAAATCACAAAAAAAAATTTTTTTAGGGGTGCACTCCATACATAAAACTAAAAGTCAATTTTTTTTTTCATTGTGACCCCCCGTGTGGCACATCAATCGATAGGCCTTTCAAAATAAATATAAGGTTTCTTAGCATTTTTTTTTTGATTAAGTTAATAGGGTCGGAGATAATCGCCCCGAAAGTCACTAAAATTCTGTCCCCCCCCCTCTAATTTTTGAACGGTGTATTATAAAAATATGGAAAAATTCATGGACATAGGGCTTATTAATTTCATTCACCGAAAATTGTTTTGAACAAGATCGGTTCAGAGGTTTTCGAGATATTGCTGAAAAACTGCCTTCCTCAAAGAAAAGGACGTAAGTGCCGTAAAATTTCTGTGACGATACGACCTTTTTAATAGGCACGGAACCCTTCGTTTTGCGTGGTCCGATATTATATTACCATACGTCGAACTCCAGCAGGCATTTTCGTGGCATGTCAGAATGATAGGTAAGGTTCGCAAATCGATCAATTCACTTTCGAGTATTTGTACTTAGTATTTGGTACCTAGTATTTATAATGTGAAATTCCAAATATCATAGCAACTAACTGCGTTATTTATAAACGTACTTGGACTACACATAAGTCATAATGGCGAAAAAGTTCGTACATTATATTTTTTGGGCTTTATATTAACTTTACATACTAAGCAATATATGTGACCTTTCTGTGACTTAAGTTCGGAGTGCTGTCGTAGTATCGTATCCATTGCAATACATAGATATGCAAAATAAACAAATAAAGCAAATCTTTCTATTGATTAGACGGCACTCTACAAACAAATATAAGTATGAACAACAGTCATAATGACGCATGTCAGCTATTTATTTGTTTTTTTAAGTAGCCACTTCAGTGGGCTATCAATCATCACTTCAAAGAGTATTTACACATTAAAGATGAATAAATGATAACGGGTAACTAATTTAATTAACTATGTTACAAACTCTAGGTACATTATAATACTCGTAAGTTAAGATTTTTTTGTAAACCTTACCTTGCCCTTAAACTGCCCCCTATAGTCTGACGTTTGTATATTACATATTGTTCTGCGACATATAAATACGCAAAACAGACTTTTTTCAAGAAAATTCACTTAGCTTTTTGTGTCTGAGTGTGTGAATGGCACTTTTATTATTCTTCATCATACATAATAAAATTAACCCGACTCACTTAATCACAATACATTATGTATTTAGTTTACTCTCTAGTGCCCAGTAACCATTGACGTATAATAAAGTAAATAGACGCACAATGTCGAACAAAAATTTCAAGAAATGTGCCCCAATTTGACAACTCTAGGTATATTTCAGTTGATGCCAATCGCGTTTACTTATAACCTGCGTTGAGATATATGCTTCATATAAAAGAGAACTTAGTGGTTTAAGCTGTAAGGGCCATATTAGCGAATTAGCATCAAAAAGATTAAAAACTTTTTAGTTTATTGTGATTTTATCATAATGTGACTTGATTGCTCACGTCAAAACTAAATAGCGAATGAATGGAGTCGCATTATAAAATTATTATAATAATATTGTATAAACAATACAGTAATTTGTAAATGATAGACGAAGTATGTTGGGGATTTTTGCTGTTTGGAAGTATTTTACATGTCACACTTTAATGAATAAAATCTATAATATTTTATTTATTTAAACAGGAAGACGAAAAACACAAATAAATCATGATTATTTATTTTTACAAGCAGGCAATACCTAAACAATTAACACTTTTTTTTTTTAAATATACACAAAACATTGTTCGGTGGGCATAACGTATTATCAGTGCAGCTGTCAAACTCCTTAAAAATTCTACGCACGACTAGTGAAAAGGGAATAAGAACTAGGTATGTATGTAGATCATTTTAGCGTGGTATATTTGACGTATCTAATTAGTCCCTTTGCGACATATAATAATGACTTATAATCTGACCATCAATTTATATTTAGTTAAACATTTATTTTTACAAGATTTAATATAAACTTGAAAAATAAACACACGACGAAGTCGTCACCACTCTTCGTCGTTGATGTCGTCTATCTCGTGCTATAAGCCTATAACTGCGGCCTACTTTGCACATCGCTAAGGATTTCTCGGGAATCTTAAATTGAAAACCACAAATAACGTATTTGTACTACTCCATAAAAAAATCTAATAAGTAGGTACTGACTCCTTAGGTTTTTGTTCCGTGATAATCTGTCATTTGTACTAACGAAATTATTTATTCAAAACCATGAAATGCCAATGAGTTTACATGAAATTCTTTACGCTATCAATAGAACTTAGTTAAAGAAATATATCCAATCCTTTTTTATTTTTTTTCTATTGCTATATTTGCTATTAACGAATTTTTTCACAGATCATTTTTGTCATTTTTGACAACCGTCAACTCTCACGGTCGAAACCAGACTAAACGCAAAAGAGCCGCAAGTGTCGAATTGTCGATCGCGCGGTTCTTTTGGACGGCCACTTTTTTCGGCTGATTGTGTATCTAGTTACTTATACTAAATCAATGCCAGTAACTAAAATATTTAGAGTTATTGTTTATATTTTGCCGAGCAGGCAGCCCTAGCGCGGTGTTAAATAACGTCACGCCGGCCTTTTTAAAGATAATGCGAGACGCACATAATTACTGCGCAGACACGCCCCTGCCCTAGGCGCGTGTATCTGTTACAGTAAGTAACTAGTTTCATCTGTGTCACTAGTTAAATACATTAACACTTTCACTGCCGTAGGGGCTTTCCGCTACTTAGCAGAAAAACCACGGGATCGGCTACGAGCGTAGCGCGTAGCGATTTAGGCAATGAATGTGTTCAGCATATATTCGAATAAAATAAAGATTCGATAACATACCTACTTATTTAAATCTCATCACAATTTTATTATACACAGAGGGCTTATTTACCAACCCACTGTCTGTGGATCACGATATAGGAATGAGGATGACGGTACGCAATACGGTCGTTGCCAAGACTCTTGAATCTCGTCCTGTTTACACATCACCCCGGTTTCGTCTACCCCATATTGATTTTCATTTCAATTTACTGGAGCATTCCTATTTTTACATGTTCCAATAACGTGGGGTATCTTGGATTCGAGCTCGAAACCATTCTAGCACTCGTTTAGCCACCTTTATACATGTCGAATAGGATTTTCAATAAACCGAAGGTATCGGAGCTTAGGGTGGTATTCCACTTGTCCAAGATCTTTGTCTAATGTTCATTGCGTCTCACATTTTTTAAGCAGAATGTGAGGCGCAAATATATTAGACAAAGATCTCTCCAATGTATAAATATGAATCTCACATTTTGCTAAAAAAAATGTGAGGCGCAATGCACATTAGACAAAGATCTTGGACAAGTGGAATACCACTTTTATCATCATCATCATCATCATGATATCAGCTGAAAGACGTCCACTGCTGGACATAGGCCTCCCCCAAAGAGTGCCAAACTCACCGGTCCTGCGCCACCCGCATTCAGTTAACTCCCGCGACCTTTACCAGGTCATCAGTCCACCTTGTGGAGGCATTATCGATGCTACTTTGTTCAGCCGCGTCTCAATTATAACGTAAAATTGAGCAACTCAGTTAAGTAGGTACTACGTCATGGAAACCCATTGTTCAGTTGACACCGCATGTGCATGAGGAAAGGGCAATATGCAACGCTAATAGACCCTTCAGCCGAGAGCCGCCGAGTGCCGGGCTGGTTTAAATACAAAACGAGACCTCTGTGCTTAATTTTCGTTGAGTAGATGTTATTACCTACGACACAACGTAATTAATTTTGCTTAGATATGAAGCTAAAGCTTGTAAACATGGCAAAATGGGTTTAGCAAACGACACACCGTAGACTTTTCGGATAGCATGCTATATCAAGCTCGCAGTCCAGTCACGAAATCACGAGCTATCAATCAACGTCGAATGTCACCCCAGTTTGAATACCAAGTCAGGGATAGCACTCGAGTATTATTTTGTACTTTATTCTGAAACTGTATATACATTTATATTCGTTCACCATATAAAAAAAACTAAAGACTTATAATAATAAATGTTCGCGATAAATATCGCATTTCTTCATTGTATTTTACGAATAATGAAATATTAATATGATTAAAATAATATAGGGTTCATATTATTATACGAGTTTAACACGAGTCGAATTTTATTTTGTTTCGGAACGAGTTTTTCGTTCCCGCTTTTTGGGGGCCTACTACGAAGGTTTCGAAGACGAATGACGTATTGACATATTTTATCTCTTTTTTTGTAACGGAGTGAAAGTGACAGTGATAATGAAGTTTAAATGTTCCAAGTTTGTATTACACCCCGCAATATGAAAAAATTGCCTGCGACTAACCTACGATATGAAAAATTAAAAAGTTAGTTTTCTTCACGCTCGCAGCAAAATTGCATTTTCCTCACTGGTTTCAAACAGCAAAACCGCCATTTTCGAGCCGCTGAGGTGAAAAATAAATAACTTGTCGATATTCACTTGTATGATGATGATGATGATTGATGTATGTGCAAGTACATATGAATACATACCATCTTCATAATATATGTATTTCCATATAACACTACTTTAACGTTCTCGCAGAAATTAAACTGATTCATATTATTGTTGTCTAAGCGCCCAAAGTCTATTACGTTGATAGTATTTAATTCCAACTAGGCCCCCCACAAGGTGGACTGATGACCTGATTATATAAGGTCGCTGGAGTCCGCTGGATGCGGGTGGCGCAGGACCGGTCATCATCATCATCATCATATCAGCCCAAAGACGTCCACTGCTGAACATAGGCATCCCCCAAAGAGTGCCACAATGACCGGTCCTGCGCCACCCGCATCCAGCGGACTCCAGCGACCTTTACCAGGTCATCAGTCCACCTTGTGGGGGGTCTACCCACGCTGCGCCTTCCGGTACGTGGTCGCCACTCAAGAACCTTTCCGCCCCAACGGCCATCGGTTCTACGTGCAATGTGCCCCGCCCACTGCCACTTAAGTTTAGCGATTCGGAGGGCTATATCGGTCACCTTGGTTCTGCTGCGGATAGCCTCATTTCTGATGCGATCACGCAGAGATACACGCAGGACCGGTCATTGTGACATTATTTGGGGGAGGCCTATGTCCAGCAGTGGAAGTCTTTCAATTGATATGATGAGATGGTGATATATCGGTCGGAAAAAGTGACTTTTAAATGATTCAAATTAAACGTACGTGTTGTCACGGCATTCTTTCATGTCATCCGTTGTCAGTGTTGTCACCTTTAACATATAGGAGGGACCAATTGGAAACGTACTTTTCGCACCCCAATGTAATGTCAATGTGTTTCGCACGCTCGCTCCCACGTCCGAGCTAACAAAACGAGCGCGAAACACATTCATATCAAATTGGTATGCGAAAGTTATTCTGCGACTGCTCCCACAGGGCACGTCGTACGCCGTGTGAAAGGTACGCCATTAATGTTTTATTCAAAGAGGTAGGACACCGCCGCAATCTGTTTTACTTCTAAACGACTGCATACCTCGCTTAGTGGAGCACCGCAATGTTTGAAAAGGCTCTTATTTGCGTCTTCCCTCTGGCTACAAGTCAGGGACATGCGGGTATTTGTTTACCTCCTTTGGTAGCAATTTAACTGTCATATATATATAAATAAGCTTTAGCAAAGACTTGTTTCACTCTTGAATTACTGAGAGGTAAACACAATTCATGTAGGTATGTAATTAAAGACTGTACGCGATAAAATCTGGGCATACCTGATCTATACTTGTTCCCAACCAAAGTGACGACTGAGGCCGTAAAACCATAGGCTCGCGTTATCTCTTTTGCATTGTATTTCATTGTCTTTCTTTATGGCCTCGCCTCAGTCGTCACTTTGGTTGGGAACAAGTATAGTATATTATTTCCCCAACTGCTTATTAAGAAATAGCACTTTTTTTAATAATCCATAGATTATAATACTATAAAATAAAAATAAAATCATATAAAAATGTATGAGCATGTATGAGTTTTTGTGTTATACAGCCTTCGTCAAATGTGTTGAGCACCCATGCGTTTTTCATACAAAATTCAAACTTTAAAAGGAGCATTTATATATTTTATAATAGAAAGTTGTGTATCTATCGGAAAAAATCGTCAAATTTATTGGCGTTAAGGGAAATTCCATGAAAAAAAATACAATAAACCTTTATTAACCTTCATTGTAAAACCCGACTTTTTCTAGCTTCAGTTTTCACACGCAAATAGCAATTTCAAAATGATATATATTAATGATTTGCACATGTTCAAACACTTATTATATTTTACGTCTTCGTGTATTTATGAAATTGAAAAATAATACTTTATCCATAAGTTACAAAGGAAAACGTGGGGTGCTCAATACTTTTGGCCAAGGCTGTACATTGCAGCATACTTATTATTTTTTGTACAGCAAATTCTCATCATAGGCCTCTCCCAAAGAGTGCCACAATGACCGGTCCTGCACCACGCGCATCCATCGGACTCCCGCGACCTTTACCAGGTCATCAGTCCGCATTGGGGGTCTAGCCACGATGCGCCTTCCTGTACGAGGTCGCTACTCGAGAACCTTTCCGCCCCAACGGATATCGGTTCTATGTGCAATACAATGTGCCCCGCCCACTGCCACTTAAGTTTAGCGATTCGGAGGGTTACATCGGTTACCTAGGTTCTGCTACGGATCTCAGTTCTGATGCTATCACCCAGAGAAACTCCCAGCATAGCACTCTACATTGCCCTTTGGGTGACTTTGAGCCTTCTTATGAGGCATAGTAAGCGACCACGTTTCGGTGCCATATGTCATCACTGGCAACACACGCTGGTCAAAGAATCTCGTCTTGATGGGTTGAAATCGGTTCCATGAAAAGGAATATGGAAGAATCTGGGAATTTGGAAAATTGCTGCCTGGCCCAGGTGGTAGGATCGAATGTGTATTCTATCTCCCGGATTACTTATGATCATTTGCAACGCAAATAAACAGAGATTACATGTTTTAAGTACTCTCAGCAAACGTCGATGACACATAGTGTAAAATATACGTGTTAGTGTCGGTCCAAGAAAATTCACATTACCCTTACCAAATTATTAAAATTGTGTTTGTCTTTTCCGTCGCCGACGACCACCCGTTTCGGCGCTGCGTCAGTTGCGTGGACCGCGTGAACGCGCGTACGGGGCGCAACTCGTGGTGTCGCTTGGCAACCTTGACAATATTCCCCTACACGTCACCGCTCAAGACTGAGCTGCGGTGTCGCGTGTAAACGTAACCGCGCAACACGCTGAAGATCGGCGAATGCCCGTTCGGCGTTTGCACCAACTTCGCGCGTAAAAAAGTCGGGTATTTTACACTCTTACATCGTTATAGCACAGTTTCGAAACGCGCGAACGCGCAACACCGCGTTGCGAGGTGCCGAAACGCCTCGTGTGTTCTGCGCCTCACCCACATACCTACACAATCAATTTACTGGACGAATCGTGTGAAATTGGATTGTGTGCCCGGATTGACGTGGGCTGGCCGCGTCGGCCATTACTGGGCTGATACACAACGGTTACTCTATTTCTAGGGTAGTTAGGTCGTGTTCACAAATGCTTGCTGGCTTTTTATGGCAGATTTTAATGTTGGTGACTGTAATTAAGTAGTAAAGTATCACGTCCCACCGAATAACCCGATACAATCTTACATCAAAAAAAGGCACAGTCATTACTAAACTCAAGTTAACGTCTCTAATCGGCATTCCGTGCCCTGAGCTAGTTGGCGGAGCGCCCAAGCAACAGGTCCGTTCACTTGACTCTGATCCTTATCTCTCTTTCCTTCTACCCTTTGTACCTGTTGAGTGAAGAAGAAGACAAGCGAAAATGGTGCCTTGTTAGATCAACTGCCACATCCATTGATTTAGTATAAGTAACTAGATACACAATCAGCCGAAAAATATGGACGTCCAAAACAACCGCCCGTTTAGTCTGGTTTCGACCGTGAAACTTGACGGTTGAAAAATGACAAAAATATTCTTTGAAAAATGCATTAATAGCAAATATATATATACTAAATGAAAAAGACCGGTTAAGTGCGAGTCTGACTCGCGCACTGAGGGTTCCGTACAAAATTTCATACAACATACCCGTCTTGCCCGCCCATTAATTTTGGAAAAATCTTAACAACTCATAGTGTAGTTAAGTCATGATTACCTACAGCGCTATTTATCGGTGCATTTTGTTAGTAACTTGCGTGACCAAACAACTCGTATGTATGTTGGTTTTTCAGCGATAATAGGCATGACGACTAAAATTTTTTCACGATGCCATTCGAACCAGTTTTTGGAGAGGAACAAATGTTTGTATGTGAGCTACTACAATTAAAGAACATAAATACCCAAAAAATTGTGACAAAGATTGACCTCGCTGGCGGCATCCCAAACGCTTCATACTGATTGACTTAAAAGTATGACGTCACACTAAGTAGCTATTTGAAGTAACCGTTGTACGAAAAATCAAGTAGGTAAATTGCTGTTTCGGTCGCGAAATACTGCGTTTAGGTCCATAGTTGTCATACAATTTTGTTTCTATGAAAGCGTAAGGATTCTATTGTTAGCTTTAAATGTACACTTGGACAATAATAAAATTGCAAGTTTTTTCTAAACTTTCAAGGTTCATATCTTTTTATGATATTAATGATTTAATTATATTTTTTAATCTATACTATATTAAAATAATTTGAATTTTAACATGAGTCATCATGCCTATTCTATATTAAGTGAATTAATTTCAATAATTAATAGTTTTGCTTGTTAGAAGGTATTTATGTCCTTTTTGATGTACGTATATTAATCCCCTGCCTCTTTTTAACCCCCGACGCAAAAAGAGACGTGTTATAAGTTTGACGTGTCTGTGTGTCTGTGTGTTTGTCTGTGTGTCTGTATGTGGGACCGATTTTAATGCGGTCTTTTTGTCCGAAAGCTGACGTGATCGAGATGGTTCGTAGCTACATTTCAACAAAATCGGTTCAGGCGTTTTTGAGATATTGAAATTTGTAATAAAAATGTCAGGGATTTTTCAACTTTTCTAAGTTGTAGTTGGGTCGTTGTTCTTTTTTACCGACAATGAACCGAGGTTTTTCTGTTTTTTTGGTTTTTGAACTATCGAAAATTGTGGTTTTGAAGTGCGATTTAAAAAAAAATGCATAGGTTTCTTCATTAGAACTAATTAAAGTTTCCTTTCTGGCCAATATAAATATTTATTTACGGTTGGTTTCTAAAAAAAAACATGTGACAAAGTGGACTCTTTCAGTGGGGACAACATTTTATTTTACCACTCTGTCACGGCATTCTACGAAAAAAAAAACATGCTAGATAGAGAAAATGAAATATTAAATATCACTAATTAATAAAATAATATGGACGTTCATTCGAACATTATAAAACCGTAAATATCATTACTCAAATGAGATGCCGTAATAAGACGAAGGACAGGCTATTGTCGGTCGAAAAGAAGAACGACCCAGTCATTATTTATTCTGTATATGTGTACGCATTTGACCACTGTTATTTATATATTTATTTAATAAGAACAATTTACTTAATACTTGAAATTAATCATTGTCCCACAAAACTGTAGTAACAGTTTGACTGTGGGATCGGCAGTCTCTAGGTAAGACATAAACATAAATAAAAGTGTAATATACCATCCATAAATAAATCAGTTATACTAAGCTTACATGGTATTATATGAGTAGATCTAGGTAATGCTTTTTTAATAGTCTCTTGAATTTATTCTTATTTTTTTCACATCTAATGGCTTCGGGCAAACTATTGAGCAGGTAGGTATGGGATACGCTTTTTGAGGGTTCTGTCCCCATAGTAATTATTTATCCTAGGAACAAATAGTTTACCAGTCGCCATAGCCTTGGTATTATAGGTAGGTATGATCGATTGGTTTTAATGAAATATACTCTGGGTTATGTTCCAGACAGCCATGGTTAGACATTAGTAGCAAGTAGATACTTACGTTTCATGCTTACCGGTAATATTCTACAGATTTTAAAGAGTTGTCGATAGTTACCTTTACATTTGAGTTTAATTTTTTCGTTGACAAGTAATTTTAAAAATCTAATTTGCATGGCTTCTAATTTATCTAATATATTGGACTTTGTTGTGAGTCCAAAGCTGTTGAGAGCATAACTCAGTATGGAGTCTACCAATGACATATACAAACATCTTAGTGTGCTAATAGGAACTCTGAATCTTAAATGATAAAATTTACCTAATAAAACTCTAAGTTTTTCATAAATAAAATTGACATGATATGACCAGGAGAAATGTTCATCTACTTTCATTCTGAGATAAGTGATACATTTAACTTTTTCTATAGGTTCACAGGTACAGTTAGAGTTATTTTGATGGAAGCAAGGATAGGTATGAGCATATAAATGCGGATGGATATTCTTGAAGATACGGGAAGTGAATTAACAAAAACTTTGTTTTGTCAGCGTTGAGAACTATCCCATTGTCATGAGACCACTTAACAACCGCGTCAATGTCTTGTTGTGCCAGGCGGAAAATTTCCTCAAGATCAGTGCCCTCGCGCATAGCACAGAGGTCATCAGCGAACATGTGTGCTGAGCAATGCTGCAGCACACCACACAAGCTGTTGACGTGCATCAGGTAGCAGACAGGTCCACAGCCCGAGCCCTGCGGCACCTCGCACTCCACTGTACACTCACGACTATAGGTATTCCCAACTCTAACTTTGAACGAGCGTGAAGTGAGATAATCGCGGAACCATTCGTTCAACGGCTCGCCCACTCCACACTCTTGCATAGCCTTCAATAAGGTACTCGATTCTAGAGTATCGAACGCCTTTTTGAAGTCGAAGAATACAGCTAACACAATTTTTTTATTATTAAGGTAGCTGTTCATTTCGTCTGTAAACTTTGACAATAAAGTTGCGGTACTTTTTCCCTTTT
This sequence comes from Epinotia nisella, assembly GCA_932294315.1. NCBI lineage: Eukaryota > Metazoa > Arthropoda > Insecta > Lepidoptera > Tortricidae > Epinotia > Epinotia nisella. The sequence continues at coordinate 16,276,705 of OW028680.1, forward strand.
GAAAACCGTGTTGGCGGGGATTTAAGACATCGTGTTTATTAAAATAGGAACCAAGTTGGTCAATTATACACTTTTCCATAATTTTGTCAATGCTAGATAATATCGCGATAGGTCTATAGTTAGAAAAAGATTTACGGTTGCCTTTTTTGTAAATAGGACGAATTATGGCTTCTTTTAGTTTATTAGGAAATGTATGGTGTTTAACTGACAGGTTGACCAACTTGGCAAATACATGACTTATTTTATTTACAACACATTTGATACATATTTTTACTTTTATTTATGGCTTTGGTACATTTATTCCTATACCTAGTATATCTCAATCGTTTAAGCATGTTCTTTGGCTCATTACACCAAATTTCGAAGAGTTTATCCCTCTCAATTATCATTTTCTTTAAGTTATAATTAATCCAAGGTTTATTATTTCTACTAATATTACATTTAACAGTTTTAACCACACAGCACTATCTCACCAGAGGAGCCGTAGCATGGTTGGCCTTATCACGCGACAAGTGACAAGATAAGTGCGTCGTCTCGTTCTATCGAACGGTGTCAGCCAGTGACGCACGCTCTATCCTATCACTTATCGCGTGACAAGGCCAACCATGCTACGGGGCCTGATGGTCAGTGATGATGAAGTCGAGGGTGTTACATGCATACCTAGTTCTTATTCCTTTTTAGGTGTGCGTAAGTATAACGTTTTAAGGACTTTGTCAGCTGCAATGGTATGTAATGCCTACCGAACAATGTTTTGTGTATATAATAATGATATAATTTTGAAAGTATGTTTAGGTATTCCCTGTTTGTAAAAATAAATAAACCTGATTTATGATTTCGGTCGTTCTGTTTAAATAAATAAAATTGTTATTAAAATATTATTATAATGCGACCTTCATTCGTTTTGACGTGAGCAGTCAAGTCACATTATGATAAAATGTCAATAAACAGATTTTTTAAAACGAGATAAGATGTTTGATTTTTTGTTGGATTTTGCCTCTAGGTAACTATTTAATTGATAATATATCCGTTACATTAAAAAAATCTGCTATTATAAATTATTTCCAAATTTGTCATTTCTTCCATACAAGTTGTCAGTTCATTGCCTGAACTATTACTTTATTATACGTCAATGGCCACACCATTTGAAATTCGTGTCACTTGGTACGGTCGACGCCAAAAATACGTTTACGCTATTCGCCTTATTGCAATGAAATAAGGTGCAAAAGTGTAAACGTATTTTTGGCGTCGACGGTACTTGACTGCGGTGATATTTCAAATATTCCTATATTTATAGGTTAAGTCACACAATCAGTGTTGGTATTCCAATTAAATAACCAATTCCAATAAACCAATTAATATGACATTTCGATGATATTAAGACCATTTTAATGATACCAAATTCGACATTAATGCATTGCAAATATGATTAATGGAAGTGTGTGAATATCAACTTGTAAAATATGATAAACTTGTTACATATTCGCACATAAAATTATGAGTATTTACTGAATTACAGATGGTGATGAAGTTAATGTAAAGGTTAAGTAATACAAATATAGCAATATGTATGCAGTTCGATTAGCAAAATTGGAAAGGTTTACAGTGACGTCGCCACTTTTCACAAAACTGGCCTGGCCATGTCTCGAGATGCCATCAAAACATTGAATAGAGCCACTGGGTGGTAATACTCAGTTGATGGCGATGCACCTAAATGCTTACGAAAGTGATTTTAGCCTGGATATCGATACCGCCACAATGGCACGTGCTCTTTAACCTGATGGATTTAGGACCACCCAGGCAACTATTAAACCTCCCCATCTATCACTATTATGATGATGAGCTAGGTACAATCGAAGTCATTTTACATCGAAATATAAATCTGATTGTATTTATTTGAGCTTGATTAATTATTCAAAGCGAATTAGAAACTTAACGTGTTTTTATCTTGAACCAAAAATTGGGTCATACAGATTGAGTGAAACAAAAGTCGTCTTTCTTGTGGTTTATAGTTAACGGCTTCCGTGCATATAAAAAAATGTTTAATTGCATGAAATCATATAAAAGGAGACGCCGTTTATGCGGATTAAAAGTCCAACCAAAAATTAGGCTTTATAGCCCTTAACATTGGCCACAGAAAAGACGCGTAGTGGGAAAAAGTTAAAACAAAAGTTAGAATATCAAAGGTTTACTTTGATCTTTGGCAAACGCAAGGAAGACAAAAGTAATTGGCGGTTTCTACATAGGTAAAGTTGACGAAATATTATTTGCACCGATTCCTCGAACTTGTACGGCGGATCCGCGCAAATTATATTTCCTCAACTTATATTATGTTTTTAGTGACATTTACCTAAAGGCAACATTTTAGGTAAATGTCTGTGCTAATTAGATTTCCATTAATTATACCTACACTATAACGCTCCTGATCGGATCATGGAGTAATTTATTAAATTCGTTACCTGCTTAATTCCATATTAAAAACACCCGTCACATCCATATCCATACTCCTTATATACTTATATTATAATATCATTAATGCGAAAGTGTGTCTGTCTGTCTGTTACCTCTTCAATCTTAAACCGCTGAATCGATTTAGATGAAAATTGGTAGAGAGATAGTTTGAATAACGAGGAAGGACGAAGGATAGTTTTCATCCCAGAAATCATCCCCTAAGGGGGTGAAATGGTGGTGAAAAATTGGATGGAGGTACGATATAAACTAGTTCAACGCGGACGGAGTCGCAGGCAGAGGCTAGTCTTTGATATTTATATCGAGCTCATATGTTTCATAATCGCGAAACAAAATACCGTAAAGTGTATTTTTCCCCACCTGAACACTTAATTGAGTTCGGTTAACTTTCTTCAACTTGACAAAACATCACCGAAAGGATCGTTACGGGCACCGTCCGCTGTCATAAAAAGAATGACAATATCCACAAGTTATTTGGCCGGAAAACTCAGTTTGACTTGAATAGCCATGGAGCTCATAAATTCGTGTCGGGCTCGCCGCTATAACGACGGCCCACTTGCAGATCACGTCCTAAACTACACTATAACTCAGAGATGATATCACACCCACGTCCGTTATTTTCTACGCGACAGCCCGTCGTCATTTTCTTTCTCCTAATTATTCGTCCCCATTCTACACACGCTCTTCGTTGCTTTATGAAAGCTCTCTTACAAAATGCCCTCATTCTATTGAAACTGTTAATATTCTGAAGAATATTCTCTTGAATCTACACATTTTATGACATTGCTGTTTTGTTTTCAGCTAAAAACCATTGGTCAGACAATCTAAAAATTACGATTATCAAACCAGGTACTCTCTTAAAGTACTTACCTAAATAAGAAAATGTATTCGTACTCATATTTGTTCTTTCCAGGCTATTAAGCGCAACCGCTGCGCCGAATTCTTAAATCCGTTAAGGTAATAATTTCTCAGGTTTATGGCGTTTGGTATTGACAGGGCGGATTTCAATCAGGCAACCTTATTCCGCGATGTTTACTGCTTAATTGTTTTGGTAGCATCAAATATATAAAATACAAGATACAAGAACTGAACATGACCTTGTGATAAGCACTGATTTATGCTTACATATGTAGGTATTGTGACACACTGGTGTGGTAGTATTGAACTTAGGTACCTGTCAACAACAACTTGCTGCACTTACATGCCACTGGTTTCGAATCAGAGACCGGAGCCGGTTACCCTAATCAGGGTTTTCCATAGGCAAATTTTTGAAGTAGTTTTTAAAACCCTATCCATAACGGTAACCTTATGATAAGGTAACCTTACTGATAGGGTAACCCTATTGTTATGGTAAGCATATCGGATGTGGTAACAATAAGGTCGGTTACCTTAAGTTAACCCTATTGAGATAGGGTTTTACCCTATCAGTAAGGTTATCAAATCGATAGGCTTAAGCCTGAAAAGCTATAGGGCTGGCGCTATAAGGGGGCATTTTAGTGAGTGTGATCCTGATAAGTAATTGATGGACTCAGTCGTTCATCATCCTCCTAGCGTTATTCCCGGCTGTGCGGTTGTGTGGAGCCCGGGGTCCACTTTGACACCTAATCACAAGATTTGGCATAGGCACTAGTTTTACGAAAGCAACTGCCATGACTTTCCAACCCAGAGGGGAAACTAGACCTTATTATGATTAGACTGGTTTCCTCACGTGTTTTCCTTTACCGAAAAACTAACGGGCTCAGTCGTTACATACCTAGTAAATCAGAAAAACAGAAAAAGATTACATAGTAAAATCTGGGACAATCTTTTTCTTGTTAAAGGATCGATAGTATCAAGGATTCTGAGTAAGAAGAACCCAAAAAAATTTAATTCTGCAAAAATAAGTTCATGTACACTTTTTTTGGAAAAACGCTCAATTAACAATCAAATTCAAGATAGATCTCCAACTGTATCCAGTTTAAAGGTTTTTCAATTTCGTTATTAATTGAAACACGAGCTTGGGATCAGTTTGAGTTCACGTTTCGTATTTCATTGTGTTTGGCGCGTTCGCTTTTACGCGCGCAGAGATAACGTCTCAGAACGAACGCGCGAAACACATAGAAATTAAATTGGAATGATAAACGCACATATTCGATTGTCCCTTTATAAACTGAGAACAAATACGGGCCGTGGCTTGTGGCTAATAATCTATTGATAAAAGAACCCGTGGTGTTCCAGGTTCCTATTGAACTTTTTGTAATTTTGAATCTCATTTATTTTTTATATTTTGTAGAATATAAACATGAGTTTTCCGATGCCAAACTCACAAAAACTTCGAGAAAAAGTCACTTAGCAATGTGATTTTTAAAGAAAATGCATTTTTAGGGTTCCGGACCAAAATGGTAAAAACGGAACCCTTATGGTGCGACTCCGTCCGTCTGTCTGTCTGTCACAAAGTTAAATATCTCAGGAACTACTAATGCTATCGATTTGAAATTTGGAATAGTTGTAAATAAAGCTAATCCTCGTGTATGGAAAATGAAAATTTTTAATATATACTTTTAATTTTTATAAAAAAGGGCGGATAAGAGGGGGGGCAAAAATTCAAAGTCTAGTTAGTAGGCCAAATGGGGTATCATATGAAAGGGCTTGAGTTGTACATTCTAAAACAGTTTTTCTTTTTTTTTCTACAATGGTAAAATTTTGATTTATAAAGAAAAATGTTGAAAAAAATACCATTCCCCCCCCTTATCTCCGAAGTTAACCAAGCGAAAAATTTGAAAATAATATATATTATTAATATTAACGTGAATATTACCGGAAAAGTATAACGATACCTCTATCTAGCGTAGTTTTTTTTTATTCTTCAAAAATCATATGTTAATTTTGTTTGTAATTTAATACTTCTGTGTTTAATTTTTTGCCTTCAAATTCGTATGAAAGTGTTCTGAAAGTACCTTCTAGCAAATAAAAAAAGAATTATCGAAATTAATTCACTTGATAAAGAATTATCGCTGAAAAACCAACATACAGTAAGGGAAATGTATTAACGTACCACCGTAGAACCCTATCGCAATAAGGTAACATACCGCTCGAGTTTGAGTGACGGCGGCCTGTCAATTGCGACAGGGTTCTACAGTGGTACGTGAATACATTTCCCTTACTGTACATACCGAGTTCCTTGGTCGCGCAATTTAGTAACAAAATGTACCGATAAATGGCGCTGTAGGTACTCATGTCATGGTCATGACTTTACTATACTATGCGTTGTTTAGATATTTCCAAAATTAATGGGTGGGGCAAGACGGGTGTGTTGTATGATATTTCGTACGGAACCCTCGGTGCGCGAGTCAGACTCGCACTTGACCGGTTTTTTTTTAATGTAGATGTTGAGATTTTGATGCCTGGCCTGAAACTGAGTTTCACCTGGGATTTTAATATCGCTGTTGGAATTGGAATATGAAAATGCAGTGTTATAGAAATTTTCAAGGAACATAAGTATTTGCGCAAACAACGACGGTTACATTATATTCTTAGATTGAAACTAATTTAAAGTTACTTTGTCCATCTGTTTGTTAGTTGCCGATAATTTTACATAAAATTTAAGATAGTTATAGCCCTAGAAAATGATATTTTTAACCCGGAAACGCGGCGTAGTAACTCATATTTGAGGGTAATTCATGAGTTCCAAGCTTCTAAGCAAAAAAAGTTGCGGTAAAGAGCTAGTTAAATATAATTATAATTACTGCCGTGCAACGTCTGCGATGGATCAAATAAGTTGCATCTATCTCAGACAAACCGCGAGTACAAAGCGTTACAAACGCAAAACTGAATATTAAGCTGCGTCCTGACAGCGTATGCATTGATATTGTGCGTCACGATATTACGCGCAAATTACCACATAGTGCCAGAATAATTACCGTCAGCGCAGGCACGCGTCATTTTAATGTGATCATTAACTCGATAAACGGAGGTACCACCGGTACGGAACTAACTCACCCGATGCTCGATCTCGCTGGAAGGGCGAGTGATTGGGCGGGCGGCCCGAAGGTTGCGGCGCGGCCGCGGCGCGCGCGGCGGCAGTGACTGCTCGTCCGCCAACCCGAGCGCACGCCGCGCGCTCCGCCCCGGTACGCGGTATTTCGCATGCAACCCTGCCGACCTCCCCCAGCCCCTCCGCCCGCCTCGCCCCTCCCGGCCGCAGCCTCCGCGACCTTCACGTGGATACATATTGCGCGGTGCATAACGTTCGTCACCCACTAACACTTAATCATCTTAACAGTTCATTGCACATCGGCAGGTGTATCGATATATTCTGATTTAATTTCCAAAGCGGCCGAGCGATCAAGTGCGACTTGGCGATATTTTGAAAAGTTCGCGGTACTTCGTTGTTTACTGGACACGACTTCAAAGATGGGCGCGCTCTATTTCTAGATAGACTATTGCTAGGAACACTTCGCGCAATATGTATTCCGTAGTGTCAGTTTTTTAATACAGACTATTTTTGAATAAATGTTGCATGGTTGTACGTAGATCTTTGCTCTGGTCCATCCTTTCTCCTATTTTAACATTTACAAAAAGGCGTACTTTTATATCTTTTTTAGGCATAATTAGGCTTACTTACTGTTAGGTTTTATATAATGTACAGTCAGCATCATACACATGTATCCACTTTTCGACCTTATGTCTAAGTAATAAGGTCATAGAATGTATACATATTTATGATGCTGACTGTACCTACAATTTCTATTTCCTTTGTTTTTGAAATGTAGTTGTTTTGTAACTTTCCTTCAGATCAGTATACAGAAATATCTATTAGAGCTCAAATTTCATTCGCTAGTTGAGACATATGTTTAAAGACTCTACACTCTGCAACATGCATTTTATCAAAATAAAACACAAAATATGTTTAATGAATTTTAAGTAGGTTTTACTTACTATTACTCTCAAAGTAACATGATTTAGATCAAGCGCCATGCATTTACACAGACTCTGTCAATGTCCCTAATCTAACGAACTTATTTAGAAGAATGTAACTCGACCGCAAAATGAGTGACGCGTAGCAAAGCGGGTGCTAATTTTATTAAGAGTTCTGAATAAACCTACCACTTCATAATTTAAACAAAATCAAAAGTTAATTCTTTCTAAAGCGAATATTCTCCTTTCATCTCTCGCCAAAATGTATTTGTTAGAGAATCAGATAATTATTTGCATAAAATCTGAATTACTTTCTACGGCGCTTCGCACACCACAAGCTCAGCCTTAAAAGCTTTCAAAAGGACACGGAAAAATTTGAATACCAATCTTTTTGATATTTTTTTATACTGAATGATATCTGATGTTTTGTCTGGGTTACTTCCGAATTGATCCCGGGTCACATTTATTTTAATAACGAGAGGATAGGTCGTTGTGGCCCTTTGTTAGTTCAAGAAAAAAATCTGTAAAAAGTTCCAAACAATCAATAGATATAAAGTACCGTTCTCTCACAGATAATTAAGCCTCGCTTACTGTGAATAAGGAAACAATTTGCAATAATGCCCTGTCCAATTTTCTTAACTGTGTATACCTAATATTTTAATAAGGAACACTAAAATGTTATTACGATCTTGTGACTAAGTAGGTAATCAAAGATCATAACATAGTCACTGAAATTGTTCTTGTCTAGATCTGTCTCTCTCATATGTGTGTTTAGGAGTTGAAGCGTATTTAAAGGCATGAAACAGTTTATCGTACCTTCTGAATGTAATATAATGTATGTCACCTTCTTCAGTTATGTATACGCTTGCCTGCGAATGATGTACCGTCAAGATCCTATTATGTGTGAGATCACCTACTCCTTTACTCGCCGCCGTTATTTGCGAGGTGTATAAGCCGCAGCCGTGGCGCGGAGAATCGCGATTACACACTAGTTTACAAAAATCTACGCAATTTGTTCATTTTTTCATGTAGTGTAGAAGGCTGCGAAGAGGCAGCGAGTTGTGCAGTCCGCATCGCGGATATGATTGTTTAAAACAAGTGTGGAAACTATACTACTTTGGAGTAAAATATCCAACACAGTAAGTCCCATACGCAAATATTATTATTCTTAAAACTTGTAACAGTGTTTTTTATTTATCCAATTTAAGAACGAATTAGCTCATCTGTTAATGGTATCTGTTACCATATCGTAATACCTGGAATGTCTTTGCGACTTTACTGTATCTCAATCATGTAAACCGCCCCGCTTTGATGAAACGGTCCTAAGTAAATAGGTACAGTAGATCTAACTCGGAATAGCTAACAAATATCCAAGTTTACCTTCACGTAGGTAAAGTAGATACGTTCAACTACATTTGATGTATTATGATAGCTATTATATTCAAATTGATAACGTTCTCATGTCAAACTAAATTTGATAATTTATATTCCAATGTCAAATGGAGTTTAAGTGATATGCAGCATATACTCCATTGAATGTACATACCACATGTATTTATGAGATCCAGAATTCGACATTTAAACGTTCGACAGTTAAATTTATACACACTCATAATTCATTACAATTTCCACATTGAATTTGTTAAATGAAGCGCTCATATCACGCAAATTGATTGTATCGGGTCAGTTTTCACTTTCATCAGTAGCGAACACTTCAAAGTCAAAGTATTTGTTTGCATACAGCACGTTTAGATGTTAGAAATATAACATGTTCAATGCGTTCTGCCTGCATGCAGGCGTGCAAACATTAATGAGAAGCGACATTAAAATCAAAAATAATTACAAAATTTTAGAAACAATGTCACGGTACAATAGTAAAAATAAAAATAAGTCAAAAATAACAAATATTAAATTAATAAAACATTGAATAAAATTATGTCAAACATGGTCCAAATATTGTTTTACACTATAGAAGCATCTGCTCAGAAGCCAGGTAGTCAATTTGTTTTTAAAACTATTGCCTTGCAGTAACTTTATGTCATCGGGTAGTTTATTATATATTAATATGCAATTGTTGAATACATTTTTACCATAAATCATTTTCTGAGCACGTGGATTGTATAACAAGTTCATGATTTTTGGTCGAGTCTGTCTGTGCATTATTTCACACTGCACGATGGGCAGAGTAAAATTATATTTTTTGACACTTAAGAGCTGTGACGTAGCGGAGCGGTGTGGAAGGTAAAAATCCACCAATAGCATCTGCTATGGCATAACCTCGCTCACGCATCTCTTACCATTGGTGGATTTTTCGCAAGCCGACCGGCTACCTTGCACAACGGTGGTGGATACTTACTCTTATCGAGTGTCGTATTGTATTGCCTTGGTACTTAACTGCTTAGCGCTTGAGGTATCCCTCATGTTTTGAGGTGGATACTTCTTAGTTCAGAATTTAGCAATACCTACATCGTCATGCGTTACATTTTTTTAAACGAAGGTTAATTGAATTTTGATCTAAAGTTAGTTTTTTTAATTTTTTATAGTGTTTTAAAAATAAAAGGTTACTTATATCACTCCTAAACTTATTTGGAAGAAAAATTTTTTTTTACTAAAGCCACTTGGAAATAATTGACAAGCTTAATAATCTACCGTTTAATTTTTTACTCATGTTACAGGGCGCACCCTGTATAACTTACGGGCATACAAAGAGTGTTGAAATCTCCATCCGATTATTTGCTCTGTGTTTTAATGTTGACCTCGATCGCGGCGGAGAATTGGCCTTAATAGTAGAGCTTATATTTGATAATAAATCGTCTAAAGTACTTTGAATTTATTAACAGTGATAAGGTGATGATTAAGGATGCTACCAGAATATCGCTTACATCTTTCATTCAATCAATTATTCCTTGATAAAACATACATGTAGATTATAAACATCCTAAAGAAGGAGGAATTATGAAAAAAAAGGAAAATCAAAAAGCTATCCACTTATAAACGTATCACCGACGAAACTCGCAGCTTTTTCATAATAACAGTTTATTTTGAAACACATAGTAACATACGATTTAGTTTTGAAAACATTAACCAGAGCAAGAGCATCTTGGTAATCATTTTATATTTTCTCTTATAACTGGGGTTTCTCATTTTGAAAAACGATTGGCGTCTTTCGTCTAGTTTTTTTTTTTATTTCAATAAGAAATCCACCCGGTTAACAGTCTACCCCGGTTTTAAAAAGATCTAAGAACCTAGGTGCCCTATAATTTTAAATTATCAAATACGTTCTTTCTTATTTTACGTGCATATTTATTATGCAGAAAATATTTTTGCTTCACTTCAAAAAAAAAAAAGTTTTGGTCGTCGTTATGAGGCTTATTAGGGTTCCGGACCAAAAAGGTAAAAACGGAACCCTTATGGACTCCGTCCGTCTATCTGTCTGTCACAAAGTCAAATATCTCAGGAACTACTAATGCTATCGATTTGAAATTTGGAATAGTTGTAAACAAAGCTAATCCTCGTGTATCGAAAATCAAATTTTATAATATATACTTTTAATTTGTATAAAAAAGGGCGGATAAGAGGGGGGGCAAAAATTCAAAGTCTAGTTAGTAGGCCAAGTGGGGTATCATATGAAAGGGCTTGAATTGTACATTCTAAAACAGTTTTTCTTTTTTTTTCTACTATGGTAAAATTTAGATTTATAAAGAAAAATGTTGAAAAAAATACCATCACCCCCCCTTATCTCCGAAGTTAACCAAGCGAAAAATTTGAAAATAATATATATGATTAACAGTGATCGGTTTTTTGGATTCGACATGGGGTGAACGACCTCAATCATTATGTTAGTATGGATATGCCCCGGGAATCCGGGCTTTATGTTGTTAGAAAAGGCAAAAATATACAATGTGTTTTTTTTATTACACTTTAAAACATCTAAGTAGCTGATAGACGAGTACTTACTCTCCGTTCTTTTGTCTAAATCGAACAAATGAGCCCAAGTGTTTACACTGACAGCTCATTTGCTGCCTCCAAAGCGGCACATTTTGTACCGTTTGGATAAAAGTTCAGCGAGTAACTACGCGTGTCTATCAGCTAATATATGGTTACTACGGGTTATCAACAGAAGTCGGCTATCGGATGCATTTTATGTCAATTTGATGATATTTTTTATTATTATTACTTATTTATTGGATCGCCTTTGAGCTATAACATCGATGTATTTGCACTTATACGATAACCTGTGACCTACTATTATAATATAAATTATACAGCTAATACCTATTTATTTATGCAATCCTTAGAAGCAAATAATTAGAACTGAAATAAAGAGAAAATTCAAGATTCTAGTCAAGATTTTGAAGTATTTTTTCCATCATGACAGATATATAAGCTAATACTTTGTGGAGGTTTTAATATATTTTGCTTAAAATAAAGCGTAGAGATTAGGAAAAGAATAGAATTTTTTGTCTCAACTGGTTGCCATGTAAGAGTAAAAAAATCCTTAGGGATAATTTAAATTGTTTTATTTTTGTACGGTTTGTTCGGTATCGCGGGAAACTGCCGTATCCATATTAACTTTTCTACTTGATATCCCGCGAGGGAGAATCCAAATAACCGATCACTGATGATTAATATTAACGTGAATATTACCGGAAAAGTATAACGAGACCTCTATCTAGCGTATTTTTTTTTATTCTTCAAAAATCATATGTTAATTTTGTTTGTAATTTAATACTTCTGTGTTTAATTTTTTTCCTGCAAATTCGTATGAAAGTGTTCTGAAAGTACCTCTTAGCAAATAAAAAAAGAATTATCGAAATTAATTCACTTGATAAAGAATTATCGCTGAAAAACCAACATACAGTAAGGGAAATATATTAACGTACCACCGTAGAACCCTATCGTAATAAGGTGACATACCACTCGAGTTTGAGTGACGGCGGCCTGTCAATTGCGACAGGGTTCTACGGTGGTACGTGAATACATTTCCCTTACTGTACAGTCAGCAGCAGAAGTAGCTAAGCGGGCCGGGTGTTCAAAATAACCTACACACGCTCTTAATTTCTTAAGAATAAAGTCGCGTGCAGGGCATTTTGAACACCCGGCCCGCTTAGCTACTTCTGCTGACTGTACATACCGAGTTCCTTGGTCGCGCAAGCTCATGACTTAACTACACCATGCGTTGTTAACATTTTTCCAAAATTAATGGGTGGGGCAAGATGGGTGTGTTGTATGATATTTCGTACGGAACCCTCGGTGCGCGAGTCAGACTCGCACTTGACCGGTTTTTTTTATATCGACGCAATTGCACCGATTTCATTGAAGAGTTTTCAATATCAAAGAATTATAAGTAATAGTTAAAGAGTTGGTCTAGATTAAACGGTGGGTAACTAAGTGTATAGACAGCAGACCTAAAAATCGGCAAGCACAGCGAAAAAAAAATACTCATAAAATGGTATTTTTTTTCTCTGTTCTTTTCTTAGACGAACTTGTTTAACTGCTCTACAATTATGTTGATGTACTCTCCCTTCGTATTTATTTTCATATATTTGTGACCTACAAAACAAACTACCTACTAAAAAGCCATTTAAAAAAAGATGGCTAGAAAAACCTACCTTGAACTTTGTTAGGTGTACCTTAAAAAAATGATCATACGAGTTTCATTTTTTAATTTAGTGGCACCAAAATAGTTAAACATCTAATTTAAAAATACAGTTTTTTGATTATCATACCAGAATTTTGCCAACACCGCCCCTAACATTGTAACAAAATATCCTCCCATTTAAGTGACCTCAGAATTTATTCTACTACCATCATCTTTGTTTAGCTATTAAAGAAAAACAAATGAATACTAACCGTTTTTTATTTATTCACTGTATTTATGAATAGTGACACAGTATGACCAACAATCAGAAATTATCATAATGAGACGTAATCATGCCGATTCTCAAAACTTATTGATCGCCCCTCGTAAAATGGCCTTAATGTACATAACATTGTGTATTATGTTCCGATCATAAGTACAAGTCTTTACTAGCAGACTAGAAGCAACGTACATATATACGTACGTATATTATGTATCCAGCAACAAAATTAGGCTTACGTAGGTTAGAACTGACAACTTTGGATGCGTTCACAGAATATACGATTTGGAACGCTAACGCATACAAAAAATTGTTTTAAACGTATTCTGCGTAAAATGCTGGTGAAAAATGTATAGGTAGGTACGTGTTCAATATTATTAGCCTGGGCAATTGACCGCTGGCATCGAAATTATATTACCACCCGGTAATACGCAAGTTCCGCTTTTAAAATTAAGATTTTCGTGAATTGTTTTTCCTTTGCGATACTATTTTTTTTTAACTGGTTTTTGTAAATAATAATTAAAAAAAGAGACAATACAGCCGATTTGTAGTAGTATAAAGCAACGTGAGCAGAACGTGGAATTTTCGGCGTGGATTGTAATACCTAACACTGAGACGATTGATTAATCGTCTTAGCAGTGCGATAACAGTCTTAATGTGACATATCGAATATAAAATCTGCAACTGTTGAAAGTTTGCACGGCACTCTATTATGACCACCAGGCTATTCAATACTAGTGCAACTGTTTGCGCGGCCCAGTGGGAGCTATTCAGACGGCTTCAGTTACATTGCAACGTTGTTAGCGATTGATGAAGTTTATTTTGCCTCTGTAGCGATACCTACACAATTTCTTTCTAAAGATTTCTTGTGACAACGTCCTACCAAGCCTGTGTGAAGCTTGTGAGAAATATAATTTACTTTAAAAACAAAGTTTAAACCAACTTCAATTCAGTACTTCGCCAAAGAACATACATGAACATTTCCTTTTCACTTTACCGCATGAACTGCTTTCCGAAAGCAAATGCGTTGATTAGTACAGAAAACACCCAAGTCGCTATGTGTGGGCCGATAATATTTGAAGAATGCTCACAGCCAGCCAAGATGAGCAGCTAAAGCCGTGAAGCTGCTGCAATGAACCGGTCCAAAAAAAAAACAAATATCAGAGTACCTTTATGGAACGACAGGCCAACCCCACTTATACATTCATTAAGCATGACATCTTAAGTAACTACTATGGCTGCTCAGAATTAATAGAGCAACAAGGAGCATACATTATAGCACACAAAGAGCTCCAGTCACTGAGTAAACTCACCTAAGAAATTATTCACGCTACATAAAGTAACTAATGTATCTAATGTGAGTCACGAATATGATAGAGCTAATTATAAACATGATCTACCGTGTTATGGTTTACTTTGAGTTTTTTTATTGTGTAAACATTGGCGAAGATAAAGTGTTCTTATTTCGTAAAGCACTCATTACGCGTCATTGAATAGAATATGAAAACGAATTTATTCAGAACGCTTCGAACTTAGAATAGTACCTACATATGAAAAGTAAAAAAAAAACAGGTATGTGCGGCCGAACTAAGAAGGAACTGAACACCTTTGTACGCCATGTTTAAACGACATACGAAGTTGTCAACCGGTAAAAGTTATCAAGGTGTTCAGCTACTTATGAGTTCGACTGTACAACTAATCATTTGATCCATTACTAAAAAGTCTCCACTCAGCTTCATACAAAGGTACCTTGTGAGTTCCTTGACGCTTCCTTGGATGTTCTTCCAAGGGAGCGAGTGGTTAACTCATCATTCTCTAAGCGTTTTCCCCGTTGTACCCTAAAGGAACCCGGCGTCCGTTTTGGCACCTAATACCAAGATTTAGCGTAGGCACTAGATTTACAAAAGCGCGAGGTAATTAACTATTAGGTATAAATATAATATATATTTAAATACGGAATCTAATAATGTTTTTGAACATAAAATGAAGCGCGGCTGGAGTCTGAAACTCGCCTCATCCATTATTACACGTTTGACAACGTAAACCGCTATCGTTCAAGGAAATGATTACACGGAAATTGTTATCGGGTACAGGGAACTCGAAATAAATTGTTATAATTTCCTGCTTACTTCGGCTTGAGATATTTAACGGCCGACTTATTCCGATTAGCCGCGGGAAGGCTGCTGTCGCGCTGGGAGATGTCGAACAATACCTTCGGAAATTGGTTCTGTCTGAGATAATAGCTCGATTCTGATGTCATTATGATTTATGATAATTAAGAGATACATAAAGGAGAGAGTAAAGGATAAAGTTGCTGTCGAGTCGTATGAGGAAGTCAAGAGGCTGGCAATGGTCAGAGAAGAGTGGTGATTACTCCACCGACAAGAGCAAGTAACAATGATGATATACATATATAATCAAATTAATTGAACACTTTAAACTCTGGCGCTTTAATAAATTATTATTTAACATGGGTCTAACGCGATATTTATTTCAGACTTTTGGCACGGATTGCACCGGTCATGGTCGCAGATGATTGCACGCAGATAGTCGATGTCGTCCCAGCAAATTGTCAACGGAGATAACATGACCGGTGCAACCCGTGTCGAAACGTCAGAAATAAATATCGCGTTAGACTCTTGTTGAATAATCATTTTAATTAATTAACGAAAGCATTCTCGTAATAAACCGTGATGAAAATTAAACTAACCCCGAATATAACTAATTTGGTGAACCAGAGTTACAGTTCGCCTAAAAAGAAGATAATTGTATAAGTTAGAGAACCCAGGCAGAGCCACCGATTAAAATAAAGCCTACTAGCTTCTGCCCTTGTGGAACTCGTTTATCTCTATACATCTCTATCTCTATCTATCTATCTATCTATCTATCTATCTATACATATAATAAAGCTGAAGAGGGTCGAAAGTCTGTACATGGAAGATAAACGAATAAAAGTTGGCTGGGGATACTTAGAATTGATAACAGAACACGTTCCAACAGTTTTTAGAAGTTTTGTCTGTTTATCTGTTTGTCTGTTTATTTAAAGGAGCATCACGTGAAAGCGGCCGAACGGATTTTGATGCAAACTTTACTAATCTGTCGAGAGAATCCCCGGCCAGGTTATAGGCTATAAAAATGATAAAGACTGGTTCAAAGGGGTAGAAAATAGGGTTGAACTTTGTATGGGAACTCCTTGAATCCATGAGCTACAGACTTGAAAATTGGTAACCATAAACTTGACTGGAAAGTAAAAACGACCTCATTCAAACTTTGAGCAATGTATAGATAAAACGTGAAAAATATGGGATGAAAATAGGTTCTGAGGCGACTAGAAACTATATAATGTTGCAAGAGTGGGGTTATAACAGTATCATTACCATGGTAACATGTCGTCAAGATATTCGAAAATTCATCGTGTTCTTATAACTGATAGTTAGTTCAGTGGTTCAAACCCAGCGATTGGCATGCACTTTTTGTTTTTTTTTTGTGATACATTTTTAAAAACGCAGAGAAGCTTAGTAAATAGAATATTCGATGCCTTAGGAAATTTATTAACATCTATATTTCTATCTATCTATATCTTCTATCTATATACATATAATGAAGCTGAAGAGGGTCGAAAGTCTGTACATGGAAGATATTCGAAAAAGTTGGCTGGGGATACTTAGAATCGATAACAGAACACGTTCCAACAGTTTTTAGAATTTTTGTATGTTTGTCTGTTTATCTGTTTGCCTACTAGGTGGCTACAGACTATATAATAACCAAAAATTGTTGATATCTCAACCGATAGTAGCTGTTAGACATATGTTGGAAACTCAGTCACTGACGATGTCGCTGTTGATATTGAAAACCAGCAACTTTGATTTCCGTCTTCATATATATTTGCTACGAATTCAGGTCATCTTAAGTTGTATGATAGGTTGAGTTTAATGCTTATGTCAAATTAACACCAACGTCAAGAGATGTGGGTATAAAATTTGGACACAACGGCATTCCGTGGAGAATTGAGTAGGTACCAATTTTTTTATGTATTTATAAAACTCCCGCGTGCGGGATATTCGGAAATATGTATTTATTTATTTATACTTTATTGCACAAATACACAAATAAAAGTACAATTGGCGGGCTGAATGTTATCAGGCATTCTCTACCAGTCAACCATTGTGCTAAACAGAAAGTTTAGTTGTGCAGGATCCTAAATCTTGAGACTCGAATGGAAACACAAATTAATTAATTACATGAATATACATACTTATATAATGCATACAATATAACTTACTTATACATATACAATTATATGTTCCCGTACAAAGATATCACGAGGATCATCAATCTTAGATAGTAGAAAAGAGATGCTTATACGCATCTTGCGTTTAAAGGACAATTTGCCCTGAGCTTGCCTGACAGTAAGAGGGAGATCATTCCACAGACGACTTTTTTCTAGACTATTGACTAGTAACACCTAATACATTTTTTTTCGAAATGTGTATTGAATAAATATATAAACAAACACAGATATCAAATAATAATAATAATACATATATACAGCGTGTGCCATCCATTAGAACATAAATTTTACTTAACGATAGTTTTATGTGCTGTGAAAAGTTTTATCGAAAAAATATAACAATTACCTTTTCTAATGGAGAGTTTTTTTTCTCGAGCAGCAATGTACTGCAAACATTTATTTGACGTTTCAAAGAGGCAGAGCTAGTTTCAAATACTACTGTCAGTTGTTAGCTTTGTTATCGATACATTACGTGCTGAATAAATTTGTATGAAAAATACAGCTTGTATAAAAAGACAGTGTTTTCTTAAACTAGAGTTACTAATTTACGTTCATTAGAGCTTTTACTTTCAGAACTTAAAATATATATTATGTTCCTATGGAAGTCACACACTGTATAATTAAAGTACTTGCCTACTACACTTTGGACTATATTAATTATAGAAATAAATTTAACTAAATAGGTATCTAGTTTCCATTACAAAACCCCGGATTAAATTGCTAGGTATGTTCAGGTTATAATTCGGATTATTAAATGGTTCAGATTAAAATAATGTAAGATTTGAGATTATTAGGTATGAAAACGAAGGCTTCAGGTACCCACTGTTTTGACTAAATAGGTAAACGAAAGAATAAAATAAGAAATGTTCAATTTATGTAAATATAAAATCACATAATCATGGAATTAGAATTTACAGTATCTAAGTATCGATTATCGTTTCAATTCTGTTCTAGAAAATGTGTTATTGGTTCGGCAAATTAAAGTAGACTAGACGGCATGCACGCGAGGGCTGAAGGAAGCAATAACAGGAGGGATATTGCGCCGAGGCTGTCGTAGCGAGCACTAACGGGTGCCGGATTATGGCGGATCGGCCCGATGCATCATTTCTTAGATTTGATCTGAAATGCCTTTCAATTCTAGTGGGGAACTTAATACCAAGAATATTAATAGGCGTTAGTTGTACTTTAACAACTTCAGTGCCAGATGGGCATTTTATTCGGAAGTTCATCTACATGGTAAGAAAATCACGGTACCTATCGACTGCGACCCACAATACGAAAACGTTGGCAGTAAATGTGTCAAGATATTTAAACGCCTTTATGAATATCATTAATTACTTATCGAATTACTTATTTACAGTTTGAGTCACACACAATGTTATGAACAACGATTAATTTCATTTATTGCTCACGTCACGTATTACATTAATAATGTAAGCCGGGATGCCGGGAAGTGAATCAAATCGCATAGTTGTTGGCTTGCTATATACAACGTGCTCCTTTGGAGCCCGCACTTTACCAGCGTATACCTGAGGTCATAAGGAATAAAAAATGTTATATGAACCCAGGTCGAAATATGAATTTCGACTTTTTTTAAGTTTTCATACATAATAAATAAATTATTTTTGCTTCAACAGTGAAACAATGCCTTAGGATGAGCTGGCAACGTTTGTTATTGTTATCTCTTTCCATTAGATAAAGCAAAGCAGGATTTACATGAGTTCAATCGGAACTCTTTATGATTTAGGGCTTGCCACAGACTAGGCGTTTCGCAGCATTCACATTTTTGAACAACCTCTTTCGATTCAATTCGTAGTTATTACTACTGATTAAATGCTAATTACTATGAAGTGTAAATCAAAACAGTCGGATAGTGCTGTTCCTTTCGCACTTCTTATTCACAATATTGGATGAGAAGGAAGACAGAATTCACCAAAAGATAAGAACATACAAATAAGGATGCATGTTTGCAATCAAATTCTAATTAGTGGTACGAGAGTGGCACAATTACGTACATTCTGGTGTAGCTCTTGTTCTTCTTACTGTTACAGGTCGAAAACAACAAGTTACAATTTACAAGCGGAAGTCTCACTTAGACTCCTTTATTTAGATACCACTAAGGCACGACGCTAGGGCGGCACTGGTGCGTTCCGTATAGGAGATCCCAGAGCCATCCGAAATGCGTCGAGGAGGACCATCGGGGGGTTTTTAGTCGGTGCGAGTCCGACATAACCTCCGCGCTATCCCCGTGGCGTGGAGGTATCCATAACGGATTTTCCTCCCATATAAAAAAAAAAAAAAAAAAAGGCCTATTCGCAAAAAGAAGAACAAGAGACACATTTTATAAAATAAAGTAAATAAGAAACAAAGCTAATAATATTGCACGTTTTTATTAAATTTATAATAAAAGTAAATGAAAAATAAAACTCAAATTAACGATATTCAAACTTCAAAAGGTTCACAACATAACTATGATTCTTAGTGGCATAATTTTCAATAATACTTTGCTATCAAACTCGATGGATTGATTAATTCAGACTGGCCACTTAATTTCCTTCGAGTGTTTTTTATAAGTACTTTATGACTTCAGTCATACGAGTATTAACGATGAATGAGTGACATTTTTGTCATAAATTTTAACAATGAAACGAATTAATTCAGTTTTATTCAATAATTGTTCATAAAAATTTAAGAAATTGTGGGGTCTCAGACGGCGAACCTAACAGCTTATAAAAAATTGTGTCCGAGTGCTCCATGGTGCAAAATATTACAAAGATGCTGTAACAATATGGGAGTGCTATTGAGGATTCCAGTTCAGCGGTTTGGATTTCAACGCAAGTCCCGGCTTTGCATGTAGGCCATGTAGCTGATACAGTGATTTGGAATTCCTGAGAGTATTCACGTTGTGTCGTGTAATAAATGAACAATTTTATTGATGTTTATGTTTTACGTACCTACACTTACTGTAAAATATTTTATTGTAAACTTTACAAAGACACTATAAGCGATGTATTTTATATGCGTGTAGAGTAGATGCGATAGTTTTAGGCCTTTGCCCCACTGCGGTCTTTTTATGAACAAATTCAATTTGATCTGACCGCGGACCGCAGAACGCATGCCATCCAGTGTGGCAAATCCTTTACTGTTTCATCGTAAAGCAATGTTACCTGTAGACTTATTACTTATCTTTCACTACTTTCTTGAAATGGCCCATACATACGTGCATTACCTATTTACTTACTAAATTAAATTACTAAAAATGATATAACCTTTTTTCACCTTTGCGATATAATGAGGCGATTTTTTTTACCGAGTTGACTGTATCTAAGAGATGCGTCCGTCCAATCAAAACTTTTAAAGCCATTCTTGCAATGCCACAGACGACCTATTTGGAAGTTAAAATCCGTTAATTAGGTGCATAAATTAACTCGAAGCAAAGGTATTAATCCAAATTACGTTGTAAGATCAAGATTATCATGTTGGTATTATGCTCACAGAGATCAAGGCTTCGACTAATCGCCCCTGAGTCCTAAGCAGTGGCAACGTAGGTAGATACTTATATTATATCACAAACGAAAACATGAAAATGAATTCTTCATTGTACATACATAGGCTTTATTTTAAATTCACGGCTGTTATCATAATCAATGTACCTAATCATTAATATCTCTCAGTCAGTCTTCTCTTTCAGTTTATTTGAACTTTATATTTTAGATATTCCTTTAATCGGCTGCTATTTCATCCATAATGATCATCCAGTTCTAAAGTTCTCATCACTTATAATGAGGATAATAAACTAAGTCTGATGTCGTTCGTAGTGAAGCATAATTTACATGTTTTATTCCGTCCATAAACTTTCACTGAGTTTTATTTATTAAGCGTTTTCGCTCAACAATTTAAACCTATTACTTTTGTTCTAAGAGAAAGTTTTGCACCTTTAACTTTTTTTTTCAATCTATATCTCTGCATTTTGAAAGTAAGGATTTTTTCATTCCGTTTCCGAAGCATGACTACTCTTGATTCTAATAAAGTAAAAACTGATTTTTATTCCACTAGTTATGACGGTCCGTTCAAAATGCATGCAAAATCAAGGACACTTTCTTTATTAAAAGCAATTACAGCGCTCATGATTCTGACCAGATCTTTTTCATTTCTCCATTGCTAGCAATAGCACTGAAATTATAATATACTTATATTTGTTTGGGTTTTGATTCCAGAAACATCTTACTTACCAACTTTGAAACAAACCATGTGAATTTCTATCATTATAGAAAAATATTTTACAAAAGACCCCGTTATTGTAAAACATACGCTGTCATACGAGTATCTTTATTATCATTACTGATACTATCTGCCTCTTCAGACCAGGCTTTCATGAACGTAAAACAGCGTACAAATAGGTCGGCACGCACCTGCACTCTATTATACGAGGCGGAACAAAGGCAGCCTCGGCTTTTTAGTCGCGCCAGTAAAATTCACACCCTGCTTTCACTTGTTCTGGGGCTATATTTATGTTCTTCGCTTCTAGTCTCAATCACATTTCAATCGGTTTCGCGCGCTCGCTTAAACTCGCACCGAGTTATACCTATTTTTAGTTACCCACAACTCTAATAATTACGTATTTTAAGAACTGTCAACAGACCATTCTTAGAATGTTAAAGGTTTAATGCGGCAGCACGTAAAATAACATTTTCACCTCAGCGGCTCGAACATGGCGGTTTTGCTGCTTGAAACCAGTGAGGAAAATGCAATTTTGCTGCGAGCGTGAAGAAAACTAACTTTTTAATTTTTCATATCGTAGGTTAGTCGCAGGTCATCTTTTCATACTGCGGGGTGTGATACAAACTTGGAACATTTAAACTTCATTATCTCTGTCACTTTCAATCCGTTACAAAAAAAGAGAGAGATAAAATATGTCGATTCGTCATTCGAGTTCGAAACCTTCGTAGTAGGCCCAAAAAGCGGGAACGAAAAACTCGTTCCGAAACAAAATAAAATTCGACTCGTGTTAAACTCGTATAAAAATATGAAACCTATATTAAATCTAATATTATTTTAATCATATTAGTATTTCATTATTCTGAAAATACAATGAAGAAATGCGATATTTATCGCGAACATTTATTATTATAAGTCTTTAGTTTTTTTATATGGTGAATGAATATAAATTTATATGCAGTTTCAGAACGCACTTTATATTCTTTAAAAAGTTAGCGCGATTGAACTTTATTACGTTTTCCTGGGGATAAAACATAACTTAAACAAACACTAAAAACTGTACTAAATAAGAGTGAATCTAATGACGAAGCCGATGTTTTAACTCCTCAAGAGTTGAGAGATACCGTCAAAGAGAGCTGAACTGTGTTTTTTAAGTAAGTTCATCTTGGACATTGGACAAGTATCAGCAAAATGCATAAACAAACGGAAACGGACTAAGTTTTTTCTTAATGTCATGTAAAGTTAATGTTATGGGAGAGAGTAATTGTAGTTAATGTTTGTTATGTCATATACAGGGTGTTTCCTGTAACAGGAGCAATAAATGAAACGGTAGATTATTAAGCTTGCGAGCAATTGTTTCTAAGTGGTTTTAATTGAAAAAAAAAATATTTTTTTTGATTTTTTTTTTCTTCAACTTAAGTTTTGGTGTACTTTTTTACTCTTCCGGAGTGATATAAGTTACTTTTTATTTTTAAAACACTGAAAGAAATGGAAAAAAAATTAAAAAATCACAAAAATACCTTTTGAAAACAAAAATGCAAAAACTATTATGACTCACTACATGATGTAACCTCAAAATCTGCATTGACTACTGTGCTATGATCTCGTGGTGCCAAGATACATTACTCGGAGGTCACAACTTTAGATCAATTTTTCTCAGAGTTAAAAAAATTTGAAAAGAAACGGCCAAAAGGGGTTACTACAAATGCAGTAAGGAAGCCTCCGTTTAATTTATTGCTCCTGTTACAGGAAACACCCCGTATATTTGTTATTTGTTTTTAGGGTTCCGTACCTCGAAAGGAAAAAACGGAACCCTTATAGGATCACTTGTGTGTCTTCAAGACTCTTTTTCTCAGGAATGCGTGGAAGTATCAAGCTAAAATATATATCAAATACTCAGGTCTACTGTCCCTTGGAGCTGTGAAAAAATCAAATTTCTAAGCCAACGCAATCAAAAGATACAGCCGTTTATGCCGCAAATTTTCGAAACTCGCAAGGGAATCAAAACCTACAGGGTCCTTCCCGTGAATTAAGAATCTTGAAATTTGGTAAGAAGCAACGTCTTATATTAGCACAGATAAAGGAAAAATTGCGAAAACCGTAAATTTTTAGTTATATCATAAAATAAAAATATTTTTAATAATTTATATACCTACAGGTTTGTACGGAACCCTCGGTGCGCGAGTCCGACTCGCACTTGGCCGGTTTATTTACATAAAAATGACTTATTGCTTCTACTTGGCGTTTTATTCCTTTGCGTTATATGTTCTCGCCGCTGAGGTGAAAAGTTGTATGTATCACACGAGAGCAAAGATATTTGCATCTCGTGTCTTTGAGTCCCTCGCTACGCTCAAGATTCTAATTTTGAATCACTCGCTACGCTCGTGATTCAACTATAGAATCTTTCGCTTGCTCGGGACTCAACATCAACACTCGCAGCAAAAATCTACTTTGCTCTCTTGTTGAACAAATAACTATTCTAGAATAGTTTCGTAGCCAAAATGGTAAAAATGGAACCCTTATAGTTTCGTCATATCCGTCTGTCCGTATGTCAGGCATTTTACTCGAAAACTAAAAGGTTTATTTTGTAATTAAATGACTAAAAAAATTACATAAAACTGCAAGTCAAAAAAAACTGGGATTCGACCAAAAGACCTTTTTAGGGTTCCGTAGCCAAAATGGCAAAAACGGAACCCTTATAAATTCTTCATGTCCGTCTGTCCGTATGTCACAGGCTTTTTACTCGAAAACTATATGATGTATTTAAATAAAATTTTGAGGATAGGTGTATTTTGTTAGGTGCTACATAGTTTTGTAATTATAATGACTAAAAAAAATTCTTTTAGGGGTGCACTCCATACATAAAACTAAAGTATTTTTTTTTGTAAGCCCACGTGTGGGCACATCAATCGATAGGCCTTTCATAATAAATAAAAGGGTTTCTGCATTTTTTTTATGATTAAGTGAATAGAGTCGGAGATAATCGCCCCAAAGTCACTAAAATTGTGTCCCTCCCTCTAATTTTTGAACGGTGTATTTGAAAAATATGAAAAAAATCATGGACATAGGGATTATTAAATTCTTTCACCGAAAGTTATTTTGTACAAGATCCGTTCAAACGTTTTCGAGATATTGCTGGAAAACTGCCTTCCCCATAGAAAAGTACGTTAAGTGACGTAAGATTTCTGAGACGATACGACTTTTTTAATAGGCACGCAATCCTTCGTTTTGCGTGGTCCGACACGCACTTGACTGGTTTTTTTAAGTTTGCTAACAAAAACATTTAGTTATTTTATATGACATTATTACTATTTTTGATACTTGAGATTTTCTACACTTATTAATTTCTTAATTTTTAAGAATCTCAAACATTTTTATTACATGTTACTAACGGTATCAAAACACGGAACAACGGTAACAAATTAGGAAAATTAAAAGCATGCCTTCATTAATATACTTATAATTACTCACACGAACTATTCTAGAAATACTTAAAATATATTAAGACGTGATGAGGATACGGAACAGATGACTCGAAGTGAGGCCCAAATCCCTCACAATTTACATCGCCTGATTAGATATGGAGCGCTTATAGTAGCGCAAATTAAACGCTCGCTCTCTTTCCACTTGTCTACCTTTTTCACTTACTTTTATTAAATCTCCAAAGTGATAAAAGTGCCGGAGAATGTTTTATCTTTTCATAAGTAATTCTGAGGACGAACTTCTAATATTGCTTTGAATCCAAGTATACCTACGCATTATACCTGTACATATATTTTCAATTCATCTTATCTCAACTTACTCTTTAACTTGGTAAATTTTGTCAAATGAATCTCGTCTAAGGACTCTCCGCATTTGGCGGTGCGGAGTCGGTGCGGTATCGGTGAACCATCAGCTGTCAGCGTCAACTTTCAGTTAAGTCAGTACAGATTCATTACTATATTCAATTTAGTGCTTCCTGATTGGCGCGGGATGCGTGGAAGCCGGTACTAGCGCAGTATAATGTTATATAATGCTGGAACAGGAAATCTTGGTGACATTATAAAGCACTCGGTAAAGTTCCGCCCCACTAAATGTGCCCTACTCAATATATTTATGATTCCGAGTATAGTCTTTCTGAGATTAAAATTTTGACCCGTGAATTGTAAAGACGATTGTACCGAGTCCGATTTTGCTTTAGTGACAACTTTGTGTCCCACAAAGACCTTGTTGTATCCCTCGGACTGTCCGAGTCGGACACTAAGCAGCTACTTTGCGCCACTGGCACGAGTAGGCGCGTCGCTAACGCCACAATTAAAAGCCGAAACCCTCCCCCGTAAATTGATATTTTACGTCCTCTGACACCATTTTTCTTTTCATTATTACAAAGGCCTTTTTTCCAACTCTCTCTTGTGTTTTATTGCCTTTATCACCACGATTTTTATTCATTTTTCATACACTTTTTCTGCGATTAATTGTTGCTCAAATACTTGGGCTGGAAACATTTCTCGTCGGATTAATCTTTGTGGATTACACTCGCGCTATCCTTCTTGTGCTCGCTGAGTTGTTTACGTTTACTTCGCAAAAGCCTGATTTATTAGATCCACCGAAATCAAAAAAATTGAGTGGAAACCTTTGACCGGTATGTTTTAATAATAGTTTGGTATACGAAACCCTTTTTTTCGGTATGTTTTCATAAAAAGCTGCTCAAAATTACTAGGAGCAAATCTATTGGAAAAGCCTTCAGAGACTGTCAGATATTCTTAGGATCAGTTATATTTACCGTCAATTATGGTAAGTTACGTCTCTCTCTGTTCAAGAAGCTTTATTTGCTATGACGTGTCAATTCTGAGATCCTTGAGGAATTGACGGAACTCCTCAAATATTATCAGTCCACATATAGCGACTTGGATTTTTTCTATAATAATCAACGCATTTGCTCTCGGAAAGCTTTGCTCATGTTGTAAATTGGAAAGGAAATGTTGACATTTTCAAATATCTATGTGGCTTGGCGAAGTACGGAATTGAAGTCGGTTTAAAAAATTATTTTTAAAGTAAATTATTTTCAGATTTATAATTCTATATGATTGTTTATCAGATTTAATCGACACACGATTGCTTAAAATTTCATCGATAGAAAAAAAACAAAGTTGGTGTATTTTTTCCTTTTTTTACTCAGCCTACTCAAAAAATACATTACTTTACGACACAACCAAGTTTATATTATGTTATTTTACCTCATCTAAAATCTCACTTAAAGAAATATGAATAAAAATTCACTAAGTTAGGTATTTATCGAAATATGTCCAAAAAACCTTTCTCGAAGAGTGTTACATCTCTTTTTCTCGTGCGCATAAGCGTGTCTCTCACAAGGGGGCGTGGTTCTCGTGAATCGACTCGAATCAAGGAATCGCCTTAAATCAATGTTACAACATTCGTTCCAGCGCATCTTGTGTACCCAGGGCTTCAACTCGATTCATCATTTTCACATCACAAAAGTATTTCAATAAATGTATCACGCGCTCTTTCTGGCGCGTTAGCTCGGCGCGTGTGGATGTGAGCACGGGAAACACGTCGAAATGCAATTGGGATGCGAAACGTCGCTCAAAAATAGACTGTGTATTCGGAATAAACATACGAGTTGCGAATCTGCAATAAAACTCAAGCTCCTCGGCGAAAGCTTCTATCGGGATAAAGCGATTTGCATATCTACCTAAAATTGAAACCGCCTGTTTGATTTACTGACTATACGTCTGAGGTTCCGTGTTTTTGTAGCCTCTGGATTTGCAATATCAGTCTCTCAGCTGCCATTCTACTGACAAAGATTAAGTTCTGATTAAAAACCAGAGAATTGAAAATTGTAATATACTCTAGGGGATTTCGATTCCAATATTTTTAAGCTTGTCCCTACAAAACGAATAACTAAACGGACTAGAGATTTTATGGAAGCAAAATGTTATTTCAGTTTTAAATTGTCATTTTCGCTTAGTGAATGTCAACGACGCACTTAACTCTTCCGTTTAAGCCATTCAGTGATAATCACGCACAATGACTTAACCCATTCTCCGCCACGCTACGCTCGTAGCGCTACGCCGTAGCAGCTTAACACTTTCACTTGACAGCCAGGGTCCTATTTCACCATCTTGACAATTGTCACCTGACAATGAAATATCCACGTACAGTCGAGTTCTCCAATATCTATACAGACAACCTTTCAAAAATATCTACACATGCGCCTTATGTCAGTAATAATAAAGCCTGTGTACAGATATTTTTGAAAGGTTGTCTGTATAGATATTGGAGAACTCGACTGTACCTACATTGCTGGGTCAATAAGCTGTCCAGAAACCACCTTAACCTGTCGACGCAGCCATATAAGTCGAATTGTCATTGTCAGGCGACAATTGTCGACTTGGTGAAATAAGGGCCAGGAACCCGTCTAGGGGCGCAAAACCACGGGATCGGCTACGAGCGTAGCACGCAGCGATTCTTGGCAGTGAATATGTCTCCATATGTAGTGAAAAGCGCCCGCAGCGGTCTGATGCGTGTGGGCAATGGTTTAAGGCCCCGTGTAAGTCACATAAATTTCTCCTACGAGATAGAAAAGTGCAGATACGGACTACGTCGTAGCTCGTCTAAACTGTTGCAATCTTTCGGGAAATGTATCTTGTACAAACATACTACGTAACGAAGACTACCACAATTATCCAAGAAATAAATTAGGCCTCGGTACAGTTGAACCCTACTCCTCTGTCATCCACGTGCTTTGACTAAGAGCTTGGAAACTGTATCCATATAGGTCACAGCGACGGATGGGTAATGCGAGACTGCAACGAATGTAGGGCGAGGCTCGCGATGGGATATTTTTTGTAAATGGCTGTATTATTCGTTGAGCTCGGGAGCGGAAAGTTCAGCGCGCATTACACGGTTACCTTTTGATGGAGGTAGCTATGTGAAATTCAATTTGTACTATACACCATTATAGGTAAGTTTGTAAGATTCTGGATCGGCAACTGTGAGTTTTACAATAATTACAGTAACTATAGTATTTATTACAAGTAGCTTTTGGAGAACCAGTTTCAAAAGTCGTTGGTCATTTCTAGTCTAGCTAAAAGAATACTTACCAATACAGCCATCATTAGCTTAGGCAGCGAACAGTCCCAGCGACCACCGACGAGATGAGGCTAAAATTAAGAGAAGGAGGTATTTAAGACTGACGGTTTTACATCATGGCAATTAATTTAAAAAAACCGGTCAAGTGCAAGTCTGACTCGCGCACCGAGGGTTCCGTACGAAATATCATACAACACATCCGTCTTGCCCCACCCATTAATTTTGGAAAAATCTTAACAACACCATTTATCAGTGCATTTTGTTACTAATTTGCGCGACCAAGGAACTCGGTATGTACAGTCGAGTTCTCCAATATCTATACAGACAACCTTTCAAAAATATCTGTACACAGGCTTTATTATTACTGACATAAGACACATGTATAGATATTTTTGAAAGGTTGTCTGTATAGATATTGGAGGACTCGACTGTACAGTAAGGGAAATGTATTCACGTACCACCGTAGAACCCTGTCGCTATTGACAGGCCGCCATCACTCAAACTTGAGTGGTATGTCACCTATTGCGATAGGGTTCTACGGTGGTACGTTAATACATTTCCCTTACTGTATGTTGGTTTTTCAGCGATAATTCTTTATCAAGTGAATTAATTTCGATAATTCTTTTTTTAATTGCTAGAAGGTACTTTCAAAATACTTTCATACGAATTTGAAGGAAAAAAATTAAACACAGAAGTATTAAATTACAAACAAAATTAACATATGATTTTTGAAGAATAAAAAAAAATACGCTAGGTAGAGGTCTCATTATACTTTTCCGGTAATATTCACGTTAATATTAATCATTTATATATTATTTTCAAATTTTTCGCTTGGTTAACTTCGGAGATAAGGGGGGATGGTATTTTTTTCAACATTTTTCTTGATAAATCAAAATTTTACCATTGTAGAAAAAAAAGAAAAACTGTTTTAGAATGTACAAATCAAGCCCTTTCACATGATACCCTACTTGGTCTACTGACTAGACTTTGAATTTTTGCCCCCACTCTTATCCGCCCTTTTTTATACAAATTAAAAGTATATTTTCATTTTCCATACAAGAGAATTAGCTTTGTTTACAAATATTCCAAATTTCAAATCGATAGCATTAGTAGTTCCTGAGATATTTGACTTTGTGACAGACAGACAGACGGACGGAGTCGCACCATAAGGGTTCCGTTTTTACCTTTTCGGTCCGGAACCCTAAAAAGAAGGAAGTTGTCCCAAAAGTTTATCGCGATCTCGGACGATCTCACGGTAGGCTGCTACTTTGCCCAAAGGCTGAGCCTGACCATCCAGAGGAGCAACGTGGCTAGCGTCTTGGAAACGATGCCCCAAGCAACAAGTAATTGAAGGCGGACTATTTTGGTTATAAGTTTTAAATAATTTGCCTAGTAATGTAAATATCGTTTAATTGTATATAAAAACGTACTTCCAGAATACATTAGTGTTCTTAATGTACTTACGAAGCATAATCATCACAATCATCGTCGTTTTTACACTGATTCACATACCGAGTAAAATAAGAGTCGTTGTTACAACAATTATTGATGATTTTTTTGGTTAATAAGTCAGACATTGACATAGCCTCGGGTTTAAAGAAGAGGACACCAGCCAGCCAGCGGACTACATGGCGCCGCATGATAAAGAAAGCCGACCCCGTGTAACGGAAAAATGCGAGGACAAAGAAGCACTATGTAATTTAAATAAAAAATACACATAACCACAGGCACACTAAAACCAACAATATGACATTGACGTTCGAAGAAGTTTCGAATGATGATCAAAGAGGTTTAACTATTCACTGAAATAAGTAATATTGATCTTACTCCAGGCAAAATACTGTTTCGAAAAACATTAATTAATAATAGCGTTTTTTTTGTTCATTTCATTCTAAAACGTTATTCTAAGATGCTTTATTCAAGAATCCAACAAACGTTCCACCCGGAAGTAATTATATAGATTTCAATTAAACATTAATTGTTATCTCATTAACAGGGTGTACAGTCGACGTCAAAGTCCCGCTTTATAATGGAATAAGATGCAAAAGTGTAAGCACATCTTTGAAGTCTTAGTCTTAGTACAAGGAAAATCTAATATTGAAGTTTGTTTATCTCCATCTCTGTCGCTCGAGTACCATAAGTGCGATAGGGATAGAGATATCCAAACTTTGAATTTCACATTTTCTAGTTACTTATAAATAACTAAATAATAAATAAAATTTGTTTATTTCGGACAAAATACATCCTTATTTGTTAGTTTTAGAACTTAGAAGCTATGTTAGTGTAGTATATGTAAGTACTAATCTATTCTATGGTCACTTCTCATAGCTCACATGTCAGCTATGAGATCGTGTCCAGTGACATAATATCGGGCTGTCATACGCTGCCGCAACTGCGCTCAGGATGCCGTTGCCAGTGGTTATATTCTCTTTGGCCGTTGCCGCATCAGGGACGCGACTCGCTTACGCATTATAGCATGGTAGTCGTCCGTGCGCGCCTCGGCGAACATCCCTGACGCGCTGCAATAACGCGGCAACCCCATCAGCATCCTGAATGCGTTGTTATAGAGGACGCGCAGGGCGCTATAGGCTGCCTTCGTACAGTTGATCCACAGGCTGGATGAGTAAAAAGACTGGCAGTACGCTCTAAATAAGTTAAGTTTCACATTCGCTGTACATTTTGCAAACCTGCGGATCAACATGTTGCTTCTCACTGACAGCGCCCTTACGCTCCCGCTCCAAGTCCAGGTCATCCTTCTGTGACGCGGTGACCCAATGCCCCAGGCACTTAAATTGCGATACTAGCTTAAGCGGAACCCCACCTAGTTCCACTGGCGGTACAGTACCGTAGGTTTTTGTGCCTGCTTTGAATATAAGTAGCGAGTAGCTTCCGAAGCGCACAGACTGATGGGCTCAGCAACACCATATCATCAGCGTAGCTGATGTTGTTGAAGCATTGACCCCCAACTGAACAACTGGCTCGGGTGTTGCTGAGTTCATCGATCAGCTGATCCATTATAGCTCTGCAGAATTTACAAGTTTGCGTGAATGAAATGCAGGAAATAAGTAACATATTTCATTGAATTGGTGGTGCAATCGTTTTATATTCACCTTTAGATAAGTACATACGTGACCAGTGAACTATGACATGCGCACTCGTAACTGGTTATTGGTTAACTTTTGGAACAACCTTTGGTCTTAATTGACTGTGAATTGGACAGATGATATAATAAGTTCGAAAAGTTACGCGATTAACCTGGTGTAGTGGGTATTATAGATAGTTTCTGTTGCTGATGATTAGATTCATCCAAATTCCATGTACTTTCTTTACAATAACCCTTTTACTTAAATCTTAAATAATCGGTTCTATAGGTAACTGTACTGTATTTTTAATAACAATAAGTGAATCGCCACAGTGCGCCACGCATGTCCAAAGTACCACACTTTATTTATTTTCAAGCTAGCCCGCGTTATGAAGGAAACGAAGAAGCGTCGTTCGCACTCAAGGATGCAACGTTGCAAAACTGAAAACAAAATGCATTAACGCAAAGAAAGCATGAACATAAGATATCGTTGAGAAACCGTTATAGGTAACGCTTCGTTAAAGTTAACGATTCCATATAAGTAAGCTTTCGTGTTAGTATTTTATGTGCAATACGTTGTAGCCAATGGGCTTTCAATATGCTTTCACGGGCCATAACACCAGCTGAGGCGATATTACCCTCATACGAAGTACTTACAGCGAGAAGGAAAGGATTTTCCTTCAAACTGGCTTTGGTTTTCCTTATCCATTTTGGCTGACAATTTATTTCAGGAAGTCACTGAAAGTAACAGGAAGGCAGGTATATTTTGGAGGCAACGAATATTCGCACCTGAATAAATAAGATTTGTGTATGAAGAAATATTTTAAAAAGGGTGTTTGAGTTCGACAAATATTAACTTAGGTCATCAGCTTCTGTTTTATAATTTTTGTCCTTAATAAAAAATCAGTTTCGTGTTAGGAATTCTTAGTCCTATTATGTAAGTTCAAAAAAACAGGAAAGCTAAGGCTCAGACTATATGGCATAGATTCCGGCTGACTAGAAAGCTACGGTCTTTTATTAAATGATTGTTCCTGATTAAAGGTACTGGTCCGACAACAAAGCTCCGGTTTTTATTAATCCTGATTAAAAAACAGTGTATAAAAAAAGTAGTATAATTTAGTAGTTTCTTTGTAGATGCGCAGAGCGCGAGCGCCCCGCGCTACCCTCACACTGGCTTCTATTTTTCCAAATTTTTGAAGAGTTGCAGTGTTTCCATGTAAAAGGCTGTGGAAATGTAAAAACCTGCAAATTGAAGCGGAAAGCAAAAGAAAAAGGTTTAACCCTGAATTTGCAGTCTATTTGCTTGGGAATAAGGGTGAAGGATTATAGCCATTTTTTTCCTTAAATAAAGTAAGTAAGTAAGTAAGTAAGTAATAATTTATTTGCAGAAAAAGGGTAAGTTTACATGCCTTAGAGTAAATATACAATTGTTCCACCTTTTTCAGCTGTTGTTAACAGCATGCAAATACATCTTTACCATATGCTCTTTATGGTGGGTGTTAATTATGTTCAGTAGGTAACATTCACAACGAATTACAATATTTAAAATTAAGTAACTAACACTTTACATTGTAACATTAATAACATTATATTATAACACAACTAAAAACTAAAGATCATAATATAACATTTAGTGATCCAGATATTCTCTGATGTTATAGAAACACTGGTTAAGGAGCCAAGTTCGTAGAGTTTGTTTAAACTTTTCGCCCTCAAGGGATTTTATTTCGATCGGTAACTTATTATAAATCATAATGCTCATGTTATATGCATTTCTTTTATACATGTCAGTTACACAGCGTGGTTGTAACAATAGATCTTTATATTGTTTCCTTGGATTAATAGTATACATGTCATAACGCTTTATGAAATATTTTGGGAAGGTCTTAGTAAAGCAGCAAATTTTTAGTATATACATGCACGCTAATGGTAATATGTTAAGCTGTTTGAATAGGGGTTTACAACTGCTTCCCATTCTAGCATTTACTATTGCACGAACACATTTCTTTTGAAGCTTAAACACTCTTTCAACATCTACTGAGTTACCCCATAGGATTAGGCCATAAGTGAGAATTGATGCTACATGACCATGGTATGCCATAAGTGCAGAGTCATAAGAAACGCATTGTCTCAGTTTTTTTAATGCAAATATGAACCGGTCTAATCTAGAACATACCGAATTAATCTGTTCCTTCCAATTTAAATAAGAATCAATATGTAAACCTAAGAATTTGATTGTTTTTGTATCTTGTAGCGTAATGTTGTTAATGTTGATATTGAGTTGGTGAGGAACTGCTCTATAAGATTGGAATTGCATATACTGTGTTTTATTCAGATTAATGAGTAGGTTATTATTACTTATCCAATTATTCATATCTGTTAGGGCTTCATTAATGTCGGATTCATATGTGCACTGATTGTCTCCCTTAACAATTATAGTAGTATCATCAGCAAAGAGTATGGTTTTGGGTTTTGTAGCTTTGGGAAGATCATTTATAAAAACTAAAAATAACAATGGGCCTAAGTTACTCCCCTGAGGAACACCGGAAACAACAGGGCGAAGAGGTGACCTGTACACTATTTTGTTTATCTGATTTTTTATTTCTACAAATCTCGAGATTTCAGTACATTGCATCCTATTAGACAAATAAGATTTAAGCCAATCATTCGCCTGGCCTCTTATTCCATAGGCATCTAATTTTAAAAGTAGCTTTGAGTGATCGACTAAGTCAAACGCCTTGGTCATGTCAAGAAATATTGACATGACGGGCGATTTATTATTGTTGGTTTCAGTTATGTATTTAATGAACTCAAAACATGCTAATTCTGTGTTAAGACCTTTTCTAAACCCGTATTGATCAGGATGCAAAATATTATGTCTTGTTAAAAAGTTATCTAGTCGAGCATAAAAAGCCTTTTCCAGTATTTTCGACAGGATGGGGACGATAGTGATTGGCCTGTAATTACCTGGGTCGTCGCGATCCCCTTTTTTAAATAACGGTCTTACTATCGACAACTTGAGTTGTTCAGGGAAATAACCTTGACTAAACGATAAGTTTATAAGATGAGCAATAGGCCTACACAAAAATAATCCGATCAACTTTACTAATTCAGTAGATATACTATCAATGCCTGAAGTTTTGCTGTTGTTTAGTGACTTAATTAGTTTATATACCTCATTGTAATCAATTGGCAATAAGAACATTGTGAATTGACTATTTTCGACATTAATTTTAGCATTATTATTAACAGCATCTTTATCTGTATTACTTGACTCAATGAAATGATTATTGAGAATAGTGCAGATATCACTAGGATCATTATGTATTACGTTATTTATTTTTAAATAGTTAACAACGTTGGGTATACAGGGTGAGCAATCCAAATGGGTCAGTATGGCGGTTTTGGAAACCATAACAGATAGCGAAATCTTGGCTTAGGAACCATGACGTTGATTTTAGTAAAAAGAAAAACTGCATTCATATACTTACAAAAATACGTGTACCTACTCGGCCCAGGAATCGAACCTGGACTTTTTGAAAAATTAAATTTCGTTATTTTCCTTTGAATATCGGTTATGTAGCTCTTAAATAGTAAATGTTACTAAGAAACATGATATCTAAAACTAATAAAATGCATTGTTTTTAAACAACGAAATTTAATTTTTCAAAAAGTCCAGGTTCGATTCCTGGGCCGAGTACACGTATTTTTGTAAGTATATGAATGCAGTTTTTCTTTTTACTAAAATCAACGTCATGGTTCCTAAGCCAAGATTTTGCTATCTGTTATGGTTTCCAAAACCGCCATACTGACCCATTTGGATTGCTCACCATGTATATAATTTTCTTGTACTCGTTTTTTTTTTTATTTAAGGACCTCTCTACGAGTAAAGGCCTCCTACGTTCTACTTCACGTTTTTCTGTCTTGGGCTTTTGATACCTAGTTTTCACCTGCTACCTTTTTTATTTCATCTAGCCATCTCTCGGAGGGTCTACCTCTTTTCCTTTTCCCGAGATGGCCATCCCAATGTGTTACTCTTTTTGTGCATCTATCCTTTTGCATCCGTGCAATGTGGCCTGACCATTTCCGTTTGTTTTTTTTTTGTTATCAAATACTTTATTTAAGGAAATAAATGGCTATGATAATAAGGGTGAAGGATGTGAGTCTCCGCATGAGCTCGCCCTTCGGCACTCGAGCTGGCGTAGAGAGAGCACTCTGATGAAACGTTTTGGGACTTTGACGCTACGCGGAGCTCAGCCTTCACCGTTGCGTGCCTTGCCACTCACATGTTAATGTAAGACAATCCGGTATAGGAGCGTCCGCGTGGGCTCGCTAACTACCACATTTTAAATCATTCCGATTATGGTAGGTATTTTTAAGGGTTCCGTACCCAAAGGGTAAAAACGGGAAACCCTTTTGGGGAGGGTAAACTGGAAAATTAAAATTAAAGTTTCGCAAACTGTATTGTGTGACATATCAAATGAAAGGGGTTGTTGTAAGCATCTCAGATATATTTTTTATAATTTTAGCAAAAACAGATTTGAAGTAAGTTAGGAAAAAAGACGAAAATTGACCATCCCCCCCCCCCCCCTTATCTCCGAAACTACTAAGCTTAAACTTCTGAAAAAAAATATGGAAAATAGTTCCTTACCTAAAGATTACAGGAAAACCTATAAGAAGTTTGAGTATTCAAAGTAACGGGAACATTCTCCTGATGCTTAGAGCATAGCAATTTTTACTCTTGCACTTGCTTCTGAAATTACGTAGGCGCCATGATAAAACGTTACAGTTTACATTTATACGGAACCCTCACCACGCGAGTTGAACTCGCACTTGTATGTAAATATTCAGTTAAGTTGAATTACTGTTCAACACATTTTACTACTGACCTAGATTCCTTTTGCGTTCCGTAAATTAATGACAGTTGTGGGCATTCGTATCTTAATCTACTAACACAAAACAAAGCAAATTATTTACAACGAAAACGGATAGGTCGATCTGATACGATAATCGATAATATGGTATAACAATGGTATTATTCTACCACAGAATATTATACAAATGCCTGATGAACTCTAAATATCAAAAGCATTGTGTCTTCATAGCCATCAACCTCCCATTAACCCGCAGATTAAAATTATATTATTAACCTAAAGAAATAAAAATAATAATTAAAATAATTCCATTTGGCCAATTAGATCGTCTAGTGTCTAACGTTGTGTTCCTAGCAACCTAAATTCTTTTATGTGTAGCAAATTCGATTTTGACTCCTCCTTACCTACCCAACCCTACGTTCACCTACAACTGTGATTATCATGTAATTAATAATATAAATATTTTATATTGTTTTGGTAAAAAGCCCCTACTATCTCTCAATCATTCAGTAAAGCAAGATCGTAGCTCTTAGATTTTATGTTATCTAGATTATTTTTATACCTTTGACATATTAATATTCTGCCCTAGGTACTCATATTTTAAACAAAGTTCTAGCGACGGATTGTGTGGTAATCTTTTACTCAAACATTGTACTCTCTTGCTTTGGATGGGGTCTGAATAATCATAACCAACTCTACCTACCTAACGATTTTTGCGAACGAATCTGACCAGTATTTCGTACCTGACAGTGTGAATAAGAAGAAATACCGAAGCAAACTTAAACAGACCTCTTTGCTTTAATATCGCTATGTTATAAATGTATCTATAAAAGCAATGCATTCACTTAATCCTTATATATCGTTAATAACGCATATTCATCAATATTACACGGTGATTTTTAATTCGTGATCAGGAACCAATTTTATAAAGTCATGATTTGATGCCAAACACGATTAACTCGTAGTTAACTAAAACAAACGTTCTTTTTTTCAGAACAATGCGGAATTAGGAATTACTTTATAATTAAAAATCATTGTCACTTAGGGTGTTTAAATCTATGAAACTAAAATCTCCTTGAATTTTTCAATTAAGAGTAAGAAACTGTCAAATGTCACATGCATGAGAAGAAGATGTTAGAGTTTATTGACGTAAGCCCTATCAAAATTTACCGCCAAAGCGAACATTTTACGTATGTAGCTATTTAAGTTCAAGAAATGTAGGGTGACCAAACATTCAGTGATTAAATTTCATTAACTAAACAGAGATGTAATTGCATGAGACGTCGTCCGTTGAAATCAGTTTTGGCTGGTTAACAATATTTTTCGACTACTGATCACGGATTAAAAATCATAGGCACTTGAAATATCGAATTTACTGTAATCGAATGTGAATTCCAAAAATAATTATGTACGAAATTAGCTATTGCTTAGTATATAAGGGCTATTATTCAGCCCGTAACTACGGTCTTCATCGATTTTCTCTGGTCCCTATAACAGTTTTGTTTTCCTCTTCGAAGCGAAACTGTTTTCCTAACCAATGAAACACAACAAACTAACTACATAAACTCTACACCTCTCCACCAATCATAATTTTTTCTACTCATAACAATCATAATAACCTTACAAATAAATGTTATTTAATGAATAAACCTTGTTTCCTAACACCCTATTACAGTGTATGATTCTATACCTAAACCGACTAACCGACCTACCATTAAACCATAAGGTACTGTATGCAACACGAGACATTTCCGAGATATGAGACGTAGCTAGATCGACTTTTTGTCCCCATAAATACTGCACAACTTATCGAAATCGTTAGAGCCGTTTTCGAGAACGTGATTACAAATGCATATACACAAATATTACTGATATTGTTCGTTTAATAGCGAAGGAAATGATTATTTCTAAAATTGGGTCTACACAGGGTCCCGTGGCATTGTATGTACCAAAGAACACGGTTGGCACTCTGTCACCAAATTTTTCGTAGTCGATGTCAAAGATGTTTACAGTTTTGCACCTTATTCCGTTATAATAAGGCGAAATGTAAACATCTCTTTGACGTCGACTCTACATTAGCCCGTACGGGCATCCGGCAAACGGTGACCATCCGTCAAAATTGCCTAGGAAACAGAAAGTCAATAAACAGGCGAAATATGAGACTGTGACGAACACTTTATTAAGTCGGGTTACATTATCCGACAACGGCATGTGATGGGCACTGCACTGCGAATCATTCTCAACACCACTACTTTATCTTTGCGTATGTGATGTTGTGTTTCTATTAGTCGCCATTGATCCCGAGGATGTTGTTAAGTATGAGGGTCCTGCGTTTGTCTCAAATCAATACAGCGTCCACTACGTGCTTATGACTCTCCTGGAACCGGCCCTAAGCTACGGTATCCGCTTTCTATCAGGCAGATCATACACATGATTGCAGCCGTTGTTATTAAAAGAAGCGGGTTGTGTCGGAGATAGGGTAATGGCACCAGTGGTCAGCCTCATAACGCCTTTTTGAAGTTTGAGCAGCTGGCATTTTTGCAGGATTCGTCGGATAATGAAACGTAGCACATGATTGGATTAATTGTTTATTATAGTTTTTAAACAACATACGTCAAAAACAATCTTTCTCTTTAGAAAATATATATTTAAGTTCAAACAAAAAATGGCCCTTTTTGCCAGTGGTCAGCCTCTAAAATCCAATAATCAGCCTCGATGAGCCCAGTATTCAGCCCTTATTATAACTATGAATAAGTGATATCAAAATGAGCATTATTTTTATCAATATCAACGATATTATTTAAGTATCTCTGATTTCTTATACCTAGCTAAATTCTCAAAACAAAAAAAAATCTCACCTGACAGAAATATTATTGCAAGCAAACAATCACAGTACCTACTTACTTATTTGTGATAAATGTTTTATAGCCTCTAGGAGCAATCACTTTTCCAGTTTTTGGGCAAATTATAAAACTTGTTTCATCACCATTCAATATTCTCTTAGCATCATCCAGGCGCGGCGAATTATTTATCAAAAATTATTTACATAAGTACCTTCTTTCTTAGGTAGGTACCTTCTCAATTATTGAAGTACAAATTACCTAAATACATTTTATAACTATTTCAGGTAAAACTAAAACGTTGTCTACCAATGTCCTTAAAAATATCACTGAAATGGGTGAAATCGAAGACACTGTTAACTGTACATTTACAAACGAACATTAACCTTATCGCAACGTGTTAAAGTCTATGGGCGGTCAGTTAACAGTATCTTCGTTTGTACCCAGCTAGATTGAGGCTGAATACTGGATCGGCAACATCCAGTGGTCAGCCGCGTTAAAATAAAATGTTTAATGCGGCTGACCACTGGGTTTTTTGAGGAATATGAAAGGACATGCCTTACTAAATTTGAAAATTTAAATTTAACGGTTCTAATGGCCGCCTTTTCTCACAATTTTAAAAATAATTCAAGAACCCAGTGACCGGCCCCGGGAGGCCGACCATTGGATCTTTTATAAAAAAGTAGTACCCCATGGTCAGCCCCCACAATATTTACGTAAATCAGCAATATTTTTATTCAAACTTAATATAATTCAATACATGAAGTATACATAAAGCCAAATTGCATAAAATACTATCACATTTAATAATAAAATATGATTTTTCTTACCTTTTAAGAGAACACCACGAAGTACTAAATATGGCGGACATGACACTATTGCTCTCTTCAACCGCCGTCACCTGTATGAACGAGTTTATTTCTCCCCCCTGACCCCCTGCCGCACCTATCGTGTGACATATTAACCAATGAGGAATCAAAGTTTCTATTTAAGTACACGTGATTCGTTTATTCTAATTATAGCGATATTTATGACCAATAAACGACGCAAAAGGCTGACCACTGGTTCCTGGCTGGCCACTGGTGCTGTTACCCTACAACCGTTAAT
This sequence comes from Epinotia nisella, assembly GCA_932294315.1. NCBI lineage: Eukaryota > Metazoa > Arthropoda > Insecta > Lepidoptera > Tortricidae > Epinotia > Epinotia nisella. The sequence goes on from OW028680.1 coordinate 16,317,432, forward strand.
TAAGTTTAAGTGGATACTTCTCTGTTGGCTATGGAACCCTAATAAAAAACGGGCCAAGTGCGAGTCTGACTCGCGCACCGAGGGTTCCGTACTGAGCAAACTGTACTTAAAAAATCCTAAATAAGTAAAGCGACCTCTGTCGGCACCTACCTATTTAAAGGTAAGGTGTTTATCATCGATAATTCGTTGTAATAACATGTGAACCAAGTTGAATGTTTCTTTTGTTAAATAAACGTACGTAATAAATTCAAAGTGTTTTGATTATTTAAAGGAATCTGCTCTTATGGTGTACCCGTAAAATATATATCTGAATTAATTAACTAAAATCTGTATAAGTACAGATAAATCGGTATATATGGCAACATTGACTGACGTAGCTCATTTGACTCGCGATACATTGAAAATGGCGGTCATTTCAGCATTATTTTCATGTCCGCTACATGAACTAAATAACATTTTGTGATTAATAACTAATGGTAAATAAAGAAGGATTAAAACATGTAACAAACAATTATTTGAAATCAGATAAGCTTCTCTACAAAAAGTTATTCCGGAAGTCACGTGATACATTTTGAACTATACAAGAACGTGAGCAAAGAAGAAATGTCCGCTTCAAAACCAAACGTTAACATGATTTTGTTTCAACTAGGCATGTGTAAAGTTTCCTTAAACATCATTATCACGGCTCCGACATTATAGTGAGTCAGCGTTGATAGAAGCATCTCTTTGTTGCGTTGCGAGATGAGTTTTGACAACTGCAGGTCGAGGTCGGGTCGCTAACCCGGCCTTGGCCTACTAGTGCGTGTTGTTACGGGATTCCCTCGAACAAATACTTCACTTTCGGATACCAGCGCCATCTTTCAGTATGTTGTTAGGCATGTCTCCTGCTAGTCGATCACGTAACGCATTGTACGCGCGTCATGTAGATCTAAATGTCAATTTTAGTATGGGATTTTAGTTGCATTGTCCTAACACTCGTTCGAAACGTTACGTGTTTACCCTGCTGTGTGTGTGTGTTAACTCTTGGGAGACAATCTTTATAGTAGATTGTACTACTAGGGAGCAAAATGGTATATTGTAGCGAGGGTGACTCATTGAATCCAGAACGAAGGGAAGGATTCTAACGTGGAATCCTGAGCGTAGTGAAGGATTCAAGCATCGTCGCCCGAGATATAAATAATTTTTCTACCGCGTAATACAGTCTCCTTTTCACTCCTTCCATTATAGTTCAAAACACGATAATTACAGTAAATATTTAATTAAAATAAATATCTGTCAAAAATTTTATTTTTGGTACAAGCTTTTATTGCCGACTGTAGTTTTCTGTATACCGTCATCAACTGCTTATTGGGACGGTTCTAATGAACCCAAACTCAATGGAGTTACGCTGGTTAAGCACTGAATTCACACGGCCACCTTTTGTCTCCATCATCAGATCAGCTCGATGGTACCATAATATTCCATTGTCATCCAAACTGTACTTACACTCAAAATTTCAGCTCAATCGGATAACGGCAAGTGACTGAAAAATGGATTGCAAAAATGAGTTAACTGTAAAAGTTCAATCGTCATTCGTGTTCGTTCGTCGTCTTACGTAGTTATTACATATTTCACTTGTCCTTATACTTTTCGATAGAGTCTTTTCTCAAATATGCAATGAAATGTTGTCCTTACGTGCGTTATAACAGGCTTCAAAGCATCACGTTTCGGGCGGAACTACTCGAGAGAACTGTAAAGGAATTTCATACAAAATTGAAGGCCTAGGCCGGGAAGTATTTTTTTTTTAATTTTAATGTTAACATGGCGTCTGTGTTCATCGACAGGCAAAACAGCTGAATTTTTTTTTTTTTTCTAGTGGCTAAATGGTTAACGGACCAAAAATATCCGCGTTAATGCCTATTACACACGAACCTTTATTAAGAATACAAATCTGAATGATTCAATGTGTTGATAATTAAATTTAAAATATTATCTATACGTAAGTCACCAGAGACCATAGACAATATTTAAAATCCTTTGCATTTATTTTATTCATTATAAAAATTAAGATTCTTATTATCCGGTGATGTATAATGGCTCTAATAGGGTCTATTCGAACACTACACACGCGAAATACGGACGACTTTCGTAAAAAAAAACCGGCCAAGTGCGTGTCGGACCACGCAAAACGAAGGGTTCCGTGCCTATTAAAAAGGTCGTATCGTCACAGAAATTTTACGGCACTTACGTCCTTTTCTTTGAGGAAGACAGTTTTTCAGCAATATCTCGAAAACCTCTGAACCGATCTTGTTCAAAACAATTTTCGGTGAATGAAATTAATAAGCCCTATGTTCATGAATTTTTCCATATTTTTAAAATACACCGTTCAAAAATTAGAGGGGGGGGGACAGAATTTTAGTGACTTTCGGGGCGATTATCTCCGGCTCTATTCACTTAATCAAAAAAAATGCTAAGAAACCTTATATTTATTTTGAAAGGCCTATCGATTGATGTGCCACACGGGGGGTCACAATGAAAAAAAATATTTTGACTTTTAGTTTTATGTATGGAGTGCACCCCTAAAAAAATTTTTTTTTGTCATTTTAATTACAAAACTATGTAGCGGCTAACAAAATACACCTTTCCTCAAAATTTTATTCAAATACACCTTATAGTTTTCGAGTAAAATGCCTGTGACATACGGACAGACGGACAGACGGACAGACGGACAGACGGACAGACGGACAGACGGACAGACGGACATGACGAAACTATAAGGGTTCCGTTTTTGCCATTTTGGCTACGGAACCCTAAAAACAAAGTATGGGGGGATTGGAGGGAAAATTAATTTACTATTTTGAGTGGTGTATTGTTTTATTTCATTGCATATGTTTGAGAAAAGCACTATACATGCCTGGCCGTGAAAAGGGCTTGCCAGCTTCGTATCTCCCTAACGGTCGGCCGTCTATACATAGTCATAGTCATAGTCATAGTGATTTATTATTAAACATAGGTGCGATACATTGGTGGATAAAATGGGTTGTGGAACACTATGTTTTGTCTGTAGGCGTACAAAATCATTAAAATTATTAAACTTATAAATTAATTAATTTTAAATGCATTAAAAACATAACAATATCACAACAAAAAGAAAAAAAAAAAAAATTAAAAATTAAAAAACTTGGTCAATATAAATAAAATGTGAAATGTCAAAGAATACAGGAATACATTAATTAATTCAATCCAATTAAATAACCAATTTTATGTCATCCTACCTACTAAATGAAGTTAAACATACTCACCCGGCAAGCCCTTCTTTCCCGGCATCTGCAGTAATGTACTATTTTTCGAATAGAAGGAGTGAAAACACAATTTTCTACCCGGGTCTCTCATGAAAAGTCAACTTTCAGAACAGGAGAGATTAAAAAATATGCAACCTCACGTTTACATGGTTCGCGTAAAATTCTCACTTTTCAAAAAAGATCCTGTGGCAATGAAGATTATATCATTAGTTATGACCTAACCACTTTAGCGACTGTCTCTTTGCAGTTTTGCAGTGCACATCATCATGTTTAACATCACACTAAAAGTAAGTGCTGGTTTCTGGAAAATAGTAATTTCGATGATTTTTAATTTTGTAGGAAAAAGTCGCTTTGCGTTGTCGGTTTTTTGAGCATAATTTTCCCAGTTTTGTCCCAATTAATTGTAATGTAAAGGAAATACTAGTTATTATTTGTGTTATACACTACTTTCTTATCTTTTCTAGTTTTGCCGCAAAGTCTAAAAGTCCTTAGATTTTTCTTTAATTTTTTTAACTTTTGCTAATAGTACTTAAATTTGCATATGTATTGAAATATGATGTGAATATGAATTATAGAAAATTTATTCAGCTTTCATTTAATATCCCAGACGTAAACGTACGTTGCATGGTTCGGTTTTACATTTACAGTTTTCCAAACGCAGCCGAGGCAATTTTAATGACGTCATTACTGGGGAGACCGAATCCTTAGAGATTGTCTCCCGGAAGTTTTGGGGTCCAGAGGGCCTACCGCGAAAGGCATTCGAAGTTTTCCCTCTCTGTCAGACTTGCGAGTTTGTACGTAAGTGCAACAGAGAGGGGAAACTTCGAATGCCGTTGGCGGTAGGCCCCAGGTGACTTGCCTAACACGTATCCGAAAGTGAAGTATTTTCCCGTAACAACATGCACTACCTACCTGTTGCGGGGCTAATCCCGCCCGCACATTCCACTTTAATTACCTACTGGATTAAGATTTCCGTTCAGAGGAGCTGAAGTGGTACATCCGTTGCCATTAAAGTAAAAATTTTGTGTTATGTATGGTTAGGTTATTTGTTCTCGAATACGGCTATGATTTCAGCGATTTACAATAGTGGTTTCCGGGTGAAAAATTGGTCTAACTAGGTCTCATTCCAGGAAAAAGTCATTGTTTTGTTTTACGTTTTCAGTCACGAAGTAAAATATCTTAAGTTTAAACGTATAAGGTTTTTTTTGTGAATTTGATGTTTATAACTAGTGAGGGGCTGTTATCTATCTAGGTTTCAAGAATTGTTTGCCTTTCAATAGGAACAAGTATGGAGAAAAGAATCAAAATGGCTGGTTTGGTTCTAAAACTCACCTATAAGTACCATTTTGGAATTGATCTATATTTTTTTACTAATGCAGAATTAACGGTAATGGCTTGAAACTAGATGTTTGGGTTTTACCAAATATTATTTAGGTTTCATAAATTGTCTATTTTAAGTATCGGAGTAGCTGACTAATTGAATACCTAAAATCACCGTCGCCACAGAATATTCACTTTGGTTTAGAAATAATAGGGCATTGAAATACCCTATAATTTCTAAGTCTATTTTTTTATTGGATTGTGACCGCATGGGGTTAAGACAAAGTGTGAATTTATGAGTCACGTTTGACCGGTACCGCGCCGTGTGCCTTATTATTTCTTGTTACGGGTCAAATTTGACTCGTTACGTACCGCACTAGCTAATTTGACACTTTACGAGATACTTTTGGCCGGTACCGCACCTAATGATAATTTAGATTGATTTTTGTAATCTAGTGCGGAACTAGTCTAATTTTACTTGTATGGTATTCTTATTATTAGATACCTATATTGTGAAGTGACAAGCATAAATGTAAGTATACGTGACTCTTTTACACCAACAGGATTTCGTTGCGCACTCCGCAACAACACCCTATTATCTATTGCCGCACCAAACGAAAGTGTTATACGAGTCAAAATTGGCTTGTACCGCACTCAACGTATTTAATCAAAATAATTTGAATGTACATTCAACTGAGAACTCTACCACTTTTGAACCTAAAACCTTCTAATAATAGAGTCAAAATTGGTAGACCACTTTCTTGGCTTATCTATACTGGGTGGAAGAGATCGATGGACTTTTAAGCAAATGAGATATAGATCAGGTTTAGTACTTTACTTCTCACCTAGTAACCATATTAATATTTCTAACAGTTACCGAGATACAACTTGTTAAACTTTGGTGAAAAAAAACTGTATGTTTCAACCCTATCCAGTAGATTCAATGACGTCAGCAAGATCAAGTAAATTACAAACAGCAACATTATGAACTGACCGTTGAAAGACCTTATGTCATTGCAATAAGGTACTTTCGAACATCGGATGTGAACTTTTCTTGTGACTTGTGACATGTGTCAATTTCAAATGTAAATAATAACTATGTATAGTATAAGGGTTGTCACTAAGATTAAAATATTTCGATTTTTATGTTTTTTTTTCTTTTAAATCAAAGTCAAAGTCAAAGTGATTTATTCTTCAATTTAGGCATATTACATGCACCTAACAACCCAGCTTAACAATTATAATAGATCGGTTGTACGTCACTTATATAACACTGTCCTTTCAGCTAAGTCCAAGGTAATGTTCCTCCCTGTATATATAAAACTCTTGCGTTATTGGTCTATTGACAGACAGCGCACAGCCTAAACCGCTAAAGATATAAGCATGAAATTTGGAACATATATTCTTTACAGTACGTGGACGTGTATTAAGAAAGGATTTTTCGTAATTCAACTATTATGGGGGTAAAATAGGGGTTGAACCGTTGAATGGAAATCGTTCATTTGGAAAGTTATAGACTTAAATCTTTGTATTAAAGATTCCTTACTAAAAAGCAAAACAATTGATTAAGCGTTATTATAAAAATTCTTCCCCTAAGGGGGTAAAAAAAGAGTTGAAAGTTTGTATGGGAAACATGTTTATAAAGTTAGACGTTTAAAATCTCGGTCACAAGTTCCTAATGTACAATCAAAAACATTGATAAGGGTATTTTTTCTAATTCATTCCTTGAAAGGGTTAAGATGGGGGTTGAAAGTTCACCAAAAGTAATGTGTGTTTTTTAATGATAAACTGTGGCTAGAAACATGAACGCAGGACAGCAGGTTTAGTTTATAATATGTAGATTTTTCCAGATTTTTTTTAAACTTGTCCCCTAAAGGGTTGAAATAGGAGTTGTATCGAGAAGACGTTCATTTAAAAACTTAGAAATTTGAAAGTTCGTGTATGATGACGAAGGGTTATTCATAGGGGAAGTAAGTAGTAGTAGGCCGTTGCCGGCGTAACAATTCAATAATTATTGCAAAAACACTTACTACGCGGGCGAAGCCGCGGGCAAAAGCTAGTTGTTTACAAACCAGGTACACAGGGTAAAATATTGTCTACAGCGGTTCCCAATAGAGATTGAGCTACCCTGGATAATCAGTAACTATTTATCTGGTGGTTGTGTAGTCAGTAAGTGTATTGCGATGACTGGGAGGATTGGGTATTTATTTTGTCAGTATCATACATTATCTGTAATCAGACAGATTGATTACACGGGAGCCGCTCTTAACGTTACGTTGAACTTTTTTTTAATACATTAGGTGTGTTTTGTACTTTTTTTTTAATTCAGAAAGGTGTTTAGAGAAACGGCATATATGTAAATAACTAATACAATACCTTTCAAAAATGTATTAACCTCTTAATGTTATTACCTACTTTATACAAGTACCTAATTTATGGAAGCAATTTACTGCAACTGAAAGTTTTCCACTAACGATGAGATTTAAAACGTCTTCAATGCTTTTCAGGACTCGACGAAAGCTGTTCCATTAAGCTCTGCAACTTTTGCAGTTTCCGCCTGGTCGAGCATTTGCGCCCCGTTTCTTAGTACTTACTTTGATGACGTTATAGGTTACCACTAATCAATCAACAAAAATCAATAAAAAAAACCCTACGACTGACTTTGCGTAAAGAGTGAATGAAAAATCTATTTGTTTTGCGCGTTCATTGATATTTTGGACTGATATTGTAAACTAGTTGCGCGAAGATTTTTTTTCAGTCGGTTTAGTTTTAACTAACTATATTATGACTAAGCCTGCTTCAAGTTTTGTACTTTATACTGAGAGCTTACTGATGTGGCCCAGATTTCCTTACTCGTCGGAATCCTGCCAGTATTACATTTGCGTAATAGTAGCATATTGCGCGGAAGCGGTGCGTTTAGGTGCATGTGCAGCATACCTACTGCATACAAGAAGCACTTATACTTTTAGGCACGCATAAAAGATTATGTGCTGACTTGACTGTCAGTTGACACTGACAGCTGAGAGCTGTTACGTAAAATATAACTTGCGATATTGTTGACACGTTTGTAAGGTAGGTCATCGTTAAATTTTTTCACATTATTAATGGGCGGCTGACGGATGCAAATTACGTAAAAAAATGTCAAACAATATATAAATAATATGGATATGACTACAGTTTATTTAAAAATATATACAGTGGCACATATAACCTCCTCCTTTTTTTAGTCGGTTAAAAAGAGAACATAAATGCAAAAAAAGTTATATAATTTTATTGTTGAATTAAATAATCATATTTTTGTCTATATTAGATATTTCCAGTCCATTCCGTTTATAGTTCACTATCCACTTATAGAGGGATAATGACATCTCTACATCTACAGATGTAAAAGGTGAGAAGAGGTATTCGTAAATCGACACTTCGCGATTATTTGGAACTTTATCGCCATCACTCAAACTTATAAAATCATAATCATAAATATTTCTCGAAATTTAATAAAAGTCTTATCCGTCTTAAGCTTTCGTCACCATATTGCACCCATCGGCCGCTCATTACACATTATTTCTGGTAATTGGAGTACCTATCCACTTTATTCGATATATTTGATACAATTAAATAAATAAAGAAGAGCTGGCGGCTTTCTCGCGCAACGCATCAGCATTGCAATTCAGCGAGGAAATGCCGCCAGCATCCTCGGTACAATGCCTCCAGGGCCTTTTTTAGATTTAACTTAGTTTTAATTTAATTTAGTTAATGTTAATCATCATCTTGTATTTACTTTAGAAAATAAATTATTCATACATTTGAATAAATAAATAAATATTAAGGGACATTCTTACAAAAATCGAACTACCTATATATAATTAATTTGTATTCCCGTATTTGGTAAAAGTGTTGTCATTTATTTAGGTGAGCGGCCACTCGTAAAAGTGGTATATTATGATAGATCTATTCAAAACAAACATATTTTGTTATTAAATGTAAATATCTAAAATGCATCGGAGCCGAGATATTTGCAATTATATTTCCACAGGTCATATTTAAAAGTTATAAACAAAACTTAAAACTTAAATATCTCGGCTCTGATATTGTTAAACGCATTTAATTTTAGAGCTGGCGGCTTTCTCGCGCAACGCATCAGCATTGCAATTCAGCGAGGAAATGCCGCCAGCATCCTCGGTACAATGCCTCGAGGGCCTTTTTTAGATTTAACTTAGTTTTAATTTTTCTTAGTTAATGTTAATTATAATCTTGTATTTTTATTTCAATAAATTTTATTTTATATATATATATATATATATGCGTATTAAGAGGTCCTCTAAACGATTATAAAAAAAACATCCTTCGACAATTTTTTTAATACTCAACATTGCCCTGCCCTATGCCCTTTACAAACAACCCGCGCGCACGTTCGTCAACTCGACCACAAAACCGGTACAGTTCCAATTAAGTGAAAAGCAATATAATATTAACAAAGTGTTAACATTGTTTAGATAATAAAGGAAAATCACACAAAAACGGTTCAGCAACTTTGAAGGCCTGGGTCCTCCCGACACTTAATGTTTCCGCTGAAAGAGTGAATTCTGTAGAAACATTAACTAAAGCCCCTTAGTGGGTAGAATCCTACTAAATCCTACTTTCCTACTAATATTATAAACGTGAAAGTTTGGATGTATGGATGGATGTACGTTCCACTTAATCTGAAAAACTACTGGACGAATTTATATGGAACTTTCCACTTAATGTACCTACCTTATATATCAGAATAGGACATAGGCTATAATTTATGTCAAATTTCATCCCTTTTAGGGACGAAAAAGGGGATGAAACTTTGTATGGAGACCAAATTGCTCGTTGCCTTCATCAGGAGCTGCGTCTCAATACGGGAAAACTAAAATCCGACTCGCACTTGACCAAAATTCTAACTGATATTATTTAATAGGCTATAATTTATGTTATCCCTTTTAGGATAGTTTTTATCCCGGGTCAACGCAGACGAAGTCGCGGGCGGACGCTAGTATTAATATATTTGCGAAGTTGCTAGGACTGGCTGAAAACAAATTCCTATTCTACGCCCTGGAGGCTTGTGGGTTTTGTTACTCAACTCTATTAAGATTAACGAATGTGTATAGCCTTGATGTGGGACGAATTCACATATTTGAGCAGCACAGTTTCGCGCCATATTTTAATTAGAGCAGTTAACTATCGTTAAAAGCATATGCAACACACTTTACATTACACTTTATTTACGTTTTCAGAAAGGTTTATCGCCATGATTCTTGAACACTAGTTGAATTTTGCTATAATTATTGGTCGGTATGAATATAAATACCATTCGGTGTATATTTTGCTTCTAAAAGACATACGCTTCTAAGAGGCGTAGTGCAGGCATGACGGTGTGCCATCGGTTGCATCTGAATGCCCGTCATGTTCCTGAGAACATGAAGTACTTATTTGCTTTAGTGCTTATTGCGATATGAAATTTACCATGTTGTATTTGAGGACATAAACCCTTTACAAAGATTAGCGGATCCCACACTAGGCCATATGTTAATATTCTGAATGCAATGGGCACTAATTGTTCCACAAATTATTTACGTCACTGAACTGAACACGTAATGTAACATGCATAATCCTAGTTGAAGTGGCTTGCACGCTCGCTTGCACGTTATCATTATCACACACACGTTGCGGCTGCGGATATATCGGCTATTCGATATCTGCTGCCAGGTTTATACAGCTGCACTAACAATAGCATTAATTTATGTGCCGATAAATTCTCTCGTTCCCAACATTTTCAATAAAGCTATTTAAACGTACATTATTTTCAAGCCCTACCCAAAATATCCGGTAAATTATGTTTTATACGTTGCGGGTAATAAAGAATTTTGATGACGCAATAAAAACTATCTCACTGTGTAGTCTGAATGAAAATAGCTCGCTCCCGGAGTCCTTTTGCGTGAAAACGCTAATAAAATTGGTTACCGCACCTTTTTACGATGTTCAGTGAAGCTTCGCGGTGTTGCGGACAATCAATCTGTATCACGAATCACGGAACATTGTTTATTTCCTTCAATATACACTGTTGTGTAGTGTTTTATGCAAGGCTCGTTAACGTTACACTCTGATAAACCAAATTAGGTTGGTACATGATATTTATCAGAGTGATGCGTAAATCACAAAGTTTGAAAGCCGTGGTTTTCCCGCTAAGTAGCGGAAAGTAGGTGCCCGCTAGGCGGGTTCCTAGCCGTGAATGATCGTATATGTAGCAGCCATCAGAATCACATTACATTTGGTAACCATATTTCAAAACTTCTTCTTCTTCTAATAATCTCATTTTCCGTGACTATGTTGACGTTGATGTATGTAGACGGGACTGACTTTATAATGATGTATGTAGACGGTCATGATCATTACATATGTCGATGTAACAGTCTCTAGTTCTAACAGACTCTTCCCTTGTCTAGGCATGATGCGGCGCGGCTCAATGGCCATCCTCGGGGGAGGAGAACCGTTGATCGTGGTGGAGGAAAGTGGGGCGGAGGAGGAGGCGTCCTACCGCAGCCCTGTGGCCACGCGGGGCCTCTCCATCGACCAGGAGTCCCCACCAGACCCGTACCATCTGTCGCCGTGGCGTGACACACGCAAGCACTCGTTACCCACACCTTCTTGTACTACCGGGCCTACTGCTAGTCAGGTCAGTTCGATTTGAGGGCTGTGAAGTCTTCTAATGAGACCACCATCTTATACACTGTGTCACAGAGGAGACAATAGTTTTACGGTTCACTAGGATAAAGTAAGGATAAGGTTAGTTGTGACGGTTAACGGTGATACAAAATGCGGGCTAAAAACAAAACAGAGTGTTAAATTTAAAAGCTTTGCAGCAGAAGGCATTTCCAAGCTAGCAAACAAAATCTGTTGTATCAAACCTACGTTTGGGGTCGAAACACTGGAACCATGGGGTCCAAGCGCGCGCCGACTTTATAAGGATTTATCGGCGCGCCTAATAGACGCCAGCAGTGACCAGAGGGCTGGCCTATATTTTGCTCAAAGAGTGAGCATTGCCATCCAGCGTGGCAATGCTGCCAGCCTTCTGGGCACACTACCTTCTGACAGCGATTTGAGCCAATTTTTTTATCTTTAAGTTTTGATTTATAGTCTTTTTTTTGTCTTTGTAGGTTAAGTTGTTGTTTTATTGTTTGTTTTTATTATCCTTGTTCATTTTTAATTACTTACTTTAGTTATATTAGGCAATATTACTTTTATACCCATTCGTTCATTATGTTTATAATTATACCTATCTTATTTTAGTAGTTATTGATATAAACACTTATTAAATTTAAACTACATACGTAACTCATGTTTAGTAAGTATTACGAGTATACCGCTACTAACTATTATAAGGTTATGGTACAGCATTAGGGAAATGCTGTGTTTGCGCCATATTGTCTTTGAACCTTATAATTCAACACCACTTTATGTCTGCCTCAATTCTAAGGGTGAATATTTACCACAGATGTGTAAAGCTGTGTTTTCATATATTTGACACGTCGCGTAATTAACAGCTAAGTGTCAAATACACGAAAACACAGCTTCGCACATCTGTGGTGAATATTCACCCTAAATCGAAGTTAAAATGATACAGGTCCGCCGTTTGTCAGAGCGAGGGGAGGGTGCCGCTCGCGAAGCGCGTGAGGCAGCCTTTCTCGCCACGCTGAGCCAGGTCACACCTCAAACAGGGGGTCGAAGGTACGATCCAACTCTTAATCAAGAAATAAAATGAAAATGAAAAAATGTATATTTACTCCACCACTAAGTGTACATTGAGAAAACATATGTAACTTGTGCAGTGGACTCTGGTGCCTGAACTAGGGGAAGCCTGTATGTCAGGTCACTAGGTCTCCAAACCTCAGATGCTCGGCTGAGCCTTAAAGTCGCGAGGTGTCTCAGTACACAACTCTTACCTTTGCGGCTCGAGTCTACAAGGTTTCGCCGAGTGCTAAATCACGACAATAAACGGTCACACTATGCGTAGCCTCAATCGCGGACTCACTTAATTTAAAAACACAAGCATTAATGTACAAGAACTCAAGCACACTGGAATAGAAAATAAAAACTAACATCTGAGGATCACACACGGGAATTAACAGCAAAGAAAGTATTGTATATGTTTCGCAACGACAGTTGACACGTCGCGTGCAAATGGGACTTTGAAAATACTTATTTTCATATTGTACTTGAGGTACCAAAGATCTTGCTCCTGTGTAATTCATTCTCATTCTTGTGCTTGATACCTACTGTAGTAGTATGTAATAGTAATTTGAAGTTTATGTACATTTGTAAACACAACGACACAAGTACCTATAAAAAGCCTTGTCCGTTCAGGCGTTCATCGTTCAATTGTGAATGAATCATTGTATCCTATCCCTTTCAAAAACGACTAATGTCATACTCAATTTAAATTCCCCATTTAATCCCATAAGAAATAAAATTTGAGAATCCTATCCAACCATATTCTCTGGTTTGAGCAAAACGTCACTGCGTATCATTAACACAATGATGATGTTTCAGACATTCCGTTGTGACAATATCTCGAGTGCCGCAAGCGCTGTTTGGACGTGGCCGTCGCGAGTCCATCGCGGCATTCCCCGCGCTAGGCCGCCGCCGGGACTCCATCAAGAAATGTTAGTATCGCGAAATTCGCCAACTCGTTCACTACATCATGTTTAACCTTTTCTGCAATTACTATTTATTTTGACTTAATCTCAGTTCGGAGACTAATCACTAGGCCTGTTTCAGGTCAACCAGCAACCGAAACTTTAGGCAGCACCCATAATTTACAACTGGACATCATGGATGACATCGTACAAGCTCGTAAAGTTCGTATGCGGCTCTGGAACACGTCGAGTGAACGCGTCTGTGAGGTGCAGCCGTTGGACGAGCGCTCGCCGATGGCCGGGTCTGTGCGGTACACGAACCGTGGCCGACGGCACTCGGACTTCGTTGGATTGCCGTTACCGCCGATCCCCCCGCGCCGTCGCGCTTCCGAGATGCCACCGCCCATCCCACCGCGAAGTGGCGCCGGCGTCGTCTGCACCGACACAGATCTCCATCACATGCTCAACGCGCTCACCTCTTCCTCCACAGAAATAGATCTCTGCGGCAAGCCCGAACGAGTCCGGCGACTAGCCGACACACGCTCTAGCAGCTTTGATGCTTCCACATTACGAGACAAACCCCCAGAGTCCGGCACTACCTGGTTCACACGACGTCACCAGACCCTGGCGACCAAGAAAAAAATAATCGAACCGCAGAAGAAATCCAAAGTCACTTTTGCGCCAGATTCTAAACAGGCTCCAGGGGACGTGGCGGCGGTGGTGTGGGATCAGCCATCTGGATCCATCGTAGACGCCAGCGCGCTAGGAAGCGCTATCGAAGTATTTCTTAGGAAGAGCGGAGCGGGAGATCCTGGTGTTTCTGGTACTACGGCCACGACTTTGAAGGAGACGGCAAAGAGTACCGGTGCACGCCCCAAAGTGCCGGAGGTGCCAGGAGGCTCCCGGCCGTCTGGCCGGCCCGGTGACGAGCGCTGGTGCCCTGCTAGACCCGATGACGATGAGGCGGCGCAGGGCTGCGATGCGTCCTTATGCTCGCAATTAAAAGACCTTTTTGTGTAGGCGCACTCAGTGCGGATTACTCTTGTAAATTTACCTAGTCGTTACTTATTGATTTCTGAAGAGAAATGTAAGAGGTGCGATGAGGCTCAAGGTAGCGAGTTGTGGTCCACCGTGACTCGGTTCACGTCCCTTCCTCGCATCGTTGTACCTTTTGTACTTTATGAATCTTTCAATGTGATAGTATGTGCGCTGAGCCGAGCGCCGGTCGTCCCCGCTAGGCTCCTCCCTTCTATGTGCGAATGCATGAATACTTGTCGGTTCTTCTGTCCGAGTAGGTGTAAGGTTACTCTTACGCGTATTCGCAAGAAAACTGATTGCTCCATACCTGCGACCGACGCCCGCTTCGCGCGCAATTATTTTTAGAGTGAATTCTATTTTCATTGTAAATTTTTAATATTAGCAATCAGAATATTGACTTATTGTTAGATAGAGAAATATACTTGTGATGAGCGGGCGCGCGTTTTCCGCCGCGCTCAGCGGTCTCCCGCCGCGCGCCCCGCTCCGCCCCCCGCCCCGTGTCGTTCGACAATATGTGTCTTGTAATCCACTGTAACATTAAACAATTCAACTTAATCATATAGCAGACAAAATTATGGAGTTTTCGGGAGAAATGTACGCTTAATAGAAGAAAGCGACTGGCTGTCAGTCGCCTCTTATCAATAAAAGTTTTTATCGATGTTATACGGTATTTTATTTCTCTAAATATTTCTCTTTAAAAGTGATAAACGACGTTGTTCAGGCGGAAGGACTGCACTCGAAATTAGGTAAGTTACGGCCACTTAATTTAATGTGGGGGCCTGGGCAAAGTTGAGAAGCCTTAGATCTCCTACCCTTAGCGAAGACGTTTGAGGTCACCAGGGGGACAATAGCAAAGTTGGCAGACGCGCCAATTATTTTGGTAACTTTAACGCAGAAACTTTTTCAAATTATAGTGCTCATTTAATGCACAGCCCTTTACGTCACTCATTTCGCTTGAACTACGTGAGCGCTTGGCACATCCTCTTGTGGTGATCACGATATGCATGCGTAAGTACGAGTATGCTATAATATATTTTCACAACCTTTTATTTAATTTGCAATGTTTGTTAAATAGGCACGTTGCGATGTTGGCCAAATTTGACTATCCCCCCGGAGTCCAATCGGGTTGTAAATTTGTTCACTTATTAAAGTAAGGTGATAATTAAATATTATGGTACAGTCAGCAGCAGAAGTAGCTAAGCGGGCCTAGTGGTCAAATTGATCTGCACACGGACTCTAATGTCAAGAGAATAAGGTTCTGTGCAGATCATTCTGAACATGTTAAAGTGCTTAGCTACTTCTGCTGCTGACTGTACAAATGAGCTGATCTGATAATTTAAATACAAGGTTGCAATAACAACTCCTAAATGGGCCAAAATTATTTTTATTGCCTAAAATAGAGATGAAAATTTATAGACACTTATAGAGTCTAACCAAATTTTACCCAATTTATTGGCGGGAAATTCAAAAATCTTGAGTTGGTCACACTTTGTGTAGTAGGAATACTAGGAATTATAGTTTTGACACTAGAAAATATTTTTTTAATTTTCTGTGCACACGTAAAGTACCTACAAAAATAAGTTAAATATACGTTCACGTGCCTCAATGTCAGCTCACATAATTTCTATCACTATACATACTGTACTAACGACAAACGCATATGTTTACACTTTCTCACCGTACCTCACCCAAATATTGACCCACTCCGCGGTTTCCGATTGAGTTGATATTTGGCATAGTACTTATTATCGAGCTAAGTCTTATTTACACTACATTTCATTTTTTGCCTTGCTACAATGATATATGCGTTTGTCGTTGACTGTTCTGTATATACAGAGTGTTTTTTTTAAATGGGACAGTATGGGGAAATCCGAATCTAAAGGAGATAGAGGAAAAGTGTCCAAGGAGACATTAGGTGTTTTTTTATGTAAACAAATTTGGCTCATTAAAATTTTTGGTCAAGCGTGAGTTGTTCTTAAAAAATGATAAAGTTGGTCAATTTTTTTTTGACGCGGGTTGACTCTGTATCATGTAAGGATTATTTCATTGTATGGAAAGAAAAAAATCTGAACAGCAGAAGTTGGTCAAATTTAATGAAAACTAATCTTCATACAATTGCAGTATTCGCCTTTTAATATTGCTACAAGTGCCTAGGCGTGTAAAAAAATATTTAAAATTATTCCATTTTTAAATTTCGATAATCCATAAGAGCTCCAGATGATTCAAGAGAAGAACATTTTTTTTAATCTTCGTAAACATCATGGCACGCGATAGTCTTGAAATTATAAAAAAAAGAATTCAAATTTGGAACGAGTGGCCCCCACGATCGCCCGACTTAACGCCATTAGATTTTTTCTTATGGGGTTACCTTAAGGGTCGAATTTATGAATCCCGATACAACTCCGTACAAGAATTAAAAGATGCTGTTTACAACACTTTAAACACAATTCACCATAAGTCTCTATTAAATGCAACTAGAAGTGTCTTGAAGCGTGCTCGTACCTGCATAAGACAAGACGGCGGCCACATCGAACATTTACTCAAGTAATAAACCAACTGTATGAAGATTAGTTTTCATTAAATTTGACCAACTTCTGCTGTTCAGATTTTTTTCTTTCCATACAATGAAATAATCCTTACATGAAACAGAGTCGACCCGCGTCAAAAAAAAAATTGACCAACTTTATAATTTTTTAAGAACAACTCACGCTTGACCAAAAATTTTAATGAGCCAAATTTTTTTACATAAAAAAACACCTAATGTCTCCTTGGACACTTTTCCTCTATCTCCTTTAGATTCGGATTTCCCCATACTGTCCCATTTAAAAAAAAACACTCTGTATAGTGATACAAATTTACAAAATTACGTGAGCTGACTTTGAGTGCACGTCAACGTATATTTAACTTATTTTTTTAGGTACCTTACGTGTGCACAGAAAATCAAAAATATGTTCTAGTATTAAAACTATAATTCCTACTACACGTAAACTAAAGTGTGACCAGCCCAAGACTTTTTGAATTTCCCGCCAAATCTTTGAGTAAAATTTGGTTAGCCAAACTCTATATAAAATTGTAGATGTCTCGAAATAATTTCCTAGTAGTGTTACGTAAGTTCTCAACCGGGCCTCACCCTGGGTTTTTTATTACAAAAAAGTCTCATTTGGTACTCAAATTACCAATGCGTTACCAGTCCCCATGACCCTTCAAAAATTATGTCTACATACTGCCTTACCAAAAAATTTTTTTTTGCCTAAATATATCGATAATGGTCATCATTCGGGTATGCATATGCCATTGTGAATTAGAAAATAATATTTTTTTCAGGATAATCCGAATAAGTAAAAAAATATGGGTTAAAATGTACAAGGGACGTTTTTATAGGCATCTAAAAGAATGTTGGCGCAATCTATAACACTAGCTGTCCACGCGGCTCCGCCGCGTTATACAAAGAACCTAGGCGGAGCGACGGAATAAAATATAGCACAACATAATCCTGTAGGTCCATTCTATATACAACCTATTTTACCGGTTATAGTTGCATTTGACTATTTATACCGCTATTTAAATAGTTTCATACCTAGGTATAGTGGTTTATGTTTTCCGATATTCTAAAGTCATATCGGTTTTACAATTACTAAGTAGGTAGAAGGTATTCAAGTCAGGTAAACAAAGGCGCCAATGAGAATCCCCGGCAACCGAGAAGAAATTCTAGGAATTTGGGATATCGGCGCCTGGGTCGTTCTTCTTTTCGACCGACAATAGCCTGTCCTTCGTCTTATTACGGCATCTCATTTGAGTAATGATGTTTACGGTTTTATAATGTTCGAATGAACGTCCATATTATTTTATTAATTAGTGATATTTAATATTTCATTTTCTCTATCTAGCATTTTTTTTATGTTTTTTTTTTCGTAGAATGCCGTGACAGAGTGGTAAAATAAAATGTTGTCCCCACTGAAAGAGTCCACTTTGTCACATGTTTTTTTTTAGAAACCAACCGTAAATAAATATTTATATTGGCCAGAAAGGAAACTTTAATTAGTTCTAATGAAGAAACCTATGCATTTTTTTTAAAATCGCACTTCAAAACCACAATTTTCGATAGTTCAAAAACCAAAAAAACAGAAAAACCTCGGTTCATTGTCTGTAAAAAAGAAGAACGACCCGCCTACGGCATTGTGCAAAGTACAATTAATGGGTTTAAACCTCATCCTTCTCCCAATAGGTATCTCAAATATGGGAAAATAAGTTAGTATATAAACTTTTTTGAAGTAACAAAAACACTGGAATTTAATATTGACATAGAGCCCGATAAAAAATAAATGAACAGTTGACACAATACGTCTGTCAGTTTTTGTAAACGACCGTTTATTTCTATTTTCTTAATTTTGTTAGAGCAAAGAGAATATAACCACTACGTTAGAGTTGCATCCATATGTGGCCGAGTCAACATTTAAAATTTATCATGCTGAAGAACCTACTACAGGTTTGAGTTCAATTCATGTTTATTTGTTTTAAATTTTCATCCCATGTTAAAACAAGAGTTAGGTACGTCACTTGGTCAGTGCCCAAAAGTTTTTTTTTTAATCAACATTCTATTTCGATAAAAAATTAAAAATACGAAGATCTTAGTGCAATCCTCCGCAATAAGACGAATCGAATGGCATATCATTTATCAAAATCGGCCTCGCGTAATATATATATAAAGATAATAATATATATATATATATATATATATATATATATATATATATATATATATATAGATAGATAATTGACACAGTCATGATAGTTTTCGTTACAATGGCCTTGAGGAATCGTGCAAAAAAGTAGACCGGCAGTAAAAGCTTTTTCACGCATGACTTTTTTTTATAAAAAACTTATTCTTTACTACGCTGGTGGCAAACAAGCTTATGGCCCGCCTGGTGATCAGTGCAACACCGTAGCCTATGGACTCAAACAACTGCAGAGCAAACACGTGTTTTTCATACAATCATCATATAAACACGAAGGTGTTTTCCTCGATGTGCAAACAAAAGAACGGACTGAAGTAAGAACTTGAGACAAAAATTATTTTCATAACCGGAATTTATCTAAATTTTCGTCACTGACAGCCATTCATAACCAAAATCATTAAAGGACGATGGCGTGCGGCAAACAGAAATAAGTACGTAATCATAAACATTATCGAGCGATAATGTCACGCCTATCGCAGCCATAAACCTTATTTCAGTTAAACGTGACATTACAGTCGGCGTAAAGGACGTTTAATGAGTTGATATTAAAAATACGGAGGCTCCTCAGCCGCTACTTTTCACTGGGCCGACGCCGTAATAATAGCTTACCGCGAACCCTGCTCTGTAATAGCTTTATAAGTATAATACCTACCTACATCTTGAAAGTAAAGTATCGTAGTATGAGCTAGTGTATACGTTATTGCACGTTAATTAAAATTGTTGAAAATTCATATTAATTAGTTCGGTTAAAAAACAAAATTACTTAATTTACTGGCCCTTTCGGGCGTCCTCAATACTTTCGAGCCGTGGACGCATGATCGTCCCCCAGCTGCTAAACCACCTAATTATTTATTATTCATCTTTCTTGTCTTTTCTGGTAGATGTACGAGTAGACAGATAAGATAAAACTCTTCAAACACGTGCGACCAATCCAACAAACAAGGTAAACAAAGCTCTGTACAATTATTTCTGTCGAGAGAGCAGCTTCGACCTACCACTTTAATGAAAAAACATTCCGGAATAATTTACGACTTTTTTAATTTCGACTTGGGCAAGTTAAAATTAAACAGCGACCTTAATTCTCCTAAAGGATTTCGGGCGATTGCGGTGCGATCTGTCACAAACTGGAGGTACATGTCGTGTCGCTAGATAAATGGGAAAAACTCGTTGACACGGTTTGTTCCCAATTCTACAGATTTCTATTACAGATTTCCAATTCTACAGATTTCCAATTCTACAGATTCCCAATTTTACAGATTCCCAATTCAACGGATTCCCAATTCTACAGATTTCCAGTTCTACATATTTCTGGTTCTACAGATTCCCAATTGTACGGATTCCCAATTTTACAGATTCCCGATTCTGCAGATTCCCAATTCTACGGATTCTCAATAGTACAATAAGAAATAAGAAGAATTAATAATAAAGCTCTTTGCTGCAAGAGAAAAGTAAGCAAAATTTGGTTATTTTTAAGAATGGTTCTCTGTAGAGTTAAGAATCTGAATAAAGAATTGGTACAGCTGACAATCTGCCTGTATTGTTCGGAATCTGTTTAATTAAGAATCAGTAGATATATGTTACTGTTAAGGTGTGAATCTGTAGAATTGGGAATCTGTAGACATGAGAATCTGTAGAATTGGGAATCTGTAGACATGATAATCTGTAGAATTGTAAAATCTGTAGACATGAGAATCTGTAGAATTGGGAATCTGTAGACATGAGAATCTGTAGAATTTGAAATCTGTAGACATGGGCCTAAAGGTGAGATAATAAGCCTATTATGTCAAAAGCGGCCAAGCGAACCCGACTCGCATCGACCAGTAGGTCAATCACGTAACGCATTGTACGCGCGTACATATAACCTCCTCCTTTTTTGAAGTCGGTTAATAAATAAATAAAGAAGACTGGCATGGCTGGCAGTCTTCTTTAATAATTTTTTTTGCTGAATCGGCAACAAAGTGTTAAATGTGGATGAAGAAAGAGAGAAAAGTTTTTGCTGAAGCTGAAACGGAGAAAGTTGTTCACTTCGCTCGCTCGTTCAGTAACATATAAGTACCTATCCTCAAGCAATCATAATAACGTGTCTTCGTCGGTCAGAGTGGAACCCCACGGGGGCCCGCAGGACTCTCAGCTCTGGCTTACCTTCGTTGCTCTTGGCCGTTTTTTTACGGCACTTTCAGGGGCCCATGTTATAAGTGAGTGGCTAGTCAAAGCCTGCCTCGATAACCTTGTAAATTACAATGTTATGGCAGGTTTCCGGACTTCTTTGCAATAGCTCAATTTTATTTCCCATCCAAATCTGATCACCATAGACCCAGTTCTCTATCCATTTCACCTACAATAGCCCCAACGCCTGTTGGAATCGGTTCACGGCTTGATACTGATGTACCCGTGAATGGGTTCTAACAAGTGTACTACATCACATTAAACTTCGTCTCCAAAGGGCCTCTACGAGTTGCATCTATATCCCCACGCACGCCTTCAAAATGACCGGGCTTCGTCCTGTGAATTTAAATTGGAAATACATAATAATATAACATTGATTTCAAACACATTCTGTTACATAGTTACCAGGGACCCTACGCCTGCATTGTGAACCAGTTAGAAAGTTTATTACAGAAACTAGCTTTTGCCCGCGACTTCGTCCGCGTGGAGTTCGTTTATATCGTAGCATACAAACTTCCCCCCAAATTTTCAATCTAGGTATCCGTATTTTCTTTTAATCCCGTTCCTCGTACTTTGGCTGAATGCGCTAAGTGTGCCATGCCTTTAAAAAATATATATTGTTACTTATATTGTTCGAATTTGTTGGTACATTTATTGGATATGATACGCTAATGGACAAGAGCCTAATAGGTATGGCGCCAAAAATATTTAATAACCTTCCCGAGACGTTTAAATTGGAAACCACTGTCGTAAAACGGACACTTATTTCAAAAGCATATTATAAGATAAACGACTACATCATGGATAGGGATATTTGGCAGCGATAAAATCCTGCACTATAAATCTGTCGTAAAATAAATAGGCTTTCTACTGTAGCAATGTAATTTTAAAATTTTATAATACTCTGATACTGAAATGATATATTGTATACTGTTTTGAAAAAATGACACCTCGCCGAGTTTTTTACGCCGGTTCTTCTCGAGGCAGAGGTTTACTTTCCGAACCGGTGGTAGTTTATCGACATTCATAGGTGCATGTAATATGCCTAAATTGAAGAATAAATCACTTTGACTAATAGATTTACATGTTTACTGCAGATATTGTTAATAAGGAAATGCTATTATAGTGTAAATGAGTACTTTAACGACATTGACATATAAATTTAGGAACTTATTATGACATATTCTATTCCTACCTTTCTTGATTAATGATATATATATATTTCTAACTATACCATTTACTAATTTATTGACATTTTACTGTATCTTGACATTCTTTATTGTAATTTTCTATTTAAAAAACATTCATTTGCACGCCTCGCGCCTGCATGCAGGCTGGATACACTGAACTTGAAAACATGTACATCATCTATTAACTGTATTCAGCAAATAAACAATTTTGTATTTGAAATTACGCCTGAATACGAAATTTGCGCATCTAAGTTCACATATCAGAATCGATTCTATTTTTATGTTTTGTTTTTTGGTATGCATTTCGTGAAAGTCTATCGTAGGCTCTAAATTATTAATAATCGCTAAAAGACAAAGCAATTCCACCATTTTCACGTTACTGACAGCTTAAAGATGTGGCGGCTATATTATATCGAAATTGGCCCGAAATGGTTCGTGTAATATAACCCACGGCCGGTGTGTCGCTTTTTTTTGCTCGAACTTGGCGGACACACTGCCGTGTGTCTAGATTAGAAAATGAAATGAAAAAAGAGTTCCTTGAACGTGGGCAACACGTGCAAGGTGCGGTCACCTGGCGGCATTACGCGCACTCGTAACGCCCCGGTTTATTGTCCAAACATTAAACAACAGTTTAATTTAAGAATGTCGGTCGGGTTGAAGAAACTCCGAGTGTTTGTAATGGCGGATATAGATAAAACGAGCAGTCTAGCATTCACATACTATCAAGAACAAAAATTCACAATTACACGACCGTCAATTTACATTGAAAATTAACTCAACCAAATAAAAAAACGCTTTTATTACATTTTTTATAATTTTATTAATTCAATATTACAGGCTTCCATGTTACATATTTTCGGGCGAAAGCTATTAAGAAATAAAGGAAAAACTTATAAAAGAACAAAAAGAAAACAACGAATCATTCCAATTGTTGAGAATGTAAGATACACAAAAGCAATTTATTTACTTATTTGATCTACGCACATATCATTAGTGCTCTATAATACGTTTAGAAACCGTAGGAAATTACCAACAATAAATATGCTCTAACAAAAAAAAAAGGAAAGTTCCGTTCCAACTAAGTTGCAACAAAGTTCAAGCTAATATAAAGCTAAAGAGCACTTTTCTCCGATAAAATCATTACCAGTACCATAATTCCATATTTATAAAAGTTGCGATGCAATTTGTAAAAGTGGAGCCAATTTTGGAGCAAAGTAGGACCATTTTACCGTACACAAAAGCAATTTATTTACTTATTTTATCTACGCACATATCATTAGTGCTCTAAAATGCGTTCAGAAACCGTAGGAAATTACCAACATTATGACCACCAATTTTACTATGAGAACTTTCTTGTCTGTGGTAGTAGGGAAAATCTGTAATTTAATGTTATTACAGTATACATTTTTTATAAGGTTATGAGTTTAAAGGCTGTAGCAGGATAGCCTAGGAAAAACTGCCCCCAGCGATTTTGGGCCGAAACTGTAATGAAACGATGCCTTTTGGGGAGGTTATATTCTGCACAAAGTTTCATCCCTCAGTTACGCCCTGGGGGTGAAAAACACCCGATTAACCCCAAAACTGTTTTAATTATTTTTTCCTAAACTATGAAAGTGACGAATTTCAAATTTTGTACAAATGTTAATAAGACTAAAAGCTATTTAAAAAAATATGAACCCCCTAACCACTTAAATTCTTGTAAAAAAAAATGAAAATGAAAAAGAATCACCCTGTATATGAAGTTTGGCTCATGGTACACACACCATTTTTTTCCAAAAATGAACCAATTTATATTCTACATTATACAAAAGTTTCATGGACCTACTCCAGAAGGAACATTGCGAAATTAAAATAAACGCACTATTTCGTAGCCACTAATCATTATACTCGTATTATGCTTAATACGTAACGTCTCGGTCCCGAAACCAAAATAATTTAAAAAAAATGTTAATTATTACTATACTATACTATACTATTATAAAATGTTATTATAAATACAAATGAGTTTGATTCACACTTCTTTCTTTACCCCCCCTTTTTCAAATCGGGCACGAGCAACAGTCCGATCGCGATCGCAAGCCATTGTTTATTAATAATGCAAGGCTCTTAGTAGAAGTTCAACAAATAGTACGCACCTAAGAGCCAATACATATTAATTTCGCAATGTTCTTACTGGAATTTGAAATTCGTCACTTTCATAGTTTAGGAAAAAATAATTAAAACAGTTTTGGGGTTTATCGGGTGTTTAAAACCCCCAGGGCGTAACTAAGGGATGAAACTTTGTGCAGAATATAACCTCCCCAAAAGGAAAAGAAAAGAAAAGAAAAAAGAAAAGAAAAGAAAACAACATTTATTCGTGACAAAACACATAAAAACAAACTGTATAGACACAATACACACAAACACATTTGCCACGAAATGGTCACAACTCAGCGTGATGCTGGCAGCGCCAGCGCTGGTCTTCCGTTGTGACCATTAAGTGAGACACATCAAACACAAAAGATTGAGTGAGACAAAAGGCATCGTTTCATTACAGTTTCGGCCCAAAATCGCTGGGGGCAGTTTTTCCTAGGCTATCCTGCTACAGCCTTTGGAACGGCTGTCAAAACTCGGGTGGGTCTATTCTAGTATCCATAGATATTATAACAGTTATCGATACGAATCCTCAATTGGGTACTTTCGTGGGTAAAAAAAAATATAATTCTATTAGTCCGTCAGTTAGATTATCAAAAAATAGTAGACACGTATTTTTTTAAATACCAATTAAACGAAAAATTTACGAAGATATAGTTTGTTAAAGTTCCGCGTGACGTCACATTATGCTAAAAAGTGTACCATAATGTGACGTCACGTGGAACTTTAACGGGCTGTATCTTCATCATTTTTTGTTTAATTGGCAAACAAAAAAACAAGTGTCCAATATATTTTGATGATCTAACTCACGTACTAAATATTTTTTTTTAGGAAAGTAGCCAATTCTTATGTTTTTTTTAAAATATAAACCACACGACATTCGATCTCGAGTGACATGAGAATAGGGACTTAATTCGTTTGTCTGCGATTTATTAAAAAAACACTCGATTTGACGGATTACATTACTGTTGTCATTTTTTTGTTTGTTTTTTGATGTTACGAAAGTAGTAGCAATGCAGGTCATTTCCCTACGGCTTCTGAACCCATCTTAGAGTACTTATGATATGTGTGTAGATAAAGTAGTGTATCCAACTGTACATAATTAGGCCTTAAAAGACACTTAGTGTGATCCTATAATAAAACCACACTCGTGTTTTAAGGCCTCTGATTATGTATCAGTTGCATAAACTACTATATTAGGCACACAAAACAGATAACAGCCATTACATAGATTGTACAAAATAAATCAGGGGTTCTGGTTAGGAATGCCATCCAAAACATGTATGTACAGCGTGATTACAACAACGAGCGTAAACTATCCTAAAACTACACTAAATTAATACATAACAATATGCTGCAGCATGCAAGCTAGATCATAAGTATGGTTATATTTATTATTATTTTATTAAAATTACTATAACCGACGGTTAAAAATATTTTATTTCTGAACTGATCTCATTCTTTCTGGTCAGGGATACCTACTTTCGCATTTATAATATTAGTCCCTGGGCGACCGAGCGAGCTCTGCTTGGGTGAAAACAGAGAAAATAAGGAGAAAACGAATTTTCCTAGACATAAAACCTAGCTAGATCGATAATCCCCCGAAATCGTTAGAACGAGAAAAACAGGACAAACAATATATAATGTAACAATTTTGGAAACCTATGGAGGGTTTGAAAATCTAGTGGTAAGTACATCGCGTGACTTTAGTTGTACTCGACTTTTGGGGTTTATTTTTAACTCAAAATTGTAAATAATTGCGTTTGTGCACAATTACTTAGTTCGATTTTAGCGACAGTTTCCCGCTGAGAATAAGTAACGTCCGCTGCAAAGAAGTTACCAAAAAGCAGCGTTTACCTACAGGTACTGAAATTGTACCTGACGATTTAAATATTTATTTATCTTTTACGGCTCAGTGGTTCAAACTATTTTTCTAGAAAAAACAGTGCCTACAAAACAAAACGCAATTGTCATTCTAGGGCCAAAGCAGAACTAGTAACGTAATAAATATTCGTATATTTAAGAAACCAAAACGTACGAATGTCTGTGGCAATGGCTTGGTAATGGATTTTATTTAATCATCGTATAATATAAAATACATACTTATAACAAATGAAAGCGACTGTTTAGGTCCACATCATGGATCAGGTATACTCATTCAATTAGAAAAGAGGCTCATTCAGTTTAATTAAATGCTTACATATAACAAGCCTCCCTTTTGGGACCGTAGCTTCGTAGCGGCCTACGAAATAGTCGTAGCCGCCAGCTACAAGCTCTGATGACAATCTAACGAACCACGATGACGATAGAATTAAAAGATGAACTTTAAAATGTCACGTAAGGGTAAGCCAGTTATTTTTAAATTTAGCGCTGCGGAGACGCATTGAACATTTATAAATAACCCTAAAATGCCTTCGTTAACTAATTCCTAACTCCTAAACTTCAGCACAAGTTCATGAACTTGACAAATTTTAACAAGCCGATTTGGTAAATCAACAAAAACCGACGTGACGCATTCAAATAATTTACATGATGACCTGGGAGGATTCCAAATAATCTTAAACGCGTGTTCCTAAGGAGTAATAAAATGTAATTTATGCAATAAATACAACTGTTAAAATTATTTAGAATCCTCCCTGGACACGGGGTATGTCGGCAGGTAAGTATTAGGGTAAAAGTAAGTAGTGCGCGTACCAAATACCAACATGATTTCAATTAAATGCCATCGTCTTTATTTACTTACATTCAAGAAAATAGACTCCCAGGGAGGCTGATAATTAAACGAAAGCCAAAATAGAAACAATTCCAAATATCTGATTAGGTACGCAATGTTTGCGGACGAAAGCTCAGCCACCAAGCCCGTATAATTCAATTAGGACAGGGAAAGTGTATTAACCAATTTAAAGGATTGAGCGGTATTCACTGGGGATTTTAGGGACAGCCATAAGTAATTTATTTTCCTGTGAATCGGTACATCTGTTAATAAATGCCTACTTACTTAAAACTATACGACTCTACGCCAATATAGATGTAAAAAAATCTCAATAAAATTTAAAACACATTCACCGCCGAGAATCGCTACGCTCGTAGCCGATCCCGTAGTTTTCCCCGTACGTAGGGGAAAGCGACTACGGCGTGGGCGCCCGCTAGGCGGGTACCTGGCAGTGGAAGTGTTAATTAGCAACTTAGAAAAGTTGAAAAACCCCCGACTTTTTCATTTCAAAGTTCAATATCTGAAAACCGGTTGAACCGATTTTGTTGAAACGTAGCTAAGAACTATCTCAATCACGTCAGCTTTCAGATAAAACCGCATGTAAATCGTTTAGGAGCTACGATGCCACAGACAGACACACAGACACGCAGATACACAGACACGCGGACAAGTCAAACTTATCACACCCCTCTTCTTGCGTCGGGGGTTAAAAATGTAAGTATCAGATTAGCCACTTGTTTGTTGTCTACGCGCTATATTATACAGAGGAAAAGTCTGTAAGATGGTAGCTTTGCAAGTTTGTATGTATACTATACCAGTATATAGAATGGGCCTTCAGGGTGGACATAGGCTATATTTTAACCCGCGGTTTTACCTGGGTTCTCTGTAATACTTACGTCGGTGGAACCGCGCAGGCAGGTAGCCAATAATAAAATGAAGTAGGTAAGTGTAATAGTTAACTATCTTCGGTTATGGGTCTAGCCACACTGCGCCTGCCGGTACGTGGTCGCCACTCGAGAACCTTTCCGCCCTAACCGCCATCGGTTCTACGTGCAATGCAGCGTTACCAGACCTACGAAGAAGTACGTAGCTCTACGGATTTTAGGCCCTGTGCCCGGACCTACGGAAATTATTGGTGAACCTACGGAATTTCAGGTTAATCTTATCTTTTATCGACAAAACATTAACGTAATAAAAATAAAATAGACCTACGCTGCGCCTTCCGGCACGTGGTCGTCACTCTAGAACCTGTCCGCCCGAATGGCCATCGGTTCTACGTGCAATGTGTCCCCGTCCACTGCCACTTTAGTTTAGCGATTCGGAGGGCTATATCGGTTACCTTATTTCTGCTCCGGATAGCATCATTTCTGATGCGATCACCCAGAGAAACTCCCAGCATAGCCCTGCCCTAAATCTTCCCCACTACCCAATGACTACGGGTCTTGTAAGTGTAAAGGGCGATACATTACAAAATGGCAACCATCATTCGCCCCCAGCGGGCGTAGCATGGTTGCCATTTCATCACTTATCGCTGCGGATAAGACATCCGTCACGTTCTGACAAGTATGCGAGTGCGAGAGTGACGGATGTCTTATTCACAACGATAAGTGATGAAATGGCAACCATGCTACGCTCGCAGGCTGCCCCGGTCAGCGTATCTATCGTGTATATACAAAGCTGACAACCAACTAGTTAGTCTTGTGGAAATAAAATCAGCCCGGTAACAGTGTTATCTAGGTACCTATAACATCCAACAAACCGCCCGTGCATCAAAGTGCACTGTGATAATATTAACACCGCAGTAGTTAACCTTGCTAGCCCGGGCGTAATCGATTGATGACGTACTTTTAGGAGAAACTAATTCAGCACATAATCGAATTTTAACGTCATTTTAGTTAAAATAGGCTTTTAGGACGTTTATGAATACTGCCGTAAGTTTTTAAACCGACTTCAATTAAGCACTCAGCTTCAAGTGTGCCTATAAAATTTGAAGACTTCCCTCAATTTCTCATCATTGTCATCCTGACCTGATGACCATGGAAAGTAGACCCCTGGGAAGGATACACTTTCAAACAAAGAAAGAATTTTCCACATCGGTCCAGGCGTCTTCGAGTAGGTAATCGGGGAACGTAAATTATAAATAAAAGATTCCATAGAATTGAGAACGTCCTCCTTTTTTGAAATGTACCAGAAACATAAAAATAAAATGTTTTTATTATATTTTACTATTAAATGTCCAACATTTGTAAACATTCGTGAAGGAATTCTCGGAAACGACTTTAACTATAACAACCTGGGAGATTTCTGGGGCGAAAAATCGATCTAGCTTGCTCTTATTCTCGAGAAAATTAGTTTTGTCCGGGATTTCACTCACAAAGCAAATTCCACGCAATATGGTTCGTAGCAGGGTGGCCCGTGGAACGAGTCGGCCAGTGGCACTATAGGGCATGGTCCACCAATCCGAAGGTCGTGGGCTCCGAGATAAGATTTTTTTGTATAGTTTATTTAACTAAAGCCAACGAGCGAAGCTTGGTCTCCTAGGTACTTTGTTTTCATACCAGTCAGTAGGTATAGTTTTACACTAACTTTTCAAATATTCTTTTAATAGACGGACGAATATACAGCGGAGACTTATTAAGGTATTTAAGCGGTCTTTAGTCAGTTAGTGCACTGTCTAAAGGTCGCTCTAAGTCTGTTGCTCATTACTGCAGTTGTCATGTCGCAAAATGTTATGTTATATTAAGTGAATACATAGTGGGATGGTTCTTAATGTGGTTCTCGAGGCAGAGGTTTACTCTCCGAACCGGTGGTGGTTTATCGACATTCATAGGTGCATGTAATATGCCTAAATTGAAGAATAAATCACTTTGACTTTGACTTTGACTTTTTTGTATGATATGTAAATAAGCTCTTGTGCAGTATTTATAAACATTTGATTATGATTTACATTTTGAATAGGGTCCCATTCAAAGTCAAATAATTTATTTGCAGTTCCAAGTAAATAAAATTTATAAATGATAATACGTTACGCCATTGATACGCTTTGCATACAAAAGTTACGAAACCCTAAAAATACCTACATAAATATAAAGCAACATATACCGTTAATACGATCGGTGAGAGAATTACCACCATCCGCTTTACAGCCTCCGGCGAAACTCCGTTCCGTACGCCGAAGTGCACTATGTGATCCAATTAACACCCTCCTCCACACGGTATTACAGGCTGTAGGTTCTACGAGCGTACTAGAATTGTGCATGCTTGCTCTTTAACAGTAACATTCCGATATTTCCGACCTCGTTCAGTCGAACTCGAATCGAAGTAGGTATCTAGTTCGGTCTTTTATTCATTTAGTTTAAAGCTATTCCTTTCTGGCATATTCTTGTTTCTGCACATACTGAAAACCTTAACTGAACCAAGAACGTAGGTAACGAAAAAGGAATAAATCGCTATTTATGCATCGCTTTGTGTCTGTGACTCTAAAACTCAGGTTTTATTTCTCACACGCTCCGTTTCACACATTGATTTGTATGTATTGTCCTTGCAATCTTTATTCAAACAGTACATCTGAATGTCTGTCAATCTAGACCACCTTGACAGGACTGGCTTCCCACGAGATGCCTTAACCCTACGCTAGAATCCTATTGAACCAAAGGTCTGAAGCTGAATAGAAGCTGATAGATCGGAAAAAGGAACTAGCTTGTTTCAGTCTGCGGTAGGAATTAATTCCTATAGTTCCTATTCCTAGTTCGTGGTCGACTCAAATCTAGTACGTACTTATAGAATATACCTATTACTTAGTTCACCTGTCCAGTTTTAAGCTAAAAGCAAGGAAGCAGTAGGAAGACTAATGGGTTACACACGTGAGGTTAATGAGTTAAATTAGTTTGTTACTAACTACCTATACAGGCCCCTCCGGAATGAGCTATAGTAAAAGAGCAAAAACTACATGAATGGTGGAGATTATTTTATATGGCCTACTTTTTATAAAACTGTCATCGGAATTTGAATCCTTGAACGGTAGAGTTGCTTTTGGAATGAACTACTTTGATGCAATTCAGCCAACTCAAATAATCTCAAGTATATGTGAAGGGACGCCATTTTGGGTAGATACTAAGTAGTTTATGCTTTGTCTATAGCGGAGTGTGGCGTTTCTTCTTGGGATGGTGAACGATCTAATCTATATACATTATACATACATGTAATATTTAAACGGTTCCATCGATCCCTTGCGTATATGACATCAAATCTCAGATGTTATAATAATGGCACTAGGTGCATTGGCATAAGTAGGTAAGCTACGCAACAAAATAAATAATTTAGATTTAGTTCCACAAATTCATTTCTGTCGATAGGTAGGTAATAATGGGAGGCTTTGAAAACTAAGCTAACCAAATTTCCCAACACTTAGTCTAAGTGTTGGGAAATCGACCGAGCCTGTACGCAATATCGTCATGAATAAACGGCGGCTTCGATTGACACGGCGCCGGCACTTTGTGGAGTGCCTACAACTCAGTTAGTGAGCTGTGTGACCAATCGAGGACCAATGGGTTGACTGTCGGCGTTCGCCTTTTAGTATGGTTCGCCATGTATTGTTAGGGTTACTGCATAATAAGGTGTACTTAACAATTGATATTTATAAGCTATGACATGTAAAAGACCCCATGAGGTAGGTTGAATTGCCAAAAATGATGCCAAAATGAAGCCAGTGCATGGCAATTTAGCAACCCTTATGACGGCATTATGTTTTTGGGTGTCATTCGTTTCTAATTTACGCATGGTATGATGAAAATTTAAAAACTATACATTTGTAATTTTGTACTGAACCCTCGGTGGGCGAGTCCGACTCGCACTTGTCCGGTTTTTTTATATCTATGAGGATTTGCTACACTGGATGCGTTCTGCGGTCTGCGGTCAGGTCAAGCCCGCATTTTGTATGAACAAATTCAATTTAAATTCAAAATAAACGTTGAATTAAACAAAGAGTTCGGTACCGCGATGATGTCATATTTCACCAACTTTTACCGTTACTCTCGAAGACATTACAGCTAACTTCTTATCAAATCATTACTTTATTTGAAATGTGGTGTTTGAAAACTGGGGGCGAAAAAGGTGAAACTCCCTCAAATAGAAGAATCTAAACCATAGCACAGACATTACTAAGTTTAACATACTATAACAGATGCATTTTAATTGTTAGGTGTATGCAATGGCAGGGGCGCTTGTAGCTTGAAACTATTTTTTTATACACGACGTGACCACCGTCGTGAATAAAAAAATAGTTTCAAGCATACGGCCCAACGGTAGGCAGAGGCGCGTATTGCCGACCTTTCGGTTAAGGGGTTAAAACTTGTACGTATAGATATTGTGATGATACTAGTTTAATGTTCTCTAACTATGTTTTCGGTGAAGGAAAACTTCATGAGAAAACCGGTCTAATTCCAAAAAGGTCTACCTATAGTTTTACCTCTGAGTTGGAAGGTCAGATGGCAGTCGCTTGCGTAAAACTAATGCCTAAGCCAAATCTTGGGATTAGATGCCAAAGCGGACCCCGGGCTCCTTTAAGGCACAACTGGGAATAAAGCCAGGAGGATGGGATGACGGGTTTGATGTTATCAACATCACATTTCATCACAAAGTACGACCATATTTGTCATAAAATAATTCCAACAGAAAGCATCCAGCAACAGCCATACCGACTAGTCCATTAAAACGAATTGATCGTTAAATGTTATTTGAATCGAGGGTTGAACTCTCGAAATCAATCAGTTTATCTCAATTGATATATATCTCAATTAATGAATTGACGCTCGTCCCAGTTTATAGAATATCTAGTATTGTATTTTATGAATTTAGTTTTGGTGAAAGTTTAGAACGCGTTTTTACGTAGATAAAAATGTGAGATGTCTAAAAGCATTCGTCCCTCTGGCGGTAGGTAGGTACAGTATAGTCGCGTAGGTACCTACTATAAGCGAAACACTGATATTGATATCGAATTGGAATGCCCATTTTTGAGGGCCTTGGTTTTTAATTAATCTTTTCACATCTCAATCACATTTAAATGTTCTGTGTGCTCTTTTTGACATGTTAAAACTCGTCAAGAAATAAATTAACATATGATTCGGATGCCTCCTGGAATATAGCAAGTACTAATAGCATTACCTTGGGCTGTCCGTGCGACATTTGGACTAACATGTATTTAAGTTGCCAACGATAGAAAATTAACGTTTGACCTATACTAACAAGCTATTAGGTACTAACTTTCATGTTACAACGCAATTAAGTAGGTAGTACCCACTTTTTAACCTCCTTCTGACCTTCATTGTCTCTAGCCAAACGTTCCGTACGATTAGTAAACGTTCATCGACATCCAAAAACAAGTTACAAAGCAAGACTGAAGACACTAAACATAAATTATGTTACGAAACTTAATTACATCGGAAGGTCGAGACGTCTAATGTCAACGTCTCTGTTTGTCCTTCTCAGCCCTCGACGGCCCGTAACTACGTTTGTTCGGGTCACCACTGATTGTCCATTAGCCTGCCTAGAATGCCAAATCGGAGCGGCATTTTGCGTCCAAGTGTAATAAATCAACACAACAGAATTAGTTTTTGAACAGATTTAATGACGAATAATTTGTTTTATCTAAGTAACTCTAACTTATTAGTTAGAGGCATTTATTTGAAACTAGCTCCCCCCCCCCCCCATTTAACCTCCTTAAGGAATGATTTCTGGGATAAAAACCATCCTATGTCCTTCCCCGGGACTCAAACTATCTCTATACCAAATTTCATCTAAATCGGTTCAGCGGTTTAAGCATGAAGAGGTAACAGACAGACAAACACACTTTCGCATTTATAATATTATATTAGTATGGATTTGTATTACTGCGCGCACTCGCTCTGATATAACTAGTGGCTTTAAGAGCCTGCCTGTTTAAAAAATATACATATTTTAAGATACAGAATTTTAAAAAAACTGTATAACTATCGAACCTGCTCACAAAATTTCACGAGAATCGGTTGAGAAATGCGACGTTGAGAACAGCCGGACAGCCGGACATAGGTTAGATTAGATTAGTTTAATTTATTTCATGGCATAAATTACAGTACAAAGTTACCTTGGTCAACATTATAAGAATTTACATCACGATCGTCTCAAAATAACAATATTAAAAATTATAAATACAATGATCACAAATAAAATTATTTCGTATCATCTAATATCGTATCATAAGAAATAATTTTTGGCCAAGCTGAAACGGTGAACTTCGTTCGCTTCGCTCGCTCGTTCAATAGTCCGCGTTTTCACCAGAGATGTTCTAACCGTATGTGTATCATTACTTAGGTGTGAATATAAGAATGATGCGTTTTCATATTGGTGTCAATTATATACACACAGCTTCGTACAGTAGGGAGACATGCCCCCTCTTATGTATGTCAATCTGTCATCCTAGTTTTGTAAGACAGACACATGAAACTCAAGCGTGCCAATGCCATTTCAATATCATATAAATACGTCAAGTCAGATAGACCTCCTGCCTTCGACTCTTAGCTTGAGCTCATCTGTTATGGGCCATTAACTTGTTTAGAATACCAAATCAAGTTCAATATTGTTTCTAAAAGTGTAATAAACCGACACAATGTCTTTGAAAGTATAGGCTCCACACTAACCTAATAATAAGAATGCCATGCCTTCGTTTGCCCTCAGCCATCGACTATTGACCAATAACAATATTTGCCCGGGGCCCGAGTTTAGTTTACGCTTGATTATCTTTATTAGGTTGCGAGAAATGCCGAAATAGAGTGCCCCTTTGCCTCTAAGAGAATAAGAAAAACCTGACAAGTGCGAGTTCGACTCGCATGGTGAGGGTTTCGTAAAATATTGAGAATTTTCCCGTTACTTTGAATACTCAAACTTCTCATAGGTTTTCCTGTAATCCTTAGGCAAGGAAATATTTTCCATATTTTTTTCAGAATTTTAATTTTAGTAGTTTCGGAGATAAGGGGGGGGGGAATGGTCAATTTTCGTCTGTTTTCCTAAATAACTTCAAATCTGTTTTTTCTAAAATTATAAAAAAACAAAATATCTGAGATGCTTACAACATCCCCCCTTTCATTTGATATGTCACACAATACAGTTTGTGAAACTTTTTTTTTAATTTTCCAGTTTACCCCCCAAAAGTGGCCCTCTTGTTCAGAATTCATTAATTTACTTTACGTGTCCATCTTTGGGTCACCAATTTACATATGTTTACCACATTTCAACTCAAATGATGATGATGGCACGTGCGGAGATAATATGCTTATAATATGTGTAGTGTATCATAATTCATATATTTCGGTACATATATTAAGAGAGTTCAAGTATATTAAAAAGTTTGAGGCAGGGCACAGCGCAATGTTCTCTAAAGAAAGAAAGAAAGAAAGAAAGAAAGAAGACATTTATTCACTACACAAAAGACACACAGAGATAAACGGATGATATACATAAAAATTGTAAATCTGAAGAATTTGTAAATCTGAAGAATTTGAAGTATATGGAATAAAATCGTTTGAGCACCAAAAGTCTTTCTGTTTCAATTACGACGTAACTAGAAACAAATATCGAGTATAAGGGAAATTTGGTTGATGGATTAATTTGAGACCTTCATTGAGATTCTAACTAGGTACTAACACCGTTTTATAGTTTTTGAGGCGACCTCGTACGGCCCTTACCATTCCTCTACCCAAGATATAAACATCAGCAGATGCGCTAATTTTATAGATACTAGCTGCTCATGCGGCCTCGTCCGCAGCTTATACAGATGGCAAGTGAAGCCAAGGGCTGAAAAGGGCTGAAATATAGCCTATGTCCATGCTAGAGATCCGTTCTATATTTGGCATACGGTCTCCCCAACGTGTACATTTTATCAGGACTACCCATAACTTAATCCCAAGATATTGAAACTTAATTCCTTCGTGTCTCAAAACAGAACACAGCAATAAACAATAGGTATCAGTATAAAATGAAAACAATGTATGTAACAAAATAAACGAACGAAGCTTAAAGCAACCAGCAGACGACCGCTAATCCAAAAAATAAATATCCATAAGGTACGAATCTCGAACAGATTCGACGATAAATCATGCGTTTACGAATCATATTTAGGTTGACAATGTAAGCATCTATCATGCGTTTTTCTCGCAAATATGGTAAAGGGAGCCCGTCGCTCAAAAGGAATCAAAGAAAATAAAGAAAATGTGCAGACAATATAGCGAATCGGATTCCCTGGAGCGTGGGTAATGGCACGATTGTGAGGGACCAAATCTAGTTACCGAGCGGTTGATGAGCGTACGTGAGTCGGCGGGCCTTTGCCGCGACTTCTGATGCCAAATCTGTCACTACCTTCTACTCCAAATGTTCAATGTCGTTAGGGAACTGTTCCGGACCACCCTGCCGGCCGTTGCGTTTATCGCATGATAGCGAGAAGATAAAATAGAGCATAATGCTTTTTAGGGTTCCGATACCTTACAAACGGAACCCTTATAGGATCACTCGGTTGTCTGTCTGTCCGTCTGTCACAGCTGATTTGCTCCGAAACTTCTGGACCGATTGAGTTGAAATTTGGTACACATATGTAAATTGGTGACACAGGGTGGACACGAGGAACAAATCAGTCAGTTCCGGTAAATATGTGTGCGCGCCTTGTCGGTGCGCACGTCAATGTGTGCGTGAATGGCATAGGGTTGGCACATTCGCAGTAGACGTTCAAGTCGCTAGACGGCGTCATTAAAAAAACTGTGCACACGGCTGAATATTATTAAACCAATATAAATTGACATATATCATTTCGTATACTGTATTAACAAATTATTTAATACATTTTAAATCGTTGTTAGGAGAATAACGATAATATACAGTGTTTTTAGGGTTCCGTAGCCAAAATGGCAAAAACGGAACCCTTATAGTTTCGTCATGTCCGTCTGTCCGTCTGTCCGTCTGTCCGTCTGTCCGTCTGTCCGTCTGTCCGTCTGTCCGTCTGTCCGTCTGTCCGTCTGTCCGTCTGTCCGTATGTCACAGGCATTTTACTCGAAAACTATAAGGTGTATTTGAATAAAATTTTGAGGATAGGTGTATTTTGTTAGCCGCTACATAGTTTTGTAATTAAAATGACAAAAAAAATTTTTTTAGGGGTGCACTCCATACATAAAACTAAAAGTCAAAAAATTTTTTTTCATTGTGACCCCCCGTGTGGCACATCAATCGATAGGCCTTTCAAAATAAATATAAGGTTTCTTAGCATGAATTTTGATTAAGTGAATAGGGTCGGAGATAATCGCCCCGAAAGTCACTAAAATTCTGTCCCCCCCCTCTAATTTTTGAACGGTGTATTTTAAAAATATGGAAAAATTCATGGACATAGGGCTTATTAATTTCATTCACCGAAAATTGTTTTGAACAAGATCGGTTCAGAGGTTTTCGAGATATTGCTGAAAAACTGCCTTCCTCAAGGAAAAGGACGTAAGTGCCGTAAAATTTCTGTGACGATACGACCTTTTTAATAGGCACGGAACCCTTCGTTTTGCGTGGTCCGACACGCACTTGGCCGGTTTTTTTTAAATGGGACAGTATGGGGAAATCCGAATCTAAAGGAAATAGAGGAAAAGTGTCCAAGGAGACATTAGGTGTTTTTTTATGTAAACAAATTTGGCTCATTAAAAATTTTGGTCAAGCGTGAGTTGTTCTTAAAAAATGATAAAGTTGGTCAATTTTTTTTTTGACGCGGGTCGATTCTGTTTCATGTAAGGATTATTTAATTGTATGGAAAGAAAAAAATCTGAACAGCAGAAGTTGGTCAAATTGAATGAAAACTAAACGTGAAGATTCTCAAATTTTTGTGTATTATATACGGAACCCTCACTACGCGAGTTGAAATCGCACTTGTCCGGTTTTTCTTATACTACATAATACAATGTGAGGGATGGTTTATCTTGTCGTTTATTTACGCATAATGCTTTCCATCCTATAGATCGTTTTATGTGTCAAAATGCATAACTAATTATACGTCTAAAACGCAATTTTTGTACGCGGCTCCGCACGCCGCGCCGCAGCGTGATGCGGCGGCGGTGTGTGGTGATGCGCCTAACAGCACTAGTAAATTATACGTTTCTGGTAACTTACATAATTGTTGAGAGGTTTCTTACGGGCCCAACCAGTCCAACCACGACGGGGTTTATCTGGTGCAGTTTAGGAGTTGCTCAGCTCAGTGGTGCATAATATTATGTTAGATTCACCAAGCTTCCGTCTACGTGAGTATGCCAAATTTCACCTTAATCGGATACGGGCAAGTGACTGAAATACGGATTGTATTTTTTTTAGGACAACTTAAAACGTATTAAAGGATGTCGCCGAGCCTGCCGCTATTGAAACACAATCATATGTTTCTGCCGTTTCTTGGATAAACGCGTTCCTATCTACGCTTTTTATCGCCGTTCGTTTGAGCAAAACTCTCTTGGGATCTACTGCAAAAGGCCGCAAGCGCTCCCGAACCAAATCAAACAAATAGGCTGCCGGGCCTGATTTTGTTACCCGTTCAATGTCGCATCGGAGAGTTCTATTTTCAATAATTTATTCGGTTTATTACGGCCTTTTTATAAACAATTCTAAAAGAACAAAAAAAATAGTTTTTTTAATACAGTTGCTCAAAAAGTGCTACTTTACGTAGCTGTTTAGCGTGCGGAAAGTTGGTTTTTGCGCACTAGTGCTTTTTCCTTTTCCTTGTACAAATTGTACCATTAATTATTATGTAAATAAAAAATAAAGAACTGTATTAAACTGTATATAAACTGTATTAAACTTCGATTTTCTTTTTCAACTGTATTAAAATGATGTTACAGAATGAATAATATAAAAGTTTCGAATTCCTTACTTGTTCTTTTTCTTATTTTTTCGCAACTGTATTGAAAAACGTCGTTTGATACACGTGCGGAAATGTCATTCTTCACTCGTCCCGAGTCTTGCCACTCGCCTACGGATCGTGGCAAGATATCTCGGTACTCGTGACGTAATGACATACTTTCCGCACTAGCATCGAAATGTACTATTTCGATATTACTTAATCCATACAATGTTGACGTACAACCTCAGATTAATTTCATATTGCTGTTTGGTGAGTTTTGGATTTGGACTCGTTTTGGGCTGCGTATTCTAAAGAACGAAAATCGCCCAAGACGTAAGTACCCGCTTACAAGCAGAACGAATTTTTTTAACCTGACTTTTTCTTTGTTATTACGAACCCAATAAAGTGATCGGAATGCGTGTTGGTAGAGGTCTGGTGGAAGCTGAAACAAGCACAACGCAAAATTTCATTAATTTACCGGTCCTCAAGGTATTGGTGTCTCAATGTATGCTGTAAGTGACTCAACACAACGAATTCTCAAATCAATAAGTACGGTGTCAGCTTACCGTCAGGCTGACAGTATGCTTTTTTGCCACCGTCGTAGTACTTATAAAAAAAGTGGGACTTAACATCCCAGGTTCCTACAGAATTTCAAAATTTTAAAGCATGATAGTTGCATTTGTTTTATTTTTTTTGATTTAAGAACAAATGAAAATCTAAAACTACTATCCGAACCATTTGGTTAAATACTCCAGGCAAAATACTGTTTCAAAAACATTAATTTACAATAATAGCGTTTTTTTTTTATTTCATTCTAAAACGTTATTCTAAGATGCTTTATTCAAGAATCCAACAAACTTTCCACCCGGAAGTAATTATATAGATTTAAATTA
This sequence comes from Epinotia nisella, assembly GCA_932294315.1. Lineage (NCBI taxonomy): Eukaryota > Metazoa > Arthropoda > Insecta > Lepidoptera > Tortricidae > Epinotia > Epinotia nisella. The sequence continues at coordinate 16,357,440 of OW028680.1, forward strand.
AACATTCATTGTCTTTTTTATTTTATTTATATTGAATATTTTAAAGCAAATGTAAATGAACCTAAATAAAGATAAAAATATATATTAATATTTATCCGGACTTTTTAGGAGCTAATTAAATATTGATTTTTTTGATGTCTGATTTTTGTTGGATTTTGCCTCTAGGTAACCATTTAATTGATAATATATCCGTTACATTAAAAAAAATTGCTATTATAAATTATTTCCAAATCTGTCATTTTTTCCATACAAGTTGTCAGTTCATTGCCTGGACTAAAATTCCAACGTATATCTTTCTTGTTTGCGGTCCCAAGAGAAACGCAAAAGAATGGTTTTCTACTGTAGCATTATAAATAATATTGTAATAAAAAAAAACAACACGATGTACCTTTAATTATTTTGGAAATACCTTGCCGAGTTTCTTACACCGGTTCTTCTCGTGGCAGGGGTTTCTAAGTCTAGCCCAACTACGAAACACTCTTCCATTTTAATAAACATATTAGTAAGGTTTCATTACGTGACTTACCTGCGCTGTTTGGCTTCGTGTCGGTTAATATTTGCCGGCGTAATTAACTCGGTTAATATTTCCATTACACGAATCGCTCGGTATTAAGAACGGTTCAAAATGCTTCAAAATTAATATGAGATTGTGAAGTTTGTTCGTTAAGGGTAAGTTAAGTTGGAGCTAGCCGGGCGGCTCATGATAGTCTAGTTCAATTAATTTCGCCCCACTCTGTGATAATCGGATCTCTACAAGTTCTGCGAATTTGTTGTCCGCGTATTTAGCAAAGAGGACCTCGAATGACAAAATATAATTCAATTTCTTCCGAATTTTCGCCGAGAACCGAGCTCAGATTACGAGCGCTTAAACAATTTGAATTTTATTATTACAGTTTGTATCGTTATTAATTGAAACAAAATATTTACTTAGAGGGGATTGCTGGGTTCTTTTGTTCGTATTGTCTCGCCCCGGGATTGTTCTCGGAAAGAATTGGCGCTCATGTTACTTGAGGAAGCGGTTTAATAGGGGTAAATAAAAATAAAATAATCAATAATGGTGTATCTTCTCGAAAAAGGATTTAAAATGTAGTCAAATGGAGAATTTTTATTTTTATTTATAATATTCATAAGTTTAATAATCTACCGTTTAATTTTTTGCACCTGTTACAGGGTGGGCCCTGTAACAGGTGCAGAAATATAAGTATAAGAACCAAAACCGTCAGCATCAGCACTTAGCATACAATCTAATAGTTATAGTATGAGAATTGTTATAGTATGAACATTCATAGGTGCCGTGAGGCAATCAATAGGTACTTCAAATTACCTACCGTAAAACCACACAACTATAGTCCAGGTCACCCAACTATGGTCCAAATTAATTCTCATATTACTTGCTCAGGTGGGACTGTTTTCATGGGTGAACTTGAAGACAGGCAATATAATAACACAAATCTAAATAAAAACCTATAAAATCACAAATACAAAATCGATATTGATAGAAACGAATGAGTTTACTTTTGGACCATAGTGGGGGTAGTGGACTATAGTTGTGTGCTTTTACGGTACTCCTAATTCGATCTTCGTAATTCGATCCAATATATCAACTAAGTAGTTTGTACCTTGTTATGTCCGTGCAAGTGTGAAGTAACTTATCACCTGACGAGGTCCCTTCCTTAGCCCAACTAAACGCCTGCCTTAATCCCCAGGCTCCTCTGTAAACACACTTCCCTTCAATATTAGTACATTACCTCCCTGTATTTACTAGCTTCTAATGGTCATAATGGAAATTACTTGACCGTCCGTGAGTGGTTCCACGTATTTGCAGTTGACAATATATTATTCTTATCTTATTCGTAATGTGTGTAGCGAGACTTCGTAATTAAAGAATAACAATTTGTGAGGGGTCGAGAGTCTGGGATATAATTAGGTTTAACAGCGTTTTAAGATTAAATTGGCGAAATTTGACTAAGGCGAGTAGGTAAGTAGTTAAGCAGAATGTTTTTATTCGAAAAACCAACAAAAATTTCGTACATAATAATCTTATTCTGCAGTAGGTATTTCATTATTAATCTGAATGCTAATCATAAATAATTCTCGAAAAGGCAGTTTTCTTATTTAAAATTTGCGACTACTTCAAAACTACAGTGATATTTTCGTGGTTCTTTCGAAAAAAGATTTTCCTCATTAATCTAGAAAGTAGGTAGCTTATTTCGAAATAATTAGTCACTAAAACAAAATGAATTTTTATTTCAATGTCGCAATGTGGTTCGTGCGCGGTCGCGGGCAAAAAGCAACAGCGAGAGACATTTTTAACTGCCTTCAACTAAAAGGAGGAGGTTCTCAATTCGGTTGTATTTTTTTTTTAATGTTTGTTAACTCAGAACTCCGTCATTTATTAACCGATTTGTAATTCTTTTTTTTATTTGCAAGTATATGCTTCCAGATTGGTCCCATTGTTATCAAAACTTCAGTTGGATGATGGGAACCATGAGGAATTGAGGGAACTCCTCAAATATAGAAGGCACGCATGTAGTAATTTCGGTATTTTCTATTATAACTAGTATATTTACACCCGGAAATCATAAATTTGGTGAAGTGGAACTAATGATGAAGACCACAGATGACTCATGGAACTCGTACTTAAAACTGTAAAAGTACGTAACTGATTCTGATATGGTTCTGTTGAAATAGCATAACAATAACTAATGAAGTCTGTAGACTGTAATAATCAACGTAATTACTCTCGGAAAGCAGTGCATGTGGTAAAGTGGAAAGGAAATGTTCATGTGACTTGGCGGAGTACTAAATTGAAGTTGGTTAAAACTTTGTTTTTAAAGTAAATTATTGAGAGATACAGTCGTCTTAAAAACAACGCGGCTAGCATTTTGACTTGCTTGACTCTGGTATGTATATGAACATTACACCACTAACTAAGTAACTACCTAAGACTCGTCTGAGTTTGACCAAAATGTACCTACAATAACCTCCTCCTTTTTTGAAGTCGGTTAAAAAAGAAATAGAGAAAGAGTTCAGCCTAAGATAAGTCCATACAATTATGATTTATGTTTATGACATTTATGACATTTAATCTCAGTCTAAGACCTTATTGCCCGACTACGGCAGAGCCGAAAGGAAGGGATATGATTATAGCAGTGTATGTTGGTTTTACACCGACTTTAAAAAAGGAGGAGGTTATATGTTCCACTTTATATATACGCATGCACGTAGTGATTTCGGTATTTTCTATTATAACTCGCGTATTTACCCTCGGAAATCGCAATTTTGGTAAAGTGGAAGTGATGATGAAGACCACATATGACTACCAAGAATGTAAAGTACGTCGAAGATTCGGACATGATTCCGTTGAAGTAGCAACTAATTAAGTGTCAATTCTGAAATTTTTGAGGAATCAACGAAACTCCTCAAATATTATCAGCCCATATATAGCGTCTTGGATATTTTTCTGTAATAATCAACGCAATTGCTCTCGGAAAGCAGTTCATGTGGTAAATTGGAAAGGAAATGTAGATTTTTTCATATACTTACCTATATGTGACTTGGCGGAGTACTGAATTGAAGTCGGTTTAAACTTTGTTTTTAAAGTAAATCATACATCTTATTACTACCTATGTTTAGGGTTACCAACCGTACTATATTATATAGTATTGTACTATATTCTGACTCTTTGTACTATAAACTGTTGAAGAAATAGTACGGGAAAATACTATATTTTGGGGGACCTTACAAATTACCGTGGTTTTTACTAAATAGCGACGTTGCCCAGCCAAGTAAGTACTATGTTTTTTTACATTGTACCATACTTTTGTCGTTTTTTTTTCTAGAAAATACTATAATATCTCCCCTAAAAATAATTGGCAACCCTACGTGTGTTCCACCGTAGCGTTTAATATAGGTACTAAACCGATTTCGATAAATGAGATGTCAATCGATTCTTCGGTGACATAACTGAAAAGAAACTTTTTTTTTTTAAGTTTTCCATACTTAGTGGAATACTTAGTAGGGCAAACCTTGGCTAATCGGTGATAGTTAGGTTTTTTGACAATGTAATATTAACTATCAATTTAATTATTTCTGAAGTATTACTTAGTAAAAATTCATGAATTTGTCTACCATTTCTGAACTTCTGACTATATATGTATGATGTACCTATCAACTAAAATCGTTAGACGTTACACTTAAACTTATTGATTTGTTTGACATTTTTTTTTTCTTATTTTTGACGGATGCGTTCGGATAATTGCTGCACGTTGGAGCATGTTGAATGACAGTGCCGCCACCTACTGGAGATTATTACAAGCCGTAAACATATCGAGATTATTCCGCTATTAGGCCATAAGTAACTATCACCGAATTACTTCATATCACCGATTAGCCAAGGTTTGCCCTACCTACTTAGTTAGGTACAGTTTTATGAACTTTTTACGCTTGTTTCAGATTGGTCAAAGCCGGCCTTAATGAGTCAAGGAAGTCGAAATGCTAGCCACGTTGTTTTTATGACGACTTTAACCCTGCAAAGCGGACAACGGAAAATAATTCATTTGGAAACAGTTTTTTTCCGGTCGCTTGAATAGCAGGATCTAAATCCTGTTTTACGATACGAGCCTTACTCGACTATTTTTTTAACTTTACGAACACAATCATAGGTGTATATCTATACTTTTTATTACTCTCCAGTCAACAGCCTTGTAAGACAGACGTGTGTTGATTATTTTAACTCCTTCGTACGCGTACCGTGGAATCTACTTTGATAGATCATTTGAAATTAATCATATTTACACAGGATAGTATACTGATATATTCACTGCCTCAAGCACCCCTGAATAAAAACAATAATTTTGAAGAAAAGCCGATTTGATCAAAGTCTTCCCTCGAATCAAAGTAGCTTCCACCGTCTAGCTACTACTGCTACTGCTGTCAGTACTTACACTTCAATAAAACAGTAGGTACAGAATAAGGATTGAAAGTAGAGGTAAGCAGTAGAGGGCGCTACTCGACGAGCGAGCCTACGACTTTTCGCAGTATGGCAGTACCTACCTATAGAATACAAATAGGTATATCACACACATTTGCACCTTAGTTTTAGTTGTACAGACTATATCATCAAAACATTTATTTTCATACAAAGATAAAAGTACAGGTTAAGCAATTGACGGAGTTACTCGTAGGTTTCAAACCTACGACTCTTTGCCAAATTGGGGAAGCTACCGGAGCCTAAAGAAAATCCACCAATAAGAATTGATAGCCTAGTTCACGCATGTCATCCTATTGGTGTTTGTTTTTTCCTCGCACGACAGCTCTGTTAGATACTCGTCTTTACTCATCTCCACAAATCTTTCAATCACTTTTCTCTCACACTTACCTATTGAGGAGGCTCGCAGCGACCGGGAGACCTAGATCCACAAACCCAGACGACTAGAATACAATATAGGTAAGTACAACATATAGTTAATTTCAAAATATAAAGGTACAAGCTTTTATTACTTCAATATACAACTAACTTAGGAACTAAAGACAAGATAAAAACATAATAAATAAAATACCCGATCAAACAAAAAATTATAAAGTAATTACAAAATAAATTAACCTAACTAACCTAACCCAATCATAGAAAAAAGACCCCCTCCAGCAGTTCCGTTTGCGGCATGGAATCTCTGTCTCTGCGTTACCTCTCTGTGTTGCTAATGAAATACGTTGCGAGAGGTAAGCGCCAGCCCTATCGTCTCCTGAAGCGTCGACGAGTCGTTTAGTCAAAATATAAATAAAACTCATATTATTAAAATTTCATTAGAAAACCTAAGGCATTTAATATGCATTTTTTCTTAAATATTTATAAAAAAAATATAAGCTTCCTGTCAGCTCTTGAAGAAATAGAATTGGGTTTGTAATAAATCTGGAGGAGAATAAAAAACTAGTTAACCTCCTTCTATGAAAGCGGAGAAAACCTTTTTACAAGATTTTATACAATTCACATTTATGTTAATATCTAAGAATGTTGAAAACGAAATATTTATTTGTGTTCCAATAATACAATTTAGACTGAAAATATTACAATTGTGTTATATAAAACTTAACACTAAACACTTAAATCTACCTAACTACTAGTGCATATAACTCTCCGAGGTCGCAGCCCCTGGGAAGTACCTAATAAGGCTGGCCACGTTTCCTCGTTGGATTGCAATTGCAATCCGTTGGCCGAGGAAGTAGCCCTGAGTCAGCCGTATTTACTGCATTTTTTTAGAATATTTATCTTTATTATTTATAAATCGTACATACATGACCAACTTCCCACTTTAATATAGGATATCTTAATTACCTTTACACATAATACATAATACAATAGGAACTCTAAAAATTTTACACGACAGTAAATCCCATCGTGATAATTTTCTTGATGAGTACAATCGAGCACAAACGTTTTAAATCTTAATGATATATAGTATAGGTATGCTAACTTTAACTCAATGCAAATTAAATATTGAGACATTCAATTAAGGTAAGCCGAAGATCAGGCATTGTCATGTTCGCCGATGACACCTCGTTACTGTTCAAGGTTAATAGGAAAGATACTGAACTCATTGAACCAAATAACACCCTGTCCATGATATCTGACTGGTTTGCTGCCAATAACTTAGTGTTGAATCCGAAAAAAACGAAATGTATAAAATTCACACTAGCGAACTCAAATGTAAACATAGCCTCAAATATTAAACTTAATGGTGAAACCATAGAATTTGTAAAGTCAACTGTATTCTTAGGTATTACGTTAGACTCTAAACTGCAGTGGGGTTCCCACATAACTGCGATAGGAAGTAGGTTGAGTTCCGCTGCTTTTGCAGTCAGGAGAATAAGGCAGCTTACCAATGTAGCAACGGCACGGTTAGTTTACTTCGCTTACTTTAACAGTATAATTACTTATGGTCTTATTTTATGGGGATCAGCGGCAGATATTGAGACTGTATTTATTTTACAAAAAAGGGCTGTTAGAGCAATTTATAACCTCGGGTCGCGTGAGTCATTAAGAGAATTTTTCAAGGAAACAGATATTCTAACACTGCCGTCGCTATACGTATTTGAAATAATAATGTATGTTAGGAAGAATTTATACAACTACCCAACAAACACTGATAGGCCCAAGGTTACCAGAAGCGCAGGGAAGCTCAAAACAACTTTTTACAGGCTAGTAAAAGCGAAAAAGTCGTTCTTGGGAAATTGTATAAAATTCTACAATAAACTTCCAAAACACATTACCGAACTTACTGACTCTAAATTCAAATCTGTCGTAAAACGGACACTCATTGCAAAAGCATATTATAAGATAAACGACTACATCATGGATAGGGATATTTGGCAGCGATAAAATCCTGCACTAAAAACCTGTCGTAAAATAAATAGGCTTTCTACTGTAGCAATGTAATTTTAAAATTTTATAATACTCTGATACTGATATGATATATTGTATACTGTTTTGAAAAAATGACACCTCGCCGAGTTTATTACGCCGGTTCTTCTCGAGGCAGAGGTTTACTTTCCGAACCGGTGGTAGTTTATCGACATTCATAGGTGCATGTAATATGCCTAAATTGAAGAATAAATCACTTTGACTTTTGTCTTTGAAGGCAGTGTTTTGCATGTAGTCTTCGTCTAAATCTATGTATCTACATACTCTAGAAGCACAACTTGTTAGCTACTATTTAAACATCGCACAACCTTTGACTTAACGCATATTAACAAGCGGAAGTCCATGTTGAAACTTTTTAATTTTCCGAAGAATGCTGAAAGTTTAGATTGTTTTCCTTGATCAAAGTGTTTTGGCAAACCTTGGGGTGAAGGGTGGGGGTGGCAGGGGGAGAGGGCGGGGACAGCCGGGAGCAGCAACAGGTCCAGCAAGATCGATATCTGCGAGAGGCTGGCGCATGCGCGCAGCGCATTGCATACACCATGCGCTCTCTGGTGATGCTGTGGCTGTCATTATTAACACCAGGTATGTCAAAACAAATTATTCCACACGATATCCCATCCAATACATTCCTGTAAATGATCTTTCCAGCCAGTAACTTCTAAAAATAACAGTGTTAGCTTTTTCGTGATTAAGAACAACCTTAAAATCGAACTGTCAAAATTATTTGTCTATGGTATGGTCTTTGTTGATTTTTAAAGGAAAATAACTGAATATTTGCATGAAATATACGATTTGAGCATTTTATTAACGTTGTGTTAACACATGTAGTCTAATTTTCCTTATAGGATGAGTTACTAGCAGTATTCGCATGCTTAATTTGATTGTCAATAGGTTCGATCATCAATTGATGCTAATTCTAATGTTACCCCAGTACTAATAAAATTATCTGATATTAAAGAAGAATTTATGTTTAAACGAAAGTATCTTATTGAAATGATTACTTACTTACTTCATAGTTTATTACAATAACGTTTTGTTGTGTGTGATAGTTATCCTGAGCAGTTACCATACAAACCATGGCATGGTAACTGCCCAGGATAACTATCACACATCTAGCGTCCTCGATGAATTAATCACAAACTTAAAACTCTAGTTATATAATAGCTCTCGCAGACGTCCTAGAACTCCTAGCTACCAAGTTAAATTAATAAAAGCTCAGTCTAGAGGCCGTAGTTTGGAGGCTGAACTCCGAAGGAAAAGTTTTGTTAGTCATTGAGTTCCTGTTAAATAAACTAAGTAGGACTCGTATTATTTAATGACATTAAATTTGTATTTTTGAATCTTATTTTAATCCCTCTAAGATGTAGGTACCTATCTCGTACCTAATTCAATTATTGACACCTACGAGGCAACATATTCACACCTCAGTACACATGAGTCATTCTTTCAGGAAAAACTGCACCTAAATGTTCGTGCTAGGTAACTATTATAGGTATAAGGAAAGACTAATGTCGTTCTTTGTACGTATAGTTAACAATGCCAGCATTATACATTCAAAATATGGAGGACAAGAAACAGAAAATAAGGTCAACTATCGTTAACTTCTGGTAACAGTAGATAGCTATGTTTCGTGTCAGATTGACCCAAATAAAGCTCTTCCCAAACCTTCGTATATTTTCACCTGAGAAGCTTCTCCCTCTACATTAAACGTAACGTAATTACTCATAGTAACAGCAACATGATAAAAGCCTACATTTCCAGAAAGCGAATGTGACCTGCTTCGTGACAGCGTACATGTGACGTCAGCGGCGGCAAGGCCCAACAACGAGCTATGGTGCTACAAGTGCCTCGCCGAAGTCCCCGAAGACAAGTGTGCAGACTTGCGCCACAACAATTCAGCGCTCATCGGCAAGTGCCACAACGACCGGAGGATGTGCATGGTAAATATCTTTCTTGAGAACGTGACGTCAGCTCCTTAACAACGACCTCTAGTGCTACAAGTGCCTCGCCGAAGTCCCCGGGGACAAGTGCGCTAACCTGCGCCACAAGGGTTCGGACACGACCGCGTGGCCGAACAACGGTCTTTGCTGCCAGAACTAGCTCGTGGAAGTCCCAGACTAAAAGTGCACATACCAACGCCACAGCGACCATCGAATGAACTTGGTAATGATGTTTAATAATAAAAACTTTTATTCCGAGGATCACATAACAGTGATGAGAACAGAAGTGTTTATAGGAAATCTCTAATCTCGGTATGCCTCTTGGCATAAGCCTCCTCTAGCGATTTCCACTCTGATCTGTACCTGGACCAGCTGTCATTTTGATGGCCTCCATCCATCTAATCCGCTATCGCCTACGACTCCTTTTGCCATCTCTTGGGTACCATTCTGTCACTGCCTTATACCGGTAATAATAAAGGTGAGATTACATGTTATAAACAATCTAAACAAACCACAAGTATGCTGCTGTGGATGTCCAGAGGGATGTTGCGCTAAGGACCTGCGCCAGGCCTTTACTAAACGTCAGCACTCATCGGCAAGTATACCTATAACAGCAATTACCGGATGTGTTCAAAAAGTAAATGGATGTCAAAGATATGTTTACACTTTGGCATCTTATGCCATGGTAACAGGATGAAAAATGTGGAAGAACATATTTTTGACGCCTATTATACAGCCGCCAACGTACCGCTAATCGGCAAGTAGTTAACAACATCTAATTTTTATATTACTAAATCTTAATTTCTTAAATTTTTAATGTTAATTACTAGAAATAAAATTTATTATTTTTAAAATAATTAAAATTCTATACTAAAATTTATATGTAAAATAAATTTAAAAAAAACTTCCAAAATCATAAATCCGTTTATTATAAAAGCGCCAAAGAAGTATAATTTCGCATGGATTTAACGAACAATTTATACTTAAGTAGGTAGGAATTGTAAGTCAGCGCAAATTATATTTCGACAACCCAAATCAACAAGCAAATTGACTGCTAACCGGGAAAGTTGCGATCGTGCAATGATGCGGCGAGCTCAGATAAGATTGAAAGGACATGTGAGACAAAAACCACAATACGTAATTCACACAGGCATACATAATATATTATCACAATTATCACAAGTACAGTTCCTATTTCACTGGGGTACGATAAACCACTATGGTGCTAAACAAGCATTATAGTACGCTCGATGTTAAGCGGCCACCGTAATATATGGTCTATTGCAACTCCCGGGGGTGTAAGTCTAACTCGGGCATGGCTGACCCTGTTAGCATTGACAGGCAAGGGAGAAATGGAATTCCTTCGTATACCTAATCAAGACAGCCAAATTGACCTACATACCACCAATTCAACACTATGCATAATTGATTTATTTATTGATAAAAATGTTTACGTGACATTACAGTTAAACAACCAATAAATAAATAAATAAATAATAAATAAATATTAGGGGACATTCTTACACAAATCGAACTAGCCCTATAGTAAGCTCAATAAGGCTTCACACACAATGCGTCACAAACTTAGACTAATAATTAAAAATGACAATAGAATAGAATAGAAATATATTTATTCAAATAAAGCACACATTACAGAACTAAAAAGTTAAGACTTAATGATTTTTTTTAAATTACAAACATTTATTGTATACATTATTATTTATAAACAAACATAAACATCGAAAAAAGATTATAAAGAAAGAAAACAACATAGGTACATACCCAACTATAAAAGGAATACACCATCCAAAAGGTCCGCCTGCGGCATGGTCCCCAATACGCTGGCCGCGTTACCTCTTTGTATCGCTAGAGAAATTATCTGCGCGAGGTAAGCGCCGGCTCTGGGGTTCCGGTCCCTAGACTTAAATATAAACATGAAAAACAAAGAAACAAACATCATATGAGTTCAGCAATGTGTGCTATAAAAAATAGGCTAAAGACCCAGTGTTGCAGTTGCGAGTTGTACAATTGCAACGCTGTTATTCTGTCTCAGTAACAATAACAAATAACTAACAAATTAAATTGGAACACTAGCGCTCCTAGCATCCATCGCCTCACAGAATCTCAAGCACTCACTTTAGACACTGCCGCCCATCGCCACGCGAACAAGTCACACTCAGCACGGCTATCACAAGACGGCGCGCGAGCTCTCTCGTTTTTTCTCGCACTATCCGTCTATCTCTTATTAGAAAACTTAGAAAAAGAGGTATAGTGCGAGAAAAATCGAGGCGCATACGCGCCGGCGGCACGGCCAACAGGTCGCGTCGTCGTGGTCTGAGGGCTGTCCTCGGGACATCCGGGACAGTCGCACGAGACGCTCTACAAGTTCGGGACAGTCCGGACTCACCACGCAAGGCTCGACATGCCGTGATCATGAGTTGATTGTCATTAATTCCGTTTTTTATAAAAGAACCTTAAAAATGCTTTTTGAAACTTCTCAAGAAGTAAGGCATACTTCGATTTGTAGGGGTTCCATACGATCGACGAAGTCTCCAGCTTACTCCTTACTAAGGCATTGTAAACCATTTGTATGGCCACCGGGTCATGAAAATGGCGGAAATTTCGGATTACGAAACTTAGTCTTCGAATGCAGCTAGTGAAGAAATATGCTCGTGAAAAGTGAGCCGCGTATCGAAGACTAGGTACACCCAGATTCTTGACACACGACTTATCGGCTCTGACGCTAGCATATATTATAGCGGTACGAGAGCGGCTAAATGTACACACACAACACTTGGCTGGGTTAAAATTAAGTTTATTCCACATACTCCACAGAAACACCAAGTTGATCTACCCCGTATACCAATCATCAGCATACAAGAGACCGCCCGAACTGATTTGAGATCATGTGACCAAACGATACGTGGCCGGCATGACATGATTACTTAAGTATATCACTGTTACATCGCGCAAAGTATCTGATGGGACCCACGATAATTTATTCACGTTATTGGCACAGATTGAATAAAATGTAATGCTTCCTCGTACCCCTGAATAAAAACGTAAAGATATATTCTCACTTTCGCTATTCCCGTATCAATTCACGCAATGCGACAGCGTCATTCATACTGTGTATACCTATATAGGAATTATGGCTATTTTTAAGTGCAGAACACGTGTACACCTGATTTATTTCAGTTTCGTCGTAAACACAGCTCCATTCACAGTTCATGCCTAATTCGTCATCGTCATTCCATCTTTTTATACAGCTAGCCCTGCTCATTTGGGCCACATTGAACCTTGACACAAGCAAGCCTATTGCAATTACTATTGTAGGTCATTAGGAGTTTTATAATGTAGTTATTGTTCCTGTGACAAAGGGACGTCATATATAATAATGAGAAATAATAACCTGACAACAATTTTATTACAGCACACTTACCCTCAGCAACAAGACTAATCAGAATAGGTACCCCCTGTTGACATGTTGTTCTAACTTTTCCAATTTTCTAACAGGTCAAGCGGTTCTCCTACACGACGTCGAACGAAAATTCCACAACAGACCTCAAGATGTGGGCCCTCGAAAGGAACTGTACGAAACACTGCGAGCCTGGCTGCATCATCATCGGGGAACGGACCAAACTCTACGCCTGCACATCTTGTTGCACCACTTCTCTCTGCAATTATGGTTCCAGCGCCAGCAGAGGAACTCTTCAACTGAAACTGCTTTCTGTGACCCTGCTCATCATTGCAATTATCACCAGACTAACATTATGATCATTCTAATTGTTGATAGTTATTCTTGATCACGTTAATTCGCTTGTACATAGTGCTACGAATTTAAAAGGAACCAATATTAGGACCTAGTTAAATTAATCGTCTAGTTCATTGACACCTTTCTTAAGAATTGATATTGGATCAGTGCTTTAAATCAAACTTTCAATTATTGCTTGACCCTGCTTAAACTCAGCAGAAGCAGAAAGAAGAAGCGTAATGGTTTAAGTAAGCACCCGACCATTTGCGGTCAAGTTGCTGGATCTGTCCAAGAAGGGCCGCGTGTAGGTTTGTCTTGCGAGCCTGTTCCGACAGAAATCACAGAATATACCTATGCACAGATCGAGCCATGTCATGTCATGGAGCGGTTAGCGGAGGTCAGACTTACAGTTAAGATTATTTAATGTGGCCTACTTCTTGTAAAACTGTCATTGCAATCAGAATATTATACCTTGGACAGTAGAGTTGCTCTCTGAACGTCTACTTTAAAGCAATTCGGCCAACTCAAATAATCTCAAGTTAACTAGGCATTAAGGCAAAGCGTAACAAACTGCAAAAGAAATAATAGCAGATATTTGAATACCGGTGACAGTCCTTAACAATTATATACCTACATGGTGCACGGCGACATTTTACTTCATCGTGAGATCATTTATGTTTAGAGATATGTACCGACTGCATTAATAGAATTATTAAAAGGGGCTTAATGTGTAATTGCCTCACGCGCAAAATCAAATCAACTAGCTTATTAAAGCAAATCGAAGCAATAAAAAATCCCTTATGCTGTCAATGGAAAAGTTAAATTAAGTAACTAATCCGTGGGACACCCTGTATAATTCGAATCATACGAAGTCTGGGACGAAGCAACAGAATCGTACCTATTTCATCCTTTTCAGGGCTAAACTAAAATTCTCTAGTTAGGTATGAAATTTTGCTGAGGCGTCTAATTGAATTATTAAGTATCCGAAATGTGTTAAATAGTTATTACTTTAAATAGGATACCTACATTAAATTTATCATAGTGGGCTATTCAAATATTTACGTAGGTATTTAGATATCAATGAAGTTAAATTATCAAATATTAAAGCCAATCTTATTAAGAGTTACCGACAAGTAGATAGATATACCTTACTTTTCAATAAAATTTAAATCAACAGTAGCTGTAGCAAGAATTTTACTAGTTAGAAAAAACATTCCTTGGAAACTTGCAACATTTATTATCAACATTTTAAAGTTTAAGAATTCAGTCGCTGATCATTAAGAATTTCGTAAATTGATCCATCGCACACCGTCGACCGTCGATGACCTCATGCAACATAGCATAGAGATAGTACCAGGGCAGTCAGGGTTTTTTTGTTCTTTTTATCCCATGTTTTTGGAGTCCAGCTCCAGTATAGGTACATGCATGGACGCCGGGACGTCCGAAGGGACGTCCCGGGGTGGACACTTCATGTTTTACGTGACGATTTGGGCCGTAAAACTTGAGCATAAAACCTATCGTGCTACCTAGCTGGGCAAGTCAATATACGAAATAATTTATGCTTGGTGGCTGCCCTTTATGGTCAACATTCGTCCTTTTTTCCTCTCGCTACTTTGAAAGAGACGAATGCTTTCTGTCCTCAGTCCTGTCGGCGATAAATGTGAACATGCCAGCCTTGTAAATGTCGTTTTTCTACTCCTGTACTTTTATCATTGACGTATAATAAAGTAAATAGACGCACAATGTCGAACAAAAATTTCAAGAAATGTGCCCCAATTTGACAACTCTAGCTATATTTCAGTTGATGCCAATCGCGTTTACTTATAACCTGCGTTGAGATGTATGCTTCATATAAAAGAGAACTTAGTGTTTTAAGCTGTAAGGGCCATATTAGCGAATTAGCATCAAAAAGATTAAAAACTTTTTAGTTTATTAAGATTTTATCATAATGTGACTTGATTGCTCACGTCAAAACTAAATAGCGAATGAATGGAGTCGCATTATAAAATTATTTTAATAATATTGTATAAACAATACAGTAATTTGTAAATGATAGACGAAGTATGTTGCGGATTTTTGCTGTTTGGAAGTATTTTACATGTCACACTTTAATGAATAAAATCTATAATATTTTATTTATTTAAACAGGAAGACGAAAAACACGAATAAATCATGATTATTTATTTTTACAAGTAGGCAATACCTAAAAAATTAACACGTTCATTTTTTTATCTATACATATACACAAAACATTGTTCGGTGGGCATAACGTATTATCAGTGCAGCTGTCAAACTCCTTAAAAATTCTACGCACGACTAGTGAAAAGGGAATAAGAACTAGGTATGTAGATCATTTTAGCGTGGTATATTTGACGTATCTAATTAGTCCCTGAATATCAATTTATCTTTAGTTAAACATTTATTTTTACAAGATTTAACATAAACTTGAAAAATAAACACACGACGAAGTCGTCACCACTCTTCGTCGTTGATGTCTCCTATCTCGTGCTATAAGCCTATAACTGCGACCTACTTTGCACATCGCTAAGGATTTCTCGGGAATCTTAAATTGAAAACCACAAATAACGTAACTGTACTACTCCATAAAAAAATCTAATAAGTAGGTACTGACTCCTTAGGTTTTTGTTCCGTGATAATCTGTCATTTGTACTAACGAAATTATTTATTCAAAACCATGAAATGCCAATGAGTTTACATGAAATTCTTTACGCTATCAATAGAACTTAGTTAAAGAAATATATCCAATCCTTTTTTATTTTTTTCTGTTGCTATATTTGCTATTACCGAATTTTTTCACAGATAATTTTTTTCATTTTTGACAACCGTCAAGTCTCACGGTCGAAACCAGACTAAACGCAAAAGAGCCGCAAGTGTCGATCGCGTGGTTCTTTTGGACGGCCACTTTTTTCGGCTGATTGTGTATCTAGTTACTTATACTAAATCAATGACTTTTATCTGTCATTTACATAGTCACGAACACTAATATAAAGACATACAAAATAAGTTTGCAGAAAAGTCTATACTCTATTCCCCATAACAGTACGGCACAACCGTGCTGTTATGTCGCCAAAACGATACGCTTAGTAGCCATACGCTTCTAAACCTATACATTAGGTACTACCAACTTAACAAACCACTGAATGTTTTTACTTTTTAGAAATTTTTGAACCAAAGGCATTGCTGCTAACTTAGGAAAAACCTTTATTCTTAATATGGCAGTACTGGCAAGTTGACATCAATTAAAAACAAAGTTAACCATAGACACCCATTTGTCTCATGTTCATGTTTCCCGAATTCCCGGTTATTTTATAAATTGTTGTTTGAGTTTGCGGCCGTTGTGTTTGCTACATAATAGTTGGTGTTTCTCAAAAGTAATAAAAATGGATGACGATGAAAATATTGCTTCTACAGCAGAAGAAATACACCGGCAGCCCACAAGCAGTGACCGAAAATTTGTTGCCTACTAAATCTCGGCACCTATACGACAAAGTTTAAGAAAAAATTATTCTTTGTTTAATTTTGCATTTTATTCCACAGTAGCTAGTCGTAGAAAAAGTATTGTATGCAACGTTGTATAACTAAGTCAAAAAACGCTCGTGGCGTCTTTCTTTACAATGTTCGCCTTCGGCTCACATTGTAACCCACGCCACTCGCCTTTTTTGACCTCTCTTATACAACTGTTGCATAAAATACTATTATAATTTAGTCGTGTTATATCGGTGACGTCAGTTTCATGTCGGACTCAGTACAATATTTTGACGGGTGGTGACAAACAAAAAAGCGCTGAGTGACAGGAGATTTGACATTGCATCTCGTTCCCACTTGTGATATTGTCTATGCTTACATCCTTGTCACTCATGTGTGTATGCGTGTGTGAGTCCCTCTGTATTCTATTCTTCCTCTATGTTTTCAAATGTGTCAAACGTCTTGAAGTGAAAATGCCTTTACATTCAATATTTGACAGGTGTCATCCCAGTACAATTTATGTCATCATTGACGTTTATTGTGCCGGGATGACGGCTGTCAAATATCGGCTGTTAAAGAAATCTAATTATAAATTAGACAATCTCACGATGACATATCTACGCAAATTGACACATTATTATGCGAAACGCCACATACGCGAAAAGGCCGAAAAGCCACATAATGGTAACTAAGAAAGTAACTGTTCCAGAATAAATCGGACTGTCTGGTTCGAGAATTAAAGTGTAGCTTAAGAATATCATAAAAAGTTCAATTATTATGTCTCTTCAAAATTAAAATTTTGAGTGGTTTTGATTATTCTTCTGGAATGAAGTTAAAGAGTTTTATTTTTATATAACTTTACTTCTTTCTACTTCTAGAAAAATAATAATTGTTCAAGTATCATTATTATTTTATCGCGTAATACAAACAAAGTGTTGCAAAGTTGCAAACACGTTGTTTTTTTTTAATATTTGCCGCTCTTTCCTGGCCAGACTGGTCTGCTAGACGGTCGCCAACACGCCCCTCCGACCGAGCGACCTTGGTCGGCCCCGACCGTTGTAGTATGAAATTTTGTTGGAAACAACTGTCTACACGGTCGGTGCGGACCAAGGTCGCTCGGTCGGAGGGGCGTGTTGGCGACCGTCTAGCACGGGCTTATAGATTTTGTGTGTTATGGTAGCGCTACGGTGGAGCGTTTAAGATACTAAACCGATTTTGATAAATGAGGTGTCAATCGATTCGAAATTATGCTCCGGATAACATAGGCTACCTTTTGCAATGATGTAATCTTTTTATGCTTGTTTTCGAACAGAACTACGAGTCTGCGACTACGCCCTTGTCTGGAATGTGGAGTCCATTGTCGTGGCGGATCAGGATTTTAGTTTGGGGAGGGGAGCATGACTTTGGTTTTGAGGGAGCTTGACCCTGTTGCTTTTATATGAGACTCTGATGTTTCTGGTGCTCCACATGATGCGGTAGGGGGGTCCAGCTAAGTTTGATGATTAGGAAATAATTGAACGCACCTACTTACCTATCACAAGCTATAAGATTGTAGCTATAGCGAGGCATTTCAATCCATTATGCATAATTAGTTAATTACCTACCTTTATACCTTTCAGACTTAAGTTAAACTAAAATAAAATTGATGAATTCAACGAAGGCTTTTTTTTTCTATTGCTCCTCTTAATTCTCCCATTCGCCGCCACAGAAATTGGTGGGTAGCAACGGTGACAGACTTGAGTTCAAGTCAGTGGCGGCGAATGGATTAATGGCTATAGACCAAACAAGAATAGGTACAGTTTAATTCCAAGATTAGTCGATACCATTTCGCCGCATAAGATTTTTCCAATTGGGCAGTCTCTATACCTATGCTGTGCGTAGCGTGGGTAAAACGCGACCCGAGGGCGAGGAAAAAATCCACCAATAGCGTGGCTGGCTGCGCTCGCGCATCGCTTTCTATTAGTCCATTTTTTCCTCGCTCACCGCCTCGCAATTCGCAACCAGGGTTAGGAACCTGTTTTTTCAAAAATCCCCGAAGTAGTCTAATATATTGAATTATTTTAGGCTCTTAATGTAGCACTCTATCATGTATTTAGGTAACATTTTCGTATTATTAGATTGCCCGATCAAAAATGATATCATAAACAAAAGAACGTATTAATACCGGTAATTTTGTATGGTGTAAATACCGGTATCCGATCCCTGTTCGCAACCTGCATAGCTCTGGTGGACAGTCACCCTTAGCGACACATCTTACGTAGGTATGCTATACCGATTTAGGTAATTAAATTAGGTACTATAGCTATGTATGTGGTACCGATAGTAGCATAGGTAATTCGTTTTCGCATTTTTGACTTGGGCCAAGGAGGTTACTTTCGACGTTTCGACGTAAGGCCGTGTTCGTGTTTACCCACCGACGCCTGTGCTGCCGATCGCTGCGCTTGTCCACGGCCTTAGTCAAAACGCAGGTACGATACTTAACGAAATCCTAGCTACGCCCTTATCGCGGCGTCAAGATATATTTGTAAGTGAGCGTTAAGTGAGCTTAAAACAAGCTACAGAATAGCGGAGCAGGTAGACCTTGCCTACCGTGACGACACTAGCTACTAGCAGCAGAATAAGATAGTTTTCTATTGCCTGCTCTTCATTTGATTACAGTTTATTTAATCAGTGGTGCCTAAATTAAAACTCGGAGCAATGATGAACAAACATAATATATAAGTAGGCATCAGATTGTCGGCAAATGGATATAACGGCCTTGACCTTGATGTGTAGACGCTATCGTGTTAGCTACCTACTCGTTTTTTTACTATGGTTTTACATACCTACTATTATTCCGGTTTAGAAACTACAATTTGTTACAACAGGAAAAAACTTATCTTCCGCTAACGAGGTATCATCACGTGACAGTTATTTCAGTCCTGCTGCATTCAACTGAAAATAGGGTGTTGACCCGATGTCGCCTGGATGAATTGGCGTCCAAATATATTACAGGCTATCCGAATGCATTTAAATTGATAGCTATGCGACGTTGCCACGCTTCTTAAGTAGGTGTAGGTATAGCGCAGAGCCACGCCCATGCTATGGAATATTTTACGTGAGGCATAATGTGCGAGATAATAATTGTTTATAATGAATTAATGATGTAACATGGACGAGCGACACACTTGCGTGATGTAACGATACGCTTTGATATTATTAGGGCAGACCATCGGAAATTTGGACTATTTTGTTAACTTGTAGTTACACTGTATGATATTTTGGATCATTATATTTGATATGGTAATAAACATGTTTTAGCAGCGTTTCACATAGACCGCCTAATAGAGAGAAGAAGCCAACTCAGTCAGGTTAGCCTAGATTGACTCACTAGTCGAGTAACAATTGCAATGAATGATACAGGCATGTTATCTCTGTACTAGACTGAATACAGACATAGATACTGTGGTTAGGAACACAAGACCGTGTCGGTTTAGAAAGGACCTAACAAGGTAAGGTATAGTAAGGGTAGATCAGATTTCAGTCAGAGTCTGTTGGCAAACAATAAGTAACACTATATGATCTTTTGTTTAATGAATGAAAACAAGCTTACATGTATAAGTTAATTTATTATGAATAGACAATGCACAGAAATAAAGTCGTTGCGACCTAAACACAGCTATAAATTCTTAACGTAATTGGAATGACCCATTAGTTAACTTTATTTCATATTTCTCTTTATGACTGGGAAGGTTTTACATTTGGGAGGACATTATGTTAAAACTTAAGATATCATAGTAAATTTTAATACATAATTGTCAGTGGATTCAAGTTAGGAGAGTTGTCCGCAGTCGGAAATGGTGACTTTCTTCGATGGCTTTCCAGACTGGGAGCCGAGGGATTCCACTTGCTTAACAAGTTCCATGCCCTCAACCACGTTGCCAAAGACAACGTGTCTACCGTCAAGCCAGGAGGTCTTTACGGTGGTGATGAAGAATTGGGATCCGTTGGTATTCGGGCCAGCGTTGGCCATGGACATGACACCGGGTCCGGTGTGCTTCAGGACGAAGTTCTCGTCGGCGAACTTCTCTCCGTAGATAGACTTGCCGCCAGTGCCGTTGTGGTTAGTGAAGTCGCCTCCTTGCAACATGAAGTTGGGGATAACGCGGTGGAAGGTGGAGCCCTTGTAACCGAAGCCCTTCTCGCCGGTGCATAGCGCGCGGAAGTTTTCACAAGTCTTGGGAGTGACATCTGATCTCAACTGAAACAATTTAAAACACCATTACTATCACTGCAAATTGGTTCAGGCATCGGGGATCTGAAGTCCTTTTAGGTAAACAATGACACTAAAAACTTCCTATCAAAAATGCCGCATCACGCTCAATATACATACACAACGTACTAGACAACTTACACCTAAATAATCTAAAATCTCGACAATATGAGCAGTATTATCTAACAAAGCCTTTAAGTGACCTTCACACAGTGGAGGTAATGGTCGACAAGGAATTAATTATGATGACTACATACCTATTATGGGATGGGATATGAGAAGGTAAAAACATACATAGTCATAGCAACTAAGACAGTCTTAAAGGTGTATTAACTATATTTATGTGGTCCACATATAATTAAGAACAAGACACCCCAAATACACGAGATAAACTTTATTTTCATTGACACTAAGCGGTTTCCAGAAAAAGCGTGGCCGTTCACGCCGGCCGGAAAAGAAAATATATTTGTACTTACTTCGATAACAATACGTCCCATTGCACTGCCATCGGCAGCAACATCCATGTAAACTCGCGGTAGAGCCATTTTCTACTAGTTTTAAGCAAACTGCTTGCTTAAATTTTCTCGCTTCAGATAACCACAATGGCGAACGACTGCGTCTCTCGTCAATGCCGGGCGGAAAAGGAATGGAGCATAGACAAGGTTAAGCGTTCTACCGACACGCTCATTCCACCGGTTCTACACGCTTTAAAGCCGTATCGACACTATCTGATATTAAAAATCCTATAAATATTCAGTTTATTTCTTGCCTCTTTATGTCAAATAAATTATATTTCAATTCAAAACGTTACTGCGGCGCTACCACGAAAATCAAAACTTGAAGTTCGTATACATGCATCCCTGTAACTCAAGTTATGTAAGTGCGATAGGGATGGAGATACCCGAACTTCGAATTTCGAAGTTCGTGGTTATAGCGCTGTACACTAAACTAACTTATATGATAATATGTTGTTCAATGATAGCTTTAGTCGCGAAAAGCGTGTTATGGTGCGTACACACCAAATAGCGAGCACATACTATGTCACTCTAACAGATAGCAGCCATATAGCTGCGTCCCTGTCGTTCGAAATTTCTTGACCAAATTCTATGTTGTAAAAAAAAGAACACTCGTGGCGCGAAACGTGTTTGCAATTGATATGCGATTGCGACAACCTGCCGCTGTCACTGTCACCCGGAAGAGTGTGAGATTATAATTTGTTTATTTTTTACATTTTTTTATGAACAAATTGTGTGTATATTTAAGTATCTAATATTTAAAATAAATGATTTTGCACACAAGGCATCGGTGTCAGTTTTAAGAAATATTCTACAAGGTAGTATATTCTTCACGATTTTATTTCTTCTACAAAAAGGTTATCTTCTTTACCCTTATCATATTTTGTTGTATAAGATGAGACTAACATCTCTTATCAGCTTAGCTTTGTACCATGATTGTCACGAGAATCGGCGTTCATATAGTGTGATAGTTGTACATTTTATTTTCAGGTCATTTTTTATTTTTCAAAATGAGTTTAGAATCAGTAAAATACGAAAGAGGAAAGCTAGAAATCTTGGACCAGCTGTTATTGCCTTTGCAGACGAGATATGTAAAAGTTCAAGGAGTGGAAGATGGGTGGAGGGTTATCAATAAAATGCAGGTATTAACAAAGTTAGACATGTATATTCATATTACATTATGTAATCTTGTACGTACACAATAAATATTATAAAACAACATAAAAGTTTGTGTTAAAACATAACCAAACTACCAGTATGCCCAAAAAATTACTTAAGGTTTGATCTCATTACATTCACACTTATCATCTCATGTTTTTATTATTTATCATTGAAGTTAAATCTCTTTAATGATAAATAATAAAAACAAGGACTCCTCTTCATGTCCCACATTTTTACAAAAGTATGAGTATTATTTAATTCACCAATATTTTTGCTTATTTAAAGGTAATCATTTCCTGCATTTGTGTTGGTCATAGTTACAGTATGAATAATTATTTACTAATTAAACATAATTTGGTTACTTTATAAGTTCTGGTTTTATTCACAACTATAGTTAGATTTTGTTATCAGCCAATATTTGACAGCCATTATCCTAGTACAATAAATGACAATAATGACATAAATTTTACTGGGATGACAGCTGTCAAATATTGGATGTAAGGGCATTTTCACTTTTTTTCCTTAGAAGGTCATAATATGGAAAAAGATAGTAGATAACATTTATTTAAAAAATACTAGTCAAGGTACACCATTATTTTTTGACAAGTATAAGCTCGGACCACCATTTTTTTTTTTAAATTTAATTTTACATTATTGCAGAAAACATTTATTTAAAAATACTAGTCAAGGTATTCTTTTTTGACAAGTATAAGCCCGGACCACTTTTTTTTATTATTATTTAATTTTACTTTTTCAGATAACATTTATACATATGTCACTTCTCCATGATACGTTTGTTTGTATTTCATTAAAAAAATACACTACGGGAGTTGCTGATAATACTTACTGTATATATAATTAAATGTGTAAGCAGAGATAAAGATCTTATTTACAACGATTGTAGTGACATGTATGAGCAAAATATATAGCATAATTACATTATAATTGTATGTAATGTTCATTATGTACAGCACCAATCATAAATGTATGTACAGGCACTATCAGATATGTCATCAGAAATATGTGTGTTTCTCAGGTATAATTTACTCCGTAATCCAAAAATCAAACTACTGAAGCAGAATAGTAGTAAAACATTTTTACTTTTTTGTACAGGTACGAGGTGCCCCTGCTATAGCAATCGTTGGCTGTCTCTCACTTGCAGTGGAATTGATAAAAGACAACAGCTTGGACAAAAAGATAATGAGGCAAGAGGTAATGGCTAAAACCAATTAATTGCAAATTGTATGTATTAGCTTATATCACTAGGCTTAAGATCTCATTGTGTATACAAAGTTTCATGTTATTCCAGCATGCCATTTTTAAATGAGAACCAAACTCTGTTTGTATGGAGAGTCCAACTTCCTGGGGACTCTTAAATCTCCAACTGGTTTCACAATAGTGATATTATAAATACTAAAGTTTGTCCGTTTGTTTGTAGGGGGTAATCTCGCGATCTAAGTACTCAAGTAATTACAA
This sequence comes from Epinotia nisella, assembly GCA_932294315.1. Classification (NCBI taxonomy): domain Eukaryota; kingdom Metazoa; phylum Arthropoda; class Insecta; order Lepidoptera; family Tortricidae; genus Epinotia; species Epinotia nisella. The sequence goes on from OW028680.1 coordinate 16,381,444, forward strand.
AAAATATCGTTTATAGAATGGACCTTTGGGTTGGATTTAGCCTTTATTTTATCACGCGGCTTCACTTGTATTGTTCATAATACAGGGCAGCTATAAAAGAATAAGACACTTTACAGCAAAGTATTAATAATAATCTTGAATTCTCACAGACACATATATTAATTACATAAAATACAGGGTGATTGTAAGTTGATCTTTCAGGATTAGGAAGGAAGTCCTCTTGAGACATTTGACTAGCTTTAGTTTTTGCAAAAACTTGTAGCTTTCAAGATGATGATGATGAGACAATTTTTTATGGTTATGGTGTTTAGGGACCATACCTTTTCTTTTTTGATTACCATATGTCTGAAATAAAAATAAAAAATAAAATTTTAATTTTTAAGTTTCACAATTGGTTGAAGTTTTAATATAATCAAGTTGTTAGTTTTATGATATTCAATTACCAACTGTTCCGCTATACATTTCCATGAAAATGTAGACACAATCTTGTCTACAGCAATGTCATTTCTAGTAAAACTTCTGATTTCAAATAATTCTGCCTTCAAAATTATTATTTTTGCTTATAGCTGTGACGAAATTTAAGCAACTTAAGTTGTGTGATTAAAAAAAACCGGCCAAGTGCGTTGCGGACCACGCAAAACGAAGGGTTCCGTGCCTATTAAAAAGGTCGTATCGTCACAGAAATCTTACGGCACTTACGTCGTTTTCCTTAAGAAAGGTAGTTTTTCAGCAATATCTCGAAAACCTTTGAACTGATCTTGTTCAAAATAATTTTCGGTGAAAGAATTTAATAAGCCCTATGTCCACGATTTTTTTCATATTTTTTAAATACACCGTTCAAAAATTAGAGGGGGGGACACAATTTTAGTGACTTTCGGGGCGATTATCTCCGACTCTGTAGGAAACACGGCAATAGAGAGATCTCTCAGGGACCGAAGTCCAATGAGAGTTGACGGGAAGTTGTATTTATGCAACTGACTTACGAAACTTCGATAGCGCGATGCAGAACATGTCAAGACATGACACTGACAGAAGAGACGCCACAACTCTATTTCTTTCAGATTTATTCTAATTGACTTTCAGTTTTATTGTATGGAGTGCACCCCTAAAAAAAAATTTTTTTAGTCATTTAATTACAAACTATATGACGAAACTATAAGGGTTCCGTTTTTGCCATTTTGGCTACGGAACCCTAAAAAGAACTTATTCAGTGCTGTAAATAAAAATTCAAAATTATATAAAACTATTTGAGCGAACTTCACATCACCATACAAAATTTATGAGAAAATGAATTAGTACATACTTATATATATTTTTTTATTTTTCTGTTTTAATTTAATTCGGAGCGGAGACAAATCCAACGAAGCGGTCCAGCCATTCTTGAGTTATAAATGGTGTAGTGTAACTAACCTGACTATGTTTCATATATAGAAGATAGATAGATTAAAAGAATTGACTATGTTTCATATATAGAAGATAGATAGATTAAAAGAATTAATAAAGGCAAATCATTAAAAATAAATAATCTAATAACTGGCAAACTAGAAGACTAAGATTATTTATACTAAATTTCCTTACTATAAATAATCATCCCTGAGAGGTTTTTAACAAAAAAAAATTCAACTTCCAACCACCCGATATAATTTTTGTACCACAACAACATCGCGATGACTAATGAACTACTATTTATATTTATTAGCATTACAGGACTCAACTTTCAGTTACACTTGACAAATTGCCATGTGTACCGGAACCCGTAATTAGTGTGTGATGTTGGCACCATTTCCACTTGCAGATTGAAGGTAAACTGAACTACCTGGTGTCCGCGCGCCCAACAGCTGTTAATATTAAACTGGCAGCTGATGAGCTTATAAATTTAGCTAATAGTCTGAGTGCCAATGAAGATGTTTCGCCTGTGGAATTTAAAGAGAAGTTGGTATATAAATTCAGTATTTAAGCGTTTTTCAAAAAAAGTGGACATGAACTTATTTTTTATGAATGCAATTTTTTTGGTTCTTCTTGCTCTGAATCCTTGATACTATCGATCCTTTAACAAGAAAAAGATAGTCCCACTGTGTATTTTTTTCCTCCAGTGCGTCACGCTAGTATAAAAAACCGGCCAAGTGCGTGTCGGACCACGCAAAACGAAGGGTTCCGTGCCTATTAAAAAGGTCGTATCGTCACAGAAATTTTACGGCACTTACGTCCTTTTCTTTGAGGAAGGCAGTTTTTCAGCAATATCTCGAAAACCTCTGAACCGATCTTGTTCAAAACAATTTTCGGTGAATGAAATTAATAAGCCCTATGTCCATGAATTTTTCCATATTTTTAAAATACACCGTTCAAAAATTAGAGGGGGGGGGACAGAATTTTAGTGACTTTCGGGGCGATTATCTCCGGCTCTATTCACTTAATCAAAAAAAATGCTAAGAAACCTTATATTTATTTTGAAAGGCCTATCGATTGATGTGCCACACGGGGGGTCACAATGAAAAATGTTTTTTTGACTTTTAGTTTTACGTATGGAGTGCACCCCTAAAAAAAAATTTTTTTGTCATTTTAATTACAAAACTATGTAGCGGCTAACAAAATACACCTTCCCTCAAAATTTTATTCAAATACACTTAATAGTTTTCGAGTAAAATGCCTGTGACATACGGACAGACGGACAGACGGACATGACGAAACTATAAGGGTTCCGTTTTTGCCATTTTGGCTACGGAACCCTAATAAAAAAGACGACATTCAAAAATGTGACGATCTGCAATAGAATGGAATATTTGGGTCACTTTTTTCTTGTACGAGGATCGTCATTATAACGATTCTGAGTATCGAAAATCGTAAAAATTGGTAATCGCAACAAAAGTTATGTAAACTTTTTTTGGAAAACACCCTTTTATAAAGTTAAGGTGCAGTGCAGGTAAAAACAGTAAAGTTATCGTCGTTATTGATTTGGTAACATTTTAAAAATGATGGTGGCAATTTGATGATGTGTGGTGACTGCCTGATTGTAAGCAGACTAGCCTATATATTTTTGCAACTTCAGAGGAGCTATGGACACTTTCGACTACATACATGGGATCCAACCATATGTTCTTACAAGCTCTATAAATAATTTAATATTTTGATCAATCATTATGATTTTATGGAACTGGATGCTGGATTTAAGTCACTAAACTAAACTGAGTTTAGTGACTTAAATCCAGCATCCAGTTCCATAAAGGCCCAGAAAAGACACTAGTTAGTCAACTAGTGTGTTTTCTGGACCTACATAATAGGAGACTTAATATTTTCAATACTTAAAAACTAAAGTACTGAATCTATGGACATTTACAGCAGCATTGGCTATTTGTACTATAACTCATTCTAATAATAAATAGAGGTTAAACTTGGGAGTGCTTCTTGAGGGCAATTAATACTTGTTTGAGTTTAACCATTATTATAACTATAATTTTAAACATGACTCACAAAATTTCAAATCCAATAAGTAATTTGTAAAAGGATGCTCTTGGTAAATTGGAATTATGTTAATTTTGTTAATTTATTTTTGAACTGGTTATATTTTGATTATCCTTGTTTCACTCATCTTTTACTTACCTGTAATCACAGATTCATCAGCAGCATAGAAAGTATGCTAAGCAAAGACATCGCGGACAATAAAGCCATAGGCAAATATGGCTGTGAGGCGATTTTGAAGAACATTGAGGGCGAGGGCTCAGTGAGGGTGCTCACTCATTGCAACACCGGCTCGCTCGCCACAGCGGGCTATGGGACAGCGCTGGGTGTTATAAGGTCACTTCACGAGTCGAAACGATTAGGTAAGTTTTGGATAGTGTTGTGAGTTGGAGCTCGGCTTAGTTCTAAAGACTCGAGCCGTCAGGGCTAACCTTTAGAGGCTCGGCCGAGCGTTAAATCACAAGATTAGTTTTGGAGATTGAGTATAGACCCACAATATATATAGACGCGATCTATCACTCACTTAAAAAGCTCCTTATATGTATTTTGATGGCGACAATTTGAGAAAATTTTACATTATTCGTTATTTTATTTGGTATCACCATCGCTATTATTTTTCTATTTGAAAGTATATTCTTCCAGATTGGTCTCATAATTACGAAAAATTCAGTTGGATGATGGGATCCATGTCGAATAGGGATAGGGGCAAAAAAAATTAGTACACCAAAAGAAAAAAAAATGCCTACTGCCAAAAATCCCACTCAAATACCTCAAAACATAACTAAACCAAACCGTTTTAATGTTGCTTGTTAAATTGAGAAAACGCTCGAGACTCGTGACGTCACGGGTCTCAACCGTCATAGTAAATGACAATCGTTTCTGAAGGCACGTTTTGCGGAAAAGGGACAGCATATACTCCCACTTAGAACTTTAGACCCTTATAACTATACCTAGATATTTTTCTAGCACGAACGACTTATTGTAAGTGATTGAAAAAAAAAACATCGACAGTCCTGTTATCGATAAGTACAACTTCAACGTCATAGATGTAAATAAATACAAATATGCAGCAACCTTTTTGGCCACTGTACCTGTCGCTATATGCGACCTCACAGTACCATCAGTCTGCCATATGATTAAATAAATAAATAAATATTATCTATATATAGGGTAATAGGGTGCGTTAAAAAATAGATAATAATAACAAAACTATCAGTTTATTAATATTTTACATACTTCAGAAAACAATTTGCAATACTTTCGTAACTTTCTTTCTTCGTGTCACTGAATTAATTATCACCTACTTTACTTTATAACACACACACACCGAAATTGTCTTTAAAATCGACGCAGAATGTCACAACATGTAGTTTTTCCCAAACCCATTTTTGGTCCCAAAAAAAATCTGTGGCACGCGGCGTCTAGGTAGATAGCCAATATATGTCTGTGGTTGTATGTACGTATTGTCGTTGAAGTAGTATGTACTTATCGATAACAGGATTGTCGATATTTTTATTGTGGCAAGCACTAAACAAATGTTGTTCCTGCTAGAAAAATATCTAGGTATACTTATAAGTTAGTGATTATTTATTCTTAAGTGTTACTTTTTTCTAAATTGGAGGACTGTATTTTTAATCCTTTTTGAGAAAATTCAACATTATTTATTATTTTATTTATTTGGTATCCCCATCCCTATTGAGGGAACTTCTCAATTATATTAGGCACGCTTGTAGTGATTTCGGCATTTTCTATAATAACTCGTGTATTTATTCCCGGAAACCACTAGTTTGATGAAGTGGAACTGATGATGAAGACCACAGATGACTTTTGGATCTCCTCAATGATGTAGATACTTCACAGATTCTGTTGAGATTCCGCTGATGTAGCAACTAATAAAGATTCAAAGTTATTCTGAGATCCTTGAGGAATCGACGGAACTCCTCAAATATTATCGGCCTTCATAATAGCGACTAGGGTTTTTTCTGTAATAATCAACGCATTTGCTCTCTGAAAGCAGTTTATGTGGTTAAGTGGAAATGTTCATGTATGTGGCTTGGTGAAGTACTGAATTGAAGTCGGTTAAAACTTTCTTTTTTAAGTAAATTTGGTAAAACACATATTGGTAATCAGTCTTTCTAATGTATTAGTCACTGGTTTTAGGTAATAAATTAATAACATGCCAATATGTTTTCAGAACGTGTGTACTGCACCGAAACTCGTCCATACAACCAGGGCGCAAGACTCACGGCGTACGAGTTGGTGCACGAGAAGATCCCGTCCACACTGATCGTGGACAGTATGGTGGCCGCTCTAATGCGTTCCAGGAAGATCAACGCGGTTGTTGTCGGCGCTGATAGGGTATTTATGTATATGTGTACTGCACAGACACGCCCGCCCGTACAACCATGATGACTCACGGCGTACGAGTTGGTGCACGACAAGATCCCGTCCACACTGATCGTGGACAGTATGGTGGCCGCTCTAATGCGTTCCAGGAAGATCAACGCGGTTGTTGTCGGCGCTGATAGGGTATTTATGTATATGTGTACTGCACAGACACGCCCGCCCGTACAACCATGATGCCAGACTCACGGCGTACGAGTTGGTGCACGACAAGATCCCGTCCACACTGATCGTGGTGTGGCGTCACTGGCGTCCACGCCGCACTACCGTCCCGCCTCGCTCGCTGTCTGACCAAGCCTTTATTTTGAATTGGAATCATTTTGTGAATATTTTGCAATAACTATGATAATTATGGCAAATAGAGCAACGGGTCAATGAATGTCAGTGCTTTAAAAGTGGAGCTAAGAAAACTAAATGTAAACTTTTTTTACGCTTGTAATAAATAACTAACTTTGACAGCTATACGTCTGGACCTTACTCGCTAGTGGCGCCAACTGGTGAGCACAAAAACGGTAGCCCTCATCATGATGAAAATTTTCATATTAACAGGTTGCTGCCAACGGTGACACCGTGAACAAAATCGGTACATACCAAATAGCGATACTAGCTAAACACCACGACGTTCCGTTCTACGTGGCAGCCCCTTTTACTTCCGTGGACCTCTCTCTGGCGACCGGGGAACGGATCAAGATTGAAGAGCGGCCTGATAAGGAGATGACGCATATTGGAGAGCATAGGATCGCAGCGCCCGGTTAGTACAGTCATAATGTCATAAATAATCCTTTAAATGTCCAAACACCAACGTTCCGTTCTACGTGGCTGCCCCTTTTACGTCCGTAGACCTCTCTGGCGACCGGGGAACGGATTAAGATTGAAGAGCGGTCTGATAAGGACATGACACATATTGGAGAGCATAGGATCGCAGCACCCGGTTAGTACAGTCATAATGTCATAAATAATCCTTTAAATATCCAAACACCAACGTTCCGTTCTACGTGGCTGCCCCTTTTACGTCCGTGGACCTCTCTGGCGACCGGGGAACGGATTAAGATTGAAGAGCGGTCTGATAAGGACATAGGACATGACACATATTGGAGAGCATAGGATCGCAGCACCCGGTTAGTACAGTCATAATGTCATAAATAATCCTACGAATGTCCAAACACCAACGTTCCGTTCTGCGTGGCTGCCCCTTTTACGTCCGTGGACCTCTCTGGCGACCGGGGAACGGATCAAGATTGAAGAGCGGCCTGATAAGGAGATGACGCATTTTGGAGAGCATCTCGGCGCCTGGTTAGTACAGTCATAAATGGGCAATTTCATTTATTTATGTCCCTTTACGGACAGTCAATAGACAAAACCTAATGGTGGCACTATTTGGCGGTATTTGCCCAAATATTCGTGTTCCTTCCTACGGCAAATGAAAGAGGCAACGATGCAACGCGAACACGTAACCCCATGTGTGGTGCCTATATGACGTCACTGTCAAACACAGTATACGTTTCGTAACAAAACAGACACTCTTAACATCGCTTTAGTTAAATCTTAATCTACCACTTTAATGAAACTCACTGAATGCTGGAAAAACAAAAATCATGACTAACGGTGAAAAAACCAAAATAGAAGTAAATAATAAAGAGATCGAATATGTAGAAGAATACACATATCTCGGACAGATCATCTCCCCAACACTGCAGATGAATAAAGAAATAGACCAAAGAGTAACAAGTGCATGGAAGCGATATTGGTCCCTCCAAGAGGTAATGAAAAACAAGCATTTCCCACAAACACTAAAAAGCAAAGTATACAACATGTGCATACTTCCCTGTGCCACATATGGAAGCCAAACATGGGCCCTCACACAAAGAAGCACCCAGAAGCTGAAAGTATGCCAACAAAGCATGGAGCGCAGCATGCTTAACATAAAAAGGAAGGACAAGGTGTCCCTAACAAAAATTTGGAAGAGAACCAAAGTGGCGGATATAACACGGTGCATCAAAAAGTTGAAATGGAGGTGGACAGGACACACAATGAGGGAAAAAATGGAAAAATGGACAAGGGATATCATTGAATGGTATCCCAGACAGGGAAAAAGAAAACGAGGAAGACCAATAATGAGATGGGAAGATGATATTAAAAAGAAAGCAGGAACATTATGGAGAAGGGAGGCTAAAGATAGAACAAAATGGAAAGCTTGGGAAGAGGCCTATGTCCAAGAGACAAGCTGAAGTTAGAAAAAAATAAAACAAATAGTATAGAAAAATGAAACATTTTAATTAGGAAAATAAATTAGTTTAAGTTATGTAATAAGCATGCATGTAGTAAATGAAATGTAAAAAAATAATAACTCAGCAAATAAAGGCTATCTTATCTTATCTTAATGAAACTCCCCAAATATGTTAATACAACTACAATAAGGATCAGTTTATTACCAAGATACAAAATATCCTTTTTTAAATTTCCTTCTCTGTACTTAAGATACTAAATAGGGTTCCAATGAGCCCAAACGCAACGAGTGTATCTTGTTTAGTTTAGGTGTTGCTTTGGGCATCTTCTGACCCCATTATCACTATTATCAGACCAACTTGACGGTACCATCTGATGTACATCATCGTCAACCTATATACGTCCCACTGCTGGGCACAGTCCTCCTCCGAGAGGGAATTTTCAGATGTGATTTAAGTGTACAAAATTTCAACTCAACAATATTTCCAATCGGACTCGAGGAAATTTATCAAATGGTAGTGGATGGTGGTGATTTTCGACCTTTACAAAGTTAAATATAAACTTAAATAATCATCGGTGGTGTGGTCGATTTTCCTCTCGGCATAGGCCTTCCCTAAAATCTTCCATTCGTTTCTGTCTATTGTAGTCTCTCTCCAAGTCGGTCCTGCATGCAACTGCCTTTATGTCATCTTCTCATCTGCGCAATGGTCTGCCTCTTCCTTTTCCCATCTCTTGGATACCATTCCGTGACTAGTTTGCCATTGCTATCTCTTATTTCTCATCATGTGGCATGTCCATCTCCACTTAAGATTGTTTATAGCGTTATGACACTTCCTTAGCTTAGTTGTTTTCCTTATAGTTTTTAGTTTTACTCTGCCTTACCCTCCACATACAAACTTAGAAAACTACAATCAATTGCATACGGACAGTGCAGGTTAAATAAAAACACATTTCTTAAAACAATTTGTATATTTACAGGAATAAAATGTTGGAACCCCTCCTTCGACCTGACACCGGCCCACCTTATTACAGGTATTATTACGGAAAAGGGTGTCTTCCCACCCGACAGAATAAAGGAATATAAATAAAGCAAATCCGATACACGGGTTGCTGTCCAGTGCCTTCAATATTATATTCATGAGATTATTTGAGTTGGCCGAATTGCATCAAAGTAGTCATTCAAAAAGCAACTCTACCGTTCAAGGTAGAAGATACCAATTTCAATGACAGGCTTATGAAAAGTCGGCCACATTAAATAATCTCAACCATACCACTTATTTACTTCCTAAGTAAACTGATTTAATAAAATGTTTAAACATATTTATTTAACCTATGTAACTATTGTAAGCATGCAATCGAATATACATAAATGTAATCGCTTCTAATGGATAACCCGAGAAATGTATAATAATCCTATTAATGGTAATAAACTGTGTAATAAACTTGATTATAATCAAGTTTATTGTTTATTGACGGTCAAAATATCCAGTGATTTCTTCCGTCTACACGGCTATCACAAGACGGCGAGCGAGCTCTCTTGATTTTTCTCGCACTATAGTGCGAGAAAAATCGAGAGCTCGCTTAAACTTCGAAAGAGAGGTATACCTCTCTTTCTAAGTTTTCCAATAAGAGAGAGACGGATAGTGCGAGAAAAATCGAAAGAGCTCGCGCGCTGTCTTGTGATAGCCGTGCTGCAATGCTTAGCGAGAATTTAATTTGAATTGCATACAATCGGCAATGACACAAACAACCCGAGCAAGAGCCTCTTCTTACATCGTCGGTGAAGTATTTCCATTACCAAACAACGTTAGCGAAACATTAAAATTAGCTTAATTAAGATTTTTAAGTGACAACCCTGCACATCCATTCCATTGAAAAAATTGTTGTGAGTGTTAAATCGAGACGCAAAGCATCTCCCTCTAACATATTGCTACATCCCTCTCGTCAGTGAAAAGAAAGTGTGATAGATAAATCCTATATAGCTTTGATAATTAGCTACAATGGCATGAAGATCTAGTTTAAGAGAGAATAGAGAAAAGCTCAAGAATTTTACTGTAGCTCCAACGAAACCTAGTTCGACTGAACTACAGATTTAAGGAGGAGTTTTCAGGAGTCTTAAGGTGTGTTTCCACTGGCTAGACGAGGGAAAATATTCGTGCGATATCGGTAAAAAAAATCACGCGCGTCGCCAGTATAATAGCACCTTTATGTAGATAAGATTTTGTTCTAGACTTAGGAACCAAGTCTCGCCACAAACAGCCAAGTGTGATATTTATGTTCCATAGGTATTTTGCCGTGTAATCACTGATTTATACAAATAAGATTTGCTACAATTTTATATTTGTTACAAATTGACTCAATATAGTAATGTATAGCAACACTTTCACTTTATTTAACATCCTAGTTTACCTAGTATCTAATATAAAGCCATAAGGTGCATATTTCAACTGTAGTTAAAAAGAAGTACAAATTCTGAATGCGCTTCCAAACGGTTCTGCATGGCGAGCGGGTTGAAGCCTGCAACACGCTGGCGCGCGTCCTATGGTGGCGGTTGTATAGTAAAGTTGATAGCTAATGGCGGCCAATACACGGATACACGGTGAGTAAATACTGATGATCCATAATAGCTGTCTCATTCTATAACATGCGATAGATTCATTCACCATGTATGGGCCGCCATAGACAAGTTTACTATTGCCTGACGCGGCGGCCGCTCCAGTTAGACCGCGAGCTACGTGCATTTTTTTGTCAGTCACTTACTCCCATGCCATAACTTGTGAGAAGGTTAAGAATGTTGTATCATGAAGCCCCGTGGACGTCAGCTGCGGCTCCGTTGGTGGGTTGACCAACAGCAGCCTCCCAAAGTTGTAAAAAAAAAAACAGTCATATCCTCCCGATTCATTTTATCATCAAATGATAGTTAATCCAATATTATGACGAAAAACAATCGTCAGCTGACTGTACAGAGGTGGAAAGTCAAGAAGGAAAAAGTTTTTTTACATCTTTGGGAGGATGCTGCTGGTCAACCCACCAACAGAGCCGCAGCTGACGTCCACGGGGCTTCATGATACAACATTCTTAACCTTCTCACAAGTTATGGCACGGGAGTTGATTGGTCACGAAAATCTGTTGCTAGCTCGCGGACCAAGTCTGTGAGAGGCTTTAAGACGGAGTTCCTGTCGGTTGTTATGACAAATTGCAAGGAGTGTAATGACCATAACCATAAAAACCTCTCACAGACTGTCAATAGTAAACTTGTTATTAGCTGTCAAATTTACTATTGACCGCCACACTCCAAAGAGAATATAACCACTACCACCCTCCGCCACCGCAGGCCGCGCCAGAGCTATAACCACGAAATTCGAAGTTCGGGTATCTCCATCTCTAACCTAACATGTAACTTGGCGTTATCAATAAAATATTTGTATTTGTATCGCACTTACATTACTCGAGTGACAGGGATGCAGATATACGAACTTCGAAGTTCGTGGTAGCGCCGCAGTGTGGTTCAGGCCAAGTTCAGAGCTATAACCACGATATTCAAAGTTCGGGTATCTCCATCTCTATCGCACTTACAATACTCGAGTGACAGGGATATGCAGATAGACGAACTTAGATTTTCGTGGTAGCGCCGCAGGCCTGAGGGCCTACCGCGAAACGAAATTCATATTCGTTCGTGTATCTCCGTCTCTGTCGCACTTGCTAGTTCGAGTGACAAAGAGGGAGATACACGAACGAAAACGAATTTTGTTTCGCGGTAGGTCCTCTGATTGAAATGATTTCAATTTCAATAATATCTGAGGGCCTACCGCGAAACAAAATTCGTTTTCGTTCGTGTATCTCCGTCTCTGTCGCACTTGCTAGTTCGAGTGACAAAGAGGGAGATACACGAACGAAAACGAATATCGTTTCGCGGTAGGCCCTCGATGGTGCCTTAGGCCTACACATGGACCTATGATACTCTGGACAAGCTATACGTGATTCTATGCAGCTAAATTAGAAACTGGTCTTAAAATGGCTGACCGCTTACTATAAACGACTTACTTAATTTGGGTGGGTAGTGGTTTATTGGTCACAACTTCATACTAAATCAGCACGGCTACCACAAGAGGGCGCGCGGGCTCTCGATTTTTCTTGCACTATACCTCTCTTTCTAAGTTTTCTAATAAGAAAGAGACGGATAGTGCGAGAAAAATCGAGACAGCTCGCGCGCCGTCTTGTGATAACCGTGCAGATGTGGCAAACAGAAAAATACTGGAACTATGACAAGGACAACGAATGATATTTCCCTTTCTGTCACACTTATCGAGATTTGTATGCTACCATCTCACTCGGGCGTGGTATTATTATTACCATAGTTTTTCCTGAGTATCTTAGGTTCATGCTTAGAGCACATATAACTGGAGTAGCCTTATGTCGTAGTTGCGTACAAAAATAATGTATGCTCTAAGTTTATTTGCCACAACTTCATACTAAATTAGTTGTGGCAAATAAAAAAGTGGAAGGATTTGTATCTCTATAACTGTGACAGATCTCGCTCGAACGTGGTATTATTATTACCATTAGCTTGTCCTGAGTAGCATCAATTGGTCCGTGGGCCTACAAAACACTAGGGCGGTCACATGAATTTTGGTTAAATTCTTTATATGGTAACAATTTTACCTATGAAATAAGCTGACGCCAAACGTCCGAGCGTGGCGGACGGGACGAGTGGTACGAAGTTATAAGATAGAGCGACATAGGAATTTTGCAGGTCGCCATGCTTCCGTTCCGTGTGGATATGTACCACATACGTACCGAAAGCACGGTGGTTGGCCACACCAAGATCATCATACTAGATTTTCTTTGCCCTTGCTAAAGGCATGTCCGATACACCAAAAAACTAACAAAAACAGCTGTTGTCTTTCTGGCGTCGCCTAAGGTTCATCCCTTGACGGCGGCCCATCCCATACACGGTGATCCACCATAGCTGTCTCTATCTCATTGCATGTTAGATAGAGACAGCTATGGTGGATCATCAGTCCACCGCGCTCGATTGTCTGGCGTCGTCTAAGCTCTATACCTTGCGCCTAGGTCGGCGCGCGCTCGGACGTCTGGCGCATACGTATGGAACTTAGGTCCATGGGCCAACATAAAAAATATTGTCTATGCTTTTTATACATTCATTCATTCACTTTCACGTTACGGTTCATTCATTCGTCATATAGAGTTGACACTCTGACAGACACGAAAAAAAAAAACAGTGTGTAGTGTAATCAATCAATTCCGCAGTCAAGCACAGGGATTGGAATTTTATTGTTAACTTTTATAATGTATTATAGTGTACTTAGTGTAGAGCTTAGTCTAAGGATAAGCTAATGGTAGTTTTAAAACGGAACGATGAGAATAAAAACGTGAAATGTTTAATTTGTCGTGCTATAACTGTTAAATGTTGGTGGTTTTGGGCTGGTCCGTTTACAGAAACGGAAACAATTTATGTTTCCACTCGCTTTTTGAACCGTTCAGTAAAATATTTAGGTGACGACAGTTTAGTTTCTTGTATAAATTGTACAGAATTTATATTATTGTAATGTAAATAAAAAAAAATATTGTTGGCTGGCGCATGCGTCGGTGTGAAAAACAGACAAAGGTTTTGTGGAGTTTGAAAATCAGCTGTATATTTTAATGTGCGATGAGTTAGTGCCCGTGGAGTGTTTGAAGAAGTGACAATGATCAGTGAAATTGGATATACAGTGTTTCTGCTCCTGGCCCTGCCTTATATTGAAAGTGGTGAGTCTGCTTTTGTTTCGTCGCGACCCTTGGCAATAATATAAACATAGCTATTTAACTACATCATATTACTCGTAATAATATTGTTATAAGCATGATGAACTCCTTAGTAGCTTATATTGCCTACACTTTCATTCAAATTATCACATTCCCACTTAGACTACTTATTTTTTGAGCTCCTTGAATATGTTTTAAACTGAATGATCTTCCGAAAATAATCTTTGGTTTAGTAAACATGTTGAGAGTATAAAATGGAGCAGAGCACGAACCTTCACTATACAAAGCCTTTGGGCATATTAACAAGTTCACCACTGGTCACTCATTGTAAAGCACTTGCTTATTACATTACTATGACCAAAAAATATTATAGCCCTTTTTTGTTTAAATACAAATTCCCAGAGAGAATGAAAAGTTGTAAAGTTGGGACCACAAAAAAAACTGCAGAATTAGGTTCTGTATGGACACTGAAATGTTGTCAGATCCATTCTCTCTTCAGTATTTTTTTTATGTGGACTTAGATTAATCAAGGATGGGATAGTAAACCCAACATAACCATATCTTGTAGCAAATGTAATGATTTTGCCATTGAACTATCAGCTGTGGCCTAGGGCTAGACAAGACTCTCTCTCTCATTTTATCACTATGCTTGTGACAACAACACAGATGCCTGATCTCTGACAAACAGTTGAACAACAGACTCTTTGAGTCAAATTACTGGAAAAAAAAACTGTTTTATTTTGTGCTTGTTCAATTGCAATCGATACAATTTAATTAACATATTCATGTCCATGGTGCCACTGTTGAACTTCCCAAACAAAGAAATTGTAATGGATATAACTTAACAAAATATTAACTTTGATCTACTGGTGCTAATTGTAAAAATGTACAAATACAGTGAAGAATCATACATTGTATGTAGCTACGTTGTTTTCTTACTTTATTTTCGTTTTTCTATGTTTATGTTTGTTTATAAATAATAAAGAAACAAAAATGCAATAAACAATTTTGTGAAGAATTATATATGTTGAAACCACAATAAAGCTAAAAACATAATCTTCACGTCAAAGGGCCACTTCAAAGGGTACCACTGAGCAGTAGTGGCAAGAGTACCTCTTCCATTCTCTAGGCTGCATGGTCTAGATTAGGGTTGTTACGAATATTTGCATTCGCATTCGCATATGCAAATGGTTCGCATCATTTTAAATATTCACATCGATATTCGCATTTGCATCAAACAATGCGAATGTTTTGCGCCGTCGAGTCGCTCATGCCGCATATGCGCAATGCGCACACAAGATATCACATGATTCATTTTGACCAAAATGAAGCATTTGTACCCCGCTGGTTGTTTGTGATTACTTGATTAGTTCGACTTGTGTTCTAGGAGTTTTTGTTCCATTTCATCCATCAAGTTCCATTTTTTTTCCTTTTCCTTAACATTCGCATTCGCACATTGGCATCCTAAAGCACGCGACGCACATTCGTGACGTCCCTAGTCTAGATCGTCGCCTGTAGTGTGGTCCAGGTAACTTATGTATTTCTTCTCATGTCTTGGCTGCACATCGGATTAGTCTCACTGAATATGACTGCACCACTTTGTGTGCTGTGTGCCAGTGAAATAGATCCTGCAAACATTAGTACCTTATAAATACATCAAACTAGTTTTTATGTTGCTGGATTCGTCAATTTATGTGTCCTAAGTTAAAACAACTGTTTTTCTTTTGATTTCATAGATCGACGAATCCAGCAACAACTAGTTTGATGTATTCACAAGGTACTTAAATATTACCCTCTTAAATTTTTTTATTATAATAGTATTAATAGTTCTGAGATTTACAGGGTTTCTAAGTGTCAAAATAAAAAAATAAATGAAAGATGTAGAATGCTCCAAGTATCAGTAGCATTAAAATAAAGGGAATTAACAATCAAATAAATCGGTATCCTCTGAGATTAATCGGGAACAGAATTAACTAATTAAATTTGGTTTTCCCGTTTCAATCAGTTACAGGTTAACATTCAAATTAGTTGTGATAACTGTAATGTATTAAGGAAAATAGAAAATAAATACCAATAGGGACAAATATTTTTAAATAAATATGGTGTTAGATAAGAGTAAAAATAAATTATATTTAGTCTATTTACACTCAAAGTACAAGCAACACCCAATATGCATATTGAGTTTCAACACACAGAGCAAAATAACTCACTTTTTATATATTTTTATATCCAATGTTTCTTTTTTTCTTGACATGTGATAGCATTTCATAATAGCATTGATTGACAATATGAGACATATTTTTTTTTTCATTTTGTTTTTTTTTTATAATCTCCTTTATTTTATTGTAACAACAAACGAACACAATAAATAAAAAACTTATAAACTAACTTAAACTATGTGATATTTTATATAGCAAACATTGTTGTAGTAGAAAAAATTAGGAATTGTATGTTCTTAAGAATACATTTTATTTTAGTATTATCTACCCATTTAGATCTCAATTCTTTTGTCGGCAAAGTTGACAACCACGCATATTCTTAATATTGAACTTGGCTCCCATTTTCACATTTATGTTTTTGGTGGGATTTAATATGCATTCATGGCATTCTTAATTTATTTTATTATTATGCGATATAAATGATACTGTAGGTAGATTCAAAGTAAGCCTTCAATTTGAGGCACAATCGATAATAATCTCAAATTCGCAAAAGACGATTTCTATAGGTAATTGAAGATCAATAAGGTTGATGGGGACTCATAATATAGATTGGCAGTATATTCCCCACAAACAAACCAGAATTCAGAATGGCCAAAATTGGATTGTCTCTAAGTCGTGTTTTACTCCCAAATCATCTTAGATAAAGCTGCTAATAGATAAGTGCACTAAACCCAAAAATACCCGGTCTGTTCTACTTTCATCTCCAAGAGCGGCAATGTTCGAGTTTGCCACGTAAAAACCAGTTACGAAAACTCTGAATCATACCGACATGACTAGGAACCAGTATCGCCTACTTATTCGTTGTTCATAAGAGACGTAGATGATATATGACTTTTTTTTACCATGCAGTGCAATAAAGACGACTACACATCAATTATCTGTGTAGGTATGACTCGCCATTATCCGCCGTATTTAACCGTTAATTTTGCGTCCTAGAAATAACAATCCTTGGAGATCCGTGGAGAATACTCGACACGCTCACAGTGGTCGCTGACTATTAATTCAACTGTTTTTTTAAACTTTTTTTTAGGGTTCCGTTCCTCAAAAGGAATAAAAGGAACCCTTATAGGATCACTCGTGCGTCTGTCTGTCCGTCTGTCACAGCCGATTTGCTCCGAAACTACTGGAGTTGAAATTTGGAAAACATATGTAAATTGGTGACCCAAAGATGGACGCGTAAAGTAAACCCACCAAAAACATAAATGTAAAAAAGGAGAGCCAAGTTCAATACAAAAATTAAGCTTGGCTGTGGGCTTCGCCGCAAAAAGAATGGAGATCTAAATGAGTGCCAAGTTATGCAAAATCCAAATATGTATTTATAGGAACAAAATAACATTATGAAAAAGTATTAAACTCTATTACTTTGCTTTATTGGATACCCACAACAATTGCTGTTATTTAAAAATGTGAGATCTTAAAGTAGGTTAGATTTGACTTGACCAGTTTTCATTACATCAGTCATTTTATAAAGTTAATCAACATATATATTTTAATTCTGATAAAAAAAGACGAAAATTTACTATTCTCGTTCGTTACAGCACGCGTCATTCCCCTCATGTGAAAAATTGTAACGTACCTAAAGCGGCACAACATGTCCGCCTTCATTATAATCCTATGAAAATTTGTCGCCCGTGGACGGAGTGGCAGATTTGTCGCGGTGAAGATCACCGGCCACAGCCGTAGTGCCGTATCACGAGGGTCTTAATGTACACTTGTGGCCGTACTGTCCGTGAACGTGTTAATCTCCCTATTACTAATACTGGTACTAGAGCAGAGATAAGTAAACTTAAAAGTACAAAAGGTTTTAAAAACGTGTTAATGTAACTGATGAACGGCTCTTCTGTACAGCCAGCTGTACAGAAGAGCATCCTACTCTGCATGCTGCTCCCATGCAAAGGGGGTTACTTTTCTATGTCTACAGCTGATTGTACCTATGTTAGGATATTAAATAGGATTTTTCACGACAAGTTTTCAGTGCCAATGTGAAAATTCACAAACGAAGGAAAAGGAAGCCCAGAAACAACGCGCGTGCTAAAAAAATAGACAGAGAGACATACCTACATCAATACATACATACCCTCGAAAAACATAACCATCCTTCTGCCGCAGTCGGGATGAAGGTTTCGCCGATCACAAAACCGGCGACCAGTAATCCCCTCATCTACCACAGTCACTCGGTCAAGATTCGCAGATATCTGCAAAAAGGCACATCCTCCTAGATACAATCGAATGCTAACCGGGAACTAAGTTGACGTCTAAACTGAAAGGAACTTTGCGTGCTCGTCACTCCACGCTCATACGTCGTTTTGTTCCCTGATAGACTGCTGAAAGGGTCACTAGCAATACGTTAACGAGGCGTGGGGAGGAAATACCCACTTTGAGATTTATTTGCATCCTTTTTGGGATGCGTTCAGCTGTCAGCGAGCTATCTAGACTTAGCATTCAATTAGTACGCTGCTGTTGACAATGGGAAGTGGACTAGATTGTTAGGTAACGGTAATTGTTTTATTACAAATGTGCATCGGTGACGAGTTCGCAGTGAGTGCTGCGGCAGCTGTGTTGGATGGAACTAGTTAAATTCTAATGGCCGTATTCGTAAACGTTCAATTAACCTATTTTAGTAAAAATGCCGTTAAAAATCGTTTGTCTCTCTATCTGTTACTTTGAAATTTTGGATCGCAAGAAAGGGACGAAACACATTTTATACATAAGTATATGAGAGGCATTTAAGGTTTTCTGAAAATTATGAAGGAATTGTACGTAAACAGAGTATCATCTTCAATTCCTTATCTTACACATTATTCTCTTACGACCGACTTAAACCGTCACCTGCCAACCTGATCAATCTGATTACGATACAAATTTAGATTTAAATGAGGCGAAATGCAATGGCGGCAGCTACCCCTATCTTCACGGACACTATACCCGGGGTATCGTCGACCAAAGGGTAACGGTAACCATTCTTTATTAACACAAATCTATGTGAAAACTGGAAGTACGTCCCCTCCATTATCTAAAGGAACGTGACCCGTTCGACTCGTGACCTTTTTTACTGTGACACAAAATCCCCTTTACTGATAATCGAGACTTTGACAAGGGTATCTCTATGTCAAAAAATACACGCCTTAATGCGTTGCGACGCTTACGGCCCTACCTCAGGTGAGTTTGATTTATCCCTGCCCCAGTTACAAGTATCTAGGCCGAAGGTACCGGACTTTGTCAATCCCTCTCGTTCGTAAACAAGAGAGGAATGGCCAACTGACTGGGGAGTGACACTACTGATGTAGTTCGTTAATCGGACAAATCGCTGGCCGTGCGGAGAAACTACAAATGTACGTTGATATTTATGTAAAATAATTATAGTTATACACATGGAGATCTCTTGGATGTAGCTTGACCCTTTACTATCCCCAAAACTGTCCTCTTTTTGACTTTTCGATATCAAATTTCAGCTTCCTATGTTGAACGGTCTTTGAGATAAAGGATTGAGCCAGACGGACAGCGCTGTCTGTCCGTCTGGCTCAATCAGTTATCTCAAGTGATCGCATAAGTGTTCGGAACACTTGTGCGAATTTTGCTACGGATCACTAAAAACTACATCAAATTATACCATTGCTTTCCTGTTCTGATTGATTCACAACGAGATGCGTGTTACGGTAGGTATGTAATCGCTGTAATTGTAATGATTAACAAGGACAAGAAGCTAATTATGTTTGTACTGCAACGCCATTGTTGTTAGGCATTGCGTAAATCCGCCGTTTGTTTCGGTTGGTCTTTTAGCTACAATACAAGGTATTTAGATGCGCCAGCTCGTTCTAGTAACTAACTATAGGTACTTCAACTTCACTACTTTAAGAAAAATAGTCAACCTTTCTAATTACCCAAAACCAATTGTAACTCAATGTCTGCGGGGCTTAATGAAGGACGTTTTTGCAGATCCAATTTAGATCCAGTCTCCCTCGGCGCGCATGAGTCGGATCGCATTGGAGACGTGTTGTTTTTAAACGTTCTAACAACGTATCGGTCTCAAACAATGTTACTACCTTTTACCTTTCAGCGACAGCGTCTTTCAAAACTACAAGGGCTTAAGTGCGTTGCAGTGGTGAGCACATATAATGTTTAGTTTTGATCGTTAACTGAGCTGACGCATCGTTGCAAGCTGTGACGGTGACGGGTCCGTACGTTGAACCGGCGAGGTCACGACCAGCGTGACGTGTCGTATTAACGCACTGTTAACACCGGCGACTGCCGAGACGACTAATGAGATCCTAGAATTCGTTGTTCAGCAGACTTTAAAACCTGGATTTTTTTTATTAATGAATAATTATATTCATGTACGTAGACTTCACTTTAATTAGACCACTTTACATAAATATTTTTCCTTAACACAAAGGGAAGCGTTATAAAAAAACATGGGAATCCCCTGACCCATATAGGCATCTTCTTTTCAATGTTATCGCCATTTAACCGGCTGCGGTATAGTTTAATGAATATGCCTAGTGCAAAAAAACACGATTATTTGTAATAACTCTTAACGTCTATCACAAAACACTTTAAAAACATGCGTGAAACAGTCTGCTAAAACTTCGACCGTAATTCCGAATAAAGCGAAGAAACGTCGAATTAATTGTAGACGACCTCTACCAGTTCTCACATAACTGTCACAAGACTGAATCTGGTAAGCAGTATACAAGGAAAATTATAAGCTACCTACTCGTACATATTTAAAAGAGAAGTCTCTAAACTTGCATGTGGGTGTAAGGAGACAGCGCTGTTGCAAAAAAAAAAACAAACGGAATTTGGGCCAAGTGGCAATATCCTGGATCGTATCTTCGCATTCATGCTTTATTTATAGGTAAAGTCACCAGCATAAGTAGCTACGCATAGGAAGATGTCAAAATGATCTACACACTTCTTTACTATAGGGGAATAAGAGCTTGTAGACTTCTTTTATTGAGTTTCTTAGTTTTGAGCTTCTCGTACCGCGTAGATACTTCTGGTGCTAATCATATTTTAATTGTTAAAGTTTTGGATGTTTATATGTTTGTTAATCAATCACGCAAAAACAGTTTTATGGACTTGGATAAAATTTGTACACAGGTAGTACCTACAGTCGCCATCAGATATATCGCAGCGGCCAAAGTGCTCACAAATATCTGAACTGAACACGTCTCTAATGGCTCGACAATAGAGACGTGTTCAGATATGTGTGAACACTTTGGCCGCTCCGATATATCTTATGGCGACTGTACAGTGCATAACCTAGATTAAAACATAAGATACCTACTTTTTCTCCTGGGACTTATAACCTAAGGAGTGGAAATTGGGAGTGGAATTTGGTATGAAAGTTTACGTGGACAAATTCGCGGGCAAAAGCTATATTATTAAATAAATAAATAAATATAAATATCGTGGGACAATTCACACCAATTGATCTAGTCCCAAACTAGGCAAAGCCTGTACTATGGGTACTAGACAACGGATAAACATACTTATATAGATAAATACATACTTAAATAGATATTAAACATCCAAGACTCGAGAACAAACATTCGTATTCAACATACGAATATCTGTCCCGACCGGGAATCGAATCCGGGACCTCAAGCTTCATAGTCAGGTTCTCTAACCACTAGGCTATTCGGTCGTCAAATCGTATTAAACTAGTGGTTCTGTGCAGATGTAGACAAATACTGAATCCTGACCGAAAACCTGCTTACAAAATTTCACGAGAATCGGTTAAGAAATTGACCTGTAGAGGAAATCCGCTGGACAGCCGGACATATGATAGAATTTTAGCCCAAGCTGAAGCAGAGAACTTCCTTCGCTTCGCTCGCTCGATCAATTATATGATGTCATTGCTATATCAACACACCTGAAAGCGAATCGGTGCGTTACTAATCGTTAAAGCAGAGAGGTGTAAAGCATGGTTATTCACTGTGATTCAATCTAACGAGCCGTGGTGTAAGGTAGTGGCGTGATGCAACAAAGTACATTACACTTTGTAGAAGAACATTGAAATAGCCTTTATTGCGACCTATTATTTATTTACCCTAAATATGTAATGCTCGTAACAAATTTTATAGCGTAGAATACGAGTTCAAATATCGGTTATGATCGTAGTTTTTTACAGAGGGATATATCCTTCTAATCTTCCTAATCTACTCATCCTACTCATATTATAAATGCGACAGTTTGGATGTTTAGATGTTTGGATGTTACTCAATCACGCAAAAACGGCTAAGCGGATTAAGATGATTTTTTGATATACATATAGTGTATAGCCTGGATAACAATTAAAATACTTTTTATCTCGGGAATCATCCCCTAAGGAGGCGAAAGTTTGTATGGAGCTACGATATAAACGAGTTCCACGCGGACGAAGTCGCAGGCAAAAGCTAGTATTTTATAGAACTATGATGTAATTTATGTTATGTTAAGTACCTACCTACTTATGTTGTCAGACCATATGCCGCTAAATGTTTGTGTTTTTTTATTTCCATATGCACTTGGTATCATATTTGTTGACGTTTACATCATATTCGTTAACAATGTCGCTTGTTCCCACGCTGAGTGACTTGGTTACCTGCATAATCGTATCGTTGATTAACGCGATAATAATGAGTATTTTCGAACGAGCGAGCGAAGCGAACGAAGTTCTCCGTTTTAGCTTGGGCAAAAACTATTTCGTATGTCCGTCTGTTCTCTTCTACAGGTAACATTTCTCAACCGATTCTCATGAAATGTTGTGAGTGAGGGCGTGCAATATCGGATCGTTTTCAATTCCGGAACCGATTGTCGAGATTGGCCCTCAATTCCGGAATTGGGATTTACCCTTCTGTAAAGTATGTCATAATTTACCAAAACATATTATTATCGTTTTATAGCCAATAAATAGTAACTTCATATAGGGCAGAGGAATGTTTTATTTAAAAAAATAAGTACGGAGATCAATTTATTGTTTGGTTAGGCGGATGTTGTTATACAGTATAATATGAATCTTCATCTTTTAGCTTTAGCCGAGACTGCTTTTTTTTTACTGCTGAGAGCGTCGCGGGTGCCCGAAGGTGACTGACATAGGTAGACAATTTTCGCGGCGAATGTGCGGCCACACACCACCCCTCCGACATGGTTATATCGTATGGCCGCTGGTGGTCTTGGGATCGAGTACTGCGGCCGCTTGCGCAAGCGTGGAGACTACTGCCCGTTCCCTCTCATTCATGCGAGGAGGCTTGTGCCCAACAGTGGGACGTATATAGGCTGATGTTGATGATAAAACTATAACTGCTGGAAACAATACTCGAATAGATGATGGTAAAACAATAATTGAAACTTGAGTCTCATCATTCTCAAAAGTCAGGCGATTTGCGAGCAAAATCTTAAAAATACAAACTGATACCAGAGCTGAGCTTGACGTATGATAATTCCCCTTTAACTATCTAGTATTATGGCAAACTATGAAAATAAACGGTCATAAAATTCTGGAAATACATAAATTTCAGTTCCGGAATTTCCGATATTCTGAGTGTACCAATTCCGGAATTGTAATATCGGAAAATTTGCCCAAGATTCCGGAATTTCGAGTCCAAGTTGTTAGCAGGTTCAACATATATAGAACATGTTTGTCGATTCAGTTTATCGAAAAAAATTTTTTAAAGATTGGCTCGCGTTTTAATCAACTCACAGAGACTCTAGTTATAATATACTCACCGGTAGAAAATTTGGCCCAAATCAGAAAAAGTTTACTATGCAGAAAAACATTATTTAATTTATTTAATTTATAGTTTGAAATCGCGAAAAGTTTTTGGGCCAAATTTTCTGCCGGTGAGTGAAATGAATGCATATTATCAACTATCAAGGTTTAACGTTATAGTTTTAATTATGTATCTACGAGTTGGTATTATAATATATCTAATACTAGTTCTTGCCGACCTTATTGCATATTACAGAGTAATTGAAACGCTAATTTGTTGGTTTGAACACTTTGAACAAGTCTACAACTCACCCGACGGGTAAAGTAAATATTTGTACTTTTCTAAATGAATTCCATAACGAGCGCGTATGTAGATGCAAATACCTATTCATCATGTATTTGCAAAGTTGAAAAGCCTTTTATAATAGGGTCGCCTAACAATGAATTAGGCCGTCATTCAACTTGCGTATAGCGACCGTAACATCGAAATCTGTTCTGAATAGTCTGTATCACATTCACAAACATAAAAGTAGTCTTCGGTACATTTATATGGTTATGTGCTATTGTGCTTACGTTTGCTAACCGTACTAAATTATTTAGGGGTCGTGGAGCAAGAATGACCAAAAGCGAATAAGATGGTCACACTGAACAACTTTTCCCAAGGGACCGACCACGAAATCGCAAAAAAAATCAGCTGTACCATAGATTACCTCTCAATTAACTCACAGTTAACTCTTAATTGGCTCTTATTTTTTGCGATGTCAACAATTGCCCAGCCAAGTACTATATGTAATGTACTATTTTGCGTTTTTTTCTGGAAAATATCTCGACCAAAAATAGTTGGCAATCCTATTTGTGCTCCCATGTCAGCACATCAAACTGTCAGAGGCCAGTATAGTCGACACGACTGTACTTAAAGCTGTTACCGGAATCTCTGTCACTAGTCGAGTCCAATATCTCTGGGCAGAACCCCCGAAATGGGCGCCAAGTCTCGCCGTTTAGAGCGCCCCGTCGCGCCACATAGCCGGCAGTAATCCCTGAATAGGTAATGCAGGGAGACGGGAGGTGCAATGACATTCCCTCTGCACGTGTTGTTGTTTTGTTACCGCCCATTCCGACCCTCCCATTGTGCTTTTCTCTTTAAAACCCTTATACCCTACGGACAATTAAACGTGTCTTGTGTTTAGCCAACCCTCACTAGACAACAAATGCAATTAACGATGCAAAGTTCTTGTCTTACTTTCTGGCCCTATGAGATAGGCTTGGTCGGAGGGTGAATGACCACTTTAGATAAACTATTATGAATACATTATATAGTTTATGCATTAATTATAAACGGTTACGTCCTTAAGATAGGACTAAATGTCAAAGTTATTTTGAACATTACATTTTAAGGGGGTTCTAGACAGTTAGGCTGGCCTCATACTGAATGGAATTCAGTCACTGAATCACTCGACAGCAAATAAAACGGTACACTGTGCAGAATTTCTACCAAAGGATGTACCTTTTTTTTGCTCTGGATTAGTCCAGATACCTACTGCTGTGTAAGGCCGGCCTTAAATTATGAATAAGTAGAGTAAAGCCATTTACCTATAAAAGGCAATGCTAGATTGAACAGGTTATCTAGTTCTTTATTAGCATCACTTATCTTGTCGAGAAACCTACGTTTTTGTGTCCACTATAGCGTACTCTAGATCATATCAAGCTCACGTACGTTTTGCCTGCATTGTATCCTGTACTATAAATTCATAGAAGGCCACTTTGATTGCTCCCCATTGAACAATTAATTGTGCCGACGGACCCGCCTTGTTGGAGATATTGGGCCCATTTTATTAGTAGTTAGTTAACCATTTAGGGGAGAAAAACTGCTCTATCACAACAACTAAGTGCGCAAACATTGTCCTGATCAACCCCTCATAAGCCACCCTCTTAATTTCTATAAATATCGTAGGTGTATATTTTAGTTTAGTGAAACTGTTGTAGATGGTGTTAAAAGGCATCTGATTTGTTAGTAAAGTGTTTCACATAGTGATAAAAGTCAATTTGGCTAAATTGGGCGTTTTCATTATTATAGCCTAATTAACTTTCTCAAATGGAAAGTAGCTAGCGGTAGAACGAGACTTATCCATGCTGGTAATCACTATACTATTATATAAATATAACAATATAATTATACGCGAGTGGAATAGGGTTGAAAAAGATAAACTACGTTGATCATTAGTGCAAGATAATGAGCGGTGTTTGTTGCCTGTTATTAGAAAAATCAATATCCCAGCACAAGAGGTAAATCGTTTTCCTTTTCAATCAACACCGTGACTCACTACGGTAGACGTGAATAAAAAAACGTTGCACAGGAGCCGAGGCGGCAGCGAGGCTCTAAATCGTGTTACAGCCTTGGAGGCCCGCCACGCTCGGCCGAGCATGACGCGGCGGTCCAACGCCAATATCTTTAATCTATTGTACCTACGATCCTATCTCGGTAACACGGGTAACATATACTTCTGAAATACACTCTTCCTTGTTAACGCCATGTTGGAAAATCGTGTTGGACACGCTATCTGGGGCTTTGTTACTCGGATGTTTGTGGCTGTCTGGTGATCGGAGCTGCGTGGACCCACCGCGCTACTAACTTTAATATACTGCACCTATCGTCCGATCTCTGTATCGTAGGTACGCTCCCCGTTATTTATAAACTTCCTAGTGAACCTTGTTGGCGGTGTTAGAAATTTTCGTCCGCTTTCCTTAGTTATTTGATGTTTTGGGGCTTTGTCTGAGGAGTCTCAATTAGTAAAAGTTAATTCTTTTCACCTCACTAGCTCGGAAAGCCCCTTTTTAGGGTTCCTTAGCCAAAATGGCAAAAACGGAACCCTTATAGTTTCGTCATGTCCGTCTGTCCGTCTGTCCGTCTGTCCGTCTGTCCGTCTGTCCGTATGTCACAGGCATTTTACTCGAAAACTATAAGGTGTATTTGAATACAATTTTGAGGATAGGTGTATTTTGTTAGCCGCTACATAGTTTTGTAATTAAAATGACAAAAAAAAATTTTTTTAGGGGTGCACTCCATACATAAAACTAAAAGTCAAAATTTTTTTTTTCATTGTGACCCCCCGTGTGGCACATCAATCGATAGGCCTTTCAAAATAAATATAAGGTTTCTCAGCAATTTTTTTGATTAAGTGAATAGAGTCGGAGATAATCGTCCCGAAAGTCACTAAAATTCTGTCCCCCCCCTCTAATTTTTGAACCGTGCATTGTAAAAATATGAAAAAAATCATGGACGTAGGGCTTATTAAATTCTTTCAGCGAAAATTGTTTTGAACAAGATCGGTTCAAAGGTTTTCGAGATATTGCTGAAAAACTGGCTTCCTTAAAGGAAAGGACGTAAGCGCCGTAAGATTTCTGTGACGATACGACCTTTTTAATAGGCACGGAACCCTTCGTTTTGCGTGGTCCGACACGCACTTGGCCGGTTTTTTATTCTTTAAAAACAGATAGCAAAACATTTTATCCACAAGAATGCAAAGAATATTTCAAATCCGAACGTGTTATTGCATACCTAAGTTACTTTTTTAAACATAAACAGGCACATGGAAAGGCCAGTCCAGACAGGACAATTTTCGGCCATCTAATTAAATTCAGGTGGTGTGGACATGTTTTTTTTTACTTTTTTTTAGGGTTCCGTTCCTCAAAAGGATAAAAAGGAACCCTTATAGGATCACTCGTGCGTCTGTCTGTCCGTCTGTCACAGCCAATTTGCTCCGAAACTTTCGCAAACTGTATTGTGTGACATATCAAATGAAAGAGGTGGTTGTAAACATCTCAGATATTTTTTTTTATAATTTTAGCAAAAACAGATTTGATGTAATTTAGGAAAAAAGACGAATTTTGACCACCCCCTATACGACACATATATAATATGACACATATTATTCTACTTCTGTAATTTGAATAAGTACGCCGAAAAAACAATTTTTCCCCCAGGCAACGCCAACGTCATGACTTGTGATTATGTCTAAAGCCTGATGTAACCTAATTATAGATGCCGATATCGTATTAACCCATGTGTCATCAGTAATTGATCCCCCGAGTTACCCTTTACTGAGCACTAATCGTGCTGTAGTGATGAAAACCATGTTACCGAAGTTTTCCAATATAGATCTACAAAGATCCGAAGTAAACAATATCGTGTTTAAAAGCATTAATTACAATTTTTTTATTTGAGGAAAAACTGAAATGTTTGTGTTCCGAGCCGCATTCGAACCGATTATAAATGTATAAATTTCGTTAGCAGCGTTAATTTACAATTAATTAGGTATGCAGTAAATTTTAATCAAATATTATTGTATAACAAGTTTCTCTGCCATTGTTTCATTGCTTAAATTAACAGAACAGTTTCTCTTATTTTAACATAATGCAAGGCTCAACACGTGTTTCAAATGTGCTGCAGGCGTATTTTTAGATCTGTGGCCAGGAGCTACGATCAGCTACTTCTTTCGGAGTAGGAAAGAAATGACTTTAATTAACAGAAGTTACTTTGACAAGTTTTCTTTTATCTTGACGCCCCCCATGCGGAGACTTCGTAGAAGGAGTGTACTTCTTAGGCGTCTCGAATTACGCACATGTGTGCTGCCAATACTCACCTTAGGAGCACCTAATTTTTTTTATATTCACCTTTATTGTTTGGGTCGTTCTTCTTTTTTACCGACAATGAATCGAGGTTTTTCTGTTTTTTTGGTTTTTGAATTATCGAAAATTGTGGTTTTGAAGTGCGATTTAAAAAAAAATGCATAGGTTTCTTCATTAGAACTAATTAAAGTTTACTTTCTGGCCAATATAAATATTTATTTACGGTTGGTTTCTAAAAAAAAACATGTGACAAAGTGGACTATTTCAGTGGGGACAACATTTTGGTTTACCACTCTGTCACGGCATTCTACGAAAAAAACAAACATTTAAAAAAATGCTAGTTAGAGAAAGTGAAATATTAAATATCACTAATTAATAAAATAATATGGACGTTCATTCGAACATTATAAAACCGTAAACATCATTACTCAAATGAGATGCCGTAATAAGACGAAGGACAGGCTATTGTCGGTCGAAAAGAAGAACGACCCGTTTATTTATTTCAATTGCACAATGAAATAAAATCAGTATAAATGCATCTGTTCTTTAATTCCAGTTGTTCTAAAGTGTAGAATGGAATTACTATTTCGAGGTGTTTTTTGTATTTCAAAAAAATATTAATAATCTGCAGAGTTATGTTATGGGCATTTACCGGTATAAACAGCGTGTAACACTATGGCTGAAAAAGGGGCTCTTAAAAACGAGCCAGCGAAAAAACATTTTCAATGTTAAAAATACATTTAACTTAACAGAGATCTTTTAAGTTCGAGTTGTTCGAGTTGCAACTTTGCAAGCCATGCATGATGCATGCAAATGCCACACATGTATGGTCACTGCTTATTACGAGTAGGTATAATGTTTTCATACACCTACATACAACGTCAATGACGATGACGGCGATGTAACTTAATCGAATTAGTTAAATATTTGATATGGCATACAATCGACATCAAATATAAGTATAAGTTTTTCGCCTAATTGCAATGGAACAAATTTGAAAACTTTAAACATCCGTTTAGATTCGACTGTACTAATAATCAGTAGCCACATGTCTAATATAGTAAGTCATTCAAGTCATGTTATAAAGATAAAAGTCACATTTTATTTTGTTATGTGAATTGCGTACCTATCACATCACATCTAACAACAGGACCATGTAATAAAGACGTTGAACAGTTTAAAATCGAGGAAAAATGCCAGCAGGTTTAATGGGGTTTTAGTAAATACAAAAACAGCCAGCTTTTCTACGGAAGCCGTTACTTTTTCTTACGCATTACGCTAAACGGACCACATTCCCTATACATAGGGCTGCCA
This sequence comes from Epinotia nisella, assembly GCA_932294315.1. Taxonomy (NCBI): domain Eukaryota; kingdom Metazoa; phylum Arthropoda; class Insecta; order Lepidoptera; family Tortricidae; genus Epinotia; species Epinotia nisella. The sequence continues at coordinate 16,411,147 of OW028680.1, forward strand.
TCCGTCCGGGTTTCCCCGGATTTGTCCTAGTTTGGTGGCCGTCCGGGGGCCGTCCGGGGGGGGTTTCAAAAAACGTCCGGAGAAAACCCAGACACTTTTCATGTGAGGAAACACCTCATTGAATTTAAGTATTTACCGGCATTTTTGTGTAAAGTAGGTAAAAACCGTATAAATAATTTTCGGACTAGTCCGGGGAAAAAATGCGATTTACGCCAAATGTCCGGGTTTTTTTGAATCTATGTCCGGGCTTGGCGAATTTCGAGATGGCAGCCCTACCTATACAAGTTGTTTCTTTCTTGGTCGCAAATTAAAATTAGTCGCATTGAGTCCCATTAAGGAGCGTGTGAATCACGGCCTCCGGTCAACGGTGACCACCAATAGACTAGGTATCAAAAAACCGGCCAAGTGCGTGTCGGACCACGCAAAACGAAGGGTTCCGTGCATATTAAAAAGGTCCTATCGTCACAGAAATTTTACGGCACTTACGTCCTTTTCTTTGAGGAAGGTAGTTTTTCAGCAATATCTCGAAAACCTCTGAACCGATCTTGTTCAAAATAATTTTCGGTGAATGAAATTAATAAGCCCTATGTCCATGAATTTTTCCATATTTTTAAAATATACCGTTCAAAAATTAGAGGGGGGGGACAGAATTTTAGTGACTTTCGGGGCGATTATCTCCGACCCTATTCACTTAATCAAAAAAAATGTTAAGAAACCTTATATTTATTTTGAAAGGCCTATCGTTTGATGTGCCACACGGGGGGTCACAATGAAAAAAAATTTTTCGACTTTTAGTTTTATGTATGGAGTGCTCCCCTAAAAAATTTTTTTTTTGTCATTTTAATTACAAAACTATGTAGCGGCTAACAAAATACACCTATCCTCAAAATTTCATTCAAATACACGTTATAGTTTTCGAGTAAAATGCCTGTGACATACGGACAGACGGACAGACGGACATGACGAAACTATAAGGGTTCCGTTTTTGGCTACGGAACCCTAAAAACGGACCTGATGACATTTGATAAAATAACATTGTCAGTCTTAATTGTTAACCTGACGCAGCTGCATGGCTCAAAACTCTGAATGTTGAGATTTAATACTGAACAAATTAATGTCCTGTCCATTTGTCACTATTGTATCGAATATTAATTGTTAATGTAAAACTAGTTGCCTATTTTGAATGTATACTATTCAATAATAAATTGTGTAAATCTGAATATAATATTTGAAATAAAATATGAATATGAAAATGAATATGATATATATTCACACAAAGTTCGGAGACAACCTAATATTCGCTCCACTTCTACGCCTAAGTTTGAGAACAGTTAAGCCATTTCGCCATTATTAGCGATATCTACCTATTAAATAAATATTAAGGGACAATCTAACACAAATTGAACTAGCCCCGTAGTAAACTCAATTAGGCTTGTGTTATGGGTGCTAGACGACGATATATTTAATAGATATACATAGAAAACATCCATGACTCAGAAACAAATATTCATGCTCATCACACAAATATTTGCCCTTCGAACCCAGGACCTTCAGCTTCGTAGGCAGCGGTTACCTATTAAATAGACAAACGTGAAAAAGTTCGAAAATAAATGTCACAGCATTCATTTCCAAGTCGAATCCCTTATAACAACATTTGACATTTGTATACTAATTTTAGGTTACATTTGTATACCTACTAATGATGTTATACGATACAAAACAGAGATATTGCGTGTCCAGCCATTTCGCTCGTCCGGGATAACAACTCGCGTTTCATCGAATTACGGACCGATTGACTTATCCTGCTGTCGTTTAGTTACTTCTTCAGAAACGTGGGAAAGCTAAAGCATATCTATTATGTAGGTACGTAGTGTAACGTCATTATTTGATAAATGTCGACAGCCTTAATTGACACCTATACGAGTATGAAATATCCTGGATATTACAGAATAATACCTGAACATTTTGTAGTTACTAGCATTCAAATCGTGGTTCAGATCCTTGAAATCACACAGTCTAACGGTCGTTGACCCCGCCTAAGCGAGTAACCCGCCCCCCTCCCGGGCGGACGAGCTATTAGGCTACCAGAACGTAAACAAACTTTTGCATGGATAGATTGCTGACGAATACCGCTCGCTTCGCTTTGCATTCCGGACGTACCGTGAGCTACACCGGGGGCGGTAGGTACCTATATCACAACACAACGACGCACGAACTTAAATAAGTACCTCTTCTTTACAGGGAAACCGATACAGGTCTGAACTCCGATCACGCATCGCTGTTACGATTCACGGGTTCAAGTTGTAGGAAGAGTTGTAACAGAAGAGTTTGGTTTGTGAATCACCACGTCACCAGAGCAATTTAATTCTTTGTGCTTTAATTCATAGGGACACAAAGATAATCTTTATGAACAGATAAGTTGTATAGCGACTCCCGCCCGTCAGCGCAAAGCTTAGTGCGTAGGCGTAGCAAACGTAGCTTTGTAAGAGTAATGCGTAATCTTAGGACAGCAGAATCATACTGATACGTCTTCAGAACAGAACAGACTGGCAATAGGGGTGTAGACTCTAAATTTATTATAACTTCAAAAGTCTTTCTTCAAAAACACATGCGTAATGACGAAAATCCCATTCATATAAATATCAAAAATTACGAAGCTACAACCGTTTTAATATTGCTTGTTAGAGAGAGAAAACGCTCGTAGATTGTGACGTCACGACCATCGAGCGTCATAGTAAATGACAATCGTTTCATATGAACGTGCGTTTTGCGGAAAAGGGACAGAACATACCCCCTCTTAAAACTTTGGACACTTATAACTTTATTATTATTTAACCTCTTGCGTTGCTTTTTTCTCCATTTGACTACATTTTTAATCCTTTTTCGAGAAAATACAACATTATTGGTTATTTTATTTAGTGTCTACACCCCTATTAAGCGTTGGACTGACTGCAGTCAGTCAATAAAGAGGTCTACCGCTTTTGAAATTTAATATACCAATAATAGAGGCCGAAAAGTGGTGGATCAAGTGCTTGGCTGACTGTGCCTAACGCGTTAATTACTGTCCGAATTCTACTTAGTAGGTAATGCGTGAAAGAGGTGAGACTTATTTCAGAAACAAGTTTAGTAATTTTTAAAGAGAGCGGAGTTATTTAAATGTCTACCGTAGAACTACCCTGAAAGTAGTTCTCGAATCTGAAATGATAAGCTCGAGGCGGTTTCTCACTTTATACTATTCATGGACATATATTTAATGATAAAAGCTTTATGAATTTTACATAAAAAGGACAACGTAAAGCAAATGGACCGCAGACTCCGCTGAACTCGCAGTTTAAGTGCCATTTATTTAAAACTCATTCAACCAGTCGGTGAAGCCGAGGAAAATGTTTAAGCATTATTGAAAATTATGTCATTACCGTTAAACACTGCCGGTACCGGGCGAGCAATCGCTTAAAACGTAAACAATATTTTGCATGGATGAATACTCGCCTTGCATTCCGAACGCCCCGTGGCAACTTTTTACAGGTACACTTTATTTTGTAGAGAATTTAGAATAGCCGCAGTTAAAGTCAAACGTTTAATTACAGAGAGAGAGATTACAGAGAGAACTCGCACGAAAACCATTTGGTCCGGCCGGTTGTATGTCGTACGGCGCACTCGCCACCCGACGACGGCAATTAGCTACATATGACGCCGACTCGACTTCTTATGAAAGTGCTCTACGAACGCCGAAAAGCCAGAAAGTCTTATGAGTCGCATCTAGGAGCGTTTGTTAATCATTTCGTCTCAGCATGTCGGAACAGGCCACTGTCTCTATTGCTTTAAATGAGTTTTACTAAACTATATTGCTACGACACTTTGTAATTAAGAGTTTACCTTTAATTTTAACCGTCTCGCTAGTGTTATAAATAATACAGACGCATATATATTATACTACTGTGCTGATATTCCGAACACGCAAAATACACCTCACCTCACCCGTCACACGTAACGAAACTAGACCTATGATTACGCTTAGTTACTACGCATCGCGGCGTTAAGATAATATAATAGTGGGTGACAGGTGAGGTGAGGAAAACAAGTTACAGAATAGCGGGGCTGTTCACATTACGGATCAATTAGAAATTTCATACGGTTCAGTGTCATGACTTTATGATATTCATGACTGAATCAAGACATACTTTAGTTAGATACATATTCCTCGAAACCTCTGTGATTATTGGGTTCGCCACTGTTGCGCACAATTCGTGGAGAACATCGGCGGATTATGGCTTTGAGTCCTCTCAGAGCTTATTTTAGCTAACATGCCGTTAAAATTCGTAGTCTGTGCCACTTTGACATTTGTGTTCGTAAGAAAGGGACAAAACACATTTTATTTATCAGAGGCAGTTCAAATTGTTGACTAAATAGCTGTCTAGAACGTTAACAATTTATCTTTTAATCCAGATCAGTAACATTTCTAAAACTAGACCTGTAGACTAAGAAATATATTCTCGTACGAGTCATACGTAACTACATATACCAGTAGGTGTATATATTGGACAAGATAGAGGTGGTATCGTAACCAGTTTAATTGGCGCAGCTACAGTTGGAATTGGCCGTGCACAATTTATCAATTTGGTCGTATCGTATTGCAAAGTGCAAAAGGAATTACTCCCATCAGTGTTTGCACAGAGAGAGATTGAATACTCGTGACAGATTAGATATAACGCTCCATATTCGTTATTGTGACAAGTTGTATAAAATTGCATGTTATTGTTTCAAAAACGGACTATTGAGACACTATCAGTAATAATAACATTACTAATGTCATTACTGCGTTAAGTAAGGAATTAATGTCAAAAGTAATTGTCATTTATTACTGATTGTGTCTGGCCCGCATATATATATTAAGATTTTCGGTAATGGACTGTAAATTACGACAGTAAATTTGAACGAAAATAGCGAAATAATGTTCGTGTGGAATAGGGTTTCAAGACCTTCAAGTCAATCAATTTGAGTACTTACCAGGCTTGTCATGATTGCAGTATGCAGAACTCGGTATTAGCGCAAGCAGGGCATACTTCACGAACCTTCGGATCGCCGACTTACCTAGAGTCCGCGAAATACCTTTCCTGAAGCTTTCACCGATATTTAGGAGTCTCGCCAGCTCTCAACTTCATTGACCAAACACCTGGGGCCCCCACATGCGCTCATGATTTATAGGTACCTATATCAAAATTATATTATTCACAATTGCGACACGACAATTAGTTGCTTTACAGAATAATTAAGAGCAAGCCAATCGAAAACGTCACGATAACTTAGTTTGCTACGAAAAGACTCAAATTCGACTGGTCATTTCATAGACAAATCTTTTTGACTTAAAAAAAATCTTAGACCGATAATGTTGCTAGGCGATAATTGGTTAATTGCAATTTTTAACAGACTCGTACCTGTATAATAAGATATGGGTTCGAACTATAGAAGGCGAGGCGATCTACGTTGTTTTGTAAGCGAATCTATACCTTTTTGTCAGCCTTAACGAGAAAATGGTTAATGATCATACAATTTTTATAATCATTTCACGAATTGGAACCATTGCGTCTTAACGCCTTCACTGCCGGCAACGCATATTTGTGCGTTTGCCTTCATACAAATTTGGTCCTAGGGGGCGTGACTGGCAGCGAATGTAACTAGTTTAATGAATGGTGTTATTGCTTTTCAATCGTGAAATGCATGCTGGTTCATTTGTTTTAAAATATATACGAGTAACCTAAAAGAAGTCTTACGTCAAAATGTTCAAAATATGAATGTATTCCCTCCAAACATGTTCAAATGGTTGTTAGACGATTTAATATGAAGTTTGCACACCAGACCACGGGGAAAGCGTGTATCGACGTAACGTAACTGGTCGCTAAGTAATTGGTCCCTCGTCCCTGGGGCGCTCGCTCTATGCTCAGTGCTGTTGGCGAGCACTTTCTGTCCGCTGCTAACTAATAAGATTACTTTATACACTTTCTTACCGACTAGTTGTTTGTTCATCTCCAAATCAGATTCAGCTAATCTATCCCGTCAGAGTTGAGTGGTAGTTTATTTCCTAGCTCGTAATAAGACAGGGCGTATGAGTTTAACCAGAAATCTCTGGGTGTTTATTTTGAATACAGGCATTAACAACTGATGAAAAGACAACTGAAAAAATGTAATATTACCTTACGTTCCTAATAGTGTCCCTTTTTCAGAACGACAACACTCGTCATAACGCCGTGAGACTGCCGTGTCGAATGAAAGGTGTTTTATATCCCTTCTTCGGACAAGGTGTTAGGTGACTTGTCGAATGAATGGACTAACTCGTTGGCCCCGATACATAAACTGTAAGCCCTGCGCTCAGACGGAATATTACGGATACCTGTAATAAACTACCTACAAGTCTAATATAATTCATGCACCAGTAGATATTTATTAGCTTAGACTATTATTAATGACTTCGTCTGCGTTCCCCGTTGTCGGTTGATGAAACAAAAAATAAATGGTATTTATCTCTGACTCTTCGTTTAATTCATTTCAAAGTAAAATGCCAAGCGTTGTAATTCATAAACTATATATCAATCAGTTGAGTGGAAATGTGCCACCTACGTTACTCGTACGGTCAGCATCGTAAATATGTTACTAGTTTTCGACCTTATCTCTAGGTAATAAGGTCCTAGAACCACCTAGCAGTGGCGGAGCGCCCATACAAGCCGGTTCCCGCCGGCTTGCCTAAAATTTATTTTTAGACAATATTTTTAGGGTAAGATATTTAGAGGCTTTGTACAAGGCGAAAGAGATGACAGAAGGCGATATAGAGCAGGAAGAACTGGTATCTGGGGATAAATTAGGGCCAGAAATACTGAGAAGAATTTGACAATACATTAAATAGAATCCAAAATGGTAAAGCTGCTGCTAATGACCAGGGCTCGGATTTTTCATGGCACGGTAAGACGAAAGAGAACTATGGACTCGATATTAACATTAAAATTTTACTCATACTCATACTCATTCATTTAATTAATACCAAACGTACGGATTGCAAATATAAATAAATGACAATGTTAGGTCTATCACAACATTCACAACAGTATAGTATGTATAACTAGGTACGTTAATTTGGCACTCTTTGGGGGAGGCCTATGTCCAGCAGTGGACGTCTTTCGGCTGATATGATGATGATGATGATGAACTAGGTACAGTCGAGTTCTCCAATATCTATACAGCCATCCTTTCAAAAATATCTACACATGCACCTTATGTCAGTAACAATAAAGACTGTGTACAGATATTTTTGAAAGGTTGTCTGTTTAGATATTGGAGAACTCGACTGTACGTAACTAAAGCGGCCTTTAGACATGTCTAAATGCAGTGCACTAACTGCACTCACACTCACTGATTAGAGTGAGATGGTTTATCATCCCTCCATTCCCTCCCCCATTTAGTGCACTGCATTTAGCCAGGTCTAAAACCGCCTAAGAAAATAAGTGAGTATGAGTATGAGTAAAGTTTTCATGTTAGTATCGTCTCCATAGTCTTATTTAGTCTTACCGTGCGATGAAAAATCCGAGCCCTGCTGATAACAAGTGACTCCAGATGTACGCCAAACATCGTCGCTCGAGTATATAGCCATGGCGAAAAAAGCTTTTAACCAAAATAAACAACCCTTAAAATCCAGTTTGTCGTGTAGAAGCAAAAAGTTGCTAATTTATTTATTTATTTAAAGGTTCACCAACAGTTATTACATTGATACTTACAAATAGTTTATAGCAAAGTGTCTTATGCGTAATGTATAACTTCTTACAGGCAAACACAGCATGCCAAAACAAACAAGGACTTAATAAAAAAAAGAAAAAACCAATTGACGTTAGTTAACTAAGTAAATAATTTCCTAATCGATAGAATCACTATATTTGTTGAGTAATTTGCTCAATCGTGGTAGACGGGACACGGAAGAGCCCAACACAGTTCGTCGCAGGGGATAAGACAGTGGCTTGGCAGCAAAACGTGGAATTCTAGTGAATAGTTTGTCTTTAAGTTAAGAATCTTTTTGTGCACACACTGTTGAGAATTATAGCCCAGATCTAGACACTAAGCTTCTTATGCTACTGTATGTATGACTGTAATTTGTTGTGTGAGCCTAATAAATAAATAAAATAAAAAATTAAAATGTACATTTGGAGTATTAGCCGAGGCAAAATACGGTTTCGAAAAACATTAATTTATAATAGCGTTTTTTTTGTTTATTTCATTCTAAAACATTATTCTAAGATGCTTTATTCAAGAATCCACCAAACTTTCCACCCGGAAGTAATTATATAGATTTAAATTAAACATTCATTGTCTTTTTTATTTTATTTATATTGAATATTTTAAAGTAAATGTAAATGAACCTAAATAAAGATAAAAAAAAGATTAATATTTATCCGGACTTTTTAGGAGCTAATTAAATATTGATTTTTTTGATGTCTGATTTTTTGTTGGATTTTGCCTCTAGGTTTATTCAAATTTGTCTATTTAATTGATAATATATCCGTTACATTAAAAAAATTAGCTATTATAAATTATTTCCAAATATGTCATTTTTTCCATACAAGTTGTCAAAGTCAAAGTCAAAGTGATTTATTCTTCAATTTAGGCATATTACATGCACCTATGAATGTCGATAAACTACCACCGGTTCGGAAAGTAAACCTCTGCCTCGAGAAGAACCGGCGTAATAAACTCGGCGAGGTGTCATTTTTTCAAAACAGTATACAATATAACATATCAGTATCAGAGTATTATAAAATTTTAAAATTACATTGCTACAGTAGAAAGCCTATTTATTTTACGACAGGTTTCTAGTGCAGGATTTTATCGCTGCCAAATATCCCTATCCATGATGTAGTCGTTTATCTTATAATATGCTTTTGAAATGAGTGTCCGTTTTACGACAGATTTGAATTTAGAGTCAGTAAGTTCGGTAATGTGTTTTGGAATTTTATTGTAGAATTTTATACAATTTCCCAAGAACGACTTTTTCGCTTTTACTAGCCTGTAAAAAGTTGTTTTGAGCTTCCCTGCGCTTCTGGTAACCTTGGGCCTATCAGTGTTTGTTGGGTAGTTGTATAAATTCTTCCTAACGTACATTATTATTTCAAATACGTATAGCGACGGCAGTGTTAGAATATCTGTTTCCTTGAAAAATTCTCTTAATGACTCACGCGACCCGAGGTTATAAATTGCTCTAACAGCCCTTTTTTGTAAAATAAATACAGTCTCAATATCTGCCGCTGATCCCCATAAAATAAGACCATAAGTAATTATACTGTTAAAGTAAGCGAAGTAAACTAACCGTGCCGTTGCTACATTGGTAAGCTGCCTTATTCTCCTGACTGCAAAAGCAGCGGAGCTCAACCTACTTCCTATCGCAGTTATGTGGGAACCCCACTGCAGTTTAGAGTCTAACGTAATACCTAAGAATACAGTTGACTTTACAAATTCTATGGTTTCACCATTAAGTTTAATATTTGAGGCTAAGTTTACATTTGAGTTCGCTAGTGTGAATTTTATACATTTCGTTTTTTTCGGATTCAACACTAAGTTATTGGCAGCAAACCAGTCAGATATCATGGACAGGGTGTTATTTGGTTCAATGAGTTCAGTATCTTTCCTATTAACCTTGAACAGTAACGAGGTGTCATCGGCGAACATGACAATGCCTGATCTTCGGCTTACCATATATGGTAGATCATTTACATAAACAAGGAACAGGAATGGACCTAAAATAGATCCTTGAGGTACTCCCATCTCCACCACTGTCTCTGACGAAATGGCCCCATTTATCGCTACCTTTTGATTCCTTTGTGTTAAATATGACTCAATGAGATCTAATGCATGTCCTCTAATGCCATAAAATTTAAGTTTACAAATTAGGGTACTATGATCTACACAATCAAATGCCTTGGAAAGGTCACAGAAGACTCCAATGGCGTCCTGCGACTCTTCCCAAGACTGCAGAATGAATTTAATTAAACTAGCACCAGCATCAGTAGTTGACCTACCCTTTGTGAAGCCGAACTGCTGTGCGTGCAAAATCTTGTTATAATTAAAGTGAGAAATCAATTGCGTTAGCATTATTTTTTCAAATATTTTGCTAAACGCGGGTAGGATAGATACGGGACGATAATCAGAAGGATTATCTCTATGGCCTGATTTGAAAATAGGAACTACTTTACTACATTTCATTAAATCTGGAAAAATGCCATTGTCTATACAACTATTAAAAATAAGAGCTAGAGTAGGTGCAACAACCTCCAGAATGGCTTCCAGTACCTTGACTGACACGCCCCATAAGTCCTCCGTGCTCTTTATTTTTATCAATTTAAAAGATTTCAGTATATCTAGAGGAGAAACATGATGAAAACTGAAAATATCTACGTTCTCTAACTTTACATTCTCACTCAGAAAGGATTCAGCTAATGTACTAGACGATTGCAAACTTTTTGTTGTCTGAAACGGAATTTTGGAAAAGAAATTGTTAAATTCATCGGCTACTTTTCCTGCGTCAGTTACTAATGCATTCTCTATCTTCAAAGAAATGGTGGAATCGCTTTTATTTTTCTGCCCAGTCTCTGTGTTTATTATTTTCCAGACTGTCTTGGCCTTGTTATCGGAGGACTTTATTTTATTATTTAGGTGCACTGCTTTAGCTTTCGTGCACACAATTTTAAACAATTTGGAATAATCCCTAACATACTGATGGAAGCGCTCGTCAGTGGTATAAGACCTCCTCTCATAAAGTTGGTACAAGTTATCTCTACTTTTCCGGATTCCGGCAGTTGCCCACTCATTGAATGACATTTTACTATTAATCTTGATACGTTTTTTACCACAAGTTCCATTAAACTTTTTACAGACGGTATTCAGAAGCATTTTGAATTGATCGTTCGGATCATTTGATTCTGCCTGGGTATTCGACATGGCGACTAGTAGATTTGACTTTAATAGTGCTAGCCTACTTTTGCTCAGCGGTCTTATTTCTATAACGCGATCTGGATGTTTTGTTTCGCAAGGTAGCCCTACCAACTGAGCTTTATGATCCGAACGTACTCCGTTCACTATGTTTCTGTATAGATGAGGACAATTTAACCAAATATTATCTATACAAGTGGCAGAGGTGGGAGTCACCCGGGTAGGCACTTCAAACAAGTAATCTAAATTAAACGATTTAAATAGAGTGATGTACTTATCTTTTTCAACCGACTGGGACAAAATATCGATATTAAAGTCGCCGCAAACAACTACTGATTTTTTATTATTGTCAGTCCATTGCCTGGACTATATTGCCCTTTATGGAAACGAAACGTGAACCATTGACACAAAGGAGCCAAGAAAGACTGGAAGTGTTTGAAATGTGGTATTGAAGACGGATAGAAGGCTCCAGCTTCGACTGAGAGAATAACAAACGAGGACGTGTTAAGAAGGGTACAAGAGAAGAGAGCGATCTTAAACACCATCATTACTGGAAGGGGGAGAATGAGTCGTCGGCACGACAACTTCTTTAGTTAAAACCATAATGGAAGGAAAGATAGAAGGAAGGAGAGGCAGCAGGGGAAGACCACGGTGAATTTGTATGGACCAAATAAAGAAAAAAGCTGGTGTCGTGTCGTATCAGCAAATCAAAGGGCTGGCGTACGACAGAGAGAAATTGAAAATACTCCACCGACAATTAATTATTGTTTGATGTAAAAATAAATGGTGACAGCGAAAGGTGAAATGATATCATCTGCTTATTTACATCACGTGTTTTTTCAGAATCATCACTGTGTGTGAATCACTCCTACCAGTCAGAGCGAACTCATAGTATAGGTACTTTAGTTACTAAAACGCATTTAGTAACTAAAGTACTGAGACACTTCGAAGTGTTTTCTAAAAAAAAACACTTCTCATTAACGTCCCACTGCATTCTCGCAACAAATGAAATATATCTATTATCATTGAAACTTCTCACCACTGGTCGTCTTTACCTGTGCTAACAACCACGAACCGCCGAGTAAAGTTATAGTGTTATCTCAGGACTTGAATAGGGAAACTTCTTCATTTAACAGGGAGTTGGTGGGAATCGGCGTCGCGAGAATTTGTAGTTTCGCACTGTGCCATGTAAAATGGAGACGATTATTTGAAATTAAATCAATATTTTACCGGTGAACTAAGGTAATCGATGCAGCCCTCACAATCGCTAAACTTAAGCGGGTGGGGCACATTGCACGTAGAACCGATGGCCGCTGGGGCGGAAAGGTTCTCGAGTGGCGACCACGTACCGGCAGGCGCAGCGTGGGTAGACTGATGACCTGGTAAAGGTCGCGGGTGTTCGCTGGATATGGGTGGCGCAGGAACGGTCATTGTGGAAGGTCTATGTCCAGCAGTGGACGTCTTTCGGCTGATATGATGTTGATGATGAGTGCGATACTAATTAATGGTTTGGGTTTCATAATGGTTTTCCTTGAAATCGCATTAACGCATGATTTTTCTAATCTTATATGGAATAGGGTATACGATACCGTCGATAACTTATGCTCAGGAGTGGGTGATTACTATGATGACAATTGATAGCCTTTCACTGAATTAGAAGAATTCTTTGTTATTCAGCTTCGCCGTCTAGGTTGCAGGGATCTCTCACAGCAACATTTTTCCACGCATGTCAGTGTCAGCATGAAGAGTCAACTGACGTACTTATCTTTAAAAAACTGGTCAATACAGTGTTTGATTGATAATCAAAGACGACGAATGAAATGACGTTACAATTTTCCATTGTCAAATGGTGTCCACTTTTTTTTTGTGTTTTTAAATACCTATAAAATAGCAAAAATAATTTGAAGTTTAATGTATTCCGGGTACATGTTTTTGAAAGAACCAATAAACAATTATTGATCATGTAAAAATCATTTGTTTTGACGGTTGTTAAATATTGTCTGTTTTGGGCCGCAAATGGTTAGGTAATATTAGTTGGCGAGATGTTTACTTCAATAACCAACCTTGGGTACGACCGGGAAAACGTTCGGAGGATGATGATGTTTACTTCAATACATTAATTACATCATGGAATGCACAATAAACTGACGAAGGAGAAAACCCAAAACCAATTCAACGAATAACACCGCATTACCTAGAATTGCTATATTAAAACACTATGTTTATAAAATATCGCTAATCAAGGCGTGCTTATGTAGGTAGGTACCTGTATTAAGACCAAGGCGTTTGCGTGAGCGATACACGAATTAATTTCACGAGTTACACATAGCCATATTTATTCAGTAAACTATACAAGATTGTGTTTGAATTTCTTACAGCTAACAATATAATATAACATGGCATATCTAATAACTACGCTCTAGTATCTAATAATTACACTCTAGCATAGTTTCCGACCGAAGTATCGGTTACGGCCTAAAAATCATGTGTCGGCCAAAGGTTCGGTTTCGGCTAAAAAACAGCCGAGCCCTTGAAATTTCTATTAAATAAAAGTGAAGGGCCAACGAGATGTTTCATTATTCATATATCTGGAAAGAAAAGAACGGCCCACTAACATTTTTTTCAACGTTTTAATCACGTTTATAAAAGGTTCGGTTTCGGCCGAAACTATAATCAAAACCGAAGAAGGTTCCTTCGGTTTCGGCAAAAACAGATGTTTCAGCCGGACACTAACTGTACACTCTATCAAATATTTCGTTAAAACTATAAAGCACACTCTTAATAAAAATTGCTTTATTTTAAAACTATTATTATATTGTAAGATACCTTTTAGCTCTACAGGAAGTTTATTAAACAATTTGACAGTCTGGTGCCAAGTACATTGCTTCTCTGTTAGTCATCGGGCAAAAATTGGTTTTCATATATCTGGTGCGCGTAAGTAGCTACACGAATCTCTGGGTCTTCGAATGTGTTGAACCTTGTTTTATGTTTAACAAATCAGCAGTACAAGAATGTATAATCTAGGCACCGTCGGAATCCTTAAGGTCTGAAAGTATTATCTGCAAGACGCCCATTGCGGGATTCGAGACATTATTCTTACGGCTCTTTTATGTGCGATAAGAGATCTGTTAATATTATATTTAAAGCTATTACCCCAAAACAATGCTGTAACGCAGTTTGGACTCAGTTACGGCATAATACAGAATTTTTAATTGTTCTAAACCAATTTTGTCCTAAGACTTCTTAAGGCATAGCATGCTAAGTTGACTGAGTTCTCAATAGCGTCTAGCTCCTGAATCCAATTTAGCTTCGAGTCCAGACGTATACCGAGGAATTTTACATTATCGACTATGTCTATGGAGGTACCGTTAATTGAGTATTGATTTATCCAATCTTTGGTTAATCTCAAAGCTACAACGTACGGTAGTCATCAATAGTAAGTGAATGAGTTAGGTAGATTCACCATCTCATAAGTACAGTAAGCCTAAACCTCGCATCTTGCTGAAATATTAATGTAGTAGTAAATTGATGCGTCCTTATATTTACAGTAAGCTCCCTGATTGATTGTCTAATATAAATAAATAAATATAAATATCATGGGACAATTTACACCAAATGCAGCGTTTTTGTTGATTTTTCAACCTTTCTTCACCCTCCGCTATTCTAACTATTATAACTATTTTTTTATTACAAAAATTGAGTTCTTACGTCACTTTTACTTTAAAATTACAGCTGCGACGCCTGCGACCTTCATCATGAGGTATCGTGACCCCCCCATGGGGTCGCGACCCGCCGTTTGAAAAACACTGATCTAATAACCCTCAGAATACAATGACCTAGGTATTGAATAAAAGGATAAAAGTAACCACTGACCGTGCTAACGTTAGACCGGCTTTGTGTTTCTATATTTTCTATCCCAAGCTCCTGTCCCACTGACCTAGTGACACGACAAAAACCGTTCTGTTCTGTGCAACTGAACAAATAAACGAGAATGTTTAAATATTACAACCCCGAATGCAACCCCCGCGGAAGTAGGTCATAAAAATATGAAATATCGTGTTTTATAATGCAATATGATCCTGTTAGCAAACGTACAAAGTAAGTTCTTCATAACGTATTGCCAAACCATGTTGTGATAAATTACTTATTTCGATGATACCCTTTTCTGTCACGGGTATACAATATACAGCGTTAGCAACATGGTCGCCATTTTTAAAAGCTTTTATTTAACTTGCAATGTATGTATATGTATGTATGTTTGTTCGGGTGGAATCTTGCAGGTTAAATTTGACCAACTTCCCGAAGTCCAATCAAGTTGAAATTTTATACAATTATGTAAGTCGGATGACAATGCAATACTATGGTACCATAAACCTGGTCTGATGATGGAGACGGAAGGTGGCCGTAGGAACTCCTTAATTATACAGGATAAACCCGTCGTGTTTGGGCTCGTTACAATCCTCTCAATGAGAAGTTGATGAGTGTGCAAAAAAAAGTACAGTCGGCAAAAAATCCAATATGGCGGAACACCCAAGATGGCGGGTTATTTATTTTTAATGCACTCCTACAATATGGGTATCAAATGAAAGGGCTTGCTGAGAATAACTCGAAATATACAGTGACGTCACTCTTAATCCAATATGGCGGACAATATACAGAGAAACCTGTCGTCGATGACTAAAAAGTAAAAAATAAATTAAAAGTTTTTTTTTTTAAACCAATCTTTTATTTAAATGCGCTAAAAAGAATAAAATAAACTTTTCCTTTAAAACTTTTACTATAAACTTATAACGTCATAACACATTTTCGATGATATAAAAGCTTGTCGCGAAAATTAGGTACTCGTATATACTCAGGTAAATCTCGCGACAAGCTTTTATATCATCTAAAATGTGTTATGACGTTATAAGTTTATAGTAAAAGTTTTAAAGGAAAAGTTTATTTTATTCTTTTTAGCACATTTAAATAAAAGCTTACTTATAAAAAAGTTTTTTTTATTTTTAATTTATATCACTTATCGTTGTGGATAAGACATGCGATTGCACCAGCCAAAAAAACAACAATATATTATACAAAAAAATTTTTCACATCAAAAATTTGGTATGGTAATTGGACTACGTATTCTTGAATAATCCACCTACATTTAATACCGCGACGGTAAAAAGTAATGAAAAGTAATCTATATAAATTCTGTAAAAATCAGGCGAAAATGGTATAAACTTTCTTTACTTTATAATTTACTACTTCTATATACATTCTTTGGGATACGTGCATAATCCACCTATTTTTATTCATGAAAAAAGCTTTTCCATGATGCCGGATGAAATTCAATATTATCTCAAGGTCGTAAATATTTCATTCAAATGTTATCATTTCCTGATGCTTATATTTTTGGATACAGGTCGTAAGTCTCAAAAGTATATTCAAACATAAAAATACTGATACCATTGTTGCTTGAGATTTCATTTTTTTTTCCTAACTTTCGGTCCATAGATTTACAATACAATACAATACAAATACTCTTTATTGCACACCTCACACAAAAAAAGCAGTTACAGAGAGAAACAATACAATAACATGATGATGTAGATTTAGTGATTTCAATAATAAAAGCTTTTAACATAACATATAAAAGCCGTGTACAGTCAGCGTCATATAGTTAGTAGCAGCCAAAGTAGCCAAATATATCGCAACACGTCTTTATTACTGCGGAAGTAAGGATGTGTTACGATATATTTGGCTCAGACTGTACAAATAATTAGCCTGATATTCATATATCTTGCTCAGGCTATCACTCTCGCACTCGCATACTTGTCGGAACGGATGTCTTTTCCACTCAGATAAGTGATAAAATGGCAACCATGTTAAGCTCGCAGGGAACACTTTAGTTTCTACAATTTAGGTACCTACCTACATACCACAAGGACCAGACAACTAGAATGTAAAGTGTTTTCGAAATTATCTGAGGTTTTAGAAATATTGGTATCTATCTGTTTCCCATGAAAACCTGATGCTGCGGTACTTCTCAGATACCAGTTTGTCCAGTTTACAGTAATTAAAAAATATATTTTTGCCAATACCAGTTTTCAATTATTGAAACAATGATCTCTTTTGTTTCACCGTTATATTATAACTTTTTCAAAACCGGTTTAAAACAATGCTTGCAATGGAAAAGCAAATGTTCTATGAATACTATTACCATTTATTACTACACATAGTGTAGCTTAATGGTCTGCTATATGTTAATGATCCGCGCAATACTGAACATTTGAATGCATAAGCTACCATTTCGAGGCTGTGTGTATTCTAAATAACATAGAATCATTGTAGCACCGTATTATATGCTGAATTCGCAGTTCAAATTCCACTTTGCCGAGATAAATTGTACTGTGACCTTGACACAATTGATCATGATGCAATATTACATGACACAGATTCTCTTGATCTCAATTTTTCTGCAATTTGTTTTACTGACCATGTTTTCCGGTATACGGCACGAGTATGCTTTAATTGGGTACGAAAGGTCAAATGTAAGTAGCAAGCCAGTCTTAATCGTAAAGGGTCTTGATTTAGATCGCTACTTCCTCAAGTAGGTACTATATACTATGGACTTCTATAACAAGACGCGCTTATTACGTGAATATTATTTTATGTGTCCTGATCATATTA
This sequence comes from Epinotia nisella, assembly GCA_932294315.1. Classification (NCBI taxonomy): domain Eukaryota; kingdom Metazoa; phylum Arthropoda; class Insecta; order Lepidoptera; family Tortricidae; genus Epinotia; species Epinotia nisella. The sequence continues at coordinate 16,428,778 of OW028680.1, forward strand.
ACATTCGATACGCATTTAGAAATAGGTACCGTAAACTGGGGTTACTTTAGGAAAAAATGGGGCTACTTTGATAATTTAGAATGTAGTATAAAAGCAGAACTATTTGAAATTAAGAAGATTTAATCGAGTATACAGCAAGATTGAATACTAATACATTCAATGCCACAGTTCACTTACAAGTAAAAACAATGAGTTCGGAGAAAAACCTATGTGATCAAAGTCACCCCCCGAATCAAAGTAACCCCTTCCACCGTAATGGTAATCATTGACATTTTAAATGCGATGCAACCACTGTTGCTAATGATTAATCTCGAAACTGGTAACGTTTAATCAATATTTACACTTGTAGAATCTTAGTCCAAAATTGTTCCATCTCAACAGAGTCTGTATAGTATTCTGACAATATCTAAACCGTGGACTCTTAAATTACTTATTAGGTTTGTAAAGTTCGCTTGTTATGTACTTGTGTATTGTATATTTATGTATATTCTAGCTTTTGCCCGCGGCTTCGCCCGCGTAGTAAGTGTAATTTTTGCAATAATTGTTGAATTCTTACGTCGTCATATACGAACTTTCAAATTTCTATATTTTTAAATGAACTTCTCGGTATAACTTCTATTTCCCCCCTTTAGGGGGCACGTTTAAAAATGGATATTTCTGGATAGATCTACATATAATATAAAAAAAAACCTGCAGTCCTGCTTTCATGTTTTTAGTTTCAGTTTATCATTAAAAATCACACATTACTTATGTGAACTTTCAACCTCCATCTTAACCCCTTCAAGGGATGAATTGGAAAAAATGCCCTTATCAATGTTTTTGACTGTACATTAGGAGCTGTGACCGAAGTTTTAAGCGTCTAACATTAAAAACGACATGTTTCCCATACAAACTTTAACTCTTTTTTTAACGAGCGGATGAATTTTTATAAAAACGCTAAATCATTTGTTTTGCTTTTTAGTAAGGAACCTTTCCAAATGAATGATTTCCATACAACGGTTAAGAGTTGAATTTCGAAAAATCCTTCCTTATTTATTACACGTCCTCGTTCTTTAAAGAATATAATGTTCCAAATTTTATGCTTATATCTTTAGCGGCTTAGGCTGTGAGATGTCTGTCAATCGGTCAGTAACGCAAGAGTTTTATATGTATAGATTTATGTGTGTATGTAAGTATTTATTATATTTATCTATAAGTACCGATTTTTTTTATTTGTTACTTGCACTGCCCACAATCTTTCCCGCTTTGCCTTAAGGGGCTAAAGGTTTGACTGGTAGAGAATGCCATATGGCATTAAGTCCGCCTTTTGTGCGATAACTTTTCTTTTGTGCAATAAAGTTGAAATAAATAAATAAATATCGAGGTTTCTAGCGAAAGTGTATAAAATGCGAAACGAGCAGTGAACAAAGCATTTTCCTCCAGCAGTTTCCTCCAAGAAACCGTCGTCGGCGTGTCGCTAGGGTAACATGTTGCGCATTTTATTTGCGTGCCGGCGCTAGGGAATCAATTTCAAATGGGACGTTAAATAAATCCACCGTCTCATGCGGCTCTGGATTGCATTCTGCAGCTGCGTCGTAAATAATGTCCCAGCCACCTCGCGGTTGCCGTTCCGTCTTAACTGCGAGCTCTACTTAAATCTTTGTCTCGCGGATTCTCGGGGTGTTTCACTATGTGCTACATTTAACCCGCACTAGCATGTTATTATTTTCTCTAGACGTAAATTTGTGCGGTAAACTGAAATGGGGTGCCTCGTAGAACTTAGACATGAACTAACGATGTTCCTACTGCTGTGTTTTATGTATTGAAGGCATTGACGGCCTTCTAGTTTCCTTAATTTCTTCGTCAAGACGCGAACGACAGATTAGGGATAGGAATGACGAGTTAGTCTATCAAGGCGATAAAATATAGAATGATTTTATTGTTCTTTAGCGAAAAGACCGCCTGTTGTTAAACTATATTTTTAAGTTTTTATTTTTAAGTATTTGATTCATGTTTTGCATGAGGTGTGCAATAAAGAGTATTTGTACCTACTGTGTATATATGCAAGATCAATAAATATGGTATACCTGGTATTCCCCTGGTCAGAAAGTGGGATTTATCTGCAAGCGTAGCGGGCGGTATCCAGTAGCGGATCCAGAAGGGGGGGCTAGGAAGGCCCTCCCCCCAAAACCATCTGAGTCCTACCGGAAAAAATCTTACATTCAGCTTCAATCTAATTTTAGTAGGGTCAAGCCCCCCCAAACTAAAATCCTGGATCCGCCACAGGCGGTATTCACCACTTTTCGTACGAGTGTGACGTAAACTGCAAGACTGCTTTACACAATGGGCCATCATGGCCGCAGGACAAGACGAAGGTATGCGGTGGAATGAGATGAAAGTAGATATCTCTCCCTTTAAAGCATATAATTGCGTCTTGTAATGATGGGCCATAATATACATATAGCGCAGCCTTTACATAGCATCCGACTGCGACGACCGTTTACCACGCAACTATATTCAACCTCCGCATATTATCAAATCTCTCATGTTATCCCTTAGATTAATCAATATTCATGGTTGTTATTCCGCTCGAAGTGGTTTCCCACTAACGGCTCCAAATTCTGGATGCAATTGGCGTCCTCCTCTATGACACTTCGCTGGACCCACAGGGAATAATAATTTCGCCTCGAGTTGCGTTGAGGCTAGCCCTGGCTTAAGCGTTGGTATGCGGCAAGTATTTGAGACGCTTATTATTCTATTAATTTGACGTTCTAACGTTTAGGAATACTGAAAATCGAAATGATGGAATAGGTTGGGACAATCGCGGTTGATAATTCCAGATAAAGACAAAGTTCACGTTTCGGGGAATACATGCGTCATAACACGCATGTATTCCCCAGCAACTCAACCTGCGAATTCTTATAGGTACGAAACCTATACCTACCATGAAAATCTGACAACTTATAAGATTCTATTCTCAATTTCTCAGATTTCGCCGAGAATGAGAAGCACTAAAGAACATTACATATGTGTACTTATTTAGTGATTATCTTTGTTACTTAGGATATCTACAAAATCACCTTAACGAACCAAGTTTAAAGTTTCTAAGATATTTAGATGTCCAGTGCCAAGTTAACTAATAAACAAGTAAACGTAACGTTAAACTTCTCGCTTCGTATTTAGTTTTCCGTTTCAAGGGCCGTGTCTATTGTCTTTAGAGAGTGTCATTGAAGGTTCTCGAAAAGTTTATAATTAACGTAACGGAAAAAATCCGGCCAGCTAAATCGAACGGTCCTCAAGTGTCGTTTAATCAAACCTGGCAAGTTCTCGGGGTGGAGCGAGTTGCACAAAACCAGTCCCAAGTCTCGTTTATTTAACATAGACATGTGCCATTTCACCTTCGTAACGATCGGATGCTGCGTCACAGAAGTAACAGGTCTTAAGTGAGTTGCGCAGAACCAGTCCTACCTAAATCTCGTTTATATAACATAGACATGTGTCATTTTACCTTCGTAACGATCGGATGCTGCGTCGCAGAAGTAACAGGTCTTATGTTTTGAATATTCGCTTAGATATAAGCCATTTGTGGGGGGGTCTCGAGCGATAAGCAGCATCTTGCTACCGCGCTGCGCCACCTAAACTCCTTAACTGTATTTAGTCGACGTGAAGCCAGTATGTCTGTTTGTCTTCGCTTGCCGAATTTGCAATTCGTCGACTAACTCGGGATTGCATTAGCGCTGATAACTATTGTTTCTGGGTATCCATTTACACCTCAACTGTCTGCAGTATACAATACGAATATTCGCTTTTCGTCGCATAGGAAACTAAAACAATAGGGGAACTCACTTAACATTAACATACAACTTTTTCCTCAACGCTATAACCATGTCATAAAATAATTTAGAATTTCAACAAGCGTTGCCTTTCTGTTCTTTTTTGCCTGGCAGAAGGCTTACGCAGAAGATATGCAATGCAGTGACATAATTTGGTCAAATGTATCACTGCTATGATAAAGGTTATTTGTTTGCAGCTATGAGGTTCGCATTCGGAACCTGTGTCGACTCACCTCAGCACACGTACATAACAGTCGACTTCGAAAATATATTATGTACTCGGACACAATGATCAAAAATATGTAAAATGAACACAACTTTATTGTTAAGCGCATAAGGTTGCTCAGATATCTTTGAACCTTTAGGAACGCACATATACATATTTATAGACTCGACTGTAGCTATAACTTGAACTCAAGATCCGTAATAATTGTACGGAATCCAAGGTCAGAAAAGCGATATCGTATACAAAGTTTTTCTATAACCGACTAACTAAAAATAGCTAAATGGCACATTCAATTAAGCTCGAGTTTAATATTTGTTTATGATTAACGTAATAAAGCAGAAATAATCACACAATTTTCGGGAGACTCGTCACGCTTTCAACTTGTAAACTCGGTAAAGAAATCGTTATTAGGCAATCTGCGTGGAATGTGAAGCGGGCGGCTCGAATTCAGATTTACTGATACTCAAATTGACCTACTTAAATAAAAAATGCGTTAATGTTCAATTCCAGGACTATTTATTAGTATCCATCGGAATTAAGTTGAGCAAACTCGATTTTTCTCCCAGTACGCAAGTATGTACTGAGTTGGAAAGTTTATTAAATCTACTTTGGCTGTGGCATCCCTTTTGTTCTACTTTTCCCTTGTCCGCGCTTTCTTTCTTAATTTGGGAAAGAAAAAAAATCTAGTTAAGATTAAAAGCTTTGACGTAGACTTGCAAGGGTGGGTTGTTTGCTGTTATCTTACCTGTTGTCTTACAAATTAAAAACGTGAGCAATACCTTCCTTGCGTGCTCGCTGAATGTCAACTAAGTCCCAGTTGTTCCAGTTAAGAATGTTTTGTTTTAATCTTTGCAACCGGGCAGCCGCTGGGCTGCAAGTGACAAGTGCTTCAAGTGTTCCGTTCAAGCAAGTTTTGCCATGCGAGGGTCGGCGATGTTAGAATGCTCGTGTGCTCACAAAGGTGGCAAAATTTCCGAGAATTTCCATTCAGGGTTATAGCAAATAATTTCGTGCCGTTATGAAAAAACATTTTTGCATCCCATTCTATTTGAAATTATGAGGCAATCTCAGGTTAAAGTGGCCCTTTATGCAATAGGCGGTAATGATAATGACACACTGTCATATTTCTATAGAAGCACTGATGTAAGCCGTTCGTTCGTTACATTATTGAAGAGAAAAAGTCAGGAGTGGTTTAGTGGAAAAAAAAACTGTAATTATTTACATAATAATGGTTTTAGTCGGCCCTGTTATGCAAAACGAATTATAGCTCGTTCTTTTGAAAATATGTCATGTTTTAACTAAAAATACTTCTGCCTTCATTTAGATTACGCTCTAAACCATGATTATCAGATTTTGAAGGAAAACCGCATAATGCGGGACTGTTATATGTTGTCTCAAGTGCACCTCGAAAATTGAGTGTGTCCAATGTTGCCATCAAGTTATAGAGACTACAGACTCAATAAAGTGGTTAAGGTTAGAACGGTTCAAACGCTTTTACTCGAAACAACCAATAGATATAGGTAATAATAATTAACATTGTCTAATCTCCCATCTGTTTTGTTACAGCAACCCGTCGCGAACTTAGCGAGTACATCTCATACTACGAGCCGCTCGACTACGACGCGAGCGACTTGCACGAGCAGCACACGCGCGCTCGCCGCTCGACTGACGCGCCCCCCGACCTGCGGCTTAAGTTCCGCGCGCACGGCAAGAGGTTCCACCTGCGCCTGAGGCGCGACCTTTCCGCCTTCCACGAGGATCTGCAGGTAGGCAGAATATTACAAGCCGCTCGACCGACGCGCCCCCCGACCTGCGGCTTAAGTTCGGCGCGCACGGCAAGAGGTTCCACCTGCGCCTTAGGAGCGACCTGTCCGCCTTCCACGAGGATCTGCAGGTAGGCAGAATATTACAAGCCGCTCGACCGACGCGCCCCCCGACCTGCGGCTTAAGTTCCGCGCGCACGGCAAGAGGTTCCACCTGCGCCTGAGGCGCGACCTCTCCGCCTTCCACGAGGAACTGCAGGTAAGGCAGTACATTCCACTATCACTTTCCGCTCGACCGACGCGAGCGACTTGCACGAGTAGCACACGCGCGCTCGCCGCTCGACCGACGCGCCCCCTGCGGGAAGGTTTAAATAGTTTTACACACCCGTTCGAAAATGTGTATGGATTGCGATTAACGAGTTCTACTCCATGGGCGCCATTAGCTAGAATAGCTAGTATAATATAGTTCGATGTCTTCTTACTGTTCCCTATAGGTAGGACAGCTCGAATACTATGTACATTGAAAATAGTTTTGGAAATCGTTCCCGTACACGATTTTTTTTATATATTGCGGTTTCTTGGCTGCTACCGTAAATAATTTTAATGAATTTTCCGTTGTTTCAGGTGGAGGGCTCACAGGGGCAAATACACAATGTCGACACGTCGCACATATATCACGGGGAATTGGCTGGTAAGCATTAAATACGAGTATCTCACTATAAAGCAATAATACGTTTGTTCTCGAAATAAACTCTAAGAGAAAGAACAGAATATTGTTAATTGATAGTGAAGATATTTATTCCTACGTATTGATGATGTTCTGATGTTCAATTAAGAGACCAGGCTGGTTGGCTAGGTAAAACATAGTACCCTAGTTTTATTTGTTTCAAGGAACCCACGTCGACTTGTGCATTCATGGCTGTCCTATGATTAACAGAAAAAGTTTCCAAACTTATTTCTATCTAACTAAATAATCATTGACGGCATACCGTAAACCGCAAACTGATTATAGTAATCAAATTGTCAGCAGATTCTAAAGTATACGTTTACTCTTTTTTTTTGTGGGAACCATTGTCTTGGAGTGTAACGCGTGCTATGATACCCAGAGCTGACAAACAGTACAACTAAACGCTTGGGCGGCAGCTGACAGCTGTCGAAGCTGACAGAGAGTCGAAGTTTGTAGGTGGCATGCGGTCGGGCAGCAGCATGGACCTAAGATACTCGGGACAAGCTATGGTAGGTAATAATACCACGTCCGAGCGAGATGGTAGCATACAAATCTCGATAAGTGTGACAGAAAAGGAAATATCATTCGTTGTCGTTGTCATAGTTCCACTTTTTTTTGTTTGCCACAACTGATTTAGTATGAAGTTATGGCACTACCCACCCAAATTAAGTAGGTTGTTTATGGTAAGCGATCAGCCATTTTAAGACCAGTTCTTAATTTAGCTGCATAGAAGCCTTTCCATCCCTCATTGTGGCATCACGTATAGCCTGTCCCGAGTATCTTAGGTCCATGGGCAGCAGCCATTGTGAATCGCCGAGAACACTGAACACCGACGTTATCTAGAGCTCAGATATAACGCCATTGTTTGCCCTCACCCCCAGAGAAAATTTAATAAGTCCCTGCTCAGAGCACGTCGCTCGCGATTGAGTTTCTCTTTAATCAAACAGGAGTCAAACACCGCTCGCCTTGCATCTGCTCGGTATAATTGAGCGTACCGATCTCTCGTTTTGAACATTAATAATGGCCGAGAGCACTAAAACATATTTCTTTTTGCAATTACTGTCGGGGTGGCGTCAAAGTCCCGGCTAATTGGGAGCTTTCCGAGCTTTCGGCGGCCACTCGACTTTTAATGTTGACGGGCGGAGCCGCGCGTCGGCGCTCGCTTCCGCTCCGCAAGCTTACCTTCGCTATAGACGCTATGTAAATAATTACTCGGTCGGAAAATTTCTCCGACATTGTCCTAATTCCGAAATGTAAATCAAATTCTCTGAAGGTATTCAAAACATTTCAAATTTCTGAACAAAAGTGTAACGTTAGCCGGTATGAAAATGTCTCGCGGATATATGGGTAAATAACGTTCTCATCTCGTGCAAGGCATGCGATGCGAGCCGTAGTACTCGAATAAGCGATTGCTGAAAGCTCTTCGATAACTTGATAACCGTTTGACTGATTGTCACGGTTTCAAACGTACGTAGGTACATAGGGGTGATCTGTTTACGGCATGAATTGAATATTGCCTTTGGACAGTCTAAAGCTCTATACATTTTATGTGTGTGTTTCATCTAAGGCGGCGGTATAAAGCAAAATTCTGATTAATTCAGAGCAATGACACGTAGTTTCGGTGTCCTAGAGGCAACCGGATGGCTCGCGGTATTTGAGCTCCCGAAATGTTGTGGAACCGCACTGTGCAACCCGAATAACTGAGCCAACTTGGACTGGGGCGGAAATAGAAAAAATTTTTTTTTTTTGTCGTCAGCCAGCCGATTGAAACAGCGGTTGCCTGAAATTGTGTATGATGTTTATATAATGAAATTTTGTTTCAATCGAATACCTCTGGCGAAAAAAAATAGTTTCACCCCTCCAATATCCGCCCCAGTCCAAGTTGGCTTAGTTCGGGTTGCACAGGGCGGTACCACAACGCTTCGGAAGCTCAAACAACGCAATCCATCCGGTTGCCTCTTGGACACTGAAACTACGCGTCATTGCTTTAACTAATTCGGTTATCGTTTCCCCTGGGTAGCAAAGAGTTCGTGTTTACAAGTAGATCGGCACGAGCGCACCGTTGCGGTTATGATCGCGAAAGTTTGGTACAGTGCGAATGGAATGGATAAACTTGTTTGGAGGGCGGAACGCCATCGATCGCAGTTCGTCGCCCTACTTACACCGACTCTATGCACTTACCGAGTTCGCGATTATGCATGCAGGCCCTACGACCACGACCGCTGTAAACGCAGATATGTGTCCGAATGCGGCCGTTATCAGGGCCGCTAAGGCTAAACTAGAAACGTTTCTCTCGCTTAATGTCTCGCTTCGTACGGAACCGAACGCCATTAATTATTCCTGTTAACAGAAGCACACATCTGTTCTGTTCTGAAGCAACGATTTTCGTTTGAATTCTCTTACGCTTATATGGAGACATTTCCTTTTGTCGCTGGCTTGCCTAATCTGAGGTAAAAAAATGAAATCGAATACGTTATTTACAAATAATCTTATTCGATTCCAAACGTATAATATTAGATCAATAGCTGTAAAGGAAATGCATAAATTACCTTTTTCTGTCATAGCTTCAATTCACGTGAACAGTATTTAATATGTAAGTAGGTAGTATTTTTTATTAACCAGCGTTCATCCCACCTATTGGTATGTGGTCGCCATGACCTATGGACGATTGGACGCTCGCAACGTAACTCGTAATATTACGACATAACGTGTTGAATTATTTCTAGAAGAATGTTCTAGGTATAATATTCCTAGACCTCATCAGGAAGCTCATTCAATAGCCGGGCCGTTCGCGGTGGTTGGACTGGAGCAAAGGGGGGGCCGACACTTATAAAATTTTACCTCGTAGTGGTATCATTATGAGACCTATTTTGAATGAGCAAAGGGGGTGCAGGACCAATTTTTTATGATGCTATCGTATAGAAGACGCTAAAATAAGCATGTTTTGTATGGGCAACTTTTCTCTTAACTTGATAATTACCGAGATATTGGCTTCTAAATGGGCACAATTTTATGGACTTTAAAAAAATTACGATGGGGTTGGTATCATTATGACACCTATTTTTTATGATGCTATGGTATAGAAGACGCTAAAATAAGCATGTTTTGTATGAAGAAACTTTAAGGCAGGTCGGTGTAGGTACGACGACGAGCGAGGTTTCGAAGCGAGGAGGAGTGTTAGGAAGAACTGTGACCCTACAGCGCGCGAGCCGAGCGAGCGAAGCGAGCGTGCCGCGGTAGCGGCCGGCGAAGCGCCAGAACCGACTTTATTTAATTAGATTTTTTTTTTATATATATGGCACTGCTTAACTATTTTATTAACGTTTTTGGACATGCGTCGGGAAGCTACATAAATTTCACCACTAAATTTTTTCAGTTTCAGAGTCCTTCAAAATGACCTTTGAACCCCAATATCTCGGTAAATAGTGATAGGAGAGAAAAAGTTTACATCATAAAAAAATGCTTATTTTAGCACGTTTTATTGGATACATCAATAAAAATGAGGTGCAATACTGACATAAATTTCATAACTGTTTTTTTTGTAAGTCCCAGAGCCCTTTAAAATGGTTGACTTTGAACCCCAATATCTCGGTAAATATTGATCGGAGAGAAAAAGTTTATATCATAAAACATGCTTATTTTAGCGTTTTCTACATGATCCAATACAAAACATGTCGAAAAACGGCAAAAAAAAATTTTTTTCCTTATTCGGCCCCCCCTTTGGTACTATCTGACCTTCGCGGTAGAAAATTCCTCTGTAATCCCATACCGTGATTATTCAGCTCCCATGGTGGAAAAACGAACGACGGCCGACGGCGAGTGGCGAAGTGGTACAAAAGCACAACCCAATATATTCGTATAATAAGCGGTAGAACACACTCAAGAATGCCATGTCTCTTTTTTATCAAAAGGACAAAGCAAGTATCCAGGTGATAGTAGCTACTCCATGTAGTGCCGAACTTGCGACTTGTATAGCAATATTTTTTGCCCCGGAATGAAGTACTGCATTGTTTTTTTAACCTTTTTATTAACGGTGTGAAAGAACGAATGATTAAGTAAGACATTTTAGTAAACCCGACTGCTTATTACAAAAGTGACTCGAACTCAGGTTCAACTCGCGATAAGTCCAATGAAATAGGTATCATTGATACATAATACACTCCAAAACCATTACCCTCTCATCTGCGGCAATCGGGACTAAAGAACAATATGTCAGTCACAATCCACTCACAATAATATGAAATTAATAGAAAACTATTTGTTTTACGAAAACAAATACTCGTACTATAAACGAATATAGTAAAGTGTGGTAATATGAATGCCAGTGAATAATGCCCAAACGCTTTTAGCACAAAGTATTTTAAATTCAAATCAACGTCGCATTCCTGTCGGATGCATATTTTTCAATACATTTTAACATACGAATCTACGAATCTATGCGGATTAATGGAGGCATATTTTCCAGCAAGTAATAAAATACTCTATGATAAATAAAATACGCCTCGCAATGTACAGGATTTTTTCTGCCACCGCAGCTCTTAAATTCTACTGAAAACATTTTCGGTGCCCTGCGGTTTTACGAAAGCATTTCGCATCTCCTCCCTATTTACTTTTCGAGCCTTTGTAATTTTTTCGTGTTTTCAGGCAGACGGGATTTGGTAGACCTGTGTTTTTTTGCATGATTTATGTGTTAAGTTCACAAATGTATACCTACTTAAATTTACAGTTTTGGGTATTGTGTATGTACATTTACCTACTCGTAATTTGCATACGTTTTGAGTTCGCATCTTTGCTAAAAAGAGAATACAGTTTAGTCTCTTCTGTATTCATGGCTACTACAACTGAGCGTTTTTCAAAAAAAGTGTATATGACTTTTTCTTTTCAGAATTCGATTTTTTTTGGGTTTTTCTTACTCAAATTGTTGTATCGATCCTCATACAAGAAAAAACGTGTCCCAAATATTCCATTCCAGGGGGGTAATCACGTAACGTTCCGAACGTGCGTCGGGTAGACCCAACTGTCATTTTTCCATATAAAAATTGACATTTAGATCTACCCGACGCACGTTCGGAACGTTACGTGATCGACCAACAGATCGTCACATTTTTGTATGCAGTCATTTTTTATTTAGGTATAGTCCGCACTGAAAGAAAAAACTTCATAGTAAAATCTGGGACACTTTTTTTCTTGTATAAGGATCGATAGTCTCAACTATTTTGAGAATGAAAAACCCAAAAATCTAATTCTGAAAAAAAAAAAGTTCATGTACGGTTTTTTTTAAAAACGCTCAACTATGCATAAAACGAATTTCGGTAAACCCGCGATAGGTATCCCATACGAATGGCAACGGCAACTTTTTGATCTGTTTGCGTATGCGGATGCATGCAGTCATACTAATCATATTGTCAGAGCAAAATAAATGCACCTAGGCACGATGAGCTGTATTAGTTTAGTTGCGTGACTAGGTTCCGCTATGGGGGGAATAATTCACACGGTAACCCTCTGCGCTGGCGTTGATAAACTGGACGGACAACATTGCAATTTTATTCACACACACATACACAATCCAGCTATCTGTCCGGTGGACGAAGGCTCCTGGGTTTTGGTACTGGTTATCGGTGAGGTGGTGTAACATCTCTTCACAAAACTCACCAAATAAACGCTATCGCTGACACTCTTTTTTGTTTCTCTTTGTTTCTTTCTTTCATATAGTGCAATTTCCGCACCAAATGAGTCAAATCAGCTTAACTACTTTTTTTATTAAACGTCCGGACGATTATAAAATGTATAAAGAAAAGACTACCCTCATGAAGACAACCTCCATTATTTGCCTGCAAATGGCTTATCGGTATCGTTTGTTCGATGCGAAAAAACTGTAACGAGATATTTGCAATGATCCAATAATTGAGTTTTTTTATTCCTAATTTACAATCGTTCAAACGATTACTAGTTTCTTTTTGTAAGTTATATTTTCATAAATTTTATTTCATGATTATGGACGTAATGTCTACGGAAAACAGCCTATTCGGCGGAACTTAAACGTACACTACATCATGTGATAGCGATTATAGCACAGACGATGACACATAATATCAACAATCCTAAACTTGAATATTTATTTCAGTCCTACTATTGTTACAAAATCTAGTGTCAGATCACTATCATGATACAGGGTAATTATAAAACTAGTAAAGTAGGTAATACCAGCGTGGTGATTCATTCATTGCATTAGCGACGCTAGCATGACACGCGTAACTACACGTGGATCGTATGCGATTAGGCGTAACGTAACATATGCGCGTGAGTTGTACTGCCATGACCATTGCCGTGGCAGGTGGTAAGGTTAATGTTTATTTAACGGTTAAAAATGGCCGTTATGCAGGTTTATTAGCTATGTCGTATTGTTGCTATTGTATATTTGCTACGTGTTGAAATCTCGCATGCCTGTCTTAGCACCGCGAACAGCTATTTAGCGGGCCAATCAACAATTTTTTTGTTGATCGTTGCCATTGTTACGTCTCCTGGAAGACTCCAAAATTATGATTACATGTATAGGGTTAAAATCAACTAAACATGTGTTTTCTGAAAATGGTAAACGCTCTTTACGGTGGGCATCTCTTAACACATTCAGTGCCCAGAATCGCTACGCTCGTAGCCGAACCCGTGGTTTTCGGAAAGCGACTACGGCGTAGCGACGCATATGCGTCGTCACGGGCCGGGAATGGGTTAACCCATTCGAGGCCACGCACCGCTACTTGTGCTACGCCGTAGCGCGTAACAGCGTAGAGGCATGACTTATATGTTGAGTCACTGGCCTTGAATGGGTTAAGAATGCTAAGGGTTCCATACTATAATAATTTTCTCCAGGCTTACGGGACAGAATAACAACAAAAAATACATTTTTCATTCCACGTCGATGGCAAACAGGCGTACGTTCCGCCTGATGGTAAGCCGTTACCGTAGCCTATGGACGCTTGCAACTCCATGGGACTCGCATGCGCGTTGCCGACCCTATGTTTAGTTGATCGACCCTAGTAATGAGGGCAAAGCTGTTAAATATATACATAAGTAGGCTGATTAATATTACTTCCAATCAATTTAAACGCAATCAGAATCGTACGGGTGATTATATTTTGGCAAGCTCCGACCCCGCTCTAGTTAACGGCACAGTTGATTTATTGCCGATTGCCTAATAATGCTCGTCTGTGCTTAGCCACCGAGTCAACGAACCCGAGTTGACCCCACTAGTTAAAACGACCAGCGGTTTTAGAGGGTTTTTCCTGATGATTTATATAAAGTCCACAGGGAGTTGGTTAGTGGTCTTATCGTATCCCATTTTCATGGGCACAAGATTAGATATTGGTTCATTTCTGTCTTCACTTGAAAAAAGTTCCCTTATTAAGTAAAATGGCCATACAAATCTAGGTTATCTAAGGCAATTAATGTCATAAATATATTCATATGTCTGTAAAATAAGTTTTCAATAAATTATTCTTCTATTCTAATCCTGTATGTACTTATAGAGAAGGATTTGTAGTATCATTTTCGGGTAGTAAATGTGACCATTTAGGTACATCCACACTTTATTGACCGGTAATATGGCGCCGTCACCTTTAATCATAGAGAACTAAGTGTGATGTGTAACTCGCGATTATCGATGGTTTGAAAATACCGGATCTAAATGTCCATAGCTACTTTTTAATTTATTTATTGGCATGTAGCATTTACGCAATATGCCAATTGAAGACAGATCTTAATAAAATAATCGATTATAATTTCATCGTAATTGATTAAAATGAACATATTTCAAGTTTTAACTTTAACAACGTTATATGAAAAATTATGAATTTTTCGTAATATTTAATAAATTGTCACAATAAATTATAAGTTTTACTGAAATCAAAACTATCGGTGGCTGTTATATTTACCTCATACTCGTAGTCAGTGTGAAAAATTGTAGGTACGTGTCACTCAGGAGCAAAATTATTTTCGTCACGGGCGTTAACGCTTGAATTCTTCGTTACGCTCAGGATTCTATCGTAGAATCCTTTGCTTCACTCTGGATTCAATTCCTCTAGATTCCTCGCCGTAAATACATCATTTAGATCCCTTGAGACACAAATAACTACATTTTTAAACGCAAAAACATTAGTATTGTTGTGATTGAAAAGTCCTTATGCATCGAAATATGTAAAACTAGTACAGTATTTCCCTTTTATATTTTAGATAAACGAAGAAACGAACTTGTTCGTTAAAAATCTAATGTTATATGGAATGAGGAGCATTGGTTTGGAAAGTCCAACTAATGGTTATTATATTACCAAACTATCGATACCTAACATTGACTGACCGATCTTGCCTTTTGCCTTTCCAGCTTAGCTGCATTTTGGTTACAAGAGTTCTCTTCTTATACTCGATGCTGCTAATGAAATGAAAATGAATGAAATGAAATGAAATGAAAAATATTTATTCCGGAAACATAGTAGTCCATATACAGTATTATATCATTATTTTTATTAATTGAATTAAATTAAAAAAGATAAAAAACAAAATAAAAAATGAAACAAATAATATATTAAACTAAATTAGGTACTACAGGGAGACCTTTGGGCCATCGCGGGTCACCCCGATCCCGCGATGACCGGCCTATGGTACTCGCTCCAGCGCTCATGTAGCGGGCTGGCGTCCCACTCTCTGACCGCCGAGAGCAGTGCTAAGATTGCAAATTTCTCGTCAGAACCCGGCCCACCGCCTAGCAACTTGCCCGCTAAGGGTCTCCTAAGTTGTCCGCCTATACTTAGATGGGTGTTTTGCGGAAAAGTAGCCCTCGATAACCTACTTAGCTCTCGTTACATATCGCGTGAGATGACCGACATATCCAAAAAGGTGAACTAACTTGTCCAATAGGCGAAGGTACCTGCAGAGCATTTTTATGGAAACGGGAGACTATTACAAATTTTACTATTATGTGGAATGAAGTCACCAGTGTATTTCCCATGGTGTCAAACAAATATCAATGAAGATGCAGTACGTCTAGCACAACTTGCTGCTCAGTCGCTTCGCGCGCGACTAAGCGTCCCCTATCTCACTCGCACCGTATAAATTAGAAAAAGGGGGGTAGAGCTTTCTCGACTCGCGTCGCGGTGCGGCGTCAGTTGCGCTAGCCCCGCTGATTTGATTATTATCAAGACAGATATAGTTTTTGTCGCCAAAATCTTTCACCAGAAGATTTTAACGAGTCCCTATAACTAGTCAAATATGTATTAATAGGGGGCTACAGAAAATTGCCTCTCATCAATTTGAGGAGAGCAGTGAAATGAAACGTGACGGTACTTATGACGATTAAAGAAATTAGTTTTTGACCACACGTGTTGTTCCTCACAATAAAACGCGTTTACACGGAATCATGGTGAGTTTTAATTGTGCAAAAATTATTACTTCCGAAAAAAGTGTCAAGTAGATCATAGATACAGGAGTCGTTTGAATTATTGGTAGTCGAAGGCAAATGCAATATTCATAGGTCGCTCGGTAGTATCCGGTTTGAAGGACCAATTAACGTTAAGAATTATTAAAGAGAACTTGACTAGTGCTTACGTATCATGAATTAATACATATTTATTAATTTCAACTCTTCGTAAGTACAGTTTACCCTGGGTCTTTATAAGTGAAGGTTATTTAATAACGCTCTGTCACACTGTGTACTAAACAGAAAAGGATGGTGGTAAATTGACGTCAGTTAGCTAGACTCTCTGAAAAGAGAGAGAGCAAAGAAGTGAAGTCAACTGAAAGTGTCTGACCAGTCAATGACAAAGGTTTGTACACATTTCAGCCTTAAAATTATTTAAATTATTTTTATTTTGCTTATTTTGCTCAAGTTGCAAATTAAAATATTATCAACGTCGACCCGTCATCTGAGGTCTATGCATAATTGTACACATATGACCGTTACACATTAATTGTTAAACATAATGTGCAATTTGTTTATTGTATGTATATATTTGACAAAGTAAGATATTCAACATTCTGCGGTTTATGCATAATAACAGTTTCCACTCCAGTAAGATAACGCTCGTAGTTACTGCGATTATACATAAAAGTAGGTACAATTGTATGTATTAACTACAGCTGAATACATTTAAAGAGCAACAATCTTAAAAGACGAGAGGCATGGAACAAAGAAAATATGTATACCTAACCTATGCCACCCTTCTCAAGTTTGGACAGTTGATCATGAAAACTATATTCACCTTACAGAAGACCACAGCCAAATAACAAATCGTACTGTGTGTTTTGTGGCTGTGATTAAGGCCGTCCTGAGGATATGCTATATTGACGACGACAAGGAATCTGAATTTGTCGCTTAAGCTTAACACATTTGCCATCATGTGTGCCGTACGCTTGATTGTCCCATTGTGGTTTTACATAATTATTTTACAGTTTCTGGACTTCTGGAGCCATATATAACCGCTTGCCCGAACAAGCTATCTCACTCGCACTCAAGTTATGCTAGAAGTCGTCCCTAATCATTTATGGCACATTTCGGCCCTACATTATTGAAATGAAATGAAATTATTTATTTCGGACATCGGGTATCCATATAAACACACAAAAAAAAGAAAAAGAACACAAAATTATGTTAGTAATAAGAAATTAATTGCCTAGGTTAGTTAAATACAAAATGCTCATTAGAATGCACATGCAAAGTCATCCAATGAGTAAGGATAGGACTGTCCATCATTTCCGCGACCACCTTCAGGAGAGTGTTGGTGCTCGCGCGCACGCGGCCCCACAGGGACGCCACGCGCTTGCGCAGCACGGCTTGGAAGCCGTCAGTGCTCCACTCAGCGAACATCCCTGACGCGCTGCAGCGCCAAGGCAGCCCCAACATCCCCCTGAAGGTGTTGTTATACTGGACACGCAGAGCACTGAGGGTCTTTTTGGTGTAGTTGCTCCACAGGTTGCATGAGTATAGATTTTGGCAGTAAGTTTTGAACAGACTTATCTTCACCTCGTGAGAACAGCGTGCAAACCTGCGTGACAACATATTACCCCTAACCGACAGTGCTCTGCGTTCCCTTTCCATGTCAACATCATCTTTGAGGGTGTCTGTGACCCAATGTCCCAAATATTTAAATTTTGTCACAGTCAGAAGAGGAGCACCGTTGACACTTATGGGCGGAATAGAGTACGTTATTAAACATATTTTTTTATCCACAGACGATCCGCAATCGACGGTGTTCGGTTCGGTGACGGACGGTGTGTTCGAAGGCAAGATCATTGCGAGCGACGGCGAGTACTACGTAGAGCATGCGCGGCGGTACTTCCCGCCGAACGGGACCCGCTCGCGCGGGCCTCATTCCGTCATCTACCGCGAAGGCGACGTCGTCGACCCTTACGCGCATAGGAGACACGGTCAGTGACGTCACTTGTACTCGTACCATGAGAGCGCCCGCACATTACAGCTACTAGTGGCCGCCACTAGACGTGACCACTCTGCCGCACATTAAGCCACTAGTAGCGAGCGCGGGCCACTTCCGTAGCTTGTGGCTCGGACGCGGCCAATAAACGCCCGGTGCGCCGATGCTATGCAAAATGAAAAATAATAAAAAGTAGATGTGTTCGCGCGACCATAAAAGTAGCGAAATAATTATGTATGTATGAAGTATCGAACAGAATGTTATAAGTACCTACCTACTCTTACATTTCATAAAAAAATGTTATTTATTAAAAATGTTTCGATTCCTATAATTTAGTGCATAAATGAAATGTAAAGCCCATTACAAATTTTTTTTTCTCTTTAATTCAAGTAAGCAATATTTCGTTTAAATTCGTTGGTGGGTCTGCGTCCATTTCCAAACAAAATTTACTTTATTACTCACATCCAACGAATGAGGGTTATTACCCTATCCAATTAGTCATCTTAACGTCAAAATGTATAATGCCCCCCAGCTGTCCATAATGAATGCCTCAAACGCGGGTCCAACACCGTTTCGTAACATTAGGTACGTAGTGCGACTAGACAGCGAGTTAGCGACGCAAGGTCGTTTAACAAAGTTAAATCCCATTTGGCCGGCGCCTGTCACTGGTTGATTGCGGCTGGTCGGTGTATCGGAAAAGTTGGCTCGGTGCTGGCTGATTAAATGTGTACTGCTACATTACACGAAGCTAGAGGCGCATTTTTTTTCGATAGGGCCCGCATGCAAGTTGCGGGAGATTTCCAAAACGCGTGTGTTACATTTTTTTTTAAAAGAATAAGGCAATGTATAGTTGATAGCTAAATTACTATAACCAAGAATTGTTGTTTAAGCCTTAGTTTATAGCCATTTGTAAGTAGGGAAAATAAAGTAAATAAAACTTAAGAAAATCCTTTCATAATAAATATATTTTAAATAATTCATTATATTACCCTATTCACAATAGTAATTATTGATTTACTCGAAACTTAGTTACCATTAGTGACATTAATGCTACGCTAAGCGTATTATGATACTGGCCAGCAATGGCAATAATAAATAAGCATAGATAGCATTTATTCATTAAATTAATAACTCAATTTAATTTAAAATAATATAATTGCAACGGCAAGACAATAAAAGTACTTAACTAAAAGTAGTAAAGTAGCATTAAAAGTACTTAACTTACGATTTAGCACCTTCCAGCTTGGCGGACTCAGAAGCAATAGGCCTGCTATGCTCTGATGGAGCCTTTTATACCCATAATCACGCCATTTTTGCATAAATGGCAGATATTCTGGTCGACCAATCAGGATCGAGAAAACTGGCACCACTGACGCAAAGTAGTCAAACAGATAATTTAATATAATATTAAAGTATGTAATTTAACCAAATTAATGTTAATAACAATATAAATTAATAAATTTAAATGATATTTATCCTTATTTTGATAGTAAAATAACAAGAAATGCCATAAGAAAGACTCATTGATAAATTGCGCAAATATGGCGCTGCATGGTCCGGTCAATACTTTTATCCAAACAACCAACAAATTATTTGGATAAAAGTGCTCATTATATATTGTTTACCAATTTATATTATTTAGAAATGATTTAGTTTAATAATTATGACGTTATTCAATTATTGACATTACTAACGACGAGTCATCAACCACGTGATCAAATCATTTCTTTTAACTTAATCAATAACAGTCGATTATAAACCATAAATGTAGGTAATTTATAATCTATCACGGCCATACTGACAGTACTTCGTCCTCGGAGTACTACATGCATAATCGTTTAAAATATTCGTCTATAATACAATGGCTAATATAATTCATACCATTATTATTATGTTTAATCACACTGAATCAAGAATTGATATGCTTGAATAGTCATGTTAGCCCCGTTCAATCGCTGCCATTGAGATAGGCTAACACCAAACAAGCAATCGACCAGCGATTGGAGTAGGTATTTGCCAGATACATAGACATGTCAATTGCGTTCACCCGCTGCTAGTGAGAATAATTGACACCAAGCATTTGGCCGACCAGCGAATACCTTAATAAGTGTATCATAAAACAATTGCCAAATCATACATCGACATACCGATCACATTCACACGCTGCCAGTGAGACCGATCGGTACCAAGTATGTGGCCGACCAGCGTTATTATAAATATATTATATTACATGACATGTATTAATATTGGTTAATGGCATCTTCGACAACAATGTTTTCCTCTACCCATTCACCCGGCCAAAATCGCAATTTTTCTTTCGCTACTACAATATTTCTTAAATTACCGATACCTTTCAGAGCAAAGCGGTCATTGGAAAGTATATCTGATATTTCATAAGGTCCTTTAAACTTCTGGCCTAACTTATTGTTACGTCTGTGATCTTGATTGACAAAAACCAAATCTCCTATATTATAATTCTTGTTGTTACGACGCACCGAATCAAAGCGTTGTTTAAATTTTGCCGATATATTTATTAAACGTTGCCTAGCGAGTTCACGATCTGCCTGTATATTAATAACCGGTTCATCGTCATCATTTAGAACCTCATTCAGACGAAACTGGACACATGGTATATTTGCTTCTACGCCTATGAGCAATCGTAAGGGTGTAAATCCAGTGGATTTTTGAACAGTAGTATTTATAGTTTGCTGTACCTTCCAAAGACCGTTCGGCCAGTCAGACGATTCCTCACACAACGTATTTAACATATTAGTAACAGTAGCCACATATCTCTCTACCTGACCATTGCTACGAGGTGTACCGGTAGCTATCATGTGGTGTTCGATATTTAATTCTCTGAATAAGGACTGGACAAGTTGAGAACTAAAATTAGTGCCACGGTCAGAGACTACCAATGAAGGTGTACCAAATAATGTGACGGTTTCTCTTATAATTGGAATTAATTCTTGTGCATGTAAAGATTTAAGCGGCTTTAGTAAGCAAAATTTAGTGAAACCGTCCACTATCAGCAAAACATGCTTGTAACCCTCATTAGTTGTTGTAAATGGGCCAACACAATCTAAATGTACAGTATGAAATGGGATAGCAGTTTTGTTGATTGGATGTAAATAACCCTGCTTTGGGCCGGAATGACCTTTTCTTTCGGTGCAAATTAAGCAATGAGAAATGTATTTTTTGATAAAAGCTGCCATCCCAGGGAACCAGAAATATTGTCGTATTTTATGTACCACCTTATCGAACCCCACATGACAGTTTTCGTCGTGAAATAGTCTTAAAATACTCAACCTATAACCTTTAGGAACAAACAACCTTGGTTCAGCGTCTGGATTGGTATTGTAATATAACAAGTTATGTTTAATTATATAGCGACTTGGATCTAAATCACCAGACGCTAACTGTGACATTAAAGTCTGGGTTTCGGAATCATTATCCTGTGCAATTTTCAACCATGAACGTGAAACATTATCATTGTCAATTTCAATAAGATTAACTTCAGGTAACAAAAGACTCCTTTTCGGCTGTGAGGATTCTACTGGGTTACGGCTTAGAAAATCTACGTGGCTGATAAACTTTCCTTTCTTATAAATGATCTCGAATATAAAGTCCTGCATCAAAGTCCACCAACGGGCCACTCTCGGTGACAAATCTCTTTTGGTCATGGTTGATTTTATGGCGTTACAATCTGTAACTATTTTGAAGTCAATACCAAGAAGATAATGACGGAAGTGTTTCAAGGCATTGTAAATAGCTAAAGTCTCTAAGTCATAGGAACAATATCTAGACTCAGCTGGGCTAGTCCTTTTGCTGTAATATGCAACGACCTTATTTACGTTATCGACTTTTTGTAGGAGTATCGCTCCATAGCCAATTGAGCTGGCATCCGTATGCAGCTCCGTTGGTAGCTTTGGGTCAAAAATGGTCAGTAATGGTTGAGAAATTAGATGATCTATGACATATTTCCTAGCAGCAACCTGTGCGGGACCCCATTCCCATTTTTGATTATTTTTCGTTAATTTTGATATACAAGCGGTTCTCGCAGCAAAGTCAGGAACAAATTTTCTAAAATAACTGGCGAGACCCATGAATTGTCGAACTTGTTTGACATTATTAGGGACAGGAGAGTTGACTAAAGCCTTAATTTTGTTCTCACTTGGTCTGACGCCATTTTGTGAAATGTGTCTCCCCAAATATTCTATGCTTTCGACAAAAAATTTACATTTTTTCAGATTTATTGTAAAACCTGAACAACTAAGTGCTGAAATAGTTTGGTCCAAATATTGCAAGCCTTGATCGATGGTTTCGAAAGGAATGAGAATATCGTCCATGTAGACGAGTAAGAATTTAAGGTGTTGTACAGCCTTAGATATTGCTCTTTGAAAGACGGACGGACCATTACAAATTCCAAAGGGCATCCTAAGAAATTCATAATGCCCGTCTGGGGTTATGAAAGCCGTGTATTTGGTGGATTCCTTAGAAACCGGAATTTGATAAAATCCATTTTTCATATCAATAGATATATAATATTTGGCACGTCCAAGTTTATCAATTTGGTCCTCAATGAGAGGGAGAGGGTATCTATCTCTTTCTATTAGTTTATTTAATGCTCTGTAATCTACACACATTCTATCTGAACCATCACTTTTTTTAACCAAAATCATTGGACTAGCAAAAGGTGAGTTACTTTCTTTAATTATTCCTTTGTCTAATAGATCTTGCACAATATTGTTTACCTTCTCTCTCTCTATTGGAGCCAACCTATATGGTCTGTAATAAACGACATCATTCTTCTTAAGTTTTATATTAAGTTCCCCTGTCTTAACATTGCCAACTACGTCAAATACTGAAGGATACGTTTGGAATATTGCTTTTACCTTATCTTGTAAGTCATTATCTAAATGAGCTAAAGTAGTTGAAAGTTCGGATAAGTGTTGTAAATTATCAATACTCTCAACTAAATTAACTTCCGGATTTGAAGTTGGCAATGCTTTTCGAACTAGACGGGAACCTAAGGCATCTGTAATTATTTCAATATCAGAATGTTGCACAACGTTTCTTCCTATAAGTAGATCGTAACGGCAACCATTGTCTCTAACAACGTATATATCAAGTTCAATACACACATCGTTTGATTTAACCGGGACCTTTATCTTTGCAAATACATCCAAACTACCTTCACCTATCCCGCCTAGACGTAAATAACATGGTAAAAAGGGGCACCCAAGGCGCTTTGCTACAGATTCCTTGATTATACTGCAATTAGCTCCAGTGTCAATAAGTGATTTAATCATTTGGTCGTAAATAAAAACTTCTGACAGTTTTAATTCCGATTCTCTAAAAAATTAACCTCCTTAGTTGCAGAAGTATTGTTATCGTTACTAGATTTTGGTTTATATCTACAGATTGAATCTGTATGACCAGGTTTTTTACAAAAAGAGCAAAATCTTTTGTTAAACTCGCCAGGTTTTTGAATTTGTGTTTCCTGGCTGTTTTGGGGAGATTCTCTTTTTAAGCACTGCGCCTTGGTATGACCCTGTTTACCACACGAGAAACATTTCACATCATTTGATCGGTTGTCTAATTTAGGGCGTTTCGAAAAGTTAGGACCGGAATCTTTAGAATCCTTTCCACTTTGCTCTGAAGAACGTTTTTTAGCTTTTGCGTATGACGTAAATAGGGCAATCAATTCGGAAGTGGTTTTAACATTGCTGTTGAACGATGCCATTTTAACATTTACATCAGTTATGCTACCACACACCAGCTCTATTAGCTGTGTCTCAGTGAAGGTAATCTTAGTACTTTTATAAAGTCTAATTTTTTCCCTAGCGTATTCACAGTACGAATCAGCCATATCAGATGAAAATAACACCGCCTTTTGAAGTTTTTCGGAGAGATTTTTCTTCTCCGGATACAAATCGGTTAATTCTGTACGAAAGTTTTTCCAAGAACGGCCCTCTGTAGGGTCCCACGACTCATACCAAACTAATGCAGAGCCCTTTAGGGCTTTACCTGCCTTGGCTACAGTTGCGACGCTGCTCCAGCCAAATTCCGTCGAGAGGGCTTCTATCTTGGTGCACCAGGACTCTGCGCCGCTGTCGCTTGTGGCGGGGTCGAAAGTCGGCAAAGCGATGTCGTCGTCCTTCCCACGGGCACCGGAGACAGCATCCTTGATTGCCTTTATGAGATCTTGTAAAGCTTCCATGTCTATCATCTGAAATCATTCACATTGTTATAAAAGTGTGGCTGGATACTATCCTACTTCTGATGTTACATTTTTTTTTAAAAGAATAAGGCAATGTATAGTTGATAGCTAAATTACTATAACCAAGAATTGTTGTTTAAGCCTTAGTTTATAGCCATTTGTAAGTAGGGAAAATAAAGTAAATAAAACTTAAGAAAATCCTTTCATAATAAATATATTTTAAATAATTCATTATATTACCCTATTCACAATAGTAATTATTGATTTACTCGAAACTTAGTTACCATTAGTGACATTAATGCTACGCTAAGCGTATTATGATACTGGCCAGCAATGGCAATAATAAATAAGCATAGATAGCATTTATTCATTAAATTAATAACTCAATTTAATTTAAAATAATATAATTGCAACGGCAAGACAATAAAAGTACTTAACTAAAAGTAGTAAAGTAGCATTAAAAGTACTTAACTTACGATTTAGCACCTTCCAGCTTGGCGGACTCAGAAGCAATAGGCCTGCTATGCTCTGATGGAGCCTTTTATACCCATAATCACGCCATTTTTGCATAAATGGCAGATATTCTGGTCGACCAATCAGGATCGAGAAAACTGGCACCACTGACGCAAAGTAGTCAAACAGATAATTTAATATAATATTAAAGTATGTAATTTAACCAAATTAATGTTAATAACAATATAAATTAATAAATTTAAATGATATTTATCCTTATTTTGATAGTAAAATAACAAGAAATGCCATAAGAAAGACTCATTGATAAATTGCGCAAATATGGCGCTGCATGGTCCGGTCAATACTTTTATCCAAACAACCAACAAATTATTTGGATAAAAGTGCTCATTATATATTGTTTACCAATTTATATTATTTAGAAATGATTTAGTTTAATAATTATGACGTTATTCAATTATTGACATTACTAACGACGAGTCATCAACCACGTGATCAAATCATTTCTTTTAACTTAATCAATAACAGTCGATTATAAACCATAAATGTAGGTAATTTATAATCTATCACGTGCTATAGGGCCCGCATTCGGGCAACTGTTTTCACTAATCAATAATCATCATCATCATCCGTCTAGCTTTTTTCCCGGCTCTAAAGGAGCCCGGGGTCCGTTTTCACTCATCGATATAGATAAAAAAACTTACATAACTTTCTTGTGTTTAGTGGTGACGTATTCTAATAGAAAAAACAAATGCCGATTCGAATTCAAACACGTCACTCGTAATAGTCCAGGCAATGAACTGACAACTTGTATGGAAAAAATGACATATTTGGAAATAATTTAAAATAGCTAATTTTTTTAATGTAACGGATATATTATCAATTAAATTGTTACCTAGAGGCAAAATCCAACAAAAAATCAGACATCAAAAAAATCAATATTTAATTAGCTCCTAAAAAGTCCGGATAAATATTAATATTTTTTTTATCTTTATTTAGGTTCATTTACATTTGCTTTAAAATATTCAATATAAATAAAATAAAAAAAGACAATGAATGTTTAATTTAAATCTATATAATTACTTCCGGGTGGAAAGTTTGTTGGATTCTTGAATAAAGCATCTTAGAATAATGTTTTAGAATGAAATAAACAAAAAAAAACGCTATTATAAATTAATGTTTTTCGAAACCGTATTTTGCCTCGGCTATAAGGGAGCTGTAGCCATCGAGGGTCTATCTTTAAAAAATAATGTTTTTTTTTTCAATAACTGAATCGACATCAAAATCTTTATAATCATCTAACCTGCTCACAAAAATTCACGAGAATCGGTTAAGAAATACGAACTGCAGAGGACAACATCCTGACAGCCGGACATACGAACGCATTTCCGCCCAAGCTGAAACGCTCGTTCAATAACATAGCGGTAATAATATTGCGTTGTACTGTACCGTGTACATCCCTGCACGGCTATCACAAGACGGCGCGCGAGCTCTCTCGACTTTTCTCGCACTATACCTCTCTTTCTAAGTTTTCTAATAAGAGAGAGACGGATAGTGCGAGAAAAATCGAGAGAGCTCGCGCGCCGTCTTGTGATAGCCGTGCTGGTGCGTAGAGTACGGGCCAAGTAGTGTGCTTAAAGTTTTTGCCGAGTTTTCTTTTTTTAATTGTCATAGACAAAACGCTTAAGTGAGAGATCGAAGTGACGTTTTTAAAAGTGTCTCAATTATTTTAAATGAAGAAATAAAAATATTTATAGAAATAAAATTCATAAAGAACTAAAATGCATTTACATTTAAATTTTAATTACATAATACATTTAAAATTGTGATCGATTCTAATGTTTTTAATTTACTCTTATGGCAATTGAAACTGGCACCACGAGTCATGCATGCATACTCAAAAAAAAAAATTGGGCGGGAATTTGATTAGGTTATTGACGTAGGTACTCGCTGTTTTAAGATTATTGAAAATATTATTTGATTTCCTCGCATTTTTAGAGAAAAGCACTAAGCCTCGGCGGAAATGGCAATTCGTGGATTCGTCTCTATTGTCGGATTCAGCTTCGCTTCATCCACGAACTGCTACTTCCCGGCCTCTGCAATAATGTACTATTCATGCAAATTTCAAACTGGCCTAAATTGTATTATTATCCCCTTAAATTATGTGTGCTATGAACTTTATAATTACTAATATTAAGCTAAGTATTTACTAATAATAATGATCCATGTTGGTTTCTGAATAAATGAATTGAATTGAATACAGATATAGGTATGTACATAGCGCAGGTGAAGCTTAAATAAAAGCTTGTAAAATCGCTCTACATTACATTGAATGCGCGAAACTCATGTTGCGGGATGATATACTCGTTCATACGAGTAACGCAGTGCTGATATTACCTTAAAATCCGTCCTGCGAGCTGTAACCACCGCTCCTCTAGCAAAATGTATAAACGAAACAAATTGGTCCGCCGTACCTGTTCGCTGTTACCTCACAGAACAACTAGTGTTCAGCTCAGTTAGGTCGCGCTTAATTACCGGTTGGCACAGCAGCAGAAAAATACGCGGTCGCAACTAAATAAACGAAGCCCAACATTGTTTTATGCCGCTGAAAACTAATTCAAATACGTGTTAAATATTTATCCGGCCGTAGGTTGTTCCGAAATGGTAATTTCGCGTCAACACAGCCACGTTGGCCGGTGCATTTTTACCGTTTCAATTTTAGCAGTTGCAAATCCATCGCTGCGGCTGCGACACACCCGAATGCGCGACTCTCGTGGAATGCATAAGCACAAACCTACTCTTGATCCAATTCAAACGTTCCGGAATGAAAGGGACTTTGTTACCTCCATGAAAAATTCACATTTACCAAATGACATTGGTTACCGTTTTGATAGTGACGCAGCCCCGCAATTTGTTTAATTTTACGCAAACGTAAAATGTTCGTGAAAGTACATTTTCACAAAGTTGCATGTAAATAACTTTGTAGCTCTATGAATTACTGGTAACCCGCGGCAAACAAATGGTTATTCGGTAAACGGTAAGGTTTTCAGCTACATTTATTTTCATTACGAGTTATTGAACGATTACTGGGGTCTTCGGATATTTTATTTACTTTACAAAACAAAATTGGGGCAAAATCTATCCCTAATTTTGTATATTTGCACCAGTTTTGCGTTTTCTGTAGGCAGCGGTAAATCTCAAATTTGCATTAAGTATCTAGATACTACGATTGATTTGCTGCTATCCTGATAAATCTAGAATTCACTTCTTTAATTTTCATATAAATTTTCTCACTCTGTACCTGACCTTATATGTCTATTTATATAAGAAGAATTAATTATGACGCGCAACCATTTCAAGACATACATATAAGCACGACGCTCTAGACCGATATATGTATAAAAAAGTTTAAGCAGAATATAATACTCGCCGTCTGCAGAGGTACCTAAGAAACTAACGTATTATAACAAGTATACATTTATAATGAACACATTGTTAGACCAACCAGCAGTTATGCTTTCTTTCCGTACGTTCGATTAGTATTCAACAGTAGTATAGCAGTTCCGTCAATTGATTTATATGTAGACGACGAAGGAAAAATTAAGACACAAAACGCACTTTTTCAGTTCTAGCTGTCGTATTTTTACCATTTTACTCGAGCATAGTATATCATTACCATGACACTTTACAATGTTTCCTCAACAATATTCGTTCACATCGTGAAGGAAGCGAAAAGCAAAAAGGCAACGGAACTTGCGCACGTGTAAAAAAAACTCGCAACATCATTCAGCACAGCTATCACAAGACGGCGCGCGAGCTCTCTCGATTTTTCTCGCACTATTCGTCTCTCTCTTATTAGAAAACTTAGAAAGAGAGGTATAGCGCGAGAAAAATCGAGAGAGCTCGCGCGCCGTCTTGTGATAGCCGTGCTGAATAATTGTATGCGCACGAACCAAAATAATTACGGCTTTGACATTGACGACAAACACGTGCATTTACGAAACCCGCGGTGCATAAATTGTTGTACACCCAGTTGGTATTAAAAGTATGGGGGGCGTGTCTGAGCAAGAGCATGGTCCAATAATTTTGGTAATTTGGCATCTCATTTACATTTCCGAAAATTGTTACAGCCACAGTTGGTACAATTGGCAATGGTGGATTACATTGATGTTGTTAGGAAGACGTAAAGTAAAAGTCGTATATTACTAAAACGACAGAAATATATGTACGCTCTTACGCATTTAAATTATTTAGTCTTGTTCGCATATATTTGTCACTTTATCTGTGTAAACAGTACAAAATTCGCGTATGTAGTAGGTAAGTCGTTTTTAATCAAGGGAAGCTTTTTAGTAATTCATATATACCTATATATTCCTCAAAGAATCAAGCAAGACTTCATATATGGGTGAAATATGACGCTGCGATTATTGGCTTTGTGCCGCGAAGACAATTACCGCGCGCAAAAGCAATCTGGCTGATTGCTTTCCGTTAATTAAGTAACGAAATCAACTCAAAGTACTGCCAAACATTACTACAATGTACAATTTAATAACCAAATTCCGTAAATCAAGGTAGCTATTGACAAAATTTATCGAGAATTATAAGGAGTACGACAGGATACAATCAAATTGTGTAAGTATTGATCGAATGGATATTTTCGCAGGGCTCGCGAAAAGAAATCTGTTTACAGCGCTGATAACTCAACTTTACCCTAAAAAACATGTCATATTGAAAACACAACTGTGCCTTGCATCGCTTTACTTACCTAGTGCCTCGCAATTTTGAATAAGTCTGACGGTGAGTGCCTCGGGACCTCTGAGTTAGAGAAAGCGTAATGCTCCGAAAATCGTCAGGAGATTTTACGACAACTACGTTGTAATATTATGCTGTCATGGAGGTAATATAAAATGGCATTGTTAGCGGTTGTTTGTTCGACAAGAGTCCCGCTCAGGGAGACTCCTCCGATAATGGCAGTGTGCTCTGCAAACAAGCACGTAACTTACTGTCTGGAGTGTAGACGTACGCCTTCTGGCTTCGGCGCTGCTATTACGTCGGAAACATCTAAGTATTGGCGTATTTAAGGCTCCGTACTGGTCCGTTTCAGTTGTCATAGACAAAACTTTATTTCACACCAGTCTTTACCTGCAACTAGTCTAGATAAATGTATTGAAAAGACATTTATGATGAGGATGATAATGATAAATCATCAAGATGCATGAAAATGTTAAATATTGAGCCATAAACGACGAGACGTGTATTACTTAATTCGAAGTAATGTGTAGAAGATTTCTGGCTCGATATCTATTGGCTGTTTATAGTCGTGCAAATCTAATGTGAATGAAATAACAAGCCGCAGAGATTCCTCGGTTTTAAATAAAATAATGAAAACTGTTTTCAATTCATACACGCAATTCATATGACGTCACATTACGTCAACATCAGCTCAAACATCAACTATGAAATGAAACGTTCATGTTATCTTCTGCTAATTAACAAATATTTGCAGTCGCTATGCCTACTCGATGGGAGGAGCGCTCATGCAATAGTTTCAGCTTCTGAAACTAGAGTGATTCCCTGGTAATTCCTGAAAGAAATATTGCACGCAAGTTCTGAGTACTAGGTACTGTACATGAACCTTACCTATACCACAGCCTATACCTACACATAAGGTTTCTCTTTTATGTTTTTAACTGATAAAACACTTTTACTTACTGAAAATCCCTCCTGTATCCTTTCAAACCGACTTGGCTTTGAAATATTTATTCTAGTCACCAACAAGTTGATAATTAAAGCAATATTTCATCAAGCCCTTGTTAAATCTTGTCGTTCGTTCACCGTCGCCCTTTCTTTAGGACGTCAAAGTTCATATTTAACAGTTAACCCTTCATATGATTTTCTGTAATAAACGAAACGATCCACATCAAATCGCATTTCACGTGCATTTACATAATGTAATACTCATTCTGTGCATCCGTGAAAAATGGTTAATTCACGTTAAAATGTATTTTGTGATGATTGTGAAAGGTCGAATGGTAATCAAATTGGTTTCGTGTTATTGTCCTGTCTGTAATCAAGTTATTAAATACAATAATGGGTTAAATTATATGCTTCGCTTTTACATATTATTTTATTATAATGATTAGATCCTCTTCACTTTTGTGATTATGATGACCTGAATGAACTTGACTTTTGTATGTATGAAACTTCGGCATTGTTAGTTTCAATAGTTAATGATTTGTGTCGCGTGTCCTGTCCCCACCTTCTTACAACACGATCTTCTTAGTTGTCATGTTTGATAGTTTTTCCAGGACAGGTGTAGACACTAACCAAAATATTATAATTTTATCATATCTACATTTTCTACAAAGCCGCTCGAATGTCAATAGAAAAGATAACGAAGTTTCTCCGCATAGCCAAAATTGAGTGTCCATTGAAGTTTAAGACTATAACGATCGGGTATGGGCGCTCGATCCCCTGATGGCCACATATCGGTTCTGAATGAGGCGGCATTAGCGCGGCGAGATGTACGCTCGGTAATTTCCGCCATCCCGTTCCCGCCAGCCTCCAGGCTTCGTTAAAATGCAACGCGCCGGATGTGAAATGCCAATGCGCGCTTACACGACACACCGACTGAAAAATACCTCCACTACATACCTATTCAACATTTTTAATTTCAAAATCCTTCCAGCTTTCGCGTATTGTGCTTTTTCGTTCCGCACTGCGAGCAAGTTTACTGATTTGTTTTCAAATGAATGTCTGCTCTGAGCTGAAAAAGTAGATGGTATTGATTTGTTTTTACCTTTTGAGGTTTAAAAGTTACGCATAATGCCTCTATGGTACGAGTATGTGATGAATTGGGCATGGAAAAAGTAAACAAGAGTATGCCATTATAATTGCGAGCGGAAACTTGTTTAATAAATCTGAGGAATTTCCTGTATCCGTTGGTACAAAAGACTTCCATGTCAGTGTCCCGCTACTTATTTCGCTACGACGCGGTGTCCGCTTTATTTTTCTTTCCTCCGAACTGTGTAACTTCGCCCGCCAAGTTGAAATTTGTTATGAATAATTTAAAAATGTCTCGTATAATATACCGATTCTAAACCTTGGCCCTATTGGAAAATATGTCTTTTAAAAAGTTCGACGCATATTGATTACATTTCTTAGCTGTTTACTTATTCGAGCCATGTAGATTTATCCGCGTCAACTGCAAGTTTTATAGCTGCCTTCATTTATAATTTGTACGAATAAAGGATCTTCTTTATCCATTTGGTCGTGTCCCTCAATATTGGGTCTCGAATATTCATCTGGTGCCTAACCTAAACCGAGCGGAGATAGAGGATGTTACGTAAAAGGATACGTGCCCGAACGCCTAACGAGTACCTAACGAATAGTACCTATATCGCTGCATTGTGTCGCGATCACATACGTGACTGCGTTTATTTGCTATTGTTTAAACCTGCACTACACAGCTTACAATGACACTTCAGTATTAATTAACAAGCTTTTGTCCACAGCGGGCACATGAATATCGATAGATTTATTCATAACTCTTTATAAATACGCGTTTCAATGCGGATCGGTAAATATACCTCTAGAGTGCACGATCCAATTTTAATTAAACACTGGCCCAATTGAAAATACGATCAGTAGGCAAACTGGGAGCTGATCAGTATTCATAACGAAAGCTGGATTCTAAGTTTGTGATTAATATGCTTTCGGACCTCACCTGTTATATAAAATATGGTTGTTTTGTTCAGGGCATGTGGGTGGGTGTGGCATCACGGACGAGGTGGTGCAGTGGATGGAGCGCATCCAGAATTCTGGAGTGGAGGACGAGGTTCAGTCGCCGACGCCGCCCTCGCCGTCAGCCAACCCGTACCCGCATCACGTGCCCTCCTCGCCCCCGCCACATCCTAATAGCTTGAGGGATGACACTCCTAGGTAATTATGTGATCCTGGTACCTGGCCGGAACGGATTCCGCTAGCATTTTCTCGCTTCGTTTTAGTAATTTATTTATGAAGAATTTTAAAACCTCATTTTTCTGCCAT
The DNA here is from genome assembly GCA_932294315.1 of Epinotia nisella. NCBI lineage: Eukaryota > Metazoa > Arthropoda > Insecta > Lepidoptera > Tortricidae > Epinotia > Epinotia nisella. Next base: position 16,461,463 of record OW028680.1, read on the forward strand.
TTGAGAAAGGAAAACCTGACTTCGCTCCGGCTTTTAAATCAACTCATTTACATATATCAAGCCCTCTTATAGTTATTAAATTGGCCGGAATATCGTGTACAATAGATAACAAAAGATGAATTAAATTTATTGTTTTAAATCCTCCGTACCTCTAGCTATATTCTTGGGGAGGACTTGGAAACTATTTACCTACACACGACAAAACAAGCAAGCATTTGAAGTGAGCGTGATTCATTTTTATTAAGCTTTTGTCCATTTAAATTATTCACCACTGATTGAGCACAGTGAAAGCCATCAATTCAGAGAAAATTGGTAGTTAAGTTACATCTACTCCTCCAGGTAAAGCCTACATTAAGTGACGAATAGTAGCTCAATTCGCGGAGCTATATTACGTACTAATTATTCATCATTTGCTAATAGACCGGGAACTAATAGCTATCCCCTTAGCTGTATGATTAGTCATCACTTGGATCATGCTAAACGCAATGAGTTAATTTTATACATCGTTGACTTCGTGTAGTCAAGATAAATTTTGTCACGTTATGTACGCAAATACCTTACTTAGTACTCTGTGTCAACCGTTTTTAGCGCTAATGTGTTATTAGGCCACACACGCCTATGAGACTATGTCTATATATGCACATGCCTATGCCTATCAGACTTAATGATATGCTAAAATAAGACGTATTGGTGCTTTTTAAGACATAATTTCATTATCAGTGTTGTTCTTAGTTTTGTGAGTCAGATTTTTGTTTTGCTTTTGTTATTTTCTACTCAAAAATCAACACATGTTGAATTTTTTTTGTTTTATTTTTTGCCTGAAAGAAAACTTAATACCAATGTGGTAGCGACAAACGTATCCGTTGGTAAGACGTAGCCAATCTAGCCTACTTTATCTTGTAGGGCTCAAGAATAAGGTCAAATGTCTTAAACTAGGCAAGCCGGCGGGATTTAGCTTATATCTGTCCCTAGCCACTGTTATCTATAGTTGTTAATTTGGCACTTTGGCAACTTCTAAAAAATAACAGCTGTGTAGTGGATAGTGTAGTAAGCTGTTTCACGTGACAATTAGACGCACGCGATCAATGTAGAGTGTATTAAAAAATGCTTCAAAATGAGGGTTACTAGAAACCTAATTATAGAAATAAATCCAACAGCATTGTGGCGAGAGGTCTATGTGCTTTTCAGCACATATACCTAATTAATTACAACTAGATTGGTGGATTTTTCCACCAATCTAGTTGTAATTAATCATCATCAATTTGATTGGTGGGTTTGGCCTGCTGTTGTCTAAAACATCATGCCACAGTGCCGCCAGCTAGTGACAAAATGCATTTTAGAAAACTCTCATTGGTTCATAACCCGGTTCGTTTAGAAGTTGCCTTTTCGCAAAAAAACAACCTTGTATTTTGAGACTTGTGTTATTTTATTGTCTATGCTTACATTGTGTGTGAGGCCCTCTATACTTATTCTTCCCCTATGCTTGCAATAATCATTGATCGTATCAGGTTCTGGGACATGCAGTACCACGACAAGTACTCGCGGGTGGCCAACAGCGGGCACTCTCGCATGCGGCGCGCGATCAAGGACCCGAACAAGGACGCGAACCGCACTAGCTGCTCGCTCTACATACAGACCGACCCGCTCATATGGCGGCACGTCAGGGAGGGGTTTCCTGATGTAAGTCCTTTATCACATTTTTTTTTTCCAGAATTGTAAAAGAACTAGTTGCCGGCGCGTCTTTGCCCGCGTATTGCAAAGAACGCAGGTGTCCCTCAGGATAAAATATGGCCTATAACCACCCAGAAAGTCCATTCCACACGCAGGTGATGGAGTTTTTGAAATCGGATTTTAAGCGGTTCAGTTAACCCATTACATACAAACTTACATTTTACAAAGCTACAGACTTTGCCTCTTTATAATATTATTATAGATTAGGGGACAATGTTTCGCAAATCGAATTAGCCCCATAGTAAGCTCAATAGGGCTTGTGTTAGCATTTATGGAATCCGAATTAGATTAAATTAGTTTATGAGTAGAAACAGCTTCTAATAACACAATACTGCACAGGTATAGGCAATACAGATAATGCGCCAAAAAAAATTATCTTTCTCGTCTTTTTGCTCGTTTTTATAGATAATGGTACGGAACCCTTCGTGCGCGAGTCCAACTCACACTTGGTCGGTTTTTTTGTTGTCTTTGGTAACCTCCTCGCTATGTCTAAGTTGTGACTTTGTGTATTGTCAAGCCGAATATCACACCAGCACACCACACAACACCACCGTAACTGTTTAAATTTTACGAAAATGGCGCAAGAAATAAAATAATTAGAGGATATTCACTTAAAATATCTTTAAATATTAAATAAAAGTCCGTATTTATACATGATTATTAAGCGTATTAAAGACGAAGAGGAAACCACTGATAACCTATCTGACTGCTGTACCTCTATCTACATTGCAGAAATTTATGGAAATATTTGTTTGTAAATTTTAAACATAATAATCTAAAAACGACCCTATACCCCTAACAACAAAGTTGGTTCTCCAGATTTTTGCTCTGACGTCAATGACCTAAATACAAGTATTTTTATATGGAAGGACTGAAGGACATAACTTTAAATAAGGTTCACGAAAAAAAGTAGCCACTCTTTAGTTTTCAATATGAAATGAATTTTTTTAAAGAATTTAATTAAAAAGAAGATCTCTTCAGCTATTGTTATAAGTGTCGTTACAGATATTTATATCAGCTGCTATCCATTTTTGGGCTAACTTTCGAAATCTCTGGATTGTAGTTTTAGATTTTGTAATTTTCCTGTTTGGGTTATAGAGGTTGTTTTTTTTCCTTTACTCAAATACACTCAAGAGCAAAAGTTTCGGGTACAGTTTGTATAGATTTTCAGTACAAACTGTACCCAAAACTTTTGCTCTTGAGTGTAGATTATCGATGCTATAATGTTCCTCGAATATCTTTCCAGACTCTTAATTACCGTATGCAGGTCATAAATTGTTTTAAATCATGCCGGAAGTTTTCTATGCAATCATTTTAGCTTTAAGCCTTATCTGGCATTATGTAGGATTTCACAACTTTTAAGGAAAAATGGATGGATTTTAGATTCATACACATAAAAAAGAATACTCAGTTGGCTATCTAATTGCGGTTTGAACTACCTAGCTAGACCTACTGGGTGACAGATGGTGGTGGTACATAAAATGTATCATATCTGCAAATAAACAGATTTTTTTTAAACGATATCATAATATGTTCATTATAAAATGATGATTATATTATATCATATGTAAGATGGACCGTGAATAAGCTGCTGAACACATCGATGCAATTACTTTTATTGAAGGTATGTTGAATGATGGAAAAAGTTATGGAAATCAATTTTAGTATTAAAAAATGTATGACTCGTATGATTATGAATTTAAGTAACGGACAAGTGTGGGTTATGATAAAAAAATGAAACTAAATATATGAGAAATTTATGATTATTGTCATTATGAATTCGAATGGTTCTGAGTTACGATCGTTATTAATAAGAACTATTATGAATAACTAGCTTCCGCCCGCGTCTTCGTCTGAATAAAAACTATTCTATATTTGAATCCAGGCTATAAAACTATCTTCGTGCAAAATTTCATCTAAATCGGTTGAGCCGTTTAAGCGTGATTGAATAACAAATATCCAAACTTTCGCATTTATAATATTAGTAGGATTTTTTTTCCCGCTCAAGGGACATGATGTCCCGGCCCTTTGGGAGGCGTGCGTGGGGCTAGGTACCTACAAAGTACTAACTATAACATATAGCCAACTCGCCACTTAGGTGTCCTTAGTAGGATGATTATTATGGTGTAAAATTAAAAAATAAAACCTTCGGAGTTCCAACAATAGGATTAAAAAATTATGTGAACAAAAGCGCACACCTTGGGGTCAGAATTACGGTGGGTTGCACCAAACCGTCTGTGATCGTAAGCGGTGTTCGTTACAATTTGAATGTATGGAAAGTTTGACAAGTTTCTATGGAATGACAGCTGCCGGCGTATAGTATATTTAATGTTGATCGGCCTGTAATTGTAAGTTGCCAACTTTTCCTAAACCTTTACATACAATTTTGAAGTAATGTTTATTTTCTAGCACCGTGACCCCAGTAAAAAGAGCGAAGTGGATATGAAGACCCGAGAGGAGCTTCTGTCCCTTATCGCACACCACGTGACAGCCGTCAACTACATCTACAAGAGCACCCGCTTCGACGGCCATATGGAGCACAGGAACATACAGTTTGAAGTGCAGCGGATAAAGGTTAGATTTGTTACTTTTTATTGTAAGGCTAATATGAGCCCTGAACGACCGGCTCTTAGAAATAGCGAATTTTATAGAGGTGCTTCTGTCTCTGATCGCGCACCACGTCACCGTCATCAACTACATCTACAAGAGCACTCGCTTCGGAACGCACTCACAGGAACATACAGTTTGAATTGCAGCGGATAAAGGTTAAATTTGACGCTTTGTAGTACTGATAAGCAGCAGAAAGCAACTCAGGATTATATCTGGGGTGTTCACAGGTCACTTCGGCGTCAAGGATCTCTTGGCCAAGATGGGACTATCAAACAGTACAGGAGCCGTAGCATGGTTGGCCTTATCACGCGACAAGTGACAAGATAACAGCGTCGTCTCGTTCTATCGAACGGTGTCAGCCAGTGACGCACGCTCTATCCTATCACCTATCGCGTGACAAGGCCAGCCATGCTACGGGGCCAGATTGTAGAATGTGTGGCGAGGAGGATGAGACTATGGAACACTTACTGTGTGAATGTCATGCCCTTGCCAGACAAAGAATGAATCTCTTTGGTATATAACGGCTACCCGCAACCAAAGGAATTCAGGGTACTGTGAATGTCATGCCCTTGCCAGACAAAGAATGAATCTCTTTGGTATATAACGGCTACCCGCAACCAAAGGAATTCAGGGTACTCCCACTGAGCTGCATCATCCGCTTTGTGGAAATGATGGAGCGAGCTTGGGAGTAGCTATAAAGGGGAGGGCAAATGCACAAAAGATCCCAATGGGTCGAAGTGTATCCGAAAGGGCCCTCAACTAGATAAGATAAGATAAGACTGATAAGCTAAAATAGAAGCTACATATAAGAGCAACCGCTTTGAAAGCCAATTTGAAGACTAACGGATAAACCTTACATATATGTTTCATTATGTTACTCAAAATCTATCGTAGCTCCAAACGAGCCACTTTAACGGGGTGCATATTGTAGCCGTTGATAAGATGATATTTGTCGGCTTCATAGAGCACAGTTAACAACCCTCATCTCTCTTTCTGTGGTCTACGTTTTGTTTCACACGAACCGAGTTGGAGCACTATGTCCACTTGACCAGACTCTTGAAGAACATGGTTCGTGAATGATTATTTCCTGCGTTGCGTATGTTGAATGATTATTTGATATTGTTGCCCATGTGCCTAGAGCTGCGAGCAAAGTGATTTCGTCTCTTAACACGTGTTGTAACGTTCATTTTTGCTTCTCAGAATGTTTACGTAGATAAAGGTTGTCCCAAAATTTACGCAAGATTTGAATGAAATAAAAAAAAAAACTTTTGTTTTTGTTTTACTGTATTTTTTTTATTTAAACATTAACTACATAGGATAGGGTTATGTTTGATATAACACATCGGGCAAATGTCCACCACCTTGCTGGCACATACGAATAATTTTAATGAAATTTTCAATGACCATTTTGCACAAATGTGCCTGAATTTCGTGAATCTATTGAACGGCTTCTTTTTGTACGACCAGTGTGTTTATAATCCTCAATTGATCCAGTTTTTTCAATTTTTTCAATTGCTCTCTTCACAGTTGACGAAGTTAAATCAATATTTCGACCATATATTGTACGAAATTTCCAAACTGTCGCAGCCAAACTTTTATTGTTTTATTGTTCAACAATAAAAATGCGTTGTTCTCTCGTGTAGTGATCCATTTTTAATAACCCTAAATTGTCAAATTATATTATTAGTTAGTGGCCAGTAGTTTTCTGTACAAAAGGAGGATTCAAATCAGACGTAAATTTTGGGTAACCCATTACGTCCATTTTTGTTTGAGAGTGGTGTATTAAAGTGTTAATCTAACACGTCACGCCAAATAGGTTGCTATAATGTGTGACAACGAACTAATAAAAAAGTAAACGCTACCCCACTTCTAAACCTCCTCCAACTTCTATTACATTTACTAATCTCCCCAATCACTTTAACTTTTATTACTAGTTACTTAGCAGTGTGGCGTTTCTACCCTCACGCAATATTTCAACAATAGCCAATCTCGGTCTTATGTACTAGTAAATAAAGTGCACTATTTTACTGAATCGTAGTTGCCGAGTGACACGATCGTGTACAACCAATTCTTGCGTGAGAAATTGTCGTATACATCGCTCCTCGGTTAGTTTAATATCTTACTTAAAATAATTCGCTTTCGTAATTGTATTTGTTTTTTTTTATCTAAAAAAGTAAATGAGAGTAAACAAAATATTTCACCTGAATTAATTTAATAAAGTGCTTCAATTTACTACTAAAATTAATGAACTCGATCTGTCTGGCAGTTAGAAATTTTCTAGTAGGTATTTGTTAAAGTTTTGAAATTGAATCTGAGGGTTTTTGTTGAGCTATAACTTATATCTAAATATAAATGGTGTTTCGTCAAGTTTTAAGTTTATTTTCATCAACTGTCAAGAGGTTAGTTTAACGTTAAATACCAGGTTCACAAAATGATGGTGTGTAAATTATATTATTTTATTGGATCATGGGTACTACAATGTTAAAAGTATTTTGCGTTGTGCAATACTATTCATGAATATTGTATTTTAAGTCAGGGCATTTTTTTTTTAATTTCAACAGTGGTGATACGAGAATCCTAATGTATGGCCCCTTGCACCTTACAAACCTATTCCCCTAGACAACAGTTGCCTAGTTGTTTATTTTCTTCATAAAACGTTGATTTATCAAATCAACTGAATAAAAAACAACACATTCAAGTTCTCTAATTCATAATGGATAGAATGGAAGAAAAGTCTAGAAGGCTGTTAACCCCTGGACGCCAATACCTCTTGTACTGAAGTGACACACCTACACGGCAACTTTTGTCTTAAAGAATGTGATTAAAATGAACCTTACTTGAAAGCATGAAGGTGACTTAACGCAACACGTTTAAGAGAGGTAGGGCACCGCGGGGGGTCGCCAGCTTACTGTTTTGGCCTTCTGGCCAAAGCACACTCTGCCCTGCTAGCATAACTTGACTCTCTACTCCACTCGCGCGCGTTATAGACTATCTGTCACTTTTTGACAGCATCAATCAGAGAGTGACGGGCAGTCTATCTCGCGCGCGAGTAGAGTCGAGAGTCAAGTTATGCTAGCAGGGCTGTCCGCGCCGAGTAAAAGGGTCCTGCGTGGCCCGGCTCAAAGTTAGAACAGTCTAAAAAAAACCGGACAAGTGCGAGTTCAACTGTTTTTGAATACTCAAACTTCTTATAGGTTTTCCTGTACCTAATCTTTAGGCAAGGAATATTTTTTTCAGAATTTTAAGCCTAGTAGTTTCGGAGATAAGGGGGACTTCAATCTGTTTTTGCTAAAATTATAAAAAAAAATATCTGACATGCTTACAAAAACCCCTTTCATTTGATATGTCACATAATACAGTCTGCGAAACTTTAAAAAAAAAATCCAGTTTACCCCTAAAAAGTGAGGTCGCCAGAGCTGCCGAGTATGCGGTGTGTGTGAGAGTGTGGGACCTGTATTTGCCCGACTACGGCAAATCCGTAAGGAAGGGATATGTTTTTATTAGCAGTCTGTTCGTATTTACGTATGTTCCACTGTAGCGTTCCACTACTCATTGAGACGATTCTAACGAGGCCAAACTCAACGGGGTTACGTCGGTTAGGCACTGAGTTCCTATGGCCACCTTTCACGTACTTAACCGTCGTAACACCGGATGAGTTTGGGCTCGTTAGAATCGTCTCAATGAGTAGTTGATGACGGTATACAGAAAAGTACAGTCGGCATTAAAATCTCCAGCATCAGAGAAGCTCCGTGTCATCATAATATTGCATTGTCATGCGAAATTTCAGCTCAATCGGAAACCGGGAAGTGGATCAAATTTAACTTGGGTCAGGTGAAACTAAATAAAAGCTTGTAAAAAGGTGTTTTTGGCGTCCAAAGGATTAATTATGTATTTTTTTATATTCAGATCGATGACTCGGAGTGCAACCACCACTACGGGGGCACCGAGACCAACCAGTTCTGTCTGGAGAACATCGACGTGTCCAACTTCCTGAATCTGCACTCGCTTGCCAACCACGAGGACTTCTGTCTCGCATACGTGTTCACGTACCGGGACTTCACCGGGGGCACTCTAGGTGAGTACAAATACTGTGCTGATCCCTCTTTGCCGACGTAAATTAGGACGATTTGTAACTGCGTCGTTACGGAAATAGCGCCAAAGCAGAAACTGTCCGAAGTGGCGCACTCCCAAATACGCGTCGCTACAATAAACTTCAAGTCGGGGTAGTCGGTGGTACATCAGTACGCGTGCCGGGCATGTGTGCGAAGAACTCGTTCGCATTGGAGCGCACATGTAAAAAGGTCTTAAGAGAGAGACGCTAGGTTGAGATACTGTTTTAGCTAATGTATTTCCTGTGACTGAACTTATCTACGTTATACATATCTAAGAACTGGTTAACCTAGCTGTCTAACAGTGGAGCGGCGTCTATAGAACTCGATTCTCACCAGCTTACCTGTTTTATGATACTTGAGCATCCTACTCCAGCTCCCGAGTGAAGAACAAGTAACCCAAATTGCCTACAGCTTTCCTACGGACATGGTTAACGCCACGTCATTGCCATTTGTTTAAAAAAAACTTGCGTTCGAATCGATCTGTCTGCTAGGGAATTACGGCGACGCTGATATGCTAGATCGTGGGAGTCTGCTGGATGCGGGTGGCGCAGGACCGGTCATTGTGGCACTCTTTGGGGGAGGCCTACGTCCAGCAGTGGACGTCTTTCGGCGGATAGATGATGATGAGACAGACTAGACATTAAGCTTATTATAATTCCTCTTTTATTGTCTGAGGCTGAACAGATAAGTACACGAGTCTATTCCGCTTGATCGTCTAAAATGCCCAACATCGGATACAATACAGCATTCTAAGTAATATTTTCTACCTATGATCTTTTTGTTCTCCCTTATTAAAAGTATTTGAACGAGTTACGAATACTGCCTGTGAGTCATTTAACAATGGGCGTCAATGAATGTATTCATTGTTCATGTCGCCATTACGACCGAACGGACTAAAGTTTGATTATGATGAATTTCGTAATAAAACTTCGTTCAGAGAATCTTTCATTTTCATTATCCGATATAGGACAAAATAGTTTATGCGTAACATTCTGATAAACGTCACTTTCTAGGAAAGGTCACTAAAATAAACAAAAGATACAATAACATTTTGTTAATTATAATTGACATACGCGACGACATCATTATCTACGATGTATCATGTTACTTAGAACTCCCAGCGAAAACAACGTATCATTGTTTCTGTTTCCAATTATCTTATTCTTGAGCATCATGAGTCAGACTACGATAAATTAGCATTTCGACAGCGCCCTAGCCATAAAGCTGATAAGGAAAAAAAAACTGTAGCAATTACTACTTTATATTGTGGAGTTATTTTTCTGTTTACTCACCGACGGTTTTTGCTCACATCAAGGTCGTTTGGTGCATGTTTTGTTACGTATTTATCTTATATCGCGTATATATAACCTTAAAGTAGTTTATAGTATGTTCAATGTAAAAACATACTGTGTAGATGTACAGATACAGCTGACGTCAAAGATATGGATACATTTCTCGCCTTATTGCAATGGAATAAGATACAAAAGTTTCAACATATAATTGTAATTAAATAATAATGAATGTATGTAATTACTAACACTAGAATTAAGTTATTCTGTAAGCTACTAACAAATATGGACAAGTATCCGAATTAAATGATTATTATTATTATTATTATTTGTATGTCTTTGCCATGTCTCGGGACCATGGGATCCCGGACCTTTGGAAGGCATACGTGGGGCCGAAGCCAACAGCGCAGAGGCCCTTTAAGACAACAATAATCTAAAGCAAGGGATGCACACAGCGGATACCATCTCCGAGCGCACAACATGATACAACCGGTGATGGTCCCCGCCAGGTGCAAAGACTATTGCAGTGCAGCACTGTGACTGCGATGGAAATTAAGGTCATGGGCATTGAGTTGAATGTTGGATGGACTGGATAATGGGTTATAGGAGGAGACTAGTGGACACCTGCCGTGACAATTAGTCTCAGAATCGTATAAAGGCAGGCGGTGACTCGCCAGCTCGCTAAGTGGGCCCCACAAAACAGTCGCACGCACAGTGCGACAATGGAGCAACACCTCAGAGCGGCTGTGAGGTTGTAGAGAGGTGAGTCTGCGGAAGCCAGATCCCGGTAATCCGTTCAGCAGGCCGCCGGCGTTAGGACATTTTACACTTCCAACGGTTAAGGCAAGCACAGAGGCGAGGGCCAGATCAATCGGGCTCTCTGGAGGTTAGGGGTCCGCGGTGTCGCCACTCACCGTCAGATCGCCACAAGCTGCCCCCGCGGGCTTATTATTATATTATATCTGCGTCGACTGTACATTGGGTTGAGGTTTCTAAATATATTTTGTAGTTACATTTTATTTCTCCGCCTATTCCTTTCTACATAGGTATTTTAATAGTTTGATTTACTATCGTCCTACTTGTTTTATCGTGACAAAATCAAACTCTAGCTTTTATTTAACTTCGTACGCATCTGTTCTCGATTTTGTCGCCTGGTCTGATTTATGTACTCTTATTACACGGATTTACAACTCAATTTCGTTAGATAAATATTTTTATTTGAATCTCAGAAGAATTTTCTAGATTTCAGTCGTTTGGGTTATATTTCAACAAGGTGATCTCCAGACAACGCTATCAAGAACGATTCTCTTTTTACGAACGATTAGCTTTAGGTGTCGAGACTATCTCAGTTGTAATTTTCGGTGTCCTCTGCCGACTTTCAAATTCGATTGACCCTGAGTTAGATTGACTTTTAACTTTGCGAGTGTCTGTAAAAATAATATTGTTTGGCAAAGTGCCTAAGCAGCAAAAAGCCACTGAAAACTGGAAAAAAATGTTACTTAGCTTAAGAGTAATCATGATTTCTTAATATAAGAAAGAAGATGATGAAATATGGTTAATTATAATGATCATATTAGACTTTTATGTAAGTTTTGTCGTAAAATAATGAGTAATCTTCTTTTCCATCAATTAAGCACTGATAAATAGGTCTAAACAAGTGTACTGTCGTAATACATTTCGGTGTTAAGATAATTGTATGCCTTATGATTTAATGAACAGTACTACTAAGCCTTACTACTTATTTATTAATTAAAGACTTATCTTAGAGGGTGTGTTGTAGGGTATAAATGTAATTCGCTGAATGACGAGTCTATTACCATAATATGTGTCACAATTGAACTCATAAATAGCTGAATGCTTTGATACTTTGTCGCCTTCAGCCATTTGATAACCTCTTATGGTAGTTTAAACATGATGTTAAAGCGACACGGTACAAAGGCCCCTTGTGAGGCCGACCGTACAAAATATAGGATAGTTATAAAATACAACCGTAAAGACTATTTTTATGAGTGTTATGATCATGTGTTGTAAAGTGATTTCTATTTTCAGGCCTAGCATGGGTGGCGAGCGCGAGCGGCGCTTCTGGCGGCATCTGCGAGAAATACAAGACGTACACAGAGACTATAGGCGGCATGTATCAGAGCACGAAGCGCTCGCTCAACACGGGCATCATAACATTCGTCAATTACAACAGCCGCGTGCCGCCTAAAGTCAGTCAGCTCACGTTGGCGCACGAGATCGGACATAATTTTGGGTCGCCGGTGAGTTTCACAAGCTTCTTCTGTTTAGGAGGAAAGGACTGATTCACTATTATAATATTATAGTAATTTCACTATGCTTCGGGCGCTATTTCCAACCCCCATCTACTATAGTGTTTATGATAATGAATGGATCATCCGTAAACGTATGATAAAGGGTGCTAAATTCTTTCTCAGTGGCACAAGTTTTCGAGATATTTAGACTGTCTGCGCCATCATAGTTTTATTCGGTCGTGGGATTCTAATACATATTTTTAATTTATTTTTCATCACACTTGCTCGTAAATGGTGTTATTCCATGCCTGTATACAGAAAGGTAATGGCCTAAATAGTTCCCGCAGGAGTTATAGCGAGTTGGTATTCCCTAGGGAGTAATGAGCTTGTGTGTGATCTGATTGGCTTAAGCAAATCTAGTTGCTCTGTGATTGTTTGAAAAAAAATCTAGTTGGCCAAGCGTCGCAAGAATACTGCTCTGTGATTGGTTGAAATATTGAAGCTGCGCGCTCCACTAGCACTGATCTGGAAGTGAAGTTGTCAATTACGTCAATTTTTGATTGGTGCGGTTGTATGAAACTTAGATTTTTCTGTCTTTTGCAGTTATTTATTTCCTCGCAAATGTGATGAAAAACATTGTGTATAACACGGGCGTAAGAATATTGCAAACTCGAGTCATCAAAAGCCCTCCGCCATCGGCGTCGGGCTTCTGATAGCCTCTTGTTCGCAATATTCCACTTACGCCCCTCGTTAAACAATATACTATTATTTCCAGCACGATTACCCCTCGGAATGTCGTCCGGGTGGACAGCAAGGCAACTTCATAATGTTCGCCTCAGCCACAAGCGGGGACCGGCCAAACAACAGCAAGTTCTCCGCCTGCTCCAAGGGCAACATCAGCCAAGTGCTGGACGCAGTCAGGGACGGTCGGAAGCGGAACTGCCTCTCCGCGAGTCAGGGCTCGTTCTGCGGGAACAAGATCGTGGAGTTGGGCGAGCAGTGTGACTGTGGTGAGTACATATACACAATAGGTGGGTTTGTATAGAGCCAAGATATAGGGTAACTTCATAAAGGACTGGCTCAATAGTAGCAAGTTGTTCGCCTGCTCCAAGGGCAACATCAGCCAAATGCAAGACGCAGTCAGAAACAGGAGGGAGGAACTGTCTCTCCGCCAGCCAGGGCTCGTTCTGCGGGAACAAGATCGTGGAGTAGGGCGAACAGTGTGACTGTGGTGTGCACATTTTACAATAGGCGGATTTGTATGGAGCCAAGTGCTTAAGGGGGTGAATTGGAAAAGATCGCGTTAATTGAAACGCCGTTTTGACTTGGTTATGAAACAATAAGGCCTAATTTTCAGATATATGATTTTTGACTATATGATTGTTTATCTGATATAATCACATGCTTGCCTAAAATTTCCTTGATAGAAAAAAAAACCAAAGTTGGTCTTTATTTACCTTGTTTTACTTAACCGACTCAAACAATACATTATTTTACGACACAATCAAGTTTATTCTATAGTATTTTATCTTATCTCAAATCTGATCTAAAAACACAACATAATAATAAATAAGACTTCACTAAGTTAGGTATTTATCGAAATTAGTCCAAAAAAGCCATTCCCGAAGAGTGTTGCATCACTTTTTCTCGTGCGATGCATCAGTGTGTCTATGTCAAGAGGGCGTGGTTTTCGGCAATCGACTCAAATCAAGGCATCGCCTTAAAGCAGTAGGGTAACTTCATAAAGGACTGGCTCAATAGCAGCAAGTTCTCCTCAAAGGCCTTGCGACTGTATTTCACAGCAGTAAACGTAGAACCTATGGCCGTTGCCTTGGTTGCCTTTGGAGCGGAACGGTTCTCGAGTGGACTGATAACCTGGTAAACTTCGCGGGAGTCCACTGGATGCCGCTGGCGCAGGACCGGTAATTGTAGGACTCTTTGGAGGCCTATGTCCAGCATACTTAACACACACCAACTTAACACACATGTTTTTTGTACCAGGTTACGACGAGCTGGAGTGCAAGGACCGCTGCTGCTATCCGCGAGTCATCAACGAGACGGAGCGCAGCCTCAACCTGACCGCTCGGGGGTGCACCAGGCGAGCCAGGACGCAGTGCAGGTAATCATCTCGTCCAATAAGACACCAATCAACTATATTTTTTTTTTCTCGTTGCCTCAGTTACGTCTGCTAGCAAAGTTTTTAAAACTATTATTTTATAGGGTCTATATCTACTGAACGTGTGGTTTTGTTTTATTGTTAAACCCATTATACGATGGGGCATCTCCTCAGTATGTTAGGAGTACAAATTATAGTATTTTTTTTTTGTGAAACTCTGTCACTATTATTTATTGGCTTACCGGGACAGAATAACATGAAAAAATTGAGGTCCCTGCCTGAGGAAGTGTGGAATAGCCTAGAATAAATAGATAAAATAAGTTGTGTGAATTTGCATTCCAATACAAAACCCACCCGTTACCAGTTTGTTTAGTTTAGTTACCCATGGTGTGAGAAAAAGAAAAAACCGCTACGCGTCGGCCCTCGAACTAACTCGTCCATCTATTGCTTACTTTCTAGCCTCTTTAACAATGCGCTATTCTTTCTTTCTTTCTATATAACCAATGATTGTCCACAGCCCATCGCAAGGGCCTTGCTGCAGCGCGCACACCTGCATGTTTGTGCCCTTGCGCGACAACCAGACGTGTCGGGAAGCCACCGAGTGCAGCCAGGCCTCGTTCTGCAACGGCACGTCGGCCCTGTGCCCCGAGCCGCAGGCCATGGACAACGGCACGCTCTGCAACAACGGTGAGGCCCCACCGCGGACTCCCAGCCTAATGCCTCTTTGTGCCCACCAACACTTAAACTGATATCAGGCGATAAATGCTTTTCACACTTGCTCGTAAATGGTGTTATTCCATGCCTGTATACAGAAGGACAAAAAATGTTCCCGCGGGAGTTATGGCGAGTTTGTATTCCCTAGGGAGTAATGACCTTGTGTGTGATCTGATTGGCTTAAGCAAATCTAGTTGATCTGTGATTGGTTGAAAAATAATCTAGTTGGCCAAGCGCCGCAAGAATACTGCTCTGTGATTGGTTGAAATATTGAAGCTGCGCGCTCCCCTAGCACTGATCTGGAAGCGAACTTGTCAATTTTTGATTGGTGCGGTTGTATGAAACTTAGATTTTTCTGTCTTTTGTCATCATTTCCTCGTACTCCGAATGAACGAAAAATTAACAGTCTCAACAAGGCGAGAACGTTCACTTGGATTTTGTTGATTTTTTTTCTCAAATATTGTGAGTAGTTAGTAAGATGAACGTCACGTCGAAAATCTCGACAAGGTAATTTTCAATTGGATCAATCAATATATTATTTTCATGTAATGTTTGGTCTGGTTTATATTTCTTGTTGGCTACATTCGCAATAGGCTTGTAACCTCATGTTAAAATTGGTAACGTAGTATTCCTGAATGAATAGTAAACCAACTAATATAGTAAGTAAATCAACTTATTGTAATAAGTAATAACGTATAAATTACAAAATATAATTGAACCATCAATTTCTTAGAATATAATAGAATAGAATAGAATAAATTTATTTTGTAACAACAACCTTAATATACATTACATAAGGCTTAAATCTAAAAAAAAATGAAATCTAGTGTTGCTACAAAAAAGGACTCCACTCAGCATGAGTCGACACACAGAGTGCAGCGATGCTGATTTTCAGTGGATCCGTTCGATAAACTAAAACTAAAGTATTAACATATTGTAATGCATGAAGATCTTTGAGTCAAATTTTTGGGTATTTATGTTATTTGATTGTAGTTGCTCCTATACACACATTTGTTCCTCTTCAAAAACTGGTTCGAATGGCATCGTAAAAGAATCTTAGGTCACAAGCCTATTAAAACTCATCAGAATCAGAATATATTATATTTTGTTAAACATAAGTTACAGTGAAAGATGTCCTAATTACATAGCTACATAACATTGCTATATTTCCAGGCACCCAACTGTGCAAGTCCGGTGAATGCAGCGACAGCATCTGCAAGCGTTGGAACATGACCGAGTGCTTCCTCTCCTCCGCGCCCACCAGCCGCGGCGACGGCGTCACGGCCGTGGCCGACCGCCGCATGCTGTGCCAGCTCGCGTGCCAGACCGGCCCCGACCCAGAGTCCTGCCAGAGCACAGCCGTCTTCGCCGACAAGTACGGCCTGCCCAAGGACGGGATCAGTCTGCGACCCGGCTCGCCGTGTGACAACTTCCAGGTGTGTGGTCATGCTGTGCCAGCTCGCGTGCCAGACCGGCCCCGACCCCGACTCCTGCCAGAGCACAGCCGTCTTCGCCGACAAGTACGGCCTGCCCAAGGACGGGATCAGTCTGCGACCCGGCTCGCCGTGTGACAACTTCCAGGTGTGTGGTCATGCTGTGCCAGCTCGCGTGCCAGACCGGCCCCGACCCAGAGTCCTGCCAGAGCACAGCCGTCTTCGCCGACAAGTACGGCCTGCCCAAGGACGGGATCAGTCTGCGACCCGGCTCGCCGTGTGACAACTTCCAGGTGTGTGGTCATGCTGTGCCAGCTCGCGTGCCAGACCGGCCCCGACCCAGAGTCCTGCCAGAGCACAGCCGTCTTCGCCGACAAGTACGGCCTGCCCAAGGACGGGATCAGTCTGCGACCCGATTCGCCGTGTGACAACTTCCAGGTGTGTGGTCATGCTGTGCCAGCTCGCGTGCCAGACCGGCCCCGACCCCGACTCCTGCCAGAGCACAGCCGTCTTCGCCGACAAGTACGGCCTGCCCAAGGACGGGATCAGTCTGCGACCCGGCTCGCCGTGTGACAACTTCCAGGTGTGTGGTCATGCTGTGCCAGCTCGCGTGCCAGACCGGCCCCGACCCAGAGTCCTGCCAGAGCACAGCCGTCTTCGCCGACAAGTACGGCCTGCCCAAGGACGGGATCAGTCTGCGACCCGGCTCGCCGTGTGACAACTTCCAGGTGTGTGGTCATGCTGTGCCAGCTCGCGTGCCAGACCGGCCCCGACCCAGAGTCCTGCCAGAGCACAGCCGTCTTCGCCGACAAGTATGGCCTGCCCAAGGACGGGATCAGTCTGCGACCCGGCTCGCCGTGTGACAACTTCCAGGTGTGTGGTCATGCTGTGCCAGCTCGCGTGCCAGACCGGCCCCGACCCAGAGTCCTGCCAGAGCACAGCCGTCTTCGCCGACAAGTACGGCCTGCCCAAGGACGGGATCAGTCTGCGACCCGGCTCGCCGTGTGACAACTTTCAGGTGTGTGGTCATGCTGTGCCAGCTCGCGTGCCAGACCGGCCCCGACCCAGAGTCCTGCCAGAGCACAGCCGTCTTCGCCGACAAGTACGGCCTGCCCAAGGACGGGATCAGTCTGCGACCCGGCTCGCCGTGTGACAACTTCCAGGTGTGTGGTCATGCTGTGCCAGCTCGCGTGCCAGACCGGCCCCGACCCAGAGTCCTGCCAGAGCACAGCCGTCTTCGCCGACAAGTACGGCCTGCCCAAGGACGGGATCAGTCTGCGACCCGGCTCGCCGTGTGACAACTTCCAGGTGTGTGGTCATGCTGTGCCAGCTCGCGTGCCAGACCGGCCCCGACCCAGACTCCTGCCAGAGCACAGCCGTCTTCGCCGACAAGTACGGCCTGCCCAAGGACGGGATCAGTCTGCGACCCGGCTCGCCGTGTGACAACTTCCAGGTGTGTGGTCATGCTGTGCCAGCTCGCGTGCCAGACCGGCCCCGACCCAGAGTCCTGCCAGAGCACAGCCGTCTTCGCCGACAAGTACGGCCTGCCCAAGGACGGGATCAGTCTGCGACCCGGCTCGCCGTGTGACAACTTCCAGGTGTGTGGTCATGCTGTGCCAGCTCGCGTGCCAGACCGGCCCCGACCCCGACTCCTGCCAGAGCACAGCCGTCTTCGCCGACAAGTACGGCCTGCCCAAGGACGGGATCAGTCTGCGACCCGGCTCGCCGTGTGACAACTTCCAGGTGTGTGGTCATGCTGTGCCAGCTCGCGTGCCAGACCGGCCCCGACCCAGAGTCCTGCCAGAGCACAGCCGTCTTCGCCGACAAGTACGGCCTGCCCAAGGACGGGATCAGTCTGCGACCCGGCTCGCCGTGTGACAACTTCCAGGTGTGTGGTCATGCTGTGCCAGAGCGCCGAGGTACCACAAGATAAACCCGTGTTTGAGCTCGTTGGAACCCTCTCAATAAGTAGTTGATGATTGCAAAAGTACAGTCGGCAATAAGAGCTTGTCCCATAAATTAAATGTTTGTAAGAAACAATATATATTATTTATTGTTGTTTGCAGGGTTACTGCGACGTTTTCCTCAAGTGCCGCGCCGTGGACGCCGAGGGCCCGTTGGCCCGGCTCAAGAACCTGCTGCTGAACCGCGCGACTCTCCAGTCCGTGCAGGCCTGGGTCACCGAGCAGTGGTGGGCCGTGTTGATAGGCGGAGTGCTGCTCATCGTGTGTATGGGAGCCTTCGTCAAGTGCTGTGCGGTGCACACGCCGTCTTCGAACCCCAAGCGACCTCCGGCCAGGTGAGACTCTTCATTAAGGTTGTAATGTGTGTTATTCCCTAGGATGCCAGAGTTGACGCGTGGGTTTAATACACATACAAATTCCTCGAACACTGATCTTGCGAAGGTTTCCTGACTAGCTCAGAGGTGAGATTAGGGATCGAGGAGGAGCAGAAGGCAAACACGGATTAGATGTATAACGTATATGGGTCTATTACGCCCGTTTATTATCACTTCAACCTTACGTCTAAAAGCCTAACGACGGTATCAAATGTTATTCGCCCCAGCACGGCGGTATTATCGCGGAACTACTTATATGTCTACGGACGGCGGGTGTTAGTGGAAGGTTATTCGGAAGCCTGGGCGTGAGCGAGGACTTGCCAGCGCTGCCTCGAGACTACGGGCTCGAGGCTTCATGGTCTTCTATCCCTCTCTGAGCATAAGCGTGAGCGAGATAAGTGTGTGTTCGGAAGCGCGGATATCATGTTTTTTAATTTACATTTTTTGTACGTTTAAATAAATAAAAAAGTAATAGCTAAGTTCCCTCAAGTTCCCTTAGAACCAATTGTATGTTTACCTTTTGTGCATAATTTGTTACGAATGTTTTAAGTGTATTTTAGACCTATATTTGTGTTTTTTCTTTCTATCGGGTGAAAGTCAAAAACTCAGGATTCGAATAGCTATAGTCCCTCAGCCTCAAGATTGCTAATTAAATTTAAGGCAGCCGTCTTATAATCCAAACAAGCGCTACGACTTTTTAAGAATCGGTTTTCTGAACCTATGTCGCCTTAATATGCTGAGATGGAATCGTCACTCTTTAATTATGCGTTGTTACGTTTTTATCTTCAATAAACCGAGTCTTATTCTAATATATCTCTCTAAATATATAAAAGAAGAAACTAACTGACTGACTGACTGACATATCAACGCACAGCCCAAACAGCTAGTTCTAGAGGTTCCAAATTTGGCACGTATATTTCTTATAAGGTCTAGGGGTGCACTAAAAAAGGATTTCAAAATTTACTCCCTAAGGGAAGGTCCACAATTTGTATGAGGAAACAGTAGTTAGAGTATTCTATTCGAAACCTCACAGGAGTATTCCTAACGATAAATGAGTAAACAAGAGTTTCAGGTTTTTTTGTGAATTCAACCCCTAAAAGGAGGAAATGTGGTGACAAAATCTGTAAATCAATATAGGTATTGTTTCTACGGTTTATCGAGTCGCTGATTACGAAAACAACAATGATTTTAAAATCCAACGTGGTGGACGTGACGAGGGGTTAAAATTTCTAAATATCAATATGGGTGTCGATTTTATGGTTTTTTGGGACGTTAATTACGTAAATGGCATTGATTTTGAAATTTAATATTGTGAACATGAAAATTCTTGTAAGTATTTGTGCCAAAATGCAATTCAATCGGAACATACGTGTAAAAATGAGAACCTCCTTTTTTGTAGACAGTTAAAAATTACGCTTAGTACGCGGGCGAACCCGAGGGCAAAAGCTAGTTTGTCATATTGATTTAGATTTTAGATTTATTTATTTCGAGATAAAAATTATAATGTAGATTTGCATACAATGTCAAAATTATAAGAATCCTTATCACGATATAATATTAAAGTTTGCTTCAGCGAGTAAGTCTGTTTAGTTTTTTCATCACACTTGCTCGTAAAGGGCTTCATAACGCGCAGGCATACAGAGCTACAACGACCTAAATGGGCGTAATGGTTTTTTTTTCTTAAATTGTATCTATGTGATTTCTTATATTGTGATCTGATTGGTTTAAGCAAATCTAGTTGGTCGCGCGCCACAACAATTCTGCTCTGTGATTGGTTGAAAAAAATCTAATTGGCCACGCGTCGCAAGAATACTTACTACTGTACTGCTCTGTGATTCGTTGAAATATTGAAGCTGCGCGCTCCACTCGCACTGATCTGGAAGTGAAGTAGTCAATTTCATCAATTTTTGATTGGTGCGGTTGTATGAAACATAGATTTTTCTGTCTTTTGTAGTTGTTTATTTCCTCGCAAATGTGATGAAAAACACTGTTTGCGACACGGATGGTAAGATTTTTTACGTCACCCTAGGCCGTAAGTGGGAATTTCTGCCCGACTCGACTCAGTTTTAGGTAGCGCAAAGAAAACACTTCTTGCCTCGACTTGTAAACCGTAGCATATGTCAGAATGAGACCGATGTTACTGTCTACCGCGTCGTTGAAGGTCACTCGCGCCGAGTTGAATCGCCGCTTGATAAAGATAAAGAAACGAAACGTATTTCCTACCTCATAAGATTCAAGTTTGTTTGGATGGGTAGAGTCGGTTAGATGCTTGACTTACACGAGTGTCACGTATTTTAATAAATCGCCATTTGCAATTTACCGCGAAATTTGACAGCAGCTTCTCATCAAATTTTTAGTGCGAATGTCGTCGTCGTAAAGTTTTTATTCACGAGCCGACAAACGCCACACCGATGCTACTCTTTCAGACTCGACTTGATATATTCGTCCAAACTAATGCGCTAAGTACGACTAAAGAAAGTGGCAATTGGGTACATACCTGGGTAAAAAAAAAAATATATATATTCAGTCCGTCAGTTAGATTATCAAAAAATATTGGAAATATATTTTTTTGTTTGTCAATTAAACACAAAATGATGAAGATATAGCCCGTTAAAGTTCCGCGTGCCGTCACATTATGCTAAAAAGTGTACCATAATGTGACGTCCAGGGATCGGATACCGGTATTTCCTCCATACAAATTAAACCGGTATTATTTCGTTCTTTGGTTATGATATCATTTTTGACCGGGCAGTCTAATAATACGAATATGTTACCTAAATACACGATAGAGTCCTACATTAAGAGCCTAAAATAATTCAAAATATTAGACTACTTCGGGGATTTTTGAAAAAGCCGGTTCCGATCCCTGGTGACGTCACGCGCAACTTTAACGGGCTATATCTTCATCATTTTTAGGGTTCCCAACCTCGAAAGGAAAAAACGGAACCCTTATAGGATCACTTTGTTGTCCGTCCGTCCGTCCGTCTGTCAATACCCTTTTTCCCAGGAACGCGTGGAGGTATCAAGCTAAAATTTATATCAAATACTCAAGTCTACTGTCCCTTGGAGCTGTGAAAAAATCAAACTTCTAAGCCAACGCAATCAAAAGATACAGCCGTTTATGCCCCGCAAATTTTCGAAACTCGCAAGGGAATCAAAACCGGGTACAGGGTACTTCCCAGAATCTTGAAATTTGGTACGAAGCACAGATAAAGGAAAAAATGCGAAAACCGTAAATTTTTAGTTACATCATATAATAAAAATATTTTTAATAATTTTTTGAAAATCGCAAGGGAATCATAATCTACAGGGTACTTTCCGTTAACTCGGAATCTTGAAATTTGGTACGAAGCAACGTCTTCATATAAAGGAAAAATTGCGAAAACAGTAAAGTTTTAGTTACATCATATAATAAAAATATTTTTAATAGTTTACTTACCTACAGGTTTGTACGGAACCCTCGGTGCGCGAGTCCGACTCGCACTTGGCCGGTTTTTTGTTTAATTGACAAACAAAAAAATACATGTCCAATATGTTATGATAATCTAACTGACGGACTAAATATCATTTTTTAGGAAAGTAGCCAATTGGTCCAAGCCAACTCGGTTTGGGCAAACCGGTTTTCAAACCGCGTTGGGTATATTTTACAGTCGAGTAACTCGATTCGTAAAAAACGGCTTACCAACCTCGTGGCACAACGTACTATTTCGTCACACTTGCTCGGTGTTATTCCATGCCTGTATACAGAAGGACAATGGCCTAAATTGTTCCCGCGGGAGTTATGGCGAGTTTGTAGTCCCGAGGGAGTAATGAGCTTGTGTGATTGGTTTAATCAAGTCTGCTCTGCTCTGCTCTGTGATTGGTTGAAAAAAAAACTAGTTGGCCACGCCCTGCAACAATACTGCTTTGTGATTGGTTGAAATATTGAAACTGCGCGCACCACTAGCACTGATCTGGAAGTGAAGTTGTCAATTTTTGATTGGTGAAGTTGTATGAAACTTAGATTTTTCTGTCTTTTGTAGTTATTTATTTCCTCGCAAATGTGATGAATAACATTGCGTATAACACGGGCTTAAGAATATTGCAAACTCGAGTCATCAAAAGCCCTCCGCCTTCGGCGTCGGGCTTCTGATAGTTTGCAAAATTCCACTTACGCCCTTCGTTAAACAATGTACTATTACGTGCTGTACGGTGCGAGAGCGCCCTGCATTCCTGCACTAGGAATGTTGTACTTTTGCGATTATAATTGATAAAACTAAAATCTGTCTTCGATATTCGTACGAGTATTATGACGCGTAGCTCGGCGTTCCATTTTTTGAACATTGCCGCTTATTCTATAGCTTGTTAAAGTAATGTTTTGAGATATGTCTATATTTACTGTTACAGACCTGCTTAACTGATAATAATAATGACGACATCGTTGCGTATATTATAATCATACACCGGTTTGGCGGGGGCAAATCTGTACTGACGTTTAATAGTGCGAGGACACATTAAACTAATTTTATTAGTTGATATCGATAAAAATGACGTACAACCGTTGGGTAATTTCAAGAATTTGAATGAAGAAGAAAACTACATACACAAAAATAAACTTTTGGCGTAATTAACTTTTTAATATTTAATATAGTTTTCATAATATACAATCAAAATTTTCTCCACATTTTCAGACTTTAATCTTCGTTGCCTGGGTGACAATATCCATTTTAGCCAACTAAATGACCTTTCTAGGTCAACTGTAGTAATTGGAGCAAATTCAAACAATTTATAGTATTGATGAATTTCTGCTATATGACTCAGTTCTATTTCTTTTCCGGATACCAAATCATTTAATGTTTTTAAAGTTGAAATGCCGACGTTTTTCTCTAACACTGTTTGAAGTTTTTTGTGAATAATTTTGCCCTGAGGATTCAAACGTAATCTTGATATATGTACTTTTAACTTATGGACAATATTCAAACTGGCTTCTAGACTTAAATTTTGTGTTTGTAATTATTCAACGATTCAATGGTTGTCAAAAGTGACTCGACACAGTCAATGTCAGATATCGGTTGTTTATAGTTGCGATAAGTATAAATGAAAGAGGTTTGCACATAGTTAAACGTATTCAAACTTAGCCATTAGTTTAGTTATGATAATGATGGTTAAAAATTTATTTTTATCGATGTCGATAAACTTAGTCGATTTTTAGGGTTCCGTAGCCAAAATGGCAAAAACGGAACCCTTATAGTTTCGTCATGTCCGTCTGTCCGTCTGTCCGTCTGTCCGTCTGTCCGTATGTCACAGGCATTTTACTCGAAAACTATAAGTTGTATTTGAATAAAATTTTGAGGATAGGTGTATTTCGTTAGCCGCTACATAGTTTTGTAATTAAAATGACAAAAAAAAATTTTTTTAGGGGTGCACTCCATACATAAAACTAAAAGTCAAAAAAAATTGTTTCATTGTGACCCCCCGTGTGGCACATCAATCGATAGGCCTTTCAAAATAAATGTAAGGTTTCTTAGATTTTTTTTTGATTAAGTGAATAGGGTCGGAGATAATCGCCCCGAAAGTCACTAAAATTCTGTCCCCCCCCCTCTAATTTTTGAACGGTGTATTTTAAAAATATGAAAAAAAGTCATGGACAGAGGGCTTATTAATTTCATTCACCGAAAATTGTTTTGAACAAGATCGGTTCAGAGGTTTTTGAGATATTGCTGAAAAACTGCCTTCCTCAAAGAAAAGGACGTAAGTGCCGTAAAATTTCTGTGACGATAAGACCTTTTTATTAATAGGCACGGAACCCTTCGTTTGGCGTGGTCCGACACGCACTTGGCCGGTTTTTAATTAATCACTAGCACTGGTACATTTTTGCCCCCGCGAAACCGGTGTATGATTATAATGTGAATGTTGTTACAGACGGTTGTCGGAGACGCTCCGGCGGCCCATGAACACGCTGCGGCGCATGCGGCACGCGTCGCACGCGCGCCACGCCGAGCCGCGCGCGCCGCGCCCCGGCCACCGCCGCGCCAGGCACAAGTACACGCCGCCCGCTGCCTACGTGCGGCCTACTGCTCCGGGTCAGTACTAGCTAGTATAACAATGTTACTAGACGGTTTTCGGAGACGCTCCGGCGGCCCATGAACACTACAAGTACAGGGGAAAAACTATACATTCGTAATTTTGTACGGAATCCTCAGTGGGAGTGGGCGAGTCCGACTCGCACTTATGCGGTTTTCTTGTATCAACGCACGTAAAGTCTTGTTACGATATTTATATGTGTCGCCGGGAATATGTGTGGACTTGCGTGAAAATGTAGGTTAGCAACGTCCGCCCGTCCCGTCCGAGGTTACTACACGTAAGTATAAAGATGTCCTTACATTGCAGTCCCCGCGCCGGCCGGGCCGAGCGGGCGCCGCGCGGAACCCTACGCGAACGCCTACCCGCAGTCGTACGAGATGCGGTCGCAGAAGGTCTGACACTACGACTACCCCGGGCTGGAGCTGGTGGCGCTGGCGCCGGGCGTGCCGCTACTCCTGGGCTACGTGTGCCGCGCCCCGACCGCCACCGCCACCGCCACCGCCACGGTGGGCTCGCAGACCACCATCACGCTGCACTCGCCCGACACGCTCGCCGTCACCGCGCAGCGGCAGGCCGATATCTGAACGGCAGAGAGTCCCGAGTCGTCATTCACCCGTTCGGTTGTATTCGATTGGGCCCGGTTAGTCCTCGGTCGGTCCGAGAGCGGAGCTCCGGTTAACCTCGTGTTAAAGGGTGGTACCGTCGATTTAACGTGTTCGACTGCCGCGCCATTTTCTGGCAAAAACAATTTTATCGGGTATATAAAATAGTATTAATTTCAACTTTCACGATTCTCACACATTATTTTTCATAAGGGGACTTAATCGCGTAGCATTTATTAACAGATATTTAACTTTTTGAGTCATATTCCATCCCGCGACCAAGGATATTGTGACACATCCGGACATCCGAAACGTTGGGAAACCTCAAAGAGGCAAATAAATAACTTATTATTATGACACGATTAAGTCCCCTTTCGTAAAAATAATAGAATATGTTTAGTTCGAAAATGGACTTGGCGGTTTAATTTGTTACTTTGACGGGTATGTTCTGCCTTTGACATTATTCCTAGAATGTCCGATGAAAACGGTTCCGATGTATTTGTAACTCGGGTCGACCGATTGTCTTCAGTTTCTCAGTCCCGATACATACTCGAAGACCTGACCGCATGTAATATTTCATTAGTATAATTTTTGGACATTGAATGAAACCCCTAATATGACAGGGAAGTTAGTATTTCTCGACTTTAGCGGTGGAAGCAGGAAGCCCCAAGACTCTGTTGTATCCAGACGAAGCGTACCGAGTCTTACCCGACCGTAAACCGTAAGTAGTATCTCGCTGATATCTATCATCCGCTCGTATACTTGAGATTGTTTGAGTTGGCCGAATTGAATCAAAGTAGACCATTCAGAAAGCAACTCTACCGTCTAAGGTAGAAGATTCCTATTCCAATGACAGTTTTATAAAAAGTCGGCCACATTATATAATCTGTACCATAATATATTTTTCAAGTTACCTTTGTATAATTACGCTCCCAATTTTCAGTACTGTTAGCGATTTAATAGCTGATATAATCAGTATTTCCGTAAGAGAATAGACTTATTATGTCAACGTTAAATGTTCGGAGCAAAATTATCTCAATTAAGAATTTTCCTTTCCATTAGAATAGAAAACAAAGCGCAATATTGGTTTTAATTGGTAAGAACTATGTTTGCTCAATCAAAAATGTGTATGTACTCAATTCTATGTATACCGCGATACTGCGAGCTCAAGGCGTGTCTCGATCGACTGCTTTATTTACGTATTATTTTGATGTTTATGAGATTATCATTTAATTCTCTATACGCCGGCTTTGTAAAAATTCTTTAATTAATATCCCGGATGATGATTATATCGGCAAGTCCGTTTGTTTGTCATAAAACTGGATTCATTGACTAAAAGGCGTGTCTTAACGAGCCAGTGATACTTTAACTGCGCGATAATAAAGGATTGTCAGAGTTGCTTTTACAATAGGTATTTATGTATATTTTTGTATATAAATGAAGTGAATGAAGAGTAAATAAAAAGCTATGTAAAAATATCAAACTATTGTAACTGAATACCAATACTAGTTAATGTATAACGCATTGTTTTACTGGAATCTCCGTAATCGTAATTTTATAATCTATTTTTATTGTATTTTAATGTAGGGGGACGCGGAGGTGCCATTATACCAATTTTGTAATCCCATTATTTCAATTATCGTTCCTTTATAAGTATTTGTTAGCGGCGAAGTTTATTTCAACATTCGACTTGAACCTACGTTACGCCCAATTTAGTTGTGTCTCGAACATTCGGACAACTATCTGTAGTAAATAATCATCACGACATTGTTATCAATATTAAAATACAGCCATATTCACATAAACACTGCCAAGCGCTTGTCTACTTATGCGCTGTGTGATAAGTAACATACATAGAAAAGTTAGTAAGTTGTATATGTTTAGTTAGACACTACAGCGGTTAGATTAGTGTGTTCACCTGCCCTCACTTTCCAAATGTACCAGATTTCTAACTTGATTTCTAAAAGGACAGGGTGCTCTGAAACACCAAATTCAAACGCCAGATTATTATATTAACATGGTAGAGTAGATACTAAGTTCTTGACTACTAGGTACAGGAAATTTGGTATTTTGGAAATCTGAAATGTTTGTTACGAGGGCCAAGAGCCGCAACTGAAGCGAGGGCAGCTAACGAGCCAAAGTGTTGTGACAACTAGCGGGTGGATATTTAGCAAACATTTGTCGCGAGAATAGGTACTTTCTTTCCGTTTCAATCGAATTCATTGAACCCGATTATTAGCCATAGGATAAACATTATTTAATGTACCATGTATATTGATAATTTCAGCTATTAACTAAATATTCGCACCCGCTAAAGATAGTAAGTTCGACAAGGTCCTGAAATTGTTGAAATTACTGGAAGCTTAATGGGCTCAAATATTTCCAAATTCTGCATTTAGTCTTCCTAAGGACTTGTACTTTTTGTATTCGTTAATGTTATTTTTAAGTAGATTGTAAATTATAAAAAAAACAACAGTATTGCCAAATGATCAAATAATTAAATTAGACTGAAAATCTTACAATGTTGTTATGGTGTTCGTGATAATGCGTTCTCTTAGTTACCGCAGGCGCCGCGGTCGGCCGCGAGTCGCCTTGGTTGGTTTTCTTGGTGTTACTGGCAAACACAAACTTGCATATCACATTATAACGTCTACTTACTCTACATTATATAAATACCTGTATAATACCTACGATTGTTTGGTCGGTCGTTTCAGTTGATCTCTTTGATAGACGATATACGTTAATGATCATTTGATCATAATACATAACGCGTAGAGTTAACTTTCCGTCGTGCAAGCCAAAGAGCATGATGTATTTTTTATGTTTTCTATACATTTAATGTTAAGGGTCAATCTTATAAGTATACCATAGTAATGCCATTTTATTAGTGACTATCGAAACAATACGCGAATTCTCATAATTGTACTATAACATTGTATATTTGTATGTAAACCGAGAGGGTAATGTTTCCGATGTAGAGCGACTTGACCAATTGTGTAAAGATGGATCACTTGTAACCATCGCCGTAGTACTCAATGGCATTATTTCTCCTAAGTGTAAGCTAGATTACCGTAATAGATTATTTAAAAGACAATGTGAATATTTTTAATTAATGAGATGAATGTTACAACATGTGATTTCAAAATAATAAAAAAAAACAATAAATTTTACATTAAATTTTGGCATTTTTACTGTTTAGTATAACATTTTCTAGGTCATTCGTCACATCCAAAATGGAAACTGGCACGCCATCGTTATTGCTAGACGAGAATGGTTACTTTTAACAGCATTCGCTTTATACTTATTTTATTAACCCTTTGAACGCCGAGAGCCACTAAAGTCGTCGAGTGCTGTCGTGCCCACCACGCCAACAACCACTAAAAAGGTCGGAGTGAAGTACACCTTCATGAATAAAATCTATTATGAATTGTTTTTATTGGTTTTTAACGATATATCAAGTTACAGTGCTTGGCGTGTGAGTGATCACTTCATTCAAATATGAAAGCGTTCAAAGGGTTTATACTCTTTGAGCTTATTCCCAAGATTGGAAGTTAAATAAAAGCAACACTTAATTTTTACAGTACCTATACTTTATTTATGCGAAAACAACTCAATACTAAACCAATAATTAAATGGGTCGTGGAGTTATCCGACCACTGGTTGATGCAGCTGCTTTTTTTTATTTCTATCGTGGTTATATCTGTACTCTTGATTCTCCAAAGGCAAGGCTCTGATTTATATAATTTAATCAAATCGACTAACATTTAGTTTCGTTTACGAGACATGTTATTCGAGCAAACGCAATCTATCCCCTTCCGCGATCAGTGGACAACTAAAGACCTGCGTAGGCGAACGCCACACACGCTCAGTTTTACCTGCACAGTTCAATTACACACCGGTAAAAAAATATGTATTTTCATATTTGTGCAGGTAACCTGTACAGTCGTAGAAAACTGCACAGTCGAATGATACGCTCAGATTTACCTGTGTAGTAGAACTGCGCAGGCGTACCCTAGCGTGTATGGCCAGCTTTACTCAATGCAGTCACGGTGGTGAAAGATAAGCAAAGGAAGGATAAGCCGATACCCAAATACAGGTGGCCGCTGCCTGCAGTCCCGTGCCGATACCAACGATTCCTGTAACGTTCCGCCCGGTGTCACGGGTTACACACACACACACACACACCACACACACACACACACACCACACACACCACACACACACACACACACACACACACACACACACACACACACACACACACACAGTATTTCGCAACCGCATCTGTTAAGCGTTGAGGTGAAGTGCCCAAACCTAAGGATCGAGTGTGGCGGTGAACAAAAGCAGAAGCGGAGTTAACTTAGCGAACTATTAACAAAAAGATTAGAATGCGCAAGCTGGTTACGTTTATGGGCCAAGCTAGACACTTCGTAAAATACAACAACCTATCAACCACAAAAGAGGGGAAAATCACAAACACAACATTATTGCATTAACTTATTGCGCTGGCCAAATGCAAACATCCAAGACGTCGAGAGACTGATGTGCATGTAGGTATATACTTATTTATTATACTACGAGGTTCAACAAGTAGTGAGAATCAGCATGATTACTTTATTTATTTATTTATTTATTATGAAACAAACAGTCATACAAAGATATTTGTGCAGGCTATCTTAATACTAAACAGACCTATAGTTTCCAATATAATCCAATCCAATAACATTCCAAAGACAAAAATGTATTACTAATTGTATTGTTGTATAATGAAAGATTCTATTCTGGTCTTCAGTGGTTTATTTTATATCTTTTTATGTATTACAAATATATTAATTATCGCTTACATGTTGTTTTTTTTTTTTTTTTTTTTTTTTTTTTTTTTTAATGGCAATCGTCTTAAGACATTTCTGCCAGCTTCACGTCAATTGAATTGAAAAGAATAAAATTAAGATAAAGCCAAATAAGAAGGAAATAAAGGAAAAAGGAATACGGGAATGATCGAGTCACAATTTTAACTTGTTGATTGATAAAAAATTTGAGAGTAAACGAAAAATAGCGGGGTTGGGGACCAAAAGCGAGGGCATATGGGTGGGGAATGGGACTTTTTGGAAGATCAGACCAGAGTATAGATTAGTGTGATTCAGGAGAGGGCAGCTCAGGAACAGATGGTTCAGGCTACCCTCGTCCAGACCACATTCACAAAGGGAGGAGTCCCGAATCCTCAGCCGAGCAAGATGGACAGGAGAGTGGCAGTGACCTAGCCTCATGCGGATGATAGAAGAGGTAGCTTTTTTGCTTAGCAGAATTTTGGAGAACCAGACTTTTCGGCCGACATCCGGCTGTAACGTAGCAAATTTTGCACCTTTGTTTGCACTTGAGGAATGCCACCGAGAATTCCAGCGTCTAAATAAGTAATTATTGGGGAGTGATAAAAGGTCAAAACAAAAGTTTTTGAAAAAAGGGAACTTGTCGCCACAGCAAACGGCTTCCTTAGCTAAGCGATCCGCTACCTCATTGCCAGGGATACCACAGTGGCTAGGGATCCAAGCCAGGACAATTTCATAGCCACGAAGATAGCAGTCGTTAATTTTATTTTTAATCATAAAGACTAGAGGGTTGTGGATTTTAGATGAAAAAGGGTTGGAAATTAAAGATTCTAAAGCACTGCGCGAGTCTGAAAACACAATGGAGCGTTTAAGGCGAGCCACCAAGACGTATTCCAGGCACTTCAAAATGCCTATGCACTCGCCGGAAAAGACAGATGCCTCGGGGGGACATTTCACTTTCTGCACTATGCCATATTGGGAGTGAAAAGTGCCGACTCCAACACAACCAACTGGAGAAAGTTTGGAGGCGTCCGAGTAAAGGGTATGCCAGCTAGACCAGTCTTTTCCAATTATACCGTGAGCCCTTTCCCTAGCGCAGACATCACCTTTTAAAATATTAAAATTCAAAATGACTCGTGGTTGGAGGATGGTCACGTGGTAGGGAAATTCAAACATAGGGAGATTTGGGGAGTGAAAGGTTGGGTCCTTGATTAGCTGAAACCTTTGGAAGCTGGTAATTAAGCAAGGAGGGGATTTGTTGAACCAGTACTGTGAGCTACGAAAGAAGAGATTGAGATCAGAAATTTTGGGAAAAATTGGATGGATCGAAAATTGGAACGTACGGAATAGATAGCGATCTGAAAGAAACTGCCGACGTAGATCAAGAGGAGGTTCTAAGCATTCAACCCGAAGAGCGTTTAGTGGGCTTGATCTCATGGCGCCGGAAACAATGCGGAGGGCCTTGGACTGAATTCGGTCGAGGTTGCGTAAAGCAGCCTGGTTAGCAGGCTCCAATAAGAACGTTCCATAATCTAGGACACTTCTAATTATAGCGTTATATAATAACTTTAGGGCAAAGGGGTGGGCACCCCACCACACACCCGCTAAACTTCTGAGAATATTGAGATTTCGCTCACATTTGACCTCGATGTATTCGCAATGGGCTAGACCTGTTAATTTACTATCTAGAACCAGACCTAAAAACTTGAAGTGGGGTTTCACAGGAATATAGTGACCACTAAGCGAGATATTGATAGGGGGGAGAGTTTTTTTCCTGGAGAAAATGACAATGTTACTTTTGGAGGGTGATAAAACGAATCCATGATGGGAAAGCCAATTATTTACAGATATTAGAGACAATGTAATGTACTCAGCCGCATTGGCGATGGAAGAGTTAGAGGAATATATTAAAATATCATCTGCGTATTGCAGAATGTTAGACTGCTCGCAGGCGGAGTGCAAGTCAGCAGTGTAAATATTAAATAATAACGGGCTAAGGACAGACCCCTGCGGTAAACCCTTCCAGATCGATCGGGTTGGAGCAATATCCCTATCATTACCTCGGAGAGTAATGGATCGACCAGAAAGTATTTTAATAATGAGGTTACTCAGTCTCGTTGGGCAATTAAACTGACGAAGTTTTTCCGAGAGGATGGGTAATTGCACATTGTCGTAAGCAGCCTTAACATCTAAAAAGGCAGCCACGACCGATTTCCCGCTGGAGAAGGCAATGCGGATGTCAGTCGTAAAAATACCCAAACTGTCTATGGTACTTCTGCCTTTTCTAAAGCCGAATTGGGAAGAGGAGAGTATATTATTACTCTCAACAAACCACTCCAATCGGTTCTTTATTAGATGCTCCATTGTTTTCAACAAGACAGACGACAGGGCTATAGGGCGATATGAACTTGGATCGGCGGGATCTTTATCTGGTTTCAGGATGGGAATTATTAACTGGGATTTCCAAAGCCGAGGGATGATACCGGAGACGAAGATAGCATTGACAAGTTCCAGATAATACGAAAGAAAAGAATCACACGCGTTACAGAGGAAAGAATATGGGATACCATCATGGCCTGGGGTGGAGTCCTTAACCCCACTAAGAACAATTTTAAGCTCTACCAGGGAGAAAGGCTCATCAAGGGGATCAAGGGAGTTTAGGCAGTAGTTTGGGTTTGACTCCGCGGAGGATGGGACATACTGAGGGGCCAGCAAGTCCATAAAAGAATCCGCCCACTCCCGGGAAGGAGGGTGAGTACGGGAAGACAGCTGTTTACATCCTCTAAATTTCCTGATGTTGCCCCAGAGGAAACGGGCAGGGGTAGAAGGGGAAATGGATGAGCAGAAGGACACCCAGCCTTCTCTCTTCTTTGACTGTAGAAGTAGCTTGGTTTCAGCCATGCATTTATTGAGTTGAATGAAATTGTCCTGGCAGATATTATGGTGATATTCAATTTCGCACAGTTTCCTGCGTTTTATTGCAGCCGTGCATTCGGGATCCCACCATGGGGGGGAAGGAATTCTGTCCGAAACAATTTTTTTAACCGGAAATACAAGTTCGGCGCATTGGATAATACCCCTGGAAAAAGACTCGGCGCATTTATCAATGTATTCGGCTGAAATCGGGGATAACGTTGAACTAAAATTATCCAGTTCAAGTTTATACACATCCCAGTAAGCATTTATTAAGGAAAATTTAAGGAGAGGAAGGTTAGGCGACCGAGAGTGAAAGGAATTGGGAGATCGAAGAAAAGTAAGTAAGATAGGGAAATGGTCACTCCCAAAAGAGGAGTTGAGAGTTTCCCACGAGAGAAGAGGGGCTAGGTTAGGGGAACACAACGAGATATCTACTGCACTAGGCGACTCACTGGGGCGTGTACGCCTAGTAGGAGAGCCGGAGTTTAGGATACATAAATTAAGGGAGTCAAGTATTTCGAGGAGGTCGTTTCCCCGAGAGTCTGACTTTCCACACCCCCACACGGGGCTATGACAGTTAAGATCCCCAAGGATTAGAAGAGGAGAAGGAAGGGACTGTAAAATAGAAGACAATTGAGATAGGATTAATTTAGAAGGGTGGGGAATATATACCGAAACAAAAGTGCAATTGTCAACTCGGGCTGCTACAATATTGAAGTCACCGGGAGGAGGAATACTTATTGAGGAGAATAGAAGAGATTTTTTAATAAATAGGGCGCAACCACCAAAACCATCAAGTCTGACATCTTGAACGAGCGAAAAGCCAGGGATTCTAAAGTTATGACTCGGTTTAAGCCATAGCTCTGATATTGATAAAATCGAAAGTTTAAACTTGTTTATTAGATGAATTAAATCTGATTTTTTATTGCTAATGCTCCTACTGTTCCATTGGAGGGTTGTTTGGGCCATGATCCAGAGAAGAAATGAGAGATGAAAGAAGCGGGGCAACGTGGGACAACAGGTTTATCTCAGCGTGAGGCGAGGAAAAGAATTTCGATACGGCAGAGAGAAGTTTAAGGACGATGGAAAGGGAGTTATCCGAAGCGAGAGGATTATTGAGCGCCGTACCAGTTGATGATGACAGTGGATTGTCGCTGGTGAGCGCCGTATGGGCTTTCCTGTCATAGCCGTAACGGGGCAGGGGAGGGGGACGTGGGTTGTTAAAAATAGTTTTTTTGTATGAATTGAGCTTATTGGGGGGAAGTGGGGCGGATACAGCGTTCGCGAAAGACTTATTAATAGACGGATGCAGCTTATCAGCCTCGGAATAGGAAATGTTTCCCTCTGCCATGGTTTGCTTGATATTTGTCTGGCGGAGGAACTCAGGACAAGACTTGCTGGTAGCTAAATGGATTCCTTCCCCTTTACAATTTACGCATTTTGGAGACTCAGCCTCACAAGTATCTCCGAAGTGGTCTCCACCACAGCGGAAACAACGAGGGGACGATCTACATTTCTCCTTGGTGTGGCCAAACCTACAACAGCGGAAGCATTGGATCGTCGGGAAAGTATAAAGATCTACTTTGAATGAGTTGTAGCAAGCATACACTCTTGGCGGGAGGACCTGACCGTCGAAGGAAAGGACAACTGTTTCCGAAGGGAGCCATTTGAAAGAACCGTCCTGTCTGTTGGTTTTTTTAAAGTTGAGTCGTCTGGACTTGGTAACACGTCCACAACCCACAGGAACTTTTACGTTGTTAATAATATCCTCAGGGGACCATTCAGTGGGAAGACCTTTAACAATGCCCACTCTGGTCACATTAAAAGATGGGATGAGGGCCTTCAGTTTCTTGTTCGTAAGAGTTTGAGAATCTAGAAAATCGTTCGCATCTTGAAAAGAGTGAAAGTTTACCGTAACCCTATTGCGCCCTAGGGCTTTTACAGACCCGTCAATAACATTTGGAAATTCCCGGTGGTGGCTTTGCAAAAATTGTCCAAAAGTGACGGGGTGTAGAGTGGCCCCAAGGGATTCGCTATCATATTGGACATGGACCGTGTATGGTCCAGGGTCGCTTTTTTCATACCGGGACCTTTCAGAGGACGCCACGGATGGAGTCATTTGTGGAGTTGAAGCAGCCGTTGTCGGAGGAGAAGTCTGGAGATGAGCTGGAGGGGTCGCCTGGGTCAGAGTATCCTGCCACCCAGAGCACTGGCCAAGGGCCAGCTCCGAGTCTTGGGAGTCTGACCGTACAGGCTGAGCAAGCGGTAACACGGAAAATGAATTTTGTATAGGAATTTCAGAACTCAGGCTATCTACCACTGACCTGTCCCCTACGCCTGATTGAGAGCGGGAGCGGGAGCAGGAATTTGAGCGAGACCGTATCTTCGTTAATGAGTTTTTGGCATTTACAGGAATGCCGGATCGGGTCTTCTGATTTAGATTTAGATTTTGTCTACGCTTACGGGCAGCAAGGTCACGTAGGTCGACATCTCGGATGGATACGAATGCTCCTGGGGAAGGAGGAGTCTGACCCGACCCCCCCGGATCCCCAGGGGACTCGCCCCCCATTAGTTAGTTGAAAGTCCTCCTACAGAAAGTGAATAAATAGGAAAAAAGGATATGTGACTCGAATCCCGGCGAAATTTGCAAATATTGCTTTGCTTTCGACTGCTAAAGATAAAATTAAATTTTTTCCCCGCGATTGACGTTCCGCTGTCTTCTATGCCCAACCACGTCTCTTACATGTTGTTCCTATCAGGGGTCGGATATGAGAGCGGCTGTCAAAGTGACAGTTCCCTTTCCTTGACAAGGCTGCGTTTTGATATTACAATACATCATCCCCTTTTCAAAAGATTTTAAGTTATACAAGATAATAATAGATTTAATTATTACAAATTGTTTGTCCTAAAGGCACTTTTTAATGAGTCTACGGTGCAGTTAAATATGTCTATATCTACTAATCTATTACAATGGTTATAAAGTGCACATGCACGCTTAACAAACATGTTTTTAGAATAATTTGTTCTACTAAATGGGATGGCAAATAAATGTTTATCACGACACTGGCGTTCTCTTTGACGCGGAACTCTAAATTGTATGTCTTGAAGCAAGCTAGGGGCATCCAGATGATTGTGAATTATTTTATATAATAAAACAGCGTCAACACAGTCCCTACGACATTCAAGGGATTGCATGTTACGACGATTTAAAGATTCAAGATAATCTGTATATTCATTACCAATTTTAAAATCTAGGGCTCTTAAAAACTTTTTTTGTAGTCTCTCAATCCTGTTTATATGCACATTATAATGAGGTTTCCATACACTACATGCGAACTCAAGGCGACTACGTACATAACTGTTATATAGTATTTTAAGTGTAACAGGATTCCTAAAGGGTTTACCAATTCGCAATATCATACCTAGTTGTTTAAAAGATTTACTCAAGACGGAGTCAATATGGGGTACAAATGATAATTTGTCGTCCATAATGACTCCGAGGTCTCGGATCTCCTTCACTCTCACCAAATCACTGTTACATAACCTGTAATTAAAAGAAGACGCTTTCTTTTTTCTAGAAAAACTTATTATGTTACACTTATCTGGATTAATGAATAGATTATTTTCTCTGCAAAAGGTTTCAAAATTAAGATCATTTTGTAATAGTTCACAATCAGCATTACTACGAATAACTCTATAAATTTTTGCGTTATCTGCATAAAGAAGAATGTTAGAATGGGAGAGAGATTTTACTATATCGTTTATGTATAATATAAATAACAGTGGCCCCAAATGGGATCCTTGCGGGACACCAGAACTTATACATTTACTGCTAGATATAAACCCTGAGACTACAACAGACTGAGTGCGATTTTCAACGTACGATTTGATCCAGCGAAACAAATCACCATGTATACCGAGTTGCCAAAGCTTACATAATAACGTATAATGACAAATTTTATCGAATGCTTTGGCAAAATCGGTGTACACGGCATCTACAGAGAAACCCTCATCCAAGGCCTTCAATATCACACTGGCAAATGTTAACAAATTAGTTTCAACCGAACGACCCTTGTAGAAACCGTGTTGATTGGGCACGATATGGTGTCGCACAACAGTAGCTAATTGATCAGTAACTATTTTTTCAAGAAGTTTGCTAAATTGGCATAATTTGGATATAGGTCGATATTTTTCAATATCGCGACTAGTAACACCCTTCGGTACAGGAGTTATCCAGGCTTGCTTCCAAATCGTAGGAACACAACCTTCATTAATTGATTTATTAAAAAGAATTGTAATTGGAACAGCTAGGGATGAATAACAATTTTTAATAAATATTGGATGCACTCCATCGGGCCCTGCACTTTTGTGAATATTAACAGATTTCAGATATTTTTTTATAATGTTTTCATTTATTTCTATTGAATGTATATCTATCAAAGGATTAATTGGTGCAGCCAAATTGTCAAGACCAGAATAGTTATTGTCATATACTTCGAAAACTGAGTGAAAATGGTTATTAAATAAATTACATATTTGTTCCCCATCTGACGTAACAGTGTCTTTGTACTTCATAGTTTGCGGCAGACCATTATTTGAAAAAATTGATTTAATGTAAGTCCAGAAGAATTTTGGGTTACGCTTAATATTTTTTTCTGAGAGTGATATGAAATTACGATAGCATTCTTGTTCAACTTTTTCGGCACGTTTTCGGAGAATACTGAAACTGTCGTAATCAAGGGGGTTTCCGTATAACTTCCAAAGCTTGTGATATTTGCGTTTTTCATTCAGAATTTTCTTTAGTGATTTACTATACCAAGCTGGTAGTTTCGACGAGGAGCAAAGTTTACGCCGGGGAACGTACTTGTCAATAATATGATGTAAAAAGTTATAAAACTGTTCAACTGAAGCTTCACAATTGAGATTGCTAAAATATGAACACCAATTTGTATCAGAAATTTCGTTATTAATTTGCTCGTAATTTGCTAAGTGAAAGTTGTAAACAAAGTTTGCAGAGGGCGCCAGCTGAGGCATACAGTTAAGTTCTAGGTCAATGAGCAATGATCTATGATATAATGCGTCCTCGGCAACCAATGGTGCATCGCATAGGGAAACCTGACAGTACCTGTTGCAAAATATTAAGTCAAGTAAATTGTTACACGAGTTAAAAATACAGTTATATTGTCTTAGGTCAGTAAAATTTAAAAAATCAACCACAAGAGACGATATATAACTACTGCCCGATTACGTCTCATTATGATAATTTCTGATTGTTGGTCATACTGTGTCACTATTCATTAATACAGTGAATAAATAAAAAAAGGTTAGTATTCATTTCATTTCTTTAATAGCTAAACAAAGATGATGGTATAGAACAAATTCTGAGGTCACTTAAATGCGAGGATATTTTGTTACATGTTAGGGGTGGTGTTGGCAAAATTCTGGTGTGATTATCAAAAAAATGTATTTTAAAATTAGAAGTTTATCTTATTTTGATGCCACGAAATTAAAAAATCAAACTCGTGTGATAGCATATTAAGTCACAGCTCACCTAAGGTAGGTTCAAGGTCGATTTTTCTGGCCATCTTTTTTTTGAATGGCTTTTTAGTAGGTAGTTTTTTTTGTAGGTGACAAATATATGAATATAAATACGAAGGGAGAGTGAATCAAGATAATTGTAGAGCATCTAAACGAGTTCGTCTAAGAAAAGAACAAAGAAAAAAATACCACTTCTATGAGTTTTTTTTTGGCTGAGCTTGCCGATTACCAGGTCTGCTGTTCAGGCTTGGCTTGTGAATTCTATATAACGAGTTAGGTACCTACCGTTTAATCTAGGCCAATTCTTTAATTATTCTTAGATATTGGAAACTCCTCAATGAAATCGGTACAATTGCGTCGAACGACCACCAAGTTTTTTTTTGAAGCGAAGCAAAAATATTTTCTACATAATAAAATTAATAAATATGCACGTAAAATAAGAAAGAGCGTATTTAAAATTATAGGACACCAAAACTTCTGTTTTTTATACCGATTCTCAAAACTTATTGAACACCTCGTACTCTTTGGCAAGTATTCGTGGTGTAATTTAGCAGACACCGCGTAAAATTGACTCGGGCAGAGATCTGCTGTGAGTACCATTGTAGAATGGCTGGTCGCGGGCCGCTTAGCTCGACGGCTAACAGGCCCGCCGAATGCGCGACCGATCATAGGCGCTAGATTAGTTCTTACCGTATATGGAGCGCGGTCATAATAAATAGGTACCTTCAAGTGTTCTTGCCATTAAATAAAACAAATGAAATTATTTCGTATTCACTTTTAATAATGTTTAAGTATAATATGTATAGTCGTATTTACACGCTGGGTATAAAACTGTATCGTATGCTTGGATTTACACTAAACCTCACATAAATTGCGGGTTGTAGGACGCAGCTCTAACATAATTACTTATACAATAGAACCGAGGCAAGCACTCGAATAAATACAGTATTTAAATTACAAAGTCATAACATAATTATGTATTTAAATAGATTTCGTTACGATTGTACAGTCGAGTTCTCCAATATCTATACAGACAACCTTTCAAAAATATCTGTACACAGGGTTTATTGTCACTGACATAAGACACATGTGTTAATATTTTTGAAAGGTTGTCTGTATAGATATTAGAGAACTCGACTGTACAGTCGCCATCAGATATATCAGAGCGGCGAAAGCGCTCACAAATATCTGAACACGTCTCTAATGCCTCGACAATAGAGACGTGTTCACATATTTGTGAGCGCTTTCGCCGCTCCGATATATCTGATGGCGACTGTACTATCAGTCGCTACGTAGAACACTAAAGACACATACTTTTAACTTGTTTCGACAAATTCCAAGGAAAATTACGAAAATGAGTAGGTAATAAATGCAGAAATAGCCCTAAATGGTATACAGCTCAGAAAAATGGTTTACGAGTATACTAACGATATTGGGTCGTACGGAGTGATTAAAACAAAAGTCTTTCCTGTGGTCAATAGTTATGAGCTTACGTGCATATAAGCGTGTTTTCTTTGATCTGTGACAAAAGTAATGTTTAGAGTCCAACCAAAAATTAGGCTTTGTAGATTTTAACATTGACAATGTTCACAGAAAGGAGGTGAACCTAAATCTCTGTACCTATGACCCTATTATAAGATCAAATCATTCAATTCCATGTAACAGGCTAGGTAATAGGTATCCACGATTTTCAGTCAATTATTCAACATCGGTAGGTATACCTATAATGGTAGTTTATGTGACTACATAATGAGAGGCCTTAAATCACGAGCGTGAGCAAGTTTCATTATAGGATCACGCGAGTGTTTTAAGGCCTAATTGTGCACTTGCATACACTACTTTATCTACACATATATCATAAATCCTCAATGATGTGTTCGGGAACCGTTAGAATAACCGCCATTGCATTCAAATCATGACCAACTAGATTTACATCGAATTGTATCGATGGACCACACTTCGAAATTTGAAAGTAATTACTTTATCAATATTGATATCTTAAATGAAAATACGTTCAAAATTACCTACGGCCAGAGACAAGTTAATTATTTTTATAAATCTTAAATAATGCTGGGTTTATAGTATGTGTGTAGATAAACAAGTTTTTTGACACGAATTCGAAAGGATTACTGCAGTGGCCGGAAAAATAGGGATTGCCGGCCAAGTAGATATAGACGGACGAGCGTATCTAGGCCGGATAAGGATTCGAATCTGGCAATCCGTTTTCACTCCATGTATAGTGCTTTTCTCAAACATGCAATAAAACAAATTTTTTTATGGCTGACCGCCACGAATGCCACGATGTTGGGTCACAATACTGAAACAAAAGGTCGCTTTGCAGGCGTAGGCCTCCAATGTTGTATGAATTGCATTACGTATCGATTGTCTCGCCGCGCCCGAAACATGATGCTTCAAAGTATTATAAAGAAAATAAAGCACATGTTATTGTATTGTTTTTCTCTGTAACTGCTTTGTATGTCTGAGGTGTGCAATAAAGAGTATTTGTATTGTATTGTATAAAGTCAATATTTCATTGCATGTTTGACAAATGTAATTTTATTAAAACTCGTACATTTCGATAATGAAGGCGGGCAATCATTTTAAGAATTTAAATAACTATAGTTTAAAGTTATAACATAGGTAATAAATTTAATCTCTTACTTTTTATCTAACAGCTTAAATAATAAAGTATTTCTTACTCACAACATAATACAAATTATGACAGAAATATTCAGACCAGTCTTCATAACAGAATGTTTTGTGGAATAAGTAGTAATGTTCGTAATCGCATTGCGATGGTGATGATGTATACAGCATTCAACTGTGACATCAAATTTAATGAATAATTACTTAATTGAGAATCGAGTGGCGTTTATTCTGAGACGAGAGTTAATTTGACGATGATAGAACCAGTTTATCAGTACTTACTACAATTTATATGTTATATTTTTATCACGTTTTCTTTCTATAATGACACATTTTGCAGCAAAATCTCTCGTCATGCTAAACTAAATATATAGCATAGTAGGTATAGAAGGCTAATAAACTGATGAAGAAGCCAGTAAATTTCAAGGTGAGTTTCATTACAAGGTGCATGAAAGGCGGGACTTCGTAAATTAAATTATTGCATTGTAAAAATTGTCTACATCAATAAAATATATAAAAATTGACGCACTTTTTAACATCATCGAATGCATAATTTACATTCATGTCTTTCTTATGTTTATCGCCTTACGAATCTATTTACGAATGCAAAAGCACTTGTTCTTGTTTGTAAACTTCATGATAAGCATTACGTATCAGTACATAAGGGAAGCAAGACTCCAACAAATCCATAGTCAGGAATGGGGACTCCTGGACTATGAGGTCGAGCAACAAATAAACAGATTCCCGATTTTTGATGGCCTCTTTGTCTGTTTCCTGCCCTAAGCGCAACAAGGATGAAGATGCCAGCGCTAAAAATTCCTTCATACGATCCTCTATATCGCCCTGTCCGCATATAGTGAACAAGGCTCCAAAGATGTGATTGATCGCGGGTGCCATGCAGTGTATGTTGTTCGCGTGTCCTTCTAGCGAGGGTCTGTAGAAGGAGCCCTCGCTGCGCGCGAGCCGCGGCAGCGACACCGCCACGAACACCATCATGAGGCACACGACCAGGTGCTCCTCCTCCTCGGTCTCGCCCTTGTTCTGCCGCAGCGCGGACGCTAGCGTAGGATCCACCTTGCACGACAACCCTGCCGCGGAACACATCTCCGATATTACCCGCATAGGGTCACCGCTGGGCTGCTGTTGCTGGAAGTCTTTAATAGAACTTATTAGGAAAGGAATCCGCCGCTCCAGTACGTCGAGGATGGATTCTTGCGCCACCTGGCGGAAGCTCAAAATTACGCCGATTATTGTCATCCTTTGCAAAACATTGTCCACGTGCTGTAGCCTTCTGAACTGTTCTCTCATTATTTCCGGCTTGTCAAAGTTCGTTCTGAGCATCTGAAGCACTTCCTTGTTCTGGACTACGAGTTTCTTGAGCTCCTGCACTTGGCTTGCTATGTGCCACATCAAAGTTTCGCTCAGTAGCTTCATGCCGTACGGCCCAATTAGTTCGGCGAGAGCTCGCAATTCATTG
This sequence comes from Epinotia nisella, assembly GCA_932294315.1. Taxonomy (NCBI): domain Eukaryota; kingdom Metazoa; phylum Arthropoda; class Insecta; order Lepidoptera; family Tortricidae; genus Epinotia; species Epinotia nisella. The sequence continues at coordinate 16,504,126 of OW028680.1, forward strand.
ATATCTGAATACTCTTCAGCATTGAACGGAATCGCCCCTTCTGCAGTAAGGCTCACAAAGGCCTTTTGGTTCATCGAGAAGCAGATGCTCCCAGCACTGACTCTTCTTAGTAAGATTTCAGAATACCACTGCGTGTATAACGAAGCGATTGTCTTCTCCCCGTGGCTATCCACATTCTGTGTCTGTTGTAGCAAACAATTGTTAAATACTCGTGTAATATCAATGTGTACGTAGTTCTCGACACTTTGCAATACATTCATGTACGCTTTCACGCTGACCAATAGCTCTGATGGCTTCGCAATTTCACTGGTGTCTTGGTTGAACATTACCATCCCCACCAATGCCTTCGAGAACCTGTTTTCTAAATGCTGGTGGAGGTACTCCCGGGGAGCGAATGTGTATTCCCAAACATTTACCGTAGTACAGTAATTAATGGCGAAGCAAAGTTCCGTTAGTGCCATGTGAAGCTTATCCATGGTTGTCAATTCCTCTCTGGTCTTTCTGTAACTCTCGGCCCCGGGTTTCACTATCTCAATAGTGTTTTTCTTGTTTTTGTCCTTCTTTTTCCTGTTTGCCAAATGGGCAATAGTTTGTGCGCAGTGTTTCGGAAGCAGCTTGTCGCTCATTGTGCATTGTTCGTCGCATATCGTTGTGATAATGTTTTTCGCTTCTTTTGCCATTTCATCCAGGTATATATTGACCACTGACAAACTCCTTTCTCGGATATGGTGTCTTTCTTCAGGGCATAGCTCATGAGTGCAGTTCTGGAAATGACTACAGATCAAGGGGAATGCAATGATATACCTGTTCTGCGCGGGAAATTCGAGGCACATGTGGAATTGGTTTTCGAATATCTTACTGTAAAAACAGAATAGCGACAAGTCAGATGTTTCGACCATTATTTCATCGAGATTGTCAACCATTTTAGTATGGAAGACCATTTTGTCTATAAATTGTGCCAGGTCTCTGTGATCAACCAGATTCAAAGGTGTTTTAGCCAAGGAGGTGTATGCCTGCAATCTGAACCAGTCCAAACGGAAGGCTCTGAAATCGAAGAGCTCGTTATCTTCAACCTGCTTTACATTCATATTGGCAGCAGTGTTGCACAGTGATGACAGTATTATACTTTCATCCTCAGGGCAGACTTGGAGATTCTGCACCATCAAATTCAAAGCCACGGCATCAAACCCAGACAGATACTGGACATAGTATCTTTGCATGACTTGGCTGTATTTTCGAACCAATGCTCTTAACTCTTCCATATGAAACAGCAGCTCTGGGAGCTGTCGGTCCACCAAGTCTTCCGCAGCTTTGCCCTTCACTTTTTGCGGTGGATTATCATTATGACGCAACAGCCAAAACACTTCGTCTCGGGCGTAGCACAGCCCGATAAATATTAACAAGGCTTTGGGACCCAACAAACCAGGCTGGTCAGTCAAAATGAGACCAAGTTCTTTCAGTGCCGTTCGTAGAAACTTTCGTCTTTCTCTGTGCTTATATCCCGCTTTCTGCACGGCATGGTGATAGCAATCTTTAACTTCAGATACTCTTTTCCCGTAGCTTTTTATTCCATCAAAGAAACTTTGAATGTATGTGTGTATATAAATCACTTCATCGCGGAATAACGCCAGAACCCAGCCAGATTCCAAGGCACTGACCCACATCTTATTGGCATGGTCTTGCGACAGCATTTGATGACAGATCGCAAAACCAAATATTACCCACCTCTCCAGAGATTCCAATGATACATATTCGCAGGACATTGTGCTCGTTTCAGACGGCTTCAGGAGCTGTGCAGGATTGCTAACTAAACTTAACTTCTGCTCCGATCTCCAGTGTTCTGCAGTCATGTTTCTCGCGGGATATACATGCCATAAGGAATTTAAGGCACTAGCCAATAATTTTTGATGTGGAGCAAATTCCTCTGAAAGCTTTTTCAATGGGGCATCGTAGTCTACAATCAATTGGCCCAAACGCGGGAAACTGCCGTCTATTTGGTTGTGTACCATCTCATGTGCGGCATTGAAAAGACCCAAAACAGCTTTGCGGTCTTCTACGCGAGAAAGCAGGATCATCAAGGCGACATAGGTTGTGACCAAATCGAGGTAATTCTTTGTCAACTCAAAGTTGAGAGTCAAATCAAGTGTAACTTGGCATGCTGCCATGGTGTTAAGAAGCTCACTGACATTGTCTTTGAAATCTAAAAGATCGACAAAGGTGTAATAGTACAAGGAGAGAGATTTTATTATATCGTTTCTGATTTGTGAGATGGCTTGGAGGCCCTTCACATCGATGTTGGGGAATCTGCGGACGATGTGTTTTATGGATGATTCTAGAGTTTTGTCTGAGAGGAATGCTGGTTTGGATTTAGCATCGCCGCAAGCTTTCTTGATGTTGTAGATGCGCGTGAGCATACCGATGCCGCGGTCGTTGAGGATGATGAGCTTTTCAGCCAGCTTCTGCTGGCTGATGTGAACTGACCTCGACATTGTAGACATTTTACTGAAAAGGAATAATATATTTATTAGATAACCGGTAAGAGAATCTTATAATGGGAAATAATTACTTAATCACATGCATGTGGAGTATTCCACCAAAAGTGTTCATGACACTGAGTATGTAAGTTTTTGAATATATTTGTGACATGCTAGTTAGTTTATGTCAAAATAATATTTTACAACTCAGTTCTAAAATTAACAATAATCTAAATCTCAACGCATTTTTTATTTATTATGGTAACTGCTAATCCATCATGTTCAAACAAAAACTGACATTGAAACGGAATGCCCCATGTACATACATAATAATGCACGACAAAATTATAGGATGTCCATATCACTGTAAGGAAAAATCTTTGGGGGATGATTCTGGATAAAAAGTATCCTATCCTATGTTTTAATATAGGTTATAAACAATGTGCCAAATTTCTTCCAAATCTATTCAGCTATTTTTGCGTCAATATAACATATTCAATAATTCATATTCACAGTAACCAATAAAACATCGAAAGGTGAGAGTTATGATTGTTACGAATGTAAGTGTTGGGGAACTGGATGAGATCGGAATAGGTACATGTTTGAAACGGGGAACAATAGGGAATGATGTTGGAAATTGTTCAAAGTTTCAATACACAATTAACAGGGGTACTCTACCGCCACAACGTCCCGGAAGGCGCAGTGTGGGTAGACGCAAGGATGACCTTGCCGGGAGTCCGCTGGATGCGGGTGGCGCAGGAGTCGGTCATTGTGGCACTCTTTAGGGGAGGCCTTTGTCCAGCAGTGGACGTCTTACGGCTAATATGATGATGATGATGAAATCATTTGCATCCAACTTTTTTCAAGCAGAGCTTTTTTATTTTAAGATTTTCGGAATAATGATGGTTTCGGACAAATGACTCCATGGATTGAACAACTCTTGTAAACATCTGATGTAAATGAGTGTGGAGTTACATTTTAGCCTTACGTTCACTTTTATCTTACTTGATAAACATTTGGTTATGATTATTCAATATTTGAACAAGAGCTTAGAATAAACTAATGACTCATAAACCACATCCAGGCAACAGATAACATAGTAAACTATGACACATTTATTCAGATCGCATTAAGAGAGAAACATTAATAACTGATATAACTTCCTGTTTATATGATTGTAATTTGGCTTGTGTACTTTAAGTTTGAAAACAGTTGTCCAAAAAAATATAGATTATTATCTAATTTTATTTACGGACGCCAAGTAGTAGGGCTCAAAGAGGGGTGCGTAAAGGTAGATATAACAACTTTTGATATATTTTTAGTCCACATAACGGTTAGGGGATATAATGCACCTTGGTATATTAGCAATTTCTAATTCTTTTTTTTAAATTTTTGCTTTAATCAGAAATTTATAAATTTCGTTAGTGATACTGCGTAATACAAAATAAAATTTGGTATATTCTGATAGGATCGAACTATCATCAGGTATAATGAACTTGCAATATAACAACTATGAATCTAACAGTAATATGGTATAACATAATGTATATGATATGAGTATGTTCGATATAACATTCCTAATATAATACATTTGAAATATTATGCAAATTACGTTCTTATTCTACCCACCCGTATGCATATCGGATTCCCTGCTTATTCTACTCTAAGGCAGGTTGGTGTAGGAACAACGACCAGCAAAGCAAGGAGGAGTGTTAGGGTTAACTGTGACCTTACAGCGCTCAAGCTGAGCAAGCGACGCGAGCATGCCGCAGCAGTGGCCTGTGAAGAGCCTGAACCGGTTTCTTTTAATGAGTCCTAAGCCTTGCGGATGTAATATTTTTATATCTTATAACACATTATACCACTAATACTTATACCATATATTAATTATATTAGGTAAATGTTATATCTAATGACTTTTATACTTATTGAACATTATACACCATAAAATTATCTATTTTGTTGTTATATCAAAAGTTTATTATGCCCCTTAATCATATATTCATTCATATTCTATGAAATTATATAAAATGTTGTTATATCCAGTTAAATTATATCAAAAGTTGTTATAACAATCATTACACACCCCTCAAAGAGTATAGGTACTATCAGACAATTGTATTAGGAATAATAAATAAAAATAAATAAACTTGCCTATATGTGTTTTTTTACTGTAATGTCGTGTTAACATGTTTTTAATAAATAAATAAATTATATTAATAAATAAATATGCCCAACTGTTGGGAACATGAATGAGAGGGAAGATATTATGAATACTAGGTACTTATAACGAATAAATAAAAACAGACTAATACTGATAAACTGTGTAGACTTAGTTTAGTATGTCATTGATTTCAATAATGCAGTAAAGGTAAATGCAATCGATAGGTAATGTGATGCTGATGAAGTAATGCGTTACTATATGTGTAAATGAAGCGAAGCGCGTGAGATCACCATAGTTGTTGATCGAGACAATCACTTTAAACAGTAGTATTGGGTACAGAATTAGTGTGCTCCAATTTTGAGAATTCTCACTATTGGATTCGATCAAACCTTATGAACTCTGCACAATTACAACTAATAACTGTATGTTGGTTCGCATGGGTCCCGGAAAGCTTAAATCACCACCGCTCGGCGGATATAGGGTTCGATAAACATTCATTAGGTACGGTTAAAAGTACTTTCGACTTACTTGTAAATACAACACGGCTCGTCAAATATTAGCGACAGTTGATCATGGTACACCGTTATCTAAGAAATCACTCGAATTTGGACATAATTCACCAGAAGTAATAGACTTTAATCGTAAAATAAGGAACAGGGAGTGTCTTCCCTGCACTGGTTGACAAATTGCTTTGACAGCTACGATCGGATCGGTGTTGCTGCTCTAATGAAGTGACGCTACGATAAATGATATAACCTGTGCAACACTGGAATGAATCCATTCATTGTCGGGCACATAAAAATTTAAAAAAATGTAAAAAAGCCGCATCCCCACGCACTGACCCGTAAAGATTTGGCTACAAATACGTTTCCATCGCGTTTGATTTATTCATTTATAGTGTGTTTGATGTTTTTTAAACCATAAAAGTCTAAGCCTTTCTACAAATATATTTTTATCTAATTAAATAACAACAGTTTGAATCAGTTCATCAATCATAAAATTAAAATACAACGCCGTACTATAATGTATACCTACAATGCATGGGCAGCACATAAAAAAAAAATTTACATTCAATATGGCCTCTCGTCATCTGTCAAATCAAACTAATCCTATATTGACGTTTCGTAGTCGTGTGTTCAATGCGACTTATTATTTCGTGTAAAGAATTACAAGTTGAAGTTGAATAACATAAGCATCACCGTTGTAAAGAGTTTTTATTTTTAAGCAAAGAAACCAATAACGTGCCAAAATGCCGCGTATAATGATAAAAGGCGGCGTTTGGCGCAACACCGAGGTTTGTTTAATTCCCGTATATCTTCGTGTTATCAATGCTTTCTCTTGATTAGTGACAACTTAATGAACATAAATTTGTTTTAGGATGAAATCCTGAAAGCGGCTGTAATGAAATATGGGAAAAACCAATGGTCTCGTATTGCTTCACTCCTGCACCGCAAGTCAGCTAAACAGTGTAAGGCTCGGTGGTACGAATGGCTGGACCCAAGCATCAAGAAGACAGAATGGTCGCGCGAGGAGGACGAAAAGCTGCTGCACTTGGCCAAGCTGATGCCGACTCAGTGGAGGACTATTGCTCCGATTATTGGTCGCACAGCAGCTCAGTGTTTGGAGCGATATGAATATCTACTGTAAGTAATATTTAATGTAAATTTAAGGTGGAATGCATCCATTGTCAATACAATTTGAAAGCTTTCTCTTCCCAAGCTTTCCATTTTGTTCTGTCTTTAGCCTCCCTTCTCCATATTGTTCCTACTTTTTTTTAAATATCGTCCTCCCATCTCATTATTGGTCTTCCTCGTTTTCTTTTTCCCTGTCTTGGATACCATTCCGTGATATCCTTTGTCCACTTTTCCATTTTTTGCCTCATCATGTGTCCTGTCCACCTCCATTTCAACTTTTTGATGCACTATGTTATATCCGCCACTTTGGTTTTCTTCCTAATTTTTGTTATGGAAACCTTGTCCTTCCTTTTTATGTTAAGCATGCTGCGCTCCATGCTTTGTTGCTGCATACATATTAATCTAATATATATTATGCACAGTATCAATGTTTGTGTAGTTTTGTCAAATGTCAATACATCCTGTAATTTTCTCGACAAGTTGTAAGTTTTTGGAAGAGAGGAAAAGAGTGAATCAGATTTCAAGTACTTTTGAGCTGTGAAGGAGCTCATTCATGATTTTTATTACAAAACATATTTAATCTAAATTGTTATGAGTAACTAGCAATTTATAAAAAAAGACTTGATAAGAGCATTGTACATACAAAATATTTTGCGACCTCATGTGGGTTTAGCTACTCTTAACTTACCTGAAATGAAATGAAATCAAATCAATAAATTTATTCGTGACAAAGCTTAATCATACAGTTACAACTTATAATACTAGACATATAAACTATATACTAAGCAGTTTGTCACGAAATGGTCTCGCCTCAGCATAATGCTGGCTCGCGAGGGTCGCGAGCCTACCTATATTTTTGTTTTATCAAAAGCTGAATTGTCACATTTTTTTTACTTCAACCTTACAACTGCAACCCTCATCAGGAGGAGTTGAAAAACACTGAATGCCGAGAAAGATTGAATAGATAGACTTGTTATATTTTACATGAATAAATATGTTCCTACTACACCAAAAGATTGACCCTTCAATTTGCATTGTAATGTTTAAGATACACAAATTTAAATGAGCTTTTTGCATATTTTTTAAAACTTCAAGTTGCAAACTGGACTTAAAAAAGAAAACAGTAACTTTCATCTTTTTAACTTCTAGGGACCAAGCTCAAAAAAAGGAAGAGGGTGAGGATATGGGAGATGATCCCCGCAAGCTCAAGCCTGGAGAAATTGACCCCAATCCAGAGACAAAGCCGGCCAGACCCGACCCAAAAGACATGGATGAAGATGGTGAGATTAGTGGAACTTTATATTAATATTCTGTTAGACTATACTTAATTGGATTGTATCCAAAAAAGTGTTTCTTTCTGTTCAGAAAGCTTCTGGATAAAAAATTACAATCGAAAATTGTAATTTTTTATCCAGAAGCTAACATTAATGATTTTTATTAGAAGCCAAACTTTAAGTGCTTACGAACTCCCAAGTGTGTCAAGATAGCATGGAAAGAAGCATGCTAAATATAAAACTAAACTAAAGGATAAAATAAGATTAATAGATATTAAACAGAACTAAAATGGAAGTGGACTGGGCAGATGATGAAAAAACAAACAAAAATGGTCCAAAGAAAACCACATGGTATCCAAGAGACGGAAAAAGGGAGACAGAAGAAAAGATGAGATCATGGGAAGATAAACTCAAAGATATAGCAGATGCCATGTGGAGAAGAGAAGGCCTATGCAAAACACAACCAGTAGTAACTGAGCACTTCATTCATGAATCATGAATCAGACATTCTGATATTGATCCTGGTTGTTTTCTATGTTAATACATCCCTTATATCTCTTGATCTAAATAGCATAAATAGTCCTAAAGACCAACTAGTGTAAAGAAACCAATCAGGGGTTCTTAATATTCATTGTTATATATTCATACAATAATATAGTAAAGAAGAAAAGTTTCTGGGATTGTAGCTTTATATGGTTGTATGTAGGGGTAATATCTGGAACCACTAATCCAATTCAAAAAACCCTTTTACATGTGTAGTAGAACAGACTTTCTGGGTATGATTTATCCCACAGGTTTTCCTGCAGTTATTGCAGTATGCGGGCAGCTAGTCCTTGCATAAAGAAAGTGTAATGTTAAGGAATTAAAAGGCTTACTTGGTATTGCCATTGTTGTAACTTTCAGAACTGGAAATGCTGTCAGAGGCCCGTGCGCGTCTCGCCAACACGCAAGGCAAGAAGGCTAAAAGGAAAGCACGGGAAAAACAGCTGGAAGAAGCGCGACGTCTCGCTGCACTGCAGAAACGGAGAGAGCTCAGTGCTGCTGGCATTGCTGTACCCATGAGGTAGGTTGTGGGATCTTTATTCCAAAAGTTTGTCAAAATCAAACATAGGTACAGTCTCATACAAATTATAAAAATTACTTAAACAATCTTTGGATTCTTGCGACAAGGTTTCTTTTCTTTTCGATTTTGTAACTCATCTAAGTATTAGTAGTTAAACAGGATTCTTTTCATCCCGAAAATCATCCTCCAAAATCACGAAATAGATGAAATTGGGAGTAAAAGTGGCTATAAGACTTGGGAGCTAACTATAATATAGGGCTTTAATAATAATACATGAGGATCTATAATGATTTTTTCCTGATATTCTCTCCCGGTCTGAGGGGACAACAGACAGTTAGTCCTTCAAAAATGTTTTTTGATAAACTATTACGACCCAGGCTAAAGAGTATGGTATTAATCCAGGCGTAAGAAGAAGCGCGGCGTGGACTACAATTCCGAGATCCCGTTCGAGAAGCGTCCGGCGGCTGGGTTCTTCGACACCTCCACTGAGGTCGTCGACCCCATGGCGCCGGACTTCTCGCGGCTGAGGCAGCAGCATCTGGATGGGGAGCTGCACTCGGAGAAGGAAGAGGTAACACTAACACTGTCGTATATTCCTAATGGTCGCGATTTTCGTGATCGTGACATAATAACTCTTATTATTCTTACATATCTTAGTAATTATTTGTAATATTTTTTATGTCACACCTGGCCTGGCAGTGGCAATTACCGCCAAAATTTTGTACTAACAACGGGTGGAGATAAAGAAAGCCTCAGATCTTATATTTGTTAGCCTTGCCTTCAGCTCAGGCGTCAAATATGTGCGATCTTAGACATCCTTTGTATTACCACCCTAGGTAGAGTAATATACTATGAATAACGAATATGAACACCTGTTATCTCTTTCAGAGGGATCGTCGCAAGGACAAGAATAAGCTAAAGCAGCGCAAGGAGAACGATGTGCCCCAAGCCATGTTACAAGGCGACCAGCCCGCGCGCAAGCGCAGCAAGCTCGTGCTGCCCGAGCCACAAGTCACCGATCAGGTATGCGTGTCGCTAGCCACGATTCCAACTGTTTTATGGGCTCCTAGTACCACATGCGTGGCTCACTGTTTGTGCCCACGGTTCCAACTATTTTATGGGCTCCTAGTACCACATGCGTGGCTCACTGTTTGTGCCCACGGTTCCAACTATTTTATGGGCTCCTAGTACCACATGCGTGGCTCACTGTTTGTGCCCACGGTTCCAACTGTTTTATGGGCTCCTAGTATACCACATGCATGGCTCTCTAGCTGAGACTGTGGCTCCAACTGACTTATAGGTTCCTAGTTGAGAATGATTATCGATAGCTCTCGGCCATATATAATAATTGATTGCCTTTGATATGCAATATTTTTGTGTATGACGGAGTGACACGTCGAGTATCTAGAAATCAGTATTCAAACATTTTTACTAGGTAACATACTATAGCTGTGGAGAGTCATATACCTATTGTCTCATTTACCCTCATTTCACCTAAGCAGCGTCGTACGAAACCCATCACTTAACTTTTACGCAAAACATACTGCCGTGTCGAGTGAAACGTCACCATGGACCTGTGATACTCAGGACAAGCTATGGTAATAATAATACCACGTCCGGGCGAGATGGTAGCATACAAACCTCCATAGGTGTGACAGAAAGGGAAATATCATTCGTTGTCCTTGTCATAGTTACACTTTTATTTATTTGCCTCAACTGATTTAGTATGAAGTTGTGGCTAAGAAACTACTACCCGTCCAAATGAAGTAGGTTGTTTATACTAAGCTATTAGCCATTTCAAGACCTGGGGGTCAACACATTGTACGCGCGTCAGGTAGATCTAAATGTCACTTTATATATGGAAAAATGACAGTTAAATCTACCTAACGCACGTAAGAAATGTTACGTGATCGACCCACAGTTCTTAATTTAGCTGCATAGAAGCCTTTCCGTCCCTCATTGTGGCATCACGTATCGTATAGCTTGTCCTGAGTATCATGAACGTCACTGTCTGATTATTATTATTGTTGAATCTGTTCGTAGGAGTTGCAACAAGTAGTGAAGCTCGGCCGGGCGTCGGAAGCGGCGCGCGAGTCGGCCGGCGAGGCGGGCGCGCCCACGGACGCGCTGCTGGCCGACTACGCGCTGGCGCCCACGCCGGCCACGGCGCTGCGCACGCCCATGCAGCACACGGACAGGTTTCAATTTCAATCTTCTAGCTTTAACAGTAAAGTCGTTATTTGAACGGACGGGGTAAATAAACCAGTGGCAACTGTGCTACGCACACCCATGCAGCACACGGACGGGTTTCAATTTCAATCTTCTAGCTTCAACAGTAAAGTCGTTATTTGAACGGACGGGGTAAATAAACCAGTGGCAACTGTGCTACACACACCCATGCAGGACACGGACGGGTTTCAATTTCAATCTTCTAGCTTCAACAGTAAAGTCGTTATTTGAACGGACGGGGTAAATAAACCAGTGGCAACTGTGCTACGCACACCCATGCAGCACACGGACGGGTTTCAATTTCAATCTTCTAGCTTCAACAGTAAAGTCGTTATTTGAACGGACGGGGTAAATAAACCAGTGGCAACTGTGCTACGCACACCCATGCAGCATACGGACGGGTTTCAATTTGAATCTTCTAGCTTCAACAGTAAAGTCGTTATTTGAACGGACGGGGTAAATCAACCAGTGGCAACTGCGCTACGTATACCCATGCAGCACACGGACAGGTTTCAATTTGAATCTTCTGGCTTCAACAGTAAAGTCGTTATTTGAACGGACGGGGTAAATAAACCAGTGGCAACTGCGCTACGTATACCCATGCAGCACACGGACAGGTTTCAATTTCAATCTTCTAGCTTCAACAGTAAAGTCGTTATTTGAACGGACGGGGTAAATAAACCAGTGGCAACTGCGCTACGTATACCCATGCAGCACACGGACAGGTTTCAATTTCAATCTTCTAGCTTCAACAGTAAAGTCGTTATTTGAACGGACGGGGTAAATAAACCATTGGCAACTGTGCTACGCACACCCATGCAGCACACGGACGGGTTTCAATCTGAATCTTCTAGCTTCAACAGTAAAGTCGTTATTTGAACGGACGGGGTAAATAAACCATTGGCAACTGTGCTACGCACACCCATGCAGCACACGGACGGGTTTCAATCTGAATCTTCTAGCTTCAACAGTAAAGTCGTTATTTGAACGGACGGGGTAAATAAACCAGTGGCAACTGTGCTACGCACACCCATGCAGCACACGGACGGGTTTCAATCTGAATCTTCTAGCTTCAACAGTAAAGTCGTTATTTGAACGGACGGGGTAAATAAACCAGTGGCAACTGCGCTACGTATACCCATGCAGCACACGGACAGGTTTCAATTTGAATCTTCTAGCTTCAACAGTAAAGTCGTTATTTGAACGGACGTGGTAAATAAACCGATTTATTCCACTTACGTCAGCTGCCACTTAGGTCAGAAATATTTTTGTTCCATTTAGGACATCTCTGACCTAATTGGATTCCAATATCAACAAAAAAAACTGACCTACCTGGAAAGCATGACCTACCTCGAGCCATTTATTTCAATTTTGAAATCTAATATTTAAATTCCGGCTTTGGTACTTCTTCTTCTACTATAAGTACTTAGGTACTTCGTTTGCAATAACGATTAAATACATCAATATAATGAAATATTATTGACGACAAATTTTATGAGGGTTTTTTTTAGATTTTTTATGGAAATGAAATCGTAATAATCTAAGTTTTCAGTAGTAGGTATGGTTAAATATAAGAATATCATGTAATCCATAATTTATACGCGTACGAAGTGGCATATATAAAAACTGTCCAAACTGGAAACTGACATAAGTGGATTAAAAACATCTGCCCTAACTGGACCTGACCAAATTGGCAATGAAACATTCCACTTACGTCAGCCGGTTTGATTTTCAGACCTATACGGTATTTCATAAATTATGATGTATGAAAAAATAAAATCTGGGCTAAGTGGCAGCTGACGTAAGTGGAATAATTCAATAAACCAGTGGCAACTGCGCTACGCCGCACCACCCATGCAGCACCAAGATAGGTTTGAATTGAATTTTTCTAGTTTTGACAGTTAAGTCCCTATTTAATAATAATAATAAACTATTTATTTCAGGCAACTAAGACCCATAGTTACAAATACCTTAAAGACTAACATACATACATTTATAAAATTAGAAACTAATTATTATTTAGGCGACGATAAAATAAAAAAATAAGGGGTTAAATACAATTTTAATTCTTATCGGCTTAGCACACCCATGAAACACCAAGACCCTTGTAAGGTACCCTTGTAAATTAGAATCTTCTAGCTTTGACATTATAGTCGCTATTTGAACGGAGGTGGTTAATGGTGGTATAATTCAACTGCGATGGGTTTGGAATTGGAGGTGAAGTTTTGCCATATAATTACGTCTACGCCGATTGTCTACGACATACGAGGGTGGTTTGAAAAGTGATTTGATTTGATATGATAAAAAACTTGTATAGGTGTTTTATATATTTTATTTTTCTACGTAATCCCCCCGAAGTTCAACGCACTTATCCCAACGCTTCTGCAACTTTTCGATGCCTTCACGGAAATGGGTTTCTTCCAGGTCTTCAAAATATGCGTTTACTTCCAGTATCACCTCTTCATTAGACTGAAATTTTCGCCCCGACAGAATTTTTTTGAGCTTTGGGAATAGGTGATAGTCTGAAGGAGCTAAATCTGGCGAATAAGCAGGATGTGGACGTATTTCATACCGTAAATCCGCCAATTTTTGTTCAGCAAGCCGACATGTGTGCACCGGAGCATTGTCATGGTGAAACATCACCTTTTTCTTGGCCAACCCTGGACGTTTTTCAGCTATTGCTACCTTTAACTGGTCTAAAAGCGAGGCATAATATGCCCCAGTGATAGTTTTTCCCTTTTCAAGGTAGTCAATTAAAATAATACCTTTCGCATCCCAAAACACCGACGCCATAACTTTTCCAGCTGATGGAACGCACTTCACCTTCTTTGGAGCTGGCTCACCATGACTTATCCATTGTCTCGACTGCTGTTTTGTCTCCGGGATATAAGTGGTGAATCCAGGTTTCATCCATGGTCACAAAACGTCGAAGAAACTCTGCTGGATTTTTATTAAACACCTGCAAGTTTCCAGCAGATGTTTGCATGCGAATACGCTTTTGTTCTGGCGTGAGCAACCGCGGCACCCATCTTGCACAAAGCTTTTTCATGTACAATTCATTGTGCAAAATAAAATGCACCCGCTCAGTCGAGATGTTTGAGACTTCAGCTAACTCCCGTATTTTTAATCGTCTGTCAGGTAAAACTAAATTATGGATTTTTTCAATGACTTCTGGTAAAACCGCTGATTTTGGAGCACCAGGTCGAGATGCATCTTCAATGCTTGTCCTGCCACGCTTAAACTCATTTACCCAAAGCTGAACTGTTTCGTATGAAGGACAAGAATCGCCCAACGTAGGAGAATACTTTAAAAAACGATAAAAATAATTTTGTTCAATTTAACTGCATATTTTTTTCTATTCCATGTTTCGTTTCATTCCATGGTTTTCCTCCATTGTGTCAAAGTAACCCGAGTTTACGGTAGTTCACTGGGACATGCGAGGCGTCAAATTTTTGTTTATCTACAGTACCGCTCGGAATCCTTCACATTTACCTGAAAACTTGAGTGACTCTTATCTTATCTAGATGAGGGCCCTTTCGGATACATTTCTACCCAGTGGGATCTTTTGTGCATTCGCCCTCTCCTTTATGCCTACTCCCAAGCTAGCTCCATCATTTCCACATACCGGATGATGCAGCTGAGCGGAAGTACCTTGAATTCCCTTGGTTGCGGATAGGCGTTACCAAAGTAATTCATTCTTTGTCAGGCAAGGGTATGACATTTACATCCTCCTCGCCCACAGATAACCTCCAATAGATAGAGCCTATAAGTGATTTAGTTCGATTCAAAGGTCACCACAGCTGCGGGTTGCGGGGAGGGCGGTAACGGCGCTGCGATTGGCTGTTTCGGAATTAGCGCGCTTTGTCACACCATGGCGCCAGAAGCGTAGTGATGGGACGCGTTGGTCGTTAACGGTTTTTAGCGTTGCCGATACTATGTATGATGCTAACTATTTTACATGGCGTAGGTATCCTTTAACATGGTTTAAATTTTTTGAACAGCCGTCACTGTTATATTATTATCATGTTTCGTTCATTGACTATTTTGCTCACCACGTAACATAAAAATGTATGTAAATCACATAGTGTATTTATATGAAATGGTTCTTTCTAGGCATTGGCCTGCTCGTGGCACTAATAGTAGTATATTGCCGCGTCCAGACGTCCGAGCGCGGCGGACAACATGAGCGGTACAAATTTATAAGAAAGTGCGAGATAGGGATAGACTTTTGCAGGTGGCTATGCCTTCGGCTTCTATCTACGCGGGCCGAAATCAGGCGGCAGATCTCGCTCACCTGACGCCGTCTTATGTGAAAGCAAAAATAATATCAAAGTATTATTTCATACGATTCAATAATATGGTAACTAACTATGTATTTATTATTATTTTTTATTTCATTCTACATTATATTTATACTAAATAGCAACAGTTAACTTCGACACTACATATTATTCTATAATACTCTAAATTACCCAATATAAAAAAAAACCGGCCAAGTGCGTGTCGGACCACACAAAACGAAGGGTTCCGTGCCTATCAAAAAGGCCGTATCGTCACAGAAATTTTACGGCACTTACGTCGTTTTCTTTAAGGAAGGCAGTTTTTCAGCAATATCTCGAAAACTTCTGAACCGATCTTGTTCAAAACAATTTTCGGTGAATGAAATTAATAAGCCCTATGTCTATGATTTTTTCCATATTTTAAAATACACCGTTTAAAAATTAGAGGGGGGGGGGGGGACAGAATTTTAGTGACTTTCGGGGCGATTATCTCCGACTCTATACACTTAATCAAAAAAAATGCTAAGAAACCTTATATTTATTTTGAAAGGCCTATCGATTGATGTGCCACACGGGGGGTCAAAATGAAAAAAAAAAAATAACTTTTAGTTTTATGTATGGAGTGCACCCCTAAAAAAATTTTTGTCATTTTAATTACAAAAGTATGTAGCGGCTAACAAAATACATCTATCCTTAAAATTTTATTCAAATACACCTTATAGTTTTCGAGTAAAATGCCTGTGGCATACGGACAGACGGACAGACGGACAGACGGACATGACGAAACTATAAGGGTTCCGTTTTTGCCATTTTGGCTACGGAACCCTAAAAACTACATAATACCTACTCTTAAACCAAACAAAAAACTTCCAGTAGGTACTACTACTACCATAATATTCTGTTCACAAGCTCTGGAAGCTATAAAATACAGCGAGATAGTAATTAACTACGTTTCCCTCTACCTCATAGTTTGGAAGACGGTTGCAGTCCGCCACGCCGCCTACCGCGAAACGAAAACGAACTTCGTTCGTGTATCTCCGTCTCTGTCGCACTTGCTAGTTCGAGCGACAGGGAGGGGTAGCCCCTCAGTTTAAATCTTACATCGTATATAATACTATCTATTTTATGAGACTTTTTAACAAAACGAATTTTGACAATAAAATGACAAGGATATAAATATAATCTTTAGTGAATTTTCGTATTAAAATAGTAAACGAAAGCCCGGATGAATTAATGTATTGTTTCCTTAAATGAATCTGAATCGGTAAAATTCGAAAACGTCACTAGTCCATCACTAGAGCGTCATGTGCTTTCGTCAGAAAGGAACAGTATATTGGCATTTCCATTTGATGAAAAGGGACATGCATACTTCACTACTTTTAATGGACCAGCGTAAAATGAACTCCGCGTGACAGAATGAAATTTACATTTATATGATAAATTTAACTTACCTGTGAAATGTTATTCCGTCGGTTTTGTAATTAGACGTTCGGGAGTTTTTCCACACCACTTCACACAGCAATAAGTCATTTTTATAACGCAAAATGAAATTTAATTTGTTGGTTGTTTGACGCATGTATAGATCGCGCACTTGGTCGAAACTGACAATATGGCGCGGGGTTGGGGGGGGGGGGGTTATTAGTGCTACAAGACTTATGCGTGGTGACCGCACGTCGCCCTATAGGCTCTATCTATTGGAGGTTATCTGTGTCCTCGCCACACGTTCTACAGTCTATATTATCCAATAGTGCCATCTTGGCCAAGAGATTCTTCACACCAAAGTGACCTGTGAACACCCCAGATATAATTCTGAGTGGCTTCCTGCTGGATAGTTTTTTGTCCGGCACGAGTCCACTGAGTGGCTCTAATACAAGCCAGAGAATAATATCTAAAATGTTGTTCAGGATCCTGCAGGAGGCGCAGAACGTGATGGCGCTGACGCACGTGGACACGCCGCTGAAGGGCGGGCTCAACACGCCGCTGCAGCACACGGACTTCTCCGGCGCCATGCCGCAGGCGCAGCCGCTCGCCACGCCCAACACCGTGCTCGCCACTCCCTACAGGTACACTCGTAGACAGTACAATGTTGTTCAGGATCCTGCAGGCGGCGCAGAACGTGATGGCGCTGACGCACGTGGACACGCCGCTGAAGGGCGGGCTCAACACGCCGCTGCAGCACACGGACTTCTCCGGCGCCATGCCGCAGGCGCAGCCGCTCGCCACGCCCAACACCGTGCTCGCCACTCCCTACAGGTACACTCGTAGACAGTACAATGTTGTTCAGGATCCTGCAGGCGGCGCAGAACGTGATGGCGCTGACGCACGTGGACACGCCGCTGAAGGGCGGGCTCAACACGCCGCTGCAGCACACGGACTTCTCCGGCGCCATGCCGCAGGCGCAGCCGCTCGCCACGCCCAACACCGTGCTCGCCACTCCCTACAGGTACACTCGTAGACAGTACAATGTTGTTCAGGATCCTGCAGGAGGCGCAGAACGTGATGGCGCTGACGCACGTGGACACGCCGCTGAAGGGCGGGCTCAACACGCCGCTGCAGCACACGGACTTCTCCGGCGCCATGCCGCAGGCGCAGCCGCTCGCCACGCCCAACACCGTGCTCGCCACTCCCTACAGGTACACTCGTAGACAGTACAATGTTGTTCAGGATCCTGCAGGCGGCGCAGAACGTGATGGCGCTGACGCACGTGGACACGCCGCTGAAGGGCGGGCTCAACACGCCGCTGCAGCACACGGACTTCTCCGGCGCCATGCCGCAGGCGCAGCCGCTCGCCACGCCCAACACCGTGCTCGCCACTCCCTACAGGTACACTCGTAGACAGTACAATGTTGTTCAGGATCCTGCAGGCGGCGCAGAACGTGATGGCGCTGACGCACGTGGACACGCCGCTGAAGGGCGGGCTCAACACGCCGCTGCAGCACACGGACTTCTCCGGCGCCATGCCGCAGGCGCAGCCGCTCGCCACGCCCAACACCGTGCTCGCCACTCCCTACAGGTACACTCGTAGACAGTACAATGTTGTTCAGGATCCTGCAGGCGGCGCAGAACGTGATGGCGCTGACGCACGTGGACACGCCGCTGAAGGGCGGGCTCAACACGCCGCTGCAGCACACGGACTTCTCCGGCGCCATGCCGCAGGCGCAGCCGCTCGCCACGCCCAACACCGTGCTCGCCACTCCCTACAGGTACACTCGTAGACAGTACAATGTTGTTCAGGATCCTGCAGGCGGCGCAGAACGTGATGGCGCTGACGCACGTGGACACGCCGCTGAAGGGCGGGCTCAACACGCCGCTGCAGCACACGGACTTCTCCGGCGCCATGCCGCAGGCGCAGCCGCTCGCCACGCCCAACACCGTGCTCGCCACTCCCTACAGGTACACTCGTAGACAGTACAATGTTGTTCAGGATCCTGCAGGCGGCGCAGAACGTGATGGCGCTGACGCACGTGGACACGCCGCTGAAGGGCGGGCTCAACACGCCGCTGCAGCACACGGACTTCTCCGGCGCCATGCCGCAGGCGCAGCCGCTCGCCACGCCCAACACCGTGCTCGCCACTCCCTACAGGTACACTCGTAGACAGTACAATGTTGTTCAGGATCCTGCAGGCGGCGCAGAACGTGATGGCGCTGACGCACGTGGACACGCCGCTGAAGGGCGGGCTCAACACGCCGCTGCAGCACACGGACTTCTCCGGCGCCATGCCGCAGGCGCAGCCGCTCGCCACGCCCAACACCGTGCTCGCCACTCCCTACAGGTACACTCGTAGACAGTACAATGTTGTTCAGGATCCTGCAGGAGGCGCAGAACGTGATGGCGCTGACGCACGTGGACACGCCGCTGAAGGGCGGGCTCAACACGCCGCTGCAGCACACGGACTTCTCCGGCGCCATGCCGCAGGCGCAGCCGCTCGCCACGCCCAACACCGTGCTCGCCACTCCCTACAGGTACACTCGTAGACAGTACAATGTTGTTCAGGATCCTGCAGGAGGCGCAGAACGTGATGGCGCTGACGCACGTGGACACGCCGCTGAAGGGCGGGCTCAACACGCCGCTGCAGCACACGGACTTCTCCGGCGCCATGCCGCAGGCGCAGCCGCTCGCCACGCCCAACACCGTGCTCGCCACTCCCTACAGGTACACTCGTAGACAGTACAATGTTGTTCAGGATCCTGCAGGCGGCGCAGAACGTGATGGCGCTGACGCACGTGGACACGCCGCTGAAGGGCGGGCTCAACACGCCGCTGCAGCACACGGACTTCTCCGGCGCCATGCCGCAGGCGCAGCCGCTCGCCACGCCCAACACCGTGCTCGCCACTCCCTACAGGTACACTCGTAGACAGTACAATGTTGTTCAGGATCCTGCAGGAGGCGCAGAACGTGATGGCGCTGACGCACGTGGACACGCCGCTGAAGGGCGGGCTCAACACGCCGCTGCAGCACACGGACTTCTCCGGCGCCATGCCGCAGGCGCAGCCGCTCGCCACGCCCAACACCGTGCTCGCCACTCCCTACAGGTACACTCGTAGACAGTACAATGTTGTTCAGGATCCTGCAGGAGGCGCAGAACGTGATGGCGCTGACGCACGTGGACACGCCGCTGAAGGGCGGGCTCAACACGCCGCTGCAGCACACGGACTTCTCCGGCGCCATGCCGCAGGCGCAGCCGCTCGCCACGCCCAACACCGTGCTCGCCACTCCCTACAGGTACACTCGTAGACAGTACAATGTTGTTCAGGATCCTGCAGGAGGCGCAGAACGTGATGGCGCTGACGCACGTGGACACGCCGCTGAAGGGCGGGCTCAACACGCCGCTGCAGCACACGGACTTCTCCGGCGCCATGCCGCAGGCGCAGCCGCTCGCCACGCCCAACACCGTGCTCGCCACTCCCTACAGGTACACTCGTAGACAGTACAATGTTGTTCAGGATCCTGCAGGAGGCGCAGAACGTGTTGGCGCTGACGCACGTGGACACGCCGCTGAAGGGCGGGCTCAACACGCCGCTGCAGCACACGGACTTCTCCGGCGCCATGCCGCAGGCGCAGCCGCTCGCCACGCCCAACACCGTGCTCGCCACTCCCTACAGGTACACTCGTAGACAGTACAATGTTGTTCAGGATCCTGCAGGAGGCGCAGAACGTGTTGGCGCTGACGCACGTGGACACGCCGCTGAAGGGCGGGCTCAACACGCCGCTGCAGCACACGGACTTCTCCGGCGCCATGCCGCAGGCGCAGCCGCTCGCCACGCCCAACACCGTGCTCGCCACTCCCTACAGGTACACTCGTAGACAGTACAATGTTGTTCAGGATCCTGCAGGAGGCGCAGAACGTGTTGGCGCTGACGCACGTGGACACGCCGCTGAAGGGCGGGCTCAACACGCCGCTGCAGCACACGGACTTCTCCGGCGCCATGCCGCAGGCGCAGCCGCTCGCCACGCCCAACACCGTGCTCGCCACTCCCTACAGGTACACTCGTAGATAGTACAATGTTGTTCAGGATCCTGCAGGCGGCGCAGAACGTGATGGCGCTGACGCACGTGGACACGCCGCTGAAGGGATCAATACTTTTTGTACCCTTTCCAAAAGCAAGATACATGTTGTCTCATGGGGATTCCAAATTCCAAACAACAGCGGCATTCAAGCTTGCTTCAGAATATAAAACCATTTCATAACAATAATTCCATGTTCACTTATATATTTATTTCAGGTCGTCGCGCAGCGAAGTTTCAACGCCCGGTAGTTTCGCCACACCCAGCCGTGGGCCCACGCCGTCGGGTCTAGTTGTAAGTTGACATCTATAAATATTCAAACAGCACAACACTAATGAAAAAAAAACCGGACAAGTTCGAACTTGAACCCACATATATCATTTCGTCCTGCGAGGAGATTCAGACTGTCCTGAATTGGTTGAGCAACTGGTGCGCCTACACATTCCCTCTTTGTCAAAATCCAACCTTCGACCGCGCACGCACCTCTTGCTGGCAGTACCAGAGGCGCGCACTGTGTCTCGCGCCAGCTCACCGCTTGTGCGTGCTCTGAGCTACCTCAATGCCTTTCTCGCATCAACACCAGACTGTGATGTTTTTGTAAGTAAGTGGATGGATGTATGTGGTGAATGTATGACGTTTTGTGAAGCGATGGATGACCGACCGACTTCTGTTCGTGTTTAGTGTAAAATTTGTCCATACAAAGTTATTGGTATTATTTTTTATGTTTTGGTTGTATTTTTTATGTGTAACTTTTATATTGTACTCGTATATTGTATTTTGTATATTGTGTCTTAAATTCCACAGTGGCTTAGTGTAATACTGTAATGCTGTGTAATTAATTGAATAAATAAAATAAATAAATTTCATTGCCTTTCCGGGGACAAATGGCTTTTTACGAATTGAGCTATAGATGCAATTACTAAGCCGAAGAAATTTTGTAATGTTTTTTTTATTAATCACATTTTATATTTGTGTTCGACTTTGTTTCAATTTATAGGTAGTATTTGTTTTAGTTTTTGATATCATCCTATTGCGTTATATTTTTGTTCTGCAGACTCCAGGATTACGAGACAAGCTAAGCATCAACCCTGAAGACAGACTGAGCGCTGGGGACACACCACAGCAAGTGAATCAACTTCAGAAGCAGGTATGGATTCTATTTGAGAAAATCTATACGAGGTGCGATCCAAATTCTGATTCAAAAGTTTCCGGCCTTACAAAGAAAAGAAGTATATATTTTGACTTTCGAGCGTCCGACTCTTTCTCTCGAAAACTGTCAAAAATTATGAAATTCTATTTTGAAATGGCGATAGATAATTGAAAAACCAGTGGTATTGACCACTCGTATTCAATTCTATCGGTAGAAAGTAAGTGCCTGCAATTTTGAGACTATTTTATTTAATTTTCGAGTGCTCGAAATTCAAAAATCGGACCCCAGATCAAGTGTAATATAAAAAAAGCTCGTAAAAAGGTTTATAGGCGACGAGGGACAGGACATTATATCTCGTTCCCACTTGTGTTATTGTCTATGCATTCATCTTTGTCACTCATATGTGTATCTGTGTGTGTCCCTCTACTTATTATTTCTCTATGGTTGACTACCTCTATTTATTTCAGCTGAAATCCTCGGTCCGCAACGCGCTACAATCTCTGCCCACGCCTCGCAACGACTACGAAATCGTAGTTCCAGAGCAAGATGATGATCCCATGGAGGCGGAGGCGGCCGCCGCGCGCCTCGAGGACCAGGCCGACAAGGACGACAGAATGATGCGACAGCAGGAGGAAATTCGTGAGATAACAATACAATACTAAATATACAAGTACACTTTAGTAAAAATCATCATCATCATCACCATCCTGGCCGATTTCGACCACGGCGACTGGAAAAAGAGAAGAATTCTGGCTAACTGGAGCGTCGTTCGTGAGCTCTCAGGTGACTGACGTAGCCTATCTTTGCAGAGAATGTGCGACTACGTTCCCTACAGGTCAGCACCCCTCCGACAAAATTGTAGTGTATGGCCGCAGGTGGTCGAGCCTTCAACTCCTCGCGCTTAGCGTCGAGTTCGTTACGTCTTCGTTCTTCGAAGGCTTGCACATTAACCTTCACTGTAGTCTCCACTTTGACCGATCTTGAGCCAAAGTCTCCCAGCGCGATGGGTCAATATCACACCTCCGCATGTGGCGCTTCAGCACATCTTTATAGCGCAGAAGCTGGCCGCCCTGTTTTCGCTTGCCTTCCTGCAGTTCTGAGTAAAAGTAACACAGACAGTAACATAAATCTTAATGTAGAGGGAAACGACAGGTAGTCTTATTGTTGGGAGCCTTATCTCTTCCAGGCAACCCTTGGATAGCGAAGATATTGTATTTGTACCTGCATTTTATGGGCGCCAATTGTAGCGACATTTTGTTTAATCGACTCGGTTACATGCAATCGGCAGCTATTTTGAACTTTTTAGTTACTGGTTTGGTAGCTTTTTAAAAAATCCCATGGATGCGGAGGCGGCCAGGCCAGGTTGAGAACCAGGCCGACAAGGGACTTTTTGGGACTTAAGTATTTCGACGTTAGACTATTTTGAAATTATGTTTATGTGCCAGTACGTGTTTATGACAATAGTTTGTACTGTGTAATAGTGTAATTTGAGTTCAGGATCTAATGCACCGGCAGGCTCGAAATCAGGAAAGTAAAAAAGTGAATGTTGCAGGTGC
This sequence comes from Epinotia nisella, assembly GCA_932294315.1. NCBI lineage: Eukaryota > Metazoa > Arthropoda > Insecta > Lepidoptera > Tortricidae > Epinotia > Epinotia nisella. The sequence continues at coordinate 16,527,456 of OW028680.1, forward strand.
CGCGGCCTTCGCCCTGCGGTCAGCGGCCGTGAAGCGCGGCCTGGCGCGGCCCGCGGACGTGAACGCGAGCGTGGTGCGCGGGCGCGGCGGCGCGCCGCTGTCGCACCTGCAGCGCGCCGAGGAGCTGCTCAAGGCCGAGATGGTCACCATGCTGCATTACGACGCGCTCCACGACCCGCCCCCAGGTCGGTACAGAATGTTGCAGGTGCCGCGGCCTTCGCCCTGCGGTCAGCGGCCGTGAAGCGCGGCCTGGCGCGGCCCGCGGACGTGAACGCGAGCGTGGTGCGCGGGCGCGGCGGCGCGCCGCTGTCGCACCTGCAGCGCGCCGAGGAGCTGCTCAAGGCCGAGATGGTCACCATGCTGCATTACGACGCGCTCCACGACCCGCCCCCAGGTCGGTACAGAATGTTGCAGGTGCCGCGGCCTTCGCCCTGCGGTCAGCGGCCGTGAAGCGCGGCCTGGCGCGGCCCGCGGACGTGAACGCGAGCGTGGTGCGCGGGCGCGGCGGCGCGCCGCTGTCGCACCTGCAGCGCGCCGAGGAGCTGCTCAAGGCCGAGATGGTCACCATGCTGCATTACGACGCGCTCCACGACCCGCCCCCAGGTCGGTACAGAATGTTGCAGGTGCCGCGGCCTTCGCCCTGCGGTCAGCGGCCGTGAAGCGCGGCCTGGCGCGGCCCGCGGACGTGAACGCGAGCGTGGTGCGCGGGCGCGGCGGCGCGCCGCTGTCGCACCTGCAGCGCGCCGAGGAGCTGCTCAAGGCCGAGATGGTCACCATGCTGCATTACGACGCGCTCCACGACCCGCCCCCAGGTCGGTACAGAATGTTGCAGGTGCCGCGGCCTTCGCCCTGCGGTCAGCGGCCGTGAAGCGCGGCCTGGCGCGGCCCGCGGACGTGAACGCGAGCGTGGTGCGCGGGCGCGGCGGCGCGCCGCTGTCGCACCTGCAGCGCGCCGAGGAGCTGCTCAAGGCCGAGATGGTCACCATGCTGCATTACGACGCGCTCCACGACCCGCCCCCAGGTCGGTACAGAATGTTGCAGGTGCCGCGGCCTTCGCCCTGCGGTCAGCGGCCGTGAAGCGCGGCCTGGCGCGGCCCGCGGACGTGAACGCGAGCGTGGTGCGCGGGCGCGGCGGCGCGCCGCTGTCGCACCTGCAGCGCGCCGAGGAGCTGCTCAAGGCCGAGATGGTCACCATGCTGCATTACGACGCGCTCCACGACCCGCCCCCAGGTCGGTACAGAATGTTGCAGGTGCCGCGGCCTTCGCCCTGCGGTCAGCGGCCGTGAAGCGCGGCCTGGCGCGGCCCGCGGACGTGAACGCGAGCGTGGTGCGCGGGCGCGGCGGCGCGCCGCTGTCGCACCTGCAGCGCGCCGAGGAGCTGCTCAAGGCCGAGATGGTCACCATGCTGCATTACGACGCGCTCCACGACCCGCCCCCAGGTCGGTACAGAATGTTGCAGGTGCCGCGGCCTTCGCCCTGCGGTCAGCGGCCGTGAAGCGCGGCCTGGCGCGGCCCGCGGACGTGAACGCGAGCGTGGTGCGCGGGCGCGGCGGCGCGCCGCTGTCGCACCTGCAGCGCGCCGAGGAGCTGCTCAAGGCCGAGATGGTCACCATGCTGCATTACGACGCGCTCCACGACCCGCCCCCAGGTCGGTACAGAATGTTGCAGGTGCCGCGGCCTTCGCCCTGCGGTCAGCGGCCGTGAAGCGCGGCCTGGCGCGGCCCGCGGACGTGAACGCGAGCGTGGTGCGCGGGCGCGGCGGCGCGCCGCTGTCGCACCTGCAGCGCGCCGAGGAGCTGCTCAAGGCCGAGATGGTCACCATGCTGCATTACGACGCGCTCCACGACCCGCCCCCGGGTCGGTACAGAATGTTGCAGGTGCCGCGGCCTTCGCCCTGCGGTCAGCGGCCGTGAAGCGCGGCCTGGCGCGGCCCGCGGACGTGAACGCGAGCGTGGTGCGCGGGCGCGGCGGCGCGCCGCTGTCGCACCTGCAGCGCGCCGAGGAGCTGCTCAAGGCCGAGATGGTCACCATGCTGCATTACGACGCGCTCCACGACCCGCCCCCGGGTCGGTACAGAATGTTGCAGGTGCCGCGGCCTTCGCCCTGCGGTCAGCGGCCGTGAAGCGCGGCCTGGCGCGGCCCGCGGACGTGAACGCGAGCGTGGTGCGCGGGCGCGGCGGCGCGCCGCTGTCGCACCTGCAGCGCGCCGAGGAGCTGCTCAAGGCCGAGATGGTCACCATGCTGCATTACGACGCGCTCCACGACCCGCCCCCAGGTCGGTACAGAATGTTGCAGGTGCCGCGGCCTTCGCCCTGCGGTCAGCGGCCGTGAAGCGCGGCCTGGCGCGGCCCGCGGACGTGAACGCGAGCGTGGTGCGCGGGCGCGGCGGCGCGCCGCTGTCGCACCTGCAGCGCGCCGAGGAGCTGCTCAAGGCCGAGATGGTCACCATGCTGCATTACGACGCGCTCCACGACCCGCCCCCAGGTCGGTACAGAATGTTGCAGGTGCCGCGGCCTTCGCCCTGCGGTCAGCGGCCGTGAAGCGCGGCCTGGCGCGGCCCGCGGACGTGAACGCGAGCGTGGTGCGCGGGCGCGGCGGCGCGCCGCTGTCGCACCTGCAGCGCGCCGAGGAGCTGCTCAAGGCCGAGATGGTCACCATGCTGCATTACGACGCGCTCCACGACCCGCCCCCAGGTCGGTACAGAATGTTGCAGGTGCCGCGGCCTTCGCCCTGCGGTCAGCGGCCGTGAAGCGCGGCCTGGCGCGGCCCGCGGACGTGAACGCGAGCGTGGTGCGCGGGCGCGGCGGCGCGCCGCTGTCGCACCTGCAGCGCGCCGAGGAGCTGCTCAAGGCCGAGATGGTCACCATGCTGCATTACGACGCGCTCCACGACCCGCCCCCAGGTCGGTACAGAATGTTGCAGGTGCCGCGGCCTTCGCCCTGCGGTCAGCGGCCGTGAAGCGCGGCCTGGCGCGGCCCGCGGACGTGAACGCGAGCGTGGTGCGCGGGCGCGGCGGCGCGCCGCTGTCGCACCTGCAGCGCGCCGAGGAGCTGCTCAAGGCCGAGATGGTCACCATGCTGCATTACGACGCGCTCCACGACCCGCCCCCAGGTCGGTACAGAATGTTGCAGGTGCCGCGGCCTTCGCCCTGCGGTCAGCGGCCGTGAAGCGCGGCCTGGCGCGGCCCGCGGACGTGAACGCGAGCGTGGTGCGCGGGCGCGGCGGCGCGCCGCTGTCGCACCTGCAGCGCGCCGAGGAGCTGCTCAAGGCCGAGATGGTCACCATGCTGCATTACGACGCGCTCCACGACCCGCCCCCAGGTCGGTACAGAATGTTGCAGGTGCCGCGGCCTTCGCCCTGCGGTCAGCGGCCGTGAAGCGCGGCCTGGCGCGGCCCGCGGACGTGAACGCGAGCGTGGTGCGCGGGCGCGGCGGCGCGCCGCTGTCGCACCTGCAGCGCGCCGAGGAGCTGCTCAAGGCCGAGATGGTCACCATGCTGCATTACGACGCGCTCCACGACCCGCCCCCAGGTCGGTACAGAATGTTGCAGGTGCCGCGGCCTTCGCCCTGCGGTCAGCGGCCGTGAAGCGCGGCCTGGCGCGGCCCGCGGACGTGAACGCGAGCGTGGTGCGCGGGCGCGGCGGCGCGCCGCTGTCGCACCTGCAGCGCGCCGAGGAGCTGCTCAAGGCCGAGATGGTCACCATGCTGCATTACGACGCGCTCCACGACCCGCCCCCAGGTCGGTACAGAATGTTGCAGGTGCCGCGGCCTTCGCCCTGCGGTCAGCGGCCGTGAAGCGCGGCCTGGCGCGGCCCGCGGACGTGAACGCGAGCGTGGTGCGCGGGCGCGGCGGCGCGCCGCTGTCGCACCTGCAGCGCGCCGAGGAGCTGCTCAAGGCCGAGATGGTCACCATGCTGCATTACGACGCGCTCCACGACCCGCCCCCAGGTCGGTACAGAATGTTGCAGGTGCCGCGGCCTTCGCCCTGCGGTCAGCGGCCGTGAAGCGCGGCCTGGCGCGGCCCGCGGACGTGAACGCGAGCGTGGTGCGCGGGCGCGGCGGCGCGCCGCTGTCGCACCTGCAGCGCGCCGAGGAGCTGCTCAAGGCCGAGATGGTCACCATGCTGCATTACGACGCGCTCCACGACCCGCCCCCAGGTCGGTACAGAATGTTGCAGGTGCCGCGGCCTTCGCCCTGCGGTCAGCGGCCGTGAAGCGCGGCCTGGCGCGGCCCGCGGACGTGAACGCGAGCGTGGTGCGCGGGCGCGGCGGCGCGCCGCTGTCGCACCTGCAGCGCGCCGAGGAGCTGCTCAAGGCCGAGATGGTCACCATGCTGCATTACGACGCGCTCCACGACCCGCCCCCAGGTCGGTACAGAATGTTGCAGGTGCCGCGGCCTTCGCCCTGCGGTCAGCGGCCGTGAAGCGCGGCCTGGCGCGGCCCGCGGACGTGAACGCGAGCGTGGTGCGCGGGCGCGGCGGCGCGCCGCTGTCGCACCTGCAGCGCGCCGAGGAGCTGCTCAAGGCCGAGATGGTCACCATGCTGCATTACGACGCGCTCCACGACCCGCCCCCAGGTCGGTACAGAATGTTGCAGGTGCCGCGGCCTTCGCCCTGCGGTCAGCGGCCGTGAAGCGCGGCCTGGCGCGGCCCGCGGACGTGAACGCGAGCGTGGTGCGCGGGCGCGGCGGCGCGCCGCTGTCGCACCTGCAGCGCGCCGAGGAGCTGCTCAAGGCCGAGATGGTCACCATGCTGCATTACGACGCGCTCCACGACCCGCCCCCGGGTCGGTACAGAATGTTGCAGGTGCCGCGGCCTTCGCCCTGCGGTCAGCGGCCGTGAAGCGCGGCCTGGCGCGGCCCGCGGACGTGAACGCGAGCGTGGTGCGCGGGCGCGGCGGCGCGCCGCTGTCGCACCTGCAGCGCGCCGAGGAGCTGCTCAAGGCCGAGATGGTCACCATGCTGCATTACGACGCGCTCCACGACCCGCCCCCGGGTCGGTACCACAGAACACTAAATACTATAGAAGGGATATCAAGCGCGGCTCTATCGGGACCGGTACCGCCACCTCATCCCCTCCACGTCGCCTACAACTTTGTGAGCGACCGCACGGCGATCAGGTGACGTTGGCGAGAAAGCTCTGAGCGCAGGCTCAAAGTAGTGGCGCGCGTGCCACGCCCACATTGCCTTTCTATAGTATTTATTGTTCTGTGGTTGGTACAGAATGTCTGATTTGGGGGCCATACAGACTGAATAAAACAAGAGTCTTCTTTCCTGTGGTCAGTAGCGAAGGTCGGAATTTTCTCGGCAAAACAAAAGACTGACGCAATCAAGCTAGTTTTACTCGTTCTCGTGACCGCAGACGCTGCAGTTGATAAACTTGTTTCTAAGTGTTATTTTCTAGTCTATCTCTGTATCCCTATTGAAATTCCATATTCTTATTGCAGGTGTCGACAAGAAGCGAGCTGTCCAACTCCAAGCCTCCCACCTCGCGTACCTAGAACAGCATCCATACGAGGAGTTCAGCACGGAGGAGTTAGACGCGGCCAAACACGAGCTGCAGAAGGAGTTGGAGCTGGTGCGCTCGGGCATGGGCCACGGCGAGCTCAGCCTCGATGCCTACACGCAGGTGTGGGAGGAGTGCTTGGCGCAGGTGAGGCCACTTAACACTTCTCTCTTCCTCTTAACGTCCCGGTTACATCCTTAAGGTCTGCCTGGAAACTTAAACCTCAAAAATAGGCACTAACTCGAAAATACCAATATACGGCATGTAGAATAGGACTCGCGTCTATATTTCTCTCGCGCTTGCACTTAGACGATCTTATGCCAAAATAAATGTTTTTACCCAAATCAGAATACTGTCCTAAAACCTCACGGATTATACGAGTCTGGGTTTAGGCTTTGTCAAGTGAATATATTGACTGTTAGAATATAAATTCTCAAGCTTTTCGAAGGCACTCTTTTAAATAACCTACAACTGCAACACATTCGTTGAGACGGAGCAGCTATTAAAACTCTCGTCTATATTATTTTTAATGTACACCCTTAATATAAGGGTTTAAAATCAACATTTAACTGGTCTTTGCAGGTTTTATTCTTGCCGGGCCAGAACAGATACACTCGCGCCAATCTGGCGAGTAAGAAGGACAGACTAGAGTCGGCGGAAAAGCGGTTAGAGCAGAACAGGAATCACATGGCGAAGGAAGCGAAGAAGTGCTCGAAAATGGAGAAGAAACTAAGAGTACTCACAGGTAAAACTGGTTTTTATGGACCCGTTTTATAAAGACGCAATAGACCAAATTTTAGTAACTCAGTAAATTTTTAAAAATTACTTGCCGACTAAGATCTAACGGCTAATAAAATGGCTAATTCCATATTTAGACCTAGTGGACAAATACGCTTTTTTATAGGATCTATTTTTTTGACTGATGTGAAATTGTCCATTCAAATGAGGACTTTGAGATGTCAAATAATAGGTTCAAATGTTTGGCTCGAATCCTTACCTAATCATACGAAAAGCCACGAACTTTTAACAGTTATTGACAAGGTTTCTAAAGACTACAAGTTCCTTAATAATGTATATTCTCCAGGTGGATACCAAAGCAGAGCGGCGTCACTCGTGAAGCAGTTCCAAGAGTTGCAGGACCAGATCGAGCAGGCCAACCTGGAGCTGTCCACCTTCAGGTTCCTCGCCGACCAGGAGAAGGCGGCCATTCCGCGCAGGATAGAGGTAAATTCCTGATCATGTTGGCTTTTTCCGGGAGACAATAGGGCCAGTTTCTTAGAAATTTGATTATAATATGGACTTTTAGCATGAGGGAAAGGTCCCACCATAAAATAGACACCTGTTGATAAACATAAAGTTGTCCCAAAAAGGATTTGAATCATACAAAATTATAGTAAGTTTTCCAGCACGGCTATGCAGGAGATGTAACCGCCAAATGAGCTAAAACAATAGTTGAATAGCCAACGGGTATAAATCAATTTATTATATATTGGTGGGAGAACCTAATAAGCACTATTGCACTTATATGTAGTTAATTTTCACACAGAACTAATCGATGATCCTAACGATGAGTCCTATTTCACTAGCTTGACGGTGACATTTCGTCGTACGATGCTTTTATGTAGGTATTTGTGTCTACAACTATTTTTCTTTGCAGTCATTGACAGAAGACGTGAACCGTCAAACGGAGCGCGAAAAGCTGCTACAGAAGCGATACGCGGAGCTACAGGCAGAAATAGAAGACCTACAGAAAGGCAGACCCAAAGACATCGACATGAGAGAGAGGATGGAAGAATAGTGTATTCATGTGTTAGAATATGTGTATTACAAAGAGTATCCTATCGTTGTCTCGACTTTTTGTTACTTCGAATGTGTAGTTTACTAAAATATTGCTTTCAGCTTCAGAAAGTCGCTAGATGGGCGCTCTCCTCTACAAACGGGTTTTCCTATGTTACCGTCTATAAGCGTAGAGCTACAAAATTGTAGGTAGACTGAATGTGTTAAAATCTTATAAACTGTTAACATTTCAGAACTTTTGAAATCCAAATGATGCTAATTTATGGCAGCTCTCCGCTACTCGGTTGATTTGTCGGAAAGGTTGATTTGGGATAATTAAAATCGATCACGATCTTCCGACCGATCGATCGAGACTTAAAAAAATGTTCGATTGATTTTGTTTTATAATAATTCGGAGAAGCATAGCACTAACCGCGTTTCGGTCAAATGGAATTTTGGCAAAACATTCGGAGAAACGAAAATTGCGATAGGTAAAATAATTGATGGAGTAAGACATATATTTTTTGTCTATGAAAATATAATAAATAATGTTGCGGTTACGTTTTAGGGTGTCTAAGGGTTTCTAAGCACTCTCAATTAGAATTATAATGGACACACGAACATTTTACTAAGAGTCCCTAGGACGTCGACTCTCCATACAAACGTAGTTTGGTACAAGAAGCTGAAGAAGTTTTTCATAGTAAACTTCTTTTCTCTCTTTTATTTTATTTATAAATAAATAAAATTAATAATAAATATATAAATATTAGGGGACATTCTTATACAAACCGAACTAGGCCTATAGTAAGCTCAATAAGGCTTGTGTTATGACAGCCAAATTACGTTTGTATAGGAAGCCGACTTGTGTCAAGCGTGCTGGGGACTAAGATATGAGTAGTTATAAGATAAGATATAACTTGGCTGCACGGCTATCACAAGACGGCGCGCGAGCTCTCTCGATTAACCCTTTTCCAGGCCGGCAGTTGAAAAATGACAATCGAATGTCAGTCTTATGTTGTTTGCCGGCATTTATACATGTTTGACAGGTTGTATGTGGTCGATGTGGTGGTTGTGTGTGATTAACGCCTGTGCCTGGAAAAGGGTAAAGAGTCGCGCGCCGTCTTGTGATAGCCGTGCTGGTCATAGTATATCGCTCCAATCGCCATCTGTTCTGTAATTACGAGTCAATAAATGTGCATTTTATTATTATTAAATTGATTTTGACTTTACGCCAGGGATCGGATACCGGTATTTACACCATACAAAAATACCGGTATTATTTCGTTCTTTGGTTTATAATATCATTTTTGATCAGGCAGTCTAATAATAAGAAAATGTTACCTAAATACATGGAGCCCTACGTAAATATTGGACTATTTCAGCGATTTTTTTAAAAACCGGTTCCGATCCCTGCGACGCTAATCGTCGCGGTCGCAGATGGCGGGAGATGAGATGTTTAGTGCATCGACTCTAGTCCCGAGTCTGTCTTTACCATCTAAACTCAGTGCTAAGATAATGTGTATTTTGCCGTTCCAGACTTGATTAGATAAACACGGCGACTTCCTCCATATTCAGCTGCGCTCTTCCAATAGAAAGATTTTCACTAGATGACGTTATACTATAAGCGAGGTCTTAATCATATATAATGATTACGGCGGCTAGACCTTGACGCCAAAAACCTACTTTCGGAAGAAAGCGTCCTGGTATGGAGATGTGCAATCTTTATTATTTATTCGTCTCAGCACAGCTGAACAAGTCCACAACAAGGCCACACAAACTATTACTCCAGGCAAAATACGGTTTCGAAAAACATTAATTTATAATAGCGTTTTTTTTTTGTTTATTTCATTCTAAAACGTTATTCTAAGATGCTTTATTCAAGAATCCAACAAACTTTCCACCCGGAAATTATTATATAGATTTAAATTAAACATTCATTGTCTTTTTTAGGGTTCCTCAAAGAAAAGGACGTAAGTGCCGTAAAATTTCTGTGATGATACGACCCTTTTAATAGGCACGGAACCCTTCGTTTTGCGTGGTCCGACACGCACTTGGCCGGTTTTTATTTTATTTATATTGAATATTTTAAAGCAAATGTAAATGAACCTAAATAAAGATAAAAAAAAATATTAATACTTATCCGTACTTTTTAGGAGCTAATTAATTTTTTTTTATGTCTGATTTTTTGTTGGATTTTGCCTCTAGGTAACTATTTAATTGATAATATATCGGTTACATTAAAAAAAATAGCTATTATAAATTATTTCCAAATTTGACATTTTTTCCATACAAGTTGTCAGTTCATTGCCTGGACCAGGGATCGGAACCGGTTTTTTCAAAAATCCCCGAAGTAGTCTAAAATTTTGAATTATTTTAGGCTCTTAATGTAGGACTCTATCGGGTATTTAGGTAACATTTTCGTATTATTAGACTGCCCGATCAAAAATGATATTATAACCAAAGAACGAAATAATACCGGTTAAATTTGTATGGAGAAAATCCGATCCCTGGCCTGGACTATATATCTCGTGCGCGATATACACTACCGATCTCTTTCTGAGTGATCTTATTACAAAGAGATGGATAGTCTGTATCGCGTGCGCGCTTGTGCTGCGTGCTTGCTGCTGTAAAAAAGTTACGCCAGTCTACAAAAGCAATAAGTAATTTAACCCTTAAATGCATAATGATGTATATATGCATCGTATATTTGATGGTCCGTGGCTCAATATGCAGCTATCCACTTCAGCTATCCGTCAATCTATACAACATGACACATCTATTTCAATTTATTAAAAAGTTATACAAAAAATCATGCATTTAAGGGTTAAAAGTAAAACTACAATTCTGACGAACCAAATTATCATCCCCATAACGATATTCACAGAAGGGTAGATAGTGTCGACTATATACTAGACTATAGACTAGATAAGTATAAGCACATTGATTGTACAAGATTATACTGTTTTCACAAGTTGAATGTCCTATTAATTTTATCAATAAATAATAAATAAAACACATCGTTTCATTGTTACGTGTTTATGCAACATGATTAATGATTATTTATAAAATACAGTCATAAAATCGTCTGCGGAATGTAATCATTAATTATATAATTTCACATCACAAGCTTAAACAGTGTAAGCATAATACCCCCTAAGGCGGTTCAAAATGTTTGACTGCTGCTATTTCTCGAATCAAACGTCATCACGGCACATAAGACCGCGCGCAGTGTCTCGCCGGATAGTCTCGTCTCTTTCTAGTTAAAGAACTTAAAAAGAGACGAGTAGTGGCGAGTTAAATGTTTGACTGCTGCTATATCGAAACTCGAAACAAACCAATCTGACCATGAAGGGGAACACTTAAATAACGATCTAGTTCCTATTATATCAAAACCAATAACATTACTTAGAGTATGTCTACATTGAAGTATTAAATTATATCACAGTTTGAACGAGTCCAGGCCAGCTGAACATGGCATAATTCTCTTACTAACTACTGTCGTCGGAGTCACTCTGGATCTGCCTCTTACTTCTCTTTCTGCGTATAATCAAAGGGCTGTCATCATTTTTGATCTCGTTGGGTTGATATTGCTGTGGTTTATTCTTGCTTTTTCTTTCCTCGAGGATGATTTCCGCCAATTCCAACTCTGACACGTCGTTGACTTGGGTTAATCCGATGTGGGAATCTACGCAAAAGCTATCCTGCAACAAGCGAACGATTTTTTTTCAAGAATTCTTAGTGGATATAAGCTTCGATGTATTTTGACATCATTTATCTTTTTTTTTTCATCATGTCGAACGAAAATCGGTTTCTTCTAATTCATGGATTGTATCACGCAAAACGTACCATTTCGTACGAGTCTTCTTCGACGAACTGCGAGAATATCTCCTCCCGTCTAAACTTCGCGGGTAGTTCTGGAATTTTGAATGCACCATTCACCGTACCCCTGAAACAAGTAGAGCCCTAACTAGCAACATAATGTAAACTTATAATATAAACCTAGTAAAATATACAGATAAAGCCAGCAACAAATCTGGGGACCAATTTTTTACTTTCGAGCGCTCGACTCTTTCACTCGAAAACTGTCCAAAATAACGAATTGCTATTTTGAAATAGCGATAGAAAATTGAAAAACTAATTCAATTCTATCGGTAGAAAGTAAGTGCCTGCAATTTTGACACCACAATCGTATTGACTTTTATTTAATTTTCGAGCGCTCCAAAGTCAAAAGTCGGCTTCGTATCTCCCAATAATTATGTTAATTTATTTTTTCATGGGCTACCAGTGAAATACAATCTATAGCAGGTTATCGAAACAAATATCGCTCTCGTACGATTAAGCACCAGCATGAAATTTGACGCACCTTCTATGGGATCGTTCACAGCAGTATATGCGATTCGATCACTAGACCAAAGCCTGTATAAATATTTCAAGTATAAGGTCGAGAACTAGGCTTGGCCCAGCCGGTTTTCGACCCCGTGACAGACCAAAGCGATGGCGTGAAGGCCGACGTGAGCGATATCTGGCTCGCAAAAGAGGGCGCCCAGGATCGTGCAAAGAGTAGGAAAGCGGACACTGACAAAAACCGGGACAACTATAAGGCTGTTGCTTAAAAACCGAAAAATTGAAATTTCAGTGAGACACCCTATTATATTGGTCTAATACGTGAAAAAATAATATCTGTTTTTTTTTTGGATAAGATTTAGGGGTCCCTACCGAATTTTGAAATTCTTTAAACTATATGATATAAGAATAGGTCTAAGAAAAAAGCTTGTAAAGAGATGCCATACGTGACGGCTCGCATGTAGTGCGCTCGCATGTGGTCGTGCGACACGGGCTCGTCGCACAGGAAGTCGGCGAGGCTGCCGCCGCTGTCGTCCGAGCGCTCGTCGTCGCCCGACGCGTCGTCGGACACCTCCGCTTCCAGATCCAGGAATGAGTTTGCCTTCTTCTAAAACAGACATTACGTCGTTGGTTGATGCATCGTAGTCCGCGAGTTGCACTAACTTACGGTTACAGACCGATCAACGTCAAATATGGCGCTGGCAGTTTTCATTCCATGGAAACGGTTTGGGCGCATAACATATTACTCGCAAAACGTCACTCCATCAAAATTACGTCGCGTTCGCAAAACGTCTTCTCTGCAAATGGTCCCATATGTAAAATACCCCATTCGCAAAACGTCCCTTTCTCAAAAGGTCCCACCCTTTTCGCAAAACGTCCCTTCTAAGAAAACCCCTTTCGCTGAAAGTCCCTACTGCATAACGCCCCTTTCACAAAATGTCCCGTCTGCGAAATGACCCATTCGCAAAATGTCCCGTCTAGAAAAAGCTTGTTTAAGCAGACACTAGGAGTCTTCTCATGGGATAATAGATGGCCAATAATAATCCCTACATTGGTCTTAGCGTGGAATGGAGACTTCACATATCCACTCACATTTGATTTACCCTGGCGGGCCAACTGCGAACATTTTTCGAACGGGTCATTTTGCGAACGGGACGTTTTGCGAACGGGACATTATTTATGTGAAGGGACGTTTTGCGTAAGGGACATTTAGGAAAGGGACATTTCGCGAAATGGACAAAGGGACATTCTGCGAGTGGGACGTTATGCGCCCTAACCCTTACGATTACATCACAGACGGTTTGGTGCAACCCACCCTAAGGCAGCAGAGCCCGTTTCACGTACCTTAAAGTTACAATTTTACAAGTCTAAACAGGTAACACAGAGGCGTTAGACAAATAACTACTGGCAATATATTTTTTCCATCCATACGAAAGTCGAGGCAAATCGTTACGTGCGAATATATGTAACGTTGAAAAGATAAGGATGCATTCGCTCCCCACGCCTAGCCGTTCGGTGATGGACGGGGAAGGTGAAATTAAGTTGTGCAGTTCCTGCGCAAACTCCAAAATGTATCCGATAAAACACCGATATTTGACCAGTGTTGCGTGTTTAGAAATTAACTTGTAGCTTAACGAGAAGCAGGCCACAATTTGCATACGTTACATTAAGGGTTACGGTTTACGAATTAAGAACGAAGTAACGTTTTCAACTTCTAGGCTTATAGACACTGCTTGAAAAATAGCGATTTTACCTGTTAGGCTAATTCCTGCACAGGTAAAGTAGGAAAAGATTTTCCCTGTCAAAGTTCCCTTTGGCGCTGGCAATTGAAAACATACAATCGAATGTCAGGCTTACTTATTCGACATAGCGCCTCTGTTTAAAAAGGGTAGGACGAAGAGGAAGAGGGCCGTGTAAGATTGTCCCCTAATAATTATTTATTTAATCACACGTTCGATTGAAATACTTACTTTTCTAACTTTATGATTAGTTGTTAACTTGTGGTTGTCAGCACAAGTGGCCCTCTGACCCCTTCTGTAGTCAGTGACGAAGTCATCGTCACCGTCGCTCAAAGGTTTTCTTCTCTGCAGAGACACTTTCCTAAGCGGACTGTTTTCAAACAACTCCTTAGGATTTTTTACTTGGCTATCCCGCCTGAAGGCTTGGAGCATTTCTAAATTATTCCTACTTATATTCTTCTCTTTGGCATCATCGCTTTTTGGGCTTATAATATTCTCATGAGGGTTCTCGTTTTCTTTCTGGGAGAACATGAAGTTGACATGAGTACTGTCATGAGTCGTGTCACTGAGTTTTTGTGACCGGTTGAGAGCAGCAAGTACTTTCTCTTGCAGTGTCAGCGGTTTTTCAAGATTATCAACTTTTTGTCTTTTATTAAAATATGGGGAATCATTCATTGCACTAACTTCGTCATCGTCAAATTCTAACTTACGTTTATTACTTAAAGGACTTCTAAAAGGTTCTTTAACCTTAGAGTCATTTTTTAAGTCTTCGATGTCATACATTTGAGTGGACTCATTATCATTAGAAGAATTTGAATCACTGTCACTATCTAGAATAATCAAACTTTGAACATTCTTATCTAGTAAAACAGATTTATTATTTTTAATGGAAGTATTTAAACTTTGCTCAGACCTCTTTCTCAAAGCTTGTGATAAAAGTATTGGCGACGTACTTCCATCATCGTCACCTTGCACTTTGGGAATTTCCAAAGTTTTGGAAACACTGGGCTTTGTTAATGTGCCATCCGTTTTATTTATCATTTCGACTAGCTGTGTTATTGAAAACATACTGTTATTTGTGGTATTTATCGTTGAATTACTATTTAAAGTAGTTTTATCGGATATTGGATTATTATTATGAAGTGGAGCTACGTTGCCACTAGAACTCGTAGTTGCTGGTATTAACTGTCTCTTAGCATTTCTTAACGGCGTTGAGCTCTTTAGCTGGTTCCTTTTTGTACTCAGTTGGAATTTCCGCGCTTGAGTGCAAAGTATTGGCGACGTGGGTGAAGTGTCAGGTTTCTTTGACGATTTAATTTGTCCTGATAATATTGACGGACTATTTGGATACACAATTTCTGATTCGGTTATTTGCACTTTCAGCTTGTCGACGTTTCCTTTGACATGATTATTATTTTCATTTATTTCATTAGCATTTTCTTTTACAGACGCCTCTAATCTGCTCTCGTCAGATTCAACAAAAATGTCTTCAATACTGTCTAAGCCAAAGAAACCCAATGCTTCTTTGGGATCACTTTCATTTTTAGCTTCTACTTCTTTAAGTATAGCTTCTTCGGGACTGCTATCGGCGAATATTTCCTCAATGTCACCCAAATCAAAGTTTTTATCAGTATTTTCAACCGATTCACCAACTAGGTCATTTGGAGAAACTATCTCATTTGGCGAGCCAAAATCAAAATCCAAATCAAAGTTATTGCAATTGGGTTCAATGTAAGTGTTTTCTTTAAAGTCTTCAAATAGATCTTGACTATTGTTTATCTTTTTCTCGCACATTGTAATCGATTCGACATCCAAATCATCAATCAAATCGATCTCAGGTAATATTAGATTACTAAGAAACAGGGGCTTCATTGCTTTTCTCCTGTGCTTCCTTATATTTTCAATGAAGGAGCAATTGCATATGTTTTGGCATATGTAACAGTCACGCACTGCTTCGTTATCTAAGCTCAGGTCCACTAGTAAGTTAATCAGACTAGTTGGAATGCTGCCGTCATTTTGGATGCCTAGATCATTTATCAACTTAGTGTAATTTTTGGTTGACTTGGTGGCTGTGCTAAATAGGGCTCTAATATCGCCACATTTTTTTGTAGGAGACTTGATTAGTTGGGCTTTTTTAGTCTTTTTAGGTGGTTTAGGTTTCTCAGAGGTGGGTGCAGTAAAATTTTGCGTTGCCAAATTTTGGGAGTAAAATGCTGAAAGAAATGAAAAAAGTGAACAGTCATGTCTTGTATCATAATTTTATCAAAAGTATACATGTATGTAATGCACAAAATATAAATAATGTTATGATTTTACTTTCACATGAATTTTACATAGAAATAGAAAAGGCGAATAAATCCAAAGAATAATGGTGATAAAAAAAGTAAATGAATTGTCAGCTTACTAGGATTTTGTGTAGAGGGTGGCAGTTCGAATCTCTTCGCGTCACTGTACTGCAGCAAGGAGGAGAACACCTCGGTATCTGAAGAATGTCCGATTTGAACTGTGCGCTGCAGGTACCTTTGCCAATCCAACCATGTTGATAAATTTAGTTTGCCTTCCTCTTTTGCTGGTTGTTTAAAAGCATCTAAAATAGTAAAAAAAGCTTATGATTCACTGGTTAACCTTTTTACTGTGGGTTTGTAGGTATTATTCACGCCTGACATGGAGTTTTAATTTATTTGAGTCGCTACCTTACATCCATAGGCAAGACCAGCGTGGGGCCTACTGCCTATTCACACTCATTGTATAGCTTATAGGCTGACGGCGTTTAAATATTTTTCGATTCAAAGGTAAACAATCAAATACATTAATAGACTATTTTCATCTATCAAAATTAAATCATCAAAGTATTTTTTATATAGTTTTTATCATAACAAATACGAATATAACACTATTTTGTTATAAAAAAATAATTTGAAAATTGAAATTAAAATTTTAGTTTTATTTTCTGCATGTTACGTGACCGAAAACGCCCACCGCCATTTTGTCTTCTGTGAGTGACGTCAGAACAGTAAATGCAAAAATCAGAAAGCGTGGATTTTTCTGAAGGTTCTATGTTTCTGCACATAGTATCTTCTTAGTCTGTTGTTGTTTGGTGTTGCAGTTGGGTGCCCTTTGTTTCCCATAATTTTGTTGTTCCGAATTTCGATGGTCAGAAGTTGATATCCATAAAATTTATAGACATAAATATCAGTAGTCATAATTTTTGTTAAGTATAACGCTTAATAGTTCTAATATCAATGACCTATAATATTAAATCCTATAATCTCAAAAGTCATAAAATTGATGACTATAATATTTAAAGGTCTATAGATAATTATTCAGAAATGTTGTAAGGCATTTATTTCAACGTACTAATGGTTGTTATTAATATCGTATTAATGCCTAAAGTTAATTATGTCTAAGAAACCAAATCTATAACATCCATAGGTATATAGATAATTACTCAGAAACATTTCTAGACATAATAAAATTACTATCAAACCTATCAAAATAAGCATAAATCGTCAAATAAACTTTTCTCTGAGATCAACCAATGCCAAGATAGTGGTGTATAAAGTTTTTCAAAGAACAACAAGAACAGGGACTTAGTGGCAAAACCGACTCGGATCGCGGATAGGTTAGAAGACGGAAGCGGGAGCTTTGCTCCCGCTTTCGTCTTCGAGGTTATTTTTTTTATAAAAGAGCAGAAACACTTGTTTGCAAAAAATATTATAATTTTGCAACACAAACATTGTAGTTTTTATCCTACGCACTACTTAAATTAGGATATAAATCGTATGTCATTGCAATATTTTTGGATTAGTATTTTAAACAAAATTATACTGACTCGTACAACCACTTGGATATATTCGTTAGTTCAAGAACAACAATTTATTTAGAACAAGAATTTTATACCTTCTTATAATTATTGCGAGTGTTTTTATTGACTGTAATATTATGAAGTCTGACACCACTCTCACATTAAATGTTATGACTAACTAACCACGTGACTACCCATCATTATGACCTGCGAAAAAAGACTTTACAACAATTATAATAAGCAAGTTTATTGCCTTCAATAATATGAAATGGCATACCATCTGCACATTGAATGTTATGACTAAACAATTTTATGAATAACAATAATGATGACTTGCAAAAATCGGAACTCCAATTTATATTGTATAATTTTATGACTTTCGACAATATGACTTATAACAATTATGTTGGGTAACGGTATGGACTGAAAAAATCGGAACTTAAATTTTATGGGAACCAATAGAGACCCGTTGCAGTTATGATGTCATGATAATGGCAGCTGCCTTTTTAGCGCGAATATTCAACATTCAAATTTCAACCATTATTTATTTGCTTAAAGCGATATTATTTTGAGGAAATAAAGATACCAGTGAATCTATACGAACATTTTAAAATATATTTTTAAAAAATCGTAGAATTATGCTGGCTTACCCTTGCTCATTCTCAATAATTCCTTAGGTTTTGTCAAATAATCCGTCTCGTGATATCCGCCGGGAAAGATCTCCCGGAATTCAGTCTCCGTGATGAAGCCGGCGCTCTCAACGATGTTGGCAGACGTGGACGTACTCGCGCCCGCTAGCATGCTACGCAAGTCCTTTTGGTTCTAAGAAAAAATAAAAATAAAACTACACTGTCGAATTCTGGAAAAAGTCAAAACAAGGTATTAGAAAAAGAGGATTTTTGTGTAAATTTTATTTTATTTGTGTAAGTTTATGTTGGCTGACCTCCAATGCAATGGTTCTTTAGCAGGAGTCGAAAGTCACGAGTTTCTAATAGTCCAGTTTGAGTGTTAATATTGTGACGGTTGAATCGCTTCAGAGAAACTAAAGTACCTTTTTTGTCTTAACCACATCATTCTTATCTTTGGCGTTGTTCTTCTAGATGGTGATAAACATCTTCTCGATACCGAGGTCAGGTCGTGTGGAGAAGTCACCAACAATCTGTTGTTGGTGACTTCTCCGGATTGCAACCAACGCGACGGCGCATGCAATACAGTTATGTCTATGAGTATAGTAAGTTACCCTCTTTATCTTATCTTCCTTGTTGTCTTTAGCCTCGTCCTTGTTGACGGTGATGAACATCTTCTGGCAGGCCGGGGTGAGGTCGCGCGGCATCATGCGCGGGCTGGCCTGGAACAGGCTGCTGGCGACCTCTCTGGACTGCTGGATCTTCGCGTTCAGTCCGTCGCGGCGGCGCATGCACTCCATCAGTGTCTAGATATGCAAATGCAATAGGATTGTATCTCAAGTGAGCAAAATTATATATTTACGGCGAGGGCGGTATAAAGCTTGAGCGTAACGAAGGATTCCAGTGTTTATGCCCGAGACAGAAATATTCTTTCTAGGATTCTGTTAAGTTAGAATCCTTAACGTAACGAAGAATTGAAGCGTGACCCATAACAAAAATAATTGGTTTGGGCGCATAACGTCCCACTCGCAAAACGTCCCTCCACCAAAATTACTTCCCATTCGCATAATGTCTTATCTGCAAATGATCCCTTATGTAAAATACCCCATTCGCAAAACGTCACTTTCGCAATACGTCCCTTCTGAGATAGCCCCTTTCGTTGAAAGTCCCTACTGCATAACGCCCCTTTCGCAAAATGTCCCGTTTGTGAAATTACCAATTCAGAAAATGTCCCGTCTGAAAAAAGCTCGATTAAGCAGAGACTAGGAGTCTTCTCATGGGATAAGAGATGGCCAATAATAGAAATCATTTTGCGAAAGGGACGTTTTGCGAACGGGACTTTATGTATGTGAAGGGACGTTTTGAGAGCAGGACCTTTTGCAGAAGGGCCGTTTTGCGTAAGGGACATTTAGGAAAGGGACATTCTGCGAGTGGGACGTTATGCGCCCTAACCAAATAATTTTGCTCCTGAGTAACACACAATTTTTAACACCGACTATGAGGAAAATATAACAGTCATCGATAGTTTTGATTTCAGTAAACCGTATAATTTATTGTATCAATTTTTTTTTAATTATTACAAAATATTCATAAATTTTCATACAACGTTGTTAAAGTTAAAACTTGAAACGTGTTCGTTTTTAATCGATTACGATTAAATTACAATCGATTATTTTATTAAAATCTGTATTCAATTGGCACATTGCGTAAATGCTACATGCCAATGAATAAATTAGGATTGTTCATTTTTTTTAACCCCCCATTTTTATTTTATTTTTCGAAAATATAGAGTAATTCAAGAAACTAATTTCAACATTTTAGCAATTCGTCGCTTCGTTTATTTTTTATAATTTTTTGAAAATATGAGATACGACTTCTCGTAAATTACATGTAGTGGCTGAATCTATGTATAGCACACGCCCAATATAAAAGAAAAAGGTTTTAAATGTCAATCGATGGTTTGTAGACATCTGTCAATGTCATCATTGTCATTCTAAACGTGTTCATTTCTCATTCTGAAATTTCTGCAATAAATTTAAAACCCAAATACAATGCCACATGCTTGCATGTGCTAAGAAAAAGCCTCTGTTTTGTGTTGCTGACCCATGTTTTGAAGTAACAAGGAATGTTATCTTAGTATGGGAAACTTTTGATGCATGTTACATAAATAACATCATTAAGCATGCGGAACAGTTTTGGGAAACCTATATATATAGTCACTAAGTAGCAACTCAAAGCAAAAAAGTGGGATTACATGTAAACGAAGACAAAACAAAAGTAATGACAAACAGCCTATACAGATCATGCTAGATTCTTCACCGGTAGAATATGTTGAAGACTACATTTATTTAGGTCACTTAATTTCCTTTAAGTTTAAATCAAGCACTGAAAAAGAAGTTGATAGATGAATAAAACTCACATGGAGTAAGTATTGGTCCCTGAAGGAAATTATCAAAAGTAAAATGCCTACTAAATTGAAAACTAAACCCATGAACACCTGCCTACTCCCATGTCTCACTTATGCATGCCAAACCTGGCCCCTAACCAAAAAAACGCTGTACAAACTGAAGGTATGTCAGAGAGGAATGGAGAGAAGCTATCTGGGATTGAAACTTAGAGATAGAGTAAAAAACAAGTCAATCAGAAAAATAACCAATGCCACAGATGTAGTCAAACAAGCGCTGCGACTCAAATGGAAATGGGCAGGGCATACACTAAGAGTTAAAGACGAAAGGTGGTCAAAGACAGCAACAGAATGGTACCCCATGGACAGCACATGAAGAAAAGGAAGACCACTCTCAAGATGGAGTGATGATATCAAAAAGACAGCGGGATGCTAAAGATTGGGGAAGAAAAGCTAAAGACAGGGAAACCTGGAAAGCTTTGGAGGAGGCTTTCACCGCTTTAGGCGGTCCTTATGCGGAAGAAGAAGAATATTTTAAGAATAGTGAATAGGAAAGTGAAATATTAGTGAAAAATAATAAAAACAAACAATATAAAACTTTATTTTTAAAATAGTGCATAAAATATGGTCAAAAACTCTGTAATAAGGAAATAAAAGCTCATCTTATCTTATATATTTACAAAATTAATAAAAAGTGCTCTGAATTAAATAACATGTTTTATTTTCAACATTAGATATTCTCTTCCTGTAAAGTAGCTCCAACATTTCTTAGCTTCGCTGTAGGTTTAAATGTCGGTTGTTTTTTCACAGATTTAAAGTTGCTGTTTGTCACATCTTGTTCAGGCTGCAATATGAACAATTAAATATGAAAAGTTATGTAAATAAGCTAAGAAAAAAATATATTAGGGAAATCTTAAATATGTGTGTAAATACTGTCACATGCTCTGCTAACCCCTTTTGAGGGCACATACACACCGTTTTCTCGTTCCATCAATGGGGCCCCATTGACGGGACAAATCAATGGGACCATGAGGGAGGCTTGTTTCTCGTGGTCCCATTAATAACATTTCACTTCCTGTATATAATATAAATTGCACATATATGTTGTAAAGAAAGGTAGGTTAGGTTCGTTAGGCATCCTTAGATGCCCAAAGGGCAAACAGAGCAAAAAAACTGTTGAAATACCAGGATATCATACACCTAACGAACATATCCTACCTAGTGTTGGAAGAAAAGTGGGAGCGCACATACATATACAGGATGTTTAAGTGCATTTCAATAGAGCTTAATGGGACTACAAGAAACAAGTCTCCCTCGTAGTCCCATTGATTTGTCCCATCAATCAAAATCGCGCACATACATAACACAGGCGTGTAATACTCTGTTACTGAACCTGCCTGTAAAGCTAGCTTTTAGTCTAATGAGTCTAGTAGATATCCTTTCTGTATTTATAAAATTTATATTTTTAAAACTGAATGAATTGAATATTGAATGCATGTGGTTTTTTTATACTTCGAAGTGATCCTCGCAGCAGTATTGTGTATAACACTGATAATACTCCACGTTGGCTTCACGACACCACCTTTCACGCAAGTCTTCCCGGATGCGAACTATCGTTTTCGAGCTATTTTTGGAGTCGTTTTTACACGTTGGTTAATAACATTTCATGTAATTTTCCATGTCTTCCATTAAATTAATCACAAATAACGATATTTAAAGTCAGTTTATTTATAGAGTGGCTTGACAGAAGCTTGTCAGTGACGGAAAATACCACAGGTTCGATAAGTGTTTATTTTTTAATGACCAAAAGTCTTTTCTGATTCAGCCACGAGGGAGGTCCACAGAAGGTCAAACAAAGGTCACACGTATATATGCTGAAATATCTTTAATTATCCATTATTTTGATGAAGTAAATGTCGGAAACTGTTTGAATACCTCATATCTCGAAATGGTTTTCGAAATAGCACTTAAGAAAAAAAATGAACAATCCTAATTAAAAAAGTAGCTTGAATAGAAAAGTAGCATTTTGATCGCTCTTGTCGTGGAGCAAAACTTACTTTTTCAAATGAAAGGTTAAAACCATATTTACGACACATCATGTCAGAAAGTGGCAATTGAATGTTAGAAAATCAAATGTAAAATAATTAATGGTTAATTAATTGTGATAATTCACATCCCGTATATAAGCTTATTTATTATTATTACTAGCTTTTGCCCGCGGCTTCGCCCGCGTACTAAGAGTAATGTTAACCGTCTACAAAAAAGGTGCATCTCAGTTTCAGTCTTTTATATATTTAGATCGACTCTACATAGACTCTGCATATCGAACATAGACTCTACATATCAAATCTACATATCGACTCTATATATCGACTATAAATATCGAATCTACATATTAACTCTACATATCGACTACATATCGACTCTACATATTTAGATAGATACTGTGTACTTATCTAGGTGTCGACTCTACATATCGACTACATATCGACTCTACATATCGACTCTACATATCGACTCTACATATCGACACTACATATTGACTCTACATATCGACTCTACATATCGACTCTACATATCGGCTCTACATATCGACTCTACATATCTGGACCCCCATATAAAATTTCACCCCCTCTTTTAAGGGGTTGGGTGCAGATTTCCAAAAAAAAAATGATGCACGATTTTTTTGTTAGTCACAAATAGTCCGCATACCAATTTTTAGCTTTCTATCTTGAAAATTGCGGAATGCTCCATACAAACTTCCACCCCCCATCTTGGGGAAGTGGGGGGTTAGAAAGAGACAAAAGTAGCCTATGTCACTCTCCATCCCTTCAACTATCTCCACTTAAAAAATCACGTCAATTCGACGCCCCGTTCTGCCGTGAAAGACGGACAAACAAACAAACAAACACATACACTTTCCCATTTATAATATTAAGTATGGATATAATATTAGTATAGTATGGATTATATTAGTTAATTTAGACGAACAAACACCACGAGCATTGCTTTCGAATGGCAGCCGCCGGGCGGTAGGCGCCGCGGACGCCCTGTGCATGTTCAGGCCTATGTTATAGTCACATATAGCGGCGGACCGTGGAGTTTAAGTTGCGAGCCGTTGGACTAGACTGGCGCGAGGCCAGAGGCCACGTGGCGCGAGCTAACGAAGGCCCTCTGCTCCTCCTGCCAGGACAACAATTGTGACTCACCTGGTGTTCCCTTCCTTCAGTGACCAAGATGTAGACTTTCCCTCCTCGCTCTCGCCCGGTACGACCGCATCTGATAATAAAGAAGCCATTCGCTACAGTCACTTCCAACTAGAAATGAGCTAGAAATGGTAAACTGTTGGCGGAATTTTGACTTTTGGCAGCTTCAAACAGCCGACTATGTTTAGTGACAAGCTACCCAGGACAGAGAAATGGCGTGTCTTAGTGTTGGAGGCCATGATCCGATTCGGGTCGCTGAGCCAGCGTAGTAAGTATGATTTTGACTAAAACATGTACACTCATAAGATAACTGCCAAAATAGGAAAATAAAAGTCACCCAATTGAAGCACTGCCCGATTCAGGGCTGGCATAAAAAAAATAGAAAGCATATTAACCCGATGTGATTTAGCTGTGTATGTTGAATATAAACTCAGCGGTGATTTCAGTCTGTTTTTACTATTTATAGTAACTACACACGGCGACTTGATGTGATTTAGCTGTGAATGTTGAATATCAACTCAGCAGTGATTTCAGTTTGTTTTTACTCATTCGAGTAACCACACACGGCAATTTGATGTGATTTAGCTGTGTATGATGAATATCAACTCAGCGGTTATTTCAGTCTGTTTTTACTCTTTAGAGTAACCACACACTGCAACTTGATGTGATTTAGCTGTGTATGATGAATATCAACTCAGCGGCGATTTCAGTCTGTTTTTTTAATGTTTAGAATAAAAACATGGCGACTGGATGTGATTTAGCGGTGTATAATGAATATCAATTCAGCTGTGATTTCAGTCTGTTTTTACTCTTTCGAGTAACCACACGGCGACTTGATGTGATTTAGCTGTGTATGATGAATATCAACTCAGCGGCGATTTCAGTCTGTTTTTTTAATGTTTAGAATAAAAACATGGCGACTGGATGTGATTTAGCGGTGTATAATGAATATCAATTCAGCTGTGATTTCAGTCTGTTTTTACTCTTTAGAGTAACCACACATAGCGACTTTTTGCAGCGATACAAACGCGCGACTGTAGGCCATTGATCACCTGTATCGATAGGGTATCGTGTTTGTAGCTCTGCCAAAAGTAGTAGTAGCAGTAGTTTATGTTTATATATATTTTTTACAAAAAAGTAAGTAATAAAGTTTACCTCTGCACGAGGCGCACGGGCGAGGCGGTGGAGATGTCGAAGCAGAGGATGAGGTCGACGGAGCCCACGTCGAGGCCCTCCTCGCAGACGCACGTGGCCACGAGAGCGTTGCACGCGCCCTCGCGGAACTGCCGCATTACGCGTAGCTGTTGCTTTTGGGACACCACCGTCTTGCCGTCCTTCCCTGTGCCCAGATAATACTTTTTAGGGTTCCGTAGCCAAAATGACAAAAACTGAACTCTTATAGTTTCCTCATGTCCGTCTGTCCGTATGTCACAGACATTTTACTCAAAAACTATAGGGTGGATTTGAATAAAATTTTGAGGATAGGTGTATTTTGTTAGCCGGGCCAAAATTCTTTTTGATGCCTATAAAAACGTCCTTTGTACATTTTAACCCTTAATTTTTTACTTATTCGGATCTGGGTCGGATAATCTTCGAAAAACTATTATTTTCTAATTCACAATGAAATATGCATACCCGAATGATGACCATTATCAAAATATTGGGGCTCAAAATTAAATAAAAAAAATGGTTGGTAACGCAGTGGTCATTATTTTTGAGGGGTCATGGGGACTGGTTACGCAAAGTAACAAATGTGACTTTTTTGTAATAAAAAACCCAGGGTGGTGGGAATATTCATAATAAACAATGAGGCCCGGTTGAGAACTAACGTAACATGACTAGTAAAATATTCCAAGACATCAATTTTTTTATAAGTGTTTATAATTTTTCATCTCTATTTTAGTCACTAAAAAGAATTTTGACCCAGCCGCTACATAATTCTCTAATGAAATAACTAAAAAATTTGTTTTCCATATTATATTATATTTTCCATATTATTATATTTCGTCCATACATAATACCGTTATTGTATTGTTTCTCTCTGTAACTGCTTTGTTTGTGTGAGGTGTGCAATAAAGAGTATTTGTATTGTATTGTATTGTACCACAAGTAAAAAAACAAAAAACATTGTAAGTCCACATGTGCACATCAATCGATTTTTAAAATAAATATAAGGTTTCTCAGGATTTTTTTGATGAAGTAAATAGAATCGGAGATAATCGCTCCGAAAGTCACAAAAATTGTGTCCCTCTAATTTTTGAACGGTGTATTTAAAGGTGCGTACGAATTAGAGCAGCCTCAGCCTGAGGCATGCTCGCCCCGCGCGGCGAGCTGCTCGCGCGCAAAATAGTTCCACATAAACATGCGCGGGCGAGGCAGCGTGCTCGCGCGAGCCGACATTCAAAATGGCGTCGACACGATGACAGCTGATTGATGTCGGGACCCACAACACCAAATACGCCTACGGTCTGCCTGATGGTGAGCAGACACCGTAGCCTATGAACGCTTGCGATGTGTGTGTGTGTGTGTGTGTGTATATGTGCGTGAGTGTGCGTGTGTGTATGCGTGTGTGTGTGCGCGCGCGCGCGTGCGTGTGTGTGTTAGTGTGTAGGTGAGTCTGTTTTACATTTGATTATTGACATTGAGCGATGACATTCCGTTGTGCCCTACCTCACTTACACTGGTACTCACTCATACAGCGGAAAACAAGGGACATGATTTGGTTCGAAACCAAGCAAAGAACTACGGTTCTGTTGAACTCCGTCCCTACCGACCGCTTAACCAAGTTTGTCCTATTAGGGAAGGTAGAATGCCCACTCCAGCCTATACCTGGCTAGGTACGCCTTTGGCGGTAAAATAGCACAATATCATCGGACCAATAATGGAGACCAAAATCAGGGGTTCAATTGCCTCGGACGCGCAAAAATGTGACTAGAAATGTGTGCATAATTCTAACTAAACACAGACGAAAGGTTAAGACGACCTAATATCTATTGAATTTTTATAAAAATCTTCTAAGGTAATGTTTCAAATAATGCTAGATGCTTACCAGACGCGCCTTGTCCGACGAACATCTGAGGGACAATCAGTGGACGACACTGAAGTAACAGACGGTGAACCAAATTCACGCTCTCCCGGTATTCGCAGAACACTGTAAATTAACACGTATTGAGAGTTGTTGTAAGCTGAAAGGTATTTTTTCTGGAACGGGAACACAGAAAATATCCGAAGAGTAATTTGTCCGAAACCATAATTATTCCGAAATTTCAAAATTCCGAACGACATTTTCCGCTAATGGAAAATATTGACGCAGATGATTTAATGGACTACACAGCCTGTAAATTTCACACGGGCGTATATTTTAGCCATCGTTTTCGACCGTACAAATGATGTGAGAAAGCAATTTAATTAAATAGCTTAATTAATAGTGTTACTTAATAAAAAAATAAGTACGTCCTAGCAGCAATGTATTACGTCCAAACTGATTTGACTTAGGGTTGGTATTCCACTTGTCCAATGTGTCTTTGCGTCTCACATTTGCGTAAGTGCTAAGTGAGGCGCAAATATACATTGGACAAAGATCTTGGAGAAGTGGAATACCACCCAAACAAACGTTTTGTCATTATGGGCGTCATCACATCACGGTGTCGTAAACAAATGAAATGGTGCTCAATTATTTTGTATGAAAAAAATTAAGCAGTTAACGATATGTAATCTAGTTTTATCTCTTTCTCCGATACCCAAAGGTTGTCTGGAAGAGATCGCTCTTCAGCGATAAGACCCCCTGTTGTCTACCTCTACCTACATGTTATTGTATTATTTCTCTCTGTAACTGCTTTTTTGTGTGAGGTGTGCAATAAAGAGTATTTGTATTGTATTGTATTGTAAATGTGCTGTTTAGGACCGACACTAATCGTCATCAAAATATTCGCCCGTATGAAATTTACACGCTATATAAAAAGGTTAGGTTAGGTTTGTATTGTATCCTGAAAAATCAAAAAATCCTTCAGCGGAACACGGTCTTCGCAATTATGTAGTGTACCCCTCTGGAACACCAATTCTAGAATCAATAATTTATTTGTGGTGTAGAACATACGCGAGATCTAAGGAATGTTGGTTTAATAAGCAGCAAAACTAGCTAAGCGTGCGAGTGGCTCAAGATTATCTAGGCGACCTTAAGCAAAGCACTTTTAAGGCTGAGTACCCAGAGCTGTGCGAGGAAAACAAACACCAATAGGATTGCTAGTCTCTTCCTATACGTGTTTTTTTTTCCTCACACAGCGCTCTGCTACGTCGAACAGGTCTGGTGGATACTCACCCTAATAGAGAAGTGTGTAGCCTCCTTTAATAGGGTATTTTCATCTCATCATCATCATCCTATCAGCTGAAAGACGTCCACTACTGGACATAGGCCTACCCCAAAGAGTGCCACAATGACCGGTCCTGCGCCACCCGCATCCAGCGAACTCCAGCAACCTTTACCTTTATTTTCATCTATCAAAATTAAATTATCAAAGTATTTTTTATATAGTTTATACCATAAGAAATACGAATATAACACTATTTATTTAGAAACACATGAGATTTAATTTTAATTTGAAAATTACAATCGTAGTTTTATTATCTGTATGTTACGAGACCGAAAACGCCGACCGCCATTTTGTCTTCTGTTAGTGACGTCAGAACAGCAAATGCAAAAGCAAGTTTTCTTTGTAAAGGACATGCACATTTGACGTTTCTATGTTTCTGCACATAGTATTTTCTTAGTAGTCTGTGGTCTGTGGTTTGGTGTTGCAGTTATGACGTCACGATAATACCGGCTACTTTTTGGCGCGAATATATAATGTTCATATTTTAACCATTACTTATTTGCATAAAGTGATATTATTTTGAGGAAATAAAAATACCAGTTGACTATCGCATCTATACGAACATTTAAGGATATATTCTAAAAAAATCGTAGAATAGCCTATTACTTCGAACACGAAGCTACTATTCAGCTGCAACAAATCTGTACACATGCATACCTATAGCTTTTGTATCCTGGCCATTCCGTTTTGCAGTTTGAAAATGTTCCATCATGATTTCCTTCAGTTTGTCGAATTTCGGGTGTCCGAAGCATAGATCTTTGGGTATCTGAAAGGATTTTCAAATCATTTCTATTTTACCACAACAATAATGTTACTTTTAGTGACAGACATTCTCAGTTGTTTTAACTGCCTGCCTGATAAATAAATAAGACTGGGTCTTCGGTTGTCGGTATACGCAGTGTAGAGTGATAAGTTGTATGCAAGGACAGCTACATTTATCGAACGAGGGAGCCAAGCGAACGAAGTTCTATGCTACAGTTTTTTTTTTTTATAAAGTCTCCCTAGTTCTACAGCTCACAGATCCACTGGTATAGAATGAGTCGCTGTACGTTTCATGCGGCGTCAACCGGTAACCAACGCCTAATAAATAAATTTAGAGCGCTTGTGCAGACACCAGCATTAATAATAAAGCAGGCAAAAATATATGACACGTCCTAATGGCTCTAGAAATAGTGTCAGATATTTATTCTTGGTTTGTTATGCCAGATATTGATGCTGGTGATTGTACACACACTCATTACTATCAAAATCCCTTAATATTAAGTTTCAGCATATATTCCTTTGTCTCTAAAATAAGTTTTCTATCAATTATTCTATTCTATTTTTGATAGTATGCATGTAGGCACTTTATTGTACACAATCACAGATTGAAGCATATGCATGTCACACAAGATTTCTGAACTTATAAGGTATCTTCTCCAGCTAACCTTTGAGCAGCAGAGAGTAGCCTTCCTAATGTACTCACGTCTACAGATGTGCAATTTGCGAAAAGTTTCCAAAAGAATACGAGAAACTTCACAAGGGTTTAAGACATTTTTCCACCATAGGACACATCAGTACTCACGTCTGGCACAGAGCCGTCCGGCAGAACGCTCGTATCCAGAGACATCGGATTAACCCCTAGGTCATCCCTCAGTCGTTCCAGAAGCGCCGTCAGTCGGTCGTCGGCCTGGATCCAGGCCTTCTCCGGGTGCTCGTCGAAGAAGTTGAGGAACACCCGGGCGCCGTGCTTCACCAGCAGCTCCAGGCCGTGGTACAGGGCTATGAGGAGTGTGAAGTCCTTCATTATGTGATTGTGTTGCGGATGCCTGGGTTATAAAACATATACTATTAAACGAGCAATATTTGTATATATATATATTTGCAATCAGGTTCTCGGAAACGGCCCTAACGATTTCGATGAAATTTGGAATATAGGGGTTTACGGGGGCGAGAAATTGATCTAGCAAGGTCTCATGTCTGGGAAAATTCGTTTTCTCCGTCGGTTCGGTCGCCCAGGACTTTTAGATTATACACAGAATGTGTACCTATCTAAAAAGGCTATTTTCATCTATCAAAATTAAATTAGGTATCAAAGTATTATTTTTTATATAATTTTTACCCAAACCTTTTATACAAAAAACGTAAGATTTATGTTATATTAAAATCGTAGTCTTATTATCTGCATGTCACGTGACCGAAAACTCCGACCGCCATTTTGTCTTGTGAGTGACGTCAGTATAGCAAATGCAAAAACATGTTTTTGTTGTAAACAACATTTGACGTTTCTATGTTTCTGCACGTAGTATCTTCTTAGTAGTCAGAGTAGTCTGTGGTTTCTGCTCTTGTGACGTCACGGATTACCGTGACGTCACATTAGGCGGGCTGCCTTTTTGACGCGAATATATATCGTTCAAATTTTGACCATTATTTCTTTGCATAAAGCGATATTATTTTGAAGAAATAAAAATACTACTTGACTACCTATCGAATCAATTGGAATCTATACTAACATTTTAAAATATATAAAAAAAATTGTAGGATAGCCTGTTCTGTATTGTACATGAAATAACGAACTTGGCCCTGGAGACCATGGCCGATTGGAGCAAATCCAATTGGGGTTGCTTCAATATTGTCAAAACACAGGCGTGTCTCTTCACCGCAAAACGCAGTTCATCTTAGTTCCCATTTTCCAAAATGTGTCCGTACCAATAACTGGCCATCTAGAGCTTCTGGGTTTGAAACCAAACTTGAACTTCGGATCCACTATTCTGGAAGGAATCCATGGACACAGGTGCTAAAAATGACGCTCAGGATGTATTCACGGAAGCCGTCACGTCACATTGTGACGTCACGTCCACATTGTAGCAAGTGCACCATTCATTCATATGAGATCTGAACAATTTCTGACGCTTCTAGAGTGCACTTCACTCCGTAGAATCCTTAGAAACTTGTTAAACGTCATGATTATTTTCTATTATGACCAATCACCATAAAATAATAAAAACACATTTTCAAATATTTACCTATTGCCTCTCTCCTTTCCCTGGTATTCCTTATAGAGCATCACAATGCGACCCTTGGACAAGTTCCCAACGTTGTGTGGTAGAATATTCATTTGCTTCAACCTTCTCGCGTAGCCGTCCAAAATCTGGAATATTATCAGCGTTATTCACATCAATTTATTTTGACATTTATACATACAGCAGTGGATGAATTTAAAAGTTTGTAAGACATTCGATCTTAGAATTATTTATAACTGCGCTGCTCCGTCTCAGGTTTCCCATTTTTCTAAATATTGGATATCATCCTGCATTAGGTTTAGGTAGATATAATATTCTTGTATCTTCAGTGAAAGACGAAGGATAGAGGAAGGCCTGACACTCCAGGGTACTGTTGACCCTTAAAAAAACCCTACTCTTCATTTGAAGAACCCCAAAACCCCATATTGTAGCCCTGGGACAAATCACGTTAGGGAGTTTATACCAAAGCCCGAGCGTTCCGGAACCCTCTGGAACCGTGCTCTGCGCGACTATTTAGGATCCAAGGTATGAGTATGAACGCCCTGCCGATGCCAACGGCGAGCGGTGCGGTGGTAGAATCTGGCCGTGGGCATCATGTCGAACAGTTTTTCGGAGCACAGACCGTTATATAAGCGGTACAACAGAACAGACACAAGGAGGCGAGGTCACTTGTTAGAGGTTCAATATCAGTTGTTAAATTGGGATCATCGAGGATTCGCACAGCACGTATTTGAAGCGGTTCCAGGCCCAAGCTGGTAACCAGATGCTCCCGCCCATAGATGACAGCAATGTTCGGTGTGGGACATATCTACGCGGGAGATTTACAAAACGCATGCATAGGGCCCGCATTCGGCAAACATTTTCACTGGTCGATAATGCCCGAGTCGGCGTGCGAGAGATTCGATATCGATACTGGGCAGTTCTCTTGCATGTATGTTCAAGCGTACCATCTCCCTCCCGAACTACCGTCTCGCACGCTTTTAATTGACAATTTTTTTTTTCTTTTTTTTCATGAATTTCATTAGTCGTTATCCCGTATGCGGGGAGCACCCGACGTATATCGACCGACTTAAACCAATAAAAATGCCCTTACGCAGGGCCTGCCCGAGGGTATAGCGGAGGGAAGGGCCGCTTTAGGCGCCAAGTGTGTCAAATGCTTCAAAATGCAAAAACTAAGAAAAAAGTGTGAAGTGAAAGCGTCAAAGGGCGTCCACGGACTCGCTCCACCCTGATCGAAGGCTAGTGCCGGTGCTGGCCTTACGCGTTCACAAGTTACCTCAATATAGTGGTTCCTCAATTGCGAGAGCTGTGGCCCTATCTGCACCACCACCGTGTTGATTTTCCTCGAGTGGCTGTACGGTGCCACGTCTATGCAGTTCTCCGTCCGTAGCTCCAAGTGAGCTATATTTAGGTGCTTCACTACCTGAGATGAACAAGAAAGTTTTTAAGTATGTCTTATCAATGAAAGAAAAGGACACAGGAGAAGGCACTGAAACTGATTGAGAAGGGGGAATATTTTAGCACAACTTTGTTGTAAGTCAACAAGGCGACATCGACATAACGACGAAATGTCACCACAAGCGACATATTTCGAGCTCTTCATTCATCCCGAAAAAGAACGGTTCGAAACATGTTGGCTGCAGTAAAATTTAATGCCTTGCTTAACCGTATGATTACTAGTATAACCTTAAAAATTACTAGCGAAAGATTAAATTCAATTGGGGCAATTAAAATATGTTAATTCATAAAGCAGTAATATTTGGCTGACCATTTTGAATAGTATTTAAACTTACATTGATGACATCCTCAACCTTGCTCCCTGGCGTCGCGGACAGCGCCAGCATGCGGTATGTGTTGTGCTTCATCTCCGCCAGGGTGGAGACGATCTGGCAGTACGCGTAGTTCCCACGCGCGCGGTGCGCCTCGTCCACCACCAGGCAGCGGATCTTCTCGCCCGGACAGATGCCCGACTTGATGTCGTTGTAGATCACTTGTGGAGTGGCGAAGAATACTCTCTTGTTCTGCCAGTGATGCTTCCGTGTGGCGACTGGCATATGGCCTAAAATATTACAGAAGTCAATCTACTTTATCTTGTTGTTGTCGATGCAGTAAACCACAAGATTGTCTCCTGTACGGCTATCACAAGAAGGCGAGAGCTCTCTTTCTTTATTAGAAAACTTAGAAAGAGAGGTATAGTGCGAGAAAAATTGAGTGAGCTCGCGTGCCGTTTTGTGATAGCCATGCTAAACTGAGACAGGTTTCTGCCAGCAACATAAGTTTTTCGACCCCTGAACGAAGACATACTAGAAATTTAACTAAAATTCAATTTCATTGCACTGAAGGGCTAGGAGTAGCATATAAGTGACTCGATTGTCTTAAAATGTCATATTGAAATAGCTAAATATAAATGTTTTAAATGTCAATCTTTCAAAATTCATAAGGCCCTTCGACAGTAGGACCCTTCTTTTAACCGACTTAAAAAAACGGAGGAGGTTCACAATTCGGTTGTAAGTATTTTTTTGTGTTTTACTTCACAACTCAGTTTTTATGAATTGATTCATACAATTATTTTTTATTTGAAAGTATTATGCTTCCAGATTGGTCCCATTGTTATCAAAACTCCAGTGGAATGATGGCAACCATGAGGAATTGAGGGAACTCCTCAAATATATTAGGCACAAGTGTAGTACTTTCGGTATCTTCTATTATAACTTGTGTATTTACAAAAATAACAAATTTGATGAAGTGGAACTGATAATGAAGACCACAGATGACTTATGGGACTCCTCAATGATGTACTTAAAACTATAAAAGTACGACACAGATTCTGATATGATTCCATTGAAATAGCAACTAATGAAGTGCCGAAGGTGATTCTGAGATCCTTGAGGAATCGACAGTACTCCTCAAATATTATCAGCCCACATACAGAGATTCGTGTTTTATCTGTAATAATTAACACTCGGAAAGCAATTTATGCTGTAAAGAGGAAAGGAAATATGAAAATGTTCATGTTTCTGGCTTGAAGATGGTTAAAACTTTGTTTTTAAAGTAAATTATATTGTATCTATATATTGCTGATTTGTTAATAACCTTACATAAACATTGCATTGAATGTGTCCAATTGAAATTCAGTATGTTCTACGGAATATTTGTTTCACAGTATAGCAGTAGAAGCATAACAGGAAATATTTACCGGTCATCTCTATAGTGTCAGTAGGTGGTATAGCTATGATGTTGTAGCAAGCGTCAATCTGCTGAGCTACTAATGGTCTGGTCGGAGCAGTGAACACAATCTTGCCGAGAGGGTACCAGCGGTAGAAATTGTACATTATCACTGCAGCTATGAATGTTTTACCCAATCCTGTAGGCAAACTCACCTGTCGGACATAAAATATGCTTATGACATTCTAAAGCAAAGCTCACAATGAACTAACCATCTCTCCTCTAACCTCTCTTCTCTATAGAACATAGAAAGAGCATAAACATCTTGCTGAATAAGCAGGTAATTGTCCACAAGGTAACACTTCCAATGAAAAATATGCAACTTGGATTATTATTATTGCCGAACAATGGCACTTTACAATTTAGAAGCAAACTTGGTGAAATTTTCATAATAATTTTGATGTAAGCCATTTTTTTATTTAGAAAGGAAGAAGAAGTTGGATAGTCTGATATGATTAATCCATGCCAGTTGTATGCTTCACTTAGTTGGTATATAAAGACAGTTACTAATGTTTAAGGTAAAGAAATCTATAAAAGAAGAAGAAAATGATAAATTATATATAAATAAAATTAAACAGTTGTTATTAGTTAAGTCATACTACACTGTAAGCGAATTTTTTAAGAGGGTGTTACAGTGCTCACTAGCGCCACTGATAAATAATTGTGATTATTTAAATTTCACGATAGATATTTAAAAAAGGAGGCCACTACTCACTGTATTTTGTATTTAAGTACCTTCTGAATACACCAAGCTAGTTTGTATGTTGCTGGATTCGTCGATCTATGAACTGAAAAGAAAAACGGCCGTTTTTACTTTGGACGCATAGATTGACGAATCCAGCAACATACAAACTAGCTTGGTGTATTCAGAAGGTACTTAAATACAAAATACAGTGAGTAGTGGCCTCCTTTTTTAAATATCTATCGTGAAATTTAAATAATCACAATTATTTACCAGTGGCGCTAGTGAGCACTGTAACGCCCTCTTAATGACCAATTATAATCGAATTATTATTATCTATTGATTCTGTGCTTTTGTAAGTGTGTGTAATAATAATATTGCAGTGCCCAACAGGGTTCACAAAGTTCTAGCTTATAAGTTTACCACCTGTACAACTACTTGTGAAATTGCAATAAACTATTGAGTATTGAGTATTTAGTATTGAAATTAAATCTTACCAGAGTGTTTTTCAATAGAGCAGCCTTGATTATATTGAACTGATAATCTCTGACAGGGTAGTTCGTGGGGTAAATCCAGGTCTTACCAGTGAGTCGATCATAGCCACTGATCTCTTCATCACAGCACAGAGCACTGGAAATATACACATTACAAAATATTACCTACTAAAGCCTAAAAGACCCACATGGGTACCTACCAGCTATTTTATGCAAGGTAAAAAAAACGTTAATATGGTCACTGGTCGGGACCCCTCAAGTTTTAATTGCCATGTGTGAATCTTGTACAAAATTAAAGGATAGCAGGATTTGGCGAGACACCGAGAAGTCGGGTCCGTTCCGTTATAGGATTATTTTGTAAAGTAACTTACCTTACATTTAAAGGATTGTGACTATTGTTAAGAGAGTCATTTATTACACTTTTAGAGAAGTTAGATCGGTCTTTGAATGAAGTATTTTCAAAATGAGCCACAAGAGACGAATCTTCAAATAAATCTTCATCTTCACCAGGCCCATCGTTCGTCTTCGGTTGTAATTTAAAATTATTCATGTCTATAAAATGTATTCATGATAGAACTCAGTTTTGATCATAAGACGCGGTTTGTTTCATGAAACAAAATAAATTTGCAAACAACAACAGTTTAAATAAAAATAAGGTTAGAATTCAGGAGAATCGGGTGTTCGTAATATAGAATACATTGCAACTATTAGACATATCCAAGACTTAAAAAAATACGCTGGATTGATAAAAAAAATCACCGCATATAATGTGTTAGTACTAAATAACGTAAAAATAGAAATTACAATTTTTTACACGTACGTTGCAATAAAACTGTCACTTTTTGTTCACATGATATTATTATGAAAGATTTTAAAATTATTTGGTTTTTGAGTCGGACTGTCGCGCATCCAATGTCTAGCAACTTTGCATTTATAAAGCTTGCTTAATATTTATTGCTTTAATAGAATTTCGGATACCTATTTCAAAATTTATGTAAAAATTGTGAATAAACAAAAGAAAACTTAAATAACTTTGTTTAATATTTAATGGCTCCAGTAAATTAGGGTTTAATCAAATACTCCAAATATTATTTTACTGCTGGCACTTCGTAAATGCAATGCACTCTTTGTCAAATGTCAAAACACTACGTCACGTCAAGTTGTCAAATTAAAGTCATAACATTGTAATTGCATTTGCATAGCTCACGGTTCGTTATTAACCGTTTATTACGGGAATAGAAATAAGTAATAGAATAGAACCAGTTTCAATTAATTTGTTGATTTCTAAGAACATGGAGCTTGAAGACGGCTTCGACGACATATTGGCTGAGATTAGCGACCCAACAGCTCCCAAGCAACTGAAATTGGATGAACCAGGTAGGTAAATTAATCAGGTTTTCTTTGGAGCGAGCCTTCCTTAAGCAGGACGCCGGGGTGTCCAATAAAACTAGGACAGTTGCCAAACAATTTCATTTTGATTTGAAATTACCTACATGAGAAAGTATAGGTATATGTATATACGTTTGAGTGTATCAGAAGTTATATTATTAGTATCTTCAAGTTTTCTCATGAAGATACAAACTAAACTTCATGCACCACAAGAGGTCCCTCATGTCGGTTTGTCAATTGTCGAGTAGGCACATTTTAATAATTACACAAATTATATCCATGACCTAACATGACCTGATTGAAATTTATATTTAATGATAGCTTCATTGGTACATATTTACATCTTTTTCAGGTACATCAGAAGGGACATCAAAGCCAGCATCTTCTAAAACACATTGTGTGCTAGTGAATCAAAAACAGGTGTGAGTCGTCACCCTATGTGATAAATAATAAATATATATTTCTCATCATGTGGGTTGCAATAACATCAATGTATTAAAATAAAACTTATGTGTAAATTTCATATTTGAGGTATAAAAACTAGAAGATAGAAAAAGACCCTCTCAACATCATGAAAAGGTGGAAAAATACTGATGATCTGGACTATGTATACCTACTTTTTGAATTAATTATGTAAATAACATAAGCATTATTGACAACCACTTTAGCTCTGTAGATAGTGACCCTGCCTATGAAGCTTGTGGTCCTGGGTTAGAATTCCAGAGAGGCCATTTATTCATGTTATATAAGCCTCAGACCAAGTCATGAGCATGAATATTTGTTCCTGACTCATAAATACTTTCTATACATATAATTAGTGAAGAAGCTACCTTGGCCCAGGGGTCAGAACCGGTTTTTTCATTATTTTAGGCTCTAATATATAGTCTAATTTTTTGAATTATTTTAGGACTCTATCTATATTTAGGTAACATTTTCGTATTATTAGACTGCCTGATCAAAAATAATAGCATAAACCAAGACGAAATAGAACATATTAAAAGTGCTCTTACAAGGGCAATATTTTGAGCAATTATTGGCCGTCAACAGTACGGTTGTCTCACATTTACTTACAGGCCAGAGAAGGACGCGTGTACTGTTGACGGGCAATAATTGCTCAAAATATTGCCCGTGTAAGAGCACCTTTATTATAATAAAATTATATGCATAATATTATTATCCTTGTAACATAATATATTGTTACGTACGTGGCACGGCTTCCAGGATAGAACCGAACTGGGGGGTACCTCGATATCTTCATAAGTACCCACATGTTAGCCTAACATGCCTTTCCCCCGGGATAGAAGACACTTCACATCACTTGAGTCAATTTACTTTATCACTATACATGCACTTAACACTAAATTGTTCACTTAACCCCTAATCAGAATCTATTATATATTTTGTAGTCTTTTGTAAATATTTAGTAACTACCTATTGGCTATCTGCTCTACCACTTTCATCGTCTACACAATCGTCTTCATAGTCTGTGCTAGTATCTTGTTGTAAAGCCATCTTTTTCAAAGAAGGTGCGGCAGATGGTGGGCTTTCACTACACCGGGATCTTTTATTGCTGTTAGGCTCACTCCTAGAAAATGTAGTCTCAACGTCTTGCACTTCACAGTCTTCTGGACCTTTGACTCCAATCATTTCTGCCCACTGGCTTGGTGGAGGGATTCTTACTGTACCATATGTTTCATCTTCTCCTCCTCCTTTAGTCTGATCAGGTACATTATGCCTTGTCTCTTTACTCTCTCTGGTG
Organism: Epinotia nisella; assembly: GCA_932294315.1. Classification (NCBI taxonomy): domain Eukaryota; kingdom Metazoa; phylum Arthropoda; class Insecta; order Lepidoptera; family Tortricidae; genus Epinotia; species Epinotia nisella. The sequence continues at coordinate 16,565,779 of OW028680.1, forward strand.
GGTTTCACCATAATATTAGAATGGGCAGCTATATTCTGATCTTCTTCGTTCCTAGTAAATCCTAGCATCTGGTTTACATGCCTTATGAATAATTTAGCTCCTTGTTTGATTTTATATCTCAACACCCCAATTTTCTTAATTATAGTTCCTTCTAGCCATCTCGGTCCGCCTCTATAGTTCCTGAAACAGATAGTCTCTCCTACTTTAAATTCTCTGACTTTTTTTGTTTCATTATCATGTATGTCATCAGTCGCCTTATCTTGAATAGCAAGAGGGTGAAGTCTGTCAAATTTTGTTCTGAAACGTCTGTTATTCAACAGCTCCGCTGGCGTTTTACCTGTCACTGAACTGGGTGTTGTCCGCAAACCATACAAAATCGTCTGAAGCCTTGTTGACCATGGGAGATTTGTCATCTTTTTCAGCTTCAACTTTATCGTTTGGACTGTCCTTTCTGCTTGGCCATTTGACGCAGGGTGGTATGGAGGTACTAGTATATGTCTGATGCCATTTCGTTTAAAGTACTGACCCATTTCTTCCGACGCAAAGGCTTTCCCGTTATCACTAACTATTGTGTCTGGCAGGCCTTGTTCTACGAATATCTCGTCTAGTTTATTAATCACCATACTCGAACTTTGTTCATTAACTATCTTAACCTCAGGCCATTTTGAGTATGCATCAATTAATATGAGGAAAACCTTGCCCATAAAAGGACCAGCGAAATCAATATGTAGCCTCGACCATGCCTTTGGTGGAGTAATCCATCTGTGTGTAACCTTTGCAGGCATATTTCTTACTTCCTTACAGATCTGGCAATTTTGTACCACACTCTCTATATCTCTATCTAGTCCCGGCCACCAGAAATAACTCCTCGCTATAGCCTTGGTTATGACTATGCCATCATGGTTGCTGTGTAGCTCCTGTAAAACATTTTTACGTAGTTTGTAGGGTAAAATGACTCTACCTCCCCACAATATACAGTTATTGTATTCGGTTAACTCATCCCTCCTTACATAATAATCTCTGTACTTTTCTTCTACCTTACCGGGCCAACCATTTCTAATCCAAAACATCACTTTTGCTAATATTCCATCTGTTTTGCTCAATTTAGCTACATCCTTAACTGTCATTTGTAACTCGACTGGTGTCTCATTGAGCAACAAAACATTTACTTCCTGCATCTCCTCTTCTTTCACCGTACCTTCAGGAGCTGGCCACCTGCTGAGAGCGTCTGCATTCCCAATCTTTTTCCCTTCTACATACCTTAACTCATAATCATAGGAAGTTAACAGCAAAACCCATCTCAACATCCTCGGTGATAACATATTAGGTATCGGCTTTTTGGGATCAAATATTCCTAGGAGCGGTTTATGGTCCGTCTGAATCACAACATTACGGCCAAAAATATAGGCATAAAACTTTTTGACTCCAAATATAATTGCTGCCGCCTCCTTATCAATCTGAGAATAGTTTCGTTCATGGCAGCTCATCGTCCTGGAAGCAAACATAATTGGTCTCAATGTACCGTCTTCCATCTTGTGCTCCAACACTGCGCCCAGCCCATACTGTGACGCATCACAAGTCATAAATAGAGGTTTTTTTAAATCATAGTGGACTAATGTGTCTCCCGTAGTCAACATGCCCTTCAAGAGACTAAATGCTTGTTGACAATCCTGCATCCATGTCCATTTTGCTCCTTTCAGTAACAACTTATACAAGGGTTCCGCCACAGTTGCTTTCTGTGCTAGAAATCGGTCATAAAAATTCATCAGTCCTAGGAACGCTTGTAACTCTCGTACATTGCTTGGTGCTGGTGTATCCATTATAGATTTTATTTTATCTTTACAAGGATGTAGCCCATTAGCATCAATCACATGCCCTAGAAATTCCACACTGGCTTTCCCAAACTTGCATTTCTCTTTGTTGACCTTCAATCCAGCATCCTTAAGGATCTGCAGGATGAGGTGAAGTCTGTTACTGTGCTCCTGCATTGTGTGCCCAGAGACTACAATGTCGTCCAACAGCACTGCTGTGCCTGGTACCCGGGCTAACAGGTTACTCATCATACGCTGGAAAATCCCAGGACAGGCTTTGACTCCAAATGCTAACCTTTTACATCTAAATAAACCTTTTGGAGTATTCAGCGTTAGCAGTTTTGAAGTAGGTTCATCAACTACCACCTGCGTGTAAGCCTGCTCTAAATCTATCTTGCTAAAAATTATACCCCCTTGCAAAACCGCAAAAGCTTCATTCAATGTTGGCAAAGGGTAAGTATCAGTCTCAGTAGCTGTATTCACCGTGGCCCTGTAATCCCCGCAAAGTCTGACATTCCCATTCTTCTTTATTATAGGTACTATGGGACTGGCAAACTCGGAGTGACTCACCGGTTCCAAAACATCCTCTGCCACTAACCTGTCTATTTCTTTTAAAACCCTATCTTTAATAGCAAAAGCGATGGGTCTACATTTCAAAAACTTAGGCTTTGCGTCAGGTTTTAGGGGTATAGCTACTACTGGCCCAGTGTATTTCCCTAGCCCGGGCTGAAAAACTTCTTTATAGTCTTGTAACACTGTATTCATGCTTACATCATTTGATTTTATACTAAATATTCCCTGAATATCTATATTTAACTGTGGGAACCAATCCCGACCCAATAAATTTGGACCATTGCCCTTAGCAATCAGCACATTCAATTTAGTATGTATATTCTTGAAACTTACATCCACAGTAGTTTCTCCTAACAACTCGACCGGATTACTCGTCCAGGTGGTGAGCCTCACACGTGAATCATCCAACTTTGGCAGTCTCCCCTTCCAAATTTCTCGTGCTGTACTTTCCTTAATCATGCTATACGCAGCCCCTGAGTCTACCTCTAGATTTACAAGCTGACCATTAATACCAACATCCACATGAAACGCTGGCACTTTATTCGACATAAAATTACAAAAGTCTTCTTCATATAGCCCATTAAATTGACTAAATTCCTTTGACTTACTATATTTGTCTCGTGTACTCGAACATACCTCGGCGATATGACCCATCTTCTTACAAATATAGCATCTACTATATCGGAACCTACAAAATTTCCCATGACTTTTGCCACACCGCCAGCAATCTTTGCCCGGTTCCACTGGTTTCGCTTTAATCTTGTTAATCTCCATTGGCTCGTCGCCGCCGGCGGCGCTGTGCGCCTGCGCCGGCGCGCCCGCGCTCTGCGCCGGCATCGCCATCACCATCACCCCAGCATCCGCCACTTCAGCTGTCAACGACAACTTCACCGCTTGATCAAACGTTAATGACGTCTGCTGTAGCAACTGCTTTTGAATATTTTTATCCCGAATGCCACATACTAGCCGGTCGCGCAACGTGCGATCTAAATCGGTAAAATTGCACTCTATAGCCAATTTACGCAAACTAGCCACGTACTCTATAATATTTTCACTGTCCAACTGACCCCTCATGTGAAATTTATATGATTGCACTATTTCATTTTGTTTCGGGTTAAAGTGATCGTCCAAACAGGTTTTCACGATATTATAGGTTACGTCCTTAATATTTCGCGGTGAAATTAATGATACGATTAAATCATATAAATCATGACCACAACATGCAAAGAAATTCGCCTTTTTTAACTCATCAGTCTTAATACTGTTCGCGAGCAAACAATACTCGAACCTATCCACGTAATTGGTCCAATTGTCTTTGTCCATATGAAACTCACTAAATTTCACCGACATTTTACTTAACCACACTAAACACGACTTTAAAACATTCAATCACTATGTTTTAAGCACAATAAACCTATTCCCGTATTTATTCCCGTCGCCAGAATGTTACGTACGTGGCACGGCTTCCAGGATAGAACCGAACTGGGGGGTACCTCGAGATCTTCATAAGTACCCACATGTTAGTATACAACATATATATATTTAATTGTACTTCATATTAATAACGTATTTGTATTAACTGACACAAGTCGCACAATACACTGTCCCGCACACCCCGCTGGCCCCAAAGAAAACCAGCACCGTTGATCACGCTAGCTGTGCCAACTGCATTGCTGAGTGGAGGCCATTTCAGGATCACATCCCGATCTAGATACTTTGTATTATTTTTCTCACTTTCATTGTATACTTCTTCGATTTATTTGTTGCTTATGATGTGTTTCCTATTTCTATGCTATTTCCTGTTTCTATGCTAATACCGGTATTTTTGTATGGTGAAAATACTGGTATCAGACCCCTGACTTGGCCTAGTGGTTCAAGCATGCGGCTGTGAAATGGCATTCGTGAACATTTGTTCCTGAGTAGGGCATGCAATCCTGGTATTTATTACTACTACAATACCGGGATCCCGGTATTGTAGTAGTAATAAATCCCGGATTGCATGCCCTATCCTGAGTCTTGGATGTCTTCTATGTATTTAAGTATTCGCATTCATAATATTATTTTTATAGTTTCGCCATGTCCTTCCGTCTGTCTGTCTGTCTGTCTGTCCGTCTTCGGCTTAGCTCAGTAACCCTTACAACTAGAAAACTGCAATTCGCCATGGGTATAAAAACCAATCACGCCGACAAAACAGTAGAATACATTTTTTTTAGGGTACCTACCCTACATGTTAATTGGTGATGTATTTGTTTTCTCGTTAAACCTATAGTGTGGGGTATCGTTGGGTAGCTTGTTCAAAAATATTATGGGTTTATTAAAATTATTTTTCAACTTAGTTATGCGTTTGCGAGATACTGGGATTTTGGTCCGCGAGCTAGCAACAGATTTTCGTGACCAATCAACTCCCGTGCCATAACTTGTGAGAAGGTTAAGAATGTTGTATCATGAAGCCCCGTGGACGTCAGCTGCGGCTCCGTTGGTGGGTTGACCAGCAGCAGCCTCCCAAAGTTGTAAAAAAAAAAAAACAGTCTGTTCCTCCCGTTTCATTTTATTATCAAATGATAGTTAATCCAATATTATGACGAAAAACAATCGTCAGCTTCAGAACGGTAGAGTTGCTTTTTCACGGCACGGTACTTCTTGCCCGCGACGAGCGCGCAAAAGACCTGCCCTGCGACATGCCCCCCCACTTGTGGCAATGCTAAAACTTATATTTACTGTTAGCTTTACGGTGAAGGAAAACATCGTGAGGAAACCTGCATACATTTGAGAAGAAATTCAAAAATGTATGTGAAGTCCCCAACCCATACTGGGCCAGAGTGGAGACTCCGGCCTGTTCATCTCATTCATGAGAGGAGGCCTGTGCCCAGCAGTGGGATATATAGGCTGATAATGAATATATAAATATTTTTTTATCTATATTGTATGTTTATTTTGTAGCCTAGCAACCCATAAAGTACTCTTGTACAAGCTTTGCTTAATTTGGGTTGATTTGTGTAACATTATTCTAAAAATTATTTATTGATTATCATTTTTTCATTTACAGAGAGGCAATCCTTTGCTGAAGTTTGTTACCAGTGTCCCATGGGAATATGATGATATCATTCCAGATTATGAGATAGGTAAAACCATTTGTCTGCTGTTTCTCTCCGTGAGGTACCACAATCTGAACCCAGATTATATAAATAATAGGTTAAAGGAATTAGGAAAGAAATACGAGCTTAGAGTTCTTTTAGTACAGGTAATTAAATAGTTTTTATTGTATTTAATAAAATAGACATTATTCTGGATTGGGCCAATATGTGGCAAACCGTCTGAAAAATTCGGCTTCGCATCAACTAAAGTGAAAGCTCAACAACTAATATGATCACAATCTAATCTCAATAAAAGTAGTAAATTCTGGAATTCAGTCCTTGATTAAGTTGTATTTGCTTAATTCTAACATAAATTATTTTTGCATTTATAATTTTAAAAGTGTCCTTGTGGTCTATTTACGGAATAAATACGATATTTAATCAAGAATACTTCTCTTATTTAAGGTTGACCTTAAGGACCCTCACGCAGCCCTGAAGAACTTAACCAGGATATGTCTCCTAACAGATATGACACTCATGCTGGCGTGGAGTCCCGAGGAGGCCGGCAAAATTATAGAAAACTACAAAATATATGAAAACAAACCACCTGATCGGATCATGGAGAAAATCGAGAATGATCCACATCAAAAGGTACTATATCCATTCCTGTTGCCGTAAGAGTTCCCAGGAGGCTCGACTCTTCATACAAAAATAGTTTGGTTTTCATTTTAAATTGGCATACTAGAATTTAATGAAACATTGTATACACAATGGAATCCGCTATATTTTTTTGGGGCTGAATGAACGTGACAAGCGATCGACAGCCCGGCTGTTCCCGGCCAGGCGTCCCTTCACAACATCAACTCTATTATAATTTCTATAATTATGTTTGTATGGAGAGTTGACTTGAGTCGAGTGTCCTGGGACTCTTAATTATTGCTGGGCAGATGTGACGGTAAAGATGGAGTGCTTGTTGGGCTCGTGGATACTAACTGTACGAGTACTTTGCGCGTGAGCCATAGCCATATAGCACTCATTTGCACCATCAGCATTTGCATAAACATTTTACTTCACTAATCCATCCAATGTAACCATATCTCTAGCGAAATAAACCATTTTATTTAATTTCACTTCACGTTCGCTATTCATAGGTGTGCAATAGGTATGATGACTAAGATTTTTTCACGATGCCATTCGAACCAGTTTTTGGAGAGGAACAAATTTGTATGGGAGCAACTACAATTAAAAAACATAAATACCCAAAAAATTGTGACTAAGATTGACCTCGCTGGCGGCATCCCAAACGCTTCATACTAATTGATTGAAAAATATGACGTCACGCATGTCACAATGCTATGGGTAGGTACTAACCGCTGTACGGAAAATCAAGTAAATTGCTGTTTCGGTCGCGAAATACTGCGTTTCGGTCCATAGTTACCTAAAATTTTGTTTCTATAAAAGCGTAAGGATTCTATTGGTAGCTTTAAATGTACACTTGGACAATGAAAAAATGCGGCTTTTCTAAACTTACAAGGTTCATAAGTATGTTTTTATGATATTAATTATATTTTTTAATTTATTACAATAATTTAATGGTTTACTATCCATTTAGCAACACTATCATCATGCCTATTGTGCATATGCATATTTTCTGTGGATTATTAATTGAATAATCTACTAAGTATTTCTCCAATATTGACTTTTTCATCCCAATCCTGTGCTTAGCCAGTTCTTCTGTGCTGAGTGCTATAAGTTGAAACTAAAGAGTATTCACTGTTGTTTTTTCAGATTATAAATGCATTGTCTTCAGTGAAACCAGTGAACAAAACAGATGCAATGACATTGCTGACAACATTCGGGACTCTCGCAAACATAATCAAAGCAACTGAGAGTAGATTAGCGGAATGCCCCGGATTCGGAGCCACTAAAGCCAAAAAACTTTATAAGGCATTGCATGAACCTTTCCTTAAGGCGGGTTGTGTTGGTAAAGATGAATTTTCTGGAGACATCAGTATTGAAGACGTTGAGAAACTTGAGAATGAAGCTGTAGTTCCTGAAGTTCCTAAGAGTTGATTGTTTTTTTAATACTACGACTGGAGGCCTGCCTAATGAAACGCGGAATATCTTGCGACTCTAGAGGAGTCATAAGTGCATTGTCGACCCTTTATTGAACTGAATAGAATAGAAAAGTATTTATTGTTTCTCCTTTTTGTTACAAGTTTTGTCCGCTAAGCGGGTGTGGGTAGTAGTTACATATGTCTTAAATATCTAATAACTTAATTATTATTGAACTGAGGATTTTCTGTATTGAAGGAAGACAGAGACACAAATGTAGGTTCCTTAGTCTCAATACAGCGCATCCTCGGAAGCGACCTTACTCACCACCGGGAACACGGCACCGCATCTTATCTTATCTTATCTAATTGAGGGCCCTTTCAGATACACTTCGACCCAGTGGGATCTTTTGTGCATTTGCCCTCTCCTTTATAGCTACTCCCAGGCTCGCTCCATCATTTCCAAAAAGCAGATGATAGCTCAGCGGGAGCACCTTGAATTCCTTTGGTTGCGAATAGCCGTTATCAAAGTGATTCATTCTTTGTCTGGCAAGGGCATGACATGTTAAGAAGAAGAAGGTTACATTGTGTTACCGTACTTCTTTAATACTTTTGTTTCCTAGCAACTGCTGTTTATTTTGGATATCTTTACTTGAATATAAATTGTCATGAACAGAAAATACGTTTTATATTTCCTTCTTTAAAGTGGTAGCAGAGAATATGGAACAAGCTATATTTAACGCGAGCAAAGTTCAAATTGGGAACTTAGAATCCAAAAACTACAAAACATGGAGGTTTAAAATACTAATTGTCCTGAAGGCAATGCCGGGAGGTATGGATATCCTCGAAGGTAAAAAGATCAAACCATCCTTGGCGCCGACGGAAAAGGCTGATGCTCAAGCAAAGTATGAGAAAGATCTTCAAGCTTTTGAAAATTTGAACAGTGCGATTTTAATTCTGTTTACGACAAACATGTCCGATGACATTCTGCAAAAAGTTGTGCGCTTTGATTATGCGAAAGACATGTGGGACGAATTAGAGCGAATCTTTGGAGGTACGTGTGTAGACAAGACCTACGACCTATGCCTCATATTTTTCAGCTATAAAAAGGACCCGAGTCACGACATAATTACGCATGTGTCAGCATTGAAAAACATTTGGAGCGAAATGTGTACGGAGCTACGCAATGAAGCGAAACTACCAGAAATCCTTCTAATGTGTAAAATCCTAGACACCCTACCCTCCGAATACCTAGGATTTAAATCCAGTTGGCTGTTAATGTCAAAGAAGGAACGTTCTATCGAAAATCTGACAAGTCAATTATGCGCACACGAGAGAGTTCTACGTCAAAATGACACACACGTCACAGACGAAACAAATGCAGAAGCCCTATTCACGAGAACCAGCAAAGGTAAAAAGAAAACCTATACCAAGGAGCTTAAATGCAATTACTGCAAAGAAAAGGGCCATAGAGTCAGAAGTTGCAAGAAATGGATTCAAGATGGAAGACCACCAAAGGAATCCCAGACTGTGAATATGAATCTGACAGTAATGACAGTACATTCGGCAGAAGGATTTGGCGAAACAAAGGATCAAGAAAATTGGTACGTAGATAATGGTGCAACCAGTCACGTTACTAATAGAGGAGACCTGTTTCAAAGCTTCAAGTACTTCGAAAGCCAACATATCGTGACTGGCGCAAATGGCCAATGCATTAAAGCCCTAGGCATTGGAGATATTCTCGCGGAGGCGGATGTAAATGGTCAACTAGAGAAGATACTGTTGAAGGATGTCTGGTATGTACCCAGCATTAGCAGAAATTTATTCTCAGTACTCGCTACACATGATGTATCAGACAGGAGTGTCTTTGAGTCTACTACATTAAAATGCACTCTCAAAATGAATGGACAAACAAAATTGATTGGTACCCGCAGTAAGCGTGGAGGACTATTCAAACTGAAACTCAAATGTTTGAAACCAACTGTCCAAGTGAATCAGCTGTCTACAACTTCTGATCTTTTACAGCTCTATCATGAAAGATTTGGTCATCAAAATAAGAGTCACGTGAAGAAACTCATAGAAAGGGAGTTCGATATAAAAGTCCAAACAAACAAGGAACTCTGTGAAGGATGCATTTATGGTAAATCTCACAGATTAAAGTTTGGAACCAGAGAGAAAGCATCACGACCTGGAGAATTGGTATACGCTGATGTCTGTGGACCCTTTCCATGTTCTATCACAAAGCTGAAGTATTTTGTCCTTTTCAAAGATGATTACACGAGGTACAGATTTGTATATTTCATGCGAGAGAAAGCTGAAGTTCACGCAAAGCTGTTACTAATGCTGGCTGAAGTGAAAACAGCTGGAGTTGTTATAAAGGAACTATTGAGTGACAATGGCGGAGAGTTTGTTAACGCCAAAGTAGAAGCTACCCTCAAAAAGGAAGGCATTACTCAAAGACTGACGATGCCCTACACACCAGAGCAAAACCCAACTGAAAGGGACAACAGAACCGTTGTGGAAATGGCGCGAAGTCTGATGTATGCACATTCCAAAATTCCTACTGGACTGTGGGCTGAAATGGTACTAGCAGCGGTGTATATCTTGAATAGAACTGGCCCTACTTGCATAGATGGGAAGTCACCGTACGAGCTTTGGCACCACAAGAAGCCAAGATTAAGTCATATGAGAATAATAGGATCTAACTGTTATCCACATGTTCCCAAGCAACGAAGAAGGAAGTTGGATAGGAAGGCCCAAAAGGGAATATTGATCGGCTACGACTCTGACGATGGTTACCGTATATGGGACAGTGACTCATTCAAGCTGATTCGGTCAAGAGACGTCACCTTCGACGAGAATCCTCTATCAGGTCGTCTAGAAGAGACTGAGAAGCCTGATGCTTCTCAGAGCACAGCTGCCGATAAAAGGTCCGACTGCCTATTTGACTTTGTTGTGCCTAAAAATGTAAGCTATGTTCCGGCAGAGATGAACGATGACAAGCAGCCTTCTACTAGTCAGGGTGGAGATAATATGAGCACTATGTCATCAAGCCTGCAAGATGAGCACTCTTTTGAACCATCATGTTCAGAAGATGATCCTGCGAATGAAGCTCAAATGCCTGAGACTGATACATTCCTAGAGGCGGAACAGACTATTGACCACCCGATACCCGAGCAAGAGGTTAATGATATGACAGAAGCAGATCATCAAGTCAATGATGCAAACCGACCAGAAACTGAAGGTCGACTGTCTGCATCTGAAATCGAGGCAGAAGGCAGGATGACGCTACGAGGACGCATTCTTAAGCCACCAGCTAGATACAAAGACTACGTCTGCAACATTTGTTTCAACATTAATTCAACACACGTTGAACCTCTAATGGAACCAAGCTCGTTTCAAGAAGCGACGGCATGCGAGGACTCTGATCAATGGCGCAAAGCGATGGATAACGAGATTAGGTCTCTAAAGGAAAATCAAACCTGGGAAATGGTAGACTTGCCAAAGGGAAGAAAAGCTATTTCTAACAAGTGGCTTTTCAAAATTAAAACAAACCCTGATGGTTCAATTGAGAAATATAAAGCCCGTCTTGTAATACGCGGTTTTTCCCAAAAGAAGGGACAGGATTATGACCAAACCTTCAGCCCTGTTGCAAAAACGAGCACAATAAAAGCACTGTTGGCTACAGCGGCTCAAGAAAAACTTACACTATCTCAATTCGATGTGTCAACCGCTTTTCTCTACGGGACATTGAAAGAAGACATTTACATGAAGCCTCCCGAAGGATATTCAAATGATGATGGAAAAGTATGCAGGCTGAGACGTAGTCTTTACGGCCTCAAACAAGCGCCACGCTGCTGGAACTCCACCATAACACAATACATCCTAGAACTTGGTTTCAAACAGAGTGAAAGCGACCCTTGTCTGTTTAAAAGAGGAGAGGGAAAGCACAAGCTATTACTAGCTCTATACGTTGACGACGGACTCATTGCTTCTGCAAGTTCGGATGAAAAAGAGAAGTTTTTGAATGAGATGAGACAACGTTTCAAGATCACAACGAAATGTGGCTCGTATTTTCTAGGAATAGAAATTCAACAAAAAGTGGATGGGACAATTAAGATTGACCAGAAGGGTTATGCAAAACGGCTATTACAAAGATTCGGTATGCAAGACTGCAAAGCTGCTGTAACTCCAATAGTCAAGGATAGCTTGTTAGCTTCTAAGGACATTGACGAAGAATCGAACTTTCCTTATAGACAAGCCGTTGGTGCTCTCTCTTACCTGATGGTAGGCACTAGAACGGACCTAGCGTATGCAGTCGGCATAGTGTCCCGCAAGCTCAACTGTCCAACGCCACATGATATATCTAGAGTAAAGCGAATCTTCCGCTATGTTAAAGGCACCCTGGAATATGGTATTACATATAAATCTTCCACTGCAAACCAAGGCTTAAGGTGCTACAGTGATTCAGATCACGGAGGTGATGAACCCACTGGACGCTCCACGAGCGGCATGATATGCATTTATGCCAACGGTGCTATAGCATGGCAAAGTAAACTTCAGTCATCTGTCGCTATATCATCCACAGAGGCAGAAATAATCGCAGCCAGTGAAGCCGCAAGAGAGGTTATATGGCTCACACGAATCATTAACTTTATGAAGACCGATGTTACGAAAGAGAGCCCTTACCTCTACATAGACAGTGAATCTGCAATAAGATTGGCTGAGGCGCCATCCTACGAGACTCACCATAAAACGAAGCACATTAAACTGAGGCATTTCTTTGTAAGGCAATGTGTCCTAGAAAAGGATATACAAGTCAAGAAAATAGCCACAAAGGATCAGTTGGCTGATTTCTTAACCAAACCTCTGTTCAAGCCCCGGCTTCAAGAACTGTGTAAGCTAGCCGGAGCGTGCTAGAAGAAATAACTACAGTTGCCATGAGGAATGGGGATGTTAAGAAGAAGAAGGTTACATTGTGTTACCGTACTTCTTTAATACTTTTGTTTCCTAGCAACTGCTGTTTATTTTGGATATCTTTACTTGAATATAAATTGTCATGAACAGAAAATACGTTTTATATTTCCTTCTTTAAAGTGACATTCACACAGTAAGTGGTCCATAATCTCATCCTCCTCGCCACACATTTTACAGTCTACACTGTCCGATACATCTTGGCCAAGAGATCCTTGACCCCGAAGTGACCTGTAAACACCCCAGATATAATTCTGAGTTGCTTCCTGCTGGATTTCCAGAGTTTTTTTGGTCCAGCCCGAGTCCACTCCTTTTATGAACAGCTTTGAGTGCCTTAAACCCTCCTCATTCCTGCACTCGTGTTGGTGTTTGGTTTTGGCGTAGGCTTTAAAGGCCGATATTATGGTTCCCTGCGAGGGTCCCACAAACGGTGCTGGAACTACAATAGGCACCGCATACTTACAGAGCAAGTAGTGATTAGCTTGACTGTTTATCAAATTCTTTTTTTTTTCATCCATTTCCTTGACATTCGCATCCTAAAGGTTGGCATTCGCGAATGTGATAATTCTGACATTCGTGATATCCCTAGTTGGAACACTAAACTACAAATTGTGATAATTAATAAATTACCTACAATAAATTATTTTTCTATACAGTAGTTAGTTGTTATTTATCTGTATCTTAGTTCAATTGTGAAACATGCTCATTCATAATAAGGGGTGTATCAAAGCGACCGACATTGAACAGATAGCCAGTTCCGATCGCAAGCAGGACTAGGCGATCGCTCCATTTAAAATAATATAGCCTGTGCTAGACGGTCGCCAACACGCCCCTCTGACCGAACGACCTTGGTCGGCACCGACCGTGTAGACTTGTTTGCAGCCAAATTTCATACTACAACGATCGGTGCCGACCAAGGTCGCTCGGTCGGAGGGGCGTGTTGGCGACCGTCTAGCAGACGCTTATTTCTTCATAAGAGACATTAGTAGGTACCTATCGTATACAGGGCGTAAAGTTGTATTTTATGTTTGCATACTGGGCTATATTTTTATCCTCTTCCCGGATCCCGCCTTTTTAGGACTATTTCCAATACCGGTCTTTACAACTACATTACCGGGATCCCGGTATTCTTATAAAGTAACGAAATATGCTAAAAAACACTAATTTTGGCTGCGCTACGGAGTTAAAAGTCGCTAGAATATCTAAATTTCCCCCATTTTTATCTACTTTTCCCTTTAGTATATAAGCCAGCAATTGTCTCTGTAAGTCAACAGCTAGACGTAGCAATGCACCGACGAAAAGTTCTCAAAGTCGCGAAACATTCTTTATGAAAACTTTTCGGTGACTTCTGAGAATGTTCTCGAGAACGAGAACTTATTTGAATACCTACCTACTTGTAATTTATATCATCGAGACTAATGGCAGCTTAATTGTACTTAGTCATTATTATATCTTCAGTTCAATTATTTACACTGCACTTTACTAAATGAGTTCAAAGGTTTTTCATACTTCTCGTAATTGGACGTAGTTAAACGAAAAGGCCTTAATCCACCGTGACTTGCACTCGAGTAATTGCAGTTTGAAGTTAGTAAGTATGCTATGGAGTAAATGAACAAAAAATGTTTCTCTTTATGTATCTATTTTAAAAAAACGCGATTTTTCATTGCTTTTCGAGATATTGGGACTTATATGGATTCGACCCGTAATGAGAAAAATGGTTTCCTATGACACTAGTTCTAGCTCGTATTCAGCATTAACGATCCAGTTAATAAAATTCTTATATTAAAAATGTTGGTAATTTTCCGATTAGAGCTATCTTTAAGTAGGAAGGGTACTATTTTGGCATAAATAAATATTATATTTTCTCTATGATTTTGGTTAAAAAATATTTATTTAACATAATAAATACAATGAATAAACCACCAACACCAGGGTGTGGATCATTATTGTTGTTTGTTGTTTAGACGCAACCGATGCATGTAAATATAATCCCACCAAAAACATAAATGTAAAAAAGGAGAGCCAAGTTCAATACAAAAATTATGCTTGGCTGTGGGCTTCGCCACAAAAAGAATGGAGATCTAAATGTGTATTTATAGGAACAAAATAACGTTATGAACAAGTCTATTTCTTTTCTTTATTGCTGTTATTTAAAAATGTGAGATCTTAAAGTAGGTTAGATTTGACTTGGCTAGTTTTCATTACAACAGTAATTTTATATAGTTATTCAACATATATATATTAATTCTGATAAAAACTGGCTAAGTCAAATCTAACCTACTTATAGATCTCACATTTCTAAATAACAGCAATTGTTATAGGTATCCAATAAAGCAAAGAAATAAAGTTTAATACTTGTTTATAATGTTATTTTGTTCCAATAAATACATATTTGGATTTTGCATAGAACTTGGCACTCATTTAGATCTTCATTCTTTTTGCGGCGAAGCCCACAGCCAAGCATAATTTTTGTATTGAACTTGGCTCTCCTTTTTTACATTTATGTTTTTGGTGGGATATCATTACTTTTTGTAAAGAAAATTAGGCAGGTATTGAGATTTAATGTTATTTCTTGCGTTTCCGTGTTAGCCCTGTAGCCGGACCGGAATTTTGCCCTACAAGTTTCGATAACTCTAAAGTCGGAAAAGTTATGCTTATATGGTATGGGACATATTTTTAAGCATATTTGTAAAATATGACGAAAAGTTAGAACGAGAGTTAGGTATAAATTAGGTATTTATGTTTTTTTATTGGTGATTTGTGAATATTGAATTAGAGTGCAAAGTTTAAGCTTCATCGTTTATAATATGTATGATGCTTTATGCTGTTAAGTTTGTAGAAAAAGAAATAACGAGCGACTGGGTCAAACCAGAATTCGGTTATTATTTTGTCGATATTGAATTAAAGTTTCAAAAATTCACAACAATATCTTTAAATCCTTAAGTTAATAGACAAAGCCAAAAATTTGGAGGAATTAGAGATAAGATTTCATTAATAAGAATTTTTATAAGCGCCTTTTGTCCTGTAAGGTCTAATATTGAATTAGAGTCTGTAAAGATTAGTCTAATACTATAAAATAATATATGCAGCCATATAATGGAAAGTAAGAAATTTCTGTGTATAGATTGCCTTGTAATAGTATAATCTATTAAAATAGGCGCGAAATAAATAACCACGCCGCGGTACCACGTACCGGCGCGCGGGAACCTAGAGAGAGCCCCTAGAGTGATACCTCGTCCCGCCCCCCGCTCCGCCGCGCAAGCGCTGCGTTTGTATTTCAAATCATATCATTTGTTTGTTTACGTGCACGGTAAATTACATGCGGTTATTATTATGTGAATTTAATAAGTTATTGACTTCAAAATGAGTAAAAAAAATTTGATATATGGACTGACTATTTGTAGTAACTTAGTAACAGTAAAAAACCGGCCAAGTGCGAGTCGGACTCCGTACCATCCTACTAATATTATAAACGTAAAAATTTGGATGTATGAATGGATGTACGTTCCACGTAATTTCAAAATATACCGATGAGTGTACATGAAACTTTCCAGATATGTTCCTTATATATTAGAATAGGGCAAGGGCTATAATTATTGTCAAATTTTATCCCTTTTAGGGACGAAAAAGGGGATGAAACTTTGTATGGAGACGAAATATTTTTGCTCGTTGCCTTCATCAGGAGTTGGGTCACAAAATGTATGGGAAAACTAAAATCCGACTCGCACTTGACCAAAATTCTAATTGATATTATTTAATAGGGTATAATTTATGTCGTCCCTTTTAGGACGAATCATAATCATGAAATCCATAATTTAAACGCGTACGAAGTCGCAGGCAGAAGCTAGTTATCTATAGAAACCGGCCAAGTGCGTGTCGGATTACGCAAAACGAAGGGATCCTTGCCTATTAAAAAGGTCGTATCGTCACAGAAATCTTACGGCACTTACGTGCTTTTCTATAGGGAAGGCAGTTTTTCAGCAATATCTCGAAAACCTATGAATCGATCTTGATCAAAATAATTTATGGTGAAAAAATTTAATAAGCCCTAATAGCCCTATAGGTTTATGATTATTTTTATATTTTTTAAAAACACCGTTCAAAAATTAGAGGAGGGGGCACAGGGATCGGATACTGGTATTTTCACCATACCAAAATACCGGTTTTATTTCGTTCAATTTCGTTCTTTGGTTTATAATATCATTTTTGATCAGGCTGTCTAAAAATACGAAAATGTTACCTAAAGAGTCCTACATTAAGAGCCTAAAATAATTCAAAATATTAGACTACTTCGGGGACTTTTGAAAAAACCGGTTCCGATCCCTGGGGGGCCACAATTTTAGTGACTTTTGGGGCGATTTAGCTCCGCCTCTATTCATTTAATCAAAAACATTGAGAAACCTTATATTTATTTTGAAAAGACCTATCGATTAAATTGCCACACGTGGGCTTACGATGAAAAAATTCAACCCCTAAAAGGGGAACATTTGGTGACAGTCTGAAAATCAATATGGGTATCGTTTCTATGGTTTATCGGGTCACTGATTGCGAAAATAACAACGATTTTAAAATCCAACATGGCGGACGTGAAATACCATCTCCCCTGTTGGGGTGCGATGGGGTTGAAATATCTAAATATCAATATGGGTGTCGTTTTTATTGCTTTTTTGAACGTTCATTACGAAAATGGCATCGATTTTGAAATTTAATATTGTGGACATGAAAATTATTGAAAATATTTGTGCTAGATTGCAATTCAATCGGGACATACGGGTCAACATGAGAACCTCCTTTTTTGTAGACGGTTAAAAATTTCGCTTAGTACGCGGGCGAAGCCGCGGGCAAAAGCTAGTTAAAGATATGGTAAACACTAGCTGTTGCCCGCGACTTCGTCCGCGTAGAAGTTTTTATCGTCTTAGAAAAATGATTGCTCCCTATTCAAACTTTGAACCCTCTTTTAACCCCATATTATATTTTTTTTTATTAGTTATTCAGTAACAATACAAATATTGTGTTTGAAATATCTACATTAAAATTAAAATTACTTAAATATTATACATAAAAAGATTGCTTAACTAATTATAATTTGTACATTTTATTTAACTTAATACATGTCATGTCTTTAATTCTTATAACTAGATATCACGCACAAAAATCTCGTCAATACTGTAGAAGCACCCTCTCAATAAAAATGCTTTTAATTGTCTATGAAATACCTTATAAATTGTGATATTTTTTAAGTCAGGGGGCAGTTTGTTAAAAAAAATTACAGCCTGATGTTTTGTGCTGTGCTGCGCCACTTTGAGCTTCGGGAAAAAACTTTGTGTAATGTTTTTTGTTCGTGTTTGTAGGCGCAAATCTTGTTCTTCGATAGATTCATATTTTAAGATATTTTTGACAAAATAGTAAGCCGCACGAGTATATACAAGCAAGGAACTGTTAGAATGCCCAATTCCAGGAAGTGTTCTCTACAAGATATCCATTGAGGAATGCGTACAATAGTGCGGATGGCTCTTTTTTGAACAACCAAAGCTTTGTTAAGGTTATACTTAAAGCTATTTCCCCAGAGCCTGATATTGTACCTAAGCTTAGATTCTACTAACGCATAGTATATGACTTTAAGTTGTTGTCTAGTGAGTTCCTCCCTCAGGCTTCTCAGAGCATAACAGGCTGAAGAAATGGAATGCTCAACGGCATCCAGCTCCTCTTTCCATTTCAGGCCTGCATCAATATAAAAAACAATGAAATTCCTTTTCTAGTTTTTAAACAAACAGTCTAAAACCAAAGTTACAAATCTCATACTTTATAAATGTGTTGCTCTCTACACAAACTTTAAACCCCTTTTAACACTTAGGGACGAATTTGAAAAAAAACTCTGAAATTAGTTTTGAAGTCTTAACATAACTACATGATAAGACCGAAATTTTACTTTAAAAATTTCTTGCTCCCCATATAAACTTTGAACCTTCTTTTAACCCCCTTAGAGGGGTTGAATTTTTCTAAACGCTGAAAGTACTTTTTTATTTTAATAAGTAATCATTCTACTAACTTTTAAGTCTCTAGCTCAAACAAAGTGTTGCCCATACAAAGCTTACTCCCCTTTTTAACCTCCATAGGAGTGTAATTTTTTTAAACGCTAATAGGACTTTATTTGTATTATAATAAGTAATCTTTCTACAAAGTTTTAACAAAAAGTTTACTCCATACAAACTTTGCACCCCTTTTAACCCCTTAGGGGTTGAATTTTTCTAAACGCTGAATCCACTTTTTTATTTTAATAAGTAATCATTCTACTAACTTTTAAGTCTGTAGCTCAAACAAATCGTTGCCCATACAAAGCTTACCCCCCTATTTAACCCCCTTAGGAGTGGAATTTTCTAAAACGCTAATAGGACTTTATTTGTATTCTAATAAGTAATGTTTCTACAAAGCTTAAAGTCTCTGGCTCAAAACAAAAAGTTTCCTCCATACAAACTTTGCACCCCTGTTTAACCTCTTAGGGGCGGAATTTTCCAAAACACTGAAAGGACTTTATTTATATTCTAATAAGTAATCTTTTTACAAAGTTTTAAGTCTCTGGCTCAAAATAAAAAGTTTCCTCCATACAAACTTTGCACCCCTTTTTAACCCCTTAGGGGAAGAATTTTCCAAAACACTGAAAGGACTATTTGTATTCTAATAAGTAATCTTTTTACAAAGTTTTAAGTCTCTGGTTCTAAACAAAGTTTCCTCCATACAAACTTTGCACCCCTTTTTAACCCCTTAGGGGCAGAATTTTCCAAAACACTGAAAGGACTTTATTTGTATTCTAATAAGTAATCTTTTTACAACGTTTTAAGTCCCTGGCTCTAAACACAAAGTTTCCTCCATACAAACTTTGCACCCCTTTTTAACCCCTTAGGGGCGGAATTTTCCAAAACGCTGAAAGGACTATTTGCATTCTAATTAGTAATTTTTCTACAGTTTCAAGTCTGGCTCAAAACAAAGTTTCCTCCATACAAATTTTGCACCCCTTTTTGAACCCCTTAAGGGCAGAATTTTCCAAAACACTGAAAGGACTTTATTTGTATTCTAATAAGTAATCTTTTTACAAAGTTTTAAGTCTGGCTCAAAACAAAAAGTTTCCTCCATACAAACTTTGCACCCCTTTTTAACCCCTTAGGGGCAGAATTTTCCAAAATGCTGAAAGTGCTTTATTTGTATTTTAATAAGTAATCTTTCTACAACATTTTAAGTATATAGCTCAAAAAAGAAAATTTCCCCCATACAAACGTTGCGCCCCTTTTTAACCCCCTTAGGGGTAGAATTTTCCTAAACGCTGAAAGCACTATTAGTATTCTAATAAGTAATCTTTCTACAAAGTTTTAAGTCTATAGCTTAAAAAAATGTTTCTCCTATACAAATCTTGCACCCCTTTATGACCCCTTTAGGGATAGAATTTTCCAAAACGCTGAAAGTACTTTTTTGTATTTTAATAAGTTATCTTTCTACAAAACTTTAAGTCTCTAGCTCAAAAAAAAGTGTCCCTCATACAAACGTTGCACCCCTTTTTAACCCCCTTTAGGGGTGGAATTTCTTAAAATCCCTTCTTATCCGTTGTTCCAAAAAAACTTTATAAAAGGTAGTTTGGGTGTAAATTTCATGTTTCTAGTCCGAGTAGTTTCGGCTGTGCGTGTATGAATTAGTCAGAATCTTCTTTTATATATATAGATTTGAACAGGCTCTAAGTACCTAGTTAATGTAGTTATTAGGCAGGAATCTACTGAAAAAACTAGAAAATATCCTCTCGGTTCACCAATTTACCTGAGTGGTCGCAAACTGGCACACTAAATTAGGTGGTCGATGACCGGCGAACCGACCCTACATCCTGAATATACAAAAACAATTTCATGTGGTAGGTAAATTGCGGTTTACTACCCATCTATTCCATAGCTTACTGTTACTGGCCACTTCGCAAAAAAAATACATTGTATGTCATTTGTTAGTAGGTATTTCTGCAGAGAATGGTCATTTGTATGATAATTTTCATATCAATTATTTCTATAACACGATAACGAGTTCTACGCGAACAAAACCGTGGGCAATCCCTATACTAATAAATTAGGGTAAGTTTAACTATTTTCGGTTGATATTAGTTTAAAACACGCTTTGCGGATTTTTTTATGGAATCTGGACGCAGGTTGACGTGGAGTCAAGGGCACGCCACTACCCCGCCCCCACTGATCGCTGCCGTTATTCGCTACGCGCTCATGCGCCTCACCCCTTGCGTCACCTAACGAAACTAGACCTCTACCTACGCTTAGTTACTACGCACCGCAGTGTCAAGATATATTTGTGGGTTAGCGTTGAGGTGAACTTAAAACAGCGTCACCTAACGAAACTAGACCTCTACCTACGCTTAGCTACTACGCACCGCAGTATCAAGATATATTTGTTGGTGAGCGTTGAGGTGAACTTAAAACCAGTTACGGAATAGGGGTCTGGTGGCACAGTGTGCAGCGCGGCGCGCGCATACAGCGAGTTTGAAATGTATTAATATAGGCCCGGAATGCTTACGTATCAGTATTTAGTGTCGCCGTGATTTTATATTTATAAACTTTTGTTTGGTAACAGAGATCATTATCATGACCTGCTTATTATTAACTCTACAAACTCTAATTCAATATTGGTTATACTGCTTAGCTAGAAATCAATATCTAGACAAGCCGATTGTCTACACCTCCAACTTTTTTCAAGTATATGAAGTGGATCGATAATATCATAATTTTGCAATATCAGCGACTCTAATTCTTTATTTTCGGAATTATAAGCATTTTTTCGTTCACCAGAACGCAGATGTTCCAGACTTCTAAAAACAGAATATAGTAAAGAAATTAAAATGTTATTGGATAGGTTACAGTTTTTTGTGACTCTAATTCTATATTTGCATAGTTCTTGGCAAAAAACTTAAATATTTCAATATAGCCGAAATCTAAACCTAAAAATTTCTACATTTTTACATAAGTATTATTTAACATGCCTCCAACGACATATCAAAAAAGAAAAAACTTTAATGCTATCGAAACCCAGTTTTGTTCAGCCGCAGGTCTATGTTGCTCGGGAGCGCTTTTATGTAGATTACTTTTTGACTTAACTTTATTTTTATATTTCTGTTATATAGCAAATATAATAATACATATATTGGGATGGTTTCAAATATCTGCTTTTAGTCTTTAAATAATATAAACGTACTACTTTCCTGGGACCCATTGCATAACAATTTACAACTTATAATACAAGCGGAAGTCTCTTTCTAATGCGAGGAGTTGAATAGTTATTTACGATACAAGTGCAGAAAATAGGAAATTCGCAACGAGTGGTGATAAATTAAAACACGACCGAAGGGAGTGTTTTAAATCGACACGAGTTGCGAATTACCTATTCGCACGTGTATCGTACAACATTTTATAGTACATAATGGCGCTTTAAAGTTTCAACATATGCACGGAAAGTGCTCATTTCCGCACTAGTGCGGGAAAGTAACACCATGTGTACTGTAAAAGAGGTTTCCGCTTGTAATATAAGTTGTAAATTGTTATGCAATGGGCCCCTGGTCTTTCGTTGGTCTTCCACATTTTCGATCTATCCGTATTTCCTTTTAATCCCGTTCCTCGTACTTTGGCTGAACGCGCCAAGAGGTCCATGCCATTAAAAAAAAAACAAATAGGTACGTGTTACAATTAAATTTATTGTTCAAATTTGTCGATACATTTATTGAAAGTACACCTGAATACGAGGGCATATAAGTATATTAGAATAGTTATTTTTTAATGCTTTTTCTTTTGGTATGCGGTTCGTGAAAGTCTATCGTAGTCCGGATCTAAATTATTAATAGGTAAAACACAAAGCTATTCCGCCATTTTGATTACTGACAGTAGCTTACAAATGTGGCGGCGTTATATAATATATGAGCAATACAAAGCTCCGTACAAAGTTTCATCCCCTTTTTCGTCCTTAAAAGGGATGAAATTTGACATAAATTATAGCCTATGACCTATTCTGATATATAAGGTACATAACTGGAAAGTTTCATATAAATTCGTCCAGCAGTTTTTGAGATTAAGTGTACCTAAACTGTGTAACGTACATCCATCCATCCATCCATCCATCCATATATCCTTCCAAACTTTCACTTTTATAATATTAGTATTAGGATATTAGTAGGATTAGTAGAATGTCCTATTCTGATATATAAGGTGCATAACTGGAAAGTTTCATATTATAAATTCGTTCAGCAGTTTTTGAGATTAAGTGTAAGTGTAACGTACACCCATCCATCCAAACTTTCACGTTTATAATATTAGTAGGATTTGCAAAATATAGGTTGTATGTCATGAGGGTTTTATTCCAGTGTTTCATGATAGATGTAGGGGCTGACGGGCTGACAAATTATTACATGTGTAGACCCCATTACTTATCTATTTGTAAAGTTTTTAAATACACGGTGAGTAATACTTACAATCGACCTACGTATAGCGTCTCACTCTATAACATGCGATAGAGTGAGGCAGCTATAGGTGGTTTGTCAGTATTACCACAGAATAGTATAATAGTATTACATAGTATTACTCACCGTGTATTGGCCGCCAATGGATGGAATATTCCATGACCACAGAGTTGAGGTTACATAAAGCCGCTGCATAGTTCCGGTAATTCCCCTCATAAACTGCGTTAGGTACATATTTGGGCGTTCCATTTTACGATTCAAATGTGAATTTACACAGGTTAGTTGGCAATGATTTGTATTCGTTTATTTGTTTTGTAAAATTAACTAGTAATACTACTCATAGGACCTGCAACGGTTAAATGAAATGGTTATTTAATTGTTTGACTTATTTCATTCATTATCTGCTACCTAAAGTGGAACGTAGCGTTCTGGTAAAGTAACTTCTAATAGTGGTACTACACTTGGGGTTGCGTGTTCGCGTTGCGTCGTTGCCACTCTTTCATACGCCATAGAAAGGAAAAAGATGCAGCATGAATATTTGGGCAAATACCGCCAAATGGAGTGCCACCATAATCTAAATATAGCAACGACTTGATAATATAAAAGCGTAGCTTAGGTACTGTAGCTTATCCTTGCTCTTTGTGCATTCATTGCGTTGTGAAGTGTGTTTGATAAAATCAACCAATATAATAAGATAAGTATTGTTATTAGTGATAAATCAGCTTAGCAGGCAATATAATATTCTAAAGCGGCAAATTACTAAGACTGGTGGCAAAGCATTTGTAGCAGTGAAAACGTGAGTATCTTTTTGATATACCTAATTTAATTTACTAAATTGATATCTATAGGTACTGATACTTACTATAAAGAAAAAAGTCTGTGAGGCTGTAAGTTTTGTATGTAGGGGATAATCTCCGGAAGTACTCATACGATTTCAGAAATGCTTTCACCATTAGGCACCTATATATAGAGTAGACCTTCAGGATGGCGCCAGACTATATTTTATCCCGCGACTCACTCTGGGTCATCTCTTCATCATCATCATATCAGCCGAAAGACGTCCACTGCTGGACATAAGTCTCCCCCAAAGAGTGCCAAAGTGACCGGTCCTGCGCTACCCGCATCCAGCGGACTTCCGCAACCTTCACCAGATCATCAGTCCACCTGGGTGGGAGTCTACCCACGCCGCGCCTTCCAGTACGTGGTCGCCACTCGAGAACAATTCCGCCCCAACGAATATCGGTTTTACGTGCAATGTGCCCCGCCCACTGCCACCTAAGCTTAGCAATTCGGAGGGCTATAATCGGTTACCTTGGTTCTGCTGCGGATAGCCTATTTTCTGATGCGATCATGCAGAGAAACTCCCAACATAGCCCTCTCCATTGCCCTTTGGGTGACTGGGCCCTCTGTAATAGTGCAATGCGCGGGCGGAGGCGCGCGGGCTGCTAGTCAATATTACCATATCAATATATGTACCTAATAAAAAGGGAACGTCAGTGGGATTACTGGGATTGTATTGTAGGTACCTTTGTAAGGTTATAAGTTACAATACAATACAAATACTCTTTATTGCACACCTCACACAAAAAAAGCGTAGTTAGTATGTAATGAGTAATTTCCGGAACCACTTATCCGATTTCTAAAATATTTTTTTCTAAATATCACCCGTGTCAGAGATTATTGACTTCTCAATAATGTGTTTAGAACTTTAGAACTCCTTTCTGGATTTACATATTTATTAGAATATGGTTTATCCCGCGGGTTTGCCTACGTTCTTTGCAGTGCGCGAGTACCTACAGTTTATTAGGTACCTATTTGATACAATAGGGGTGTAGCTTTGCACCCCTATTTAACCCCTGTAGGGGTGGAATTTCGAAAAATCCCTTCTTATCCATCGCCTATGTTATAAAATGTAGTTCGGGTGTAAATTTCAACTCTCCCCAGTAGTTTCGGCTGTGCGTTGATGAGTGACTGAGTGAGTGAATAAGCCAGTCAGGACAAAGGCAATTAAGTATATGTACCTATAGATTAAGAATGATTTTTCCGAACTCAAGGCAAAGATCTACACTTATGCAATACAAACAAACACCTCTACTCATTTACTCTTTATTTTTCACCAAGAAATGAACAGCAGGAATATGAAATTATGATCTCTTCCAGGTAGATAAAAAAAATACATATTTATGATTTAGGTACCTACTCTACTTATCTTCGTTTAACATATCTTAACAAATGATAAATGATAAATGATTTATTCAGTAACTAAAAAACACTTTACAATATTAGGCTGGTGCCTCTTTTAAGCAAACAAGATGCCTGTGTCAAGAGACACCGCTCTTCCTTAGAATTTAGCGGGATATAATATCAACGTAGGTGGGATATTTTAATTAGGATAATAGAGGAGAGGAGAGAGCATAGAGCGTATATCAAAGGTTTGGATTTCTAATTCAGTGTATACCTAAGCTCTCACCTTCTCCTGTTGGTTTATAAATTATAATTAAGTACAAGGATTGAGTAAGTAAGAAAAATTAGTTAACTAAGCTAACATAATATAACATGTGTGTGTGTGTGTGTGTGTGTGTGTGTGTGTGTGTGTGTGTGTGTGTGTGTGTGTGTGTGTGTGTGTGTGTGTGTGTGTGTGTGTGTGTGTGTGTGTGTGTGTGTGTGTGTGTGTGTGTGTGTGTGTGTGTGTGAGGGCGCGCGTGCGTGGTGCGTGTGTGTGTGTGTGTGTGTCTGTGGGATGTATAAATTAATTTACTAACATGTTTTCTAGTTCGGCGTAGTTTTTAGTCTTGATCCATTTTAGTACTTTCGTTTTGCAGTATTTATAGGTGGAGGGGTATATATCTTCAGTTTTATTTATGAGGTTATATAATTTAGTAGATTGAGCTAGATACTGTCTCCTAGCAAATACAGACTTTGTATCTGGCATGGGGATTACATTTGGCTTCCTCCTCCTTCTGATAGATGTAGTAATTATATTAGGACAAAGCTTTGTTGATTTATGTCTCCTCAGTATTACATTCAAAACATACAGTTTCCTAATCGTCATGAGATCACATAGCTGATATAGGTCACTGGTTGGGAACCTGTATGGTTTGAAGTACATGACTTTCAGCAGAGCACGTTGAGCTCTCTCTAATTGAAGGAACTTGGTTTTAGTGGCACCTCCCCAGATCGGTATGCAGTAAACGAGAACGGATTGTGCTAAGGTAATATAAATTTGATTTAGAAGTTTTTTAGTTACGACGTGTCTAAGAGATTTAAAGGTCCATATAAGTTTTCGAATGCGAGACATTATCAACTCAGTGTGAGTGTGCCATGTGAGACGCTGGTCAATCATCACGCCTAGATATTTAATAGCCTCGACTTTATTGATGGTTGAGCAGGAGCAACTTGGTTGGATTGGTTCTCGACAGTTATGGATTCTAATTTTGAAGGAGGGGTTTGGTTGAGTCCTATTATATTTTGTGAAACATATGTAATTCGTTTTGTCTAGGTTTAAGGTGAGTAGATTAGTCTGGAGCCAGCGGGAAATTTTAGCCAGTCCAAGTTCCGCAGAGATACGTACTTCCTCCCAGCTATCCCCATAAAACACTACAGCCGTATCGTCAGCGTAGGCAAATATGGATCCATTTTCGATGGGCAACTTACAGAGCTGGTTTATATATATTAGAAAAAGTGTGGGGCCCAAGACGCTTCCTTGAGGGACTCCGTAGGTCATTTCACATTCGTTACTTATATGTTTCCCTATTTTTATTTTTTGTTTACGATTTTGAAGATAATCAGTTAGTAGTAACAGAGGGGTTCCTCTAATTCCAGTGTTCTCAAGTGTCTTTAAAAGAGTGGGTACAGAAACCGTGTCGAAGGCTTTTTTAACAATAGTATGAGAATGTGAAAGTTTGGACTAGGGCTTCCAATCCCGGGATCCCGCCTTTTTACCTGACTGCGTGACGCAAAGGAGGGTAATGTGTTTATCAGCCTATATATGTATGTATGTATGTATGTATGTATGTTTGTTCCTATGTGGCACTCCAGAGACCAAACGCGTGAACCGATTTTGATAATTGTTACGTCAATCGAACCGTCTTACTCTTGCGAGTGTCACTAAAGACATGACGGTAATCAATATTCAATATGGCGACAACCAGACGCCAAAATTGAAAAAACAAAAGGTAACGAAATATGTCGAGTGGGGTATCACTGAATAGATATTTAAAAATCAGTTATAGGTTTCTCTTACAGTTTTTTATTTAGAGTGAACATTTAAAATCTATAACATTATAAAGTTATAGTAATTCTGTTCAGTATTAATACTGCACTGCGCGACGCAAAGGAGTTGCCGTTGATATTGTGCTGGGGTGTTACTGTGCATAAGCTACAAGGAACGACTTTAGACAGAGCTGTGGTTGATTTAAGTTCACGCATTTTTGCAAAAGGTCAAGTATATGTAGCTTTGAGCCACGTTAGGTCTCTAAATGGATTAATTATCAGTAGTTTAGACCACCGCAAGCTACTTAATAGTCCTCACGATATTAACTCCCTCAATGAAATGACAAGATTGCGAAATTTGCCGTCTTTTAATACTAACTAAAAAGTGTTAAATAAAAAAAAGATAATTTAGAAAATAAAAAAAACCCGACTGCAAAAAAGCTATCTTTAGAAAAAAAACTGAAAAGAAAAAAACAAGTTCAGTAGTCGAGAACATTGAATTAGTTTCATGATTAACATTTCGTATGTCAATTTGGACCTTGGAGTTTAAAAATAATGTCCAAATCGCTTGTGACGGATCCGAAACGAGGCATACGAATCGTTATGACACAGATAAAACAAACTATACGTTCTTATACGAAACAGCAACTTCAACAGTCGGGACCCATTAATGTCGTCAACATTAGTGCCGCAGCCTAGACTTTTGATGGGACCCGACTGTTGAAGTTGCTGTTTCGTATAAGAATGTATAGTTTGTTTTATCTGTGTCATAACGATTCGTATGCCTCGTTCCGGATCCGTCACGAGCGATTTGGACATTATTTTTAAACTTCAAGGTCCAAATTGACATACGAAATGTTTATCATGAAACTAATTCAATGTTCTCGACTACTGAACTTGTTTTTTTCTTTTAAGTTTTTTTTTCTAAAGATAGTTTTTTTGTTTAGGACGTTTTTCAATACCAATATTTACACTAGTATTCTTACACAATAGCGAAATATGCTAAATAAGCGCGCGCTGCGCCACGGAGTTAAAAGTCGCTTGTGCATATGTCTAGAATATCTAGATAGACATTTCCCTTTTGTGTATAAGCCAGCAGACGTAGCAATGCACCGACGAAAAGTTCTCAAAGTTGAGAAACATTCTTTATGAGAATTTTTCTGTAACTTCTGAGAATGTTCTCGAGAGCAAGAACTTATCTGAATACTTAATATATTTGTGATTTATATCAAATGGTAGCTTAATTATAGTCATTATTATATCTTCAGTTCGATTATCTACACTGCACTTTACTAAATGAGTCCAAAGATTTTTTAAACTTACTATGTAAGTATGCGTAGCTATAAGTTAAAACAGTCATTATGATAAATTAACTTAGTTATATAACTAAGGTACCACATGCAATGAACACGTCCCATCTCCAACACAGATAACTGACCATCCGTGCACTTTATGTACATTGCAATAAGGTTCAATATAAATACAGGATGGACAGTTTACGTTGGCGTGTGTATCCTATATTAGTATTTGACATAAGTGTTTAACTCATCATAAGGAATATTTTTTTAAACATAAAAATAAAACAAAAATATGATGACCGTAGTCATCAAGAATCGAACCCGGGACTGTTGCTCTCAAATGTATGCAAAAGAGGCTACCATTCGGCCATTGTACCTATGTCAATAAAAATCATGTGAAAATATCGTCTTATTTGCCAAATGTATGCCGTATGTCATGACATGAGGGTTATAATTCCAATGTTCTGAGAACGTTTCCGCGTTTTGGGAATGTTCTGCAACTTGTACATTGCTAGCTAGACGTGCCTTCCAAAGTAGGTAGCCACACTTCCAGCAGCAGATTGTACCTACGCGCGTCAGGTAGATGTAAATGTTAATGTCTCTTTTATATATGTTAATGGATAAATTATAGTTAAATTGTCCTAACGCGCGTTCAAAACGTTACGTGATTACCCCTCAGAAAGCAGAAAAACAGACAGAAAAAACATCCAAATACGGACGCTGCAAAATTTGCTTATTGAGTAAAATTTTGAATGAAAAAAAACCGACCATGTGCGTGTCAAAACCAAGCACAACGAAGGGTTCCGTGCTCCGTGATCATTAAAAAGGTCGCATCGTTACTACTGAAATCTTATGGCACTTACGTCCTTTTCTTTAATGAAAGCAGTTTTTTTAGAAATATCTCGAAAACCTTTGAACCGATCTTGTTCAAAACAATTTTCGCTGAAAGAATTTAATAAGCCATGATTCATGTTCATGATTTTTTCATATTTTTAAAATACACAGTTTCATAAATGAGACAGGTGTGGGGGGCAGAATTTTAGTGACTTTCGCGGCGATTATCTCCGACTCTATTCAGTTAATAAAAAAAAATGCCTGTGACATACGGACAGACATACAGACATGACGAATCCATAAGGGTCCGTAGGTCCGTCTGGCTACGGAACCCTAAAAACGGGTCTAAGGGGTCATACATAGATTAAGGTGCCCATTTTGTAAATAAATAAATTTGTCTTTATAACAACGCCTCCTTCCTTTTTTATATAAATTTTGATAGGCATCTACCAAATGAAATCATGTTACCTAGGTATCTAACAAATTTGTTACCCATGTTTCAGATATCAAGATGAGGATACGGACGTTCTGCAAGTTCGTGGAGGTGAGCGAGCTGTCGCCGCGAACGCTGCGAGACGAGCCCGTGGTGCTGGACGGGCAGAACCTGTTCTACGGCTCCTACCAGCGGGCCGGCCTGACCACCGCCTTCGGGATCGAGGCCGACCGCTACGACAGATACCTCAGAGAATACCTTACCATGTTCAAGAAGGCTAACGTCAAATGCTACTTCTTATTCAAAGGCGGCCATGAAGATACCGAGAAGAGACTCAAGAAAAATAAAGACAGCACTATCGTACCCACTCTCATGAAAGAAACGTACAAACAGGTCTTGAAAGAAATGGATTTTGAATACGTTATTTGCGAGTATGAAAGCAAGAGAGACATTGTCGAACTGGCCGAGAAGCTCGACTGTCCTATAATTAGTTACGATATTGAGAACTGCTTTACTGGACTTCAGTACATACCTTACACTACACTTCAACTCCAAAGTGACAATACCATTAAATGTGGTTACTTCTTATTAGACACCTTCTTACGGAAAAATAAATTGACTGAGGACAAGCTCGCTGTATTCATAGTCTTGACGGATGAGAACATTTTTCGAGAAGGATTTTTCTTAAACTTGTTTAAAAATATAAAAGCACCACTCGGGCCTTTCAAACGTAATATGTATTTGTTGAAGTGGCTTTCTAAGAACAGCAAGCAACCGATCATGACCGCTATTTTTAAATTTATATCCGCTGAAGACAAAAAGACTTTTGTCGAAGAAGAAGCCAAGGCGCGCCAGTTGATAGGGCGGCGCGAGCACGGCGGGCTGGCCGCGGCGTGGCTACTGGACCGCGCCGCCCGCCAAGTCGCACGCGCCGACCCGCACTGGTTCGCCAAGGGCGTCGCCGCGGGACACGTCGCCATCGACTACGTCAACCTCTACCGGTCTAAACTATTCCTTGGAGCTCCTCCCATGACAGGATTAGAACAAGACAACGCGACTCTCGTGTCTTTGGATATAATAAAGTATGCGTACGATTTGTTGACCAACTTCCAAAATGATGGGTTTAATTTTGTTTACGACGCAGGCCTAGAAAGAGAGACTGTGCTTGTGGGAGAGACGCACTCTATCCCAAAACCTGCTTACGACGCGGAGGTGTGCGTGTTTGAGAACGGGTGGGACTCGGTGCGATCGCTGGGGCTGCTGGAGCACTTCGCGCGCTCAGCGTTGCAGCTGGCGAGCCTGCAGCGCCTCGAGCGCGCACCGGAGCAGTCGCGGCTGCTGATTCTGGCGCTGGCCTACTGCTCGCGACGCAGACCCGCCGCGCCTGCCGCACTGCCCGCCGCCACACTACTCGCCCACGTCGTGCTCGACGTTGTCGCCGACAACCATGATCAAAAAAATCTGCCAAAGTTTCCATTCGACAGGAAGCCCATTCTAGACTCTACCACAGACAGGAGTGACGTCAGCGAGACCGACTGCGGAATTGCGGCCGCTATAATCGAGGAGTACTTTAACGCTCCCGACAGCGACGCGGAACTTATCCTGGACCGCAAGTTGCTGCATGCCTTATCGGAGTTCCAGCAGTGCCTGCTGCAGCTGTCGGCGCTGAATACGCTGTGCGGGGCGGAGCTGCGCGCGCCGGTGCTCGCGCGTACCTACAACGGCACGCTGGCCTACAACCTGCTGCACGCCGCCGAGCGTGCGACAGATCTCGTCACTTTTCTGGATGAGCTTCTGAGCCCTGCGCCCACTGTCTACGCCTATTTCAATGGCCTCTTAGAAGCTTATGAGGACATTTTGTAGTTGACATACGCGGGAATATAAATATCGCTAAGTTAAAGTTATAGTACCTACAATTTTTAAATGATTTAATTATCTTAATTGAACTATACAAACACGGTAATTAGGTAGATATTTTGTAACATGTTTAGGTACTTACTATTTTTCCTAATGTTATTCCTATAATATATGTCAACATTTTAAATGCAGAGATTTTTTGTGACCATGACCTGTCATCCTCTTAGCGATTTAGGCCGGGGGGGAAGGGGAGGGGGGAGGGGGTCCGCTTTAACACCTAATCCCAAGATTTGGCATAGGCACTAGTTTTATGAAAGCAACTGCCATCGGACCTTCCAACCCAGAGGGAAAAACTAGACCTTATTGGGATTAGACAGGTTCGATTCGAACCCACAACCTCCAGATTGAAAGTCGCGTGCCTTACCGCTCGGCAACAGTGGCTTTGTGACCGATTAATTTATATATATACTTAATATAATTTAATATTGAACTGACTGACCCATCATATTCATATTCATATATTTTATTGGTAAAAGTAGGTATAACATTTTACAAGTCAATTTGTCGTTGGTCCAACTATTTCGTAGTGCTCCGAGTGTATAGTAGCCAAAGAATATAATACTCACTATACCTATAATAGTACATTGTTTAACGAGGGCCGTAAGTGGAATATTGCTAACGAGAGTGTATCAGAAGCCCGACGCCGAAGGCGGAGGGCTTTTGATGACTCGAGTTTGCAATATTCTTACGCCCGTGTTATACACAATGTTTTTCATCACATTTGCGAGGAAATAAATAACAACAAAAGACAGAAAAATGTATGTTTCATACAGCAGCACCAATCAAAAATTGACAACTTCACTTCCAGATCAGTGCTAGTAGAGCGCGCAGTTCAATATTTCAACCAATCACATAGCAGTATTCTTGCGGGGCGGGGCGTCGTGACCAACTAGATTTTTTTATTCAACCAATCACACAGCAACCAGATTTGCTTAAGCCAATCAGAGGGTTCTATTATTTAAAAAAAAAACCATAACGCCCATGGGCGTAATATAGCCCATTACAGCTCAGTACGCTTGCGTATAATAACACCATTTTCGAGCAAGTGTGATGAAATAAAATAGGCCTTCAGATAGATTATATCTTTATACTTTATCAAGTTACATTTAGTGGTGGTACCAGGTGGTGGTCATGCAGAAGCTTCCAGGCATCTTTGTCTTCTACACTGTTAGAAAAAATTCGGTATTTTTACATAAAAGTGAGGGCAACTCTCGTAGCCCTCACTTTTATGTAAAACTAAATGTTTATGTAATCTTTCATCTGAATGTAAATTTACATCACAGCTTTTTACATATTATGTTTATACATTTTATGTAAATTTGAAGATGTAAATTTACATCACAGCTTTTTACATAACATGTAAAAACATTTCATGTAAATTTGAAGATGTAAATTTACATCACAGCTTTTTTACGTAACATGTAAATACAATTTTATGTAAATTTACATCGGATCGTTTTACATAAATGAATGTAAGATACATTTACATGTAAGTATGTAATGTGTATTTACATAAAAATATGTGATTAATATATATTTATCACATTTTTTATGTAAATATATTACCTGTCATGAGTAAATTTACATAAAACCATTGTTAATTTACGTCCGACTATGTAACTACTAATACATACATATATGTAACTTCACATAAATGGAGTTAAATCTACACAAATATGTGTAGTTTGATCACATAAGTGTATGTAGCGTTCCCTACATAGTATGTAAAAATACATAAATCTTTTGTACTTTACTTACAGACTTATATGTAACTTTACATTTTATGTAGGTAAATCTACACAATACCGTGGATTAATACGTAAGTATATGTATTTTTTTATACATATTTTTGTGTAGTTTTACATTATACGCAGTTAAATGTACATAAAAATGTATATTTTTATCACATAAACTTATGCGGCTTTACCTTCCATGTAGGTAAAAATACACAAATCTCTGTAAAGCGATTACGTATATTAATGTAGCTTTACATATTATTAAGGCAAATCTACATAAAACTTGTGTGTGTAGTTACATGAATATTATGTAAATCTACAGATTTATCACATACGTTATGTATTTTTTTCCATATTTTGCATGTAATTCTACATAAGAATGTGAGGGTTTACATGCACTTATGTAGATAAAACTACATAAAGCATATGTAATATTCAATGCATTCGGGGGAACTTTACAGAATATTGTAAGTGAAAATGCAGAATAATATGTAAAACTAAATAATTGTTTGGTAAAACAAATCACAGTTACCTAGGGGAAAATCACATATTAGTATGGAAAACTTACTAGTTTGGTGTGAATGTACCCACGTTAATGGTAATCCTACAGTCAAACTGTAAATTAAATTACCAGTATACTACAGGCATGTATTCTTATTACATATGTAGGCTTTTAGCGTATAAATCAATTCACCTTCATATAGGTAATGAAAATCATCCTTGCATGGGCGAGTTGATATAAATATTAACGCTATAAGCCTATATGATATGAATACATTACATGTAATTTACTGGTAAAAAATATCCGGTTTGGCTGTGAATTACAACTAACGTATGTACAGTCAGCAACATGAATATCTGTAAATACATTTTTGTACCTTATCGCTTAGTGATAAGATAGAAAGATGTACCTACAGATATTTATGTTGCTGACTACTGATACATTCACATATAAATAGTAAGTTCTCTGTACAAATAGGTAATTTTCCCCTAAGTAGTCTTGATTTGTCTTAGTAACAAACGATTTAGTTAAACACATTAAATTTACATATTACTCTACTAATAATGCAGGTATACAAATAAAATGTCTTTCTAAAATGCTTGCATTTACAATATTCAGTAAAAAAATATTATATTTAAATGAAACCAATGTTATAAAAAAGATCAGTATAATTTCTGAAAAGTGTCACAAATGATTATGAAACGAAACATAAATCATATTCAAATGATTAACTTAAAAATTATCTATTTTGACAAAACATAATAATCTTTATAGTTGCGGTCTGTAAGGACACTTTTGTAACCTATTGCTTAGTGATAACGATAAGATATAAAGGTGTACAGATATAATATTTCTCTGTACGAAAAGGTAATTTTCCCTTAAGTAGTCTAGATTTGTTTTACCAATGAGGATTTAGTTTAACATATTAAGGGTCGCCAAGATGCTCGACGATTTTAAAATGACACGCTAGAATAACATGCAACTTGTTTACACAATGGGACTATATCTAAGTCGGAAACTAGTTTCTGTTGCTAGAAATTAAAATAGAGCAAGTAGAGCATTTTTCATACAGTCTCTAGTCGCTTCTTTTTTTTTATTATAAATTATAGCAACAGAAACTAGTTTCTGACCTAGATATGGCGGATCCCATTGTATATAAAAAGTTTCACGATATTCCAGCTCGCCGTTTTCAAATGAGAACCAAACTACGTTTGTATGGGGCGCTGAATTGTGTCGAGCTTCGTGGCAACTCTTAAGTTTACATATTTCTTTACTAATAATGAAGGTACAGTAAAACCTCTCAACTATAGTCCAAATCACCTAACAATGGTCCAAATGAACTCGATGTTACGCGATTACGTTTGACTATTATAGTGGACGAACTCTATAGGAGGCAATCTAACTACAATTACGGCAAATATAACCAAAGAAAATAACTAAAAAAAGTCCTCAGTTTTGTCAGAAATTATTTAGTCTACTTTGGACCAACTATAATCCAGAAGAACTATCTTCTGGACTATAGTTGGGAGGTTTTACGATATACAAATCTGCCCCTTCAAATGCTTTCATTTGCAATATTCTGTAAAAAATATTATATTTTAATTAAACCACTGTTACATAAGATCAGTATAATCTCTGAAAGGTGTCACATTAGATTATTAAACAAAACAAAACCTCTTCAAATTATTAACTTAAAAATTAATTATTTTGGCACTACAAACTGAAGTAAGTATAGTTAGTTTAATTGGACTCTACTACCTATACCAGGTAAATTCCAATAATTAGTAATACATTCCGAGCAAGTACAGTCAACATATTTTTGCCTTTCTCTGTTGTAAAAGGATATAGAGTAGGTAGCGAGTAAGCTGATCCGGATCCGGATAATTCCATACAAGTCGGATCCGGGTTGCAAATCTGCTCAACTGAGCTCAACTCTCCATACAAACGTAGTTTGGTTCTTATTTTTAAACGATGTGCTGGATTTGAGTACACGAAGCTTTGTATGTATAATATTGTTAAATCATATCTAGGTTGGGTATTAGTTTTTGTTGTTGAAATTTGTAATAGAGAAAAAATAAAGCTAGTTTTTATAGTTTTTGGGGTTTGCATGAAAATCTTTCTACTCTTTCTATTCTTTTCTATTACAATTTTAAGCAACAAAAACTAACAATTGACCTTGGTATGATTTATTCCATTGTATACAAAAGTAACATGTCATTTTAAAATGAGAACCAAACAACGTTTGTATGGAGAGTCGTGCTTAATGGCGACTCTTAACTTAATGCCTTGACTGTTCTTGACAGCCATGAGATACTAAGATTGTTTTCACGTTAACCGATCAGATATCGGTATCGAACGCCGAACACACTGGTAAGAACCGTAATCGTATTTCTCTTTCTTACACATGTGTTCGGCGTTCGATAGATACCCCGACCAGATAATGTGAAAGGTTTTTTTTTTAATCAATCGTGATAGAAATCTACATACTAATGGTGCAAAATGGTGCTCCTATTTACGTTAACGGCAAATCACATCATTAGTCACCGCGCCGACGCCCAACGCCACGCTAGTCGCCATTACAACGAATAGTACTCGAGTTCATTTCAGAAATTTCGTTTGTTTAGTGCAGTGGCAGTGCAGTTCATAAGTTTTATTTTCTAACGGGAGTATAACAGAACTGGACAACCCATCACATACTGAGCTAATTAATATTTATAGTTACCACCTACTTATTATAAAAAATTGTTTAGTTTAGACCTAGCTAAATGCAATGTACTAACTGAGGGAGGGAAGATAAACTATTTCGCTATAATTGGCTACTTTCCTAAAAAAATTGTTTGTCCATCAGTTAGATTATCAAAAACTATTGGACTTGTATTTTTTTGTTTGTCAATTAAACAAAAGCTGATGAAGATATAGCCCGTTAAAGTTCCATGTGAAGTCACATAATGGTACACTTTTTAGCATAATGTGACGTCACGAGAAACTTTAACGGGCTATATCTTCATCAGCTTTTGTTTAATGATAAACAAAAAAATACGTGTCCAATATTTTTTGATAATGTAACTGACGAAATAATTATAATTATATTATTTTTACCCAGGAAAGTACCCAATTAATGAGTGTGAGTGCAGTTAGTGCGCTGTATTTAGCCAGGTCTATTTCGTAAGTTTCCTAAATTCTATTGCATCTAATTAAGACACATACATATTTCACATTCTTGCAAAATCGATGACTTTTTAAATGTTCGTTATAACTATACACATACGAGAATTTCTTGCAACAATAATTACAAGTAAATGACATTGTACACCTTAATCTTGTCCTAGTTTCCTAATTAATGATAACACTTTAGATAGAATGTTACCTCTTAGCTGCTTGGTCGTCTTTGTCACTTTGCTTCCCTCTGTTGGGTTTATTTTAAAAATATATCGTTGTATAAACTCTAGGCAACACTCTCCTTCTGAGGGGTATGCCAAGTTTAACACGTAGTATGTTGCAGTCAGAATCTTCAGGGCATCGCAGGCGCTGGATACTTCACTGATTACGCGGCTTTCAACTACTAAATAGTAGATTTGATCACTATCTGCGAATATAAATACAGATAAATTTAGATATTATGTCTATTGCGTCTGACAATGACAAGTGTAAAAAAATATCTAATGAAATGGGTCTTGATCCAAGTCGTAGGCGTTAGATAAGGGACAATTGTATATATAAAAAAAACTATAATGTGCTCATTCGCCTCATAGGGAGACATCAACCCTAACGAAACTAGAACTCTGATTACGCTTAATGATGACGCCGCGATTCGCAATTAACTAGTTTACTACGAATTGCAGCGTCAACATATATCAGGGGTGACGGGTGAGCTGAGGTTAAAACAAGTTACAGAAGACATGCCTAACAACTTACTAAAAGATGGCGCTGGTTCCCGAAAATGAAGTATAATATTCCCGTAACAATACGGACTAAAAGGTATATTGTTCGGCCACGGACTTTAATTGTTGAGCCATTTAGCGCTCATTTTATACTGGAAACTTTAACACTTAACTATTATTAATATTAAATAACATAATTAGTCGACACCTAAATGGTGCAATAATTAAAGTCTGTGAGCGTACATAATGCCACGCGGGATGACATAAGCAAAGGGCTATATCACTTGTAAATCGTTTGAGGCACTTAAGCCCTCCACAAACCGGTTGCTGTTGCGGCGCGAACGCGGGTGCGTGGGCCCGCGCAAGTTGCAAAGCATTGAAGCTACACTTACGCCCGTGTTATACACAATGTTTTTGAGGAAGATTTGCGAGGAAATAAATAACTACAAAAGACAGAAAAATCTAAGTTTCATACAACTGCACCAATCACTTCACAACCTCACTTCCAGATCAGTGCTAGTGGAGCGCGCAGCTTCAATATTTCAACCAATCACAGAGCAGTATTCTAGCGGCGCGTGGCCAACTAGTTTTTTTTACGTCTTCCTGGGCAGAAAGTAGAAATTACCGCACGTTGGGAACATTCCACTTTCTGGCCAGGGAGAGACGTAAAATTATGTACACACCACGGGCGGTAATAAAAAAAGCATCAGATCGCATATTTATCGCCTTTGCCTTCAGCTCGCGTGTCAAATGCCGGTGATCTGAAACATTCTTTGTTTTACCGCCCTAGGTAAGTAATGTACTATTACGTCATACCTGGCCATAAATTAGCAGTTACAGCACCGCAAAGAATAAGACATACATACATATACAGAGTGTTTTTTTTAAATGGGACAGTATGGGGAAATCCGAATCTAAAGGAGATAGAGGAAAAGTGTCCAAGGAGACATTAGGTGTTTTTTTATGTAAACAAATTTGGCTCATTAAAATTTTTGGTCAAGCGTGAGTTGTTCTTAAAAAATGATAAAGTTGGTCATTTTTTTTTTTGACGCGGGTCGACTCTGTTTCATGTAAGGATTATTTCATTGTATGGAAAGAAAAAAATCTGAACAGCAGAAGTTGGTCAAATTTAATGAAAACTAATCTTCATACAATTGCAGTATTCGCCTTTTAATATTGCTACAAGTGCCTAGGCGTGTAAAAAAATATTTAAAATTATTCCATTTTTAAATTTCGATAATCCATAAGAGCTCCAGATGATTCAAGAGAAGAACATTTTTTTTAATCTTCGTAAACATCATGGCACGCGATAGTCTTGAAATTATAAAAAAAAGAATTCAAATTTGGAACGAGTGGCCCCCACGATCGCCCGACTTAACGCCATTATTTTTTCTTATGGGGTACCTTAAGGGTCGAATTTATGAATCCCGATACAACTCCGTACAAGAATTAAAAGATGCTGTTTACAACACTTTAAACACAATTCACCATAAGTCTCTGTTAAATGCAACTAGAAGTGTCTTGAAGCGTGCTCGTGTACCTGCATAAGACAAGACGGCGGCCACATCGAACATTTACTCAAGTAATAAACCAACTGTATGAAGATAAGTTTTCATTCAATTTGACCAACTTCTGCTGTTCAGATTTTTTTCTTTCCATACAATGAAATAATCCTTACATGAAACAGAGTCGACCCGCGTCAAAAAAAAAATTGACCAACTTTATCATTTTTTAAGAACAACTCACGCTTGACCAAAAATTTTAATGAGCCAAATTTGTTTACATAAAAAAACACCTAATGTCTCCTTGGACACTTTTCCTGTATCTCCTTTAGATTCGGATTTCCCCATACTGTCCCATTTAAAAAAAACACTCTGTATACATTTGGCAGTAACAAACAGACTTGCTTTCCCATTAATTATATTAGTATGTACATACCTGATGATTCTGAAACAGAGCAGTGTCGAATTCTTCCTTGAAATATTTCCCAACTAGCTTCATAAATTTCAGTAGATCGTCATCTTCATCGGCCGCAGCAGTTTTCATTTTGAGAATAATTTTGATTTTGCTAATTGCGATTTTCATTTTCTCCAAACATGTTTTCATGCACTCTGAGGAGTTAATGCAACATAGCTTATCAGAGTGTTGTAACATACAGTGTGTAAGTCTAATACGGGCGATAAATTAAATCAGACATAGTATTCATTAGTGCAATCATGAATTAAAAGGTTTTTTTAAGTTACACTTAATTATGACCCCATAATTAATTTTTGAAAAAAATCACAGCAGCAATGTACTGTAAACATGGCTGTGACAGT
This sequence comes from Epinotia nisella, assembly GCA_932294315.1. Lineage (NCBI taxonomy): Eukaryota > Metazoa > Arthropoda > Insecta > Lepidoptera > Tortricidae > Epinotia > Epinotia nisella. The sequence continues at coordinate 16,605,882 of OW028680.1, forward strand.
TAATGATATAACATATGCGATAGGAGCTTTTGAGAGTAACTGTCAACGAGCGTTTAACGTGAGTTACATTACATTGCGGGCTAAATTATTTTGTATGGATTAAATTTTTTTGCAACTCTTAAGTTATTGTTATCTAATTACCTTTACTTTATCCTATACTAACCATCGTTAAGAGATTCGCCCGTATTAGATTTACACACTGTATATTTGGGTTCCATCAAAATAGGCCATTCTGCAACAACAGCTGATATGGTTGGGCTTGTGTTCAAAAACTGTCTTAAATAGGGGTAAGTGATATCCATGAAAAGCCGTAATCTCTTTCTTTAATGGTTGAATTTGTAGCAAGCCACAATTGTTTTTCACGCAGGCTCTCTGAAGTTTCCTCTTCCGGTATAGTTGGTTCCCATTCTTTACATCCAGCACTAAGGTTATGAATTTTTTTCAATTTTTTCTTGGAGACTGTCCTATCTCCGGCATTATTGTTTGGTCTTTGAATATAATGTATTCTCTCCTCAATCTTTTTAAATACAGTATTGTAGCCGGATCCAATCAGTTCTTTAGTATCTTCGTCTCGGTTATATAAACAAGGGTACCGATCACATAATTCTTGAGCTATCACTCTATAAAGGGATTTAGTAAGGTGTGAATTATCATAGATCAACTCCTGTGCGACAATCCTCACAAGTGCATTGAGATCTGAATTACTTATATTCGAATCGTCATTGAGTTTAGCTAATATCGCATTTGGTATTTTTTCGTATGGAATGATGAATGCAGCAGTCACACGAGAGCTGCTGTTACTACGAATAGTAGAAGTAGATGCAGATGGTGATTATGGTATGCAGCTTTGAACAGTGGATGTACTAGTGCTATCTGTAGAATGCCTTTTTACTGCTTTCTTATGCTCAAATTCATCCCCAATAAGGAACGGGCTTTCTTTATACACAATTATCGCTTCGTCATCGTCTACCTCTGTTCCGTCATTTAAGAACACCTTACTACCCTTAAGACCTTTTTCATTAGCTGCAAAAAAACATATGATATTTATATATTATCACGTAATAATTTACTTTTAATCCCAGGACAGGGATATGTGGAAGAAAAAGAGGGAAGCCTTTGCCCAGCAGTGGGACACTTAAGGCTTTTAATAATAATAAATAATTTACTTTAAGAACAACTTCAATTTAGTACTCCGCGAAGTCACATACGAGCGTTTTTCAAAAAAGTGTACATGAACTTTTTTTATGAATTCGATTTTTTTGGGTTTTTCTTGCTCAAAATCATTGATACTATCTATCCTCATACAAGAAATAAAGTGTCCCAAATAATCCATTCCAGATCGTCACATTTTTGTATGCAGTCTTTTTTTATTTATATGGTCGTGACGCACTGAAAGAAAAAACTTACATAGTAAAATCTGGGACACTTTTCTTCTTGTATGAGGATCTATAGTATCAACCATTCTGAATAAAAAAACCCAAAAAAAATCTTAAAAAAAAGTGCATGTTCACTTTTTTTGAAAACTTTTTTAATATAGATGGGTAATTAATTGGTAATAAGGTATAACAGGTCACTGTTTACAATGTTTGTGTTTGAAAAACGCTCATACATAACACATAACATTTCCACTTTAAGTACCACATAAACCTGCTTTCCGAGAGCAGTTATTTAGTAACGAAAAAAACCCAATTGCTGTATGTGCCCGTATAAAATTTTAAGAGTTCCCTCGATTTCTCCAGGATCCCATCATCAGGTCCTGACCTGATGACCATGGAACCACTTGGAAAGGATACCCTTTCAAAAAAAATTGGCTCAGGCATCTTCGAGTAATCGGGAGGGAGCATACATAAAAAATAAAAGATTCTGACTAATTGAGAACCTCCTACCGTTTTGGAGTCAATTAAAAAGTATTATCTTCCATCAGAGACTACTTAATTATATAGACTTGCAAAGTCTATACATTGTCGCGTTCATTTGAAAAATAACACCTCTTAATAGTGTAGAGCTAGGCTCATTATTTTGAAGGAAGCGACAATGTATATACATTAGCAGTCTATATAATTTACTAGTCTCTGTCTCCTATAATTATAGGAGATAGAGACTAGTAAATAATGGATTTAATCCTTTTAAATTTAAAAGGATTAAATCCATTATTCCAATATCCTACTAGTATTATAAATGTGAAAGTTTGTGTGTTTGTTACTCAATCATACTGGAACGACGAGACAGATTTAGATGAAATTTGGAATGGAGATAGTTTATACCCCGAATTAACACAGGCTACACAGAGCACACAACAGCGCAGGGCACAGCTAATATTTTTATATAAACATTATATAGGTACTACTGCTAAAAAGATGCTACTGCTAAATATAATGATGGTCATGCATTATATGCGGTATAAAATAAACATTACTAGCTTCTATTTAGTTTTTACTCTATGCTACTATGCTTTTAGATGCAATGCTCATTGAGCTCAGACTAATACAGTCAAACCTGGGTAAGCGAGAATTCAAGAAACCCTAACGTTTCTTATTTATGCTAATCCAGGTTCGACTATATATACAAATCTGGGTAAATATGTAATTAATTTCATCAACTGCTACGCAATTTACAATACAATACAATACAAATACTCTTTATTGCACACCTCACACAAAAAAAGCAGTTACCTTTAAGAACTATTGTTTTTTTTTTTCGTTCTGGTCCATGGACCAGACTTTCAACACAGGCATGGTGCCTGATGGCAATGCAATGGCACTATGTAGGACCTGACAAGCAAAAAATATGAATTGTAATAAATATTACCAAAACCCTTTTGTGAGAAGAAAGTCTTACTATAGGTACACTCAGCGTCAAATACTTTGTAGCAACCAAAGTAGTCAAATAGTTACAACCATATATTAAGTATGGTGTACCACTATTTGGCCACTTTGACTGCTACAGTGTATTTGACGCTGAGTGTACTAAGTACTTACTGCTAAACAAGCAAGCTGAGAGTGAGAGAAGAGTATCCGGGAAACTTCAGATGGAGTCAATCCTGAGAATGAGGTGCTCTCTACCTGGGGGAATCACGTAACGTTCCGAACGCGCGTCTGACAGTTAAATCTCAAACTAACTGTCATTTTTCCATATAAAATTGACGTTTAAATCTTACAGACGTTCGTAAGAAAAGTTACGTGATCGACCCACTGGTCACGTACTCATATCTTTGGATCATTTCTTTTAAAAAATCACACTATGGTCACTATTGTTCACACATAATGGGATATTGACAAAAGCCACATTGCCAATAACCATTCCAATTACTGATTACACCTATTTTCAATGATTGTAAATAAGCATCTTTTACTTGAACAACTTTTCGTTAAAATACAAAATGCGGAGTCCGACTGCGCGCTCCCATCGACTGACCTTTGAACTTCAATATCTCGGTAAATATCGATCTGAGAGAAAAAGTCTATTTGTTATTTTATGCTTATTTTAGCATGTTCTATAGGATACATTAATAAAAATGAGGTGTTATATTGACGTCAATTTCACGATACCGAAATTTGCCAAGTCTCAGAACCGTTTAAAATGACTCATTTGAACCTCAATATCTCGGTAAATATCGATCTGAGAGAAAAAGTTTATGAAATAAAACATGCTTATTTTAGTTTAATCTACATGATTCAATTTACTTTAAGCCTAAAAACGGGAAAAATTGAAAAAAACTAATATTTTTCTAAGTCCCAGAAACCGCGAACGCCGCCTTGGCCCGCGTGGTCTGATATGTCGTTACTTACACGCGTGGTATGTAATGATAAATATTAGTGTAACGGATAGCAGAGAATGCCACACTACAAATGTAACAATGTTACAGGAACCATGATAATCCGTTAAAGATTGCTCTGCTAACATGCAACATAACCTTCAAATATGCATCATGAATGCGTGTGCTAATGGCGGGTGAACAAAATCGGCCTTTAAATAGACCTGGCTAAATGCAGTGCACTAACTGCACTTACACTCATTAATTATAGGGTAATAGTTTATGTTCCCTCCCCCAGTTAGTACACTGCATTTAGCCAGGTTTAAACTAAAGTAAGCATACAACATCGTTTTCTTAAAAATAAGTTGGTGGTAACTATTGAAAAACAAATATTAATTACCTCAGTATGTGATGGGGTTGTCCAGTTCTGTTGTACTCTCGTTAGAAAATAAAAGTCATCAACTGCACTGCACTAAACAACCGAAACTTCTGGAAATGAACTTGTAATGGCGGGCGACTGCCCGACTGGCGTGGCGTCGGCGTCGGCCGGCGCGGTGACTAGTGATGTGCGTGTTGACGTAAATAGAAGTGTACAGTAGACTCATGTTCAAATATATAACGTAGTGTTGCTAAATGGATAGTAAACCATCAACTTATTGTAATAAAGCATAAATGACAGAATATAATTAAAATCATTAAAAGACATGGAACTTGAAAGTTTAGAAAAAACATGTTTTTTTTTATTAAGAGTAAATTTAATGCTACTAATTAATAGAATCCTTACGCACTTTAATCCGCACGCTAAGGATCTAAAAACAGTATTTCGTGACTAAAACAGCAATTTATTTGATTTTCCATACAACGATTAGTAGGTACAAATAGCGAACTGTGACGTCATACTTTTGTGACAGTATTTTGTATGGAATGTTTCATGTGCCGCCAGTTAGGTCCGTATTTGACTCAAGTTTTTGGGTATTTATGTTCTTAAATTGTAGTTGTTCCAACACAAACATTTGTTCCTCTCCAAAAACTGTTTCAAATGGCATCGTAAAAAGGTTTTAACTTTTCTTAAAAAAAAGGAGGAGGTTCTTTAGTTTTCGATATTTCCTATTTTAACTCATGTTCCTTCGGAAATCGCAAGAGAGGTGAAGTGGAACGAAGACCACAGACGACTTATGGAACTCTTCAATGATGCAGTACTTCGAAGATTCTGATATGATTTCGTTGAAATAGCAACTAATGAAGCGCCAAACTCGAACTACGCTGCTTTTGCTTTTATTTATAAATAAGAGCGTGTATTTGGGTTGCCACATTTTGTCAGAATAGTCTAGTACTTATTTTCTGGTGACAAGCCGATAATTTCTTTGTTTTTAACATAAAATAACCGTGACTGGTTATAACCAGTTTTCGGTTATTTTTTCACCATAGCCAAAATCATAACCGGTTATTAAATATGGCCGGTAATTGCATTTTCTAAATACAAGTATTATAACCCTATGAGAGGGCCTACCGTGAAACGATAACGAACTTCGTTCGTGTATCTCCTTCTCTATCGCACTTGCTAGTTTGAGCGACAGAGAGGGAGATAAACGAACGAAGTTCGTTTTCGTTTCTCGGTAGCCCCTCTGGTAAGCATTATCTGTTGGCAAAACAACGTTCAACTAAAAAGTAACATGAAATGTAATAAAATATCTTTAAAAAAGCATACGTTGTAAACCATTATCAATCTCACCTTAACTCAACCAAATAAACGTAATTTACTTCGATGCGAATTATCGTAATCTAGAGCGTGATTTCTCGGCGGCACATCACTGGGCGGCACTCGTTTGTGAACACGTTACGACCTGTTACTGTACCGGCAGAATGCGGTGTGGGCCGTGAGGATAAATAGATACTCTCGTGCGCCCACATTAGGCTCATTTTAGCGTTGTGTTATTTTTGTAGGTGTTTGAAGACTTTTTATTAAGACCGTTCGTAAATAACTAATTACCTAAGATAATATCGACGCCATAGCCATAGTTCACATTCGTACTAATAACGGCGAAAAATGTAGTAACTATAAGTAATAATAATTGTATAATAAGACGCATTATTTCTGCCTTAGAACACAGATTGAGCTGAGCTATAATTATGGAGCTAAGGTCATTGTTGCATACCTACTTATTTATTCTAATTTTAAGGCAACATCGTCATTAATATGTCACAGAGAAGGGTATTAAAATATTTTATAAATATAATTAGAATACATTGACCGTGGGGTCTTTTAGTGATATTTTTTTACTTTTAGATACATTTATGAGTTTTTGAACGTATCTATTAAGATACGTTCAAAAACTCATGAATGTATCTAAAAGTAAAAAAACAGACAGGCGAACCGGAAAACGGAAACGAACTTCGTTTGTATTTGCCCTTCTCTGTCGTACTTGCTAATTCTAGCGACAAAGAGAGAGAGAGTAGTAAAGTAGGTATTTAAAATTACAACATGTTGATACCCGTAAAATTTTCCCTCTCATATAGCATATAGGCTGATGATGATGATGATACCCGTAAAAACTAAAAAAAACAGCCGTAAGATTGGTAAATACCAACTTGAAGCTGTAAATACACATTAAAAGAACATAATAAGTACCATTAATTATGTTAAAATTCGGAAAATTTCGCATTTTTACCATTGTAACTCGTAATATCACAATGTATAATGTGAACTTATAAATATTGAAAGTGGAATTCCATTTGAAGTATTCATAATTACTATGATTAGCTGCATTTTATTGGTAAACAAAATGAAGAAAAAAATGCTCTTACTTAAGGTGACATTCATTAATTACGTAAGGACAATTGTTGACCCTCCTATCCTCTGCAGCGTGAAAAACCCTGCTGCGTAGTAATTAATGTTTAGGCCATCTGTATATTTTGTAGGGTACTAACCACATTAGCTTGTCTGCAGTTTGTACGCGACATGAATAACTATTTGCCTTTGAGGTGACAGGTTGATCTCATAGGTGGCGCTGTCGCACATTTGTTTTTCCTTTCCTGACCTCTGTGAGCTTTTTGTACTGTCTGGTTTCTTGGTATTACTCCTATGATTTACTTTAAAAAATATTTAAAATTTGAAAAGACGATTTTCTAGAATCCCTTCTTAGACTGTTAGAATTGCAAAACAATGATAGAGAAGTCATTCTTCCTAAAAAACTGGTCAAGGAAACATCAATTTACCTGAATAAGTCTCATATCTGGAGTAGCGTTTGACATTTTCTGGTGTGTAATTAAAGTGTTTACCTTGTTTTAAACTTACAACTGGATCTTTGTTCCGGATTTCCTGGTCAGTGCGTTGTTGGTGTTATTATATCATTTTTAGCAGTGATAAACAAAATTAAACGTGTCGTGTGTGAATTTGATTTATTTTTTATTTATCACCACACACCACACCTCATATGTATGTACGGACCCTTACGTAAGCTCAATAAGGCTTCTGTTATGGGTACTAGATGACGATAAATTGAATAGATATAACTACTGAAAATATTCATGCTCATCATACAAATATTTGCCGTTACCGGGATTCAAACCCAGGACCTACAGTTTCGTAGGCAGCGTCACTATCCACTAGGCTAACCAGTCGTTCGGTAGCACGGACTAATCAGTTGCGCGTCCACGTAAGTTGGGGTCTTACGTAGTTAATGAATAGCCCCTCAGTAGGTACCTACATAAAGAGTTGGTCATAAGAAACTGCTCATAAGTCATAATCATAAATCATCATAGTTATATACATAAGTATCTAAGAAATGTGTGGAATAGTAAAATTTCACAAAACTTCATTTTTTCCTAGAACTATGTGAATTTGTACTCAATGTACATAGGTTGATTTATACCTTAACTATGTGAAATTCCAATTTATTGGTAAAAACTACAAAAAACCTTATGCGACATTACATACAAAGACTTTAAATACACATTTAATAGTTACATTACCTTTCATTATGTAAAAAATAGTGACAAGTTTCGGACTTTTACTGTTCCAAAATTGTATAATATCCACTAATGTGTAATTTCACAACTTTTTATGTAAATATAAAAACAATATAAAATGTAATATTCGATCAGCTTTGTAAAAATACAGAATGCAATGTATTTTACTGCAATTTACATATATTTTATGGAGGAAATACAGACAACATGGTAATAAATACATCTAACTTGTAAGAAAACAGTAAAATTACAAAAACCTCTTTAAAGTCTCAGGTATCAGGGTAATTATCTGAAGAATCTGTAATTTTCCGTTCTTTTCTGTAAATTGATAATAATAAACAATGTAAATACTCGTAACAAAATGTAAAGTTACAGATTGAATGAAAATGTTTGTCATATTCTGTAATGTTTCTATCAAAAAATGTAAATTTATCAACTTGTATGGTTTTTTTACAGATTTTATGTGTAAAATATATTCTAAAAGAGATAACTTCTGTAAAAATACCGATAAATATGTAGAAATGGTGCTAATTATGGAAGTCTTTATGTAGGAAATACAGACAACATGGTAATAAATACATCTAACTTGTAAGAAAACAGTAAAATTACATAAACTTCTTTAAATTCTCAGGTATCTAAGGTAATCACCTTATGATACTGTAATTTTCCTTTCTTTTCTGTAAATTGAGAATAATTAAAAATGTAAATAATCTTAAAAAAAGGTATAGTTACAGATTGAATGAAAATTTATGTCATGTTCTGTCATTTTTCTATCAAAAAATGTAAAATTCTCATTTTGTATGTTTTTTTACAGATTTTATGTAATCAATACCGAATGGCAATGTCAAAGCACATATTATGTGTAAAATTTATTCTAAAAGACATAACTTCTGTAAAAATATCGATAAATATGTAGAAACGGTGCTAATTATGGAAGTTTTTTATGTAGGAAATACAGACAACGTGGTAATAAATACATCTTACTTGTAAGAAAACAGTAAAATTACATAAACTTCTTTTAATTCACAGGTATCTAGGGCAATTATCTGAAAAATCTGTATTTTTCCTTTCTTTTCTGTAAATTGAGAATAATTAACAATGTAAATACTCGTAAAAAAATGTATACTTACAGATTGAATGAAAATTTATGTCATGTTCTGTAATTTTTCTATAAAAAAATGTAAAATTCTCATTTTGTATGTTTTTTTTACGGATTTTATGTAATCAATACCGAATGGCAATGTAAAAACACATATTATGTGTAAAATTTATGCTAAAAGACATAACTTCTGTAAAAATATCGATAATTATGTAGAAACGGCGCAAATTATGGAATACTACCGGTTTTTCTGTAGTTTCTCCCGATTATTTGGGCAATTTCACACAAAAATGTATTTTTTTTGCATGTAAAATCACATTTTTTCTAACAGTGTATGTATTGGCTAGGGGATGCAATATCGGACAGTTTTCAATTCCGGAACTGATTTTCGAGATTGGCCTTCAATTCCGGAATCCCGGAACTGGTTCCGGAATTAAGGATTTTATTCCTTTATGTTGTTGTGATTGGATTTTGAGCAAAATAAAACTGAAATAGTAATCAATATTTATTTATTAATAATCAACAAACGTAAATAATTATTCAGTGGCCTTTTTTTTAAAGAACACACGAATGTTATCACACTACAGAGGTAATCATTGTTATAAAAAACTACAAAAGTAAGAATACTACACAATACGAAGTTACTTCATCATCATCATCAACATATCAGCCGAAAGACGTCCACTGCTGGACATAGGCCTCCCCTAAAGAATGTCAAATTGACCGGTCCTGCGCCCAGCGGACTCCCGCGCGATCTTTATAAGGTCATCAGTTCACCTTGTGGGGGGCCTACCCACGCCGCGCCTTCCGGTACGTGGTCGCCACTCAAGAACCTTTCCGCCCCAATGGCTATCGGTTCTACGTGCAATGTATATAAGTTTAGTAATTCGGAGGGCTAACTATATCGGTTACCTTGGTTCTGCTGCGGATAGCCTCATGTCTGATGCGATCACGCAGAGAAACTACTAACATAGCCCTCTCCATTGCCCTTTGGGTGACTTTGAGCCTTCTTATGAGGCCCATAGTAAGCGACCAAGTTTCAGTGCCATATATCATCACTGGCAAAACACACTGGTCGAAGACTCTCGTCTTGAGACACTGCGGAATATTGAACGAAAAGATGTGCTGGAGCTTCTCGAATGCTGCCCAGCCGAGTCGGATTCGACGATTGACCTCTTTCTCGAAGTTGGACCTACCTAACTGGAAAGTCTGTCCTAGGTATACATAATCGTCTACAACTTCGAGCTTAAAGTGTCCGATTGTAATGGGAGTTGGTACTACATGGGCATTTGACATGACTTTCGTCTTATCCATGTTCATGCTTAGACCAACTCGCTCGGAAGCTTTACTGAGGTCATCGAGCATCGTACTTAAGTCCTCCATGGTCTCAGCCAAGACTACTATATCGGTAGCAAACCGAAGGTGAGTGATGTACTCGCCGTTGATGTTGATGTTGACAAAAAACAAATCATGTTTCTTAATTATCTTGAAGTGAAAACTTCTCTTGGAAAACGGTTCTCAAAAATGATAAGGAATCTATCATTCTATCGGACAGCGAACTTCGGATTTTATTGCAGAAGTAGCCCGCTGACAAAAATATTCTCTCGCTTTCGACACTGGTGGGTAAAATGGACAAAAAGTAATTCGATAGACACATGGAACTTTAATAAGTGGTTCCCCAGTATTTCTAATGCAACATGAGCTGGCCCATACCAGCCCGAGGTTTTGAAATTGAAAGCCACCAAATTCTCTAGAATTCTCTCCATTCATTCTTTCTTCATGTTGACGATGCTTTTCTTTAACTCGTCTTTGGTACTTTCGGCATGATTAAACACTATTTTAGCAATAGTATTACCTGATTTTGGCAGCTCGTAACCACACTTAAGAAATAATTTGCGCAGATCTTGACTATTACAAAACAGTCTAAAACTAACACCATCTAGTGCTGTCATTTTTGTTTTGCAATTAAATTCAATTTTACATACACTACTTACAGTACTTACACGATTTTATTGAGGAAACTATGTTCGGTGTCAGTCCCTGGCACACTGAATTCAAAAGAGCAAATTTCTCCCTAGATATGCGCTTATTTGGATAAGCGAACTTTTATTTTTTGTTTTGGAATAAAAATGTGATTTGACATTGATGTGGTGTGATTATTTTGAAAAAACCGGTCAAGTGCGAGTCTGACTCGCGCACCGAGGGTTCCGTACGACCAAGGAACTCGGTATGTACAGTAAGGGAAATGTATGCACGTACCACCGTAGAACCCTGTCGCAATTGACAGGCCGCCGTCACTCAAACTCGAGTGGTATGTCACCTTATTGCGATAGAGTTCTACGGCGGTACGTTAATACATTTCCTTTACTGTATGTTGGTTTTTCAGCGATAATTCTTTATCAAGTGAATTAATTTCGATAATTCTTTTTTTATTTGCTAGAAGGTACTTTCATAACACTTTCATATGAATTTGAAGGAAAAAAATTAAACACAGAAGTATTAAATTACAAACAAAATTAACATATGATTTTGATGAATAAAAAAAAATTACGCTAGATAGAGGTCTCGTTATACTTTTCCGGTAATATTCACGTTAATATTAATCATATATATTATTTTCAAATGTTTCGCTTGGTTAATTTCGGAGATAAGGGGGGGGGAATGGTATTTTTTTCAACATTTTTCTTTATAAATCAAAATTTTACCATGGTAGAAAAAAAAAGAAAAACTGTTTTAGAATGTACAATTTAAGCCCTTTCATATGATACCCCACTTGGCCTACTAACTAGACTTTGAATTTTTGCCCCCCCTCTTATCCGCCCTTTTTTATACAAATTAAAAGTATATATTAAAATTTTTCATTTTCCATACACGAAGATTAGCTTTGTATACAACTATTCCAAATTTCAAATCGATAGCATTAGTAGTTCCTGAGATATTTGACTTTGTGACAGACAGACAGACGGACGGAGTCGCACCATAAGGGTTCCGTTTTTACCTTTTTGGTCCGGAACCCTAAAAACTATAGGCGGCATCAGTCCCTAGGACACATTCAAAAAGTCATAAACTTCTCTTTAAATATCCGGTAAAGTGACTGGCTCTTTTGGATACATCAATTCCATCATAATAGGTATCTTACCTGCCGTGCAAAGCGTAAAGTTTTGTAACAATCATTTAAAACCACCTCGGTCAAAATTAGTCAAAAAAAGTAACCGAATTCCAGAGAACCACCCATAATTAGCTTTCAATTAGACGACAAACTATATTTGTTTCAATTCCGGAATTTCCGATATTGAGTGTGTCTCAATTCCGGAATTGTAATATCGGAAAAAAGGTCCGAAATTCCGGAATTTCGAAATTTCGGAATTCCGGAATGCAAGCCCTAGTATTGGCTAACTGTGTAATAAACTTTCTTTAATAAAGTAGATTTTACATGACTCTTGAATTTACCTTCTGTGAGCCCAGTGGTTTCTTTAGGGATTTTATTTTATTATTGCAGTTTGTAAGTTTGGTCTACTTATGTAACTTCTGTGACAATGACAACGCAGTATAACAGTCAGTGGCGTATTTACACATTTGCCGCCAGTAGGCTGTTCAAATTTTGCCGCCCGTACTGACCTCTACAATTCGATACTCTAGTTCACAATCATAAATTTGCCGCTCCTAAAATCTGCCGCCCTAGGCTCCAGCCTACTCAGCCTGCTGGTAAATCCACCACTGATAACAGTACCAACGAGCTGAGCTGATGATGGAGACAGATGGTGGCCATAGCAACTCCAACTAAAAACGAACTAGGAATTTGCCATGTTCGGGCTCATTGGAACCGTCACAATGAGTAGTTGATGACTATGTAAAAAAAATACAGTCGGCAACAAAAGCTTGTACCAATATGAAAATGTTGACAGAAACTTATTTTGGTTGAAACTTGTCTTATTTTGTGATGTATAATCAGATGGGCCAGTGAGGGGACATCTGAAACTACCTATAAGAGATAGAGGTACGGTCATTTGTTCTCTAGGAGTCACGAGGTCGATTTTAGAAAAAAAATGTGCTCATAAGTGGCCGGACCTCGAACCCGGTTAAATTTAACTAAAAATCGAAGTTTGGTTTATTTGGTTAGACTTAACTTTAAAACTTACTAGAAGAATTATGGTATCTAAAGACAACAACGAATAACTGCTGCCGAATTAATAATCATACTATTACCACTCCTACCAACGTGTCAAAATAAGAAAAAAAAAATGCGATATCATCGACCCTACATCGCGATTGCAGCCAACTCTAGTTTTTAAATTTTCGAATGAGCGAGCGAAGCGAACGAAGTTCTATGCTTCGGCTTAGACCGAAAATCGTTTGACAGGAGCGGCGTCCAGTGTCCGGTGTCCGATGTCCCGCTGTCCCGCTGTTCTCCTCTTTAGGTCACATTTCTCAACCGATTCTCGTGAAATTTTGTGAGCAGGTTCGTTAATTATATAGAACTTATTGACAAGTCACTTTTATGGAAAAAAAAATATATTGACAAAAGACAGGCTCACAGTGCCACTAGTTTTAATACGAGCAACTTCACGATGGACAAAGGGTTGGATTTCATGAGGTCCTTTTCTCCTTTTTAAGTGGTCCCGTGCGTCCACTTGGAAGGCTCGGCGCGTCGGCTTCTAAATAAAACGAACACTACGTACAGCTTACAACCGGCTTCGCTGGCGGTAGGACGCGCCTCCGCTGCGTCGCTCTTGCCTTGTCTTGCCGGCGTTTAAAAATAAAACCGATTTGGCGGGAACACTTTTTGAACTTAACCGCAGTTTGTAAAGTGTCTTACTGCAGATTTACGAAGTTTGAGGTTTGATAGTGAATCGTGGACCAAGGACTGGATTGTTTTTGGACTCAGTGCTTTAGTTTTCTTAGTGGTGTTGTGTACAAACTGGTACCCGTTGAAAGTGTGAATATATTAAATCAGGTGCCGAGGACTCGAATTGCCTGCCTTGTATTATTGGGATGAATTAAAATAAAAAGGAACTGGTTGTTCAAATGGTTTCTGTGGTAAGTAAATGGTTTAAATCCTATTATGCTCTTCCTTCTTTTTTAGGGTTCCGTACCTCAAAAGGAAAAAAACGGAACCCTTATAGGATCACTCGTGCGTCTGTCTGTCCGTCTGTCACAGCCGATTTGCTCCAAAACTACTGGACCGATTGAGTTGAAATTTGGTAAACATATGTAAATTGGTGACCCAAAGATGGACGCGTAAAGCAAATTAATGAATTCTATACAAAGGGGCCACTTTGAAAAAAAAAAAATAGTTTTGCAAACTGTATTGTGTGAAATATCAAATGAAAGAGGTTGTTATTAGCATCTCAGGTATATTTTTTTTATAATTTTAGCAAAAACAGATTTAAAGTAATTTAGGAAAAAAGTCGAAAATTGACCATTCCCCCCCTAATCTCCGAAACTAATAGGCTTAAAATTCTGAAAAAAATGTGGAAAATAGTTCCTTGCCTAACGATTACAGGAAAACCTATAAGAAGTTTGAGTATACAAAGTAACGGGAAAATTCTCAATATTTTACGGAACCCTCACCACGCGAGTTGAACTCCCAAGTTTCGTTCGGCCTTGTTGTTATTTGATTGGTGCAATAGATCGTATAGAATAAATAATATATAAATAAAAAAGTGTATAGTTAATATTAATACTGAAAGTAAATTTCAGTATAGAAAATTTATAAGGATTTTAATAAGAAATTCCGAAGAGTATACACAATATGAAACAACAACAAACTAGGTATATAAAATGAAAGTAACTTATTTTGTGCTGATAAAATTTAAAACGAAATAACTAAGTTAAAGCTAAGATATGATAAAACCCCAAGTCTGTTATTTTTAAACTGGAACGAAACAGGTAAATATTGCGAGTCCAGACTGGGTAATGATTCTCCAAAGCGAGACAACAGTTTAATTTAATTTAAAAAAATTAATAGGGAGCTGGTTTTAAATGAATCTAGGACTCTTTAACAGTTACTAGCAGGCAGGTACTACCCTTATTATCCCACACATATGTAAAATTGAATTGTTTAACGTTTGCCAAAATAATACTATAGGAAAAGTCAGTAAAGTTGAAAATAATGTAATATTATGAATTTATGACAATGTAGAGTTCTCGTTTAGAAATGCCTGATTAATTTTTTGGTGGTAGGAATAACCTTCCTTAGCTCCAGAAAAAAGTTTCAGATTTTTCAGCTGCGTCTATTATTTTTGAAAAATATAAACAGTTTCCTCACTTACGTTTTGGGTCAAGAACGGCACTTTCCTCGATTCGTCCCGGGGTATTATAAAAAAAAACTTAAGTATCTGTGGTAAACTGACACTGGCAATTATATTGACAGTTGCAGCAGCTATATTTGTCATTACCATTGTCAGTTTACCATAGATATGTAAGATTTTTTTTTGTCATATGAGACGGATAAAGGAAAGTGTCTTTTAACCGTCCTTGACCCAAAACGAAAGTGAGGAAACTGTTTATATTTTTTAAACATAATTAACGCAGCTGAAAAATCTGAAACTTTTTTCTGGTGCTTAGGAAGATTATTCCTATCACCAAGAAAGGCACTTCTGATATTTTCATCCATTCCCCATTGGAAACAGCCACATTTTATGTTTTAAGCTGATCTTATCGTTGACATAGTAATCAGCAATTTGCACGGCTTATGAAACGGTAGACTACCTTCGATTTTATTGTGTTTAGGAATAGGATCGAACTCATGGACTGGCTGCTTGTGATTTATATTTATGATTATTGTAGCATTTATTTATTAAATACTTTCCACAATAGCCTAAAATAGAGAACAATTTATATAATAGATTGGTATATCCGATCGTCTCATATCGACGTAATCAGAAACTCCTTTTCCTCATTAGGTAATACGTTTTTTTGGCGTCAAAAACTTACTAAATCTAAAAGTTTCAGCTTTCTGGTGTTCGAAATAATCAGCTTGCTTCTAGGTAAAGTTAAAGTAAATTACACTTTATTTAAATAGTTAGGAACAAAATATAAAGTCGTTGCGCATTTTTGTTTCTCTATTGGCCAGTAAAAAATCACTACTTAAAACCCAGTTTCAAAAATCCGCTACGAAAGCTTTCTGTTCTGCGTATGTGTGCATCCCACATTTTTATCTATCGTACCAAAAGTTTATAATGTTTCTCACGAGTTACGATACATTATAAAATGGCACTAAAACTCCTTTAATAGTCTAATTGTAAAAACAAGTAAAGGTATCAACCATACTGTTTACAATTGGGAACTTTCTTGGGTAAAAAAAATATAATTATATTTAAGTAGTCCGTCAGTTAGATTATCGAAAAATATTGGACACATATTTTTTATTTTATCAATCAACTAAAAATGATGAAGATATAGTCCGTTAAAGTTCCGCGTGACGTCAGATTATGCTAAAAAATATGCCATAATGTGACGTCACGCGGAACTTTAAAACTTTAACTTTTCTTCATTATTTTTTTGTTTGATTGACAATATAAAAATACGTGTCCAATATTTTTAGTTAATCTAACTGAAGGATTATAAATAGATATTATAGGAAAGTAGCCAATTCTTGACGACATTATTTACTTTGTGGTCATTTTCCCTACATTTCACAACAATCAAATTTCTCTCGTACGACGCCCCCGCCTTCACATAGTTCACATTTTCAAACAGAACTGTATGTAGTAGGTGTTGTCTACGATTTCTCACCATTTTCACCCAAATAAGTCGAGTTTTCATCATGCATCCTCTTTGGGCGTATTTTCTTTGCCGTTTATTTTGACCGCAAGAGTCTGACTTTGTTTTAGGACCATCATTTTAACATAGATTATAAAACTTAGCATTCCTCATAAAAAATTTAATTACAAGATGACCATAAAGAAAATTAGTGTGTTAATGTATATACCTATGTAGCTTCCCCCGCTTCTCTATAGTACTTAGACCGAACCTAATCTAATAAGATAATTTGCTGTTGGGTAAATACATGTGGCCTACCGTACACTCAATATGTGATGGGTGCACTGATGCACTCCAAATCCGTCACTTCTAAACTCACCTCCAAAGCTATTGGAGTGCTTCTTAGTAATAACTGGTTAGTGGTATGTTACATTGTTAATAAAAAAATAATGTTATAGTACACGAGTGCCGGAAACGGTATTTACGAGCTCCAACGGACAGGTGAATCGGGCACGAGCCAATGTCAGGTGGGTTACCATCTTTTTTCAGTTTGACTTGTAATTATCTCGATGCAGATTAATGGTCTTTGCTGCGTGACGAAACTGGTACCTAGAGCAGTGTAATAAGTCCGTGAAATTACGAGCTAGTCATATGTAGTAACATTTGCTTCTTTTATTTGCCTCGTAAGCGTAGTATGTATAGGTAGACACTTTTTATTTATGGTTAACGTCCCAGTGCTCGACTCTGACTTAGAACCAATATTTGTCACTTTTAGCCCCCATAGTAAGCTTCGTAGGTAGCGTCACTACTCACTACTATCCGGTCGTCAAATTAAAATAAAGTTGTTAAGCATTGGGACGTTTACCTTAGTTACAAGCTTTGCTTAAGTGAGAGATTTTGGGACTAGGTCGATTTATTTAAGATTATTCCCAGATTGTCCCCATATAAAGTTATCACCATACTACAATAAAAAACGGCAAGTACGGAAAAAAGGTCTTAATAGTCATAGACTTAAAGCCGGTGACCGACTTCATATGTTTTACTCTACAGCTATAGCGTATAAATAATTCGATAGCAAGCAACACGAAAAAGCTAGCCATAATACACGTACTTAGGCCTATAAATAACGTAACACGATTCTCACACAACCCGTTTCGTTGCCTACTGCCTAGGTCTCTTTACTTGGCTATTATCCGGTAGGTTAACCTCCGGTTAAACATAGCTTCAGACGCAATCACACGGAATTCCAATGAGTTATTGCGGATGATATTTACTGGCTTATTGGCACTAATCACTCACCACGCCAACCACTTCTTAGGCTGGTATTTACAACGTTCACTCCAACCTCACTCAAGCAAACCAGTGTAAAGACAGAACTCCGATTACGCGTTGTTACGAATCCCGACGACAAGATTTACTAGGGGTGAGAGGCTAAACCGTGTAAACTCGGACAATAGCTCTTCGGTCCCGCCGCCTTTCGTAAAAGGCGATTATATTGGGGTGATTGGGGTCCCAAGTGTATCATGTGGCGGGAGTCGCTGTAATCATGAAGCGAGGCGCTAGTGCGTTCAGTATGAAATCCTGGAGCATCATGAGAGCGTGGATAGTAGCCGCCGTGGAGTTGTTAGTATATGTGTATAGATATATATACCTACCACATAACCCAATCATCTCCTGATAACTGGGAACCTAATCCGCAGGTTTTTTCCGCGAAAAAAAGGGGTGAGAGGTGAGATGAAAGTGGTGAAAAGCATTGTGGTGGAAAGCAGTTTTGAATACCGTAGCGGTTATTTTGTTCACAGTCTATCTCGACTGCCTTTACAATTCGTCCCGATATTCGTAATATTTACGCGTATTTAGACACTGGTTCGCCTCAGGCGAGTTGTCGGTAAAAATGGTGAATATGAGCCATGCATTAGCGGACGTGTCTCCGTTAGTTAAATATGTAGTTAATTGACGCTGACATCGGGTAGGTATGTATGCTAACATTTTTCACTGTTACTCGTTACAGATAAAACTGGCAATTAGTTACCGATTTCAACGAGTGAGTGACCAGTGTTAAAGGGCGCGATAAGAGCAACAACATTGAAATCTGGTTTATTGATCGGTTACGACTTATATGTACCTACTTAGTAAACTTAGTTAAAAATAGTAAAAGACCGAATCGAATACTTAACTACACGAAGCACTACAAAAACACTAAGTAAGTCTAAAACGAAAATCGGCTCAGTTTTACAATTTAGCCGTATGTAGTGTTAGTCTGGCCAGGGAAAGATGAACCCTTTTTTATATGGCAACAAAAACATTATCGTCAAATGTGTCAAACGTCTTAAATAGTATGATGTCCGAATCTTCATATTCGATATGGTAACTAATAACAAAGTAACTATTCCATAATAAATTTGACAATTTTTGCTTTTTAAGAGAACTAAAGGGTGGCTTACTGCTAATATTATTGAAGAATATCATACAAAGTTCAATTATTATATCTCGTCAAAATTGAAATTTGGAGATTGGTTTTGATTATTCTTCTTAAATATAAAGTAGAATGAAGTTAAATAGTATTATTTCATATTTAACTTTACTTCCTTCTGCTTGATCAGTTGCATTGTGTGAATGGAAGAAAAATAATAATTGTTCAAGTATCATTATTATTTTATCGCGTTATACACAGTGTTGCAAAACGCTGGTTTTTTTTTAATTTGCCGCCCTTTTCTAGGGTCATGTTTCCCTGGCCAGACTCTAAGAAACTTTGTTCGAAGTTCATCGTCATGAAAAATATTGTTAAGTATATGTTGGTTTTGCAATTCTGTATAGAAATCTTCTCGATAAATATCTGGCACTGTTTCAAGCGTCATTTCGTAGTGGATACCTTCGTGTGACAAAACGTCCCTGACGATAATCGTGATAGCTTTCATCGCGATATGGTTCACATCACGACTGAGATATCAAAAAATCTACTAAGAAGACAATGAGAAGTAGATATATATATAAAGTCTGTCTGCTTGATATATAAATATATCTATACCTTATAAAACCTTCTCACTGCATCAGAGGCTTTAAAAGCATAAAGACAAGCAAGGGATTTGGATGAACTGTTTGTGACAGAAGACTCGCTAATCTACGATCGTAAGTATATATATTTCAGTTTGTTTCTAATTATTTGGTTTAGTCTAGTAACTAGACTGTTCTATTTGAGTTTTGGTAAGATGGGTTGGCTGGGTGGCGATTTTTGACTTTCGAGCGCTCGAAAATTAAATAAACGTAAATGCGATTGTAGTTTCCAAATTGCAGGCACTTACTTTCTACCGATATAATTAAATACGAGTGGTCAATACCACTCGTTTCCCAATTATCTACTGCTATTTCAAAATAGCATTTCATAGTTTTAGATAGTTTTTGAGTGAAAGAGTCGAGCGCTCGAAAGTCAAAAATCGGCCCCCTGGCACTAACTAGATAACGATAACGAAAATCCTCTTTTCGGTCTCTCATCCACTCAATTCGCTAACGACGTGACGGATTTTATTTAAATCCATTAAATCAACGGTCGAGATGCCAGACGGATTTAGTTTGTGTTTATCGGTTTTAAAACTTGCGTCACTGGCATGACCTCTGATGGGAAAGGCTGTATTGTGAGGATGGACGACGCTCGGACGCTCTTTGTCCTCTCGACATTGACAGATGACCACCATTAATGAGAAGTAGACCGTCATATTGTCACCATGACTTCACTCTCGTAATGTTGGTATATGTAGGTATAGTTTCAGCATAAAGCAGTAATTTTAACGCCAGTTAGCTACGCTTACTTTGGTACGGTGAATTCAATTTGAAGTCCGAGATAGGCCTAATTTGATATATGGCGAGGTCGTTGGTGGTCCGATCCGATGCCTAGGGAAAAAGGGATCTATTTGTTTATTTATTTACTCTTTGATTTATCGATGCTATAAAATGAAATATACTTGTGTAAGTAGTTCTTCTTAAGATATTAGTTTGCACGGTGTCACTATATGTTCACAGCATGTGACGAAACGAGCGTGTAAGTATATAATTACTTAATTACAGTCGATGGCAAAGATAATGTTACACTTTTGCACCGTATTGCTATATCTTTGAAGTCAACTGTACAAATAACAGTTGAGAATTTGTGTTGACGTTCAAGCCCACTTCGAACCAAAGACACAATTATCTATGGTTAAACGAGGGTTAAACTCTCACGTGACTCTGAGACGATTTCCATAGACAATATATTATATTGCAAATTTGACATGTTATGTACTGACATGACCATGAAATATTGCATCACTTATCAGAATTCTGAATAAAATTTAATTAATAGGTCCTACATTATACGCCCATGAGAAACGTATCGACGACGGTTAATTTCAAAATGGGTATTTTGGTTTCTCCCAAATCTTTAAAGCTGAAAAATCGTGTGTTAAACACATATCTTATAGGTACGTATGTAGCTCCGCATTTTGTTTATTTTTATGATTTTACGTTACATCATTATTATATTACATCATTGATTTTACTACACCGTATATACCGATATTTTTGCGATCTTCATAGCTTAAAATTATTTACCAATACTAATTTTACTTGGTTGGCCCGCCATCACATGGTAGGAATATTTTAAATGATCAAACCGGCGAAGCTTTGCAGACACTGCACTGCAGTAATTTAATTGAGCCAACAAGAAGTATGACCAATTGTTCATCAAGAGTTCTAATAAGAATATTGTCCGCAAAATATTTATTTATTTATTTATTTAATAAGAATCTGCACAGTCAGCGTCATAAACATGTATATACACTTTTCAACCTATGTCTAAGTAATAAGGTCATAGAATATAAACATGTTTATGATGCTGACTGTACAAATCTCGGTGTGCTGCAATAATTTGTCTTCAATCTACAACGCGTTAAAAAATCTATGCCTGAGAGTCAGGGTGACCTCAGTAATTTTTGTTTTATACGCGATCTTACTGCTATGTACGTACGGCGTACCTATACATCTTAGAGTACATTTATACCCTTAGACTCGGGTCATTCTGACAGTTAGGTACGTCATGTATCCTTAATGCCTTTTTCTCTTGAACGGAGTGCGGGTCTGACTCGTGCCAGCGCGCGGGTCGCCGCACGCGCAGCCTCCGCTCTTGCTCCTTTTGTGACACGTGGGACACGAAACCAGGCACAGAAGGCGCGCTTTATACAATGACCAATATTCCCGAATCGAGATATCCGGGAATCCCGATTCGCTACTTACCTAACACGTTGATGGACAGTAGCGCATATAGGCGTAATTTTATTGATATTTTGATTGTGTCTATGTGTAGTAGTGTCTATGAACGTGTTAACTGGTAATCAACACTTCGTACATATACAGGATGTTTGGTTGAAACTCCAGGTAGGTTGGGTCATTTGCTATCTCTTCCGGCCTCCAAAAACATTTTGTGCATTTTGTGTTTTTTGTGTTATTTTAAATTAGCTTTGGAAAATTCTAAGGGCTTACGGGTTTCAACTTAAATTAAAAAAAGGAAGTGGTAGGGCCTAAATTAAAAAAAGTTATAGTATGTAAGGTTGTAGGGCTCTATCAAAGTCAAAATGATTTGCATGAATTTCGCATGATGAATGATTTGCATGAATGAGATGCAAGAATTTCGCAAAACATTGGCAAATTAATAAAGGTTTTTTTTGGCATTATTGCACATCATCAGAAAAAGGATAGACTAGAGAAATTTTTAAAATAATTTTAACAACATGATCTTATTTAGTTTTTTTTAATTCCAAATCAAACAAAATTCTTGCATCTTGAAAAATCTGTAATTTTTTTTATTGCAGGGCTAGTCATCATGATGCTGTAGCATATTCCAGCTATGACAAGAAAATCAAACTCTTTATGTTCTGAATTGCGAATTGGTTCTTCTAACGACCCTATCCTGCCATACAAACTTGCAAAACTCGTTATTCCATCTAGTCTGGAATCTTAACATATTTGATGCTAACTTACTAAGTAGTAAGTACGATAGTTACTAATTCTTTACTTACACATATATATAGACTGCAGACCTTCTGTAGCCTTTTCTCTGATGCGTACATAATCAACTTCGTGCTATACACACACTTACGTTTCTTCCCAAGTGTGTTGCACACTCCCTACACCGAATTGCCCATGTGTGCGGCATAGTTCCTTGTGTGGGGCCCAGCACGGATTTCGTTTACATTAATATTGATAGCTATAGTATACCTAGCTATGGGATATTTATAAATAGAAAAATGTAATCAGCGTAAGACTTGCTATGAAGCTTTAGAGGAGTTGTGTAGGTGTTATTTAAAGTAAGACCATTGAGATTTACGTAGATGTTGAACAACGCAACACATTATTATAAAGTGTTGCAACAGCTAAAATGCCGATTATAAACATGTAATGTAAGATTACTTACTACTTCATAGAAGGACTTTGAGAATGTACTTAACTGTCCAACTATATCGGACTAAGAGAGTAAGAGCCCATGTAAATAAGCAAACATTTTGAGTCCCCCCAGTTTCCGACCTAGATATTGCGGATCCTATTGTGTATAAAAAGTTTCATGTTATTCCAGCATGTCGTTTTAAAATGAGAACCAATGTAGGTGTATGGAGAGTCGAGCGTTAAGCAAGTTTGGGGGCTGACTAGTTAGTTAAGTTCTACTGTTGAGTTTGAAGTACCTGAGTAGCTAAGTAGTCGAGGAGGCGTGCTGTGTGTGTGCTAGCAGAGATGGGCATTAATCGATTAATCTTTGAGTTAACTAATCAATCGATTAAAAATATCAATCGTCATTTTCTAGGGTTCTCCGATACCTCAAAAGGTAAAAAGGGAACCCTTATAGGATCAACTCAGTCTGTCTGTCCGTCTGTCATAGCCGATTTGCTCCGAAACTACTGGACCGATTGAGTTGAAATTTGGTACACATAGGTAAATTGGTGACCCAAAGATGAAAGCGTAAAGTAAATTAATGAATTCTGAACAAGGGGGCCAGTTTTGGGGTAACTGGAAAATAAAAATAAAAAAGTTTCGCATACTGTATTGTGTGACATACCTATCAAATGAAAGGGGTTGTTGTAAGCATGTCAGATATTTTTTTTATTATTTTAGCAAAAACATATTTGAAGTAATTTAGGACAAAAGACGAAAATTGACCATTCCCCTCTTATCTGCGAAACTACTAGGGCTAAAATTCTGAAAAAAACCGGCCAAGTGCGTGTCGGACCACGCAAAACGAAGGGTTTCGTGCCTATTAAAAAGGTCGTATCGCCACAGAAATTTGACGGCACTTACGTCCTTTTCTTTGAGGAAGGCAGTTTTTCAGCAATATCTCGAAAACCTCTAAACCGATCTTGTTCAAAACAATTTTCGGTGAATGAAATTAATAAGCCCTATGTCCATGAATTTTTCCATATTTTTAAAATACACCGTTCAAAAATTAGAGGGGGGGGGGGGGGGACAGAATTTTAGTGACTTTCGGGGCGATTATCTCCGACCCTATTCACTTAATCAAAAAAAATGCTAAGAAACCTTATATTTATTTTGAAAGGCCTATCGATTGATGTGCCACACGGGGGTCACAATGAAAAAAAAAATTTTGACTTTTAGTTTTATGTATGGAGTGCACCCCTAAAAAAATTTTTTTTTGTCATTTTAATTACAAAACTATGTAGCGGCTAACAAAATACACCTATCCTCAAAATTTTATTCAAATACACCTTATAGTTTTCGAGTAAAATGCCTGTGACATACGGACAGACGGACAGACGGACATGACGAAACTATAAGGGTTCCGTTTTTGCCATTTTGGCTACGGAACCCTAAAAATATGGAAAATAGTTCCTTGCCTAAAGATTACAGGAAAACCTATAAGAAGTTTGAGTATTCAAAAACACTTATGAAATTTAGATTATATACGGAACCCTCACCACGCGAGTTGAACTCGCACTTGTCCGGTTTTTTAAACTGTCATTTTGTAAAGTCTGCTAATAGTAGCGACGCTCGACACCGTTACTGCGATGCAAATTCTAATGGTGGAAGTGCTTGTACTGGAATTTTTAGCAATCAAATTTTGGTCCCAGAATTAATATGCAGCTACAGGACAGTAGGTAATTTGCATTTTAGAGAATTTTCCATCACCAAATGGCTATTAAAGTATAAAGTGGAGTATCAAAGCTTAAACTGTTAAGTAGTTCCGATTTGTACATAGTTCAGTTTGTTACGGATAAGTAGTTCTTTAAATATTGTGAGTTTAATTTAATAACTACGATGAATTTGGTAAACAAACGTATCCTGATGATACCGTTGTTGTCTATGGACGCTTGCAATATTTTTTAGATCTCTATTTATTGTTGTTAATAAAAAAATAGGCACTTTGGAATACTTAGTTCATAACTTCATAACAGATTATTTTACTTTGATCGGTATTACTTAATTGTATTACCCATTTCAACCAGACGTATTTAGGCATCTTTCGATAGAAAGTTGAAATGCTTTGACGGCAGATAATGAAGTCTTTATGTTGAAACATAGCTTTGAACTTTCGCTTCAATAGGTACACTATGGATTACACCGTGGATTACTTCAATTTTATTCACTGGTAATAAGGTTTATTATCCTTTGGTCGGAACATCAGGTCGCCCCGACCACTTGAACCGTCGCCATGAAACCTTTTACGGTTATCAGTCCAAATTATTTATTACTAATGGAACTCTTGAACTTGGAACGGCTCTTATTTTTTTTAATTTACGTTGAGCGATGGAGCAACCTTTACTATTCCCAGACCAATATGGAACTACTTGACGTTATTGGAATAGTTTTTTGCAACTTTTAAGAGAGTGTTAAAATGTGTACAATAAAGTCCCGAAAAATGTGGCTAACTCAGCATAAGTAATATGAAGATGATGATAATGATTTTTGTCAATGCCTTTCTTACGTAAAGTAAAGATATTATTTTAGCACTGGCTTGTAAACAGCAGTGGTGTGGCATCCAAAGAACTGGATACCAGCTGACTTTACTCGAATTTAAGTATAATTACAGCTTATCTAACGCCATGTGTAAGTCATGTCAGGACGCCATGCCACAGATAGCTTACCTACGTATCGCGGCGAAACTTGATCCCTATGACACCTGTAATCACAGTTTTACTTTTTAAGCCTCTCATAGACTGGCGCGGCCTGGCCGCCGCGGTCAATAGTAAACTTGTCATTAGCCGTCAAATTTACTATTGACCGCCACCACAGACCGCGCCAGTGTGATTCATAGGATCAAGATTCGCCGCGATATACGTACAGTAAACATTCGCCATCAAATTGGCTTGCTTTTTTTTCAAGAATTGCACAATACGGTATTGTATTGTGTCACTTGTGTCAGAATGGGCAAACCGGTGGAAATCGAGTTCCATACACTCCTCGTACCTCCCACTTAGGCTGCATCTTATATATTTACCTTAATCTCCTACCCGTAGATTGGAAATTGTCAAAAGGTTACACGTTAATTGGTCCTTATCTCCTTGAGTTGGTAGTTCCCTGTCTTGTATAGGTATCGCTTTCCTTGATCGGATCAGTTTCGCGCTGCGAGGCTAGCACAACCGACGCCGCGAGACGCGACGCCAGACGAGAAAATCAACCCTCTTCTTTCTGATCCGGTCACACGAGTGAGATATAAGACTTGGCAGCAATGTGTGCTTGCCCCCCTGTAAGAGCCCATAATTCCTTGAATTTAAAAAGGTTACCAAAAAAATATACAATAAAACGATAGGAATTTAACTCTGATTTAACCCAACCAATTTCGATGTGTACTTACCCCGTAATCATCCATTATTGGTACAAACAACCTCATTGGATTAAAACTACGAGTCATGTCATGTACCATGACGTGGCATAAAATAAAATAGCTGCCCATCTTTAGATTAGCGTCCAAACACGATTATTAAGCTTTTAAATAACGTTTAGTGACAAAACATGTCACGATTTGTGTCTTTATAATCTTCTAATTCACCAATCATCATTTTTTATCGATGAATGACTATTAGTTATTAACGTTTAAGGCTTCATCTTTTCGTCATTCTGAAATGAGTTGTAGTATTTAATTATATAATTTATAAAATATTATGTCGTTATAGGTATTGGAAGAATAGTAGATTGTACGAGTGCATAAGCAAACCATATTTTTGGTCCTATCGAGTTCCGGATTCTTCCGTCTAAATTTTAAAATTACATTTATTTACGCCTGTGAGTGACGTAATACCTACTTGGTCATCACAATAGGCATATATTTCACCCACCATTAACGCTCATTTCATATATATATTTCGCTCATTGACATTTATATTTCGCTTGACATTGTCATTGATAAAACTGAAATTTTAATTTGTCAAAATGTCTAAACCTGAAATGGAAATTAAGTTAGCAGTGTTAAAAAGTAAAGAAGAGAAAATCTTTCAGCGATTTTCTCGCATATATGCCGCTTCTAAAAACATTTCAAATTTTGAATCGCGAAGCAATGAGTCTTTCATGGCCGATAGCGAAACGATTGATGACTTACGAGTCAGCTTCGAATCAATTCTCGATGAGATGAATACAATCATCATGTCTCTCGTCCCTGGTACTAAACCTGACTATGAGGCCCTGGATGCGTTCGAAGATATGTATTCAAAAATAAAACGCACTCGAAACAACATTATTAAAATGTCATCACCGCAAACAAGTGCATCATCCGCATCCGCAAGTCGTAATAACGGCTCTTCTATTAAACTCCCTGCGATAGAATTACCTTGCTTTGATGGTCGTACTGAGAACTGGCCCATCTTCTATGAGTCATTTAAAACAAACATTCATAATAATGACCAACTGACTGACTCGCAACGTGTGCAATACCTCATGGGCAAGCTAACACATAACGCTCTGAAATTAACCGCTGGTTTAGTGCCTACAGGCGAAACCTATTCCATAATTTGGGGCAGTCTTGTCAAAAAATATCAGGATAAACGCGCCCTGGGTACTTATTACCTGAATAATATATTTGATTTGAAATCATGCTCAAACAATGCCAGCAGTCTCAATAGCTTCATTGAGAAGTATTCTGCGTCTATCGCCGCTCTTAAGCAGTTGGACATTCCTGATTTGGCTGATTTTCTTCTTTTAAATTGTGCATTGAGGAAGACCGACCAACAGACTTTACAAAGTTACGAAATGTCAATTCGCGATGTTGAGATTCCGACATATAAGTCGTTCGTCTCATTTGTGCAAGACCAAGTTAAGATTTTGGAACGGTCTAGTAGTAGTACCGTCAGCAAATCAGTTGCCAATGTACCGGCACAAACTACGCGAACTACATATAAGGCATTTGTAGCCAGCAATGATACCGCTTCAAAACCCGCGATTAATGATGGTTCATATACGGCTTGTATATTGTGCAATAAGGGGGATCATACTCAACTTTATGCTTGCTTGAAATTTAAAAACATGGTCTCCCCGCAAGTGAGGTTTGCATTTATAAAGGAAAAGCATGGTTGTGTGAATTGCTTAAGCACCTCACATACACTTGTCAATTGTAACTCGCGTCACACTTGCAACGTCTGTCAGAAGCGTCATCACACGCTCTTACATTTTGAGTCTAATAAAGCTACTTCCGCTAATGTTAAATCAACGCAATTGTTCGCCAATACTAACGACGCTACTTCTTACGCCGCTCATGTACCGCGACCGTCAGCAGCCGCGCCTCCATCGCGCTCTCCGCCTACAGTGTTCAATACTTGTGAGCCAAATGTACTTAATGCAAACACAAACTGTGTCTGCACACCGCAAATAAATTCTCCGCTGACTTCTCACCCGCCACGCGATAACATAAATACGCAATGGTCACCTGATGGAGCCATAGCACAGCCGCTTCCAAACGCTTCGGTCTCACTCAAAGTAGAGTCGAACCCTAATTCAACAATATTGTTGTCAACCGCACAAGTGTACGCTAAACCTTATAATGGTGATGGCAAGAAGATTATAAGATGTCTAATTGATAACGGTTCACAAAACAATCTAATAACGCTTGATTGTTGCAAATCACTTAACTTACCCGTGATACCGCTTAACAATTCCTATATAAAGGGTGTTGGTTTAACGTCGAGGCCCATACACGGTTATGTTTATTTGAATATTGAATCCCGCATCTACCCAAACAATAAATACTATATACACGCTTTAGTGGTAGATTGCATAACAGATCAACTGCCCGCGCATTTTATTGAAGCTAATAAATATGACTTGGCATATCTTGCCAATATACCGCTTGCAGATTTAACCTGGAATATTCCAGGGTGCATTGATGTAGTGCTAGGTGTTCAACTCTTCCCGTATATATATTTGGGGAACAGAGTAGATTCTGGCACATGCGCACCCCCCGCCTTGCTAACCACGTTTGGTTACGTGTTAATGGGTGACTATCCTTGCAAGTCTAACTCTAATGACACTTCCTTTACCGCGTTTGTGCTCAATGACCTTGAGTCGAGCCTCAATAAATTTTGGGAATTAGAAGAAATCCCAAACAAACGTTTTCTTAGTCCAGAAGAGACCGAGTGTGAGAATTTGTACACTACTTCCGTGACTCGCAATGATGAAGGCAGATATTCTGTAGCCTTGCCCTTCTGCAAAGACGCTTCTGAGCTAGGCAATTCTCGAGCTGTTGCTCATCGCCGCCTACTTTTCTTGGAAAAGAAATTTAAACAAATACCTACACTTCGTGATGATTATAACAAAGTCATCAATGACTATATACAAAACGGTTATCTTACCGAAGTTCCTGAATCGGACGTCACTGACGACGGATACTACATCCCTCACCACGCAGTAGTTCGTCCTGATAAAGCTACCTCTCGCGTCAGAATTGTCCTAGATGCAAGTTCTAAAAGTAGCTCAGGCTCGTCACTCAATGACATCTTGCACACTGGTCCAAATTTGCAGGCAGATTTATTTATTCTGCTACTGAATTTTCGCCTGTTTCCCATAGCAATGACATCAGATATCCGCCAAATGTATATGCAAATCTGTTTGCCGCCAAGAGATTATAAATTCGTGAGAATTTTATTTCGTTTCGATGAAAGGGAGCAGGTTCGCACCTTTCATTTTACGCGCGTGGCGTTTGGACTCAAATCAAGCCCTTATATGGCAATGCGCACTGTCAAGCAGCTTTGTCTTCACGAGGGACATCGGTTTCCCGATGCTGCAACAGTGGCTAGTTCTCAATTATATATGGACGATTTAGTTCATTCTTGTATAGATGAGGAAACTGCAATGCGTTTATCGCAAAACTTAATTACGCTTTTTAAAACTGGTGCATTTGATTTAGTCAAATGGTCCAGCAACTCACTGTCACTGCTAGATAAGCTGCCCAATTCGCACCGTGCTTGTGTTAATTTTGATGACAAGCAAAATATGGCCAAGGTATTAGGCTTATCTTGGGAACCCTCCGATGATACATTCTCAATGACTACGTCCCCGCCCGCCGGAGGGAAGTGTACCAAGCGAATAATTCTATCTACCGTAGCTCGCTTGTTTGACGTGCTTGGTTTGGTAGCACCTGTCGTCTTATACGCCAAGTTGTTAATTAAAGAGCTTTGGCTCAGTAAAACAGATTGGGACGCTACTCCCCCTGAACACATAATTAAGTGCTACTCCATATTGGTTCAAGAATTTCCACTGTTATCAACGTTTAAGATCCCGCGCCATATTGGCGTATCATCTGATTGTATGGTCAATATTGTTGGGTTCAGTGATGCCAGCCTTAGTGGTTATGGTTGTGTCATTTACTTACATGTGACAAACTTAGCTGGTGATATCAGTGTAAGGCTGTTATGCTCCAAATCTAAGGTTTCTCCAGCTAAGATAACTACGCTTGCTCGTTTAGAGCTATGTGCCGCTGTTTTAATGTCCAAGTTGATTAAAATTGTGCAAGACACTTATCTTGCTCGCATTCCGATTGCAGGCATATATGCTTTCTCAGATTCAACGATCGCTCTTTCATGGATCAAAGCATCGCCTCATAGATGGTCAATTTTTGTAAGCAATCGAGTTGCTCAGTGTCAAGAAAATGTGTTACCAGAGAATTTCTATCATGTCGCTGGAATAAACAATCCTAGCGATTGCTTGTCTCGTGGTATGACACCATCACAATTGGTTTCTC
Source organism: Epinotia nisella (assembly GCA_932294315.1). Classification (NCBI taxonomy): domain Eukaryota; kingdom Metazoa; phylum Arthropoda; class Insecta; order Lepidoptera; family Tortricidae; genus Epinotia; species Epinotia nisella. Next base: position 16,636,608 of record OW028680.1, read on the forward strand.
ATAACCTATGGTGGAACGGACCTTCATGGCTGCATAATGCGCCAACGAAATGGCCTATTCAACCTTTTCAGCCCGCGGAAATTGAACAATTGCCGGAGTGTAAAACGACTACGTTGACAACTCTTGTGCAACTTGAGCGACCTATACTATATGATTTAGCGCAACGCATATCATCTTGGAATAAACTGCTGAAAACCGTAGTTTATGTAGTACGTTTTACAAGAAAGCTTAACGCTGCTGAGATTATTAAAAATATTGAAATTGCTGAAACCGCCGTAATACTCGCGATACAGAGCGTTCACTTTCATGAGGACATTGCTCGCATGAAAAATAATATGTTACCCTCGCGAAAACTCGTCAAGTTATCAGTTTTTATTGATGAGAAAAATGTTCTGCGTATAGGAGGTCGGCTTTCAAATGCTGATTTGCCGTTTGAAGCTAAGCATCCGGCGTTGCTCCCCAAACGCGATCATATAGTCAACATGATTATTGATCACTATCACGCTGTAAATTGTCATACGGGTGCAGGTCTTTTGTTGTCAATCATCCGCCAGCGCTTCTGGATATTGGATGCGAGAACCGTAATTAGAAATAGAGTACATAAATGTAACTCGTGTTTCCGTGTTAAACCGGACCATCCAATTCCGAAGATGGCTGACCTTCCTTCTTATCGCTTGCAAGAAGCTAAAGCCTTCGTGCATACGGGGGTTGACTATGCTGGTCCCCTTCGTATTACGCTTTGTCGCCGTCGTGGTCAACATGCGCAAAAGGCGTACATATGCTTGTTTGTATGCCTCGTCACGAGAGCTATACATATTGAGTTAGTGTCAGATTTGACATCTGACGCCTTTATAGCGGCTTTTAAGCGGTTCATATCTCGCCGCGGCCCCGTCTCTTGTCTTTATTCGGACCATGGGACAAATTTTGTAGGAGCCAAATCTCAACTAGATGAGATGTATAATCTATTTCGCACATGCGAATTCAAATCCAGACTTAACCGCGAATGCTTTAATCACCGCATAGAATGGAAGATGATCCCCCCGCGCGCGCCCCATTTCGGTGGTATTTGGGAGGCAAATATAAAAAGTTTAAAGACACATTTGTATCGTGTCATAGGGTCACAACTTCTAACATATGAAGAGCTGCTAACTGTTCTTGTTCAAATAGAATGTATACTAAACTCACGCCCTCTCAGTGTGCTCTCCTCAGATCCACATCCTGAAATAATTAGCCCCGCACATTTCTTAATGTCTACACCGCTTCAGTATTTACCCGCTTCAGAACTGTCAAATGAGTGCAGAAATCTTACAAATCGCAAAAGATTGCTAGAAAGTATTGTGCAATCATACTGGAGAAAATGGCGCTTAGAGTTTTTGCACACATTGCAAGTCCGCAATAAGTGGTGTACTCCAGATCATCCTATTGCTCAAGGCACGGTAGGCTTGCTGGGTGATGATGATGTTCCGCCCCTTCGATGGCCGTTAGGTATAATCACGAACGTACATCCAGGACCTGATGGTGTGATTCGAGTAGCTACTGTCAAAACTAATAACGGCTTATTCAAAAGACCTGTTGTTAAGCTATATCCTTTACCTACACAGTAACCATTAACCTATTTCCAGTTCTTATTGGGAGATTTTTTTTGTTCTTTCTTATTTATTATCAACCGCATAATTTCATTTCATCACATTTTTTGAAATTCTTCGCATTTCAAGGCCGGGAGCATGGTTACGCCGTCAGAGCAAAATCCCTTTTGGCCTCCTTTCTTAAAAGCTGCTGAGACTGCTTACACCGCCTAAGACATACGTCAGAAGAAAAATAGTTATGTCTGTCAATAATACGTCTTGTCAACCGCTAAATATTTTCACCGCTGTACGAGATAATTTATATATTGCGAACAAAAATAGTGTTTGCACATCATTCTGACGCCTGCATCATCTCCTCGCCCGCCCGCTCCAGCTTCACAGCGAAAACCTAAAGGTAAGCAGCTTCAGCTCTTCAAAATTACCATATCTGGTTTTTCCTTTAAATTAATTCTACGGCGTAACCTTGTCATGCCATCCGCACCGCTCATCCGCATAGTATAAATTGCCTATTTACACGGCCTAATCACCATAGGAAAACTGTACAAATTGTGTGATGCTAAAATGGCGCTAGACTCACCATAATGTTGCAGTGAGTAGGTAAATATAGGTATACCTACACCGCGACGCTGGTTTTCAGTTAGACCCTTACATATATTATGCTTTAATCATAGTATTATGTCGGAACGTAATAAATATGTATTTTAAGTGTGAGTAATTTTGTGTGTAAACGTGTACCTATTTTAAATTTAATTAAACTTTGACCGTGGTATGGTTTTACTTATGGGCAAATATATATGTTAGGTGACAAGTATATATTATTGTTATAAATAATAATAGAATGAAATACAAAAACATAGAAAATAAAATGACACATATGTAAATAGTATTTATTGTACTATCCGCAAAACTTTTCACTTCGATTGCGAGAAAATAAGAAAATAAATATTTGCCAAATTTAATAAAATTATAGTTCATTGCCACCACTTAACTTTTTAAAGTTTTTATGTTTAAATTTCTACACTTGATATTAGACTTGGGTACATTACATACCTACTGCCATAGGTCATTTAATGTTTCCATACGTATTTAATTGATAATTGACTTCTTTTAAATCTGGTTTTGTTAATTTAGTAAGTAGTAGATTTTGCCGCGGTCATAAAGTGGGATAAATATTCGGCCCTGGGCGGTAATTATCATTTTGTACCCCTTGCGTTTGAGACTTAACTACTGGGTGCTAAGGGTCGAAGGCTATTGCCTTCATTAGGGAAGTGGGACATCGAATTAGGGAGAGGTGATCTGACGCCCGCGTGGGGTCGTAATACCTGATGCAAAGGTTTTCCGTCGCCAATCGTCATTCAACGTGGTACTAGGTAACGCGGCTAGTGTGATGGGTACCTTTGCGCCAGGGACGGCTAGGGGGGACTTTTTGACTAGGCTTAAGCGGGTCTTAAGTTTATTGTTATTACCTATTCTATTCTATCCGCAAAACGAAGTGGCGAGTCGGGCAATAAAAGTAACAATTAAACGTTTTTGTATATTTAATAATACAAAACACGGATGTGAAATTGATTAAGGCAAATCATATGAAATAACAGTTTATTATACAAAGTTTTATTGTGCGTGTGGCTATTAGGCCCGATTATCTTAGTCTTTAAAAAATACTTTGTGCACTAGAAAATAAAAGTGGCATTTTGTGCAGCTTGCATCCAGCACAAAGGTGAACTTTGCAAGTATGAGAAGTGAAAAGTTTATTTTAATCAGTAGATATTGCACTAAGCAGTTTAGTTATTTTCTTGGCAAATTTAGAAAAAAAAAGGTGAGTTCAAGCTTTGTTTGCGGCTTGGAGAGGAAACAATCTTATAAGTACCTAAGTCAGTAAGACTATGTCAAGAAAAGGAATAAATGGAATAGGTACTCTTGTACTTAATTGCTTATCTAACCTTATCTTGAGTAAAATGACAAATCTGATGATGGTTTTAGTCGATATTATTTAATATCGACCTTATGTACCTAGAGGCGTATTACTGTAATTTTCAACTTTTAAGATTTTTCGGCGCATTAAACAAGTGAGTGTTCAATTATGGTTCCGTTGGGCCAATTTTGGGACCTACGGAGCGCTACCTAAGTAAAAAGGGTCAAGGGATTTTTCACGAAATTCAAATAGACCATACTCACATGTACCTATCCTTGAGAGTGTATGATAAAAAGTGAGACGAGCGAGAGCGTGTCGAGGAATGCGGAGGCGTCGCCGGATTATTTCGATTATTATGGTCATTACATTATTGCCAGATATTACGAGTACAAATGGAGTGTCCATTATAAACCATATTCCGTTGCAACAAGGTCTACGAACGGTCAGTTAAAAAACTGTGCTGTTAGGTAATGGTTACTCGCAAGCGCATGCGCTGTTCTTATATTATGCCGGCACTTCACTTGGCGTGGCTTGTGGCTTGGGTTGTTCGCGTTGCGATCGTAGCTTCTCTTTTATTTGCCGTGGGAAGGAAAAAGATGCAACACGAATATTTGGACAAATACCGCGAAGTGAAGTGCCAGCGTTAGACCGGCAAACTCACTTGGCCGTATTTCTGCAAATATGATATGACGTTTTATCTGCACCGAAAAGAGATGCGACACGTTTTTAGTCAAAAGTATACTTTTTGTTTTTCCTGCTCAGCATTGATTAGGTATTAGTATTACGTTATTTTTCACTACATCCTCATTTTCTATGAAACGGTCCAATTTTATATATGTTATAAGCTTTGATGAAGTTTCACCCTACCCTGATCAGATTATTTCTGTCTGTGGCGACGGAAGATTACATAATATTTATAATTATATCGATTAAATCGCCCACAAATTGAGCAATTTGATCTCCAAGATGATTGCTAACGATATCTTGCGTAATCATACATATGGCTTGTAAAAAGGATGTTGGAGATTTTGGGTACAGATTAAACAAAAGTTCGTTCAGCTCAGCCTTGTGCGTCAATTATTTTTTCTACTAGGCATATACGCACAATTTTGACTAGAAAAAATATAACTTGCCTACTGAGTTAAAAGCAATTAGAATAAAAAAAACAAAAATCAAAAATCTTTACTCAGGCAAATTTTAATTAGTTATTTTAAAAACAGGGCCGGAATTTCCTAGTAAGTGAATATACACCTGCAACAGGAAATCCCGCTCTTCCACAGTAGCAACAAGTAGGTATTCATTATCACCCGAAGTAGAATTAGAAGGTCCACAATATTTAAAAAGAGGCTAAAAGCATATTTATTACAAAAATGCTGTGATGTCATAAATGATTTTTGAATAGGTACTATTATTTTTATTTGTTACATTTTCTTGTTATTGGTTTTTATTATTGGACAATCTGTAACGGAATATCTTATTGTGATTTAATTGTGTGATTTAATTGTGTGATTTTTTTATTGTAATTTAATTGTTTCAATTTATTTATTCTATAACAATTTTACAATCGTGTCGGAAATACAATATATACAATTCATAAGCTAATCATTAAAAATTCATATGCATAACTATATCATTCAATTATTTACAATTTCATAACCAGATTTAATAAACATGCGGCTTATAGTCAAAAAATTCTTTCAGTGAGTAAAATGCATTTTGTCCCAAAAAGTCCAACAGATATTTCCTAAAAAGAGGCATTTCGGATTGTCTTATTAAACTGGGTAACTTATTATCAGGGGTCGGATTTTTCATCGCACGGTAAGACGAAAGAGAACTATGGGCGCGATATTAACATTAAAATTTTATTCATATTCATACTCATACTCATTCATTTAATTAATATCAAACGTACCGATTGCAAATATAAATAAATGACAATGTTAGGTCTATCACAACAATATAGTATGTATAACTAGGTACGTCAATTTGGCACTCTTTGGGGGAGGCCTATGTCCAGCAGTGGAAGTCTTTCGGCTGATATGATGATGATGATGATGAACTAGGTACGTAACTAAAGTGGCCTTTAGACCTGTCTAACTGCACTCACACTCACTGATTAGAGTGAGATGGTTTCTCATCCCTCCATTCCCTCCTGCACTGTATTTAGTCAGGTCTAAAGCCGCCTAAGAAAATAAGTGAGTATGAGTATGAGTAAAATTTTCATGTTAATATCGACTCCATAGTCTTCTTTCGTCTTACCGTGCGATGAAAAATTCGAGCCCTGCTTATTATACAATTTGGGTGCCATGCCATAAACACGTTTTTCGAGATTTTGTGTCCCTGCCGCGTACCTACTACGTACGTATTAGCAGGAAATTGATTGATATTTAATTTGATGTACATAGCAATTTCAAAAATATATAAACATGGCACAGTTATTATTTTCAAATTAATAAAATATGGTTTGCATGAGTACCTGATCTGTACTAAAGATACCTGATCTTTAGTCCACAAGCAGATCGCAGACACTTTTTTTGAGCCTTAAACACTAATTCTCGATCGGTTGAGTTACCCCAGAACATGATACCATAACGCAATGTAGCTGTTACACAGGCGTGGTAAGCAGTAAGTACCTCAGACCGATTTACAACTTTATTTAAATTATATAATGCATATGAGAAACTATTTAACTTTTTACATATATGTAGTGTCAATCTGGGATTTCCAAATCATTTTATTATCTAAATTTAATCCTAAAAATTTCGTATTATCTGTTTCCTCAATTATATAATTATTATATGTCACAGTTATATCTTTAATCATTTCATCTTCGTTTATATAAAAGGGAAATTTGAACTACTTTTACATGTGCCTTTCAAATATAACGATACTAATGTTTTAGCGTTTCAAAATGGTTTTCCTTGAAATCGCATGACGATTAACGCTCGACTTTTTAAATCGTAATATATGGAATAGGGTATACCTACTTAGTCTGAGGTTAAAAACCACGTTGATCCCTTATAAGATAACTTATTTATTTTCTTACGAAAACAAATACTTTGTACAATTTTGTTGCGTCTACAGATTTTAAAAGCGAGCGATAATATTGAGTGCCGATAAAAAACTGATCGTCCATAACGCCATTGTTGTCTCTAAAAACAAATACAGCTAATTATGAAGGTGGGAGATACGTTACAGTTACGTTAGCGATCTCATACTGCGGTTTAACCCTCGCAGTAACACGAGGCGGTGAGAAATTATAACAAGATACACTCGCGTCATTGTCTCACATTTCAAGTGAAGGAAACAGTATTATGACTTCATACAGGCGTCCGATTGATTGGGATAACCTCAGTTTCTGGCGTTACCTAACGTTAGAACTTTATCACTACCTGGGGGTCAATCATGTAACGCATTGTACGCGCGTCAGGTTGATCTAAATGTCACTTTTTATATGGAAAAATTACAGTTATATCTACCAAACGCACGTAAAAATGTTACGTGATCGACTACAGGGATCAAAATTAGCACCCAGAAAGCGAATAAATTATTTAGCGAATAATGTTACCTACGGTGTTACCACAAAGGTCATATCGGTAGTCAAAAACATAACAATAATCCCATAATGATGCTTATTATTATGTATCTATAATTGCATTATGGTTACGAATCCAATATACTACCTAATTACTAATTACTTCATATACTTATATTGTGTCATGATTACTAGTATGATTTACTTACTTTTGCTGTTTAATATAGGTATGGGTATTTATTAATTTTCTTCTATAGTCTAAATTACATACCACAATTAACCAGGCACAGGTAGTTAGGTTATTGTTTGTTATAGTTGCATACCTAGTAACAGAAATTTCAAAACGTTATGTGAATGTTTGACACGAAGATTCTAATACAGATTCATTTATTCACAACTAGCTTGTGCCCGCGGCTTCGCCCGCGTACTAAAATTAATTTTAACCGTTTACCTACAGAAAAGTTGCATCTCAGTTTGACCCGTATGTTCTAATTGAATTGCAATTTGGCACAAATACTTTCAAGAATTTTCATGCTTACAATGTTAAATTTCAAAATCGATGCCATTTTCGTAATTAACGTCCCAAAAAACCATAAAAACGACACCCATCTTTAGACATTTCAACCCCATCGCACTCCAACAGGGGAGATGGTATTTCACGTCCGCCACGTTGGATTTTAAAATCGTTGTTGTTTTCGTAATCAGCGACCAGCGACCCGATAAACCATAGAAACAATACCCATGTTGATTTTTCAAGATTGCATTCCCAACTTTGGCCGTATCGATCTCTTTGTAGTCGACTGTACCTAAAGCTCAGTAGAAGCTTTAAACGCGTTTCGAATTTACATGCACAGTAATTTAATTCTAAATTACGAGCAGTTATTTCAGTGCACCGACCCGCCATTTCCGATTGGCAGCGATCGATAATTTAACAAATCAGGTTAATTCCTGGATCACTTGCGCAAGCTATTTATTCTTAAACTTTGCTGCTGACCAGAATAAAGGTCAGCAGCATAGTTTTATTCCCCTGCATTCATACATCCACCATCTAATATGCGAGCAAATAAATAAAGCGAATTACGGTCTTAAGTTCTTGAGAATACAGTCGAATTTGATGCTATTTTGTTTTGCCGACTGTACCACATGTTTACGGCAACGTGGACTGTTTATTATACTATACATTTGTACAGTCAAAGCATAAATAGAAAGGCGCGTACGCGAACCACATATTTAGGATTGAAAAATATAAGATTTTGTTCAATGTAAACATAGACCTGCGGCTGAACAAAACTGGGTTTCGATAGCATTAAAGTTTTTTCTTTTTTGATATGTCGTTTGAGGCATGTTAAATAATACTTATGTAAAAAGTAAGAAATTTTCAGGTTTAGATTTCGGCTATATTGAAATATTTAATTATTTTGCCAAGAACTACGTAAATATAGAATTAGAGTTACAAAAAACTGTAACATATCCAATAACACTTTGATTTCTTTACAATATTCTGTTTTTAGAAGTCTGGAACATCTGCGTTCTGGTGAACGAAAAAATGCTAATAATTCCGAAAATATAGAATTAGAGTCGCTGATATTGCAAAATTATGATATTATCGATCCACTTAATATACTTGAAAAAAGTTAGAGGTTTAGACAATCGGCTTGTCTAGATATTGATTTCTGGCTTAGCAGTATAACCAATATTGAATTAGAGTTTGTAGAGTTAATAATAAGCAGGTCATGATAATGATCTCTGTTACCAAACAAAAGTTTATAAATATAAAATCACGGCGACACTAAATACTGATACGTAAGCATTCCGGGCCTATATTAATACATTTCAAACTCGCTGTATGCGCGCGCCGCGCTGCGCACTGTGCCACCAGACCCCAATTCCGTATCCGTAACTGGTTTTAAGTTCACCTCAACGCTCACCAACAAATATATCTTGACACTGCGGTGCGTAGTAGCTAAGCGTAGGTAGAGGTCTAGTTTCGTTAGGTGACGCTGTTTTAAGTTCACCTCAACGCTAACCCACAAATATATCTTGACACTGCGGTGCGTAGTAACTAAGCGTAGGTAGAGGTCTAGTTTCGTTAGGTGACGCATGGGGTGAGGCGCATGAGCGCGTAGCGAATAACGGCAGCGATCAGTGGGGGCGGGGTAGTGGCGTGCCCTTGACTCCACGTCAACCTGCGTCCAGATTCCATAAAAAAATCCGCAAAGCGTGTTTTAAACTAATATCAACCGAAAATAGTTAAACTTACGCTTATTTATTACTATAGGGATTGCCCACGGTTTCGTTCGCGTAGAATTCGTTATCGTGTTATAGAAATAATTGATATGAAAATTATCATACAAATGACCATTCTCTGCAGAAATACCTACTAACAAATGACATACAATGTATTTTTTTTTGCGAAGTGGCCAGTAACAGTAAGCTATGGAATAGATGGGTAGTAAACCGCAATTTACCTACCACATGAAATTGTTTTTGTATATTCAGGATGTAGGGTCGGTTCGCCGGTTATCGACCACCTAATTTAGTGTGCCAGTTTGCGACCACTCAGGTAAATTGGTGAACCGAGAGGATATTTTCTAGTTTTTTCAGTAGATTCCTGCCTAATAACTACATTAACTAGGTACTTAGAGCCTGTTCAAATCTATATATATATAAAAGAAGATCCTGACTAATTCATACACGCACAGCCGAAACTACTCGGACTAGAAACATGAAATTTACACCAAAACTACCTTTTATAAAGTTTTTTTGGAACAACGGATAAGAAGGGATTTTAAGAAACTCCACCCCTAAAGGGGGTTAAAAAGGGGTGCAACGTTTGTATGAGGGACACTTTTTTTTTAGCTAGAGACTTAAAGTTTTGTAGAAAGATAACTTATTAAAATACAAAAAAGTACTTTCAGCGTTTTGGAAAATTCTGTCCCTAAGGGGTTAAAAAGGGGTGCAAAGTTTGTATGGAGGAAACTTTTTGTTTTGAGCCAGACTTAAAACTTTGTAAAAAGATTACTTATTAGAATACAAATAAAGTCTTTTCAGTGTTTTGGAAAATTCCGCCCTTAAGGGGTTAAAAAAGGGGTGCAAAATTTGTATGGAGGAAACTTTGTGTTTAGAGCCAGAAACTTAAAACTTTGTAAAAGATTACTTATTAGAATACAAATAAAGTCCTTTCAGTGTTTTGGAAAATTCTGCCCCTAAGGGGTTAAAAAGGGGTGCAAAGTTTGTATGGAGGAAACTTTGTTTTGAGCCAGAGACTTAAAACTTTGTAAAAAGATTACTTATTAGAATACAAATAAAGTCTTTTCAGTGTTTTGGAAAATTCCGCCCTTAAGGGGTTAAAAAAGGGGTGCAAAATTTGTATGGAGGAAACTTTGTTTTGAGGCAGAGACTTAAAACTTTGTAAAAAGATTATTTATTAGAATATAAATAAAGTTCTTTCAGTGTTTTGGAAAATTCCGCCCCTAAGGGGTTAAAAAGGGCTGCAAAGTTTGTATGGAGGAAAATTTGTTTTGAGCCAGAGACTTAAAACTTTGTAGAAAGATTACTAATTAGAATACAAATAATCCTTTCAGCGTTTTGGAAAATTCCGCCCCTAAGAGGTTAAAAACGGGTGCAAAGTTTGTATGGAGGAAACTTTTTGTTTTGAGCCAGAGACTTTAAGCTTTGTAGAAAGATTACTTATTAGAATACAAATAAAGTCCTATTAGCGTTTTAGAAAATTCCACTCCTAAGGGGGTTAAATAGGGGGTAAGCTTTGTATGGGCAACGATTTGTTTGAGCTACAGACTTAAAAGTTAGTAGAATGATTACTTATTAAAATAAAAAAGTGGATTCAGCGTTTAGAAAAATTCAACCCCTAAGGGGGTTAAAAGAATGTTCAAAGTTTATATGGAGAGCATGAAATTTTTAAAGTAAAATTTCGGTCTTATCATGTAGTTATGTTAAGACTTCAAAACTAATATCAGAGTTTTTTTCAAATTCGTCCCTAAGTGTTAAAAGGGGTTTAAAGTTTGTGTAGAGAGCAACACATTTATAAAGTATGAGATTTGTAACTTTGGTTTTAGACTGTTTGTTTAAAAACTAGAAAAAGAATTTCATTGTTTATTATATTGATGCAGGCCTGAAATGGAAAGAGGAGCTGGATGCCGTTGAGCATTCCATTTCTTCAGCCTGTTATGCTCTGAGAAGCCTGAGGGAGGAACTCACTAGACAACAACTTAAAGTCATATACTATGCGTTAGTAGAATCTAAGCTTAGGTACAATATCAGGCTCTGGGGAAATAGCTTTAAGTATAACCTTAACAAAGCTTTGGTTGTTCAAAAAAGAGCCATCCGCACTATTGTACGCATTCCTCAATGGATATCTTGTAGAGAACACTTCCTGGAATTGGGCATTCTAACAGTTCCTTGCTTGTATATACACGTGTTGCTTACTGATTTTGTTAAAAATATCTTAAAATATGAATCTATCTAAGAACAAGATTTACGCCTACAAACACGAACAAAAAACGTTACACAAAGTTTTTTCCCGAAGCTCAAAGTGGCGCAGCACAGCACAAAACATCAGGCTGTAATTTTTTTTAACAAACTGCCCCCTGCCTTAAAAAATATCACAAATTATAAGGTATTTCATAGTCAATTAAAAGCATTTTTATTGAGAGGGTGCTTCTACACTAGTGACGAGATTTTTGTGCGTGATATCTTTATAAGAATTAAAGACATGACATGTATTAAGTTAAATAAAACGTACAAATTATAATTAGTTAAGCAATTTTTTTATGTATAATATTTAAGTAATTTTAGTTTTAATGTAGATATTTCAAACACAATATTTGTATTGTTCCTGAATAACTAATAAAATACATATATAATATGGGGTTAAAAGAGGGTTCAAAGTTTGAATAGGGAGCAATCATTTGTCTAAGACGATAAAAACTTCTACGCGGACGAAGTCGCGGGCAACAGCTAGTGTTTACCATATCTTTAACTAGCTTTTGCCCGCGGCTTCGTCCGCGTACTAAGCGAAATTTTTAACCGTCTACAAAAAAGGAGGTTCTCATGTTGACCCGTATGTTCCGATTGAATTGCAATGTAGCACAAATATTTTCAATAATTTTCATGTCCACAATATTAAATTTCAAAATTGATGCCATTTTCGTAATGAACGTTCAAAAAAACAATAAAAACGACACCCATATTGATATTTAGATATTTCAACCCTATCGCACCCCAACAGGGGAGATGGTATTTCACGTCCGCCATGTTGGATTTTAAAATCGTTGTTATTTTCGCAATCAGCGACCCGATAAACCATAGAAACAATACCCATATTGATTTTCAGACTTTGTCACCAAATGTTCCCCTTTTAGGGGTTGAATTTTTTCATCGTAAGCCCACGTGTGGCAATTTAATCGATAGGTATTTTCAAAATAAATATAAGGTTTCTCAGTAATGTTTTTGATTAAATGAATAGAGGCGGAGATAATCGCCCCAAAAGTCACTAAAATTGTGGCCCCCCAGGGATCGGAACCGGTTTTTTCAAAAGTCCCCGAAGTAGTCTAATATTTTGAATTATTTTAGGCTCTTAATGTAGGACTCTTTAGGTAACATTTTCGTATTTTTAGACGGCCTGATCAAAAATTATATTATAAACCAAAGAACGAAATTGAACGAAATAAAACCGGTATTTTTGTATGGTGAAAATACCAGTATCCGATCCCTGTGTCCCGGTGTCCCTTCCTCTAATTTTTGAACGGTGTTTTTAAAAAATATAAAAAAAATCATAAACCTATAGGGCTATTAGGGCTTATTAAATTTTTTCACCATAAATTATTTTGAACAAGATCGATTCATAGGTTTTCGAGATATTGCTGAAAAACTGCCTTCCCTATAGAAAAGCACGTAAGTGCCGTAAGATTTCTGTGACGATACGACCTTTTTAATAGGCAAGGATCCCTTCGTTTTGCGTAATCCGACACGCACTTGGCCGGTTTCTATAGATAACTAGCTTCTGCCTGCGACTTCGTACGCGTTTAAATTATGGATTTCATGATTATGATTCGTCCTAAAAGGGACGACATAAATTATACCCTATTAAATAATATCAATTAGAATTTTGGTCAAGTGCGAGTCGGATTTTAGTTTTCCCATACATTTTGTGACCCAACTCCTGATGAAGGCAACGAGCAAAAATATTTCGTCTCCATACAAAGTTTCATCCCCTTTTTCGTCCCTAAAAGGGATAAAATTTGACAATAATTATAGCCCTTGTCCTATTCTAATATATAAGGAACATATCTGGAAAGTTTCATGTACACTCATCGGTATATTTTGAAATTACGTGGAACGTACATCCATTCATACATCCAAATTTTTACGTTTATAATATTAGTAGGATGGTACGGAGTCCGACTCGCACTTGGCCGGTTTTTACTGTTACTAAGTTACTACAAATAGTCAGTCCATATATCAAATTTTTTTTACTCATTTTGAAGTCAATAACTTATTAAATTCACATAATAATAACCGCATGTAATGTACCGTGCACGTAAACAAACAAATGATATGATTTGAAATACAAACGCAGCGCTTGCGCGGCGGAGCGGGGGGCGGGACGAGGTATCACTCTAGGGGCTCTCTCTAGGTTCCCGCGCGCCGGTACGTGGTACCGCGGCGTGGTTATTTATTTCGCGCCTATTTTAATAGATTATACTATTACAAGGCAATCTATACACAGAAATTTCTTACTTTCCATTATATGGCTGCATATATTATTTTATAGTATTAGACTAATCTTTACAGACTCTAATTCAATATTAGACCTTACAGGACAAAAAACGCTTATAAAAATTCTTATTAATGAAATCTTATCTCTAATTCCTCCAAATTTTTGGCTTTGTCTATTAACTTAAGGATTTAAAGATATTGTTGTGAATTTTTGAAACTTTAATTCTATATCGACAAAATAATAACCGAATTCTGGTTTGACCCAGTCGCTCGTTATTTTTTTTTCTACAAACTTAACAGCATAAAGCATCATACATATTATAAACGATGAAGCTTAAACTTTGCACTCTAATTCAATATTCACAAATCACCAATAAAAAAACATAAATACCTAATTTATACCTAACTCTCGTTCTAACTTTTCGTCATATTTTACAAATATGCTTAAAAATATGTCCCATACCATATAAGCATAACTTTTCCGACTTTAGAATTATCGAAACTTGTAGGGCAAAATTCCGGTCCTAGACCTGCGGCTGAACAAAACTGGGTTTCGATAGCATTAAAGTTTTTTCTTTTTTGATATGTCGTTGGAGGCATGTTAAATAATACTTATGTAAAAATGTAGAAATTTTTAGGTTTAGATTTCGGCTATATTGAAATATTTAAGTTTTTTGCCAAGAACTATGCAAATATAGAATTAGAGTCACAAAAAACTGTAACCTATCCAATAACATTTTAATTTCTTTACTATATTCTGTTTTTAGAAGTCTGGAACATCTGCGTTCTGGTGAACGAAAAAATGCTTATAATTCCGAAAATAAAGAATTAGAGTCGCTGATATTGCAAAATTATGATATTATCGATCCACTTCATATACTTGAAAAAAGTTGGAGGTGTAGACAATCGGCTTGTCTAGATATTGATTTCTAGCTAAGCAGTATAACCAATATTGAATTAGAGTTTGTAGAGTTAATAATAAGCAGGTCATGATAATGATCTCTGTTACCAAACAAAAGTTTATAAATATAAAATCACGGCGACACTAAATACTGATACGTAAGCATTCCGGGCCTATATTAATACATTTCAAACTCGCTGTATGCGCGCGCCGCGCTGCACACTGTGCCACCAGACCCCTATTCCGTAACTGGTTTTAAGTTCACCTCAACGCTCACCAACAAATATATCTTGATACTGCGGTGCGTAGTAGCTAAGCGTAGGTAGAGGTCTAGTTTCGTTAGGTGACGCTGTTTTAAGTTCACCTCAACGCTAACCCACAAATATATCTTGACACTGCGGTGCGTAGTAACTAAGCGTAGGTAGAGGTCTAGTTTCGTTAGGTGACGCAAGGGGTGAGGCGCATGAGCGCGTAGCGAATAACGGCAGCGATCAGTGGGGGCGGGGTAGTGGCGTGCCCTTGACTCCACGTCAACCTGCGTCCAGATTCCATAAAAAAATCCGCAAAGCGTGTTTTAAACTAATATCAACCGAAAATAGTTAAACTTACCCTAATTTATTAGTATAGGGATTGCCCACGGTTTTGTTCGCGTAGAACTCGTTATCGTGTTATAGAAATAATTGATATGAAAATTATCATACAAATGACCATTCTCTGCAGAAATACCTACTAACAAATGACATACAATGTATTTTTTTTGCGAAGTGGCCAGTAACAGTAAGCTATGGAATAGATGGGTAGTAAACCGCAATTTACCTACCACATGAAATTGTTTTTGTATATTCAGGATGTAGGGTCGGTTCGCCGGTCATCGACCACCTAATTTAGTGTGCCAGTTTGCGACCACTCAGGTAAATTGGTGAACCGAGAGGATATTTTCTAGTTTTTTCAGTAGATTCCTGCCTAATAACTACATTAACTAGGTACTTAGAGCCTGTTCAAATCTATATATATAAAAGAAGATTCTGACTAATTCATACACGCACAGCCGAAACTACTCGGACTAGAAACATGAAATTTACACCCAAACTACCTTTTATAAAGTTTTTTTGGAACAACGGATAAGAAGGGATTTTAAGAAATTCCACCCCTAAAGGGGGTTAAAAAGGGGTGCAACGTTTGTATGAGGGACACTTTTTTTTGAGCTAGAGACTTAAAGTTTTGTAGAAAGATAACTTATTAAAATACAAAAAAGTACTTTCAGCGTTTTGGAAAATTCTATCCCTAAAGGGGTCATAAAGGGGTGCAAGATTTGTATAGGAGAAACATTTTTTTAAGCTATAGACTTAAAACTTTGTAGAAAGATTACTTATTAGAATACTAATAGTGCTTTCAGCGTTTAGGAAAATTCTACCCCTAAGGGGGTTAAAAAGGGGCGCAACGTTTGTATGGGGGAAATTTTCTTTTTTGAGCTATATACTTAAAATGTTGTAGAAAGATTACTTATTAAAATACAAATAAAGCACTTTCAGCATTTTGGAAAATTCTGCCCCTAAGGGGTTAAAAAGGGGTGCAAAGTTTGTATGGAGGAAACTTTTTGTTTTGAGCCAGACTTAAAACTTTGTAAAAAGATTACTTATTAGAATACAAATAAAGTCCTTTCAGTGTTTTGGAAAATTCTGCCCTTAAGGGGTTCAAAAAGGGGTGCAAAATTTGTATGGAGGAAACTTTGTTTTGAGCCAGACTTGAAACTGTAGAAAAATTACTAATTAGAATGCAAATAGTCCTTTCAGCGTTTTGGAAAATTCCGCCCCTAAGGGGTTAAAAAGGGGTGCAAAGTTTGTATGGAGGAAACTTTGTGTTTAGAGCCAGGGACTTAAAACGTTGTAAAAAGATTACTTATTAGAATACAAATAAAGTCCTTTCAGTGTTTTGGAAAATTCTGCCCCTAAGGGGTTAAAAAGGGGTGCAAAGTTTGTATGGAGGAAACTTTGTTTAGAACCAGAGACTTAAAACTTTGTAAAAAGATTACTTATTAGAATACAAATAGTCCTTTCAGTGTTTTGGAAAATTCTTCCCCTAAGGGGTTAAAAAGGGGTGCAAAGTTTGTATGGAGGAAACTTTTTATTTTGAGCCAGAGACTTAAAACTTTGTAAAAAGATTACTTATTAGAATATAAATAAAGTCCTTTCAGTGTTTTGGAAAATTCCGCCCCTAAGAGGTTAAACAGGGGTGCAAAGTTTGTATGGAGGAAACTTTTTGTTTTGAGCCAGAGACTTTAAGCTTTGTAGAAACATTACTTATTAGAATACAAATAAAGTCCTATTAGCGTTTTAGAAAATTCCACTCCTAAGGGGGTTAAATAGGGGGGTAAGCTTTGTATGGGCAACGATTTGTTTGAGCTACAGACTTAAAAGTTAGTAGAATGATTACTTATTAAAATAAAAAAGTGGATTCAGCGTTTAGAAAAATTCAACCCCTAAGGGGTTAAAAGGGGTGCAAAGTTTGTATGGAGTAAACTTTTTGTTAAAACTTTGTAGAAAGATTACTTATTATAATACAAATAAAGTCCTATTAGCGTTTAAAAAAATTACACTCCTATGGAGGTTAAAAAGGGGAGTAAGCTTTGTATGGGCAACACTTTGTTTGAGCTAGAGACTTAAAAGTTAGTAGAATGATTACTTATTAAAATAAAAAAGTACTTTCAGCGTTTAGAAAAATTCAACCCCTCTAAGGGGGTTAAAAGAAGGTTCAAAGTTTATATGGGGAGCAAGAAATTTTTAAAGTAAAATTTCGGTCTTATCATGTAGTTATGTTAAGACTTCAAAACTAATTTCAGAGTTTTTTTTCAAATTCGTCCCTAAGTGTTAAAAGGGGTTTAAAGTTTGTGTAGAGAGCAACACATTTATAAAGTATGAGATTTGTAACTTTGGTTTTAGACTGTTTGTTTAAAAACTAGAAAAGGAATTTCATTGTTTTTTATATTGATGCAGGCCTGAAATGGAAAGAGGAGCTGGATGCCGTTGAGCATTCCATTTCTTCAGCCTGTTATGCTCTGAGAAGCCTGAGGGAGGAACTCACTAGACAACAACTTAAAGTCATATACTATGCGTTAGTAGAATCTAAGCTTAGGTACAATATCAGGCTCTGGGGAAATAGCTTTAAGTATAACCTTAACAAAGCTTTGGTTGTTCAAAAAAGAGCCATCCGCACTATTGTACGCATTCCTCAATGGATATCTTGTAGAGAACACTTCCTGGAATTGGGCATTCTAACAGTTCCTTGCTTGTATATACTCGTGCGGCTTACTATTTTGTCAAAAATATCTTAAAATATGAATCTATCGAAGAACAAGATTTGCGCCTACAAACACGAACAAAAAACATTACACAAAGTTTTTTCCCGAAGCTCAAAGTGGCGCAGCACAGCACAAAACATCAGGCTGTAATTTTTTTTAACAAACTGCCCCCTGACTTAAAAAATATCACAATTTATAAGGTATTTCATAGACAATTAAAAGCATTTTTATTGAGAGGGTGCTTCTACAGTATTGACGAGATTTTTGTGCGTGATATCTAGTTATAAGAATTAAAGACATGACATGTATTAAGTTAAATAAAATGTACAAATTATAATTAGTTAAGCAATCTTTTTATGTATAATATTTAAGTAATTTTAATTTTAATGTAGATATTTCAAACACAATATTTGTATTGTTACTGAATAACTAATAAAAAAAAATATAATATGGGGTTAAAAGAGGGTTCAAAGTTTGAATAGGGAGCAATCATTTTTCTAAGACGATAAAAACTTCTACGCGGACGAAGTCGCGGGCAACAGCTAGTGTTTACCATATCTTTAACTAGCTTTTGCCCGCGGCTTCGCCCGCGTACTAAGCGAAATTTTTAACCGTCTACAAAAAAGGAGGTTCTCATGTTGACCCGTATGTCCCGATTGAATTGCAATCTAGCACAAATATTTTCAATAATTTTCATGTCCACAATATTAAATTTCAAAATCGATGCCATTTTCGTAATGAACGTTCAAAAAAGCAATAAAAACGACACCCATATTGATATTTAGATATTTCAACCCCATCGCACCCCAACAGGGGAGATGGTATTTCACGTCCGCCATGTTGGATTTTAAAATCGTTGTTATTTTCGCAATCAGTGACCCGATAAACCATAGAAACGATACCCATATTGATTTTCAGACTGTCACCAAATGTTCCCCTTTTAGGGGTTGAATTTTTTCATCGTAAGCCCACGTGTGGCAATTTAATCGATAGGTCTTTTCAAAATAAATATAAGGTTTCTCAATGTTTTTGATTAAATGAATAGAGGCGGAGCTAAATCGCCCCAAAAGTCACTAAAATTGTGGCCCCCCAGGGATCGGAACCGGTTTTTTCAAAAGTCCCCGAAGTAGTCTAATATTTTGAATTATTTTAGGCTCTTAATGTAGGACTCTTTAGGTAACATTTTCGTATTTTTAGACAGCCTGATCAAAAATGATATTATAAACCAAAGAACGAAATTGAACGAAATAAAACCGGTATTTTGGTATGGTGAAAATACCAGTATCCGATCCCTGTGCCCCCTCCTCTAATTTTTGAACGGTGTTTTTAAAAAATATAAAAATAATCATAAACCTATAGGGCTATTAGGGCTTATTAAATTTTTTCACCATAAATTATTTTGATCAAGATCGATTCATAGGTTTTCGAGATATTGCTGAAAAACTGCCTTCCCTATAGAAAAGCACGTAAGTGCCGTAAGATTTCTGTGACGATACGACCTTTTTAATAGGCAAGGATCCCTTCGTTTTGCGTAATCCGACACGCACTTGGCCGGTTTCTATAGATAACTAGCTTCTGCCTGCGACTTCGTACGCGTTTAAATTATGGATTTCATGATTATGATTCGTCCTAAAAGGGACGACATAAATTATACCCTATTAAATAATATCAATTAGAATTTTGGTCAAGTGCGAGTCGGATTTTAGTTTTCCCATACATTTTGTGACCCAACTCCTGATGAAGGCAACGAGCAAAAATATTTCGTCTCCATACAAAGTTTCATCCCCTTTTTCGTCCCTAAAAGGGATAAAATTTGACAATAATTATAGCCCTTGCCCTATTCTAATATATAAGGAACATATCTGGAAAGTTTCATGTACACTCATCGGTATATTTTGAAATTACGTGGAACGTACATCCATTCATACATCCAAATTTTTACGTTTATAATATTAGTAGGATGGTACGGAGTCCGACTCGCACTTGGCCGGTTTTTTACTGTTACTAAGTTACTACAAATAGTCAGTCCATATATCAAATTTTTTTTACTCATTTTGAAGTCAATAACTTATTAAATTCACATAATAATAACCGCATGTAATTTACCGTGCACGTAAACAAACAAATGATATGATTTGAAATACAAACGCAGCGCTTGCGCGGCGGAGCGGGGGGCGGGACGAGGTATCACTCTAGGGGCTCTCTCTAGGTTCCCGCGCGCCGGTACGTGGTACCGCGGCGTGGTTATTTATTTCGCGCCTATTTTAATAGATTATACTATTACAAGGCAATCTATACACAGAAATTTCTTACTTTCCATTATATGGCTGCATATATTATTTTATAGTATTAGACTAATCTTTACAGACTCTAATTCAATATTAGACCTTACAGGACAAAAGGCGCTTATAAAAATTCTTATTAATGAAATCTTATCTCTAATTCCTCCAAATTTTTGGCTTTGTCTATTAACTTAAGGATTTAAAGATATTGTTGTGAATTTTTGAAACTTTAATTCAATATCGACAAAATAATAACCGAATTCTGGTTTGACCCAGTCGCTCGTTATTTCTTTTTCTACAAACTTAACAGCATAAAGCATCATACATATTATAAACGATGAAGCTTAAACTTTGCACTCTAATTCAATATTCACAAATCACCAATAAAAAAACATAAATACCTAATTTATACCTAACTCTCGTTCTAACTTTTCGTCATATTTTACAAATATGCTTAAAAATATGTCCCATACCATATAAGCATAACTTTTCCGACTTTAGAGTTATCGAAACTTGTAGGGCAAAATTCCGGTCCGGCTACAGGGCTATCCGGCTACAGGGCTAACAGGGAAAATGTATGCTTCTCATTTAACATTAGGTTACTATTTATTTTTTATGATTTTTTGCTTATACGCGATAGTAAAATGATAAGTCTAGTTGCTATACATATTACACACTTCAGGGTGCTCAAAAATATATGCACAAAAAGTCCTTGCCTTGACGCTTTTTGCAGTTTACCATATTATGTAGGTAAGTATGTAAAATAATAAAGTGTATTTTTATTTTGTTATCTGCTCTCCCGTCATTTTTGGACCTGCCAATATGTTAAACCCATAAAGATCTGTGAACACAGTGATACACAATAACGTTTGTTTGTCTTCGCTTGCCATTTCGGAATCAACCGCCTTGAGGCGTCGACCGTAATTTCACGCCTGTAAAGGTCAATGTTTTAATACCAATAAATCATGTACGGAGAGAGAACTTTAAGTTCCAGTCTTAAATATTGTTTAAAAAATATTTTATACTTGACAAATGACACCACACGGTAGAGTCTAATGTTATCGGGTAAAAGGGTTTTAAATTTGGTTTTTATCTATCACTCGGGAATATAATAATAAATAATAATAAATATTTGCGGACAATCTTACACAAATCGACCTAGTCCCAAACTAAGCAAAGCTTGTACTATGGGTACTAGACGACGATAAACATACTTATATATATAAATACATACTTAAATACATAGCAAACATCCATGACTCAGGAACAAATATTCGTGCTCATCACACAAATAAATGCCCTTACCGGGATTCGAACCCAGGACCTCTTGCTTCGTAGGCAGGGTCACTACTAACTAGGCTAAAGCGGTCGTCAATATGTAGGTAAAGAAACCGAAATTTAAAAAGGTTGGGTTGTACCTAACCTTTTTAACGGCCTTAAATTTCTAAATTTAACAGAATATTAATATTTTGAAGTGTGATAGGTAGGAATGATAGGATTCTGAACTTAACTCATTTTCAATTCGTAAATTGCATATGGTACCTATAATATGGTACCTATCTACATTATCTACCTTTATGTAACAAAAATACACTTATACCTATTATTATACCCACGTTACTGCATATATCTATCAGACGCCAAACTGCTGAGCCTGTATCTTGAACTACTTAAAATATTACCTTTTTGCTGTACAGACACTAACTTCTTATATGGTAGAGCTAATTCAGTTATTGTTTGGTTTAAAGATCTGGTTGGGTTTCGGCCTTTTGGACACCATCACACACAACGCGTCCAAAACAAAGGCGAAGTTAAACTGTACGTCAATCTTTCCCAACTTTATCTGTACCTACAAGCATTTACTGATAGCGATATCATTCATATTTGAGTGTAGGTATAACGAAACTCTTGCCAAGAGTTACATGTTGTTTAACACGTGGCATGTCACCACAGTGTCCAGGAGGAATGTGGTCCTGACGCGACGCCAATCATTAGCTCATTACCTAGTCCACAACCGGGAAGACGGTATTTGCCGGCACTCGGTACTCTCGATAGTGGCTGCTGCTTCCTTGCGCGCCTTCCGACCGTTTTACTGGATTCTTTAGCAGTTATTATTGGCCTATCGTTGCTTTTACGGTCTTTAATTGGTATTTTGTAAGGAAATGTATTAGAAAAATAGAACAGTCATTTCTCTTGTGTTGTATTGGGGCGCAGCGTGTGTAGGCCCACGCCACAAGGTGTTCCTGATAATCTGGTAAAGGTTGCGGGAGGAGATAATTTTCAAGATTTGATGACAAACATCGGGACAGGTGAAACTAAATAAAAGCTTGTAAACACTTACTTACTTTGTTGAAAATGTTTGTAGTAGCATACATGACAGCCACTTTCGTGCTTATTAGCACAATTCTTTCATTAATTGTATAATTGTAACTATCTATGATTCTTCAGTAATGACAGGAACTGGAGGTGATCAGCAGTGATACCATGGTGCCATAACTATATTTCTAGTCATCCGCTAGCTTTAATTACCTTGCAGGCTTGCACCCATAACGATAGTCACTTTTCTTCTAGCAAAATGCCTTCATTAGTTAGCTTAATTAAAGGAATGTTACTTTCTATGATTCTTCAGCAATGGCAGGAACTGACGGTTGGCACAATGATCAGTGAACTTGGGACGAGGCACGAATCGATTATATACCCACTTGGAACCCGGCGTGCCTCAATCATGTCTAGCTATTGTGGGAGCAAACAAAACATCTCATTGTCTCAGTTTGTCGCAATCCTACCACAATGCTTGTCTAGAGCAGTGAAAGGAATCCACTAATGATTCATTCACTGTGTAAAGTTATATGAAATCTTAATGAAATTATAAGGAAATTGGAAATTAATTACTGCCGTTTCCGTGCGCCGATTCTGCAATCATTCAAAAGTCAAAGTCAAAGTCAAAGTGATTTATTCTTCAATTTAGGCATATTACATGCACCTATGAATGTCGATAAACTACCACCGGTTCGGAAAGTAAACCTCTGCCTCGAGAAGAACCGGCGTAAAAAACTCGGCGAGGTGTCATTTTTTCAAAACAGTATACAATATATCATATCAGTATCAGAGTATTATACAATTTTAAAATTACATTGCTACAGTATAAAGCCTACACAAAAAATGAATACATTAAGTAAAATATAATTATAGTTTATATATAGCATAAGTAATGTCAAGGTCAGTTGTAAACCTTTAGCAAATGTTCATATTTTTTTTTACTAAACTAGGCCAAGCATTTTTATCATTTAAATAGTCCTCGACAGTATAGTATCCCTTTTTTAGTAAAGACGATTTTAGATATTTCTTCAGACATTTCCTTATTTGACGTATGAAATTGCTTACAATTTAACGCCAAATACGGTAATATGCTTATTCAACGATTTATGAAGCAATTTACCTAACTTGATGCGCCAAAAATATTGAAATCAAGAGTGTATCCTTCTTTTCAAATTCGAGGAACCGTAAGAGCCAAACGAAGTAGGATATGTGCGTGATGTCAACATACAGAGATGTAGATGCTAGTTTGTCTCATTTACTTTCTATAGTTAAGGATATAGGAATTATTTATAGGAGCATAATATATGCTGCAGGTAATACAGGCCAAATCTACGTCAGGGGTAAATTATGATCTCATCATTACCATGCATGTAGGTACAAAAATGCAAGTCTCACAAGTCTCACAACGCAGTAACGTAAAAACAAGTCAGCTAACAAAATGTACAAATAATATTAAGTTAATTAGTAGATTGACTTAGCCATCAGATTTGATGAATTGAAAAAAGGTGAAGGATCTGAAATGGACTTTTTAATTCTAGTTCACAAATAATGGAGACACGTGACGAGCCGCGGTGATGGCGTCAAGTATGACGGCGCCCGCGCACTGCGAGGTGCGCCCGCAGCACTCCCGGGATAATTCCCGCGACTCCGGGATTTTTCACACCACCAAGGGACTGTGGAACGCTCCGGGGGAGAACAACTGCTTTTTGAATAGCGCTGTGCAGGTGAGTCTTTTTACTGTTGTTAGGTATATGCTCCAGTGGGGCATCAAAAATACCTAAGTACACTCAGCGTCAAATACTCTGTAGCAGCCAAAGTGGCTAAATAGTTCGGTACACCATACTAAATATATGGTGTACCGAACGATTTGACTACTTTGGTTGCTACAAAGTATTTGACGCTGAGTGTACTTAATAGGCAAGCCGGACGTTATGTTATTCTTTTCATTGCCTTTGAGATGTAGGCGATAGTACCTAATCGATTTCTATGGAAAAAACGCCACTCGCCACTGGGATGCTCTGTTTTTTTCAGGCTCGTTAGAATTTTGTAACATACAACACATTTTCAATCTATCTATAGGTAGTGAAAACGAGTATACAGAGATAATATATTTGTCAAGTTCACTGGTAGGTAGGTATACAAAAAATGTGTAGGTACTCTCTATCAGAGAGTCTCTGATAACTTAAGATTGAGTAATGAAGCCACGCCTACTCTAACCTAGTTTTAACGCTAACTCATGGATGCACTAAAAGCAGTAGTAATAGTACTGGGTACATCAATTTAATATAATTACAATCTTGATTTGGCAGACTTTTCTCTCGTGACGGAAGCGGTAGTATGAATCAGCTGTGCTGGTATTTACTTGCTCAGTTAAAACTCACCTCAGGGGGTCCGACATAAGTCTGACTCCCGAATACACATGGTTGTTATGAATGTCAGGGTCAAATTATACTAGAGAAAAACTCTCATTTGACACTAAATGTTTTGTGAAAAGCGTAGCTGGTGTGAACTTCACCGCTAGGAAAGTGTGATAATTGGGTACTTTCCTGGGTAAAAAAAAATATAATTCTATTTAGTTCGTCAGTTACATTATCGAAAAATATTGGACACGTATCTTTTTGTTAGTTAATTAAAAAATGACGTAGATATAGCCCGTTAAAGTTCCGCGTGACGTCACATTATGCTAAAAAGTGTACCATAATGTGACGTCACACGGAACTTTAACGGCCTATAAATCTTTGTCATGTTTTTGTTAGTTGACAAACAAAAAAATATTGACGGACTGCTTTTTTAGGGTTCCGATACCTCAAAAGGAAAAAAACGGAACCCTTATAGGATCACTCGGTTGTCTGTCTGTCCGTCTGTCACAGCCGATTTGCTCCGAAACTACTGGACCGATTGAGTTGAAATTTGGTACACATATGTAAATTGGTGATCCAAAGATAAACGCGTAAAGTAAATTAATGAATTCTGAACAAGGGGGCCACTTTTGGGGAGTAAACGGGAAAATTAAAAAAAAAAGTTTCACCAACTGTTTTGTGTGACATATCAAATGAAAGGGGTTGTTGTAAGCATGTCAGATTTTTTTTTTTATAATTTTAGCTAAAACAGATTTGAAGTAATTTCGGAAAAAAGACAAAAATTGACCATCCCCCCCCCCTTATCTCCGAAACTACTAGGATTAAAATTCTGAAAAAAATACGGAAAATAGTTCCTTGCCTAAAGAAGTTTAAGTATTCAAAAACACTTATGAAATTTAGATTATGTACGGAACCCTCACCACGCGAGTTGAACTCGCACTTGTCCGGTTTTTCTAGGAAAGTAGCTAATTAGTTACCCACCACGCACTCACACCGGAATATTTTACCTCAGAATAATATTCTTACAAGAGGCCTGACGGCATGACGCTGGTGCCCTGGAAGTTGGGTCGTCCCTTGGTATGGGACGCTACGTGTGTAGACACTTTGGCGCCGACCCATCTTTCGGGCACCAGAGTTAATGCTGGCTCGGCCGCATCCTCCGCAGAAGACCTCAAACGCCGCAAGTATGCCTCCCTAGGGAGTGGTTACTTATTTGAGACTGTGACGTGACGTGACTTTATATGGATTTGTCGGCGCGCCTAATAGACGCCAGCGGTGACCAGAGGGCTGGCCTATATTTTGCTCAAAGAGTTAGCATGGGCACACTACCCGCTAACACCGATTTGGGCCAAATTTTTTATCTTTAAGTTTTAATTTATAGTCTTTTTTTTTTGTCTTTGTAGGTTAAGTTGTTGTCATTACATTACTTTAATTGAGTTCTTAAAATGTTTGGCAGAAGTTTTTTTATGAAATTATGCATACTTAGAGAAATTAGAAAAGTAATAAAAGGTAGGTACACGAAATTTAACAATTTCGTGTACCTAACTTTTATTACTTTTCTAATAACTTTAAACAACTTTGAAGTTAAGAAACACTTTTTGGTGAATTTGAGTGAACTTAGGTCACTCTGGCTCGCAAGCTACACTTTATGTGAAAGTATTTTGTGGATAAGGCGTTTTACGTACTTCCCATTTACCATCTTGACGATCGTAAGCTTCGTAAGTAGCTATAGCTACACATAATTCCACTTTTAAAAGAACTATTTAAGAAATAATCAAAAATAAAAGGTCGATATAAGACGTTTGCTCAGCACTCGTCAAATTCCGGAGGTGTTGATTAAATAAAGTGAGTGTGCCATAAAGCGAATGGATTCGCAAACAGTTTGCCTTGTAAAATGGTAAATGGTTGCCCGCGTGGGCGGTGGAGTTCTAGGTACTCACACTTAAAAAGGCACGTACGAGTACGTAAGCCTACTTAAGAACTTATATATAAAAAAAGTTCAGCTAAGTAGCTTATTGTTGACGTAGTTTTATGATTATGGATAGTGTTGGGCCGTGTCCTTCTAGATACAGCTTGTATAGGCTGTAATAGACTTAAAGGCCATTGATGATGATGATGTGCCGTTCCCTAGAATATTCCTAATAATACTTACACGAATCGGGAACTGTCCACAATATTCCCGGGGACGGCACATCTCTAATTATGGAGATATTTTAACTATTACGATTATACATTTATAATTTGCACCCAAAATAAATGGATTTAGGTAAGTGGTGATAGCAATTAATTTTGAATACCAAGTATAGTCCAGGTTTAAGAAATGTGTGAAGTTGCGTATTAATATATTTAGCAACCAAGTAGGTACCTATCAAGCATGCGATTCTTGAACTTGGAAATAAAAATCAAAACGTTCGTGAAATTAGAATCATCAATTTGTTTTACTGAAAATGAGCATCGTATCTTGGACAATACTAACTAAAGTAAACAACACTTTACCGTTAAGTGCTTGAACGTGGAAAAGGTTTCAAGCTCACAAAATCACAATCTCGTGCCGGACCGGTTACGGTTTAAAAACTTCCATAATCCCTGACGGTAATGCTCGGTGATAAATACTAGGATAAACAGGCATTAGAGTCGTCGACAGGCATTATTCAAATATCTCCGGGTAAGTCGGGGGCTGATCCCGGTAGAATAAATAATCTTCGATTAACATCTTTGATTAGTGATTACTCACACATGCTCTTGGCAGAATTGCATTTATTTAATCTACCCACGTCAAAGAAAAGTCACGATATGAGGTTTAGTGATTGCAAATGTGTAGATATTCTAATTATTCATGCTTATTTATCGCTTCGACGTGCGATGCTTTGATGAGAATCTTTAATTACATATGGGTGCTATAAAAACTCACTAATTAATTACACATTACACATAACGCTGCTGGGTAGTGAAATATGAAAGATATTCTTTATAATGCAGGTGCTAAACAAAATTATTCCAAATATAACGATTGAATTGACATCTACTGTATACAAAAGTAATAATATAAAGTGTACAATTGATTTTGAATAATGGAAATGATTTCATCATCTCTATCTATAATATCTATATCCCTAAGCCTATTAACATTGGCAAAATATAAAGTACTCCACGCAGTTCCAGGTAAAAGAAGTGATAATATTTTTCTTATGGTCACTAGCAAACATAGTGGTCATGCCCAAGTGGATAATTTAGTTTGGCGACACACGTAACGGTGCGTACTCAATTCATTTACATTTACCGATGCGAGCTGTTCCCTAGTACTCCAAAAAGTATCTAGAAAGCCCACATTTAAAGTTTAAATTTGAATGGAGGTTCGTGATGATGACGGGAGTAAGGTTAATAAGGCTTATATTATAGGGGTCATTTGCTAACGTGACTTTTGTACCTATCTGTGGATTAAACCAACAGGCTGTAACGGTATACTGTTTGACCACAGTTAGTAGGTACTCTTTTCATTCTTGACAATAAAAAAACATTGAAGTCGGGGGAAACCTTTACCTATTACTTTAATTTACTCACACATCCATGAATATCTGCGAGCAGATTTCATAGAAACTTTTAAGACAATGCATTATGAAATTCCCACACTATTATGGTCTACTTTCGCAATCCGAACGCATAAACATATCTTACACACGATAGTTCTTATATTACGCTTCACTTGTTTATAAGTAAAATTATAAGGCTCATTACAAGGAGGCTTGAAGTCCTAACAAGACGGAAACGTTTCAAAGAAATATATTATTTAACCACGTTTAGTACACGCATGACTAACATTCCTGCTTGTAGCCGGTTGATAAATCTGATACAATTTACATACACGTAATTACGAGATGGACAGGGCAAAAAACGGGCCAAGATGGCGGTGTAGGAAGCCGCATCAAACTCTCATTAAAATACCTCTATGATAGTGTGATGGACAATGGATCCCATAAAGGTACGATGCACCCTAGCGGTGGTTTGGAGTTTTTGGTTACGGTAAAATGACAATAGATTACTTACGTTAGTCCTTTGCTTGAAAAGTCTGAACAGAAATGTTATGAAGTTTGTCGTGAGGGCGGGGCGGGCGGGGCGCTGTTTCGTTATTTTTAGGGTTCCGTACCCAAAGGGTAAAACGGGACCCTATTACTAAGACTTCGCTGTCCGTTCGTCTGTCTGTCTGTCTGTCCGTCTGTCACCAGGCTGTATCTCATGAACCTTAGTAGTTAGACAGTTGAAATTTTCATAGACGATGTATTTCTGTTGCCGCTACAACAAAAAAAAAACTAAAAAATATAATAAAATAAATATTTAAGGGCGCTTCCATACAACATACGTGTTTTTTTTTGGTCGTTTTTATAGATAATGTCAAAGTTAAAGTCAAAGTGATTTATTATTCAATTTAGGCATATTACATGCACCTATGAATGTCGATAAACTACCACCGGTTCGGAAAGAAAACCTCTGCCTCGAGAAGAACCGGCGTAAAAAGCTTTTGCGACATAAAATGGTACGGAACCCTTCGAGCGCGAGTCCGACTCGCACTTGGCCGGTTTTTTTGTATCACTCGACTCTTTCTGACTCTCAGCTAGTTTTTTACTGTTTTTTTTTTGTACTTATTTCAAATGAAATATTTAACATACCTAGGTATATTCAATCGATTTGTTACTTATCTACAACAAAACACTATTACGCTGGCTATTAGTTACACAAATTGTATGAGGCAAATGTAATAATATTTTTATACTCGTCGACTTTAATTTTTGAATTAAGACTTCGTACAATAAACTAAAACTACATACTTTTTTTTATGGAGCTCCAAACTCAACTATAATAATTATAAGACAACGTTTTAGACAACTAAAATAAATTCGACCAATAAAATGAACTATAATCAATTTGACCAATAGGACGTCGCGTTGATTCCAATACAAAAGACATCAACGACGCGGCGCACCTCTGACTTGCACTTCGTTTCAGCAGGGCTTGGATAATTTTCATTAGATACCGAGTCTGTTTAATTATTTCTGTTGACTCGAATAAAAAGTACCTATTGTATACATACAATAGTTACACAATTAGGTCTTAAATTTTCGTACCTTACTTTAGGCCACGAAACACGGTACTCGACTTTCAGAGCCCTTATTGTGTAACTATTATATAAAATACTATTAGTATACTTAAAAGTAAAACATCTGCCTATTAGGTACCTACTTGTCTTGTCTCTTTGTTCACTCTCGTAACTCTTAAACTTTAAAATAAGGTTTTACTGAGCTTAATCTTATCAGTAACTTGCCTCAATAGCACACATAAGAAACGAAACGAGATAACGCCATCTCAAGAAAAAAGTGTGAATAACCCAACCCACATTTTATGTTTACACATGTGCTGGCGTTCCTTTCGATCTTCTTTCCAAGCAATGCAATTTTGCTTATATAACTGTTATAATATAACTAGTACATTCGTTTCCTAAGTGTTCTCTACTCTAAGTGTAATAATGTTGCCCGGTCCTGAGTTCTAACCCTGCCTAAAGGCATAAAGATAGCGAATGCTGCCTCGTGCGTGGAATGCAAGAAAAACTCGCATGTTGAGATTATTTAATATGGCGGACTTTTTATAAAGCTATCATTTGAATTGGAAACTTCTACCTTGGACGGTAGAGTTGCTTTTTGAATGGACTACTTTGATACAATTCGGCCAACTTAGAAAATCTCAAGTATATTATTATGCGACGTAGGTAATGAGTGACAGCCGGTGAAAGGATCGCTCCTGATGGATTCCCTGTCAATTTATAAAACCTATTTCTCTTGTAAGGTCTCCTTTATAACCGGAACCCGAGATTCTTGACAATTATCTGTAATGGGAGCTCTGTGTTAAATACTGTTTCGCTTATACGCGATGCACGGGGTAAGCGTTGACAATAACGACCCAGCAGTTAGTATATTTACTCAAAATGCATACAAAGGAAGGAGTAAAAAAACTGATAACTGGAGGATTATTGTCAGTAACTTCAAATTTTATACATCGTCATCCCTCTGGTTATAATTGAAGTGACAAATACCGCCCGCTACGAGTATAGAATATATCCACTTTTTGAGCAGAAGGCGTGAAATTTGGAACATTTGGGGGCACAAAGAACGCATCACATAATTTACACCTGATCTAAGATGTGCCGCTCTAGATGTCTACCTACTTTTGTTAACGCCACAATTATTATAAAGTAGTCCAATAGCAATTTTTTACATTAATACAATTACACAAAAAAAACAATACCGGGAACTCGATAAACCATATTTGATACGTTTAATAGCAGGCTCGTTGCTATAAAAGTCACTCCCACTATTAAATTGGAGCACGCGATTGCCCTATCAATCTCTCGTAAAAGAATTAGAAATTCACTCTTAACTTTCTCAACCTCGTACCTAACACATTCAGTCGTTATAAAAGCAACTGTATTACAAGTGCACTACACTGCACATTTGGAGATATGTACATGAGAGATAGGATTTACGGACGCTGCAAATTACTTCATTGTGTCGTAACTGTCCGGTCTCAAGGTGTCTGATTTAATTAAAATTATGCGGACGATGAACTCTGAAAAAAACTCAAATCCGCGTCTGCGGTGTTGGCGGTTCGTGCAACCTGTGCGTACCAAATAAATTAGGTACTATTAATTAATTAGATCCTGCTAAATACTAACCTCCAATCAAGAAGTGGATTGTGTATAGAATTATACGAGGAGAAAAACTGCTCAAATTATGTATGACCTCACTCTGATAAATCATTTTTCATTTTCATTTCATTTTCTGCCAAAAAAATTAACATCGCTTTCTACATTTAACCTGCTACGCTAGAACTCTATACTATACCTATAAAAACAAAACAAGGGCTCAATTCCAGAACGCAACGACTCTTTCGAGTAGATGCCAATCTGTGGTTGGTAGTGTTGCGCTCTCATAACATACATATGAATATACAATAGTAGATTGTATGACAAGGGGCTAAAATAAGCCATATTACCACGAGATGGTTATTTTCCCGAGCGAAGTGAGGGAAAATATTTCGAGGGGTAATATGGCTTTTAGACCCGAGTTATACACTCTACTTTTCACTTCGACTGCGAGAAAATAGTAAAACAAAAATTATTCATCCACAATCAATAATAAATTCCACGGCGTAAAGATTATTCGATTTGGCGGCATACTTTTTTTAATAAACTGCTTTGACACAGATACAAAATATTGACACCACGAATAGACGCCTCTGAGGCGTCCACTACACGGTGAAGTATTATCACTCGATCCACGCGCTGTCTCTTTCTCATTGCAGTTATAGAAAGAGACAACTATGGTGGATCATCAGTATTTAATCACCGTGACTGACTGACCGTCTACAGGCGCGTCGTTGACGGCCATAGGCGTTTTTGTTTTAATAATTATTGTGAGTTAGAGACTAAAAAACATCTGATATTTGAAATTAATTCTGGTTTCTGATTGGTTGTTTTTAATATTCGCTGTAATCTGGTTAGTTGATAGCAAATACAAATGTTTCTTAAAGAGTGGTGATTGGTGGATTTAATACAGCGAAGTGTTTTGATTGGTCAAATTAAATGTTTTAGAAATCATAAATATTTATACCTTAGGGGCTACATGTACCACTTTAGCCCCGCTTGCTAAGCCTAATATGACACACTTTTCGAGCATGAGGAGTGAAAAACTTATAATACAACACTTTAAGACGGCGACGTGCGGCGCGGCGCATGTTCTGGGTGTCAAATAGCCGGCTTCGAAATCGCCGGAAAACTACTTCGGCTTGATCTACTCCTTCATGAAGGTCGCTCTCACCACAAATGAACTGAAACTCGCTTTGTGGCGGGATTCCAACTAGTCTTGCTTACCAAAATGCTCCTATATTTAGGCTCATATCACCCTCGCCCTCAGTCCACCGCCAAAACACGAGACACGACACGAAATAAAGTCCTAGATCAAATATCATGTATTGTCTGGAAGCTGGAAGTGAGGTTGTAAATGGTAACCAAAGGTCTATAAAGGTATATTAGATTAGGGACCTAACTAGTCAACTAAAGCGAATTTCCACTACTTTGTAAAGATTTAGCTATGTACGTCAACCTCAACGCTTATAGACGCGGGCCCTTTACCATGCTCGAGCGATTGCCCCACGTATGTGTTTGCGCACCTGTGCCCGTGTCACGCGCATGAGCCCTTTCTGTATTGTTTACAGAGCCCTTATCTCTTCCTTATGGCTAACAGTAGATTGCGGTGGTAAGTATAAAGCAAGTTTCTCTACTCGCACGCACGTTACGTAGAAAACAATCTTGTATAGACCGAGTAAAATCAACTTTAAATGAATGACTTTACATTGTGCGTACTTCTAAGCAAAATCAAGAGAGACAAAAAATGTCCCAAATATTCCATTCCGGATCGTTACATTTTTGTATGCCATCTTTTTTAGGGTTCCGCTACCTCAAAAGGAAAAAAGAAACCCTTATTCACTTTGTTGTCCGTCTGTCTGTCTGTCAATACCCTTTATCTCGGTAACGCGTGGAGGTATCGAGTTGAAATTAAAACTATATACCCATGTCTCAGTCCCTTGAAGCTGTGAAAAAGCTGTTCTAAGTTAACGTAAAAACAAGATACGGTCGTTTATACCGCGTAAAACCTATATTTCGAAACGAAAACGAAGTAATATCGTCTACAAGTAAAGGGAAAAATCTGAAACTATACATTTGTCATTTTGTACGGAACCCTCGGTGGGCGAGTCGGACTCCCATTTGTCCGGTTTTTTATATATAGTGGCGTTAGTGGCGTGACGCACTGGAAGAAAAAAATTACACAGTAAAATCTGGGACAATCTTTTTCTTTTATAAGGATCGATCGACAGTATCAAGGATTATCACTAAGAAGAACCCAAAAAAATTGAATTCTGCAAAAATAAGTTCAAATGGGTACAGTTTTTTTTGAAATACGCTCGTTTAGGTACCACGCTAGTTGCTGGTAACATTTGTAGAGTAATTTTTAATTCGACTCACAGTCAACAATAATCAGAAATACTCAGTTTTATGTTACGCCCAATAGTTATTGCTCTCATTTCATAAATCTGTAGTGTAATTTCCTTGCTTGCAACGTTTGTAAACTCGGTCCAATCCAGCAAGTTTACCTTTGCTTCAGTCACTGTTACTCTCTGTAAACTTTTGTTATGACAACTTGCCCCCGTTACTAGCGCTTGTATAATCTGGCTATGTATAGATTCCTAAACGTTTCCTTTTGATCGGTGTTCCTAATTCGAATACGATTAGTGCGAGCACAGAAAGTGTGAGCAAGATAAAAGTATCGGTGCGTTCGGCGGGATCGTTAGCTAAACGGTTTTCTTTGAACAGGTGCACGTATACAGAAGTTATTTTACTAACTATCGGGCATTCTCCTCACGCGCTCGAGTGTGTACACACACGGCCAGTAAAAGGCTTTTATCAAAACTGTCTAATGGAATTTAATTGCTCTTACTTTAAAGCTGCAGCAGATTGATCGTCGAGAGTAATCAACGTTGGTATCGAAATGAAAAATGTTGGCAATGATTTTGGAGGCAATTTGAGGAACAATAATCTGGCGTAGTGATAAATGTGGGCTCGTTTGGTTGATGGAGTAGACGCGCGTTCCCTGAGATTAATGTCCACGCGCGCAATGTTGCCCGGACGGTAGTATATTGCAATTATTCATTCTTTAATCTACACTTCTCCGTGTACATTTATTTAGCTTTGGGCAGGCAGATAAAGTTTCGGGTATATCTGGCAAGCCGGTATTGCACAGGGTTACGTGGTGTCAAGTAAAGCCAAAATAATGAATTATCTTTAGCAGAGGTTGGTTAGAAGTTAAGGACATTAACTTCTTCTCAGCCTCTATGTTAACTTCAGTATTCTACAGATTGGCATGAAAGATTTAACACTGTGTAGATCTTATTAGTTACACACTGGTACCCTAGAGATGGTAAGAGGATTAGGGGAAGACAATACAAGGGATAGGAGGACGAGCTCAAACTGACAGCTGGTTCTAACTCTAACTGGAGAATCGCAAATCATAGACAGCAATGGAAGGGGTTAGAGAAGGCTTTTGCCAGGAGGAGGAGAGTCAGAGACATAAAACAAAGAACAGAAATATATAAAAAATAAATAAATATATTTACAAATATAATACATTCAATAAGGAGTTCAGTTAGTATAGTAGTTAGTTAGGATTAGGACTAATAATCTTGCAGGCCCGTGTCACGCTATTTGATAAGCATCATCATCATCATCATATGGGTTAATCAACTTTTCTTGTTGTCATTCTGTCCCGGTAATCCAAGAGAATATTGACAGAGTTTCTTAAAAAAAAACTATAAATTGGGCTCCTATCATGGTAAGGAGTTGCCCCACCATGGAAAGGGTTTACCAATAGAACAAAAATACGCGTGTTTAGTGGATTTAAGCCCCATAAAATCATAGTTTTAAAGAGTGACCCAGGTGACGTAACCATGGCAACGAGCAAAAAAAATAGTTTATTGACCCATATAAGCCGAAAGACGTCCAGTGCTGGACATAGGCCTCCCCCAAAGAGTGCCACAATGACCGGACCTGCGCCACCCGCATCCAGCGGACTCCCGCGACCTTTACCAGGTCATCAGGTCAGGTCAGGTTTAATAAGCATATTCAATTAATTTAACTTTTCTTTCATATCGTCCTTTTTAGTGACCTTTAAATCAAAGCAATATCCTTAAGTGTCTAATTAATTTGTCATAATATCTAATAACATGAGCAAAAATGGAATATACACATATTCATTTAGGTATAGCGCTATCTGCCTATAATTCTCAAGTGTTACCGATTAAAATTAGGCGATATATATGCAACTATGTTGAGTTGAGTATGCGTCGTAATTTTTTTTAAATGATGGTATAAACATAATTGATGATACAGATCTGATTTTGATTTAAAATTTGAACACGTCCGAAGCATATGGATGTGTGACGAGTTATAAAATCGGACATAGCACTGTTTACATATGGACACAGAATAAATAATGGTAATATGTTACAAGCATCGAATTTTAAGCGACCACCTTTGGTAAATTTAAATTACCGTATTATCGAGTTTTATTTACGATCATACGGTGACCGGTGGAAATTGAACGTAGAAACACATAATGACACCATGTTTAGACTAGAATTCTAAGCTATGGCATGGCAATTGTAAAACCGGTGGCGTTGCTTATTAATTTTTTTATAGTTATTCAAAATGTATCTCCTAGTTATTTATTTACACAAGTACTTTCTACTTAATAAAGGTAGTAGTAATGTACTTATTTATCGCTAACGGCGAAAAAGGTGTCATGTACAGTACAGTCGAGTTCTCCAATATCTATACAGACAATCTTTCAAAAATATCTATACATGTGTCTTATGTCAGTAATAATAAAGCCTGTGTACAGATATTTTTGAAAGGTTGTCTGTATAGATATTGGAGAACTTGACTGTACTCCACTCCAGAATAGGGGTGTATACATCATATAAAATAAAAATAATTAAAAAGAAAAAGGATTAAAAATATTGCCAAATGGAGATAAAAGTAAAATAATCACAAAGTTATTAAATGTCCAAAGTTTTAAGAGAGGGTATAATTCTGTGCCTTTTCCGCAAAATGCACGCACCTTCATATGAAACGATTGTCGTTTACGATGACGCTATGAGAGAACACGCTCGGGGATCCCCAAGCGTGTTCTCTCGCTAACAAGCAATATTAAAACGGTTGTAGCTTCGTAGTTTTTTGAGATAACTGAATGGGGTTTTCGACACTAGGCATATTTTTTTTGGAGTAATAACAATTTTTGAGTCTACACCCCTATAATTACGACATTAATGAAGGGCTGGGCAGAAAGGTGTGATAACTATGTAATTTCCTAGAGTATCCAAAATATCTGAATCAGTATTTAGTGTACTGCAACAGCATTTTTCAGTACAACTTAGTGCAGTCAGGATAGATACACTTACGCTACTTCAAGTAACACTGTTATCTAAATAGTTATAATTCTATAATATAAACGCAGTGCTACACTATAACGAAGTCGATTTATGAACAACAGCCCACTACAAAAACCACGGTCGTGCCTTTGAAACTGGCAAATATTTAGTGCCTTATCGATATGAGACTCGCATATAGACATTTTTTCCATTACACCTGTTGAGGCATCTGTCGATATCGGTCAATATTTCACGCAGGCTGTTAACAGCTATATATTAGACGGCGCGTGCGCGTATGAATTTAAATTTACATTTAATTAAATGTCAACCATGCTATTAACATTTGTAATAACGAAAAGGTGCTCCCCGATATAGAGAGAAATAAAATTATAGGATGAATAAAACACAATTGTATGTAGGTTTTGAAGCTGTTACTTTTTGTGGTGCTGTAATAGTTCGAATTTAATTTTAACGTCATAAACTTTTGCTTATGGAAATTATAATAGCTAGAGCCTTAATTAAATGAATTAAAGATAAATAGTGCGCCTTATTATTTATTTAGGTACCTATATACATCTGTCTTTCGTCCAGCATATTCAGTTCAGTCTTTTCTTTACTAGGTATACATATTAGAGTGGTCCTTAAAAACTGAAAATTTCAAATTTCAATGAGGCACCATCTTAAATTGCTCTAGTACGTGAAAAAAGAACCTATGTTTTTTATATTTATTTTTGGATAAGATTTAATGATCGCTACCGAATTTTTAAGATTTGCATTTCTTCATAGTAAGATTTTTTTTTTATATTTTTAACATATTACTACTTTATTGAGCTACGTTTGATGATAGGAAATGAATAATCTTGAAAACATAAAAAAAATCACTAAATTTCAGCCAGTAGGTAATTCAAAAATGAATTTCATTGTGCTGAATATGCTAAAAAACGTTGATTTTAAGACTTTAAATTTGATTTAAATAAGCGTCGAACAGTTAGGAACGAATTTCGTATTTTCTCGATTGTTTATTCGTTATTTATCAAATGTAGCTCAATAAAGTAGTAAAATGTTAAAAATATTTTAAAAAATTTGACTTACTATGGAAAAATTCAAACCCTAAAAAAGTTTCAAAATTTGGTAGCGACTATTAAATCTAATCCAAAAAAAAAAAAACATACCTACGTAATTTTTTCACGTATTAGAACAATTTAAGAGGGTGCCTCATTGAAATTTCAAATTTTCCGTTTTTAAGGACCACCCTAATAATACATATATGCATTCGGCTCACATAGAACTCGTTGATCGCACTCACATACAAACTTCAACCCCTATTTAAATCCCTTCACGGATTAAGTATTAACGGGGTAATCTCTATACCAGATTACATTAAAATCGGTACAGCAGTTTAAGCGTGAAAAAAAAGAAACAGACAGACATATGTAGTTGCTATGGAATTTATAATACAAGTGCATCATGTTTGGTCACCAGTCTCGGGGTTTTGAGGATGTGTAGTACCTACAGACCCTACAGTCAGCATCGAAGGTAACTACGCAATCGAAGACGCCAACCGCTCTTATTCCCTTATAATAAAGACTTTTGACGTCTACTTTTGATGCTGACTGTATACGATCAATTTTAACGACAAATCACTCTCAGTGTCTTTCTTTCCATAGGCTACGGTGTCTGTTTAACATAACGGTGGTATTACAAAAAAAATTGTAGGTATGGATAACGAATTATCATGATCAGCGTAATATAATACGTCCCACTGCCGGGCACAAGACTGCTCTCATGGTTAAGAGGCAATTAGCAGTGGGCAGGGCTGGATTGACCATGTCGAGATTGTCGAGCCTCGTAGGCAATGCAATTGTCGGGCGGGACCTTGATTTGACTATGGGGCTAAAGTAGAACCCACAATTAGGCAAACTAAAGTGACAGGTGAAAATGCACAAATATATATGGCCATAGTTTGGCCAGTGCTGTTCATATCGATATTATTAATGACTTTCTCACACTACGCACCTCTACGTATGAACAGCACTGGCCAAACTATGGCCATATTTGTGCATTTTCACCTGTCAGTTTAGTTCGCCTATTGTGGATTATATTTTAGTTCGATGTGTGTAAGATTGTCTCCTAATATTATTTATTTATTAGTATTAATAAATAACAGATGAACAATGTTTCTTCCATTCAAGAGGCTTTATGCGACGGTGTCTATTTTTTCGTGCCGCACCTGCGCGCGCGCACATTCTGTCGCGCGCCGTTGTCATGCCATTTCCGCGCACACTTCTTCATTGATTCTTCCACTAAATATAAATATTTATGTCTGATGGATCGAATGTTTCCACGTTTATAATCGCCACTTATTAAATGTTGTTTTTATAGCTTTATTATTCGAATTGGCTGGCTTTTAATTAAAAATTGGCAAGTGCTCACCTGGTTTAGCATTGTTCTCGAATCTCTGTTTTCTATTTTGTAAACTAATATT
Source organism: Epinotia nisella (assembly GCA_932294315.1). Taxonomy (NCBI): domain Eukaryota; kingdom Metazoa; phylum Arthropoda; class Insecta; order Lepidoptera; family Tortricidae; genus Epinotia; species Epinotia nisella. The sequence goes on from OW028680.1 coordinate 16,676,054, forward strand.
AAATGATTGTTGTCACGATGATCACTATAGGAGCACAATAAATAAAGAGACTAGAGACTTTGACGTTCTGTACTACAATATCAATATTTGTTATAGTGCCATTACAACATACAACCTACTCGTATCTAAGTACGCTGCGCTGATTTTTATTTATTTAGAAACACGTGAAATAATATTTTTTATTAAACTTTAACAGTTAGGTACTTCAGTAAGTACTGTTAGTTTCAAAACAACTTGAATTAATGGCACATATATTCAGTCATGTAACATTTTCTGTCTTTATCGTACATCTGCACTCTGCATCTACACTCAAGAGCAAAAGTTTTGGGTACAGATTGTACTGAAATTCTATACAAAGTGTACCCGAAACTTTTGCACTTGAGTGTATATACTGCTGCCCGTCGAAATAAGTAGTTGCTTCATGACTGCCATCAAAAGTTTAGATTGCGGGCTTTACTTAAGTGGGCTCCGTGATTAAGTTTTAATGCAGTTTTGCCTAATAACCCTTAGTCAGTCGCATCCCCGCCGTGAAGATCTTGCAAATGTTAAGTTACCTATTTATTTATTGTAATTTCTTGAAACCTGAAATGTTAATAATTAATTTTATAGTTATCATTATCATATTTAGAATGAGATTAAAATTGATCTTTACGTTTTCACTCCCACTTTGTATACTTAGTAGAATATACTCAACGAAAATCTTTACCCATAAAATCTATAACAGATCGTTTTCCGATCTCGTAATAGTAGATTGTTAACCAAGGGCTGAAAGGCACCCATTTCTGACGTGAGAGCGCCAATGCTTCGAGTCAGAAATGGGAGACTTTCACCCGAGTTAAACACTCTACTTTTCATATCGAATACGACGAAAGTGAAAAAAAAAACAGACGGAGAATTTTACAATATGTTTCGTATTTATTATTAGTATTAGTTGAAGAGTGGCTGTATGCGTTTCTGCCTTAGCTCACATGCACAACTTTAACCTAAAATAAAAAGGTCGTATCGTCACAGAAATTTTTACGGCACTTACGTCCTTTTCTTTGAGGAAGGCAGTTTTTCAGCAATATCTCGAAAACCTCTGAACCGATCTTGTTCAAAACAATTTTCGGTGAATGAAATTAATAAGCCCTATGTCCATGAATTTTTCCATATTTTTAAAATACACCGTTCAGAAATTAGAGGGAGGGGGAACAGAATTTTAGTGACTTTCGGAGCGATTATCTCCGACCCTATTCACTTAATCAAAAAAACCGGCCAAGTGCGTGTCGGACCACGCAAAACGAAGGGTTCCGTGCCTATTAAGAAGGTCGTATCGTCACAGAAATTTTACGGCACTTACGTCCTTTTTTTGAGGAAGGCAGTTTTTCAGCAATATCTCAAAAACCTCTGAACCGATCTTGTTCAAAACAATTTTCGGTGAATGAAATTAATAAGCCCCATGTCCATGAATTTTTCCATATTTTTAAAATACACCGTTCAAAAATTAGAGGGGGGGGGACAGAATTTTAGTGACTTTCGGGGCGATTATCTCCGACCCTATTCACTTAATCAGAAAAAATGCTAAGAAAACTTATATTTATTTTGAAAGGCCTATCGATTGATGTGCCACACGGGGGGTCACAATGAAAAAAAAATTTTGACTTTTAGTTTTATGTATGGAGTGCACCCCTAAAAAAATTTTTTTTGTCATTTTGATTACAAAACTATGTAGCGGCTAACAAAATACATCTATCCTCAAAATTTTATTCAAATACACCTTATAGTTTTCGAGTAAAATGCCTGTGACATACGGACAGACGGACAGACGGACAGACGGACAGACGGACAGACGGACAGACGGACAGACGGACAGACGGACATGACGAAACTATAAGGGTTCCGTTTTTGCCATTTTGGCTACGGAACCCTAAAAAATGCTAAGAAACCTTATATTTATTTTGAAAGGCCTATCGATTGATGTGCCACACGGGGGCTCAAAATGAATTTTTTTTTGACTTTTAGTTTTATGTATGGAGTGCACCCCTATTTTTTTTTTTTTTGTAATTTTAATTACAAAACTATGTAGCGGCTAACAAAATACACCTATCCACAAAATTTTATTCAAATACACCTTATAGTTTTCGAGTAAAATGCCTGTGACATACGGACAGACGGACAGACGGACAGACGGACATGACGAAACTATAAGGGTTCCGTTTTTGCCATTTTGGCTACGGAACCCTAAAAAGGTTTGTGGGTGTATTCCACCAACCTTTATTGTCACCACCTCATAGAGCCTAGTGAATATTTTAGCTTAAATAAAAGTAATGAATTTACAACTAAACATAAACTTGTATTTTATAAAATAAATGCCATGAACTAGTAAGAATAACATTTTTCCCTTTGTAAGTGGCGGCGTAAGTATTGATATTTATTAGAATTAGTTCCCCCATAATGCTTATAAGGCGAGGACTAATTGGAATACACCACTTTTCTGCACTAGAGCAGAAACGTATCACTTTCTGCGCACTTTTTAGAACAACAACGACCTACTTTCAGAGCATGAGATATGAAAAAACAATTTTGATTATAGTATAACTGTATGAATTTGTAAGCGTCCTGGGTAGTTTTGAATATAAGTTGTTGTTCAAATAGCGGTTGGAAGTGGAAGCCAACACTTCGCCATAATTGGGCCAAACTATATATATATATACCTATGTTTGACTCGCATATTACGCATAAGTGTTACGAATCTATAGGGGTCAACATATACTGGACGATGTGGTGAGTATGTTGTGAATCGCTCAACTGGTTAGTTGAGTAGTGTGGAACAATAAGAGGCGCGAGGTGGACGCTCAGCACCAAGACGGTAGCGTCACGGGTCGCCGCCTCCGGAAGGAACCTTATCGTGGGAACCCCGTGTGAACCCACGATAGAGGCCCTTCTTCTATCCACCTGCGGGGTTTAATTACTGAATAATTATTATTGTATTCTAAGGAGCCTGTCTGAAACCCGACCGCGAGGAGCCGAAACTCGCTCTTTCCGTATTCGATGAACCAAACTGACGAGCTCGGGGAAACTGATTGGAAATCGTAATTATTTCAGTGGGGCATCAATCTAGATCCCACGGCGGGCGTAATCGCTGCTTCATACATTGTGGGTCATTTTATTGCATTTTAAATAAGCAGTTTTGTGGGTGCACACGTCACGGTTCATGATTTTATTGTTTTCTTCTGCCCGGTCTAAAAGAATGGAAGTCAGTCGTCAATGTGGTCGTCTTCAGAATAGACTGTTGATCCCTAGAGACATTAATTTATTAGCAGGTGAATGATATTAATGCATTAATTTCACTCATTGCGCAGTGTAACGGCATTAGAATATGACGTTACATTGAACAAATTGTCCATTGTATAATAAAAACTTTCTAACCCTAGGCATTGACCTCAAATGTCTGCTCAGACCTGCGGCGCTACCATGAAAATCGAAACTCGAAGTTCGTATACATGCATCCATGTCACTCGAGTATAGTAAGTGCGATAGAGATGGAGATACCCGAACTTCGAGTCTCGAAGTTCGTGGTTAAAGCTCTGAACGGATTGTTGGACAGACTACCGTCCATAATATTTGAAAGTGCCTACTTAGCTAGTAACCGTAAATTAATAATTTCAACGGCAGAGTAGTAGAAAATAATATCTTTAAGAATAATAAATAAATAAAATAAATAATATCAGAATACCTACTAACAACATGTATCAACAGGTTCATACTTCAATCAAACGAACGGACATCTTACAAATCATACCAGTTCCGTGTGTGACAAAAACGTATTGAAGCTTCATATAATCTCTAAATAATGCGATTAAATAAGTCCACAAAGTTTGGTATCGATTTTTTGCATGCCGGCATTCTTTAATCATTCTCTTCGGCCAGTTAAAAATCAACAACGGTATAATAAACTCTAGGATCACGTCATGCCGAATTGTTTGTCTAAAATTGCGTCATCACATATAATTTTATATCAATTTCGGTGGTGCGATCGACGTGTGTGTCCGGAAATGTGCTATCAAGCGTTTCACCGGAGCTGCCTTCCATTTAACCGTTTCTCTAAGTCAACCGGAAACACTCTAATGCTTAAATAATTTAGAGCATCATTCGTGCATTCTAGGTACTAGCCCTGTAGCCGGACCGGAATTTTGCCCTACAAGTTTCGATAACTCTAAAGTCGGAAAAGTTATGCTTATATGGTATGGGACATATTTTTAAGCATATTTGTAAAATATGACGAAAAGTTAGAACGAGAGTTAGGTATAAATTAGGTATTTATGTTTTTTTATTGGTGATTTGTGAATATTGAATTAGAGTGCAAAGTTTAAGCTTCATCGTTTATAATATGTATGATGCTTTATGCTGTTAAGTTTGTAGAAAAAGAAATAACGAGCGACTGGGTCAAACCAGAATTCGGTTATTATTTTGTCGATATTGAATTAAAGTTTCAAAAATTCACAACAATATCTTTAAATCCTTAAGTTAATAGACAAAGCCAAAAATTTGGAGGAATTAGAGATAAGATTTCATTAATAAGAATTTTTATAAGCGCCTTTTGTCCTGTAAGGTCTAATATTGAATTAGAGTCTGTAAAGATTAGTCTAATACTATAAAATAATATATGCAGCCATATAATGGAAAGTAAGAAATTTCTGTGTATAGATTGCCTTGTAATAGTATAATCTATTAAAATAGGCGCGAAATAAATAACCACGCCGCGGTACCACGTACCGGCGCGCGGGAACCTAGAGAGAGCCCCTAGAGTGATACCTCGTCCCGCCCCCCGCTCCGCCGCGCAAGCGCTGCGTTTGTATTTCAAATCATATCATTTGTTTGTTTACGTGCACGGTAAATTACATGCGGTTATTATTATGTGAATTTAATAAGTTATTGACTTCAAAATGAGTAAAAAAAATTTGATATATGGACTGACTATTTGTAGTAACTTAGTAACAGTAAAAAACCGGCCAAGTGCGAGTCGGACTCCGTACCATCCTACTAATATTATAAACGTAAAAATTTGGATGTATGAATGGATGTACGTTCCACGTAATTTCAAAATATACCGATGAGTGTACATGAAACTTTCCAGATATGTTCCTTATATATTAGAATAGGGCAAGGGCTATAATTATTGTCAAATTTTATCCCTTTTAGGGACGAAAAAGGGGATGAAACTTTGTATGGAGACGAAATATTTTTGCTCGTTGCCTTCATCAGGAGTTGGGTCACAAAATGTATGGGAAAACTAAAATCCGACTCGCACTTGACCAAAATTCTAATTGATATTATTTAATAGGGTATAATTTATGTCGTCCCTTTTAGGACGAATCATAATCATGAAATCCATAATTTAAACGCGTACGAAGTCGCAGGCAGAAGCTAGTTATCTATAGAAACCGGCCAAGTGCGTGTCGGATTACGCAAAACGAAGGGATCCTTGCCTATTAAAAAGGTCGTATCGTCACAGAAATCTTACGGCACTTACGTGCTTTTCTATAGGGAAGGCAGTTTTTCAGCAATATCTCGAAAACCTATGAATCGATCTTGATCAAAATAATTTATGGTGAAAAAATTTAATAAGCCCTAATAGCCCTATAGGTTTATGATTATTTTTATATTTTTTAAAAACACCGTTCAAAAATTAGAGGAGGGGGCACAGGGATCGGATACTGGTATTTTCACCATACCAAAATACCGGTTTTATTTCGTTCAATTTCGTTCTTTGGTTTATAATATCATTTTTGATCAGGCTGTCTAAAAATACGAAAATGTTACCTAAAGAGTCCTACATTAAGAGCCTAAAATAATTCAAAATATTAGACTACTTCGGGGACTTTTGAAAAAACCGGTTCCGATCCCTGGGGGGCCACAATTTTAGTGACTTTTGGGGCGATTTAGCTCCGCCTCTATTCATTTAATCAAAAACATTGAGAAACCTTATATTTATTTTGAAAAGACCTATCGATTAAATTGCCACACGTGGGCTTACGATGAAAAAATTCAACCCCTAAAAGGGGAACATTTGGTGACAGTCTGAAAATCAATATGGGTATCGTTTCTATGGTTTATCGGGTCACTGATTGCGAAAATAACAACGATTTTAAAATCCAACATGGCGGACGTGAAATACCATCTCCCCTGTTGGGGTGCGATGGGGTTGAAATATCTAAATATCAATATGGGTGTCGTTTTTATTGCTTTTTTGAACGTTCATTACGAAAATGGCATCGATTTTGAAATTTAATATTGTGGACATGAAAATTATTGAAAATATTTGTGCTAGATTGCAATTCAATCGGGACATACGGGTCAACATGAGAACCTCCTTTTTTGTAGACGGTTAAAAATTTCGCTTAGTACGCGGGCGAAGCCGCGGGCAAAAGCTAGTTAAAGATATGGTAAACACTAGCTGTTGCCCGCGACTTCGTCCGCGTAGAAGTTTTTATCGTCTTAGAAAAATGATTGCTCCCTATTCAAACTTTGAACCCTCTTTTAACCCCATATTATATTTTTTTTTATTAGTTATTCAGTAACAATACAAATATTGTGTTTGAAATATCTACATTAAAATTAAAATTACTTAAATATTATACATAAAAAGATTGCTTAACTAATTATAATTTGTACATTTTATTTAACTTAATACATGTCATGTCTTTAATTCTTATAACTAGATATCACGCACAAAAATCTCGTCAATACTGTAGAAGCACCCTCTCAATAAAAATGCTTTTAATTGTCTATGAAATACCTTATAAATTGTGATATTTTTTAAGTCAGGGGGCAGTTTGTTAAAAAAAATTACAGCCTGATGTTTTGTGCTGTGCTGCGCCACTTTGAGCTTCGGGAAAAAACTTTGTGTAATGTTTTTTGTTCGTGTTTGTAGGCGCAAATCTTGTTCTTCGATAGATTCATATTTTAAGATATTTTTGACAAAATAGTAAGCCGCACGAGTATATACAAGCAAGGAACTGTTAGAATGCCCAATTCCAGGAAGTGTTCTCTACAAGATATCCATTGAGGAATGCGTACAATAGTGCGGATGGCTCTTTTTTGAACAACCAAAGCTTTGTTAAGGTTATACTTAAAGCTATTTCCCCAGAGCCTGATATTGTACCTAAGCTTAGATTCTACTAACGCATAGTATATGACTTTAAGTTGTTGTCTAGTGAGTTCCTCCCTCAGGCTTCTCAGAGCATAACAGGCTGAAGAAATGGAATGCTCAACGGCATCCAGCTCCTCTTTCCATTTCAGGCCTGCATCAATATAAAAAACAATGAAATTCCTTTTCTAGTTTTTAAACAAACAGTCTAAAACCAAAGTTACAAATCTCATACTTTATAAATGTGTTGCTCTCTACACAAACTTTAAACCCCTTTTAACACTTAGGGACGAATTTGAAAAAAAACTCTGAAATTAGTTTTGAAGTCTTAACATAACTACATGATAAGACCGAAATTTTACTTTAAAAATTTCTTGCTCCCCATATAAACTTTGAACCTTCTTTTAACCCCCTTAGAGGGGTTGAATTTTTCTAAACGCTGAAAGTACTTTTTTATTTTAATAAGTAATCATTCTACTAACTTTTAAGTCTCTAGCTCAAACAAAGTGTTGCCCATACAAAGCTTACTCCCCTTTTTAACCTCCATAGGAGTGTAATTTTTTTAAACGCTAATAGGACTTTATTTGTATTATAATAAGTAATCTTTCTACAAAGTTTTAACAAAAAGTTTACTCCATACAAACTTTGCACCCCTTTTAACCCCTTAGGGGTTGAATTTTTCTAAACGCTGAATCCACTTTTTTATTTTAATAAGTAATCATTCTACTAACTTTTAAGTCTGTAGCTCAAACAAATCGTTGCCCATACAAAGCTTACCCCCCTATTTAACCCCCTTAGGAGTGGAATTTTCTAAAACGCTAATAGGACTTTATTTGTATTCTAATAAGTAATGTTTCTACAAAGCTTAAAGTCTCTGGCTCAAAACAAAAAGTTTCCTCCATACAAACTTTGCACCCCTGTTTAACCTCTTAGGGGCGGAATTTTCCAAAACACTGAAAGGACTTTATTTATATTCTAATAAGTAATCTTTTTACAAAGTTTTAAGTCTCTGGCTCAAAATAAAAAGTTTCCTCCATACAAACTTTGCACCCCTTTTTAACCCCTTAGGGGAAGAATTTTCCAAAACACTGAAAGGACTATTTGTATTCTAATAAGTAATCTTTTTACAAAGTTTTAAGTCTCTGGTTCTAAACAAAGTTTCCTCCATACAAACTTTGCACCCCTTTTTAACCCCTTAGGGGCAGAATTTTCCAAAACACTGAAAGGACTTTATTTGTATTCTAATAAGTAATCTTTTTACAACGTTTTAAGTCCCTGGCTCTAAACACAAAGTTTCCTCCATACAAACTTTGCACCCCTTTTTAACCCCTTAGGGGCGGAATTTTCCAAAACGCTGAAAGGACTATTTGCATTCTAATTAGTAATTTTTCTACAGTTTCAAGTCTGGCTCAAAACAAAGTTTCCTCCATACAAATTTTGCACCCCTTTTTGAACCCCTTAAGGGCAGAATTTTCCAAAACACTGAAAGGACTTTATTTGTATTCTAATAAGTAATCTTTTTACAAAGTTTTAAGTCTGGCTCAAAACAAAAAGTTTCCTCCATACAAACTTTGCACCCCTTTTTAACCCCTTAGGGGCAGAATTTTCCAAAATGCTGAAAGTGCTTTATTTGTATTTTAATAAGTAATCTTTCTACAACATTTTAAGTATATAGCTCAAAAAAGAAAATTTCCCCCATACAAACGTTGCGCCCCTTTTTAACCCCCTTAGGGGTAGAATTTTCCTAAACGCTGAAAGCACTATTAGTATTCTAATAAGTAATCTTTCTACAAAGTTTTAAGTCTATAGCTTAAAAAAATGTTTCTCCTATACAAATCTTGCACCCCTTTATGACCCCTTTAGGGATAGAATTTTCCAAAACGCTGAAAGTACTTTTTTGTATTTTAATAAGTTATCTTTCTACAAAACTTTAAGTCTCTAGCTCAAAAAAAAGTGTCCCTCATACAAACGTTGCACCCCTTTTTAACCCCCTTTAGGGGTGGAATTTCTTAAAATCCCTTCTTATCCGTTGTTCCAAAAAAACTTTATAAAAGGTAGTTTGGGTGTAAATTTCATGTTTCTAGTCCGAGTAGTTTCGGCTGTGCGTGTATGAATTAGTCAGAATCTTCTTTTATATATATAGATTTGAACAGGCTCTAAGTACCTAGTTAATGTAGTTATTAGGCAGGAATCTACTGAAAAAACTAGAAAATATCCTCTCGGTTCACCAATTTACCTGAGTGGTCGCAAACTGGCACACTAAATTAGGTGGTCGATGACCGGCGAACCGACCCTACATCCTGAATATACAAAAACAATTTCATGTGGTAGGTAAATTGCGGTTTACTACCCATCTATTCCATAGCTTACTGTTACTGGCCACTTCGCAAAAAAAATACATTGTATGTCATTTGTTAGTAGGTATTTCTGCAGAGAATGGTCATTTGTATGATAATTTTCATATCAATTATTTCTATAACACGATAACGAGTTCTACGCGAACAAAACCGTGGGCAATCCCTATACTAATAAATTAGGGTAAGTTTAACTATTTTCGGTTGATATTAGTTTAAAACACGCTTTGCGGATTTTTTTATGGAATCTGGACGCAGGTTGACGTGGAGTCAAGGGCACGCCACTACCCCGCCCCCACTGATCGCTGCCGTTATTCGCTACGCGCTCATGCGCCTCACCCCTTGCGTCACCTAACGAAACTAGACCTCTACCTACGCTTAGTTACTACGCACCGCAGTGTCAAGATATATTTGTGGGTTAGCGTTGAGGTGAACTTAAAACAGCGTCACCTAACGAAACTAGACCTCTACCTACGCTTAGCTACTACGCACCGCAGTATCAAGATATATTTGTTGGTGAGCGTTGAGGTGAACTTAAAACCAGTTACGGAATAGGGGTCTGGTGGCACAGTGTGCAGCGCGGCGCGCGCATACAGCGAGTTTGAAATGTATTAATATAGGCCCGGAATGCTTACGTATCAGTATTTAGTGTCGCCGTGATTTTATATTTATAAACTTTTGTTTGGTAACAGAGATCATTATCATGACCTGCTTATTATTAACTCTACAAACTCTAATTCAATATTGGTTATACTGCTTAGCTAGAAATCAATATCTAGACAAGCCGATTGTCTACACCTCCAACTTTTTTCAAGTATATGAAGTGGATCGATAATATCATAATTTTGCAATATCAGCGACTCTAATTCTTTATTTTCGGAATTATAAGCATTTTTTCGTTCACCAGAACGCAGATGTTCCAGACTTCTAAAAACAGAATATAGTAAAGAAATTAAAATGTTATTGGATAGGTTACAGTTTTTTGTGACTCTAATTCTATATTTGCATAGTTCTTGGCAAAAAACTTAAATATTTCAATATAGCCGAAATCTAAACCTAAAAATTTCTACATTTTTACATAAGTATTATTTAACATGCCTCCAACGACATATCAAAAAAGAAAAAACTTTAATGCTATCGAAACCCAGTTTTGTTCAGCCGCAGGTCTAGTACGGTGTTTACAATGGATTAGGGAAACGCATATTATTTTGTATTTATGTCCCAGCAGATAAAACTAGTAGATCCTTTGAAAATAACGGCTTGTATACAAAGTGCTCTTGTCCCAGATTGAAGGTAAGTTTGAAGTAATACAAAAAAACCCTTAACATGTTACAGTTTACAGTACTGTAGCACAAAACAGATAGGTGGTTTGTGACTGTAGCAAACTGTGCTTGTACTTACGAGTATCGTATATTCTCTGTAATTGACCGTGATCGGAATAAGTAGACTTGATTACTAACCTTCACAACGATAGTAGCCTGATGTGATAGTAGCCTATTTATTATTATACCTAGTACTTAAATGATCAGATGCATAATTAAAATGTGTACTACTTCCAGATAATTGCCCTTTCATGTCAGTTTAGCCAATATTACTCGCTCCATTGACTTATTCGACACACCGGTTCGATAACGATACGACTGCTTATTCTTGAATAGCTATGTAGTTGTAGTTCTTAACCTAGTGCCAAATAGGTCAGCCCGCATTAACTTGTTGTGAATGAAGGCAATAATAACTAGGTACTACGCGATTCTTAATATCCAGGAAATTTTATTAGGTAGGTATGCGATATTTGAGTCAATGTATCACTTATGTACATATTGTTAGAGAAGGTAGGATTTTACCATGCGAGCAGAGTGGGCAGTGTTGAAGTATGGTAACAAACCAATCATTCATCGGAGCACTAATAAAATACGTTTAAATCTAGATAATCACAATAATATATTTTCTGACATGTTTCAAGACATAGTCGCTTGACAGACAATAACAAACCCAAAACTTCTTAATATATACGCTAGGTTTTACATCGATATGAAAGAGGTTTCACCTCAACACCTTCTCTCGATGTGTAGACCTAGCTGATTCACCAGCTTTTCAAGTCTCGGTCTAGCGAGCGGCTTCGTAAAAATATCCGCCCGCTGCAACTCAGTGCTGACCCTCTTCACGATGAGACGTCCGTTTGCCACTAACTCACGCACAAAGAAATGACGAATGCGTATGTGCTTAGTCCTCCTGTGGAACTCAGGGTTCTCCGCTAAGCGTACAGCTGCCTCATTATCTACGTATAACACTGGTAAACCTTCTGTCTTGATCAATCCACCAATAAGACGAGTTAGCCAAACGCTTTCTCTTCCAGCTTCGCTGGCTGCGACTATCTCAGCTTCCGTTGTAGAGATTGCAACGCTTTGCTGTCTCTGACTGAGCCATGACACAGCTCCACCGGCATATAGGCTTAAAACCCCAGAAGTTGACCTTCCTGTAGCAATATCTCCACCGTGGTCGGCGTCACTATAACATTCTATGTGACCCTTCTTATAATTCCTTTTGTACAAGATTCCCATATCTGGAGCATACTGCAAATAGCGTAGAATACGCTTTAGCCTCACACAATCTGCTTGAGTTGGATTCTCTAGGCTTCTTGAGACCACACTCACGGCGTACGCAATATCCGGTCTAGTGCCTACCATCAGGTATGCAAGCGCACCAACCACTTGTCTATAGTTAGTAAGAAAGTAGTCTTCCACTTCAACATTCTTTTGTATTTGGACTACATCTTCTTTCACTATTGGAGTAGTAACCGGCCTGCACTCTTGCATTCCAAACCGCTTCAAAATCTTCTTCACATAGGCTGTCTGGTGAATTCTAACATCACTACCTTCTCTGGTTTCTATCTCTATTCCTAAAAAATAAGAGATTGATTTCGTAGTAATTTTGAACCTTGCTTTTATCTGCTCAAGAAACTCCTCAACTACTTCCTTGCTTGAACCAGCAACCAGGCCATCATCGACATAGAGAGCCACAATCAACTTTCCATTAGCCGTCTCTCTCTTGAATAGGCACGGGTCAGCCTTACTGACTTCAAATCCAATTTCCTTGAAGAAGTCCAGAATAGTCCTGTTCCAGCAACGAGGAGCTTGCTTTAGACCGTAAAGGCTTTTCTTTAGCAGACAAACTCTACCCGTCCCGTCATCATACCCTTCCGGTTGCTTCATATAAATTTCTTCATCAGATAGAGAGCCATACAGGAAAGCTGTTGAGACATCGAACTGACTTAGCTTCATCCCTTCACAAGCCGCTATACTCAACACAGCTCTGACTGTTGCCATCTTGGCTACAGGGCTAAAAGTCTGGTCATAGTCTTCTCCCTTTCTTTGTCGAAATCCTTTTACTACCAACCGAGCCTTATACTTACTGACTGTTCCATCAGGGTTGAGCTTCACCTTATAAACCCATTTGCAAGGAATTGCTTTCCGATTCTTAGGTAGCTTCTCTAAAATCCAAGTTCTATTCTCCTTCAAGGATTCAATCTCGCTATCCATAGCTTTATTCCATAGTTCCTTATCAGGGCAGGCTATTGCTTCCTTATAAGTGTTCGGTTCCAAGTACGAATCTGTACCGATATAAGAAACGTAATCATTGAATTTGTCCGGGCGTCTGAGGCTAGAGCGATCTCTTAAATTCATACCTTGCCTTGCTAACTGCTCGATGACCTCGCCTTCATTATCATTATTCTCAATGACGCGCTCTTCATCGCAGTTCTCCCCGCAGTTCTCATCCTCATTCTCCCCCTCTAATTCAATAGATTCGTCTTGTCCTGGCAACGCATCCTCGAACTCTACCTCTTCCTCATTCACTTCGGCTTCAGGAGTGAGTGTCTCCTTTCCGACATATAAAGGAACTTCCATCTCAGTCACTTCTTTCCTGACTTCAGAATCCTCGACATCAATCCTTGATTCTATAGGTCTTTCGTCGAATGTGACGTCACGAGATCTTACTAGAGAGTTCGATTGCTTGTTCCAAAGCCTGTAACCATCGTCATTATCATAGCCTATTAAGATGCACTTCTGTGCCTTCTTCTGCATTTTCTTCCTATTCTGTTTCGGAATATGTATATAGCATGTAGAGCCGATGATCCTCAAATGTTTTATTTGCGGTTTCTTTCCAAACCACAACTCGAATGGAGACTTTCCATCTACAGAGGTTGGCCCTGTTCTATTTAATATGTAAGCTGCAGTCTTCACCAACTCTGCCCATAAAACTTGAGGAAGCTCTTCGTGTGCATACATCATAGCTCTGACCATTTCGACGATTGTACGGTTTTCTCTTTCGCTAGTGCCATTCTGCTCTGGGGTGTAGGGCATAACTAGGCGTTGGTTTATTCCATGTTTATCCAATTCTTTACGAACTTTTTCGTTGTCGAATTCACCGCCATTATCGCTTAGAAATTCCTTAATTCGGTGACCTGCTACCTTCGCTTCTTCCAACATTAAGCGCAATAGCTCAGGTACTTCCGATTTATTTTTCATAATGTAGACGTAACGATACTTGGAGAATTCGTCTTTGAATAGGACAAAATACCGAGCCTTCGAGCAACTTGGTGGGAACGGACCACAGACATCCGAATGTATGCGTTCTCCTGGACTGACAGCTTTTTCTCGGACACCAAAATTCTTTCTATGTGTCTTTCCAAAAATGCATCCTTCGCATAGACTCCCGCTGTCCTTCGACTTCACATCCAGTTCTCGTTCAATGACTCGCTTCACATGGCGTTTGTCTTGATGACCCATGCGTTCATGGTAAAGCTGTAAGGTATCAACTGCATTTACCATTACGCTTTCCTTGGGTTGAACCGGTCTACAGTTCAGCTTGTACAAACCGCCGTGTTCTTGCCTGCTTCCGGTCACGCACAGTTCCCCGTTGATGATGAATGAACATGTTGTGCCTCGTGACTCAAACAAGCTTTCTGTGTTGACATCATGTGCTGAGAGCACAGAAAAGAGATTCTTTGTGACTTTCGGAACATGCCACACATCTTTCAACATGAATGTCCTTTTCTTCGTCTTCATCAGAATCGAACCTTTTCCCAACGCTTCAATTGTTTTCCCATCAGCAGTTGTCACGATGTGCGGTTCTTGGAAATGCTCGAAATCCTGGTACCAGTCACTTCTCATTGTAACGTGGTGCGTGGCTCCATTATCAACGTACCACTCGTTCCGATCCGTATTACAATCTGTGACATTTACTAACACAGCCATCATGTTGGTCATGCCAGGTTTTCCATTTCGATCCTTCTTAGGGCAGTCCTTCTTGAAGTGACCCACTTCTCCGCACCCATGGCATTTGAAGGTTTTAGTTCTCTTCTTGATTGTCTTTTTATTGCTGTTCACCACCAGTGCTTCACCCGAAGATCTTGACACGCATCCATTATCTTCCTTGGAGGTTGTCGTCAATGCCCTTTCGTGCGCACACAGCTGACCAGTCAAATTATCTACCGTTCTGTCCTTCTTTGACATCATAAGCCAACTCGACTTAAAAGAAAAGTATTCCTCCGGCAAGGTATCCAAAATCTTGCATATCAAAAGTAACTGGGGTAGTTCTTTCCCTTCGTTCTCTTTAATGAGCTCTTGATTTAATTTATGCCATAAATTCTTTGCTTTTGAAATATGAGTTGCCATGTCGTCATTGATGTCCATCTTGAGTTGAAACAATTCCATGCATGCATGATATAGGCGGTCGTCGTCCACGCCATCATATAGCCGATGCAGTTCATTCCAGACATCACTTGGACTTGTGAACCTGAGTATCTTATCTAGTGCGTCATCCGTAATATTGTTCGTAATCAGTAAGAGAGCAGTACTTTCCCTCTTTAAGTACTCTCCTAGACTCTTGTCATAGGCAGCCATTGCCGCTGTAGCAGCCGCATCTCCAGTGCCACCACTCACCGCTGGCTTCTCAGGCTTACTTATTTTTCCTTGAACAATATCCATAAGTCCATCCATCCCGTGTAGCAGTGCAGTCATCCTGTATCGCCACTGCACCCAGTTGGTACCATCCAACTTGGAGATTTGGATTTTACTTAGTTCCATGGTTAATTACTTTACTTCGTACGTGCGGTTACCATAACCTGTTAGAGAAGGTAGGATTTTACCATGCGAGCAGAGTGGGCAGTGTTGAAGTATGGTAACAAACCAATCATTCATCGGAGCACTAATAAAATACGTTTAAATCTAGATAATCACAATAATATATTTTCTGACATGTTTCAAGACATAGTCGCTTGACAGACAATAACAAACCCAAAACTTCTTAATATATACGCTAGGTTTTACATCGATATGAAAGAGGTTTCACCTCAACACATATCGTCTTATATGGCTTTAGATACCTACTCAATTTATTTGTGAGATGGGTCAATCAACTTTTTCTTGTTGTTATTTTGTCCCGGTGAGCCAGTAGATAACAGTGACAGAGTTTCTTAGAAAAATACTATACCTACTTAAATTGGGCTCCTATCATGGTAGGGACTAGTATAGGAGTTGCCCCACCATGGAATATACTTGCAAAACCACGTAATTAGTGGATTTAAGCCCCATAAAATCATAGTTTTAAAGAGTGACCCAGTGGACATAACCATGGCAACGAGTGACAAAAAATAGTTGATTGGCCCAGATATCATGAGAACCGTCAGAACTTACGTACATAAATGGACAGTGCCTACACTGTGCTTTTGGGTCGTATAACTGTCCTCGCAATTCTCCAACTTCTAAGAATACCTATAATCACTGTTTGTTGTTTGCGGTGAGTATAGAGTTCTGCTGGCGAATAAGAATAAGGGGCGTAGTTAATACAAAGTTGAACCGTAACAAGGCAAGTTATATTATTGTTAGCACGCGGGTTGCGTCGTGCTCTCTGAACCACGA
The DNA here is from genome assembly GCA_932294315.1 of Epinotia nisella. NCBI lineage: Eukaryota > Metazoa > Arthropoda > Insecta > Lepidoptera > Tortricidae > Epinotia > Epinotia nisella. The sequence goes on from OW028680.1 coordinate 16,692,457, forward strand.
CCTGCTGAGTCACCCTTCCTGGCCGTCTGCAAGGACTCGCGGGCCTCCTGTGACTAACCGCCACAAAAAACCGCCATTGTCCATTGTGAAACTTTACTTACGGTTGTAACGAACACGCTTCCATTTCTTCCTACATTTTATGGTTCCCTAAATTGTAGCAGCTTAGACTGATTACTAGTGACTTTTATTGATGCTAACTCAACAGCGCGTTGCCTAATACAGCCACGACTCAGAAACGTGTTGCGTACGTAGGTTGTTTCCAAGAGTTAACTCATCAATAGCAGTGGAATTTAAATAAGCTTATGGCTTGTCGTAATATTTTCCTCTCTTTTGCATGCAAAATCGTTTGTTTCGCCAGAAAAACGTCTTCAATTTCAAAAGCCTCGGGCCTTACGCCGAGACGTGTGGGAACACCGGCGAGCCATGACGGGCGTCTTGGGCAACGATCTAATTACTACATTTACAAATGGCCGGTCATAGGCTAATCACGTTGTGAATAAAGCAAACCACCAATGTATGTAATTGTCAAAGCGCAGGCTACAATGAGGAAGCTCAGATCGAAAGTCAATTGAAGCTTTTGCCAGGAGCAATTTTATTGTTTCTGATGTCTTTATAAGTGATTGTCGGGTGCATGTCGGTAATTTAGAGTCCTGTTAGGATAATGAAATGTCATCAATAGTCAACTAGCGCTGACCATTCGCGCCCTATTGTCAGTCGGGCAGTTCGAGACGTTCGAGTTACGGTTTCGTTCAAGTCAAACGAGAATTGGTTTCTTCTCGCATATTCATACCTACAAGATTACTTCAAATCACTTTCTAACTAACCAAAGTATGAGAATGCATGACTCTAATTTGCCAGAAGTTCTGAGAATCGTTGTTATAAGTTCTGATTTATAACGTCTAAGTCACTTTTTGCCCCGATATACCCATGTAGTTCCACGAAATTTTCTCGTGTCGAGCTAACAGAGTCGTGTTGTTTCCTACGTAATTGTAACAATTGATTTGTATTAGAGTTTATTGATATATTACTTATTGAGCAATCTTCACAAACTGCGGGATAAGTGTGGGACCGCGGTTGTAGGGCGCTTCCCGGTTACACTGACACTAGGCGCCGCGTTTATGTTTTTGTGGTTTTAAAACTTGACTTTTCTCATGGTCTTACGACAACAGCTGGACCTAGGGTGTGAATGTACTTTACGGACAAGCTGACATGTTTATGGCGTTGATGCTTTCTAAGGTAGTAAGTAAGTGGTATGTCCCATTTAAATATAGGTAGGTAATAAATAAAAGGTAAGTTTTTGAGTTTTTTACCCGACTGCCGAAGGAAAGGAGGGTTATGTTTTTCGAGCGTATGTATGTATGTATCTATGTATGTATGTATGCGTGTATGTCTTATTCTATGGCACGCCCTGCAGCCTAAACCGTTTGACGGATTTCGACATATGAGTTGTCGTTGGATTCATCTTAATGTTGGGAGTGAAATAGGCTATAATATTTGCAAACAAATAAAATCAAAAGAATTTTCGAAAAACCCGACTGCTTTTTGACAAATATTATAGCCTATGTCACTCCCACAATTAAGAGGAATCCAACGACACTTCATACATCAAAATCCATCAAGACGTTTAGGCTACAGGAGGCCACAAAGAAACAGACATACATACATACATATTTACATACACTCGAAAAACATTACCCTCCTCCTTTGGCAGTCGGGTAAAGAGCAATTGGGTTTTTGGAAAATCTTTTAATTCCACTTGTTTAACCTTATTCGTTGTTATTCCTACACCTTGTTCTTATACCTATTTTAATGTTTAGAATAACGAAGTACATAGTAGGTAACACTAAAAGATAGGCTGTAGTAGGCGAAAACAATAATTGACCATTTTAATGAGATAAATGGGTAATAACGTGATATATACTCACATGATTCGCGTTTATGTATTAGAAGATCCTGATAATGATGTGTTTTTTTTGTGTATCCAGTCTCATCATTATTCTATCCATTGAATACATCCAACAGATAGTCAACGAGGTGTAAAATATTGTGCGTACATTTAAATACTTTTTCAACACATTTGCTCGTAACGTTCCTCTTATTTTTGTGTATTTTGTATGTAGCGCCTGATGCTTAGAGCATAGCAATTTTTACTCTTGCACTTAGATTATATAACCCTCACCACGCGAGTTGAACTCGCACTTGTCCGGTTTTTTTAATTCTCGGCAAATGGATTCCTACTCGACTACCTATACAAATTAAAACCTTTTTGGGAATTAATTGATTATTTATTCTTGGATATGATATAGAAACATTTCATTTAGTAAAATTACTTATTTTTGATTATGTTTTACATTGGTTTGGCGCCTGTAAAGGTGCGAGTACTAGTAAACAAATATTCTTTATTAGTTGCGTGGGTCTAGCAACAGGACTTGGCCCTTGTAATCGCATTACGGTACTTAATAGGAAACTAGCGGGAGGGCCTAATTCGTCATATCAATAAGATCCTCTCCCACAGTTCCGCCATCTTTGATTTTTCCTCCATGCGTGCGCGGTCCGCGATCGCCGTGAGAATCACTAACACCGTCGCGGTTCACTCGCTCCTTATTTAAAATGCGACTTGTGATGTACACAATATTAAATGTACATCACAAGACTTGTTTATTGTTTTATTATGTTATTACGCTTTTTTGTTACTTGATTATTACTGCTTTTGGTAGGTAATGGATTGAGGTTGTAAATCGACATGCTCTTTTGTGTTTTAAGGAGACTGACTGAGCGTCTTACGAGAGCGTCACGTACTTGCCTTTTAAGCTCTTCTTACTATGACAATAAGGCATAAAAAGGTACGTGAATACATTTCACTTACTGTATTACCTGTAATTATATAATTTCACTAAGTAAGTTATTTTTTCAGAATTAAGCCTAAGATTTTTTGATGTGTCACATGTAACGCAAAACAGTATAATAACCAAAATAAATAAATTATTACCTACTCTGGTTGTGCAAATCTTGGGATTAGGTGCCAAAGCGGACCCCGGGCTCCTTTAGGGCACAACCGGGAATAACGCTAGGAGGATGATGACTCTGGTTGTGCATTTTTATTCAAATTAACTTTGTAACAATAATGGTTGTCCGGTTGACAAGATCAAGTGTTATTGTCGACATTTCTCATCCACAAATTAGATGGTTTAGTTGCCCAATAAGCATACCTTCGTGGTGACATTCCTTCACGCTCACTTTCCTAATTTGAAACGACAATGTTTTTTCAAGAATTTGATATTTTGTGGACTGGTACATTTTCTGATTAGCTATGATTACCTTTCTAATAGGGTGTATACTCATGTTACAATTACAATTGATAACGTTGTGTAGCTAATTGAATGGTAAACCATCAAATTATTGCAATAAAGTATAAAGTAAAACATATAATTAAATTCATAAAAAGATATAGGGGGCGATTATTGACTTTCGAGCGCTCGGAAATTAAATAAATGGATATACGATACGATTGCAGTGTCAAAATTGAAAGCACTTACTTTCTACCGATAGAATTGAATACGAGTGGTCAATACCATTTCAAAATAGCATGTCATTTTTTAACCATTTTCGGGTGAAAGAGTCGAGCGTTCGAAAATCAAAAATCGGTCCCACAGACCCTAGCAAGTTTAGGAAAATTGGATTTTTTATCATCCAAGAGTAAATTTAAAGCTACCAGCAGAATCCTTACGCTTTTATACTTAGAAAAAAATTTGTATGACAACTACTGACTTAAACGCAGTATTTCGCGACCGAAACAGTAATTTACTTGATTTTCCATACAACGATTAGTACAAATAGCAGATTGTGACGTCATACTTTTATGTTATAGTTTGAAGCGTTTCGGCTGCCTGCAGTTGGACTCAAATTTTTGGGCATTTATGAACTTTAATTGTAGTTGCTCCTATAAAAAAACTGGTTCGAATGGCATCGTAAAAAAATCTTAGGTCACACCCCTATTAAGTTAGAATCCAAACCAATGCAAATATGGAAAGAAAAGTACGGTTTGCTTTTGTTTCGTCTAGGATGCAAAATGTAGGCTGTAATAGTGTCTACATTATTATTAATTAAAAGATTTTTCAAAAACCCAACTGCTTTTTTGCAAATATTATAGCCTATGTCAAAAATAAATAAATAAAATAAACTCCCACGATTAAGAGGAATCCAACAACACCTCATATGTCGAAATCCGTCAAACGGTTTAGGCTGCAGGGCGTGCCAAAGAATAAGACATACACACATATATACATAGATACATACATACACACATACATACGCTCGCAAAACATAACACTCCTTTCTTTCGGCAGTCGGGTAAAAATATGCTAAAATAGGATTGCACTTTGGTTACTGTCATTTTGCTATGATTTTATTTGAATGGAACTTTACTTAAGCAGTTATGTGATTAAGGTATCGAGTCAATACAACTCATACTCACGCTAACAAACAAGAAATAAATAATAACCAGACACAGGCACATAAACATTTATTTATTAACAGTTCCAATTTTCCCCAATATTGACATGAATAGCATTTCGATAAAAGCTTTCAGAACAATGGATTAGCATAAAACATTGATGGACGAAGCGATCATTTTAAGAGGTGAGCAATAAAATGCAAATAGGCTGGACGGGCGATAGTTTGGGCGTTAACCTGTCCTCGCCCGATCATAAAGTCAGTCTATAAATATTATAACTCTAAACTTGGAGTGCTGGGTGCTCGGATCGTTGGACTATCGGTGTATTGGTACTCATTTGGTAGTTGGTAGTACTTGAAATGGTCACGTCCGCCGCTGAGCACATCTCGAAAAGGAAATCAAATGCTCCTGGAGTTTTTTGTTGTTACTAATTTTAGTATCAGCTTCTATTCTAATGAATTATGGTTTACTTTGTAATTAGTTATTCATTTGTTTTCATTTGTACAATTTTCAGTTCCATATGTAATTAGGTATTTGGTAGATATACCCAATTTGCTGAATGATTTTAAACCTAGGAAGCCCTGTAGACCCTGGAAAACAGAACAAGAGGAATGGTAAGGGTTCGGTCGACGAGAAATTTTTGATTTGATCAGAAATTAAACTCGAAATAAAACAAATTTCTCTTTAAGTGATATGATTAAAGAAACCTTGAATAATCAGTCCCTTTACTTTATCATATTAACTAATGCTATAACGGAATAACTTGACCGATTAACCTCCAAAATGGGACCCGCGGCTGGCCAGCTAAACAGGGTATTCAGCTTTTCTGGTTCATTATCTAAACGGTTACGAGAGAAAACACCATAAGGCACGGCTCGAGTCAAACAGGTTGTTGAATTTTGAAGAAATCTCGTGCGATACCTACTGTACTGGTTGTTCTGCGGTGACAAACCAAGAGGACTTAAAAAAATCGTCGAGTCACGTCACTTAAGCTTCTTTTACTCCGTTTGGCTATCGTATCTTCGGGCCATATCCACTGAGCATCATGCAAATGTATTCAGATAAATTAGCTCTATGACATTTGTGTGTTTATTAGTTATACATCCTCTCCTATCTATTGGATTGAATTCTGTTATTCAAATGTGTTCTCATAGGGCATCTCCAACAATGGCCGCTGCTGATGAAGGTTATAATTATAGAAACGGTTATAGCTGTTAAGCTCGACAGATAGCACATGAATTGGAAGGTGATTTAAGGTGTGTTATTAATATTTTCGTTGCGTACGACAAGAAAATTGTTGCATTGATTGCAACAGGTGATTGATTGCGAACGTAAATTGAAAGTCTGTGGAATTGTTGTATATGCAATCCCGTGTTTGGTAAAATATGGGGAAAATCTAGTAATTTTCTTCTAAATACGGTACAAGTACAATTAAAACTTTGCACGCTTATAGGTTTACTCGTCGGCCTCGCGAATGCTTTCCTTCCTCTATAGCGCTTTAACAACATTTAGTAATAATGGAAATCATTGAAATTATACCTAATCTCCACACAGTCGCTGTGGCTGCAAATGGTCAGGTCAGGACTCAGAACACCAACATCAAAAAAAGAAAAATAGGTACCTATTCAGATACGAGTAAATGTATAACATATTAATATAGATTTATATAAACTTGTGTATTGAACCAAAATATACAAGATCCTATATTAATTCTAGATACATTTAAAGTCACCGCAGCGAACCTGGGGCTCCTATAGATATGTTTTTAAGGATTTTTGAATTCACTCGTATATAATTATCGAAGGCAAAAGTAGCATGATATTCTATTCTAGTATTCTAATATTTTTACGTGCAACGTTCTTTGATATGATGATGATGATTCTAATATTTTTAAGTATCATTGCTAGCTAGCTAAGTAATGGACTGTTAGGTAAAACTTCAGTATGGCCTGATTGCTTAAGTCAAACCGTTCAAAGGATCGCAGCATTAGATAACTGCTGCTGACGGTTGCAGATACCATCCCGCTCGCAAGTGTCTTTATGAATGGAGCGTGAGAATCACATGTTCAGCCTCAGATTTGGCACGCTAAGTACACAGTGCTAACATCATATTCAGTATGTTAACAAATCCTCTTACTCATTTACGAGTACTTTTGACTATACTTGTTCCCAACCAAAGTGACGACTGAGGCCATAAAACCATAGGCTCGCGTTTATCTCTTTTGCATTGTCTTTCTTTATGGCCTCAGTCGTCACTTTGGTTGGGAACAAGTATAGTCTGATTAAATAAAATGCTGTTTTAAAATATTTCAAATAGCTGGAACCTAAATCAGTGGCTTGGCGTTGACAGCAATATTATATGTCACATACGCCTAGGCAACTAGGCATGCCAAGGCTAAGTACTATGGCTTAGTTTTTCTTCAAGTCCTTATGGAAGACGTGTTCAAATGGTTTCATTTAGAACTATACAGTAAAAACGCCTGCTTTGCTTACATACTACAACACTGGTAGCATGATCGTGTTTATGTCCGACATAAACACTTGCTAATAAATAAGGTTTAAGGGGCGAATATTTCATGCTTTATGTCAGATATAACACGCCGGTGCTATAGCAAAACTGTGACGGGCACTGGATGAAATAAGTGCAACTAAATTTTCATTGTTATGGAATTGCCTTGTTACATCCACATGCGAAAGTCCGTCTTTCAACATAATTACATCTCTATTTCTGATATTTCGAAATACTTCGTTTATATTTTTTAACTATTTAGGGGAGGAAGGAAGTTAGGATACTTATATTTATACTTGTATTGTACCGTGCGGGCCTCGATGAGCGAAGAAAGTTTACAAACCGCGAATTATGACTATAAGAACAATGGGGCGAAGCATCGTGTTGTGTAAATAAAAGGCCATTCAACTATCTTGCGACCCGAGTGTTTAGACACCTGAGGCATTAGCAACGCGAATTTGCAAGCCGTGTTTACATAATGTTGAGATTTTTGTCTATAACACGACACAACAGGGACATAACATACACGCTTTAGCGTACATACCGTAGGAGTCAAGGATAAGGAATGTAAACGTCGTGATAAATTAAATATTATATGAGTATCCGAACACCATTTAAAATATGCAAGTCTACAAAACTTGTTAGTAACGTAGCAATCGAAAACCTAATTAACTTAATGTCAAAGGGTTCGCTTTGTAACAATGATATTATATGGCAGGTTAGAGCCCTAATATTATTCTTAATTAACTTGTCTATACATAGGTGTGAGGATTACAACAGCTACAGTCGACTCGTCTTCGTTAATTTATCGTATTTATCGACAGGTTGTTAAAAATTGCGCCTTCAACTTGATGTAGGCAATAACGCAAGGTGGGTAACGCAAAGTGGTACCTCTTTGCTCGTAAACTTATTTCAGGCGCTAGATCAAAAGTTCAACAATTAACAGGTGTGATAGAAGGGAGGTCTAAACTGTTAAATGTTATTTTATGTACTGTATACGATCAAATGAAGATTTCTCTGTACATGTACATGATTAATTAAATTTACAAAATTTTGTACACACGTTTGGTACACTTGCTTACTTTTTACAACCTATATGTAGTGGCACAAAACAACGTTTTAATTGTGTTTACGAGAAATTCATAATCTTATGATACTGGCATGTTTCATTCCATATTTTGCACTCGCGTCAGGCTATATTCGGAGACTCTGTAACGGTAAATTACTTTTGAGCAGAGTTAACACGTCCACTTAGCGCAGAACTCGTTTCAATTTACTACGAGTTACTACAACTCAAACATTAACCAAAGAGCGACGAAAAATAACACTTACGTTCTACGCAATAAGGCTCATTGTGCAAGTAAGTATAATCGGAACCCTGAGGCAAGCCAAGTGATAGCTGGATACTCTGGATAGGCAGTATTCGTGAGTAAGTAAGAAATACAAAACCGGTTGTAGGAGTTGTAAATGAACACACGTGTAGAAAGATCGTGTTAGTTAACAAAAAATATCCAAATAATATAGCTTTAATGGACAGTCTATCGATAGGCGTTTAATCGGAGGTACTCAACCATGATCGCTTTAAGAAACGCATTAATGGTCGAATTAAAGTAGGTATACGTTTTAACCAATGTAGATGGGTATACTATACCTATAGCTATATCAAATTTACAATAACGACTTTGGTAGCGTCATCTCTACTATTACAAAAAAACTAAAAGTAACAACTGGTTTTTCTTATTAAAGGGATGAAAGGGGTAGCGTGAAATCTTTTGTATTTTAAGGATCACCTTAATAGATCCTGACAAGAAGGCTACTATGCGTGGAGAATGATTTATAGCGATTGTTATTAGTCAGCTTTAGAATAAAATGTAGTTCATATCATATAGCATTGTATTGCTGCGCGTTCGTGGGACTATTAATAACGGTTTGGACCATGATTAATGATACTTTTGATTAAGTAAAGGTAAATAATATGACTGCGTTATCAAAGATCTATGATACTTTTGCAATTAAGAACAGTAGTTAGGACTTGTAGGTGGGTTGCCAAACACATGTATACACACAACTTTCAACAATAATAAAACAAAAACCGGACAAGTGCGAGTTCTACTCGCGTGGTGAGGGTTCCGTATATAATCTAAATTTCATAAGTGTTTTTGAATACTCAAACATCTTATAGGTTTTCCTGTAATATTTAGGCAAGGAACTATATTTTCCATATTTTTTCAGAATTTTAATCCTAGTAGTTTCGGAGATAAGGGGGGGGGGGGGGATGGTCAATTTTCGTCTTTTTTCCTAAATTACTTCAAATGTGTATTTACTAATATTATAAAAAAAAAATCTGACATGCTTACAACAACCCCTTTCATTTGATATGTCACACAATACAGTTTGCGAAACTTTTTTTTTATTTTCCAGTTTACCACCCAAAAGTGGCCCCCTTGTTCAGAATTTAGTAATTTACTTTACGCGTCCATCTTTGGGTCACCAATTTACATATGTTTACCAAATTTCAACTCAATCGGTCCAGTAGTTTCGGAGCAAATCGGCTGTGACAGACGGACAGACAGACAACCGAGTGATTCTATAAGGGTTCCGTTTTGTCCTTTTGAGGTATCGGAACCCTAAAAGTGGTCCCATTCCTCCTCGAAGGTTTGAGGGTCGTTATTTAGTGAAGTGATAAATGACAGCTATTCAGATTCCGAAGCGGTTTTAACACATTCTTTTAATTACATACCCCGATGGTTTTAAGTGCTAGTTAGTAGTTACTAATCCCATATTGCTTGTCAGCCAACGATGATATTTATTTATAATCATGAGCATTAGGTAATAGAGTGCTATCAAATTTTAACTACGTGAATGCCAGTATAAGTGAACCTAATTTAACCTGTCTAGTTAAATAAGTAGAAGTACTTTAATAACAGTGAAACAAGGATATTCAAATTTTGATTACACAGTAAGACGACTTCGAGAGCTCTACATGCGGGTACAGTAGAATTCATGAATAAATGTACGTTCAAAAATAAGTGAGTCTTAAGCTAAGCTTAAGCTCTTAACAATAAAGTCATATTCACTTTGTAGTGTAAAAGACGTTCTAGGAGTAACCACTTAGAAATTATATAAAGTCATGTCATATTTCAGGAATGTTAAGTTTTCTAAGTATGTACTATGTTAAGCAACAACATTACCTAAAAATGTTAACTCGCAATTATGGACCTCAGCATCTACTTGAGCATCTATTTTTTGTGCTGCATTCTTGGGCAAGGGCCACGTGAAGTCAATGTGACTCATGTAGGTGTTCGCATCGTATGGCTTCTCGTGATTCACTCCCTATTGTTTCATTAACACCAATTGTAATTAATTTATTACGAAATTCATAATAATCGGAGTCGGAGGCTAAGATTATATTCCAACTAATACGACGGAAGCTTGAGCTTGAAGTAGTTATAATCTCGGGAATTGGACCTACACGTTTTATTCTTACTAGCAAAATGGTAACATGATTATACATATAACGCACGTCGACAAAATTATAACATATTACCAACAACAACAACAATTACATAATTACAACAATTTAACATATTATTATTATTTATATTATAATTTTAACTGTAATTATCGTAAACGTATAAACACGACAACCAAAATATACACGTAGGTACATATAATATGTGCTTGACCGAGGCAATTTGTGCAAGATCACAATTGCATTCTTATTTATACACGGTGTGGGCAAGAAATTACCGACAGATTTTAACCATGGATTCTAGTACCTATTTGGGCAAAAAAAGTGATGTAAACATTGTTCTATAAAACCTAATTTTTGAGATATTCAATTATTTCAATATTTCATAAGTTGAAAAATCTCAAGGGTAACAACGCCTTAATAAAGAGACGTTCGTAAAGTGTCAAGTTTTCTTTTGCACTCTATAGACTAAGGTTTCGTTCACAAGGAAGTACTAGGGTTATTTTTTTTTGTTCAATACTAAATTCTACGTTGGAGTTCGTTTGTCATTACTTTAGTTAGACATTGATAAAACCGGTTAACATATAGTAGATTATAACTAGTGTTTAAGTAGTCAATCCAGCTCAAACACAACTTAAAATTAGTACCTGCAGCTGCAGCGAAAGTGCTGATTACAGTTATCCTAGGCTATTATTAAAGTTTTGGACCGCCGACCTTACCTCTATTTCTGCTAAATGAAGATGGAGGCATGATTTGCCCTAATTCATCTCCCTCTTCTACTGGCGTACTCAGTAGCGAAAGAGTGAGAAAGCACATCCTAATTACCTCAGCCTCAATTTTTTGTACTGTATCGAATAAAATCCGTGTTGTTTGCTGGCAACCCGACCTAACCCGAGTTTCGATCACGCTCGCTCCTGTAATTTAAATAATAGCCTACCGACATCTCGTTAAAGTAAACCGTTCCTCACTTGCACTTGCTGTTGTATTGTAACTCGCTACTACATACTCGTGTCAATTACACAGGTTATATTAAGAAAAATGTTTAAAATCTAAACGTCAATTATAGATGTCCTGAAATTTTAATTGTCGAGGTCTTTTGGGACCGGGACCGGACATTTGGGTCCAATTATAGAGGTTTCTCAATTATCCAGGTACTAATTAACCAGGTTTCACTGTAATTTATACCTTACGTACTTCGTCCGCCTGGAACTCCTTTGTATCGCGCCTCCATACAAATCCCTTCCCTTAGGGGATGATTTCCGGGAGGAAACTATCCAATGACCTTTCCCGGGATTCAAACCATCTCTAAACCAAATTTCATCTGAATCGGTTTAAGCGTGAAAAGGTAACAAACAGACAGACAGAGTTACTTTCAAATTTATAATATTAGTATGGAGTATGGATATACTGCTGATTGTACTTCAACTTTAGTACTGGTAATTGGGCCAAGCCAGCCGCAATTACTCAGGAATGAAAATAAGTAATAGACTCGCTACTTATAGTCGGGAATCTCGCTGCCCTTCGTTTTTTCTAAGCTTTTTTTCCCGGAGCTCAGGATTAAGCGTGAAATTAGATTATAATTCTGAGGGGAGCTTTAGAGCTTAAGCTTATGGTGTTTTCCGTTCAGAAATTAAGCTTATTACTAAAACGTGTCAGGGCAAAGAAAATCATTCTTATTACTACCTAATTGCTCAAACAAACGTTCGATTTTTATTTGACTGGTAGCGGAGGAATTATTTGAAATCTTCATGCAGTTGCAATTGTGATAATAGTAAACGAATAAAAATAATCCGGCCAAATCGCATAGTAGGCACTTAATTATGAATACGAATACATAAAATCTCGCTCAAACAATGGCTCTACAATCTCTACATTTGTTTAATCAGTTAAATGTATGCAATGCATCATAAATACGAGTATCATAATTAACTTATCCGCTAGTAATATTACTATGCGTGTCTTAAATTAACACCTGGTTTAATTTATGTAGATTTTTATAACTATCTAGTTCGATATGAAGTGGTGAGGTGCCATAAATCACTTTGTATGATAATCCACACCTTAATGCGCTATTGTAATCAGCGTCCACTATTGCATTCACTATTGTTATTGACTACCTCTACCACAACAAGCGCAATTCTCTTACTTAATCCATTCCTGTTAGTAATAAGCCGAGCTTATAATCAAATACGAAATGTTTAAAGAATACAAAGGTATAAAATATAAGCACTAGGAGTCCGCCTGGATGCGGGTGGCGCAGAACCTTTTCGTAGCTTACCTACCAGGATATTCTACTGCAGCTATCGATTATTTCCTATAGTAATAGTACCATAGGTACTGCAAAGAGCGTGAGCTCGATGATGGAGTGACGAGACTTTTAAACTTGTTTTATTCCCTGCATTGGGAGAGGTACAGGACCAGTTTTGTGACTGAGGCCAAAGGCTCGAGGACGGCTGCTAATAAGAACAGTGCTGTGTGTAGCCAATTGTAGATGTTGAGCATACAACTTCTACAGTACCATGTAGTACACACTGGTGCGTGTAGGTGTGTTCACTGGGTACTTTACTACAGACTCCGCACGTGCGCCGAGACAAAAGGCTCAAATCTCTGCCAAGGCTATAGACTATATACAGCTGAGCTGAATGTTGTCTATACATTTAATAATAAGTGACCTAGTTATTCATATTGAGCTCGGTAGTTTGAGCTATATGTACTCGTAAAACAACAAAATACTGTAAATCCCCGCGCTTTCAAATAAAAAGCTAAGCCGTAAGTAATATATTTCACCCCTAGGTATATTGATATAGATAGGAGTTTGGAAAAAAATAGTTTCGTAAGTTTTAATATAATAAATAAATATTAATACTCAAAGATATTAGGGGAAAATCTCACACAAATCGAACTAGCCCCATAGTAAGCTCAATGAGGCTTGTGTTATAGATACTATACGACGGTATATTTGATAGATATAAACACTTAAATACATAGAAAACATCCAAGACCCAGAAACAAATATTCATGCTCATTACACAAATATTTGCCCTTACCGAGATTCAAACCCGGAATTCAGCACGGAACCCTTCGTTGTGCGTGGTCCGACACGCACTTGACCGGTTTTTTTTTCATGAAAATACGGGTGTTCTGAATACCTGCCTAACTGTGAAGACTTAACGTAAAATTCCAGCTTAATATACACATAACCAAGCCATAAACAAGTAAATAAATAAGCTAGAGCCAGACTAATATTAACATGCTCAACTTAAATAAGGGATCAGTCAGTAGAAGCTTCGCGTTCTCCTCCCTCACAATTTAACGAACCTTTTTTTTCTCGACCCACCTGCTCAAGCCAAAAAAAACTCCATAGACGAAGCAGGTTATATTATACGAAATATTATTATTTTTGATTGAATGCCTTGCACAATAATACGATCTCCGATCGTCTTTTGTTACCTACGTGCGTACGGTAGATGGATTATGTTTCTGCTTCTGCGCTACTTCAAACACGTAGTGGTATTCAACGTACGAGTACGTTATACAGTCAGCATCATAAACATGTATACACTTTTCAACCTTATGTCTAGGTAATAAGATCATAGAATGTATACATGTATATGATGCTGACTGTACATAGTAAGAGGCATTTACATAACATAACGTAAGGTAGTCTTAATGTTTATTTACAGTTGTTGTTAGTCTTGGTTTCAAAATAAGTAGACAATTAAAATATACATATATTTCAGCCAAGTAGCTCAATTATTATTTTTAATTTAAATTTTCATATTTTAGTCATGCTACTTACTACAATGTACAGTAAGGGAAATGTATTCACGTAGCTTTTTCGCTCTTCTTACTGTAAGTAGTTAGACATAAACAGGTCTACTTAATCTAATAAAAATAAAATACTCTTACACTAAGACAGATGGAAGCTGCGCAACGTACTACTTTATAAAAATTAATATTATAACAAAACCTACCACCTTCCATCCATGTTTATTTTTGAAGCAGTAATGTATATAAAAACTGTTTTTTTATAACTTTAGATTGATTATATTTTTTGTCCTGTAATTACCATTAATTGTATTTCATGTGGCTTTAAATTTGTGTCTCTACCTATACCTAATGTTTTGTATGCTCATTGGCAAGACATAGAAGATCACAAAATGTATTTAGCAGTTCTGTATCTTACAGCCTACCTATGTTCTACAATAAACATTTCTTTCTGATTCTGATTCTCACAAGACAAACTCACTACATTGGAAAAAGCACATAAATCCTTCACATCCCTTTGGGCAAAAAACCTAATAACCTAGCGTCCTCATTTTCCCATAATACAGATAATTATCTTTATTTTTATGTCATCAGCGTTCCCGCGTTCCCGCGGGCTCTGTGACGTCACGCGAATCAAAATGGCCGCTCAAAACAAAAGCCTTCGCCTCCAACTTCTACTTGACGTACTTATGTCGTTGATAAACGGTCTATTTTTGCTTGAATCCTAGACAAATTTGATCTCCGTTAACTATAGGAGCCTTGGAACATGATTATTCCAAACCACAGCGTATTTTGCCTCCCTTTCTCACTCGATAACTCTAAGTTAAGATTAAATAACAGAAATGCTATGTTTGTGGCTTCTAATTGAGTTTTTCATAGTTCCACTGTTTTCTTCCACATCCGTGCGCGGCGCTAGTGTACAACAACACATTAACTTTTCGATCTTGGTTTATCAAATTTGTAATTCGTCCAGTTAAATTCCAAATTCCAAAGTAACCTTTATATTAATTAACTAAATAAATAAATATCGTGGGACAACTATTCACACCAATTGATCTAGTCCCCATACTAGGCAAAGCCTGTACTATGGGTACTAGACAACGGATAAACATATGTACTTATATAGATAAATACATACTTAAATAGATATTAAACATCCAAGACTCGAGAACAAACATTCGTATTCATCATACAAATATCTGCCCCGACCGGGAATCGAACCCGGAAACTCAAGCTTCATAGTCAGGTTCTCTAACCACTAGGCTATTCGGTCGTCAACTAAGGACCATATTTCGGGAGTCAAAGTTACGAGCTTAGAAAAGTAAGGATTATATACATGTAGATAGTTAATTTCCCGTTCGAAACTCGTAATTCGTCTAAAAGTATCAATCAAAAAGTAACCTTACCAGAAAAAAGCTAAGGTCCATTTTACGGAAGTCGAAGTTATAACGAGTTTGGAAAAGTAAGGTGTATTAGTTTGGGTGTTGACCGTGTGCGGCGCGGCGAGCGCTGCGCGTACGCAGCGCTACGCTACACTCCCACGTCCGAGCTCCCATTGTAAACACCGTTCGCGCGTTTCTCCGCTTCCCATGGACATGAAAGGATTGTCAACATGAAAGTTTATGAAGTGTTGTGATGAGAACTGTGGTTGAAAAATGACGAAGGCGAAGATGACTAGGAACAGTGCCTTATTCCACAGCGCTAAGGTAAGAATACTTTAATTCATAGTGAACTTAATCTTACATACTTACAATCAAACTCAAGTTGTTTTTGATTGGCCATGCATGATTTCACTATTTACTTATTCGTTGTTAGCACCTATTGTAAATTTCGGACAATAGGCAGAATTAAGATCTCAATGTCAGTAACCGTGCAATGCAAATCAGTCTCGATTCATGATCTCAAAACGTAAACAATGCTTTCATACTTTCATTTTATAAGTGGTAAAGTGCCTAGTTTGGATCGTTTTCAACTTTATATGTTATTGTAGGAGCCGGTTCCGCGCCCGCGCCACGATCTTGATCCCCCTCCCCCCTCTTCTCCCGTTCCTCCCGGCCCTCCGCAGCCTTCCTTGCCTTTGATTTAAAATAAACGACTGCATCTCGCAGTATATAGGAAGAAATCACATAACAATTGCTTAGGTGAATAGTGTGCCATTGGAAGATGTGGTATTCTGTCGATTTATGGTAATTTATTTGCACGTGTGATTTAAATATTGATAACTGTCGATAACTTGTTTGCAAATAGGCAATTCAGCTTCTATTTACATGATGCTTGTTATCCAGGTTTGTAGTTAGTTATCATGTGTTTTAAATCACTAATTAAACCACTATCCAAGTATATATCACAGATCATCTACCATAACAAAATTAGTTTGATCACGTAACCCACATTGATAAATTAGCAGTACTACCTCATGATGAAAGATTGAAAATCATTATCAATATGATGATGAAAATAATTATGAATAAGAAGATATATCCTCGAAAATGTTTACTCTGATCTTTACGTTTTCTACTACTCCTGTCCCGTGCAAACGACATCAACGCGTTCGAGTAAAAGAGAAAGCATAATAAACTCCAGTTTTCCCGTTCGAAGAAGCGAGACGGGTGTATTGTTTATATGTATATAAATTATACAGGGATTTTGTACAGGTACGCAGGTATAAAAAATAAAGTGACCGTCGCCACGGATGGACGCTCTCCCTACTTTAAACGAGGGATGTTCGTTAATGGGCATGGGGCAATTTTTGAGTGCGTGTTTTGGATTGGGTTTGGAACGGCGATGCCGCGGGGCAAAGTTCGTCTCGGACAGTGACCACTAATGATGCGTAAATGGAACGATTTCTTTAACTTTAATGCAGGATTCATTACACTCTTGACCCTAATGGGGTCGATTTGTATGCTTTGGAAAAGGTTCGCGGGTAATCCTGGCTTATTGTAGCCCTATGATTACTCAAATAGGAAATATTTCCATTACTTTCCTTTTAAATCATGCGTTGCGTTAATAGGCTCTCTCGATAAAGATAAAGATTTTGGAACAAAAATGATTTTGGTACTTAATCAATTTTGTAATATAGGATGGAGAAATACTTATTTATAAATGAATGAATATGTATCACGTAATGCTTTAAATGTATACCGTGTTATAATTCCAAGAACGCGTATATATTACGTGCTTTAACTCGGTTGATGATTGAACTCTGCAAAATAAAAGTAAAACATCCCTAATCAGCTCGTCCCAAGTATAACTTCACTCAAGATTATAATGCCTGTCAGTAAAGATAGATTTAAAAAAAACGAAGGACGAGAAATTTTATAAATAACACTGATTCTGGTTATCCACAGATTTAGGTCTTTCCAGTGGAAATTACCAAAAGTACAGGGCTATAAAGCCCAATTTTCTAATCTTAATTCGCATAAACCCAGGGGTGTATTACTAAAAAAAAAATCATAGTTGTGCAAGGAAAGTCAACCATATAAAATGTATGGATAATTGCCGTTACATAATGGAAAAAGTTAAAGCGTAGATTAGATTAAAGCTCTTAACTAATGTACAATTTTTTTTAAATCCACTCAGGTGACTTCACCTCTTATAAAATTTTCTGTGATAAAATCAGTTGCGATATGCACACAAGCTCTTAAGGAACAATTGACAACAGGACAGACAACTTATTTAAACTCTGTATGATACATTAATGTATCGCATATTATGAGTAAATGCATCTATCCTTAATTGACACCTCTATCAAGAGGTTAGCTAACGACCTGCGTGTCGCAAATGACGTTACTAGGAACCAGCAGATTTGTGGAGGCGCTATTTCTTTTTTAATGAACGTAGAAACTCGTTCATTACAATATTTAATACCTATAAAAAGTAAATTGACCGTTCTCGGAAGAGCCGAAACCGGCCGCTTGCGGTTCTTTGGGCTTATACATATATGTATGGTTAACATGTGGCGAATTGCATATTTTATTCTTGCTTGCTTTTGGCAACCACAGCTGCAAACTTCGCACACCCCTAAATCTAGTATCTTCTAGTCAATTGCAATTCGATTTTGTCGCGTGATCGATATAAGGTAAAAGATTCGGCTTTTTCTTACACCACTTGATAGAAGGAAATGTCCTTATCCTGTCATTATCAAATATCTGTGGCTATAATATATATGACGGCCGGTTAGCCTAGCTAGTGGGTAGTGACCCTGCCTACGAAGCTGAAAGCCCTGGGTTCGGATCCCGGTAAGGGCAAATAGTTGTGTGATGAGCATAAATATTTGTTTTTGAGTCTTGGATGTTTACTATTTATTTAAGTATTAATATCTATAAAAAATATTGCCGTCCTGTACCCATAACACAAACCTTATTGAGCTTACTATGCCCTAATATTTACTATGATTATTATTATTTATTTATAAGTATATACGTTAAACTGTATTATATAATATTGTTACTTCGTGACTTATGTCCGAA
Organism: Epinotia nisella; assembly: GCA_932294315.1. Lineage (NCBI taxonomy): Eukaryota > Metazoa > Arthropoda > Insecta > Lepidoptera > Tortricidae > Epinotia > Epinotia nisella. Next base: position 16,711,127 of record OW028680.1, read on the forward strand.
GACCTACAAAAAAGGCCACCAAATCGCCATTTTTCGTTGCCACCTTTATATATATGAAGTAGATACATTGTAGTATATTATATGAACTTGTTTATTACTATAATTTCTTCACGGACCCTTCACGAAATTGTGATAACAACTGGTATCGCAACTACAGTCGCTCTTTTTATTATAATTAGTCACTTATCATAACCTAATTTGTGTGGGATAACATTTGACCTCATTGATACTGTTTTTTCAATTATTAGTCAATAATTTATTAGATGACTAGTACTCGGGTGCTATTTAACTATACCGAAATGCGACATGTCACCAGTTTCTCATGAGGAACCCCCATCTTCGTGTATCAAAATGAGAATTACATAGATATAATAAACAAAGTACATTCAAATTGATTTACCTATATACCAGGTTAATTGTACTTATGAAAGTACTTTACTTTACTAATACGACAAGTTTTCAACCTTATGCATGTCTAAATAAATATGAATGAATTCCAAGCATTTCACAAATGTATAATACAATTATTTCCGCGCTCGCGTAACCAATGAACTGAGTAAAGTAATAATCGTAACAGTAATCGTAATTTGATTCGATAAAGTCATTACTGACCGATTAAGTAATGTCTAGAAACGTTTAACTTTCTTTCATAAAATTTAAACAAATACAGCATTCATGACGCTTTACGAATTACCACCTGTGGTGTGTCTAAAGTTTTACGTCTTGCCTTGGCCAGGAAGTGAGATTTTCTCCTCGCGTAGCGGGCAGAAAATCCCTCTTATGGCCTAGAATAGAGTGACGTTAAATAATATTCAACTGTTATCTCTTATAGTTTAGGCATCACACTGTATCTTCAGATATGTTATTACCGACTTGTAATACTACTAATACTCTCTGCTTATATCGTATGTGTGTCTGGCCCATAATTTCCATTTGTCTGAAACAAATTCGACAGTACCAGGGCTGGGCCTGGCGCGGTGTGGGCCAAATTGCCGGGTGTCCGCAAACCCCGCCATTACAGACCTTTTAAGTTGTTCTGTTATTGCTCTCATTTAGTTGCGGCTCGAACGAGTTCTCCAACTATGACAAAATTGTGTAAAAACAGCAAGTAATTATATAGGTTCACCAGCAAGCCCTTTCTTTCTACCAATTTGATTTACAGGATTGTGGAGCCGTGATTGGTAGCTTAACTGTGACGTAAAGGGAGGTTGTCTTTGTGACAATAACTCTCTCCTTGGCAATTATTATTCCCATCTGATTGCCGGGTCTGCCTTCCTTGTGTGTAAAGAGAGACGCTTCATTTTACTCTGACGCGTCAGCGTCAGAAACGTTGCACCATTGTAAATCTAATTACATATATATGTCAGATCTGTTCCGCGTTACCCCCCTCTTTATAACAAATCGGCTTTCTTCTAAAATTGGGTATGACTAGACTCAACAACAAACTATAGTTCAGTATATTCCAAAAACTAGTTGTAATACAAGTGACTCATCTGTAATTTTTCAGCAAGCATGTCTTCTACGTTTATATTTTGCAGCAAGCATGTCTCTCAATATCAGCGAATTATTTATCTCTGGGCGAAGTGTTCAATTATTTTACTGGATTCCATATCGCTCCATCGAGAGCCTCAGTTATAAAACCTCTTGCTCTATAAACAAGACAAGATTCTATTACTGATAAAGTGAGTGTAGCAGCACAAAATATATGAGATATACTTACTTGAGATAAGAACTGTTACATCAACCTCTTTGACATGGGCATGTGTGTACTGTACAATTGGTGTCATTTTTAGAGATATATGTATGTTACTCTGTCGACAAGTGCTGTGCTGAACCTACATACAATTACACGAAGGTCAGACAAAGTCCAATATACTAACACGGCAATACGTAGGTTTGATGTTCATGCATGATTTTGCTTCGTCGAAGTATTCGTGACGAAATGTGTGGTTGTAGTTACATCGCAGTACAATATGTACAGTAAGGGAAATATATTCATGTAGCACCGTAGAACCCTATCGCAATAAGGTGGCATATCACTCGAGTGTGAGTGACGGCGGCCTGTCAATTGCGACAGGGTTCTACGGTTGTACGTGAATACATTTCCCTTACTGTACAGTACGCCATTTTCGATGAACGATGTTTAAAAAAATAAAAAAAACAACAACAACATATTGCACATTGAAACCAGAATAATGTTTGAGTCGATTTTTTTGTCCGTAAGTGTAGTATGCTACAGAGGGTCAAACAACAATTCAATCTACTTAAACATTATTTTTAATGAATCTCATTTACAGCTAGCTATATATAACAGTTGTTGTGCAAATTTTCTGACATTTTTGATGTCGACTATATCCCCTCTACACTGTACAACTTCCACTCTTCCAGTGTCAACTTCTTTTCGATACATAAAATTATATATTTTTTTCTCATCCACAAGAAGAACTCCCGAAGAGTATCTACCCGTTGTGACATTTAATACGTGAGTTTAACCGTGTAATTATTAGTATTAATTCAACATGTCTCACGAAATTTTAAATGCGATTATTTTTCACATTTCTTTTTCAATTGGATCATTATAAACAGCGCCCGCTCCAAGCGGTAACTATTAGACACTACACTTACGTGTTGCCTGTCAACTAGTTGGTCAACAGTGGTTAAAAGAATTCAAGAATATCATATAATATAATATAATAATAATATAATATTTGCGGACAATCTTTCACAAATCTACCTGGTCCCAAACTAAGCAAAGCTCGTACTATGGGTACTAGACGACGATAAACAAACATATATAGATATATACATATCGGTTAATACTATTAGGATAATTCCATACCGAAACTTATCGTCCAATTTTTATTGAGCATAAAACGGCGTCGGGCGTAAAAGTGCAGGCGCGGCTTCCGCAAGGGAAGTCTATGTTTTTATTCAAATCTACTTCCGTCTGTGCGCGCGATTCTGTTATTTGTTATTAAAATTTCGGTTAATCGAGTAGTTGCATCAAACATCCGAAAAAGATCAATCTTACGTTTGAAAGTAGTTTTCATCCACGGCCATATTTGTTAATAAGGTATCAACACATTTTCAAACTTGACTCTCTCATGACTCTGACACGACAGAAAACACATCAAATTCTTATAAATTTAGAAAATTATAGCAACAGATGTAGTTGTAGGATATTTCACGACGCCATCTCAATTGTCTGAAATAAAGTCGGTAGATACTCGTAGTACACAAAAGGATGGATTGCAAAAAAGATATACATAGTTAAAGCCAGATTTTCTCTCTACGCTTGTATAAATACAAGATGATGATTAACATTAACAAAATTAAATTAAAACTAAGTTAAATCTAAAAAACCGGCCAAGTGCGTGTCGGACCACGCAAAACGAAGGGTTCCGTGCCTATTAAAAAGGTCGTATCGTCACAGAAATTTTACGGCACTTACGTCCTTTTCTTTGAGGAAGGCAGTTTTTCAGCAATATCTCGAAAACCTCTGAACCGATCTTGTTCAAAACAATTTTCGGTGAATGTAATTAATAAGCCCTATGTCCATGAATTTTTACATATTTTTAAAATACACCGTTCAAAAATTAGAGGGGGGGGGACAGAATTTTAGTGACTTTCGGGGCGATTATCTCCGACCCTATTCACTTAATCAAAAAAAATGCTAAGAAACCTTATATTTATTTTGAAAGGCCTATCGATTGATGTGCCACACGGGGGGTCACAATGAAAAAAAAAATTTTGACTTTTAGTTTTATGTATGGAGTGCACCCCTGAAAAATTTTTTTTTTGTCATTTTAATTACAAAACTATGTAGCGGCTAACAAAATACACCTATGCTCAAAATTTTATTCAAATACACCTTATAGTTTTCGAGTAAAATGCCTGTGACATACGGACAGACGGACAGACGGACAGACGGACAGACGGACATGACGAAACTATAAGGGTTCCGTTTTTGCCATTTTGGCTACGGAACCCTAAAAAGGACGCTTTAACTTTCTTCCATTGTGTAATAGCACTAATGGCAATTACCCATATATTCTATATGGGTAACTTTCGTTACACAACTGAAAAAAGTTAGCATAGATTAGATTAATCCAACCAAAAACGCATACTTTGTTGTAAATTGTGCAGTAAAGATAAGTTAAAATCAACATTAAAAAACAGGGAAAAAAACTCGATAAATGGCAGCAAAATGAGATTCACACTATTACACACCTGCCTAATTAATTTGTTGAAAAACCTTCAAAAGAAAGATCGAAACGTCTAGTTTAGCTTAAATCAGATTAGTGAGTGATTAGCGCGATATCTCGTGTGGGTTCTCCGCTTCCCACGAGAGTTACCAGCCGTCAAATCGTAGTTTTTACATTTACATTATAAATTCAACGCGGGACGCATCACTGCTCTCCCTCATACAAAAACGTGTGTAAATTGACCCTGACGTGATTCAGTTGTACTGAAAAAACTGCCAACAAGCACAGATTACACGGTAAGAACTAATAAAGTCGATATTAATAGTGTTCACACGAACCGCTTAGTAGATGGTTCGTTTAATCGTTCGTTTATGCTTCTTGCTATTACTAAGAAACCGCGACGTACACTTTCTTAGAAAAGGTCAAAACTGCTCATAAATAACATACAACTAGGTAAGGACCTGTTTGATTAGTGGGTCGTCGAGTGGCCGCAGCGCCAGTTTTACCAATAACTTAGGCCCTTGAAAAAAAAACTACAAGTTTTTGCTTAACTCAAGTGCTAAGTCGATTGTTCTATTTTCATAATAAACAACACGTGTTTACTGTGTTTGCTGTAAACGACTATTCTAAAGCTCCCTGTATTTATAACGAGATACAACATAGCACGAAGAAAAACCAACTCTATGTTACTCGTATTAGATTGAACATTACAACAAGTTGGTATCTATATAGGAAGGTAGAACAACTATATATATACATTATGATTACGAACTTGTGGCAGTTGTCCCGTTATGTGCGCTAGCGCTTACTACTATTTACAAAGTCATATGTGTAGTTCCAACGATGGGCATATGCGACCTTATGGTTTAAAGTCAGTCCTCGTTAAGGCTTCGCGCAGAGCTGAATAAACTGCAGATGTACTCATATAGTCAGCTACTGCCTGCGCTTATACGCACGTGCAATCACCACATTAAAAGTCTATAGAGACACGAAAGGCATTAGCTTTTTTGCAGCTTTAGCTTGCGTAGGTAGAAGGTGAAGTCTTTTATTCAAATTGTTCATCAATCGACTTCATTAACTGCACCCAACCTGTATTTGCATTTGGACTTTATAGGCTATGAATATTTGAATTTTGCGACGCAATTATTTATATCTTTAAGGCGATCGAATGTTATTAGAAACTAATTGAAGCCGCCTCTACTCAAAGGCGCGTGCCGTCTATATTCCTAATTTAAATTACCACATACTTTTAATACTGTAATTAAATTTTCAATGTTAGGGCAATTAACTTGGAATTACTGACAAAATCGTATCTTTTATGCACCTGCAAACGTCTAAACGCTCTTATCAAATATTGACTCGTGTTTCGAAATAGTTTTTCTTTATCTTCATTCGTCCCCTTCCATTAGTGAGAAATTTTATCTGTTTGTCACGAGCTACGTAAAGCTTTTGTACACAGGTTTTCTGGTCCACTTAGCGCTCTTGACGAAGAATGGCTTCAGTATTTCACAATGCGAGTGTGCGTTAGGCTTTAGAGGATTGTTGACGGGTGATATTGACGCTGTTTACTGCTTTATGAAATGTAACAGAATACTGTCACGCTTTGGAAAATATTAGACGAAATCCAAATCAATAAACCAAAATCAACTTTTTACACAGACCTACCTTTTTTTAACGACATAAGTACAGTCAGCATCATAAATATTCATAAACATTCTAGGCCCTCACTGCTTAGATATAATTTCGAAAAATGTATACATGTTTATGATGCTGACTGTACAAATTACCTTACGTTAGGTTTTCTTACAAAGAACTTTAAAAGTGAATCAGACAGTTTCGTGCCATATTCTATTAGCGCCGCATAATATCACCGGTCCTTTGACTGCCGTGGTATCCGGATCTACTGAAGATCGATTCAGTTATTATTACGTCTGATATCTTAGAATGAATATGTCTTTAACACAACTATCGTATATTCCCAGAGGTTCTTAATTTTCACATAGGCGATGTAATAGTAATACTCGTAGTAGGTAAATACCTACATTACTTACCAAGAGCGGTAAAACAAAAAAATACTCAGATCGTAGATATTTGACGCCCCAGCAAGCCAGCAAGGGCGATAAATATGCTATCTGAGGCTTTCTTTATTACCGCCCGTGGTGAGTTCAACATTTTAAGTCTCTCCCTGGCCAGGAAGTTGGATTTAACTGCTACTTTATGGGCACAGGAACTATTATATAATCTGTGCCACAGGTATGACGTAATAGTAGGTACATTGTGCCACAAGTACGGTAAGATATGATTTACACGAAATGTCTTACTAATCGCAATAAACTACAAAATAACAGTCGTCCATTTTGTTTAATTTGACGTGAGGAGCGTAAAGCAAAGACTCTTCGCCATACATCCATGATTTAAAATCATAGTTAAAAATATTTTACACGGACACTAAATTGCCAACCATTTTAATTTTTAAAATCTGTAAATAATTCTGTTTATCATATTTTATTACTTTTTTACGTTTAAATTTATTTATAAAGACGTTTTCAAACATCGTGTTTGAGTTAAAACCTCCTTGCTTTATAACTGACGTGACGCCAGAGTGACAGATACAATTTAAGAAAAAAACCATTTCGCCCGGTGGGCGTAATTCAGGTCATTGTAGCTCTTTATGCCTGCGCGTTATGAAGCCCTTTATGAGCAAGTGTGATGAAATAGTACATTGTTTAACGAGGGCCGTAAGTGGAATATTGCTAACGAGAGTGTATCAGAAGCCCGACGCCGAAGGCGGAGGGCTTTTGATGACTCGAGTTTGCAATATTCTTACGCCCGTGTTATACACAATGTTTTTCATCACATTTGCGAGGAAATAAATAACAACAAAAGACAGAAAAATGTATGTTTCATACAGCAGCACCAATCAAAAATTGACAACTTCACTTCCAGATCAGTGCTAGTAGAGCGCGCAGTTCAATATTTCAACCAATCACAGAGCAGTATTCTTGCGGGGCGGGGCGTCGTGACCAACTAGATTTTTTTATTCAACCAATCACACAGCAACCAGATTTGCTTAAGCCAATCAGAGGGTTCTATTATTTAAAAAAAAAAACCATAACGCCCATGGGCGTAATATAGCCCATTACAGCTCAGTACGCTTGCGTATAATAACACCATTTTCGAGCAAGTGTGATGAAATAGTACATTACTTACTTAGGGCGGTAAAACAAACAATGTCTCAGATCGCAAGTATTTGACGCCCGAATCGCAGGCAAGGGCGATAACGATAAATATGCGATCTGAGGCTTTTTTATTAATGCCCGCGGTGAGTAGATAATTTTACGTCTATCCCTGGCCAGAAAATGGAATTTTCCGCACGCATAGTGTGCGGTAATTCCTACTTTATGGCCTGGTATGACGTAAAAATATAAAAGCCATGGTTCAATTAAACACATCTCATCTCAATCACAATGAAATCTTAATACAGCCACTCTAAAATCCTCCGGTTCACGACTGTACAGGTCCTAGTTACGCGAGTAAAAAGTGTTTTAGCAGCTTCTTAGAAATGTTGATGGGCTCGCGCATGCGCGGCGCGCATCTGTCATTCCCTGCGCGTAAGCAGACCTAGAGCGCTTGAGATTGTATAGCACATACACACGGAAGTACCGTAAACCAGGGTCAATTTCTACCTGGGTTGTTCGTACGTACTGTTGTCTGGATCAATCAACTTTTTGTATACTTAGGTAGAGACCATGGTCACGTCTTCTGGATCAGTCTTTAAAATATAATTGTCGACATTACTCATTCGCCAAATAATCCAAATATTAATTAAGTATTGCGGTAATCTTAAAAAAAAAATTAAGAGCCAGCTTATCAATTGTTTCCATTTTACTAAGGAATTACAAAATAAATACATAGTCAATGTTCTGTATATTTTATTGTCATAACATAAAGCAAACGAATCTCTTTACGGGTCGATATAAAACTGCATTTTGACTGTAAGTGCAAATGAAATGGGAAATGTATATTTATATTGTAGAACCTAAAAATAGACGAACACCTTGCAAAATCAATGTTGCACAATGAACTGACGTCGTATTTTTTTTTACAGATAGCAATAATATAATGAAATCGAGAAAAGAACTCACTGTTATTAGCTTCTGTTTATTAATTGCTTCATTATATTACATTAAAGAATAATTAGATAGTATTAAAATTAATGCTCATACGAGGTGTATAAATGATTGCAAATTGATATGCTTAGCAATCTATACTCTACATTACGATATCATTTTAAGAACCCATAAACTGAATAAATATAATATTAAATTAAAACTTTATTCATAATTAATGCGATTGTGCAAAAACATAAAAATTGAACTTAATATAGAAAAAAAAACATTAAAACTAAACTAGGCTATGATATTACTATATAATATTACTTTGCTATTGTATTGGGTGTTAAATTATTGTATTTAAACGAAGACTCACAAATACCTACTGTTATTAGTTATTACAATTACCTTCTTGCTTAGACACATCGATGTTAAGGATTTGAAGGCGATCAAATTATACTGAAATAATATTTGGAAAATGTTGATGGTTTGTGGGCTACAATCTACTTTTGATTTATGACGCCGAAATACTCTGTGTGGGTATTGGTCAGCGATCTCCCACAGATCATCTTATAAATATTACAAGCACATGTAAAAATACATATATGCAGGCTTCAATGGAAAAATATACGTACTCATAAATTTCTTCAACCTTTTCAATTACTAAAAACATCACGAACTAAAAAAACAATAATGATGAGCAAGGGATTAAGGCAGCATCGTTGTTCGCGCATCTGCTTCGCGCAGCCGCACCTGCCCGCAAACAATCGCGAAACATCGTATATAATTATATATTATACAGGTGAACAGGAGCGATGTAGGGGGCGCATTACTAAAAACTAAAAGGACGTAGACACGTGACTAAAACTTGTGAAGATACGCTCTTTGGAATATAAATCTGATTAAAATAATTTGCATCGTAAAAAGTTTGTATTGATAGTTGACAGATGCAGCTAGTAGCTTCATCGGCTCACATTATCAGAATCAGAAACATATTTACTGCCACAAAAAAGAACCTTAAATATACAAGTAGGGAGAGGTAGGTAGGTACACGTGGTGATCATAAAATAAAAAAAATACAAACTAACTATACAAAAATAACTTCAGTGGGCATTGGGTCCCACCCAGTCTCAACATGTGCTGGGCAAGCGGCTCAGCGCTGGTTTTCAGACTGGTCCCAAACTGGTCCTCGGTCGGTCACAAACAATAAACAGATGTTCGCGTAGATAAAGGAGTCAGTGCTCGTGCCCGATATTTAAGTGTGATTGGGGGATTTTATAACATACATAGTAACAAAACATAAGTATCAGTTTTACAGTTGTAATATAATTACATTACAGTTATATACCTACTTAAACAAATGTCATGGAGTAGGTATATGACATGGAGCTTAACTAAAGATGGTTTATCTTAATGATAATAATATAAATTATTAATAATAATATTTGTGACCGGGATTCGAACCCATCAGGACCTCTAGCTTCGTAGGCAGCGTCACTACGTCGGTCGTAATCTGAATGATATCTTAATCTGATTTTTAAATAAGTAGTTTCTTACCTAGTTTGTAAATGTAGGCATGTACGCCTGTAAAGGTAGGGTTTGGTGAGACTATCAGACCTGCAAGTGTAACTGCAATTGTAACCCAATCTCCACATGCATTTAAATAAATAATTCATTCATTCAATTACGATACATATAATTATATGGGTCATACAGACTAGAATGATTAAAACAAAAGTTGCCTTTCCTGTGGTCAATAGTTAAGAGCTTACGTGCATATAAATAATGTTTTTATCGCAGATAAAAAATTGCATTTGTAATTATGTGTGTCCGTAAATAAATAACCTACCTAGTACTATCTGCATGTTGACGGTCCAAAGCAATTTCTTTACCAACATAATATCTTGGACAGCAAGCACAGCAAGAAACGGATCGTTAAATTGATACGTGATTATCTATTAGCGTCTAATGTCTACGTGTACAATAATATAGCCTCTCATTAGTTCTCCCATAAAGCGTAGACAGTTACGCTCTGTTAATTCAGACCATATCGCCTGCGGCTTCATTTTCACCATCCCTATAATAAGCTCAGGTAGTACCGCTAAGAAAAAACAGCCTAAAACCCTGTGTTAGTAACTCTGGTATAGCCGACAAAGGTCTTTCTAACCTGGTTTCTACGCATTCTATTCTATGACAATGTATGAGTTCATCAGTTTCGTAGGTTGCAACAGGAAATGTGTTGGCGTTAAGTGAGCTTTATTTTTGTAACCGATAGCTTCGCCTTCGTCTCGATTGGAAATTTATCATATATGTATTGCTTGGACTGGTTTTTATATTTCGCTGTAAAAGTGTGGTATTAAGAATTAATGGGTATTTAAGAATATTAACAAACTGCTTCCGAAGTGGAGCGAATTTAGAATATTGTAGGTATGGGGTTTGAATAAATATCAATAAATTGATTTCTTTTATACATATATACTTATTCTTTGTAACAGTATTGGCAGTTTTATGATTCTTCAAAAAGGATTTCTGTTCAATTTATGAATATTTTGGCGAAGAGTTTTACAGTGGTTTTATTGTCCTAACCTAAGTTATTAGAGTTTCGTTTTTCAAAACTTTACTACTTATCTACTTTAAATACTTAGAGCCTTCTAGGCACCCTACGTTTTATTTTTGAGGGTGACCGCCGGAACACCTTAAGTAGGCATTTTTTGCGACATCACACATGTCATCCTGCACCTGACGCGCCACGCGCATCGAGCTGCACCTAACGTCATAATCATGCAAGAAAAAACACCTCGAAAACCATCGTCACGTTACCCGCTACCCAAAAATGTTAAGATAAAACGCGTTTTTTAATCCACGTGCAACTGTCGCAAACATGGTAATTTCAAAATGAATCATGCATATAAATAAACGTTTATTTATCTCCCATCAACATATGCTTGGGTGATTCGTTATAGCGAAATTATAAAGAACATTACCGTACTTAATCGCCAAGGCGTTGAATGGTCAGATAAGTAACATTGGAAGTTGGAAGAGAACTTTTTGTAATATAGCGTTGCAGCTGCTTTTGGCACATGTGCAGAAGTCTAGCCAATTACGGAATAAATATTCATTTATAGATACAAAGTTGATAACTAGAATTTATTCACAGATGTTCGATTTCAAAAAAATGTGCAGTTATTTCACCTGTGCCGTGCATGTCTGAACTATGGATGTTTTTAACCGGATATTAGTTAGTTTCAATTAGAAACTGAGGAAGAAACTTGCCAAAGACAATGGTGGAAAAATATCACACGTGACACAAAGCCTAAACGTAACAAAAATCTATAACGAGTCACGCAAATGCTCATGGAAAATTAAGACTTAATTAAGAAATGTAACTTTAATATAAACTTAGCTAACTAGTATTGATTTCACTTTTGTTTCACTGCCGGAAATAAATTAGACATACTTATTGGAAAGGATAAGGAGAACATTATTGAGAGTAGGTACAGATATAGTGCTTAATTGTTTTCCATCGTATTTTCACGGAAACGTACGAACGTGTCTTGCTATTTCCGTCGGTCAAAGTACTGAGGTTGATTGAAGTAGCATGATAAATACGAACGTTTCCGAGAAAATACGATGGAAAACAAATATGCACTACATCTGAGGCAATATTTTACTTTGTTTTTTGATAAATAGCTCGCGATATGACCAATTTTGTGATGCCATTAATCCATTATAATATTACATAGTTAACTGAGGTGTGCACTTAAATTTTCTATGACTTAGGTAATTTACCTCGAATAGCAATATTTTACAGGCCGCGATAATTAACATCGTCATTGTGGCTTTCAGTGTGAGATATTGCCGGGCCCTCATTATAACAAGTCGTAATTCTACTCTGTATTTCACGAGTAAAGTTACCTAGCTATTTTGCTGACACACTCTCACTCGCACATTCTGCCGCGCCGTAAATTCAACGTTAACATGGCGGCTATTACTTGGCTACTTTGTAGCCTTATTACTACTGTTCCTTATACAGCGTGTGTTAATCCTGTTGATAACGAATGCTTTTGCCCGCAGGTGCTGTGGCATCTGGACATATTCCGCCGCAGCTTCCGCGAGCTCTCTGGCCACGCTTGCCTCGGCCCGTCCTGTATTTTTTGCGCACTTAAGGTAAGTCTCATTATTTTTACTTCATAGTTTAATTAGTTTTGCAGCTGCCTACGTGATCGATGTCTTGACACTAGGTATCTGTTGCTCGTTGACTAGTTGAGCGTGCTTATTGAAAGATGTCTGCCGCGGGGATCAAAATACATTTATGGCCGATTAAGGTAGTAAATAAGGCATGCAAAATATTGAAGTACTCGGTACTTTATTGATCAATTTTAGTGCACCTGGATACAAACTATAAAAAGAACAAACTATGAAAACTTGATGAATAAAGTATCCAGTTTGATCATCATCGCTATCGAAAATATATTACTTAGGTACTTCTTTGAAATCGAATTTAGCCTTACCTGGAACTTGGTTAGTTCATAATTGTTAAAAGCATGACCATTCTAATTCACGTTCCCTTACATTGAAAACAATTTTCTACCTAATCCCAAAGCTCTAAGGTTCAAATATCAAAATCTAAAGGAGGTTAAAATAAGAGCAAGCGGGCCTCTGCGCTCGCGCTACATCAGACGTGACACGTGACCTTTTGGAACAATAGTCTCCATCGCATTATTCAGGTCTCGAGTCCCTGAGCTTGAGCTCAAGACCCTCTTCTTACATGTAAGTACTTAGATATACACTGATCGATCATCCACAATTGTACATGATTGTGCATTTCTTAACTCACTGAACGCATATTTAACCGTTGTGTTATTGAGGTTCACTTTGTACCTGGAAACCGAGATAGGCTTGATAGGAGATTATCAAAAAAATTGTAACTGCCTATATGAGAAGATTCAATAATCTTCTCATATAGGCAGTTACTATTTTAACACCAATTACCTAAAAACCAAACGACTGTTTACAAATTGTTGTTGTACAATTAATTGTTTTACCAATGTAAGTATTCAAATTATCTTGTCACTTGCCGTGAATCAATATACTGTCATGGCATAGATACATATTTAAGTTAAAGTTACCTATTGGTTAACATAGTAAAATTCCTTTTAGCATCTCGAAGATGACTAGCTTGTGTTTTGAGTTGTCACGCTGCGAGGTGAGAGGGGTCAAACGGTATTTGTTTCACATTTTAACCCGCCTGTCTTCACAACACGTTCTGTGTTCGTCTCTGAACTCATCCCAAGTATACTTGGTTCAGGATTCGAAACAACTAGTCGTAATCGGAGGCCAGACTTACATTGGTCCGACTAGTGAAATGATCGGTAACATTTGTGAATTAAATGGCTGATCAAATTATTGAGCCGAGCTTCGACGTTATACAGTTTTACATAAAGCAATCCAACGCTTTCTTATATAGAAGTATATTAAGTAGTACGAGTTACTAAGACTCTCTATCGCTAACTAAACAAACTGTCACATGCTCTTCCTCTAGGTTCCTCTTTCTCCATTTAACGGAATCCATGTTTTTTAATATCAATTTCATAGAAGTCGTTGTACGTGTTGCACGCTTGAAATAGCCACTTTATTACGCGGCTAGATTCACCGCACAGCCCGCTGCGCTGGCCGGACTGGTTCCTACAGAATAGGCACCGGTCGTGATTTAAGTCTAACTAGGCTATACGTACCTTATAGTTCTACACTCTAGTTTATAGCTCTTTGTCTTAGGAATAAGATGCTGTCTGCAAATTAGTTACAGATTGCGTTAAAATGTTAAGCACATGCACGTTAATACAATACAATGCCATGTCTCATGTTTGTCTCGTTAAAATAAAAACTCGTAAAATTTATGCGTGGCAATAAAATATCAAACATATTTGTTATTCATTAACTGAGTTGTTCAGTTAATCGTCAGTGGAAATATGGCTTTTTGCTAATAACTTCCTAATTTATTACAATATTCTCCAATCTAAGATTTATATAGACAAAATATTATTATCAGAGTAACAAATGCTCAATAACACTATAGTTATTTGTAGTAACAGTAATAAAACAATTGTTTACCTATTTAAAATTATACCTACTGAAGGATTTGTTCCTCTATTCAATACCTCAAACGAAAACACAACAACGATTCGTTTCATTACAATCGAAAGAAACTTTCTATTGGTTCGAAGCACAACATAAAGCTATGTATACTACGTAGTCGTAGACGCACGTGCACGAGCTTACGTTTCCATTTTCAAATCCAGTATTTGGAAGTTGGCGCGCTTTTCGACCAATGGCGGGCGGGCGAGAGTTCGTGGAACTCTTGGCCTCGACTCTGATTGGCTGAGAGGTTGACGCCGCGCGTGCGCAGCGAGTTGCCCAACACAACTTTAACTTAGTACCCGTTTATAGCTAGAGCTTTTACTGTTGGATCAAAACTTGCAGTCTCAGCAACTTTAGACAAACCGTTCGTGTTTTTCAACAGATTCACGTTATAAGTACTCATAATCTTTACCTTACATAAATATATATTCATAGATATACTATATATAATAAATACTTACAAGCAAGCTTTTGTAACGCTACCTATACGAAAATACGTATAAATAACACGTTTATATATTTTGTAAAAACAGCCCGTAAGCTTACCAATCAATCGCAGCGAGTGGTTAAAACAAAAGCAAAAAACCTGGGCTAAATGCCTCTCCAAAAAAGTAAAAAAGTAATTTGATAACTTATTCTTGGGTGTTTGAAATTAAATTGGCTTTGGCTTGCAGAAGCATCCGACCTTAACACCGTCTAAATAACTATAGGCACCGCTATTACTCAACTGCTGTCACTATTTAGTTACCTGTACCTACTCACAAATACCGTTAATTTACAAGTTAGTTGTTTCTTAAACATTGTGTTGTGTAAGACTTTTGTTTATGTGAAGCATGTGGACTGAATACTGAATGAAGTGTTTAATAATGACAAAAGCTAACGCAGTTTTGTTTACTAGTTAAAACTAAAAAAAGAATCTATTTGTGATCTGTATCATATGGTCGACACCGATTGGTTTTACCGGTAGAGGAAATCGTTATTGTGTTTTCTGTCATTTAAATTTCTTTAGAAAAATCTTTTTTTTTTCAATTATGGTGTTTATCTGCCATATCGAAAAGCGTTGATTGACAAGATAATCAAAGTATTAAATCCGACGGTGACAGCAAATAAGCTACCTGATTTAATATCCCCAATTAAAAACGATCAGAATCAATATTTGGAAGCGTCCAAGCTTGTCCGAGTTCCGGAAGAATGAGTTCAAGAGCCACTGGAAAATTACAGAGTAGTTTTAAGAGGTTAGATTGAGGATCCAGTGCTTTATCTGTAATTCGTTTTATTGAAACAAACAGACCAAATTGTTTGATCGTTATTGATACCGTAACGTGACTATTGAAAGTCACTTGATTATCACTTCAACAAAGAGATGATATTACGATACTTTTTTATTGACTTGTCTGATTACTTATGTTAGCTTTAGTTATGTGTTCAAGTCATTAATTTGACGCTTGTATCTCACATTTAAATCGAGAAAGTGAGACGTCCTAACATTTTTTTCTTTTCTTAAGCTCCATGCTCTCTCCCTTCCTCCTCTATTAACCTAATTAAAATATCCCACCTTTGTTGTTTTATATCTTGTTAAACTCTAAGTATGAGCGGTGTCTCTTGACACAGGCATCTTGATTGCTTAAAAAGAGGCACCAGCCTGAATATTCTAAAATGTTTTGAGCTTATGAATAAATCATTTTATTATTATTATTTTATTCTTATTTGTTAGGAAAGCTGACGAAGCAGATATCTAATCAAATTTCAAGAGGTATTTGGTTCTGCATTACTTCATCTATAAACTTGACACTTAATCTCTCGAATGCATAAAGTAATTATACGACGAAGATCTCAAGACAATCGCAGACATTTCGCACCGTCTCGCCATCTCTGCCAATTATAGTCCGCTTTCTTCCACGGTACATGAACTTTAATAACTCGTTCTCTAAACAAATTAAAACACAAATAACTTATGCAGACTTTAGTGTTGAAGAGAGTTTCGTGTGTGGCTTAAGTTTGTTTCAAATGTATCGTTAATTATAAGTACGATAAGCACGATAATTTCCATCCTTATCACCCCAGACTTGTAGGAAAGAAACGGATGCTCTTATCTCATGAATAACTATGTAAGTGCTCGTAATGCGTACATTGTTAACAGTTGTACAATGTACGAACCTTATTTCTATAATTAAATGTATACGTAGTTATGGGATAAATTATCCGAGAATGTAATATGCCTGGACCTAGTCTTCATTTACTTGTCACGAACCAGTTTCCAAGTGGTAAGATTAAATATTTATCTGTCAATAATTGTACTTATTTGAATAATCTAAACTTATAATACATCTTGCCGAGTTAAATACAACAATAAGTGTCCATGATCTAGGCACGTTTGTCTGTTTCGTGTGGCTACGTGCAGGCACTAACTAGGGCAACCTATTAGGGACTGTCGTTACACCATTAGATAGTGGTTCACCGGTTTGATATAGTTTACACAAGAATATTGAATTACTGCTCTATTATTACGAGTACCAGAAATGTAACCGTCTGGTGCGGTTTAACAAATCACAATTTTTCGTACAGTTTTATGATAGTAAATAGTAAAATGTTATGTTTTAATAAGCATATAAGAACGGTTACAAACGGCGAGTTTTTGCAGTAATATAAATATGCGGTACAATCGCGAGACAGTATTGATGAAAATTAATATAAGTGCCTGGGCGACAGAGATCTGCTAGGGTGAAAATATAGAAAATACGGAGAAAACGAATTTTCCCAGAAATGAGACCTATTAGCTAATCGTAGATCGATAATTCGCCCCCGTAAAACTTCTATATTCCAAGTTTCATCGAAATCGTTAGAGCTGTTTTCGAGAACGTGATTGAAAATATATACGTACGAAGCCTCCTAAGGCCCATCACCATTCAATACAAAATGACATTGTGAATTACTTAGTGTCGAAAATAGAGTAGAATTGCTTTTGTTTCAAAATAGGACCCAATAAAAACAAATGCAACTCTATTTCAATTGAAAGTGATTTAAATTCCTTTAAGATAATAAGTTTGGGCCTTAGGAGGCCATATATTGATATACAAATATTGCTCGTTTAATAGTATAGCAATATGGTTAGTACCGCGATACAGTCACGCGTTTGTATCGCTGCAAAAAGTCTCTCTCTCTTATATTCAGGAGTATTAATTACAATGTACCTAAGTATAAATGTTGAGTATACGCAAGTGACATCACAATTGTTTATAACTACCAGTGAACTATACACTATATTATGTCTATCACTACCAATTAAGTATACTATATAATGTGTATCACTACCAGTTAACTATACTATATTATAAAACTATATCATACCACAAGGTTCCAGTAGTAACTAAGTAACTAACATGCCCTGTATGGTTCTGAATTACTACATTATACGTAGAAGTAATTCTTATTACTACTATTAATTGTGGGATGCTCGTTGCACATAAATGTGGTTTCCTTTACATAATCTATTTGGATAGATTGCACTGGCATGGACACTAGCGAGACCTCCACAGGCTTTTCCCTTGAAAAACGAGTTCGTTCCACTCCATCTATTGCTTCTGATTAATAATTAGAGTAGTTATCTATTCGACCAATCACTTTAGTTGAAGCGGACTGAATCATAGACGAGTACTAACTAATTGAGTAAATAGTTAAATAATCCTCAAATTGCTTGGATCGCAGGGATCGCACTAATTACTTATAGGAGCTTTAGAAATGTAGATAGTTCCGAACTTCGTAAAGCGGTAGTTTTATACTTCAATTCATTCAAAATATGGAATTAATTTATTACCCTATCGAATAAATTTCGTCTCAATTTATATTATTAACAAACTCGTGGGAAAAGATGTAATTTAAGTGGGAAATCGGTGTTAGTAACGTATATTCACTGTAGTGTTGGATGATATAACTTATTTTATACTAATCTATTGCTTAGGGCATTTCACGTTCGCACAGTCGAGTCGTGTCTAGTTTATCTACTATTATATCTAACTTTATCTAGGTTGGTTTATAGACTAAATCTAGGCGCCACACTGCTCCATACAAGTCTGTAATTGAATGCCTTTGTTTGGATCGGGTTGCGTTAGGTACAGTCAGCATCAAAAGTAGCTACGCAAAGGAAGACATCAAAAGTCTTTATTAAAAGGGCATAAGAGCTTTTGACGTCTTCGATTGCGTAGTTACTTTTGATGCTGACTGAATCACCGAAGTTAGGCAACGGCTATATCTCTGTAGGTATGTTAATATGTGTCAATGTTAGTCACGAACCTCATATTGATTGTTTTGTTTAATTGGCCAGTTTGTTTTTATTATTATTGTGTATAAATATTGATACAGCTGCATTCATAGCACGGCCTAGTTTAGTTGGTTAGTAAAACTATACGATAACTTGTATTTTACATTTGATTTTACATTCAGCATTAAACTTCTCTACTTAGGACTCCCTCTCTAATATGTATGTGATACTGAACTTTAATGAAAGTGTCTATTTTGACATTGCTTATTTTATTAACAACTTGGTTACTACAACATCGAGCAATCTTAAAATGTTATGTACAAATGTACCCATACTCGTGACTATCTGTCCAGTAGTAAAGCTTACGAGGTTTGATTTCCTAACGAATTTGCCGTACACGCGTCACGTAACTGGATCGTAAGGCCGATCATCCAGATAGGGAGAAAGTATCGCGTTACTCGCAGGCGATGGACTGGGTGATAATGCGAACACTGATCACAGATTATACAGTCTCAATCACAATTTAAATGCTATGGTAAAACTACGATATGGACTTACCCATGAAATGCAGCAAAATACTTGTATCTCTTTCAGATAGTTAATTAATCCAATTTCAATTTAAATTACGATCATGTTGTAAACGGGTCGTTCTTCTTTTCGACCGACAATAGCCTGTCCTTCGTCTTATTACGGCATCTCATTTGAGTAATGATGTTTATGGTTTTATAATGTTCGAATGAACGTCCATATTATTTTATTAGTTAGTGATATATAATATTTCACTTTCTCTAACTAGCATTTTTTTAAATGTTTGTTTTTTTCGTAGAATGCCGTGACAGAGTGGTAAACCAAAATGTTGTCCCCACTGAAATAGTCCACTTTGTCACATGTTTTTTTTAGAAACCAACCGTAAATAAATATTTATATTGGCCAGAAAGTAAACTTTAATTAGTTCTAATGAAGATACCTATGCTTTTTTTTTTAAATCGCACTTCAAAACCACAATTTTCGATAGTTCAAAAACCAAAAAAACAGAAAAACCTCGATTCATTGTCGGTAAAAAAGAAGAACGACCCAAACATACTCTATTACCTATGTAAAAATTATGCGCTATACATAAAAAAACATTGCTACTCGTTTCGTGTAGGCGCTTTTATAAAAGAATGTTTGCTGCAGCGTGAGCGAAAAATTCAAATTTAAAGTTCCTACGAAATGTGGTGCGTGTTGAACTCCAATTCGTCCATTACATTTATTCTAGAACCTTCCTGCCTAGCCTGTATAAATAACGATGCGTGTAACTCACATCCTTTGGCATCGTTTTGAAAATTCGTTTCGATTGACCGTTTATTGGTGATGGGGGTAGACACGCGAGAGCCACGTGCTGGGATTGATTGCGGTAATATTATACCGATAGATCACCGTAGACGATGTAGTCACGTCTGAAAATATGTTTAAACAATTTTGAGCCTTATACATAAGCTCTAAAGCGAGAACTGATGACATGGGTGTATAATCGTGTTGAGCGCAGCTGCAGGACCGGTTAGGCTTCTCGCTTACACGTTGTACGTTGTCATGACCAGTGACTTACAGGACTTTACGATCAATTCAAGAGCGCATAGACTGCACAGCCTGGGTGTTATAAGAACAAAGGCGAATAACAGTATATATACGAAAAACTGCCTTTGCCTGCGCAAAGTAACTCAAAACATAACTAGTTAGTCGCACTTGCACATAAACTTCCTTCACCATGTATCCTCTATTGGAAATTATTTGCTTTATAAGAATACAGATACCTAAAAACAGGTAGAAAATTATTTTCGTATTTAACTGTAACTACGTTTATAGTATACATAATCTGTTGTAACTTACTTATACCACCGTAAACACAGCATGTGTCTTGTTGTCTTCCTATTGCTGTCTCTCTAAGTCTAGTAAAAATCACCTAACTATCGTTACTAGATATCGTTTAGGTTGGTACCTAAAGGATCACTGGCTCCCCAATAACAGCTACAGCTTATTTACCGAGTACATTTAAAAAAATATTAAGCAATCCTAATACACCTTGCAATAACGATTCGAATTTGATCGCACCTACAATTTAGCCCTGCAATTATCCGTATCTACAAAACGATCACAATTCGAAACTCTCGATTTGTCCACCCTCGCTATTGTGGCTGCAAAAACACCCATTTACCTCCATTATAAACTGCATCCTGTGCATTGTGTGCGATGCACCTTCTCAACAATACAGGTATTGTCAATACGCGTTTATTTATATACGGTTTTTAGGACATGTTCCCTACGATGCTGTCAGTTGTTGCGCTCATTTTTCGAGCACAAAGAGATTTATTAACTCCAGCACGGTTATGATGTGCCGTTTTGGTCAGTTACAACAGGTCGGCGAATTTGTAGTTAACCTTTAGAACCGAAAAAACCCAATTAAATTGCATCAAAATGCAAAGATATGGTAAACTCTTACTCCTACATCGTTATTAGAAGCAAGGCTGTCGCCCACAATCCCTCAATTAGCGGAGCGATAATCAGATCGCACAATTTAGTACATCTACTAATCGTTGGGCCCATTCCTTTTTACGTAGGTAGGTGCAGTAGGCGGCCCGCCACGTGCGCGGCCGGCGCCGCCGCCCCCGCCGTCCGTCCCTACTCCATAAACCATCAACAAATCACTTACATAATACAGTAATACCAACATTAATATAGCCAGATTTATAGCATAATCAACCGCTTCTGATACTCAAGACTGTCAAAGTTCATAACCGTAGGCAGGCCGTGGGCGGACGCGTCTTCAAATTGTCGATGGCTGGTTCCTCGATTCTATCTCGAACTTTATTGGAGGTTTCCTAAAAACATAGTTTTGATTAGTGTTAATACCGTACATGGCTCCGCTAGTATGTCAATACGACATTAGCAGCACGAAGTCATTAGTTGATATCTATGATTGATTACTGTCTTGATTACGGTGAATAAATTATTATAATGACAGATACCAGTAATTTATACTGTATGGTGTAATACTGGCACAGCTGGCATGTTTAAGTGGTCCTCCGATTTTCATTATAGGAACTTATACCTTTATAAGTTCCTGTGTCCCAAAAAGAACGCAAGATATAATATAATATATATAATTATTCTTAGTTTCTTTAAGATGAGTAACTAGGACACTTTAGAACACCTTAACTGGTTAATCAACCACACCATAACATGGTCATTGACGAATCTTGCAGTGTCCCAAATCAAAATAAATTCACGAAGGTAGTTCAAACTTTCTGTCGCATATGCTACACTATATGGGACAAGCGAGCCTTCTTCGTTATTTTGCTCTAACACCTCGTCAGCAACTCCGAGTCCTTGCAGCAGAACTGCTGACTGGATGAGTCACCAGAACAGAAGGTAGTTCTAACATAATAGTTATTTACGATACAAGTGCAAAAAATAGGAAATTCGCAATGAGTGGCGATAAATTAAAACACGACCGAAGGGAGTGTTTTAAATCGACACGAGTTGCGAATTACCTATTCGCACGTGTATCGTACAACGTTTTACAGTACATATGGCTCTTTGAAGTTTCAACATATGCACGGAAAGTGCTTATTTCCGCACTAGTGCGGGAAAGTAACACCATGTGTACTGTAAAAGTAGTTTCATCTCTATAAAGAACAACTCTTCAGCATGTATTAAATAATGCTACATGTCTGTCTATTTTACTCGTTCTCTGCTTTTTGATATCAATAGCCACGTATGTCAATGTCAAATCTCAAATTCTTTGTACCGGTACTAGGGGTACTGGCAATCACCGGGGACATCTCACGCGCACGTCAATCATCGCACATATGTCATTGCCGTCTGTCTGGCGCATGCGCGGCGGTCGCGACCCGCTGCGGTTAGATGGCGTGTTTTCTTTAATTGGCAGTAGCTAGTTGGTGTATACATGAGGCTTACTGGTTATTATTAGTACTATACAATTGGAGATACTGTTACCTAGGATAATCGTAGGATAATCGGTAGCTGTCTATCCTCAAGCTCAAGCCGTACAAGAAAAAATGGCAGTGAAATATGATACAAATTGTTTTATTTTAAAATATATTTTAATCAAACAATACAGATGCAACTCTGTTCCAATGAAGATTGACAAGGAGTATGGTGCCTTTTAAAAGGTATTTGGGTGACTTGAGGATATAATGTATTATCAACAGGTTTAAATGACACAGATACTTAGATAGATTTTTACTGTCAGTATGGCAACACTGAACATAGATAATATTTCTAGGGAACGGCTATAACTAGCTGCTAACGAATAGGTACTCAGTCTCACTATTGAGTAAGCCATCGACTTGGAATTAGACGATTTGTTAGAAAAGGACCAATTGATCAAATAGGTAATTCATTCTTGAGAGTCGAGTGTATAAAAGAGTATAAGTTCAGTAAACTGTATTAAAGTTACTATAAGTATATAAATCCACTACTTACCGCCAAGTTCATTAAAAAATATAAGAACCTATAGCTGCATGGTAATATTGTAACACTCTAACTGCGCAGGGTGGTAAGCGAACTCTAGATGCTAAAGGTCTTGCCGGGACTAGTCAGACAAAAATGAGAGATTCTCAGGGGATCGTGAGCTCCCTGTCCAGAGTGACACTACACGTCGGTCCTACTTGATCTGGCTTAATTAGAATAGAAAAGAGAATGTTGGACGCCAGGTGTTTTAACCTAAAACTAACACCAAGGTTTGATATTAAATATTAAGGTGAAAAAAGAAAAAAAAATCAAATCAAACAATGCATGAGTACACAGAAAGGGTTTTGTATTTCAATAAAAAAATATATATAGGTATTCTTACAGCAAGGGGTCACTTCACCCACAAACTTGACACATTGTCAGGCAGAGTAATATTAACACAATAATGATTAAATTAAAGTACAGATGGGGTGCATATTCACCAATCTAGATGGCTTAACATGGCAGCCGATGTGAAGAAACCACCCGTATCAAGAAAAATAACTAAAGATTGTTCATGAAAGCTATTCACCTCAGGGTCCAAGCCCTCAGACAAAATACAATAGACACAACTAAGGCACTGTGTGTGTGGGCGTGTGTTGTGTAAAAAAAAGAAAATGTTCAAGGAACGAGATCACCTGATCGACACAGACGCTGCAGCCCAGCAGGAGATTTGCCGGGTCCAATCCCCATGCAACACAGCAGTGTTACACGCTCGTGTTGGAATCTTCCCGACGCACACCGCGGAACGACGGACGTGCTGTCTCGGACACGTGTCAGTGCCACACCCATAAATAGAAAGCGGTTCCAAGGCAGTCACACACAGCAGTCTCAGCATACAAACTCCAGGCAATGAAGCGACCGGCCTTTTAAAGCTGCAAAGATTGTTTGCATTAGAATGACAGTAGAGAAAAGCATTTAAATATTCCCTGCAATTAAGTGCGACAGAAAAGGATGGAATAAAATGAAAATATTAGAGATAGCTAAGAGAAAACATGGGTCCAGGCTTACATAACCTCAAAGCTCCTCACGGCGCCAGCGTGGCATTTCAGTAGCGGAAACTTACCCGGAATTGTGGGCGATTAAAACTTCATTCCTTTCACTTCCACTTGCTCAGCATTCCCCAGTGGAGTATGTCTCGTTGTCCCGTTGCGTCAATAAAATATGATCAAAATCATTAGATGTAGCTGGCTGAAACAAGAATTCAACACGATAAGCACCTGTGCAGAATAACCTCAATTTTTAACATTGAAAGATTATCAACATACCTGGTTTCTGGTTCTTACAGCAACTAATTGTAGTTTGGTACTTTAAGGCCCCACGGCCGAAGTCTAACGCTTGCTTTCAGTCGATGCGTGCTCACATTACGACGACAAAATTTGGAAAGAACGCCTTTCCGCCCATCCTTCTATAGCTCGCAGTCCCCACTTGTCCTATGTGACGTCTTACACGCAGGTTTGAGCAGACACAAACTTTCCGACGAGTTGACGATAGTTATTATTTTTTAAACGGCGAGGAAACAGTCTATCACAATCAATTGAGTTTAATTATAGTTGAAACAAAAAAAACAAATTAGCAATTGCACAAAAGAAAACAAATTTAATGTTTTACTTAAACGATTTATGTGTCCGTGATTCCTGCATGCGCCCACAGGTGGCGCTCCTGCAACGCTCAGCTAACCGTGACGTCTAATCTTGAAATGAAACATCTCCTCATGAGCCCACGAGATGTCGCTACCTGTCCTAAAGATTGAGAATATTTATAAAAGATACTGTAACCAAAATTCGAACGTTACAATATGTATGTTGGTATTTATGTTAGCGGGTCTTAGGCAAACAGTTAACGACTTCTACAACTTATGGCATGGCATTTGAATGAAGGACACCGTGTCGATGTAACTTAGCATGCATTTGTTAATTACTATACTTTTTTATATAATGTGAACCTAATACAGTACATGTAGAACATTACTTGCTAGGGTAGGCTTCAACTTTGTGTTTTTTATCGTGGCTACGAACACATCTTTGGCAGGTGCGTCTGTGCATATTTATTTCCCTCAGGGTTACTTCGTATCACGCTTCTTCTAGGGTTCGCGTAAACATAAGTACTTATATCGCGATTTGAAGAAGATATGAATTAATGATTAATTAGAATCATAACTGTTGTTTATTCGCATCACAATAATGGCAATCGTATTGATTGTGTATCTGGGAAACAATAAGTAACGGGCCATCTCCGCAACCTTCGGCGGTGAATGGTCAGCTGCAGCTAGGTATGTGATTCACTACCAGTATCTGTTGAACTCACTGTTCATTCCTGGTATAAGCTGACCCCGATTTTTTTAACAAGTATGCGTAATCAGAGGTCAGACCTACTCTGGAACACTTGGGGCGTTTGTTGGGAATACCAGCCCAGCTGGAATGCGAGATTGGAGCCATTATCTCGGCTAAGTGTTATCTGCAGTAATTACAATTCGCTGCTGGCTGTTACGCATTTGTTTAGATTGCTAAAGCAGTTTACATTCTTTGCAGTCTTTGTCTGCAGTCAAAGGAATACTTACTGCATTCTCTCAAATAATTTCTGTAATTATTCTTGCCAGTTCAAGGTTCTTTTTCTTAACCAATTTATCTCCTGTCTACTCTCTAGTATTTAACAAGCCGCGATTAGTTTGGGATTGGAGGTAACAGTTTTGTTTTATAAATACGTCAAAGTTTTTATGAACAGACAGATATTCTAATCGCGGTTTGATAATAAACACTTAGGTATTCGCAATAATTGTTATATCTGATCAAGTTATACCATTAGGTACCTACCTCCTCTTTCATCTATGTCAACCTATTCGTTTGAAAATATTATAAACTTTTATTTGATCTCAGTGCATGTTGTTACAATTTCATCTCGCCACAAGTAATAGGATTAAAACCAGTCCAATTAATACAGAAATGTCAAGTGAGATTAATTATCATGTGAATACAAGGTTCGGATGCTTGGGCGTGGAACTGGTCGCAAGTGAAGTGAACAAGTCGACGCGATCTGGGGCAATTGTACCATCGTGTGTTAAGCCATCGCGATGGTTTATGGAATTATGATGACCACTTCCTTGGTATAGGAGGGCATTTTCAAAAAATTATATACCCAATTATTGTGAGTTGCTGAACAAAAATTAACTGAGAGTCAATTTTGTAATGATAATGGGTACTTACACAATTTCTTGAAAATGCTCGGCGTACAAAATAAATTAAGGTAGGCCTTTATGAACACGTCACACTCTTTGGAATAAGCCTTCCATCAAGTTCCTATAAGGAAAATGCACGTATTCATAAACGATCATCAAACCTATTTTAGCTAATTTGAGCGAAGCACGAAATGAAGAGCTGCGTTACTTTTGAAGTTTCGTGGCATTGGAATAAAGTTGAAGAGTGGCGAATATTTACATTCCCCGATTATTACGAAGACTACCATACCAACGTCCAGGTAAATTACTTTCTTCTTAGTAGTATATATATATTTACAGGGACACACGTACACGTTCATGTACACAGACACACGTATGTGTGTGTGCGAGGCTGGCTACAGAGGTCACAACTACAAATGCAAAAGTCTCGAAAGTAATTTACCTGTACCTACTGTTTGTGATTTTTTTACCGTGTTCTAGCCAAATGACATAGAAAATTGGTTACTATCCAGCGTCAAAACCAATTTGTTGTAATGCAGTTTGCACGCATCGTGTAATGTGAGAGAATGAGCAGTAAATCACGTGATTACTGTAAACTAGATGTAATGACTAATGGGCCGTGGAGACTAAAAATATTATAAAATAAAACAAGTCACCCAGGATTTGTATAGGTTTGCTTTTTATTTCGTTGTTGTAAGAAAAATACTAGCGGGAAAAATGTAGACAAAAAATATTTTTGTATTTCGCATAAAAAACCGACTTTAAACAAAAAATGCGCTAAAAAGCAAAAAAAAATGTTTCTACAACTTACCTACATACAATCAACTTATTTTTTTTTCTAGGTATGTAGGTAGGTACCTACCCACTATAATGTACAATAGGCATGATGACTCATGTTAAACTTGATAATTTAGTGTTGCTAAATGGATAGTAAACCATCAAATTATTGTAATAAAGTATAAATTAAAAAATATAATTAATATCATAAAAAGATATGAGCTTGAAGTTTAGAAAAAAATTGAATTTTTTTTTATTGTGCAAGTGTACATTTAAAGCTAGCAATAGAATCCTTACGCTTTTATAGAAACAAAATTGTACGACAACTATGGACCTGAACGCAGTATTTCGCGACCGAAACGGCAATTTACTTGATTTTCGCTACAATGATTAGTTCAAATACCAAAGTGTGACGTCATACTTTTGAGTCAATCAGTAAGAGCGTTTGGGATGCCGCCAGCGAGGTCAATCTTTGTCACAATTTTTTGGGTATTTAAGTTCTTTAATTGGAGTTGCTCCCATACAAACATTTGTTCCTCTCCATAAACTGGTTCGAATGGCATCGTTAAAAAATCTTAGTCATCATGCCTATTAAATATTGTATGTTTGGAGTCGGTGTCGGAGTACCACGATTAACTTACAACGACACCTTACCTTGGCTGACACCGACTCCAGAAATAACAATATTTAATTGTTCATTCAATAGTACGGACGGAACTAAGGAGAATAACGAACAGTGCCAAAAGCGACTTTCACAAATGAGATCATACAATAATAAAATAATGAGTTGTGAAACTGCCGAAATGCGCGCCCAACGTCTCAGTTTAATCCACGATCGCCTATCCAAAGAGACGGAAGAGCAGCAACAGAATGCCCGCCGTATCTCTTTGATGCGCGAACGTCTATCTATAAGACGATATATCTATGAGACGGAAGAGCAGCGTGACCACCGTACTATTACTTATTCTGTGCCACCATCTCTCTTTGAGGCGCGATTTCCACATTTCCTTCCCACTTTACCACATGGACTGCTTTCCGCGAGTAAATACGTTGATTATTACAGACGAAAACCATATCACTGTATGTGTGCCGATAATATTTGAGGAGTTACGTCGATTTCACACACTTGACATTTAGCACTTCATTAGTTGCTATTTCGTACTAGTTATAATAGTAAATACCGAAATTAATACATGCGTGCCTTATATATGTATTTGAGGAGTTCCCTCAATTCCTCATGGATCCCATCATCTAACTGGATTTTGGAAAAGAATGGGACCAACCTGGCCCCGTAGCATGGTTGGCCTTGTCACGCGATAGGTGATAGGATAGAGCGTGCGTCACTGGCTGACACCGTTCGATAGAACGAGACGACGCTCTTATCTTGTCACTTGTCGTGTGATAAGGCCAACCATGCTACGGCTCCTGGAAACATATACTTTCAAACAAAAAAAATATGTACGAATCGGATAAATGACGGAGTTCTGAGGTAACACACACAAAAAAATACAACCGAATTGAGAACCTCCTCCTTTTTGTGAAGTCGGTTAAAAAGGGTGCAAGTCTGCAGCAGAAATACTATTTTTAATGCTTGTATGGGAATTAAATTGGCTTTTGATGCATTTACCAGTTCTGTACATAAAGGAAACGGTTTTGTAAAGTTTAAACTTAAGAACTTACACCAACATAACTTCTTTCCTCGTATGTCCGTTATATCGCACATCAATATTTAGTTTAACGCAGACGTTAATTGCACGTGATTCTTCGTGCCCATTCGAGTGACCAAGGTACGTCTTTAACTCATATTTTATGGTCGTGTGAATCTCCCAAACTCTGGTGCTTTTGTTGTTGGTACTGTTGGTTCAGGTTAACGTTCGTCTGTTCTGCCCTTTGAACAGTTTCAACAAACAAAATGGCCTCCTTTTTGTTACATTTTCATGTGATATACGTCGTTTTGTGTAAGTATCTACACAAGGCTGTATTGATCGTCGACGTCCCGCGAGTCTTAACAAAAGACGTTACGCTAAGAATCAACATGGATTTACGATCACGTATCGCGGTGCAGTTTGCTGTTAAAAGCACCTGCAATTAGTTACACAGTTTTGCGTTTTCTTTGATTTTTATGGGAATAACACGGTCAATTCAGACAGATTCTCACGTATTTTTTGTACCGCGAACGAAAAATAATCCCAACAGTCCTTGCATTTGTTTTTGAGCTCTATCTAGATAGAGACTCTTTAGTGCTTATAGTTACACCAGACCGGATGTCGTTAATTACTTCCTCATATGGAATTGGAGATTTAATAACTTGACTTCTGCTCAAGAAACAGGTCCTGAAGCTGGCGCGGAAATTGCATTAGCTACCTCGCTATAATATCACCTGCTTGAATACTCTCAAAGCAAAAAAATTGCATTGTGAACGAATTCACACGCGTGCAACACCGGGAGGACTTACTTTCAACCTACTAATTATACGGTGTTTTAACTTGTGAGATGCGATGAAATTGTATATTGTTTAATGTTTCTACTACTATGTGAATTATTCTTTGTTTTATAAATTTAGCCAAATTAGAGGCTAAAAAATAGGTGGCTTTCTATTTGGAGAAAAGAGGTTTTCCCCGCCGTTATAGCCGAGCTTCCTGTGATTTTATTGGTACCTAGCTTAAATTCAGGTATTGTAGAAATCAGTTATACCTATTTGTCGACATGTCCTCCTGAGGGGTAATCTCGTAATTTTTCGAACGCACGTCAGGACTACTTAACTGTCATTTTCCCACACAAAAAGTGACATTTAGATCTATCTGACGCGCATACAATGCGTTACGTGATTGACCGGCTGGGCGCTGAATTAATTAGTAATAGGTTTAAACTTTCTGTAAAATGGTATGTTTTTACTGCCAGTTATAATATCGTAAGTATTTGACGAGGTTGCTAAGT
Source organism: Epinotia nisella (assembly GCA_932294315.1). Taxonomy (NCBI): domain Eukaryota; kingdom Metazoa; phylum Arthropoda; class Insecta; order Lepidoptera; family Tortricidae; genus Epinotia; species Epinotia nisella. The sequence continues at coordinate 16,741,241 of OW028680.1, forward strand.
CTGCCGTCATACATTGACGAGGTTTGCGATAGACTCTTGACATTTATGTTTGTCCGCGGCACAGATTCGTATCTTAACACAACTATTACACTGTATTCACTATAGTCGACGTAACGAGCTGCTTGTTTAGTATATATAGCCTCGGCCGAAGACGCTCCGAGACAAGCGTTAAATTGACGTTGCAAAATAATAATGAAGTACCTAGTTTTTATACACCACTTACGAGTTATGTGTGCCTTTATCGATAAGTAATGGTTGTAGCATTAAACGTACAATAAACGTAAATTTTGCTCTTTTAGTGCTAAATGGTCTAGTAATGGCGGCAAGGAAAAATATAAAGCTTTTAACACGATTATCGATGAACCACTGTCAAGTATCTTTTAAAAGATACTTTGCATAATAGCTTATACATAAGAAGGAAATATACTAAATAAAATATTCAGTGGGACAGTGATTAGTAACTTAATGCGCAGCTGTAAGTTCAGGGCCTTTATACGCTCGCTATTTAGCAGGCTGACCTTTTTGACTCCTTTCTAGTGCTCGAGCAAGGATAAGAATTTCTATACCTTGAATTAAACAGTTGAAATTAACCTAGTAACTTAATACTTTCCATCTTAATACATAAGTGGTGAAGTGTTAGTTAAGTACGAGTAGGTGTAGTAGGCATTTGGGACGTTTACCTTATAAATAAATAAAATACGTTACATTCTCAACTTTGATATTCTAATGAAATATGTGTAGGCAATATTTGGACTAAACATTTCAATATATATACCTAAATCCTAATTCTCTTTCCATACCTACTTCCCGTTTATCAGCTCACCGCTTTGTGACATTTCATTACATGTTAATAAGGTCTATAATGTTCGGCTGCTGAAACAGACACGATAAGCCGTGTCGGGTTACGAAGCGTTACGGTGTTAGTGTTATCGTTATTATGCGAAATGAGGATGTTGTGAGACTTGTGAGTCGTGTTGCAGAACCGGTGTCTTGCTGGCGACACGTTTTAGACTTTATTATTCGTCTTTAAATGTATCTTATGTGTACGTAGCTATATTTAATAGCCGGCTGCAGCGTAAACATTATTAAAACACGGCAAAAACTCATAGGAATAGAAATACCGTAAAACGGGGGGAGAAGGGACGGCGGGGGCAGTAGGAATGTGAATCCAGAATCTGGGGGCACGGCAGTGCCCCCGCCAAGTCGAGCAAAAAAAAGCGGCACGGCCATACCATCCTTTTCTCGAAGCAATTCAGGCCATTTTCGACCCCCCTATAATTTCGTTGTGGATAAAACAAGAAACCTGAATGTTCAGTAACTAATCAGGCATTATATAAACACGGTATATTTAAAATTTCAGTCAATTTGAACCAGTAGTTTAAGAATGACAACTTGTTAAAGTTTCTAAATTTTGTCACTCACTGACTCACCGATCATCAAAAGTCCAAGGCACTTCTAGCAGACATAGAAGCTTCAAATTTAGAATACAAATAGAGTTTAATGTCTTAATTATGGGAAAACCTATCTGGGGGCACGGCAGTGCCCCCGCCAAGTCAAAATAAAAAATATCATAAGACAAAGCCTTTAACAAAATTCGTTAGAAGTAGATGGTACAAAAAATTAGGACTCACAAATGAAAACACAATGAATATTACAATTAAATTAGATAGATTCTTTAGTCTATCGCGCCTCACGCGATTGAAACTCTCGTTGCTGTTGGTTGCTGGCCCGTCGTGCTGTGTAGTGTGATACATACTAATAATGAAATCATGCGATGTCCAAGTCGATCTATATGTTTAAAACGTAAAATATTTTTAATATTGGCATGATAATAACTTATGTAATAACTTAAGACAGAAGGTCCTTTAAGTAGAGACTAAATAGATTAACCGACTTGGTATTACATGGATCTCACAACTTTTTACGGTACAAAGACTGAGCTGCGAGACTTGGGTTTTTTTACAGGATGTTTTTGATGGCATTTCTTTTTTCAGTTGCAGCTTTAATTTAAGTTCAAGCTCAAGTTGCTCTAAAAGTGATTTAATAATATATTATATACATGTATTTTCTTCTTCTGGCAACACAAGTAGCCGAATCATAAAAGTTAAAAAAAATATTCACAGTCAAAGTTGATATTCAAAAGCGGCGGATTTTGTCTGAATTGTAATTTGTTTTTTTATGTGAGATTTGACAAAGTAAGTGTCAACTCTAGCAATTTTCCCAACTCACCTCATTGCTATCTCTACGAACACCAACTACGGGATGAGGTGGGATTTCCTACTATTTTGTGTTTATCTTTAAAATTATGAAATGAAAATGAAAAATAGTTTATTTTGGTTTAAACATATGTAGATTAACAAAGGAACCTCCTTTAAAAAAAATAAAAAACTAAAATTTATACCACTGGAATATTTTTTTATGTTTAAAAATCAAACCTGTAATAATTTACTTTTAACCGACTTCAAATAAGTAGCCAAATTGCTTCAAGTTTGCCTATAAAATTTGAAGAGTTCCCTCGATTTCTCCAGGATCCCATCATCAGAACTGGATTTTGGTAACAACGGGACCAATCTGGAAGTATATGCTTTCAAAGAAAGAAAAAAAATTTGAAACGGTTCATAAATTACTGAGTTATCGCTTAACAAACACAAAAAAAAACAGTCGAATTGAGAACCTCCTCCTTTTTGAAGTCGGTTAAAAATAAACTTTTATCGAGGTTTGAATTTCTGTTTTGTTCCTTCTTCCCCCATTTTACGGTACTCGTAGAGTGCGGAGCAATTTGCTTCGTACAGCTGGTTGGTGAATGCATCGTCATCTAGCTATAGGTATTTTATGAAAGGTACACCGCATGATCGTGATCCCCGATTTCAATACTCTGTGTGATTTATCTACACGACTAATTATTTGAAGCAAATTATATTCAGACCTTTCCGCAGAACTTCAAGCTCTTAATGAATAATAAATCGTAATGGTTCAATTACTAGGTTCAGTTTACGATAACCTGGTTGGAAAGACTGGCCACGATTAGCTCACCACACTGGTCGGATTACTCACGGTACTCCGCTCTAATCAACGACAGAACTGGCCGCTATTATTAAAGTCTATCTGAATTAATTTTAGAAATCAGCGGTTTCATATTTCAATGTCACTTTAAGTGTGCTTCGTTGTCGCCGTCAGCGTTTTTATTGTCTTATTTGAGATCACATTTCGAGGTACATACAAGCGAAACATGATTAGAGTGCTACTTTATGTAGTGCTATTGAAGTATATGGTAACTCGGTAACACTTTACGGGAACATTTTTCCGCCTTAGCCGACTCAATTAAGCATAATGGTCAAAGCTTCCGTCACATCTGAATAGATAATTCATTAAACATCCATTTCAATCCTTACAAAGCTTAATGCGCGCAAGCTTAATACGTAACCGGACTCCCGCGTAAGCCTCTCAGCCGTCCCTTTTGCTCTTACGGCGAACGGCGCCGGCGCCAGAGCCTCCATGCTTCGTCCTCGTCGCACGCGCCTGTCACTGCGCGATTTCTGCGCGACTTGCACTCGCGCATCGCGCAGTACACAGTGCCTCTATCGCCGCGGGTAGACGCGTGCATGTGAAATAAACGAATATTTGTATGTTATTGTTGTGACAGTGCTATCAGTTTTTAATATAACTTTACTTTAGTTCACAACATGTGTTTTTGTAAGTGAAGTGTTAAATGTTTCTAAAGTGAATGTAGTGTATTGGAATCTGCAGTGACTCCGCTGGTTACTTGTTAGCCTTGTGTGCTACCACGTCGCACCGAATTCACTTGTCTACTTACGATTAATATTTAAATGTTGCGATAGAATACGGACCATATGTTTCAGGGTCAATATGACTGGTACTAGTTTTAGTTAAGGCAATGTCAATGAGCGTACAATCGAGTCAGAAATACGATATAGAAGTTGTTTCTCTTCCACACAACACAATGTAGAGTCTCTAACATCACCGTTTAACATAAAAAAGCTTCTTGTTATCTAATCTTATCATGCTAAGGCCACACTTAAAACACGCAACATACTTAAAACATAACTCTTCGAACTCATTAAGACTCCCATACACATTTTTCTAGCAGTTGGTGTAATGCGTTACTAATTACATATGTCATTATTCGGTCCCATTGTTCACCCACCGGTGCACTTGTGGCCATGCAAACCTCAACTGCTGTTACCGAAAAGGGTATACGAATGATTAAATTCCCAGTATATATTCCCTTTTGTCTCCGCGGATACATACCTACCTATTCGCCAAACAAACGTCCCACTCGAACAGACCTCATACTCTCATTGTCCTCGTGACCAATTGCAAATTACTCCCACTCGGGAACACGTTTTAGGTGCTTTGACAATAATTTTCATACGACTTGTCTTGTCAAACTTGTTTTGCATTTGTATAAATTGTATAGTTGATGGCTGCATCAGTATGGGCGCTGTATGGCCCGCGAAAGGTCCGCATGCGACCTAATTGAAAAGGAGCTATTGGCAAACTGCAGCGGAGTAACAGATTTGGCTCACTTTCACTCGCGTTCCCTTCGTATCGACCCTACTAATATCGTCTTTAGTGGCTATTATGCAGATGTATTAAACCACATGCAGTTTCTACTCTACCTATGTATAATATAGTGTACCTACCTACCCTACCTATGGTTCCTAACTCATTAATTGCCAATAATATTTACGCGTATTGGTCATTAAGAGTTATGCAATGTTTATTTATACGACACCCATGACACTTATCAGCGAATGCTATTCAATCACTTTTCTATTATTTCACACTGATATTCAAACCATGATTGCTTCATACATGATTGCTTCTACTCCACCTAAGGATGGTATTCCACTTGTCCAAGATCTTTGTCAATGTGTATTTTGCTTTAAAAAATGTGAGACGCAATGTACATTGGACAAAGATCTCGGACAACTGGAATACCACCCTAATTCAATTGTGCCGTACGAGTAGAACAAATCGATTGTATCGCTGGTACTCCGTACAATCGAAGCCGACACGCCATTGCTAGGTTTTATCAAAGAATAAATGAAATGAAACACCCAATTAAAAATTCATCATAAATACACCTAGGGTTGCCATACGTCAGGATTTGTCCTGACATGGCAGGATTTTTGATATTTGCCAGGATTGCGGCTGGACTTGGCAAATATCAGGTTTTAAGAAATGATCTCATTCAATAAATAAAAAAATAATGAATCATATGATACAACTCTGTTACAAGAAATGTCATGACTTTTAGTGTGATGTCAGGATTTTTATTAGGACAATTCAATTTAACCATATGACAACCCTAAATACACTTATAGTCAGTTTTATTAGATATGGAACCATTTTGCTAGATCACGTAATAGTTCAGATATCTATTGGCCTATCTTGCATAGGGTTGCGAAGGTATTGCTTAGGTAATTTCAGCTATGATAGCCGGGTGGTATGTAATCGAACGTTTGAAACTTTGAATAAATCTTAGCAAGATGCAGTCAGCACCGCCATAACTATCTTGATAGTTAATTAATTATTTACTACGAGTCTACATCCTATAAAATTGTACCTCGCAGATACCTGTAATAAAAGAAAAAAGTGACATAAGTGGTCTTTTGAGTTTCCGTTGGCAGAGTTGTTTTTATATGTATTACTCTGAATCGTCTTGAGGAAAAAGTTAAACACTAAAAATCCTGTCAGTATCTGTTCAATAACTACTGCCTACGCACCGGCATTGCGTACTGGGTGCAGCCATTAAGCAATCAAATAAATTTAAGACGATTGCCTAGGGTCCGATTAGATCTACAACGATAGCTTCACACGTTGCTAGTTAGTCCACAGGTTTGATGTAATGCTTAATTCCATAGTATTAAGAGTTCTGGTGCAATAAGCATTGTCTTCACCTCTCGTCGAGGTTGTTTCTTGCAGCTTACACATGGTCTATTGATTTGCGCACACAATTCACACTTCAGATCGTACATCAAGCCAAGTTGCAGGAAGAGGCCATTGTTAAGTCTGAATCTGCGGATGTTTTGATCGGACGATTATCTTCGGATACTTAAGTGTTAACAGTAGCAGTGCCACCTTTGAAAAACGAGCTATAATTTGTATTTGGCATCAGTTAAGTTGTGAAAGAATTTAGTATCACAAGAAGATTGCTTGCCTATTTATGAACCTGGTCTGGTTTTTAGATACTTTAATCGAGCCATTTTTGTAAACTAAGTTGACGCTATCTTTCAAATCATCATGATGCCCTAAATGGATGCGGTACGTGAACGTTTTGTAAGTTTCTAAGAAAGAAATGGCCTTATGCGGACAAGGACTGTTGGGCAATCGGCTGAGTAACGACGGATCCGTCCGAAGTAGTCTGATTCACTTCAACGTGTGGCGACATTATTAAATCACTTGAGTCTCGAGTGTTCGGTAATACTAAAATGATATAATCATTAATGTATGTAAATAACGACAAATTTAGATAAGACGCCCGGAACAACGTGATTCATAAAAGAACCGTGGGAAATAAGGAAATTTCGTTGAAGTGTACTACAAATAGTATTAAGTTAGGCTTCGTTTTTTGGAATACATGTGTGAGTCTATGCACTTATGTATGTATGTGTGTTAGTTGCTCGAAATGTTCCGGGTTTAACTATAATCGTATTTATTCTATGGAATCAACGCAAGATATTAGGAACACACACTTTAATTGTAGTAGGTACTTTAACTTTTGATTTTTTCTCACTGACAGTTATCAAAAATTGTACAGTTTCGTAGATGTGTCTTCATATCATATCCAGAATTGTTATTATTAATTAGGTCCTCTTGCAAAACATACGATTTATATTGCAACTGCACTAGATCCGTATCTAGTTGTCTCTGCAAGCGCTCTGTGATTAGCTGGTTATGGGACCCGTTACGCTTCTGGTTGGAACTAGATCGCGACCTATCACATGAGAACCTCTCACGACGCCATTCATACAAATTATCGATTCACGTTCATAAAAGCGGTAATATGCGAGTGAACTTTCCAATAAAAAATATATTTGGTGTCTCTTATCGTACCTTTCAAACTAATAAATTGAATCTAAGTACCAGGAATCAACTCTATTCAAAATTTTGCAATTGACTTGTTATGGACTGTGATTTGGATGTCATACTTCTAGGCTCGTGAGCTCGTGACTTCTTTACTTCGTCTTCTCTTAAAATTGTCTATGAAGTTGAGACTGTGATAATTGAACAAAATACTTGTTACAAGTTACAAAAGTGGCATCCTGAATTCCTCGGAAAAATAATTAAAACTTGACATCACATATTGAATACTTAAATAATTTAAATAATTTCCTAATAAAAATAAATTCCCGATCAGCCAGCGGAAGTAGAAAAATGTTCTCATAATCACAGGCCGCTTAGCTTATGTGTGGGCGCTCTGTTTTAATTATATTTCCATTTTCCTTAAGAGGCGGCGTTATAGGCCTTTTAGCATGCGTGATTCCAAGAATGGCGAGCAAGAGTCTGCGCTTAAAGGATCTTGATCGGTGACTACGAAGTCACTATCGATGACTAATAAACCACTGATTAATGACCACTTTACCTACTGGGGACTTTGTATGCTCATTCTTTTAAGTGGGTACTGTTTAAAGCTTAACCCTTGATGGTGTCTTGTAAGTAGTTAAAAGAACACTTGACGGGTTTTACAAATGAGGAGGCTATTAGTTTATCTTTGTGGCATAAGACGTATGACATCACTATGTGCTAAGAATAATACTTAACCTTTTGACAGCGAGGGTGCAAAACAAAACGGTGCCCAACTGTGGCCAAAACAAAACAATAGCCAGACAAAATATGAATAAAATGAAACTTCTGATAAATTTTGTCATGTCAAAATGACAATATTTATCAATATTATCATGTGGCCGTCCGTGGCTTCAGTGGCACGAGTTTTCGTCCACGTCCACAGCCGTCTTTAGCTCTCAAAGGCAGAAAATTTGGCCTAAATTAGAAAAAGTTTACTATGCAGAAAAATATTATTTAATTTATTCAATTGATAGTTTGAGATCACGAAAAGTTTTTGGGCCAAATTTTCTGCCGGTGAGTGTATTATGTTCTGTAGATTGTAAAAAAAAACTTATTATAAACGCAAATCAATTTAGTATGTTTTGTGTACTAAAAGCCACATCAAGTTTCAAACTTTGGTATTTTAATAATCATATAACTCGTCTTAAATAGTTATTTTATTTCAATTAATCGTTATCTCACTTACATTTTTTAAGTCATTAACGCGTTACTAAACTAAAATATTCAAAAGTATCACGCATTCGAAAAGAAAACTGGCTATGTTTTACACCTCGACATACTTACGATGACTCAACGTGAAAGTCAATTCATAAAATAAAAACGATCGCTTGACTGATGCATGAGACTTTTTTTTAATTATATTTGTTGTTTACTACATTCTTTACGAGTTGAGTTGTCAAAATTATATACACATTCAGTCCTCCGGACATTCTTTGGATGTGGAGTGTGTGAGTCATATGAAGGGCCAATAAAGTTCACAATGCATTCCAGGATTTTTGTTCATTTTTTGGAACAAACTATTCAGTACTTTACGCAAGTATCGTTAAATTACTTTGTAGTATTTTACGACGCGTTTTACTCTGCGGTTTATATTTAGGCCGGCCTTTAGTCAGATAAATATATTATCCTTTTACGACAATGCCACTCTTATCTACGTACTTCACATTATGTAGGTGACCTACCTATGCAAATAAGACATCAATATACAGGTTGTTGAATATGACATTGAAGAGTCATTATTTATATCGTCAACACAACACAAGCCTTATTGAGCTTACTATGGGACTAGTTCGATTTGTATAAGATTGTCCTCTAATATTTATATTTATTATTTATATATTATTACAATACGTAGTATTAGTATGCAAATTATAAATTATATTTTTATGATATGTGCAACAATAAATATAATGAAAATGCTGTTGCATTTATATAAACGAGTATAAATACCATAGAATGTACTATGTTGTTGTAGGAGCCAAGCGATCAGCGAAGCAAAAAAGGATTATAAATCATTTCTAATTTAATTTTTTTTTAACTTTCATTATATATATTCTATTCTATGTATATTCTACTATTTTAACATATATATATACCTAGTTAAGGGGGGTATCAATAAGAACCTTGCGAGTTAGCAGAGGGGTGAGCGAAGAAAAAATCCACTTACGTAGGTACGTATCTCTCCGCTACCTCGCACGGCTCCGGTGGACACCAACCCCAACAGGCTAACTCATCAATTTGATGATGTAGTAAATAATAACTTGTCAAATTACCACGCAAGGTAGAGCCCACACGTGCAACGCACGTTGCCTGCACGTGGTGTGCAAACATTGTCTCAAACTTACAGTCAAACTTTACTGCACTCAAACTTACTTATCGCCTTAGAACTATAAACAAAAGGTTCGTGTAGCCGTAAAAAATAGAGATACCGATATCAGGCCGACGCTGGTGTGAAGGAGACCGTAAATAACCCACGTGAGTTACGTTAACAATAGGTTCGGAAAAAAAGTTTACCTGGAAGGTAGCTCGGGCTCACCGCCCCCACTCCGTCTCTCGCCAGTCTGTTCTAAAGCCTCTACTGAGACGTGCGTTTCTGATACAAATAGTAATTAAATAATTTGAATTTGGATCGTTATCGGAAACTCGTTAAAATGTGATTTGTGTGGTCATAATGTGCTCTAATAGGTGAAGTGTCTTAAATGTTTTGGTGCCGACCGCCTTTGTGACCACCTGTTGTGTTTCGCGCCAAATGCCACGAGCTACTAATACACTGTAAAGCGACAACATTAAAGATAATATTTTCATGATAAAATAACCAAACGAATTCACGCATAGACGCATATAAACTTTTATAGCTATAAAAAACTAGCATAGTTAAACGTACTCATTTGAATATAAACGTATCGAACGTGGTCCGTATTCTTATCGCTATACCTATGTAGCACACCTCGCAACGACAACGGAATCTGAATGAAGATGCAAAATGATCAAGTTCCGCTACAAACGTAAGGAGCCCAACGATGGGAAGGCGAAGATAGATGTGCTGAAGGACCGGGAGCTGCTGCCGCCGAAGGATATGGTGGTCGTGGGGACCGTGCGGCACAACACGCTGCCGAGGATGAGGCGGCGAGGGTCGCCGGAGCGGGCGCCGCTCAGTCAGACCACTATAGCGCTGTTTAGAGTAAGTACCGTACCAATCATTATACAGCTCTCTCTCTCATAGTCACTGTGGATGACATGTTTAGAACCCTTCAGGACAGCAACGGGAAGGCGAAGATTGCGAGTCGCCGGAGCTAGCGGCGCTGTTAAGAGTAAGAGCATTATACGGTCAGAGACATTTATTCTATGGGCGCATTGCTTCGAATCCTTCAGGATGGGGGTTCTCGCGCCCGTGTCTATGATACCTACTCTACATGAAACTCCTATACCTATGGCGAAATCCCTATCTCCAAAATCTAAAACTTAACTTTTATACGTCAGTAAGTAGTGCCCAGGCCCAGACAGCCTGAAAAAAAAAGCCTTGGCTTTCCAAGTCTATTACTCAGTAACGAGTTTACACCGACTAAGCACTCGAGAGCACTTGTTCGCCACTACGTTACGCTTGATCATTACGTGTAATCAAGGCATACACATAAATATAACTTACTGACTGTATTCCTACAAGCTTCAAAGCTAGTATAAATCTCAATTCTGATAATGCATGTAAGTGCTATGAATTACAAGGTCTAAATATTACGTTTGTAATGGGCTCAAAGAAGTGCAAAAGATTGGTAACGACATATCCATACAAGGTTGCGATCCATATAATAGCTTTATAATTATAGAGGCAGGGGGTCCATTTTATTCACCTGATCCATCCCATCTGTTCATCTACATTCTATAGGCTTGGCAGGTTGGGGAACTTTACAATTAATTGAATATTTCAGTATTATGAATCCGCAAGATAATCGCATTTTTTTCTATAACTGATTGTTATTATTATTACTTATTAAATAGGACTGCTTGTGAACGTAAACATAAGTAATATACGGTAAAGAAACTTGTACCAATATGAGATTAGCAGAAAACGATGTCAAAAATATTAGTAATATCTGGTATAAATCATAGTATAAACGCGTGTTATATTTATTATTTATTTAAAATTTAAATACACACCTGAATACCTAAAGAATGATACAAGTACAAGGCATCTGGACCGCCTTTTTTCTATTAGATGCACTCGTAACCTATTGATTATGGACATAGAGTCGATAATCAATTGGAGTTCCTAGGTGGCTGTAACGACTTGATACGATATTTATGGTCATTTTGGCATTTTGCGGTTTTAGTAAACAAAGCTATTGTTCCCTTAAGTGGATTAGACAAAACTAAAACCTAACGTATATGATAACAGTTTTCAATATTTTTCTCAAAGCGGGGCGCGGCGGGTCTCCTGTGCAAAAGACATCAACGCACTTATACAGATAAGTTTGTCGTTCGTTTATCTTATTAATGCCAGTAAATACATGTAAATGCTGATTGTCTACTTGGTAATCGTTAAAGACACAGTTCGACGTAATTGTTAAACTTGTAAATACTAATTAGTAAATGATGACTGTTGCATAATTATCGAGTATTTATGGCCTTTAAGAAGTCGTGTTCACTTTTTTGTTACTTTTATATTTAAATATGTTTTTAATGACCGTGCTTTCATATTTTTAACAGCTATATAATGACAATTCTACTTTAAAATATGCACAATATATTTTGGAATTATTTATTAAGCATCAGAACACTTTTCGTGTGCTTAAAACTCCTCACTTCTCATTTATCAAGGGGCTTATCGGCGTTTATCATTCTGTACGCAGTAAATTTAAGGATTCAATAAATAAAATCTCAACAGTCTACACATGTACGCAAATACTTGAGATGTACGGCGAGTAGCTGACCTCCCTTATGGCTATTGTCCTCTAAAGGCAATTTGTCGAGAATACTAACGAAAGAGACGACTTAGTATGCGTCGGCGCAGAGCCTTCTCCGGTACAGCCTGCCAACAGAACAACCCGCAGGATTCAAGTAAAACAGACCTTTAATTAAGGGAATAAGGACTAGAGGAACTCTATGGTTAAGTTGGCCGGTTGGTGGTTGCTTAAATCGACTATTGTTCCAAAAGGAAATATGTGACGATAGTTTATTATGCATGTAATTTATATTCATGATTCAGCTAAGCCTTTTGTACGTGTATTGATGAGCTTCTGTGGGCTTTCAAGTTGGCTACGGGCATTCAAATTGACTGAAATGGAAGGCTTGGGGTCCATATGTGAAAGAGACGTTTAAATAAATAAAGTACATCATTCACGATATTAGCAGAAACAACATTATTTTATTGAGAACAATGAAACAACTTGAATAAACACGTTGTTTAAACCATTAGTGCAAATTAATTTTCAACACTCTTTTTTTATGAGGAGTAAGTAGCAATTCCTTGATTAGATTTTCCAAAAGGTGTCATGCTCAGAATAGGTTCTCTCCGTAACCCTTAAATTGTTTTTGTGATTTATAAAGGACGTCTTATAAAAACGCAAATTAGTATGATATCAAGCAACACACACGCCGATCGCGTGATGCACGTGGTTTAGGTACCTAGAGTCTTTTTTACTTTTAGACATTTTCGTGATGCAAATACATATATGAAGTTAAAAATTACCAATTGCTAATTGTGTTTACGCTCGTCATGAATATCGTTGTTACGTAGGTATTTCAACCATTTATAGTATTTTTATGTCTACATACATACATACATACATATAATCACGCCTCTTTCCCAGAGGGGTAGGCAGAGATCACGGATCTCCATTTGCTACGATCCTGACAAACCACTTTCGCTTCACTCACCTTCATAACATTTCTCATACATGCTCGTCGGTTTAGGGTACTTTTGACCTGGCCTTTTTGTAAGATTTCTTTTTATGTCTAGATTACATAAAATATTGATCATATGACTGTTTTGAATAGATCATGTCATTTATATAATATATGTACTCCGATTCCTTTGCTCCCTCGTATACAATCAAATTGTACATAAGGTGCAGTTTTTTTTCTGCCACCCTGGGGGTGAATGAATATTTCGGGGGAGATAATATAACAGTAGTCTAATTCACACATTCCGCAGTTTTAACACTTTAGTTTAGTGCGACATAAAATCGATCACATAAAATTGCGTGTTTAATGGCAACCTATTCTCGATCAGTATAGGTAAGCTATTAAAGAATTGATGTTAATGATTTTGCTATATCAAATTAAGTCTTTCTTCTTTTGTACATGTAGCCCAGCACAAATAAAAAAAACAACGGTTTTGTTATTCTTGGCAATGTCCTTAATAATATAAGTGACGTTTTAAAAAACCAAGAAAAACAAATATCTAGTTTTTTTTCTTACATTTTCTCTTTTATCAACGTAAAAGTCAAAGTTAAACCTAAAACCCTGGGATATCATAAGGTGACATTTTTAAGGATTAATGTGTTTTATTTATTAGGTAAATGTCGTTTTGTGAGGGAGGTTCAGAATTCAGAACATTTAGTTAGACGTGTTTATTATGAACACATTTATCTTCCGTATCAATGAGCTTTCCGCGCGGTTTCGCCCGCCACGGGATGACATAGCCTATGTCCATCTCAATGAAGATCCATTCTATATACCAACGAACTTTTTATTAATCGGATCGAATATTCGGATCGAGTAGTGTCGGAAATTAGCCCTTACATAATATCTTGCCGCGATTAGAGTGGGATTGGAGGTCAGTTTTACCATATATATACTTACATCAAACATGTATAAATTGACAGCTATTCCATTCCCAAACATATCGCGGTCGAATCACAGACAATTCCTCTTTATTACAATATTAACCTAGTAAGTCCGCGCGTGGTTGTACAAGTACAAATTTAAATCGAGATTCGAACTAAGCAAAAATCAATCTGGGACTTACGTAAGTATAGATAATATCTTCAATAAAATTGACCATTATCGCCTAGTTTTCTACAAGTCGGTCTAGACGTGAACCTCGGGCCTAACCGCAGGCCGGGTCACGCGCTGGGAGCGCCGGGGTTCCCACACGACAATGAGCTCCACAAATGTCATCTCATGTTTGATGCATTAGTTCCGGGTTCGTCATATCTTAAGGGCGGGTTGAATCATTGTTCTTTGAAATTAATATTTTTATACTTAAGGTCAGAAGGGTAAATGGTAGGTACATGGGTGAGGCTGCAGACCGCGCGGTTTTTAGAGTGTATTACAAAACTTTGAGAGTATAGTTCCAGGGATCGGAACTGGTTTTTTCAAAAATCCCCGAAGTAGTCTAATATTTTGAATTATTTTAGGCTCTTAATGTAGGACTCTATCGTGTATTTAGGTAACATCTTCGTATTATTAGATTGCCCGATCAAAAATGATATAATAACCAAAGAACGAAATAATACCGGTTTAATTTGTATGGAGAAAATACCGGTATCCGATCCCTGTATAGTTCCATACAAATAAAACCGGACAAGTGCGAGTCGGACTTGGCCACCGAGGATTCCGTACAAAATTACAAATGTATATTTTTCAGATTTTTCCCTGTACTTGTAGTATAAGACAATATTACTTGCCAAATTTCATAGTTCTAGGTCAACGGGAAGTAGGTACCCTATAAATTTTGATTCCCTTAAGAGTGTTGAAATTACATTTTTTGCGGCATAAACTGCCGTATCTTTTTTTACGGTAACTTAGAAGTTTGGTTTTTTTACACCTTCAAGGGACTATAGACTTGAGTATATGGTTTTAATTTCAACTCGATACCTCCACGCATTCCCGAGATAAAGGTTCTTGACAGATAGACAAACAGACGGACAACAAAGTGATTATATAAGGGTTCCGTTTTTTCTCTTTGAGGTACGGAATCCTAAAAAGGGCAATTTCTAGGCCGGTTCTCGACTGTTTCCTTTCCTCCTACACAATTAAACCTATTGAAATAATTTTTCATACCCAGAATAAGGAAGAGTATATTATGCCTATATCAGCTTGTTTTCCTTTTTTTTTTTGTACACTGGACTTCTGTAACGTGGTATTTTATTTTTATTTTATTACGATTCATAAACGGTTCTTTAATAATAATAATGCTAATGAAAGCGAAAGATTGATTTATTATCGTTACACGAAACCCCAAACGATCAAAACTAACATAACAATTTCCTTTGCCTATCGAAACTAACTTATATCAAACTAAATCCGCAACTTTAATACAAAAGTGTCTTAAGTTCAAAAATATCATACCAGTTTCAGTCTTATCACGATTGTCATAAGAATGGTAGTTAAGTGAAGCGCGCGTGATCATTTGATGTTCTTTTGTTTCCAAACGGCGAATTCGAGCGATATCCCACCCAAGATCTTAAAGCCTTTGCAATTGTTTGTAATTTCAACTTTAAAATCATAGTGTAAAATCACACTTGTCTTGCACTGCACGAAGTGAGATACGAGCTTGGGAAATTATTCTTAGAGATGTTTAAAACAATGGTGTGAGAGCTTGAGACTGCGATTCGCGTGATAGTCGTTAATTGATGGCAAGCAAGCATCTCTTGCATTAGCGGAAGACTGTAATGGGCCCATACGTGCAGATTGACCCCGTTTAAGTATGGGATGGCAACCTATAGTTAATTTCTTAGTAATGGTTTGTGGTGATATACGTAACAAAGAAAAATATTGAAGGCGCCTTTGAAATGAAATAGTTTATTTGCAAGATTAGGTACGGTTACAAGATCTTAAAAAAAAAACCAACGTAATCAACCTGGATACAGGTGTGCAATTTTTTACGAATTTAACATTACTTTTTTATAGGTAGCTCCACGATGTTAAGAATTAAATACTAATACTTACCTACAGCTATTTGTTACATACCTATTATTTTCTTGTCAAATACTCCTTAATACTATAAAAACATTTTTCATACAGTCATTTGGTCAACTTAGTTTTGAAAGGAGTCATGTTTTCTACAGGAATATAATATACACATATTATTTTAGTATAGATGGGCCAATATTGCAAGAATGTCAAAAGGTGTTGACTAATTGGGATTTGTTCGAAACTAGGATAAGAGTGAAACAGGTGGAAATAATTTGTACACGAAATGAAGGAACATTTGAACGGTCTACAAAAACAATAATTGGTTCTAAAAGAGGTCAATTACACAACTACTAAAAGGGGTATCATGTCAAATTACTTAAAGCATTTAATCTATTTAGCAAATACTTCTGACTACTCTCAGAATCGCGCCTGTTCCGCTCATTAAACGTAGGTTAATTACATTAAACCCTTAAAATGAGCTCTACTCTTACTTAACCTAATTACGCAGTTATCTCAGGTTTAAGTCAAGCTGGTAATGTTACCTTTATAACCTGACGTTTTTTCGCTCATGTTTTCCTGCTCTCAGCGGAAGGCACAGAGCAAGCTGTGTCCGCCTTCCGGCGGATGATCCTAGCCATCTTGTGTATCAAAGCCTGGTTATCATCTGTCTCTTTCCGATTTGTATAGCGAATTTACAGGTACGAAAGGGTAGCGCAATCAAAAGTATAAAGTTAACTGTAATTTGTGTATATCTCGTTAGCGACGTGCTTCAGAACTTGTGCCGCGACTATTGTCCAGAGGCGCTGGAGCGTATCAAATTTTTGTAAGAGTAGATAAGTACCTGCTTATTGGTGTACGAATGTACTGTAAGGAGACATGCAGACTGATTGCCGGTCAAAATTAATCATTAAATATCACAAACAGTTGTGGATCTTGCCTCCTCGTAATAGGATACCAGTCCTGTCAAGCTGGTCTCCATTGACGCTGGTCGACTGCGTAAAGCTTTGTACGTACGACAGGTAGGTCCAAACGCATTTTTTATATGGGAAAATGAGTGTTGAATTGTCCTAACGCAAGTTCGAAAAGTTACGTGATAACCCCTCAGATGTAATTTTTGAGTAGGTATATACTATAATTTCAAGGATAATAAATACAAGTCAAAATACACATAAACATAAGTAGTCATGAGCAGTCGTCAATATCAACACAGTTATTGAAGTTTGATTTAAAAGTGCCTCACCTAAAATCCAACTACTAAAAGTGTTAAAACAAGGCAAGTTTGTACATCAAAACATCATCTCGGGGTCACGGCATATTGGTGACCTATACCTCTGTCTAGCCAAGACAAAAAGGCATATGAACATGCGATGCGCCTACGGTTAGACCTTTTGGTTAACGTACCATACCTACGGTATAGTTGCCTTCTCGTGTTCGTGCTGTACCGGTTTTGGTCCAGCCTCGTCCAACAAACCAAACGAGATTCAACCCTGTACACAAAACCTTAAAACTCTTTTTCGATTGCTAAGCGATCTCGTCAAGACTTTCTTTACGGAGGGCCGGTTACAGACCCTGGCGTTTTTTTACGTTCGTATTTAGCAGAGTCAATAGTGTCAATACATATTAACACATTTCCGGTACCAGTTTGGTTTTAAAAGGATTGTACTGTTTAATGTCCCTATTTGGATATTTTTTTGCAAATTTGATGACCGCTCCTAAACCGGTAGCATTATCAAAAACCTGAAGACTGATGAGTGGTACGCTGACGTTGTAAATATATTACGTCCAATTTATATACGTTATTAATTACTTACCTAGACAAATTAAATAGGTGTCAAGTAATTTACCTAGACATAAAAATACTGCATGGAAAATAATTAAAGAAGTAATAGCCCTAATCTTATTGTAATTAAGTATTTAATCAAAATACCTACTCCATTTAAAATACCATGTTTACGGTACACGGACGCGGAGGGACGCGGGGCGGGTTGTTTGACACTTAGTTTTAAGTTTAGTTTAGTTAGTTTTAAATTTTTAATTGATGTAATTGGAATTGTTGTAATTGCTTTGTGTTTTGTGTGTTATAATGAATAAATGGTCTTTACAATAATCTCAAGTTTACGGTTAAAAATAATTTTGAATTATATTTTCAGCGCGTTATTACAACTACATATTGTCAATCGATTTGTTCCCTCGTGTACTCATTATAGGTAGAATTAAAATGCAACTCCTATTTTTGAACCTGATTTCTTTCATAGGACGAACCCAATAAAGCAACCGTGGTGGGAGAGTAGCCTGGGGAAAATCCAGGACAAACCTCCGACACGACAACGCGGACGGTTTTATCACTGGAATACTGAAGTACTCACTTAACCTTTGATCTCTCCTTGTTACAGGAATTATTCGCACAACTGCAATGGTCTGCGGAGCGCGCCCCCGCCGCCGACAGCCTCCGCCGAGCCCTAGGTGGCGGCGGGGCCCGCTTCCAGCTCGGTTGTATGGCCGACGCCAGCGAATGCTTCGAACATCTTCTACTGCGCGTCCACGCCCATGTGGCAGCTGGGGACAGACGGGATGACGACGCGTGCCGCGCGCCGCACTGCGTACCGCACAGGAAGTTCGCGATGATGCTGGTTGAGCAGTCGGTGTGTGGAGCCTGCCAGGCGACGTCGGAGCCGCTGCCTTTCACTCAGGTAATTGAGGCTCTAAGTTTACGCACATAATTCAATGTATTTTTCTGTTTTCAAATATTTCTACAATCCGCATATAGATACCTACCTACCGTCATAGTTAACACGTACTAAAACTTCAGACAAATCTATGAATTACTATCAGCGACGGGAAAGACAAAATAGATAGATCCTAAATCAAAAGTGTATATTAATAAAATTGAATTATTTACAGATGGTGCACTACGTGTCGGCTACAGCGTTGACTGCGCAGGCGGCTCTCGATGAACACGGCGATAGCTTCGGCCTGCTGCTCAGGAGGGCCGGCGGAATGGGCGACATCAGAGACTGCCCGGTAAGTCACTGATAATGGAACATATGAGCTGTGGTTCCCAAGTTGCTGATTTTCTATCTCTTCTTTTTGATCCCGTAGATAATAATAGCGCTTCTCACTTGTTTACAGAATGCCTGTGGAGCTAAGATCCAAATCTGCCGAACTCTGATGAACCGACCTGAAGTTGTGTCCATTGGCATGGTGTGGGACTCCGAACGACCCAATGCTGACCATGTGGCGGCAGTTTACGCAGCCCTGGGTACCGAGCTCCGTCCCACCGACGCCTTCCACGCCTGCGTCGACCGCGCGTGGGCAGCCCGAGCAACGCATCGCCTCGTCGGCCTCGTCACCTACTACGGAAAACACTACTCCACCTTCTTCTACCATAGCAAGTTGCGCCTATGGATATACTTCGACGACGCAGACGTCAAAGAGATCGGACCCGAATGGTCGCAAGTTGTCGACAAGTGCCGGAGAGGGCGATTCCAACCCTTGTTACTTCTATATGCTGCGGTAGACGGAACGCCGTGCGACACCCGCCATGCTCCTAAAGACGTAGTGCCATTCCCTGCCCCTGAGCCGCGCCGTGCGGTGACGCCAGCCCCTGAAAGAAACAGCACCAGTTTTGCGCGGCGAGCAGTCACACCGGGACCTGACAACGAATCTGACTACGTCAGTAGAAAAGCTGTAGAAAATATGCTCGAGGTCCAAGCTAGCAGAAGAGCCCAATTAGCCCGCAGTCTGAGTACAGGATCGGCTTCTGACACACAGGACCGTCCGCGAGCGAGGCGAGACTCAGGCAACTGGAGTGGCGACCGGAACAGCGCGTCGTCGGCATCATCGTCTACTGTTGAGAGTCCCTATATGTATACTCGTGGACGTGGCCCCGGCAGCGTACCCAGCAGCCCTACCCGTAAAGGAGAACTGTCTAGTGGTGGCTCCTGCGACGCGGGCTACGACTCCTACTCACTGTCATCAACAGACAGTTTACCTCTTCAGCAAGGTTTGCGACACAACCTACAGTTGGCTCAGATACCTGAACTGACAACGCGAGGCGACTGCGAAGCTTTGTGTCTAGAGGCTGACAGATTACTTGAGAAGTCTCGACATGCCGAAGATGCAGCCGATTATGAAACCGCTCTCGTCTTGTGCGAAGCGGCTGCGTCTAAAGCCAGAGCTGCAATGGATGCTCCGTACAACAACCCTCATACTATGACCTTTGCCCGAATGAAGCACAACACTTGTGTTATGCGTGCTCGAAGTCTTCAGCGACGAATGGCTGGAATGACCAGAGTTACAGAAGTTCCACAAGCTGCCCCAATTCGAAACACTAAGGGAGGACTAGAAAGTACAATAACACCGATCGAAATCTACGCCACTTTGCCCAAAAAGAAAGGATCTTCTAAAAAGTCACCAAAATGCATAGATGACGACTTAGATAATACTCAGCGCGAACGCCCACCGAGACACAAGTCGAGGGATGAAGAGAAAGGTAGGGAAAAGCGCTCAAGAAGTGAAGATCGGGGCCGTGCGAGAAAAGATATAACAGTGGCAACGGAAAAGA
Organism: Epinotia nisella; assembly: GCA_932294315.1. Taxonomy (NCBI): domain Eukaryota; kingdom Metazoa; phylum Arthropoda; class Insecta; order Lepidoptera; family Tortricidae; genus Epinotia; species Epinotia nisella. The sequence continues at coordinate 16,761,756 of OW028680.1, forward strand.
AAGAGGAACCAGTAGAAGACAAGAAAGCTAATAAGAAGCAACATAAGATACGCAGAAAATTGTTGATGGGTGGTTTGATTCGAAGGAAAAACCGGTCAATGCCTGACCTTACCGAAGGTGCAGATGGCAACAATGAGGCTGCAAAAAAGGAGAAACGCGTATCGTCCGTTGATGACGGCGATGTGGGTAGGAAAAAGACTGACGACAAATCGAATTTGAGCGGATACTTGTCTGAAGGACACTTAGAGTATTCGGCAGCAAGCGGCACGAACCCAAACCTCGAGAGGAGTAAGTTGATGAGAAAGAGTTTCCACAGCAGTGCTGGTAAGATGCTAACCGCGGCCAAGGTACCTCCGCCGCCCCCGCTGCGAACCACTTCTCAGCTTAGCGGGCCTAAGTTCGAGTCCGAAGTGATTGAGCACAACTTATCGAGGCCACCACCACCCGTGCCAATGGCGGGCCGTGGAGAATATCCTTACCCTCACGACGTCGACGAAGACGGCGGTTTCTCGGAACAGTACGGAGACGAGCCGCAATCGCTGCCCTTCTTGCCCTCCTCCTACGATGGAAATGCACATTACAATCGGCTCGAAGATTCACCATCCCAAAATTTCCACACAGTCGTCACGAAAGCCATGATCCACCAAGAGCAAAGCCCTATCAAGAGAGAGACCATGCCTCCCATACAACCTTCTCGCAATCATATGCAAAATCTTAGCCACGCGTTTGATAAGGGTGTCGACGTGGTCGACTGCGCGATGCCCATGCGCAGATCTCCTCAAATGCTTGATCTGCCACCTTACCCCAGTCCAATGAACTCGGTCAATCACTCGCGCCAACCGAGTGAAGAATTCCCACCTCCTCCACCGCCGATTGACTTAACGCCGCTCCAAGATGAGCTAAACTGCATTCAAAACTCCAGCTATAATGGGATTATAGCGCAGACCGATGAAGAACGAGACGTTCCCAAAGGCTCTCTATTGGCCCAATTGCAGGAAAAGAGAAATCAAATCCTGAGAAACGAAGAAAGCTTCCCGCACATAAATCAACTGGAAAACAATAACAACAGCAGTTCTGACATTTGGCTTAAAGAACTGCAAGCCAAACAAGTGGCATTGAAACTGAAAAGGTCTGGATCTCTCGAGGGACAACTTTCTAGCCCAAGTGAAGTGGTTTCACCTAATAGCAATAATGTAAGAAACATTGCCTCTAGATTTGAGATTAGCGCACAAAATTCTCCAGACGGAGAAAGATCTCATATAGGATTTGTAGGTATGAGTGCTAATAGAGACGTAATTAACTGCTCAAACCAATCTAACGCAGGATTGTATAACCGACGTGCGTCATCTTCGTCCATCGATCCTAAACAGATGGAGGACGATTACGGGGAGCAGAAGACAGGAAACAACAACATCTACAGCGACCGGTCTAAACCGAAGAAGAAGTCGGTGTCCTTCTGCGATCAGGTTATTTTAGTAGCAACTGCTGAAGACCAAGAGGATGACAGCTACATTCCTAACCCCATACTGGAACGCGTGCTGAAATCCGCAATGAACAAGCCCGAACTGACTACTATGCCTCTACAGACAGAAAAACCATCTTTGCAGAGAACAGAATCATTTGACAGTCAGTCATCCCGATCAACAATATCCTCCCTTTCTCAGAACTCCTTCGTGCCAAATGATAATTCACACGCAGACTACATCAGAGTACAAAATGGCTATCCACAGTACCAAGTTGCGCAGACCAGGCCTCAACAACAGTTCAATACTCAGAAGAGCACTGGAGTATACCGCACTAACTCACCTGTGCAGCCCGCTCAAAACCAAAATCCTGGGAACAACCAGATATATCAAGCACTACCGAACACGCAGAATACATCAAACCCAATACCTTACAACCAACCACCTGCAGTCTACGCGAACAATAACTCAAGCCCACCGAACTTTAGTCAAAATCCCGCGAACAGACTCACGCCTACCCACAACCCGGCTTACGCAACTAAGCAGCTGCCGCGAACCGTTCTTAATACGTTCCCACCGACGCAAATGCACCCGAACCAACCACCGAACAACGCTTACTACCACAGGTTACCCCAGCACTCCACCACTCCAACGCTGCCTAGCAATAACTACAACACGAACCGCCAGTTTCCTCAGAACCCTTCACCGTACCAAAGTGTGCCCACCAACTCGCCAGCTTACCAGAGCTACCACAGCCCACCGACTAGCTACGCTAGCTCCGAGTATTCTAGTCGATACCCGCAGAACAGTACAAACCACTACATCGCTCAATCGCCTTACCAACGCGTTCCACCGCCCCATGGAGAACTTACTGACAATTACAACGCCGCTTACCAGAAACCGAACTACTACCCTGATAACCAGGACCGAGGCGCTGACGTGCGGCACTACGCCAACACGCAGCTACACAGGCCAATGTATAACCCCATGAACGATGCCTCGCCGGGAAATGGTGAACAGGCGTTCCAGTACCCTCCAAATTACAATCCCTACCAACATTTGCCGCCCCCAAAACAGTTGCAGAAGAAGTCTGTATCGTTTGAACCTGGCACGAAAGGCGGAACGGAGTCTCCAATACCTCCACAGCTGAATGGCAACGGGCCTTATGGAGAGAGTCAGGGACAGGGGAATCTATTAGGACAAAAGTCGCTTTGTAATTTGTGTCGCAAGAAACCATTAAATCCCCCGGCTATGTATTGCCCTGATTGCGACTTTTATATGTCGAGGTTCAAACCCCGCTCATAGCATTGTACCTAGTTGATAATCCTGTAGATAAATTATAATTAAATGAATTAAATAAACTCATCTACTTAACTAAATAAAGTCATCAGACATTGTAAATTATCAACGAATACTAGGATTTAAAATAAGATTGACTGATCTCACTCGAGAATATGAAATCCGTAATTTTAACTTAGATTAACTGAGGTACTTAATTTTGATTAGAATGTTAAATATAGAGATTTTAAACTATATAAAAATGTATTTTTGTTACGAAGAAATTAAAATTCATGAAAATAAACAATTTCATAGCTTATGATTGCAGTTTTAGTATTCAACCTAAAGCTTAACCCCTTTTGTTAATAACCAGCTGTAGAATTTGTAGAGCGTGGCTGGTAGTTAAACCGTGTGGAGTAGAAAGCTTGGCGCTACTTGCGATCTGATATCTTTTAACGCTGAAAGCTATATGAGCTAGGGAGTCTTGGCAATCACTTTACATGTAATGTTTTTAGTGGGATATCATCATTGATTTAGTATATAAGTAACTAGATAGATACACAATAAGCCGAGAGAAATGGCCGTCCAAAAGTACCCGGGTCGACTCGGGCGGCTCTTTTGCGTTTAGTCTGGTTTCATCCGTGACACTTGACGGTTGTCAAAAATGGCAAAAATGTTCAATGAAAAAATGCGTTTAATAGCAAAGTCCCTGAGCGACCGAGGGCACTCGGGTGAAATACGGAGAAAACTAATTTTCCCAGACATGAGACCTAGCTAGATCGATTTCTCGCCCCCGTAAACCCGTATATTCCAAATTTGATCGTAATTGTTAGAGCCGTTTCCGAGAACGTGATTGCAAATATATAGTTATACAAATATTGCTCGTTTAATAGTATAGGATATAGCAATAGTAAAAAAAAACCGGCCAAGAGCTGTCGGTCCGTCCGCGGATAATCTCAGTAACCGTTAGCACTAGAAAGCTGAAATTTGGTTACTAATATGTATATCAAGCACGCCGACAGTGGGAAAATAAAAAGTTTTTTTTTATTTTATTAGGGTACCTCCCCTATACGTAACGTGGGGAGTGTTTTTTTTTCATTTCAACCCTAACGTTTGATATATTGTTGGATAGGTATTTAAAAATGAATAGGGGTTTGCTACAATAATTTTTTGATAATGTTAATATTTTCAGAGATAATCGCTCCAGAACTAAAAAAAAATGTGTCCCCCCCTCTAACTTTTGAACCATAAGTTTTAAAAATATGAAAAAAATCTCAAAAGTAGAACTTTATAAACACTTTCTAGGAAAAATTTTTTGAACTTGATAGGTTGAATGGTTTTTGAAAAAAAATACAAAATCATTTCTGAACTAAGTTTGTAATTTAACCGTATAAGCAGGTGTTTATTGTACTTGTAATTTCTAGAAAATCACAATGAATGTAACAAATAGTCCATTTTTTTTAACGCTTAAGCCCGACACGCTCTTGGCCGGTTTTTACTTTATTATAGGTACGTCAATGGATATCATATACAAAATGTGATTGTCTCTCTCTTGCAAACACACATTGGTTCATTCACCTATTACAGTACTTTCAATACAATGTTATACGACCTACCAGATTTTTATTATCAAGTAACTTTTGCCCGCAGCTTCGCCTGCGTAGTAAGTGTATTTTTTGCAATAATTGTTGAATTGTTACGCCGGCAACGGCCTAGGTAGGTACTACTACTTACTTCCCCTATGAATAACCCTTCTTCGTCATTCATATACCTACGAACTTTCAAAGTTTTTAAATGAACGTCCGTCCCTTAAATATTACGTAGATTGAAGTTAGAGTTTTATTTCATATAACTATACTGTACTGCGTTGTGCTGTAGTTCTGCTTGATCATTTGCATTGAGTGAATTGAAGAAAAATAATATCGCGTTATACAGTGTTGCAACACGCTGTTTTATTTAAATATGTCGCTCTTTTATAGGCTCATCTTTCCCTAGCCAGATTACGAAAAAATTGTTAAAACGCCATATGATCACCACCATCGCCATCTCGCGATTATGTTCCTAACTACGCGTCCAGCACCCCGCTTACAGGACTGTTTTCAGTTTAGCGCGAGAGACATTACAACTAAGTTTTGACATTGATACATAGATGGCGCTGTACTCCAGTCCTAAGATAATGTTGCCACTAATAAATATGTTAATATTAGTAGGTTTTATAATCTTCTTTATTGGTATTTTCTATGTGATTTTAAAAATAGAAATGTAAATAAACGACAATTAATATGTTTGTTTCCTTTAACATAGGGAAGTGCAAAGTTCTTTTTAAATTAACAAGTATGATGAGACGATATGAATAGGAAGGATGTGTGTGATGAGTTGACGGGCGATTCAATAGAGAGGTATGAAAGAAAAAACATGCTGCACCGACCCCAAGTAAATAGGATAAGGACAAGAAAATTATGAAGTATGATTTTTATAGGTTCACCTGTACTACATGCCTTTAATCGTATTAGTATCAAGCATTTCGACTAAAAAATATGTATTTTAAATACATAATTACACAAAGCTACCTATATTTACACAAATTGTAACATATATTGGTAGAAACCGAAGCAGTTGGCATGGTATCCTACTGAAATATACCTTATCTGTATAACACTTTCTAGCAAACCGGTTTCGAAGACACTGTGTTTCATTGTGCTCTCACTTTAGTCATTTTGCCGATATAATCCGTTTCACAACTTGGAGAATACTGTGTCAGGTATTGCGTTGCTGGAAAACCGCACCGTGTTCCTTCAACTTTGTTGGCAGCTTGGCAGATGTTTAATGGCGACCGCTAGTGACGGGTCGTCTGCATGACCTGTCATCTACGAACTATTTACCGTAGAACCTTAGGGCATTTGTTTACGTAAATATGACGGGCATATTACCATCATACCAACGCTTCGTTAACGGAGTTCCAGTGCCGTCCATATCTCGGCGGTCGTTCCGCCTTCGGGAGAAATATTTGATTGTTTCTGTACTTTTGACATTCGGAATCGTGTGGCTAGGAGCACTGTTCTATTTGCCAGAGTTCAAAAGTTCTACGAGTGTGAACGATAGTGTTTATAATGTGTACAAACGTATTCAGAAAGCGGGGCCTGAGCTGCTCATGCCGCCGCCGCTGGCGCAGAATGAGCTAGGAGACTTCCCCGTGGCCGCTCATCATGGGGAGTCCGTAGACGGGGTGGATCCTCACGTGGCTGAGGACAGGAACCGTCTGCGAGCGAAGATAGAGGAAGACATGGGCATGAAAGTGCTGGAGAGGCCACAGTTTGATGCTGCGCCATCCGTCTCCTCATCTAAAGGCACCAGTAAGAGACCAGTTGATGCTCTTGAGGAGCCTGTGGCTGGAAATAATGCTGCTAGCAAAGATGTGTCCCCATCAGGGCCTAAAGTAGAGGGCTCTGAAAATCAGTATGCTGTTGCAGCCCTGAGCCCAAATGCCGATCCTGATGTCAAACATAAACTAGGAGTTGTTAAAGAGGTAAGTCAAAGCCAACAGCATTGAAGACAATGTATAAATTTAAAGATGCAGCAATTGAATTGCTGTCCTCATTTGTTATTCATTCTAACAACAAACCAATATTGATTTAACAGAAAAATGACTGTTATGCAAATGAAGATAGTTATTGTTATTACACTTATTATTCTGTATTCCATTGAACAACTTGCTGCCTTTTAACTGTAAGGTGCAATTAAAAATGCCAAGCTTATTAATTAAACAATACCAGCCAGCTTATCAGTTGATAACATACTAAAATTGTATTAAAGTCATGGTAGAAAATCATTGGCTGAGTGGCCTTGACTTTGACTAGTTGTTTAACATTGATATTTATTTTAAATTGTAATTCTAAAGCCCTAAATAACCAAGTTGGAATATAAACTTAATTTGAATTTTGAAATCCTAGTATTAACTTTATTCTTATTTGGCTTGGTCCAGTTTTATGAAAAAGTTGTAAATAAATAAATAATAAATTAATTTTAGGAGACAATCTTACACAAATCGAACTAGCCCCATGGTAAGCTCAATAAGATTTGTGTTATGGGTACTAGACAACAATATAGTTGATAGATATAAATATGTAGTAAACATGCCCAGATTCAGAAAAAAATATTCATTACATGTTCATCGCACAAATATTTGCCCTTATCGGAATTCGAACCCGTCAGCTTCATAGGGAGCGTCACTGCCCACTATGCTAACTGATATAATGGTTTACCTTTAGCTGTCCAAAAGCCCATTTCACAATTAAAGAGTATTCATTTCAAATTATACTTGGGCATTAACCCCTTTTATGCCACTGACTCAACATTAAATAATTGACAAACGTTAATAAAATTGTGTCTGGTCAAAATCTAATTGTGTTAATACTTAGTAATTACCCCTGTTAATTCTATAACCTGCCATTTCAAGTGCTATAAATAGCCAGTTATGTTTTTTACTTGGCTATTGTCTTAACTAGGTAACCGTGGACCATGCCGGTATTCTATTGTTCTGCAAATAGGTAGGCACTAACTAACACAATTATCTGACGGGCACATTTTTAGTGCATCATTATATTTACATGTACCTACATTACATTAACACATACATGTATAGTCCGTTTGCTAAGGGGAATCCTTGTATGGAGAGGTATACAATTTTGAGTACAGCAATGGTATTTGGTATGGGTAATGGGTTGGTAATATTATTATTATACTCCCATACAAACTTTCACACCTGACCATCTATCTACAATCTTTATAATTTTTATAAAATTTAGTGCGAACTAGCTCAAGTCGGATATATACGATACTACGGTACTATAGGTATCTGATATACTATGGAGTATAAGCTTTACTGTGTGTGTGGCACTGGCACCTGGTCCAAAATATCAGAAGCCAGAGACACTTGACATGGAGACACTTGGAGGAGGCCTTTGTCAGGGTTTGTCCTATTATAGCAACAGCCAGGAATAAAAAAAAACAGTGGACAAAAGGACAAAACAGAAAAATAAAATAAAAATAAATAGTAAATAATGTAAAAGAAAAAAGTCTGAATAAAGGCTATAATATTACATTACTATAGTCTGGCTAACCAAATTTTACCCAAATGTTTAGTGATAAATTTAAAAAATCTTGGGCTGGTCACACTTTGTGTAGTAGGAATTATAGTTTTGATACTAGAAAATATTTTTGATTTTCTGTGCACACCTTACGTGTACCTGAAAAATGAGTTAATTATACGTTGACGTGCACTCAAACTCAGCTCACATAATTTCTATCACTAATCACTATTATATACAGTACAGTCAACAACGAACGCATATTTTTACACTTTCTCACCGTAAGTTTATCATTGTAGCAAGGCGAAGAATTACATGTAGTGTAAATTTAGCTCGGTTATAAGTACTATGCCAAATATCAACTTAATCGGAAACCGCGGAGTGAGTCAAGTTCAACTTACTACAATTGCATGTTTCTTTCTTGCTTGCTTGCTTACAGGCAACACTGGAATAGGTAAAACCACGTGAAACTACTATTCACGTACCTAATCAAAGTTATAGGCAAATGTTAGAACTAGTACATAAAGTATCAAAATATTTATGCAGCACCAACCTACTAAGTTGTTTACAAGTTGTAAACATTGCAGTTTTTCGTTATACAACGCTATTCACGTCGGGTTCTCACATTGTCGTAATTATTTACGAGCTTAAACAATAGTTTGCGGGCCTCACTCAGTATACAGGGTGAGCAATCCAAATGGGTCAGTATGGCGGTTTTGGAAACCATAACAGATAGCGAAATCTTGGCTTAGGAACCATGACGTTGATCGTCATATTTTGTAAGTATATGACATTGAGCATTCATATACTTACAAAAATACGTGTAGGTACTCGGCCCAGGAATCGAACCTGGACTTTTTGAAAAATTAAATTTCGTTATTTTCCTTTGAATATCGGTTATGTAGCTCTTAAATAGTAAATGTTACTAAGAAACATGATATCTAAAACTAATAAAATGCATTGTTTTTAAATAACGAAATTTAATTTTTCAAAAAGTCCAGGGTCGATTCCTGGGCCGAGTACACGTATTTTTGTAAGTATATGAATGCAGTTTTTCTTTTTACTAAAATCAACGTCATGGTTCCTAAGCCAAGATTTCGCTATCTGTTATGGTTTCCAAAACCGCCATACTGACCCATTTGGATTGCTCACCCTGTATAGTCATTGTTACTATTATTTAAAATAAAACATACTCAGTGAACCATTTGAATGAATGACATAAATTGATAAATGATAACTGACTTTTAGCCTTTTTTTTTAATCATAGACAATTGGTGAATAACCACCACCATAAGGAAATATCTGTTAACAAAATTTGGTTAGTCAGACTATATCAGCTTTACTACATAATGCTGCATGTAGTAAGTGCCCTAAATCAAGAAATAAGATTAACTCAAAACAATTAAACATAGCACTTCAAGTCAAGTTTTTATCATATCTTATTTTATTAGTGATTATAATTGAAAGTTGACATGATGAAGGTCAACATGATGTAACGTTGTAACGGAAAAAAAAAACAAGTAAGCATTGATAGAGGATATTTAATAGATGTCGTCCTAGCGTATACCCGAAAGGGACGATGGTAAATTAAACTTACTAAATTAAAGAGTATCAGAAGACTAATAAAAGGTGCCCCAAAATTTACGTAAGATTTGAATCCTCTTGTACGGAAAAACTGGCCACTAAAAAATAAAACAATTTGACAGAGCATGACACGAGATAACAACGCATTTTTATTGTTGAACAATATTTCAAAAATAATGAAAGTTTGGCTGCGACAGTTCGCAAATTTCGTACTATTGAAAAATTTCATTCATAGAATTCGTATGTGCCAGCAAGGCCATGGTGGACATTTTCCCTGATGTGCTATTTCATAGACATAACCCTATCCTATGCAGTTAATGTTTAAATAAATGTTTTCTATTTCATTAAAATCTTGCGTAAATTTTGGGACACCCTTTACATCCTTGACATCTAATGTCATTTATAATTTAGTCGTGTTATATCGGTGACGATGACGTCATGTTCACTTGATGGTCACGTGAGTTTCCGTACAATATTTTGACAGGTAGTGACAAACAGGAGGTTTGACATTGTATCTCGTTCCCATGCAGTTAATGTTCAAATAAATGTTTTCTATTTCATTAAAATCTTGCGTAAATTTTGGGACACCCTTTACATCCTTGACATCTAATGTCATTTATAATTTAGTCGTGTTATATCGGTGACGATGACGTCATGTTCACTTGATGGTCACGTGAGTTTCCGTACAATATTTTGACAGGTAGTGACAAACAAGCTGGTGACAAACAGGAGGTTTGACATTGTATCTCGTTCCCACTTGTGGCATTGTGTATGCATACATCCTTGTCACTCATGCGTGTATTTATTTATTTATTTATTTATTTATCAGCTTACTTAAACTAATGTGTAACTTAATGTGGTCACACTTTGTGAGTAAAGCGATTTCGGCTCTCAATTGTTAAGTTAATGTCAATTTCTGCTTCGCAAGTGATACACTGACCTAGTAATTGAGAACGATACCTAGTTATGTTCACATTAATTAACCGTAAACGATAAAAATGGGAAATTCAGAATTTTAACCACGAAATTCGAAGTTCGGGTATCTCCGTCTCTATTGCACTTATGGTACTGCCGCAGTTTTTGTTTGGAATCGTCGTAAGTACTGTTACATTAATGGAACCCTAAAAATCACCAGATCGTGTCATGATGTCGTGAAACATAAGAATTAAAACCGGCCAAGTGCGTGTCGGACCACGCAAAACGAAGGGTTCCGTGCCTATTAAAAAGGTCGTATCGTCACAGAAATTTTACGGCACTTACGTCCTTTTCTTTGAGGAAGGCAGTTTTTCAGCAATATCTCGAAAACCTCTGAACCGATCTTGTTCAAAACAATTTTCGGTGAATGAAATTAATAAGCTCTATGTCCATGAATTTTTCCATATTTTTAAAATACACCGTTCAAAAATTAGAGGGGGGGGGACAGAATTTTGGTGACTTTCGGGGCGATTATCTCCGACCCTATTCACTTAATCAAAAAAAATGCTAAGAAACCTTATGTTTATTTTGAAAGGCCTATCGATTGATGTGCCACACGGGGGGTCACACTGAAAAATTTTTTTTTGACTTTTAGTTTTATGTATGGAGTGCACCCCTAAAAAAAATTTTTTTTGTCATTTTAATTACAAAAGTATGTAGCGGCTAACAAAATACACCTTTCCTCAAAATTTCATTCAAATACACCTTATAGTTTTCGAGTAAAATGCCTGTGACATACGGACAGACGGACAGACGGACAGACGGACAGACGGACAGACGGACAGACGGACATGACGAAACTATAAGGGTTCCGTTTTTGCCATTTTGGCTACGGAACCCTAAAAATGAAGTTGACATTTTATGCGTCGGTCGGGCAGTCACGCAGTACCTGGGTAAACAGTTTGGGTCTTTGGGTACACTCGTAAACTCCACTTTATTTTATTGCGCGAATGTACAACTACACAGGTACCGATATACTTGCGTGCAAAAATAATAGGTCATGTCGCGTCGTGACAGACTACGGATAAATTACCTACTTTTTGTATCGTCGAGTGAAACGATTTGCTCCTAATGAAGTTGAGACAAATAACATAGTATGAAACTAGTCTTATTTAATATATTCACCTTGATTTCTAATGTAAAAAATGTTGCAAGTGTTATTTTTAACATTTTATACCTTCCTATCACAACTTGATGGAAATAAATGAAATAAACCAAAACATAGAATAGTAGATATGTTACGAGGGGTGATCAATAAGTTTTTAGAATCGGTATAAAAAACAGAAGTTATTGGTGCCATATAAGTAATTATTAGATATTTAATTCAGTTCTTCAAAATTAATGAATTAAAAATAATAAAAATACAGGCTCTTGAGTTCTGCAGCTCACAGAGCCACTATTTTTATAATTTATTAAGATTCACGAATAACAAAGGGAGTAAATATTTTCATTTAACATCTGAATTTAGAAAAGTTTACTTAGTCAGCATTCAGCTCTTTCTGACAATATTGAAAGTACATGATTCTTTATCTTGAATTTATCACGTGAACGCAATCTCTAGCTAGGTGTTATGGTACATACAGTCAGCGTCAAATACTCTGTAGCAGTCAAAGTGGCCAAATAGTTCGGTACACCATACTCAATATATTGTGTACCGAACTATTTGATTACTTTGGTTGCTACAAAGTATTTGACGCTGACTGTACCCTGGATACCTATATCTTCAGGTTTAAATTATAAAATTAACTTTTCTCATACCTAGTATTCCCTAACCCTAGGTTATCATTACCTATGGCCTGCAGTGTACAGTAAGCCAATAAAGTGGTCTACTACTTTTAGACTATTATTTGTACATTATGGTTCAAAAGTGGTATACCACTTTGAGGTTATGATTACTTGTGATCAAAGAAGTATACTTATTTAGTGCATATACTCAAGGCTTTCTTCGAGATTTGACACTAATTTAGCGGGCAACGACCCCTGCGTGGCGCCAAGCGACAATGTGTAACAAGCATGCATATCACGCAAAATTGCTCTGACCCACATGCGTGGCAAGTAAACCATCTTGACACCGATTGTACAGCTGACTCGGGGAAACCATGATCCCACGCCAATCATTGTGGAAATCGGTATTAAGTATCAACTATTTATGTACACTGTACAATCACCTGCAATAACATGTAACACGACATCATCTATATCTGTACTAATTATAAAGGAATGTTTGCGGCAGAGCGTACGGATGACTTTTACGCAATAATACGCAGCAGGACGGCATCACTAATGCGGCGGTTGGGTGGCAGCGAGGCTGGATGCTCCATTACCTAGGCACTGGAACACTACATTGTACCTATACGAGGGGATGGAGCATCTAACTCTATTAGGATTAAATTAATTTGTATAAATTACCTTAGTTGACTGCTTATTCAGTACATTCGCAGCTAACTATCATAATTATTTTGCGTATTAGTTGACGAGAGTTCACAAACACAGCTATAATATATATTTTGGTATATTATTAAAAGATACCTTGCTATAAATATGTATTATAGCGCAGTATATTACGATATAGTTTGTTATATTTCGGGCATATAGAGGGTGTTCTGTTTCACGTGACTTCGTAACCGATATAATATCTCCGTTTCTCTCATAATGGAGGTGTTAGACAGAGAGCGTACGTATCCATATTTCACTTAGAACATCCTGTACGTATGGCAATCGTGCGCTCGCTAAAGACAGCAACGAGTTTGGTGATGGTAAAAATATATATTTTGGTATCTTTGTAGTGTGTAGTAGTGCTTAGCTATAATATAATAAATATTTCGGTAACTTACGGCTTTTTCATATACAGGGCGTCCCACGGCTATGCCACATGGAGGGAAAGTACCTTGAATATTGTAGATGGAACATTTTACTGAAAGAAGACATTACTTTAATTTCAAAAACAATTTAAACTGCATTCATAGATTTTTAAATAATTACATGGTTGAACCGGGAATCAAACCCACTACACGAGAAAAAATTAAATAAAAATGTTAAAATTCATGGTGTTCCTTTTATTTCTGACAGCAAAAAATAATCCTTATGGGATTACCTTGGGCATATCCTTAAAGGCTCCACCTTTCGATCGGTATGATAAAGCTTCAGGGTACTTTTTTTTCTCGTGTAGCGGGATTGATTCCCGGTTCAACCATGTAATTATTTAAAAATCTATGAATGCAGTTTAAATTGTTTTTGAAATTAAAGTAATGTCTTCTTTGAGTACAATGTTCCATTTACAATATTCAAGGTACTTTCCCTCCATGTGGCATAGCCGTGGGACGCCCTGTATACACTCGGCGTCAAAAAAATCGCACATCTTCAAAACTTGGTTTCAAGCGAATATAGCTCTTAACTAATTTATTGTACCCTTTCAAGATTAGTATCATCAACATTTGAAGTAAAATTTATTTTAATTTTAAATGCTGATGAAGAGAATATATTTTAATTAGGATAAAATATTATACAATAAATTACAATATATTAAAATGCTGATTATTTATATTCGCTTGAAACGAACTTTTGAAGATGTGCGATTTTTGTGACGCCGAGTGTATTATAGCTAAGTCAGTGACGGGCTTTAACCATAACACGACAGATGCGCGTAAAATCTGACACGCTATAGTACCTCTACAAAAGGGGTGTATCAGATATGTTTGCGCGCTTTGTTATGTCTGTGTGCTACTGTACCTAAATGATTTCTCGTGGTTGTCTTGACGTGATTGATAACTTTATTTGTGTTGACAAGGGGGGCTTTTAGATTTAGTTATTCATATTCAAGAGAAGAGTTTAATGGTCCTATAAAACAGACTGACATATATTATACCTAAACGATGACTAGTGCATAAAACGAGCTATTTCACCCGAGACGTTTATATCGTCGTATCGTTTGTATCGTTAAGTCGAGGGATAAAATGCCTCATTTATGCCCGCGTTATACTCAATGCTTTTCACTTGAGTTGCGGGAAAATAACAAATATTTGCAAAATTTAATAAAATAATTGTTCATTCCAGCCACTTTACTTTTTAAAGTTTTTATGTTAAATTCTCGATACGTGATATTAGACTTAGGTACCTACTTAATACTGCCAAGTCATTACATGGTTCGATACGTTTTTAAATAATAATTGACTTCTATTTTATCTGGTTTTATTAATTTAGTAATTTAGAAATTTATTAAAGCAAATCATATAAAATAACAAGTTTATTCTATGAAGTTTTATTGTGCGTGTGGCTGTTAGGCCCGATTATCTTAGTCTTTAAAACAAATTTACTTTATGCACTAGATCGTAAAAGTGGGTTTTGTGCAGCATACAACCAGCACAAAGACGAACTGTGCAAGCGTTAGAAGTGAAAAGTATATACCACTGTCAAAACTGTCGAGGTCATCGGTTAATTGAGGTATGTCTCCTCTCCTTTATCGGTTCCTCGAGTTTCCAGGGTAGGTACCTAGTGCACATAAAATGCTTTTCTCTTCACCACCACATACTCCCAAAGCGCTCTTTTAGCAGGAAAGTACTACTCTCTGGAGGTATATGTATGTGTGTAGTGTGAGACATAAATATCGAAGTATCAAGAATATCTGTACGCTCTTAAGCCTGTATCTTTGGATTAATGTTTGCAAGTTTCTGTCATTACATTAAATTCGTATCTGTACTTCTCTTCAAAACCTTATACTGTATCTTTCTAGGAAGATCGTATAGTCGACGAGCTAGTGCATATTTCATTCACATCAGTAGTAGCCTATCGACTATCTGTTGCTGCTATATATATATATATATATATATATATATATATATATATATATATATACTAGCTTCTGCCCGCGACGCCCGCGTAGAACTCGTTAATTGCCTAGAATTGATGATTAAAAAAAATTAGACTCATGTATTCAATAATCGTAATAAATATCAATTAGAATGTTGGTCAAGTGCGAGTCGGATTTTAGTTTTCCCATACATTTTGAGACCCAGCGCCTGATGAAGGCAACGAGCAAAAATATTTGGTCGCCATACAAAGTTTCATCCCCTCTTTCGTCCACAAAAGAGATGAAATTTTACATAAATTATAGCCTATGTCCTATTCTGATATATAAGGTGCATAACTGGAAAACTTCATATATATTCGTCCAGTAGTTTTTGAGATTAAGTGGAACGTACATCCATCCATACATCCAAACTTTTACGTTTATAATATTAGTAATATATATATATATATATATATATATATATATATATATATATATATATTATTTGGTTTGGTGAAGGTTAGAAGTCGCGTGAACCTAATGAAAATTAAAGTAGGCCAACTTACAAGGAGCTCAGTTCCGATTATTAAGATCTTTGTTTACGGTCACTCAAGTAGCGCTGACGTATATCAAATATGTAAATATTTATACAAGTACTCATCTAGAACGATTGAGACGAGTCGATCTTTTGTTTTTAAAGCCAAGTTCATTCAACCCCGTGCCGTTGGCTTAATGTACGATTCTGTATCGAATTAACGAGATCCGTTCGCCTTTTGAGTTTCAATCCTAGTCTAAATCGCTTATCTACCTTTCAATGACACAGGCTTTCAAAGAATTAGGATTTCGGAATAACGGGAATCGGACGGAACGGTACCTTAACGGTGAGCAGAGAACTCGCAATAAGAGTGGGTAAAGTTGCTCGATGACGCTCTTAAACAATGTGGAGGTAGGTACCCCGTGCCGTTGGCTTAATGTACGATTCTGTATCGAATTAACGAGATCCGTTCGCCTTTTGAGTTTCAATCCTAGTCTAAATCGCTTATCTACCTTTCAATGACACAGGCTTTCAAAGAATTAGGATTTCGGAATAACGGGAATCGGACGGAACGGTACCTTAACGGTGAGCAGAGAACTCGCAATAAGAGTGGGTAAAGTTGCTCGATGACGCTCTTAAACAATGTGGAGGTAGGTACCTACTAGGTATTCTGCATATTATTAAGTAGGATGGCGGATTTACGTTAAGAGTTCAAAGGACTAATAACTCTAGAATTTTATGTTGAGGTTGTTTTCAGACTAGTTTAGTTATATTGACAGACCAGTGCTTGGTGCTAGGTAATTGAGGTTTATTTAAACACGAAGGCATTATTTTCTTTGCTCTTCTTATAGCAACACTGACTTTTTAAATGTCCCGGTTTATTGCAGTAATAGTAATATTTTAAATCTGGCCGGTTGTCTTTATAGTTGTTGTTACGAACGTTTGCCACGGTATTATACCTGCGGCCCGTTTATCAAAAGCTTGTAACTTGTGTAATACAAGCGGAAGCCTCTTTTCAACTCCTTTTATAAGAAAGAGACTTCTGTATTACAAGTTACAAGCTTTTGATAAACGGGCCCCTACAAGTTTGTTACACTTAAAACATTTCACACTCTCCTTATTTACCCCTTTAGCTACAAACGCCCCAGATGATTGCGAATCCACATTTTTCTCTTTGATTCCATGTCAGATATATTTTCTCCCATCTGTTTTAAACTATTTTGAAACTTAAATTGTAAAAGAAATTAGTTTAAGAATGTGAATGCTTGTTTCAGATTTTTGTTCGTAGACACTTAGTAGTTTCTTCCACACTTCACCTGCCGTTTCAAAGTGCAAAGTATTTATTTGTTAAAACACAGGTTATAGGTACAGATGTTAAAAAATGCAGCTTAGTATCGCTATGTCTTACCGGAAGGTGTAACAAAATATAGGCTTCAAATAATGTTAAATATAAGATTTCATGCAGCGTGTTTTTTTTAAATACATAATAAATAACATACTTAGTGCGAGTTCAAATTTTTTTTTTAAATATATGCGTCAATTGATTAGTATGCCTTTTCCACTAGAAAAGCAAACAGTTTCTTTTTAAACAGCATCAAATTTTCAGCGTTTATAATTTGCGTTCACATGTTATGATATGTAACATTACTTCTTCTGCCATTCTATAGTCACCAGCAACGTTTGCGCTTTCGCATCTTGCGCTTCCCAACTAGCAAGCTGTTTTGCAGCTACAGGTTTTACTGTAGTACTATCGACTATTTTGTAAAGTCCTTGACCTCGTAACAAGACGGATATTTGTAATTTCCATATATTCCAATTCCGGAGACCTTCCAGTTTTAAACCAGCCTGCCTACTCTGAGACAAATCCATGGTATCTTCCTTCCTGTATAGGCATTTCTGCCTTGCTTTATATTTCAAGCAAGTAATTCCTTTCCGGCACGACTTAACCTCTAATGGCCGCCATCTCTCACCCGGAATTTTTTCAACTTTCGCACTACTGTTATTTTTACTGGCCCATAACCAGATGAAATTATAAATAAAATACAAGCTTAATTATTTAAGATTCTTATTTATTTCGAGAGTAACACAAACTACGTCAAGAGCTTCCGCCATGACACATATGAGAGTGAATGAGAGAGAGAGAGATATCGTCTGTCTCTATTCAACTTATTACATTGTCTATTTCTCAACAATTATAACCAACAAAAATGCAAAAACTTTCTCAAAAACTATACATAGAAAGTTTCTGTCCTTTCGCTATCTTTAAATATAAAATAAAAACGCAGAATAGATTTTTCCAAGAAAAACCAGCGAGCCTTTTTTTCCATACTAGGTGTACAGTGTCTTTTGTAATTAAATAGAAAAAAATATACGGGCTTCAGATTTTAACACGACCCTTTTAGGTAGTTGTTTATAGCTACTTTAGCACCTCTACATATTATTAACTCTACTCGGTAAACATCTAGAAACAAAATCACATCAATACGAGGTTGTTTATTTGATTTAAATTAATTATACATTGGAATATGGATCCATAGTCGTGAATCGTATAGCGGACAAACCCCGGTTATTTAGAAGGCTTGCGGTGGGATACAGTCTCGGACTTAGTAGGGAATATCAGTACATATCGTTCTACCAGCCTACCAGATAATTGCTCAAAGGTTAACTGGAAGAGATGCTTTATAGGGATAAGTTCGCCTTTGTGCTTTGATCTTACACTTCTATACTTTGATGTGACATGCATATGTTTTAACCTGTTCTTGGCTACAACTCTATACCTACTTGCGTACATATTTACCTTTCGGTGAAAGAAAACGTCGTTCAACAATCTGCACTCATCTGCCACGAGTAGTTGGTTTTTTTGATGATTGTAGTTATATGTGAATTGTAAAGTCACCAACCCGCATTGGCCCAGTATGAGGATTAAAGTTCTCTTGTTGATGAAAAGGGGCATGTTACTAGCAATGGAACGTATACTTATTATTGTTATAGGCGGATGACGAGCCTACAACTTCTAATCAAGACCTGCCACTACTATTAGCGCAGAGTAATTTCTGAGCTGTGAGATAACAAATCTAACAATGAATGTCTATTACGCAATTAAAAACAAAAGAAGCACTTAATAATGAGAATAATCATAAAAAGTGAAACAACCCAGTTTACACTTTTATCTACACACATACATACACATAGCATAAACCCGCTAATATGCGTTCAGAAACTGGCAGTAATGACCGGCATTATATCAATAAGATTTATTTATAAAAATAATTAACTTATCTCTGGCCGTAGGTTATTTTATACGTATTTTCATTAAGATATCGATATTGATGAAGTAATGACTTTCAAGTTTCGAAGCGTGGTCCAGAGGTCAGAGCCTTCGACACTGTTATGGAAATGTAGTTGGTCATGATTTGAAATCTAGTCGGCCATGGCGGAGCAATGGCGGTTATTCTAATGGCTCCCGAGTCCCGAACTCATCATTGAGGATTTATGATATGTGTGTAAGTACAATACATCATAAGTATAATACAGTTGCATCATCATCATCATCATCATATCAGCCGAAAGACGTCTACTGCTGGACATAGGCCTCCCCCAAAGAGTGCAGTTGCATAAACTACTATTATTTACTCAACTACAGTGCTTTTACGATTCCGCGTTAATGAGGTGAAGCTAATCTGAAAGTAATCACAGTTTCTTTATTGACGTTGCCGGGCAATCCATGCTTATTTCGCGCTGAAAGTAAAACTATGAAAATAAAGAACTAATGTTGCCATTAATTTTTATGTCAAGTAAATCTTATAATTAGCCAGGTCATTGTAAATTCCATATCGCTTTGTGGGTTAGTGGTGCCGCCTTACACCAGGGCCTTCATTTTGCAGCTAAAATTTTTATTTTAGTATACTCAGTTCAATGTATATCCATCTAATATCGCAGTGCCTGCCGCTCACTCATACACAAAGCTATGCGCCATAAGCAAGAGGGATGGCATGAATCAAGACGATTCGCATATAAATAATAAATAAACATAAATATTAGTGGACAATCTTACACAAATCGAACTAGTCCCATAATACAATCTCAATACCTCAAAGCTCACACCGAAATTAGGCCGCAGTGACCGCAATTACAGTAACGTATTACGAGCAGCTACACATCGAGCTATTTGCACATAATCGTCGCCATCTTCTAAGAAGAATGTGTCCCGTATTTGGCAACAAGTTTACAAACTAGTTGTAGTTACGGTCCATCAAAATCAATTAGTTTTGCAAGTGGATTGAAAACGGAGTATAGATACGTCTCTCGTTTATTAGGGCTCTACCGGGAAGTATGCTAGGAGGATGATGGATATGATGTAAGATACGTTTCTGACGCATCCAGACTCCAGAGTATAGTACTATTATTATTTGAAACATAATAGGACATTATGTTACAAGTACGGTAAGATATGAATTACGAACGAGAGTCTATTCGAGTTTGTAACAATCTTTACAGTACACATGAGTGCGGAAATGAGCACTTTCCGTGCATATATTGAAACTTTAAAGAGCCATATGTACTGTAAAACGTTGTACGATACACGTGCGAATTAACTATTCGCACGTGTATCGTAAATAACTATTACGATACAAGTGCAGAAAATAGGAAAGTCGCAACGAGTGGCGATAAATTAAAACACGACCGAAGGGAGTGTTTTAAATCGACACGAGTTGCGAATTACCTATTTGTACGTGTATCGTACAACGTTTTACAGTACATATGGCTCTTTAAAGTTTCAAAATATGCACGGAAAGTGCTCATTTCCGCACTAGTGCGGGAAAGTAACACCATGTGTACTGTAAATAACTATTACAGTGCACATGGTGTTACTTTCCCGCACGAGTGCGGAAATGTTTTTCATCACATTTGCGAGGAAACCAATACATTTTTAACTAAATTGTTACTAATCGTAATAAAAACTACAAAATGTCAGTCGTCCATTTTGTTGAATTTGACGTTAGAGCAAAGACCCTTCTGCATACAGCCACGATTTAAAATCACATTTAAAAATATTTTACACGGACACTAAATTGCTACATTTAAGTTTGTAATCTTTTTTTGAAGCATTTTGTTAATCATACTTTATACGTGTTTTACGTTTAAATTTATTTATAAACACGTTTTCAAACATCGTGTTTGAGTTAAAACCTTACTTTATAACTGACGTAAGAGTGACAGATACAATTTAAGAAAAAAAACAAGGCTATTGCAGATCTGTATGCCTGCGCGTTATGAAGCCCTTTACGAGCAAGTGTGATGAAATATATATTTAAATGTTTCTGTTTATTCCAATTGTTGATTGGTAGAGAACACCATCTGACTGAACTCTTGTGTTGGGCAATAAAGTTTAAATAAATGTATAAATAAATAGTTGGGGTGATGTTAGCTGGCGTAGTGATGTAAAATATGAACAGGTAGAAGGTAGGAGGGACAGAGCGCTACCGTCCGATCCCTTTTTTATGCTTTTTAAATTGTCAATATATTTGATGCCACGTCCATGAAGCCTATGTTTTTTAGGGTTCCGTAGCCAAAATGGCAAAAACGGAACCCTTATAGTTTCGTCATGTCCGTCTGTCCGTCTGTCCGTCTGTCCGTCTGTCCGTCTGTCCGTCTGTCCGTCTGTCCGTATGTCACAGGCATTTTACTCGAAAACTATAGGGTGTATTTGAATAAAATTTTGAGGATAGGTGTATTTTGTTAGCCGCTACATAGTTTTGTAATTAAAATGACAAAAAAAAATTTTTTTAGGGTTGCACTCCATACATAAAACTAAAAGTCAAAAAAAATTTTTTCGTTGTGACCCCCCGTGTGGCACATCAATCGATAGGCCTTTCAAAATTAATATAAGGTTTCTTAGCATTTTTTTTGATTAAGTGAATAGGGTCGGAGATAATCGCCCCGAAAGTCACTAAAATTCTGTCCCCCCCCCTCTAATTTTTGAACCGTGTATTTTAAAAATATGGAAAAATTCATGGACATAGGGCTTATTAATTTCATTCACCGAAAATTGTTTTGAACAAGATCGGTTCAGAGGTTTTCGAGATATTGCTGAAAAACTGCCTTCCTCAAAGAAAAGGACGTAAGTGCCGTAAAATTTCTATGACGATACGACCTTTTTAATAGGCACGGAACCCTTCGTTTTGCGTGGTCCGACACGCACTTGGCCGGTTTTTTTATGAATAAGGCTGTATCCCGGGATTAATACAGCTCGCCCGTCAGCCGTCACCATTTATTAAACAAACACCAAATCAGTCACGTAGTTATTATGCCGACCCGGCAACAGCTTACTTACCACTCTCGACTATATTCCTAGTATAACTAGACTCTGAGCTTCGAAACAACTACGTGTAAACAGAGGTCAGGCATACACTGGTGTGCATTTGAGGGGTTGGTGTTGGCGAGCATTGCGATGAGCCCCCGTGTGTAAATATTTGATTGGTGACAAAGCCTGTCGGCAAACAAAACGGACTTCATTTTCGTGCTTTGTTCTTTGGAAATAAGTACATTTTTATTAAACGAGCGAGTGAAGCAAACGACATTCTCCGTTTCAGCTTGGGCCAAAATTTCATATGTCTGGCGTCCGGCGTCTGTCCGGCTGTTCTCCTCTACAGGTTGCATTTCACAACCGATTCGAACCGACCGAGCAGTTTCAATAATTATATATTTTTTTGTCGATTCTGTTTTTCGAATAAGAAATAAGTTTCTGTCAAAAGTGTCATTTTTGGTACAAAATTTTGCCAACTGGACTTTTCTGTATACCATCATCGTCTACTCATTGAGACAATTCTAACGAGCCCAAACTCAACGGGGTTACGTCGGTTAAATACTGAGTTTCCATGGCCACCTTCTGGCTCCATCATAAGATCAGCTCGATGGTACCATAATATTGATTTGTCATCCAAACTATACTAATACCCAAAATTTCAGCTCAATCGAATAACGACAAGTGACTAAAAATGGATTGCAAATTTTTACGGACAACAACTTACTTAATACGGACTACATAAGTACTTATAAAATTATATGTACTTACATACGAACAGGCAAGTTAATATAAAGCTTGTAAAAAAACAATTCATTTTAGTCCAATTTAAAATGCAAGCATGTTAGTGTTGTTGACATAGTTGCCAAAAATGAAAACTTGTAGGTAGTTAATATTTTCCACAACCTCATCTTAAATGGTCTACCAGGTCTAGCAGACAGAAGAAGAGAAATGAGTGTATGTTTTTTTTTAATGGAAAGTGTCGACAAGGCCGAAGTTATAGCTCAGTGCGTTTTGAATAAGGACATCACTAGATGCTTATAATTGACAAGATGAAGTAAAGATAACTACATTTTTGGCAGCACCCATCGAACGCCATTTAATATTTGCACCTAAAATTGTTTCGTGATGCTCGTTTACCTATTAATG
The DNA here is from genome assembly GCA_932294315.1 of Epinotia nisella. NCBI lineage: Eukaryota > Metazoa > Arthropoda > Insecta > Lepidoptera > Tortricidae > Epinotia > Epinotia nisella. The sequence continues at coordinate 16,784,917 of OW028680.1, forward strand.
GAAGCCAGCGACGCAAAACGAATTGTTGATGGCCTTATTTCTATAAACACACACTTCATTACCCACCGATTTTGCCGCATCGGCCTCAATGGCGACCGTCCAAGTCCAACCCTTAATTTGATTCGTGGGTGCGCTTTTGTTGACGGTGACTCAGTCATTCATAAAAATAAACTAAAAAAACCGAGGTAGCTTATAAAAGAACTGTCAATCTTGACACTGCCACCTGATTTACTGGGCCTGATTAAATTTTGTTATGCTTGCCCTCTATCAAAGTGACGACTTTAAGCCATAAAGAAAGACAATGCAAAAGAGATAACGCGAGCCTATGGTTTTATGGCCTCAGTCGTCACTTTAGTTGAGGGCAAGTATAGTCAATTCAAGCGCTGCATTCAAATGTCGATATTCGGCAGACGGACGGACAAGGGTTTCATACCTGATGCGTTCCTTTTTTGCATCGGGGTAGTATTCACGCAGCGCAGGTTACAAAACTATTGTGATTTTGTCAAACAATTTGGGGCGCAGGAATCACAAGATGTAAATTTTATTTATCTATATAAGATATCGCTTATATTTGCTACTAGTTTCCGCCCGCGACTTCGTCTGCGTGGACCCGGGATAAAAACTGTCCTATATTTTAATCCAGGCTGTAAACTATCTTCGTGCAACTAATTTCGTTCAAATCGGTTGAGCCGTTTAAGTGTGATTGAGTAACAAACATCCAAACTTTCGCATTTATAATAGTAGTTTGCCATCTAAACTACGATATGTAAAAAAAACTGCTTGATATCAAGTCCTTGGTAGGCAAGGTTAGTTAAGCCATACCGTGCTAAGCTCCACTTTGGTTTGTATCGAATAGCTCGCCACTTACGGCGTTAGTATTAGTAAGTACGGTTAACGGCACTCTACTCAGACACCACACAAGCGCATCGTCACAAGCACCGGTGTGTCACCGTCACTAAAAGCATTCTTGTACTGATTAAGCGTTGTGTCGTAGTGACCCGATATACATTTACAGCAAAAAGTTGAGAGCTATCGCGACGGGCTGTAACTGTTATCGACACTTTCCGAAGATACTTTCTTGTTAAACTCGGTAGTTTCGGGTCCAACACATTCATTATGGCCTTAACGACGGCATGTTTGGGAATCCTTAGTAGTGTTAGTCGTTCAATTTATCTGTAAAAAGGAAGCAGGTTTCACTTTTCTTTGTGTGATGTGGGTTGCGTAATTGACGAAAAGGGAAAGATTAGGGCCGTGTTTGCTTTGAACGATTAGCATCGTCGCACGCAGCTGGTTTCGTGAACTATGGTTTGATGAAAGCGTACTTATGCTCAGGAGCTATTTTGGCGTTTCGTTGTTACCTAAATAATGTTTGAATATTATGTTTGCATTGTGGCTCTGTTGTAGATAGTAAAGTTTCATATTAACAAACTTGTACGAAGATTGTAAGTCGAACTCCTCCAGTTTTGCCTAGGTTAGATACGATACGATACGAGTAGGTAGATAACTTCATTTGAATTACACTTTTAAGTCATTCCAATAATCAATTTTGATTTCTGTTGTGTCTGCATTTTACCAAAGATCTTCAACATCTCATGCAATCTTATAATATCTTTAATTGAAATGCAACTACACCTGCCACATAACTCAAGATTTGTACGCGACTCAATTGTCGAGAAAGTAAGAGTATCTGCATCATTGAGCTCAGCGGCAGCCGATAACGTTGAATGCAAGTGAGTATATTACCTACATTTTTATTGATATACGAGTAAGGTAAGGCTGCGTCACGACTTCGAGCGTCGGCGGCTGCGGCAGCGACGGTCCATACGTGAGGGCGAGAGGCCGATGTATGAATTGCTTTCATCTTTTTCCATGTGTATCTGCTAGATGTTCCCAGTATTTATATTTACTTTATAGCTACTCATCCTTAAGGCTCTGCCCCTTTCCCACAAACACAAATATCGAAATGACAGATGAAGACAAACCAATTGTAACTAAAATATGTTTGATAAAATTTTATGAATAAAGACATTAACTTAATGAGGCTTCACGGTCTTAAAAAATTGCTAATAAAATTGTACCCCTCTGTAAACAACACTTCTAAAGTTGTAAAGAAACTTGGGTTTTGTGTTTCCAGACGTCCTCGAAGACTTCCCTTTGTTTGAATTGCATTGTACTTTCTGTGGTAGAAAGTAGAACGCAGTCGTTGCGTGACGGCGACAGTTTCACTAATATGAATACATGGCAGTGCTATCGGTTACTGAATTACTTACTGTCCTTGTTTTTCTATGTCGTGTTATATATTATTCAAGTTTGTTTATTTATTTGGCCAAGTAACAAAATAACGTTACATATACTGTACCTACTTTGGTACACAATATTCTGTGCTTTGGTACTTGGCATGTTGCAGATACGGTGCATCGTTTATTGCTGACGACTAAATGTTACAAACACTTACTTTTAGGTTCACCGTAGTGTTGAGGGGAGCTTGCTAAAACTGTAAACTCAGTGAATCGTTATTTTATGTTTGAGTAAAACATTGTATTTTTTTAGCTAATATTGACTTTATTGATTCAGTGCGCAAGCGCAACCATTCTCGCGTTCGCCTCCTATTTGTCCCGAATATCTACAGTACGTTGTCGAACTAACGTACTGCCGACTGACGACCATCTGACTAATCTTACTAGCTAGTCTAGCTACCCTTCGGATTCGTGGCTTCGCCTTTAACAGGATTTGTTTCACTGATCTGGTCACCATGACTCCATTTCCATTTCCAGATAACGCAATATAGTACGCAAAGACACAGATAGGAGTTAAACGATCTATCACGGGTTAATTGCTTGTCCCCATGAATCAAATATGTATGTATAGCTGACTTATACACTTGTCTCACACCAACTGTCAGTGCCTCGGGGGACCAGTTAAACTTGTGATTATGACCTTTTATAGCAAAGGTATCATGTGTGTTGGTTGCGGTTACTTTCGAGGAATATTTTAGAGAGGCAGTAAGGCACAGCGGAATGCCATCTCGCTCATATTTGGAGCAGAGCAGCACATCTATGCACCTGACAGAAAACCGCCGCCATATTAACACCACTACTTGCTCTGTATGTCTTGTGTCTCTGTGCAAAGGGTCTGCTAGACGGTCGTCAACAAGCCCCTCCGACCGAGCGACCTACAACAAAACAAGGTTCAATACTACAACGGTCGGTGCCGACCAAGGTCGCTCGGTCGGAGGGGCTTGTTGGTGATCGTCTAGCAGACCCTTAAGGTCGCCATAGCCCCCAATGATTCGCTGTTTTGAGATTGAGGGACCTGCATTTGTAGGAAACGGTGTCGCTTTCGCTTACCATTGTTTAATCGAAGAGAATTGATTTATTCTGGGCTGTTTAGCCAGAATGCCTGTTCGCCTCCGTTGTGGTATTAAAAATAATATCGACGTCTGATTTAGTCGAAGATTGGCTTCTTATATTATGCGGTTAACAAGTTGGAGTGGAATCTCAAAGTATCTGTTTGTATCCAGCTCGTTATTTCTCGTTGTTGCAATCGTGCAGACTACTAAGTTTACGAGCTGTGGCTATTATCGGTTATATCGTCGATCATTACGATGCAGTGTGTGGAAATGCTTGCACGATCATCTGTACACTACCTAGTAATGTGTACATGTATGCCCTAGATATAATCTTATTAGTTTATTTTTGTGTCCTTGCGCAATACAATATATGAAACGGTCATTTTAATCTTGGACTTGAGTAGATCGTCTACTCAACAGGAAACGCCCCTCTCCGTCTCATTCCGTACTAGTTTGTGTTTGTGTGTGCATTAAAGATGAATATCTGCCAGACATGTGCGAAGCTTTGTTTTCATATATTTGGCACCTAGCTGTCAAGCAGATGTTAAAGTAACTCCAGCATTCCGTCCCAGGGGCTTTAAAGTAATGTAGGCAACAGTACCCAAAAAAGGGTGGTGACATTGATGTAAGAATGTAGGTTACCTCCGCATCCCCCACGACATAAGTCAGTGACAACACAAACAACTCCGTTGACATCGGGCCCGTGAAGGATTTGCTAAACCGGGGCAATTAGTTAACCCCTGGGCGAACGAAGCGGGGACAAAGTAATGTAGGCTACTTATTCGAAGACTGGACGGAAGACTTTATAGTGAGGGCGTTTTTGTGTACGCTGGAGCTTGGAAGTTAGTTGTTTTTCTGTGTGAAGATGTGGGAGCGAAGTCGTGAATCAAAATACTTTAGGAAGAAAGACAATAAACCAATTCCGCTATTTCCTATTAGTTCTATCATGTTCTATGAATTTTCTAGGTACCCATTACAACAGCAAAGATATGATAATGCTTTAGATTCCTTTTATCAATTAATATTAATTTAGGAGTGAAGTGTAGTTTGTGCGGTTGTTGACAATTGAAATTATCCGTTCTGGTATCATAAAACAACCGGGTATAGGTTTTTGCACGCAAAACACCGGTTTTGCATTATTATCTAAAATATCCTCTATATCTGTTACCGCGAATAACATATCTACACAACAATCATTTTCCGGGTCTCCGCAAACTACCAACTAGAATTTAAAGGTGACTTTGAAACAAAATTGACATAGGTACATCTCACAATTATTTTGATAAAATCTGACTATCACGTCACGTCAACCGTGCACGAAGGCCGCAAAATTGCAATTTTCAAACGAACCATATTGAATTCTGTTTTTTATGGCATATGATTTGTTCGTGCATAACGTCGCATGTATGATTTTTATCTGAGTTTTACAATATTTGAAAAACATGTTGGATTAAAATATCGTGTTTTACACACTTCTTGTTTTTAGTACTCAAGCTATAAATGGTGTCATGAGTCGTCAATCACTAATTCAATTAGTAATAATAACTAGTGTTACTGTTACAGACTAATTGGGAGCCGTGTTTACAACAGGGAACAAATACCGGTATAAAGAAATTTACCATACTATTATAATTTAATAAGGTATCAATACAATTTTAAAATACCAAGGAAAGGTCGCGAATTGAGGGAGATATTTATTTGAATACTGCTAACGATCCCTGTGAATTGAGGGAGATACCTATTTGAATGCCGGTAAAGATCCCTGTTAATTGAGGGTGATACCTATTTGAATGCCGGTGACGATCCCTGTGAATTGAGGGAGATACCTATTTGAATGTCGGTAAAGATCCTTGTTAATTGAGGGAGATACCTATTTGAATGCCGGTGACGATCCCTGTGAATTGAGGGAGATACCTATTTGAATGTCGGTAAAGATCCTTGTTAATTGAGGGAGATACCTATTTGAATGTCGGTAAAGATCCTTGTTAATTGAGGGTGATACCTATTTGAATGCCGGTGACGATCCCTGTGAATTGAGGGAGATACCTATTTGAATGTCGGTAAAGATCCTTGTTAATTGAGGGAGATACCTATTTGAATGCCGATAACGATCCCTGTTAATTATGTTGGTCCAAAATCACCATAATTAATTGTCTCAGCTGGTTGACACACCTACAGTCAGTCATAACATATCTCTATTAGTGTCAAACAGTCGATTACCTATGCGTGTTGTTTTCGTAAACACGTCTTATAGGAAAAAGTTGTATTCAGCCATATCCTCAATATAGGTACTTATTTAATTGTACCTCAGTCCACTCGTATACGACACATTAAATCGTTTAGCCATGGTACAGGTACAATGTCTATTTATACTCGTCTGCCCACACACGACTTAACGTCATTATTTACATTGTACCGGAGGTTAACTGCCGCCGTAGTTAATAGGATTACCGCCACTTACGGATTACTCGTTTCATACCTCACTGTGCTGATACTTTAAACAGTCTAAACCCTGATAATTTCTCCTTCACCAATAATTACTCTGCTGGCAAACAACCAGGCTGTGGTAACCGCTTACCAGCAGGCGGCCAGCGGCGTGGCATAAAACTAGGGGGCGTCTATTAGTTACGTGAGACGTTCAAGGGGGTTTTACTTTGCTATCCGCAGCAGTACCAACAAGGTAACCTCCGAATCGCTTAAACTTAGCGGGAATCCGCTGGATGCGGGTGGCGCAGGACCGGTCATTGTAGCACTTTTTGGGGGAGGTCTATGTTGGACGTCTTTCGGCTGATATGATGATGATGTAGTCCGGCAAAAATCTGCAGGATTTGGCTAGTGCACAGAGAAAATACCAATTTGTCTGCCCAAATGAAGAAATCCGCTCGTTGTAAATAATTTGTAGGTCAGCTATCAATTGCGCAATATTTCATTTGCCATATCTGAAACTGTTAACATTCCCAAAAATTTTAAAAGGTCATCGCTGCCATAACGTGAGACTTTTCAGACAATTGTTGGAATCTAGAAACTTAACGGTTTCTAGATTAAATGAGGGAGAACCCCTAATCAATTAAACTTTGAATTTACGCTTTACTTCTACGTTAATCGTGTGGTATAATGTGTACGTTAATTGGTTCACACAATCAGAGGATGAGAATGGAAAGCGTATAACAACACGATAAAACATGCACAATAAACTATTTTTGCTATAGAAAGCCTGCCATAAAATCTGATTTATAAAGGCATGTAGAGAAAAATATTATTCGACGGTGTTGGGTTGTTTGTATAACCTAAAAACCTAGTCCTAGATTAAAATTATCAACAGGCATTTATTAAGTTTTGCACAATTGTTTACGGGAGAACAATAACCGGGAGGAGGAGGAGGTTGTTTACTGAAATAAAACATATCTATGGCACACTTTCAATAAAAATGTTGGTGACAATTTTTGATCGAGATTTGGGAGGTTTCTGATGTGTAAAAGTTGTAATTATGAGAGTAAATCATCTATACAATATGTTTGCTGTCGCGATATCGATTTTGCAAAAGCACATCGCGATTCGCGACATACCCGAGTCGATGTTTGTCGCTGCCCGAACCTTAAAATTTGATCATTACTCTCCAATTTACGCGACCGGGAACAAATTTCAAGACCCATTCATGAGTTTTTTTATGAGAGTAACTCCATTTATTCAATGTGTATCTATGCGAAATATACCCGTGTTCTTTGCTTATGCTTATGTATGTGGTGCTGGATCGTAATAGGAATGTAGCCACCAAATAACATAACCATTAATGATGAATTTTCTCGAAAAAGGATTTAAAATATTGTCAATGGCAGAAAAAAGAAAAGCAGGGGATTAAATAATCACAACGTTATAAGTGTCCAAAGTTCTTAGTGGTGGTATATTCTGTCCCTTTTTCGCAAAACGCACCTTTATATGAAACGATTGTCATTAACTATGACGCTCGCTCGATGGTCGTGACGCATGATCCCTGGCCCCGTAGCATGGTTGGCCTTGTCACGCGATAAGTGATAGGATAGAGCGTGCGTCACTGGCTGACACCGTTCGATAGAACGAGACGACGCACTTATCTTGTCACTTGTCGCGTGATAAGGCCAACCATGCTACGGCTCCTGAGCGTTTTCTCTCTCTAAACAAACAATACCTACAAAATCGATTGTAGTTTCGTAATTTTTGAGATATCTGAATGGGATTTTCGTCACCAGGCATATTTTTTTGCCTTCTTTCTTTTGGAGTACCTAATAATACATTTTGAGTCTACACCCCAATTCATAACGCACCTCTATAAAGCAACTATAGGAAGGGTGAATGTGTATTTACGAACGGTGCTATAAAAACATATCACTTAAACAACAATCTTATTGAACGCGTAGCGTATTATAATACCCGTAAGCGATTACCAAGTCCCACGTTAGGTACGAACTGCCTTTCAAATACGTTTGGCTCAGTCCGCAACTCCGCACTGTGCCTCTAATGCGTAGTGTAATTAGCAGAGCACCGGAGCTCTCTTATTGGGCTTAATGTCCGGGCGACTCCGTCTCACTATGCCGTACGCGTCCTCGTAAAAATGGTAATTTAAATTGAACATTCCGCGACAGAGATTACTCATCTTCGTCTAGCCATGTATAGGTACATGACACATCGGAAGGATGAATCCTGCGAGTAAACATTCGAGTTTAACAACCGTATAACCTCACCTCGTATGTCATTATTGATATTTAATGACCACTCCAAAATATCACCGGTATAAAAATCACATAAATGACCTATATTACGCTTTAAATTATTGTAATAGCCAAGCCACTATGAATTCGCAAATGTAACGGAATTACAATGAATCGAGATGTTCAAATATCTCACATGGATTGCTAGCGATATGACTACACTATAGCGTCTTTAGTTATTTCCATTTCTTTATAAATAAAACTGATCATCATTATTAGCTTGCTTTTATCTCACTTACGTGGGGTCGGCGCAGCATAGTACCTGTCAGTTAATAAAATTATCACTCGTACTCCTACTCATACTCGATCGTACAAATTTGGATATTTTGACGACAAAGTCGTAGCGTGACGAAAACGGGAATTACCGTAGTTTGAAGGTACCGTTTTCAATGCTTTCGGCTACAGTTATTGTATTACCTACTTAAGACCGAGAGTTTACTTTTCATAGACACAAACCTACATGTGCCTATAGCATAATCACGCCTATTTCGTGCGATTTATATATTATTTAATTACGTGCCATAGATGCGGATCCGTAAGTACCGTATACAATTCATAAATCGAATGCTTTCTGAACATTTCACTCGACTCATGCATGCGAGTGTGAAATTACCCACGCCTATTGTAACTGGATTGCAATCTAATATATTGGACAATTTGATTATGTTAACCACATTTGAGAATGTGTGTTAATCCACCAATTCGTCTCATGATCACCATTTTCAAATATAACAACAAAACGTCACTTCGCTGTTTGTTCAAATTCGCTCTCATCTGATTCATCATTCATCAACATAACTGTTCCGTTATTAATATACTAGCTTTTGCCCGCGGCTTCGCCCGCGTAGTAAGTGTAATTTTTATAATAATTGTTGAATCATCACGCCGGCAACGGCCTGCTACTACATACTTCCCCTATGAATAACCCTTCGTCTTCATATACGAACTTTCAAATTTCTGCGTTTTTAAATGAACGTCTTCTCGGTACAACTCCTATTTCACCCCTTTAGGAGGCAAGTTTAAAAAAAATATTTCTGGATAGACCTACATATTAGAAAAAAAACCGGCTGCCATGCTTTTATGTTTCTAGCCACAGTTTATCACTAAAAATCACACATTACTTATTGGAACTTTCAACCCCATCTCAACCCCTTCAAGGGACGAATTAGAAAAAATACCCTTATCAATGACTGTACATTAGGAGCTTGTTGCCGAAGTTTTAAACGTCTAACTTTTAAAACGACATGTTTCCGATACAAACTGTCAACTCTTTTTTAATAATATTATAATAACGCTGTTTTTATAATAACGCTTAATTATTTGTTTTGCTTTTTAGTAAGGAACCTTCATACAACGATTCATGTCTTAACTTTCCAAATGAACGATTTCCATACAACGGGGGTTTTTCGAAAAATCCTTTCTTAGTACACGTCCACCTACTGTAAAGAATATATGTTCCAAATTTCATGCTTATATCTTTAGCGGTTAAGGCTGTGCGCTGTCTGTCAATAGACTGGTAACGCAAGAGTTTTATATATATATATAGATTATTGTTATTTTATTTGCCATTCTCTTACCCCAGTTTTTGTGCATACACGAATGGACAAACACGTTTCCACACATTGAGATGCTCGGCTCGGGCACATTATTGCTTGGGCATATTACTATTAGTCATTAAGGGGATCCCATACGCCAATGACCTTCGATCTGAATCCCTTAGTTTTTTAAGGTTTTTTGTGGCTTATCATATTAACAACAACAGCTTTAAGCAATATAGTAGCCCATATTTACTTTAAACATCACTGTCTTCGAGATATTTGGCATCAAAGTTGAACAATTTTAGACCAAAAAACAGGTTTTCTGGCGATAACTTTTGTGTTAATTAGTTTAAAATCAAAACCCTAGACACGTTTATAGAGACATCAGAAACAAACCCAAATATGTAGATTTCGTATATGAGAGATCTTTCACAGCAATCTAGATGCAAAAAAGGTGTTTTTTTAGACAAATGTTTAAAAAATCATAAAAAAATAACTGTTGATTTCTTTCAAAATATGGTAGACAAAAATGGAGATTAAAGATTGAAGAATCGATAGCCGTTTTCCTTATAATTCTATTTGTAGTGCAAAAGTAGAAGATACGATTCAAAACTAGTCAAAAATCGATGAAAACGGCGGGTAGGGCCTTAAAATAGTTTAAAATACCTACCACGGCGTCTCACAACTAGATTCGTATGTACATTTGCCTCACATAGTCGTAGTATAATCGTCGCATGTGTTATTCAACCAACCGCCTTGAGTGTGGGATTGGAATAACTGTCAGTTCATGTAAACTTTGACGTATTTATCCACCTGCAATCCCATTCTAATCGCGGTCTGATAATATACTTAAGCCGAACATTCGTTTTAAACCGTAGGACTAAAGAATGATATTAAAACAATGATTCCGGAGCGGTTTATTCTCGATTCCTTCCATAATTTAGCCAGCCCCCGCCATCTAACCGAGGGCCCAGGCTGGTAATGCTCATTGAAAATTAAGCGGTAATTGTTAATGTCCATCAGGATATCCTGTAACGACCGCCTTCCGTCCCTGACCGCGTGCGCGACTTGGCCCGGACCTGCTTTGATGCGGTCGGAAATGCTGGTAAACTTACACCGGGAGATATGGGCTCGATTCCAAATTAAAAACATACAGTTTTGTGGTTACGCCGTTGATTAGTGGAAGAATCCTTGTTGAATTCATATTTGGAAAGTTAAGACTTTGTATGAAGGTTCCTTACTAAAAAGTAAAACAAATAATTTAGCGTTATTATAAAAATTAATCCCCTAAGGGGGTTAAAAAAGAGTTGACATTGTATGGGAAACATGTCGTTTTTAAAGTTAGACGGTTAAACTTCGGTCACAAGCTTCTAATGTGTACAGTCAAAAATATTGATTAAGTAACGTGTGATTTTTAATGATAAACTGTGGCTAGAAACGTGAAAGCAGGACAGCAGGTTTCGTTACGAAGAGTTATTCATAGGGGAAGTAAGTAGTAGCAGGCCGTTGCCGGCGTAACTATTCAACAATTATTGCAAAAATTACACTTACTACGCGGGCGAAGCTGCGGGCAAAAGCTAGTCATTGACAATTGATAAGTGATGTCATTTGAATATCTTATTTCTGATTGAAATCCGTATCATAGCGATGTTTTAACTCTTGCACGCAGCATAAAGATATCAAAGTTCGTTCTGAATTATTGTGAAAAGTATATATGACAGGTATGGAGTGATTAACCTTTTGTATGCTGGGACTCTTACAGCGCTAAAGGAATTTGTTTTCTTTTATTTCTGACACAGATTCAATTTTCGACTGACCAGTGCAGATCTGCCACTAAGCATACGAAAGGTTAAATAGGGCTTGACACAAAGTGTGGTGAAAGAGATGCATGTGAGTGGGTATTAAGTGTAGGTAATTTGCAATATCGATTACCAATTATCATGCCTGCGTCGTTGGCATAAAGCGCTGCTGCGCTCTGTCGAATAATCAATATAAAACGGAATAAAATCACTTTCACAGCGATCACTTTAAAGAAAAAGTAATGAAAGACTCGCTTCCCAAAACTCCCCGGTAATGAATTTGAAAACGAATAATTTATCCTCGAGTACAAAGTGTTACGAATGTCCTAAGGCGAGCTATTACAGGAGGCGAGTCCCATCCGTCATACAGATACTGGGGCATTACCCTCGCTGATCGCGTCTTTTGATGTAAGGCTAATGCGTGATGAATGTAGGGCGCGGACTGAGGGGTGAAGGTAGGGTTGCTTGATTTAACTGGAATTACCTGACGACGATCCAACAACTACGCGAGAAACTTGTGGGTGTCGCCACTTATTCTTTAAATTTCACATTTATTTGCATTTGTTTTACTTTTCCTAAATTACTTGACAGTGATTCAAGAAAGGCAATGACTTGACGGTTGACATTTATATTCGGCTCGAGACAATAGATAAAAGAAGAAGGCATAAATATTTGAACCGCGATTCCGTTTCCTTATGATTCATGCCTCAGCCGTTATTCTGATTTTAGAAGAATAAAACCGGCCAAGTGCGTGTCGGACCACGCAAAACGAAGGGTTCCGTGCCTATTAAAAAGGTCGTATCGTCACAGAAATTTTACGGCATTTACGTCCTTTTCTTTGAGGAAGGCAGTTTTTCAGCAATATCTCGAAAACCTCTGAACCGATCTTGTTCAAAACAATTTTCGGTGAATGAAATTAATAAGCCCTATGTCCATGAATTTTTCCATATTTTTAAAATACACCGTTCAAAAATTAGAGGGGGGGGGGACAGAATTTTAGTGACTTTCGGGGCGATTATCTCCGACCCTATTCACTTAATCAAAAAAAAATGCTAAGAAACCTTATATTTATTTTGAAAGGCCTATCGATTGATGTGCCACACGGGGGGTCAAAATGAAAAAAAAAAATTGACTTTTAGTTTTATGTATCGAGTGCACCCCTAAAAAAATTTTTTTTTGTCATTTTAATTACAAAACTATGTAGCGGCTAACAAAATACACTTATCCTCAAAATTTTATTCAAATACATCTTATAGTTTTCGAGTAAAATGCCTGTGACATACGGACAGACGGACAGACGGACATGACGAAACTATAAGGGTTCCGTTTTTGCCATTTTGGCTACGGAACCCTAAAAAAGCGATATCCAAGCGTCGTCCCATTCCATCAATTAATACTAATGAAATCGTGACCCTGGTAACCCTAACTGAAGCCGGTAAAAAGAGTTCAATATAATGACAATGACACTCCCCACTCCCACCCCCGATCAGCATCATGATTAGGTTACCGTCACATATACGTGCCCTCAGTGATGTCTCGCAAAAATGTAGTGCTTCTTAGTGAGTGATAATAGTAATACATGTTAGACAAGTCACGTAACGACGAGGCTCTTGATTTATTATAATGTGCTTGCCGAATGCGAGACGAATCACATGGCATGGCGTGGGGAATATCACCTCATACATTTACCTATTAATACATTTTACCAATAGAATACACCAATCATTTTTGCATTACCGGGATTTCAAATAAGAATTTACTTAATTGATCGATGATCTTTTAATGCCAAGCGCATTTATTCTTCGCCGCGAGCTTTTGATTAAGAAATTGAATTCACCATTATTTTTTACTGGAATGGTGTTATTACAGGAATGGCCATACTTTCTAAAATTTTTGGGTACGGAATTATCATTTTTGTAACATCCTTACTACGGAGTACCTACATACATGATACTTATAAGTACAATACTAAGACTAAGATACTACATTGACACAAAACGTGCTTCGCATTAATACGTTTGCCAGTTTAGGCCGATCTTACAATCTGTTTTGTAGATTCGCACTTATACTCACTTTCAACCAAAGATCGGCTCAAGCAACGTACGACATAAATATTAACAGTATCTCTCTAAGATGCCTTGAGAAAATAGTACAGCCGTTGCAAAGCCAGAACGTCATATAAGCGCGGAACATTCATAGGTTCTTCTGGCCTAGCATGGAAAAGCTGTCACGCCGAAAGTGTCCACCGAAGTGTAACTTAATTTTATTGACGTGATGTTGTAGGTTTTCACCAACGTGTAATGTATGGACTTGTCTTTCGAGTACCTTGAGCACTGGTGACATAAGAATACGTGTGCGATGGGTTGACAAGGAAACTTGTTATGCAATTAGGGCCGATGTTTTCTTTAGGGGGAACGGCGTGCTCGTAAAGTGGTCTTGGTTTTGTCTGATAATGTTACGATTGTTTTTTCTAGCTCTGGCGTGAGATACGATGGGAGTTTTGCATGTCATGTGAACTTATAGTGTTATGTTTAACTCTCTTGATCGTTTTTTTTTTTTATCTATAAATAGGGTGGGTAAAAGAAGCTATTTTCCATGGGTGATAATACATTTCTAGCGCGATTCTTCGGTCGTGAAATGGATTACTGTTGTCATCCCTTGTTTAACCATCTACTATATCTATAACATAAATAAACATAATAAGTTTCTCTCAAAAATTTTATTTTTAGGGTTCCGATACCTCAAAAGGAAAAAAAAACGGAACCATTATAGGATCACTCGGTTGTCTGTCTGTCCGTCTGTCACAGCCGATTTGCTCCGAAACTACTGGACCGATTGAGTTGAAATTTGGTACACATATGTAAATTGGTGACCCAAAGATGGACGCGTGAAGTAAATTAATTAATTCTGAACAAGGGGGCCACTTTTGGGGAGTAAACAGGAAAATTAAAAAAAATGTTTCGCAAACTGTATTGTGTGACATATCAAATGAAAGGGGTTGTTGTAAGCATGTCAGTTTTTTTTTTATAATTTTAGCAAAAACAGATTTGAAGTAATTTAGGAAAAAAGACGAAAATTGACCATTCCCCCCTTATCTCCGAAACTAGTAGGATTAAAATTCTGAAAAAAATGTGGAAAATAGTTCCTTGCCTAAAGATTACAGGAAAACCTATAAGAAGTTTGAGTATTCAAAAACACTTATGAAATTTAGATTATATACGGAACCCTCACCACGCGAGTTAACTCGCACTTGTCCGGTTTTTTGGTACAAGCTTTTATTGCCAACTGTACTTTCCTGTATACCGTCATCAAATACTCATTGAGACGATTTTAACGAGCCCAAACTCAACGGGATTACGTTGGTTAAGTACTGAATTCCCATGGCCACCTTCTGTCCCCAACATCAAATTCTACCTTTATCCAAGATTTTAGCTCAATAGGTCACCGGGAAGTGGATCAAATTTAACTTGCCAGATTTGTCCCTCACTAACAAACGAACACAGGTCAAGTTAAATAAAAACTTGTAAAAAGAGATGTAAATTTCTTTTCCAAGAAATCTTACGTAGATAAATAGAAATGTTAAAAGTTACAGGAATATTGTTAAATCTAAGAAAATGAGGATTCATTGTTTGTATTTGTTTACTTCACTTCCTTAATTTAACTCAATTACGGAGATTTCGTTAAACGACGCCTGAGGCGCTCGAAAATTACGAAAGCTGGTTTACAAAGCGTTGTTTATGACAAGCCAATTTATTAGACAGCTCGCTCTATTCTCTCGATTCTTGTGAAGAGTTGCACCTTTGCCTGCGACTCATTACAATACTGACTAATTAAAACTGATAACGAGCCAACTTTAATGTTTTGCCTGATAGGCGTAAATTATGACGATAATGAGTTCTTGCTCATAAATGTGGACAGCGACATTTGCAGCTGCATCGGATAACGAAGATGCGATACCCAACCGGCGGAAAAAAAGTCAGATTAGCTGACTGCAGTTCTCAGACCGCATAATGATTGAAACATTTGATGAGTAGTTTTTTGATTCTGTAGTATGAATTAATCATTAAGCTTTACAGATATCTGGCGTAGCCACTGTTTTAGGTTATACCGTGCGTCTTCCTGTCTGTCCGTCTGTCTGTATGTCATCAGCCCCAATTAAAGGGCTGTAGGTACTATATTATACTAGCTGCCCGCGCGGCTTCGCTAAAGTATTGCGAACAACGCAGGCAAACCCGCGGGATAAAATATAGCCCATTGTCCACCGAAAGTCCATTCTAAACACATGTAAAGGAATTTTTGAAATCGGATTACGTAGGTGGTCCTACATAACCAGCAAATTATATGCGGAATTACCTATGGCTGACTTTAATATGTCGGTAAGTATTTTAGATTATCATACACGAATTTATTGCATACGTCACTAAACAGTATAGTAGACAAAGTATTGCTCGTGCTTCTCGCTCCAAAAAAAAACTGGACAAGTGCGAGTTCAACTCCGCAAAATATTGAGAATTTTCCCGTTATTTTGAATACTCAAACTTCTTATATGTAATCTTTAGGCAAGGAACTATTTTCCATATTTTTTTCAGAATTTTAAGCCTAGTAGTTTCGGAGATAAGGGGGGGGGGGGGAGGGATGGTCAATTTTATTATATATATTTCCTAAATTACTTCAAATTCATTTTTGCTAAAATTATAAAAAAAAAAATCTGAGAACAACCCCTTGTCACACAATACAGTTTGCGAAACTTTTTTTTTTTAATTTTCTAGTTTACCCCCCAAAAGTGGCCCCCTTGTTCAGAATTCATTAATATACTTTACGCGTCTATCTTTGGGGCACCAATTTACATATGTGTACCATCAACTCAATCGGTCCAGTAGTTTCGGAGCAAATCGGCTGTGACAGACGGATAGACAGAGGCACGAGTGATCCTATAAGGGTTCCGTTTTTTCCTTTTGAGGTACCGGTACCCTAAAAAGTGTGGCAGCATGAAATTTCATTTTTCTTTTTCTTTTAGCATGTTGACTGTGATCCCAACTATAATAAACCCTAACGTCACTTTTCTAGGCTCTTAGTTTGCTATATGACCGAATAAAATTCTATATTAACTAATAAGTTACACTAGAGCCCGCTTAGGTATGAGATTGTATGTTCGTACATCGTAATATGTCGCGGCTTAGACGTCTCAGTGATCTTTCTTTAAAAAAGATCTGACCATCGCTACATAAAATCAATTTGAAATTCTTCTCGAAAATAAAGCTATAATGCCAACCGTAAGACGTTAAATTGAGCAAGTTTAATATTGTAATTTGATTGTGCCTGTGAAATCAGGGGAGCTCAGAGTAAACAACTTCACATTTAATTCTTCACCTCGTATCTCATTTGCGCGGAGGAGTGTGAGAGTTCTCTTGTTTTCGGGGGTGTTTTACGCGGAAAACAAAATTATTCCCAGGGCTTCGGTGTTTTTGTACATCGCTTTGCTACCACGAAACTCGCAATTCGAACCTCGTATATCTCTATCTGTGTCGCTCGAGTTAAATGAGTGAGATCTATCTCTGTCGCTCAAGTTAAATGGGTGAGATAGAATCCATGATATCCGAACTTCGATTTTCGTGGTTAAAGCTCTGAGTGATAATGATAAACATGCACATACTGCGGGGTCTACTGGAAGTGGAGTGAAAATAGTAAGGCACTATGTAGAGACCAAGAGTGATTGCTTAACATCATAGTATTTTTAATGATGTAACGTGTGACATATTAAGAAACTAACGCCCAAAATGTACACAAGGCGTGTCTTTATTAATTGTCTGACGTTAGTTAGACGATAAATTATAAGCCACGGTAGCCTATACTTGTTCCCAACCAAAGTGACGACTGAGGCCATAAAGAAAGACAATGCAAAAGAGATAACGCGAGCCTATGGTTTTATGGCGTCAGTAGTCACTTTGGTTGGGAACAAGTATAGTGGTTCAGGCATGTGGCTGTTAAGCGGCGGTCGTGGGTCCGAATCCCGGCTCGTACCTATATACCAATGAGTTTTTCGGAACTTATGTACGGAATATTTACCGTTAGCTTTTCGGTGAAGGAAAACATCGTGCGTAAACCGGTCTAATCCCAATAAGGTCTAGTTTTCCCTCTGGGTTGGAAGGTCAGATGGCAGTTGCTTTCGTAAAACTAGTGCCTATGCCAAATCTTGGGATTAGGTGTCAAAGCGGACGCCGCGCTCCTTTAGGGTACAACCGGGAATAACGCTAGGAGGATGATGATGAGACAATAAATTATATTATTATGCGTTCGCTCAAACCCGTATTTACGAGCATAAAGCGTGTAAAGCTAAGATTTAATAGTGCACACAAAAAGGATATCTCGGTTTCCGCGCTCACAAGCGTGCAAAGCGATTTCTCCTCACGCGGTAATGTTTTAGCCGTGGCCCGGTGCTTAGCACTTTGGGCGGAGTTCAGTGCCTTATCTAGCTCGTTTGTCCTCCGGGAAGCTCTTTAGCCGATACGCCCGAGCTCACTCAACGGTTGGGCTTTTAATATTTTCGATACAAGATAACTTGCACTTTATTACTCGACAATTTGGAAGGTTTTTATTACGTCGATGCATATCCGAGTTGTGTTAAATATGGCTGGCGGTAGAGAATATTTTCCGTTAAAATCACGACTTTTGAAGTCCAATTGCTGTTTTTAATTACCTTGGCTGCCTTATCTAACTCGTTACGTTACGCCGTGGCTAAGCCATAAAGCATTGGATATAACTGCATTTTATATTACCCGTTTTATTACGTTTGCGTTTTGGACGATGGGATATACCTACTTGTTAAAAGATCATGCTACGGAAGCAATATTAAAATAAACATACAAGTAGGTATCATACTCGTTCGGTCGTACGTATCAAACTTCTCATTTAGATTCTAAACTATAACTTTACTAAGTATATTTCACAAACTTATTTATTAGTATAGAAGTATAGATTACATGTTGAGAATTCAAGCGGGCTCAATACAACTTCAGATGTCTCGAATGTTGCTCTTGGCGGGGTAGTTCTCTGAAGTATTTTCGGAGGAGATTTTTCCCGAGCAGTTGTTATAACGTTATATCATACAAATTCAAATACCATGTTTCCAACGGCAACGGATGCCGAAGAAACTTATATCGAACCGTAGCGCAGTGAGCCGTTTGAATATGGAACACGCGTCAAAAAAACTGAAGTTTGTTACTGACACTGTATTGTATATCGGTAAAATGTTAGCTTAGAAACATATTCACGGTTTATTTGCTTAAACTTTATTGCACAATAAAGAAAAGTACTAATGACGGACGTAATGTCCTTCCAGTCAACCATTTGGCTAAAAAAGGAACAGTACTAATTTGAAATATGAAGGTAAGATTTTTACTGCTAAGGTACCTTCATACTTATATTGTAACTAATTAATTACAAGTTACTCTATAGATTTTTAATTATCGAAATATTTACCTAATTTTTAATGTTAACTGTTGTCGTAATAAAACGTTTACATGTCAATATAGGCATTAGGTACGGTCGACGCCAAAAATACGTTTACACTATTCGCCTTATTGCAATGGAATAAGGTGCAAAAGTGTAAACGTATTTTTGGCGTCGACTGTACAATGCTTGGTCAAATAAGTCAAATAACCCACCCCGTGTCATTCTGGGAGCACTGTGTCGTCTCAATCAAAATTTTGCTTTTGTTTTTGTATTTTTTGACATACAGTTGTGGCGAGATAATTAAGAACAAGATTTTTTTCTCCATACAACTGCATACAAATATGAATTGGTCGAGTGACTTTAGTGATGATTTAAAATATGTTTGGCCAATTTTATTTTAGATTATATGGAGGTATATTGTATAAATAAGATTTAATTAAGTTTATATAAAGCTTCTGTAAAAGATGTGCTTAAAAAAATCAAAAGAATTTTCGAAAAATCCGACTGCTTTTTGACAAATATTATAGCCTATGACACTCCCACCATTAAGAGGAATCCAACGACACCTCATACATCAAAATCCATCAAGCCGTTTAAAGAAACAGATATACATACGTGCATACATACATACTTACATACACTCGAAAAACATTACCCTCCTTTGGCAGTCGGGTAAAAATACGGATGGTCAATTGGAGAGTTCTTACTGTAATTACTAATTAGGGACACTGTACGAACTACGAACTTATAAAAAGTGTTGATTTTATCGCCTGTATTTTTTAAAGCCTAAATTTTACAGAAGCTTTATGTGCACTATATTAAATACTGTTTAAACACGGTTACATCCGTATAATCAGAAACAAAAATAATCAAACATATTATAAACTAGCTTCTGCCCGCGACTTCGTACGCGTATAAATTATGGATGACATGATATTCTTATGTTTCACCTTACGATACCTACTACACTGATAAATTAGATTATTACGATTTCATTTCTATAAATTATGCGTGTAACAGTTCAAATCCTCATAAACTTTGTCGTCAATAATATTTAATTATATTGATTTACTTAATCTTTATTGCAAACGAAGTACCTAAGTACTTATAGTAGAAGAAAAATTACCAAAACCGGAATTTAAATACGTATAAGATTTCATAATTGAAACAAATGGCCCGAAAGCGAGACCCCAAAGATACTCTATATCTCCGGATGTCTTGTCAAACTACCCCTGAGAGCCAAAGTCCCGAAGGTAAACGGGGAGGCAAGCGAGACCAAAGGCTGAGGTTTTCGTAGGAATGAAAAGCCCAACGTACCCTTATATAGCGCTCTATATGCGAGCCAGAGCATCGAAGGCCCGAGGGCGAGACTCCATAGATACTTACTATCCACAGGTGTCTTGCAAGCGAAACATGAGCCTTAAGTCCCAAAGGTGAGGGGTGAGGCAAGCGAGCCCGAAGGCCGAGCTTTTCGTATGAATGAAAGGCCCAAACCAACCCTTCAGAGAGCGCTCTCTATGCGAGCCCGAGGGCCAAAGGCCCGATAGCGAGCTTTTCGTAGGAATGAAAGGCCCAAACCAACCCTTCAGAGAGCGGTCTCAATGCGAGCCCGAGGGCCGAAGGCCCGAGGGCGAGCCTTCACGGACACTAACTAACCCCAGGTGTCTTGCAAGCGAAACCGGAGACCAAAAGTCCCGAGCGAGAGAAGTCAGAAGTAGAGCGGCAAGGCAAGCGAGACCAAAGGCCGGGCTTTTTGTTGGAATGATAGGCCCAAAGAACAGTTTTAGAGAACGCTTCCTATGCGAGCCCGAGGACTGACGCACACTATCTCCAAGTGTCTTGAAAGCGAAATCTGAGTTCCAAAGTCCCGAAGGTGAGTGGAGAGGCAAGCGAGCCCGAAGGCCAAGCTTTTCGTATGAATGAAAGACCCAATACATCGCTTCAGAGAGCGCTCTCATGCGGACGCTCACTATACCCGAGTATTCATAACAATATTTCTGACGCACGCTGAAGTTTTATACATAAAAAAATTGGTACCTACTTAATTCTCCGCGGAATGCCGTTGTGTCCAAATTTTATACCCACATCTCTTGACGTTGGTGAACTATGCTAATTCATACATCTTTAGATGACGTATGAATGAAAGGCTCAAACCAACCCTTCAGAGAGCGCTCTCTATGCGAGCCCGAGGGCCGAAGGCCCGAAGGCCGAGCTTTTCGTATGAATGAAAAGCCCAAACCAACTCTTCAGAGAGCCCGAGGGCCGAAGGCCCGAGTGCGAGCCTTCACGGACACTAACTAAGCCCAGGTGTCTTGCAAGCGAAACCGGAGACCAAAGTCCCAAGCGAGAGAAGTCAGAAGAAGAGCGGCGAGGCAAGCGAGACCAAAGGCCGAGCTTTTCGTTGGAATGATAGGCCCAAAGAAAAGTTTTAGAGAGCGCTTCCTATGCGAGCCCGAGGACTGACGCACACTATCTCCAAGTGTCTTGAAAGCGAAATCTGAGTTCCAAAGTCCCGAAGGTGAGTGGCGAGGCAAGCGAGCCCGAAGGCCGAGCTTTTCGTATGAATGAAAGGCCCATGCATCGCTTCAGAGAGCGCTCTCTATGCGAGCCCGAGGGCCGAAGGCCCGAGAGCGAGCTCATGCGGACGCTCACTATACCCGAGTATTCATAATAATATTTCTGAATATCACGCACGCTGAAGTTTTATACATAAAAAAATTGGTACCTACTTAATTTTCCGCGGAATGCCGTTGTGTCCAAATTTTATACCCACATCTCTTGACGTTGGTGAACTATCATAATTCGACGTAAGTATTAAACTCAACCTATCATACATCTTTAGATGACCTTTGAATTCATAGCAATTATATAGGAAGACGGAGATCAAGGTTGCTGGATTACAATATCAAAACCAACAGCGACGTTGTCAGCGACTGAGTTTCCAAAATAATTAGGTCTCTTATGTCTAACAGCTACTATCGGTTGAGATATCAACCATTTTTGGTTATTATATGTAGTCTTTAGCCATCTATCTGATCAACGGAAGAGATAGCAACAGAGAAGGAAAACTTGAAACAAACCCGGCTCGGTGCCAGCCGTCATGCACCTGCAACCGACCCGACTCCGCGCGTATCGACTTGTCGTTCCCGCGGACCCAGTCGGTGAGGTCGAGAGAGAGGCACAGGTCTTGGGCAACCCTGTGTATCTTCATGTGCGTCCCAGGCGATGCAGTGTCTGTGGAGAGGACACTTCACCCACGTTGGCTACGCCGCGTGGATAACAACACGGGGAGTGGCAGTAACCAGTTATAAGTCCAAACGTATAGGCGTAAGTTAGGACGCTAGGGGTCACTCTTGGCAGTGGGAGGGTCCATCGTAGGCCCACTGATCAGTTACCGCCCGCTTAAGCTGGGCAGCCCCCGGCCAGTTAGGTATTGATCCGCCTCGGTGTCGGTTTGTTCCCTTTGGGTGTAGGGAGCACTAGCCTTCAACTAGACGACCGGCGTCGTTACGTACCTCACCTGCTGAACAACGGTCAAAAAGAAAAAACTACGCAACCCGCTTATCCATGCGCATTGCGACATGGAATGTCCGTACTATGAGGACAGGCCTCCCGGACACCGTGGGAGGCTCTAGTAACAGCAACGCATACGACCTGCGTAAGACTGCTGTAATCAGCATGGAATTAGATAGGCTTAATGTCTCAATAGCTGCCTTACAAGAAACCAGGCTACCTGATGAAGGCTCGCTGCGCGAGGCGCAATACACGTTCTTCTGGAGAGGAAAAGCAACTGATGCTGTTCGCGAGCACGGCGTTGGCTTTGCCGTTCGCAATGATTTGCTTAACGCAATCGAAAAGCCCCATGGCATCTCAGAGCGTATCATGGTGTTGCGAGTTAACACAAACAGCGGCTACATTACAGCTATCTCCGCATACGCTCCAACACTAACATCATCGGACGAGGCCAAAGACCAATTTTACGATCAGCTCCATGAAACAGTGCGCAGGGTGAAATCGTCCGACCGTTTATATATACTGGGAGATTTTAACGCCAGAGTCGGCCAAGACCGTATTGCGTGGCCTGACTGTATCGGTGAACATGGTATTGGTAAACTAAACGAAAACGGTCAACGTTTGCTAGAGTTTTGTTCTAGAAACCAACTGTGCGTCACCAATACTTATTTTAAGGGCAAATTATGTCGCAAAGTTTCTTGGAAACACCCTCGCTCTGGCCATTGGCATCAGCTGGATATGATCCTTTCCAGAAAAAATGATCTTCGTGAGACACTCCACACTAGAACTTTTCACAGTGCAGAATGTGACACCGATCACTCCTTGGTGATGGCGCGCATTGCCTTCACTCAGAAAAAGATCCATTCGTCCAGACCTCCTGGTAAGAAGAAAGTCAATGTTCTTAATACCAGGAATGACGATATGGTTAGCGAATTTAGGGAGTTGGTAAAAAACGCGCAGTCAACCTGGAGTGAAAATGCACACGCTAACGAAATGTGGAGGAGCGTCAAGTCATTGTTAACGGACACTGCTGGCACAGTTTTTGGTTACCAGGAAACTAAGACCCAAGATTGGTTCGCTGAAAACTCAGAGCAACTAAAACCTTTGCTCGAACTCAAACGCGAAGCTGCATTAAAACACCGCATGAAGTCTACTCCGGAAACGCGGGAAGTACTTAAAAACGCAACGTCAACTCTTCAGCGTAATGCACGACACTATGCAAATCTGTACTGGACGAATATGTGCGCCAATATTCAGAAGTGCGTGGACGCCGGTAACTTCAGCGGTGTTTATTCAGGCATCAAACAGGTTCTAGGTCCTGTGCCTAAAAAGACAGCCCCTCTTAAAGAAGCGGACGGTACTATCATAACCGATAGTTGCCGTCAACTCGGACGATGGGTAGAACATTACACCGAACTCTATTCGAACCCAATTGATGTTGACTCTGAGGCCTTAGAGCATATGCCCAAATTAGCAACTTGGATCGAACTAGAGTCTCCACCCTCTATAGAGGAATTTCACAAGGCTGTAAAACAGCTTAAACGCGGAAAGAGTCCAGGCAGCGATGGTACTCAAGCCGACATCATAAAGCTCGAGTGTGTGGGTCCAATTCTGCACAGTCTGTTGTGGAAATGCTGGGAGGAAGGTAAATTCCCACAGGATATGCGCGATGCTAATATCGTCACGCTGTACAAGGGGAAGGGAGACCGCGGCGATTGCAACAATTACCGCGGCATTTCCCTCCTTAGTATCGTGGGCAAGTTATTCGGTCGTGTAGTATTGTCAAGACTACAGCAACTTGCCGATCGCGTGTATCCCGAAAGTCAGTGTGGATTCCGTGCTCAGCGTTCCACAATAGATATGATTTTTACACTTCGACAAATACAAGAAAAGTGTAGAGAGCAGAAAACGCCTCTGATTGTTGCGTTCGTTGATCTGAACAAGGCCTTCGATACCGTCAGCAGGGAAGGGCTTTATTCCGTATTAGAACACATTGGATGCCCACCAAAACTCTTGGGTATTATAAAGTCCTTTCACGAGGGTATGCAGGGTGCAGTGGTGTTCGATGGTACCGTGTCTGACCCGTTCTTCATGCGCAGAGGTGTTCGGCAAGGCTGCGTACTGGCGCCTACCCTGTTTGGTATATTTTTTTCGTTACTGTTGAAAACTGCTTTCGGTGACGACCAACAGGGTATCCATCTCCATACAAGGGCTGACGGAAAGCTTTATAATGTTTCTCTCCTAAAGTCAAAGCAAAAGCGAGATGATTTATTCGTTGACAGCTTACTGTTTGCTGACGACGCAGCCTTCGTTGCCACATCGCAGTGCGAGCTCCAATCCATTATGGATAAGTTTTCACATGCCTGCGCTCTATTTTCCATGTCCATTAACGCCCGGAAAACTGTTGTGCTGGCTCAAGGGTGTGCGGTAACACCAACAATTCTGCTGGATGGCACCCCGTTAGAATCAGTCGACAGGTTTTGCTACCTCGGGTCGATTGTGAATAGCAATCTCTCATCGGATGCGGAAATCGACGTTCGGATTGGAAAAGCGGCGACGATGTTTGGGAAGTTGAGTACAAGAGTATGGCAGAATAAACATCTAACCAGGAAAACCAAGATAGTCATATATCAAACTTGTATCCTCAGCATACTCTTGTACGGGGCTGAGACCTGGACATCGTACGCCAAACACGAACGTCGACTTAACGCCTTTCACATGCGCTGCATCCGAAACATCTTAGGCATACACTGGAAGGACAGGGTCACAAACCAGAGGGTGCTTGAGGTTGCACAGCTGCCCAGTCTCTTTGCGCTGCTTAAGCAGAGACGCCTACGCTGGCTGGGGCATGTGCATCGAATGCATCCATCGCGTTTGCCGCGGCGTGTACTGCTTGGGGCCGTAGCTGATGCCAAAAGAAGTGTCGGCCGGCCGATGCTGCGGCATAAGGACTGTGCCAAGAGAGATATGAACTCATTCAACATCCCGGTTGACAAGTGGGAGGACCTTGCCGTGGACAGGGACAAATGGCGCAAACTGGTGTTCGATGGTCGTAAAGTCCACGATGAAGCATGGTTTCAGACACTCGCAGATAAGCGAGCCAAGCGGCATCAACGTCTCACCTGTTCGCCGCGGGCAAATTACACCTGCCAGGCTTGCGGTCGTGTATGCCGCTCCCGCATTGGATTACACAGCCATGGAAGACGTTGTCTCCCTCCTTGACACTGCTTGTATAGTCTGTAATAGACTCAAAGGCCATTGATGATGATAGCCATCTAGCACTTTTTTTCATCCCGTTTTCTTTCACGTTTTATCTATATTTTTTATAATGTTTGAATGGAGTTCTTTTATTTTCCAGTCAAGTGTATGCTCATCAATTTTCAAGTCTTTAGCTCATGGATTTGAGGACTTCCCATACAAAGTATAGCCCCATTTTTTACCCCCTTTGAACTAATATTTATCATTTTTACAGCCTATGACCTGGCCGGGGATTTTTTCGACCGATTAAGTAAAAGTTGCATCAAAATCCTCTATTCACTAAGCTTCTCTGCGTTTTTGAAAATGTATCACAGAAAATTAAAACTACAAAAAGTGCATTCCAATCGCTGGGTTTGAACTCGGGGACACCAACTCCGTAAGCTATGGGTCAAACCACTCGACTAACTATCAGTTCTAAGAACACGATGAATTTTCGAATATCTTGACGACATGTTACCATGGTAATGATACTGTTATAACCCCGCTCTTGCAACATTATATAGTTTCTAGTCGCCTCAGAACCTATTTTCATCCCATATTTTTCACGTTTTATCTATACATTGCTAAAAGTTTGAATGGGGTCGTTTTTACTTTCCAGTCAAGTTTATGGTTACCAATTTTCAAGTCTGTAGCTCGTGCATTCAAGGAGTCCTCATACAAAGTTCAACCCCATTTTCTACCCCCTTTGAACCCTAATTTTTAAGATTTTTATAGCTTTAAACCTGGCCGGGGATTCTCTCGACAGATTAGTAAAGTTTGGATCAAAATCCGTTTAGCCGTTTTCACGTGATGCTCTGTCAAATAAACAGACAAACAGATAAACAGACAAAAATTCTAAAAACTGTTGGAACGTGTTCTGTTATCAATTCTAAGTATCCTCAGCCAACTTTTTTTCGTTTATCTTCCATGTACAGACTTTCGACCCTCTTCAGCTTTATTATATGTATAGATTAATATGTGTGTCCTGTGTGTTTGTGAATAAATGTATCTTTCTTTCTTTCTTTCTTTCTTAAATTATCATCAAATTTGAAAAGTCGTAACTGTATGCAACTGTATGGGAAAAAAAATCGTGTTCTTAATTATCTGGCCACGACTGTAGATATAAAATATTGAAGTCCTCCATTTCACATTAATTACTACAGGTCATTGACAGGACATTTACTAATTGTATAATTGTATAATTTGCAACTATTTACGTATGTAAATTTTGTGGGGTTCCGTGCGGGTTCCGTTAATGCACTTTCCGCCCATCATGCCTACCTGCCGACCTAAATAGCCACTAAAGCCGAAACGCCAAGTGATTGTGCCATCGTACCCCCGTTTATGGAAAATTATCAAAATATGCGCTCGAACTAACCATGAAAAATATAATAATATGTTGTTTGATCAAACCAATTGCTTCGGGTTCAATTGCCTACTTTCCTAAAAAAATATTTAGTCCGTCAGTTAGATTATTATATTGGACTCGTATTTTTAAAGTTCCGCGTCTTTTTAGCATAATGTGACGTCACGCGGATCATTAACGGCTATATATTATATTCACCATTTTTTTTGATTGACAAAATAAAAAATACATGTCCAATATTTTTTGATAATCTAACTGACGGACTAAATATAATTATATTTTTTTACCCAGGAAAGTACCCAATTGTAATGCTAAAAGGAAAGTTCATTATAATACTGTCGTCTGTCTTGTTGCTGTCTTGTCATGCTAATGAGCGTGGCTATTTGAATGGATGGCAGTTATTATTGCAATTTCATTCCATGTCGGGGTTTTATCTTCCGCAAGCTCGTAAGAACCCTCTAACGAACTTTAAATACTCGAAGCGAAATTGAGTTGTGTAGCAAAATAGTTCTACACTTCGTAGTTATACCCAGTAGGTATAGTAGAATAAATATAATTTGCATCGATTCCTCGAACAAATTGTATGGCGAATCGGTGCAAATTATATTTCGTGAACCATAATTCAGAATTCTAGTAGTACCTATATCTTGGCATTTAAAAGAAATGGTTGTCTGTAAAGTCGGTTTACGGACGATAATTTTACGTGATAACGTCTTAAGAAAACATTGATGAAAAATTACTCAACACGAATTTACTCATTTATCGTTAGGAATACTCCTGTGAAGTTTCGAATAAAATAGTCGATCTAATCTTATTTCCCCATACAAACTTTGGACCCCCATTTCACCCCCTTAGAGGGTGCATTTTGAAAAATCTTTTCTTAGTTCACCCCTATGTGCCAAATTTGGAATCTCTAGAACCAGCGGTTTGGCCTGTACGTTGATGGCAGTCAAAGGAACGGGCCAATGAGTAACACTTTTTCGTGCGTGCAGCCGGCGTTCATCGATTTATAAGTCGTTATCACGTCAAAAAATAGTGGAGCTAATTAGCGTGTGTTGTTAAACGATATAACTCGGTGCCAGTTTTGTGACGACAATTAAGTATACAAATTATGTAAAAATTAGCTTATTTCACATTTGGTACACACATTTTTGAAATGCGGTGAGAAACTGGGCATACTTACTAGTGGTAGTAAACATTTTATTGCACATATTGTAAGTGCTACAATATACAAAAAATATAATACATATAATTACCTAAATTTATTCAAAAGTAAGCTTAACCCTATATGAGATCGCGTCCAGCTAACCTTTCTTTTTTTCTCATTGTACCTACTAATTGGACTGTTGTATTGTTTCAGGTATTCACTCGAAACACGGAGGTATCTGTGGCTTAGGAGATTGTTTTGCACCCTAAATTTTTCACTAGGCTTTGGTGGACGTAATTGAGGCACTTGCCGATTTGCTCGCCTCCGGCAGTATTTTCGTATGCTCCTTTTTACGAGCTACATAAAAAATAACCCGAACGGAAGCTGAGAATCTCAGATACAAAGCGGAGAACGGACGGGACGGCTCCACTTGAAATATGAAACGCTGCGTTACCTAATTCCTACGGCCATTTTCCGAATGGAAAAATTCACTCAGCTAGCAGCCGCAAGCGATTACTCCTCTTTACGGAGTGACACGAGGAGGGAAGGGTCGTAGCAGTCCACATAAATAATCGAGGGCTTAGGAATACGGCCGCGCCGCCCGGAATACGTCAAGTGAACGCTGAAACGCAAATTGATCACGGAGCGTAGCTCTTAATTGCACAGTTTTTCCTTTCCACCGCCCCGTTGGCTCTCGCTTTGTAACTTTTGATTCTATTAGTACCCTATTGTTCTTGCGATGTCAATGGGCGGAGTTTCAAAAGGCTTCCCCAGGTGTTTTCAGGAGTCATTGTATAGCTTCGAACTTGAAAGCGAGACTCCTTAAAGACGACGCGGCTAAAAGCAATGAAATATAAGATAATGTGTAAATACAGGATCGGTTGGGATTTGGGAGGCCTAACCGGGCCGGCGGTGAGGTCATAAATTGAGGTCTGCGGATCCAGTGAGCATAAATCGACAATTGTCCTGTCAGGAGTGGGCGCCGCGGCCGCCACTTCGTGGATATTAGCCCCCGTTACTTCAACGTATCTTGGAATTTATTTCGATATAATTCAGCAGTCGTTTCTTTTCAATAAACCGATTTATATCCGCAATGTTTTTTGAAACTTTTTGGCGAGTGCATTTTATTTTAATATCTTTTATTAACCGCAGTAAATTTTAAACGCACATTTCGCTAGTAAAGTTCTAGTGTCAGTCCAAACCAGATTTATCTCTTTTTATTACCTTGCACTATGAATGAGTATGTTGTATTGGTCGCATAAGTATCTAAAATGTTCTTCTTCCGTAAGTACCTAAATGTTGAATTTACGTGGACCTTGTTATTTAGTATGGAGTGTGGACTCTCTCACTATTGTATAAAATAAGCGTAAGTATACCATCATCCTACTAAGCGCTTTTTCCTGGTAGTGCTCAAACGAGTCTGGGGTTCGCTTTGGCACCTAATCCCAAGATTTGGCGTAAGCACTAGTTTTACGAAAGCGACTGCCATGTGACCATCCACGTTCCAACCCAGAGGGAAAACTAGACCTTATTGGGATTCGACCGGTTTCCTCACGTAGTTTTCCTTCTCCAAAAAGCTATAAACTTAAGTATTGGTACGATGAAGAGAAAATTATTACTTGTACCAAGCACTCGCACTCGACGATCATGTATCGAAATTAGCGTTAATTAATTGCGAAGTGAACATCAATTAGTATACAGTGCACGACATCAGCGTAATTCGGAACTTTTTCTCCGTCAGCAGACAAGAAATAAACTGGTTACCACGTACAAGCGTACATACATTTGAGGAATTTCAGTTTAACATCGGACCGAGACTTGTGTGATATTCATTCCTAATGGCAGAGTTAGGTTTAATATTTGGTGTTTGCATGGAAACGTCGCAACGCAATCGTCGGGATGTTGTTTGCATTTTCGACTCGGCAAACAAGCGAGCGTAAACAACTGCGTGCCCCGGGAGCAAACAACGCTGCCTCAGCGGAAAAGATCATATGAAAATGGAAAAACTTTGGCAGTTATGACCTTCTTAGTAAGTAGGGCAGAATTATGTCGCTCGTGGACCCAGTCTAACCTCTTCAATCGACGTTTAAAACTCGTAACTCTGCCACCGCCATCCGCTTTTACTATAGCCTCTTCAACGATCCTTATCTACTTCATTTACATTTAAATAAACCCGGTGATGGCTCAATCTAATTTACCACTTTGATGTTGGCACGGGCTTGCGTTCACCTAAATACGAACGTTTGTTACTAATATGTGTAAAACTTTTATAAAAATTAAATGTTCCTCTGTTGTTGTCTTTTTGTGAAGCTCATTCAGTTTGTGCCCCATCTACTTCGCCTTAACTTAGTTACTGAGTCTTATTTGCTGAATGTTGATTTTACTTTATATTCTTTTACTTATTCACCTTTAAAGTGGGCTTTTTTTAAATTAACTAAATAAGTATTAATAAGAAATATCGTATTGTCCTGTATGCGTGTACAAAGAAATTGTTAATATTTGAAACGACTGAACAGCTTGCAACATAATTTCGTATAATTTTACGTGTGTCGTTCGCACTTGTCGCATGTAGTATTAGATTATGGTTATAAATTTAAGAAATGTCTCACATCAACTGTTTACGCTAGGATCTTTTGTGCTCTAATGAGTTTATACATAATCAAATTTATTGAAGCTTATCTTGCTAAGTTCTGTTAGCAACTCGCGTATCACACAGTTCATAAATAGCTGCGCCTAAATGTGATACGGCACGCACCTTTAGCGCCGTAAGGCCCTCCTCTCTATGGAAACGCGGCGAAAATCGTGATAAGCGTTTTCAACGCACATGTAGGTACGCATTTTGTCGGACGCGACGGTTCAGCGTAACGTTCTGAGAAATCCCGATCTCGTTACGATAGTTTTCATGTTCGGCCCCAGGCCGGGAACTTATCGCGGGAGATAGCCACCGCAACTCCCCGGATATCGTATCCCACTGTTACGATGCATTGGAATGTCGATTCTATTTGCCGCATGACAAGGTCGCTATCCCAATGTAAATATCTATATTTAGATACGAGGTTGTGGCTTATATCAGTCGATATCCCGACGATGCCTCCTCCGTGCAATGAATTAATTTCGCCCACCGCTATTATATAAACTAGATCGTAATAAAGATATCGCCAGCTCTTGGTTTTCTCTATAACAGCTGTTATTTTGGGTGGTACCTGCTAATTTCGGTGAGTTAAAAATGTAAGTAATTTATGTTAATATTTCGCAATCGCGATACAGGGGCATGATTCGATTAACGGCATACAATTCAGTGAGTGATTGAACTTAAGTGGCAGTGGGGCACATTCCACGTAGATACGATGGCCGTTGGGGCGGAAAGGTTCTCGAGTGGCGACCGTACCGGAAGGCGCAGCGTGGGTATTCCCCCCACAAGGTGGACTGATGACCTGGTAAAGATCGCAGAAATCCGCTGGATGTGGGTGGCGCAGGACCGGTCACTTTGGCACTCTTATGTCTATGTCCAGCCAGCAGTGGACGTTTTTCAGCTGATATGATGATGATGATGATGAATTCAGTGATTGGTGAGTGATATTGTACAGTCAGCATCAAAAGTAACTACGCAAACGAAGACGTCAAAAGTCTTTATTAATTATTAAAAGGGAATAAAAACTTTTGACGTTCTACTTGATAATGCAAAAAAAATACGTTAGTTTGTCTACAATTATTATTGATATTTATCCATATTATTTAACAGTAAGTTTACTCCTATGTGTCAGATAATATATCAAAACTGCTGTTGTATAAATAAAGACTGTGTCGTGGCTTTTTGGATGAATTGGTACTTAACACAAGTTAAGTGGTAGGTATACACCAGTTGCATTGATTATAAAAATAAATGTAAGGTTATATTTTACTGCCAATCCATGTCCTTAGTTACTTCCTTTTTGGTAAGACACAATCTTTCCATTTTACATGCATTAGTAAATCATCTATGTACATACCTACTTAATACTTATTATAAAGAGGTGTGTCTGTGACATGTGACATTTTAGCTTTGGAAGTTTGTTTGTATGTAAGGGGTACCGGAACTACTCATCCGATTTCAAAAATTCTTTCACCTGTGTATAGAATAGACTTTCTGTATGGTCATAGGCTATATTTTATCCCGCGGGTTTGACTGTGTTCGCTTCAATACGTGGGCGAAGCCGCGCGGGCAGTTAGTTATTTATAAACCCACGGAACCGAAACAAACAAAGACACATTCATAACTAACTGCATCCGAAGTGCAGTTAGTCTTGTCAGTGTTAGTCCATGCAATTTGAGACATTCGGCATTATCATAGTTTCCGTCA
Source organism: Epinotia nisella (assembly GCA_932294315.1). Lineage (NCBI taxonomy): Eukaryota > Metazoa > Arthropoda > Insecta > Lepidoptera > Tortricidae > Epinotia > Epinotia nisella. Next base: position 16,817,402 of record OW028680.1, read on the forward strand.
TTGATCTCCGTAGAGCCTGGTGGGGGCGTGAAACGCGACGCGGCACTGAATTTATGTCTAACTACAACAAAGACCATCTCTGATTTACTGCGGAGATAGGCTCATGTTGCCCTATCAATCATCTGCTAAATCCTTACTCGCAACACGCAATCGCCCTGTTTGTTAACGACTTAACTTTACAAACACTTGTTTTTACATAATCCTTGCGCGTTGTGAACGCGCGTTTCCGGACATGGTTGTCAATCAAAAGTAATCTTGTGATTATACCGTTTTTTCCGGCCGAACTTGGCTTGGTTGTCAGTTATTATAAGTATAAGGGCAACGTTTATGTCGGACGACAGGCGAGGGCCGGTGATGGATGTCGCGCGAGTGCTCGATACGTCATCGGCCGGGATGCCGCGCGCTTGACGACGGATGCCTCGCCCGCTTTTTGCAGACATTTCATTGTACATCACTCAGACGATGCGAGCAGATAAATCTTCACATACTTAACAATACATTTGGCTGTACGCACGGTAAATAATAACGCCATTTTTTCTCGCCCTTCGTATTTTTGGAGGCGCTAGTTTGAAACACGCTCATTTAAATACCTGTATCTACGGATTTATCCAATTTGTCCCCGAGCTCACGACACACTGATCCCACGTCGTCGGCGCCTTTGACAACAAACCTAATGAAATACGGAACCTTACATAAAACATTACCCCCCGTCGCGTCTTTCCTTTCACATTTATCTTTATCGAATAAGTCTGCATTTCTAATTTGCCTTTTATCTCGTCGTAAACATTATGTTTTTAGCGTAAAGCCCTCACAGATTCGCTCCCATGCTCGGTGTGGATTAAATAAACGCGGTGTTTTTGCGGTCGGTGGTCGCATTGTTAAATCATACATAGCCGGGTTGCGCGGCATTAATCATGTTGCATGTCGTTCGATTGTCGCCGGCCGGTGGTCGACGGCGGATGACACGCGCTGCCTCCGCGACACGTACTCGCCTCGCTTTTTGCTGTCGTCCCTTCGTCAGTCCGCCATTATCCCTACTCTTTTGTAACTCATTATACGACATTACGAAACATAATTCAATAATTAGAGCTTAATTTCGCCTTATCGAAACATTATTCGAATTCATAAAAGCCATCACTAATCGTAGATTTTTTACTACGCAGGTAATTGCGTCGTCGTCGTTTGTGCAGCTGTATTGTAACCTTACTTCGTCCTACCGAGACAATAATTTTCATCAAAACTAAGCGTATTCAATTTCAGGGTTAGCGCTACAGAGGGAATGACATAGTACCCTCGAGCACTGATATCGGTCTCAACTTCAAAACACTGATTGATTGTGTAAAGTTAAACCGCAAGCGGGTTCCGGACTCTAGAAGCTGACTGCTTCCCGGATTGAAAAGGCACATGTGTTATTTGATTTCTTGCACGTATGACGCTTTGGCTTGTGATAGATAAAGCGCGTTACGGCGCCGCGACTGATCGCCCCGGGAATTCGGTAAATTGGATTTTACATTGTTTCTGTCACGGTGAACTCGTGACGGTTTTTATTCGCCGAGTTCCCATTCACCTAGCGCGCACTATTTGCGAGCCGTCGTAAACATGACGAGGATTCTGAGCATAAAAATGCAGTATTGGTTTAGATAAACTGGACGTTTTGTATGCACTGAAAAATCAACATAATAAAAAATCGTTATTACAATATTACGTTTAAACGACGTATTTGACGAAGGATCTCATAGCAAGTTTTTTATAATGATTCGTTTTAATTAGTATACATTATCCCATCCGTATTCTAAAATGCTATAAACAATCAACTCCTTTAGTGTTTATTTATTCATTTTAGATTACTACGAAATAGATTAACTGCTAATATTATACTTATAATATATACTGATTTGTATTAAGTGTATAGTTAATCTAGTAGTTAACATTAAGATGCTATAAAAACCAAATATAAAGAGCATGCTTGACACTGGAAAAACATTGCTATCAAGTATCTCAAATATTTAACCCATGAATAAAACAGCACTTAAGCCTAACGAAGCATTTCTCACGCTTAGCACTCAAGCGCTGGTTTTTTCGACCACTTGCTTAGTGTAAAGTGTAATTGCACGAAAACGAGCATTGTTGTTAATGGCTCTACAAGATTACAGCGGGAGATAATTATGTTGATAGCTATATTAATGACCAGAAGGGCTTCTAAATGACAATTCGACTACGCAAGAATAGTATTAATTTCAACATTAGTCCATACAATTTTGTAATTTTATGTCAGACTAGCTGCTCGCGAGGCTCCGCCCGCGTATTGCAAAGAACGCAGACAAACACGCGGAATAAAATATAACCTGTGAACATCCAGAAATGCCAATCTACCTACACACAGGTGAAATAATTTTAGAAATCGGACAAGTAGTTTCGGAAAGTAATTCCACAATTAGGCGAACTAAACTGCACAAATATGACCATTATAGTTTGGCCAGTGCTGCACGATCATAGCGATACTATTAAAGGCTTTCTCACACTACGTACAGTCAGCAGCAGAAGTAGCTAAGCGGGCCGGGTGTTCAAAATAACCTACACACGCTTTTAATTTCTTAATAATAAAGTCGTGTGCAGGTCATTTTGAACACCCGGCCCGCTTAGCTACTTCTGCTGCTGACTGTACCTCTACGCCTACGTCTCCACGTCTAGTACGCCTAATTGTGGATTCTATTTTACATACACACTTACAAAGCTACAATCTCACATAGGCTTTTCGGCTTTATAATATTAGTATTAGAATTATAGACTATATAGTATTGATTCAATCCTTGTTCCCGTTTCTGCCGAAATACAGAAGCTCAATTGGGAATCAGAAATGCCTGATTATTTTTTTGGTGATAGGTTTTTCAGCTGCGTCAATTTTTTTTGAAAAATATAAACAGTTTCCTCACTTACTTCTTGGGTCAGTTACGGCACCTTCCTCGATCGGTCTCATTTTACAAAAAAATATATTAAATATGTGTGGTAAACTGACACTGGCAATGATATTGACACTTGCAGCAGCTATATTGGTCATTACCAGTGTCAGTTTACCACAGATATTTAAGATAGTTTTTCGTAATATGAGACAGATCAAGGAAAGTGTCTATTTACCGTTCTTTGACCCAAAACGTAAATGAGGAAACTGTTTATATTTTTCAAAACGAATTGTCGCAGCTGAAAAATCTGAATCTTTTTTCTGGTGCTAAGGAAGGTTATTCCTATCACCAAAAAAATAATCAGGCATTTCTAAAATTTTCATCCATTCCCCATTGCAGAACCGTGTTACTGAAGTATGTGTTGTTGAATAAGACCTAAATTTTTAAGTTCAAAAATGTAGTTGATATGTGGATACACTATATGTATAGGTTACCTTATTCACACTTCTATAGGTGGATTGCAGAAAAATTGTACGTAACGCAAAGAAATATTCACAAAAATGTTACACTGAGTAAACAATTGGATGGTAATGTATGGAGAATATTATAGTGAAACACTAAACAAAACGCTAAACAAATGAAACAAAAATTGGAGTTGGGATACAAATAAAAAAAACCGGACAAGTGCGAGTCGGACTCGCCCATCGAGGGTTCCGTACAAATTTCCTCCTACCTCGGTGATTGATTACGTACCTACTTTAGATAATGACTATATTTTTTAGAATTTAACTACAAATAAACAGTTTTCAGATTTTTCCTGTATTTGTAGAATAAGACGATATTACTGTTTGCCAAATTTCATAGTTCTAGGTCAACGGAAAGTAGGTACCCTATAAATTTTGATTCCTTTGAGTGTCGAAATATACGTTTTTTGTGGCATAAACGGCCGTATCTGCTTTTTACATTAACTTAGAAGTTTGATTTTTTCACAGCTTTAAAGGACTGTAAGACCTGAGTATATGGTTATAATTTCAACTCGATACCTCCACGCGTTCCCGATGTAAAGGGTCTTGACAGACAGACGGACAACAAAGTGATCCTATACGGGTTCCGTTTTTTCCTTTTGAGGTACGGAACCCTAAAAATGGCTGGATGGTAGCCAATCGTCACCTGTGCGCAAACATTGTTTACATATGCGGAGATCTTTACAAATTGCAATTTGGGATTGTTTATTCGGCAGTATTTCACCGACGCTGCAGTGGAAACCTAGCCTCAGAAGACCTATTTCCAACAGAGCGCCGGAACGATTGAATTCTTGGCAAACAGACCCGCTCTATCCTCCAACGAGGACTGGCGCCGACGTTTGATCCCCTCCCTACTCAGTATACATCAAAGTGAAAATTAATATCCTCCTACGAGTATGTGGCTGAAGACGTGCTTATGCCGTCCAAGTAAATAGATAAATAACGATGGTTACCTTCGTAAACAATAGGCCCTAGTATTTTAGACATTGTATACATTTTATCACATTGCTAGTACTTAGGATTAAATGTAAAAGCGCGCGTCAGGTAGATCTAAACGTCAATTTTTATATGAAAAAACCGGCCAAGTGCGTGTCGGACCACGCAAAACGAAGGGTTCCGTGCCTATTAAAAAGGTCGCATCATCACAGAAATTTTACGGCACTTACGTCCTTTTCTTTGAGGAAGGCAGTTTTTCAGCAATATCTCGAAAACCTCTGAACCGATCTTGTTCAAAACAATTTTCGGTGAATGAAATTAATAAGCCTCATGTCCATGAATTTTTCCATATTTTTAAAATACACCGTTCAAAAATTAGAGGGGGGGGACAGAATTTTAGTGTCTTTCGGGGCGATTATCTCCGCCTCTATTCACTTAATCAAAAAAAAATGCTAAAAAACCTTATATTTATTTTGAAAGGCCTATCGATTGATGTGCCACACGGGGGGTCACAATGAATTTTTTTTTTTGACTTTTAGTTTTATGTATGGAGTGCACCCCTAAAAAAAATTTTTTAGTAATTTTAATTATAAAACTATGTAGCGGCTAATAAAATACTCCTATCCTCAAAATTTTATTCAAATACACCTTATAGTTTTCGAGTAAAATGCCTGTGACATACGGACAGACGGAAAGACGGACAGACGGACATGACGAAACTATAAGGGTTCCGTTTTTGCCATTTTGGCTACGGAACCCTAAAAATGACAGTTGGATCTACCTAACGCGCGTTCAAAACGTTACGTGATTACCCCTCTGGGTACAGGTACAGTCAGCATCATAAACATGTATACACTTTTCAACCTTATGTCTAGGTAATAAGGTCATAGAATGTATACATGTTTATGATGCTGACTGTACAACTGAACTGGATGAAACGTATGGATGATTATATATTTCATGGCATTACAAACACTTCGAGGACAGTAAAACAAAACATCAAAGTCTCAAACCGCAGTTCTTTTTCGCCCGAGCTGAAGGCAAGAGCTATAAATATACACACAGACATACACACATAGGTACCTATATTTACATACATTAATAATTAAAAAAAAAAAAAAAACAGTGTCAATAGTATTTTATATAATCGTTACACAATAAGGGCTCTTACAGTCGTGTACCTGTTTAGGCCACGGGGATTGCCGAGTGGCCTATGTAAGGTACGAGAATTTAAGAGCTAATTGTGTAACTATTGTATACAAATTATACAATACTTTTTATACGAGTCAACAGAAATAATTAAACAAACTTGGTATCTAATGAAAATCTAATCCCTGCTGAAACGAAGTGCAAGTCAGAGGTGCACCCGGCTCAACGTCGCGTCGTTGATGTCTTTTGTATTGGAGTCAACGCGACGTCCTATTAGTCAAATTCATTATAGTTCAGTAAAGGCGCCACGCGATTGGTCGAATTTATTTTAGTTGTCTAAAGCGTTGTATAATAGTAACTCCATAGTAAAAAAGTATGTAGTTTTGGTTTAGTGTACGAAGTCTTCATTCAAAAATTAAAGTCGACGAGTATAAAAAAATGTTTTACAATAATCAGTTTATGGTAATTCTTGTTGAGTATAAAATACCTGTGCTAAGAGGCACCGCTCTTCCTTAGTTGTTATTGGACATGTGGAGAATAATAATTTAAGAGTTACATGAATAAAAATAAACTCAAATAAAATAAATTAACATTCTTACATGTTAACAAAATCTAAATTTCTTGTTATAAGTTACAATTTAAAAAATACCTATGACATACATATATACATACTTACCTACATACGCTCGAAAAACACAACCCTCCTCTTCTTCGGCAGTCGGGTAATAAATAGCGATCTGAAACCTTTATTACCGCCCATGGTGTGAACACATTTTTTCATGTCAAACTGACCGGGAAGTGGAATTTTCTGCGAGCCTAGCGGGTGGTAAAACTTTACTGACTATTAGCTTTTGCCCGTGACTTCGTTTGCGTTGACTTCCTTTTGTTTGAATCGAACTGGGATCAAAAGTAGGTATTCTATATATGTTAATCCAGGCTAAACTCTATTTGTATACTAACATTTATCTAAATCCGTTCAGCCGTTTTTGCGCGATTTAGTAACAAACATCCAAACCTTCGTATTTACCTACATATAATAGTAGTAGATTACTGTTTAGGCAGTTAAGTGAAGTGAAGATTGTTGTCGATAGTGATAACTTGATAAGTCCAAGTGTCCGGCAATATACGTTTAGCTAATACGAGTATGTGTGTAATAGGATATTAATTTCCCGCCAAGGGTGTTATTCATTTCCGCAATGCAAGAATGGGGCATCCTTTTTATTGCTAACTTGGCTCCAGCCTTCAATTTGACTTACTTTGCAACTCCTAACTTGGTAAGAGCTATGGCCGGCAAGCCTCTTTCCGGTTTTTATTGCCAAAGTTCGCCTTTCATACGTGTGTTGAAAAGTTAAATTGTTTTTTCTTGTGTAAAATTCTTATTGTGCCGCTAATTTGGTATCTTAAAACTCTGATCTCGCTTTTGATTAAACAATGAAATTTATAACTCGCGTAAAGTGCTAGTTAAAGAGGCGTAAAAGAAACCTAAACGGTGGGTTTTATACTTTCGTCCTAAAAACCCGAGTTGTATAACAAAATCGGTCTTTGGCGGCTTTTCCACTTTTTGCAGTTTCCTTACAATACCTTCGTGGCTTCGACAGGCCGCTTGTTATGAAAATATAGCTTAGCTTTCATGGAAACCATGTAAACCATGTGAAGTGTTCTTGGAATTGTTAAGAGTGCTATCGTAAAATGCGCTCGCTCAGAATTCGGCAGTTTGAAGCGCGTAGTGCGCTTGTGTGTGTAGATACTACACTATCACGCACACATATTTACCTCCCCCCACACTCACAGCGAGATCGCCCCAGTCACGAGTGCCGTCCCTTTCTAGCTATGAAAGTGCGATCGGGGTAGAACTTACGGCTCGGCAATGTTCGGAGCTATTCGATGCGAATAGCAGTATAGTGCACCTTTGGAGCGTTAGCGTGACCGATATTGATACTTGCACTAAAAAATTGTAAGTATTACTTCGTTAACATGTTGTGCTAACTTAAACAAAGAACTATTTGCTTTTTGTGCACATGTTTTCTATTTATATTAAAATACTATGACAAAGTATATATAAAGTTGTTTTATTTTAAAGCTTTATGTTAACTTGACCGGTTCGTATGTAAGTATATAAGTATGTAGTTAAGAAGTAAGTTGTCCGTCAAAATTTGCAATCCAATTTCAGTAACTTGCCGTTATCCGATTGAGCTGAAATTTTGGGTATTAGTATTACCTAGTTTGGATGACAATTCAATATTATGGTACCATCGAGCTGTCCTATATATATATTATATGTAGTTGTTATGGAACGAAATTATACCAGTAGGGTACCTAAGTACATATTCATTTATTGAAGAAAATATAATTGTTATAGGCAGTAAAACAATGTAAAATGCCCTTCATAGAAATTGCCGTGTCTGTTTCTTACCAGAAAATTTTAGTTACACAACAATTATCAGACCATATGGTCTGATAATTGTTGTGTAACTAAAATTTTCAACTATACCAATACAACACAGCTTTTTATCAAAAAAACAATTTAATAATGCCTGACGTTATTCAAAAGCCTAGGGCCACTCACAGACTGGCGCGGCCTGGCCGCGGCGGTCAATAGTAAACTTGTCATTGGCTGTCAAATTTACTATTGACCGCCACCGCAGGCTGCGCCAGTGTGATTCAGACCTAACACGTCACTTTTTGTGGTTATCGAGCCATAGACAGCACCGAAATAGCGCCGCTATAATTACTATAGTTTGTTTTAGTTTATTAAATACCGTAGGCAGTTGGAGCATAACATGTGAAAAGCAAATTAAAATTATTTCTTGGCGTGATTCCAAGATAAAAGGTACCTAAACTAAACCAAGCGTAATATTAAAAATACAATACATGATAAAAATGTGTTCTCTTTATGTTTTATACTTCTAGGTCTTGTAATATCGAATTCATTACTAAGTCTTAGTAAATAAATAAATATTAGGGGACATTCTTATACAAATTGAACTAAGCCTATAGTAAGCTCAATAAGGCTTGTGTTATAGGTACTAGACGATGTAGTAATAAACCTAAATTACTTTAACAAGGTTAAACGCACTATAGTAAGTATAATGTAAAAACGAACGGGACGAAGACATCTTGCACGACATTAACACGATAATGCTAGGCAGTAGGTAAATGTTGTAAAATGTCTAGAAAGAACAATTTCATATAAATACTCGAAGTGATTTACATACTTTTTATGTTACGTGGTGATCAAAATAGTCAATGAATGATACATGATAATAATATAACAGTGACACAGCCGTTCAAAAATTTAAACCATGTTAACAGGTATGGTCAAGGATTTTTATTGTTGAACGATTTAGGTGTCAACTAATGTTGGTTTTCTATGCATCGATGAAGTGTCAAGTATAAAGTGAGCTGTAAATGGCTTACCAATTATAATATAGAATTATAATATAATAAAAAAAACCGTTGTTTCTTACAGACAACGAAATACAACGTCAAAAATTATTTTTGTTGTTTATTTCGAAATAAAGAGCGAGACTCGGAAACGTGGTAAAACCTCGTAAAACCCTTTCTTTTCTTTCCAGTGTAAACCCCTACTATAGCCAAGAGCAAAAAAAAACGTGCCCGTACATTTTGTATTGAAACTCTTTTCAATATACCTTCCAGCTCCATCATCCGACTGAAAATCATCCAGAACCCGAGTGTTTGAAAGGGCAAATCAAATGAGCCCAAACTCGATGTGTTTGTCTTGTTTACTTTAGTAGTTACCATGGCCACCTTCCAGCTCCGTCATCAGACTCTGGAAATCATCCAGCACTAGAGTGTTTGCCCAGACCAAATAAATGAGCCCAAACTCGATAGCTTTACTAGTTTAGGAGTTCCTATGGCCACCTTCCAACTTCATCATCAGACCAGCACTATGATATTATTGCATTGTCACCGAAGATACGCAAGTGTACCTTATTTGAAGATTTGGTCCAAATATACATACTAACTAATCATGATGGCCGTTGGGGCGGGAAGGTTCTCGAGAGGCGACCACGTTCCGGAAGGCGCAGCGGACACCCCACAAGATAGACTGATACTAACTAATAAATAAATTAAATCAACCAAGTATCATGATCACTCGTAAAATAATTGACTATTCCATGGCAGCGCTATGCGATTCATAACTTGTCTCGACTCGCCTCACGAATGTATCCCCAGTATAGCTTGACCCCGAAGTTGGTAACAACTATACCGAGTCGGAGATCAAAATTATATTTGTTTTGCTGACACGTTGTCGGTTAGCTTCGTGAATAGCCTCAAATAAACACGGTACACGACTGGCTCGGAGGCCGGCTCAGCCGGTACTGAGAAGTGTTCCCGCGCGGAGGTGAATTTAAACGAATTTTGAATAATTATTAAACAATATTATTTTTAAGAAAAGTTTTTATTTTTTTACTGGATTGTGTTGGTCGAAGTATGAACTTTAATGTTATGTAAGATTCAATATTCTAATAATTCAACAATAATGAGAAAATCCTCGTGTTTTCAGTACGATTTTGTTGAAAAATATGGTGTAATTGAGTACGATTTACGTATACATACGTGCAAAATAAGAAAAAATAGAGGCGGGTAGTGTCAATAAGGACATATTACAATTGTGAAAAGAAAAAAAAACAACTGGGTTTTCTTTTGACATCATTGAGTATTGAGGGATCAAACTTATGCCTCTGCGCTCTCTTCTGAAAACGACTGTCGGTAATCAGGTATATTAGGTTTAAACATTCAGTTTTTCTTAAATTCCTGGCGGGTAGTGTCAATATGAGGAATTGACCTATGTAAATAAGTAATCAGAATCTAGAAAAACCTTTCTGTTTCTTAGAAATACAACGTCAAAAATCCGGTTTTTCGCTTATTCCTGACGAATTTCAGTAACGCCCTCTTAAGAGCAAAGCAAAGATCGTGCCGTTCGTACAAAAAGGTCGGTCTAATAGCGACTGTTACCGCTCCCAAAATTCAACTTATTTAGATTATTTTTCATATCTATATGTACTAATATTATAAACAGGAAAAGTGTATGAGATTCTGGCATTACTAAGATACTTAAGCTAGAATATCTTCCTAATATTAGTAAATAGTGGGTAATCTAAACCTCCGGAACTACTCATCCGATTTCAAAAATTCTTACACCAATATATAGAATGAACCTTTAGGGTGGACAAAGTATATATGTTATTTATTCATTTAAACTTTATTGCACTGTAACAAGTTACAAATACAACAACTTAGAAAAGTTGAAAAACCTCCGACATTTCATTAGTCAGTCATTTCAAAGTTCAATATCTCAAAACCGTCTGAACCGATTTTGTTGAAACGTAGCTAAGAACCATATCGATCAGCTTTCGGACAAAAAACATTAAAATCGGTCCATTCGTTTAGGTGCCACGATGCCACAAACATACACACAGACACGAGCGACATAGATACACAGACACGTCAAACTTATAACACCCCTCTTTTTGCGTCATGGGTTAAAAAGGCGACTTAATGCCATTCTCATTAATGGCTTTCTCTACCAGTCAACCTTTTTGCCAAAAAGAAAATAAACATGTCTGAACATGATATGAGGACAACCCAGAAATAAAGAAAACGGATAAATGACGCGAAAGTTTGGATATTTGGATGTTTGTTACTCAATCACGCTTAAGCGGCTCAACCGATTTGGATGAAATTTAGCACGAAGATAGTTTAAAGCTTAGATTAAAATATAGGATAGATTCTATCCCAGGTCCACGCAGACGAAGTCGCGGGCGGAAGCTAGTGTTATATAAATGTACTGGTATTTTATCTCGCGGGTCCGCGTAGGTCCGCTGTAATACGCGGGCGCAACAGGCAGCTAGTTAAAAATACATTTTGTATGGATGAAGCAATCCGTTGACTCTCTTAAGTAAGATACATGTCTCAAAATTCGTGGTTTAACTCTGCGACTTCGGTACTGCATTATGAATACTAATGGCAACTAGAAATAAGCAAGTTAGACATAAGACAACACCTTACTACTTAATAAAATTGTTCAATATCAGTCACAAAATGCAAGCTCAGGAAGGACAAAGGAAGTAAATTAATAACAAGAAAGTTCCTAGAATGCTAGGTAAATTAGACCATTAGTCTGCAGGTTGTGAAGTAAAAAACACCGAACACCGTAGTCTGGTGCCTTTGGCAGAGTGCCCGGCAGGAGTGTTGGTCCCGGCATCTGCCAGGGCTTGTATTCACGAAGCTTTCCGACTACTCGTCTGTGAACTAGTCCAAGTCTGACCTCTTAATACACGCGGTTCTTACGAATGTCGGTGTGGAGATATACTAGTATGATGATGAGGTGAATCGAACGAGGTTGTGAGCCCGAGAGCACTCGCTCGTATTTTGGCGCCAGCTGGGTTAAAATTAAAATTTATAGTTGGGCATTTTCGCGAGAAGAGATGCATCGTTAGTGACTTCACCGAGTAAAAGTTAAAAATATTCCATTTTGTGACCACAATTACCAATACTATTTTTGAGACAAATAAAAGTTACAAAATATAACATTTTTAACTTTTACTCGGCGACGTCATTAACGATGCATCTCTTCTCGCGAAAATGCTCAGTTCGCACTAAACTAGTCGTTTCGGGACGGTGTAAGCGGTTTTGGTTTGCGATTATTGTGAGGGCACATAACACAATACAGATTGTGCTGCGTTAGTTTAAGTAAACTATAAACTTAAACGTCTCCGCAAATGATTTCCCATATTTAGTATAGATAGATGTACAAAAAAAAAACTTTTTGCTAAACACCATCATCAGCCGTACCACAGCTGACTTTACTATTTGGTTGAAAGATTATTCAATTTTGATCATTAGTCTTGAAGAATAAAAGGCTCTTACCTAGGATCTAGGTATCCTACTAATATTATAAATGCGAAAGTTTGGATGTTTGGATGTTTAGATGTTTGGATGTTTAGATGTTTGTTACTCAATCACGCAAAAATGGCTGAACGGATTAAGATGAATTTTAGTATTACATATAGTATATAGCCTGGATTAACATATAGGATACTTGTTATCCCGGGAATCATCCCCTGAGGGCAAGAAATGGGAGGCGACAGTTTGTATGGAGCTACGATATAAACGAGTTCCACGCGGACGAAGTCGCGGGCAGAAACTAGTATTAATTATATTATTTTTGCAGTAATCAATTACACGCAGTAAGTTCCGTAATAGGCGTAATGTAGGTACTCGCGCAACAATAGATCATGCATGCATAGGTAATAAAATTAACAATTTCCTAAGTATGGCACGCGACTATGTCATTACACGATTTATATGCTATATTTTATCAAGATAAAATCGCATGCGCATATAAAAAAAAAGATGTAGGTACTTAAGCAATACATATAAAAAGCAAACGTATAAAGGAACTGCACTGCCGTGTCAATCCTAACTCATGTATCTTGAGATACATGAGTTAGGCGTAACAGGTCTCAATCTGTTTATTTTCCATGCCTTTATCGACCTACATATTCAGTTTTTTAAATTTAACTTACCAATTCCTTATACGAGCCTGTCACGTAACTCATGTAACTCTGTTTTTCCATAGTAAATCATGGCTAAATAAAACTTCAAACGGCGTTTTCTCAAAACTATGCTTTTTGAGATACATGAGATAGGCTTGACACGGCAGTGCAGCTAAATAAAAGCATCTTTATACTCGTCGACTTTAATGTTTGAATTAAGACTTCGTACACCAAATTATAATCACATAATTTTTTTCTATGGAATCCAACTCAACTAAAAAAAAAATCACAACTGTTTAGACAACTAAAATAAATTCGACCAATCACGTGGTGCTTTTATTGAACTACTTATAATGAATTTGACCAATAGCACGTCGCCTTGACTACAGAAGAAAAAACATCAACGACATTGAGCCGGCACTTCTTGCACTTCGTTTCAGCAGGGCTTACATTTTCAATAGATACCAAGTTTGTTTAATTATTTCAGCTGACTCGTATTGAAAAAGTATTGTATACAATAGTCACACAATTAGCGCTTAAATTCTCTTACCTTAAACACGGTACACTTCATGAGCCCTCGTTACACAATTGTAACGATTGTATAAAATACTATTAAAACTAGGAAGCGTAAAATGCACATTTACTCCACATCAGAGGGCGAGTGCACGCAAACGCTTAGTGGCGAATAGAGGATGATTTACAAACACGCCGAGTGGCCCCGCGGTGCCAGCTCAGTGCCGTTAGTTTCAGGCATCTGAGGTAGGTACTCGGAAAGGCGAATTTTACACTTTATGAACATTGTAGGACAAAGAAAAAAGGAGGTTCTCCATTTTTTACCCGACTACGCCAGAGCCGAAAGGAAGAGATATGTTTTTGGCAGTCTATGTTCGTATTTACGTGTGTTCCACCGTAGCGTTTAAGATACCTACTGAACCGATTTTGATCAATGAGGTGTCAATCGATTCGTAATTATGCTCCGGTTGACATACTCTAATATAGATATTAAGTAGGTAATTAGCTTTAGTATCGAATCTTTGTAACGCTTTGGCATTTGCTGTAATATTACATTTCTTATGATCCAATAAATAAATAAATACTTAGGCTCCCTTATGTACGAAAAAAAAACCGTTTTTTCTCAGTTAGTTTTCCGTAGTCCGGTTACAGTATTTAGAACTTTATATGCTTGTTAGTTGATCGTGTGACCATCAAATGTTGCAGTAACAAAGTCCCTGGAAATATTCACTTCTCGGGTGAAAATTCAGCGTTTTTGCAGCATACTTTTATGCCTTATTATTATATATCTCAGCAAATATTGCCAAATAAGTGATGATCAGAATTAACTTGTGTTAAAAACGTATTATAACAATACCGGCGCTGACTTTCATTTGATCAAAGTTCTGGCGTTTTGTTACATTTTTAAGGCGATATTAATGAGTACATAGATTGCAAAAAAATTGTATATAGTTAAGAGCCTTAATCTAATCTACGCTTTAACTTTTTTCCATTGTGTAACGTCAATTACACATACATTTTATATGGGTAATTGTCGTTAATCTTGATGTGATAATTATTACTTTAGAACTGAGCGTTCCAAACCGCCGGAGATAACCTCATCCAAGAGTGTACGTAAGAAACAGATGAACGAATGCTCTCAGCTTTCAAATAGCCAATGAGTAAACTCGCCTCTAAAAACTTAAATGTAATTTTCCATTATATTTTAGTTACAGACGAACTCATCAGTTTCAGTCGTTTTCAGTTAAAGTACTATGTTTTTTGCTTGTATACGTGTAAAAAATATAACATAGAAGACAATTGAATAGAGATTGATTGAAAGTGCACAGAATGCCACGGAGCGCGAGTCCTTAAAGTTGCAGACGTGCTCAGCGGGAGCACGGGTCTGCATAATAAAGCGCACCTCGACCACGGAAGTTAATGAACTGCAGGCTTGGAAATTACAACATACCTACTGAAGGCTTTTCCACAAAAACACTGCTGAAGCTAATTCACACCTACATTCAATGGATGGTTTAATGAAAAAAAATCTGTTACGTCCATATGGTCATCGTGGCTCATTTGACGGAGGACATGGTTATTTTTTTCGGAATGGCACCTAAAAACTATAATAAATTGCTTTTAAACCTATCCAAAATAGAAGAATCTGTGTAGAATTGAAAAAGTGACTATTTACACTCTTAGTAACTTGCCTTTAGGAACTTGACGGATTTTGAACTTTTACAATAGGTACTAGAATGCATTTTATATAAATGACTAAGTATTGTAGTCAAATATTTGTATGCGTCCTCGCAAAACATATTGGTGCATTATTTTATGTTTTTTGACCATCCATTCACCGATGTTCAGAGATGAAAGATTGTTGACTTTTGATAGGCAACATCGTCGCAGTCAACTGTCGAAATCGTGTTACGACCACGGATTCAAGCCACTAGTAATATTTACTAATCATTCGGGTACTGCCTACTACCTAATACCTACTACATAATAAAACGATTCCCATCAGTGCCGCAATATCTCATCGGCATTTCTGTTAGTTGCACATTCGGCCGGCGGTTTGTCGGCTCGTAAGATATTCAGCGAACGTCAAAGTCCTGAGGGAGTGATTACGTGCTCGCATGCGCCCGCGGCCCCCGCCGTGCTCGCATTTCCACACTCAATAACATGTATACATTTTAGAACATATGTCTTTGTAATAAGAGTCAAGACGTTTAATTGGGAAAAGCATGGGGGCGTACCAATTTTGATATCAACTAACCGTTTATGGTCTGCCAAACAATTTATAATTAGTATACGACTCAGTTTTTACCGCTTATTAAGGCCGGAGAACAAAGCTGATGCAGCGAAAACGATAGACAAAAGACTCGACAGGAGCTCAAGGGAGCGCTGACAACGACACGCTCTAATAGAAAATTTTCATATTCATAAGGACGTGAAAAATTTGCATATAAAACGAGCAACTTCGCTCAGACCTTCTGAAGCTGGATCGCATCCTGTTTTCCCTCCTTGAAAGAAGTCAGACATTGGACTTAACAGGTCTGAAATAAGAGTTCTACTTTACACACTGATTCTTGGAAAAATCCCTTTTGTTAGCCTTTGAGGTATTTAGCGCTTGGGCTTCTGAGTTAAAGTTGCTCTAATGTTTTCTTTTTTTTGCCAGTGTTAGTGAAAAGGCTTTCAAGGATCTCGGCGACATCGATCGTGGGAATAGGGAGTTTTTGCGAGTGCTGCATTTAGTTGTTAAATGTCGTATTCTTGCATTAGGCGTCGTCAATACTTAATTGTTGTTTATTGTGGCTTACTTTATACATTTAAGTGAAACCAATGGTATATGATGATGACAAAAAAACTGTTAAATTGGGTTCTATAAAATATGTAGGTACAATTGACGAATCTTCTGCTTGACATTTGTAGGTAGTAGGTACAGGTTTCTCACATTTGAATCGAAATTTTCCTGATTCACATAAAATCACAAACAATCGATTTGTTATCCAATTCTCGTATTTCTGGGATAATTTTATCGGTGTATAAGTCTGGGGATACACTGAGAGATGATAGGATCGATAAACAAATAATTTCTATGTAAACGCGAAAACATTAATACGCCTTCTAGGCGATAACCAATTTTCATTGCTATCCATCTGTTATGGTTATGATTATCTAGGTTATTTTCTTATGATCAATTATTTAATATTATATGTAAATATTTACCTACCGCTTTAAAAAGATGCAGAAACAGAAGTATTTTTTTTAAATAAAAGGTTAATTGAGCTCATATTCCATTTTCTCTAATAATAAAACATTGCTAAGTAATGAGAAGTCAATATTGGTTAACATTGAAATGGTAGAAACGTTTATGTTGCAGTTTGAATGAAGAATGAGATTATCAGTCAGTGATCCTCAGCGTTCGTTGCTTTCTGGAATATCGAAATAAAACCTCTACACCTGAGCCCCGAATAAATAACAATTTATTTAACCTGAACGCGTACGAAAAATCTATTGCAATTTATATTTTATAGCGCCGTGTAGACATTACAGACAAAAGCTTCGGCGTTTACGATTTCTCGCAACAATTTTGTGTTAACACGTTTTTTTTGCGTTTAATGGGAGCGGTTTTTCGTGTATTTAGCTAGTAACACTAATGGAGAATGTCTTTAGTGGGAAAGTGAGCACGTAAATAATTATGACTTCAAATTTTGTGTGCAATGCTTTCAAGTTCCATTCATTATTTAAGAACACCGATTTGGAGATATTAGATTCATCGCTTGCATCAAACTTGGTAAATTAGAAAACTTTCTACTACACCTTTCTATCCCCATCCCTGAGTTCTAATACGCATAAAGTCCTTCATAATCTTCCCGGTAGAGAAACTTTGATGACTTAATTTGAACTTTGATTTCATTTCAAAGAAAGCGAAACGTCGTTTTTATCATCCAATAAATGTATCACGCAGCCTTGAAACTTATTTGATGAAAGTTCTTAAATAAGAACTTGATTCCCCAAAAATTTATCTTACATATTTTATAAGACTAGCTTTTGCCCGCGGCTTCGCCCGCGTACTAAGCGTAATTTTTAACCGTCTACATAAAAGTAGGTTCTCAGTTTGACCCGTATTTCAAACTCCGATTGAATTGCAATTTAGCACAAATACTTTTAAGAATTATAATAATATTTCAATAAATATATAATTATAATATTAAACTTTAAAATCGATGCCATTTTCGTAATTAACGTCCCTAAAAACCATAAAAACGACACCCATATTGATATTTAGACATTTCAACTCCATCGCACCAACAGGGGAGATGGTATTTCACGTCCGCCACGTTGGATTTTAAAATCGTTCTTCTTTTCGTAATCAGCGACCCGATAAACCATACAAACAATACCCATGTGGATTTAGAGATTTTGTCACCACATTTACATATTAATACTCATGTGAAGTTTCAAATGAAATGGGACCCCCATTTCACCCCTCACGGGGTGAATTAAAAAAAAATCCTTTCTTAGTGCACCCCTTGATCTTATAAGGAACCTACGTGCCAAATTTGGAATCTCTAGAACCAGCGGTTTGGGCTGTGCGTTGATATGTCAGTCAGTCAATTCAGTTACTTCTTTTATATATTTAGATATATGTGTGTATGTCTTATTCTTTGGCACGCCCTACAGCCTAAACCGTTTGACGAATTTCGACATACGAGGTGTAGTTGGATTCCTCTTAATCGTGGGAGTGACATAGGCTAATATTTGTAAAAAAGCAGTTGGGTTTTTCGAAAATTCTTTTGATTTCACTTGTTTATATCTTTAGATGAAAGGTTAAAGAGGTATTAAAGTAGGTTTTAGGTACTCAACTGCTATGAGCTCGGGAATGGAATAGCTATCAGTTCATATCCACTTTGACGTGTATATGGCAAAACTCTCACATCCAATCACATATAGCGGTTTCATGTTTTTTTTTATAAAACAAAATATTTCCTGAAACTGTGTGTATGTATTTTAATTTGATTTATTGCTGGATAGTCTAAGCATTGATAATATTGATATATATGTAATAGTTGCTTTGCATGTTGATTCGGGGCCCGGTTGTAGGTACAGTCAAGGGCACCGAAAAAAGAAGTAAAAGGTAAATAATATCTAATACCCCCCATATAACGAATATCTTGAATATTGTTCATTATATGAATAACAACACCCGCACACATAAATAATAAAGCTTTAAATATAGCATGAGTTAACAAATGAAAAAAAGCTAAATCATGTAATCCCATTCTTAAAATTCTCATTATTAAACCCAATTGTCTTAAAGTTGATTGTCTTGAATATTAAT
Source organism: Epinotia nisella (assembly GCA_932294315.1). Lineage (NCBI taxonomy): Eukaryota > Metazoa > Arthropoda > Insecta > Lepidoptera > Tortricidae > Epinotia > Epinotia nisella. The sequence continues at coordinate 16,836,273 of OW028680.1, forward strand.
CCCCTAGGAATTAATAGTAATTTAGATAAAATCCCCTTTCACCCATTCTTCTCTTTTAAGGATTTAGTGGGATTCTTAATCATATTATTTATTTTACATACAATACAATACAAATACTCTTTATTGCACACCTCACACAAACAAAGCAGTTACATAGAGAAACAATACAATAACATGTAGGTAGAGGTAGACAACAGGCGGTCTTATCGCTGAAGAGCGATCTCTTCCAGACAACCTTTGGGTATCGGAGAAAGAGATAAAACTAGATTCTGCAGTAGGTGGTGCAGAGATTATTATCAATCAAAAATCAAGAAATTATAAAAATAAACGTACATAAATACCTCTATATATAAACATACACACACAATCATACATATATACAAATAACACAAACACAAATATAATGATACATAAACAGTCAGCCAAAAATACAATCAGGGTTAGGGGAGAGACAAATAATGTTCTTTAAGAAGGGATTTGAGGTTGCCGATAGATTTTGCTTGTCTGATGTCAAGAGGGAGAGAGTTCCACAGTCGGATAGAATTACATACATCATACCACCATACAATATGTTTAAAAATATGTACACAGACCTTATTTCTGCAACAATAAGGTTGTACATATTTATGAAACTTTGAGTGAATACATATTGGTGCCCTTGACTGTACCTAGAAAGTATTTAACAGGAACATTGCCTATGTGCTCACTGATAAAGACCCTAGGTCGTTAAATACTTTACAAATGTGTGCCGGTTGGCTGGAAATTTATTTTTATGTAATTCAATTCCAATTAGTGTAATCTGCGGGTCCGTAATGTTCTCTTGTATCGCTAAAAATAAATCGTTTCTTTCACAGGTACGTTCGCGCGTGAGTGACGCATCCATTTACTGCAGTAAGTTAGTCTATATCTACACCACAGTTGCTCTGGTTAATCATCTAGGGGTTAATCCTTCATTATTATGCCAGCACCGAGATTTTCGTCTGAATACAAGATTAGAATATTAATAGCTAACGGATCCCTCCGGGTAATCGGAAAAATAGACGTTTCTCGCCCTTGAATATTAAGAGCGCTGGGTGTCAGTTTGGCATTTCGTCTCCATTTTGATTTAATACGCAAAATAATGTTGACCTTAGTTGTATTGTTTATTATATTGTATACCAATTTGTACATAATATCTTACGAATTCAAGGAAATATTTTCCTGTCCGTGAATTTCTTTTTGTTTCGAGAACGAGTGTGTTGCTTTCAAGTAGCCATCATACGCTCTAAAATGCACTTGCACATTAAATCACTCCACCTACACACTCGACGAATCCTTCCACACCTGGCGCCGAAGAAAATTTTCCGAGTTCTCAAAAGTAAGTAAGTACATGAAATACCTTCATTGCTGGACTAAAGAAACAATGGGAGTTAGTAATGATATTATTTGATTGGTTGGCCAATATAATAGTTTACCTCACCCAAACATACGTATCAGCGCGAAAGACTGCACTGCCGGAGAATGGCCACCACTGACCGCGGCACAGGCATGCACTGCACTTGAATTGAAATTGAAATGAATTGTTTGCGCACTCTCGCGTATGCGGTCTCCCCCCACTGACGTAAATTGGATCCCGAATGAGATGTCTTTTTCCGATCCGAATGCATTCCGATCACCTTTGACTCGCGCTCTCGGGAAATAGATTGCCTATTGATTGTTGGTCTCCTTTGTAACAGGAGACTGCCGACGAATGGATGGACAGTCAATTTAAATGGGGTTCAGATGCACTTGCTTTTGTTTTTAGCTTTCTTAGTGGCATGCGTCTAAATTACAGAAAGAATATTTGCGTCTTTGAGGGCATGAAAATTAATACTTGAAATGATATTTCATTATTTCTTTAGCAAACGAGCATGGTACCATACGATATGCCACGCATAAGTTTTGTTTGATTGCGACCGACTCGATGGACAAAGGCAGATATACACTCCAAATATTAGATACGGTGCGGACATGATACTCAGCACTGAGATAACATGCAGAGAGGATACAAGACGATGAGTTCACTTTGCGGAAAACGTGTGTAATGTGGGGTTATTCCCACCCGTTACAACCAATTCGTTACCAGTGGTAACAGCTGGGTTTTTTTTCCCCATCTTTTACCTCTAAAGTACTTGGTGGTAACTACTGGGAATATTTTCCCCGTCGTTGACAACGCTGACAAATACGTTTTCGCCCAGACTGGTGCCAGTGGTGCACAGCATTGTTTGTTCTATTGTTCTTTGTTAACGTGTCTTTGTTAACACATTCAGTGCCCAGAATCGCTACGCGCTACACTCGTAGCCGATCCCGTGGTTTTCCTCGTATGTAGCGGAAAGCGACTACGGCGTAGGGACGCATGTGTCGTCACGGGCCGGGAATGATTGTCGTCACGAGCCGGAACGGAAGCACTGTTTCTAGTTTTACTACATAATGTTGCTAACAAATGTTGCCATCTTGTAAGGGTCATTGTATCAAATTCTCACCCTTTGTTTTTGTTTTACAATCAACAAATATAGTGGTTATAATTCCAAACTAGTATTTGTAGCTGTATTTAAAGGCTCGAGAGAGGTCAGCTTACAGACAGATGTTTTCCATAAATTATTACGTCTAGACTGCGTAGTGTGAGTATTACTTATCCATCCCAGACTTAAATCTTTTTTCAGCTAGGACCATTCGCTTGGACTTGCGAAGTTTCGCCTAATGATTACTTACAAGTACCTAACATCAGTCACTGAATTCGTACATAATGTAAATGTGTAAAGTTAAAAGTTGACTGAAATTATGGAATAATTGCTTTGTTGAAACAAAGATATCGCATATGTACATCTTCATCTGAGAAATATATATTTTAAGCTCGTGTGTTTGATTTAGATTTTGGTTCAATTGAATAGAAAGAATATCATTTGACGGCATTTTCCTTTTTGAATGTGTGATGAATGAATACGAAATATACGATCCATATTTTGAATGTCGAATATATACAATAGGCTTCCATGTTGTAAAAGATTCATCATAAGTACGTACCTACCTACTTAAAACCAGAGACACCCTAAGACCCAGTAATGCTACAATAGGGTTTTAAAGGTCGAGTATTGCTAACAGCGACTATGCTTTATCGTGGCATCAAGATGGAATTATTGTAATACGTAAAGGATATTTTATGATATTGGTAGCGATGAATGCACTCCGGGGCCGTGTGAATCCCTATTGGCCCGACAATGCAAGCGTGACTCGTCCCGCGATCCTACCTCCCGATTAATACAATGACATAAATTCTCTTGTATTTATTACATCGATAGAGAAAGCGAGTCTAACGATCCGAACTTTATTTATGTACCTACAAAAATATTGTTATGATTAGCTTCTATATTTTCAAGTTTTTCAACCACTCTCTGGAGTTCTTTTTAGTATTTCGTTTCTAGCAATAATGTTATAACAACGACGTAGTTTACACGGCAAGAAAAGAACACCTGTTTCAATAATGTTGCGAAAATTTACTCAGCTGCTCTGTAAAATAAATAAGCTAGTAACGCTCACAACGCCAACATGAGAAGAAATATAACAATAATATCTAACAAAAGAATAGCGAACTGCAGCGGAATAAACAAAGCTTATTACTTGTATAATTGAATGCAGAATAGAGGAGCGTTTGAGAGCAACACTCGAGCTCTGATTGGTGCTGAATGGATAATGCTCGTGCCAAATGCTAACTTAGCCAATCGGGCGCGCCGCGGCGTTTGCGGCAGACCATTAGCCGCCGACGCTCTTCAAAATACTCGTTAAACTCAATCGGAATCATTTGAACTTAACTTCGATACACTTAAGGAAATTAAACCTCAAAGATAGCTAAAGTAATCCACAGATTCTCCAGATAAATGTGATGATATATGCGGTTAAGGGCGGCATGCAATTTATGCGAGATACCGACTTGGGCTTTGGCAACGTTGTTTGTATTTTTAAACTAAATTAAATAACATTCACGTGTCGCCGAAAAACATATTTCTCATAACTAGATACAGGTATAATATAATTCCATAAGAACTGAATGAGAAACTTTTCTTAAATTTATTGAAAATTTACTCTACAGATATATCTCATTATATACGTTGTGTTCGCAAAACTCCAACACCGATCCTGGCATTTAATGTGCTTGTATGTGAACTCCTGGATTTTTAGGAATCTGGGTCTAAAAACCGAGCCTTTGTGTTATACACCCACCTGTAAATACCTATCGGTCATTATGTGTGTTGGCAATCCACCTTGAGGCCGAGCCGGACCCTTTGACGCGTTCTGTACAAGCAATTAGTTTCTTATACACCATACAATCGCCAATCGTGTCGTTCTTGATTATGGTTCCCCTTCATTTTTATTGCGTCCTGTGATAGCGAAGATATGTCCTGGCGGAGAATTCTTCGTGTTTCTCGTGCCAATTTTTAGAAATTTTTGCTTGCTTCGGTATCAAAGGAAAATGTAAGGTAAAGAATGTTTCATGAAGTAAATCAGCAATTTCTTTGAGTGTCACGGGAGCGCATTAACTTGTAAGTCGCCCCGGCGGCGGCCGACACCCGATCCCGTCGTCTTTGAAGTAACATTGGCTTTCGTCTCGAGCAACCTCCATTTCCTCTTTCACGGTGTCTAGAAAATGAATACAGATTGTAAAAATAGTTTTGATACCGAGTACTGTTCGGCAGACGAATAAATCTGGTGGTGTAGTGTAATTTGTAATGCTAATCAACATTTGCAATTCAGTCTAACATGAATTGTTTAATTCAGGCCCGCTCGCAGTATTTGCTCTTTAAAACCTAAGTCCATTTGGCGTGTATAACTAGGTGCTATTGTGCTGCCGCTGTCTGGTGCCAGAACTCCACAAGTCGGGGGTTTTATAAAGGCCCGCATAATAGTTGTCCGCGTTTTCGGTTTGTATTTAACCACCCAACTCTATTGTGTCACTTCCGCCAGTGCGCAAGCAGAGAATTGTTTTAGCTGGCTCTGTATAGATACGTAAAGTAATTAAAGTTGATATTTTGTCGACGAGGCACGTCTTTCGTTAGACATGCTAAGAGTGCAGACGTGGAAAGATTTAATTTAAAAAAACTTGTTTAACTACGTTATAATTTATAAAAAACTGAACTAACAATTTAGAGAAGCATTGCTAGCGGTTCTTTAGCCGCAAATGTTAAGTTAAAAATGTTATTATTATAGGCATATTATGATATGCTTGCTCTGTTGGTTATTTTCTTTGGTCACAAATTAATCGATCGATTATCAAATAGCAAAATATATATTTATATTATGCTCCAGTTGGCTCCATCTAACTAAGTCTTTTTGTGACACGGCATTTTACCGGAGTTGGTTATTTTTTTTTAATCGAACGAGGGAGCGAAGCGAACGAAGTTCTATGCTTCAGCTAAGGTCAAAAATGATGCGTATGTTCGGTGTCTGTTCAGCAGTTCTCCTCTAGAGGTCGCATTTCTCAACCGATTTTCGTGAAATTTTGTGAGCAAGTGTCGTTAATTATATAGTTTTTTTTGTCGATTCACTATTTCGAAATTCATAAATTATTTTATTTTGGAAAAAGACAGGTTTGCGAGTGCTACAGCTCACAGAGCCACTAGTTTATAAATTTTATAATGTGTTGACTATATTTTTTATTTAATAAAACGGCTTAGTAAAATTATCAACACTGCCACAAACGGGTGATGGCAAAACTTTTTTGCGTGCACGTACACGTTCTATGAACCCTACATCGAAAGGCTTCTAGCCGATAATTATGCACCTCATTGACTCCCATTAAACGATCCTCGCCTCTCACCGGGATCAAAAGTCGCAAGTTTAACATTCTCCAGGCTTAACCAGTACTTAAACCGTCGTTTTCCCTAATGAATAAAGCAGTTCCTTCGAAGTTAGTCGATTCAGTGCACGGAGTCTGCGGGATGCACCGGGGGCTGTATTAAACCACCCCGTAATATTCTCACAGTGCACCGTTCGATTCTTTCCTGCAAATTTATTCCTCGCCCGCCACCCGCGTTTTGATACAATTCCGAATATCACGATTGGAATGTCAAAACGTTTTGCTACATGCCTTGTAAATTTGCAACTCGTTTTTGCGCGAGACTCGGGATCCCGCTCTTGATTTATGTTCAAAGAATTCTGAGGGCATAAATAAAAGATCGTTAATAGATCTTGCGTTCTGTGTAGCGACATGTAGGGACATTTAAATATTACTTTGTAAGAAGTGTCATTTCTTCACGGCACATGTACAATAGATTAATCGTAGGTGACTGAATTAAACTTACTTAAACATCGCAAGATATGGCTTCGCAAATGATATACCTTTACACTAAATCCATACACATATCCGAACTTACACAGGCTCTATGTTGAAAGTTTAAGTCAAAACAGATAGACGCTGCGGGTGACGGAGATCTGTTGAGGGAGTAAAAGACCATTAATAAATATTGTGTGCCATGTTGCGGATATTCTCGTCTATCCCGCGCATTCGTAACAAAAGATGATTTTCGCAGCACATCCTTTATCCCGCCTTTTCCGTGTAAGTCCTCCATTGCGGCGGGCATCGGGCCGAGAGTGGTGCTCTCGTTAGGGCCGTCCACTTGGATAAATCGAGTTTCCATTACTTAGTCGTTGTCATTCGCTTTGGTCGTGCTGCGAATTTCAAAGATTTTTTGTTCTCAGTCTTTCTATTCTCTGTTAGTGCTTTTGTCATGTGCGATGTTTTTTTTAAACTCGCCGGATTGCTTTAATCTTATACTGAAAGGTACTCATCGTTGTCAAGAGTACATATTATGTTGAGACAAGGCTTTGCCTGTATCGCGGGGAACCAATTATAACTTACATTTTAGAATTTTGTTACAAATGACATTGTTACAATTAAAACAAAATGAACAAATGAACTTAAAAAATAACATTGTAATTTTACATTATGAAACACCAAAACTTAATCTAAATTAAAAATAAAATATATTATAATAGATGACAATTACATTATCCTAAGGAAAAGGGATATAATTTTAGCAGTCTATGTTTGTATTTATGTGTGTCGAGTGTTCCACCGTAGCGTTTATGATACTGAACCGATGACATGAATGAGCTATCAATTGATTCGAAATTATAACTTAAGCTACCTTTTGTATGAAAAAACTAGCTGTTGCCCGCGACTTCGTCCGCGTAGAACTTGTTATCGTCTAAGAAAAACCGGGCAAGTGCGAGTCGGACTCGCGCACCGAGGGTCCCGTTTCTTTTGATTGCGTTGACATAGAAGTTTGATTTTGTTACAGCTTAAAGGTATTATAGACTTGAGTATTTGATATGAATTTCAATTTAATACCTCTACGCGTTCATGAGGAAAGGGGTAGTAACTTTAAAATTATTAATAGTAGATTGTATGACAAGGGGCTAAAATAAGCCATATCAACCACGAGATGGTTATTTTCCCGAGCGAAGTGAGGGAAAATATTTCGAGGGGTAATATGGCTTTTAGACCCGAGTTATACAATCTACTTTTCACTTCGACTGCGAGAAAATAGTAAAACAAAAATTATCCATCCACAATCAATAACAAATTCCACGGCGAAGAGATTGTTCAATTTGGCGGCATGTTTTTTTTACTAAACTGCTTTGACACAGATACAAAATATTGACTCCACGAATAAACGCCTCTGACCGTCTACAGGCGCATCCAAAAGTACAAATATCTTACTTTAAAAATGTCTTGCTCTCCATACAAACTTTTAATCCCCTTATAATCCCTTTAGGGGATGAATTTCAAAAAACGCTGAATTCATTTTTGAAATCTTTTAACAAACGGGCTAAGACCGAAGTTACAAATCCCTTACTTTAAAATTTCCTTGCTCTACATACAAACTTTGAACACCCTTTTATTTAACCCTTATCGGGGACGAATAAAAAAACGCTGAAAGTACTTTATTTGTATTGTAATAACTAATCTTTCTACATAATTTTAAGTCTCTAGCTTTAAAAAAAAGTTTCCCCTATACATATTTGCACCCCTATTTAACCCCCTTAGGAGTGGAGTTTCCAAAAATAATTTCTCATCCTTTACCTACGTTATAAAAGGAAGTTCTGGTTGTAGTAGTTGTTATGTATATGTAATTAAAACACTATGTTTTCACTGTTAAATATGTATTGTCAGGAAAATTGTGATATATTTGTACAGCTTTCTTATTTTTATCTAGTATTCCATAAGTCATATTTGAAATCAATGACAATTAAAATCAATGCGGTTTTCAGCCAGAGAAAACACTAAAAAGGTTCGAATACGGAACATTCTCGCCCCTTTTTTTAACAAAAAATTAATTTTTAATAAAAAAAACTATTTTTCATTAATTGGCAACAAAATCACCTTATGAATCGGTCTAAGAAAAACACCTTTCTGAGTCTGAATTTGTACTGACCTTACCAAATTGTCAGAGGCATTTTTGTTGACAGATATAATTTTACCGAGAGGCCAACAAGCAGGTGGAGTAGCCTCGTCCTTCAACAAAACTATTTGTCCAATTTCTACATTGGTTTTCCTCAGCAGCCACTTGCTTCTTGGTTGCAGTTCACTTAAATAGTTATTATAAAATTGAACCCAAAACTTTTGTTTTACTTGAGTTATTTTTTGAAACATATTTAATCTATTTTCTACTCTATTCACTAGACTAGGCTCAGGCAGATCTGAAATCGGTGACCCAATCAAAAAACGAGCAGGTGTCAGACAAACAACATCATCATTGTCTGGTATATCGAATACAGAACATAAAGGTCTCGAGTTCAGTATGCCTTCAATCTGAACTAAAACAGTGTAGAAAAACTCATAAGTTAATCTGACGTTACCTAAATATCTTTTAAGTAATCCTTTGACAGATTGTATTCCAGCCTCGTAAATTCCACCCATATGACTGGCAAGAGGAATGGTAAATTTCCAATCTATGGCGTTAATATTACAATAGTCTATTATATGACTATAGGATGAATCATTTTTAAACACTTGATACAATTCGTGCAACTCATTATTTGCCCCTTTAAAGTTAGTTGCATTATCCGAGTACAAATGAGAACAGTAACCTCTTCGGCTAATAAATCTCTTTAAGGCACAAATAAAGGCTTGCGATGACAATTCTGAAACTAACTCTAGGTGAATTGCTTTACTTGACAGGCAGATAAACAAGCAAATGTATCCTTTGGTGTACTTACAATTTCGAAGCATAGAATTACGAACGTATACTGCTCCGCTAAAATCTACACCAACATGCAAAAATGCTCGTGTTAAAGTGACTCTTGGAGTCGGTAAGCTAGCCATCTGCTGCCCACAGGCTTCAGCATTGAATCTGACACAGCGAACGCATTTATGTATGACCTTTCTAACCTCCAAACGTCCATTAATAGGCCAGTATTTCTGTCTTAGTCCGAATAACGTACCTTGAATGCCTATGTGCAACAAACGCAGATGAAATTGTCGAATAATAAGCGTTGTGACGTATTCTTTACTGGGTAACACTATAGGATGAGCTTGACTATAAGTTATGTCTGAATTTTGTATACGACCTCCTGCACGAATTATATCATCGTCATCAAGAAAGGGGTTAAGTTTCCGCAGGGGACTTGACTTAAAAGTGTATAAGCTGTGAACTTGAACGTTATCATTCTCACTACTAGTACCATTTGAGTCTGTATTATTATTGTTTATATGTGTGGACTGTATGCTCTGTAATTTCAAACTAGTTAACTCTTGATACTCTTTAGAGAAATGTTTACGTTGAATTAATTTAATTATGAAATTGTGTGCACTTTTAAGTTCCTGAGTTGTAAGAAAAGACAGATCTTTAGTCGAGCTACGTGTGTTATTTATGAATCTAAACATGTAAGCTAACACTCTAGTCAGTTTATTGAAGTTTGAATGTCTCTGAAAGAATGTATAGAAATCAGTCAGTGTGTCTTGTTGAGTAACAGCATGAGAAGTGCGTTGTTGGATCACTTCAATTTGTAATTCTTCACTACTTATCACAGGTGCTGACGTCATTGGCCAAGTAGAAGGATCTTGATATATCCAATGTGGTCCGCTCCACCAAAGTGTATTACTTTGTAAATTCTGTGGGTAAACTCCGCGTGTAAGTAAATCAGCAGGGTTTTCTTTTGTATTTACATAACTCCACATTTCAGACTTAGTCAGTTCTATAATTTCCATTAGTCTATGAGATACAAATGTGTGAAGTTTCTTGTATGGTGACTGTATCCAGTGTAACACAATCTGTGAATCTGTGAACAATAAAGTGTCATGTATCTTAAACTTATCTTTAAAAGCCTTGTTCACTTTTTTAACCAACTGTGCTAATAACAAACATCCAGAGAGTTCCAGCCGAGGCAGAGATTGAGTCTTTATTGGTGATACTCTAGTCTTCGCCATGACAAGACTACATGTGGGTGCTCTGTTGGGGTATGTGGCTCTGAAATATACACTCGCACCATATTAGGCTTTCGCAGAAGCGTCACTGAATCCTATCAAAGTTATCCATGATGGAATGTCAGAGAAGTAATATCTTGGAATCTCAATGTCCTGTAACTTAGGTAGATTATCTTGAAATTCTAGCCAAGTTCTTTGTAATTCTTCTGGGATGACAGAGTCCCAGTCTATCTTCGCCTTCCAGATAGATTGCATAAGTATCTTCGCTATAATAACTGTTGGCGCTAATATACCGATGGGATCATAGATTTGCGCTATTGCTGACAGTACATTCCTTTTTGTAAGTTTCATCTGTTTTAGCTCTGGAATAGCTGTCGTAAGCATGTCGCTTTTTGGTAACCATTTGACACCTAATGTTTTGACAGTTCCGCTGGGGGTAAAATCGTATGTTTAGTCATCATTGGTGGGTATAGTTTGAGTAAGTATCTTAGGTTCGTTCGTAGTCCATTTGTGAAGCTTGAAGTTTCCTTTTTGCAGCACGTTTATGAGTTGACCACAAACTCGTTGCGCCTGGTCAACAGTGTCCGCTCCTGATAAGAAGTCGTCCATGTAACATTCCGACTCTATAATGTCCGCGGCTTCTGGATATAGTTGTTTGTGTTGTCCAGCTAGCATTCTCAGAGTACGGCATGCCAAGTACGGCGCACATTTTGTTCCGTATGAGACAGTTCGTAACTGAATGCACTTTAAAGGACTTGACTTCAAATCACGCCATAATATTCTTAGTAGCGGCCTTTGCTCTTCTTTGACAAAGATAGTCCTAAACATTTTGACTATGTCGCAGGTGAATGCATATTTGTACATACGAAATCTAATTATTATGTCAAGCACATCGTTGTATATGTTCGGTCCGTCAAGCATTATGTCATTCAGTGACAGTCCTGACGATGTCTTACTACTCGCATTGAAAACTGTCCTGAGCTTCGTAGAGCGGCTATCTGGCCTCAAAACACCCAAATGTGGCAAAAAACAGTGTGGCTCTTGACTATGTTGAAAGTCATCAACAAACTCAGCATGACCTAGCTCTATAAATTCGTATATGAACGCTTTATATTGTGTGTAGAGCAAGGGATCTTTTTGAAATTTAGATTCTAGACTTAACAAGCACCGATATGCTTTATGAAAGGAGTTAGCTAACTCTTGAACCCTTTCATTTTGTATAGGCATTTCAACAACAAAATGTCCGGTTTCATCTTGCACTGTTGTGTCAATAAATAATTGTTCGCAGTATTGTTGCTCTGGTGAGAACACAGCTTTAGGACTTACCTCTTCCTGTTGCCAAAATCTAACAAGTAAATCGTCTGTGGAAGGCGTGTCAACAATATGTAAAGCTACATGAGCGTTATGTTTCATTTGTGTGCCCGATGCGCATTTGTTTACGTTTCCTGACACTACCCATCCGAATACTGTTTCTATAAGAATAGGTCTATTCGGTCCTAGGCTAATTTGATTACCTAACAGCAATGAATAGAAAAGCTGCGCTCCTATAAGCATATCTATCTCGCCAGGTTTGTAAAATGTAGGGTCCGCAAGCAATTTGTGTTGCTTCGCCGGCATGTTCCATGTGTTGGTGTTTATAAAATTGTGTGGCAGTGGCACGGTTATGTTATCCATGACAATAAACTCAAGATTCGCTGTAAAATCAGATAGTCGAGATGCTATGTTCGCTTTCATACATAATTGCGTTTGCTTACCTGACTCGCCAATGCCCTGAATAATGTGATTATCATAGTGCAGCTTACTGTTCATGCGCTGGACAAGCCTGTGAGCAACTATGTTGACTTCGCTTCCCGAATCCAATAACACGCGTGCAGAATGCCATATGCCTGTATCATCCTGTATATTAATTATCGCTGTGGACAATAAAATCTGATTATCACCAGTGTTAGACACATGCATAGTAGTAGGCGTCACGAAAGCATGTTTGTTATGCTGTTGTAGAGTCTGCTGTTGCGGGCTCTGCTGTTGCGGGCTCTGCTGTTGCAGGCTCTGCTGTTGCAGGCTCTGCTGTTGCAGGCTCTGCTGTTGCAGGGTGTGCTGTTGCACGGGATCAGTTATGTGTTGCTGCTGTTGAGCTGTTGTTTCTGCGGCTATAGCAATACTAGCTCGCCTAGGAGGTGGGTTAGCAAGGTGAATCAAGGTGTGATGCTTACCGTTGCAAGTTAAACACGACCTTTTTGAACATTTGTGTTTGGCAGTATACGGCTGTAAACAATTGTAGCACAAGAACTTCGATTTTATGTAGTTTATCCGTCTGTCAACTGACATTTCAAGAAATTGTACACACTTAGCAATATTATGTTGTCCTTGACAGAGGGTACAAGTATCGTAACAATTATCACTAGTCGATATGTGTGCGAGCTTGGGTGTTGATTTGGATTGAGGAAACTTGTCAGATCTGTCATTCATAAGCTCAAATGCTGTTGCACGCAACTTAAGAAAATCTAAAAGCTCCGCAATTGTTGGAATTGTAGTCTCTTTCCGTGTCAACTCCCATGCCGCTCTAAGAGAATTGTCAAGTTTCTGAGTGATAATATACACTAAAAGTACATCCCAGTATTGAACTGGCAGGTTCAAAGCACTTAATGAATCTAAGCTCTGCTGTAACACATTTAAGAAGTCTGTTATGTTAGATCTATTGAGTATCGGAAAACTCATGAAATTCTTTAAGTGGTAATTTACAACAATAGTTTGATTTTCATACCTGCTTTCTAGTATACTCATTGCTTTACCGAAATTTCCATCGAGAATTAGAAGGGAACTGATCAAACTCGCAGCCTCTCCTCTCAAGCAGCCCGTCAGGTACTGCAGACGTTGCAGCTCCGGCACGTTTCCTCCGTTCATCGCGCACTCGAACAGGTTCTTAAACGCAGGCCACTCGCGTATGTCGCCGCTGTAGGAAGGTAACTCTAGTCTTGGGAGTTTGTACACTTGGTTGTTCGCCTTAGCATCTTCTTCGCCCTTTTCCAGCAATTTGTTGATGAGCGCCCGGGTTGAGTAATATCTAGTCTCCATGATAGATCGCTCCTCGTCGGCTTTCTTCTCATCCTTCTCTATGAGCTCTATTGCCTGTTGAATTTCGTCAAATTTCTCCATTTGCGTAGATAAGTCGGCACATCGCAACTTTATTTCATCTAAGTTCAAGTTTCGTCTGTCGGTTGAATCCAATCCCGTAATGTAGTTGATGATTCTAGTAACTTTTCCTTTAAGTATGCTTCTACTGCTTTTTAATGTTTTATATTCTTCCGTGTCCGTCATTGTGTAGTTTAACTGTTGTTATATCTAACACATTTGAAATATATGAAAATCTTCTTACGCACTGTCGTCCTGTTGGCTCGTAATGGACCAAAAATGTAGTAGTTGTTATGTATATGTAATTAAAACACTATGTTTTCACTGTTAAATATGTATTGTCAGGAAAATTGTGATATATTTGTACAGCTTTCTTATTTTTATCTAGTATTCCATAAGTCATATTTGAAATCAATGACAATTAAAATCAATGCGGCTTTCAGCCAGAGAAAACACTAAAAAGGTTCGAATACGGAACACTGGTGGAAATTTCAAGTTTCTAGTCCCAGTAGTTTCGGCTGTGCGTTGATGAGTCAGTCAGTCAGGACTTCTTCTTTTCATAGATATAGATTTTTTGCTCTTATATAGTTTTCCGTAGTCGGGATACAGTTTTTTTGAACTTTTTATGCTTGTTTCATGCAAAAGTACAAAAATAAAACTGTGACGTCACTACTGCTGTGTTCTCCCACCTACCTACGCATGGACAAAACTCAAACTAGTCTGAAATAATATACACAATGAGGAATGGGGCTTCCTCGTGGATTGAACGATCCGTATATTATATTACCCTTACTTCAAAGATAACGGTCAATATTAGCTTTCGCAAAAATGTTTTAACAGGCAGTTCAACATATTTGAATATCTTCATTAATTTCCTGTTTGACCTTTCCTCAAATTCTGAGAACTCGTATTTGAACGTCTAATTTTAAGGTATTCGGATCCATTCGGCTTAAAAAATTGAATCAAGAAATAAATTAGTTAGACTTAGACGAAATTAATTTGACGAAAACTAGCAAAGGTTCAAGCTTCGGTGATACAGAATAGTCCCAGAATCGTTGGGACTGTTCTGTATAACCGAAGCTTCAGTGCAAAAATACAAAAAGACGACCAAAGAGTTTGTATCGCCAGCTGGACACTGCCAAATTAAGGGTTAACATGATTCTCTCGAAGTACCTAATAAAAAAAAAATGGCTTAACATAATTTCTCGTCATTCAAGATATTTTAACATCTTCCTAATTCATTGTTTGGTTATAGAATCAACCTCGAATCAAGAATGTATTTTTGTCTGTGCAGTATCGATAAAGATTGTACAGTCAAGTGTAAAAATATATCGATGCATACAATTTACTCATAAATATTGTCCCATCGCTCCTATGTTAGCGGACTAAGGTTTCAGTACATATTTATGAGGCTTACATCGATACATATTTTTGCACTTCACTGTATCTATAGTTAAACAGAAGGCGCACCAGTGTGCTGTGTAATACTGTTTTTCATCCGAATGCACGGCTCCACCTCTGGTCTAAGCCTTAAATCCGCGGCTTAGCGCCCCGAATGAAAGTTTACACTAAAGATAAACTTGCCTCCGATTCAACGCAGACTACGAGTACTTCGCTGCTGCGCTAGCTTTTCTTTCTTATTTCACGCCTTTACAGTTTCACTGTGAGTGAAACTTCCAGCTCGGCTGCTTTAAAATTCCCTATTTCGACCCGTCTAAATGGTCAAAGTTTTTAAAGTGCATGCTTAGTTACAGTTTAACTTTAAATGCAGTTCACAGAACGTTAGGATTAAGTTATTGCAATCAGACCGTAGATTAATTTAGTGTCACATAGACAATACTCTCCAAAAAATATAATCGGTTAATAGGAAATAAATGTATATAATATTTTATTCGTTAAATTAAATAAATAATAAATAATAAATATCGTGGGACAATTCACACCAATTGATCTAGTCCCAAACTAGGCAAAGCCTGTACTATATGGGTACTAGACATACTTATATAGATAAATACATACTTAAATAGATATTAAACATCCAAGACTCGAGAACAAACATTCGTATGCATCATACAAATATCTGCCCCGACCGGGAATCGAACCCGGGACCTCAAGCTTCATAGTCAGGTTCTCTAACCACTAGGCTATTCGGTCGTCAAATTATTAGTACACACCTTATTAATTTAAAAGTTCCATGTTCAGGCTCTATCATTAGATCAAATTGATTATGCGAAATTATTGTCTTTTCATCTCTATTGCAAAGTTTAAAAATGATACGACTATTATGGTACTGGATGAAAAGATGAAGTTAATGTAAGGTTAGTAAAAAAACACCACTTTACACTTCTTTTTAGGGTTCCGATACCTCAAAAGGAAAAAACGGAACCCTTATAGGATCACTCAGTTATATACGGAACTCTCCACGCGAGTTGAACTCTCACTTGTCCGGTTTTTTTTAGCATATTCTAACTGAAATACACCTACACATAGTACTGTCCCGAGTACTTAAATACAAATAACACCAATGCACTTACGTATACGATACGAGGTAGTCTTAAATTGTCACATCCCCAGCATCCCCTGGCACAATTTAAAATCCTCCAAACGGCATGTTGGTTTACCGCTTCGCAAAATATTTCATCGGGGACGTTTTTCCGTGTAAATATTTGTAAGCAGCTTTTATTGCAGTGCTCGTAAGGCCGATTACTCCTATCCTCCGCCGCTGTGCAATTTACGCGCTCTGCAGGTGTCGCGGAAATTTCAAGCTTATTTCTTCAACCTCTTATCTGTAATAACTGCTTATAGTATGAGACCTTTACCCGACACGATAAGGATACTTTTGTCGTAATGGTGTCTTGTAATATATGACGTTGTGATGGTGAAGTAGTGGAAATAATGTTCAAGAAATACCGAACGTAGGCCATTTTTAATTTTCAACGTCGTTGGCAGAAGGTTGGAAAAGTGTAGCTAGTTTTGTCAGATTTGGTCTTTCGTTGGATAATTAAATAAGTGATTTAGTCTATCTCGTTTGCATACTAACGTACACATCTAGTTAAGCTAATATGGTGCTCAAAATTATAGCACAAACTTTAAACAGTCCAATCTGACAATAATTTATATGATCAATTGGGAATGGAATAAATGAAAGTTTTAGAAATGCCTTATTATTTTTTGGTGATAGGAATAACCTTCCTTAGCAACAGATAAAAAGACTCAGAAAAGCTTCCTTAGAAAAAAAATTCATCCATTCCCCATTATAGTCGACAGTTTTGTTAGAGAGAAGAATTTAGTTTGGTGTAATTAAACAGAAGGTATAGTTTGGACGTAATGTGAAATTAAACGACAAAATTACATAGACTCGCCTAAACTATTCTAAATGTCGATTTGACCAAACAAAAATGAGTGGATTGCAAAAAAATTGTACATAGTTAAGAGCCTTAATCTAATTTACGATTTAACTTTTTACAGTTTCGTGACGGCAATTACCCGTACAAAATATATGGGTAATTGACGTTATGAAACTGTAAAAAATTAAATCATAGATTAGATTAAAGCTCTTAACTATGTACAATTTTTTTGCAATCCACTCAAATACTTTTTTAGAGTTAACTCCAAGATTAGTTATTAATTTCATCATTTATCAACATCAGATTAGGCCCTAAAGCCGGTCAGTATATGATGAGATAACATTAGAAATGAAAATTATGATACCTACCAGTGGCGGCGAGTGAAATTTTTCGATGAGCAACCCGGAACAAAAAAGTTATGAAAAAGAAAATTTAGGCACCGCGGTGGGAATCGGCTTGTATGGGCGCTCCGCCACTGATACCAACGTAATCATTTTCGTTGGTTATATAGCTGTAATGTAATGTAATCGTTAATAAACTACCTAGAGGCGATTTGAGACTGATAAGCATACTATTTACTCGAACTATACTGCCATAGGAATAGAATGATCGATCGTGCAGTTTATTGCGCGTTGCAATCGCGTGTCGGTGGTCGGAAACACAGTAAAGATATCATTTTCAGTACATTTACATGTCGTTTTATTGAAATAAGTACGGATTAAGTGCACTTGGGTTGGCAAATTGAGTGTTTAATACAATGTAATCTTATAATGTAATTTCAGTAGCTTGAACCAAGGCTCAGCTTTTTAAATTAAACATGGCGTACAAAAGGTCAACGTGAACCTTTCCTTAGCTCAACAGCTTAGTTTTCTTTGTGATTAGTGCCAATATCCCGTAGTAAGTCACAAAAAACTTTTAAAGAGACTCTTAATTACATGTTAACTCGGGGATGTCATTAGTGTACCTAATAGTGGCATGAGATGTCAAAAACAAATTAATTGGGTTGTGTCCTCATGTTAAAATTGATAGCGCTGTGTTGCTAAATTGATAGTAAACCTTCAAATAAATGCAATTAAGTATAAATTACGAAATATAATTAAAATCATAAAAAGATATGGCCCTTGAAAGTTTACAAAAAATATGCATTTTTTTTATTGTCCAAAAGTAAATTTAAAGCTACCAATAGAATCCTTACGCTTTTTTAGAAACAATATTGTATGACAACTATGGTCCTAAACGCAGTATTTCGCAACCGAAACAGCAATTTACTTGATTTTCCATATAACGACTAGTACAAATATTACCCTGTGACGTCATGATTCAATGTTAATCAGTATGGAACGTTTTCGGCTACCGCCAGCGAGGTCCGTCTTTAACTCAATTTTTTGGGTATTTATGTTCTTTAATTGTACTTACACCCATACAAACATTTGTTCCACACCAAAAACTGGTTCGAATGGCATCGTAAAAAAAAATTAGGACAAAGCCTATTGCACCCCGGGACCTACATGACAAAACTTACAATTACAGTTTACAAAAGAAATATTACAAGATTTGAAATTTTACTATGTCGGTACACGATACGTACGATATTTTTCAAGATATTGATTGAATCAGGGGTTACCTTGCCGACGTCCATGATAAGTTACGAGAACAATACTCCTTGCTAAAAAAAAAGGTATTTTGTAGCGGAATAGCAAAGGAATATTGTTTCGTAACGATATTTTTACTATAACAATTATATTCCACAATTTTCTAGACTTGTTAACTTGTTATACTCGTATTTTGTGGGATAAGGCCCGATAATTTGTGTTTGATATTCGTGGCCGACTGTACTGTGAATGTACTGATTATGATAGCAGTATAACGTCGGAAACGAGCGTCGATCCGCACGAAATTCCGACTGCGCTGTCCTGAACAAATAGAGCGGCATGTTACTGCGGGGCGCTACGGGCCCTCTGCGGCCAGGCACAGAAGCCCCACCCACAGCCTGCCGAAGCCACGTAAATTGGAACACATAGTGTCTCTGACCCATTATGAGCTAGATGAGTATAGTTTAGTGTTCGGATGATTAGGAGCTGATTCGATTGTATTGTATGATTCAGATGTATTTAATTCTGACTGGGCTGTCCTGAACAAATAGAGCGGCGTGTTACTGCGGGGCGCCACGGGCCCTCCGCGGCCAGGCACAGAGGCCCCACGAAGTTGGAACACTAATGCCCTTATTCATTAAACATTCATCAAAGCTATTTTACATAAAATCTGTCACTTTGACATTTTGTGTTTGTGAGTAAGGAACATACTTGTGTATGTGAGGGTGTTAGTCATTACCATATCATTTCTAATGTTTATATCTATTAACGTATCATAAATAATCATTGTCACTAACACATGATATGGGTCTATGACCTGAAATAAAGATGTTCTATTCTATTCTAAAACACTTTTAAGTTAACAGAGGTTTTATGAATGAGGCGGATAGATCTGACCTTCTATGTCCCATTGTAATCCTACTGCGGTCTCTACTGAAAATAGTGAAGCGTTCGGATGCTTAGCAGCTGATTCGCTCTGATCTATTCGATTTTAACTGCGGTGTCCTGCGAATATAGAGCAACGTTTTACTGGCATGGCACCACGTTCTCTAAGGCCATAAACACTTTATTTTTATTTTTGTTTAGTCCAGTATCGAGGTATGACTGGGTTATGTGGTCATTCTATCCAGGGCGGCCACCATCTCAACACTTCAGGATTTCTGACGTGTCCTTCGTTAGTTACTACATCATGCCCCGTAGCATGATTGGCCTTGTCACGCGATAGGTGATAGGATAGAGCGTGCGTCACTGGCTGACACCGTTCGATAGAACGAGACGACGCTGTTATCTTGTCACTTGTCGCGTGATAAGGCCAACCGTGCTACGGCTCCAGGCTCACTCTGAGGCGCCTGTAGCTGACAAGGTCTTCGCAGCCTTGCCCGGGGTCGTAAGAATAGATCAATTATACTATTTTATATTACCTACAAACTTGTTTACATTTTGGGCAACTTCTAATTCTCATTTACCTTTTTGTTACTATATCCTGGATCTTGCAAGACCTTTTAAAATCTGGCTTTGAAAGAACACAGTCCACACTAGTCGCTTGGGAAAACGTCGGCATGAAACACATTTCAGTCTTCACCGCGTATTGAGCACAGTACATGGGTGCGTGACTGACCCGCCACAGAGCTCTTTATGCGGTGGGCCTTCTGTAGATATGTTTGTTAGTCTGAATGGGCAATTCATCGCTAACATGCAACCACGCGACCATTTATAAAGTCCGGTGTACGCGCCGGTGGGCCGGTACAATGCAACCGTATCAAAAACGCGGTAATCGATACAAAGGGCTTGAATAAATCTGATGACGATAGTACTCATAACCGTAAATATTTCAATGAAAAATATTGTGAAATTGAGCCGAAGAAATTGACTTAATCTCGCTATGTGTAGAGTGTGTAACTGTGTAGTGGTTCTTCTTTAGTACCTACCACAAATTATTTAAGATTTGTTTTATCCGACCATTTCGATTCAAGTTATAAACCTGGATTAATCTCTGTTTTAAAGTATTATTCTCTCCGGTAACTTTCAAGGGTTTAAAATTTGGTATAAGTGACTATTGATCCGACTGCCGAAGGAGGGTTATGTTTTTCGAGCGTATGTATATACCTATGTGTGTAAGTCTTATTCTTTAGCACGCCCTGCAGCCTAAACCGTTTGACGGATGTCGACATATGAGGTGTCGTTGGATTCTCCTTAATCGCAGGAGTGACATAGGCTGTAATATTTGTAAAAAAGCAGTTGGGTTTTTCGAAAAATCTTTTGATTTCATTTGTTTTAAAGTTTTTTTTCTTAAATAACTGAATTAAGCTTAATTTGCAAATAATTCCTTTTTAATACCTAGATTACATACATTGCAGGTAGAACCGATGGCCATTGGGGCGGAAAGGTTCTCGAGTGGCGACCACGTACCGGAAGGTGCACCGTGGGTAAGCCCCCCCACAAGGTGAACTGATGACCTGGTAAAGGTCGCTGGAGTCCGCTGGATGCGGGTGGCGCAGGACCGGTCATTGTGGCACTCTTTGGGGGAGGTCTATGTCCAGAAGTGGACGTCTTTCGGTTGATATGATGATGATGATGACCTAGATATAAGCCTCATATATGTACATACATACATATAGTAGGTGGCTTTCAAGTATTGGTTTGGTAGGCAGTGCATTTTAAATCAAAAATTATGTTATAATTAGAAGTATCATATTGTACTCTGCTTTTAAATGTTTTTAAGGGGTTGGATACTTCATTATATTTGATGGTGAAGAAAAATTTTTTTTTACCTAAACCTAATTAATTGTTGCCGTGGTTCCTTTACATCGGTAAAAGTTTACTGTTTTGCTTTAGGTATAACTGCACAAAACTACTTAATAATTATGTTTGCTAAAGAAACAATTATATTTACACTGTCTTCCTACTAGCAACGTTAGTAAATTACCACTTTAATCTGATTTATGAACACAGCATTGCCTACGCTAACGGGCATATTCATCGAGACTTCTCAATTTGTGTTGGAGTGAAGAGAGCATTTTTCCATTTTCCCAGTCCAAATAAAAAAAGAGAGCTTTCTCCATTTATTTACATTGAAAATCAATGCCTTTGTTCCTAAACAGCGGATCGTACTCAGGATCAACAAAAAGGGTTTCATCACACAAAAATACTTACTTACCAAAAAAGATCGTCCATTAAGTGAATTAAAAGCCTATCCATTTGGTTTGAAATTCAGGTGATCCTGCAGAATCGCGAATTACCGAGTCCGGCCCTCCATGCGTTTGCGGTGTCAAATTGACGCGCTGTCATTGATCGATTGAGGTACTCGCACAACACAGGCACAGCTACCCCAGACAGTAGACGTTAATCTTGATTACAGTGACGTTGACGATACGAAACGCGAACTAGCAATCCGTAAAATTAAAATTTACGAAGATAAAGAACGAAAAAACGGGCCGCGAGGGAGATGGGACATCGATTATACAAAGCGACGATCCTGGGCGGCTTTAGACGGTTTTTCCTTTAGATTAAGAAGAATGTTTTGATTAAGCGAGATAGCAATTTGCCTATATAGGCACTGGTCCCACCGCCGGCGAGTGAGATATGAACTATCGACTTTTTTTTAGCCCAAGAAACGAACAAAAGATAATCGCTTCCGTGTAAATAAAAGAGAAAGATATATATTTATAGTTCATGTCTCGCTGTTCACACCGCTATCAACTATATGAACTACATATATCTCGCTCTTTTATTTACACGGGAGCGATTATCTTTTGTTCGTTTCTTGGGCTAGAAAAAAGTCGATAGTTCATATCTCACTCGCCGGCGGTGGGACCAGTGCCTTAGGAAATAATAAAGCAGTTAACAGCAGTCTTATTACATCATAGACAGCTTAAAGTTCTAAATAACAAAAAATATTTTAATCTAATCGATTTTGGTTTGTTAAAGTAGCAAGCAAGTAATATCGAACGAATTTAACTGTAATTTTGCATTGTTTTCCTTTGGTAGCTCCTTTAATATAATTCTCAACAGGTTCATTGGTTAAATAAGTGACATAGTAATGCCTAGAAATAAGAAGCGCAGCGTCTGTGAAGCGCAGCGCCGACAAGCCAAGTTGCACGACGCGGGCTCTGTTTGAGTTTTTCACTAATGGAAAATCTTGATTACAGTGACGTTGACGATACGAAACGCGAACTAGCAATCCGTAAAATTAAAATTTACGAAGATAAAGAACGAAAAAACGGGCCGCGAGGGAGATGGGACATCGATTATACAAAGCGACGATCCTGGGCGGCTTTAGACGGTTTTTCCTTTAGATTAAGAAGAATGTTTTGATTAAGCGAGATAGCAATTTGCCTATATAGGCACTGGTCCCACCGCCGGCGAGTGAGATATCAACTATCGACTTTTTTTTAGCCCAAGAAACGAACAAAAGATAATCGCTTCCGTGTAAATAAAAGAGAAAGATATATATTTATAGTTCATGTCTCGCTGTTCACACCGCTATCAACTATATGAACTACATATATCTCGCTCTTTTATTTACACGGGAGCGATTATCTTTTGTTCGTTTCTTGGGCTAGAAAAAAGTCGATAGTTCATATCTCACTCGCCGGCGGTGGGACCAGTGCCTTAGGAAATAATAAAGCAGTTAACAGCAGTCTTATTACATCATAGACAGCTTAAAGTTCTAAATAACAAAAAATATTTTAATCTAATCGATTTTGGTTTGTTAAAGTAGCAAGCAAGTAATATCGAACGAATTTAACTGTAATTTTGCATTGTTTTCCTTTGGTAGCTCCTTTAATATAATTCTCAACAGGTTCATTGGTTAAATAAGTGACATAGTAATGCCTAGAAATAAGAAGCGCAGCGTCTGTGAAGCGCAGCGCCGACAAGCCAAGTTGCACGACGCGGGCTGTGTTTGAGTTTTTCACTAATGGAAAATCTGCATAATGGGCCGCGCCCCCACTGATTCGATTTGTTCAGAACACGTTACCCTCGACCCGACTTGGCTCTAATGGACTGCCGCTATTTACTCGCCGGAAGATGACAGTTTTTGTCGATCTTCTTTTGCAAAATGAACCCTCAAGTGGGCATCCTTTGTGACTTAACTTCCTTTCGCGGGGATGAAACGAACGATCGGCGCCTGTCTAGCGGACAAATACGTCCCTTGTAAGCGATATCCAATAATGTGGACCCTCGAGCCCGTTTCGTGCACAACCCGCATAGGATCGCCCGGGCCGTGACGGGCATGAAATAAATCACCGCTAAAACAGAAATATTAAAAAAGGTGACGAGGCAGAAGCAATTAATTAATGCAAATGTTGTATTAGGCGCCCGGGCTTAAAACTTCGTTCGGCGAATTTTTACATTTTATGTTGCTAATAATGCGAACCGTCTTTTATTCCGAGGCTCGGCCGGGAGTTGAACAGAATCGGAAAAATATTTAATTTGATAGAGGGCAGCGGGCTACATTTATCAATATCACATCGACGGACGTTGTGACAGCTCGCCGCACCTTTCGCCTGCCTAAATGGGAAAAGCTGTCTAGTGCTTTGATTTTTTTGTGTCGAGTTATAAATTACAATTTGCGAATCCCTTTTGTTGCGGTGCCGCCTACTCGTATTTATCAAATATTTGAGATCATTGTTCAATATCATTATTCTAAAAGAAAGTAACGTTATGAATCATTACATCTGGGTAACATAAAATTATATAATTTGGCGTTGCAATAGATAATACTGCGTTTTGTCAAACGATCGAATGAAAAATATCGTTCAATGGCTTACAACGAAATCCCAGCCATTTAATATCGTTCGGTTTTTCTTGTCGGCTGTTTAACAAAGTTTGCGTTACGAGCACCGAAATGATTCAATAATAAAGTAACATGAATAAAAGAAATTGATTTTCAGCGTTGTCCAAAGCAATCAAGTCGTGCCCGCGGCGGCTGCGCCCCGGGCTTTCATTTATCCCTGTGCCACTGAACAGCAAATATTGAAATATTGTGTATGTTTGTTATACTATCTATACGGTTCACTTGTTTTATTCACTTTTAAATAAATATTAATGAATGCGTCTGCTATTTAATAATGATCATGTAGCGAATGATAATATCAACTTCCACAAAATGAAGAAGATGTCTTACGTAAGTTTACTTTTTTTTTCAAAACTGGGGCTTGCCCAGAACTCGCCTCAGGAAAACCAGTATAAGTCTGACCTGCAATCGCGCATGGTTGTTACTAATTTCAGAGTCGGTCTTAAGTTATACTAGGAACGAGTTGGCTGAGGTGAGTCGAGACAGGTTGTGAATAAGCTAACTGGAACATATGGATGCAGTTTTTCAATACATCATCATGTAGGAGTTCTTAGCGCCTTCGGTTGTCCCAAGTTCTTTTATTTGACTTTTTAGAAGCAGTTCGCAAAGTAATTAATTAAGCAGGTCGGTGGCATGACGCAATTTCCTCGCGTTTCTGCAGTTAACTTGTTAAGAGTGTCTTTTGTTTAACTTGAACTAATTACAGTTCCCTTTCCTGACACGGGCGCGCAATTATCACAACAGTTGTTGTATCACATCTTAAAGATAAGCCTAATTAAAAGTAATTCCTGTTATAATACAAACATGTCGAAGATTATAAAAAATATTTAATGAGCTAATTGCTGTTCAGTTTCGGTTGCTGACTTTGCTGTCTAAATGCACGATAGTCTTGCAACGAGAGTATCATGAATCAAAGTCAAAGTGATTTATTCTTCAATTTAGGCATATTACATGCACCTATGAACGTCGATAAACTACCACCGGTTCGGAAAGAAAACCTCTGCCTCGGGAAGAACCGGCGTAAAATCTCGGCGAGGTGTCATTTTTTCAAAACAGTATACAATAAATCATTTCAGTTTCAGAGTTTATAAAATTTTAAAATTACATTGCTATCAGTGTTTGTTGGGTAGTTGTATAAATTCTTCCTAACATACATTATTATTTCAAATACGTATAGCGACGGCAGTGTTAGAATATCTGTTTCCTTGAAGAATTCTCTTAATGACAATACATTGCTCTAAAGTCGAATTAGTTTGAACAAATTAAAATAACTGTATCTGACACTCCTGTGACAACATGATATCTCGTTTTCAATAACGGAATCCATGTATTAGTTCTAAAATACCGTGAAAAGTCGTTACTACACCTAAGAGTGCTATAAACCACACACAGAAGGAAAATGTGACTGGAGGGCACGTCGGCTAACGTGGGAGTGGCCAGGTGCGCGCGAGTGCCTCGCATTCGACACCTCCGCGAAAAAGGTTACATGATAATAAATTCGGAAAACAAGGAAACTTGCCGATTCCCCCGCACGCCCGCGGGGCGCTTCGCGATCGTTTATCAATTCCCGCCGACAAGGATATCGAATTAAGGCAGGTACCTACTTTAAGTACGGGTTTGTTACGAGTTTTTTTACGGTTGGCTCCTTGCGCGTTGCGCGAAGCTGGTGCGTGTTGTCGATAAATCAGTATACTTAACCGTGGGTGCCTTTACGAGTAAGACTGCCTTATATATAAGTACATTAGTGTTATTTAACCCATTCGAAACCAAGCAACGCCACGTATAGCAGCATTTTTCCCGTTTTGTAGCGTAAATCGCTCGTAGTGCTTGACTCATATGCTAGTCATAGACCTTGAATGGGTATAGCACTAGGAACAGAACAAAATGGAGTAATGTAATTGTAATTCATGTTTTTGTAATTCATGTTCATAACATGTTTTTTTTACGCTACGAATTCTTTGACACTAAATTTGAACAAGTATAGTAGATATAATCATCATCATCATATCAGCCGAAAGATGTACACCGCTAGACATAGCCTCCCCTAAAGAGTGCCAAATTGACCGGTCCTGCGCCACCCGCATCCAGCGGACCCCCGCGACCTTTACCAGGTCATCAGTCCACCTTGTGGGGGGCCTACCCACGCGGCGCCTATAGTAGGTATACTCATGCTCATTTATTGCAATTATTTATACATCTTATTATTACTCAATAGGATAACAACGACAAGTCTCAATTCCCTTCTTCGAATTTACGACTTGAATTCCTAAATTCCATCAACGTTTCATTCGTTCACAACGACAAACTTTTTCCATGTCTCGTTTTGTAATATATGTCTGTTACTTATGCGAGTTTGTGACATGAACATAGAAAATGTCCTTCCATAAATGATAAGATTTATGACGCATCCTGGTTCGACACTAGACATAACTCTAAGAGAGCGTTATCAGACCTTGATAAACAATGTGCCGATCGAGCGTGGTCGTAGAGGACGGGCCGGCAGTTTGCAGGGTATTCTCAGGAAAATGTAACGGCGCGCGGTGCCGGCGCTCCAAACGCTGTCATCCCGCATCTATACACCATGAACGTTTTATCATTTATCACCGTCCTGATTTTTTAAGAAAAGGGCACACTGTTTAAAGAAATTGAGTACGTCAAAAATCAGAAATAATTAGTTTTAGACGTGTCTGCGAGGATCTAACGGTGCTCTTGGTAATTTAGGAGAAAAATATGTTTTAAATAACGGCGCTATATCTACATTTTTTCAAAAAGAAATCATTAGGTATTGGTTAGTCCTTACCCCGTACAGACTGAAAATCATTTTCTAGTCAAAAAGATGAGTAAAAAAATAAATACTTAAAAATATATATTGATTAAAAAAAAAATGCAACCATTCTTAAAAAACTGAGTACCTAGAAGAAATAATTAGTGTTATAAAGGTCCGCAAGGATATTACAATTTTCGTTTTACTTTCAGAGAAAATCCGATTTTTCACATACGAAGTCTTTATTTAGAGGGCCAAATTATCCCAAAATCATGTTGTCGTATGATAATGATTAGAAGAATCCATTTTTTGAAAAAAAAAGTATCCTAAAATTTTAAATTGTCTATTTCTATGGAGAGCCGATTCTCAGCCCCCAGGGCGGCGGTCCAAACGCTGTCATAGACTTATGATTTTAGAGGCTAAATCTTAAAATGTCACTGTGAGATGAATATAGAAAATAAGAAATAGACAAAAATCAGTTAGGTTCGTTCCTTCATAAATTGTGTCTATATTGATTTATTTATTTTATAAGCGTTTCTTGCAACAAAAACTATAAGGGTACATTAAGGGTCCCGCCCGAGCCACGAGATAGTGTCAGGTGTTAACAGTATATTCCGGGGGAGCTCGAGTATGAGTGCAACCTGTGAACATGCTCTTTGCTTTGATCCGCCGGCTAAATAAATTTGCGATTGGTCCCGTATTAAAAGATGCTCAGGTTCAGTCCCCAACATTTGGACGCTGATAAAAAAATCGCCCTGTACTAACCTTGATGTCCAGTAGCTACATAATACATAGTACAATATCTTATACTGTTATAACATAGAGCGTTATATAGGAACAGCAGTTGCAACGCCGAAACACTATCCTCGGGAATGGCCCTCGCGCGGCACTGTCCGGCGATAAGTCAGCGGGGATGTGCGGATGGCCGCGCCAGCAGTAACAGTAAATCTGTAGCACTCGGATTTACGCTGTAGGCGGGAAACCGACGCCAGCATTTAATTACCTCTGCCGAGATTAGGTAGCTTCCGTGCCGTCTTTAACTGCGGTGCCTTGGGCTACGTTCGAATACAATCTGTTACAACAGTTACTGAGAGGCTACCGCGAAACGAAAACGAACTTCGTTCGTGTATCTCCTTCTCTGTCGCTCGAACTAGCAAGTGCAATAGAGATGGAGATACACGAACGAAGTTCGTTTTCGTTTCGCGGTAGCCCCTCCGTTTACTAAAGTTAGACCAAGAAAATGAAGCGTGCGTCAGATTTTCAGCATTCATCGAGGATGTGCGTGATCACTGGGATGTACTAGCGACAAAACGCTCGCATATCCACCTTAAAGGTGCATTTTGGTTGCAGCGCATAACATCTGCCTGGGCCTTGCCAGGTTCACGCAAGAGCGCCGCCTGCAAGCGAAACTGTTTTTGAAATTGATAGTGTGATAACCTGTCACTATGTTGAGTATGGCAACACGCTCTTGCACAACTGTCATTGGAATCTATGACGCGTTACTTGCAAATGAGCCGTGATAAATTAATTTTCTGTTTTATTTACGTCAAAATAGGTACCTACAATAGATAGGGCTAACCTTTTGTCAATAGTATACGGTGTAGAAAACTGACACCAGAATTACTTCTAGTCAGCCGATATTACGTACTAGTTTGCGTACAATTGTTGACTGCTTCAACTGTACGAAGTGGTTGCTTTTGATTAGTTTAGTTATGGTTTCCCAAGTTGACTGGAGCCAGGACCGCATCGTCTGCAACCAGTTGAATAAAAACTTTCTCAGTAGGGCAAATGAGGACTCACCTCTTGGCTGTCTTGAACAAAAAACAGACATAACTAGCTTTATGAATGAAAGACGTAATTTTTTTATGCTCCATGCAATTCTCCTCTAGATAATGTAACGTTAAATCACTTTGGATGACCATTGCGAGTCGTTGCGGTAAATCTGTTGCGCTTGGATTTCCGCAGCACAGTAACTGTATTGCCTCAGTATGCGGTAAACCGAGGCCATTTAATTCTCTAACCTGGATTAGCCTATGCAGCCTCCATCTCTCAACTGCGGCTCTCCTGGGTCGTGAGGGCTTAAATGTTAACCAATAACCCAATAAGTTAGAGAACACTACCAAACGTCATCTTAGATCAACGTTACTCTACTTTCAATTTGTGGCATGTTTATTGGCTCAAAAAAATGTTTCTGCTCCTACCAATATTATTTTATAATGCAAGAGTTTAAAAAAAGTATGTGGACATTAGCATTTTCAAGCAGTGACAGTTACGTCATAACCAAAGGTCATAACCGGCCAATCCTGTAACAAAAATAGATAAGTAGATCCACAGTAGATCGGATGTTTACAGAAAATTTGCTGCAATGCAACCGAATCTATCCCGCTCGTAAATGTAGAACAGTTTAGAATTTGTACTAGTGAATATAGCGTTAAATTAGCGTGGATATGTGGACGGCCACTGCAAACCGTAACAGTAAATTGAGAAGCGCACGGATTCACGCGAGTATTGCTCAAATGGGCGGGGAAACTGCCGGCGCTTAATTACCGCCTTCGAGTTCGAGATTGGGTCGAAACGTCTTCAAACTGAGCTACCACATATAGGTTGTTCAGTTCGCTCAGTTTACACTTCCTCGGTTTAAACTCATGCAAAGTACTGTAAGGCGTTTTAGCTGTTGTCTTGCATCTTATCAGTGTTCCATACATATTATTTCATGTAAATAACACTGATCTGTGACAGCCATATTGCTATTATTGTTACAAGCGGCGTTTGACAAACGCGAGACAGCTTTAGCGTCCATCGTTTTTCAAACCTAGTTATGTCGAACGATTTTTCGGTTATTCCGTCGTGCAAACCAGGGATCGGATACCGGTATTTTCTCCATACAAATTAAACCGGTATTATTTTGTTCTTTGGTTTTTATATCATTTTTGATCGGGCAATCAATAATACGAATATGTTACCTAAATACACGATAGAGTCCTACATTAAGAGCCTAAAATAATTCAAAATATTAGACTACTTCTGGGATTTTTGAAAAAACCGGTTCCGATCCCTGGTGCAAACTCTCTTATAACCTTTTACCGATTTTGCATTTTATCCATGTAATTCAGCGCTTAACGATAAGCAATCATTATGGGGAACTATTAAAAACTAGTATTGAAATATTTTTGAAACAGATTTTCACACAGCTTTAAAATAATTCATAATTCATAATTTATTGCAGCCATGGTACAAAATAAATATGCCATTGAGTTGACAACTCAAAGGGAAAATCTGTTCCATTTTATTAGTATATATCTCTATCAATAACTTAATAGTTCAGTTATCAGCATTATGCTGAGATGGAACCGTTTCGGAAAAATATTGTGTCTGACTCTCTTTTTAATTATGAGTTCGAAACAACAAAAATACAATGTCCCGAAAACGATTTTTATTCCTACCCTCAAACATTTGAAACTTCTTACCGATGATTGATGTGACGACCGGTTTAGCCTTGTTGGTAGTGACGACCCTGTGCCTACGAAGCTAGAGGTCCTGGGTTTGAATCCCGGTAAGATCATTTAGGTATTTGTGTGATG
This sequence comes from Epinotia nisella, assembly GCA_932294315.1. Classification (NCBI taxonomy): domain Eukaryota; kingdom Metazoa; phylum Arthropoda; class Insecta; order Lepidoptera; family Tortricidae; genus Epinotia; species Epinotia nisella. The sequence goes on from OW028680.1 coordinate 16,866,927, forward strand.
TGCACGAATATTTGTTCCTGAGTCATTGATGTTTTCTATGTATTTAAGTATTTATTTATCTATATAAGTCTGTTTATCGTCGTCTAGTACCCATATACCCATAGTATAAGCTTTCCTTAGTTTGAGACGGTCGATTTATGTAAGATTGTCCGAAAATATTTATTAATTTTATTATACTAGATGATAACGCCTTGCACCATGAATAACAACTGAAAGAAGTTCGCTGCGGCTTTGAGCAGTAAATCTGCAACTGGATTTCCACAAGATGGTCCGCGGCGGGCGTCGCTTAATTATTGCCATTGCCGAGATTGGATTGCCAACGCCTTTCGGCCCGCGGTTCCTTGGGCGGTGAAATACGTTTAGTTTAAGAAACTATGCAGTTGATGAAAGCGGATTACGGCACTAATCAAAGCTTTAGTAATCGTGAGCTATGCTATCAGATCTCGATGCTGTAGTACCTATCCTTGTGACCTGACACGAAGTCTTATAAAACTGCAGAGTCCATTGAAAATCTATGATTATTACGCGATTGCGTGGAATTCCCTTACACTGACAGATAGCATTATTACGAGTATGGATTCAGATCTACATTCATTAATTTCATAGCATTGCTTGGCGCAACTCTTCCTATTGGTGGATAGTGGAAACTATACTCGCCGCTCCGCTACCGCGCACAGCGCTGGTGGACTCAATTACTCACCCTCAAAATAATAGAAACGATCAAAAACCGTGTTTGCGCACGCAACGTGGAGAAAGGAACGGACCCAAGTGATTTGCATAAATACTTATAAGTAAAAAACATAAGTAAAGCCCTCCTTGTATTTAGTGGTGACGTATTCGGATAGACATTACATTTTTTTTATTGTCTAACATAAACATAACAAATGCCTATTCGAACACGTCACCCCTACATATACAAGAGGGGCTCACATGGAGCGGGTGGACGCCTGTTGAAAAATAGTGTGAGTAGCCCTAACTAACCCGGCAGCGGGGTGCATAGAGCGGGTACCCGCAGGCGTGCGCACGCTCCGTGCACCCGCGTCAGCTAGCGAAGGCCCTTCCTTACACTTTCAGAGGCAGGAACTCGCTAGATGGGCGTTCTCTGCTCGTATAGTATGAGCAGCGCTAACTAACCCGCGGCGGATGCATAAAGCGGGTGGGTACCCGCTCTAATGCATCCGCCGCGGGCGCCCGCTCCGTGCACCCGCGTCAGCTAGCGTAGGCGCTAAGTTTTTTACCTATACATTTTACAGAAAATACTAGGTCAACAATAAATCTTAATTAGTGTAAATTCTTCTAAATGCGACAACAGTTAACTAGAACTTAGGTTAGAGGTTATCAGTTTTTTGCGATATAAACTAAATGGCCAGAATATTGGCTATGTACAATAAATTATATTCAGACTAGAATCAATATTAAGCGGCGTTCATCGTATACCCGTCTAAAGTTGGAATATTTGCGGATTTATATACGTATTTAGTAGTGTTTAGTACACCTACGTAGTACCTACAAGGTTTTCAACTATGAATTTATGACGAATGATATTATGAAAATATATATAAGAATTTCATACCTAATTTCACTAGCCCTTTAACAGCCGATGTTTGACAGCCGTTACCCCGGTACAATAAACGTCAATGATGACATAAACTGTACTGGGATGACAGCTGTCAAATATTGGATGTAAGGGCATTTTCGCTATAGTATAAAAAAATGTTCGGTTCTGACGCTTCGTCGGCCGCTTCCACGGCACGTTCGCTTCGCTCGCTCGGCTCGCGCGCTGTAGGGTCGCAGTTCTACCTAACACTGCTCCCCGCTTCGCTCGTCGTTGTACCTAACGGAGACCTGCCGTAGGGTAGAAATTTTTATATATTTATTTATTGACAGCCAAAATAACACCACAACAAAATAAGAAAACACAATATACAAAAGAATAACAGATAAAAAAAGAAGACTGGTGGGGTGCTGCTATAGTGGCCGCAAGTGGACACCACTCAGCATTTAATGCTCTGACATTTAATAATGCCACAGCTCTGGTCTTCCGTCGAGCCCAGGGCTGTAGGATAGATTTCAAATATTTTTCATAAATGTTTAAGATGTGATGAAATTAGGTTTAGTGAGTATTCATTAAACAGTAATCATTAAGCACATTAACCATTAGGCGTAGTAATGATTAGGAAGAATCATTATTACTTTCTAATATACATATTAGCACACTTGACAAGAAAAGATTAGGAGATATGAAATTAGGCCCGGCAAATTAATTATGCAATACAAGTTTATTTATCTCAATATTAGGGCTAATGAAAATCATATCGAACGGAATTATATCGGTAGGTGTAATTAAATTATTAGCACTAACGATATTAGGTAAAGTTGAGGGACCAAATTCTATACTTATTTCGGTTTAATCTGATATCCGTAGTCTTGGCAAGACTGTGAACGTCCATAGTTGAGTGAAAATCGTTGGAAATTTTTAAACCTAGTTTAAAAATCGAATTGACAAATCCGTACTAATATTATAAATGCGAAACTGTGTCTGTCTGTCTGTTACCTCTTCATGCTTAAACGGCTGAACCGATTTGAATGAAATTTGCTATAGCTTGAGTCCCGGGGAAGGACATAGGATAGTTTTATCCCGCAAATCATCCCCTAAGGGGGTGATACTGGGGATGAAAGTTTGTATGAAGCTACGACATAAACGAGTTCCACGCGGACGGAGTCGCGGGTAGAAGCTAGTACAATATAAAAACGAAGATTGCGGATCATATTAGTAAGGATTTATTACTCGTGTGGTGGAATTGACGGTAGTTGTTATTCGAGTGTTTAAATTGTGTTGTGTTGTGTTATAATAATATTACTGTCGGATTTGTTTTCATAATAAGTGAAACTTCATTTCCGCGCGAAGCAAATGTCTGTAGTTATTGAGAAGAGATGTAATAAAAATAAACAAACATCATAAGCTAAATAATTCGGATATTGACGACTAAAATCAAGTGTAAACCACTACCATTTAGTACCCAGACCAATGCAGTTTCAGTAAAGCTTATTCGTCTAGACATCTGAACCTAGAGGAGCATTTGACCGCTAGATTCCAGATTTAGATTACAGGGCTCGGGTGGTGGGACCTGGCTTGAGATTACAGTGGTATCCACAGTGCTTATCGACCAATAGCTTCTAGCTAACCAATATAAATCTGACCTGTGATTACACATACTTGTTACGGATATCAGGATCAAGTCATACTAGGGAGTGGCGAAGTGAGTCGAGATGAATCGTATAGCAGTGCTATCTCGAGTGTGACAATTTAGCTAGCATGTTTATATCGATTTATCGAGATACCATTCGAGATGACAGAACCTTTAGTAAAGCGTCAGGCATATCTATTTATTTTATCGACGTCACCATATATGTGTGTTATAGTACATTATGCCACAAGTACGGTAACATTCTTACCGCATACTATTGTTTTTCATCACATTTGCGAGGAAATAAATAACTACAAAAGACAGAAAATCTATGTTTCATACAACCGCACCAATCAAAAATTGATGAAATTGACAGCTTCACTTCCAGATCAGTTCGAGTGGAACGCGCAGCTTCAATATTTCATTCAACCAATCACAGAGCAGTACAGTAGTATTCTTGCGGCGCGTGGCCAACTATATTTTTTTCAATGAATGACAGAGCAGAATTCTTGTGGCGAGCGGCCAACTAGATTTGCTTAAACCAATCAGATCACACACAAACTCATAGAAAACCATTACGCCCGTAGGCGTAATAAAGGCTATTGTAGCTCTGTATGCCTGCGCGTTATGAAGCCCTTTGCGAGCAAGTGTGATGAAATAGTACTTTACATACCTATAGGGCGGTGAATTCGTAAATGCCCCAGATCGCAGGTGTTTGTGGCCCGAACCTAAGGTGAGGGCCATAAATATGCGATCTGGGTCATCTGGGGCTTCACGAATTACCGCCCGTGGCTTGTCTAAAGTTTTACGTCTTGCCTTGGCCAGGAAGTGAGACTTTCTCCTCGCGTAGCGGGCAGAAAATCTCACTTACGCCTAGGGTGACGTAAAAATATAAAGTGTCCGGTGGCAAAATCAATCTAGGGAAACCTTTAGGTATACTCGTACTATAGCAGATAACTAGTCATTTTTGCTCTGGCTAAAGTAGATAATGTTACTAATAGAAATAAACATAATCATACGACTGAATATAGTGACATTAGCGAATCAGTTTTAGGTTTCTATTGACGAAGATTACGAATATTGTCGCGGCGTTATAAAATAGTAGATAATCCAGTAGGTATAAATACGCCTGCATTATCACTAAGGCGACATCTCGATGTGCTGATTTACTGATATCTGCAGCGGAGATAACTGCAGCTGTGCGTGTGAGGTTAGCTACGGAATATAATAGACAAGCGACCCGCCCCGCCCCGGCTTCGCACGGGCAGTCCACCATTTAAATGTGTTTATCTTCTGTATGACAGTCTTCTTATATACTCGTATTTAGTAAAAAGTACACAAAAACGTAACATGAAATTTAAGGAGCTTATGTCTTAGATCGTTTCTGAAATGGAAACTTGTAAGATTTGCACTAATTAGAGCTCAGGGCTAAATAAATAAATAAACGAAAATTACAACAAAATCCCTTCATAATGAAAATTACAACGAAAGTTATTATGATAATGCTGTTCTTTTCATGGTTTACTATTTTAAATACGGTGCCCATACCTACTGTTAGGTATTTGCCGACACTGTAATGATGATGAATGAATTCTTTACTTAGTCATTTTGTTTGAATTTTATTGTCAGTCCTCTCTTTGCAATACATATCGATTCACAGCTAAAAAAACGAACAATTTCCTCCAACCATACGCCGTATCATATTTAGTTACCCAATGACACGGTCGCTGTTCACATCTATTCATAAACATAAGTTGACGCATTTATCCTGACAGTTTCAGCAACAGTATGTACGCGGCTTTACGTAAAGTGTGCGTTATTAAATTATTATCTCCGCGTGGCAGTTGATAACAATAAGCGTTTTCCCATATCGTACTAGTACCACGCCGCCGCTGGCAGAGGAGCGACGCGAGCGCAGCGATCAGCTGACTTTACGACTTAATGATATATTAATTCAGTTTGAAGTAAATCAACCGTAACAGGAAAATATACACTACAGTCATATATTATAGTTTCAGTAGTTTTAGAGTTTTTGACTTTTCATATACAAAATAGTCAAAATGCGTCTTTTGTGTCGTTTGGCAACCGCGGGTGTTACGTTCATCTGCGCAATGATCCTGCTGATTCGTGTGTCGAACCTGAGTGCAGCTGGGCCTCCTGTGCCCGTGGTACACCCGGCTGGTCGCAGCGCGCGCGCCGCTCGCTTCGCTGCCGAGGAGCTCCTAACCACGACGCTTGCCCCGCAGACAGATCTCGCTAACATAACGAACGCCTTACAAAGGCGACTACATGTCATAGAGGTGCTGTTTACTTCTATTTATTAAAATACTATTTACTACGCTTTTATGTCTGCTGACTACGATTAGTTGTCGAAGAAAATCCTAAGTATGTTTATTTATACATTCATGCTCTGTTAAATTCTAATGCGCGTAACTAAAGATTTTAATTAAGCCTTGTTAAACTAGTTAGTTCGGTCAACCGCGGCGCATCCGCACAAGCATCTTACATTCGAGTGACTCGACTCGTTCTACGAATGAATTCCCATCTCAGACGTTTTAAACTGTAATTGGTAAAGTCTCCAGTTTTTCCAAGTCATTGGCGACTTTCTCGCAAAGTTCCAGGGACCTAATAATAATTAATGGCCTCGACCCAAGTCCGATATCCTTTCATTAGTTCCGTCGCCGCACGGAGCCGCCGAGATTAAAACTTGCTCGACGAGGCTTTGCGAGCACTCTTTTAAAAAGAAGCGTTCCGTTCCGGCCTTTGAGACGCGATATGGTCTTATGAAAATATTTGTTTATGTGTCGGCAGGTAATCGCCCTCTTGATCCTTTGTTTTTGTGCGAGATTTTTATGGGTTGTTTGTCCTCAGATGATGCGGCACGCGTGGAACAACTACAAGCTGTACGCGTGGGGCAAGAACGAGCTGAAGCCAATCTCGAAGCGGGCGCATCTGTCCAGTGTGTTCGGGAATGGAGACCTGGGCGCCACCATCGTCGACGGGCTCGACACGCTGTACCTCATGGGGCTGCGGGACGAGTTCCGCGAGGGACGCGACTGGGTTTCTGAGCATATGCAGATTGCAGAGATCGTAAGTAACTCTTTTCTCTATAATTAAAACATTTAAAATATAATGAAAACGGGTCACTCACGTATTTAAACGCTGAAATGCTGAAGAAAACGAGGGTAGATTCTCGCCTTCTGCGCTGACCTCGCCATGTGCCTGATGCGCAAACTAGCCGAGCGAGCAGGGCGCGGGCCCTGAGCCATGTGCTCATGACTAAGAACCGCGAATCGGTTCGAAATATGTCGAGCGATATTCGAAATTCAATACGTGAGTGACCCGTTTTCATTATATTTTAATTTGTCTGATTCTCACGGGAGTTTTCTATATAAAATTAAAACATTGCAGATGTAGAGATGTGATGTATTGTCTATGTAGAGAAGCTACGATAGTACTTGACTTCGATCTATTGCCGCCATTGGGGTTAATGACTATTCCATATCTACTCTCCTTTATTTAGGGCCTGGCCACATGTCTGCGGTACGTCGCAGACATTGGCCAGGCCCTTAGGCCGTTTCAATACATCGCCGTCTATGATCGTACACCTGTGGGCAAGAGGTGGAGTCAGGATTTGGTTTTGGGGAGGGGGGAGGGCTTTAACCCTTTGTGGGGGGAGGAGGGGCTTGATCTTATAAAATTGCATTTTAGGTTAATGTAAGATTTTTCCCGGAAGGACTGTGTGCCGTACGGGTAGCCGAGGCTCACCTTATAGCACTTCTAATAAAAAAACAGAGATCTTGTGGCAATCTCATAGCTATTCGTGTTGACTTAACTACCGGCTAAGAGCACAGCTTAGTCAGCAGCCACAATTCTCACCATTTGTAATTAAAACATTTAAACATATCCAAAACCACCATAGAACAAACAAACTACAGACCAGGCAATGCTATCCCGAGCTTGTCAATCCATGAATGTATGTATTCCCTATTAAAAACATGTGAGCAGTGTTCCGGCCGCATCCAGCATTAATAGATACAGCCTGGCAGCATCCCAGGCCAACACCGGAATGAAAACAATTATCACATTGTTCCAGTTTTCCAGCGGTGAACTAGTTAAAAGTTTCGCTTCGGTTCTAAAACCGTTTGAAGCAGACATCTGTTTGCCTCTGTGCGGCTTCGTTGGCATTAATGGGCAAATTAAACTACATAATTCTGCGTCAGTTTGGACCGCTAATTAAAAAGACGTTAATGTGGTCGAGAAGAGTAAGTTTCACTTGTGGCTTTGAGTACCCATGCGGCTAAACTGTAGCAATATTGGTTAGGTATAATAACTAGTAAATATAAGGTAAAGTGTCTAACGCGAAACGCATTCCATGGCCGCCTTGCAGCTGACCGAAACAAATTTTTGATTTATTCTTAAATACATTTGAAATTTCTTACGATTTCCAGTATCCCTACTGTTCGTTATCTGGTTGGAATAGTGTTAACATTAACACGTGGAATAGTGTTCCACTTTAACACCATTGACGACGACTACTTAAAATTGTCCTGTGATTGATGGACCGATGGGCAGAAATAATTGATCGGAGAATTTGTATACCTTGCAGGGCCTAGAGCTGTTACATCTTAAAATTGTAAAGCAATTGTGACTGCTCAAATTTTTGGAGCAGACATTAGCTACTTGAAATAATGCACAGTTCTCGCGAGGTTCATGTAAAAAGTACTTATCAAGCAAATAATGTGAAGGGATAAGCTAGTACATACTTATTTAACAAAGGCTGGTGTCCGTAGATCGCAATTCCCACGTGGGCTTGCCTATTTGAAAACTATTGAGTAGGCTTTTGTTCAGTTCTTAACAAAAAGGAGTAGGTAATTGCGCTTACGGATTTATATTGACAGCCTGGTATATCGAAATCTATAGTAATGTTCAAAATGTGTTGACGTAAACGACCGATAACTTAACTAGCTCTGGGTAATGCTCAATTATTGTCGCAGTCAACTCACCTACACAGTAAGGCTCTCTTATCTGCGGTAATGCGTGTTACCGAACAAAACGGCAGTTTAGCGGAACAGTCACACGGATAACTAGCTCCTAACGACGGTTTAATGAACCGGCTAATCAGCGCTGTCAGCGCGTATCGCGCGATCGCGACAACGGGCCCAAGTGCCTTTTAATTGCTTCTTAGTATACAAGGAGCTTCGAGTGGAGATTACATAGGGTGCAAATAAATATTCATAGTTGTAATACCTATGAAGTAACGTGCGTATAACGCCAATTGTCAAGATGATGTGACGAAGTGGATGTCTGTCTACGAAATATTATATAGAAAATTATCAGTGCTGAGTTGCTGACTGCTTTTTATGGTGATATCAAAACAAGTAGGGGCATCTGATCTATGCTTTTTAGGGTTCCGGGGTTAAAACGGAACCCTATTACTAAGACTTCGCTGTCCGTCCGTCTGTCTGTCTGTATGTCCGTTTGTCACCAGGCTGTATCTCATGAACCGTGATAGTTAGAAAGTTGAAAATTTCACTGATGATGTATTTCTGTTGCCGCTATAACAACAAATACTAAAAAACAGAATAAAATAAATATTTAGTGGGGCTCCCTACAACAAACGTGATATTTTGCTCGTTTTTATAGATAATGGTACGGAACCCTTCGTGCGCGAGTCCGACTCGCACTTGACTGGTTTTTTTAAATATAAAAATATTGGAATAGTCAACAATATCTAGGTAGGTACTAGAGAGTTAATCTACCACTGAAACTGAAAGATCACTTTAAATGGGATTAAAGTGAACAGCGCTATTACTGGCCACGAATATTTAGTAAAATCCTCTTGTTTAATGGGATGGTCACACATACACACTCAGAAAAAAAAAGTGCGAAAAAACATGTCTCATGGGGAATGTTTAAAAGTCTTTGTGGGAAATTAGGAATAGGTTATGGCAGACAAAGGCCTCAGCTACACAATTTACTCCGAGCCACTCATTCACACATCAATCATCACTAAACGCCTGACAAACAATGCTGACGTCCTTCATAATGGGCATTAGCTCACGACTTGATGGGATTACTTATTAGACGAGACGACGGCGTGTAGCTTTATTGTGGTTTTCCATCGGCAATAATTGTATACAATTTTAATTTGAGCCTCACTCCGCCGGTGGAATAGCACCTTTATTTCCGTTTGAATAAAATGTATCCGAAAGTAAACGTGTAGCCGCCCAAGCCCAGCAGACTATTGCTATACCTGCCATATCTGGTGACAATTCGGGATACAGATTAAAAACAACGACACAATGTGTACATAGCAAGTACCTATAAGTAGTATAATAATTGAAATCAAAAGATCTTTTGTAAAACCCAACTGCTTTTTTGCAAATATAGCCTATGTCACTCCCACGATTAAGAGGAATCTAACGACACCTCATATGTCGAAATCCGTCAAACGGTTTAGGCTGCAGGGCGTGCCAAAGAGTAAGATATACACATACACATATACATACATACATACGTATTTATGTACTTATGTATATATGTAAAAAGGTCTTAATGCGTTTACCATTGTCAACAATGTCAACTTGGCTTAGTAAGATTGCCAAGTGGCTTTTTTTTAAACTTGTTGCTGGTTTGCTTGAAATTCTTGTCTTTTTTTTTTCAGGATTCCGATCTATCGGTGTTCGAGACGACAATCCGCTTCGTAGGCGGTCTGTTGTCGTGCTACGCGCTCACGGGGGACAACGTCTTCAAAGACAAGGCGGTGGAAGTGGCGGACGCGCTGCTGCCGGCTTTTGAAACACCCACTGGTCTACCGTATGCGCTTATCAACCCGTCTACTAAGGTGAATGGTCTCTTGAAGATCCGCTTTATATGCATGTTGTGGTCGTGTTACTCACGAGGTCGAGGAAGTGATCAACGCCTACCAGCCTGCCTTAAGTAGGTAAGTATGCGCTCATCAATCCGTATACTAAGGTGAGTTATGTGTTGAAGGTCCACCTCTCTGGTGGACTGTTGTCGCACTGACAAAAGACAAGGACTCAGAAATGGTTAAGGCGTTTAAAAGCCGGCTTGAAAACGTAAAACGGCCTGATGTGTGTGTTCATCAACCCTTCTATTAAGGTGAGTGGTGTCTTGAAGTCTTCATTGTATATCTGTTGTTGTTGTGCTTTGTGTGGTGCAGAGGTCCAAAGACGACGTAGTGGAAAGTCATGGCCCAATCGCATCTAATTTGTCTCATCTCAGCACGGCTAGCACGAGATCTCACGCGAGATAAAGTATCGGTCTCTTTATAATTAGAACACTTTGAAAGGGACAGTTAGTCTATCTCACCGCGATGCAGGTTGCGCGCGGTCTTGTGCTCTGTACCTACTCGTTACAAAGGCATTAGGCTATTTAGGCTGCTATCGCACTGCGATCTGAAATCATATGCTGGGCATTATCTTATGGACGTTTGAAAGGTATGTGCACCCAACTCTTCTACTCCACAATAAATGAGCCAAAACAATAACATAGCATTCCATAGATTCTCGATGTCTTAAGTATTTATAACATCAATATGATTTATTTTTGTTACTTACTTGTTAATAATGATGTTGTGTGTTGTGATAAATAAATAAATAATTCAAAACAATGCATCCTCGTAAATAATCCAGTGGTCTCAACTGAAGGTCGTCGTAAGAAAACCAATAAGTACTTTTGTATTGCTTACTTATTTATACTCACTTGTGCCCTTATGACCTATGTAGAATAATGACTTGTTTAAAATTGTGTGGACTATTCTTGGAACATACGTACTCGAAGTATTTTCGTTTGGTCAAATTGTCACTAAGAGCGGTTACACACGGCGACTTTCTGTAGCGCTACAAACGCAATACACGTGATTTTGACTAGTGATTTATGTCTAGTGCCGGGAGACAGTTGCGCGTCAGTATCGCTGCAAAAAGTTGACGTGTGTAACCACTCTAGAGAGACTTTGCACAGTGCACTATAATATGAAAGAAAAACTGAGTTTGAGAACCAAAGAATGTGTTACTAATATTTTAAATGCGAAAGTTTGGATGTTTAGATGTTTTTATGATTGTTACTCAATCACGCAAAAACTGCTAAACGGATTAAGATGAATTTTGGTATACATATAGTGTATAGCCTGGATTAACATATATAATACTTTTTATCCCCGGAATCATCCCCTAAGGGGGCGAAAGTTTGTTTGGAGCTGCGATATAAAGGAGTTCCACGCGGACGAAGTCGCAGGCAGAAGCTGGTCTTTAATAAAGTAAACTACTGAATTCTTTACAAAGACTGCACAACTTTCCGACAGTCTTGTCAGCTCGGCCGATAACTTAATAAAATTCTGACGGATTTTGTAAAGGTTATACGATGTAAAGTAATGGAGTGGCGGGCCGTTAGCCCGAATTCAAGCCGTTAGCATAATCCGATGTAGCATTTACACCAATTTATTAACACTACGATCGCATGCGTCATGAATGGCCTGATTCACCAGAGTGCGTTGCCTATTACAGCTAAAAATAGTAGCCCAATTACCTTTGACACTAGTACGAGCGAGGGCTACGCTTTTAAAACGAGCCTTTTTTACGCTTGTCATTGCTCTAATTTAAATTACATTCTTCACATTTATATTCTGATTGCTGTTTATGTCGATGTCGGTCTGAAATAAAGTAATGTAAATACGACTTTAGTTGCAAGTGCTATTTTATCATTTGATAGAGTATTAGAGATTAAGGTATTCAATTCAATGATAAATATTAATAATGTGATACAGTTTGATATGCAAAAAGGCAATTGACTAGATAGAGTGACACATACTAGCGAGAGTAGGTACTGAAGGAATCCTTTAATGAACCAAGTTTAATCCAACCACTAACTGGACACAGTTTGATTTATTCAAATTACCAACGCCGATGTCAACAGTCTAGCGTTAGTTATCAAGGTCCTTCAGTAAACGTGTATAATACACGTTGTTATATCGATTATGGCGTTAATTTCAGGCGAGCCGGCAGTACCATTGGGCGGGGCCCAACAGCATTCTGTCCGAGATCGGCACTCTACACCTGGAATTCAACTACCTGAGTGACATTACGGGGAAAGACGGTAAGCAACGCCTATATTATATCTAACGTCTTGAAAACGCTAAAGCTGGGTGTACACTGTACACCTGCGTATAAAAACATAGATATGTAGAGAATATTTAACGGTATACCTACGGTAAACCTTGAAACATTCATCGTCATCATCATTATCAGCCTGTAATCGCCCACTGCTGAGAATAAGCCTCTCTTAGAGTACGCCACTTATCCCGGTCCCGTATTAGTCTCATCCAGAAAATGACCCGCGGTCTTTTTAACCCCCCAAAAAGAGGGGTATTATAAATTTGACGTGTCTGTGTGTCTGTCCGCGGCATCGTAGCTCCGAAACGAATGAACCGATTTGAATGCGGTTTTTTTTGTCCGAAAGATGACGTCATTGAGATGGTTCTTAGCTACGTTTTAACAAAATCGGTTCAGCCGTTTTTGAGATATTGAACTTTGAAATGAAAATGTCGAGGGTTTTTCCAACTTGTATAAGGTGTAGTTATTTACGTCGTCAACCCGTCGAGCAGGTGGATGACTTGAAACATTACATCTAATGGTTTGATATCGCTAAAGCTTGGTATACACCTGCCTATAAAAACAATATATGTAGAGAGTATTGAACATTTTACGCTAAGCCTGAAGCCAATTAGGTTTAGCTGTACGAGTATTACATTAGGAAAATATTAACTGCATAGAAATTGACTAAGCTAAGTTACGAAAGTAGCGTTCACTTATGTGGAAACGTACCTTAGCCCTTAAACAGGCCCCATAAATGATGCCATGACTGTCGCAGGGATCAATTGCAACTATGGAATATATACCTTGCAAAGGATGTTTTCAAAGCAAGTTGTATTTTCAATAAACACAAATTATTTTGAACCTAATTGTAAAGAAACCAAGGTTCAACTTCTAATGAAACGTGTGTGGTCGCTATATCGCCTCTGCCTTAGTAAGGGTTAATACTCACTGCCAAGAACCATCCGCTGGTTCTCCATTTATATAGCTAGTTTTCGCTACGTGGCAGAAAAAATGCGGTATTTGGTTAGCGTTCATTCATTGTTGTACTGAATTTGTTAATAGTTTAATTCCCGTAAAGCAGCCAAAACAAGGAATTACGAAAGGTTAATGATAAGTGTCAATACGCAACGAATTCTTACAAGCAAAAACAATTCTTTTCGCAGAAGTGTTATTTATTAGCGACTTGATTGATAAAGACCTGTTATCGTCGTGTCATTGGGATCGAGCCAACGTTATTCATAATGGAACTTATAAACGGGCATCTGCATTTGTGACTGGAGTAGAAAATTAGATATGTCCAAAAAAAATACTTTTAGTTAAATTGAAGTAGGTACCTAGATGTTAACAACCATTGCATTCACAGTCGTAAAATGATACCGTATTTCTTAGTTTGCAGTTGTTATTTCGGTTTTTTGAACCTGCACAACGCGTATTTGTACTACATTAGGAAAATGAGATAATAGGCTTGTGACCTTCGATTTTTTTATGATGCCATTCGAACCAATTTTTGGAGAGGAACAAATATTTGTCTGGGAGCAACTACAATTAAACAACATAATACCCAAAAAATTGAATTAATGACGTACCTCGCTGACGGCAGCTGAAACGCTTCATACTGATTGACTCAAAAGTATGACGTCACACGTTGCTATTTCAACTAATCATTGTAGGGAAAATCAAGTAATTGGCTGTTTCGGTCGCGAAATACTGCGTTTAGGTCCATAGTTGTCATACAATTTTGTTTCTATAAAAGCGTAAGGATTTTATTGGTAGCTTAAAATTTACTCTTGGACAATAAAAAAAAGCATATTTTTTCTAAACTTTCAAGGTCCATATCTTTTCATGATTTTCATTATATTTTGTAATTTATACTTAATTACAATAATTTCATGGTTTACTATCCATTTACCGACACTACGTTATCAATTTTAACATGAGGTCACAAGCCCATTAAGACTGATTTGATTGTTCGGTTGCATTTGCATTAGTCGCTTGAGGAAAAACCCAAATTACTACATAGTGTGTTTATTTGAGACGTTCCATCGTTTACCCTTTGAATCCCATCGTCAGATTTCAACTGTGACAAATATCATCATCATCAATCAGAGCTTTCAAATACAGAAAAAAAAATCGTATTCGGTCTAAAGCAGAATAAGTTAAACAAGTACACAAAATATATTAGCCCAACCTCCTCCTTTTCTGAACGTTGCACGTTGGATAAACCCTTAAACGTTTCATGACCCGACTGTGCGACATGATATCAAAGCACGGACAGTCGGGCAATGCATTTGAAGCCTATTCATGTGGAATAATGTATGCCCTCGAATCTAATCCCAATAAGGTCTAGTTTTCCCGCTGGGTTAGAAGGTCAGATGGCAGTCGCTTTCGTAAAAACTAATGCCTATGCCAAATCTTGGGATTAGGTGCCAAAGCGGACCCCGGGCTCCTCTAGGGCACAACCGGGAATAACGCTAGGAGGATGATGACATTGATCACTGTATGCCGTCGAATATTCAAAACTACTGAATGGATTTTAATGATTGTACCAATTTTCAGGCCCTTTGGTGGTTTTGATGATTGTTCCAATTTTCAGGCCCTTTGGTGGTTTTGAGTTTGTCGCGAAAGGACAGAACAACGATGGAGCCGAGAGCCCTTGTATAATCTAGGAACCTTAACATCAAAACTTGCGTCAATTCCGGTAGTTAAATGTGCATTTTGGCTGAACATATACTAATCATGTTACTCAAATTTTTAGCACCACGCTTTATGTGTGTATTTATGCAATAATAATTATTACGCAATATTTAATACATAGTTAAGTTTTCTATAGAGATTCTTACCTGCAGACAAACTGTTAAAACGGTATTGCAGGGAAATGTAATAGATTAAGTTTTGTAGTTATTTGCTTAGTAATAATAAATAATAATAAACAAATGTTTTGACATAAATTTGCCGTGTTTGGAGTAGATAATAAAATAACGAATATGTTCCGCATACTAACATAGCTATACTTACATAAACGTTTGTTCGTTCTATTTGAACTCTCGGTTATTTTCAGTATAATACATAATTAATTTAAACGTTTTCCTTGCGTGTTAGCTGGATTTAATCATTGTTCTTATAAAAAAATACAATCGATAACAAATGTTTTGATTTGCGTAACAACTGATGGTTACAGTTTACGTCTAATATAAACAAGATTGGGTTGTGTAACCATAGGTATAATATTCGTACCTTTGTATCTAGCCGATTTTGTGTAGACAAAAGACCTAATTTACAGATAGATACTGGCTATCTGCGACGGCTGACCTATTCACCTAATGATCCGATTGTTTTCAACGGACATTTTATCTCTTGGAATAACCCGATGAAATGTGGAATGGTATCGAGGACTTAAATGTTCGTGCGTATAAACTTTAACCATATTAACGTAGACTTTCCTTGTATGTTAAGTATACAAATGTGCGATTCCAAGAGCGTTTCAACCGCTATCAGTCTCTTGCTCACACATTATTGTCAATGTTCCCGCAAATTCTGAATATTATATTGGTTATTAATTAAAATTTTATTACATTAAATCAAATAAGTATAAAGAGCGACAGACATTATCTACCAGACTACAGTAAACATAGGGCTAAAGAGAAATTTGTTAAATAAAATATAATTGAGACAGGCTTATTAAATTAACTGAGAATAGGTACCATCAAACAAAGTCCACAAGGTAACGACCTTACCTGCCATACCTGGTGACATATTAAATTCAAAATATTTATTGCACACATAATATTACAAGTAATAAAATAGACCCCGTAACGTAAGGGCACAGCAAAGAAGCTTATAACTAGGTTGCAGGTACTAATTCAGGTAGCAGGTTATGCAGGTATTATTCGGGTTACAGAATAAAAATAAAATGAGTGGGCAAGGTTGGTGCTATAGTAAGTTGTTAAGAATCTTGGATACTTAGTTTATTCTGTATCACGACTTTCCTGTACAAAGCCAGTATAAAAAGTATCGTATTATCAACGGACAATGCGAGTACGAAAAGGACTGTGATTGAACCACTCTTTAAATCTGCCAAATAAGAAGAGGCATTGGTGTCCATATAACACGATTCCCTGACGTGTCTATTATAATCTTATCCTTTAGTTTCTGAAGAAAAAGTAACCCAAATTAGTCTTGTCTCGCTTTATCTAGGGATATGTTTGACGCCACGCTGACGCAAATAAGTACTAGGTACATTTTAACATCCTTAGAGGAGTTAGGTACACACGGCGACTTTTGTAGCGATTCATACGCGCGTTTCACGACCTCGCGACTGTATCGCGACACTATCGTTACTGTATTGCGTTTGTATTAGCCCTGCAAAAACTCGCCGGATGTAACCGCTATTAACTGGAATAAAAAATACCTCCGCCCCTTTTGCTCTGTGGAGACAATCACTGATTTCATTATTTTACGTACGCCAAACGTATACTAAATTGCGACTGTTTTTTTTACAGTGTACAGGAAAAAGGTGGAGCGCATCCGGGAAGTGCTGAACAACATCGAGAAGCCAGGCGGACTGTACCCTAACTTTATCAACCCGCGCACCGGGCAATGGGGCCAGAGTGAGTACAGTCATCCTATTGAGTATTGATATTATAAATGTGAACATTTTATGTTTATATACCTAAGTGCCTGCCAGCGCGGCTGCGTCCGCTTATTGCAAAGAACGCAAGCAATGCATTTCTTTGTGATATGATATATCTATTAATTAACAACATTTCATTTTTCTGACTCCTTAATTTTGTTTAGGCATTTAATAGTATTTGAAAAGTTAGGAGACACGTATTTTTTCTTTTCATTTTATTTTAAGTTAAACCCCCTTAGTTTGGGTGTTTTAAACTACCGCGTTCGAAAAGGGCATAAGTACATTTAAAGGATGAATAAGATTAGTAGTGTGGTCAATTTATTTAATTAAAAAGTAAATAGCATGCTGTGTCTGTGTCTGTGACAGTGACATTTGACATTGACAATGACAAGATAGTAGGAGTCAAATAACCTGTCAATGTCACAACTTTTTTTTTTCCTTACAAGATGCATAAGCATAGCTATGGAATATCCGCATTTAGCCTTTAAATGGCTTCTTCAAAGTAATTTCCAGTTTGCTCAAGAACTAGCGAATATAAAAATCCATTGTTTTTTTTATATTTACTCAGCAAGCCCAAATCTCTGAATGGTTTTTATTTCGAGCCGCTATGAAAAAATGAAATGTTATCAATTATGTCTAGTACCAACACAAGTCTTATTGAGCTTGTCCCCTTATCATCGTCATATCAGCCGAAAGACGTCCACTACTGGACATAGGCTTCCCCCAAAGAGTGCCACAATGACCAGTCCTGCACTACCCGCATCCTGCGGACTCCCACGACCTTTATGAGCTCATCAGTCTACCTTGTGGGGAGTCTATTCACGCTGCGCCATTTATTTCCTTTGTGGGTCTTGGCCTCCTCCACAAAATTCCCTCCATTTGCTGCGATCCTTGGCGACCTTCCATCTGGTATACCTACCCATCTTCCTCAGGTCTTCTTCTATGAAATAGATCCAATATTTCTTAGTCCTACCCTTCGATTCGATTCGTGTAAGATTGTCCCTTTATATTACCTACTGTTTATTTCCAGGGCACATGTCTCTCGGAGCGCTCGGCGACTCCTTTTACGAATATCTTCTGAAGGCTTGGCTGATGTCCGGACAGACGGACGAGCAAGCCCGCGTCATGTTCGACGAAGCAATGACGGCGGCGCTGGACAAGATGCTTCGAGTGTCACCCTCGGGGCTGTCGTACCTCGCTGAGATGAAGTACGGGCGGATATTGGAGGAGAAGATGGACCATTTGTCGTGCTTTGCGGGTTGGTATTTAATGTGTATTATGTATTAGTTTTAAAGGTCTTGGAGACCTGATGGGATAAATTTAAGATCTTATATTCTAAAAGACAGGATGCTGCGAGTGTAGAATTTGTAGAGTTACAAGACAATACAAATGTTATTGCACATCTCAATAGTATTACAAAACAGTACAGAAAACAGCAGGCGGTCTAGTATCTCTTTAAAACAACTTTTGGGTAGCGGAGACAATCATAACCAATACGTGGTGCAACAACTAGCAAGAATGGCTAGAAAAGCGTTAATACGATTCCGTCTATTTTTCATGTCCTCCAACAATATTGTCGATGTGTTTCAGGTGGCATGTTTGGTCTTGCGTCGACGACCCTGGAGAATTCTCTGTCGGAGCGATACATGGACGTGGCCAAGAAACTCACGCACACCTGCCACGAGAGTTACGCGCGCTCCGAGTCCAAACTCGGCCCAGAAGCCTTCAGGTACTCATACTTATCACTATACCAATCAATAGATATGATGATGAACAATTCATCATATCTGTCGAGAAACAGAAATTGCTGGACATGGGCTTTTCCAAGAATCGCTATTGCGGCTCATCAAGTAGATTCATGATGCTGTCAGCTTCGGCAGATCCTTACTAGGTACTATATTTACATAACAATGATTGTTCATCATCATATCAGTCGTAAAACCGGCTAAAGATAGGCTTCTCCAAGAATCGTTCTGTTGCTCACCCTGTATATTCAAGGTACAGACGCGTCGCGTCGACGACCCTGAAGAACTCGCTGTAGGAGCGATACATGGACGTGGCTAAGAAACTCACGCACACCTGTCACGAGAGTTACGTTACAATATTCTCTTAGTTAATCTCGAAATTAGCAACGGAAAAGACTGTTCGTTGGCCATATTTTCATTTGTGAAGCATCGCTTAGCACTCCATCAGTACCACCATTCCAACAGATTAATTTTATTGGTTAGAGTTTTCGTTAGAGAATATTGAGTGATAGTTTCAGACCTATTTCTTTGTCAAGGGTTTGCAATTTGAAACTTATCTCATAACGCATAAAGTTCAATTTGTAACAGCAACTCTTTTCTTCAGATTCTCAGGCGCAGTGGAGGCGCGAGCGCAAAAGAGCAACGAGAAAGTGTACCTACTGCGGCCGGAGACCTTCGAGAGCTACTTTATAATGTGGCGTCTGACTAAGGACCAGAAGTATCGCGACTGGGGCTGGGAGGCCGTGCAGGTAAATAATTTGATACCTTACTGTAGTGGTAATAACCACAACTCGGACAAGTCATCGCAAAACAATCGCAACACGGCAATCGAACAAGATTAATAGAGTCGCATTATGTACAACAGTATTTAATTAATAAATTATATTTGTAACGGTAACCCAAAACTCACCATATGTTTGTGAAGGTATTTCCATTAACATTTTTTTTAATGCTGTGGTTGCATTGAACATATGGAACCATCAACTACTGCATTTTCTGGAACAAATCAATGTTTTTATTTAATTATTTGTGTCAATTATTTATTATTCACTATTTTAATAAATAAATAATAAATAAATATCGTGGGACAATTCACACCAATTGATCTAGTCCCAAACTAGGCAAAGCCTGTACTATGAGTACTAGACAACGGATAAACATACTTATATATATAAATACATACTTAAATAGATATTAAACATCCAAGACTCGAGAACAAACATTCGTATTCATCATACAAATATCTGCCCCGACCGGGGATCGAACCCGGGACCTCAAGCTTCATAGTCAGGTTCACTAACCACTAGGCTATTCGGTCGTCAGACATTAACCTAAAATGTAATTTTATAAGTTCAAGCCCCTCAAAAACCAAATCCTGGATCCGCCACTTGTCCACACAAGGTACGATCATAGAAAATAATTACATTTCACTATAAAGTTAATTGATCAAATGTATGTTTGGACATATCGTCTTTGTAAAGAGCTTTATTTATTCTCCGATATTTTATTAATTAACCACAAACAAAACTGCTTCAAGAATGCCACTTTGACAAAACCATGTAACTAAAAAGGTCAAATGTTAAATTACGATAATATCCGCTTTTCGATAATCAATCATAATCTTAGGGGCTACCGCGAAACGAAAACGAACTTCGTTTGTGTATCACCGTCTCTGTTGCACTTGCTAGTTTGAGCAACAGTGAGGGAGATACACGAACGAAGTTCGTTTTAGTTTCGCGGTAGCCCCTCTTATGTATCGACTCTATAGAGTCTTGTTCTATTTCCATATCTGTTTTTCCGATGACTTGTCCGAGCTGTGGTAATAATAATAACACATATTTTAGAAGATGTTTAATTGTTTATCATCAAAAGGAATCACCGCCAATGAAGAGTTGAGCGTCCCGAAAATCCTGAAAACGACTTCCACGACGATTCCGATTCTCCAACTAATTTTATATTTGTAATATAGGCGTGCCTCTAAGGGACATCAAACATTTCACCTCACGTTTTCATAATATATACCAATTGGGTACTTTCCTGGGCAAAAAATATATAATTCTATTCAGTCCGTTAGTTAGATTATCAAAAAATATTGGACACGTATTGTACTTTTTTGTTTGTCAATTAAACAAAAAATGATGAAGATATAGCCTGTTAAATTTCCGCGTGACGTCACATGCTAAAAAGTGTACCTTAATGTGACGTCACGCGCAACTTTAACGGGCTATATCTTCGTCATTTTTTGTTTAATTGACAAACAAAAAAGTACATGTCCAATATGTTTTGATAATCTAACTGGCGGACTAAATAACATTCTTTTAGGAAAGTAGCCAATCGAAAAAATGTGTTTGCAAATCGTATTGTATTAAGATGTGGTATGTAGAACCGCTGTGTAATGATGTATGTCGGGCCAGGCCCTGGAGAAGCACTGCCGCGTGGAGGGCGGCTACACGGGGCTGGTGAACGTGTACCACGGCAAGCCGCAGGGAGACGACGTGCAGCAGAGCTTCTTCCTCGCTGAAACGCTCAAGGTCGGTTTAAACTGTATGCTAGAAAAGGGTATTTTCATCTATCGAAATTAAATTATCAATGTATCTTTTTATATAGTTTTTACCATAAGAAATACGAATATAACACTATTTTGTAATAAAAACTTAAGATTTATTTTTGATTTGAAAATTAAAATCGTTGTTTTGTTATCTGTATGTTACGTGACCGAAAACGCTGACCGCCATTTTGTCTTCTGTGAGTGACGTCAGAACAACAAATGCAAAAATCTGAAAGCGTAGGCGAAAACGCACATTTGAAGTTTCTATGATTCTGCACATAGTATCTTCTACTATATCTAGAGCGATATGATTTTGAGAAAATAAAAATAACAGTTGATTATCGAATCTCATTTTTAAAAAATATTTAAAAATATCGTAGAATAGCCTATTGTCTAAAAAATTAGTTTCTGTTAAAAATGTCATTTTTGGTGGTTTTATTGCCAACTGTACTTTTCTGTATACCGTCATCAACTACTCGTTGAAACGATTCTATTGAGGCAAAACTCAACGGGGTTACGTCTGTTAAGTCCTGAATTTACATGGCCACCTTCTGTCTCATTCAACAGATCAGAATTGTCATTCAAACTATACTTAAACCCAAAAATTCAACTCAATCGGTTGAATATACCTGCTTGCAAGTTAAATAAAAGCTTGTAAAATCATAAGCGTCACGGAAATACGACCGCGGCGGTGAACAGAGCCACTGATATAGAAGGGTTCACGTATCTTTCTCTCTCTTTGTATGCATGTGTTAAAAAGAGACAGTGGACGCGGATTATTGGGACCCTTATGGAAGTGTAATAAGCGTTGCATTGCTTTCACATGCTTAAGGCGTTTCTGCCTATGCCAAGAGTTGACAGCTTTTTACGCATAGTAAAACGCAAATTTTGCACACAATCGAACTCAACTTTTGAACGTAAGTTTCAAAAAACTCACGTATCGGCTCCTTTATGTGTATGAGTTGCAACACCAACCGATTGATTGTTGAATCTATTAGCCGATTACAAAAACTTGATATTGATTGACTTGATTGCTTGGCGTAGAGACGCTCTAGGAGTTAAATTAGTATGGTGATTTGGCGCTCCGCCGAGTCTTGAAGACTCGTCGAGCTAGCGTTATGCAGTTCTGAGAAGGTGAACTCTGACGGTTCGAGTCTTTCCGGAGTTTTCGAAAACTCCGTCGGGGTCCAAATCATTACTAAAGTTCAACAGTTCTACTTACACTGTTCCTCTCTACCAAGTATCTAAATAACCTCTTACCATTTCAGTACCTCTACCTCCTGTTCGCCGACGACTCCCTGGTGTCCCTGGACGAGTGGGTGCTCAACACGGAGGCGCACCCTCTCCCGATCAAGTCCAAGAACCCGCTGTACCGCCAGGCCTACCCCAGCTCCAACGACGACAACACAGTGTAATGGCAGACTGGTTAGCTAATCGACTGTTAATATATTGTGATAATATGCCCAACGATTGGGAAACCCTTTTCCAGGTAGACGCGTTATATCAACCATATACAACCATGCCAACCATAAACATGTATTCAATGTCAGTTCATAAGACTGGCATTCGATTCTCATTTTACAACTGCCGGCCTGGAAAAGGGCTTAACTAAGCTCATCTGAACTGAAATAACGATTACGAATTTTTTAAATTACTTATAGTTCATTTAGCTCACGAAAAAGCGTAAACTGTTTGGTACGCTGCGGAAAAACAGCCAAAATACACTCAAGATCAATTAAAGTGGGTCGATTTGTATGGAAATTGTATCCAAATTGTACCCGTTTTAACTGCTCCTGCCTGACTATATAATTGGGTGCTTCCTCAAATCCTCGTGGATTGAAGTCTAAAGTTGGTGAACGATTTTTTATCCGCAAGATACATTCAAAACTCAACTTAGAAAATGAACACTTGAGCATACTGAGAGCGATTAAGGTTTGCTTTATCCACCAACAACGCATGTTTAAAATATTGCTCTTTTACATATTATGTGCGATACAAACAAATCGCGTCCATATATAGTACCCAATTGCCAAGAAAATATCGTAACTTCACTGTCGCTTAACCTCATTCGTGTGCGTTAGCTATATGATACAGCTCTAACCTGCCCGTTAGCCTAACGTACAGTCAAGGCCAAACATATGTATACATTTTTCGCCTTATAATACTACAAATGTATAATGTAAACGTATCTTTGACTTCGACTGCACAAAGGATTGCAATATGCATAGTAACTTCTATGCAGCAGGCGGGTTACTTTTCTCTAAAGCTGACTGTGCCCTTGTTTTATAATCAAATCAAACCCTGCATGTTAACTCTTGGGTGCAGTCTTCTATTAAACGTTAGATAAGCGTCATTTCAGCGTAGATGAGCTAGAAGTATGTCGTGTCAAGTCAAAAAGCCGTCGTTCTGTTTTCAATTCAGTATGACTTTTTGAGTTGGCAAAGCGGTAAACGGGGCCTGTGTGCCGGTCGATCGTCTTTATGCGCGTCGTACAATGCTGACGGGTCTGAATAAGCTAGTCAACTAATTTGATTTGTTGTTTGTTGTGGGACATTGTTAGTTTCGTTTAAGTCGAATTAAATCCATTCTAAATTATACCTTGCTAATTTTTAATCATGAATAATCCCCGTGTTTTGGAACTATTGCTTCTATTGGAGATGGTCTGACTCCTTTTGTAACGATTAGATGCTCATGTTATATAGATGATCGTGATAGCTTGCAAATCAAAATGGTGATTAGCTATAAAGTGGACTTTTTAAATCCATTCTTTAATCTGATAATTTCAAAAGTTGGGCCAAATGACACGCAATTAGCTTACCGAAGTGGATTTTGGAAAGAGGTTTTAGCAAGGGTTTACTGTTCGTGTTCCTTGAAGGAACGAACTATCGTCAAGTATAGGTGTGAAATTACTGAATGGAATTAAAAATCTGCTTAGGTGTTGTGTCAGCCTTTAGTTAAATTTTGCCTAGATGGCGTTAGTGGCGATAGTCCATAGGTAACTTGTTCTCAACGGGCGGCAACGACAATTTTGTCTAATAAATATCTCTGTCTGTTTACGTAAACAATGGTGATACATGGGCCCTGTTGAAACTGGTTATAATTACGTTAATTGGACCATACCATCTTTTCCTAATCAACAAAGCATATAGGTAGGTATGCCTGGCGCTGGATTGCAGTAGTTCGACACTGTAATCCCAGTACATTTTATAACCTTAAAACGTAAAAAGGTTATACAATGTCCTATATATTTTATACTGTACCATTGAAATCTGACGCCAGTTCGGGTAGGGGTCGGGTTGCATAAAGTTTAAAGTCATATTTTTGATAGGCATTCTTGGATTTGTCATACTCGTCATTACGCATAACTGTAAATGGTCATACATTTATGCGCATAACGTTTTTTATCATAATGCTTAAAAACATATTGTGTAATGCCCATAAAATTGATGCGCATAAAATTATTTAAGCATACTTTATAATGGACATAAATTGGTTGCTCATAAAACAATTTAACCATACTGTATGAACGCATAAACTGCAAAACACATAAGCCAATTTAACCATACTCTATAAACGCATAAACTGCAAAACCAAGCCAACGAAATACTTTGATGACTTAGTACAGAATTGCTCTCCAGAAGCAAGTAAGTTACAAAGTTTTCTTTTATGTTGGGTCACAGTAAAGCAAAGGTAAGTCAAAGTAAAACTTTTAGTAACAAGTTTTACCGCTCTTTTATAAAAAGAATAACCTCGAAGACGAAAGCGGGAGCAAAGTTCCCGTTTACGTCTTCTAAGTCCCTGTTCCCTACTGCCTACGTGAAAAGCCATAATTAAGTACTAATTTATGCAAAATACGATTGTTATGATAAAAAATAATTATAATCATCAATATTATGGCTTGAGAAATGTATGACATTTACAATTACTACTAAAAATAATTATAACTAACAATATTATGACTAAATAAATGTATGACATTCAACATTATGGTTAAACCAATTATGACTCCGTATAATTATGACAAGGAACAATTATGCCATAGTACAATTTATGCCAAAAAAAATATATGAGCATCAACTTTATGCGTAATGTTGTATGACAATCGATATTATGACAATAGTTGTTATGCGACTAGAGGGGCACCCGCCAGGGCACTTTAAAGTTTTATCCTCTCACTGAATTGAGTGGTACAAACAACTTACATTGACATTCTATTATTTGTTAAAATAAGAGTTCAAGAATTTGATATTTTAAAAGACAAAAAACATCGTCAAGATTTAATACGATAACTACGCAGTTCCTTAACTTCACTTCGATCTTACACCATCAAGTACTTTTAATGCCTTAAAGATAAAATAATAAATATAACTGGATTTATGTAATATAATATAAGCACGAATACTGGAATGATGTCTTATAAAATCGTGTTCAATTATGAGTTAAAAATGTACCAAGATATGACCAAAATATTTCATCTTTATTTCGTAGAGAAATACATAATGGGTAATCCTTCCTACGAATTTAGATTTTTTACGATGAATGTTTCACATATTGTTTTATGTGATATGATGTTTTCATGGGAATTATGCTTTAGGTTCATTCCAGCGCAATTTCATTTTGCCTGATGTTTTTTTTTCAAAACATCGGAATCTTATGAACGTATGGTGATTTGAGATAGAAATGTTGACAAGTTTTGTATACCTTTAGTCTTATCTTACATAACTTATAATTGAGCCAGCCAGTTATAAGAAAAAAAATTGGCATCCTGGAGTTTTGGCATTTTGACACTCAGTTATTTAAGGGCTATCCCACTGTCAATTTGGCGCGAAACGAACTTTGTCTATGGTTTCCTGTGGAGGTCTAGCAAGGGCAGTGCAGCGTATCGCACACAATGACGTTTCATATATATATACTCGTACATTCAGTTTTTACGTAGTAACAACATAATTTCATTGATCGCACACCATTATACAAATTTCAATTTTACAACATGTTGCTAACATGACGAAAGAAGTAATCCCAAAATATGAACTGTTTAGTAAAAACTTAACCTGTATTCAATTATTTTTTTACTTAATCCTGGCTTCCCGGCTAGTGTATTATTTTATTTCCAAAATTTGATGATCATTTCGATAGCAAACATGGGAATTAAAATAGTTATCATTTTGCATGTTCAGTTATGTGGTTAACTGCCCTAAGTATATCACTCTATGATTGTCTATTCCAAAAACATAACAGCTAACGTCAGCACTTAGGCAGTGGACTTTCTGTACCTTTAGGTACTATTAATTTTTCTGTGGTTATTTTGAGATCTAGAAGTATTCGAGTATTAGGCCAAATGAAATTACGCTGTTGTGAACCCAAAGCGAAATTACGCCGACGTAAAACATGCATTCAATCGAGTCGTGAACTCCTTTGGCATCAATAGTAATTGATGTTGACTCGTGAACTGTACGTTAATATATAATGATTAATGATAGGTAGCTATTTCCTTCATTATTTTTAAACATTTCAAATGTATTTTGCCGGTCCGACATTCAGTGCGCGCATAGCCGAGTCAGTTTGTGTTGTCACCAGACGTACTGATTCGCTTATGATTGAATCAAATGGTGTTTATGAATTTTATGATAGGTTCATCTGACTCATGGTGAGAAAATTCCATTCGTAGCTTGCGAATAGGCAATTTAATATATGACGTCCAATAATCATGGCCAATCCCAGCGAGTATTATTGGCTATGAGGTTATCATTTCATTTCCTTTATTAGATCATAATGCGCTGTGAGAATTCATACAAATACCTACGATTGTACAGTAGCCAATCATGGGTATCTGTATTATTAACCCTACGTACCATTTTAATGATGTACAAAATATAATATCGTTCAATTACTCAAATATAATATAGTCCAATTAAATTTCATTAATTACCCAGGTTAATTAACAATTAAGACGCTTTCTGAAAGTGTTTAGTCCTATCCGCATGTAAAATTCAGAAAGATCTACGCAAGCTTTTATTGCCTTAATATACTGCAAAAGTAATCTATTGCAATACTTACATTATAATATGTATAATATCCAGTTTCCATCTTTGTAATGATTTTGTATTTTCACATATAAATATACGTACTTACCCACATACCCTACGAAATGTAGTTTAGAAAATTATGCTAAGGCACTAGCTACATTTTTGTAAGTTCAAAATAAATTACTAGTCTCATTAATCAAATAGCATTACAAGTGTTGCTAACCTTGTGAGAAGTAAATGACACAAAATTGTACGTACTCTATTGCCAGCAAAAAAATGTACGTAATTTACATTATAATTAGTTGAACATGACATGACCCTGAACCTCCAGGGGTCGGATTTTATGATTAAAAAAGACGGAAGATTTACATTTGCTATAAACGCCGTGGTCGGTCCTGTAATCATAAAAGTTACCACCACTGTTAATTTTATAACGAATCGCCAGTTTATACGAATAATATAATGTGCTGTTCACTCGTATGGATGTATATATAGCTTCTAAACTACCTACATGGCTATCACAGGAAGGTCCGCGAGCTGTGTCGCGGCGACATAGACTCTCCGTCTCATTTTAATTAGAACGCTAAGAAAGAGACTGATAGTGTATGTCGCCGCGACACAGCTTGTGAGCGGTCCTGTGATATCCATGCCGTTGTGGTAAAGTTAACAAGAGACAATGATGCTACAAATGAAACTGGGTATATTCCGATTGGTAAAGTTGCTCAAGTCAATTAGAATCAAATGTGGAGTACTTGTTCGTTTTATAATTAGTTCAGAATAGGTGTATCTACCTTGTGCCTCATATATGGACGCGTGGCGTCGCGCGTAGCGTCAAGCGTCACTAAATTACGTAACACCAGGTGCGTTACGATCTGCGTGTTCTTAAATGAGGCAAAAGATTAATATTTGACCGCATCGACGGCTCAGTAGTGACTAAATAAGGCCAATGACACGATGTAAATATTTTTTCCATATTCTATTTATCTTTTTTCATTTCTCTATTCATTCCAGTATCTTATCTTGATAAAGTTTTAGCAAAATCAGACTCTTAGTAGAAAACTCGTGTCAATTAGGAGTTTCCAATTCATCAGGTTATAATATTTGCATCGTGCCAATAGCTCAATACCGGGCATTATTTAGAACTCGAAGCACAAACACTTAATTTGTGATTTTTGAATATTTTGTATAATCAGATATACGGTAACAATTAAAATGTAATATATAAATTAATGATCACTCTTAGTAGGATAAAAGTAAACGATGTAATTCAATTTTAATACTACTAAACTTAATGTTAAGCATTTCGTTTATTTATTTAAGTTATTATTGTCTATTTGAATGTATTTGTTGTGTTTATGATAACGTGTCGGATCTCGTGCTTTGGAACTTGGTGAGATTGTTTATTTCCTCATAATAATTCGATATTATATACCAAACATATCTGTAAATTACATTTAACGTATGTGTAGATGAATTAATATAATATGTAGGACCCTTCGGCCTAAGAGAGGCTCGATTGGACCCTAGCCGTTGCGTCCAGGTCTATCGACAACTCGGTGACTCGTTGTAATCGTAAAAATCATTTTTCAATTCAATATTATAATTATTTATTATTACATTAGTTAATATATTTTATCAGTCTTTCTTAATTAAGGTTTTTTCAAGGCCTTTTTAGGGTTCCGTACCTCAAAAGAAAAAAACGCGAACCCTTACAGGATCACTTTGATGTCCGTCTGTCTGTCAAGACCCTTTATCTCGGGAAGGCGTCCTGGTATCGAGTTGAAATTAAAACCATATACTGATGTCTACAGTAAAATCGAACTTCCAAGTTAATGTACAAAAAGATACGGCCGTTTATGCCGCAAAAAAACGTATATATTTCAACACCAAAGGGTATCAAAATTTATAGGGTACTTTCCGTTGACCTAGAACTATGAAATTACCTCTTATACCACAAGTACAGGGAAACTATACATTTGTAATTTTGTACGGAACCCTCGATGGGCGAGTCCGACTCGCACTTATCCGGTTTTTTGTGTAATATCTTAAAATCCATAAAAGTATTATAACCGATATTAAGTGTGTACGTAAAACTATCACTATGGAGCAGCTAATGTGTGTGAGTGCTCCTTTTCGGGTTTTTGCGTGATATCAAAATACTGGTTATGATACTTCTGTTTTAAAAATCTTCAGTTGTAAGGACGGTTTTAATATATTTTTCTGCACCTGTTAACAAAGCATTGTCCAATGTTTAACATCATTGTTAATTTAATTGATGGATTTTATTTTCTTAAGTAATCATTTTGTGCTTAATGCAAAATTAATTATATGTAATATTTGATAATGATTTGTAATGTCTTAAGTACTCTCAGAGATACAGACAACTAGATAATATGTGTACAATATGTATATAATAGTCATAGACGGTGAATTCCTTAGCTATAGAAAGTCGGTGTTTAGGTAATACTGTTATTTTTTAACTTAAAGAGAATGTGTGAGAATTTGTGTGTATATTTGTTTATTTATTTTTATTATATTCTTGCTATGTATACAGCTTAATTTGAAATAACTGCTCCTACACAATCTTTTATTTACTTTTACTCTCTAAAAACCAACTTCAAATTTATAATAAATTGACGGTTAATCAACTTGGTTGCCATTATCAATGGCCACAACTTACAATTTTTCTTAATTTATTACAGTGATCCTATGAGATAATAAAATCAACACGATTTATCGTTATAATTATAAAGCTGCTTAGCGTATCAACCCTTTGGACGCCAAGAACACCTAAAGGTGTTACGTATCGTAGTTTCCTCATGTAAAAATTGATAACGTAGTGTTGCTAAATGTTAACCATCAAATAAATGTAATCAAGTATAAATTACGAAGTATAATTAAAATCATAAAAAGATATGGACCTTGAAAGTTTAGATAACAACGAAAAAACATAATGCATTTTTTTATTGTCCAAAAGTACATTTAAAGCTACCAATAGAATCCTTACGCTTTTATAGAAACAAAATTGTCACTTTAGTACGTGAAGAATGGCGTCCAAAGGGTTTTTCTCTAAGAAACTGAGTAATCATTGTCTCCTAATGTGTGGTTGAGATTATTTCATGTGGCCGACTTTTTATATAACTCATTGGAATAGCAATTATACCATGGACGGTAGAATTGCTTTTTGAATAGATTACTGATCCAATTCAAATAATCTCAAGGACATGACGAATAACAACGAAAAAAGGTTGATGAATCTTTGTAATAAGTTCACTTGTATTTGTTTCATCTAGACTACTGTGCTCAGTTAACCTTTCAACGCTATCGTTATGACATCTACAGACCAACATAGTTGCTATAGTACGGATCATTTTTTTAGACCGAATCCAACTCTCTTTGTGCCTCGTAAACAAAGCGATTGTCTTTCATTATTAAGTGGGAAACAAAGCGATTGTCTTTTATTGTTAAGTGTAACCGCTAATTGATCTATTTATTTATAAATTTCAAATTAAAGGAAAAAGCTCCGAGCCGGATTTGAAATTATACATTTCGTTAGCAGCGTTACTTCTTAATACAAAACGATTTACCTCCTTATATATAAACAAGAAAGTAACAAAAAAAATTACATTACATGGAATACATGTTATTGTATTGTTTCTCTATGTAACTGCTTTGTTTGTGTGAGGTGTGCAATAAAGAGTATTTGTATTGTATTGTGTATTGTATATCCCAATTCATTACAATTAATTGATACTGTAAAATAAATGTGGTAAACATCAACACTGTTTCAACCAAAATTGTATTTAAAACAATTTACTACTTTTAGCGTCTGTGGCACGTGCCTATTTTGGCTAAACAACTGCTTTGTTGGATCGATGGGTCTTCAGTTAAGATCCGGTCTAAAAAAAAACCGTACCTACAGTCGTCTATAAAAAGATGTATCCAGCGGGCGTAGCATGGTTGCCATTTTATCACTTATCGCTGTGGATAAGACATCCATCACGTTCTGACAAGTATGCGAGTGCGAGAGTGACAGATGTCTTATTCACAACGATAAGTGATATAAAAAATGGCAACCATGCTACACCAGCCGGGGTAGGTATAGCTTTTTAGCGAAAACTGCCTACGAACAGAGAACCCGCGTAGCGGGTTGCCAGCAAAATGTTAACCGCGATATCGCGTGGTCACTGTGAAGGGTTAATGCATGGTAGTATTAGGTTAGGCATGCAAAGTGGAATTAAAGTAATTTCTACGCTCAGCTGCTCTGTACTGAATGAAAATACTGCCTGTTATCTTGTAATTTATGTAGGTATGAAGTTGTAGTATTTAAATAATATTGTACATTTTCGGTTATTAATAAAAACATGTTTACAAGTTATATCGTTTTATTATCGCGCCTTCCTATAATAATTAGGATGAACGTGTAGGTACCTACATTTACTGAAATAAACGCTACGAAATATTTGGTGTTCGACGATATTTTTATTTGTTGAAATGAATAGT
The DNA here is from genome assembly GCA_932294315.1 of Epinotia nisella. Taxonomy (NCBI): domain Eukaryota; kingdom Metazoa; phylum Arthropoda; class Insecta; order Lepidoptera; family Tortricidae; genus Epinotia; species Epinotia nisella. The sequence continues at coordinate 16,898,683 of OW028680.1, forward strand.
TGTGTCTACCGGTACAGCGTAGAGGCGGAAACGTCTGTGAGAGTGTAGGTATTATCTAATTAAATTAAAATACCTTAGTAATAAATAGGGAAAAGTCACTGAGATTCTCTGTAGTAATAGGGGGTAATCTCCGAAACCACTTATCTGATTTCGAAAATTCTTTCATCGCTGTCATAGTATGGACTTTCTGGAAGGAGATAAGCTATATTTTAATAACTGGGTTTGCTTGCATTGCATTCGTTGCAATACGTGAATGAAGCTAAAAAGTATAAAGAGGTAAAGCTGTTTGGGAGTATGTCGGAGTAACCTCTCTCTCTCTCTCCATATTTCACAAGTTTATATAATGGACGTTCAGGATGGACATAAACTTTATTCCGTTCTTTGCAATACGCAAACGGATCCGCGTGGGCAGCCAATTTCGTCTATGGTCGTCACATCCAAAACGGTGCACGATACAATACACGCGATTACGTGTGTCCATCCAACTGGCTTCATTCGTACTTTTACACCATTTACGTTCATAATTCATAATTTTATTGCGTTCAAAATCATGTGTTACATAAGGTCTTACAAAGAGCTACGTTCCAGTGGGCACCTTCATCATTCCCAAGAAATCACACCGAATTCCAAAACTTCATCAATTTATTTCACTAATAAAATGGCGCAAGTAACAGCTACATCGATTGTCATGGGGTATTTTCCCCGCCGGCCTATAAAGGGGCGCCAAAGGTAACGAAGCCCATAACCCTCCAAATGCCGCGGCGATTGTCTCAGGCTAACATTTGCTGCTATCCAATTAGGGCAGGACGGCCTTGGGTTGACGGCGAACTAGATAGTACATTATGGAAATAAGATTTTGTCATGCTTGCGTTGCGTAGGTATAAATTGGTATAATCTGTTCAGAAATATTGATGTCGAGATGTAGCCCGGAAATTGTGAAATCATTAGAGATACTTTAGTAATACAATGTCGACAGGTATAATTACTAGAGTATACCTACTCGTATTTTTCCTATGAGATGACGTCAGCTTCAGCAACTAACGGGTTAAATAAGTTGTTAAAGTCAATTCACGTTCATTAACCCTGGGAATGATTACCTATGACTGCATATGAGTCATGGAAGAGCATTCCTCACATTTTTCCACAGAATATACCTATAATTGTACCTACTAATGTACCAAATCTTGCGATTAGGTGTCAAAGCAGACCCCTGGGCTCCTTTCGAGTACCTACCAGTCTACCACCGGGAAACGCTAGAAGGATGATGAGTTGAGTACTAAATGGACTAGGTTTTTACAGCTAGGTAAGTGTTTGCCATAACTTCTTTAGTCTTTAAATACTTATAGACTAACTAACCACTTGCCTGACCCACCTACAGAATACCTGTAGTTAACTGCATGGGCAGATAAATCTGACGTCACTGTCCCGGACTAATTCCCGCCGCAGCAAATATTGTCCCAATCAGTGGAGTGAAGACAATTTTCTTTACGGGCCGGGCGCTCCCTGTCCCCTTTCGCGCACCACTGCCAACGGGTGGTGGGGTTGGGGCGCGCTAGGGCTGGTCCATGCATATATTTGTCTAATTTTTTTTTCTTGCAGACAAAAGAAAATATCCCATATAATAAATAAATAAATGTGTGGGTACCTACTCACAAGGGGTCTGCTTATAATATATGTGCGCCCGCTCGCTTCGATTTCCAAGCCTCAATTTGCAAGATCAGAATGAGCACACGCGGCGAATACAAAATTGATTCCAATTCACGATGTTTACTAACAGAATACACCACAAGACCTAAAACCATGCTGTGTTGAAAGTAATGAACCTACACGAATATCTACTTGAGAGACAATTAAAAACACAGCTACGGATATAGTTTACCTCGTTGAGTTACAAGTTACTTTACAAGTTACGTTTAATGTATCTTTATCGTCGTCTTAGTCGTCTACTACCCAAAGTAAAAACTTTGCTTAGTTTGTGGCTTAGTCGATTTCTACGGATATAATTTACCTCGTTGAGTTACAAGTTACTTTACAAGTTACGTTTAATGTATCTTTATCGTCGTCTTAGTCGTCTAGTACCCAAAGCCAAAACTTTGCTTAGTTTGTGGCTCGGTCGATTTCTGTAAGATTTGGCAAATATTTTTATTTTATATTTTTAACTGAAACTCGTCGACAACCCTGCCGGTGGGACTGAAAACGGTCCCTACAGGCTGAAGCGCCACAACCTTCACGCTCACTTTCAAACCACCACCTCCAGGGCTCACATCAAACAGCGATCACGCCAACTCTGCAAAAACTTTGATAATCTATCTCGCTCATCCGTATAAAGTGCGATAGTGATATAGTCGTTAAATTAAATTTAGTCGTAAAATAAATTGTATAGTTGATAACACGCCATGATTGTGTGAGCATCAGTTGAACGCGCCAGCCAACACGAGATGCATCTCTGGAAGATACAGTTTTTCGCAACGATCTGCTTGGCAGGTAAGTAAGACTAGCTTTTTAAATGACAGTTTTCTACGCAATTCGGATCTGAATTTCATTAAATGTCCTGCTCCTGAAAGTTAAGAGATTAGCATAATTATCGCATATGAAGTATGTCATCTTCCCAGCGTCTTCCCAGTTGTGCTCTAAAGGAGCCCGGGGTCCGCTATGGCTCCTAATCCCAAGATTTGGCGCTGGCATTCGTTTTACGAAAGCTACCGCCATCTGACCTTCCTACCTAGAAGGAAAGCTAGACCGTGTTGGGGTTAGACCGGTGTCCTCGCCGAAAAGCTACCGTCATCATTACAAAGTTTTTATCATTATTTACTAAGGTTTTTTTTACTCTATGATACGAGCTGAGATTTGTACCCACGACCTCCACATTGAATGTCCCGTGACCCTTACCGCTCGGCTATTAACGGCTTTTTTACCCAATGTTGTTCTTTTTGTGGCTTAAGTTCCCTATATAAGTTTTTAGTTAGAAAAAGAATATGTACTTAATTGGAACGCGAGCGCAGCAAGTGATTCCAAGTTAGAATTCAAAGGCAAAAAATGCATGACAACGTTAGCCACGTATGACACACACGCAATAATTACCTATATGGCAAAGTGTGACCTAAGTACATACCTACTTAATTTACAGAATAAAATAAAAAACCGTAGCAAACTTTAAGATTATCTCAATATTTCTAGGGTACCCAAAAGTTAGGTAATCACCAACTCTGCTCACCCATCACACTCAACTTCTGTATTATTTCGTTTAGTTTATATTTGGTGTCATTTTACATATAGGTAATGAAAAAATATGTTTCCTAAAAAAGTAGACTGGCCCATCTGTCGCATGAGTTCGTCTCTTATTCCATATTTTGAATGTGTTTCGTTCCGAAGTTCGGAAGCGGCTCGTTGTCGGCACGGCTCGGCCGTGGCTCAGCCGGGCTTGGGCATGGCTCGGCCGCGCAAAAACGCCGTCGTTTTTCTTAGAAAACAGCCCGGGCCGGACACGGCCCGTTCTAGCGGTGAGTCATCCTTAATGCAGTCACAAAGTCACGTACATACATAGGCGATTGCAGTCGTATAAGAGGATTAATTCAACAAAATATAGGAGCAATTATCGTACCTATCAGTAAATAGTTATTTGTTCAACAAGAGAGCAAAGTAGATTTTTGCTGCGAGTGTTGATGTTGAGTCCCGAGCAAGCGAAAGATTCTATAGTTGAATCACGAGCGTAGCGAGTGATTCAAAATTAGAATCTTGAGCGTAGCGAGGGACTCAAAAACACGAGATGCAAATATCTTTGCTCTCGTGTGATACATACAACTTTTCACCTCAGCGGCGAGAACATTGTAACGCAAAGGAATAAAACGCCACATAGAAGCAATTAAATCATTTTATGTAAAAAAACCGGCCAAGTGCGAGTCGGACTCGCGCACCGAGGGTTCCGTACAAACATGTAGGTATATAAATTATTAAAAATATAACGCAAAGGAATAAAACGCCACATAGAAGAATAAAAAATCAAACAATAAATATATATGAAATAACAAACATTAACTACAATTACTCTTTCCAATAACATTACCTTTACATGACGTTAAGAAAAGTTAAGTCCGCTTGCTTATGCATTTTGCTGATACTTGTCCAATGTCTTAGTCGTCGGTGCACTGACTTAGAAAACACAGTTCAGCCTCTTTGACGGTATCTCTCAACTCTTGAGGAGTTAAAACATCGGCTTCGTCACTTAATTCACTGACATATTTAGTACAGTTTTTAGTTCCTGCTTAAGTTATGTTTTATCTCCAAGAAAACGTAATACGAATAACATTTAAAAAGTTCAATCGCGCTAACTTTTTAAAGAATATAAAGTGCGTTCTGAAACTGTATAGAAATTTATATTCGTTCACCATATAAAAAACTAAAGACTTATAATATTAAATGTTCGCGATAAATATCGCATTTCTTCATTGTATTTTAAGAATAATGTAATACTTAAATGATTAAAATAATATTAGATTTAATATAGGTTTCATATTTTTACACGAGTTTAACACGAGTCGAATTTTATTTTGTTTCGGAACGAGTTTTTCGTTCCCGCTTTTTGGGGGCCTACTACGAAGGTTTCGAAGTCGAATGACGAATCGACATATTTCATCTCTCTCTTTTTTTGTAACGGAGTGAAAGTGACAGAGATAACGAAGTTTAAATGTTCCAAGTTTGTATTACACCCCGCAGTATGAAAAGATGACCTGCGACTAACCTACGATATGAAAAATTAAAAAGTTAGTTTTCTTCACGCTCGCAGCAAAATTGCATTTTCCTCACTGGTTTCAAGCAGCAAAACCGCCATGTTCGAGCCGCTGAGGTGAAAAATATTATGTATTCTGAATTGACAAACACTTGGCCAGATTTTGCGGATGCGAATGTGGTTTGGTATATACATAGGTAACCACAAAAATGTTGAATATTGCCATAATTCAAATATTATTATTTTAATGCTATTTCTTCATCATCATTCTATGAGCTAAAAGACATCCACTGCAAGTACTGGCTGGCTGGAATTCGGCGTCCTGCAATATGGGGGGCTAAAATGCCGTAATAGCCACGATTGGCATGCGGCTTGACGATCGCAGTATTTCCTCCGTACTCTAGGGATGCTGCTGGTAGTCTTGTTCGTAGTTTTAGGACACAGGTACCCGGGTATAAATCCGGTCGTAATGCTATTTCTTGTCATAGCTTTTTCCCACTAGCTCAGCCAAATAGATCTCATATCTGCCTTTTCGATTACTTTCTATCCTGTTCTCTACTGAAGCAAACATTTATAGCTTGCGGTTTCCGGTTACCGTCGGGCGGGCTGTACGCTTGTTTGTCACCATCATTTATATAAACAAACATGTTAAGAAAATTGCAGTATCCCTGGTAAAAGTAGGTAAATACCGATCCCTAAAATGGATACTAGTTTTGGGGTGCTCCGATTTTATTGAAGCTTTTACTGAATACGTAGTTAGATGAGTTAAATAAAGCTCGGTTGGGCGGACGCGAGCTTTTGGGTCACTTCCGATGGCTCATTTACCCCACGCAGAAAGCCGCCTATAAGTAATGAAGGGAAATCGCATCGAACAATATATACTAATATTCACCTAGTACTTATAAAATAGTTTTTTATCCGAATATAAATACAAGCAGCCCGCGCGGTTCCACCTGCAATATTTTTGTTATATCCCGTAACAAACACCCCGTAATTGATATGAAAAGAGAGATAGTTTAACTACATTTTTGTCATAAACATGTAGTTTTTTTTTAATTCTTACACAAATGCATTTTTTAACAAAAAAAAACAATTAGTGATATTTTTTTCAAAAACTACTCCATGAAAAATTTTGAATTTTTTATGTTATTGATTATTTTATTTTGTACAAAATTTGTGAAATTCAATAATAGTCTATGTACAGATTTTTCGAAAATGGAATTTAATGTTTTCGATTTTTCACTGCTCTTAGGCCCATGAGCCTACATGTCGTCCTACATAATGTAAATAAGTACCTATACGCATTATTGCGTGATAATATATCAGCTTACAAAAATCTGTAGTAATCAGAGGCCCGAAACGATTCCATTCAGAAAAAGACGTTATCGTTTTTTTGCAATAATATTGCAAAAAAACGATAACGTCGAATATTATATTATAATAGTAGATTGTATGACAAGGGGCTAAAATAAGCCATATTACCACGAGATGGTTATTTTCCCGAGCGAAGTGAGGGAAAATATTTCGAGGGGTAATATGGCTTTTAGACCCGAGTTATACACTCTAGTTTTCACTTCGACTGCGAGAAAATAGTAAAACAAAGATTATTAATTCACAATCAATAACAAATTCCACGGCGAAGAGATTGTTCAATTTAGCGGCATGTTTTTTTTTACTAAACTGCTTTGACACAGACACAAAATATTGACACCACGAATAAGACATAAGACATTTATTTAGCAAACATGTTTACACGTAGGGGGTTACAATAAACTCCTCTGAGGCGTCCAATACACTCTTTGTCATTGCATGTTATAGATACATAGAGACAGCCATAGTGATCATCTATTGGCAGCCTGACCGTCTACAGGCGCGTCGTTGACGGCCAGAGGTGTTTTTTGTTTTAATTATTGTGAATTAGGGACTAAAAAACACTTGATATTTGAAATTAATTATGTTTTCTGATTGGTTGTTTTTAATATTAGCTGTAATCTGGTTAGTTGATAGCAAATACAAATGTTCTTTGAAAGAGTTGTGATTGGTGGATTTAATACAGTCAAGTGTTTTGATTGGTCAAATTAAATGTTTTAAAAATCATAAATATGTATACATATTTTCCCTAGGGGCTAAATGTACTACTTTAGCCCCGCTTGCTAAGCCTAATATGACACACTTTTTGAGCATGAGAAGTGAAATAGTTATTTGTTCAACAAGAGAGCAAAGTAGATTTTTGCTGCGAGTGTTGATGTTGAGTCCCGAGCAAGCGAAAGATTCTATAGTTGAATCACGAGCGTAGCGAGTGATTCAAAATTAGAATCTTGAGCGTAGCGAGGGACTCAAAGACACGAGATGCAAATATCTTTGCTCTCGTGTGATACATACAACTTTTCACCTCAGCGGCGAGAACATATAACGCAAAGGAATAAAACGCCACATAGAAGCAATTAAATCATTTTTATGTAAAAAACCGGCCACGTGCGAGTCGAACTCGCGCACCGAGGGTTCCGTACAAACCTGTAGGTATATAAATTATTAAAAATATTTTTATTTTATGATGTAACTAAACATTTACGGTTTTCGCAATTTTTCCCTTATCTGTGCTAATATAAGACGTTGCTTCTTACCAAATTTCAAGATTCTGAATTCACGGGAAGGACCCTGTAGGTTCTGATTCCCTTGCAAGTTTCGAAAATTTGCGGAAATTTGCGGCATAAACGGCTGTTTCTTTTGATTGCGTTGGCTTAGAAGTTTGATTTTTTCACAGCTCCAAGGAACAGTAGACCTGAGTATTTGATATACATTTTAGCTTGATACCTCCACGCATTCCTGAGAAAAAGAGTCTTGACAGACGGACAACAAAGTGATCCTATAAGGGTTCTGTTTTTTCCTTTCGAGGTACGGAACCCTATAAACAAACAACAAATAATATGAAATAACAAACATTAACTACAATCACTCTCTCCCATAACATTAACTTTACATGACATTAAGAAAAAACTAAGTCCGTTTCCGTTTGTTTATGCATTTTGCTGATACTTGTCCAATGTCCAAGATGAACTTACTTAGAAAACACAGTTCAGCCCTCTTTGACGGTATTTCTCAACTCTTGAGGAGTTAAAACATCGGCTTCGTCACTTGATTCACTCATATTTAGTACAGTTTTTAATGTTTGTAAGTTATGTTTTATCTCCAAGAAAACGTAACAAAGTTCAAACGTGCTAACTTTTTAAAGAATATAAAGTGCGTTCTGAAACTGTATATAAATTTATATTCATTCACCATATAAAAAAGTAAAAACTTATAATATTAAATGTTCGCGATAAATATCGCATTTCTTCATTGTATTTTAAGAATAATGTAATACTAATATGATTAAAATAATATTAGATTTAATATAGGTTTCATATTTTTATACGAGTTTACCACGAGTCGAATTTTATTTTGTTTCGGAACGAGTTTTTCGTTCCCGCTTTTTGGGGGTCTACTAAGAAGGTTTCGAAGTCGAATGACGTATCGACAAATTTTATCTCTCTCTTTTTTTTGTAACGGAGTGAAAGTGACAGAGATAATGAAGTTTAAATGTTCCAAGTTTGTATTACACCCCGCAGCATGAAAAGATGACCTGCGACTAACCTATGATATGAAAAATTAAAAAGTTAGTTTTCTTCACGCTCGCAGCAAAATTGCATTTTCCTCACTGGTTTCAAGCAGCAAAACTGCCATGTTCGAGCCGCTGAGGTGAAAAAGTATATCTTGCTAAATTCCTCTTTACTATGAATCAAGCTCCCAAGAGTACGCTGGTTTTTTAACAGTTATAAGTCTACCAATAGTGACCCCGTTTTTTCTTGTCAGCCCAATACGGTATTTTATGCAACTTAATCGCGAACCAAACCGTAATCTGGGAAAATGACACGGTACCTAATAAGCTGAAAATTGTGAATATGTAGATCTGTCGTTCATTGGGCAAAATTAGAATTATGTTCGTATAACATGCATTCCGGTCTCTCTGATTCTACAATGATATCAGATCACCAGGCAAACTATTTATAATTGAACCGGCTGCCGTTAAAAAAATGTCGACCAGAAAAGTCGTTGAAGGTTCTCACCATACAGCCAACGGGTGTAAGACGCTCGACCCAGGAATAAGAACGGGATGGCAAAGGTATCCCGGGGCGCGCTGATGCGAGCGTGAGAAAAAGGGGACGCTGCGGTTCCTTGATTACCAGGGTTACATGAACAACCAAGAGCTTATCAGGACCAAGGAATGCGGGAGGGTGCGAAGGATTACGAGAGGCGTGTTCGAATTCCAGGTCCTATATACATTTCCTACTAGAAATACATTCTCAGTGGCGAATGACTACCTACTTCATATCATAACAATAACCAGACATCGTACATTTTATAGCATTAGTTATCAGTTGTGTTAAATCAAAATTGGTTTTTAAATTTAATATTAACAGTATTCGCTAATTATTAAGCATTACTATTGAAAATGTTTCACTAATTCCGCCCCAAAAATGCTATAAAATTTACCATGCTGGATACACATGCAACAATTAATTAATTAGGTTCGTAGGTAGATATACTTCATTAATTAACTAGGAAATTAGTACCAGGCATAAACGTCCGAGTGCTCGACGCTTTACTAGTACCTATATGGCATGGGGTCTTAAGCAATATGGGTCAAATTCGAACTAAGAGGATTTTTCTTCATTCGAATTTAAGCTATGTCACTTTGACATAGAGTGCTCATGCCATAATTAGCACTCGGACGTTTACCTTATTCAAATTTCCCCATCACTGAAATGTTTTTACAGCGGTAAAACATGATCTCATTAAATTTGCAGCGGTTGGCAGTCTAGGCATGTTAAAATATGTAGTACATACTTACCCGCTGGGTCGAGACATCGTAAACCTAGTCATAACACACGAGACCCCGAGGCGCGCCCGGCACTCCCCTGACATTTATCCGTAGCCCATAAAAAGAAATATCCACCAGGGTAGCATAGTTGGTAAGGCTCTGCTTGCTATAAAGGCCCCGCCGCCGCGCCCTGCGGACCCCGTTCGGGAACGAGTCGGCCTACTAACCTGCATTGAAATTGCATATTCTTCAGTTAACTACTTAATGAAGTATAAAGTTCGACTACAATTTTTACTTAGGATAAATAGTTAGCGATCTTCCACGGTGTTTATTTACTAATGCAAGTACCTACCTCTTCCGAAAAAAAAAATATTAATGCGTTAGAGCTGTATCTAAGTCACCCCAATCGACGGTTCCTATCCACATTTCATATCTGTTTACCCCAATTAATGGTACCTATCGACATTTCATGAACAGGTTCTTTTACTAGAATTTGATCTTCCTTTAACCTCATTTAGCCTTATATTTAAAGATTTTGTTAAAATACGAAAACAAACGATTTTGCAAAGCCCAAGTGATGAATTGATGATGTAAGGCGGTCAGTCAAAGGTAACGGGGTCAGGGGTCAGGGGGGTGACAAATGATGCCCGTTGTCTTTATTGCTGAAGGGTTGCTATAAATAGGTGGACGGGGTCGGCCCTGGAACACCGACTAGACATACTTATGTATAATACCTATAGCCTACAGTGGCGGCGCGTGAAAATTTTCGATAGGTAGGCAACCGGAAAGAAAGTTATGAGAGTTTAGAATATATAAGGTAAACGTCCAAGTGCTCGGCGCTGTAGTAGTATATGGCATGGGCACTCTATTTCAAAGCAATATGGGTTAAATTCGAACTAAGAGGACTTTTTTTCATTCGAATTTAAACCATGCCACTTTGAGATAGAGTGCCCATGCCATATACTATTATAGTACAGCGTCGAACACTCGGACGTTTACCTTAACAATAGGCTTGCCTAAAAAGAAATTTTAGGCAAGCCGGTGGGAATGGGCTTGTAAGGGCGCACCGCCACTGCTAGCCTATAGGTACCTTCCCATCCCATTTAAATGTCTTATAGAAAGAAATAATGAAAAATTGTATTTGGTGCAAAACAATAGCACATCGAATACATAAACATATCTCACAACTGCATGGAGTATTTCATATCAATATGGATGCCACTTTCCATGGTGTAATGAAATTATCTAGGATATCTAGGATAAAACACTAATAGTTAGAAATAAGTATAGAGCGAAACGGTCGACGCCTAATAAATGTTAACACTTCCACACTTTCATTGTGTGGCAAAACGTACAAAAAATGTATAAGCATGCACGAATAAGAGTATCGCAAAGTTTGACGCGTCTGTGTGTCTGTCTGTGGCATCGTAGCTCCTAAACGAATGGACCGATTTTAATGCGGTTTGTTTGTCCGAAAGCTGACGTGATCGAGATGGTTCTTTGCTACGTTTCAACAAAATCAGTTTAGCCGTTTTTGAGATATTGAACTTTGAAATGAAAAAATCGGGGGTTGTTCAACTTTTCTAAGTTGTAGTGTAGTATATATTTGTGCGATAGGCATTTTTACAAAATGACTTAGATAACCTGAATATTAACTACTTCAGTACTAACCTTATTTCGTGTCGCTGTCATTGTTTTTTGTTTATGCTGAGGAATTATCCCGTTTTGCTGGTGATGCGAAACCGTAATTGAAATGGGGTGACTTTGATATCGATAACAGGGTTAGATAATTCATGTTCAAAATGTAATTTTCGGTATCGTCATTTTTTCAGAACCTTAGGACACTTAAAGCCTCTCACAGGCTGGCGCGGTCTGCGGTGGCGGCCAGTTGTTATTATGATAATCAAGGCCATGTGTGTCTGAATCATTGACATATCATAGTATACAACTGGCCGCCACCGCAAGCCGCGCCAGTCTGTGAGAGGATTTAATCTCTGAAAACACACTCTCAAGTCAGCTTGACACTATTTGTTCGCAGCTTACAAATTACCGCACCGCCAAATGCAGAAGTGGCCTAATTGCTGTGTGCCGACCTGTAGGTCAATCACGTAAGGCCATCACACTGGCGCGGCCTGCGGTGGCGGCCCATAGTAAATTTGACAGCTAATGACAAGTTTACTATTGTCCGCCGCGGCCAGGCCGCGCCAGTCTGTGAGAGGCCTGACGCATTGTACGCGCGTCAGGTAGATCTAAATGTCACTTTTTATACGGAACATGACAGTTAAATTGTCCTAACGCGCATTCAAAACGTTACGTGATTACCCCTCTGCACTCTGTAATGAATTTAAGATTCTCATGGTGGTACTACACTTGGTGTTGCGTGTTCGCGTTGCGTCGTTGCCTCTCTTTCATTTGCTATTAGGAAGGAAAAAGATGCAAAACAAATATTTGGGCAAATACCAAGTAGAGTGCTACCATTAAACGTTGATTAGCGTGAAAAGGTTCCTACCTGTGTGAAAACTTTTTGTTCATTTGTAACTGGTAAGTACCTACATATATAATATTTTAAAATGAAGGAGAAGCAACGTGTGTTTTGATTACTCGGTGGAAATTGGAAAGATCATAAGCAAAGACGTTGGCTAAAATAATGTTCCTTGTCGATTGTAATGTTTTCAACATCATAAAACAACACGTTACTTGTTTACATAATTCAATATTTTGAACTCGACTCGACAGTAGCTACATCAAATAAATAAATAAATAAATATTACAGGATAATCATACACAAATCGACTTAGTCCCATAGTAAGCTCAATAAGGCTTGTGTTATGGGTAATAGGTGCTATACAACGATATATTTAATAGATACAAATACATACATAGCAAACATCCAAACCTAGAAACAAATGTTCATGCTCATCACACAAATATTTGCCCTCACCAGGATTCGAACCCAGGACCTTCAGCTTTACAACACCTAACAGCCAGGCCTACAGGCAGCGTCACTACCCACTATACCTGGGCCGTTAGCATCTGAGCGTTAGGGGAATACAACCCGCCGGCAACTAAGGATGAGTGCGAGCGAAAAGCAGATAGCAGAGTTTTATTACCCTAACGCTCAGATGCTAACGGCACTATTATTGGCTAACTGGTCGTCGTCGGACATTGGATAACCTTATTCGGTACAGAATAGCTTTTTTTTCACCGCTAACAAATAGTGAATGAAACATACGCAACAATACTTAGACAAGGTCGGGAACACCAACACTAGCAGTCCTTGTCTTACTCACGAATTATTAATTAAATCTCAAGCGTTCCCTAAGAGCCGTGCGAGCGGAATGTCAAAGGGATTAAAAAGGGATGAAAGATGGGATCCCGGGATCTTAGGTGCGAGCGTGAGAAAACGGGATGCGGCCGTTCCTTGTTCATTAGGGCTACATGAGCGACCAGGAGGTTTGGACGTAAGGACGAAGGATCGAGGCCCTTGAGGTTTTTTCTATTATTCCGGTTGCAGGCATGGCGTATGCCACATAACCTGCTCAGACAAGAGCATTTTGTAAAATAGTTTGTGTCAATTAAAGTGTGTCTATTTAAGACAAACTTTTAATTTTCCTATTTTGTTGACAATTTATTCAGTAATTTTATAAGAGTATCTCTCTGTGGTATCGTAGCTCCCAAACGGATGGACCAATTTGAATGCGGTATTTTTTGTCTAATAGATAATTTTAATTTGAGTGTTCTTAACCATGTTTCATCAAAACCGGTTAAGCCGTTTTTGAACTTAGAAATGAAAAAATCGGGGGTTTTTCAACTTTTCTAAGTTTTAAGGGTCGCCAGGACGCTCTACTCTCCGTACCGTACAAACGTAGTTCGATTCTCATTTTGAAATGAAATGCAAGGATAACATGAAACTTTGTGATGGGATTCGCCATATCTAGGTCGGAAACTAGTTTCTGTTGCTAGAAATTCTCTTATCACTTAATTTTTTTCTATTATTGTTTGAGTCGTCTTACTGGGGACTCTTAATTATACTTTCTTAATCTTAACCTTAAAATATTATATAAAAAACCAGCCAAGTGCGTGTCGGACCACACAAAACGAAGGGTTCCGTGCCTATTAAAAAGGTCGTATCGTCACAGAAATCTTACGGCACTTACATCCCTTTCTATTGGAATGGCAGTTTTTCAACAATATCTCGAAAACCTTTGAACCGATCTTGTTATAGTTAAATAATTTTCGGTGAAAGGATTTAATAATCCATGTTTTTTTTTTCATATTTTTAAAATACACCGTTCATAAATTAGATGGGGGACACAATTTTAGTGACTTTCGGGGCGATTATCTTCGACTCTATTCACTTAATCAAAAAATTTGCTGTGAAACCTTATATTTATTTTGAAAGGCCTATCGACTGTGGGCTTACTATTAAAAAAAAATTGACTTGCAGTTTTATGTATGGAGTGCACCCCTAAAAATGTTTTTAAGTCATTTAATTACAAAACTTTATAGCAACTAACAAAATACACTTATCCTCAAAATTGTATTCAAATACACCTTATAGTTTTCGAGTAAAATGCCTGTGACATACGGACAGACGGACAGACGGACATGACAAAACTATAAGGGTTCCGTTTTGCTACGGAACCCTAAAAATTATTAATACAATTCGTAACAAAATAGAAGAATAAAAACATGCTTTGACTTACATGCTACGCCGTAGCGAGTAGTAGCGGAAATCACACCCATATGTGAGTCATTGGCCTTTCTATAGACTATTTTAGAAATAGTCTAAAATTATTCCATATTTTATCAATGTAAACTAAAACAAAACTAACGTAAAATGGGAGAGATAATACAAAAGAAAGATTAACATATAACGCTCAATCAAGCTAGCTAAGAACCGCTTGTTTTGCTTAAAGGGTGGACTGCAAATAAAAACGCAGGTACACAGTAAACAGCCTTAAACTAATCTACGATTTAACTTTTTTTCAATTTCGTAACGGCAATTACCCATACATTTTATATGGGTTTTCGTTACACAATGGAAAAAGTTAAAGCATAGATGTTAAGGCCCTTAACTATGTATTTTTTTTGCAATCCACCCTAAAATCTTACTTTGTCGACTTTGTGGTATTTTTAAGTTTTCTATTCGAAGATTCAAAACAGATGATATGGACGTATTAGTGATCACCGAGAATATCTATGTGGCCATATGGCTAAATATGATTAAAACTTATCCTAGTAAATACAGTAGGTATGTCCTAAAATATACAGCAGGTTTTAAACCTGACTCATAATCATCATAATTATATTAGCTAAAAGACGTCTATTGATGGACTTAGACCTCCCCAAAGAGTGCCACAATTACCGCAGCAGAACCAAGGTAACCGATATAGCCTTCCGAATCGCTAAACAACACATTCAGTGCCCAGAATCGCTACGCGCTACACTCGTAGCCGATCCCGTGGTCCTCCTCGTATGTAGCGGAAAGCGACTACGGCGTAGGGACGCATGTGTCGTCACGGGCCGGGAATGGGTTAAGTGGCAGTGGGTGGGACACATTGCACATAGAACCGATTGCCGTTGGGGTGGAAAGGTTCTCGAGTGGCGACAGGCAGCTGAAGTTGACCATACGACTTTCATTACGCTCAAAAAACGACTCTTATATTCGTTGCAAGATAATGAATATAAACATGGACAGCGTACGACATAATTTAACATAACCTACCTATGCCAGTCGTTCTTGTGAAGGAACGTTTTTGAAAAAAACTGTACAGGAACTTTTTTTTTCAGATTTCGATTTTTTTGGGTTTTTTTTACTCAGAATCGTTGATACTATCGATCCTCATACAGAAAACCGGCCAAGTGCGTGTCGGACCACGCAAAACGAAGGGTTCCGTGCCTATTAAAAAGGTCGTATCGTCACAGAAATTTTACGGCACTTACGTCCTTTTCTTTGAGGAAGGCAGTTTTTCAGCAATATCTCGAAAACCTCTGAACCGATCTTGTTCAAAACAATTTTCGGTGAATGAAATTAATAAGCCCTATGTCCATGAATTTTTCCATATTTTTAAAATACACCGTTCAAAAATTAGAGGGGGGGGACAGAATTTTAGTGACTTTCGGGGCGATTATCTCCGACCCTATTCACTTAATCAAAAAAAATGCTAAGAAACCTTATATTTATTTTGAAAGGCCTATCGATTGATGTGCCACACGGGGGGTCACAATGAAAAAAACATTTTTGACTTTTAGTTTTATGTATGGAGTGCACCCCTAAAAATTTTTTTTTTTGTCATTTTAATTACAAAACTACGTAGCAGCTATCAAAATACACCTATCCTCAAAATTTTATTCAAATACACCTTATAGTTTTCGAGTAAAATGCCTGTGACATACGGACAGACGGACAGACGGACAGACGGACAGATGGACAGACGGACAGACGGACAGACGGACAGACGGACAGACGGACAGACGGACATGATGAAACTATAAGGGTTTCGTTTTTGCCATTTTGGCTACGGAACCCTAAAAAGTGTCCCAGATTTTACTTTGTAAGTTTTTTGTTCCAGTGCGTCACGACCATGTATTACTACGGGGATAGGCTCATCGAAAAACGCTTACCATATTTGCTTAACGCCTTACCTGCGGCTTTAAGACAAGAGAAAAACAAAAATAAATTTAAAAGAGCCCTGTTGAAACACTATCTCGACAGTATTTAAATACTTAAATACCTAATATCTTATATCTAGTTACCTATCCACTTTATACAACATCATTTAAAGCTGTTCTTACTTCTTAAGACTTAACTAATTATATAGACTGATTAGAACTTTACCACTTTATATAGACTCATTATCATTTAAGACTATCTCAAATTATATAGACTCATGGATCCCACAGTCAAACTGTGCAAACAGTTTTGTGGGACGTTGTATTTAGTTTTAAGTCATTGTAAAGTGCTTTACTGAAATAAATAAATAATAAAAAAAATATATAAATAAAAAAATACTGCATACAAAAATGTGACGATCTGGAATGGAATATTTGGGACACTTTTTTTCTTGTATGGGGATCGATAGTATCAACGATTCTGAGTAGGTAAGAAAAACCCAAAAAAATGGAAATCTGAAAAAAAAAGTACATGTACACTTTATTTGAAAAACGCCCGAAGACTTGTCTGTGTTTACTTGCAAGACATGACTCAAACGCATAAAGTCGGATTCATACTTTTTTTTTGACACTGATTATCTATTTAGCCAGTGTCATGCCGATTTTGAAAAAAGAATATTCCTAAACGGGATTATAATAAAGAAATAGTTACCTACTATTCCTGAAAAACAAAAATGTTAGCAGCCCACACACATACCATCCAGTTATGTTATGAGTAAGATTCATATTCATACTTATCTGACGTGATGCTCTTGATGCATTCTGCTGACGACAGACACAAAAAGAACCTGACCATGTCAGGATTTTTGACCCTTTGCCAGGATTGCGGCCGGACTTAGCAAGTGTCAGGATTTTTCGAAATGACCTCATTCAATAAAAAATAAATAATTGAATTTATGTTTTCATGATACATTTCTTACAACTTTTACACAGTTTTAATGAATGAAATGATGCAACTCTGTTACAAGAAATGTCATGCATGACTTTTAGGGTGATTGATGTAGATTTTTATTCATATTCATATTCATTTATTGCTTCATGTGGTTTACATTAGGTCTTACAGGAAATACAGTTCGCAACATGAACCCTGCTAGGGCACAGGAATTATAACTTATAAACTAGGTAAATATTTAGTAGCCTACAAAATTATCAAACATTTCATTTTTCCAAATGGCAACCCTAGTCACGTAGTGCATCAGATGAGTGTGGTCTGAATATAACCGTGCTAACACTATGAAACGGCTTGCGGTAGCGTTCCATAGTAAATTTAACAGCTAATGACAAGATTACTAATTGACCGCCGCGGCCAGGCCGCGCCAGTCTGTGGGAGGCCTTATGTCGCGTCATGTGTCTGATAAGTATGAATCTGTCTTTATTTATCTACCAGTCACACCCCAAGGATGAAGTTAGTTCACTAGATAGAATACAATTAGTGAAGTGACAGGCCGCGCCCGCTGCGGCGCGCGTCTGCGTGCAGGCAGACCTGCGGACACACGCTAGGACGAGCCGTCTATAACCTTTTCAGCGCTATGTCAAATAAAAGGTTGTACAGTCGATTTCTACAATATCTAAATAAATAAATAAATATCGTGGGACAATTCGACACCAATTGATCTAGTCCCAAACTAGGCAAAGCCTGTGGGTACTAGACAACGGATAAACATACTTATATAGATAAATACATACTTAAATAGACATTAAACATCCAAGACTCGAGAACAAACATTCGTATTCATCATACAAATATCTGCCCCAACCGGGAATCGAACCCGGGACCTCAAGCTTCATAGTCAGGTTCTCTAACCACTAGGCTATTCGGTCGTCAAACAACCTAGACAGACAACCTTTCAATTCAATACTATCTATACCCAGTCTAGATTGTTGACATTAGACGCATGTGTAGATATTTTAGAAAGGCTGTCTGTAGGTTATAGGTTATAGGTGTACGCGGGCTGGGTTTCCGCAACTCGACGTCATGATTGCGCCTATTTTGCGTGTGGGTTGGCACTACTATTATTCGTGCCAACCCAGTTCCACCAGGAAGCCTAGCAGACCCTTTATGTTGCCGACGGCCTCCGGTAGTGACCCCGGTGTTCCGAGGTGCTTTGCCCGGTAATCTGCCACCCCAGGGCACGTCAGGATGACGTGGGCGGCTGTCTCCTCCTCTTCCATGCAGGCTCTGCAGAGAGGACTGTCTGTAACACCTATGGTGAAAAGATGTTTGTTTAATAGTGCATTATGGCTCCCGTCAGGAGACGAAGTGCCGGCCTCTTTAGCTTCTTTAGCTTCCTTGACAATCCGGGGTCGATTGTCGGGAGGGCCTCCCTGGTTTGCCTGCAGGTTCCTAGGGTATGCCAATATTTTTGGTGTTCTACCTTGGTGTTTAGTCGCAGTGTGTTCCGCAGCCATGCTATGGGTAGAGGAATTGTGGGTTCCGGTCCTACGGCTCTAGACTCTGAACCTTCCCTAGCCAGTGCATCCGCTGCGTCGTTACCGCGTGAGTTGCTGTGTCCTTTGATCCATTGCAGGGTTATGTCGCCGTTATTACATACCTCTGATAGGATGTTGTGGCACTCATGTATCAGCCCAGAAGTCGTCGCGTGACCTTGTAGGGCTTGCAGTACAGATCGACTGTCGGAAAGTATGCGGGTGGGATATCCCCTTACCTCCCTGGAGGCGATTGCGTGAGCAGCCATTATTATACCCATACACTCTGCCTGGAAGACTGTGCTGTGGGCCCCTAATGGTGTCGAGATACGTATGTTTAGGTCCTCCGAGAATACTCCTGATCCGGTACCTGACCTTGTCTTGGACCCGTCCGTGAAGATTCTTAACTCCCTGGGGTTAAGTCCTTCCTGGGGAGTTTCGTATAGTTCGACTTTGTACTTCTTGTCAAAGACGAACTGTCTTGGAATGATGTCGGTTGTTGCCTCTATGAGGGGTTCCTTACCTACAGCCTCGTAAAGTATTTCGGTATGAGGAACCCTGGGCGGTCTCCAGAGATGCTGTTTTTTGAGCCGTATGGCTGACGCCAGCGCCTCTTGCCTGATGAAGATGTGTAGCGGCGGAATGTCCATGATGGCTTCCAGGGCTGCAGTCGGTGTAGTCCTCATGCAGCCACTAGCCGCCATGCAGGCCAGTCTCTGGAGGCGTTGCAGTTTAGCTTCGACCGTGGTTAGTGTGGTACGGGGCCACCACACTATAGCGCCGTAGCTTACTATTGGTCGAATTATTGCCTGGTAGAGCCATAGGCTGTCTGTATAGATAATGGAGAACTCGACTGTAGGTACGAGTATCTACCTTGTTTTACCGACAAATGTTTCATGCCATGTATGTTTCCCTGACTTTTCATTTAGTAGGTAGACTACATTTTATTTTTACAGAACAGTTATTTTTGATGGTTATTAGTAAAACAAACCTAACATAACCTAATCTAATTGGGTTTACACAATAAAGTTAAAGGTCTCTGAAAAAAACCTGCGTTGTGGACGATGTCCTAGCAATATATTACTGCGATATTCATTAAACCTTAGTATATAAAGTAGGTATATACAATTGCAAGAAGTGGCACTGAAAACTTTTTTTTATTAAATAAATATTCACACAATCTTGCAAAAATCGAACGAGCCCCATAGTAAACTCAATAAGGCGGGTGTTACGATATGTGTAATAGATACTTAAATATCCCAGACTGGTAAAATATTCATGCTCATCAAACAAATTTTTGCCCTTACCGGGATTCGAACCCAGGACCAGCTTTATAGGCAGGGTCACTACCCACTTAGGCTCAACCGGTCGTCAACTTTTCATGTGGTCTACCTAACCTTTTGGGACTTCACATGCGTGAGTTTATATATACGTAGGTAAACGATAAGATAAGGTTCGTTCGATAAAAAATGGAATCGCATATACTATATAAGTAGTTATCTTTTTTTTCCAATTTATTTTATAAAACAACTTAACGGTAAGTACTTATACATTTTCTGTTTCGCCAAACTGAGGACAGTTTGTCGCCGAATGTGCGCTCCTTTCTAACATTTTAACATCGTTGTGTTATACCTATTACCTATTCTAATAATAACACTGAACTTAGTGTACCATCGACCACACTCTCAACCGACCATCCTTAAAACAAATACTTTGGAAAATCTTCCTCCATTCTACGGCAGACCTTGGAACTACTTACTTCCGAGCCGCCTAAC
Source organism: Epinotia nisella (assembly GCA_932294315.1). Lineage (NCBI taxonomy): Eukaryota > Metazoa > Arthropoda > Insecta > Lepidoptera > Tortricidae > Epinotia > Epinotia nisella. The sequence goes on from OW028680.1 coordinate 16,919,147, forward strand.
ATACTCGAAGTGTGTAGTGATAATGGTTGGGCCTGTTTTATGTTTTTATATATTCGGCTTAAAATAACTGTAAGTACTGAAAAGCAATAAATTCCACAAACGCGTATCCCAATAACGCAAGTCGTTACAAACTGAGCTTTATTACGTCAGGTTAAATTTTAATTTAAGAACAAATACAAAACCCTACGAGAGCTTATGAAAGTTACCCTCACATCGCAACTCGCAACGACCGCTGCCTGAGCGCGCTGTGAACGCACTGCAGCGGTGAATGCACTTGCAGTTGCATCTGTCGTTTTCTGTGCGCCTGGTGCCGCGGCCGCTCCGCTCGGGTCGTTGCGATGGCCACTTGGCAACCCGACAGACAGACACACGCACACGAACAGTCAGTTGTGATAAGTTATAGGAAGATTATTATTATAGTATATTTTATGACAATTAAGGGTGTAAAGTAAGCCATATTACCACGAGATGGTTATTTTCCCGAGCGAAGTAAGGGAAAATTGTTCGAGGGTAATAAGGCTTTTAGACCAGAGTTATACACTCTACTTTTCATATCGACTGCGAGAAAATAGTAAAAACACAGGTTATCCATCCACATACATTATCCACAATCAATAATAAATTCCATTCCATTGACATTGACACAGATACAAAATATTGACACCACGAATATACGCCATTGATCGTCTTTAAGATAAACTCACAATCTCTAGTCATATAGCTTATGCCATGGTTGCCTGCACGCTTTTTTTCTACTCCGGTATTGTTATCTGCCATTTATATAGGCATTAACTCAAATACAATGACGCCGATAATAAATCGTCGAAAACTCTAAATGGTCCTATATGGTGATTATTGTGATTAAACGCAGCACATCTTAGTGTAGTTGTAAATGTGTGAGTTTGTAAGTTTGTACGTATAATGTATATTTATTTAGGGACTAAGGAGTGGGGTAATCTCCGGAACTACTCAGCTGATTCCATAAATGATTTCATTAGTAGATATATAGAATGGACCTTCGAACGTGATATAGGCCATATTTTATCCAGCGGCTCCGCCAGCGTTATTTGTTATTACGATTATTACGCGCCGGTTTCGATTAGCGACCACCTATGGGTTAAAGTTTTTTTCAATTGAAGATAATAACATTTCAACAGACTCTAAACAAACCGTACGCCGTATCGTATGCAATTATTTATGTGGTTCTTAAACAGGAATCTAGGTAGGTACCTACTGAAAAAGAAGCGGGTTGTGTCGGAGATACAACCGTTAATTAAGTTTAAGTGGATACTTCTTTGTTGGCTATGGAACCCTAATAAAAAAACCGGTCAAGTGCGAGTCTGACTAGCGTACCGAGGGTTCCGTACAGTTTGTTTTGATTATTTAAAGGAATCTGCTATTATGGTGTACCCGTTAAATATATATCTGAATTAATTCACTAAAATCTGTATAAGTACAGATAAATCGGTATATATGGCAACATTGACTGACGTAGCTCATTTGAGTCGCGATACATTGAAAATGGCGGTCATTTCAGCATTATTTTCATGTCCGCCACATAAACTAAATAACATTTGTTGTTAACAACTAAGGGCAAATAAAGAAGGATTTGTAATCAGATTAGGCTTCTCTACAAAAAGTTATTCCGGAAGTCACGTGATACATTTTGAACTGTACCCCTATACAAGAACGCGAGCAAAGAAGTATTATCCACTTCAAAAAACTAGAAAGTATCCTTTCAGTTTACCAATTCACCTGAATGGTCGTCCTGTGTTTATTTTATCGTGACTATGAATATAAAATGGATTAATCCTATATAACTCAGCTCAGCTCATCAACTGCACCAACCGCAGGGATCCAATAATTGGAACTTTCGATTTTCCTTCTTCGACCTTCTCGAACTTATCATGCGCTAGTAAATGGGCAACGCCGTTTCCATAACGACACCCACGTGCGCGCATTTCTCCGCCTACCCTGCGCCAACGGGGAGGATCGTTCCTCGAGACGAGAGGTATGCCCGATTGCCCACCCCTGACTAACTCATGCGTTCCTGGTACAAACAGATTGTAAGCTTTCAGGAAGGGAATTTGTGCGCAGTCCGTGGCGCATATTTGTGCCTCGAACCGCAGCAGGGTTCCCCACACGTCTTCGGCCCTTCATTCCTAGCACGCACAGCCCTCTCCAGAATATGATCTCCTAATACTTCTCCAATCTAATTACGCATATCATTACCGTTCCGTGTCCTCAGAAAGTGAGTCGAGCGGTTTTATTTAGTTATGTGACGATGAGATAAAAGTAACCTCAAAAAAAACTTTAATGTGACCTTGAGAGTAGAGGTAAGGTTTCATCTGTTATTGTTCTACGTAGAGATTAGAAAAAAAAATATTTTATTTTATTAATTAACTACACGAAACAACCATTAACCACAAAAAGCAACCATACCTATATGTATATGTATGCATCACATTTATACCTATGCATGAAATGTGGTAGGTGTACGGTGTCAATACCAAGGTGTTTTTTGGAAGTGGATACTTCTTTGCTCGCGTTCTTGTATAGGGGTACAGTTCAAAATGTATCATGTGACTTCCGGAATACATTTTTGTAGAGAAGCCTAAACTGATTTCAAATAATTGTTTGTTACATGTTTTAATCCTTCTTTATTTGCCATTAGTTGTTAATCACAAAATTGTATTTAGTTTGTGTGGCGGACATGCAAAATACTGCTGAAATGACCGCCATTTTCAATGTATCGCGACTCAAATGAGCTACGTCAGTCAATGTTGCCATATATACCGATTTATCTGTACTTATACAGATTTTAGTGAATTAATTCAGATATATATTTAATGGGTACACCATAATAGCAGATTCCTTTAAATAATCAAAACCCTTTGAATTTAACAATTCATTGAAAATGCTTATCTAAGTAGATTTTCCCTTTAGATTGAAATCAATCGCAAATCCATGGGATACAATTTAGGACAGGGACAGTTATTATTACATATATTATTTTATTAGAACTTGGCCGGTTTTTTTTATTAGGGTTCCATAGCCAACAAAGAAGTATCCACTTAAACTTAATTAACGGTTGTATCTCCGACACAACCCGCTTCTTTTTTTTTGCATACTTACCATAAATCACTTCACGGTCATAACGACCGAGAAAGTCATCGCATCGGCTACAGCTACAGCGCAAGCGCGTTGGCGCAAATCGCAATGCCCGCCCCTTCGTTGCATCCCCATTCAAAATCCCGTTCACCTGGTTCCCGAACCGATATACCATGCCCTATAACTTCGAACTCGTATTAGTGGGATATCGATTTCTGGTCAACTCGCCTCCTTCGAACTCATGTAGCCTTGGTGCTTTCCGAACGGTTCGACATTATCGGCAATCGCCGATACATTTTCGATACCGTGCCGAATTGGAGATTTATCGACAATATCGTAGGACCCTTTAAAGGTTATGTACAACCTTAATTCGTATTGATTAATAAAAGCACTCAGACGAAAAATGCGTTTTATAAAATACTCTTTAGGTAAGTATTGGATGAAAAATAGATAGTTATAATTTTTTTTCTTATTAATTGGCGAGTTATTTTGATAGTTCTTCGATGTAGCTAACTAAACACATTTAAACCGGTATTCATCTATGTAGTGCGCTGTACCCACACAAGGGTAGAGCTTCCTTCCGGACCGGATATTGATTTTACGCGAAGGAAAATTCGTACACCATTTAACGTTTCTGTTTTCCTAACACCGGCTGAAGACATTTCCGGTTTTGAGCTTTTCATATATCCGGGTTGCCCGGAAATTTTTACAGGCGAAAACTATTCTCTGAATTTTCTGGGAATATTCAGCTAAAGTGGAGCGGACAAAAAACGCATTTGATGAACATGATGGGTTTGACCGGGAATTTGCACCGGATTTCCCAGAAGCACATCAGTGGCGCCGATTGCCCGGAAGGCGGATCCGCAGCAACATCGCACACAATGCTACCAGGGACGCATGACTCTGCGGAGATCGATCAAAGCGAGCGCGCTGAAAATATACCTACCAACCGCCCGCCCTCAATAGGCATCGTGTCAATAGCTGACTTTTCCTTTTTCTACCAAAGAAAGAAGCGGTTTTACTAAAATATGCGCTTTAATTATACTAACAGTATGTAAGTATGATATAGTACATTTCGATGCTAGTGCGGAAAGTATGTCATTACGTCACGGGTACAGACATTTCCGCAAGTGTATCGAACGACGTTTTTTTAATTCATTTGCGAAAAAATAAGAAAAAAGAAGCGGGTTGTGTCGGAGATACAACCGTTAAATAAGTTTTAGTGGATACTTCTTTGTTGGCTATGAACCCTAATAAAAAAAACCGGCCAAGTGCTAATAATATATATAATAATAACTGTCCTCACCCTCACTAAAGGGAAAATCTACTTAGATAAGCATTTTCAATGAATTGTTAAATTCAAAGTGCTTTGATTATTTAATGGAATCTGCTATTATGGTGTACTGGTTAAATATATATCTGAATTAATTCACTAAAATCTGTATAAGTACAGATTAATCGGTATATATGGCAACATTGATTGACGTAGCTCATTTGACTCGCGATACATTGAAAATGCCGGACATTTCAGCAATATTTTCATGTCCGCCACATAAACTAAATAACATTTTGTGATTAACAACTAATGGCAAATAAAGAAGGATTAAAACATGTAACAAACAATTATTTGAAATCAGATTAGGCTTCTCTACAAAACGTTATTCCGGAAGTCACGTGATACATTTTTAACTGTACCTACCCCTATACAAGAACGATACACGTGCGAATTACCTATTCGCACGTGTATCGTACAACGTTTTACAGTACATATGGCTCTTTAAAGTTTCAACATATGCACGGAAAGTCCTCATTTCCGCACTAGTGCGGGAAAGTAACACCATGTGTACTGTAATAGTATATTTCCGCACGTGTATCGAACGACGTTTTTTAATACAGTCGCGAAAAAATAAGAAAAACCACAAGTAAGGAATTTGAGACTTTTATATTATTCATTCTGTAACATCATTGAAATACAAATCAAGTTTAATACAGTTTAAATGCAGTTTAATACAGTTCTATCTTATTTATTTTTAATTAACATAAAAATTAATGGTACAATTTGTACAAGGAAAAGTAAAAAGCACTAGTGCGCGAAAACCAACTTTCCGCAAGCTAAACAGCTACGAAAAGTAGCACTTTTTGAGCAACTGTATTAAAAAGATATATACAATCGTTGTATTGTTTAGATATGTTATTTTATCACGCCGTATTTCGAAAACGCACTCTTAGCTGAGAATTAGAGCACCATTTGTACTCTCCTGATCGCATAACGCCGCGAAATCCCCGATAACACCCGATTCCAAGATCTAGCCAACAAGCGCGCTAAAAGGTAATAGATATCATCGTCAAAAAATTACCGTTGTTATCTACGGTTCGTCAATCCACATGCCACTGATATGGACGCTAATGTCGATCCCGGATTGGCTTATATAGTCACGAGAGGCGTTGTTCTTTATGTACAGACAGAGGCTGTTTAGATCGTCTCAAGATAAATGAGACCCTATGATGACAATGATGATCCTAATGGATAAGGATTTCTGGATACCTTCTAGTGAAAAAACAACTTTTAAAACCTCAACGATATTAGCTCTATAATAATACTTAGTATTTTTTTACCGAGGCGCAGAAAGTAAGCGATTGCCTAGATTTACGTACCTACCTTAGTGGTTGCCGTGTTTGGCAGGCCGGCGAGGGTTGCCAATAATCCCGTAAATAGTATGATTCAAATGGAAATGTTTCTGTACTATTGAATGACACAAATTATGCTTTCATCACCTTTTTTATTAACCGACTTAAAAAAAAAGGAGATGTTCCTTACTACAGATATAGATCACCTGGATACGTAGATTTTTCTGGCAAGATGAATATGAACACGTATTAATACGTCATAAAAAACGCATTTTTAAACTATCCTGTCAAAATTATGGTTATGTATGATGTCGTCACTGATTTGGTTATCATTTTTTATTGCCATCGCATTTGGGCTTGTTTTATGCAGTTTAAGTTTTGAGTGTGTGGGTGGTGCCAAGTATACTTAAATCTGGTTTCATATCTTCGCGGTTAGTCTGTAAGTTTTGAAAAAAAATGCGGGAACTCTCTAACAAACTTGCATATTTCAATATTTTCAATTAGGTAGGTATATAAATGGTTGTTAATGCCAAAATGTTATTGTAAATGTTACTAAAGAAGGGTTTACAGCTGTTTTATTTTTTATATTGACGAGTATCCATATGCACTTTTTTTGGATGATATATAAATCGTTGATATCAGTACCCCAAAGAATTACCCCGTACTTTAGCCATGAAACGTGTATGCAAAATAGGCAATTCAATCATGCAGATGTTTTCGCATTATGTTAAGGCCGCGAATTTTGACCAATTTGGACATTTCAAATTTAACATGATGATTATTTTATTTGTTTATGCGACTGTTTGTGTTCTAAATGTATGATAAAAAAATTGGTTTTAAAACAATGTTATTATACGCGTTAAAAACTGTCAAAGTCACAACTGACATAACTGATTTAAATCCTTTTAAATTTTTATTAAAAAAGTATTTTCCGTCCTTACGGACGACAAATTACGGAAATTGACAAATTTTTCCGACAACTAGTACTTAAAGTTCTCGTATTTTCATAATATTGAACTCCACATTGTCGTGTTTTTGTTTAAGCAAAAATTTATGATATATCGATTTAATAACTTGATTGTACACAAAAACAGGTTAAAACCATATAGATGTCATATAAGAATGTTAAGTATAAATAGAAAATGTTAGATATAATTAAATAGGTTATTCTAGTATAGAACATGAGCGTTTCTCGCCATCAAACGTTACAGTTTGGCGAGTTTATATAAAAACTATAAAATGTAATTTTTTTTTTTATATAAATAAATTAAAAAAAAATTACCAACCAATTAATCTTATTTTTTGTCGGTCTATCTTTTATCGACTCAAAAATATCGACGATGACATATTTGTGATGCAAACTGCCTTTGAATTTGTTGAAAACTAATCAATGGAATGAAATGTAAACACTGATAATTTACAAAATATTCAATGGAATGAAATGCTAAGTTTTTAATACCTACATTTGAATACCGTTAGAAAAACTGCAGTTTTTAAAGTGATCCGGTATAAAAATATTTTTTTTATGAAAACTAAGCCGTAAGCCGAACGAAAACGTAAGCCAAAAAAAATCAAGTATAGGTAATATAATATTATTTTTTTTTTCTTTTAATTAAACTGCCGAATAATCACAGTAACATCTTCATTTTAAAATTAATCAATCTAACCCCATTTTACGGTACCAAACTCTCCTCAATTTAAATTTTTGCGAATTAATGGTTGCTCCCATATTAAGTTTCTTAAAAATACCTCGACTATCATCCCCTTAAAGCTTTGCACTTAGCTACCAAACACCCTATATTACCGATTGATCATATTTTTGGGGTACACGTAATTCCATATGGACGTATCTTTCGACCTATATCAAGTAGGTATGTCAATTTTACTTTTAGTTTAGGACGTAATTACATTTTAGCATTATTCAGGCTGGACAATTTTCCATGTTGAGGATTTTCAAATTGGGCTGATGAATGACAGTAAATCGACAAAATGGCTAACGCCTACAAACAACACAACAAATTTTTTACAAATTAGTTTGTCTTTATCTGTCACTTTGACATTTGTGTTCGTAGAAATGCTCAAAGCACATTTAATTTAGCAGATGCATTTTAAGTTTTATGAATAAGGGGGTTAGTATTCAGAATCCATCCATACTAATATTATAAATGGGAAAGTGAATTACGTTTGCTGCAATCGGAGGTCCGAAAAAAAACCAAAAACTTTTACAACTAATTTAATAAAAATCAAAAATTACAGAAATTATAGCCTAAGTGCAATGACAAGTGTTCAACGAATGAATCAAGAGTGAGTAACAACCGGAATTGCATTACATAGGTAAACTCGTGTTTTGCTGAAGTTGCGCCTCGTGCGGTGGCGTGTGCGCTGCGTCAGCGGTCTCCTTTGCGGTGCAATATGTAATTCCTCCGCCCTTAAATTGGCAATTATTTTCTTACGTCCAGTGAAAAAATTGCCGGAAGTCCATCTTGGGCTTGATGTGTTTCAGTGTTTCCCGGGTCCTTGTTTCCGGGGGTCTCGCGGCTTGGCTCTGGTTCTGATATCCTTTTAATTATGTTTTTGTTGTAGAATTTTCGTAGGATTATGGCTGTAAGTGCGCTTGCACTTAGTATTAGGGTTACGTACAGTGGTATCGTTGTATGGTACAGCGTCGCTGGGCTTGTCTCTAACTGAACGGATCGCTCGAAGATGAGATTGCTCTCGGCGTCATGTAATCCTCTGAGATCGATGGATTTCAGATTGATGTGAGCGGATGGTGTAGATGGGATCCTGATATCATCGTGAGAAATCTCGGCCAGTTTTAGGGGGTGGCCTCGTATTTCGTCCTTATTATTGGTGATAGTGAATTCTGTTGTTCGCAGGTGACAGTTGAGTGGGATGGTAACCAGATAGCTTCCTTGTAGCGACGTGTAGTCCTCTCTGTTACAGGATAGTTGTATCTTCGTCTGTAGTGGAAGTGAGATGACGTAATGGCGATCGTCGAGTTTTTCCATGGCTGGCTTTGACAGGGATACCGTAGTGGGTTGGCAGAATGCTTGTGGGTCCTCGTTCCGGATTAGGCGGTGAATGCAGTCCGAAGTTGTAGATGATGTACGAAGTTGTAGGCTGGTTTCTTTTTCGCAAATATACTGGCGGCTGAACTTCGGGCATTCTGCCTCCATGTACATGAATGAATCCTCGTGCGTTGCTAGGAAGGGGTAAGGAGGTAGGAGGGCTTCTTTCTTTCTATTGGGTACGACTGATAATTTGAATAAATCGAAGACCTCTGATGTTATTATAGGGAATTGAAATGTTATTACTATCTCCCTATCTGTGTAATAGGATCCCGGGCGTATTACATCATAATATTCTCGCAACTGTAAATCTAAGACTCTTTCTTTACCGTATAATAGCTTTAATTTCTCTAACATATTTTTTAGAACACTAATCTCTATCATGGAATGATGAGTGCTAGAACTACGAATAAACGCTAAACTATTTTCTATTCTTACAAGCTCCTGGCTCAAATCCTCTACATTTTCACCTAGGATAATCAGAAGTTGAGCAAATTTTGCGTATTTAATTAAACTATTCTCTCTATAAGCGTTACTATCTAAGATAACATCTAAGGTGGCGTTAATTTTCTTTTGATTTTCCACCAATGTATTTAATATATTGCCTTGGCGACTTGCCCAATCCTTGCTTAGGCTCACGTGATTATTTAATTCGGAAACTAATTTATTCTGGTTAAGCTGTAGGTTTTTTATAAGATTGTTGTAGTTGATGGCGTCCGTTTGATCTAAATTGCCGCTAATACTTTTAATGACCATCCCGAGTCCGTCTACGAGTCCTCTCTTGACTCGTGTCGGTTCTAGGGTTTCCAGCTGACTTTCTACTTTCATTAACTTATTTATAAGATAGTTTAACTGATTTTCATATAAGAGGTACGTGTCATTAACTAGCCTTGATTTGCATGTCTGCAATTGCCCAAAAGTTAAACTAATCTTGTCTTTTATCTCGTCAAGTTGTATGTACTGTAGGTAGGTGTGGTAATGGGTCGTGAGTCGCATGGGTCCAAGGTTGTAGGGTAAAAGTCCAGGTCCGTCATCCAGGCTCTCAAGTTTTATCTCCGAGCTTTTTATCAGGGGGAAGGGGATTTTTTACAAATACCTGTTGCTGCACAGCGTATTCCATCTCAGGCTCCCGAGTTTTATTCCTATTCTGCATTAATGAAGTTCGGTTTGCAAGGGCTAAGTCATTTATTATCTCGTAGACTTGTTGCATTTGTTCCCTATGGTTTTGGACATATTGTTGTAAAAGTCGCTCGGTTATATCAGTGTCGAGGGGGTTCCTGGGGTCAAAGTGTCCTGTCAGTAAGTCGAAGGGCCGGCATTTGGTATGCACAGTTTCCGTGGAGGAGTTATTTATGGTCTCAGGTGTTTCCGTGGGGTTAGGTAATATGGAACAAAGCTCGTCTGCTACTATAGTTTCGATCTCTTCGTTGTGAATTTCCACCCTGGACAGGGCGTCAGCATTAGTGTTGGTATTCCCCTTTTTATATATAACTGTGTAGTCATATTCACTGAGTCTTAACCTCCAACGGGTCAAGCGTGAGTTGGGTTCCTTAATATTCATGATCCATTGTAGGGGCCTGTGGTCTGTAAAAATTTTGAACTTGCGTCCAAAGAGATAGGGTCGGAAATACTTCGTCGCCCATACTATAGCGAGTAATTCTTTCTCAATGGTGCTGTAATTTTGCTCGCTTTCGTTAAGGGTACGAGAAGCATAACATACGGGTCTGTCGGACCCTGGGGGACCTTGTGATAGCACAGCTCCTAAAGCGACGTTCGAAGCATCTGTAGTCAAAAGGAAATCCTTGGTAAAGTCGGGGTATTGTAACACCGGGTCATTTGTAAGGAGAGTCTTGCATTTCTCGAAACAACTGATATATTCGGAGTCAAGGGTAACTTTGTTTCCTTTTTTCAGACAATAAGTAAGGGGTTTAGTGATATGGGCAAAGTCGGGGATGAATTTTCGGTAATAACCGAGAAGGCCCAGAAATTGTTTAATTTCCTTTGGTGTTTTAGGTATCGGATATTTCTTAATAGCAGAGATCTTTTCAGGGTTTGGCTTGATACCATCTTTACCGATTATATGTCCGAGATACGCGGTCTCGAGTTTCAGAAATTCAGACTTATCCATCTGAATTTTGAAATTGGACTCCCTTAACCTCTGAAAAACCTTTTCGAGGTTGGCCATATGTTCCTGTAAAGATGTACTAAACACGATTATGTCGTCAAGGTATACAAGGCAGATCTTGTTCTGGAGACCTCTCAGAACGTTATCCATAACCCTCTGAAAGGTGCTAGGTGAGTTTTTGAGGCCCATTGGCATACGTAAAAACTCAAAATGTCCTTGTTCGACGTTAAAAGCCGTCTTGGGAACGTCTTGGGGGTCCATCTCTACTTGATAAAACCCGCTAGCTAGATCCAGCGTGGTGAAGTACTGACACCGTCCTAATTTATCTAACACATCTGTAATATTTGGGATTGGGTACTTATCATTGATGGTTTTGTCATTCAACTTGCGGAAATCAACTACAAGACGCCATTTTTGCTTACCCGAGGCATCTACTTTTTTAGGTACTACCCAGATAGGGGAGCTCCAAGCTGAATCTGAGGGTTGGATTATCCCTTGTTCCAGCATTTTGGTTACCTGGTCCCTAACTTCTTCCCTATGTATGAAAGGATACCGGTAGCTTTTTGTATATACGGGCACCTCGTCCGTAGTCCTAATCCGATGCTTAATTTTGTTAGTGAAGGTAAGTGACTCTCCTTCGATATAAAATACGTCGGCATAACGAGAGCAAAGTAACTTCAAGTTAGCGGCCTCTTCCTTATTTAGATGATCGGTACGTAATCGCGACGTTACGTCATGCGCGCGTGTGTTATTAACCTTCTGATCGGTGCGCATGCACTCAATGTTATAGAGGTCAGCTTGAGCTGGCTGGTCGAGCGAGAAGATGACGTCATTCGGGGACTGATTTTCTACTTCAATGTAGCCGCGATTATTTTTAACTATAGTAAGACAAGGATGAATCATACATCTACTAATCATCTGTTCTTTTACGAAAGCCTCGCCGTCAGCGGTATTAATTGGTACTTTGATTATTTTTGACGTACCAGCGGGGATCATCTCTTCGAAGTAATTACAGGCATTGGCCGCGACATACATCCGTATGGGGTTGCTTGAAGTCCGCGTAATTAACATGTTAATCTTTAGGTCGATTTTCGCTTCCCATTCCGATAGTAAATCTAGTCCTATAAGACCATCAAAATAGTTATGGAAACGGTATACGAATAGTTTCATGTCGCCAGAATCCTTGAATTCCGGGAAACAGGGCAACGTCAACGAGTAGTCATTCCTGCTCACGGTGTGAACATTGGTGACCTCAAAAGGGTCATAATTAAGGGGATAATTTGGAAAATGACGTTGGACTGCTTCGGGGCTAATGAAAGACTGATTCGCGCCGGTGTCTATTAAAAATTTGAGGGGCGGATTGTTAATTTGAATATAAGGCAGTTGCCTTTGAGATTGCAAATTGAGCTCTATTTTGGCTTTCGTGACTTCCGGTCCGACCGAAAATCCTGCTGCTCACTAGTATTGGGTGCGGGTAATGCATCGTCATTCGGTTGATATTCATAAGTTGGTTCCGAATCCAGTCCGGCGGTGGGGTCGTATTCCACAAGGTTATCGTACATATTAGCTGCGTGCGCGTCATAGTAGTATTCCGGCTGCATATAGTAATTATCGAAATATGATTCACTAGTGTAGGGTGAGCATTCGTTCATGTGCATCTCGCGCGGTCTATAGAAAGGTTGATTTGCCTGGGGCAATGTTCTTGGGATGTAAGCCTGTACACCGCTCATAGGCCTGGGGGTGGAGTTATCTTGAGGGTTGTTTCTAGGGGGTAGTCGAAATACGTTACTCTGGGGATTATAATTGGGCGGACGGGCGCCGAACATTTGTTGCGTTCTAGTGGGCATACGGTTTTGTGGTTGCGTCTGTACAGGGTTGAATCTGAATGGTTGCGGGGGTTGCTGTGCTGGGCGCTGACCAAAAGGCGCAGGCCAATTTGGTGCTTGAGATAGCTGGAAAGGTCGGGGTGGCAAAAATCCCACATTTGGTGAGGGCATGGTCACCTTATTTGATTGGTGGGCTTTGGCTGTCTCTCCTCGTTGTTGTACGTAAATTACATTAAGTTCTTCTTGTACGAACTCGAGGGCTTTTTCTATAGAGTCTGGACGCATACACCTAATACGCGAACCAAGGGGTTCCTTCAATCCACGTACAAAGGCCTGCATGGTTACTTTTTTATAAAGAGTACGCTTGGCTTCTATGGTGGTAACAATATTCTCATGCAATGACACATAGGTCATTATCGTACTTAGAAGCGATTGGCAGTGATCGTAAAATTCCTGAGGTGTCCTATTACCCTGGCTGGCTATTGAGAGGTCATTGTATAGTGCGGTCTCGTCGCGTTGGTCGGAGAAATTATTTATAAGAGCCGTTCTAATACCTAACCAACTATCAGGGATGCCATTACTATTAATAGTGCTTGCAGCTGTACCAGTAATTTTATTCAAAATTCCATTGATTAGGCACAGATTTGACAGTTCGCTTCCGGCTTCGTTACTCATATAAGTGGCTACTATCCGGTCGCATATATTAATAAATCGTGTAAGGATGTTAGGATTGCCATCAAAGTCCGGGACCAGGCGTAAGGCCTTGTAAACGTCGTCCGGGTTAATTGCCATTGTTATAACGGGTTCAAATAAATCTCCAATGGCTAAATTATCCAACGAATTATCTAAATCAGAATTATCTAAATTTCTAAGCGAATCTATCTGTTCCCGTCGAACCTGACTTGATGTAGGCCCCCGGGATCCCGAATTCTTGGGGTGAAAAATTGTGAATAAATTTAAGGATCTAAGGACTAAGGAAGCAAGCAACACGAGAACAATTCAGGTGTACTCACATATGCTCCATTCTTGGTCGTCTTCGAGAATCGATTGCTGGATTCACCTCCGGTCAGCAGCTCGTAGATTCTGGATACTCGTCACCGGTGCTTGATAGCCAACCCGGGTGGCTCGCGAACGCGTGATCTTGATGTTGAAGGTCCCGAATTTATTCGCGAAAACTACCCGCGAGTATCCTACCGACTGCGCCAATTACGTTTGCTGCAATCGGAGGTCCGAAAAAAAACCAAAAACTTTTACAACTAATTTAATAAAAATCAAAAATTACAGAAATTATAGCCTAAGTGCAATGACAAGTGTTCAACGAATGAATCAAGAGTGAGTAACAACCGGAATTGCATTACATAGGTAAACTCGTGTTTTGCTGAAGTTGCGCCTCGTGCGGTGGCGTGTGCGCTGCGTCAGCGGTCTCCTTTGCGGTGCAATATGTAATTAGTGTATGTGTGTGTTTGTTTGTTTGTCCGTCTTTCACGGCAAAACGGGGCAACGAATTGACGTTATTTTTTAAGTGGAGATAGTTGAAGAGATGGAGAGTGACATAGGCTACTTTTCGTCTCTTTCTAACCCCCCACTTTCCTAAAATGGGGGGTGGAAGTTTGTATGGAGCATTCCGCAATTTTCAAGGTAGAATGCTAAAAATTGGTATGCAGACTATTTGTGACTAACAAAAAAATCGTGCATCATTTTTTTTTGGAAATCTGCACCCAACCTCTTAAAAGAGGGGGTTTTTATGGACCAGTACACAGTGGACAACTATCTAAATATGTAGAGTCGATATGTAGAGTTGATATGTAGAGTCGATATGTATAGTCAATATGTAGAGTCGATATGTAGATTCGATATATAGTCTATGTTCGATATGTAGAGTCTATGTAGAGTCAATCTAAATATAAGAAAGAAGAAAACTGGCTGACTGACTGACTGACATCACCGCACAGCCCAAACCGCTGGATCTAGAGATTCCTGGCACGTAGGTTCCTTATAAGGTCTAAGAGTGCACTAGGAAAAGGATTTTTCAAAATTCTCCCCCTAAGCGGGCAAAGTTTGTATGGGGAAACAAAATAAGTTCATTCGAAACTTAGCAGGAGTATTCCTAGCAATAAATGAATAATACGTGTTTCAGGTTTTTTGGGAATTCAACCCCTAAAAGGGGGAAATGTAACAATGTCTGTAAATCAACATGGGTATTGTTTCTATGGTTTATCGGGTTGCTGGAGCCGTAGCATGGTTGGCCTTGTCACGCGATAGGTGATAGGATACAGCGTGCGTCACTGGCTGACACCGTTCGATAGAACGAAACGACGCTCTTATCTTGTCACTTGTCGCGTGATAAGGCCAACCATGCTACGGCTCCTGGTCACTGATTACGAAAACAACAACAACGATTTTAAAATCCAACGTGGCGGACGTAAAATACCATCTTCCCTGTTGGGGTGCGATGGGGTTGTGTCTAAATATCAATATGGGTGTCGTTTTTATGGTTTTTTGGGACGATAATTACGAAAATGGCATCGATTTTGACATTTAACATTGTGGACATGAACATTCTTGAAAGTATTTGTGCCAAATTGCAATTAAATTGGAACATACGGGTCAAACTGATATGCACCTTTTTTGTAGACGGTTAAATTTACTTTTAGTACGCGGGCGAAGCCGCGGGCAAAAGTTAGTGTTAACTATATTTTACCTACACAAGAGTTGCTCAATATACCAAGGCGACCTCGTTCGAGCAAAGGGCCCACTTGCTCGGCAGAGTGCGTACCGTCTTGCGTAAGACACTTCGCTCCTATTGGCTGAAGAAACCACGCCCTGTGCGTAGCCAAACCTTAAATTTCGACAGGCCCTTAGTCGGCCCTTTTTATCTCCTTTCACATTCTGCTCCCCTGGTAAACTGTGTTATATTATAAATAATTTAAGGGCTCGTCAATTATTATTCGACAAAACAACATTTTATTGTGTAATCAAATGATTGGTCAATATGGTGTAACGGAAACTGTCTCGCAGCTAAGAAAACGCTGTTAGATACAATATGATTATATCGCGTTTCTAGTGTATCTTGGCCCTTTGTTTCTAATACACCTAATTAACGATAATTAAAAATGTAAATGAGGAAGGGCTCGGCGGTACTCGCGCCGCTTGATCAAGGTGTAAATGAATCGTAGGGCTTCGTAGTAGCAAGAAATAATGGGCATGTCACTCCCAATGACTTTGGGTACCAGGAATACATGAGATGGAAGAAACACTTTCGAAGAAAGGGCGTTTTAGAGGCACGTTCAAATCTCCGCAGAGGTTTTTTTATATACCTACACGAAGGTTCGTAGAGACGAGGAGAGCGACGCGCGAGCGCTACGAAACCCAAAATATGTAGCGTGATTATTGGAGAGTTCCAATAATTAAACGTAAGATGTGTTATTATTTTATGTTCTTACCTATATTGTTATACATTATATTGCTGTTGTTTAATTTTGCTCTAAAAAAAGTTATGTGTGATATAATTAGATTTTAGCCCTTTACTTTACGAAAAAAAAAATCGTGACATAATCAAAGAATATAAATACCTACTCACTAATCCTCGTCTGAGACTCGTAGGGAACAAAAATAGTTTGCAAACGAGCGTCAGAAATTGTGTGTGCTCAGGTAGTCAGGTATACTTTGCATTGCGAATGACAAAGAAGATAAATAAAATAAAATAAAATAAAATAGCCTTTATTTCTACCGTAACATGCTTACATTTTTCCATGCCTGCTTAATTAATTCTTTCATTATAATATAGATTAAATAATTCATTAGTTATTACATTAATTGATTCATATTAATAAATTATAAATATTCGATTTTATCATGCATTTTTTGATTTTTATATAATTATGGCAGTCGCCTCTTTGGCGTAGGCCTCCCCCAGTGCTTTCCAATTTTCTCTCTCTCTTGCCAGTCTTGTCCAAATAGCTCCACATTGTTTCTTAAATATATCTGCCCATCGTTTTCTTGGTCGACCTCTCTTTCTCATTCCGTTTCGTGGTGACCAGTCTATGACTTTTTTCGTCCATCTATCATCATTTGTTCTGCAAACATGTCCAGCCCACTTCCATTTTAAACTTCTGACTCTCTCTGTGATGTCTGTTATCTTTGTCTTTTTCCTAATATCTTCATTTCTAACTCTATCTGATGTTTTAATTCCCAGTATACTGCGTTCCATCTTTCTCTGTTGTACAGCTAATTTTGACTCGTCTTTTTTACGTAGGGACCATGACTGGCAGCCATAAGTTATGCACGGGAGAATTGTTATTTCGTATAGTTTCCTTTTAATACAAGCAACTTTAGCAATCCCGAGAAGCAAGACAAAATCAATCAGCCTGCCAAACAAACCAAAATCACCCACACATTCCACTCAGAGCCAAAAAACTAATAAACCCCGGCCATCGGAAAACAATGAAAATAATAAAACCAAATATTAATACAGACAAAGAAGATAGAAGACATTTATTCACTACACAAAAGACACACAGAGACAAAGGGAGTAGACATACAATACAATTGACACAATATCATATTGTGTGTGTCTTCGCGGCAGTGAATCGGTCGCTGTCTCAGCATTATGCCGAGGTGTCAGACAGACACCTACAGCGCTGGTTTTCAGACAGTACCATACGTGACTCACGGAACGCAAAACAGCATACTATAGATACAAAAGTATAGATAATTAATGTAATATGTAACAGTATACGTGGCCTACAAATGGTCTCACCGGAAGACCAGCGCTGGCTCGCGACTCTCGCGAGCCAGCATTATGCTGAAGCGAGACCATTTCGTGACAAACTGCGTAGTAGGTTTATATAGTATTTTAAGTTGTAATTGCATTGTTAAGCTTTGTCACGAATTAATTATTTCATTTCATTTCATTACATTGCTACCTAGGGCGGTTTGTTAAGCTTTGTCACGAATAAATTATTTCATTTCATTTCATTGCATTGCATACCTTAGGGCGGTGAATTCGTGAATGCCCTAGATCGCATAAATATGCGATCTGGGGCTTTACGAATTACCGCCCGTGGTTTGTCAGTTTTACGTCTTGCCTTGGCCAGGAAGTGAGTTTTCTCCTCGCGTAATAGCGGGTAGAAAATCCCACTTACGGCCTAGGGTGACGTAAAATACATAATAGTACACACACAATATGATGAAAAAACACAAAGCATAAAACGTGACATGGTTGGGATGTTAAACAGTGCTGGATGGGTTAGGGTTAGAATTTTTGGAGGCATGCATATGTCGCATATGTGTCGTCACGGGCCGGGAATGGGTTAAGCTAGCGGTTAAAAGTATACTTGCTAGACGCTCCTTGGATAGGTGGAGGTGGAGGGAGATCATTCCAACACTTTTACGCCGCGAACCTAAAACTACCTCGAAACGCCGCGGCCCGATGCTTTGGCACCAGAATCATCGCCTTACACCTACGCGCACTCTTGGGCCATGCAAGTCTACTCAGCAAATATGCTGGGACCCCAAATCGCACTATGCCAAAGAGAAGAGTGGCGGATGAAGCCGTCTGCGCGCAGGCATGTTCAGCAGACCAGCGGAATGAAAGTTATCTAGTAAACAACTCAATTACCTACGCGTATCGAACTGCATTAGTGGGTCGTTCTTCTTTTCGACCGACAATAGCCTGTCCTTCGTCTTATTACGGCATCTCATTTGAGTAATGATGTTTACGGTGTTATAATGTTCGAATGAACGTCCATATTATTTTATTAATTAGTATTATTTAATATTTTACTTTCTCTAACTAGCATTTTTTTAAACTTTGTTTTTTCGTAGAATGCCGTGACAGAGTGGTAAACTAAAATATGTTCCCCACTGAAAGATTCCACTTTGTCACATATTTTTTTAAACCAACCGTAAAAAAATATTTATATTGGCCGGAAAGGAAACTTTAATTAGTTCTAATCAAGAAACCTATGCATTTTTTTAATCGCACTTCAAAACCACAATTTTCGATAGTTCAAATCCAAAAAAACAGAAAAAACCTCCGTTCAATTTCGGTAAAAAAGAAGAACGACCCTAGTACCTACTTTATGTTCGTTTCACGAAGCTCCAAGTTACAATTTTACAAGTCTAAACTGGCAACACTGGCTCTCGACCAATAAAGTCTAGCCATTTGACCTGTGTTAAAACTTGACTGAGTAAAACTTGTATCAAATTTTATCAGCTTTCATTTTATATAATAGAGTGGTCATGTCGCTAGGACGCTTAGTTTCCGAGATATAAGCGAAAACCCGAAAAATGGAACCTTCAAACATATACCTATACAATAGGTACCTACATAAAAAACCTATACCTATTTATCCAGAAAGTCCCATCTACATACGGGCCGGTGAAAGATTTTTTTGAATTGGATAAGCGGTTCCGTAGATTATCTACGTAGAGGAAAATACAAACTGACAAACATAAACAATCTCAGACTTTTCCTTTTTTCGGGCACGACTCATCGACCGATGAGTCGACAAGTTTAGGGTTAATAAATTTAATGAAGGCATAAGAAAATAAGTGTTTAGTAGTGTTTTAAAAAAACTGTACCTACACGAAAAACAGGTTTTTTTTCTTACTTAGAATTTACTGTGTAAAATTCTTCACCCAGTGCGGACGTCCATACTAAAAAAGACCCCATAAAAAAATTGACGTGAAAATGTGTACTTGACACACTTTTTTCTTGTACAATTTGTACAGAAAAAAAGAACAAAAAAAACCGGCTAAGTGCGAGTCGGACTCGCGCACCGAGGGTTCCGTACAAACCTGTGGGTATATAAGTAAATTATTAAAAATATTTTTATTATATGATGTAATTAAAAATTTACGGTTTTCGCAATTTTTCCTTTATCTGCGCTATAAGACGTTGCTTCGTACCAAATTTCAAGATTCTGAGTTCACTGGAAGTACCTACCCTGTAGGTTTTAATTCTCTTGCGAGTTTCGAAAATTTGCGGCATAAACAGCTGCATATTTTGATTGCGTTGGCTTAGAAGTTTGATTTTTTCACAGCTCCAAGGGACAGTAGACCTGATGAGTATTTAGTATAAATTGTAGCTTGATACCTCTACACGTTTCTGAGAAAAAGGGTCTTGACAGTCGGACGGACGGACGGACGGATAACAAAGTGATCTTATAATTCCGTTTTTTCCTTTCGATGTACGGAAGCTTAAAAACTGAAAAAAGTTTCTATAATGTATACAACCTATTAACAAATTACTCCAATACGCACATATCTCTAATCAGAAAAAAGTAATGTGATCGCGATATTAAATTGTTAGGTAATTTATAGGTAATTACCCTTTAAAAACGTAGCTAATTAATTATAATTTCAGCTATATTAAAAATGACTTTCATATAAAATATAAGAGATTAAACATAGACTAAAGCTAAAGCATATAAGTACGCAACTGCCGATCCCTTTGTACTGACAGAGACACGCGCCATGTTGGAAAATGGCGAATGAAAAAAAACAACAGCCCAACAAAGATGGCCTCACTTGAATCTCACTCACCAGGCGAACATGAAACGACAGAGGCTGAATGGAATGTACTCAATGAAAGCAGTTGCTTTCTTCGCACACCACAGAGCAAGAGAAAGATAGCAATGGGTATACAATTAGTAGAAGGGGAAAGTTCCAAGTACATAATTATGGATTTGTGCCCACGGAAACGCAGCTTGCATTGTTATGGGCAAAATTTCATGACATGACTATTTTGTGTCGTGTTTGCATGTATGGAGATGTAGAGTTCGTTTTTATATCACCTATGCGACTTATGAGTTTGACTACCTATGTGATTTAAATGTTCATTATTTTTCATTTCCTATAGGGTTACAAGAGTAGGTACAGGTATTTAACGGTAATCATTAATCACTAAGTATAGTATACTGGGTCCGTATTCGATGAAATACTTTTTAATTACTTTAAATTATAGTGATTTAGAATTAATGAAATGTTAAGCATTGCAATCAAAAACTTGCATGCATGGGATGACAAAATACTGTATAAATATACATATACAGGGTGGAACGTTGAGATGGGACAGTAAGGGCAGGTACTAGATCCCTTGCTGCTACGCGAAAATGATCTTAGGAGACCTTTACTAACTTTTTAAGTGATGTCAATTGACATTCACAGATTTTTGATAAAATGTTCGGTCAGCGAAAAAAATCGACAGTTTTGAGTTTTTTTTTTTCAATACCAATCGGTCCATTTCTATCTAGGATTAAAATACTCGTTGAGACCAACTCAGGTTAGAGTAGGTACTAGAACACCCACAAATCAAAGAAAACTTTTTCAATGCCAATTGAAAAAAAAAAAACTGAAATCTGTCGATTTTTTCGCTGACTGTACATTTTATCAAAAATCTGTGAAAGTCGATTGTCATCACTTAAAAACTTAGCAAAGGTCTCCTAAGAGCATTTTCACGTAGCAACAAGGGATCTAGTAGCTGCCCTTACTGCCCCATCTCAACTTTCCACCCTGTATACTTACGGACAAAAAAATCGACTCAAACATTATTCTGGTTTCAATGTGCAATATCTCTGAAACTAATATTACAAATAATAACAAACTAATTAAAAAAATGTGGCTTGAGTCAATTTTTTTGTCCGTAAGTGTACAAGATATTGTTCATATGTAGATAAAGTACAAGAAATAAATAGATTTGCTATAATTTCCATTGATTGTGGTAACGTAAACAAATTCGTTCGGGGAGGCTAGTAGATCGTGATCAATATTTGCAGGTTGCACTAAAACAACAATTTTTACACAACGTTATCAAACCTATAGGTTAAGGGTTAATAATCTAGACATCAACGCGTATCGTAGCATAGTGCTACGACGCAACCCATACACATAACACTCACACATTACACATACATTACATACACAAAAAATATCTGCCGTCTCGGGTATGTGTTCATACGTTCACACGCACAAGTTTCCGCTCACGCACACACGCACACGCACGATCCGGGGCACCCCTCCGCCCTGACCTCACGCAAGGGGATCACACACTCGAAGCATATGTGACATTCGACCTCCGCACCCCCTATGCGGCTCTGGTAGGTCTAGCCCACATGTGCAACCCTTTCCCGACACGTGGCCTATGTGAACGCCGAGACGCATGTGTCAGGTGTATGTGGACATTATTTGGATGTGTTTCTCTAGTCATAAACTACATTACTTCTGTAGCAGTAGCAGTGTCTCGTCACCTTACACCTACGCCTTATCTCCTGCATTAATTAAACCCACCCATGTCTGTCGCACATACAAACACACAAACTAAGTCTAGTGTGAGCATATTGTAGCTGTGCGCACCTATACTAAATTGTTGATCGTTTAGCTATTTACACAGCTGCGCGGCCGGCACACGCCCATGACGCAGTGACATGCGTCAACGCCGCCCGATGCACCAGGGCCGCAGCTACACGAAGCGGTGCATCGACCTATTCGCGCACCGACCACCACAAAAAAAGAACTCTTCTATTTCGAGCCCTTTGTACGACGTGGTACAAAGTCAGTTGACTTCGGAGATCAGGTTAAACTGGTGTATGGCACGGGCGATTGTGAAACTGTAACCGTTACCTTCAATGACATTACATTTGACCTGATTATAAAAGATATACATCATGTACGGTCGACGCCAAAAATACGTTTACACTATTCCGCCTTATTGCAATGGGATAAGGTGCAAAAGTGTAAACGTATTTTTGGCGTCGACTGTAGGTGATACTTAGTATGATGGTGGTACGTAAAAGATACCGTAAATCTAATTCATTCATGCTTATATAAGTATGTATTCATAATTTTTAGTCGATTTATCCAGTCACGTTTGAATGCATTAACTGTCTTGTAGATATTATATATTGTGCTTTGTGTATGGAATGGAGTGGAGTCCTATCTCGAAACTCATTAATTAGCTATGTTACGTTTGTTATCTATTGGTTGCGTTGCGTTGCGGGTAAACACTCGCTTTGCATGTCACGGTTGCAGTGATGTGTGTGTTCTGTTGTAGTGTGTTGGATATATCTTCTCGCAGCGACTAGCCACCTATTACTTAGTTCGCCGATCGTCTACCTTCTGCGCGGTTAGGTGCGCCTAGTACCTAGACACCGGGTGCTTTGAACGGGTTACGTGGATTCTGCGTATACACACGTACTTACTTACACATAGCTCATAATACTACCGTAGGTGTAATGTCCCTTTTACTAAGTGTAAAGGCGGGGTGAAATGTGTCTGTGTGTAATAAGTTCACTACAACAAGGCACAAGATTCCGATATGATTATTTCTTTACCACATTCTGAAGGCATCTTTTGTGGTTGGGAGTTGAGACATTTTTAATCTCCAACGAAAAAAGTACAAAAATAGGGGTGTTAACTATAATCTTACTCCTAACTCAATCATAATCTTTAGGAAAATAGGGTTTCAATGATTTCCGTAGCCACTTCAGTAGATCAGGTACGTTTAGTTTGAAAATCGTGCTGTTCATGTTTAGTTAGAGAACAGAATAATAAAATAGATTAGAGGTAACCTACATACTTACGTTCGAATTGACATTGACAAGAAATATTTTGATTTATTTTATAGTGAAGTATGAAATTCGATCGAATAGATGTGCTTTCCTTTCGTCTAACTTACTAGGTACAAGCGGCGAAGGGTTCAGATCAGTGTATAGGTACGTATTATTATCGGCATTTGGAGCTGGAGGGAGGATATGCCCCAGGCTGGGCCCCCTTGTTAAATTAAGGTAGAGCTAAATTTCACCTCTACCAAGACGGCTTACAAACAAATCTAATATGTTGTTTTTTGACCAGGGTAACCAGGTTAAATAAAATAAAATAAAAATTCGTTTATTACTCAAAGAAAAGTTACAAAAAATTCCCAGTCCCCGCACTAAACTCTTTACATCTCCATTATTATTATTATTTAAACGCTAGAGACTCTTTACACCAATTTTACATGGGATTAAATTATTTTACATCAATATTTTGCGAGTATTGTTGTATTTTACTTTTTTTTTCTATGTGTACTAATAATGGACTGTCTCCAATAAACTGATTTTATTTTATTGTCATGGACCCGGAGGCTCTATAAGTCTCTTGGCAAATGTCTGTCCTAGTATTTGTCTATTGTTTCATTGGTGCTACCTGTGTATTCATACTATTCATCTCACTTATAGATACTATTGCACGTACCTAGTTGTATTTGTAAGCTCAGACACCTAAAAGAGCTCATGAGACCTACTTACATAATAAGTATGTATGTGTATCCACACTAATATTATATATGCGAAAGTGTGTCTGTCTGTCAGTCTGTTACCTCTTCACGCTTAAACCATCGAACCGATTTAAATGAAATTTGGTATAGAGATAGTTTGAATCCCGGGGAAGGACATAAGATATTTTTTATCCTGGAAATCATCCCCTAATGGGGTGAAAGTTTTTATGGAGCTACGATATAGACGAGTTCCGCACGAACAGAGTCGCGGGCAGATGCTAGTTTTGAATATTTTTAGTAATATTCATAAAATTATATTAAAGCTACACATAGACATACCACTCCTCCACCGACTCTATCACACGGATATGTGTTTGAAAAATACACGAATGTTGTATTCTCTCTTTCCTCGCCTGACACTTTCCCTTTCACACCCCAAAGTACTTAAAGCCAGACAGGATCAAATATGCTATAATATTGTATAGCGAGGATCCACCCTCGTCGCGAATAATGCCTGCTCGCTCATGAAGTCCTGGTGAAAATTGACGTCACATGACGCAATACGGCTTTGCAATCGGCAGGCGCTTTAAGGATTTCATCTTAAGGCCCTACCCGCCGTTTTCATCGATTTTTGACTAGTTTTGAATCGCATCTCCTACTTTTGCACTACAAATAGAATTATAATGAAAACGGCTATCGATTTTACAATCTTTAATCTCCATTTTTGTATACCATATTTTGAAAGAAATCAACAGTTATTTTTTATGATTTTTTAAACATTTGTCTAAAAAAACACCTTTTTCGCATCTAGATTGCTGTGAAAGATCTATCATATACGAAATCTACATATTTGGGTTCGTTTTTGATGTTTCTATAAACGTGTGTAGGGTTTTGATTTTAAACTAATTAACACAAAAGTTATGGCCAAAAAACCTGTTTTTTGGTCTAAAATTGTTCAACTTTGATGCCAAATATATCGAAGACAGTGATGTTTGAAGTAAATATGGGATACTATATTGCTTAAAGCTGTTGTTGTTAATATGATAAGCCACAAAAAAACTAAGGGATTCAGATCGAAGGTCATTGGCGTATGGGATCCCCTTAAGGGCATTAAACGAATTAGTTACACCAATCAGTGTCGTCATCCTTCTAACCTTATCCGTTTCTATAATCGGAATTGCAATCGTTTATTGCCATTGTCTTTTTTTCAGCCTATTTTAACACTTTCCCAGTCATACTGTATTTAAATAACTGATGTGGGTTAAATACACTCTATGTTTTTGAGCAATTTTAGTTTCAATATTAATACGAGTATGATATTTCCCATAGTGACTTAATTCGAAAATATTTGGATCTTTTATTTCGTAAAAAAATGATAACTGATTTTTCAACATGCATCTTCTGGAATCGTTTTCAATTTCACGATTAACCTCGTAAAGGATCAGGCTATGGAGGGGTATATCAGCCTTTTTTTGGAGCAAAAATTCAGCACTTACAATTTTGTAATAAAATATTAACCCTATTTTGGTACTTTAATTATTTAAATGCGCTAAAAAGAATAAAATAACCTTTTCCTTTAAAACTTTTACTATAAACTTAAAACGTCATAACACATTTTCGATGATATTCTCATTTGATACCCATATTGTAGGAGTGCATTAAAAATAAATAACCCACCATCTTGGGTGTTCCGCCATATTGGATTTTTTGCCGACTGTACTTTTTTTGCACACTCATCAACTGCTCATTGAGAGGATTGTAACGAGCCCAAACACGACGGGTTTATCCTGTATAATTAAGGAGTTCCTACGGCCACCTTCCTTCTCCATCATCAGACCAGGTTTATGGTATTATAGTATTGCATTGTCATCCGTCTTACATAATTGTACAAAATTTCAACTTGATTGGACTTCGGGAAGTTGGTCAAATTTAACCTGCAAGATTCCACCCGAACAAACATACATACATACATACATTGCAAGTTAAATAAAAGCTTTTAAAAAATAAAGTTATTGATGATCATGTTTTTAATTTTTTAATCACCTAATTATTGGCCAGGTTCATACATAACGAATTGTAGAGGTTGTAGAGTCAATTAGGTTAGGTTTACATTGTTGCAATTGTGAAAAAAGGGTTTTGGAAAAATATATGTTACGAAATTAAAAAAACCGAACAAGTGCGAGTCGGACTCGCCCATCGAGAGCAGTACCGTACAAAATTACAAATGTATAGTTTTTAGATTTATCCTTGTACTCGTATTATAAGACGATATTACTTGCCAAGTTTCATAGTTATAGGTCCACGGGAAGTATCTACCTTATACATTTTGATTCCCTTGAGAGTTTCGAAGCCGTATCTTTTTTTTACGTTAACTTAGAAGTTTGGTTTTTTTACAGCTTAATGGGACTGTAAACATGCAGTTTTAATTTCAACTCGATACCCTCCATGCGTTCCCGAGATAAAGGGTCTTGATAGACAGACAGACGGACAACAAAGTGATCCTATAAGAGTTCCGTTTTTTTTCCTTTCGAGGTACGGAACCCTAAAAATCATCGACAGTTTTGATTTATTGTGACAATTTTTTAAATATTACGAAAAATTCATAAATTTTCATATAACGTTGTTAAAGTTCATACTTTAAATATGATCGTTTTTAATCGATTAAGTACGATGAAATTACAATGGATTATTTTATTACGATCTGTGTTCAATTGGCACATTGCGTAAGTGCTACATGCCAATGAATAAATTAAAAAACCGGCCAAGTGCGTGTCAGACCACGCAAAACGAAGGGTTCCGTGCCTATTAAAAAGGTCGTATCGTCATAGAAATCTTACGGGACTTACGTCCTTTTCTTTGAGGAAGGCAGTTTTTCAGCAATATCTCGGAAACCTTTCATCCGATCTTGTTCAAAACAATTTTCGGATTTTTTCATATTTTTAAAATACACCGTTCAAAAATTAGAGGGGAGGGGACAGAATTTTAGTGACTTTCGGGGCGATTATCTCTGACTGTATTCACTTAATCAAAAAAAATCCGAGAAACCTTATATTTATTTTGAAAGGTCTATTGATTCATGTGCCACACGTGGGCTCACGATGAAAAAAAAAATTGACTTAGTTTTATGCATGGAGTGCACCCCTAAAAAAAATTTTTTTAGTAATTTAAGTACAAAACTGTAGCGGCATCCTCAAAATTTTATTCAAATACACCTTATAGTTTTCGAGTAAAATGCCTGTGACATACGGACAGACGGACAGACGGACAGACGGACATGACAATACTATAAGGGTTCCGTTTTTGCCATTTTGGCTACGGAACCCTAAAAACTAAACCCTAAGAACAGAAAAGTTGCATTTTGATCCCTCTTGTCGTGGAGCAAAACTTACTTTTCCAAATGAAAGGTGTGAAAAATATACTATACCTAATTAACCGTTTAAAATACATGTCGAAATCCCGTTATTGACGTGAATATCCTTATCGCCATCACAAGATGAGTTTAACTCTGTCTGTAGATACTTATTTATATCATCTGTTACTTTTTTTAGAGTCGGGACGGGACGGATCCCGCCACGCCGCCTACAACAATGTAACCCCCGCGCATTGTGGTCCTCCCAAAAGCGATCTCCACACAGCTCATAACATCCTGGTAGAAAAAGGGGGCAAACCATTGTTCTCACGCACACGCACTTTTTTTATTTACCCATCGTTTTGGGTAATTTCGATGTCTGAATGCACTTTCTATTGTTATGCCGCTAACGTTAGGTAGGTAATCTGTAAAAATGAGAGCTTGCTTTAGGTATTTCTCGTCAAATAAGGGGTTATGGAAAATCAAATATATATATATATATAATTCATTAGAATTACCTAGCTAAAACCGCAATAAGAACCTAATACAGCTTTTATTGCAAAAATGTATTCATAATGTAAGAGGTGTAAAAGTGAGTGAAGGAGACGACATAGTCAATGTTTTGTTTCTGTAACAATCTACTTCCAGGGTGAGTGAAAGAGATGTCGGTATGTTGTAACTTCTTTTTAGATTATGGGAATACAATGCACCCTGGAGCTACGCATTCATCCATGTTTTTGTGCAAATATTACGCTTATTACGAAGAAAATAGGGGCGATGTTATAAAAGGTATCATTAACTTGGTAGGCCTAGCATATAGCGTTCTGTAACTAAATTAGGGACGGCTTGTAAATCCAGGATCCTGTTGTGTCATGTGATCCCGGTACCAAACTCGGGAAAGTTACAAAACGAAAGTCCGTCGGTATCTACTCGCCCCGAGGAGCCCATGTTTGTTAGCTCCAAGAAAAAGCTCCGTAGCTTTCGCTCGCAGGTTTTATGGTGAGAACAAATATTATATGATTTTTCTTTTTAGGTTTATTATATCTTTGGTTTTAAATTATACTACATTGAAAAAAAAAATGTTACTACCTTATAAGTTATAATCTTATGATTATAACGTTAATGCTATTATTGTTTTGACATAATGTTAATACTAGCTTTTGCCCGCAACTTCCTTTGTTCATTTGTTGGACATTTACTGGGATACATAGTCACCATTGGCCTTTAGCATCTATAAAATTATATATGTTAATCCAGCATATACTCTATTTGTATACTAAAATTCATCTTAATCCGTGTGTGATTTAGTAAGAATATACCTACATACATCCAAACTTTCGCATTTATAAAATTAGTATGACTTGAGCGCTAGCTGTGAGATGATGCTGAGTTGGGTTCATTTCGTGACACGGCCTTTAAACCATCTTATTTTTTATAATGCTGCATGCATCTTTTAATTGTTTGTCGTGAATAAATGTTTGGTTTGAGTTTGTTTATTTTATTTATGACCCAAGTGATGAAACATCCTTTGCTGGCATTCAATGCTTAAAGTAATCTGTAGTTGATTAAATTTAATAATTCGGTCATTCTCCAGATTTGTGACTGCGGTTGGATCTAATTAACGCAACGTTTTACGAACATTTATGTGGAGTCGCGTCAATTAGATGCAGTCACAAATCTGAAGAATGCCCGAATTATGCTATTATTACCCATGCACTGAATGTATGGTCATACATGTTACATTTCTTAAAGCAAAGTATCCAACATGCCTCCAATTAGGGTTGCAAACGTCAGAATTTGTCCTGACATGTCAGGATTTTTGACCCTTTGCCAGTATTGCGGCCGGACTTGGCAAGTGTCAGGATTTTTCGAAATTACCTCATTAAATAAAAAAATAAATAATTGAATATAATTATGTTATCATGATACATTTATTACAAATTTTACACAGTTTTAATGAATGAAATGATACCACTCTGTTACAAGAAATGTCAGGACTTTTAGGGTGATGACATGATTTTTATCAATTGGCAATCCTACCTCTAATTGAGTCTAAATTCATTGTTTTGGCGCGTGGCGTGGGGTTTTTTAACACGCTTTTATTAGTTTCATAGAATTTCTTACGCCAATAAAGTCTGAAATTCTGCATTATACTTGTTATGCCTGTGAAAATATAGAACTTATTTTGTTACTCATCATTTAATATTTGACGTATAGGTTTAAGAAAATATTTTTGAGGTTTCAATTCCATTATTTATTTTGCTCACAGAAAGTTAAAAATTACTTACATTAAAATACATAGTATATACATATACACAAATGTTAATGATTGCGTAAAATTTTACAATACAAATTTTATACTTTTCCCGAAAAGTATAAAATACTGATAACAATGTCGCAATTTAAATGAATAGCAGCAATTCAATTATGTAACAGAACACGAAGTGTACCTAGCACTTCAAAAAATGAAGTACTACAAGAGTTCTGGTGAGGATGACGTTACCACTGAAGCTTTAAGAGTGGGAGGGTCTTCACTAATTCCCCACATCAGTATAATATAAAATGCGACGGAAAAATCCTTGGATTCTGCACCACGATAATGCGCCCTTGTACAAGGCCATCATTGTGAACGAATTTTGACCAAAAACTCAACAAATACCATCGAGCAACCACCTTATTTACCAGATATGGCTCCAGCCGACTTCTTTATTTGTCCTAAACTCAAATTACCACTTTGTTGCATCCGTTTTCTTTCGGTAGTATAAAAGAGAAATCGTGGCGAGAACTGAACGCAATTCCGGAAAAAGCATTTAAAAAATGTTTCGATGATTGAATTATTCGTTGGCGTAAGTGTATCATTTCTGAAAAAGCATACAATGAAGGCGATAAAATAAATTTGGTTAAATAACTAACATTTTGTGTATTTTTGACCTTTTCCCGGTACTTTCTTGACAGAGTAGCATAACAATGTTTCAGGCTTATACATTTTAATTATTAAGTATACAATGTATAAACCACGGGTAGGTATATAGGGTGACAATAATGGGTGGGAATCCAAGAAAAAAACGTTTAAGTAACTACGATTTATACGTGATAATCGATTTTATGAACTAGTTAGGAAGCAGGTGACATTTTAAGAAACACATATTTTTTCTTTTTCATGATAACTGAATTTTTCATATAAAAAACCGGCCAAGTGCGTGTCAGACCACGCAAAACGAAGGGTACCGTGCCTATTAAAAATCTTACGGCACTAGCGTCCTTTTCTTTGAGGAAGGCAGTTTTTCAGCAATATCTCGGAAACCTTTCATCCGATCTTGTTCAAAACAATTTTTGGTGAATGAACTTAATAAGTCCTGTGTCCATTAATTTTTTCATATTTTTAAAATACACCGTTCAAAAATTAGCGGGGGGGGGGGGGGGGGACAGAATTTTAGTGACTTTCGGGGCGATTATATCTGACTGTATTCACTTAATTAAAAAAATTGCCGAGAAACCTTATATTTATTTTGAAAGGCCTATCGATTCATGTGCCACACGTGGGCTCACGATGAAAAAAAAAATTGACTTTTAGTTTTATGTATGGAGTGCACCACTAAAAATTTTTTTTTAGTAATTTTAATTACAAAGCTATGTAGCGGCTAAGAAAATACACCTATCCTCAAAATTTAATTCAAATACACCTTATAGTTTTCGAGTAAAATGCCTGTGACATACGGACAGACGGACAGACGGACATGACGAAACTATAAGGGTTCCGTTTTTGCCATTTTGGCTACGGAACCCTAAAAAGCACTTTGAAAAATAGGTCATTCCAAAAGGGCATAAATAAAAAATGACGTTCAATTCAATTAGACAATCAAGGTACTCTGTTCCGGACTAATTCGGCATTGCACTATTACGCATTTTCCTGCATCTCGTTTGACTTTGACATATCCTACATAGGAAGTTCGAGTCGACATAGGAAGTTCGAGAAGACAACAATGATTTCGCTCCTCTTATTGGGACTGGATTATGCTTATCACTTGCCGATGTATATCATGCAGGTTTCCACACGGCATCGGCACGGGGCTGATTCGTGCTGTCAGCCTGAGAAAAACCTACTGAAGTCTTCAAATCCCAATAAGTATAAGTGCGTTGGTAATGGTTGGAAGAGATATCGGAGTCTAGTGAGAGTGTCAAGTCTTTTGTGATCCCTAAAAATAAAAACCTGCGAATCAAACAGTGACACGATAAAAGCGTCGAGAAGTGAACTGAAAATCCGTTGACAATTGACAAAACAAATCAACGTCAAAAAATAAATATCAGAAATTGACAACCTGATAGAACTAACTTAATCTTTTGTACTAAGGTCTCCCTCAATAGGGCAGGGAAAGTGACGTCAACAGCCGGTTCACACTAATTCGCGATTTTTTCCAAAATTAATACAGAACAAAAACCAAAAAATTTTTTTTTTTGTGTACTAACACGTTTTTACCGCATTGGTTTTCGAATTAAGATCTTTTAAATTATGAAATATTGTCAATTGTGTTCCTTAACCTACCAAAAAAACTTCTTAATTCATGAGTAATATGGTAGTGTAAAATATAAACAATTGAACTTAATATAGAAAAATAACATTAAAACTAAACTAGGCTATAAATTATTTATAGAAAAATAACATTAAAACTAAACTAGGCTATAAATTATTAGATTATTACAAATAAAAAAATTGCCCCAAATCTCCTTTAGAGAGCAGCGTGCCCAGAAGGCTGGCAGTATTGCCACGTTGAATGGCAATGCTGAGCCTCGCTGTGCTAGATATGATCCAGCTCTCTGGTCACGCGTCAAGTCTAGCTTTCACCCCACCGACACAGTTTCGACCCCAAACGGCGCAACACATATATATATATCTACTCCGGGCTATGTAACCTGAAATAATATATCGGTAAAGTTTTGTGGTAGAGCACATTATATACCTGCTGGTAATGTAAAATGTGTGAAATCTACCGGATCCTTTTTGCAGCTTTATAGATCCTATTGGAGTGCTTTTTAACTGTAACTGTCTCAAAAACGTGATTCAAATTACATTTAGGATACAAGCAAATGTGCTTTTTTTTGATGAGGGTAAAGTAGCGCACCAAGAAAGACGCGTACAATTTCAATGTTAATTACCCATACTGCAACTTGCATGTGTGTTATCTGCTGTCAACACATTTATCTCTCGTATTGGAATGTCGTCGCTCTCGCTCTCACCATGACGTGGTCTCGGTGCATTGTGCATGCGCCGCCCCGCTCGCAATGTCGAGGGGGCGGTCATTGCCCGTATCCTTGGATATCCTTGAGGGGCAGGACTAACAGCCTCTCACATTAATATGATGCCTTGGTAACTCGCAGGATATTTCGTCCCTTTGGGAATACCGTCCGACCTGAGGGCCCATAAGATGCCAGTCACGAATGCTTTCCTTTTGCTTTTTCCTTTTTATGCGACGGTAGTCCCTATACGAGTAGTCTAGGTACGGGTTGTCTGTCATACATAGTTATCTCCTTATCTCACATGCTTTGTCTATACATATCAATTATTATTTAGAGATACATTGACTTGTATAAAAAAATATCCTTTGTTGAAATTCCAAAATTATATCCTCACGTTTATGCTGCCTTGGTGTATGCCGACGTCATCTCGATCGTTTCGATGTAACCGCGTGGGTGGTTGCCCCTTACTCGCGACCAATATAAGTTACGATGTAACTAAGGCGTATGTAGGTGCGTATTGTGAGGGAAAGGACTCGCCGCGCCGCCTCCTCGCCACCTCTGAAGTCCTGCTAGTTGTTGACGTCATTCCAATAGAATTCACATCCCTTGGGTACCCCACCGGGCAATGAACTTCTTCCCATATAGCATACTGGTATTTGGTTATGGTTGGTGAGGGGACGATTACCCAACACTGATTTTATAACTTTTTTAAATACTTAAATTGATTTAGCAAGGGCGCTTTTTGTTTGCAGGTAAATCATACGTTATAATATTCTTGGAAGAAACTATACATTTTGCTCCCAAATCCTGACGTTTGTTTGTTTTAAAAGTGTCGGTCTATCGGCGGTGTTAGAAACGCCCCTAACGTACCGTTTCGTGGGGGAGCAAAAAAAGGATCACCCCACGGACGAGTGGCGCGCTGCCAAAGCGGGAGGGCACGACGCGTGCCCGTTGTTATCCTTATCGCACGTGCGAGCTTTTGTAGAGCTTTCTTCTTGGTAAGCTCCGCAAGCTTTATGTCGCCCTGGTGAATTCCCGCGCCTGGAACGCCGCTGTCGCTAGCCGCTTTCTCCTTCTCAAGGAGCTTTTATACAATTAGGATTGTTCATTTTTTTTAACCCCCCATTTTTATTTTATTTTTCGAAAATATAGAGTAATTCAAGAAACTAATTTCAATATTTTAGCAATTCATCGCTTTGTTTATTTTTTATAATTTTTTGAAAATATGAGATACGACTTCTCGTAAATTACATGTGGTGGCTGAATCTATGTATAGGACACGCCCAATAGTATAGAAAAAAAAGTTTTAAATGTCAATCGATGGTTTGTAGACATCTGTCAATGTCATCATTGTCATTCTAAACGTGTTCATTTCTCATTCTGAAATTTCTGCAATAAATTTAAAACCCAAATACAATGCCACATGCTTGCATGTGCTAAGAAAAAGCCTCTGTTTTGTGTCGCTGACCCATGTTTCGAAGTAACAAGGAATGTTATCTTAGTATGGGAAACTTTTGATGCATGTTACATAAATAACATCATTAAGCATGCGGAACAGTTTTGGGAAACCTATATATATATATAGTCACTAGCAACTCAAAGGAAAAAAGTGGGATTACATGTAAACGAAGACAAAACAAAAGTAATGACAAACAGACAGCCTATACAGATCATGCTAGATTCGTCACCGCTAGAATATGTTGAAGACTACATTTATGTAGGTCACTTAATTTCCTTTAAATCAAGCACTGAAAAAGAAGTTGATAGAAGAATAAAACTCACATGGAGTAAGTATTGGTCCCTGAAGGAAATTTTCAAAAGTAAAATGCCTACTAAATTGAAAACTAAACCCATGAACACCTGTCTACTCCCATGTCTCACTTATGCATGCCAAACCTGGCCCCTAACCAAAAAAACGCTGTACAAACTGAAGGTATGTCAAAGAGGAATGGAGAGAAGCTATTTGGGATTGAAATTTAGTGATAGAGTGAAAAACAAGTCAATCATAAAAATAACCAATGCCACAGATGTAGTCAAACGAGCGCTGCGACTCAAATAGAAATGGGCAGGGCATACACTAAGAGTTAAAGATGAAAGGTGGTCAAAGATAGCAACAGAATGGTACCCCATGGACAGCATATGAAGAAAAGGAAGACCACTCTCAAGATGGAGTGATGATATCAAAAAGACAGCGGGATGCTATTGGGGAAGAAAAGCTAAAGACAGGGAAACCTGGAAAGCTTTGGAGGAGGCTTTCACCGCTTTAGGCGGTCCTTATGCGGAAGAAGAAGAATATTTTAAGAATAATGAATAGGAAAGTGAAATATTAGTGAAAAATAATATAAAACTTTATTTTTAAAATAGTGCATAAAATATGGCCAAAAACTCTGTTATAAGGAAATAAAAGCTCATCTTATCTTATATATTTACAAAATTAATAAAAAGTGGTCTGAATTAAATAACATGTTTTATTTTCAACATTAGATATTCTCTTCCTGTAAAGTAGCTCCAACATTTCTTAGCTTCGCTGTAGGTTTAAATGTCGGTTGTTTTTTTCACAGATTTAAAGTTGCTGTTTGTCACATCTTTTTCAGGCTGCAATATGAACAATTAAATATGAAAAGTTATGTAAATAAGCTAAGAAACAAAATATATTAGGGAAATCTTAAATATGTGTGTAAATACTGTCACTTGCTAACCTCAATGGGGCCACGAGGGAGGCTTGTTTCTCGAGATCCCATTAATTACATTTCACTTTCTGTATATAATATAAATTACACATATATGTTGTAAAAGATAGGTTATAGATACGTAGGTTAGGTTCGTTAGGCATCCTTGGTTGCCCAAAGGGCAAACAGAGCAAAAAAATTGTCAAAATACCAGGATATCATACACCTAACGAACATATCCTACCTAGTGTTGGAAGAAAAGTGGGAGCGCACATACATATACAGCATGTTTAAGTCCATTCCAATAGAACTTAATGGGACTGCAAGAAACAAGTCTCCCTCGTGGTCTCATTGATGGGACAAATCAATGGGACCACGACAAAACTGCGCACATACATAACACAGGCGTGTAATACATATGTATGTATGTACTCTGTTACTAAACCTGCCCATAAAGCTAGCTTTTAGTCTGATGAGTCTAGTAGATATCCTTTCTGTATTTATAAAATTTATATTTTTAAAACTGAATGAATTGAATGCATGTGGTTTTTTTATACTTACTTCGAAGTGATCCTCGCAGCAGTATTGTGTATAACCACTGATAATACTGAATACTCCACGTTGGCTTCACGACACCATCTTTCACGCAAGTCTTCCCGGATGCGAACTATCGTTTTCGAGCTATTTTTGGAGTCGTTTTTACACGTTGGATAATAACATTTCATGTAATTTTCCATGTCTTCCATTAAGTTAATCACAAATAACGATATTTAAATTAATTTCGTATCTCACAGTTCTGTTAAAGTCGGTTTATGTTATAGTGGCTTGACAGAAGCTTGACAGTGACGGAAAATACCACAGGTTCGATAAGTGTTTCTTTTTTAATGACCGAAGTCTTTTCTGATTCAGCCACGAGGGAGGTCCACAGAAGGTCAAACAAAGGTCACACGGATATATGCTGAAATATCTTTAATCATCCATTATTTTGATGAAGTAAATGTCGGAAACTGTTTGAATACCTCATATCTCGAAATGGTTTTCGAAATAGCACTTAAGAAAAAAAATGAACAATCCTAATTATCTGCAAGAGAGACGGAAACGCCACAGAACAGTATAATCTATGAAATAATGCCGCGTCAACCTATTATTCCAATGGATTGGTTTGCACAGGATGGCCGGAATATAATATCCAGGGAATCTAAATGGGGCACTGAGGGAAAATCTGCAACTATGAGAGATATGGAAAGTTCTAAGGAGACACGACGTTGATTTTAGAAAAAAATCCAAATTAACTACTCATTCAAAATATAAGCGGGATTTTAGCCGTTAAAACAGTCACTCTTGTTATACAAACAAACCACGTGCTCAGAAAATGATGTACGGTAAAAATGTATTCAACATATATAATAAACTATCTTATGACATAAAGTTACTGACTATCTGGCTTCTGAGCAGATGTTTCTATAGTGTAAAAAAAATATGAACCATGTTTGACATAATTTTATTCAGTGTTTTATTAATTTTATATATATATTATTACTATTATACCGTGACATTGTTTCTTAAATTTCGTAATTATTTTTGATTTTCATATCGCTCCTCGTTAATGTTTGCACGCCTACATGCAGGCTGAATGCACTGAACATATTTTATTTCTAACATCTAAAAATGTACTAAGCAAATAAATTATTTGACACTTTGATAGTTTAATATTAGTTTACTAATGTAGGTTTATAAGTGTTTTGTAACTAACAATATATGGATCTGAGGAATCTGAAAATAAATAATTTTAATTTTTATTTATTTATTTTGATTTGATTGATTCTTTGATAGTAAATATATCGTAACTCATCCTTACTCTTACAGTAAAAAATACGTGTACCGAAATATTTGTCTACTTTATCTGCTACTAACTATATGATAATGACTGCACTACTACATTTTCAATAAAAAAATCCGTAACCAAACTGGGTCAACACTCAGCATGGTAGTTATCAGTTAAACATATATGGGCTAACAATTATGATCTTTCCGCTGCTTCCAGCATGCCACGGCGCGGTTCGCTCCCCCAACGCCACCACCACGACGGTGGCGACTCTGCCGACGGTCTCCGCCACACAGGCCCCAAGTGTGGAGCCCCGCCCAGCCGTCACCTGCCCTGATGACGCGCTGACTGCCAGCCCACTGCAGCGCCTACGGAGTGCCATGAGGGACACGGCTTATACGCAGATGACGTCCTATTTCGATGCGTTCCTGGTGTTCTACAGTGATGAGCATCTGGTATGTAAAATTTCTGACTTCTTAAATACTAGGCGTTTCTTGCTGAGGATGCTTACAATCAACACCCTGCAGCACTTCTTTAGCCTATTAAAACGATATATATATCTATATATGCATGTCGCATTTCGGCATCAAGATGACTCTCGGGCCAAGAAAGGATTCTTTTGCTATCGGCAACAAATAATTATTAGGATCTGTGGAATGCAAACGCGCTAGAACCAAAATTCCAGTGCGCTCGACTGATACAATTAAGAGGACTGCCAAATCTAGTCTTTCCCATGCGGTTCACTTCACTTGACGAGGCCGAACTGCATGGAGGGCATTAGGGCAATTGCATGCGGTCATTAAGGATCGACTAAGAAGAAGAAGAAGTATATCTATATCATGTAGGTATCACGGTAACTGGCCACGTCAACTTCACTAATTCACCAAGTATTCTAGCAAATAAACATAACCCATTCTGTTCACGTGTCTCTTATACAGACGGATGGTAGCGTGGTCACTTATTGGCCAGTTAAGCTTGTTAGGGTTTCGTCTATCGATAATTTTGCAACACTAGTTACTAGATACGACGACCGAATAGCCTAGTGGTTAGAGAACCTGACTATGAAGCTTGAGGTCCCGGGTTCGATTCCCGGTCGGGGCAGATGTTTGTATGATGAATACGAATGTTTGTTCTCGAGTCTTGGATGTTTAATATCTATTTAAGTATGTATTTATCTATATAAGTATGTTTATCCGTTGTCTAGTACCCATAGTACAGGCTTTGCCTACTTTGGGACTAGATCAATTGGTGTGAATTGTCCCACGATATTTATTTATTTATTTAAGTTTTACAACTGTAATTTTTGAACAGAGCGAGGAGCCGCCGGCGGAGGAGCGTCGCCTTCAATACATCAGTGACTGGGACGGCGCCGGTATAGCGGCGGTGCTGGCACAGGGCGAGGCAGCGGTCTGGGTGGCGAGTGGAGACGTAGCGAGAGCGCGCGCTTCGCTCTCCTGCTCGTGGATAGTGATAGATGCTGACGATTCTGGACAGCCCAGCGTTCCTGAGTGGATTGCGGTGAGGTTCTACTTGCCTAGGCGCATGCTAATAACATATATAACCAATAGAGTGAGGAGCTACCGGCAGACGAGCGTCGCCAGTTCCGTATATCAGTATCAGTTCTGGGACGGCGCCGGCATAGCAGCCGTACTTGCGCAGGGTGAGGTGGCCAGAGCGGGGGTTCTGCTCCTGGATAGTGACACCTAGATGCAGCATGGATTTTCATGAGGTTATGCTCACTCATACTGGAATCAAAGCATTAATATATTTGATGTCGTGCCGTATCTGTGTGGCCACACAGCGTCTGAGTGATAGATGGTTCCGCCCAGCCAATCATAACTAAGCTGGCAGCGATGAAGCTTCCCTATCCCTGAACAGCCAAGTCAAGTCTTGAGCATCAATTAAGCCTAAAGTTATCTGCTTTATGTAAATAATTCAAGTGTTCAAATTTAAAAAGTTATACTTTTATAAAGCAAACATTGCTGTATTAGAAATAAGAAATTGTATGTTCTTAAAAATACATTTTATTTTAGGATTATCTACTAAATTGGGCACCCATTTAGATCTCAATTCTTTTGTCGGCGAAGCTGACAACCACGCATATTCTTAATATTGAACTTGGCTCCCATTCTCACGTTTATGTTTTTGGTGGGAT
Source organism: Epinotia nisella (assembly GCA_932294315.1). NCBI lineage: Eukaryota > Metazoa > Arthropoda > Insecta > Lepidoptera > Tortricidae > Epinotia > Epinotia nisella. The sequence continues at coordinate 16,958,395 of OW028680.1, forward strand.
GTATTTTGACACCAATTGCTCATAGGCCCGGCTCGGCCACACCGGCCGTGTGGGCGCCGACGCGCGCCTCGTGTCGATCACGGAGTGGTCCTCGCTGGCCATGGGGCTGCAGCGAGATGGCGTGACCTTGGTTCACGTGCCCACGCTACTCGACCAGCTGTGGAACGAAGAGACGGACCCTGGCCGCCGCCGCCCCGAGTCTTCGAGAATCGTGGCTAGCTTACACCAGAGTGACTGCACTGGTAAGTACATGCGTACATACCTAGAGGTATAAAAGCGTACAGAATCGTCTTGGCTATGGTCGCGTGGGCAGATAAGTTTCGTTTAGTGCTAGCAGGCCTGTTCTTCTTGCCGCTCCGGTTAAACTCGGCTATCGCACCCCTCTGAGGTGTTGATACACCTGATCGCTCTATGAACAAAATAGCACGTGCTATACTGCACGCGAGCAGGATGCTATGATTCGAATTGTCTAGCTGACAAACATCGGTTTTGTTAAACTGAGGACCTTCTGTATTAAGTAGGAAGTATTATTTTCGTACCTGGAAACAGACGACGAACACAACGACGGACGACACAACGACAGACGGGAAACAGTAATTCCCATTTCGAAGCTAGCTACCAAATCTGGGTACGAGATGGGACTAAAGGGTCATTCTGTGGTGCTAGCAATGTTAACAAGACGCGTACTTGTAACGAGAACATATGCAATGCAACAAAGAGAAAGGCATGACACGAGCAATTCTCCTGTCAGTAGTTAGGTTTGTCAGAGAGAAAGTTCTTTTACAAGGCTTACTTTTACACACATTCTCGAGATGTCAACTTTATTGAATCCACCTTTTCCCCAGGCCTTAGCTGGCGTGACAAAGTGTCTACCGTACGCAACGAGGTCAAGCAAAGCGGGGCCGACGCCATGGTGGTGACTGCGCTGGACGAAGTGGCCTGGCTACTGAACGTGCGCGGGCGTGATCTGCCGTATGCGCCGCTCCTTAAGGCCTTCGTCGTTGTGAGCGCCAGGTACGAAGCACCGTGTAAGCTACGGATTGTTGTTCTTGTTTGATATACTTGTAAAGTCCGTCCGTCGAGCTCTGACTGCAGATGTCATGGCAGACAGTAGGATTCAGGATTATGGCTTGGGGAGGCTTTGCTCCATTTGTGGGATCTTGAGCCTGTTTTTAGTTAGGACTCAGATTCTTTGAAAGGAGCCCCTTAGCCCTGGATAAGTGGATACGCTAGTGAAGGCAGAGACCGCTCTGGATAACTATACATGTGTCCCTTATTGCAATTGGATACGGTACCAAAGTATAGTGATATATTTGTATTCAACCGGACCATTTATGTTCCACCGTTATAATGATGTTTAACCAATTTATTTTATGCTCAAGGGACCTGAAGGTGTACGTGCCACAGGGCAAGCTGTCCATGCCGGTGCGCGAGGCGCTGGCGGTCTACAACTGCCCTATTCATAACAACAACTGTACCAGGTTTGTCACAGACTCCCTTGTATTCGAAAGTTCTCTTGCAGGTGCTCTGATATTGTTAGACTTTGCAAATAAGATTTTTTTTTTATCCTGTGAAAGACGAAAGGAACCTGTAGATGTTTTGCAAATCTAGTAATAGTAAGGAAATAATACGAACATTAAACCCTCAAAATTAGCCTGACGAATCTGATTTCTTACAGAAACGTATTTTTTTTTAATTACTCAGGAAGCATTACTGGAATTCGTACTGGACCGTGAATGAGTGCACGAAAGCCACCTGCCTGACAACGTTCGTAATTGCAATTTAAAACGTATTAACTGTTGGGGCATTTATAACCAGCTGAGAATAATTCAATGGAATGGGGTATATTGCCTAAACTATACCATCCGGTATAAAGGCTGTACACCGCATCGCTGTCTATATCCTACCACTGCTAACTGTCTTCATTAAACGTTCCACACGGCAAAGAAACTGCACTAAGCCCATTGTTCGCTCTTGTGACCGTTAAATGTGTTCGCATTCCCTGTCTTAAAACTATCATGCCATTATCGTTTCCATATTCGTACATGATTTGTGTCGCGAACTTCTATAAGTTCATGAAAGAGTCAGTTCTCCGCATGCATCGGCCCATGGAAAATCATTCTTCCGAAAACCATTCACCGACAAGGGAAAACTTCAGCGTAGATGAAATTGGTTAAAAAAATACAGTGGACAACAGCGTTCGCAAAATCGTTTTCAGAAGAATGATACTCTCAGAGAAATCAGTGTTCCGTGTTCTCAATATTGTGTTGTCACTAAGTTCTGAATAAAACTGATGTTATATCTTTGTAAACATATATTCGAGTATAAAGATTTCATGTGCTGTATTTGTATATCATTGACGTTTTATGTGTGTTGGTTTTATGTCCTTCTCGGTTTCTTGTTATACCTAATATCTAAACCCTGTATCTAATTTACAGTATAAAGGACTACGCCATGATCTACGCCGATCTTCGCCGCTCCACTGACTCGAAGATCCTGATACCTACCGGCGGAACCTTTCAGCGGGGCGCCTCCGCTGCCATTGCGCAAAGTATTCCACAACAAAAGCGCTTCTACGTGCTGTCGCCCATCATATACCTCAAGGCGCAAAAGACGATTGCCGAAGTGAAGTGCATGAGGAAAGCGCATCTGCGAGACGCTGTTGCGATGTGCACCTTGCTCAGTTACATGGCGGGAATGGTACGGTAGAACTATTCAATATACATAATCGTACTCAGAACTTGTCATTGGCCAAAACACATCCTAGGATCTAAATGCTTTCAGAGGAATTTTCTACCACACATCTAAGGAGCCACGAGTTCTTATACTAGGAAGGATCGCATGGTAGATGGCGGGCCACTCGCGAAAGCTTGGCGGGCCGCAGGTTAAGTACCTATAGCTGAATCAATCAATCAAATCGTTTATTTGCTAGAATTCAGTAGGTACAAATAGGTCTTATACATCAAAATACAGTTCCGTGTATTCAGCCCGCATGCAGTTACTACGTTACGATTGCCTATACTTAATTTATACAATATGTCAACTACTGTTATGAATGTAGCGATCTCTGCTATAAGGTACGAATGTTGTTACAAAGCTGTAAATATATCTTCAGGTAAAAACCGGCCAGTCGGAGATCTCCATGGCGATGAAGGTGGACGTGACGCGCGCTACGCAAGCCAACTACGTGGGTCCGTCCATGCGCACGCGCGTCGCCTTCGGCGCCAGCGCAGCCGAGCCGGACTACCGCGCCTCGCTACTGACCAACCGGCAGCTGTACAGCAACTCTACGCTGGTCGTGCAGTCCGGCGGACAGTACATAGGTTTGTTGACTTTGGCGGACTACTCACGGCTTGACGATAAAAGCGGTCCTGACATAAACGTATTACTCTTAGCGATTTATTTGCAATTTAGTAATTAAGAACTTTGGCCTGTTACTCATCCACTTTTGACATAAAACCAGGCCTAGTTTCCTTAGTACCGTTCTTCCTCCTAGGATTGCCTTACCTCGTTGTACTTTTTTCGATGCACCTTTTCTAATAAGAGAGGAAACTAGATTCTTATTAGATTTAGACCTTATCAAATTGATGGCTAACTTGAACGTTAGAAGTTCGTTCTGAAAGCATCTAACTTCTTAATGACTGGCCATAGACAATTGGACTTAGCGTCTTAACGTTCCTTCCAAACATGAAGGCACTCAGTAACTACTCAAAACGGTGACTCATGTCGCAGCTAAGCAATAAGCGCTTCACCGATTGTTTTTTTTCCAGAGGGTACAACCCTAGTAACCCGCTCGCTCCACTACGGCAAGCCCAAACCCGACGAGCGACGCGCCTACACCACCGTGCTTCGTTCGCTGGCCGCGCTGGCCACGCTGCACGCGCCCGCCACGCTGCCCGCGGCGCACGCGGACCCGGTCGCCCGCGCTCCGCTGTGGGCCGCGAAGCAGGACTACCCGCATCCTACAGGGCATGGGGTCGGTGCGGCGCTGCACCGGCGAGAAGGTAACTTGGATCAAGCTTCGTTTCGCACCTCCAACTACTTATTTGTACTGCAAGTAATGATTTCACTCGCGCGCGCGGTTGCCATTTCTTTGTGCATCAGGCTAGCAAGTAGATTGTGAATAGATGGATAAACTGCTTTTAAATAATTATACAGTCATTAAATCAATTTTTTTCCAGATCCCGTTGTCATCGATTACAGACAAGACAAAAATCTGTATACACTGGCAGAAGGATACTTCATCACAAGTGGTTAGTACGAGATTTATTTGGCAGGCTTAATACCTGATCGGGTGGTCCCTTGCGCTTTCATTGAGATCCTATATACATAAGTACGTAGTCTGCACGTTTGCCGTTTTAACCGCATAAATAAATAGAGGTACAATTTCAAACTAAATGTAATCCTTCCAGAACCAGCATGGTACGAGCCGGGCAAGTTCGGAGTGAGTCTGGGGAACGTTCTAGAAGTGGGAGCCAAGTCCAACGAGTACTTGTACTTCACCGAGGCCACACTGGTGCCCTACGAACCTAAACTGATCGAGAAATCTATGCTCACTGATTATGAGGTTAGTTACAAACTCTCATACACGTTTTCTTCTTGGACTTTCAGCGTGTTTTGTCAGTGATGACGTATCGCACCGAAACGTGGTCTCTTACTATGGGCCTCATAAGAAGGCTCAAAGTCACCCAAAAGGCAATGGAGAGGCGGGCTATGCTAAAAGTTTCTCTGCGTAATCACATCAGAAATGAGGCTATCCGCAGCAGAACCAAGCTAACCGATATACTCGAAGCCCACTGAATCGCTAAACTTAAGTGGCAGTGGGGGGACACATTGCACGTAGAACCGATGGCCTTTAGGGCGGAAAGGACCACGTACCGAAAGGCGCAGCGTGGGTAAAAAAAGGTGGCTGATGACCTGATAAAGGTCGCAGGAGTCCGCTGGATGCAGGTGGCGCAGGAGCGGCCATTGTGGCACTCTTTTGGGGGAGGCCTATGTCCAGCAGTGGACGTCTTTCGGCCGATATGATGATGATACATGTTTTCTACGTCACGATGGTGTCAAATAAGCTTACGTGTCTGCCGGATGCTAAGTGGACACCGCAAACTCTAGAGGAATTGCTGCTCACACGCAACTCGGTGCATGCCTACGAGCTCTGGCGACCTTGCTCACCACCAGGATAACAACACCAAACACCATATACCTACCCGCAGAGTAAGTAGTAGGTGGAGTTATTATAGCGGCGGTCTTCTGTAAGGAGGAGGAACTGCACCTGTTGGGCTGCTCCAAGTATGAGTGAGAACCACAGAACACTAAATACTATAGAAAGTAGAAAGGTGACGTGGGCTGGGCGCGGCACGCTCGCCACTACTTTGAGCGTACGCTCAAAGCTTTCGCTTCAACGTCACCTGATCGCCGTGCAGTCGCTGACAAAGTTGTAGGCGACCTGACACCGGTCCCGATAGAAATCGCGCTTGAAACCCCTTCTCTATAGTATTTAGTTTTCTGTGGTGAGAACTGAGAACATTCCGCTTATGTCTTACATAGCCATGATAAATGATTCTTGCGAATAAGCCTAATTCAGGCTTCAGTAAGAACAAAGCATAAATGTAGTAGCATAAGTTTACATTTTGAATAAAGAAAAGTAAAATATATATATATATATATATATATATGGTAAGACCACCAGTGAATGAACACTTAAGGAATTTTTCAATTTTGAAAAATCATTTCTCAATATTCTTGAATCATTGTAATAATTAAATGTGATTTATCCAATCTTTATTTAATAAATAAGAATATAATTTCTGCGATTTTTTATCACCTTTATAGTTTTTGAGTTATAGGATAATTTATCAAAAAAGACCCAAAACACCAGTGAATGAACAAAAAAATCTATGAATGAACACAATAAAACCCAGTGAATGAACATTTTTTCTAAAATTTTAATCAGCATATAAAGAGGACATTTTTAACATAATAATCAGAGTTTTTCTTATGTAATCATTATATAAGCAAATGAGGTAGGTACTGTATCTAATTATTTATCAAACTGTTTATTGGCAGAAATAAAATTACAAAAATACACTTCTATCGGTAATTAAATAGGTACCGTTAAAGATTCCTTTTCCTTCCCATGTGCAATTTCGTAAACATTCCTGTAGTTTTTCTGACTTAAAATTTTACCGGTTTTTGGACACAACACTACACCCGTTTCATCAGAATTAAATATTCTGCTCGGGTCATTTTTTATATCTAGGGCATTCTCTTCAATCAGGTAATCTTCTAACTCTTTAAACCATGCCCTAATGCCCTCCTCTGTAACAGCTGCTCTTGCTTTAGATATCATTTCTGCATTTCTTTTTGTTAAATCAGGGTGTCTTTTAAGGAACAACTCGAGCCATTTCGGCCCCGGCTTATTTTCAGTAAACTTGGTGACGCGATTATTTGCGTTTAAATATTTCTGTACAGTATCAATAACTTCGTCGGGATGCATGGGAAAACCAAGTTTTGCTTTGTTAATTATCCATTGAACCAATTCGGCTTCTTCAAGGCTAGTGAGTTCAGTCGGCGGCCCCATTTTTCTCTCCCAAGGAACTTTATGGGTAATTTTATTGTGAAGGGTCGATTTCGGTACATTAAACTGTATGCTAGCCTTATTTAGTGTCATTGAACCACTAATTATAGCACGTAAAGCTGTGTCCAAGTCTTTTTGAGTGTAGCGAAAACGTTCATTTTTTTTTTTGACATCCATGTTTACCTTAAATAAAACAAAATTAAATAGAATAAACGATATATCCCAATAAAACAGAAATATGTTTATAAATAACGTAAAGAAATAAAAATAGATAGTAACGAAGTAGGTAGAACACACAAAATTACCTTTGTCATTTCGTTGTTCATACATAGGATTAGTAGAAATCTAATGAATGAACTAAGCCTAATTCCTATAGTCCATTCACTAGATTTTTCATGCCTATGTATGAACACTTGTGTTCCAAGACTGGCTGAAAGAATCAGAATCGTTTTATGAGCAGTATTTCAAAAAACAGGCTTAATCCCATTATTTTAACCATTAAATTTGCACAAAAAATCTAATTGAGCCATCACCAATGAATGAACACAGTGTTCATTCACTGGTTTTAGAACATTTGATAAGCCAGTAATGGAACATTAAAAATAACTACTTTATCGCAGACTGAGTATCTAAAGAGTACATTTATAACAGATCTAACTCTTAATTCAATCAAATAACAACACTTTTTAATGATAAACATCAAATAAACAGTCCAAATGTTACTCCAAACATGCAATGTTCTTACCTGGGATTAAATTTCTCCATATAAAACTTCAAAGACACAAAAACGCAAACTTCAAACGCCGGCCATATTGAAACTGGACGACAATAAATTTACGAAGTGTTGCCAATGCATAGAAATCGGAGTTGCCAATAAGAAAAAAAATACGACAAGTGGTAGAAATATTTGTATTTCTTATTTAAGCCAAAAATTGTGATTTTGTTCATTCATTGGGGGGTGTTCATTCACTTTTTAATTCCACACCGTTATTAACACTATATTATGTAGGTATAAGTTAATCTGGTTATTTTAGTTATTCTATTATTTAACTTAATTTAAAAACATAATTATATTTATCTTATTAACTATATGATAAAGCTTATGGTTACGATTATCGCGGGATGATGACAAGACAAGATAAAGCATTCGGATTTCGGCTATATGATAAAGTGACAAATGCTTTATCTTGTCATTTACCTATAGATTACTGTGACCATATTAGGTAGGGTAGGCCTTTTGAGGTCAATGGACCTAAAGTATGTTGCGTGATATTTTATTGACATACATTGTTTGGACAGGGAGCCCGGCCACAAGGCAACGTCCTCAAAACGCCTCAAGGGACTTGCGTGATATTTAACTAGGTACATATTGTCTTTTGTTCAGGTAACATGGCTAAACGCGTACAACCAACGGATACGCAGCGTAGTCGGCCCCGAGCTGAAGGCCCAGGGCCTCACCGATGTCTATTACTGGATGATGAACCAAACCATCGCCTACGAGCTGCCTTCGAAACGGGCCCCGAGCCGACCCAGCTCCGCTAACTACCTGAGTCTAACTAACATTGTTCTAATTGGAACCATTGGCATCTCTGTCATTTTATAAGCAGGAGTACCTAACTAATTCTTAAATTTAAATGTATTACAGGTAAAAAAACTTAAATAAAGCCCCACTTGTACGTGTTCCGATAGGCATTTGTTTTGTTTGTGTTGCACAATTTAAATATGTTATGTCTATTGCCACTACATACAAGAGAGGCTTTATTTAAGTGTTTTACCTATATCTAAGTGTTAAGGAAAACATGAGTTACGCTGTTAAGCTTTTTAAGTACAAATACGTTAGATTATTATAGCAAAAAAACAAACACACACAAATGATGCAATTTGTCACACCAACTTGCTACGTAGTCAGAATGGAAGCTATGTATTTTGACAAGACAAGTTGTTGTGATAAATTGTTATGTGTGTAATGAATGGCCTTATGTGTTCGATTGGTTCTGAATTGGATATGATTTTATTTAGGTTATTTTCGATCTACGTTATATTCTCGCTTCTTGTGTGTATGTTTAAGTCCGATTTGGTCAAGCTGAAAATTAAGGCATAATCTGAGATGTTTTGTATGATTAAGTCAAAGTATAACTTATCAATTTATCATGGAATTCACTTCATTCTTGGTTGGTCGAATTGATACTGAGAAATTTATATTTAATACTTGCACTAATTTGTAACTTTCGCACTGCAAATTGCAATAATTATCGTAAGTAAAGTAGGACCTAGTTACGATCTATTATATAGGTAGGACTTTTCTTTTAAGAGCTATCAGTCTGTTAGTAATAGGTACATAGGTAAGTACCTACCTACTGAAACACGGACATTATGTTTCTTAGTAAGTAGGTAGTGTATTATGTTATTACAAGCAATCATCCTCCTAGCGTTATTCCCAGTTGTGCCCTAAATGAGCCCGGGGCTCGCTTTGACACCTAATCCCAAGATTTGGCGTAGGTACTAGTTTTACGAAAGCGACTCCCATCTAACCTTCCAACCCAAAGGGAAAACTAGACCTCATTTGGATTAATTAGACCGATTCCCTCACAATGTTTTCCTATACAGAAAAGCTAACGGTAAATACCTATTCCGTACATAAGTTCCGAAAAACTCATTGGTACGAGCCGGGATTCGAACCCACGACCGCCGCTTGACAGCCGCATGCCTGAACCACTAAGCCATCGTAGCTTATATTATTAGAAGCAATATAGTATGTTAAACTATACATTTTAAATTAATTAGATAGGCCGTTATTAACTTCGATGATAAAGAGTGCCTTAACAGAAGCCTTACTCATATAATTATCAGGCAGTACACTTGTTTGCCACCCATGAGGAATTTAGAAGAAATTACCTATTTATGTATGCAGTCTTCGTATCTTATTTATTATGATATAATCGAAGACTATCGTATCTTAAGATTAAACTAGGTATCATGCACCGAGTGCCTTATTGATCATGTAGTCTGTATAAAAGCTTTTAGGATTAGTAAGTATATTACGTATATTATAATTCTACTGTTTAGTCACCTCTACGTCATCGATCAAAAAAGCAAAAGCAAAGCTGTGTTTCCATACAAGAGACACAGAGCTTTACAGCTTATAACTTGTCCGAGTTGAGAGGAAACTTAGGTAACTTTCACAACGAAATAAACCGTAAATTTAGTCGGCACTATCTGTACATTTGACACCTACGTTAAAATCAATATAATAATATCAATGTTAATAGCGACATAAAATGTTTTTTGGCAATATTTCCCGAAGCAATATATGTGTTAATGCTTCTAAATGGTAAAGTAGTGTGGACGATTTATTGTTTTAATCTAAGTTTATTCATACATTCCTGATATTGTATTGTGACAGTGGTTTAAAATATATACAAAAGAGTTTTAATGTGTATGGCTGCGTAGATTCCATGTATTGTTTTTGATTGCTGATCTTGTATAATAATGCATAGTTATGAAAATAAATATTCATTTAAAATTTATCTGTGGGATTATCTTCATAATTCATAAGTTTAATAACTAACTCCCATATTAAAATATAATGAAAACGGGTCACTCATGTCTTTACGGTTGAAAATCGCTCATGTTTCGAACTGATATGCGGTTCTTTATCATAAGCGCTCGCGATGCCGGCTTGAAGAAACGCTTGTCGGTAAGTAGTGCCGTTTTCATTATATTTGAATGTCATGCCGTCAATTGACATCAAGTCACCAGATTCTAGAATCTTTACTACTTTTTAAAACCTCGTAGCTTAATAATGAATACCTACGAGCTTTGTTTCAAGCAAATATTTATTACATAGTGAGTTTTAATAATTGACAAATCATAACCATACTTATAATGACATTATCTGGAAGGGTGGCAGGGCTCGGCCGCGACTTCCAGCAGCGGTGTGCTATGTGTTAGAGCGAGACCCCGCGCTCCGATCTCTCGCTCCAACGTATGACTCACCGCTGCCGGCTACGCTCCAAGTCACGGCAGAGCCGTAAGGATTGCGCTTAATGTTCAGAAAAAAAACAAGGACAATTTGATAGCAGTTTTATTCACATTGGTCCATACGAATTGTGAATCACATTCAATTGTTATAACTAAATGGTTGCTCATCTACCGAACAATCGGGTGAAACGTTGCACCGACCTACAAATGTTAAAGAAAACAATTGATAATAAGTAACCTTTTGGACGCCAATTATTTGTCTAGAGTGTGAATATGGACCTTAGTTGAAAGTATGAAGGTAACTTTGACGCCATAACACCTAGGTACAGTCAGCAGCAGAAGTAGCTAAGCGGGCCGGGTGTTCAAAATGACCTGCACACGACTTTATTCTTAAGAAATTAAGAGCGTGTGTAGGTTATTTTGAACACCCGGCCCGCTTAGCTACTTCTGCTGCTGACTGTACCTATAGTTGTCCTTGGCGCCGTGGGCATACAATACAACACGAAACACCTTTAGGTGTTCTTGACGTCCAAAGGGTTAATAACTTATCACGTACAAGAATTACTGTTCAATCAATTGTTCCGTTGATTGGTCTAAAAGTGCACTATTACACACGACAACTCAGTAAGTGACCAGAGGCTCGATTCCACATGTTTTAATTACAGCTCGCGACATGGCAACTATAAAACTATAATAAGATTTTTTTAACAGCCGTTATTTGACAGACGTCATCCCGGTACAATAAACGTCAATGATGACATAATAAATCGTACTGGGATGTCAAATATTGGATGCAAGGGCATTTTCACTATAATTTGGTGTTAAGCGGCTATTTTATAGTGAGATGTTTTTTAAATAATCAGCTAATCTTTCGAACAATGCTTTTGTGCCCATTGTTAACTTTGCCTACTACTTATTAGTTCAAAATTAAATATCGGCGTTTAATGGTTATATGAGAAAATTCCACGATATCGAGATGCTGCAAAATCGGTTCCCTGTCCTGCTTTTCAAGAATCCGTGCTTCCATAATAGATTCACAGCTTCGAACTGGAAGCACACTTGGACGTGTGACATTGTCAGATCATTTTGTATGGGAACAGTGAACGTGTTAAGTCTGTTGACACGGTGATGTCACCAGCTACTAAAAAACATGTCCAATCGAGCCCCAAGACCCTAATATTGCACTCTTTTGCATCACGCTCTTAAATAACCATTATAATTCATTTAAATATGTACATAAAACAGTGTAGCATAGCAATATCGAGTGAGAAATTAATAACGAAATAACGTAAGTTAACACCCAGTGCGATTAACCGAAAATGCAACATTTATTATAATAATATACAGCCACCATCATAAGCATGTATACATTCTAGGTGGTTCCAGGATCTTATTACTTACATGGTAGAATAAAACAAGGTATGTCATACCCGACGATGTATCTGATCTACGACACACACGTGTTGACATTGTGCAAAGTTGGCACACAAATGTTGCCATTGATCAACCATACAAACGAGGAGTTTTGTTAATGCACGATTAATAATAATAAAAAAATGTTAGTTGGTTTAACTAGTGAAAAGACAACTTATATATAAAATTAGTAGTTAAACATAAATATTTATTGAAAGCACGTAAGTGAAGTATAAGCAATTTAGTCGGGTAATTGACTTTCACAATGGCAACACACTGACAGTCCGCCATTTTTAAAATGCTGATGACGTAGGTTTTTTTTGTACCACGTTTAATTGTACCATGATTGCTTAGAGATAAGTTCGAAATGTGTATACACGTTTATGGTGCTCACTGTACCAATAGTGGGTACTTACTAAAATTACTTCAAAAAGGGGGAAAAGCTATAGGTATATCGAAATTCACCCATTTGAAAGGCATTGCTTCACCTAACCATCTCATATCTAATTAAGTAAATATCGGATTTTAACATCCTAGATTTCGAGTCACAATATTGTACAACAAATCCTCAAACCAATACAGGGTCGGCAACGCGCTTGTAATTCTTCTGGAATCGCAAGCGTCCATAGGTTACATAGGCTTACAGTGTCTGGTTACCATCAGGCAGACCGTATGCTTGTTTGCCACCGTCGTAATTTCTATTTATTTATTTTGGAATAAATGCAATATTTCTTTAATAATATTTATCACTGTTAGTTATTTCTTAGAGTAATTTCTAAATCACAAATACCATGGCTCATGTCATCAGAAACATTTTACCATTGCAATGCTTAATTTTTTTCGGATTTCGATTCCACTTTGACTTTGTCACTCGCCACTATCGCAATAAGGCAATAGGGCAAACTTAATAGTAAAATGTTAGTGACTTTTGCGCCGGTTCACAATTAACACTATTAAACATTAATAAGTTATCGATAAACAATAACAAATTATGCATTCAATATTTTATTTCTACTTTAAGCTTCAGTCTTCAGGCTACACCTCTTCGATTGCACAAATAAATACTGGTTTAAACATTCCGTAGAAATAAAGATCAAATATAGATTTTTAGCCCTTATTTATAAACATTCGTCAAACTTAAATCACTTTGAGATTTGTGTTTGTGAGAAAGGTACAAAACATCTTTTAACTAGTTAACAGAGGCTTGTAAACTTGTATGAATAAAGAGGTTTGTCTTTTATGTCACATTATTAGACAACATACACCAGTAAGTTTCATAATTCGACATCAATAATATGCAGATACAAGTCCATCGTCTACCGATATTTTTTGCTACACAGCGGGAAAATGGCAGGCTACGGCGGAACACACGTTGTGTTAGCATTGGAAGTTATATGGGCCAATCTGAAATCTGAATATTACAGACAGCCAACGAAAATTTTATCCGTTTTTGTAAAGTCATAAACGTGTAAGTATTTACATACGTTTTTAAATCATATTCCACTGGCATGTGAGAATTTGGATGTTTTTGATTTTGACTGAGCCCGCCTTGTAGGTATAATAATTAACCCAATTTCGTGTTAGTGTAACTAAAAAGTAGATCGATTGAGTATTAACGAAAATTATAATTTGTGGTGTTGGATGATATGCTTTATATAACATGTCATAAAGTTCTTTGGTCCGTATCACTGTCATAATTAAGTGTGCCGAAGCAGTCAATGTGACATGGCTGGCAGATTAAGATGCAAAAATGTCTCCACTCACACTTAAAACATGTGACTCCACATTTTTAACCCCCGACGCAAAAAGAGGAGAGTTATAAGTTTGACGTGTCTGTATTTCTGTGTATCTGTCTGTGGAATCGTAGCTCCTAAACGAATGGACCGATTGTAATGCGGTTTTTTGTCCGAAATCAGACGTGATCGAGATGGTTCTTAGCTACGTTTCAACAAAATCGGTTCAGCCGGTTTTGAGATATTGAACTTTGAAATGAAAATGTCGGGGGTTCGCCAACTTGTCTAAGTTGTTAATTATCCATGACCATAGATTTAGTAGTGGACACATTTTGAATGGTGACTTGATTTTCACGTTGACTTAGACTTATCGCATAAACGCAAATGATCTAATGACACGAACAAAACCTATGGACAAAGCCTAATATGGCGTAACCTTAACTAAGGTGCAATTAAGCTCGCGTGGCCAACACAACATTTAATTCATTCATAAAACTATACTCGCACTAACACTCGCATAAGCTCATCCCATAATCTAATTTAACAAAGTTGTAACTTGCGCGGCTTGCACGAGACGTCCCGCGATCTCGCGCGCGGGATAAGCTACCCGTCTCTTTGTAAGCGTTCTATTTAGAAAGAGACGGGTAATATATTTCGCGTATTGTGCTAGCCGCGCTAGTCAACTCAAGTTAGTCAGGTAAGGCATAAATATAAGTTGAAATGCGTTCATCTCCGAAGATCCACCATCTCAACTGACGCTGACTGGTCGACCTGAATGTGGTCGACGGTCTGGAATAAAGAGTTGCAAGATAACGTATTAATTACGCAAAATAGAATTATACTTACCGAAGTAAATGGCGAAAAACTTGAAACACTTCCTTGAACGTTAAAAATACCCCCAAAATCCTTAGAGCGCGAATACAAATAAATAAAGAACATTACTTACTTTTGTTTATTTATTGGACTAAACGTAGGTATGTATCTATTTTATAAAATAATCCTTTGTATTGTAATGAAAGGATAATTTTAAGAAAAAATATATATTCCGTTTATAATACTTGAAACTCGGAAGCGTCTTACAATGAAATAACGCACTTTAATCGACCAATTCTTAAATTTCATTAACGGGTTTTTCTGAAACCTTATCGTTTGTTTTTTTTTTTCAGCAGGAAAGTTTTGATATTTCCCTCATTACGGTATCAGTATAGGTGTAGACTCGATATTTATTATTACTTCAAAAGAAAGAAGGCATAAAATATGCCTAATGACGAAAATTCCGTTCAAATATTTCAAAACATTACGAAGCTACAACCGTTTTAATGTTGCTTATTAGAGAGAGCAAAAATTCATTGTAAATGACAATCGTTTCATAAGAAGGTGCGTCTTGAGTCTTGAAAAGGGACAGAATATACCCCCTCTTAAAACTTTGGACACTCATAACTTTGTGATTATTTAACCTCTTACGTTGCTTTTTTCCTCAATTTGACTACATTTTTAATCCCTTTTCGAGAAAATACAACATTATTGTTTATTTTATTTAGTGTCTACACCCCTATTGGGGATGAAATTCACGGGACTTCGCGCGAACGAAGTCGCGAGTAAATGCTAGTAAATAATAGATGACTCACATAGAAGAGTGGTGGGTCATCGGGGTGGGGGTGGAAGCCGGTCTGCCGACAGTTCGTAATGAACTGCATGCCGTAGTCCGGAGTCAACGCGAAGAATCCGGTCCTACAAACAAACACAGATATTGAAATAGTAGATTGTACAATGAGTGCATAAAACGAGCCCTGACCTGACCTGAGACGTTTATACCCACCCGAGCCACCGGTGCTTTACATTTCAATTGCGAGAAAATAACAAATTATTGCAAAATAAAATAAAATAATAGCTCATTCCCATCACTTAACTTTTTAAAGATTTTTATGTTTCATTTTCGACACGTGACATTAGACTTGAGGAGGCATCATGAGCTGGTAGGAGCACTGCGTGTGCAGGTCCACGGACGAGAGGAACGCCGTCTGCGTCGGGTGCGTCAGCAACACCATATAGTATTGTCACTTACTCGTTGTATTTGGGAGCGCACACGATGGCGATGGCCTCGGGCATCATGAGCTGGTAGGAGCACTGCGTGTGCAGGTCCACGGACGAGAGGAACGCCGTCTGCGTCGGGTGCGTCAGCAACACCATATAGTATTGTCACTTACTCGTTGTATTTGGGAGCGCACACGATGGCGATGGCCTCGGGCATCATGAGCTGGTAGGAGCACTGCGTGTGCAGGTCCACGGACGAGAGGAACGCCGTCTGCGTCGGGTGCGTCAGCAACACCATATAGTATTGTCACTTACTCGTTGTATTTGGGAGCGCACACGATGGCGATGGCCTCGGGCATCATGAGCTGGTAGGAGCACTGCGTGTGCAGGTCCACGGACGAGAGGAACGCCGTCTGCGTCGGGTGCGTCAGCAACACCATATAGTATTGTCACTTACTCGTTGTATTTGGGAGCGCACACGATGGCGATGGCCTCGGGCATCATGAGCTGGTAGGAGCACTGCGTGTGCAGGTCCACGGACGAGAGGAACGCCGTCTGCGTCGGGTGCGTCAGCAACACCATATAGTATTGTCACTTACTCGTTGTATTTGGGAGCGCACACGATGGCGATGGCCTCGGGCATCATGAGCTGGTAGGAGCACTGCGTGTGCAGGTCCACGGACGAGAGGAACGCCGTCTGCGTCGGGTGCGTCAGCAACACCATATAGTATTGTCACTTACTCGTTGTATTTGGGAGCGCACACGATGGCGATGGCCTCGGGCATCATGAGCTGGTAGGAGCACTGCGTGTGCAGGTCCACGGACGAGAGGAACGCCGTCTGCGTCGGGTGCGTCAGCAACACCATATAGTATTGTCACTTACTCGTTGTATTTGGGAGCGCACACGATGGCGATGGCCTCGGGCATCATGAGCTGGTAGGAGCACTGCGTGTGCAGGTCCACGGACGAGAGGAACGCCGTCTGCGTCGGGTGCGTCAGCAACACCATATAGTATTGTCACTTACTCGTTGTATTTGGGAGCGCACACGATGGCGATGGCCTCGGGCATCATGAGCTGGTAGGAGCACTGCGTGTGCAGGTCCACGGACGAGAGGAACGCCGTCTGCGTCGGGTGCGTCAGCAACACCATATAGTATTGTCACTTACTCGTTGTATTTGGGAGCGCACACGATGGCGATGGCCTCGGGCATCATGAGCTGGTAGGAGCACTGCGTGTGCAGGTCCACGGACGAGAGGAACGCCGTCTGCGTCGGGTGCGTCAGCAACACCATATAGTATTGTCACTTACTCGTTGTATTTGGGAGCGCACACGATGGCGATGGCCTCGGGCATCATGAGCTGGTAGGAGCACTGCGTGTGCAGGTCCACGGACGAGAGGAACGCCGTCTGCGTCGGGTGCGTCAGCAACACCATATAGTATTGTCACTTACTCGTTGTATTTGGGAGCGCACACGATGGCGATGGCCTCGGGCATCATGAGCTGGTAGGAGCACTGCGTGTGCAGGTCCACGGACGAGAGGAACGCCGTCTGCGTCGGGTGCGTCAGCAACACCATATAGTATTGTCACTTACTCGTTGTATTTGGGAGCGCACACGATGGCGATGGCCTCGGGCATCATGAGCTGGTAGGAGCACTGCGTGTGCAGGTCCACGGACGAGAGGAACGCCGTCTGCGTCGGGTGCGTCAGCAACACCATATAGTATTGTCACTTACTCGTTGTATTTGGGAGCGCACACGATGGCGATGGCCTCGGGCATCATGAGCTGGTAGGAGTACTGCGTGTGCAGGTCCACGGACGAGAGGAACGCCGTCTGCGTCGGGTGCGTCAGCAACACCATATAGTATTGTCACTTACTCGTTGTATTTGGGAGCGCACACGATGGCGATGGCCTCGGGCATCATGAGCTGGTAGGAGCACTGCGTGTGCAGGTCCACGGACGAGAGGAACGCCGTCTGCGTCGGGTGCGTCAGCAACACCATATAGTATTGTCACTTACTCGTTGTATTTGGGAGCGCACACGATGGCGATGGCCTCGGGCATCATGAGCTGGTAGGAGCACTGCGTGTGCAGGTCCACGGACGAGAGGAACGCCGTCTGCGTCGGGTGCGTCAGCAACACCATATAGTATTGTCACTTACTCGTTGTATTTGGGAGCGCACACGATGGCGATGGCCTCGGGCATCATGAGCTGGTAGGAGCACTGCGTGTGCAGGTCCACGGACGAGAGGAACGCCGTCTGCGTCGGGTGCGTCAGCAACACCATATAGTATTGTCACTTACTCGTTGTATTTGGGAGCGCACACGATGGCGATGGCCTCGGGCATCATGAGCTGGTAGGAGCACTGCGTGTGCAGGTCCACGGACGAGAGGAACGCCGTCTGCGTCGGGTGCGTCTGCAACACCATGTAGAGCTTTTAGTATCACAGTAGTACACTATGACAGTAAGATAGCTTTTTTAACAAAGACAAACATCCTTAGCGAATGAATAATGCAACGTCTCTACTTTTCGTTTATTACTCGTGGTGGCATGGTAAATAAGTCCTAAGGCCGTTTTGGGCCTACTGAAAGGACTAATCCCCTTATTAATAAAACTTAACATCCTACCTCTGTTAACTAACAAAATACATTTTTGGGCGCTTTCTCACGAACTCGAATATCAAAGTGATAGATAAAGAATATTTAATCTCTTATAGGATTTTTTCATAATTTTCAATTAAAATAGAGTTGTATTTGTTTTGTTTCGGTCATTCTTAGAAACAAAATAAATTCTATTTTATTCCTACATCAATACCATTTAGTATGGTGAGCCTTAGGAAGACAGAAAGTGACTTACATGTATCCAGCCCAGCGTGATCAGATTGTGCTGGTCCTGATATAGGAAGATGTCCTCTTCGTTGTTGGTGCTGCACGAGTCGGCCGTGCCGGTCTGTTGCGGGATGATCACGTGGGTGACCTTCAACTGATCACGCTCCTGGGACCAGAAAAAAAAACGTTTTTTCTGAAACCTCCGTGTCGGAATAGTACATTGTTGTAGAGGCTAGAAAGTAAGCAATTGATGGACGAGTTAGTCGAAAGTACGAGTCCAGCTATTGCACTTTCGGCCGAGGCTTAACACAGTGCTTTTCACGCCTACTGTGAGGACTACTATACTTTTTTGACGGAAACATATCATCTATAAGGCTACCGAGCACACGCATGTCAACTTGTGCTGATGCGATTACGACAATTTTTGCGCGTAAAGCCCCAATGATGGCAATCCAGTGTTCGCTAAACTCTGTACTTCGAGTTTAGCGAACACTGGATTGCCATCATTGGGGCTTTACGCGCAAAAATTGTCGTAATCACTGCTGCTTCAGACCGCTCGTGTAATGCGTGGACGAAAACAGTTTAATACTTTTAACAAATCAAATTATTTAATTAAATCTTTTTTGATTCGTGTTAATTGTGGCAAACACTCGGTATGACGATGTAGTAGCCTAGAGGTAGGGCGCTGTTCCGATTCAATTCAATAATTTATTAATAAAATTTATACTATACTTTTTACTTTAAGTTTATACTATACTTCAATTATGTATTCTAGTAACATTATGGTTATATTAGAGATTTGGGAAGCAAGGCTGAGTCAGCGAACCAGTTACGTTTTGGTGTTAAACCAATTTACTATATACGTGTATACATATATGTTAGCTCTCGGAAAAGGCATCGACTGAGTAGTTGCAATTGATGACAATTTCGTTTTAAGATTTTTCTCTAGCGGGATCTTGTTATATACTTTAAGTCCAGCAATGCAGGCTTCGATTTCTGCCAGCTCCAAGTGATTACGGTTCATGTTTTTCTTTGTAATAGTTAAATCAGTTTTCTGTATCGAATAATTGATGAGAGATTAGTAGTACTGACCAGCACGCCAGCTAAGATGCCACAGGTCTCGACGTCGCGCCGCGTGTTGGGCTGCGCCAGCCGCAGGAACTGCGCCATCAGTCCGGCGGCCACCAGCACCGCGCGGAGACCCCACACGCCTGGGATTAGGTCTGACGTAGTGCTGTCTCTGCAACAAATACCTATTCAATGTTATATCAATACACATAGCTAGGACCGTTGTCCCATCGGATTAATCGAATCAAATAGTAGATTGTGTCTCTAGGAAGCAAAATGATTGAGGCGCCCACTTGAATAAGAATAAGAATTATTTGACTTGTGTTGAAGGAATACACTAGAAAAACAGTATACTGCAGTTACTAACTGGCTGCCCTGGCCAGACAAAGAATGAATTACTTTGGTAACGGCTATCATTTTACCTAATTGATGTATGCACTAGAGTATATAAACTAGTTTTTAAGAACTATTGCTATACCCTACCAGGGTCCATGAGATACATTTTTATTTTGTAACATCTTTGTAAAAAAACCATGGTTTGCAATAAACGTCTATTCTATTCTATTCTATCCGCAACCAAAGGAATTCAAGGTACTTCCGCCGACCATCCGGTTTGTGGAAATGATGGAATGAGCTTGGGAGTAGACATAAAGAAGAGGGCAAATGCACAAAAGAAATGAAAAAGAAATGGTCGAAATGTATATCCGAAAGGGCCCTCATCTAGATAAGATAAGATAAGATACTGACTGGCTGTGCAGCGAGGGCGGTATGAGCGGCGGCGCCGGCCGGTAGTGGCCCGGCGGCGCGCGCGGCTGCGTGGCAGCGAAGTCGTCTGGGTACCGCACGCCGTCCACGGGCGGAGCGGATGGCGACACCGCCCATTTATCCTGAGGAAATACTTCAGTGTCAATAGAAATTGAGAAAAACATTTATACCAAGTGCTCGGGAGGAATTTTCCATCACACTTCCTCGTAAAGGGCTTCATGACGCGCAGGCATACAGAGCTACAATAGCCTTCATTACGCCTACGTGCGTAATGGTTTTTTTTCTTAACTTGTATCTGTCAATCATGCGTCAGTTGTCAAGCAAGGAGGTTTTGACTTATATTATACGATGCTTTAAAACGTATTTATAAATAATTATTAACGTAACAAAACTAATAAAATATGTTCAACTAAATATTTTAGCACAGAAAAATTTAAATTTAGTGTCTGTGTAAAATATTTTTAACAGGTATTTTAAATCGTGGCTGTCTGCCGTAGCGCGCCTTCGGCACATTCAACAAAATTGGCCGTTGACATATTGTATTTTTTATTGCTATTAGTATTAATTTGGTTTCCAACAACGTACCTATTTGTTTCTCGCAAATGTGATGAAAAACATTGTGTGTGACACGAATGGTAAGATTTTTTACAAACTCGAGCCATCAAAGTCCTCCACCTTCGGCGTCAGGCTTCTAGTACTCTCGTTCGTAAAAATGACTTACCAACCTCGTGGCACAATTACCATTTATGAGGTCTTAAAGAGTAAAACATTTAATGTAAAAACTTTCTTCATACATTACAATATTTTGCTCCCTTCGGCCGCCTTCGAAACCAACGGTACGTAATTAATTACGTACGAAGAATTCTTTATCTTGCTACGTAACTAGTTACGTACAAAGATTTCTTCTTCCTTGTTGGAAGAAACCTATAATCGCAAAACACTAGGTAGGTTAGGTTCGTTAAGTATCTTCAGATGCCCGAAGGGCAAACAGACCAGAAATAGGAGCCCCGCAGAAGGGGCTCCGCCAAAACTGCCGAATTACGAAAAAAAATGTCGCAATTGGTTTCGTACACAGAAAAAAAAATCTTCGATCGCAAACGGTTTCGTACAAAGAATAAAAATTCTTCGTACGTGGTTACGTAGCGTTGGTTTCGTAGGCGGTCGAAGGGATTTTGCTTGATTTGGATTCCTCCCAAGTACCTTATTACCTATATAATAATGTTTATAATTCATAAAAAACTGTTTAAAAATCCTTATGCCCTTTCGAGTGCACTTTGGCCCATTGGTAGAGGTACTCTTTGTGTAATTAATTGCCAAACAAAAATATTATTATTAGTATTAATTATTACTTACTGATAATGTTCTATGCTCTCGTTTGTTTTGGGTGATCCCAAAGGAACGGTCAAACTTCCGATATAATCAGATTTTAATGGACGTTACTTACGATTAGCAGGTCTTATTCAAATGCAACTCATATGCCAATTAAATGTTTGAATAAAAAAAGTTAAAACCAACCGCATCCTTCAAATGTGGGTGGTCGCGACCATCCTCGTCGGCCTGCAGTCTCTCCGCTAGCTTGGCGTCTTCTTGTTCTTGCTTCTTTCTCAGTTCCTCTGCTACTCGCCGCTTTGACTGAAAAATTTAATTTCTGTAGTATGATGCTAAAGTAGCAATCATTTGTGTTTCTATTTCTTAATATTAATTTTTGCATAATTTGTTGCAGTATTCAATTTATGTATACTTTTCACCATAACTCATCGCAATTTCAATTAAAGGATGTTAAAATAAAATCTACTACTGCCCGTTCCCTCTCATTCATACCCAGCAGTCATTCATGCCTGTGCCCAGCAGTGGGACGTATATACAGGTTGGAAATAGATTTTGGGTCAGTGAGGGCAGCTACCAGATCCCGTGTTGCTAGGCGAAAATAGTCTTCGGAAGGCGTCGTGGTGGAATGTTCGCGATCCCATGGCGCCCCCCTTAACGGTAATGCGGGTGACGCCGGTGTGTTTAGGAAAATGGTCTTAGGAGACCTAAGACCATTTTCGCCTAGCAACACGGGATCTGGTAGCTGCCCTCACTGACCCAAAATCTATTTCCACCCTGTATAGGCTGATGATGATGATGATGAAAACAAAATCATTATTAAAAAAAAGGATTGTTCAGTCTATTAACCCATATATGTTAATTATTATAGTAATTTAGATTTTAGATAAATGCTGTGTGTATTTTGTTGAAAAATAAATAAATAAAATATGACTAGAGAACTATGTTTCTCATCCAATATTTATTTAATTTTGGTTAGCCTTCAACTCATTATAATTATAACATTAGTTAAGATACAAGTAAGACTTGTTTAGTTCAAATAATGTGTAAATGCTGAATATCATGAGAGCTTAATAATAAATAAAGCCTTTGCACATATAACAGAGACCAAAACAGATGTCTTTTAAAAATCTCTAATCTTAATGTGCCTCTTGGCATAGGCCTCCTCTAGCGATTGTTACTGTCATCTGTCCTGTGCTAGTCTGGTCCACAGACCAGTTATCATTTTGATCAATCCCATTCACTCTCGTGGGCGGCTGTGAACAAGATCATGAGAACTTTAAATAACACAAATGCATAGGATATACCACACCTCATTTTCCTGATATAGCTTATGTTCTTTTGTAAACTGGTCCAGTAGTTTCTGCTTCAGTTTCTCCGCTTTAGGCATCACCTCCTTCAACTTGGCCTGGTTCACACTCTTCACTTGTGCTGGCACGGAGGCATATTCCGGATGCTTCCGCATCTTCTCCAGAAACAGTGTCATGAACTTCATATACAATATGTATGCATTTTCAAGACTTCCTTCTGCTAGGTACACATTCGCCATTCTGACCATCTCAAGGCCTGATCTGTAGTATCTGGAATGAGAAGCTCATTTTCAACAAAATATTACAAACAAACTATAGCACACTTCAAAATTAATTTACCAGACTACACTAAAGTCTTAGATCATTAGTTATTTGGTCTCTTAGATCATTTCTTATATATTTTTTTTCATTGAGAGTTGGATTGTAAATTCTATATTTTGAGATTCATATTTAAAGCTGTGTACGAATTTGAGCAGCCTCAGGTTGAGGCACGCAAGGCTCACCAATTTTGCTCTAATATGTAATTGTTTTTCTAGGGAATGATATGTCAAGTTTTGCATTAACTACCTTTATGTTGGCTTATTTATCTACTACACAAATAGTTTCTAGACTAGACTAATAATAATATCTGACCAGCCCTCCCAATATTGTATGATAAGTACTTGGCAATATGAACATTATGTCATGGAGCTCCAGGAAGCGTTATTAATCAATGCATTGTAAGAGATACTCAGTAGATACTACTGTTATAAACAAATAGTAATAGCAACAGACATCAACAGACTATCCTATGACTCACAACATGATGCAACTTATTGCCAAGGATTACTTGTCACTTGCTCTCATGATGAGCCAGCCTCGGACTTACCTGCGAGGAGGCACGTTAGGGTCCACTTCCACCAATGCCCCGTAGTTCGCGAGCTGTTTCACGCGAGCCGAAGGGTCTAGAGAAGCCAAGTCCACTTGTTTAGGACGTTTTTCCTGTGACTGCATTATTTCTGATATTACTAACTCACTCCAAACTATCAACACAAAGAGTCGATAGTTATAGGTTTTATATGAGTGAAAGCAATTTCGGAATAATTTTGTAATTTACAATTTGGGCTAGTATTATTTCACAAAGTTTTCATTCATATCCTGTCAATTGATTTGTCAAATGTCAATGTCACGTATGTTATAATACATGTCACTCAGTGCACGTTCAAATATAATCAGAGTAAATACGGGCACAGCAACGCTTAGAATCATAATAATTAATAAAGTTTTCCGCCACACCACTTCAGTAAGGCGGCCAATGCACGGTGAGTAAATACTGACAATCCACCATAGCTGTCTCACTCTATAACAGGCGATATTAAGACCATTTTAAGACCATCGTGGCAACATTGACTGACGTAGCTCACTTGACTCGCGGTACATCGAAGATGGCGGTCATTTCAGCATTATTTTCGTGTCCGATAAACTAAATGCAAATAAAGAAGGATTAAAACATGTAACAATCAATTATTTGAAATCAGATTAGGCTTCTCTACAAAAAGTTATTCCAGAAGTCACGTGATACATTTTGAACTGTACCCCTATACAAGAACGCGAGTAAAGAAGTATCCACTTCAAAAATGTACAACGTTTATATTAGGTAATGTATGTAGGTATACAACGATGCCTAGGTAAGTACAATTAAGGGCACCAATATGTATTCACTCAAAGTTTCATTAAATATGTATACCTAGTACAACCTTATTGTTGCAGAAATAAGGTCTGAGTATATATTTTTGAGACTTTGTGGTGTATACATTATAAAAAGTCATTTATTGTTAAATATGTATTTGGCGCCCTTGACTGTACTAGGAATAACATGTACAGTCAGCATCATAAACATGTATACATTCTATGACCTTATTACCTAAGACATAAGGTTGAAAAGTGTATACATGTTTATGACGCTGACTGTACCATTTTGAGTAAATTCATAGAAATGTAACTATATCTTTTGACGTAGACTCGACTGTAGGCACCGAAAGCTTCACAATTCAAGTTTATTTTTAACCGACTTCAAAAAAAGGAGAAGGTTCTCAATTCAACTATTTTTTTTTAGTGTGTTTGTTATTGAATATCACGTTGATTCGATGACAAACAAGCATAATAGGGACGGCCTTCATACCATACTTATAGCCCTTTGTGTGCAGGCGCCGAAGCCTATGGACACTTGCCACCTCAGGCAAGTCACATCTTTGTTGCCGCCTTTTAATTGAATTGTGAATTAGGTATTATAGCCTGTATGGTCCCATTTTGTTTTACTACACTAATGTGCTACCATGATGGATTATGTATAAGTATTATCAAAACACTTTATTGATTGAAACAAACTATTACTTACTGGAGCGGCGGGACAAACCTTTGAGACGGCGTCAGCCGGCAATCCAGTATTGAGTTCCGTGTTTCGGCACACACGAATGAATTTTCTTCTTTCACAGTAAACACTTGTTAGTTTTGAATTCACTGCGGTTTTTGGTATGCATACTTGTCGTATTTCGAGTTTTTTAATAGTTTTTGAGTGAGAGTTAGCGCGCGCGCGACGGGTATTTTTTGTGCACTGACGTTAGGGGTGGGGGTAGAGGAAAGGTTGCCAGGTATGGTATGGAATAGGATGCGTTCAAAGTGTGTGGTTGAATATATATAAGATAAATCAAATAAATGCGTTAAAATGAATAATAATATGTATTGGCGCAGCCAACTTCGGGGGGCCTAGAGGTTTCCTCTACATTGCGTTGAAATTATTATTAAGCTAAGTTACATTTCTTAAGAACTAAGTTTAAACAATTAAAAATTAGATTATTGAGTAGGTAACGGACAGAGCCGAGTTACAGGGCGTATATAAGTTCCTGAAGAAGTTTTAACTTTAGCGACGCGAATTATGTTATCCTTTCCGGGGAAAACCTCTGAAACAACAGCGAGAGGCCAAAACATAGGATGAGAATTATTATCTTTAATAATTACAACCGTCCCCACACTAACAGGTTTGGAGGGTGAATTCCATTTGTAGCGTTGTTGGAGGGAAGTAAGGTACTCCATACTCCAGCGTTTCCAGTAACTTTGTACAATTTTATTGAGAAGTTGATAGCGGGTTAACCTATTTTCTGATACAGCGGGGTCAATATTTTCTGCAGGTAGATATTTGAGTGGAGTAATATTGAGAAAGTGACTGGGAGTTAATGCGATAGGATCAGAAGGATCTGATGACAGGACACAAATTGGACGGCTGTTTAGCAAACCTTCAATTTGTACCAAAATTGTTGTAAATTCTTCATATGTGAGAATTTGACTTCCGATAACTTTGTATAAGTGAGTTTTAACCGATCTGACATTAGTCTCACTCAAGCCGTTAAAATGCGGGCCATAGGGCGGGCTGTGTTGAAATTGAATTTTATGTTGTGTGAGATAATGACTCAGATAGTTATTATAATCAGTGGACTGTATAAGCGTGTAAATTTCGTTCAATTTGCGTTTCGCACCAATGAAATTGGAACCTCCGTCGCTATATAATATTGAGACTGGACCTCTGCGTGAAATAAAGCGCTTGAAAGCAGCCAGAAATAAATCCGTACTCAGATCGGAGACCAGCTCTAAGTGGAGTGCTTTTGTTGTGAGACAAACAAACAAGCAGATATAAGCCTTGAGGCTTTTTACACCTCGCTTGCGTATGTGCGTAATGTAAAATGGTCCGCCGTAATCGACGGCCGTATGCACGTACGATTTGACTTGAGAAACCCTAATGGACGGAAGGTCACCCATGGGTGGATTAGTAGATAGCGGTTTGAGTTTAAAACATGAGTTACACTTGTGTACTCTGTGGCGAATCAAATTGCGAGCGGAGAGAATCCAGTATTTCTGTCTAATCAGAGATAATACTAGAGCGGGTCCTGTGTGTAAATTCGACGAATGATAATAATCTACTAAAAGTGACACTATTCTACCTTTAGCTGACATCAATATTGGATGTTTTTGATAAAAATCCAACTGAGAGTGGGTAAGTCTGCCTCCTACTCTTATGAGTCCTTTGTCGTCAACAAAGGGGCGGAGTTGTAACACAGATTTATTTGGGCAAATTTTATTATTTTTAATCGCGTCGAGTTCTTGAGAAAAATGTTTTAATTGTTCGTGGCGAAGCACATAGTGTTCTGCGTGTTCTAAATCGTTCAGAGTGATGTCACCTTGAGATTTGAGTAATTTTGAGAAACGAAGTAGGTATATGAGTGAGCGAATAAATTTAATCCAGGTCGAGCATCGTTGGGCGAGATCTTGAATTGGGTGAGTATTTTCCGTTATATATGTAGTATGCGCGTGAAGTGATGTAGTTTTAGCTTCTTGTACATTTATTGTTTCGTTATGATTAATGTTATACTCTTTTACAGGCCATGCGTTAACGGGAGCGGATAGCCACTGCGGACCATGGAACCAGAGCGTGTTATTTACTAATCCTGTCGGCGTTACAGGACGAGAGACAATATCTGCGGGATTCTGTACACCACGAACGTGAAACCAGTGGGATGCGGGTAAGTATTCGTTTATCTGAGCGATGCGGTTAGCTACGAAGGTATGAAACTTATGAGCGGGCGAGTGAATCCAAGTAAGAGTCACCGTAGAATCAGAGAATGCGTATATATTATTTATGTTGCAGCGCTTGCTGAGGACATCACGAACTGAGTTTATTAACTTAGCAAGCAACGTCGCAGCACAGAGTTCTAAGCGAGCGAGGGTTTTATTAGGATTAGAGACTTTAGATTTAGCGGTGAGTAATTTCACAGAGTGTGCGGGCGAGTTTTCATCAGTATCAACGCGGATGTAGATGGCAGCACCGTAACATTGCTGACTGGCATCTGCGAATCCGAGTAAAGTTATTCTATTTGTAGAGGTTATGCCGATATGACGCGGTATTTTTAATTCAGATAAATGCGGGAGTTCCTTGTGGAATTGTTTCCATTTGGAAATAATGAAATCAGGCACCTCGTCATCCCAAGAAAGTTGTAATTTCCAACATTCTTGTATGAGGAGCTTCATGTAAGCGACAACCGGGCTAATGAGACCGAGCGGGTCGAATAAGCGCGCGGTGACAGAGAGAATCGAGCGTTTGGTACAAGTTTCGGGAAAATCTATGTTGATTTTAAAATGGAAATTGTCATCAGTAGGTTGCCATTGCATGCCTATGATTTTAGTATCTGCGTTGGGATCATCATCAAATTTAATAGCGAGCGGGCTTTTGTGTGCGGATGGAATACGCGACATGAGTTGATTATCATTCGAGATCCATTTTACTAAGTTGAAACCTCCAGATTTGAACATAGCGACCATTTCTTTATAAATATTTTCAGCGGTGTCTACACCATCAACGGAGCTGATATAATCATCTACGTACATATGATTTTCGGCTTCATAAGCGGCGAGCGGGTACGAATCGCGACTGTCCGCTGCGAGCTGACGCACGACGCGCATGGCGAGATAAGGCGAGCTGGATACGCCAAAACAGACTCTATTGAACATGTATACGTCTATAGGTAAATTGGGATCAAATCTAAACAGGATTCGTTGGAACGTGTGATGATTAGGAGAGAGTTTAACTTGAAAATACATTTTTTCAATATCGGCGGTTATGGCGGTTGAGAACATGCGGAGATTGACAAGCAATTCGAAGATATTATTTTGTAAAATAGGCCCTACATAAAGCAAGTCATTTAGAGATTTGCCTGACGTGGATTTACATCCAGCGTCCAGAACAATACGAGTTTTCGACGTTTCTTTATCAGGACGATAAACGGCTCTATGTGGCAAGTGATAAGCGTGAGTGTCTTGAAAATCGTTTTGAACTTTGATCAAATACCCTTGATCAATATATGTTTGAATAGTTGCGTTATAATCAGCGCGTAAGTCATATGAGTCTAATTTATTTTCTAGATTTAACAGGCGGTATTTCGCTGCGGTATAAGAAGAACCTAATTCTGTAGGTGAGTGTTTGAACGGGAGATCAACCGTGTATCTGCCGGTTTCATCGCGTGAATAAGTTGCTTGGAATATTTTTTCACAAGCCTCATCATCGGGACTAAAATGTTTTTTATCGGGGACGTTTTCTATTTCCCAAAAGCGTTGCGTTAATTGATCGAGCGAGTTATCTTGCGTTTGACAAAAAAACGTCTTGTCAGAGACGTGTGAGTGAGTAGCGGGTTCGTCAAGAGTGCGAGAATGAGCGTTTAATGAACGCGGAAAACATTGGGCTTTTCCCATGGCGACATATCCGAGAGTAGTTTCGATACCTACTACCGAGGAGTTCGGCGAGGTCGATTTATGCGATCCGAGTAAAAGCGGGAATAATTCATTACCTATCAAACAGTCTATTTCACCTGGTGAGTAATAATGGTCATCAGCCATCGGCAAATGTTGTAGATGAACTAATTCAGTTCTATCCACTTCCGCGTTGGGTAAAAAGTCCGTAATTGTGTCTATAACTCGAGCGCATACTGAATAGGTACAGCGCGAGTCGAAGCGGGAGTGTATTTTAAATTGCGTTATTCCGAGAGAGCGATTTTCGATTTGACCAATACCTTTGACGATAGAGGGCGCGGGTGTTACCTTTAAATTTAAGCGTTCGCAACATGATTTTGTAACAAAGTTACTCATCGAACCCGTGTCAAGAAATAAGCGCATTTGACTTGGTTTGTTATTATTATG
This sequence comes from Epinotia nisella, assembly GCA_932294315.1. Lineage (NCBI taxonomy): Eukaryota > Metazoa > Arthropoda > Insecta > Lepidoptera > Tortricidae > Epinotia > Epinotia nisella. The sequence goes on from OW028680.1 coordinate 16,988,150, forward strand.
CGTTATATTATTATGTGCGTATACGTTGACAGTAGCGGTTGGCAATAACACTGTCGTATCATCATTTGAAATGCGCGCGGGAACAGTAACAGAAAGCGCGAAGTTGTTTTCATTACTTGTGGAAGCGCGCGGCGGCGGGCCACCGTTCGTGCGAGCAGTACTCACCGCAGGCGAGCACTGTGACGGCGAGTGCGAGTGAGACGGGTGTGGCGGTGCAGTATCGTTCGTTCGCGGCGCAAGCGAGTGCGGGGCGCGATTCGTGTTTACATTATCAGTGTTATCAGCTGATCGCGGGAATTGGGATGCATTTGAATAAGTATCGAAATGCAGTAAAGAGTGATGTTTGCGGCTGCAAATCGAGCATTTGTTTGTTGATTTACACGAACTTATATGGTGAAAACCTAAACAATTGATACAGAACGTATGTTGACGTACGATATCGTTGCGTGCTTGAGTGTTTTGATTTAGAAAATATTCACACTTGAATAGTGGATGAGCTTGCGGAGAATTACACACTTTACATGGTCGAGAATGAGAGTTAGTGTCAGATCTGTCAGACTTATAGAAAGTCTGAGGTTGAGGAGCGGTTTTAAATTGCGTACAAAACGTTTTTGTTTTGTTAATTTGCGGTGCGGGTTTAGTAAATTGAGTGCGAGTATTATTATTATTTTGAGAGCGGAATGGCGCGTGGAGTACTTGGAGTTTACACTGCTCAGTTAAAAATTTCTTTAAATCACAAAATTTGGGAATGTTGACATGTCTATGAGCTTGTTCAAATAAGTCAAGCATAGGTTTTTCCAGCTTGCTTAATGCAATATGAGTTATCATGAAATCTGACAAATTTTCAATATTTAAGCGTTGCAACGCTGCTTCAGCGGAGCAAAAGTTGTCAAGCATATTATCAGCTGACTGTCCAAGCTTTTGTTGTAACATTTGGTCTAGATAGCCAGAAGCTTGCACCCTGGTATCATGGTATTTAGCTAAAAGAGCTTGCCAGATGATGTCATAATTTTCTGAGGTAGCGGTGATTCCGGAGCACACATTTTGTGCCTTGCCGGAGAGACAGCCAATTAGGTACTGGACCTTTTCAGCACTTGTGAGGCGAGTATTAGTGTGTATAACACTGCGGAAATTTTCATAAAAGATAGGCCATTTAGAAAGAGTACCATCAAAACCTATAAGATTGAGGGGGGGCAATTTTGTGTTATAATTATCATTTTTCTTTTTGTCCTCAAGTTCTTGTCTCAGAGTTGTTTCTGTCTGTTTGATGAAACAATATAACTCATCAAATGTGTTGAGAATACTGTAACTCGGTTGAACATCAGGGTTTTCTTTGATATTCTCAATCATAAGTTTATCTATTGTGTCTACATAGTCTGAACGCGTTTTGTCGATAGATTGAGCCCTAGCTAGAAAATGTATGCGTGTAACTTCATCGGAAACCTTTAGGCTTAAGTTATATACCTCCTGGATTATTTGAAACAAACATTGTTTTTTCTGTTCCAAAAAAGTTATCATGACAGATGAACTTTCCTTTTTATTACCAGAATTACCACCCATAGCGGTTGGTAAATTAATTAAGTACTAGTTAATAATGCGTAGTTCCAATTTAAAGTGAAAAAGTTGAAAGTTCAAATGACAATTACGCGAGCGTGATATAAAAAGTAATGGCGGGTAGGTAGGTATATAGCGCGCGGAAGCGAACAAATTAATTTACAATATTTTTTCGAAATATGAACGATCTACCAGAAATATATGTACTAACTTATAGAATGGGTATAACAATTGAGTTTTGAGAATGATTTACTGCAAAATAACGTAATATGTGAGCGATGCGAATAAATAAAGTTTGGTAGAATGGCGGTGCGTAAACGTGGTTGTATGCAATAAATTACGTAACTGATAGTTGCATAATTATATAATTTGAGTATGAGTGATTGGAAATGAGAATATATATATGAGTGAGGATCAGGATTCAGGATCGTAGGACCAAGACTTGGAGCGGCGGGACAAACCTTTGAGACGGCGTCAGCCGGCAATCCAGTATTGAGTTCCGTGTTTCGGCACACACGAATGAATTTTCTTCTTTCACAGTAAACACTTGTTAGTTTTGAATTCACTGCGGTTTTTGGTATGCATACTTGTCGTATTTCGAGTTTTTTAATAGTTTTTGAGTGAGAGTTAGCGCGCGCGCGACGGGTATTTTTTGTGCACTGACGTTAGGGGTGGGGGTAGAGGAAAGGTTGCCAGGTATGGTATGGAATAGGATGCGTTCAAAGTGTGTGGTTGAATATATATAAGATAAATCAAATAAATGCGTTAAAATGAATAATAATATGTATTGGCGCAGCCACTTACTAAGAAAATTTTCCTCAAAGGCATGGGAAAAACAAATCATGCAAAATAAACACTAAAATCAAGACCGGACACCACAACACCGCGGTTATGACAAGAAACAAAATTTTGCAACATTTTTTGCGTCCATCGCAAAATTCACCACACACATAGTGTGGAGTGCTGCAGAACAACCATTCACAGCCCACTGGAGAATTCTTCTGCGATTCACAACAACAAAAGCATTTTCTTATAGCTTTCTTAAGGAGAGTTGTTATACTTGAATGACAACCAATATGAACTTTCTTCGTCATGCACTTCTTATCTTTTCTTGTAATACAACACGGGATTGGACATAAGCAGCACGGGTTGATAACGCTAGAACACACTTTTGGATATTGCCTATCAAAAAAGTAGCATGGATAACTCTGGATATTTATTTTACCTTTGTAACATTTTCCGCCGCTTTTGGATAAACAGTTTTTAGATGCACTGTTTCTTAAATTTGAACGATTGCAGGTGTGAACATTTTTGTTGTGTGCAGGAGAATAAAAACATTCATAGGCATTCTTGAAACAATCGTATCCAGGAAATTTTGAGGAGAAATTGCGTTCATGAACATTTCCGGAATTCATTAGATGGGCATTTTTATGAGAATACTTTTCATTAACATCTCTGGATACATTATTTTCATGTGAATATGGGGAACAATTGCAAGCATGGAGATTTGTGGATAAATTGTGTGGATGATCATTTCTAGTTAAAGACTTATTATAAATATTTCTAAATAAACTCTTTCTAGAAGGATTCCTTACACGAAGATTGCCGACACTACTTTCACGGAACCAATGAGAGCAACTGCATTTATTGGAATTATAGGGACAATTGCAGCTGTGATAATTTTGGGTACAATTACAATCATGATTTCCGACTGGTTTATTAAATCCTTCTCTGTGTGCACACGCCGTACTGTCAATGTGGCCTGGATTCTCTCCTTGCGTTTTCTTCAGACCCAGTTTGACACCCGGACTGCTAGACTGTCGCTTACGCAGCGGTTTCACCAACCAACCCCGTACACGATTGTGGTAAAGTATATATTGTCTTTTTTGGTCGGGCGTGACATCCTGGTTCTTTACTATCTTTTGTAAGCAGGAACATACACGTGGGGATTGTAGTATTGAAGTCTGTGCTGAAGTATTTGCCAGGGGTTCTTTAATTCCCTTGAATGGACATTGAGAAGTTGTATCTGTAGGATATAATTCTCCTGAATCTGGAATAATCGGACAGCAGTAGGGGCATTGCTTCATTGATGACAGTGCTGCGTCACGCCGAGCTCGACTTGTTGGTTGACCACTCAAAATTTTATCTGTAGTAGTTGTAAGCGAAGCGATGCCGCTTTGTTTGTGAGCATTTTTTAAGCGACGCATAGCAACATTCCGATAGATTTGTCTCTCAATATTCCTTCGGCGCAACTTGCTCAAATACGTTCTTAATCTGTTGTAGCCTCGTAGTGATGTCAACCTATAACATATCAACCTATAATTAAACTAATACACATCAAAGAAAGCATAATGCAGGCATAAGATCATAACATACGCACTCTGGCGGTTCAAATTCTTTGTCATGTTTTAATTTCTTTCTGTTTTTAGCTTCAAATCCATTAGTCATTGACGCCCAAAGTTTGCGTTTGTTTGGTTTGGCGTGAGCAGTTTTTCGACCAGTTGCATTTTGCATAAGGGACCTGCGTACTGAGTTATTGGACGTCTGGGTGTGACTGTAACCAGTTTCTGAACCATGTTCCTTTGGCTTAGAGCAACCACATGCAAAAAAGTCAATGAACGTTTGAGTGGCACGATGGGATTTTGGGACAGCTTTCATTCGCATGGGATAGTAAGAAAGAGACATGTTACTGGACGTCTGCGTATCGGAGTAATCAGTTGGACTGGCTTTATTAATTTTAGGGTAGCCGCAAACTGGGCATGTCATTGTGGACGTCTGAGTATTGACATTATCGGTTTTAGGACAGCGGCATGTAAACTTGTTATTCGATGTCTGAGTATTGGCGTAATCAGTTTTTGGTAATGGGCAGTAACATAGTTTACAGATTTCATTGGACGTAAGTGTTTTCACGTAATCAGATATAAGAACACCTTTCTTTCGCTTGCGTGCTTTGTTATCGTTTTTGGTTGTCTGAGTATCTACGTAATGAGTTTCAGGCTTTTGCTTAGGACAGTAGCATTTTGTATTGATAGTATGCGACATGTTAGTGACGTTATGATCAATTTTTGGACCCCTTTCCTTTCGCTTGGAGCCACGTGTACACAATGGATTAGACTGATTAGTGTAGGCAGTTTTTGAACCGACTAATTTTTGTATTGGGTAATTGGGGAAGCGACATCTACATGTTTTATTATTTTTCTTCTCTCCATCTCCATCATGAGCCTCCTTTTGACGAGGGCGGCATAAGCAAGCATCCACTGCCGAGCAAGTACGATCAACTAACAACTTTGTGTCACAACCCTGACCCGCTTTGTTCTGGCGATCGTCATTAGGATATCTCTCCACATAATATGGACACACTTTTTCGCTGGTACAATATTTACTGCGATAATCACAAATATCGTTAACTTGACGATTTGGAATTGATTTACATTCTTTTTTACCACATTTAAATGTATTTATAAGGCCCATTTTATGCGATGATTCGACCGTGGAACTACTCGAGATGGGAACTTCGGCATCGGTGGGACTAGGATCGGGTGAATTCTGAGAAGGGGATCGGGAAAACTTATTAGTTCCATTGATGTACAACACTTTTATGTCCCTGTCCCATTTATTAAGATATTCTTCACCATTTTTAACTTTTGTTCTTAAACTTCTTTTTTTACTGAATATTCGACTGGATTGAAGGCTGTCCAAAGAATATACACTATTTATCAAGAATAATCGTTTCAAATCCTCGACAGTAAGTGTTCTACTGCGTGTGTATTTCCTTAAAACATTACCTGAAAATAAAGTGTGCATTCTTCTATTAATATCCAAATGAGTGAAATAGGACATTTGTTTATTTATAAACTTATAAATTTGAACAAAGCAATCAGATTGTTTACGTCAACCTAGGCCGTAAGTGGGATTTTCTGCCCGCTACGAGAGGAGAGAAAATCTCACTTCCTGGCCAAGGCAAGACGTACAACTTTAGACAAACCACGGGCGGTAATTCGTAAAGCCCCAGATCGCATATTTAGGGCCCTCAGCTTCGGCTTGGGCCACAAATACCTGCGATCTGGGACCCGCCCTAGGAATGTAATGTACTATTAAATGACTTTCCTACATGCGCAGGTATATTTCCAGTCAATTTACTTTACTTACCTACCTCTAGAACGACGGTATTGTTTCCTTTATTAGTGGTAATATAACATTGTGGCGCACGGCCAAACAAAGTCACAGAAAGTCTAATACGGAGCTACGCATGTGACCTTGGTTTGGCCGTGCTTCTGGCACGTATCCACACGGGCTGAAATCACGCGGCGGACTGCATGCAGTCCGCACATTTCGTAGGTGTAGCGGCGCCTTTTGGGCACCAACCACAGGCAGGAACATCTCAGTGCACGCTCCAACACAATACCATTATTCCAGAGTTATTGGGAAAGTCAAAACCGACGATTCATTTTAAATACATATACTGTTAGACACGCTAAGCCACTATGATCTCGGTTATGTTATTATAGTCCACTAGCTACCCGATTAGTAATTTAGTACAATTGCTACGGCTGACTTGAGAACTCTTGAAGCCCTAGCACTAGCGCGATAGATTTTATCGTCATGTTTTACGGCGAAAATGTACTGAAACGTCACGTAAAACATAACGTTAAAAATTATAGTGCTAGTTGGGCTGAAAGTCTATTAGCCCAGTGCAGTGGCCATTAATTTGTCAATATTACCATTTAGTCCCTATGAGGTCTAGAGCACTTTAACGACAGATGATAGAATAGAGGTCCCAAAGAGGCCCTGTGTTGAGAGAGAGATCTTCATTTGTCTCTATCTAGATATCATCACAACGAATCCTCAAATCAACAAAGGGTTGGCAAAGTCACAAAGGCAAGGTCACTCTTCTGGAGGTGCAAACGCTCATAGGCTTACCACCAGGCCGGCCATAAACTTGTCTGCTAATGGTCTCTGCTACCGTCGTGTTGAAGGAAATAAAAGCACTTTGAGTTGGAAGTCGATGTCGATGACAGTTGCCTCCGCAAAAAGGGTTATCACAACTGACGCCGCGATGCGACGCGAGTTGAGAAAGACAAGAGTCCTTGAGTCGACGCGAGTTGGCTGTTAGTTGTGCTAGCCGCTTTAGGTAGCAAGCGAGCCCCAAGCTCCGACTAAGGCCTCTCACAGACTGGCTCGGCCTGGTCGCGGCGGTCAGTAGTAAACTTGTCATTAGCTGTCAAATTGACTATGGACCGTCACCGCAGGCCGCGCCAACGTGGCTTAAGCATTGTCCGTGATCTACAGATGAGGAGAAATAGTAAGTATACGTACTGCTGTTAGACCTCATTGCTATTGCGCTGCTAGATCTGCTCTTCCGCACTGCTTTCGTAGATGTCGCCACATCTTTCATTCGGCTATTTAAGGGAGCTGCAGCAGCTTTATGAAACCACGTTTTTAGCGACTTGATATATTCTGTTAGTGAAGGGTTTTTGTAATGGAGCTCATCAAATTTTATGACGCGGAATCGTTCTTTGCTATTTGGTTTCGTTGGTCGGTTGTTCATTTTGACGATTTCATGTACCTATCGAAATGATTGTAGAACATTATACAGCCGTTTATTTCAATTCTATTTACAGCTAAATACATATTAACGTATAAAATAAAAGGTTCCTTATTATAAAATAACGTATATACAACATCAAGTTCTATAATCTGACATATCTGATTCTGACAGACACATGTCAATGCATATATCCTTTCTCTATGACCCGTGCTCATCAGAAACATGAGTGACAAAGATTTAAGCGTAAGTAGGAACGAGATACAATGTCATATTTCCTGTCCCTCATCAAGTCATCACGTATAGGGAGGGTATTTTTGTTTGTTACCAGGCCCCTATTTCACCAAATCGACAATTGTCGCCTGACAATGACAATTCGACTTACATGGCTGTGTCGACAGGTTGAGGTGATTACTGGACAGCTTATTGAACTAGCAATGTACTTGAAATAGGGCCAATGATGTCTAAAACTGAAACTGCATTATATAACATGACTAAAGTATTTGGTATATAGGACATGAGATGTCAAGTCAAGGATGTGTATTAATCTTCTGCATGGACATAGGAAAATACAGTTACGTTTCTTTGGTCATTGATCTTCTGACACTTCTCAATTCAGTCGGGGATTCGCTAGGACTCCATCAATGTAGGTAATAATCCTCTATCTACGGTGCCCATGATCTGTGCCAAAGATCTGAGCCTTCAGAATTTTCGAATGGATACGTTCCGTACGTAAAAATTAAACGAATACATTTTAAAAAGTGTAAAATATCGCTCAGAATGCGATAAGTTAACTATAGTGCCTTTAAAAGCATCGGCAGAGAAATCCACTCGGCGGATATGTAAACTATAAGTTTCAGTTCTAATTAAACCACTTAGAAAGAGACGGGTAGTCTATGTCGCCGCGACACAGCTCGCGGGTCGTGTATTAGCTGTGAAGGGAAGTATGAATCTTAATTTTCTCCCTCTATCTTATATCTTGCAATACGCAGCAGTCCGCCTTCTTAAACTAGTCCGTATCATTTCTGAAAGTTAATTAAAGTTATATGCATTTTGAATTCGTTTTTTAGTTTTCCTGAGCTAAAATGGCGGAAACTCGACAGAATCTGTTTGTAATCATCTATTTCATCACGTCTGTCGTCCATATGTTATACTACCTATATTGTTAGAAACATTGTAAAATAACAGATTTTATAGTTCAATTGATTATGAAATATAATCTTGAGATAACTGTCGTTTCATTCAAGTTATTTAAAGAAAGAGCAATTTAATCGGAGCAAGAAGACAACAAAAAACACAGACACAAAAACAGAATACAAGGGATACCAATGAAGCATCCTGCACAATAAACTATAGAGCGTCCTAATATTTTTAAAACCTTGGGACCACCTTCGCCTCCAGGCGAAGAATACCAAGCTGAAGGACCTCTCATTTTCTCCGAGGAACCCCATTCATCGGCGTAGTCTCCCGAACCAAACAATCCCGTAGATCTCCTGGGCGCTCCGTAGTCATAATCGTCCTCCACTTCACCCCTGTACTGTATGGTTCTGTATCTTTTGGGCAACTCCTTTTCATAGTCTCCCTTTCTTTTGTAACTTTTTGACTCTTTGTATTTGTACATACCAGTGTCTACTTTGGCCCGGTATTTTCTGTCCTCTTCCATGGCTTGGCTCCTATATTCTCTATGCACTTGAGCCCGGCCATCATCATCAAACGCGGTTCTGGATTTTCGGATTCCTTCAATCTGCTCATCTTTAAGCATGGTCTTCGCTTTTGCACGGTCTTGTTTTGACACTTTGGTTTCGCTATACGCGCCCTTGGGCTTGAAGTTTTGGAACGCCCTAGTCTCTTTATGATCCGCGCCGGCTCCGGTCTTAATTTTTTTGGCTGCTCTGGTCGCCCGATCGTATACTTTGGTTTTGAATGTTGCCTTTTTGGTAATGAACTTGGAACTAGGCACTACGGTCTCACGATCTTTTTCTTTAAACTCCATTGTTTTAGGAATTTTGGTTTTGGCTACTTCAGTGTCGATCTGAAGAAGTTTCATTCTGGTCTTGTACGCTTTGAGACCTTTAGGTCCGGATGTCCTGAGCACTTCAGCCTCATAAGCGTCGAGTTTGGCCTGTGGCGAGGGTCTACGTTTTCCCGGTCTGATCCGACCGAGTGTCTCCACCCTGTATTCAGATACAGCATCGGTTTCGGCCTTCGCAACCTTAAGTGCTTTAAGCTTTTCTTCAACAACGCTTTTATCGAACTTTTTTTGTTCTTTGGGTTTTAGTTTTATTTCAGGCTCTGGCATGAGAGTGCAACATTTAAGAATTTTTTTACTATCTACATGACCAGGACTGCACCAAGTTAGCATACGCATAAATTTACATGGTTCTGGAAGTTCTTTAGGCTTCTTGCATTTTGGAGGACGCAAGAAACAAGCAGCCAAATCGGTTGCTAATTTCATAGCACAGCAAGGACCCCCGCAGGTCTGAGGCCGAGGTAGGAGAGCTTTGATAGACTTAACTGTGTCTTTTGATTTCTTCTTCTTTGGTTCAGGCCAGCCACCGGTGGCTCTTGGGAATTTTTTAAAGATAACTTTACAAAGACCTTTTGCTTTCTTTTTTTCTTCCTTGTGTTCTGGTGAACCTGTACAACTACATACGCATTTAACAACGTCTCTGGTTTTTGTGTCTATCTGTCTTGGATCAGGAGTATTTTCTAAGTCCTTTCTTGCTTTTGCGATACTCTCTTCTCTAAATTTCTTAATTTTCATATCAATTTCTTTCTCTTTCTGTAATAATTGGATTTCTTTCATACGAAGTTGTTTAAAACAATTGTCTCGATTCTTTTTCCTCATATCTTCCTCTTTTTTCAATTTATTGATAGATGATTTATTATTATCTCTACAACAGCTGCAGTAATTCAAGTTTTTTACATTTATGTTGGGGCGAGTCAAGTTCTTCATCAATGCATGTTCTTTCTTAATTAGTTCTAATTCTTTCTGACGTAGAGCTTTGAAACAATTGCCACATCTTGCCTTGTCTATCTTAGCCTTAGTGTCTAAAGGACTTTTAGCAGCGGCTTCCATCTTCATCTTCCCTATTTCTTGTTCTTTCCTAAATAGTTCGAATTCTTTTTGGCGAAGAGCTTTAAAACAATGTTCACAATTTGTTCCTAACCCATCTTGCCCGCCATGTTTTGGAACCTTTGTAAAATGTGTCTTAATTTTCAATATTTCTTGTTCTTTTTTCAATAATTGGAGCTCTTTGTCGCGAAGTATATTTATACAGTTATCACATTTCCTTTTGCCTGTGGCACCAGAAGTATATGTTAAATTTGAATTAAATCCAACAGGCTTGGAGGTACCATTTAAACGATTAATAAGATCAAAGTTAATTATTTGATTTTGATTGGAGACCATTTGGTTCAGATTCGCTTTATTGTTGCACCACTGGCAGCAATCGCCGCGTTTGGATGGAAAGCGCCTGCCATTGCTCATTCGGTTCGGATTGATTGGTCTGCATATCTTCACAACAATCGGACTTTTGGATTTACTTGGAAAACACCCATCACAGGTACCATTGTTATCGCCGCCATCACAACTACCACCCGGTCCGTAAACCATGGTAGTACTAACATGACTGTTTCCAGTTCTTGAAATATTTTGTCTATGCACTTTTTATAAGTGCATAGATCTTTTAACTATACTTATCAGTTTACCATTTTTTTCCGTTTCGGTTTTAAATTATATATAAATTTGGTTTTGACACTACGAATTTGTCATAATTTTCACGACATAAGTTGACATCGTAAAAACTTAAACGTAGCGGTTTATATTCTCTTTGGTTGACATAACTAGTTTCGTAAAGAAGCATACTCTATATAGCAGTCTATATATAGATTTTAAGATTCCGTACCAAAAAGGTAACAAAGGAACCCTTATGGTTATGGTGCGACTCGGTCGGTCTGTCTATATCTCGGTAATATTTGATAATGTAGTTGTAATGTTATAAACATACATATGAGTAATCTGGTGCACATCACATCATAATATCATGTACCGTACCTAGTAGCCAGTAGGCACGAGCACAACACAATTGTATAAATATTGTATATTTAGAGTTTGGCCAACGAAACGTGATATTGAAAATGACCGCGAAATATAAAATTGTAGCTATGGTATGCCTGTATGAGCTAGAGTTAGAAAATGTTGATGCTTTTGTCATTAATGATGTTGTTATTAGTTAATGACGAAAGTATTAAAATCATTTAACCCTAGCTCATTCAGACATACCATAGCTACATTTTTAAATGTCGCGGTCATTTTCAATATCACGTTTCGCTGGCCAGACTCTAAGCCTTTTCTTTGTTTTTGTCTTTTTTAATTGTGATGTTAAATAAATGTATTCTCTTTTTTTCCTTCTAAACATGGCCAAGCCGGATGTTAAGAAAATTAAAATTTTAACATAAGTATATTTTTATATTCTATGAAAAATTACCAATATGAGGGGATCAAAAATTCAAAGTCTAGTATCATAAGGGATTGTTTGAACCTCCTGAAACAGTTTTTCTTTTTTTACTGTGATTAAAATCCTTAATTTCAAAGAATATACCAAGAGAACATTTTGCAAATTTTACATACAAGTATGTAAATATTACAAGCAAAATATATTATCCATTATCATATCTACAGCTATTTCGTTTTTTTATCATTAAAAATCGTTTATAAACTACGCTGCGGTTATACGGAACCCTCGGTCGTCCGCCGTGCTCGGGCGTTTGGACGCGCCTAATGAACGGCAATGCAGCTCTCTAGTGTTAGACTGGCTTAAGAGTCTTAGAGCATTTAATAAATTCTCTAAGGCCCTGGTCTCCTATAAATCACGCCGTACGCTGCGTCACAATGCTTACTATGGAGATGTACTGATGTGGCCGACGATAACAACAGTACATCTCAATAGTAGGCATTGTGACGCAGCGTACGGCGTGATTTATAGGAGACCAGGGCCTAAGGGTTTACAGGATGAGCAGTCCAAATCCGCCAGTTATGGAGATGTATTTTCAAATGGGGTAAAATGGGACACGCCGGGTTACTTGAGACACCGATTTTCACCAGAAAGTAGTGTGTGTTTGTATGTCGGAATATTCTAAGCATCTAGCTTGTATGTTGACCTATAGACAAACACACACCAGTTCCTTGTGAAAACCGGTGTCACAAGTAACCCGGCGTGTCCCATGTTACCCCATTTGAAAATACATCTCCATAATGTTACCCCATTTGACCGTAAGTACAGTAATTTTAATCATGCGTGTATTTTCCTAAAACTTAAGACAGGCGTCTATTCATCATATCACCTTTGCGCTTGGGGCAAGGGGTGGCCCTTGCCAGTTGAGGTAAACAGAATCGAAGTTCATTTATTTGTTGCATTGTATCGCGAGTCCAAAATGGTATGTAGGCCCCGATAGGCATATAAAGGCATGCATCACGGGACAACTTATCCTGCCTTATTTTCTCTCTCTCTTGAATTGCATTAATTCTGGCACAGTCACACGAACAATCTACATCTGCTTCAATTATGATCGGCCTTCTTCTAAATTCAAGTTCATCTTTTAATTCTGCTAGTTCCTCCTCGAATTGCCGCTCTCTAAAATTCTCAATTTCTTCATTAATCTCAGCCTCTCTCTCCTTCAATTTAAGCTCCTTCCTTTGTAACTCCTTAAAGCAATTATGTTGTTTAATTTTTTTTCTCAAGTGTCTTAGAAAACTAGGGATACACGCAGGACGTCTTTCTAGTTCGAGTTCTTTCCATCGCAATTCCAATTCTTTTTGACGAAGAGCGTTGTAGCAAACGTCGTCACATGCCTCCATTTTCATTTTCGCTAATTCTTGGTCTCTCTTGAACAATTCACGTTCAACATCCCGCAGTCCTTTGTAGTCATGTTTAACATTATCTCCTGTTGCTTCCTCTTCATCGTTTTTTGGTAGAGTTATAAGATTTGTCATCAGCTTCATCATCTCGTGTTCTTTGTTGAATATTTGAATATCTTTCTCACGAATTATTGTTTGGCAAGTTTCACAATCAGTGTATACTCTATTTTTTGGAGAGATTTCTTTAGATGCATCCGGAAAGCGATCTATGCCGTGTGCGGTCATCAGGCACGGTTTTCCACACGGGTCATTATCACATTCGACCTTGGTTACCTTAACAATTATCGGCAATTCATTTCTAGTCATACGACACTTACGACAGGGTTGACTTCCAGCCATGGTGATAGTTTTTTTAAGCTATGAAGATGTTGTAGGTACGTTTATAAAACAATTCTTTTTTTAGGTTTTAAATTATAGTAGGTACTTTACGTTGCATGCTGTTTTATTGCTTTTACAAGACAAATTTGGCTGGGTGAGGTCAATAACTAAGGAATTGCCTCGCGTGGGAAGCCAGTTCTGGTCTTTGGTTCTGGTTCTCAGCTCAGGGGCAAAGACGGCCCTGTCAAGCCATTGTCAAGCTGGTCTAAATTGACAGACGTTCTGATGTATGTAGGTACCACAGAGTACTTTTCTATATATTGTAAGTAGGTACCTACCAACCCCTTATCTCCAAAGTTTACGAAGCGAAAATTTTGTAATCATTACATAAGATTAAAGTTTTTTTATAAATAGAGGAATAATTAAAGTGCATCAAAATTGAGTTGCAAATTTTTACGGACAACTTACATGCGAACAGGGGTAGTCTGAACAAGCTCCGTTCGCGCTATATATGAAAAAAAAAACCGGACAAGTATGTTTTTTAAGATTTAATTACAAATGTATAGTTTTCAGATTTTTTCCTGTAGAAAAAAACGATATTAATACTTGCCAAATTTCATAGTTATAGGTCAAAGGGAAGTAGGTAGTACCCTATAAATTTTGATTTCCATAAGAGTGTCGAAATATACGTTTTTGGCGGCATAATCGGCCGCTTCTTTTTAGGGTTCCGTATCCAAAATGGCAAAAACGGAACCCTTATAGTTTCGTCATGTCCGTTTGTCCGTCTGTCCGTATGTCACAGGCATTTTACTCGAAAACTATAAGGTGTCTACAATTTTGAGGATAGGTGTATAGCCGCTACATAGTTCTGTCATGCAATGGCCAAAAAAAAATTTTTTTAGGGTTGCACTCCATTCATAATACTGCAAGTCAATTTTTTTTTATTCATTGTAAGTCCACGCATCAATCGATATGCCTTTCAAAATAAATATAAGGTTTCTCAGCATTTTTTTTTGATTAAGTGAATAGAGTCGGAGATAATTGCCCCGAAAGTCACTAAAATTGTGTCCCCCCCCTCTAATTTTTGAACGGTGTATTTTAAAAATATGAAAAAAATCATGGACAGAGGGCTTATTAAATTCTTTGGAAAATTATTTTGAACAAGATCGGTTCAAAAGGTTTTCGAGATATTGCTGAAAAACTGCCTTCCCTATAGAAAAGGACGTAAGTTCCCTAAGATTTCTGTGATGATACGACCTTTTTAATAGGCACGGAATCCTTCGTTTTGCGTGATCCGACACGCACTTGGCCGGTTTTTCCTTTTGAGGTATGGAACCCTAAAAATGCCATATTTTAACACGACACAACACTGTTTTTTAGGGTTCCGTAGCCAAAATGGCAAAAACGGAACCCTTATAGTTTCGTCATGTCCGTCTGTCCGTCTGTCCGTCTGTCCGTCTGTCCGTATGTCACAGGCATTTTACTCGAAAACTATAATGTGTATTTGAATAAAATTTTGAGAATAGGTGTATTTTGTTAGCCGCTACATAGTTTTGTAATTAAAATGACAAAAAAATATTTTTTTAGGGGTGCACTCCATACATAAAACTAAAAGTCAATTTTTTTTTTTTCATTGTGACCCCCCGTGTGGCACATCAATCGATAGGTCTTTCAAAATAAATATAAGGTTTCTTAGCATTTTTTTTTGATTAAGTGAATAGGGTCGGAGATAATCGCCCCGAAAGTCACTAAAATTCTGTCCCCCCCTCTAATTTTTGAACGGTGTATTTTAAAAATATGGAAAAATTCATGGACATAGGGCTTATTAATTTCATTCACCGAAAATTGTTTTGATCAAGATCGGTTCAGAGGTGTTCGAGATATTGCTGAAAAACTGCCTTCCTCAAAGAAAAGGACGTAAGTGCCATAAAATTTCTGTGACGATACGACCTTTTTAATAGGCACGGAACCCTTCGTTTTGCGTGGTCCGACACGCACTTGGCCGGTTTTTTTTTACAAAATGGCATTTGTGACCATAAACGCATGTGCTCAAGAAATTTTAAATTTGAAGTAGTTTGGAAAACCATAACTGCGAGTTTTTAAAGGTAGGCCGCCATCTAAGGAGCCGGGCCTTCCTTGGTGCACCTACCTTACATCTTGCAGTTGCAAATATTGCAATGCAAATGTATAGGTAAGTATAGTGTAAAACGCAATGATATAAAACGCAAAATACCTACTTTATAAGTATATACTTTTTATCAATCACATAATAAACAAGTTATCACTAGCACTTTGACAAGAGCATGGCCAGGTATAATCAATTAATCAGAGTGGGAGCTGCACCTCCCTATAGATAGTATTAGGTATAGCAGAATAAGCATGGATAAGCGCTCGAGAACCAAATACTTTCTTCTTTGCGTTGAAGAGTTTCTTCTTCGTCTGTCCCGCTCTGGCCAAAATCTCGGCGACGCTCTCGTGTCATCTAGCATGGAATTCATTTGTGTAAAATATTCATCGTGCTTTACCCTTCATTTCTTCGAGCATTTTCCAGTTTTCCTGAACACCCACCACCTTAACAATCGCATCGTGACGCACGTGTCCTGGGCTTTCTTCTTCTTTGGACATCTAGGAGTACAGTAGCAACAAACTATATCCTCAAAAAGCTTCATAAGACAGCATTTAGTAGAGCAGTCGTGTAGTTGGGGAGACACACTGTTGTTAAACGGGAAGGGCATAGTGCATGCCCATGACCCAAGCTTGGCATAAGGATTGTAGCTGCAAGGATCGATATTCTTCTTACGCTCTGAAGTCCTCGTGCATGCACACCTGCAGTTCAAAAACACTTCTTTTATAAGATCTTGCGGAGTCTTTTCGAAGTTCTCTTTGGCTTCTTCTAGGTTCTTTTTTCTGAACTCTTTAATTTTATCATCAATATCTTTCTCTTTCTTTTTCAATTTTTTTTCTCTTTTTTTAAGTTCTTTCCAGCAATTGTGTTGGTTCTTTTTCCTTTTCTTTTCATCAACGTGAGGTTGGTGAGCGCCTGAACAGCAATCGCAGGGGTTCGGGCTAATTTTTATATACGGACTAGCCATCTGCCTCACTACTTCCTGTTCTATCTTTCGTATCGCATCCTCTTTCTGGCGGAGACGTCTGGAACAAGTGACGCATGTTGGTCTCTCTAGAGTTTCGGTCATCAATTTTGCTGCGTCACGTCTCGCTTCCTCCATATTCAGTACTGTTAGTTCTTGGTCTCTTTTACGTAATTGGAATTCCATCGCGCGAAGAGCTCCGTAATCATGTTTGCGTCCTCCGTGGTTTCGCAAATGCATCTGAAGCTGAAACAGCTCTTGCTCTTTTCTTACTAGTTGGATTTCTTTCTCGCGAAGTATTTTTGCACATTTTTGACATGGAACTTGTCCAGCTTGACTTTTACCGACCGGCACAGTAGAGCCGGGTCCTGTGGGAAAAAGATCGTCGAAGTTAATTGGTTTTATGTTTGCCTTCGGATATGGAGGATAGCGAGGTTTTCTCTCTATCTGCACACTAATAGGACTAACATTTTTGTTTGGGTAGCACCCGTGACAAAAATTCGGAGTTTGCTCCCTACAGCAGCATGGTGGCGCTGTATTAACTGGCATATTTTAATAAAATAAAATAAACATACACATTAGTATTTTTCGTTTTATTTTATAGTATGTACCACTGTTTTTGGATTTTTAGATTTATTTATATAGAAAATTATTTGTGACAGCACGATATTGGCATTTCTAAACACGCAGAATATAGGTACAGTATGTATACCTATACTTACTTTTAAGGTTCCGTATCTCAAAAGGAAAAAACTGAATCCTTATAGGATCACTTTGTTGTCCGTCTGTCTGTCTGTCAAGTTAAAACTATATAACTTACTCAAGTCTAGTCCCTTGAAGCTGCAAAAAAATCAAACTTCTAAGTTAACGTAAAAAAAAGATACGGCCGTTTATACCGCAAAAAACTTACCTATATTTCGACATTACCTATATTTGGTCAAATTTAACCTGCAAGATTCCACCCGAACAAACATATATACATACATACATTGCAAGTGAAATAAAAGCTTTTAAAAATATAGTGTACTTTCCGTTGACCTAGAACTATGAAATTTGGCAAATAATATCGTCGTATACCACAAGCAGAGGAAAAAATCTAAAAACTATAATTTTGTAATTTTCTATGGAACCCACGGTGCGCGAATCCGATTCGCACTTGGCCGGTTTTATTTTGTACAGTAAGCCATGACAGTGGTCCATCACTTTTCGACTCTACTATTTGTATATTAAGGTTCAGAAGTGGTAGACCACTTTTTTGTCCAAATCCTCCATGAACATCTATATAATTAATTGTGAAAAAAATCATGAAAGAAAATATTTTGATTGTTTTAGCGTATAATATTTAATTTCGCAACAGTGAACGGCAGAAAAAAAAAATTGTACGTTAAAATCGTAGATTGCCGATCAAGATATATTTTTTTGAGAATAAATCAAACTGAATTTCAAATTAATTATTACATAAGTACATATGTATTATTCATTAATTTCATTAACCAAGTATTATACTTAGTATTACGTACCTCGCGAGAGATGATCGCTTTAAAACTACTTTTCCAAAGAAAAACGTACCTAAAATGTTAAGCGCTTGACCATCGGAAGCGCATATAACATTTTAAACGCCCTGGGTGTATGGAAGGGCTGTATTAAATTCCCAGGCACCCGTAACGTGGGTCAGGGGCCAGGGAATATCTATATTGGTTCTACTCCTGCGAATCGCGCGGATGTATGTGATGGGATGTATGCGTTGGATACGCAAGTCGTAAAAAATATTCGTAATACAGTTCGTGAATTTTTACAACAGTTATCAGCCTAGCATGAGCGCGTTTATGTCGTGCCCAAAGCATTCGTCCCTTGCTTACCAAGCAAGTAAGTATGTAAAGTGCGAGAGGGACAAGCGTTTTATGTCCGACAAAAACACGATCCATGCTAGCTAGGTAGGTTTGGGTTTGATCGTTGATTATCGAACGAGGTACTCGTAGCGAAGCGAACGAAGTTCTATGCTTCAGCTTGGGCCGAAAATCGTTTATACCTACATATGTCCGGGATGTCCCGCTTTCTCGCTGTTCTCCTCTACAGGTCGCATTTCTCAACCGATTCTCGTAGATTTTGTGAGCAGGTTCGTTAATTATACCTACAGGTATTTTTTCGAGTCATTAATTGAAATTAAAAATATATATTTTGAAAAAGGTTGACTCCTGAGTTCTACAGCTCAAAGAGCCACTAGTGCTATAAGAACGTGTAAGGGCGAGAGAGAAGTATTGTTTAGTTTTGAGTGCATGGTCACCAAAGATGGTCACGGACTGTATCTGCCTACTTTAGACATTATAATGTTTTACCTCTGTGGTTCTCCGTTGAATAAAATATTCTGACAACATTCAAATGCCATACCATATTCAATTATTTTGCTGTAACGTATGTTTATACGAGTAAGATTTCTCTTTTTAACGCAATTATAAAACTTTAAAAATCTTTAAATTGTAAATATAAGTGTTATTTTTTTTAAGCTAATTTTATAACAACAAGTATTTGCAATAAGGAATATCACCAATTTGAAAACAAAGCAATGTGCAATCGTTAGGGAAGCTGTCGGACAAAATCTGCATTTCAATAGCCAGGTAACGCATAAAGGGCACTAAAACAAAATTTATCACCCCAGCTACAATGTTACCGCATCCATGGATTTCCTGAATCGACCGGAGGTCAGCGGCACGCCGCTCACGCTTGACGCTAAACCATGGTTGCTATGCTATATGCACAATTTACCTTCACCGCCCCTATATCCTGACCTGCAGATTCCTTACAGGGCTGTTATTCTTTACGCGCTCATGCGCTCATACGTCTCACCTTACCTAACCCGTCACGCCTATTGAGACTAGACCTATACCTACGCTTAGTTACTATGAGTCGCGGCGTCAAGATATATTTGTGGGGAGCGTTGAGGTGAACTTAAAACTAGGTATAGAATAACGGGGCTGCTACGTTATCGGCAGGTCAGCATTATACTGGTACTGGTACGCCTAGTGTGCAAGCGTTGTGAATACCGTATTGACTCTGGCTGCATGAACTCGTGGTCTTGGTCTTGCACAGCGCAGCGCAGAGTATGTCCCGCCGTCGCTGCGCGCGCACGTATTACGCGCAACCGGACTAACGCAAAACAAAAAACAGTGCGCGTTGAATTAACTTGATCAGTGACGAGCTCCCATCGGATCCCAGCTAAAGGTATTTATAGTTCCCAAACAGGTTCTCGCGAAAGTGTTGCGGCTAATACCGGAATATCCAGTCAGAAAAAAGCTAGGTTTATCTCTAGAAGGCTGTTATTAAAACAATTTGCGAAATGTGTGGGGTACGGGACTAGGGTTCGAGTGGGACCGACCGGTTTTATTTTTAGCGAGCAATGTAAAAGTTGTTTAAGAACATGTGAAACATTTGTTAAAACGCAGTCAATAAACCCATTAAACTTTTTGAACACTGAAATAAATTTAATTACTCAGCAATCGCTTGCAGTTTTCGGTGCTCAAGTTTGTATATTTTTCCAGGCGTAGGTACTTACTCCCTTTAAAAACAATAATCAACTACCTTACCTGTTGTACCTGCACAGTAATAATGTGCCCTACATTGTATGCCATTATGATCTATGTTATGAAACTATATTATTACCTATATTAATGAAAAGTATCACGAAAATGCATTCAGTAGTTTTGGCTGAAACTTTCGCGTTTATAATATACTTTACGATAGGTTATATTTATTTACTTCCAAAGCTTATATACAGTAGGCATAAAATACTTAATAAGCTTTACCAAACCACCCTTGACTCATTAATTAATTACAATCTATTTCTTAGTCCTAATTTTTAAAAAAAGTCCTAATTTTAAATTCCTAAATCCGAGAATAATACATGGTCACCTACCTGTAATAAAACTTAACCCAATTAGAAGTTAATTGATTTACGTGAGTTAATTGATCTTGTTAATTGACAGTTGAAGTTTGTTATCCTATAAGGCAGGTCATTAAACTAGTTACTAATACGATAATCAGATCAGGGATCGGAACCGGTTTTTTCAAAAATCCCCGAAGTAGTCTAATATTTTGAAATATTTTAGGCTCTTAATGTAGGACTCTCGTATATTTAGGTAACATATTCGTATTATTAGACTGTCCGATCAAAAATTATATCATAACCAAAGAACGAAATAATACCGGTTTAATTTGTATGGAGAAAATACCGGTATCCGATCCCCGAATCAGATATTTTTAACATTATCTATAAAATGATTATACGAGTTAAAATGAAATTCTCCTGATGAAACATGTGTGTGATCACGTGATCAGTTCATCTGATCACGATTTTTCTCCCATTTCTGAAAGTTTAAGGATATCTAAGATGTTAATGTCTGGTTGCTGATGGTTGGTACAGTAAGTCTGTCTACCCCCGTTAGATACCTACGGACATAAGTAGTAATAGTTACACTATTGTCTTAGTATCTGTAAAAATAGTTGTAAGTGTTGAAATAAATAAATAATAATAATAATATTATGTAAAGTCATAGACCGCCCTCAACGCAGTTCGGGTAAGTACCTATCTAATACGCGGAAGACACCCATGACAGGAGTCATGGGTGTCTTATTTTTTTTTTGCAATTCACCCAATTTGACTTTACTGTACGAACAGTAAAGTCAAATTGGGTGAATTGCAAAAAAAAATCATAGTTAAGGGCCTTAATCCAATCTACGCTTTAACTTTTTTCCATTATGTAACGAAAGTTACCCATATAAAATGTATGGGTAATTGCCGTTACACAATGGAAAAAAGTTAAAGCGTAGATTAGATTAATGGCTCTTAACTATGTAATTTTTTTTTGCAATCCACCCAATTAGCACCTTAACCTCTATTTGACCCTTAACTTAAAGGGAGGTAAGCCCAGGCCCCAGGCAAATGGATTCGGAAATTCCACAAATGGGCCTGTGCCTTAACCTTAACTTAAAACTTAATACTCAGTAGATACAGTCGGCAGCTAAAGTACATATGCGTATGAAGAGTTGACGAGAATGACGAGATCAAAATTAACCCCACACGTCTTCATTACAAGGGAATTAGGGCTTGTTTACGTGATTTTGAGTACCTCGCCCTTTTGCTATAGTACACGTACAGACATTACAGACAGTATGCTTACTTGAGATTATATAATTAAAATAAAATAAAAAGGATTTTTATTTCTTTCAGAATACCTAGTTGGTTTACAGAGTAATTTTGTTAGTATCAAAAGCTGAGTACCTAAGTAATTAATTATTTTTAATAAGTATTAATAATTTAAGTTTTATAAAAAGAGAATTACATAGTTCAATAATATTATAATTGACAACATTGCATTTTTTCATAGCGGCTCAAACTAAAAACCATTTAGAGATTTGGGTTTGCTGAGTAAATATAAAAAATAATGGATTTTTATATTCGCTAGTTCTTGAGAAAACTGGAAATTACTTTGAAGAAGCCATTATAGGCTGAATGCGGATTTTCCATAGCTGTGCTTATGCATCCTGTATAAAAAAAATTGTTGTGAGATTGACAGTTATTTGATTGATTCTATCTGGTCAAGTCAGCAGAAGTCAGTGACTTGTAATATAAAGCGTTAGATAATTTTTTAAAAATAATAATGAAAGTCACGTTATCGCTGATTCTCGCAATCTGCCGAAGGTGGATAAGCGACAGCTTCAATGCCGCAGAGATCCGAGGAGCAAAAGTCCTGTTATCATCGCAAGATGCATACGTGGAAACTTCAATTGGGGAATGAAAAAGAAGTATTTTGCAGGTGACATCAGTGCCATGTTAAGAGCAACTTGGTACGAAATACGAAATTAATGGATCTTGACGATACATTTTCTTTTCTTCATTACTCATTATTACGATATTTTTTGCGATTAGTAATTTGCAAGATTCAATTTTAAACACATTTTAAACGAAATCCGTAAGTAAGGAACCGTCAAAATGTCAAATGTCACTGTCACAGCATGCTATTTACTTTTTAATTCAATAAATTGATCACAGCGCCAATCTTATTCCTCTTTTAAACGTAATTTGGCCCGTTTCGAACGTGGTAGTTTGAAACACCCAAATTAAGGGGGTTTAACGTAAAATAAAACGGAAAGAAAAAATACGTGTCTCCTCCTAACTTTTCAAATACTATTAAATGCCTTAACAAAATTAAGGAGTCAGAAAAATGAAATGTTGCTAATTATTGCGGATCTGCGGTTATAGGTCTCCTCCAAAGTGTGTCAGTTTTCTCTGGATGTTGTTGTTTGTATCCAGTTTGGACCCGCTGTGTGCTTAATTTCATCCTCCCACCTGTTGCAAGGTCTCCCTTTCTTTCTTTTGCCTACTAGCCCCCTCCATACCTACTGTCACACTTTTTAAGTTGAGATTATATAAGTTGGACGAATTGCATCAAAGTACTCCATTAAAAAAACAAGTCTAACGCACACGGTAATAGATTCCAATTCCAATGAGTTTTATAAAAAATCTGCCACTTTAAAATAAATAATCTCAAGTAGCTATACTAAGTGCGTAACATGGCCTGTTTCATTTGTTTTAGCACCCTGATGAGATGGCGCGGTACCAGTTTCTGTGTCTGATAGCAGCTGCATTCGGTGAGTTTTTTTCTGTTTAATATAAATACGAGCCATAGGTAACTTACAACGAGTTATGCTTACACCCTTTATTAACCTTTGTCTGAATCAACAATCAACAAAATCCATAAAAGGGATTAGAGAACATTGTTGTAGAAAATTCTTATAAGTACTTAGAGAATTTCGTTAATTAGTAGATACCTACTGACTAGCATCTATCCCGTATGACAATAGTCGTAGTTGGCTAATTATTTACTCGGCAGCCGTTGCTTTGTTCATTCGTTTAGGTACCTATATACGAATAGGTAAATGCCTAATTTAGTTATCTATGTGGCTCTACCTAATACTCTAAAAATTTTGGAACCTGCTATAAAAAAAACCCGTTTATTTTATTTTATTAGCCTCTTG
This sequence comes from Epinotia nisella, assembly GCA_932294315.1. Lineage (NCBI taxonomy): Eukaryota > Metazoa > Arthropoda > Insecta > Lepidoptera > Tortricidae > Epinotia > Epinotia nisella. The sequence continues at coordinate 17,011,608 of OW028680.1, forward strand.
GAGTGTCCCACTGCTGGGCAAAGGCCTCCCCCCTAGATTTCCACTTGTTTCTTGCCCCCCGCAATCCTTATCAATTTTATTTTATTTATTTACTTTTTATTATGAAATTAATTACATTTGTCCTATATCATTTATATTATTATCGATAATAATTAAACTCATAGGTACCAATTTTAAATCTTATAATAAATCTCTGAATTAAAAAAAAAAATTAGCTAGTATTAATCCAAACTTTGTCACGAAGGATCTCAGCTCCCCATGAATGGAAAAACATGAAACATTCTTACAGGTTGGTACATCCGCTTGGGATAGTTTTTATCCAACTGCGACGGATAATTAATTATCCGAAATATTTATTATTATTATTTATTTAGTGCAGTAATAAAATTACATAATGGTGGGTAGGAACAGGAACAAAACTAAAGAAATAACACTGTTTTTTTTCTTATCCGTTTTAATCGCCTTGTCAGTAAAACAGGTAGATGTACCTCCTCGTCGGAGTCCATTTTGTAAATTTATTAACGTCAACATAGTGACCGTACGTGGCTTGATCGCCACGTCCACGCGGCTTCTCTCCGCTCCGCCGTGAAACCGCCGGCAAAAACGCTAGTGTCAACAGACCCTTGGTAGGCAGATCACCGTGATCTATCTCTATATATCCTTATTTGCATCCACTCTCCTACGAGCACTTTCTTTTTAATTAAGACATCAAAATGCCCCTATGACTGCTCTACCAAGTAAGAACGAATAGAATTAATATATCTAATTACCTGCTAGAGATATTCTCTAGGATTTCCTCGCTGACATTTTTGGGAAGTTCATATACAAGGCTGCTTTTCATTTTTTTAATCATGGAAAGAAGAAGTGGATATAGGTATTGAACATTTTGATGACATCGTCGAGATGCCCCGACATCGGCAATGTCACAAAATCTAGCTGACCTTAGTATATAATGGACCTGCTAAGAATGGAGTTTATTTATGGTTAATATTTATGATTAGAGCACGCCATTTTTGCGTTTTAATTCAGATCAAGCCCTTTGTCAAATGAAATCGTAACACATTTGAGAGATAAAATAGTTTCGCGCAGTATTTGTACAAAACTAGCTTTTGCCCGCGACTTTGTCCGCGCGGAACTCGTTTATATTGTATCTCTATACAAACTTTCGTCCCCCATTTCATCCCCTTACCTTAGAGTATGATTTTTAGGATAAAAACCCGGGATTCAAACTATCTCACTCGGTAACAGCTTTTTTAATTTAGTATCCAATTATCCATCCAGGGTGGAAAATCGTGTATAGTACATACTATATTGACAACTCTACTGTTATTGTAAATAGTACTGTGTATACATATAGTATTAGACTACATCTGTAAATAGGGATATTTATACTATTACTACTCTACTCTAGACTACAGACTTGAAACTGCAGTCTTATCGTACAGTGATAATTTTATTCAAACATGTATCTACTAACTAGAAAATGGAAAGGTCTCGTAATATACGCAAAACATTCGAACAAATTATCCGGTGTTAATTCTTAAAAAGCGTAAGCGCTCTTAACTTCTATTGCACATAAATCCTTTTTTTTTAAAGAGTTGGTATTACGTCACAGATATCGGGTAAATGGAGGCTCTGCCTGAACTCTAATGACATGCAATTATTACCATCTTCTGAGAACGTGGGCGTGATTCATACAGCAGCCGTTTCCTGTATCTGAATCGATCGGCCACAGTTTAAATAGTGACCGGGCCTGCCCCCTACTGGTTTATGTTGGGCAAGGAGCTCTCGCTACCGGTAGGTACTATAGGCTTGTGTTATTTTATTATTTTAACCTTTTTCCAGGCATTAAAAAATTACAATCAAATGTCAGTCTTATTCATTGACATTAAGATTCACGTTTGACAGCATGTAAGTGGTCGATATAACGCCTCTGCCTGGAAACGGGTTAAGTACATAGCAAGATTTTATTCTTGAATAAAAGGACCTAATAAGTAATTGTAATTGTAAAGCAGTCATCATTTTGGTCATTCTTATGAGTCTTGTGACCAATCCAATAGGTATGGGACAGACTAGACAGAAGTAAGTTGGCGTTTAACTTTAACCTTTCGTATGTCTCTTAGCACTGATCAGTGCTATTGAAAATTGACTCTATGAGACAAGCGAAAAATTTAAAATCCTTCAGCAACGTCAGTGTCAAAGCATCCGAAAGGTTAATAGTAAGTTAAGCTACCTAGTTCAGTTTATTGTTGGACTTTTGAACGAGAGAAGTTCACCACTATGCTATCCTTGGAACAAGCTTATGAGTTGAAATTGACTCACTGAAAAGTTGTGTAGATACTTAATATTGGTCATGTATTTAGACTTCAGCACTTTTCAGTTTAACAAAATGCTCTATATTCTTTGCCCGGATTTTCAAATCGGCAAAGGTTACTTTATCATTGCAGATTTTCCGATTTCATAGTAAGGACTGTCAGGAGTTTAATGGTACAGTCAGCAGCAGAAGTAGCTAAGCGGGCCGGGTGTTCAAAATAACCTACACACGCTCTTAATTTCTTAAGAATAAAGTTGTGTGAACACCCGGCCCGCTTAGCTACTTCTGACTGTACCTACCTACTACATATTCATATTTATGTTAAATATCACACGAGATAGGTTAAAATTAAATTCTTGAAACTTTCATCGTCTTACATAAATTGCGTTCTAATCTTGGTTCTATTTGTAGAAGTGGCATACTTGTAGTTAAACCTGAGCTGTTTATTAACCCTTAGCTTAGACAATGCCCTTTTAAGGAAACGTGGTCATCGTCATGGACGGATCACGTTTCCCTTGGGGACAACGACAAACGTCCGTGGCACGACGTTAGTATGTTCGGATTCCTTAAAACCGGAGTGACTGAAGTCCATTCTATTATACAAGCCATTACAGCACTAATTACTGAAATGTTACACTCTATAATAGCCTGAGCGTTCATGAAGACTAGGGCCGCTCTGAGTTTTAATTAAAATCTTGTCTCACGGAACTGTGAAGCCTTATATGTTAATGTAGAGGGTTCAAAGTAGTATAGTATAAACTTTCCCAGTTTTGTGGCACTAATGGAAGTATGTGTGTTCTGCGGCCAGAGGTCACGCTTCACTCAACTGTTAACGTTTATTTACTACTTACCAGCGCTATTGTAGATAAAGTACGAGTAACTTTGTATTAGACATAAATTACAAAATATATGGGATGGCCATTCTACTCCTATCTATACTCGTACATTTCAACGTACTTTGGGTGCCTACCTAAACTGGGTTTCCGTAGTAATTTACCTTCTGTAAATTAAATAAAACAGTTCTGTTTCGAAGAGGATCACCGCATAATTAGGTATCATTTTGTAATTTCAACAAATACCTATGAATCACAATTCGAGATCGTTGATGGACTTGATGGTCCCTATTTCTCTATTCGGTTCAACACTTCAAATGCCAATACGTACGGTAAGTGTTGCGTGCACTCGTTAGCTTGAAGCACGCAAAGCAACATGTTGGAATCACATTTACCAAGCTCCTGGTATATCCGACCCGGAACTAACTACTCATAGTATTTAAAAAAAAACTATGACCGGTATATAGAATGGACATTAGGGAGAAATATTTTATCCCGCAGCTTCGCTTATGTCCATTGTAATATGTGTGGTAATCCACATTCTTACATTTAAGTCAAAGTCAAAGTCAAAGTGATTTATTCTTCAATTTAGGCATATTACATGCACCTATGAATGTCGATAAACTACCACCGGTTCGGAAAGAAAACCTCTGCCTCGAGAAGAACCTCTTCCTAACATATATTATTATTTCAAATACGTATAGCGACGGCATTTCAAATACGTATACATACTAATAATTACCTAATAGCATGAATTTCTATTGTCAGATAACATTTTCGTCATAGGTAGGTCGAGAAGGCCAAAATATCTGACACATCCTAACTGCTCTAGAAATAGAGTCGTGTCAGATATATATGCGTACAGCGTAGGGTTGCCATATGGAAAAATGAATTGTCCTGATAGAAATCCTGACATCACCATTTCTTGTAACAGAGTGGTATCATTTCAGACGAAAATATATATGCCATACTGGCGCCCGAAGTTTTATAAGTACTTAAGTAGGTACCTACTCACCGTTAAAACTCAGCATCTTATGTTAATGTATACAATTACAAATCCCATCGGCTATCTCTAACAAAGCTGGTGTATACATTTCGGTGACGCAAAATAAGTGAAGCAATTCATTCACGACTAGCCTGAGTCATAGCATTATACTCTACTCTACTATACGACAGACGTAGACGGCGGACATTATTCATGCCAGTCCGTTTTGTTCGAGATCAGATATTATATTAGCATGTTCGGAATTAATTTCCATTGTGGAAATACCCGACAATAATAGGTCCAAGCTATGTCAAGCATATTTAACTGTAAGTACTTATCTAGGTATCGGTACCCGGTTACAATTTTATGAAACACACTTTATAAATAAGGATGACTCATTGGCGATAAGGCGGAGATAAAGTAGGTAGGTACTTTGGGATAGCGCAAAGGCCGATGACATTACTGCACTTACTGTACCTCCTGTAAGCCTATGACTGTCCTGCTTCATAATAGTTATTAACGGCACGGAAATGGAATGATTGAACAAATACACATCCATATTCTGGAGTAAACCTATACGTGTAGTCGGCATTCCTCGAAATTTACAGTACGTTCAGTTCAACTCTATTTCGTCGGTAGTTTCAGTCCAACTCTATTTAATTTCAAGGCAATAAGTAGTTAGATGAGACTAAAGGCGATTACTTATTTCACCCACCAAGGTCCGAACCGAACGATATCTAATCAGTTTATTAAATAAATAAATATATATATATATATATATATGAAAATAAACAATATATTTAACAAGTTAACATTTATTTTCGTTACTAATATGACATAAGTAGTTTCTGCTTCCTTGGGTACATAATGTATCTCTTAACATAATTCGGCTAAAATTAAAACTTGTTTCTTGTTCCTTATTTAGTTTTTTACAATAATCACGACTCGGTTCGTTCACGACTGACGACGCTATGATAATCATCAACCGAACAAGTAGACACGCAACTTAATATTTAGAGAATTTATTTACTATTTAAATAATACCTATAGTCCTTTTTTTTAGGATTAGGAATACGGTTACCAAAGAAGCGGTCGTCGTCAATGTTGCACGCGGGAGAGTATTATGGGGCAACCGGGATGTGCCCAACCAAGCTAATACTTTTTAGCCAAGATGTGGAATTTGTAAAGCGTGGCTGGTAGAGTTGAGCCATATTGTGGTAGGAAGCTTGGAGCTACGTGCGATTTGATATATTTTTTAACGCTGAAAGCTATTCGCACCCTTAGAATGAAACCGAACGAACTCAAAAAAATTTACAAAGTGAGTTAGCGATACGTGTTGCTAACTCATTTTGTCGATTTTTTTGAGTTCGGTCGGTTTCATTCTAAGGGTGATGAGACTGATGGATGAGCTAGGCAGTCTTGGCAATCACTTTACATGTAATGTTTTTAGTGCGACACTTTTTACAACTTTTACAAAAAATCACAAAACTGTTCACTGTGGGTGGACTCATCGAATTAGATAACTAACTATCTGTGAAATATGAATGAATGACTCGATCACTATTCATAAAATAATTGAAGTAGATTTTGTAACTTTTTATCTACTTTACCTATTTAGTTACTTTTACTATTTTTGCTCGTGGGTATAAAGTGTATTAAACAGGAGCTCTGGGTCAGTGGATTTACGTTTTACAAACCCAACACTTAGCGCTTAAAGAGAAACGTCTTTACTTAAATGCTTATCGAAAAAAAACACTGAATAATAGCTTTCTCCCTGACAGTCGCACCCACTCGCCTGGCCCACTTATGTCGAGTAAACTTACCTCCTATATATTTCTGGTATCTCAATATTATCTCTGTAAATAATAACATACATTAAGTTCCATTAAAACTGTAGGTTCATGCATAAGTTAGCTTGTAAGAGCTGGTTGTGCAGCTGTATGTTTACCGATGGTTGAATAAGGTTCTGTTTACTTTCAATGTCGATGTAAGAATTAAATTAACATTAATACAGCCTTGAGAATTGATAAAACTCGTTCTTTGAATAAGAACATTAATATCAGTTAACGTGTTGCTTGTTTGTATGTATGACACAATAAATTGAATAAATATTTATCTTAAGTATTGAGTATAATTCCGCCGAATTTTCCGTTTGGAACAAAAACATCTGCCTGTTTCATGATAATAACAAGCCGTAGTGAGGATTCACACTTGAGCGATTTGCAAGCGATTTGCCAGCGATTTCTATACAAAACTCGAACGCGGCGATCTCGCGGCGTGATCGCCGCGATCGAGATTTGTATAGAAATCGCTGGCAAATCGCTCAAGTGTGAAAAGGCTGTTAGTTAGATGCAATACGAGTGATAAGTATATTTTAGGTAATTGGTTGTATGGTTTTTCATGTCTTGCAACTAGGCTTGTAATACAATACGTTTATAAATATTAACGATACCTATATATATATATGTGTAGGTATTGTTAATGAAATAGGGCCCAGTTAATTAAATGTTGCACTTCTCTTTTCATTCCTATTAGGTACTTAAGCGTACATGATGTTATTATTATTAGTTATACCTCGTTACCAGTTATCCACCGAGAAGTTAATAAAAGATAACATCTCGTTCAAGCATTTGGCTAGATCTCGGAGAGCGTGAGATCGTTGACACTTAACCAATTCCGACAAAAATATTCTCATCATGCCCATTGTAAGGCTATTATTTGGTAATAGTCAAAACACAGACCCAGTTTAACGGTGCAAGTCGTTATACGATTTTATGGCAATCAAAAAATAAAGACTTTATAGAAGCCAATGGCTCGATATTTTTATTTGGAAATTTCTTCTGTATGAACACAAACCCCATACCAAAGCCTAATTTAAATAGTTGCTGTAGCGGAGTGTATATTTTCGCCTAGCCTCCTAGCTGTAGCTTTCAATTTCTTCCCTTAAAGGATGACTCACGCTAGAACGGGCCATGTCCGGCCCGAGCCGTTTTCTAAGAAAAATGACGGCGTTTTTGTGCGGCCGAGCCATACCCAAGCCCGGCTGACACCAAGCCGATGACGAACTTGGCCTGGGACGGACGGAACCCTTCACCCCACCCCTATTTCCGCCCCAGGCACCACAACACTTCGGGAGCTCAAATACCGCGAGCCATCCGGTTGCCTCCTGGATACTGCAACTACGCGTCATATTTACCCTGACCGGGATTCGAACCCAGGACCTTCAGCTTCGTTGTCAGCGTCACTACCCACGAGGCTAACCGGCCGTGTTATGCCGATTACAACTCCATGTTACATACATATAGGAACGAACACTTCGATGAAACCTTCGTCCTTTACATTATATTACCCATAGCATTGTGCAAATTTGAACATAAATCAGGTTTGTGCAAGGCTTCGCAATCGATCCGTGCTCGCGGAAGCGGCCGCGGCCTTCCGGCAGGTGGCGCAAGCGCATCGCCCTGTCAAACAATGCACGCAACTGGTTCTAAGTGGATTTCAGTTATCCCTTTTAAATCCTAAAGCAGTGCCTGGAGTAATCCGAAAGCTGGTATTTTATTTTCTCCGGAGTTTGGGCTCTATTATTCTGAAAACTATTTTGCCTTCGGGGCTCTACTAAGAGCCCCGAATATTTGCTGCGTTGAGATTGTTGCGTATAGTATACCGCTCCCACATTGACTTAACGCAGCCATGAAAGACGTTTTCTCCCTTCTTGACACTACTTGTATAGACTGTAATAGACTTTAAGGCCATCTATGGTGAGATTGTTGAGATTGAGGGACCTGCATAGTTTTGTCTGTCAATACAGCAAATCCTCAAATCAATAAACGGCCTGCAAAGCTCCTTTAACTTTTCTGGACCTGTAGACGTACGTTACAGTTTTTTAGAGTTCCGTACCCAAAGGGTAAAAACGGGACCCTGTTACTAAGACTCCGCTGTCCGTCCGTCCGTTCGTCCGTCTGTCTCTCACCAGGCTGTATCTCATGAACCGTGATAGTTAGACAGTTGAAATTTTCACAGATGATGTATTTCTGTTATATATATAACAACAAATACTAAAAATTAGAAAATAAAAAAACCCGACTGCAAAAAAGCTATCTTTAGAAAAAAAAAACTGAAAAGAAAAAAACAAGTTCAGTAGTCGAGAACATTGAATCAGTTTCATGATTAACATTTCGTATGTCAATTTGGACCTTGGAGACAGCAACTTCAACAGTCGGGACCCGTTATTGTCGTCAACATTAGTGCCGCAGCCTAGACTTTTAATGGGTCCCGACTGTTGAAGTTGCTGTCTCCAAGGTCCAAATTGACATACGAAATGTTAATCATGAAACTGATTCAATGTTCTCGACTACTGAACTTGTTTTTTACCCGACTGCGCGACGCAAAAGGGTAATGTGTTTATCAGCCTATATATGTATGTATGTATGTATGTATGTTTGTTCCTATGTGGCACTCCAGAGACCAAACGCGTGAACCGATTTTGATAATTCTTACGTCAATCGAACCGTCTTACTCTTGCGAGTGTCACTAAAGACATGACGGTAATCAAAATTAAATATGGCGACAACCAGACGCCAAAATTGAAAAAAAAAAAAAAAGTTAACGAAATATGTCGAGTGGGGTATCACTGAATAGGTATTTAAAAATCAGTTATAGGTTTCTCTTACAGTTTTTCATTTAGAGTGACCATTTAAAATCTATAACGTTATAAAGTTATAGTAATTCTGTTCAGTATTAATACTGCACTGCGCGACGCAAAGGAGTTGCCGTTGATATTGTGCTGGGATGTTACTGCATAAGCTACAAGGAACGACTTTAGACCGAGCTGTGGTTGATTTAAGTTCACGCATTTTTGCAAAAGGTCAAGCATATATAGTTTTGAGCCGCGTTAGGTCCTAAATGGATTAATTATCAGTAGTTTAGACCACCGCAAGCTACTTAATAATCCTCACGATATTAACTCCCTCAATGAAATGACAAGATTGCGAAATTTGCCGTCTTTTAATACTAACTAAAAAGTGTTAAATAAAAAAAAGATAATTTAGAAAATAAAAAAACCCGACTGCAAAAAAGCTATCTTTAGAAAAAAAAACTGAAAAGAAAAAAACAAGTTCAGTAGTCGAGAACATTGAATCAGTTTCATGATTAACATTTCGTATGTCAATTTGGACCTTGGAGACAGCAACTTCAACAGTCGGGACCCGTTATTGTCGTCAACATTAGTGCCGCAGCCTAGACTTTTAATGGGTCCCGACTGTTGAAGTTGCTGTCTCCAAGGTCCAAATTGACATACGAAATGTTAATCATGAAACTGATTCAATGTTCTCGACTACTGAACTTGTTTTTTTCTTTTCAGTTTTTTTTTCTTTTCAGTTTTTTTTTTCTAAAGATAGCTTTTTTGCAGTCGGGTTTTTTTATTTTCTAAATTATCTTTTTTTTATTTAACACTTTTTAGTTAGTATTAAAAGACGGCAAATTTCGCAATCTTGTCATTTCATTGAGGGAGTTAATATCGTGAGGATTATTAAGTAGCTTGCGGTGGTCTAAACTACTGATAATTAATCCATTTAGAGACCTAACGCGGCTCAAAACTATATATGCTTGACCTTTTGCAAAAATGCGTGAACTTAAATCAACCACAGCTCGGTCTAAAGTCGTTCCTTGTAGCTTATGCAGTAACATCCCAGCACAATATCAACGGCAACTCCTTTGCGTCGCGCAGTGCAGTATTAATACTGAACAGAATTACTATAACTTTATAACGTTATAGATTTTAAATAGTCACTCTAAATGAAAAACTGTAAGAGAAACCTATAACTGATTTTTAAATACCTATTCAGTGATACCCCACTCGACATATTTCGTTAACTTTTTTTTTTTTTTTTTTCAATTTTGGCGTCTGGTTGTCGCCATATTGAATTTTGATTACCGTCATGTCTTTAGTGACACTCGCAAGAGTAAGACGGTTCGATTGACGTAAGAATTATCAAAATCGGTTCACGCGTTTGGTCTCTGGAGTGCCACATAGGAACAAACATACATACATACATACATACATACATACATACATACATACATACATATATAGGCTGATAAACACATTACCCTCCTTTGCGTCGCGCAGTCGGGTAAAAAACCGGCCAAATGCGAGTTGGACTGGGGCTCCCATACAATAGACATGATTTTTTTGCCGTTTTTATAAATAATGGCACGGAACCCTTCGTGCGTGAGTCCGACTCGCACTTGGCCGATTTTTTTTACCATCAAGGCCGTACGCCTTTTTAGTATAAACCGGTCAAGTGCGAGTCTGTCTCGCGCACCGAGGGTTCCGACTAACTTTCATACACGACCCCGCTTTATTTTGAAAAAATCTTAGCAATGCTGTCCGAAATTAAGAAATTATTTTTGAAGAATAAAAAAATACACTAGATAGAGGTCTTGTTATACTTTTCCGGTAACATTTACGTTAATATTAATCATATATATTATTTTCAAATTTTTCGCCTGGATAACTTCTGAGATAAGGAGGGCGGGGAATGGTATTTTTTCAACATTTTTCTTTATAAATTTAGTTTTACCTGTAAAAAAAAATGTTTTAGAATGTGCATGTTCATTTCAAGCCCTTTCATATGATATCCCACTTGGCCTACCAACTAGACTTTGAATCACCACGGAATACTACATAACATAATGGACTAGTTAAGCAATTCTAAAGTACCTAGATAGATATGTTGTATACAATACAATCGCTATAGGCACGTCCCATGATCCCATCGCGATAGATTAGTCTAAAGCGATTTATAAATCGTTCTGTCGGGTTACAGGTCAATTGCTCGATAGCGAACTCGCACAAATTATCAGATTGGCTAACTAAATGGATACAATTGCATTACCATTGCCGTTCAAATAGACAATGACAATCGACCGCCCAGATAAGCTAGCTCTGTTGCAATAACTTCTACGACTACGTTATTGTTAAACAATAAAGTCCCGTACACTTTTCCCGCGCAATGCGGTAAAAAGCGTATTGCAATACAAAATACATTTCCGCAATACCTTGGATCCCGGTGACGCCAAAGAAAACTTGAAAGCAACATTGAGTGGTATCCTGTAATTTTAAATTCAAAGCGCTTGATGAAAGAATGACATTGGAATGTTTGTTTTTACACTTATGGTCTTTTAGTTCCGAAGTATCCAAAGTGAAGTAAACTAAAGTGATCGGTGACGGAAACTGTGAAGGGGTAATGACGACCATTACGGATAAGACACTACTAAACCAATTAGATGTAATAGCTTGCGATAACTGAGGTAAAGTTGGTTGACGCGACTCGTTTTACTTTTAACAAAGATTATTCAAGTATCGCGATAACGTTATTATACCAGTCTGCAGTATTTATTGGAACTGTTTATTGGAGTATATTGATAAACTCTTTCTAAGTGTGTTTTTTTTTATTATGGGGTTATGCAAGGCACCGTCTATCTAACTTTACGATTCTATCTTTCGCTCTCATTATTGAAGAGCTGCAGTCACTCCATAATGTACCTCAAACTAAATGTCTTAAAAATATAAGTATAAAGTGGTCGAAATCCACATATTTTATTTAAATAATTTTGGTACCTACTCGCTTTCTTTCAACCTTCATTCCGTAGTTTCAGGCACGATTCGTGGAACCTTTTTTTCTTTTGCGCCAGTTCTTAGTTTTATGGTAAGGAAGGAATAATTTAAAATATTTGTTCCTTGTATATTTTTTCCAAATTGTAGACACTTCCCAACTAACATTTGGGTAATAGCTAAGGGTATTATTATAACCTTAACCTTTATAAGTGAGTTATAATGTTCTCAGTTATAACTAATACTCTTATAAAGGAGTTAAGAAAAATAATTAAGTCCTAAAGCATTATAAGAGTGTTACTCAAAGCAATTACACTTAAGATGTTAAAGCTTTAACCTGTTTTTAACACTTAAACACTTACAAGAGTCCTAGCTACAGGCAGAGACTTTATAACAGAATTAAGTCTCTTGTAAGAGTGTTGTAAGTCAATAAGCGTTATAGTTGAGTTAACTAACGCCTAAAGCTTTAAGGTAATTCGCCATTGTTTTGATGGACTCTAACCTACAAATTGATTAGGTTATTCAATATTTGACATCAAGATACTTCATTATTTATGTTACTCTTGCCATTATATGGATGCCACTTAATTTATCATGCCACTGGCCAAGAAACAAGAATAGGAAATGATAAAAACTTTAGATGTATATTTTAATGTTCATAAGTTTTATTAGAAATCTTTAATAAATCCTGGGCGCGTTAAAATTGAGATGGGAAACATGGTATACACTTACCGTAAAATCACAAGGGCAGATTGTTTTCACTTCATGTCACACACACTTCCAATTAATTCACTTTCAATTAATACGACTCCATAGCTGTCAAATATTAATACCTATACTAACTATCTGCGCCATTTTGTCGGAAGACTATATTTGTCTCATAATTTTATGGGTAAAGAAAAGAGTAAGATGCTCACTTTAAACTGCGTAAGAGCTAGACTCTTATAAGACTCTCAGCTAACACCTTTACCTGTAATTCGTGGGCCTCTTTCGTAGTTATAAGGGTTTTAGAGCACGCTGTAAGAACGTTTTTACAGGCATTCTTAACACCTTAACATTTGGCTGGAACCGATATAAGAATGATATAAGGGTTATTTTAACGCTAGTGTGCTAGTTGGGTTAGCAAAAACTTTTTAAGAACACTTTTACTTTAGAGGCATGTGTCAATAGGTGAAAATACTGTCTGGCATTAACCGTGTCTGGGTGACGAATGATTCATGCATCACATTAGCAATTCACACATGTCAAACGCGAACCATGGGTTATAAGTAACCGGATTCCGGCACCGTTAAGCTCACAGCCTGACCTACTGATTGGGGTATCGAGCTGTTTGCTTTTCGATAACTTGTAGCACTAAGTAGGTATTCCAATTTAAAAACAGCCTTTTATCCATGTTTGGGCGCTATGACATGTGACCTTATCGAGTATTGTAGTTGCTTACGTCTTAACGTCAAATTTTAATAATTCACATTCGACCCTTTTTTAACGAAATAGAGTCGAGTTTTGGTTGTGTGCATGTCAGAATTTGATGCGTAGCGACAGTGTTTAGTGTAGCAAATATTGTTGACTTTTGGAATGTCTACTTAAGGTACTGTTATTTTGTATTCTTCTTAATAATACTCGCGCAGTGATGTTGTATATTAAAATAAATATAAAGGAGAGAAATTGCAAGGCAATACCTTCACCTTATTATGTAAAGAAAGTTGCCCTCGAAGACTGAATGATAAAAATGTTAACGGTAGTTTTTGCTGCATTGAAGATTCGAGAGAATCATGATACCTACTCAACATTTTAGTTCTTGAATTTTTAAAGATCCAGAGCTAAATTGCTTAATCAGACCTATTTTCGCATACACCTGAACCTTTCAGAAGAGTTCTCATATCTCCATAGTGGTAATAACTCTGGTGCACCCTAAGTACACAAATTGAAGAAATTGCCGATTTTTATGCTTAAATTTTTTACAAATAGCACACAATATTTGTAAAAAATATAAGCAAAAAAAAAATATTATTAAGGATACCTATTTATTTACTATATCATTATATTGTAGTTAATGCCACACCAGTCGACCATAATATTGATCTACATAGTAGCATAGTGCCTACCTGCTCACCATTTTATAAGAATACTTAAAGTACTCAGTTAGAAGGATTGGTAGAGTTCAAAAAAGCTTGTTTGAATTCCTAGTTAAAAAAGCCTACTATTCACTAAGGGGATACTTGACAGATGAAGAATTGTAACTGTTTACGCGTGCTCCAACTTGACTTAAAATATCTGTATGCCTGATGGCAAAATATAGAGATAAACTATATAAATAATTGTAAGATCTATGAACCTGTGTTTACAAATAAATATTTTGTCTTAGTCTTTGAAAACAATCACTTGTTGGCCTTTGCAAATGCATCATACAGGAAGTACCTATATCTACATTTATAGAAGTTCCGTAATATTATTATCTTAGAAGGTATGATAAAAATAACTTCCCTACTAAGTTGTACGTTTTTTAACTACTTCCCAGAGGCTGGCTATAAAAACTTGTACTTTACCACGTCATAAAGATACCTACAATACAATAGGCAATGACTTTACATTTTGCTTGCGTGATGTGTGTGTCCATTAGCAAAAAGCTTGTAATAAATTATTTTTAAACAAAAAACGCACGATACCGGCTTTATAATAGATAGGTATATATATATAGGCTCACCGAGGCGAGTCGAATCGAATCATAATAATTCGCCTTCTATACATTTACTATAAAACTGCTATGCTTCGATTGATTAGATTCGAACAGACGCGCCGCCGCCGCGGCTCTTCGTCGCCTTCGCCAGCTTGTACGAAAACGCAAGCGAAGCGCGGGATATATTGATATTTAATATTTTCTTTAATATTTTATTTTTGTTCCCATTGTAAAACTTGAAGCATGGCATTTTTCCAGATTTAATGAAATGTAGTAAAGTAGTTCCTATTTTCAAATCAGGCCATAGAGATAATCCTTCTGATTATCGTCCCGTATCTATCCTACCCGCGTTTAGCAAAATATTTGAAAAAATAATGCTAACGCAATTGATTTCTCACTTTAATTATAACAAGATTTTGCACGCACAGCAGTTCGGCTTCACAAAGGGTAGGTCAACTACTGATGCTGGTGCAAGTTTAATAAAATTCATTCTGCAGTCTTGGGAAGAGTCGCAGGACGCCATTGGAGTCTTCTGTGACCTTTCCAAGGCATTTGATTGTGTAGATCATAGTACCTTAATTTGTAAACTTAAATTTTATGGCATTAGAGGACATGCATTAGATCTCATTGAGTCATATTTAACACAAAGGAATCAAAAGGTAGCGATAAATGGGGCCATTTCGTCAGAGACAGTGGTGGAGATGGGAGTACCTCAAGGATCTATTTTAGGTCCATTCCTGTTCCTTGTTTATGTAAATGATCTACCATATATGGTAAGCCGAAGATCAGGCATTGTCATGTTCGCCGATGACACCTCGTTACTGTTCAAGGTTAATAGGAAAGATACTGAACTCATTGAACCAAATAACACCCTGTCCATGATATCTGACTGGTTTGCTGCCAATAACTTAGTGTTGAATCCGAAAAAAACGAAATGTATAAAATTCACACTAGCGAACTCAAATGTAAACTTAGCCTCAAATATTAAACTTAATGGTGAAACCATAGAATTTGTAAAGTCAACTGTATTCTTAGGTATTACGTTAGACTCTAAACTGCAGTGGGGTTCCCACATAACTGCGATAGGAAGTAGGTTGAGCTCCGCTGCTTTTGCAGTCAGGAGAATAAGGCAGCTTACCAATGTAGCAACGGCACGGTTAGTTTACTTCGCTTACTTTAACAGTATAATTACTTATGGTCTTATTTTATGGGGATCAGCGGCAGATATTGAGACTGTATTTATTTTACAAAAAAGGGCTGTTAGAGCAATTTATAACCTCGGGTCGCGTGAGTCATTAAGAGAATTTTTCAAGGAAACAGATATTCTAACACTGCCGTCGCTATACGTATTTGAAATAATAATGTATGTTAGGAAGAATTTATACAACTACCCAACAAACACTGATAGGCCCAAGGTTACCAGAAGCGCAGGGAAGCTCAAAACAACTTTTTACAGGCTAGTAAAAGCGAAAAAGTCGTTCTTGGGAAATTGTATAAAATTCTACAATAAAATTCCAAAACACATTACCGAACTTACTGACTCTAAATTCAAATCTGTCGTAAAACGGACACTCATTGCAAAAGCATATTATAAGATAAACGACTACATCATGGATAGGGATATTTGGCAGCGATAAAATCCTGCACTAAAAACCTGTCGTAAAATAAATAGGCTTTCTACTGTAGCAATGTAATTTTAAAATTTTATAATACTCTGATACTGATATGATATATTGTATACTGTTTTGAAAAAATGACACCTCGCCGAGTTTATTACGCCGGTTCTTCTCGAGGCAGAGGTTTACTTTCCGAACCGGTGGTAGTTTATCGACATTCATAGGTGCATGTAATATGCCTAAATTGAAGAATAAATCACTTTGACTTTGACTTTGAAGGTTACTTTAGTTTTGTATTATTTTCTTTGTATGTTCTTAGATGCCAAAATAAGCTGTGGTTACCTATAATTAGATGAACATCAACTGAGAATGTTACCTGAGCTACTTATTGTAGGTATGTACTGCAGCGTGAACTCGCAGACGTCGCTTAACGACTCCTTTTTAATATTTGTTCATTTCTATTTTAACGAATTTTGGCAGTTGGTTTATTACCACGACATCTAACGCATTTTACATGAACTTTTTCCTTCAGGGTTCGTGGTCGCTTGTATTTTCTGTTTCTTTGTCAGGTGATGCGGCTAGAACTCTTTGGTTCCGCCTGTAGGTGGCGTTGGTTTTTTCGCGTGTTGAAGTGATATAGCCTTCTTTTAGATGTTTTGTATGGGCAGTTCTGTACTGGTTGGTTTTTATAAAGACTATTTGAAATTTAAAATATGAATTATTCTAGATTCGGATTTGGGATTGTCAGTTTTGAAAGGAAAAAATGATTGATTCTTGTGAAGCGGTACTGAAAACAGCTCTCAGTCTGCTGTTCCTTTGTAAACCTTTGGAATTTCATAGTAATTCCTTGATATTTTCATTTGGGCTTCTATTATAGCTCTGTTTTTGTCAGTTTAAAAGTTTCGGGTTCGACGCAGTGCTAATTTCTGTCGCCTCGGCGGATTTTGTGAAAGTTGGCAGCAAGGCAGTCCACTTCCCAGTTTCTACCAAGAAATTCCTTTTGGACACGTCTTTGGTTGTTCTACTCTGAGGCCAGTCGTGGAAAGCGATCTGGCTTTCGGGTTCGGAGTGCGAGGTCAATAGTTCGACGCAAGTGTTTACATCGACATCCTCCACTGCTGGACGTGCATGTACGGACCTGCAAACCACGTCAGTATCTGCTCCTAATTGAGCGGGCACTGGTACTACGGAAGGAGTCATCACATCGTGGAACGGACCTCGAAGACGCGCGCGCTGAGCGGAGCGATTGGTGACCTAATAATCTTGTTAAAAAGGGAAAAACTAGATTTTTAACTTAGTTTTGTTTGTACATGTTGCTGTACATTGCTGAGGTTGTCTTTTCCCTTCAGTAAATTCAACCTTTGATGGGGACCTTGTCGCCCTTACACATTTATTCCCAAAATTCTTAAAGGCAGTTATTACGCCAACGTTAAAATCTTTTGACCTCTTGTTTTGGCGTTCATCCATTTCCCTTCAATCATCATACATACTCTCATATCCCATTTCTATCTGCCACCCTGATCTTTTATCACCCCTCCTATCAAAGGTGTTCTTTTCAACGTAAATTGAAGAACGTAAGGTCCGGCAAACTGGTTGCGACACCGCTGTTGTACTCCTTAAAAATCTAGTTCGGGTATTCCGGTGCTGACAGTGAGGTTACCTCGCCGCGTAGCGTTTACGGCTTGTAAAAGTATTTCGGTTGTTTAATGGTTAAATTTTATAATTGTGTGTTTTATCAGTGAATTATCCTTGTGCGTTTGGTTTTATATTAAATAAATTCTACGTGTTGTTGTATGTGAATTTTTATTTTATTTTCACTACAGTACTTACCTATAATAGACGCATTTGTTTCCCAGTTGACTTAACCTTTTTGTTGCAGCGCCCCTGTGCCTGGCTGCCACTGTCCAGGACAGCACATTACCAAGCCTGCCACAGGAAGAAGAAGATAACAGCCGCTACAAGACTTTGGAGGCCAACGCCACACTACTCAAACTCCTGGTGAACGACAAGGGTGGAGTCAGCAAGTAAGTATAGCCATAGATAAATGATGGTATAGTATGGGACAGCCTAGGTTTCTAGTGTGGAGAGTGTGGGAGCATAATGTCTCTAGCTGTCAACACAACGAATCCTCAAATCAATAAAGGATTGGCAACGCGCTTGTGATTCTTTTGGTGTAGCAAGACACACTCTGTTTACCATGTGTTTGTTTGCCACCGTCGCAGTAGAAAAAAAACTAGTTAGGCTGGTGTCCTAATTTTTTTTACGATGCCATTCGAACCAGTTTTTGGAGAGGATCAAATGTATGTATGTACCTACCCAAAAAAAATAGTTAAAGACGGACCTCGCTTGCGGCAGCCGAAACGTTTCATACTAATTGACATTGAAGTACCAGGAGGAAACGTCCTTTCACACAATACTACTTACTCACTCACTGATATTTACTTTGGTGAGTCAGATCCCTAAAGGACTCTTACGTGCAAATCATCAGTTAAATTGTACTACGTATCGCTAATCAATGTCACCATATCGATACAGCATCTAACTTAGCCATTGTGATGCAGTCACCATCAAACATGCCGTAAAAGGAAAAGGAGCTCTGAAATATCTTACGTCTAATAATAGAGTACCTAGTGTTCAGAAGTTTCTAACTGTACAATATACTGGGCAGTAGTGCAATGCAGCTTCCGTACCTAAGTACACAAAGCTAAACAGATTCTAGTTAATCTAAACATCTAACGCCCTATTACGTATCTTTAGATGGTTTTGCCATAGACTGATGATAGAAATAAAGCTATCCATGTTTTAATAAACGTTCTGACATTAAAAACAGTAGATTTATGTATATAGTAAGATACCGTAGATATAAATGTAGTGTGGAGACTTAGGAATAATATGAATTATCGCAGTCAATTTGTCGAGTCAAGTGTGACGAATGACGACAACCGTTGGCGTTTACTTGATCTGACATATTATTATTAATTACTTTAATAAGGCATAGTTACATAAAATCTCCATGCGTCACTTTCTGACGAGTAGATACCAGTTAAGTTGCAGAGGGACGGATATTTTTAACCGACTTCTATTAAAACGGAGGAGGTTCTCAATTCGTCGGAATCTTTTATTTTTTTATGTAGTTCCCCGATTACTCGAAGACTCCTAGACCGATTTGGTTTTTTTTTTGTTTGAAAGGTCCTTCTAATCATAATCATAATCATAATCATAATCGTTTATTGCACCATGGTAAAATAAAAGTTCTTACAATATATATATAAGTGTCTCATGGACCCTGGTCGGGTGTAGCAAACTTAATAACTAAGTACAGCAACTCACATACGAGTATTTTATATTATTAAATTGTTATACCTACATTACCTAGTGTTACAAAAACTGCTAAATACAAAGCAAAAACACACAAGCTTACATATATCTAAATTATGTTGGATATAGTATATATTATATAGTAGTATTATTATAGTAGTTGAGTATATTTATACATGCCATATAATCAAAACAAAAAATCTCGCTCTTATTATCTATGTATCGCTAAAAAAATCTTCTACTGTGTAATAGGTTTTGTTTAGAAGATATGATTTTAATTTTTTTGCGTATGTTGTGTATTTTTCTTCTGCTTTTAAATAGTTTGGGAGTTGATTATAATATTTAACTGCTGCATAATGTGGGCTGTTTCGGAATATTTCAAGATTTGGGACAGGTAATATAAGTTTATGTTTGAATCTTTTATTTTGTTGCTTCTCGAACAGGTGAAAATTCTTCCGCACAAATATACATAATTCCAGTAAATACATACATGGCAAGGTTAACACGCCGTGTTTGGTAAAATGGGGCCTGCAACTATCCCGGTTTCGTATGCCAACCAGTACACGTATGCATTTTTTTGCATTATAAATAGGTCATGAGCATCTGTACTGTTACCCCACAAAATAATGCCGTAATCCTTCCCAGTTGGTCCCATGGTCATCAAGGTCAGGATCTGATGATTAGGGTCTTGGAGAAATCGAGGGAGCTCTTCAAATCTTGTAGCCACACATGAAGCGATTTATGATTTGAAATCGGTGAAAACTTTGTTTTTAAAGTAAATTAGGTACGAGCATATCCACATATGAAGCAGTAGGCTGTGGGCTTACATTTACTTAGTTCATAAAGTCGCCAGTTCTCAGGGCACATTGTTAGGTAGGTTAGGTACACATCTGCAGTGTTACGAGAATCCTTTCTCCCGGCCCTGACATAACGGCATCTGGGCAATGGGTACACGTGTCTTTCGCGCGTTTTAATTGAATTGATTACAATGATTACGCGCTTTCGAAACGTGCTTAATGAATGCGCGTCGTGCCCGAGTCTTGTTAGCTACCAATTGTTTTTAATGAAAAGCGTTCATTATTGATGAACTACCATTGTTTAAAAGCGCTGGACTTGCTGTACATGGATTTCATGGATTTGAATAGCCTGACTGAGGTACAGCATTTAGGAAGGCGTTGAATGATCTCTTGGATAGGATTTAAAAAATACATATTGCTTTCAAACCTACGTAATACATGAAAAACTTTATTCCACCATAACGCAATTTAGCTATATTAATATTTGAAGAAGTTGTCTCACGGCACGGGTCTTATCATGGTGAATGGAATTTTTTATCATAACTTAGATCTGTTCTCCTTCAGGGTTTCATTAATAAATGCCCAAATACGCGAACAAATATAATTTTCATTTGTTTTTTGGAAATCGGTGACTATAAAAATGTAGTGAATATAAAAATTAAATATTAGGTATATGCTAACATTGCTAACATGCAATATATCTTGCTTCAGGTCCGAAGTATTCGACATGCTGCATTCCCGTGACGACAACGACCAACACGTCGACCTACCCTCGTTTCCCGAGGACGCGGAAGACGCGCGGGCTGACGTCAAGGGCCCGCCGGACACGCAGGCCGAGTTCTTACAAGGTACGTTACGTCACCGACAAGTCAGACTGAGCCGAGTGCATTTCTTAGGTCTGGAGCAGTAGCATGGTTGGCCTTATCACGCGACAAGTGACAAGATAAGAGCGTCGTCTCGTTCTATCGAACGATGTCAGCCAGTGACGCACTCTCTATCCTATCACCTATCGCGTGACAAGGCCAACCATGCTACGGCTCCAGAAGTGTTCGACATGTTATGTTACGCGCTTGCGACGACAACTACCAGCACATCGATCTGCCGTCGATTCCCGAAGACGCGGAGGACGCGCGGGCTGACGTCACGGGCCTGCCGGACTCGCAGGCCGAGTTCTTACAAGGTACGTCACCGACAAGTCAGACTGGGCCGAGTGCATTCCTTAGGTCTGAAGTGTTTGACATGTTCCACTCGCGCGACGACAACGTCGAACTGCACTCGTTTCTAACCATGAGGCCAAGTTCCTATAAAGTACCATCCCGTAGGATTCGCTAGCTGTTCCTACAATACAAAGTACACTCTTATACCTTCATGTCCTAACGTAGATAGTAATTTCTTTCTTGGTGTGATAGTTTACTTAACTAACACTTTTAAAAGCTACGTGCTGTAATATTGCACAAACAACATAGACCCCCCGCGATTGTTAATTTGATATCCACTAACTCCATTGTAGTCCCAACAATGACTGAAGCTTAAATTAACATGAATGACGCTCATAAAATATGTCCATTAAAGTATTATATTACCGCTATTCAGAGGTAGCCTACGTATTTACACTTTTCTCCACTTATCCATCTTTTAGACGAGTCACGCTATTATCAAGCATCAACTTTGATGCTTACATTCAGCCATTTAACACGTAACGTAACTCCCACGTAAAAGTTACCTGTCGCTCCGTGTGAACGAATCCATAGGAAAATGCACAATTGACAATAAAGCTGACTTTAAAGCTGCAACGCTTGCACCATTTTCTATCTTATTACAATGAGTATACGAGACTTTTTAGCGTAAGACCCTGCCGTAGAAAATGCTGTTTTTATTATGTATCCAACAAATAATGAACCGTCGTTGATATGATCATGCGTAAAGAACGCCCACGCTTTTCCGAGTATTTTAATGGCTGCGGGTCGTCCTCTAACAGGGGTACAAAGTTGTAGAATTAATTGGATCAATATGGTCCCTGCTACTTTTATTCTAATGTATACCACACACTATAATAATATACAGTAGTACACCCACGGTTCGGGCACATTAATAATTTTGGGCCCATAACCTATCTGTGAGTAAAAATGTAAGCAGAAGCCGGTCTATGCGTTCTTTAGACACCTCTGGACTGGTTAACATGTGTACATATATCTTTACTAATATTTTCTAACGACATACAAAAGCATGCATGTTTACCCCATACTTATTACCTACACACATGCAGTGCAGAAGCTGCATAGATTAGATCAGATTATTTATTTCATGATAAAAAATTACATTACAAATTTGCATACATATATATTCATAGGGACATACCTAAGTAACATTAACTAACCAGATAAATTACCTACCTAACTATTCTGCACTCTGATTTTGCACATTAGCAGTGCAGAAGCGTTTAAAAAAAGTTACTTAAAATGCATTTCCACCTGCAGCGCCAAGCGACATAGTCCTCAAGGACTCGAAGGAGCGAATGATATCGCGGAGCGAGCCCATCGGGACCGCAGCGGGGATCATGGTGTTGGTTACCGCCAGCCTCGCCTGCCTCGCCTACACCTCGCTCGTGGTCTGGAGGCGGATATACTTGTGAGTACCACTGTTAATATACCTCGAAGCTTGTGGCTAGTGATACGGTCCGCAGACTCAAAGGAGTGACGTAAGCGGGGCGAGCACAACGAGACCATAGCGGGGATCATCATGCACTATGACTACCTACATAGGAAATGAGCCAACAGTTTCAAGGGCAGAAAGATGCGATTCTTTCACTGTTTCTCCGGAAAGTTTTTCACGACAACACTTATCGGACTTTGATCCCTAGCCATTAGGCAAGGCACTAACCTATATATTTAGATCTCCGTAATGTAGGCTAGTATAGTACCTAACTACCTACTTAAGTCTTCTTCCTACACGCACTATTTGTGTCTATTGTCTAGCAAGAAATCGGTATCTGTAGCGAAAACTAGACGGAGATTCTTATAGCGCTTTGATAAACCAAGTTACTCATTATGTAAGTTCTTATATATTCATCTTAATATATAAATATTATATTAAGATGAGATGCAAAATTAGATAAATACCTAATTAATAGCGTAAATATTTATCGGAAACATTATATTTACTAAGTAGCCTATTATACCTACGTTGGTATCTTGACATTTTGACACAGAAGACTATTGTTTAGCACTTTTCCTAGATGTACTTAATTTCAATATTTGGCTTGCTTCAGTCAATCTTAATCTTAACTAAAGCATAGGTATCACGCTACAGCTACCTACAGTACCTAAGTAGACATATTCTTGACATTATTTGAGTTGCCCGAGTTGCATCAAAGCAGTAAAAGCAAGTCTACCGTATAAGGTTCCTATATGATTCCAATTTAAATAATCACACGCGTGTAACTTTTATATTTTAACCAATATTCCTCGCTCTCAAGGATTTAAAGCCAAGCCTAACTTTGTCATACCCAAGATAAATTTCCTACCTACAGTTTTATAATTTAATTCCCTATAAGATCTAAAGCCTAAAGTCGTAAATCAAACCAAATACGAACTTGTATTAATCATAATGGTGCGCGGGTTAAAAAGTGGTTTATTTGTTACTGGCCATTGTTATGGTCCTTTGTTCGATTGGAAAAGGTCGCAAGTGCGTCAAAGGTCTCATAACGTTGCGTCATTTAGTTCTAAATGTCTGCAACCCGATACGTAGGAAGCGGTCAACTGCGACGGAAGCAGGCTATGGAAATGGAAACTGAGGGACGGGCGCACAAAGAAGCCAGTTTTGTACCCTGTATTTATTTATACATATACGTATAGATGTGTACGTGTGCATTGTGGGTGCACGCGTATAACATGACTTGCATGTCTAGGTGATGTAGGGTCCAGTAGAAAGGCATGCATAAAAGGCTGTAACTTTGCGTATCTAATCCCGCACTTCTAAATATGTAAGTAGATTTGAATAATCAGCACAGCTAGAGTCTGGCCAACGAAAGCTGAACCAAGGAAAACGCGGCTATTTCAAAAAATCATGACAGAGTAACACAGGGTCATTCACACAGCCGCAATTTTCTCAGAGAAATTTATATTTGACGTACGACATGGCACCTCAGATAGACACACATAGAGACAAAGTGTTGCCAATCAAATAACTCCTAGGTTCAACTTTCATTAGACAGACTCTATCAAGACGGCGCGCGAGCTCTCTCGATTTTTCTCGCACTATCCGTCTTTCTCTTATTAGAACACTTAGAAAGAGAGGTATGTGCGATAATATAAAATTCGAATAGAACTGTGGAATTGTAAAATGTGAGCAGTGGTCACTAACATCAGCGAGCTGATTTACATGGTGCAACAACTCGCATGCGAGTTTTATTACATTGCAAGGTTTGATTGAATTCATCGTATTTCGGTAGCTCGCGGCCCCGTATTGAAATAAAAATCGCATAAGAGTTGTTGTATCCATAAACATGAAAATAACTAAAGAACCGATTCGAAGATAACGATGACGCATGTTGCACGAAGCGCAACACATTCCGGAACTCGTAGTCATTTCTTATCTTTATTTAAATATGAAAAGTGGTCCATCTAAATAATTGTCTAACTCATTACCCTCATTATTTGTTTGGCTCACTCATCTAAAACTGAACATTACCTAGACGTGTCACACTTATCTTTGATTATACTCTCGTTTCAGGAAGAGGAACGGTCTGAAGCACGAATTGCTGAGAAACGAGGAAAATATTGCAGAAACGAGGATAGAGGTAAGATTTTTTATACTTAACTACAGCCAGAGGTCGAATAGGTTACTTATAATGTGTCAATCCCGAAGGCACAGATTATATAATAGTTCTAACGAAGGTCCAATCTGTATAGGTACTATACCGCTGGTGAAACAGATTTTGAAGTCGGATCAACTGTCCCGGAGATTACCGCCATCTAGTGAG
The DNA here is from genome assembly GCA_932294315.1 of Epinotia nisella. Taxonomy (NCBI): domain Eukaryota; kingdom Metazoa; phylum Arthropoda; class Insecta; order Lepidoptera; family Tortricidae; genus Epinotia; species Epinotia nisella. Next base: position 17,036,744 of record OW028680.1, read on the forward strand.
AGCGGTGGGTGACAACATCTCTATAATAGGGGTGTAGGTATTAGGTATACACTAAATAAAATAATCAATAATGATGTAGGTACCTACCTATTTTCTCGAAAAAGGATTAATAGTGTTGCCAAATGGATAAAAAACCGGCCAAGTGCGAGTCGGACTCGCACACGAAGGGTTCCGTACCATTATCTATAAAAACGGCAAAAAAATCATGTCTGTTGTATGGGAGCCCCAATCCGACTCGCACTTGGCCGGTTTTTTAGTATTTGTTGTTATAGCGGCAACAGAAATACATAATCTGTGAAAATTTCAACTCTCTATTAGCTATCACGGTTCTTGAGATACAGCCTGGTCTCAAAGTCAAAGTGATTTATTCTTCAATTTAGGCATATTACATGCACCATGAATGTCGATAAACTACCACCGGTTCGGAAAGAAAACCTCTGCCTCGAGAAGAACCGGCGTAAAAAACTCGGCGAGGTGTCATTTTTTCAAAACAGTATACATTAGGTATATCATTTCAGTATCAGAGTATTATAAAATTTTAAAATTACATTGCTACAATAGTAAGCCTATTTATTTTACGATAGATTTAAAATGCAGGATTTTATCGCTGCCAAATATATGCATGATGTAATCGTTTATCTTATAATATGCTTTTGAAGTAAGTTCGGTAATGTGTTTTGGAATTTTATTGTAGAATTTTATACAATGGTGACAGACAGACGGACGGACAGCGAAGTCTTAGTACTCTTAGTTATAGGGTCCCGTTTTTACCCGTTGTTTACGGAACCCTAAAAAGCGACGCAAGAGGTTAAATCATCACAAAGTTATAAGTGTCCAAGGTTTTAAGAGGAAGTATGTTATGTCCCTTTTCCGCAAAGCGCACCTTCTTCAAATGAAACGATTGTCATTTACTATAACGCTCGAGGATCGTGACGTTACGCTTCATATGAAACGATTGTCATTTACTTTGACGCTCCAGGATCGTGACGTCACGGGCTCCGAGCGTTTTCTCTCTCTAACGAGCAACACTAAAACTGTTGTAGCTTCGTAATTTTTTGAGATTTTTGAATGGGATTTACGTCATTAGGCATATTTTTTTTTTTTGAAATATAAAAAAAAAATCGAGTCTACACCCCTATTAACTTGTCTCTGCTACAGCTATTAAAACAAAACATGAACATAATTTAAATTGATTACTTTAATTTCGTTACCATTTAAAAACAAATGCGATGATGTTTAAAACTCTTAGCGCCTACTGCATAGTTACGACTAGTTTTTATCTTTCTAATCTAAGTATACCTACATTGTTTCGAGGTGAAAGGATTGCTATGTATTTTTATTGAGGCAGAGCATAAGCTGTATTTACAAATCTAATTAAATTATTTCTTCTCTTTCAGCTATGAAGACAAGAATAGCTGGGTGATGCCTGAAAAAAATTCAATATTTTCAAGACTGAATTTGTTTAATGTTAAATACGTCTAACAATCACAGCTTTTGCAACGAAATGATGCAACTATTAGGATGATTTACAAAAAGATTTTTATTTCTTGGTGTCCCTGTTTTCGGGGTCTTCTTACTCATTAATATAATATGTCTTATCTGTTTTGACTTAAGGCCATTACACTCCTAGCAATTTTTCACAATAACTTGCTATAGTTAGAATAAAAGGTATGTATTGCTGTCGCACTCCAACTATAGCCGGTTGCTATGACAAATTGCATCGTTTGTAGTGAGCTAGTTAAGTAGGTACCTATCATCTCTGAGCCACGAATCTTGCATTAGTTTAGTTAAAAAGAGCATAATATTTTTATAGGTAGGTATTAGTATTAGACGCCAGTACTTACTAGAGGTCTGAGACAGCAGCCAAATGTATCGTTTACACAACGAATAGCACTTAGGCCTTATTTTTGGACATTGATGGCGTTGCGCGGTGTTAAACGCGCTAAATGCAAACATTTATGACGTAAAAGAGCGTTAGCGCGACGATCCTCGTGTCCAAAAATGAAGCCACGGCGAGTAGTGGCATGCGTGTTGAGGCCATGACACACCTTGCAATTTGTCACAACAACCGACAGAGCAGCTATAGTTTGAATGAGACGACAATCATTCAATTAATTGAATTGTGATAGATTAGTAATTAGGTACAAGGTGTGTAGAGTTAAGGCACAGTTACAGAATCCGACACAAATAGGTACCGACTTTGTACAGTCAGCAGCAGAAGTAGCTAAGCGGGCCGGGTGTTCAAAATGACCAGCACACGACTTTATTCTTAAGAAATTAAGAGCGCGTGTAGGTTATTTTGAACACCCGGCCCGCTTAGCTACTTCTGCTGCTGACTGTATACCCGACGTATCCGGTCAAATGATATCGCGAACATCCACCTACGTTTAGCCAGTCACATTAGTTAAACAACTCGTCAACGCGCATGTGACTCCTCTGGGGCTGCTAGCGTCCATGATGGTTTCCGCTTACTATGAGACAGGTCGCACGCTTGTTTGCCACCATCCTGGTATGGTGTTAACGTAATTGTGCCTTACGATTTTTCGTAAGCTATATTATGTATGTGTGAATATGGCATTTGTGTGTTGTGCCATATGTTAGCAGGACAAGTCGTTTGGAGTGAATAGAAGTTGATTGGCATATTGGGGAATGTTATTTATTTGTAATTAAAGTCAATACATGTCTGTGATGTGCTTAATGTAAGGAACCAGCATTTGGAAGCGTATTAAACGTATTTTTTAAAGATTTTGTTGTATTTTTTTATACCCGTTAGTGCCGTGCCTCCCTGGGACGCCATGGCGGCGTCGCCGGCTACCGTATCCAAACAAATCATATAGAAATATATGAAGGTTAACTCACTTGGCTGTTTATATGGGATACGTCGCCATGGCACCCCGGTGAGGCAGGGCTCGAAGTGTTCACCAAACTCGTAAATTATACAAACTACCAATACCTAACTGACACTGGCAGTCCATAACTAATTTATTAGTCTCAGAATTTTAAATTAAGCTTAAAAGTAATAATTATCGAGAGTGTAGCCAGATTCATACTTATATTGGCGTGACGCAACAGAACTATATCGGTTTCATACATTTAGTATGGTTTTATTTTACAAGCTTTTATTTATTATATACTAAGTCAATACATTTATACCTATAAGATTATAATTAACATTAACTAAGATAAATTAAAACTACGTTAAATCTAAAAAAGGCCCTCGAGGCATTGTACCATTGTAGGCTTTTATTTAACTTGCAATATATGTTTGTTCGGGTGGAATCTTGCAACTCAATTTTCAAGCAGATAACCTCAACCGATTGAGCTGAGATTTTGGGTATTAGTTTAGTATGGATTGGATGTCAATTCAATATTATTATGGTACCGTCGAACTGATCTGATGATGGAGACAGACGGTACTTAACCGACGTGACCCCGTTGAGTTTGGGCTCGTTAGAACCGTCTCTATGTTTATGACGGTAAACAGAAAAGTACGGCCGGCAATAAAAGCTTTTATGAAAAATATTTTTTTTTACATACTTTTTATCTTCAAACTCATCTGATGTGCTCTGCCTTGACGGCCCCTATTGGGTCAGGTATTTATGGGAGTGGCCGACATTTTATACAACTGACATTGGAATTTGAATCTTCTACCTTTTGCTTTAGAGTCGCTTTTTGAACGGACTAGGTAATTTGATGCAATTCGGCTAACTCAAATAATCTCAAGTCTAAAGTATACTATCGTTGCAACGATTCTTTGAATACTCTACTCATTACTTCGCGTTAGGGACGCTTGCAGGGAGAACCGCCAGTTCTTGAACGGACTACGATGAAGCGTCGAAGTCATGTCAGTCGCGATGGTATGCTATGAGCGATGTATCAGGGTTGTTTTTTTATTTTTTATTTCTATAATTATACCTATTACATTTCATTACGTTAGCATACATTTGTGCTAGGTAAACTTTACTAGGCTTTCGGGTCAGACTGGAATAAAACTCGATACTAAAAGCAATAACAATCCGTACTTTATTTCAAAGTGAACAGTTTCAACAAAGAGAGTACAAATAAGTTTAAAAAAGTTTCATAAAATGCGAGAAAAAATACTAAGACAAGTCATGCTTAATCATTTTATTGATCCGATTACTTCGTTAGTTGATCCCAACAGTAATTAAATTACCAATTATTTTCCTTCAGTAAAATGGTAAAATTACCAACGCCATTTACCATCACCTCATCATCAACTGCAAAATATATTTGACGAAGGAACTACTGTCGGGATCTTATAAACTAACTTCTACTTATGCTACTTATTTCTTAACCAGTATGTCAAATAGGTACCAACAGTTTCCTTACAAATTAACATAAATCTGGATCATATGGTTTAAGATTTTAAGAGTGTTACAAAATAAATGCGTAATGCCAACGTAGGGTAGAATTACTAATATTAATGTACAGTATCATATCATTTACACAAGCCACTATGTGTTGTGACAAGGTTCTAAATAGCTAAGCTCAACAGTTTCATGGACCGAGACTTAACATTTGTAAATTATTTCGAATAAAATCGTGCTATAAAATAATAAGTAAAGTCATTCTGGATTGAGAGATTCGATTCGGCAAGTATCTTGAGTGCCAAATTTGTTGCATAAAACGTAACAATATTTAGTATAGACCAAGATTTTCAACAACTTGCTTGGCAGACTGTACAATCAGTGAAAATTAAAAAGTTCTTGTAGTTCGGGCATTCATCGACAATTATAGTTGTTCTTAGGGCCATAGACACTTTATGTCAACTTTATGGCGCGTTTACGTACAGGTGCGACATTACGCCAGTGCCTAAACGCGGCATTAAAATGTCTTACGCGTTGAAGCCATGAAAAACGACGTCAAAAAAGCATACGCCAATATTTTGAAACTTGAAGGACAGCTTACTCAGAATATCTTACCTACTTCACCACTACGTGCAGTATCTTAATTCGCCAGATAAGAACACCGTACGAGAGGAATCAGTATTTACAAACGTACCTTATCAGAATAGATTAGCATTGTGAAAGATCAGGACTGATTACACATCGCCATAATGTTGCATATTTATTTTATATTTTTCTGTTATGCAACATAAATTGGCAAGATCTGAAAGATCATATCTAACGAAATCAGGGACATTTGGAAACAATCTATTGTTGAATTGTTGTACTCGTATGAGTACAACAATTCAACAATATAAAATAATTATCTATGGCTATGATCTGACTTTACACAAATATGACATTCGCTTTTAAACTTGTGATCATATCCAGTAGCACAAACATTCTTTAAGATGCCCATTTTTGGTAAAACTAGGGCGATGCGTCTAAAGCGCGTCTTGTGCTAACCATGCATAGTTCTAATGATAGCTTGATGTTTGTGCTTCTGGCTATGTGTCTATTACCTAATAAGCAACCACTGAAGCCAGGTGTATATCAAGCCGCCGTCTACTTGGTGGCCTTGTGTCGTACGATGGCGGGGCCGACGTTGTCGCCCGTCGCCTTGTTGTGCGACGCGTGAGTGCCGTCGCAGTACGGCCACTGGAATGGATAGTTCATCAATTACTATTACTTGCACGTTGATGGGTTGTGGGACTAGTGGGTCTGGGATACTTTGCGAGATTTAACAGTAATATAACCCTGTCATGACCTGCACGGTTATCACAAGGCGGCGCGAGCTGTCTCGCGGCGAGATAGACTATCCGTCTCTTTCTAAGTGTTGTAATTAGAAAGAGACGGATAGTTCATCTCGCCGCGACACAGCTCGCGCGCCGTACAGTCAGCAGCAGAAGTTGCTAAGCTTTCCAAGTGCTCAAAATGATCTACACACGGACTATGTCAAGGGAATAAGGATCTGTGTAGGTAATTTTGAGCATGTTATTTTGATTAGCTACTTCTGATACTGACCTACTGTGATAACCGTGCAGGCTGTCATATCGATTGGACACAATAACTGGTTAAATAACAAGCCACGTATGACGAAAAGAAAACCAGTTTTATAAAACTATGTTCCTCCTCCAAAACATTTAATCTGCAAATAGCACTGACAATGAAAACTACCCATACCCCGTACCCCCATCAAAAAGTCTCTCATAGTAAGTAAAACTGTATTAACGCTTGCTAGGTGAACTTCATGGATAATGGAATAGAAAGGTAACCTTGACCACTTATTCATGCTGCAGATATACATTAGAATGGATAATCGTAACACGAATTTATAAATTATACCTACTGAACTAGCTGCGAATCCGTCCGCGTGGAACTCGTTTATATCGTAGCTCCATACAAACTTTCACCCCACATTTCATCCCCTTAGGGGTCGATTTCCCCGGGTCTCAAACTATCTCTATACCAAATTTAATCTAAATCGGTTCTGCGGTATAACCGTGAAGAGGTAACAGACAGACAGACACACTGTCGCATTTATAATATTAGTATGGATTCATTACAAGGATTTCCATAGTTATATTTGCCCCATGCGGCTCCGCCTACGTATTACAAAGACCGCAGGCGGAGTCGCGGCGTAAAACTTGTTCATCACTTGTGTCCATTTTATATGTACACTGATGAAATGGGATGAGGAGTTGCGGAGTTTACTCGCTACATACAAACTTACAAAGTCACAAACGTTTCCTCTTTATAACATTGGTATCATCATCAATCAGCAATCTTCTTCTTCTTCTAAATATACATATAAAAGAAGAAACTGACTGATTGACTGACTGACATATCAACGCACAGCCCAAACCACTGGTTCTAGAGATTCCAAATTTGGCACGTAGGTTCCTTGTAAGGTCTAGGGGTGCATTAAGGAAAGACTATTTAATTCGAAACTTCACAGCATACTCCTAACGATAAATGAGTAAACACGTCTTTCAGGTTTTTTGAGAATTCAATCCCTAAAAGGGGGAACATGTGGTGACAAAGTCTGAAAATCAACATGGGTATTGTTTCTATGGTTTATCGGGTAGCTGATTACGAAAACAACACAACGATTTTAAAATCGAACATGGCGGACGCGAAATACCATCTCCCCTGGATGGGATTGAAATGTCTAAATATCAATATGGGTGTCATTTTTATTGTTTTTTGGGACGTTAATTACGAAATCTGCATGGATTTTTAAATTTAATATTGTGGACATGAAAATTCTTGAAAGAATTTGTGCCAAATTGCAATTTAATCGGAACATACGGGTCAATCTGAGCACCTCCTTTTTTCTGGACGGTTAAAATTCCGCTTAGTACGCGGGCGAAGCCGCGGGTAAAGGCTAGTATAGCTACAAAGGGTGAGAGGTATTTTTAATTTAAATAATAAGTAAACGATACTTCTTTCCTTACATTCTTAGTCTTCCAGCATCTGCACAGAACAGCTTTCTCAGTGATGTCCTCAATGTCAATGAAGTCTACCACCTTGTCAATCTCCTTCCTTACACAATGGTTGACATGGCCGTTGCCTCCGGCCTGTGCTTTCTTCACTGTCTGGTAAGAGTAGTAGGAGATGCCGCCGATTACTAGGGTAGGAGGTACTAGAGCCAGCCAATCTTTCACTGAAAATATTGTTTAAATAAGAATAGATAGTTATTAAAAATTGGTGGCAACTTAAAAAAAACCGGACAAGTACGAGTCGGACTCGCCCTTAGAGCATACATAACTGGAGTAGTCTTTCAGTAACTCATAAAATCATACAAAGACAATTTCACGCAATCGCCTCGCAAGAGACGTTCAATCACTTCAAGCTCTTAATATATAATTGAGTTTCAATGTGCTATTAATATGCTTCTCCCCCCCGCAAAATTCGGCAGACTTTTTTGTACGCAAATACGACATAAGGCTACTCCAGTTATGTATGATCCAAGGACTCGCCCACCAGGGGTTCCGTACAGATTTATAAATGTAGTTTTCAGATTTTTCCCTGCACTTGTAGTATAAGGCGATATTACTTGCCAAATTTCATAGTTCTAGATAAACGGAAAGTACCCTATAAATTTTGATTCCCTTGCGAGTGTCGAAATATACGTTTTTTTCGGCATAAACGGCCGTATTTTTTTTTACGTTAACATAGAATTTTGAGGTACGGAACCCTAAAAATATATACCATGAGACTTTTATCGATCTCCTGATCTAGAACAATTTCATATCTATGATGCATAAATTTGGAAGTTGTTTTAGGTATGGTAGAAATAGAAAAATAAATCAGAACCAGAAGAAAAAAACCGGCCAAGTGCGTGTCGGACCCGGACCACGCAAAACGAAGGGTTCCGTGCCTATTAAAAAGGTCGTATCGTCACAGAAATGTTACGGCACTTCCGTCCTTTTCTTTAAGGAAGGCAGTTTTCAGCAATATCTCGAAAACCTTCAAACCGATCTTGTTCAAAATAATTTTCGGTGAAAGAATTGAATAACCCATGTCCATGATTTTTTTCATATTTTTAAAATAAACCGTTCAAAAATTAGAGGGGGGGGGGGGGGGGACGGACGACAGAATTTTAGTGACTTTCGGGGCGATTATCTCCAACCCCATTCACTTAATCAAAAAACATACTGAGAAACCTTATATTTATTTTAAAATGCCTATCGATTGATGTGCCCACACGTGGGCATACAATAAAAAAAAATCCCGGCTAATAAAATACACCTACCCACAAAATTTTATTCAAATACACCTTATAGTTTTCGAGTAAAATGCCTGCGATATACGGACAGACTGACAGTCGGACATGACGAAACTATAAGAGTTCCGTTTTTGCCATTTTGGCTACGGAACCCTAAAAACAGAGTGAAGATTATGTTGTGTCGTTTTTTCAATCATTTTTTCAATATGTATGTTTACTATGTATTTAAGTATTTATATCTCTTAAGGTAGCCATCTACCCATGACAAGAGCCCTATTGACCTTACTATGGTGATAGTTTAATTTGAGTAAGATTGTCCCTTAATATTTATTTGATACCGATATAGAGCCTACTCATTCAACACTTCTTTCATGGAATATTGCTCTCATCTATGAAGCAGTATTTAGTGCAAGTGGTTTATTTGTTTAAGATTTACTTTATTTAATAATTGTTGATAGTAATGTGATCTATAGTCTACAAGGTCACATTTGTGCCCTAAATTTACAACATGTGATCATGTGATGGCAGATACTGTTTAAGTTTGCTTGTTGAATTAACATTAACATAATTATGCTACATGTATATGTAGTCCATCCACCACAGTCTTTTTACCTCCTCTCTGAATGTAGATCAATGGAATATGTTGACTGATGGTGACCTACGCCTATAAACCTGATAAGGTCTAGTTTCCCTGCTAGATGCTTAGATGGTCAAATGGCAGTTGCCTACGCATAAACTAGTCCCTCCCTACTTCTTGGGATTAGGTACCAAACAAACTCTAGGCTCCTTCGGAATAAAAAAGATTAACTTTATGGTGAAAAAGATGGTCTGCATAAGTCTCGTATGAAACATTCATGATTACAGAGCCCCTGCCATTGTTGACTAATAACTTAAGTTAATATTTTACCATACATTGAGAAGTACAAGATTACCAAATAAGTGACTGTTATTTGAAAAGTCAAAGCTGACCTACTTTTAAAAGTACACCTCTTATTTAGTGGCAATTAATTCATTGTTACTTTGCAACAGTCAGAGCAAGAACATTTTGATTACATAACTGCTACTTATCAATTAATTAACAATGTTTAACACCCAAATAAAATTACAAAATACCTATACTGTACTGTGAGGACTGAGTAATATTGTAAATGTTCTAATTTACTAATCATTACACTCGTTAACAGCTTAATTACCGATGAATTGTAAGTTCATAGCGTGCAGTGATCATTCCTTTAACTGGTATTACAAAAATGTAAATGAAATGGAAGTATGTCATCCGAGATAAAGAACATGATTGGTTGTCTTAAATTATCATATCACGCTTTTAATAGTCACATCACGTCATGATAAGTTATAAAAGGGGATAACGCGAGGTAGTAAATAAAGACATCCTAAAACCGGGGCTTACCTCCGAGACGAAACCAGCCACCAATAGAATCAGGAATCGGGAGTCCTGCTAAGTAGTTAGGGATAGAAACTTTGACCAAATTCGATAATAAATACATTTTCGGTTATGTTACGTTAAAGCTTAAGTAATTAAAATTACTTTAATTACAAACAATAATTATGCAAACGGAGGAACAACACACACGGAGATTTGGAGAATGACGTAGGTATCTCTTCTCTTATTAGTTTGTGGACTTTGTGCTGACAACCAGTGTCAAATTGTATTGTCAATGCCTATCTTGACATTTGTCAGTAACGTTTTGTTTCCACGAGAGGTAAAAAAGGCAGCAAATTCGGCAATTGGGGACTATTTGTTTATTGCTATCGGATAAATATACGAATAACAAAATGTCAACTCATCCTAATGGTCGCACCACACTTGGGGTTGCGTGTTCTCATTGCATCGTTGCATCTCTTTCATTTGCCGTAGGAAGGAAAAGATGCAACACGAATATTTGGGCAAATACTGCCAAGTGTGGTGCCACCATAACAAGATATTCTCAGGAGGGGCTACCGCGAAACGAACACGACCTCCGTTCGTGTATCTCGGTCTCTATTGCTCGAATTTGCAAGTGCGACAGAGAGGGAGATATATATAGTATATATATAGACGTATGGAAAACAAAACTAGGCCAATAATAAATATTAATATTTTTATTTATTCAGATGTGTGTAAACAAAAAATTAAAATGGTATAATAGGAATGTAATCATTTACATAAAAAAGTATCACAATTTTTTTTGTATAAATTCACAAGTATCTATTTAAATTGGTCTAACCACAGCACATTCTTTTGTATTAAAGACAAATATCTGGCATAAATACATTGTTATATGTACCTAATGATGCGCTTCATCAATATTCAACTGAACATTAATTTAAAAATGATACAATTAGATATAATATGTCAAACATATCTTAGGCCTTAGATATAATATAAGTGCTAGCTTCAGGCGAGCATTGATTGTAGTTTTTCTTATCTCTATGTTATATGTAATACAATAATAAAAATTGTTAACAAATGTGTACTATACATTACATGTATAGTAGATATGTAATCACTTTGCTTGTACATTGTTTCTATAAGTATACATTATATGTATAGTTATGGAATCACATTTTATCACCCTGTGTTTCAAGGTTTAGCATGAACAAATGAGTTTGATCAGCCTCCTGCACCCTTACTGAGTTTGCATGACAAATTTTAATTATTTTCCTCTGTTGGCTTAACCCGGCGGATGACTATGGGGCCAGTGTTGTCACCAGAGGCACGATTGTGAGGGCCGTGAGCACCATCACACAGGGGCCACTATAACAAAAAATTGATGTGTAAAAACTGGCTAAGTGCAAGTGTGGATCGCGCACGAAGGTTCCATACCATACTTGCATGATGTGTAGCTAATAAAACCGTAACTTTCAGAATGTATAGCCTAATGTAACGTGGGCTCCCGTCACGAAGTGTAAACACTTCGTGACGGGAGCCCACGTTACATTAACACCGTTACAGCCCAGCACTGGGGTGCCCTTTAATGCTGGTTACATTCAAACAGTATTTTATTGTAGTTATTAATTGATAATTATCCGAATTATTCATTTATTTGTAATGTAAAACCTTGCTTTTTGGATAATTTCACGATTAAAGGTCAACAGAAACTACTCTACATCACTTTTACATGAATACGTTATTATTACCAAACTGTACAATGGTAGTGTTATCTGATAACTTTATCAGGGATGGTTTATAAATTGGGTTAAACATCTCAAGATAAGAATGGATCAAATAAGGAATGAGTATATAAGAGGAAGCCTGAAAGTAGCACCCATAACTGAAAAGCTGAGAGAGAATCGCCTATGGTGGTATGGACATGTTATGCGGAGGGATGATAGTAATGTTGCTAGAAGGGCATTAAGTATGAATTGCAAGAGAAGAGGTAGACCAAGGAAAAGGTGGATGGACTGCGTGAAAGACAATATGAATAGGAAGGAAGTGTGTGATGAGCTGACGGGCGATAGAGAGGTATGGAAAAAAAAACCATGCTACGCCGACCCCAAGTAAATGGGATAAGGACAAGCGAATGATGATCTCAAGATAATTTAACTACTTACATAGTTAAACACACCTAAATAGGTACTCATCATATCATCTCAGAAATCTTATTAAGGCCTACCTACCTGTTTAATTAGTTAGCTTTGCAAAAGATAGTTTATTCATCAACTAAATAAATAAATAAATATTGTGAATAATCATGATTTTTTTAAATGTATATTTGTGAAAGAAATTGATAATTATATAACAAGACACTTACCTTTTTGCTCTTCCAGCATCTACACAGTGCCATTTTTTCACCAATATCTTCAATCTCAATAAAGTCTACAACTTTCTTCTCGTGTAGTCTTATCATTGGGTTTATCCGTCCCACAGCCCTTGCTTGCTTTATCGCCTGATAGGAATAATAGCTGATGCCACCAATCACTATTGTAGGAGGAATCAAAGCAAGCCAATCTTTAACTGAAATAAAAAAAAACATATTTATTTTATTTTATTCTAATTCAAAAAAGTGTATCATCCTTTCTGATGTACTTTTCCTAGTTAGAACCATTAATAACTTGGCATTCATAAGATGTTAAATAATTTCAGTTCATAAGTATAGTCAGTTTAGCTCTAATACATAATTTTGTTCGGGTAAGGTCAGCACTAGTCAGCAGTGAGAACAATTCACAAGTCCAAGGTAAAGCTTAATTTATCAGGTAAAAGGATAACAATGTGACTAACAATTTATTTTATTGTAACAATATATTCATCATTATGCAGCTGTGCAAAAAAGAAGATTTTCTATGTCTGTAGGCAATACGGATTGATTTACCGTTAGGTATGAGTTCAATTACTTGTGCCGCAAATAAGGAAAAAACTCTTTGTCTCACCTCCTAAACGGAACCAACCACCGAATGAATCTGGTATAGGCAATCCCGCCAAATAGTTCGGTACAGTCACTTTAACAAAATTAGATACAATATACATTTTTGCTAGATATTATTTAAGTTCCAGAAAGTCTTAAATTATAAACTTCACTCAAGTTCAAATATACGAACAAGTACAAGCGCACAAGCATGCGGATCACGACTGACTCTGACTGAATGACATTGACATTAGTGTCATTCTGTCATTAGTCATGATGGCCAAATATTCGTGTTGCATCTTTTTCCTTCCTACGGCAAATGAAAGAGAGGCAACGATGCTACGCGAACACGCATTCCCAAGTGTGGTGCCACCATTAGACTAGAATTGATTAATTTGAAAACTTCAAAACAACTCGCGTATTTAATGTAAACCGATGCTACACAACTCTCGAATAGAATTTATAATTTATTTTTATTGGCGTTTTGATATATCCAAGACAAATGATCTTGAAACCAAATAAAAAGAAGACGTTTATTCTGAGCATTTATTGGACAGGTGGATACGCAACTTTATTATTTTTAAATTATTGCCAGCTTAAAAAAAGAAATATTTGAGGTAACTCGAAAAACGCCATGCATATCCAGATCCACAGTTAAAAATAAATGCAATTGCGACGACGAATGTTGAACGAAAACGAAATTGAAACTATCTGTCTCCTTCGCTTTGGTTGGTTGGGTGCGCTGCCGTTTATCGTGCTTCATGGATTTATAAAGATTTTTCGTTAATTAATTACAATATCCTTTATCTGAAATTCTGCAGCGGTTTGTTTAATGTGTTCATAGTGATACTATACAGTGGATGGTAATCAATGCTGCTGTGCACTGAATATGGCTGACGAGAGACTAGTGGTCCTAAACCGTAGTGATAATTTGGGATTTGGATTCTCACTGCTTGGCGAAGCCGGTTTGCCACACATTATATACGAAATCGAAGAAAACTCTCCGGCGGCTCGCAGCGGCGAGGTAAGACAGTTGTTTCTTTGTATACTATACTCGAATATAGTTCAATACTGACGCACAGGTGTTAGCTATCTTCATTAGTTTTTGATCAAATTGGTTTCGGAGTGCATAATTCTCCCACCATCCACACGTTAACACGAAAGTTCAGACTTGGTGCTGATTAAAGTGCTACGAGATTTGCACCCGTTACAATGAATCATATGTTACACACACAAACAACTTGCATACCTATTTACATTATTACGTATTATACATTTCACTTGAAACAGTCTTGAAACTCTTTTATATATGAAATCAGCTTTGGTATGATATGATTAAGTAAAAAATATATCTTTAAAAAAAAATGAGCATCAACCTAACACTTTAAGTATATGATTTTTACATGTAAGCTTATTTGAAATTATTATGGCATAATATAATATCACCCACATGTTTTGTACTATTCATTTTTATTTTGTACAATTATGGTATACATGCAATACATTGCAATACAACTATCTTACCTTAATTGATATTGTTGACCAGAAAACTTCACTAAGAAAAAAACAACACTTAAATCCTACTAATATTATAAATGCAAACTTAAAGTTAGGATGGTTGTTACTATATCATGCAAAAATGGCTGAACGGATTAAGATGACTTTTAGTATACAAATAGTAAAAGTCCAACAAAAGGAAGTCAACACAAATGAAGTTGCAGGCAAAAGCTAGTTAAACATAAACAGTAGTAGACAAGACAAGGTAGACAAGGTAGAGCGGCTGTGGTATAATAAATCAATATTACATATACATAACAATAACCAAAAAAACTGGTGAAAGTTTAAAATTTTCTAAAATAATATCTCTTATTCTTTGAGGTGGCAAAATCTGATCTGAATAATTTATTGGTTTTCCTAAACCAGCCTTTTGAACAACACTATCTGACATGAGTAATTCAAATAAAGTCCACCATGAACCAGTGTGAACAAAACAAAATGAGCAAAACGGAATTGAAAACAGCTACTATGTATGCATGTTTACATTCATGTGATGATGATATTCAACTACAACAGCAGAATATTTAAGCGATACTTTAACTTAAACGAGAAATTATCTGAATTGTTATTAAAATTTATTTTTGAAGTACATGCATATAATATCTAGACTATTATATTTGTATGCTGAACGGCAAAACATAGAGACCAACCCAGAAATAATGTAACACCCTGACAACCTATGTTTACAAATAAACAATTTGAATTTGAAGTGGTGGTCACAATAGATCAGCAATGGTTGCAGTGATACAAGGGCTTTCATAGCTGGAACAGCCACTACCTAATTAATAATAGGGCATTTTCGCGAGAAGAGATGTATTGTTAGTGACATCATCGAGTAACAGTAAAAAGTGTTCCATTTTGTAACTTTTGTTTGTCATACCAATAGTATTATTAACTTTTATTTGTCATACAAATAGTATTATTAATTTTGGTTACAAAATAGAAAATTTTTAGGGTTCCGTACCCAACGGGTAATAACGCGAACCTGTTACTAAGACTTTGCTGTCCGTCCATCCGTCCGTCCGTCTGTCTGTCACCAGGTTGTATCTCAAGAACCGTGATAGCTAGAGTTGAAATTTTCACAGATTATGTATTTCTGTTGCCGCTATAACAACAAATACTAAAAAACCGGCCAAGTGCGAGTCGGCATGGTGCTCCCATACAACAGACATGATTTTTCTGCCATTTTTATAGATAATGGTACGGAACCATTCGTGCGCGAGTCCGACTCGCACTTGGCCGGTTTTTAACTTTTACTTGGTGACTTCACTGAAGATGCATCTTTTCTCGCGTAAATTCCAATAATAGAATACTTTTTTCCCAGAAATAATCACTTAAAAATGAGGATGCAAGTTTTTATGTGATTCTCAAGCTATGATACAGATGAATCCACTGGGACAGCTCGTTAATGATGACATCAATTGTTTATTATTTGAGTCTCCGTAAAATATTAGTCAAACAGCTTATTGTGTGTCACATAGTTCATGTGAGTTATGTATTTACAATGCAATGCAATGCATATCTAAGTTACCCTTGAATGCTTGCCTTGACTTGTGTGCAGTGAGAAGGTTGTCAACTGTACAACAGTCTCATTTACATGGGTCATGTGTTAATGCTATACTTTTGTAAACACTGCAATGGGGTTGTTATCTTTATTATAAAACAAATCATCTAATCAATGAAGGGTCAGTGACATGCTTGTGACTCAGTGTCTGTTTGTGCTTACCGTCAGGCAGTCAGTATGGTTTGCAGTTGGTAATTCTCAAATAATTAGGGTCACATGTCATAACAATGTGCAAAAGTTAACATTACGGACCGAAATATTTAGAGCTATTATATAAATAAGTATTACAATATTTAACTGCCAGGAATTCCTTAACTTTTGCACATGGTTTTGACAAGTGACGCTAATTATTTGAGAATTAGGTACCCAGTTATCAACAGAAAACCATTGCAATTTCAAAACAATATTTCTTAAAATAACTTACGGCTTAAAGGTCTGACAGACCTTTATGAAACCATTGAGTACTAATATTATAGAGAGGTAAAGTTGAAATGAAATGAAACGAGAGTGAAATGTAAGTGATGTGTATGGAATCTCTGGATCTACTCTTTTTTTTTTTTGGTTAGTGTAAAGTAGAATGTACATGGTCTATATTTTATGCTGCCGCTTCGCCGATGTCCCGCGATGTTTTTAATACACGTGCAGCTAGTAACTAAATATTTGTAGTATGAGTTGATGATCTTGTAACTAGTTGTAACTATTATTTAATCTACAATCTTACGCACCCTTGTCCCACATAGCCAGTCCCAGCTATTTCACACATGCCACTGTATTATTCACGCCACTTGAATGCCCTTTTTTAAATACTCTTGTTTACCATGAAGAAACCTTTAAATGCCAACTGCTGTGGCTTAATACATTAATCCTTTACATCTATGTAAAATTGCGTTATAGCATTACCCAGTTTATCTATATTATCATGTGTAAATACATAGATAATATTTCAGTCCTTCTTTATTCCTTTATTTTCAAAGTATAATTACGTCTTGGCACTTTCGACTCATGTTTCATATGTTAAGTGTAGTTATTCGCCTCCAAATCGCTTCAATCGTTCATCATTCCTCTTCTTACAGGTGTATGGGTATGGACGGTATGGATGGTATTGTATGGTGCTACGGCTGACAAAAAACAACCATAAAAAAGTACTAATACTACATCCATTTACATATAGCAAAGCAATACGCTACGCTACCGAACCTTGCCTTGATGGGTTCACACCTCACTTTCGTTACACCCTGTAAATGCTTTGCATTGCCGCTGGGGAGGTTCCCTATATTGTACGGCCTAATAATCCGCGTCCATATATCTTTCGTTTTATCTTTATGCAAGTGTTAAAAATGCACAAAAATACCTATACTTGACGCTGATTATTTAGCTGTACATTATAGGGATCCACGCTGCAGGATGCATGATTTCAACCTATTGAACTTAACATGGAAGAAGCTTACCACTTTATAGAACAAAGTGAGCAGCCCCTATTAAAAACAATAGCCCTTCAGTCAAGTATCACTCGCAAATTTGAATAGTCCCCTTTTCTCTTGTTAGTTAATTTACACACCTATTTCTCGGTTCATAAAGTTAACAATCTATCGGCACGCAGGCCTAAATAGGCATCGCACGACGATAGCCAGACGCCTCGATAGACAATTAATGTAGTCAAATTATGCCAAGGCTGATTATGATGATGCAACTGTTACATTAACACACTGGGTTCCATATGGCCTGTGAATAAGTATATCCAGATTTTTTCGGCCTAAACATGGAAGACTCCGCTTCCCGACCGTCGCAGTCCGTATCCCATTCCTATTATATCGCGAAATAAAAAAAAATAGGGCGCCCCGGACACAACGACGGCACCGAAATAAACAACGAAAAAGTCTGAAAAGTAATTATTCTAATATCCTAACCACGGAATACTTAAATAAGATGGAAGCGGCGTGTTAGCTAGTTACTTCGGGAACCTGCGTAGCCAGCCCCACACAATCATAACTGAATGCGTACATGTCAACACTACTGCAAATCGCTTCTAATTGGTAAAAGCTTTTAATTCCATTACGATTTCAACTGTTATAATTTTTAGAACGAAAAGTAACTCAAAACTGCATTACTTGCGGTCTAATTTCCAATGCCAAAAAAATGTCACGTAAGTCTATTCTTTATCAGTATATAGGAGCCAATTTCGAAAGGGGTTTTCAAGTATGGAAGTGATATGTGAATAGTCTTGATACATGTTCTCCTTCTTGCATTAGAGCATAACTAAACGTGTGTGAGCGTGACGCACTTTTGACGGAGATTGATATTAACTTTTTGATTGCAAAATGGACGCCCTGTTCAAATGAACTTGACGTTTGATTACGTTCAAAACCAAAGGTCTTATGTTACTATGACACTCTATGGTGATACACCTATTTGGAAATTTAGAATACGAAAAAGAGGTGAGACTAAAATCATAATTATCGATATTTTATATTCTAGGTATATAGTTTACATATTATATGGTATATATATGCATATAGTAAAATAAAAAAGGCCCTTATTTCTTAGGGTAAGAGTATTTGCGTACTGCGGCCGATCCGAACCTGATAAATATCAGTCCGAAGTAGCAGTTAGTTAGTAGTGCTATTTGTATGAGAAATTACATCCTAAGAAATCGGGTAACGAAATTTTGATCTAGTGCGCGTGCTGAAAGCAACTGTCAGAGAAATCGTGTAGCTCACGAAAACATGCTAACAATTTTTAATTAAAATACGTACAAGTTTTAATATATTTTCAAGGTGACTATGACATATCATAGACAATAATAAAATATGGTATATCAAGGCATTTAAAATTGAACATTTAAATTCCTTGATATACGATTGCCATGTGTTTCATTAACAAATATAATTTCTTTGACATAAATCGCTTCACGCAGACAGAGAAAATATTTTTGCCAAAGAAATATTTATTATCTTTAGTGGCTAGCTTTTAACATAAAACCAAATTGATTTAAAGGCTCAACTAGTAGACCCCACCAAGTCAATCTGAGTATTAATATTTTTCATCAGAATATTCAGGGTTTTTCCAGCAAGGAACTAGAAATAGACTTATTTTTAGACAATGATGACTCAAATAGTATGTATATAGGTTTGATGAACGTTTATGAATAAGAGTATAAGTATTAATTTTAGCCCTCTCATGATTGCAGTATGCAGTGCCCTTGCAGGGCGTCACATCTATATCTTTATTGTTTTCATCATCTGTAACCTGCAATGTGACACGCAATAAACATTTCTATTCTATTCTATAAATTACAGAATAAATTGACAGAATATAATATGGACAGAATTAACGTACAAATAATTATACTTAATGGTACCATACCAACCTACATAGGTAATAACTAAATGTTAATTTTAACATTTGTATATTAATACATGTTAAGTATTTCCAATAAAAAATATATTTACTGGATGGCAAATAACGGATGGACTACAATCAGCCCTATTCATTTTATAATAATTTTATTGAAATCGAATTCCGTCTGGGTTGAGTGGGTTACAAATAAAGTAATACAATTTTATCATCGATAAGTACATACACTAGGCATGGTACCACTCTAGTCATACTGACAATCGCCCCGTTAAAATGACAAACGCGAATAACGCAATACATTGCTGTGACATTACGGCAGTTCCTTAATGTGCGGCTTTAGCTAGCAAGCAATGTAAAGCATGCATATCGTTTCTATCTTACCAACGGAGTAATGGCGAATGTCATAATCGATTGCGTATTTATTCAAAAAACACTTATTTCTGTACTTACCGGTGAAAGGAAATCGCTCCCGGAGGAACCTTTGGGTCCCTGTTTGCCTGTCGGCACGACAAAATTGCACAACACACCATGTTTTTATTTTTAATACGGCAAAAATCGTCACCCACGGTCAAATAACATCTGATCTGCGTTTTGACAGCGTTTGACAGTTTCATGGGCATCTAATCATAACACCGGCTACGCGCACCCCGCCCATTACCGTTTCTATAGTATTTACTTGTTCTGTGATCCTAACCTAGACTGTTTAATAGAACATAGAGGTAGGTTATATGCATACCACTATCCTCATCATCATCATCATTATTTAAGAGCTAGGCTCTTGTCGGTGGAGTAGCCGCCACTGATTTTTGTCCTCTGCCAACCAATACCAATATCCTAAAAAAACATAAGCACCGTTGATATTGAGAAGAACCATGAAGAACGATGCATTCGTTTAGAAGAAATTACATACTAGTAGGTATACCCGTCCGCACCGCGGAGTTATATTATAACCGATTGCAAGAAATAGAAGGATAATTAACTTGAGTTGGGTAGGTACACAACCACCAGAGTTATGTGAAGATAAGTAGCGAAACTGTAGAGCGGTGTGTCCGTTTCTACCAGAGATGTGCTTGGAAGCTGAGCGGTACAAAGATGCGCGGAGAAGCTGTGAAATGTGTGCAGTTGAGCGGTGCGAGGATACGTAGAGGAGACTTTTCAGAGAGGCAGGGGTAGAGCGGTGTGTCCGTTTCTACCAGAGATGTGCATGGAAGCTGAGCGGTACAAAGATGCGCGGCGAAGCTGTGAAATGTGTGCGTTGAGCGGTGCGAGGATACGTAGAGGAGACTTTTCAGAGGGGCAGGGGTAGAGCGGTGTGTCCGTTTCTACCAGAGATGTGCTTGGAAGCTGAGCGGTACAAAGATGCGTGGCGAAGCTGTGAAATGTGTGCAGTTGAGCGGTGCGAGGATACGTAGAGGAGACTTTTCAGAGGGGCAGGGGTAGAGCGGTGTGTCCGTTTCTACCAGAGATGTGCTTGGAAGCTGAGCGGTACAAAGATGCGTGGCGAAGCTGTGAAATGTGCGCAGTTGAGCGGTGCGAGGATACGTAGAGGAGACTTTTCAGAGGGGCAGGGGTAGAGCGGTGTGTGCGGAGGGGGCGACGCGCACATCTCTCGCACACGTTATTCGCTCGCAAAACTCGCACGCATTGCTGACTTGTTTGTCCATATCTACCAAAAATGCGCTGAGCGAGATTAGGAATATGAAGTTATTAAGATTATTTCTATTGGTAGTTATTTTCCTCGCACACCGATTAGCTACCTCGTAGAGCTCTGATGGTTTACTCACCCTAAAAGGAATGAAAAAAGTTCCGTATTAAAGTGCCACGACAGCAATATCATCTGATAGACAAAATTTAGAAGTCTGCGGGCAAAATTTGCACTTCCATTATTTGTTTACATTTCCCTTTTGAAAGGGAGCACTTTCTAAACAAGTTGATTTCATTGCGTTTGCGAAATTGCTTATTAAATATTAAGACGCTTTGAGTGCGGAAACTCCGCGCGACAAATAAAAAATAGAGTATATATACTATAACAACGCCATACCTACTTACTCGTAAAGAATGTGATCTTTTAATGAATTACGTTATCTGACAACAGTAAAAATCTATTTTGTTTAAATACCAAATTACCGATAAAGTAAAATAACGAAATTACTCTGAAAACATCAAGCTTCACCTTATTTTTGCTAGATTAAAGACTTTTTCACCACACTCGCTCGTAAAGGGCTTCATCAGGTGCAGGCAAACAGAGCTGCAATAGCCTTTATTAAGCCCATGGGCGTAATGGTTATTTTCTTAAATTATATTTGTCACTCTTACGTCAGTTATTATAAAGCAAGGAGGTTGTAACTCAAACACGATGTTTGAAAACGTATTTATAAATAAATTTAAACGTAAAAACACGAATAAAACACAACACAATGATTAACAGAATGATTTAAAGATTTAAAAACTTAAATGTAGTAATTTAGTGTAACGGACTACTTCTAAAGCGGGTGCAGCGGCGGAAAACGCCGAAAATCTGAAATGTAATAAATATAGAGGCCTCGGCAGAGAGTACGACTTTGTACCCTTTGGCGTCGAGACCCTCGGTCCGTGGGGTCCCAGTGCGCATAAGTTATTTGCAGAAATCGCGAAACATCTGGTCGATGTAACTGGTGACCGAAGAGCTGGCGGCTTTCTCGCGCAACGCATCAGCATTGCAATTCAGCGAGGAAATGCCGCCCCAGCATCCTCGGTACAATGCCTCGAGGGCCTTTTTTAGATTTAACTTAGTTTTAATTTATCTTTGTTAATGTTAATTATAATCTTGTATTCACTTTTAATAAATATTAGTTTTTTCTTAAAAAAAAAAAATTTGTGTCCGTGTAAAATATTTTTAAATGTGATTTTAAATCGTGGCGGTATGCAGAAAGGTCTTTGCTCTAAGCGCCTCACGTCAAATTCAACAAAATGGACGACTGAAATTTTGTAGTTTTTATTACGATTAGTTTTTTTTTAAACTTGGTTTCCTCGCAAATGTGATGAAACACATTGTATGCGACACGTACGGTAAGATTGTTACAAACTTGAGTGCCTCCGCCTTCGGTGTCGGGCTTCTAATACTCTCGTTCGTGATCCATATCTTACCGTACTTGTAATACAATGTACTATTAAACACGTCATCAGCAAATTGAACGCAGTTTGACCAATTGTAACGTACAGACGTATTTCTCTCGGTTAAAAAAAAATCTTTATTACAACAAAAGCAAGGCCTTCATCTCAGAGCGATGACGCCGGCCTCATATTGGGCATTACATACACTCGGCGTCAAAAAAATCGCACCTTTTCAAGAGTTCGTTTCAAGCGAATATAGCTTTTAACTACTTTTATTGTACCCAATCAATATTTAATTTGGTATCATTGAAAAGCACACTTAATGACCTTTAAAATGATACTAAATTAAATATTGATAGGGTAGAATAAAAGCAGTTAAAACCTATATTCGCTTGAAACGAACTATTGAAGAGGTGCGAAGTTTTTTGACGCCGAATGTAGTTCATTGTCTACAGTTCAGTAATTGAATTATCAGTTGGTACAGTTTGATTGCTAATTTAGATGTAGGGTTAGCCAATATTATGTTACATAAGCCAATGTCTGCTAATTTAAGTTAACGGAAATCTCGAAAATTAACGGAGCGTTTTTGACATTACATAAAAAGTGTCTGATTTGACTATCATTCAAATGCCGTACCTATTGTAAGATCCATTGAAACTACGTTCTAATATTTTTAAGAGCATCCTGTAATAAGCGGATAAATGAATATGATTATATGAACATTGTGTTGAATGCGCAATATCTATTTTAAATCACATACGCTTGATCTGTATAAAACAGAGTCTAAACTACAAATACATTATATACCTACACCATGGATATCCAAGCTATTCGGACAGAAATATGAGAAAGAACTGTACCTACATGGCCTTGGGTCTGCGTGTAACCTAAACACATCCTGCATTCTTATCAAGTGGAGTCATTGATTAATGGGGACATTGAAATTAAAAGGAACATTTTTTTATATAGGTACCATTTCAATGGCAAACAAGCGTATGGCGCCGCGCCTGGTTCATGTAATTTAATATCTAATAAAATTATTTGCTACATATATAAGTTTTATTAAGAAGAACGAAAAAACTGAAAAAAGCCCAAGAACTAAATTATTGACGAAACAATCAGTCTTTGATAAAGTGATAACCCTTTATTGATTGGTTAAAGATTATTTTTATTAAAGATTGGTTTCAGAACAAAATGTATTTTTAGGGTTCCGTAGCCAAAATGGCAAAAACATATACGCTACATTAGTTCTGTAATGAAATTACTAAAAACATTTTTTTAGGGGTGCACTCTATACATGCAAGTCAAAAAAGTATAATTGTAAGTCCACATGTCAAAAAAATGTATCCACGACTTTATTGCCTTAACATTAAGGTCGTGTATACATTTTTTTGTAACTTTGGTTGTATCTTTCTCTTTGTAGTCGACTGTACATTCGATAAGTTTTTCAAAATAAATATAATTTTTTTATATAATTATATAATCGGAGAGGAGACAAAAATTGTGTCACCCCTCTGTAACTTTCGAATGGTGTTTATTTGATTCTTTCACCGAAAATTATTTTGAACAAGATCGGTTCAAAGGTTTTCGAGATATTGCTGAAAAACTGCCTTCCCTATAGAAAACGATGTAAGTGCCGTAAGATTTCTGTGACGATACGACCTTTTTAATAGGCATGGAACTCTTCGTTGTGCGTCGCGTGTCGGACCATGCACTTGGCCGGTTTTTATAATACATATAATTTGTTATTTTGTTTATTTTTCGAGTTTGTTATTGTTAACAATGAACCTCTTATAAAAAAGTATTTCTGCTTTAACATGACATAAAACTGCTCTAACTTTTAAAAATGTAACTTTTATTCGTTTTAGTTGTTATTTTGCATATTTAACATTTTTAATTAAATTCCTATTTATTTATTTATCGTATGGCAATTAAAATACACTGTTTTTATCAGTATATTTAGAACCTATTGACAGGCTCCTTTATAACCTTTGGTGGCTCTTTCAACACCCATCAGTTATGAAACAGCCAACATACTTTTTTAACCGAATTCAAAAAAGGACCTCCTCCTTTTTTTTCCTCAATTCGACATTTTTTTTTAATGTTTGTTACTTCAGAACTCCGTCATTTATGAACTGATTCGTACAATTCTGTTTTTATTTGAAAGTACATGCTTCCAGGTTGGTCCCATTGTTATCAAAATTTCAGTTGGATGATAGAAAAATGAGGAAATGAGGGAACTCCTCAAATATAGAAAGCACGCATGTAGTAATTTCGGTATTTTCTATTATAACTAATGTATTTACACCCGGAAATCACAAATTTGGTGAAATGGAACTGACGATGAAGAGCACAGATGACTTATGGAACTCGTACTTAAAACCATAAAAGTACGTTACAGATTCTGATTAATTCCGTTGAAATAGCAAGTAATGAAATCCTAAATATCAAGTGTGCCAAATCGACGGAACTCCTCAAATATTATCAGCCCACACACAATGATATGGTTTTCGTCTGTATATATAATACTCAACGTATTTACTCTCGGAAAGCATTCCATGTGGTAAAGTGGAAAGGAAATGTTCATTTGGCTTGGTGGAGTACTAAATTGAAGTCGGTTAAAACCTTGTTTTTAAAGTAAATTATCAAAAAAAATATTTCACTATCTTTTTTTATTCTTTTATGTTTTTCGTAATGAACATACATATACTGCAATAAATAAATAATAATTCAGAAAACAAATCTCCGTGCTAGTTTCATTTATATTGTATTTATTTGCTACATTTAGTAAACTGGCTCTTTCATGCCACTTTTTCCCTACACTCTTCTGCTCTGTTTGCCTGTTCTCTAGAAGTCTAGGGTTTCCTACGCTTCTGATGAGGGGAAAAAACGTTAACGTATAAAAACCCTGCGTCAACTTAAGTAAGAATGTCCTCTAGAAGGATTTTATTTATGGTCTCACAAAAACAACGTTTTTTTCAATGAACAATTTGATACGTCACTCGGTAATCGGAGATGCAATTAGACTTATATTTTTTTTATCGTTGCCATCTTATATAGGGGAGGCATTAGGTGCACGTTACCGACCTAAAATAAATGAGAATTGGCTATATTGGCAGCATGGACATCCCAAGTCAAGTCAAGTCAAGTCAAAAGTTTATTTGTGCAAAAAGTAGGTAATATTAACAACAGGTGTTATGTGACAATTCAAAAGATCTCCACTTTTTGCCGATAAAACGGCATACAAATTTTAAATCAGGCGATTTTTATCACCTTACGTACGAGTAACAATCTAATTACAAATTATTTAATAAACATTATTACAAAATCCTTAGTCGAGCCAATTTAAATATAAATAGATTTCAGTCATAAGACACGGTCATTTAAATATTCTTGTACGTCATAATAACATTTATCTTTAAGTATTTTACCTATTCTATTCCCCCTCGCTGGCATGCAGGTCCCTCGTCGCCAGCACTGCACATCTTCTGAAGCTTTGGCGACCTTACTGTCCGCCAGGAGCACAACATTACATATACAGATTATACGTAGGTATAGTGTTGGGTGAAGCTTCTCCAAATTTGAGCTCGATTACATCCTCCTTGAATCAGTTTCTATCCTAAAATCTTAGACAAGCATAGAGTGTATAGATGAACGGGTCTGCAATGCGTCCATAGGGTCTGCGTGTAACCTAAACACATCCTAGTAGCATTATTTATACCATTTCAATGTCAAACAAGCGTACCGCGGCCTGGTGGTAAGCGGTTACCGTAGCCTATGGAAGCTTGCAACTCCATTAAAAGACTATGCCCTATGTCACTCGTATAAATAAGACGAATCTAAACCTCAACGATATACCTACGTCATTGATCGTCGTGGTGATAGTTTAACATCAGGCGGGTCGTACGCTTGTTTGTAACCAACGTAGTGCCTATGTATATAAAAAGAAGACAAGAATATGTATTTCCGTCGCGGTCCACCACATACCCTGAACGCGTTGACGCGCAAGCATTATCGCTATTCCATTGATTAACAGCCTGACACTTTCCGTTTTCCAATTAGTCGTTAGCTCTCCCAACCATGCGTGTACGGAAGCGGAGTGCTTAATCCACTTACCTGAGCGGACGTTTCGGTGTGTTTCCGAATATTCAAGTTTCTCGCCAAGATTTTATGAAATACCTGGTTTTAACGAACCTGCCAGCTTCAGGTGCATCCGTGCGCGGTCGCAATGACCGTCATACATAAGTCTATTTTCTGTTTCAGTGTTTCGATTTCGAACTCTCCGCCAATATGCGAACTTAAGTTGAATCAATATTTGGGGAAAATCTTACACGAATCGACCTAGTTCCAAACAAAGCAGGGCTTGTAATAAACGTACCTAAAGACATTGAGAATTTTTTAAATTTCCTGAGGAACTTTCTCAACGTTATTCAGTTCAGGATATTGGTCTAAACCATGGTACGAGTAATTTTTCGTTACCCTGTCACTTACACTCTATATACAGGGTGTATTATTCAAACGCAGAAAAAGAACTCTGATTTTTAGACAGGTTTGCTGACCGGGCTCGATTCCCGGCTATGTATGAGATAAGGGTTTTTTTGAAAATCTTCGAATGCAGTTTGTATTTTTTATAAAATCTATCGCGTGACTCCTAAGGGCGATTGGGCACTACAATGAATTTTACTATCCGGCAGTCCGATTTTTCATGGTCCGATATGGCATGAAAAAAACGGACGATATGGCTTGTGCACCTTGTCCGTCTTTTTACTCGCAGGAAACCTGCATAGCATATATCTCCTGTCTAACGCGGAGTGGTCGATCTTGGGGACTACTGGCCTTTCCCTGTCACCCCTGAAGACTGCCCAGCAGTGGGACGTATATAAGCTGATGATGATGTGTACCCGGCTATTGGTGAACTAAAAAACAAGATTGCAACAACGGCTTCATTGTACTTTTTACAGACGATCACTAACATAAGCATTATATGTATAGTTTGTATTTATATTTTTATAGGTTTTCTTCGACCTTTGAGCTCTTGCATTAAGCTCCGCTTCTTGACCGGGAAAGTTCGTTATTTTGTAGCCGCTCGAGCTAAACTTCACTGAGCAGGTACAGTGCTTATTGAGCGGTAACTTATTTCTTGCACAAAGCCGTGTAGGCGATGAAAGTCTTAGTGAGGCGTGGGTCGCTTTATGCCACCAAGTAGAAATAGATGAAAGCAGAAAAATGCTCTCTGCTGCATTAATATCTCTGTAACACTCTTGCAAAGGAAACTCAATGTAAGTCGCTTCTCGGAAAGGAAAATATGTCGGTATAAAATGCTCCGGTAAAAATCAGTTCTATTTACAATGCTCTTTGCTTTATTTAACAACGGTTTTCTAGGGAGTGGTAGTTCTGTTAGGATTTATATCTAATGTTGCCTGCAGCTCCATCTTAATACTGTGACGAGACGTGGGAATTCCGACAGGTCCGCTCGTACGTTCTAGGCTATAAAAGGCATAACTTAGTAAGTTTTAATGACATACATCTTTTTAGGGTTACTCGGTAGGTACACCCTCCCACGCCTTTTGAGTTACGGGACCGTAAAAAGGTTGGTTTGTACTGTATTTTGCAAGCTTTATATTACTTGACCTGTTCGTATGTCATAACTAGTCATAAGCTAATAAGTAAGTTGTCCGTCAAAATTTGCAACTCAATTTTGAAGCAGATATTTTTAACCGATTGAGCTGAAAGTTTGGGTAAAGGTATAGTTTGGATGACAATTCAATATTATGGTACCATCGAGCTGATCTGATGATGGAGACAGAAGGTGGCCATGGGAATTCAGTACTTAAGCGACGTAACCCCGTTGACTTTGGGTTCGTTAGAATCGTCTCAATGAGTAGTTGATGACGGTATACAGAAAGGTACAGTCGGAAATAAAACCTTGTACCAAAAATTAAATAATTGACAGAAACTTATTTTAATGCTACCTGAAAAGTAAATAAGTTTTGGATCGACATTTTTGTCAGACACGTATTTAAGTACTTATGTAATGAAATATCAGTAGTTGTACCGGATCCATAACAGCTATCGATGGCTTTTACTTACACAATACGGCATGAAATCATACTGCAGATGACTTCATTTTCCTCGATATTATGTTTAATTAGGTGTCAGTAGGGGCGTTAATCGATTTTAATTGCCTTGCTATCTGCCACGATCGAAACTGATTGTCCTTGAGTAGACATATGGTGTTGTTCTATAACTTACCTCATAATTACAAGTCTAGCCCATGATTTAAAGTTAAAACTACACTCATGGGCAAACACGGGTACACTTTGCGTACAGACCGTATCCGTTTTCATAGCTTTAGAATGGTGATATCTAGAAAGGAATTAATAGAGTTAGAATGTGTAAAATAAAGTTTATTTTACCGCCACAAATCACATGCACACGGTATTTTGGTGTTGACAATGACATGCTGCACATGCCGCGTAGTTCATTCGCGGCCTTCTTTGTATACTATTTAACAGGTAGGGCTTATCAATTTAACAAGCTCTATATCTTACGTTGATTCCTTTTCTGTTTTAATAACAGTGATCTTATGACAACATTTTGATCCTATTAAACACAGCATACATAAACCCCAAGACTGCTTAGGTACTGACAATCTAATAAAGCCAATTGTTTAAGCGCTTAATAATCTATCACTTTAACTAGTCGGATGCCTAACAAGACAGTAAAGTAAACATATCAATAATAATCGACAGGACAGCGTTCTATTTCTTCTTCACGTGGGCCCGACTAATTCATATTTCCGCTGCGCCCTTCTGCTGATCTAATTCATATCTAAGCTTCCATTAGAGGACCGAGGACCCTCTGATAACAAGTCAGTTCAGTCGCGGCCTGCTCCGATCTCGTCCGGTCGTGTCTAGAGCGTCCGTCTTTACACGTTAAACGTTGTTTTTATTCCAAGTTTCCTTCGGTCAATTACAAAACTGCAAACAAATCAATTGCGTACTAATCGTGCCAATTAACGTGTTTGTGAAATGCTTGTTTATTTACAAGTGTGTTAGTGATATGCGAGTGGCATCGGTGCAAGGGTGCGTTAGCGATTAGTGCTATCGACAGTGTGTTGTGTAAACAATGATTACTCTGTGATTATGTTTTGTTCGTAGGTTTGGCAAAGCTTCTTACATGTGTTTTGTTGAAATAGGAATCTACTGAGTACTGCATTAAGAATTAACGGTTTGTGTAGCCTGGCACAAGGCCATTTTGGTTAAAGTTAGTGTTCCGCAATGTCTTGAATGTTACATCTTGAAATGTAAAGTTTTACTTGATCACACACGCCAAAGAGGAGTAGAAAAGGAAATTCCTTTGCCCCGCATCATTGGGACATATAGCCTAAAATAAAACACCAAGATTTCGTTTAAAAATAACTGCTGATCTAGGTATATGTATTGCACCAGTTGCATTGCATCCTTTGATGTTAACAAAAATGAAAGTCCTTGTTCTTAGTCAGCTCCTTGGTAGGTATCTACTAATACTATTAAACATGTTGACAATAGAGCTATGTTTACGTTATCCAAGTACTGTTATATACTGACTCGTGTAATGTAATGTATATAACGTCGTGCTTTGTACTGTTAATGGACATTATTGATCATTGACACAGTATCGGAACACTGGAACGCTATTAGGTGCTAAACGCAGTTGCCGCTCACTGAGCCATCCGCACCTATTTATAGAAAGTAGGCGTATCTTGAACAAAGCTTGCCTTTATTTTGTTTAGGACTATAGACAACACCCACGATACTTGATCTCGAAATAACGTGGGCCTTTTTACTCCCCTACAGTGAAAGTGTCCCCTATGGACAGTAAAAGACAGTAAAGTGTACAGTAAAAAACCTAAGATTACTTCTTTGAAAAATTATATTTATCTATACTTTTATTCACGTTGTTTATATAGTACTTATTGCAAACACACATGGATGTTAAGTGCCAAAACATAACAGAAGAAGGGCGTTTATAGTGCCCTTCGAAAATATAAGTGTTTATTGTATTGTTTCCCTCACAATGTACAATTAATCAAATAGCAGCTTATTGATTTACAATTGGACACGGCAGTAAGAAAAAAACGTTAAATTTTCAGGTGGAGGCTGGAGACGTATTGCTCAAGGTTAATGGGACTGATGTAAACCGGTTCACGACCAGAGAAGGTAAGGAATTTGCCATTTTAATACGCACGCACTTGTCTACATCAACCGACGGACTTTCATTTAATACGTTATTTATCGGTGTTTTTAATTTAATGAACAGCCACTGTGACAAGTCCTAAGAATTTGTAATAAACATAGTCCGGAAACTTTAAAATTATGATGGAACGTTTTTTTATTTACCTGACGTTATCGTGACTAGCCGTAGTGTGTAATTAACTGTCGAGAATGTTTTGTGAATAAAACATCAAACGTTAGCTTTATCTATGGATTAGAACAGTAATACGATCGCGGCACGGCGGCGGCGGGTCCGGCGCACGCGACCTCCTCATTCGTATTTCACGCGGAGGTAGAGGGCCAGGCAAGCCTGCCCCCGGCCTAACTACCCTTGGCTGCTTGCCTCTAACTACAACTCATTTACAACGCTCCGTGCCTCTTGCGAAATTGATTTCCTCCACTCTTATCAAGATCCTAACATGCTATAGAAACCATCCATTGTTAACTAAGCTCTATTCCACTTTCTTGGGCTTCGCACTTGACGAACGTTATCATGCTTATGTTATCGATTTATTTATGTTGTTTTAGCAAATAAATAAATTGATTGTTGCAGTTTTAAAATGTTTGCGACTATCGTCGGATCCCGTCACTTTAAGACTGAAAAAGGGTGAGTTTGTTATTAACAAGAATAATTTATCTGGTGGGGGTGACCTATGACGTTTCGTACGGCATATATCGTGTCGGTAATAAAATTCCAGTAGTATTCCCGAGCGGTTGGCTTGGCGGAGTAAGCCGCAACAAATAACAGTTGCGATATGTGGACTATTTTAGCTGGCTCGCGGGATGCCGGCACGGGATAACACACGTTCACAGTGGCTTTGTTCCCTTTAATAATGTAATTTTCCGAGGTGTCGATGCGCTGTTGCCTGATATGATTTGCTCTGCTTGTGTGCTAACCCCCTGTCAATATTTAGTGTTATGTGCAAGGTTACGAGCGTGTATAAATGTTGCAGACCCACAGATCAAAGCGAACGTGAGGCGGTACTTATCGTCGGGCGAGCGGCGCTCGAGCGGGCCCCGCACCAACCACGATAAGTGAGTTTATCTATAATTTAACTGTTTGAACCCCAATCGGATGTTGGAGTTAGTCTGCAGTTGGCTTTATGTAATTTGGAAGATAATCCGTCTGCCGCGAAGCAACCCCAGTAGCGTTCGCGACATGCCCGAGCTAGACGGAGACGTCTAGCCCGATTTTACTTGAATATGCACTTATGTCGGCTATCCGAGATGATCCGAATATTTTGCAATGCTTGCGGTTTGTTTGTCTTTATACTTTACTGACTTGGTACTCTAAGGATACCGAATCTTTTTAGCTTGACGATGTGAGCTCAATTGTAACTGAAATTGAGGCCATAGATTAATTAAATGATATTGCTCTGAAGACATCTGCATGTTATGAATTGAAAGTACCTATTTCAAGTAAAGGCAGAGGCAAAATGCTCCCGTTTATACGTATACGTGATTTGAATGTCACAAATATGTATATGTATTGCTAATAGGATGAAATATACTAACTAAGTAATAAAATATGCCCGAACAAAATCCAAGTTCCCTGTCCATAATAAGTCTACTAACTTAACGTAAAAATTAACTCGTAAACTGTAGGTACAGTCGATTTCGAAAATATGTGCACGGAAGTGATCAAAACTATGTAAATAAGACTTTATTTTCAAGGGCATAAAGTTGTTTAGATATTTATGAACCTTTTGGTAAAGGATGAATATATGTAACATTCATCCTTTGTAACGATCGTTGGTCTTACACGGCGCCAGAGCACAGCATACATTTAGGTATATTTTTTATCTACATTTACTAGTCACACCACTTCTCCCGTCATCTATTCAAACACTGTCAGTCATCACGATCCTGAGCTGTCCCCCAACTCGTCCCTGATTGATTCGTATACACGGAAGGCAAACATACAAGTGAAGACAAATTAGTTTCCATCAATCGCGTCCCTCGTAACCGGACGCCAGCTGATTTCCGCCGCGATAAGCCATTAGGACCATGTGTCGCGCCCCTGTGCTCCACAAACTAGGGTTGATCGTCTAATCAATAGCGATAGAAATATCGGTCTTGACGACCTTATATTTTGTATTCTTAATTAACTTAGTCACTGTAGATATATGGCTAACAAGCAGTAAAACAAATCCGCACAAACGTCCGATGCGACGCACTCACACGCGTCGATACAGTAAACTTAAGTGCAAGTCGGGGTAGTCGGTGGTACACCGGCCCGCGCGCCGCTCGTGCGCCTCATATAATTGCTATTAAAAGGAGCGCAGGTGAAGGAAGGTCTTAAGCGACGCTAGTTGAGGCACCGCTGTGTCTAATACATCTACCGTGGTTTAGTACCTAGTCATCCTCCTAACTTTTTCCCGGTTGTGCCCTATAGGAGGCCGGGGTCCGCTTCGGCACCTAATCCCAATTCGTCGTAGGCACTAGTTTTAAGAAAGCGACTGCCAACTGACCTTTCAACCCAAAACCTAGACCTTGCTGGTGCATGCTGGGGTTACACCTGATTCCTCAGCTTAGTATTAGTACCTATCTAGTATTACATTTTATTCACTCGTAGGGCTTATCAGGGATCGGAACCGGTTTTTTCAAAAGTCCTCGAAGTAGTCTAATATTTTGAATTATTTTAGGCTTTTAATGTAGGACTCTATCATGTATTTAGGTAACATTTTCGTATTATTAGACAGCCTGATCAAAAATCCATACTAATATTATAAATGGGAAAGTGTATGTGTTTGTTTGTTTGTTTGTCCGTCTTTCACGGCAAAACGGGGCGTCGAATTGACGTGATTTTTTAAGTGGAGATAGTTGAAGGGATGGAGAGTGACATAGGCTACTGTTTGTCTCTTTCTAACCCCCCACTTCCCCAAAATGGGGGGTGGAAGTTTGTATGGAGCATTCCGCAATTTTCAAGGTAGAAAGCTAAAAATTGGTATGCGGACTATTTGTGACTAACAAAAACATCGTGCATCATTTTTTTGGAGATCTGCACCCAACCCCTTAAAAGAGGGGGTGAAATTTTATATGGGGGTCCAGATATGTAGAGTCGATATGTAGAGCCGATATGTAGAGTCGATATGTAGAGTCGATATGTAGAGTCTATATGTAGAGTCGATATGTAGGGTCGATATGTAGTCGATATGATGTAGAGTCGATATGTAGTCGATATGTAGAGTCGATATGTAGAGTCGATATGTAGATTCGATATGTAGAGTCTATGTTCGATATGCAGAGTCTATGTAGAGTCGACCTAAATATATAAAAGACTGAAACTGAGATGCACCTTTTTTGTAGACGGTTAACATTACTCTTAGTACGCGGGCGAAGCCGCGGGCAAAAGCTAGTAATATATATATATATATATATATAATATTATAAATGCGAAAGTTTGGATGTTTAGATGTTTGTTACTCAATATAGAATAGTTTTTATTCCGGGTCTACGCAGACGAAGTCGCGGGCGGAAGCTAGTGATATTATAAACCAAAGGACGAAATTGAACGAAATAAAACCGGTATTTTTGTATGGTGAAAATACCGGTATCCGATCCCTGGAGCTTATACGTACGTTGGTCAAACCTGAGAGGGTTATATCACAGTTGAATCCCCAAAAAGTCACAAATAAATTTACCACCATGTAGTGATAGAATTATCCTTGTTGATTACTAACGACCGTATATTTTGTATAGTCGTTGGGCAGATATTAACAAAGTACAATTGGACTCGAACTCTGCTTTAATTCTCATTACATAGTAGCTTAATTGGATAGTGACTCATGGAAGTGCAGTTTTACCCAGTTTTTAAACATTATGGCGGACACAAACAACCGCATAGCGATATCGCAACCGACTAGACAGCATTAATTTGAGTGTACTTTTTACCCGTCTGAGAGTAAGGGTACCTAATATTATGTCTTCAATTGTATGTACGTGCTCTGCAGGTTAAACAATTTAATAAATGGTTTCTTTATTAAAACGTAAAACCTCTCAGTATAGTCCAAATAATGAACCCGAATGTTACACGATTCGGTGTCACTATTAAGTGGATGAACTGTATGAGCGCCAATGTATGTAACTACAAAAAGGCAAATTAAGAAAATAACGAAAGAAGCCTATTAGCAGAAATTAATTAGTCTACTTTGGACCATAGTTGTTCTTCAGGGCCCTATTTCACCATCTTGACAATTGTCATCTGACAATGATAATTCCACGTACATTGTTGGGTCAATAAGCTGTCCAGCAACCACCTTAACCTGTCGACGCAGCCATGTAAGTAGGGTTTGCAATCCGGATCCGACTTGTATGGAAATATCCAGATCCGCGGATCCAGATCCGGATATTTACATACAAGTCGGATCCGGATTGCAAACCCTACATGTAAGTCGAATTGTCATTGTCAGGCGACAATTGTCGATTTAGTGAAATAGGGGCCTGGACTATATTAGGAATATTTTACAGAATTTGATGTTTCAAGATGGTCTTGTTATGAAGACATAATTTTGAAGTCTGTTTTGCCCGACTACGGCAGAGCCGAAAGGAAGGGATATGATTTTAGCAGTCTATGTTTGTATACATTTACGTGTGTTCCACCGTAGCCTTTAAGATACTGAACCGATTTTCATGAATGAGGTACCTATCAATCCACTCAATCGATTCGAAATTATGTTCCAGCTGACATAGGGCTAACTTTTTTATGACAAAAAAAAGGTTTTTTTCAGTTAGTTTTCCGTAGTCGGTATATAGTGTTTTGAACTTTTTATGCTTGTTATATTTCCAGTGTTACATAAGTGAAGTATTAGCGGTCTAGCGTTGCGGTGTGTTGTCGGCTCACGCGTTGAACTCATTGACATGAACTTACATGTTGACCTATCGACTAATACGACATTTGATGAATAAATCAAATGTAAACAATACACTTTTTGACCGGGACTGTTAACGGGAAAACATTATGTTATGATTCAGAGAAAGAAGAGACATGAAATACTTATGAACTTTTGTATAATGTAGATATTTGTATCATGAACATCATTTATAAATAAATAAATTTAAATTAACATTTACCTCATTTGTCCAGTTCGATTCTCTAACAAAGAAAGCAACATTTCATAGTAGTACTAAATTTAAAATAACTACAACTTAGAAAAGTTGAAACACCCCAGATTTTTTCGTTTCAGAGTTGAATGTCTCAAAAACGGCTGAACCGATTTTGTTGAAACGTACCTAAGAACCATCTCGATCACGTCAGCTTTCAGACAAAAAAAAACCGCATTGAAATCGGTCCATTCGTTTAGGAGCTACGATGCCACAGACAGACACACAGACACGTTTAACTTATAACACTCCTCTTTTTGCATCGGGGGTTAAAATAACGTTTCTATGAAATAAAACATCATTTATTTTCAAAATTTACCGTAACTTCTCTATATGTGGCATACTCTGTATATTATGCAAAATATTACCCACAGCCACACATAAAATGTCATACTAGCAGCATGCATTCATAAACAGTTCATAATGGCCCTAATTTTCAGAACTCGTGCTAATATCTGATGTTGACCTAGATTGAGCACTCAGGGTGACAGACTATTTTTATCCCGAGTATAATCTGTTTGTGTTATAAAATATAAAATCCCCGCCAAGCAAGGCGTTTCCTGTTTATAGGGAACTGCAGTGTACTACAATATTTTATATACGGCCAAATCGTCAAACAGCTGTAAAAAGTATAACTTGTCTAGTTTATAATATAGAAATAAAATAGAAATAGAAAACATTTATTGTCACACAAACAGATGCGCAAAATACATACAGAGATAGAAAACAAAAACAAGATTATTTGTGTAACAAAAGGAATGAGCTCAGCATGTGCTGTGACAGTCACTGCGGCTGCACAGCGCTGGTTTTCAGCTCGTTCCCTTTCCACTCATACCATCAACATAAAAAACAAAGACAAAAGCAAAAATAAAAAACGGTACAAAACAATCAAGAACGATAAAAGAGAGCACTTAGCATTTATAGGGAAAAATACAGAGTAACTTACTACTGGGTTAATTTAGTTCCTACTTGTATATGAGATAATATGAGAATGAGATCTTTTATACAGAAGACTCCCGTGAAAATCAGACATATTAAAATATAATGAAAACGGGTCACTCGGCAACGCGTGTGCTCATGACTAAGAACCGCGAATCGGTTCGAAACATGTCGAGCGATATTCGACATTAAATACGTGAGTGACCCGTTTTCATTATATTTTAATAGAATGAGATCTCATCAATTAAACTAGTTAATAGAGAGCAATATTATTTTAGCTACAATCTGGCAGTAATGAATTATAGGTACTTTGATGTATTAAAGAATCCTGGATGCAAGTGGCGCAGGACCGGTCAATTGGGCACTCTTTGGGGGAGGCCTATGTCCAGCAGTAGACGTCTTTCGGCTGATATAATGATTATGATGTATTAAAGAATTGAGCATTAACTGTTATGCTGTGTACAGTCCTGCACAATTATCTGACAATTGTGATATCCTGTAACGCGTGCAAAAATATCGGACTCAACCCTTAGACCGTGTCAAATATTCCCTCTGGGTGGCCCATAAGGCCCCCAGAGAGGTTATCGCTAACCATATCTGTAGCTGGCCGCTCTGCAGGTAAAACAGCGAAAAAAAAAGGAGTTTCAAATATTTTTGCGAGTTTTATTTTAGAAAAAGGCTAGATTTACCTAGCTTTATACTGAACGTCGTTAATATATATGGGCGTATAAAATATACACGCTGCGTTTGATTAGCTTACCAGTCATTCAATTTAGAACGTCATTGTGACTAATATCGAAACAAGCGGTTACTAACCCATGATAGTTGCAACCGCATTTACTATGTATGTAAATGTATTCACGTACTACCGTAGAACCCTGTCGCAATTGACAGGCCGCCGTCACTCAAACTCGAGTGGTATGTCACCTTATTGCGATAGGGTTCTACGGTGGTACGTTTCCCTTACTGTTCATAATAAAGTCGTTCAAACGTAAAATGTTCAGCATTTTTGTTTAATGTGACGCTGTCTGTACTGTTTTAAATCATTCTACCCACGATGACGACGACGAGTCTCTTCACACACACAGAAAAACTCTTCAATATTTTGTATATGAACAATGGTTTGGATGGATAGGTTGAATGTTGCAGAAGGAAACAGTCGAGACCGACCCTCGGCAGGCCCGTTTACGAATAGTATCTCATACATACACGCTACCAATCTAAGTAAAAGAATAGGAACAACTCCCTATCCAAATATTAAGTCGTGACAACCCTATATTATTCTATTAGGGTGAACATCAACACTCGCCGCGGGGCAGACGTTCGGGCAATATTGTATGACTTGTCATCTCACTGACGTTACTTACAATGACTCACACGCGGTAACAGTTTACGTGACAGGAAGCATCGTTTGACTCTTTGTAATTTAATTTTGACCTTTGACAAGAAAATAGTGCTTTGGGTCAATAAGTTCTTATTATACGGACCTGTTAGACAAGAGACAATTATCACAGAGTTTCTCAGTTTTTAGGGTTCCGTACCCAACGGGTAAAAACGGGACCCTATTACTAAGACTTCGCTGTCCGTCCGTCCGTCCGTCTGTCTATCACCAGGCTGTATCTCAAGAACCGTGATAGCTAGAGAGTTGAAATTTTCGCAGATTATGTATTTCTGTTGCCGCTATAACAACAAATACTAAAAAACCGGCCAAGTACGAGTCGGACTGGGGCTCCCATACAACAGACATGATTTTTTTGCCGTTTTTATAGATAATGGTACGAAACCTTCGTGCGCGAGTCCGACTCGCACTTGGCCGGTTTTTTTTTACAATATGGACTTCTAGCAAACTTAGAAATAGGGATTTAAAATGTCATCTAAACTACATTTGGTGAACATCACAATTTTGAAATGTGATCCAGGAGACATAGCGACTGAAAAAAGTGGATCCCCTTGTACGGAACGTTGAATCCCATGATGTTGATGATTGCTATGCCAAACGAAACTGCGACCATGCGATATCGAACACTATTACCGCGTGTTAAGGTCGCTATTACAGAAAATGCGCGATAAAGACTACATACGATTAGTATAGCTATAACTCATGGTATACTTTATACAGACAGATATCATCACGGGGCAGGCTGATATTAAAGTCCAATGATAAAAAGAAAAAGTCTGTGAGGTTCTTTGTGTGGGGGTGTTCACTGAAACCAGTAATCCGATTTCAATAATTATTCCACCTGTGTATAAAACGGACTTTCTGGATGGACTTGGCTAAATTTTCCTTTGCGGCTTTGCTTGCGTCCTCTGCAAAACATGCCGTGCAGGCAGCTATAGTAATAGACAATCATTTCCAAAGGCGTAAACTACGTGTAAATATGGTTTATGTATCGACTAATGCATTCAGGAAAATATGAATCCAGGCGTAACTGCTCATTCAAGCCTGACACTACGTCATTCTAATGATGGGTTTCTTAATAACTGACGTCTTTAAAGATCGCGTGGTTATGTCTAAGGTAATACATGTAAATGTATAATTAAAATAAAATAGTGAAATAAGTAGGTAGTTGTCTTGGTCTGCACTTCGCACGGATTTTATATGTAAGTGCTGTAATATTTATTTGTTACCAACCGTTGGTCAACTATCATAAGTAGTATTTTCTGTCTTCAGTGCCTCGTAAGTAGAATACCACTATTTGCTGCCAAGCCACTGTCTTTTCCCTGTGCTGGGCTCTTCCTCCCCTCTACTCTACCACGATTCGGCAAATTAAGAGGGCGTTACTGAAATTCGTCAGGAATAAGCGAAAAACCGGATTTTTGACGTTGTATTTCTAAGAAACAAAAAGGTTTTTCTAGATTCTGATTACTTATTTACATAGGTCAATTCCTCATATTGACACTACCCGCCAGGAATTTAAGAAAAAATGAATGTTTAAACCTAATATACCTGATTACCGACAGTCGTTTTCAGAAGAGAGCGCAGAGGCATAAGTTTGATCCCTCAATACTCAATGATGTCAAAAGAAAACCCAATTGTTTTTTTTTCTTTTCACAATTGTAATATGTCCTTATTGACACTACCCGCCTCTATTTTTTCTTATTTTGCAGGTATGTATACGTAAATCGTACTCAATTACACCATATTTTTCAACAAAATCGTAATGAAAACACGAGGATTTTCTCATTATTGTTGAATTATTAGTATATTGAATCTTACATAACATTAAAGTTCATACTTCGACCAACACAATCCAGTAAAAAAATAAAAACTTTTCTTAAAAATAATATTGTTTAATAATTATTCAAAATTCGTTTAAATTCACCTCCGCGCGGGAACACTTCTCAGTACCGGCTGAGCCGGCCTCCGAGCCAGTCGTGTACCGTGTTTATTTGAGGCTATTCACGAAGCTAACCGACAACGTGTCAGCAAAACAAATATAATTTTGATCTCCGACTGGGTATAGTTGTTACCAACTTCGGGGTCAAGCTATACTGGGGATACATTCGTGAGGCGAGTCGAGACAAGTTATGAATCGCATAGCGCTGCCATGAAATAGTCAATTATTTTACGAGTGATCATGATACTTGGTTGATTTAATTTATTTATTAGTTAGTATCAGTCTATCTTGTGGGGTGTCCGCTGCGCCTTCCGGAACGTGGTCGCCTCTCGAGAACCTTCCCGCCCCAATAGCCATCATGATTAGTTAGTATGTATGTATGTTAGTTTGGACCAAATCTTCAAATTAGGTACATTTGCGTATCTTCTGTGACAATGCAATAATATCATAGAGCTGGTCTGATGATGAAGTTGGAAGGTGGCCATAGGAACTCCTAAACAAAACAAGGTAAAGCCATCGAGTTTGGGCTCATTTATTTGGTCTTGGCAAATACTCTAGTGCTGGATGATTTCCAGAGTCTGGTGACGGAGCTGGAAGGTGGCCATGGGAACTACTAAAGTAAACAAGATAAACACATCGAGTTTGGGCTCATTTGATTTGCCCTTTCAAACACTGGTTCTGGATGATTTTCAGAGTCGGATGATGGAGCTGGAAGGTGAGGTGGAAGGTGTATTGAAAAGAATTTCAATACAAAATGTACGGGCACTTTTTCTCTTGCTCTTGACTATAGTAGGGGTTTACACTGGAAAGAAAATAAAGGGGTCCTACGTGATTTTGCCACGTTTCCGAGTCTCGCTCTTTA
Organism: Epinotia nisella; assembly: GCA_932294315.1. Classification (NCBI taxonomy): domain Eukaryota; kingdom Metazoa; phylum Arthropoda; class Insecta; order Lepidoptera; family Tortricidae; genus Epinotia; species Epinotia nisella. The sequence goes on from OW028680.1 coordinate 17,077,789, forward strand.
TTTCGAAATAAACGACCAAACGAATTTTTACGTTTTATTTGTAAGTCTGTAAGAAACAATGGTTTTTTTTTATTATATTATAATTGGTAAGCCATTTACAGCTCACTTTATACTGGACTTTTCATAGATTCATAGAAAACCAACATTAGTTGACACCTAAATCGCTCAACAATTAAAATCCTTGACCGTACCTGTTAACATGGTTTAAATTTTTGAACGGCTGTGTCACTGTTATATTATTATTATGTTTCATTCATTGACTATTTTGATCACCACTTAACATAAAAAAGTATGTAAATCACATCGAGTATTTATATGAAATGGTTCTTTCTAGATATTTTACAACATTTACTGCCTAGCATTATCGTGTTTATATCGGACAAGAAGTTTTCGTTCCGTTCGTATTTACATTATACTTACTATGTGCGTTTTTTAAGCATTAGAAAGAAGGATAAAGCACGAAGCAAGAGGTCTTTTGTATAAGACACTTTATGCCACACAACTGTCAAAGTATCTCAAACAGCTCTTAAAAAAGACTTACATTATTGTTGTCGACCCTAAAATGATAGAAGTGTTTTCATTATTTATATCTTTACCAGATTCAGGGCCAGCTTCATATTGCAAACAAGCCTATTTGTATATTTGCAATATGGACTGGTCCTGACTTCACAATGAAAGTGATCAGAGTACCCAAAGACGACAACTTTTGGGAACAAAATATGCTGCCTAAACTGACCCAGTTTTACAATAATTGTATCCTTCCAGAAATAATTGATCCTAGAAAATCAAGATCCTTGCCACTAAGAGAAATAAAATTCTAAGAGTGTTTCCCAAAAGTTTGACAAGATTTTTTTTTGATAAAGGCTAGTGATATGTAAAAACATAATTTAATTGTAATATATGCTTTATTGTACATCCATCAAGATTGGGATGATTGTAACAAAATAATAAAAGGTTGTTCAAAATTAATAAAGCCCTTTTAAAACCACTTGCTAATATTCATTACATTAATTATAAAGAGTCTTCCGAAAAATGGTTAGCGACTTTCTTGAGCTCTTATCTGGTTCTGAATTTCTTTACTTAGGCACATTATTTAGTTTCGAATATACCTACATGTTATTTACTACATACAGGTCAAGTTAATATAAAGCTTTAAAAAAACTCTTAATATACTTTGTCATAGAATTTTAATATAAATAGAAAACATGTGCACAAAAAGCAAATAGTTCTTTGTTTATGTTAGCGCAACATGTTAACGAAGTAATACTTACAATTTTTAAGTGCAAGTATCAATATCGGTCACGCTAACGCTCCAAAGGTGCACTATACTGCTATTCGCATCGAATAGCTCCGAACATTGCCGAGCCGTTAGTTCTACCCCGATCGCACTTTCATAGCTTGAAAGGGACGGCACGCGTGACTGGGGCGATCTCGCTGTGAGTGTGGGGGGAGGTAAGTATGTGTGCGTGATAGTGTAGTATCTACACACACAAACGCACTACGTGCTTCAAACTGCCGAATTCTGAGCGAGCGCATTTTACGATAGCACTCTTAATAAATAAATGTAGTGATTCTGTCGACATGCACTTTGACTCAATATCCAAAATTAACTTGGTCTTTTAGTAAACTAACATCTATTGCTTTTTCGTTTTAAATAAGCTTTTAAATAAGTTACATTGGTTTTACACAATATGATTTAAAAAAACCAATTCCCACTAGTATTACTCAACCGCGGTAAGTTTGTGTACATGGAAGTGAAGTACAGAATTTTGTCTTATGATAGTTATGATTACGTCAAAGTGGGTATAAAGTGACAGCTAAATCATTACGAAACCTATCGCGGTCGAATATTAACAATATGTTAACAAAAAAACAAGTGGTGGTTAGCAGTGTTAGCAACATACACTGCACCACAAAAGCTTAGTTATGTAGTGGTAATCCTATTAATGTTATAAATGCGAAAGTTTGGATGTTTCTCAATCACGCTTAAACGGCTTAACCGATTTGGATGAAATTTTGCACGAAGATAGTTTATAGCCTGGATTAAAATATAGGATAGTTTTTATCCCGGGTCCACGCAGACGAAGTCGCGGGTGGAAGCTAGTGCTAAATAAAGTTTGAAATAGAAAGTTTCTGATGCAAACATATGTGTATTTCAGTGGTGGATTTTTGTAGATCCTTTCCGCTTATCTACGTCTAATATATCTTTAAAAGGTGAAAGCCGAGAGATTTATCTATTAAATATATCGTCGTCTATAAAATATTATACTAAATTATAGTACTTACCCATAACACAAGCCTCATTGAGCTTACTATGGGGCTAGTTCGATTCGTGTAAGATTGTCCCCTAATAAATAAAAAAAATAAAAAATAAAAATAACTTTATTGAGTAAAGTATTGGTTACACTGCTGCTTACGAGTACATGATCTAATTATAATCTAAGTAGGTACATTTTATATTCTGACAACAAAGCACCCAGCCGACCAACAGTAGACCCTATGTCCTCGCCATTAGGTTCACTAAAATAGTCAGCACAGGTACATCGTTATCAACAGAATACTAAAATACTAACTGTTTTCTAATGAGAGTAAACGTCTTCTGCTCCCCGTACTAGTATTAAACTGTATCACGGTGGAAACAGGATTCACCACCCTATTTATTGCATAATTCCTGCTCTTAAAAGATATATAATGCCATGTTTGTAGTTAAAATTGAAGTGAATATTTAAAAAAACTAGTGGGTCGGCTGAGAAAAAATAACATTCCGTTGCTTGCTGCAGTTAAAGCGTAAACATGTAGTATATGCAAAGTTGACAGATGAATATTAGCTTATCTAAATCTAGTAATTAGTTTACTTATCACACATAGAAGTGAAACTATATTAAGTATTTTTAGATGTAGTTTTACTTATACCTATATTATTAGAAATATTTTAGAGATAATTATGACAATCGTTACGTGCTTTATCATATGTAGGTTCCCTATTTATGTTTAGGGTTTTTATTTTATTACAATAAAGTATTGCAAGGATTATCATTTTATTAACACATAAAGTGTGTATGTGTATGTATGTAGTATAAATGGGTGTGTGTGTGTGTGTGTGTGTGTGTGTGTGTGTGTGTGTGTGTGTGTGTGTGTGTGTGTGTGTGTTGTATAAATATATGTATATATGTGTGTATGTATGTACGCCGCGCTGTCCGTGGATGGCGTCGCCACATAACACCAAATACACTCTAGAGCAAAAGTTTTGGGTACAGTTTGTACTGAAATTCTATACAAAGTGTACCCGACACTTTTGCTCTTGAGTGTATTTATTTTATTTAAACAAGCTGCCCTTAGCGAACAATGGTAGGTTAATTTGTGTGAACTTATATCAATTTGTTCTGAATCTTGATCGGCATCTGATTGAGTTATGTAATGAATGTGTTCCAAAGCGGGCACGCGAGTCGACCATTACCTTATTGGCCGGCCGCCGCCCTCCTTCGAAGATACGAATTTTCTAATGACATTACGATATTTTGTTTGTGTTTGTCTAAACAAAGGTTGCAGTTCGGTGTGATATATAGCGAATATAATTGAGAGTTCTGGGAATCATGCCTTTAAAGGAGCCACATTTTGTACGGCGATGATTTTCATGCTATAGATAATATTCCTAGGAAAAAAGTTTACTGTGTATTTTCAATTTTTCACTCACAGCAGGGGTGTACCGCGAATTAGTTAATTCTCTATGAACGACAACTAAATTCCATCCTATATTGTTACATTCCGATAACCACCGACCCCAATAACGAGGAAATTCGATTTATTAAAAGGCAGCTATGACATGTTATTAATTGAATCACTAGCAGCGTCCAACAGTTAAAATCTAACTAATGAAATGAGCCTTTCAAATGTCAACAAAGTTTAACACACTGAAACCACTAAGCTTGTGTAAACACCGCTTGGCCCGATTGAAGGTAAATAATAAATCTGATCGTCGATACTGGTGTATTAATTTGATTGAAGTTTCACGGTGACGGCGCTTTATTAAACTTTATCGATTATTTACCTAATCAACTCTATTCCCTTAGGTAAGGCGTAATGTAATCGAAACGAATTACTTTAGAGCTGCACTCAGTGACTTTTAGAGGGGTTAAACACGGTGACTTTGCTGCGTTACACACGCGATACGATATGTCCATGTATGGCTAAGGATGAGTTGCACCCAGGGATCGGATACCGGTATTTTCACCATACAAAAATACCGGTTTTGTTTCGTTCAATTTCGTTCTTTGGTTTATAATATCATTTTTGATCAGGCTGTCTAATAATACGAAAATGTTACCTAAATACATGATAGAGTCCTACATTAAGAGCCTAAAATAATTCAAAATATTAGACTACTTCGGGGACTTTTGAAAAAACCGGTTCCGATCCCTGGTTGCACCAAACCGTCAGTAATCGTTAAAATCTGAATGTATGGTAAGTTTGACAAGTTTATATGGAATGACAGCTGCCAGTGCCATATTTAACGTTGATCGGTCAGTAATCGTAAGCTAGTGCAATCCGCCCTATGTGTCGCGATACATCGCGCGTTCGTGAAACGCGTGTTTGTATCGCTGCAAAAAGTCGCTAAAACCGTTTTTACATTACAGCGCGTTTCTCGAACACGCTATTGAATTTTCTGTGCATCGGTGCAAACGTGTGAATATATTTCAGGCCGCTGAAAGGTAGCAAGAATTTTAAAAAAATGGCTATGACCTTCACTCTATGTATACTGTACAGTCGACTTCAAAGATATGTTTACACTTGCACCTTATTCCATTATAATAAGGCGAAAAATACAAACATCTTTAATGTCGACTATACGTATGTACACAAATAATGCGGACGTATTTTAAGGTTGAAAACGTGCTTGTACTTTCTTAGAATGATGCCTTAGATTTTTGCGAATTCCGTTCTAAACTAAAGTAATTTCATCCAACCAATTTCTCTTACGAATCCTTGTAAGTAAACTCAGTCGGAAAGTTGTTTGTTTTGAAACGAAGAATGAAGTGACGACTCCGCGTTCTATGAATATGAAATATTACCTCGGAGACTAAAGACTAATAAATAATATACGTGCGAAAATTAGTGTGTGTGTGTTTCGCATTCTAGCGATCCAACAGATTTGTAGTATACCTAAAGTGTTTTTAATAGTTGATCTGATTGTTTATTTCCAGCGTTATGACATTTAACCACTTAACGTGAGAGTGGGGTCATGACAAGGTTCACTCTTGAACCTATCTAAGTATCCCAAGCCTCTAGGTTCTAACCCATCATTGATTATAAATTTCAAATTAACGGAAAATTGTAGAAATTTAATGGTCCGAGCCGGATTCGAACCGGGCGACCGACCACAGGCATACGCGGCCTATCGCTACTAGGGAATTAAACCGATTTTAACTGAAACCGGATATAACCGGTTATTTCGACAAAATTTCATAACCGGTTGTCTGAAGTTTGAATAACCGGGTACGGTTATTATCGGTTATACTTTTCCTTACTTAAATTATCAAAATAAATTAAGTTTCTTACATTATTTCTCGGATTTCGACAAGTATAGTTTCAGTGGTGAATTATTGGATAATTTTCTTGCTTGTTAATTGTGGTTTGACTCTAGAGGTGCCCATACAGTGAAACTCGAACTACGCTGTTTTTTTTATAAATGACAGCGTGTGTTTGAGTTATAACCGGTTTTCGGTTATTTTTTCACCATAAACGATAACCGGTTATAAAATATGACCGGTTATTGCATTCCCTAATCGCTATTAACCAACAGCTATCGGAACAATCCGTCTCGGCCACCAACTTTTTCAATCAGTTCCCTCTTACAACGCCTTAGGGAGGCGTTTAGTGACATTACCTAGAATACTCAGGCTTCCTAACGGAACCAACGTCTCAATTATATTATTAAGTCGCATCATTGATTGACCAAGGTGTCGACTTCGGAATGTACTGCTTTGAAGCCATAAGCTCTCGCTTTTAAAACTGGCGGTTAACGAATGACAATCGGAAAGTCGATGATTACGTCGAACGTGTTGTAAACATCGTGTTAGTAATTTATCGGTCTAGACTGCGAAATTAGTTCTGAGTGCCGTATCCATTGTCTGCTGCTAGCATTTTAGAAATGCGTTCATTTCATATATTAATTTACTTGCACGAGCTTATTTGTTTATAACCGGCTGACAATCAATTTTGAATAATCGTCACATTAAAGTAGAGTTGAAAGTTGATGAACCTTTTAATTCAACGACTCGGGGGGCACCCCATATTAGGCAAAGATTGACTACTTTGGCAACCCCTCCAGTTAGGTCTATTCTCAAAAAGTTAATGACATTTGTGACATGTTTAGTGGCAGTTTATCATAAACTGAGGGACGACGATGACAAACGAATAACCCTACCGTATCTTTAATGACCATGCGTTAAGTACGCGACAGTGTAAATAATTATGATTGTGTTTCGTATCAAAGCATCGGGCATTCAAATATAATCATCGAAACAAAATCCAATGATCTTTTCATTTACGCTGATAACTGATTCACTTTAACTACTAAACCAAACTTAAAAGGCGTAGCAGCCAACGGCAACCCTAAACTCTTATTCAACCCACGATATACCTTACAGATCCCCGCCATCCAGCAAATCCAGCAACTCCAACAGCAACTCATCAAGCAACTCGTCGAGCAACGGGTCGGGCGTGCAATCCGGCGAGAGTTGTGAGGCCCTCCTCACCGAAGACCGGGTGGACCGGCGGCCGCGCGCCCACCAGCCTAAGTTCGAGGCCTATATGATGACCGGGGATCTCATGCTGAACTTGTCGAGGGTTGAGCATCCGCACCACAACAACCATGTGCCTATGCACCGGACACATTATCATAGGTACGGTACCTACATATTTTAGCAGAAGAGTTTGAGCCCTTGACCTTGCATTTTGGTCTGAACCTCTCGCCGCCCAAAGACCCATTATAAGGCATCCTAGTCTTCAATGGAACTCACTATTCGAAATTGGAACAGAGTTACATTTGCTTTGTTTTGTTCGATTTTGAAACAAAACAAACTCTACCTATGTTTCTTTTTTAACCACCGACGCAAAAAGGTGGGTTTTATAAGTTTGACGTGTCTGTGTGTCTATCTGCGGCATCGTAGCTCCTAAACGAGTGGACTGATTTTAATGCGGTTTTTTTGTTCGAAAGCTGACGTGAATGAGATGGTTCTTAGATACATTTCAACAAAATTGGTTCAGCCGGTTTTGAGATATTGAACTTTGAAATGAAAATATCGGGGGTTTTTCAACTTTTGTAAGTTGTTAATTATGTAAATAGTTGTTGCAAGAGGAAGCGAGATTCGTCCGTTGCCGGTGGTGTTCGTGAAGCCGACTGTCGCTCGAAGGTCGCCGCGCTGTCCGTGGATGGCGTCGCCACATAACACCAAATACACTCAAGAGCAAAAGTTTTAGGTACAGTTTGTACTGAAATTCTATACAAAGTGTACCCGAAACTTTTGCTCTTGAGTGTACTACAGAAGGGGTATCAAGCGCGGTTTCTATCGGGACCGGTGTCGCCACCTCATCCCCTCCACGTCGCCTACAATTTTGTGAGCGACTGCACGGCGATCAGGTGACGTTGGCGCGAAAGCTTTGAGCACACGCTCAAAGTAGTGGCGCGCGTGGCACGCCCACATCGCCATTCTATAGTATTTAGTGTTCTGTGGGCGTCGCACTGTGTCCGCCGCCCGGGGTTCTCCTTCTGCCCTGCTAGCATAACTTGACTCTCTACTCTACTCGCACGCGAGATAGACTGTCCGTCACTTTCTGATTAATGCTGTCAAAAAGTAACAGATAGTCTATCACGCGCGCGAGTAGAGTAGAGAGTCAAGTTATGCTAGCAGGGCAGAAGGAGACCCCCGGGCGGCAGGGCAGAGTGCATATCGATCCAGTTCTCAACAAAGAGTATGAGGGAAGAGTGGATGGACCAGTTAGAATACCTCACCCACTCACCCAGTACAGTTAGATCACATCGGTGAATTTCTAACCTGTCTATCCACTCGTCTTCATATATGAATTATTTTTTGAAAGTGGTAGAAGCGAAAGAATCAGGATCGTATTCTGTGATACACACAGGCTGTCTCAACCATAATGTTTACAGAGAGAGAGATGTAGGCAAATGAATTTATTTCGGTTTAACAATAATTGTTTACACTGAAAATACTTAATTAATAATAATGATTGATGACAGGTACAATTCGACGCCAGCGTCACCGATCGAGAGCCGGCTAGGCGGCGGGCGCGCTGACGTGGCGCAGAGACACAACTCATCGCCGGACACTGGTCTGGTCGGAGACCACTCTAACAAATTGTGAGTCATCTTTTCTTCAGCATAAGCCACGGTTACGTGACGCGAGTTTCGCCTGCGATGAGCGAGGTGTTATGTTGGCGAACACCTGGCACATAACCAGGGCTTAAAATACCGGTATTTTCCGGAACCGGTATCGTGGCCTTGAACCAGAAACCGGTATTAGACCTGGTACAGGTACCAAGCAAAGGTACCGGTATTGCTAAAACACATGATACCGATACTTGAATACCATAAATTGATGAAATTTACCGGTTTTAAAATACCGGTACTCGAAAGGGCGAGGATCACGGAACTAAATCATTTCTCGCGGGCCGCAGGCTCGGCTAGCAACGCCGCCACACACAGCCGTACGCAGCGCTCTTTGTTCGGACGGCACCGTCCCGTACCCGAGTAGGAACCTTTATAAAGAACCGGCATTTTTCGGTGCTAATACCGGTATTTTTCCTTTACCGGTTATCTGGAACCAAAACGAAGAAAACCTATAAATACGGGTACGGGGGTATGTTACGGGTGTTTTCGTGCTAATACCGGTATTTTTCCTCTACCGGTTCTCTGGAACTAAAACAGAAAAAACCTATAAATACCGGTATATTATAGGTATTTCCTGTACCGGTTCCAAGCCCTGGTCACAACTCTATGCTGGTCTCTTATTGTTTTTGCCATATATTACTAATATAAGATGCTGCGAGTCAACGTTCTCTATGTTTTCCGACAAACAGCTATATGTGCTGCTGTGCAATACAGCTAGATTTTTTAATAAGTTTTAAATTATTACAACACCCTACTGCATAGCAACAAAGAAAATATTTCTAAAACCGCTATTTGAGCGCCACACTTTTTTCTGCATGTCTCCATAAAAAAACCATTATACAAACTGATTGAAATGGCGGTAAACAAATTATTTAAAACGCAGACAGACAAGTTTAGCCTTTTACGTTAAAAGTTATTCTTGGAATACTCTGCAATTATGCTATTTGCATGTCTTTAAGGTGGTAATAAGAATTAATGTTCTGTCCCTGAAGTGTAATTTTCCTTAAGTTTCTATGTTACGGCCAAATATAGAGAAATGCGTACAGAGGTTTAATTTGTCCTACGACCGCAAGTCAAGTAGTAAATACAATAATTTATGTTGCTACTAGAACTTGTATGTTTAGATAAACTGCTGTGAAGGTTTTGCCGCTTTTGGTATATTAGAAGCTGTGTGAAATTCCTAAAGGAATCAGTTATAATCACCTTATCAACTTATCATCTTCGCCCTTGGATACCGCGCGCCGAGGTCACTTTACCTAATCCCAATCCAAGCATAACGTAGACACTGTTTTTATGCAGACATGTTCATTTAAATAATTTTAATCCTGATCACTCACACGTCCCGTTCTGCTCCTCGAATCCTTCTGAACTGAAGGCTCCAATACCGATAAGTTAACTTCGTCGTTTAGTATCCGTAACACAAGCCTTATTGAGCTTACTATTAGTGCAGGCCATGAACTGACAACTTGTATGGAAAAAATGTGAAATTTGGAAATAATTTATAATAGCTAATTTTTTTAATGTAACGGATATATTATCATTTAAATAGTTACCTAGAGGCAAAATCCAACAAAAAAATCAGACATCAAAAATTTTTATTTAATTAGCTCCTAAAAAGTCCGGATAAATATTAATATTTTTTTATCTTTATTTAGGTTCATTTATATTTGCTTTAAAATATTCAATATAAATAAAATAAAAAAGACAATGAATGTTTAATTTAAATTTATATAATTACTTCCGGGTGGAAAGTTTGTTGGATTCTTGAATAAAGCAGCTTAGAATAACGTTTTAGAATGAAATATCCTAAAAAAAACGCTATTATAAATTAATGTTTTTCGAAACCGTATTTTGCCTAGAGTATATGGGGGCTAGTTCAATTTGTGGAAGATTTTCTGATAATAAACTAAAATAAAGCACGGAGCTATTCCCAAAAGTTATCATCCACACAAACTAACCCGCGTGAATTCCCGTGACCTTGTGGTTTTTGTGGGCGATTTTCTGTAGTTCCTATTGTATTTATTAATTAAGGGCATAACACAGAAACAAAGGGTCTTACTTAAAACCCGAAAATTTGATATTTCAGTTAGGCACCCTATTATATTGGTCTAATACGTGAAAAAAATAACGTCTGTTTTTTTTTTTTTTGATGAGATTTAGGGATTGCTACCGAATTTTGAAACTTCATACTAAGATTGTTTTATAATTTTAACATTTTTCTGCTTTATTGAGCTACCTTTGATGAATAAGGAATAAACAATCAATAAAATACGAAATTCGTTCACGAAATGTTCGACGCTTATTTGAAATCAAATTTAAAGTATTAAAATCATCGCCAGAGTCTGTTTTTAGCATATTTAGCACAATAAAATTGGTTTCCTGTCGTTTCACCAAAAAACATTTCGCAAATTTACACTTAACAACCAACGATTAGCAAAATTTTGTTTTGACAATTATTTTTTTTTCAACTCAACTTTCTACAAATGACTCATTTGACCAAATAATCAACAAACAAATATACATTTTACAACTCAACTTTCTACAAATGACTCATTTGACCAAATAATCAACAAACAAATATACATTTTACAACTCAACTTTCTACAAATGACTCATTTGACCAAATAATCAACAAACAAATATACATTTTACAACTCAACTTTCTACAAATGACTCATTTGACCAAGTAATCAATAGGCAAATTTACATTTTATAAATGATCGATAGGACAAATTAAATTTTAGTAACTAAGTTACCTGTAAAAACTACTATCAAACCTATCAAAATAAGCATAAAACGTCAAATAAACTTCTCTCTGAGATCAACCAATGCCAAGATAGTTCAAGTTTTTTCAAAGAACCACAGGAACAGCCGATTAATGGAAAAACCGACTCGGATCGCGGATAGGTTAGAAAACATGATGTACGAGGTTATCCATACTAATATTATAAATGGGAAAGTGTATGTGTTTGTGTGTTTGTTTGTTTGTTTGTTTGTTTGTCCGTCTTTCACGGCAAAACGGGGCGTCGAATTGACGTGATTTTTTAAGTGGAGATAGTTGAAGGGATGGAGAGTGACATAGGCTACTTTTTGTCTCTTTCTAACCTCCTACTTCCACAAAATGGGGGGTGGAAGTTTGTATGGAGCATTCCGAAATTTTCAAGGTAGAAAGCTAAAAATTGGTATGCGGACTATTTGTGACTAACAAAAAATCGTGCATCATTTTTTTTTGGAAATCTGCACCCAATCCCTTAAAAGAGGGGGTGAAATTTTATATGGGGGTCCAGATATGTAGTCGATATGTAGAGCCGATATGTATAGTCGATATGTAGAGTAGATATGTAGAGTCGATATGTAGAGTCGATATGTAGAGTCAATATGTAGAGTTGATATGTAGTCGATATGTAGAGTTGATATGTAGATTCGATATTTATAGTCGATATGTAAAGTCGATATGTAGAGTCGATATGTAGATTCGATATGTAGAGTCGACACCTATCTAAGTACACAGTGGACATCTATATAAATATGTAGAGTCGATATGTAGTCGATATGTAGAGTTGATATGTAGATTCGATATTTATAGTCGATATGTAAAGTCGATATGTAGAGTCGATATGTAGATTCGATATGTAGAGTCTATGTTCGATATGCAGAGTCTATGTAGAGTCGATCTAAATATATAAGAGACTGAAACTGAGATGCACCTTTTTTGTAGACGGTTAACATTACTCTTAGTACGCGGGCGAAGCCGCGGGCAAAAGCTAGTTTTTTTTATAAAAGGGCGGAAACACTACTTGTTTGCAAAAAAATATTGTAATTTTTAGAGATGCAACGGATAGTGGTTTGGCCGGATACCGGATACCGAATATCCGGCGGCGCAGCCGGCCGGATATCCGCTATCCGGCCGCCGGATATTCGGCCGAAGAAAAAGCCTAAATTAAGGTTAAAAAAAATTAAAATAATTAGTGGTAGATAATAGTGATAAAACTGATTGATATTGCTTCATTGGCTTGTGTGATTAAGCAGAACCCGATTAATGGTACCTAACTAATAGAAATAATAGATAAATAACAGGGTCATTTCATATATCTTTTTCTTTTCATATGAAGATTAACTCATTAAACTGACTTTAATAATTGATTGCTTTGTAGTTTGTTATTTATTCAGCCTTCTTTTACCTACTCTGGTTCTATTTTTACCTATGTTCTTCTGTGTTAGTGTGTTAAAATACTATCCGGTATCCGGCCGGATACTACACCACTATTCGGTATTCGGCCGGATAGTAAAAATGTGGCCGGATAGGCCGGATACCGGATAGTGGCTGGATATCCGTTGCATTAATTTTGCAACACAAACATTGTAATTTTTATCCTACGCACTACCCAAATTGGGATATAAATTGAATGACATTGCAATATTTTTGGATTTGTATGTTATGCGAAACGATACATTTGCCAAAAAAAACTTTATTATTGAATACATTTGACGTTATGTACTTCTTGCTAATTGAGTGTTTGTCAAGTAAACGTTTGTAAAATGAAACTTTTGCGCAATAACACGTTTGCCAAGTAATTATTTGATGAAGCGTTTTTTGTCAAACGATAATTTGCTAATATTTTTGGTTATATATTAGTGAGCCAATAAAATTCATTTTTGAATTACTGACTGAAATTTTGTGTTTTTTTTATCTTTTCTAGATTATTCATTTCTTATCATGTAATATGTTAAATATATTTAAAAAAATCTTACTATGGCGAAATGCAAACCTTAAAGAATTTCAAAATTGGTAGCAACCCTAAATCTTATCCAAAAATAAAAAACACATGTTATTTTTTCACGTATTAGACCAATATAATAAATAGGGTGTCTCACTGAAATTTCAAATTTTCGGTTTGTAAGCAACACCCTAATACATGCGTGAAAAGGATACAAACAAATTTAGATGAGATCATGATGTACAGATATTTCCTTAATCAATACTGAAGTAGTTAACAACTAGTACCGAGAGTGAATGTATGTTCTGGTGGCAGGTACAGCTCGCAGCCCGCGTCGCCGGCGAGCTCGGCGGCGGCGGAGCTGACGGCGCGCGCGCCGCTCGCCGTGCGCACCTCGCGCTCCGAGGACCATCTGCAGGTAATGTCCGCCGTCCACTAAATAACTCTGACAAAAATTAAATTTTCATCACACTTGCTCGTAAATGGTGTTATTCCATGCCTGTATACAGGAGGACAATGGTCTAAATTGTTCCCGCGGGAGATATGGCGAGTTTGTAGTCCCGAGGGAGTAATGAGCTTGTGTATGATCTGATTGGTTTAATCAATCTGCTCTGCTCTGTGATTGGTTAAAAAAACTAGTTGGCCACGCGCCGCAAGAATACTGCTCTGTGGTTGGTTGAAATATTGAAGCTGCGCGCTCCACTAGCACTAATCTGGAAGTGAAGTTGTCAATTTCGTCAATATTTGATTGATGGTGCGGTTGTATGAAACTTAGATTTTTCTGTCTTTTGTAGTTATTTATTTCCTTACAAATGTGATGAAAAACATTGTGTATAACAGGGGCGTAAGAACCAACTACTTACGCCCCTCGTCAAACAATGTACTATTGCTGGACATAGGCCTCCCCCAAAGAGTGCCACAATGACCGGTCCTGCGCCACCCGCATCCAGCGGACTCCAGTGACCTTTACCAGGTCATCAGTCCACCTTGTGGGGGGCCTACCCACGCTGCGCCTTCCGGTACGTGGTCGCCACTCGAGAACCTTTCCGCCCCAATGGCCATCGGTTCTACGTGCAATGTGCCCCGTCCACTGCCACTTAAGTTTAGCGACAGCGAGGTTACGTCGTTTAAATACTTAATTCCCATGGCTACCTTCTGTCTCCATCATAAGATCAGCTCGATGGTACCATAATATTGAAATGTCATCCAAACTATACCTTTACCCGAAATTTCAGCTCAATAGGTTGAAGACAATCTCCTTCAAAATGGAGTTGCAAGATTCCACCCGAACGAATAAAATTACCATGCATTGCAAGTTAATAAAAATTAAAAGTAAAAAAAAACTTTTTAAAAAACAAGTTTTTATTTAAATGCGCTAAAAAGAATAAAATAAACTTTTCCTTTAAAACTTTTACTATCAACTTATAACGTCATAACACATTTTAGATGATATAAAAGCTTGTCGCGAGATTTACCTGAGTATATATGAGTACCTAAATCTCGCGACAAGCTTTTATATCATCTAAAATGTGTTATGACGTTATTAATTGATACTAAAAGTTTTAATGTAAAAGTTTAGTTTATTATTTTTAGTGCATTTAAATAAAAGCTTGTTTTTTAAAAAGGTTTTTTTAATTTGTTTTTTACTTTTTAGTCATCGCTGGACAGGTTTCTCAGTATATTTTTCGAGTTATTCTCAGCAAGCCCTTTCATTTGATACCCATATTGTAGGAGTGCATTAAAAATAACTAGCCCGCCATGTTGGTTTTTTTTGCTGACTGTACTTTTTTTTTGCACACTCATCAACTGCTCATTGAGAGGATTGTAACGAGCCCAAACACGACGGGTTTGTCCTGTGTAATTAAGGAGTTCCTACGGCCACCTTCCGTCTCCATCATCAGACCAGGTTTATAGTACCATATTATTGCATTGTCGTCCGACTTACATACTTGTACAAAATTTCAACTTGATTGGACTCTGGGAAGTTGGTCAAATTTAACCTGCAAGATTTCATTACATAGTTACATACAGGTCGACCTATTAAAGTTTGTTAAAAAGCTTGTAAAAAGGGCAATGAGCGGAAACGTAGGTAACGAACTGAGTGGACTGGAGTAAAATAGTTATGCACTAAGAAAGAGTTTCAGTATTTTGCCTTCCACTGCCAGCGGACTTTGCGAAGCGAGCGAGGTGGGAAATAGTGTGTGTGTGTGGAAAAAAGTCCGTTTAAAACTAAGTAGCGTGCGACGTCATGACACAGCGGACCCAATTTAACTCGTTCAATCCGCTCCACTTACTCGCCCGCCGTGGAAGTGCTCGTATGAAAATCAGCAGTGCGAGTCGAGCGGTGTCCATACGGAATCCGTTCGACCACTAAACGCTCATACAATCGGAATGTTCTAGAAGGAGTCTTCCCTAAGCGCCGTAGCAGTGGACATGGAGGAGGACGTGACGTCATCACTGAATACGCTGTTAGACGCGCGGCCAGATTCCGCCACACCTGGTCCTCGCTCCGAGTCTGACCCTGTTCGCGACAGGTTAGCTTTTCTGAGCCTTATCACTTTAATAAAGAGTTCAA
This sequence comes from Epinotia nisella, assembly GCA_932294315.1. Lineage (NCBI taxonomy): Eukaryota > Metazoa > Arthropoda > Insecta > Lepidoptera > Tortricidae > Epinotia > Epinotia nisella. The sequence continues at coordinate 17,093,489 of OW028680.1, forward strand.
TTTAGAATAATCGGAGTCGTCTCTTTTAGCGCCTGGTTCACCCGAGTCTGGTACAGATGATTCGGAGACTATTAACACCGGGTCTATTGTAGAATGTTAAGATCCACACGATGTTACGATCACACAGTCAAACTGTTACTACAGTTTTGTGGGACAATGTTTAATTTTAAGTATTAAGTAAATTGTTCTTATTAAATAAATAAATAATAAAAAAGACTTGCAAAATTGAAACGGGTCACTGCGGTCGTACGGTCTGATTTCGTTACGGCCAGTCTGCTCCATGAGTCGACCTCGTGTGGGAGAGGTTTTGTTTGTTATAATATATTCAAGATTTTAATAGATTATATGACGACCGGTTAGCCTAGTGGGTAGTGACGCTGCCTACGAAGCTGAAGGTGGGGTTCGAATCCCGGTAAGGGCAAAATATTTGTGTGATGAGCATGAATATTTGTTTCTGAGTCTTGGATGTTTTCTATGTATTTAAGTATTTATATCTATTATATATATCGTCGTCTAGTACCTATAACACAAGCCTTATTGAGCTTATAGGCCTAGTTCGATTTGTGTAAGAATATTTATTATTTATTTATTTATATGCTCCATACAGGATATACATACATACATATAATCACGACTCTTTCCCAGAGGGGTAGGCAGAGATCACGGATCTCCATTTGCTACGATCCTGACAAACCACTTTCGCTTCAGTCACCTTCATAACATCTCATCTCATACATGCTCGTCCGTTTAGGGTACTTTTGACCTGGCCTTTTTATAGGATATTTACAGGATATGTAATCCTGTCAATAAGTTATTTGTCAAATTATCCTGGTTTCAAATCCCGATAAGGGCAAATGTCTTTGTGATGAGCGTGAGAATTTGTTTCTGAGTCTTGAATGTTTTTCCATGTATCTATTAAATACATCGATGTCTAGTATCCATTACACAATCCTTATTGAGCTTACCATGGGGCTAGTTTGATTTGTGTAAGATGGTCTCCTTATGTTCATTTTATTTTTTTGAATATATAATGTGTTTATTTGCTAGAATACTATTTCCAGTTCTTGTGAACAGTGGTACAGCATTCTATCGTAATTAAAGGACATGCAAAAATTACCTAACCTGCTACAACAGCGCGTTCACACGGAGACATCCGATTCTTTTCGGGAACGGTGTTTTGTAGGATCCGATTTAGTGGCTATTTCAATGCACGCGTTCGAACAAGCATTGCTTATTACCGGATCCCGGAACGGTATGCTTGTGTGAACGCGTTACCACTAAATCGGATCCTACTAAAAACCGTTCCCGCAAATAATCGTATGTCTCTGTGTGAACGGGCTGTTACTGTGGTTGTGGTTCCGGTATATTAATAGTTATTGTAATAATCAGCAGGATCGTGTGGACGTACAACGCGCCCGTGTCCTCCGCGTCAGAGCGGACGCACTGCAACGGCTCCGGTCACACTTCCAACTCCACCTCCATCTCCGACGGCATCTCGCAGAGGTATCCCTTTCTCACTGCAACACACCATATTGCTACGTCTCTTTCATCGGTGATTGAATTAAGAACGTGTAATTCCGGATTGATACTTATATGGCGTGTCTTGACGCGACAGAACATAGGTTCATTTAATATGATTAAAATCATTCATTTGATGCGCTTCGACGTGACGGCTCCTTATGTGTCAGACGACAGAGTGCAGGCACATAAATACGGCACCGCTGCCGCAGCTTCTCCGTATATATCCGTGTAGATACGGAGAAGATCCGGCAGCAGTGCCCTATACGTGGAAGCGAGACGCCGCGTCCCGGTGTCTCGCTCACGCGTATGATGCACTCCTGCCGTTGTCTGCTCAAAGTTGTAGCCAAGCTATAATACGCCGTTCAGAAGCCTTTAGATTCTAGAGGAATTGGGTATCTTTAAATTTACAAATTTATAGAATTTGGGATTGTGCACAAAGAATAATCTACAGAGTAAGGAACTTGTAGAATTTGGGATTCTGTATAAATAATAATCTGTAGAGTTCGGATACTGTAGAAAGAATAATCTACAGAGTTTGGAATCTGTAGAATTTGGGATTCTGTATAAATAATAGTCTGTAAAATCTGGATTCTGTAGAAAGAATAATCTACAGAGTTACGAGTCTGTAGAATTTGGGATTCTATATAAATAATAACCTGTATAATATGGATTCTGTAGAAAGAATATTCTACATAGTTACAAATATGTAGAATTCTGGAATCTGAATAAATTAAATTGTAAAATTTGGATTCTGTAAAAAGAATAATCTACAGCGCGTTACAAATCAGTAGAATTCGGAAATCTGTATAAATAATAAACTGTAAATTATGGATTCTGTAGAAAGTATAATCTACAGAGTTACGAATCTATAGAATTTGGGATTCTGTATAAATAATAGTCAGTAGAATTTGGATTCTGTAGAATTTGGAATTCAGTAGAAATAAGAATCTGTAGAATTGGGAACAAATGCTCAGGAGCAGCCTCACCGGCTGCACACGACTCCGCCGTAAGCACCCTTTAGTAGATGTAATAAGTGCGATGTTCCCCTGCAGGTCGTCGTCCCCCGCGTCGCCCACGTCGGCGTCGTCGTCGGTGATGTCGTCGCGCGCCACGCCGCCGCAGCGCGCGCCCGCGCACCACGCGCACAACCACCGACCGCTCAACGGTAACACACTAGTGGCTCTGTCTCCTGCAGGTCGTCGTCCCCCGCGTCGCCCACGTCGGCGTCGTCGTCGGTGATGTCGTCGCGCGCCACGCCGCCGCAGCGCGCGCCCGCGCACCACGCGCACAACCACCGACCGCTCAACGGTAACACACTAGTGGCTCTGTCTCCTGCAGGTCGTCGTCCCCCGCGTCGCCCACGTCGGCGTCGTCGTCGGTGATGTCGTCGCGCGCCACGCCGCCGCAGCGCGCGCCCGCGCACCACGCGCACAACCACCGACCGCTCAACGGTAACACACTAGTGGCTCTGTCTCCTGCAGGTCGTCGTCCCCCGCGTCGCCCACGTCGGCGTCGTCGTCGGTGATGTCGTCGCGCGCCACGCCGCCGCAGCGCGCGCCCGCGCACCACGCGCACAACCACCGACCGCTCAACGGTAACACACTAGTGGCTCTGTCTCCTGCAGGTCGTCGTCCCCCGCGTCGCCCACGTCGGCGTCGTCGTCGGTGATGTCGTCGCGCGCCACGCCGCCGCAGCGCGCGCCCGCGCACCACGCGCACAACCACCGACCGCTCAACGGTAACACACTAGTGGCTCTGTCTCCTGCAGGTCGTCGTCCCCCGCGTCGCCCACGTCGGCGTCGTCGTCGGTGATGTCGTCGCGCGCCACGCCGCCGCAGCGCGCGCCCGCGCACCACGCGCACAACCACCGACCGCTCAACGGTAACACACTAGTGGCTCTGTCTCCTGCAGGTCGTCGTCCCCCGCGTCGCCCACGTCGGCGTCGTCGTCGGTGATGTCGTCGCGCGCCACGCCGCCGCAGCGCGCGCCCGCGCACCACGCGCACAACCACCGACCGCTCAACGGTAACACACTAGTGGCTCTGTCTCCTGCAGGTCGTCGTCCCCCGCGTCGCCCACGTCGGCGTCGTCGTCGGTGATGTCGTCGCGCGCCACGCCGCCGCAGCGCGCGCCCGCGCACCACGCGCACAACCACCGACCGCTCAACGGTAACACACTAGTGGCTCTGTCTCCTGCAGGTCGTCGTCCCCCGCGTCGCCCACGTCGGCGTCGTCGTCGGTGATGTCGTCGCGCGCCACGCCGCCGCAGCGCGCGCCCGCGCACCACGCGCACAACCACCGACCGCTCAACGGTAACACACTAGTGGCTCTGTCTCCTGCAGGTCGTCGTCCCCCGCGTCGCCCACGTCGGCGTCGTCGTCGGTGATGTCGTCGCGCGCCACGCCGCCGCAGCGCGCGCCCGCGCACCACGCGCACAACCACCGACCGCTCAACGGTAACACACTAGTGGCTCTGTCTCCTGCAGGTCGTCGTCCCCCGCGTCGCCCACGTCGGCGTCGTCGTCGGTGATGTCGTCGCGCGCCACGCCGCCGCAGCGCGCGCCCGCGCACCACGCGCACAACCACCGACCGCTCAACGGTAACACACTAGTGGCTCTGTCTCCTGCAGGTCGTCGTCCCCCGCGTCGCCCACGTCGGCGTCGTCGTCGGTGATGTCGTCGCGCGCCACGCCGCCGCAGCGCGCGCCCGCGCACCACGCGCACAACCACCGACCGCTCAACGGTAACACACTAGTGGCTCTGTCTCCTGCAGGTCGTCGTCCCCCGCGTCGCCCACGTCGGCGTCGTCGTCGGTGATGTCGTCGCGCGCCACGCCGCCGCAGCGCGCGCCCGCGCACCACGCGCACAACCACCGACCGCTCAACGGTAACACACTAGTGGCTCTGTCTCCTGCAGGTCGTCGTCCCCCGCGTCGCCCACGTCGGCGTCGTCGTCGGTGATGTCGTCGCGCGCCACGCCGCCGCAGCGCGCGCCCGCGCACCACGCGCACAACCACCGACCGCTCAACGGTAACACACTAGTGGCTCTGTCTCCTGCAGGTCGTCGTCCCCCGCGTCGCCCACGTCGGCGTCGTCGTCGGTGATGTCGTCGCGCGCCACGCCGCCGCAGCGCGCGCCCGCGCACCACGCGCACAACCACCGACCGCTCAACGGTAACACACTAGTGGCTCTGTCTCCTGCAGGTCGTCGTCCCCCGCGTCGCCCACGTCGGCGTCGTCGTCGGTGATGTCGTCGCGCGCCACGCCGCCGCAGCGCGCGCCCGCGCACCACGCGCACAACCACCGACCGCTCAACGGTAACACACTAGTGGCTCTGTCACCTCTACTAATAGGGACACTGTCATATTGCATTTTTTTATGTCCAAAAAGTGACTAATAAAATTATACAGGGTGGATTTTTTATGAGTATCCAAATTGAAGTATCTTAATCCTTATAAAAAAATATTATTTACGTGTTTTTTCTTTTAGTATCCCTCGGTACTAAAATATTGAGTTAGGGCACCTCAAAGTTGTCTCGAAAAAGACCAATTTCATTGTCAATGTTCGCTGCGCACCGGCATCCCTGCGCCCCTCCCCACCAGTCATTCATAATGCCGGCTGTACACACTCGTCGAGACACCCCAAGACAAACCGAGAACGAGTGTGTACATGATGCTCTCATCCTGTCTCGCCTCGGTCGCGTGTCGGTTTTTTGCGGCCGAGTTAAAGGGTCGTTCGCTGTCGCGAGGCAATGAATGCAATGAATCACAATATATTCACGATGTTTGGGTCCGAATAAGCAACCAGGTGGACATTCCAATCATCCACCACCTTTGTTTTCGTCATGGTTTTGTTATTTTTTTTAATGATATATGCGTAAATAATTGTAGTAGCTAACAGCACAAAGACAAACTGCTGCAGCAGTTTCTAGGTCCATCGGGGCCGATATCCGCTGTTCAAATGACGCAACGAGTGTGTACATGGTGTGCTCTCGTCGAGAGCTTCTCGCCCGAGACTCTCGGCGGAGTGTGTACAGCCGGCATAACAAGCGTGAGTCACGCACGGGCGCCCTCACCCGCCCCGGGGCCCCGCCGCCGTTAAACACTCAAACACACGCGCAGGTGGTTGGTAGGCGACTAAGTGGGTAACTCATTCCGATCGGGCGGCCAGCCTCATGTAAATGTGAACTACCCTCACTACCTACATCACATTTCGTGTCTCTAGTTTGTTTACATTCGACTCGGTGACCACACTACAGTTATTATTATTTTTGAAAAATAAAATTAAGAATACTTTGTTGTTTTTTTAAATAAATGAAATCTATAAATGATGCCTCATGCCTGGAAAAAAATTGGTTACTCATAAAAAAAAACCCTGTATAATTAATGAACCTGTTTACAAAATTTCACGAGAATCGTTTGAGAAATGCGACCTGTTGAGAATAACAGCCAGACTCCGGACACCGGATAAACGATTTTCCAAGCTGAAGCATAGAACTTCATTACTTCTTGTCAGTGCTGCCCGCCTAGTACCAAGTTAAGTAACGGATGAGAAATATGGGAGACTTCGGTAGTTTCAGGATACTTTCGCAAGAATAAGAAATTTCCATCATAGGACATTCTTTATTTAAAATTTTATGTTACCGAGTTTCGCAATTTTGGAAACTTTTACATTAGTACTGCTACACTCAATAATGTATCACGCGACAAAATGCGCTTAGTCACTCCAAAGCGATCGCAAACAGATCGTGCGATAATGGAGATAGAGTTGTGTCAGATATTTTTGAGCGCGATAATTTTACGAAAAATGATGGGTTAGTTTGTTGACGAATAAAAACTAAACAAAACATGACAGAACTGAAGACAGATTTTTAGACAACAATCATTAACAATTTTTATCATTCAGATTTATTTGTTCATTATATTTATAAGACTACATTATAAATTACATTTCATTTCATTTTTTACTCATGTTTGGACAAATAAATTATCTTTATCTTTAATTTACAAGAATTTATGTTATGACCATCAAAAAAAAAACAAAATAATAATCGTAATTAATGAAGAATAATAACAATTGAAATATAATTATGTCCACCTAATTTAAAAAGTGAGCTAATGAGACAAAGTTGTTGACAGAATTATGTTGTTATGTCCAAAATTTGCTGATAGAATACAATGGATTAGTGTATTCATCATGCGTCGATACTTAATCACCTGACTGGCACAGCTAGCCAGGTGGCCACGAATTAGCTAATTGCGCTGTAAACAAGCCATCGTGCACTTAATTTACGAAAAGACACCGTGTTCGAAAACAAGCGATTCATTTTAACGAATCAGTTGGGCTATATCGAGCGTGCAAGTGAGCCAAGTGAAAGTAAAATAATCCAAAAAACTAGATTCATTTCGATTATGCTTCAAAATGTGACATTTGATAGTTCTCAAGTACGATTGAAAAGACTAAACTGGCCTATCGGTAATTTCCGACCTTATTCCGACGGTATAAATTCTACTAATTATCAATGTAGTGTCTTTATTGTTTATGTTACTGAATCTAAACCATACGTTCCAGGCGACATGAGCCTCTCAGAGGCCGTCTCAAACATCTCCAGTCCCGACTACCAAGATCAAGACGACATGTTCGAGACCGGACGAGAATGCCCACGAATGGAGCTCTCCGACCCTTCAGACTCCGACTCAACGATACTAGTCTCAGAACCGTGCCACAAGCGGGCCAAGTCCAACTCCTCATACTCCAACGACCACGGCAGTGACGTCACGTTGAACGGCGATAACAACGACTATAGAATAGTGATACAGGTTAAGGGACCGGACAAACAGAACGCTAACGCGGAGAGTGTAAATAATAATAATAGTTATGCGAATGGGAAGGAGAATGGACATAGTTTGCCGGAGAATCAGGGGTATCAGGTACGTGCAAACCTTTTTTGTTTTATGGACATAAGTAAACGAAAAAGAATCCTACTAATGTTATAAATGCGAAAGTTTGGATGTTTGTTACACTATCACGCTTAAACGGCTCAACCGATTTGAATGAAATTTAGCACGAAGATATAAGCTTGGATTAAAATATAGGATAGTTTTTATCCCGGGTCCACGCAGACGAAGTCGCGGGTGGAAGCTAGTGCTAAATAAAGTTTGAAATAGAAAGTTTCTGATGCAAACATATGTGTATTTCAGTGGTGGATTTTTGTAGATCCTTTCCGCTTATCTACGTCTAATATATCTTTAAAAGGTGAAAGCCTTGTTATAAACATCTATTCGGCTTCCATTAATTAATTGTTGAAGCGTGAAGAGGGAACAGACAGACAGACAGTTTCGCATTTATGTATGTATGTAATTTTCTAGTAAAAAAATGCTATTATACGCTTAAAGATTTTTTTGACGATAAAATGTAATAATAATTTTTTTGTATTGTGTAATCACTATATAATCAAATATTATTTTCTATTATTGACATACTATAACGGAATTGAAATTGAATTGTCGAAGTCGTAAATTATTATTATATTAAGTTAGATTTAATTATTATTATTTTTATTTGAAATTGCTGTGCTCTACCAGGGTGAGACCAATATTTGTACCACGGCTGCAATAAATGATGTATGTATGGTGACAGGAGCTGTGCGGCTCGGACGCGGGCTCGGAGTCGGGCTCGGACGGGGACTCGCTGCACTCGTTCCACTACAGCCCCAAGGCCGTGGACATGCCCTCGGCCGAGCGGCTCGCCAAGCGGCTCTACGGCCTCGACGGGTTCAAGAAGTCCGACGTCTCCAGGCATCTGAGCAAAAAGTTAGTTACAATCACAGTACACTAATAGTACATTATTGCCGTGGCCGGGAAGGAGGCAATTGCAGGCCGAGTATTTGTTTAAACGGACGAGCTTGCGAGTCCGTTTAATTATAATACGAAACCTGCAATTGCCATTCCGGCTGAGGCTAATATAGTGTTTTTCTCAAAAATGGGGGAATAATAAACATTAAATATCATTGCACAACTTGAAAATATTACTGATTTCCCGCCGTTTTTCTTTTTTAACCGAATGGCAAGTGTATTTTTCCACCGAAAAACGCAAACTATTTGAGACACATAGAAAAACGTCGCGTTTGCAACAGAAAAATACGAGTTGAATTGGCTGAATATGACCTGTGCCGTCTTTAATATGCCGGTTTCGACTTTTTAAAAAGTTTGGTACTCGACAAATAAAGGAATTTATATGTAACATTCCAGGCGGCCTGCAATGTTTTTTATTTTGATCTGACCTGAAACTATACACTTTACCTTCCAATATGTAGCGACTTATGTACACTTTGCGGGCCACTTTTGAGAAAATACTATAAAAGGAGTACCAAGCGCGGTTTCTAACGGGACCGTTGGCGCTTTTGCGCGCATGCTCAAGTACTACACGGACCGACAGACAAATGTATACACATGCTTCCTTGACCTATCTAAGGCATTCAATATGGTTAATATCAGTTACGCAGATGATATGGTGCTGCTGAAGTGCCTCTCCATGCGAACTTATGAAACTGATAGGCTTGATGTGAACGGCACGCAACAGTACCGCGATCCCGACTATCGAGTCATCCAGCGTGGGAACAAAATCTTAAAATATCTGATAGTCGGGTTTTCGGCATTGAATGTGTTAATAAATAAATAAATAACGCGCCAGACATACAACAGACAGATATTTTTGGCAGATATTGGTGCTGGTGACTGCACATCTGGGATAACATTTAGAATAACATTTCGTTTCCAGCAACGAGTTTTCTCGCGCCGTAGCCGAAGAGTACGTGAGGCACTTCGAGTTCGCGGGCGCGACGCTCGACGCGGCGCTGCGCGAGTTTCTCGCGCGTTTCGCGCTTAGTGGTGAAACGCAGGAGCGGGAGCGGGTGCTAGTGCACTTCTCGCGGCGCTACCTCGAGTGCAACCCGGGCTCGTTCAACTCGCAAGGTTAGTCGACGAACCAAACTTTATATACTAAATGTCACACACCTGGCCATACAGTGGAAATTACCGCCTGCTATATGCACGGAAAATTCCATTTCCATGCCAGACAGAAGACGTACAATTTTGTACTCACCACGGGCGGCAATAAAAGTGAACCTCAGATAGCATATATGTTAACTTCAAAGTCAGCTAAATCCACTCTAACCCCTTGGATATTATTGAAAAAAAAGTGATAATAACGTTAATTCCGTGTTTTGAAAGGCAGTATTTGTTTTATTATGGCTAAAGCATTAAAGAAAGCTATCTTGTTCGGCAAACTCAGCATCCATTCTTACAAAAAATAAAATTTTGATTGAATTTACCTTCATTTGATATAATCGATTGCAATTTATCTATCTTTGAAAAAATTCAGTGCAGATTTGTATAATATTGATTTAACAGACCTGGATTTATCTAGCTTTGAAAAAAATACGATTAAAATTACGAATTAGTTTATGTCAACTGACAGCCATGTTGAACAAACTTCTTTCGATGATTGACTTGGATGTACTTACCTATATTTAAAAAAAAACTGTCTTATAGACCTATCTGATTTTGATATAATATAATGATTACGAGTATAACTGTATTTTTCTCAAAAACCAGCGTGGGTTGCGCTCAATGCCAAGAATATCTCACGGCACCTAGGTTCTTTAGCAATGTTGATAAACTATACTTAGTTTAGTCACTCGTATTTCTTGTATCGATCTTTGCACTAGTTTATTTGCTTTGCTTTCAAGCGACCTCTACCAACTGCCATGACATTTCTTTGCAGCAGCGCGTTTGGAAGCGAGTAACGGCATTATAGTACAATGTTTAACGAGGGGCGTAAGTGGTATATTGCTAACGAGAGTCTATCAGAAGCCCGACGCCGAAGGCGGAGGGCTTTTGATGACTCGAGCTTGCAATATTCTTACGCCCGTGTTATACGCAATGTTTTTCATCACATTTGCGAGGAAATAAATAACTACAAAAGACAGAAAATCTAAGTTTCATACAGCCGCATTAATAAAAAATTGACAACTTCACTTCCAGATCAGTGCTAGTGGAGCGCGCAGCTTCAACCAATCACAGTTCAGTATTCTTGCGGGGCGGAGCCGGCTTGACCAACTAGCTTTTTTTTTCAATCAATCACAGAGCAACCAGATTTGCTTAAGCCAATCAGAGGGTTCTATATTTTAAAACTAAACTTAACAGCCCGTGGGAGGTAAAACGGCTATAACTGCTCTGTACGCTCGCAAGTAATAACGCCATTGACGAGCAAGTGTGATGAAAAAATATTTCCTTTTTCCAGACGCCGTACACACATTGACTTGTGCGATAATGCTCCTAAACACGGACCTGCACGGGCTAGCGTCAGGCGGCGCGTTCCGCCGCATGTCCTGCGCGGAATTCGTGGACAACCTCGCGGAACTCAACGACGGCGAAAACTTTCCGCGGGACACGCTCAAGCACCTCTACCACGCTATACGCACGCAGCCGCTACAGTGGGCGCTGTGAGTACTGCATAGAGAGTATAGAGACTACTTGCCGTTGTTTCGCAAAATTGATAGTTGTCATCTGACAATGACGTTTCGACATGCATTGCTGCGTCGACAAATAAAAATAGCTTTATTTGGCTTTACTTATCGACCTGAAGAAAAAAAAATTACGAAAATGTATATATTTGTGTAGCTTTGACGTCGATTGTACATTGCCATCGTTAGGTTAGCCAAAAGCCCCTTGTGAGGGGCGTCTTCTATGCCCGTCTCTGTTAGAGTCGTCAATTTAACCTTTCTGTGTTAAAAATTCAACTAGTTTTAACTGGACTGAAACTGTGGCCCGTATTATGAAACTACAAATACGGGTGTGGACTCAAAATGTGTTGTTACTTCAAAAGAAAGAAGGCAAAAATATATGCCTGATGACGAAAATCCCATTCAAATATCTCAAAAAATTACGAAGCTACAACCGTTTTAATGTTGCTTGTTAGAGGGAGAAAACGCTCGGAGATCGTGACGTCACGATCATCGAGCGTCATAGTAAATGACAATCGTTTCATATGAAGGTGTGTTTTGAGGGAAAGAGGGACAGAATATACCCCCTCTTAAAACTTTGGACACTTATAACTTTGTGATTATTTAACCTCTTGCGTTGATTTTTTCTCCATTTTACTACATTTTTAATCCTTTTTCGAGAAAGTACAACGTTATTGATTATTAGGGTTCCGTACCTCAAAAGGAAAAAAACGGAACCCTTATAGGATCGCTCGTGCGTCTGTCTGTCAGTCTGTCGCAGCCGATTTGCTCCGAAACTACTGAATCGATTGAGTTGAAATTTGGTAAACATTTGTAAATTGGTAACCCAAAGATGGACGCGTAAAGTAAATTAATGAATTCTGAACCAGAGGGCTTTTGAGGGGTAAACTGAAAAATAAAAATAAAAACTATATTGTGTGACATATCAAATGAAAGGGGTTATTGTCAGCAGCAAAAACAGATTTGAAGTAATTTAGGTAAAAAGACGAAAATTGACCATTCCCCCCGCCTTATCTCCGAAACTACTAGGCTTCAAATTCTGAAAAAAATATGGAATATAGTCCCCTGCCTAAAGATTACAGGAAAATCTATTAGAAGTTTGAGTATTCAAAGTAACGGGAAAATTCTCAATATTTTTGTGTATTTTGTATGGAGCGCCTGATGCTTAGAGCGTAGCAATTTTACGGAACCCTCACCACGCGAGTTGAACTCGCACTTGTCCACTGTTTTTTTTTATTTAGTGTCTACGCCCCTCTACACCCCTATTACAACACATAGCAAATATAAACAGGCAACACAGAGGCGCTTATTGACCAATAACGAGTGGTCGTCTCAAACTTGGTCCGTTATCCGCAGCGACACGGAGCCGCCCGCGGCGGGCGCGGGCGCGGGCGCGGGCGCGGGCGCGGAGGCGGCGCGCGCCGGGGCCAACCCCTTCCTGGACGTGCCGGACCAGTCCCGGGCCGTGGAGTACAAGAAGGGATACGTGATGAGGAAGTGCTGCGTCGACCCTAACGGCAAGAAGAGTGAGTATACTCTCAAAATAGGGACATACCGTTCATTCGCGTTAAGAATCAGTAATCAGTAATCAGTCATTTATTCGCTTAAACATGGTACAAATAGGTGGTATAAAAGAAATACAATAGAACTACATGTTTGGTCACAAGGACATGCAAATGTATAAAGATGTCATGTGTATCGCATGCATAAGTTGCTAATACTAATACTAAGAATTTATGTCATTAAGATATTCTTGTACTGAGTAATACGCTTTGGATGCTAAAAAGTTATATAACGCAGTCTTAAATTCTTTATCGCTTTCTAATTTTAAAATATTCGTTGGTAGTTTATTATATATTCGGGGTGACATACCTAATATGCTTTTTGATAGAAAAGCAGTTTTTGAGGTGTTATAATTAATTTTCTCCTGATGCCGCAAGCTCTTAAATTTAGTAAATTGGGCTATGTTATATTTGACATACAGTGATATTTCGTACACATATAGGCAAGGTAGCGTCAATATTTTAAGTTGTATGATGCAGTGAATTATCAATATTATCATTGTCCGCCAGCCTTGCTACCAGAGGCGTCCCTAGCCCATAGCGCCCGGGTGCAAGCATTACCCTAGCGCTCTCTAGCTGTGCTTTTAGGTGAGATAGTTTTCCTTCAAGAGTTGTTTGTTTTCCAGCGCCATTCGGCCGTCGCGGCTGGAAGATGTTCTACTGCACGCTGCGCGATCTCGTGCTGTTTCTGCACAAAGACGAGCACGGCTTCCGACGCGGCCAGATGTCTGACAATCTGCACAATGCTATCAGGTTGTGGCTGTCGAATCATGTTTAGAAAAATAAACTGGATAGGACCAATTAAACTTTGATAGACACTCGGACGCTTACATTTGAAGAGGGAAAAATTCAGAAAATCTTGTTTTAATTTATTCGGGAAAATATTGAATGCTCGAAATATTTTAAAATTAGAAAATAAAAACTCTTCCTCCGATTTAATTTGACTATATGTATAACCAAAACAATCCACTTTACTTAGAAGCAAAAACTTTGGTCCAAAATTAAGAATAAACCCTTTAAAATCTGTGAAAAAATTTGAATTCAGATATACTGGCACTTGCTTCCGTAGTTTGGTTTACTTTAAGTTCATAGTATATTTATTATATTTTATTTAATCTTAGAATACACCACGCCTTGGCGACGAAAGCGACGGACTACACGAAAAAGCAGCACGTGTTCAGATTGCAGACGGCTGACCAGGCCGAATATCTCTTCCAGACGAGGTAACATATACATATAAACTAACCTCCTTATTCACAAACATAAATGTGGAGACGGCACAGAACTACGAGGTGCGGTCCAAAAGTTTCTGACTGGGGAAATATGGCGGTTTAACTCACCGTGAATTTCGTCAAATTAGTGGAAGAGGGAGATCTGAGTGATCAAAGACTGAAGAGTAAAGAAATAGCGGCAAGGACAGGGCTTTCGAAAACTTTTTTTTGTTTAAGTGAATAGAGTCGGTGAAAATCGCCCCGAAAGTCACAAAAATTGTGTCCCCCCCTCCCTCTTATTTGTTTCGTTTGCAATTTGTAATAAAGTTACGTAACGTCTCCAGCGACTCGAAAGAGCTGTGCTCATGGGTGGAGACGATCAACTTCGTGTGCGCGGCCTACTCCGCGCCGCCGCTCGCCGGCGCCGTGGGCTCGCAGCGCAAGTTCCAACGCCCGCTGCTGCCCTGCGCACACACCAGGCTCTCCATGGTATGTTGTTACCGCACATGGTAACTGAGCGTTTTTTTTTTAAAGTGTACTTAAATTTTTTTTTTAGAACTCGATTTTTTTGGGTTTTTTTTTAACTCAGAATCGTTGATACTATCGATCCTCATACAAGAAAAAAAGTGTCCAAAATATTCCATTCAGATCGTCACACTTTTTTATGCAGTCTTTTTTTATTTATATGGTCGTGACGCACTGGAAGAAAAAACTTACATAGTAAAACCCGGGACACTTTTTTTCCTGTATGAAGATCGATCTGAAAAAAAAGATTTTTTTTTGAAAAACGCTCAACTGTTCCCCTTCACGTGGTAACATCTTTACACCACACATGTTAACACGTTTACCCCCACACATGGTAACATGTACCCACTGCACACGGTAACTTTTTCACACCTGTCATTCGGAAAAGTAAGTTTTGCTCCACGACGAGAGGGATCAAAATGCTACTTTTAAAGTTCTTTTTTAATTTATTCATTGGCGTGTAGCATTTACGCAATGTGCTAATTGAACACAGATCTTTATAAAATTTTAATTTCATCGTAATTGATTAAAAACGAACTTTTTCAAGTTTTAACTTGGTCAATGTTATATGAATATTTATGAATTTTTCGTAATATTTAAAAAAAATCTCACAATAAATTATAAGTTTTACTGAAATCAAAATTATCAATGACTTTTATATTTTCCTCATAGTCGGTGTGAAAATCTTCACTCAGGCTTCACTCTAGATTCAATGTACCGTCCTCGCCGTAAATACATAATTTTGCTCCCTTGAGACAGAAATAACTATTGTAATAAACCCTTTTTTAAGCAAATAAATGATTATGACAACACGTACCCACCACACACGGTAACACGGTCCTATCACACATAGATGATAGCAAAAAGTTTAAATGGCAGACACATTCATCCTGACTACGGCTTAATGTTCACAGTTTTGGTAATTTGTTCGCAGCGTGAGCAACTTGCAGAGCACGAAGAGCGAGCCGTGCGGCTGGAAGAGGAACTGGCGGCGCTGAGGCACGCGCGCGACGGCGCCGCCAACATGGACAAGGACCACTACCTGCAGTACGAGGTATGTCTACTTGCGAATGTTTTAGGGTGTATCAACTGTTTCTTGTTGTTATTCTGTCCCGTTAACCAGGATATGATAGAATTTCTTAGAAATATTGTTACAACGTGGACTTATACATGCTCTGAACAACTCCTAAAAAAAAGGGGTTGGACATACATAAAAAAAAAATCCCGATTTCGATGGACCCATAAAATCGCAGTTTTACAAGGTGACCCAGAAGACGTAACCAATGAAACTATATTTATAGAAAAATGTTTGTTTTTCACACCTTTTGCTTTTCATGTATTTGTATCAACAATTGTTCCAAATTTACTAACGCACGGCTCAGCCACTTGCTCAAATTCGTACGCGTCTCGTGCACAAACAAGTTCGATCTTGTCGCTCTGTCCGCGGCATGCTCTGATAAGGTGCGTACGAATTAGAGCAGCCTCAGCCTGAGGCATGCTCGCCCCGCGCGGCGAGCTGCTCGCGCGCAAAATAGTTCCACATAAACATGCGCGGGCGAGGCAGCGTGCTCGCGCGAGCCGACATTCAAAATGGCGTCGACACGATGACAGCTGATTGATGTCGGGCCCCACAACACCTTTTGCTTTTCATGTATTTGTATCAATAATTGTCCTAAATTTACTAACAAACGATTACAAACGCACGGCTCAGCCACTTGCTCAAATTCGTACGCGCCTAGCGCACAAACAAGTTCGATCTTGTCGCTCTGTCCGCGGCACGCTCAGATACACGTCCAAGTTACGCGAGGCACACACACTGAGGCGCCTTTGAGCACGGTCAAAAGACCGCCATTGGCCGGCTCGCCGCGCGCTGCTCGCGGGTTGCTCGCGCGCAGCGCGTGAGCGCGTACGAATTTGAGCAAAATAGGCGAGCCGTGCGTGCCTCAACCCGAGGCTGCTCTAATTCGTACGCACCTATACACGTCCAAGTTACGCGAGGCACGCACACTGAGGCGCCTTTGAGCACGGTCAAAAGACCGCCTCTGGGCGGTTCGCCGCGAGCTGCTCGCGCACAGCGCGTGAGCGCGTACGAATTTAAGCAAAATAGGCTCAACCCGAGGCTGCTCAAATTCGGACGCACCCAATATGAGACTTTATGTTTTTTAATAAATAAATAAATTGGTCTCTGTAGCCAAAAATACAAAATGGCGCTTTTCAATGACGCCTTGGATACGGTGTAGTAGATACGAGTATGGTCCGCAGGTGAAGCGGTACCGGACTTACGCGGCCGTGATGCGCGCGCGGGCCGGCGGCGCGGGCGCGGAGGCCGCGGCGCCCGCGCTGCCCGCGCGCGCGCCGCCCGAGCGCGCGCCGCCGCCGCCCTGACGCGCCATGGCGGTACGTACCGGGATCATAGAGAAGGCAGAACACCAAATACTATACAAGGGGTATCAAGCGCGGCTCTATCCCCTCCACGTCGCCTACAACTGTGTGAGCGACTGCACGGCGATCGGGTGACGTTGGCGCGAAAGCTTTGAGCGCATGCTTAAAATAGTGCCGCGCCCACATCGCCTTTCTATAGTATTTAGTGTTTTGTGGAGAAAGGACAAAATAAAGGGACTCACACGGAGACAAAGATATAAGCATAATAAACAATACCAGAAGTGGTATTGTTTATTATGCTTCAACTGAAACTGACGTCATTCATATAACACTACTAAAGTATACAGGACGTGAGATGTCATGGATCTATTAGTTTTCTGATACTTCTCAATTTAGTCAGGTCAATTTACCTCCATCTCTTTTGGGGATTCGCTAGAACTCAATGGAATCCTCTATCTACGATCGGTATCTTCTCTATACCGACTCGTTTGTCAACAACGTCATCCTAAGCCACACTACACTACCAAATTGTAACTTGGAGTTTCATAAGATGAGCCCCCGTTTATTAGGTTTTAGGGTCCAGATTAGTGTAGATAATCCCCAATAGGGCTGTACATTAACTAGACCCAAACTTGAAAGAGTTATATGTTGTAGGTGTTCGCCGCCTGCGTGCTGTGACCCGCGCCCCGCCCCCGCCCCCGCCCCCGCCGCGGCCTGCTCGCCGCCATGCGTGACCTGTTCTGCGGACCCGACTAGCGACCGCTCCATTGGCACGCCACAACCTCCCTGGATACACATGTAAACATGCAACATATTAATACAGTACAGTCTGCATCAAAGGTAACTACGCAATCGAAGACGTCAAAGCGCTTATTCCCTTTTAATAAAGACTTATGACGTCTTCGTTTGCGGTACTGTTCACTCATAAAGTCGCGCCCCTCCACAGCACATTGCCCACTGTACAATGATAATTAGCTGTGGAGAGCTGTGGAGGGGCGCGACTTCGTGAGTGAACACATCTGTAGCTACTTTTGATGCTGACTGTACTACGGCTAGGTGGGCGCTCTGCTCGTAGGCCTCTACAAACAATTATTCCCATGTTATCGTCTACGAGACCGCTACCAAATAGTTGGCAGTGAATGCATCAAATCTGTAGCGAAGCAGAGGATTATATTGACGAATCCCGAGCGTAACGTGGGATTCAAATGCCCAGGGGGCCAAGTCTCGGGCCGATCGAGATGATGTCTAATAGAGATATCTCGAAAAAAACATGGCGGATGTCGATCGAAAACCAATTTCCGCCGTATTCTCAAAATCTCACGGTCGAGATGTGTTGACATGACTCCTGGGAGTTCGAGATGAAACGAGTGGTCGGTAGCGATCGAGATGGTAGTATCACTGATTTTCTTTTACATTCGATCTGTCAGTGGCGTAATGGCGCAAAATGCTGACAGCTTACAATTCT
This sequence comes from Epinotia nisella, assembly GCA_932294315.1. NCBI lineage: Eukaryota > Metazoa > Arthropoda > Insecta > Lepidoptera > Tortricidae > Epinotia > Epinotia nisella. The sequence continues at coordinate 17,111,674 of OW028680.1, forward strand.
TACACATACTATCAGTAGTCTTTGACTCAAAACTGCAAAGTCAGAACAGTTTTTATGCGCTCCTTTTCACGTCAGTTCTTAATCGAGCTAATACTTTTTTTTGTATTAATTCGCCATAATTATGAATTAATAACACTTTTGTCCTTATTGGATTCAGTAGAGATACTTAAAAATATTTCATTGTTTTATGATCGATTGTAAACAAACACAAGAAAAACGAAACGCATGTTGCAATAGACATTGAGATTGCCGCTCGACGTGATCTCTATCATGCCCCAGAAATTTTGCTGTCTTCAAGATTTTGGTGAGATGTTTCCATAGAGATTACGTCAGTAGGCATCGTCACTTTTGGACATCATCTCGATCGACCCGAGAATTGACCTCCTGAACTAGTCACTCTATTTATGTAGAACTAGGGGGCTCATGCTGATCAGAAAGCAGTCCTTTTGTTCTAAATTGGTGGAATAAAAATAAATGGCATTATTGCAAGTAACGGCTCGTACGATTACAGGATATTTTAAGGGTTGACGATTATCATGATCAACTTACTCAGAGGTGAATTGTCTTAATTTATATTCAATAGGAAAACTAGGAACACAATTGCGATCACCAGTGATTTTCCTAAATCATGATGGGTTCGAGCGCAATTTCCATGGTAATTCTCATAATAGCCTAGAATTACTGGAAAGAATAAATCTGTTCCAAAGTAAATATCCCTATAGTATCAATCTCCTTACTTTTTTGTTCAAGTGGTTCAATTCAATGAATCCTAATTTAACCCTTAAACAGGCCCCATAAATTGGCATGACTGTCGCAGGGATCAATTGCAGCCATGGAATATATACCTTGCAATATTTTCAAAGCAAGTTCTATTTTCAATAAACACAAATTATTTTGAACCTAATTATAAAGAATCCAAGGTTCAACTTCTAGTGAAATGTATGTGGTCGCTATATCGCCTCTGCCTTAGGGTTAAATTATATTTGAATTCGTATAGCCGTTACTCGTACCTCAGGGTCGTGAAGTATTGATTGTATTTGAGAAGCATTAAACCAGTCGATGTATCCATATGGGAGGTTCAAATTTATCCCACCTTGCTTGTGACCAAAAATAGAGTTGACCTGGAAGAGTCCTACGTCCTTTACATGGGATTAAATCCTTCGTATTCCAGCGACCTAGGCATTAAGCATTTAGTTAACTTGACAGCGATATTTCAATAGTTACTAGCCCTTGCTAGTTCTAGTTATAAATAGAGATATGCGCCCCAAACTAGTAAGCCTTTTGTAATTGATGACATACAAGTTTACTGCGAGTTCTTACTCGGACAAGGACATAAAGGCTCGAGCTCACTCTAAACTGTATGTCATGAAGTTAGGCAATATGCTTAAACCGCGAATGCCCGTGACTAGTCAGTCCGTTAACCTAGTCGGTCACTTGTGTAGCTGAGCGCAGCTCAAGTATCAACTATTACTGTCTTTCATTAAGGATTTGTAATAAATGAAACGCCGGTCCAGTTTAAATAAGTAAAAAGAATATTAAAATTCAAAGTTAACTAAACTCGTGTAGTTTATAGACATGGGCATCGCGGTATACGCATGTTATTACTTACTCCAAATACCTTTCCTAAATTAACTTAAATACTAGGTCATGTCTACTCTAGAATATCTTATAACATCGGTCTATTTAAAGTAGCTTAGAGGGTGGTGGTGCTCGGAGGGTGGGAGTCTCGGAAGTGATCAACCCGCTTGTACCGTCACTATACTTCGCCGATAAGACTGATATTCTCAAACGACATTCCATTGCAGACAACTTTGTTCGGGTTATTCCCACATGTTACCACCAATTTGTTACCAGTGGTAACAGCTGGGATTGTTTTCCCCTCTTTTACCAGTGGGAACTAATGGGAATAGTCATCATCATCATATAAGCCGAAAGACGTCCACTGCTGGACATGGCCTATGTCCAGCAGTGGACGTCTTCCCCCAAAGAGTGCCAAAGTGACCGTAATGGGATTAGTAATTGATGGTAACTACCATTTTCTTTCCCAGTTGTTACTACCGACTACTTTAGTGGTAAAAGATGGGGAAAATATTCCCAGTAGTTTATCACCAAGTACTTTAGTGATAATAGATGGGGGAAAAATCCCACCTGTCATCACTGGTAACAAATTGGTGGTAACAGGTGGGAATAACCCCAATGTTCACTCGAGGCTCCCCCAGGTGAAGGCGGCGGAATATTAAACTTTAAATATGTACAGACGTGGTTAATATTTTAAAATTAAAAAAATATATTTAAATCGAATCATCTAGTCCCGTCTTCCTGGCAATTAATAATTGCTTTTAAACGTATTCCTTGTGTATCTCGACGCTTTGAGTATGTACATTACTTATTTTTTTATTGCGATGTCAATATTTTAACCCTAACATACTCCATGATATTAATTGAAGCTAGCTTACGTCTCGTCCGGAACTTAGTGGATTCCCTTATTGGCATATGTAAGCTAAACGTAGCCCTTACCAAGTAAGCTTGTTTATAATATGCTAGAGCGAAGATGGACATCCCTGTGTCGGATCAGATGTTATTGATATATACCTATTGTATAAATTGCGTATTTCGTAATCTAGCGTCGCATTATAATCTAACTTGGTTGACAAGCTGCAGATGATGTCGCATTAATGCATTATACTTAGGTAACATCTAATAAATTATATAAACATTGGCTTGTTTGTTTAGGTACATTAAGATGATCGTTGTCATTCCATTTATCTTTTATAACTACTGTACTCTTTCATCCTTCCCGCGGCCGGCCCGCTGCCTCTAAGGGCGGTATTCCACTTGTCCAAGATCTCATCATCATTTTTGAAAGCAAAATGTGAGACTCAAATACACATTGGACAAATATCTTGGACAAGTGGAATACCACGCTAACAGCCGGCAGCGAGCTGATTACTTATTTTAATTTATTGCTACTCTTGTGTTAGTTGGCGCCCACAACAACTGGTTCATTACGACATTGTACATAGATTTTAAACGTGGTGAGACTGATAAGTGAAGTTATTTATTTGTTTGTAAATCAACCAGTGTCAAATCTTAGGCATCGATAGCGTATCGTTATATCCTAGGATCTCAGTTGTAAAATAATGTAGCTCTAGAAAGTTTCGATATAGTTTGCAATTAAAATTTATGATGATTACGAAACAAGCTTTATTTATTGTATACTTTCCTTAAATTCTACGTATATTTGTAGATGAGTTGCATTAAAATTAGCATATAGTGAAGTGATATTAGTGACTCTTGTTTGTACATAATGATTGTGTTTTAACAGTTTGTTACTTTGTGCGCAGCGTGCGGTTTCAAGCTTTTATTAACATTCAGTTTTAATTGTTTGAAATCGTTAACGTTCTAAAGAAAAATGTAAATATGTAGTTTATTTTATATGTATCATTTACATGCTACTTTTATTTTTATATCATTTACTCAAATGTATGTCTTAATAAGTTTGTTTTAAATAAAGTGTAATCGTTTTTGCAGTTTGCTTGTTGAAATTAATTTGCAGCCGCGTTGGTTTGATTTTTAATAAGTAGGTATCACAGAATATCCTGATTATAGATGAAAGTTGGAACATCTGAAGATGCCTTTCAGATACATTTATATTGGAATGCTCTTTCTAGAAACATTTAGATAGAGATATATTTCATATTCTTTTTGTAATTCTTTTGTCATTGTCTCTGCTCAATTCTAGTTTATACCCTAGAGTTCAGTGTTCTGGGCAGTCCCAGAATCTACACATAGCATCAAACATACTTGTCATTTATAATCACTGTTAGGAACATACAGCTGTATATGTATAGGAGGTAAGTATGGAATGGAATTAAACAGGCTGTGCTGGAAATTAGAATTTAATAGACGTTCATCAAGTAAGTAATTAACATTATGGAATCATGTTGAATTAAATTACAACATAAGGATTGTTAAGCGCCGGTGGAAGCAGGCGTATTGCTTATGGCGATTGTAGTGATAAAGCAGGTTATCCACTGCGAGCATGTGTGGAAGTGTTTGAAACTGATGTGTAATAGACCTAGATTTTTTTTATACCATCGTAATCCCTTGAAGAGCTGAAATAAATATGTCAAAAGAATAACCGGTTGTTATTTTTGCTGCATTATTTTGAACTTGAGGAACAAGGGTCCGTATATTGATATATATCCGTATCAGGGTCCGTGTATAGGTAATGTACGGCCCAATAATCCGCGTCCACTAAATCTCTTGTTTCTTTTTAACCCATGCATGAAGAGAAAGATACGTGGATGTACGTATAAAGATACGTGTTGTTGAATCGTACATTATAGGGGCCTCCAGCAAGAGAACTGCATTGCAAATTCAATTGTAAGTATGCGCAGATATTTTATCAAATTCCAAAAAAATGACGTGCCTCTGAGATGAGTTTACACAGTTCACACACTATTTAACCTTTTGAATGTCAAGGATGGTTAAGGGTACGCGAAGCAATGTCGGCGTATGAGGTTAATGTACATAACCCAATGCCAATTGCTGTGCCCACACAAGGATGATAAGGTCACCATGCCTCTATGAGACTCATGATCATGACAACACACTTGCTTTTTGTGTAAGGAAAGATGTTGTGCAATTGAAATTAATTGGATGAAGAACATAAAAAAACATTAATTATATTACCTGTTATACTAAGTAATAATGCATCCCAATTATGTGGAATATTTGCGCCTCGGCAACGAATTAGTATGAAAGTGTGCTCATTGGCAGATTATACATACATGTGCATGTGTTGGTGTGATTTGTGACTGGGAGACAAAAACAAACAAATTAATATATTTAGTGTTTTATTGTCTAACTCCAAAAGTATAGTTGGCTAGCCGCTGCAGAGGTCTCTGTAGAGGATGAGCCAGCAACTTGGCAATGCAGTCATGGATCTTCGTAGCATTCCTCGACACTTCATAAACATATGAATAACCATTGTCCAAGTCTTGAAGTGCATCATATATCTCTTCACATTTGTTTTCCCTGCAGTCTTCTTCATGGGCTAACAGTATGTCTATATAAAAATAAAACTGTTTTCTAAGGAAGTTGTAGTAATGATCATCTTTAGGTATGAGTGGCACACAGTATGACCTCCCATACAAAACTAGCATGCGGACCACAAACGGTGGTGGTAAAATACACTCTTCTTGCTTATACTCCGGTATTTCCACTTTCTGCTTGATAATATGAAACACCTTTTTAAAATCAAATGTCTCGGCAGTGCATCCTTCAGCATTTATGTAATCGATTGCATTAAAGATATCTTTTAAATTGTTGGTGAAATTTTGCACCCAGAGTGGCTCAGTGTCCTTCATAACAAGAAGTGCAAATTCTGTCCGTTTGTTAATTGCATGCTTGGAATGCAAGAAGAAATCCAGAATCCGTTTCATCATGTTAATTGGTGTAAAGGTGGTGCCATCGCCCAGTCTATACAGGGAGTTGTTGTCATCATAACAAACATCGAGGCAAATAATAATCCTCTCCGGAACATTCACATTTGGTAAGTTCGGCTTCTGAAAGTTAGCAATCACTTGTTGTTGTAGCTCCGTAACATGATCGCTCGAAAGTTTGGTAATACTCTCGGAATTTCTGAAAAAAGACCGAAATTAGTTATATACACTTCAGAAGTGATTTTGTGTTCAGGTATGCTAATTTTGTTTGGAAATTACCCTAAGTCATTAGTGTCTTCGGCTGAATAAGAATTGCCAGACGATATAGTTTCGGGTGAATCCATTGCTGAGCTGAGGTGAATATTTGGGCGATTTGTTATAAAATTAACCGACGAAACCTTCGTTTACCACTTTTCTACAGATTTATGATATTTACATATATATATATATATATAAACCAAAATCTTCTATGGGCAATACGCGAAAGTGGACGTTCCAAAACAAGCAAAATTTTCATTGTTATCATTATGGAACTTATTTTTTTTGTTTGCTTTGTTTTATTTCACGAGATGTAATGGTGGAACCACACTTAGCGGTATTCGCCCAAATATTCGTGCTGCATCTTTTTCCTTCCTACGGCAAATGAAAGAGAGGCAACGACGCAACGCGAACACGCAACCCCAAGTGTGGTGCGACCATAATCCGAGGAGCGGTCTGTGCTCTGTGGTACACACTCACTGCTACAAAAAAAACGTCAATGTCAAAATTTATAAACTTGCCTTGCCTGACACGAGAGCACAGTGCATGAGAGACGACATTTGTTTCTTCATTTCTTTATTTTGATTTCTTGAGAAATTATTAGGTGTTTTTCGTTGTGTAATAAAACTGTTTAAAAATCCAATTCTATGTTATAACAAAATTAAAGCACCGCTACAAAATGGAGAAGCCTAATTCCATCGAAGAGCTCCTTCTTCTAGTAGAGGAGAAAATCAAATTTGGCAAAGAACTCGTATTATTGCTACAACCTATACAAAATATCGATGGAGTCATGAAGTTGCAAAGGAAAATACGTCAAGAAATGGAGTTTCTGAAAAAGGTAGATAATTATCTATTACTACTATTAATTAGTTTACATTCATAGATTTGTCTGTAACTTAATAACTGTTTCATTCAGCTACAAAAATCTAGGAAAGTGAAACTTGAGCAGCTGTCCTGTTCGAATTTGCGGCATTTAGGTGCAATGGTTGACTGCGCGCTGAGGCCCGGTGTGGTTGCAGTCTGTAAAATATTCCACATAGATGATGTAAGCAAACTTGTTATTGATGTAATCAGCGATCAAGGAAAAACGTGGACCAAAGGTAATTAGAATTTATCCTTTGTTATTGTTTATTGATATCTTAATCAATTATGAAAATGCCTTCTATCATTTATCTTCTTTAGTATCATCACAGCTAAATCTATTAATTTGACGAATCCAGCAACATAAAAACTACTTTGATGTATTCACAAGGTACTTAAATACAAAATACAGTGTGTAGTGGCCTCCTTTTTTGAATCATTAAATTATATAATCAGTAATCACAATTATTTACCAGTGGCTCTAGCGAGCATGTTAACACCAGGGATCGGAACCGGTTTTTTCAAAAATCCCCGAAGTAGTCTAATATTTTGAATTATTTTAGGCTCTTAATGTAGGACTCTATCATGTATTTAGGTAGTATTCGTATTATTAGACTGCTTGATCTAAAATGATATCATAACCAAAGAATGAAATAATACCGGTATCCGTAATAATTTAATTTACATGGACAAAATACCGGTATCCGATCCCTGGTTAACACCCTCTTAATAAATATTAAAATGCCTTCTATCATATATCTTCTTTAATATCATCACAGCTAAACCTATTAGAATGTACTTTTCTTCATTTTAAATAATGCTAACAGAAATCACATCTCTCTTTTGACAACACAAAATCTACCACAGACAAGATAGATGCGCGGACATTGGTCCTCAAGTTTTTACTTAGGGCTTTAGGCCCTTAGCACTCATCAGGCACCTAGATCAGATGGCATCAGGTTATGACATGAGTGACACGAATGCCATAGCACATATTGTCATATGACAATGCTACTATTAATAATTTTGCATTTGACAAGAAGCACTTGAGTAAATTCTTGATATGACAATAAGCACCCTGCGCTCCCAAACCGTAGAACTCGAGGCCCAAAGCATAACACCAGATACAGGGTATTATACTTTGAGCCACAAACTATTTATTTGTTTATAAAATGATTTCACACATTCATACCATATTTATTGTTATTATCCTATTTTAGACAGGCAGCTGATGCTGATACGTCTAAATCATAGTTCACTTAGCACAGGTTCACACTGCTTTAGATAGATTCTCAAGTCTGTTTTTAAACTGGTTACAATTTTATCCATCAATTGCATCCATTTGAATTGAATATTTCATACGTTTTTAACTGGCTAATTTGTTGTTTATTTTCAGTAATAGCAAGAAATCCCAAATCCCTCTCTGCCCTTAGTTCTGGGAATGCTTCCTATGGGGCTCGGTCTATTCTAGACCAGGCTGAGGATTATTTGGAATGTGCAAAGCTGTACCCTTGCATGTACCAGCCCCCAAAGGTTTGAATTCTGAACAATACATATCAAAGTTCTTAACAAGTTTGTAGGCGGAATCTACCGTCATTCATAGCACTGTTGGATGAATTTTTTGACACAATTTTTTCGGTAGTAGTAATAGTTTCGAGAATTCATGAAAATCACTATGCCATACTTTTCCGACGGTTCCAAATGGCCGCCATACCGCCGCAAAGGAGTACTTTTTTTGCTTTATTTATCCGACACCTTCGATTAACGCCCACGCGATTGGGCCGCCGGTACCAGCGCTATGACCATCATTTTCCTTTTCGTCATAACGTAATTAGACCCCTGAAGGGTCGCCATACTTGGTACAAATTACCGGAAAAATTGTGTCACTATCTCCCGGTCTAATTGTTATGGCTGGTGGCGCGTGTAAATAGCTCCACCCCAAGGAGGGAAAAATAATAATTTAATTTTAATAATAACATAGTTACGTAACTAAGGCAGTTTCGACATGGTTGGCTTCAAAACCCATCCGATGCAAAATTGACAATGACATATATAACACAGACACCACTAACCTGCTAGTCCATGGTTCTGCAGCTCTTCGTCAGCCGGAATTTCTTTAACACCACATTTTTAGAGACCAAAGATTATCTTCCAAAGTTCACCGAGAGTTCGATGCGCGCGCGATCACGGTTTTTTCGATCTGAAGTTATGGAACTTTTGTTGACTCAGTAAAATGGTACTTATAGGGCGCGTAGCTCTGGCGACCAATCACCGTTAACCTATCGCAATAGCCCAATCACAGCCCAGTAAAGTATTCCAGATAGGAACTACGGCGCCTTCTCGTAACACACAGGTGTAATAGCGGGACTGTGTATGTCGGAATGGCCAACAGATGGCATATATCATAATGCAACGGATAAATTATGTTTTTGCTCAACCATACTCCCCGCCTTGAAAGTTCTAAGAACTTTCAAAATAAGATCAACTAACTAATTTAGTATAAAATGCGAAATAATCAACACTAGCTTGAAAACTTAATACCTACATTTGTTATTACTCATAAAATTAACTTACATAGTTTTGAAACTTAACTAATTGTGAGGTAATAATGACTATTGAGTTGGAATAGGATACGATTTAAAGATCGGTCGTTTGAAAGTGCTGCCTTTCGTTTTAACTAGTGCTACCCTTATTACACCATCACTGCCAGGATACACTTGTTCAATTATAACCATGGGCCATCTCAATACTTTATCTTGGTCAATAAGCACTACTGTCCCAATTGTAACTAGATTACTCGGAGTGCACCACTTTTGCCTGACCTGCAGCGTGTCCAAATATTCAATTCGCAATTTTCTCCAGTACGAATTGACTAACAAGTCTAACAATTTCTTGCAGCCAGTGAGATTTACACAAATGTTTGAGAATTCCTCGTTTTCATTATATCGAAACAAAATCTGGATATATTTTCGGTGCGATTCTGGTGTATCAATTTGTAGATACATTTGTTTAATATCAGTCGTCAGGGTAACTGAGAATAAACGAAAATCCAACGGCATAAAAATTAAATTTGCCAGTAATTTCGGTCCGGTGTGAAGCACGTCGTTAAGTGACAGTCCCGCATGGATCTTAGAACTAAAATTCAAGAAAATTCTAATTTTACTAGTAGATTTGTCCTGCTTGATAACTGCTTGATTTGGGATATAATAACCACGATCCTCCCTTTCTCTTGTTGATGTCGGCACTTCAGACAAATAAACATTTTTTGGGTAATCTTTGATTACATTATTATAATCGTTTCTAAACTCAGGTGAATGTTTGAATGTAAGATCAAGTGCTATGTAACGAAGTTGCGCTACAGCGCGAGAATTCTCTAAGTCTTCAGGATCCCTACAAAAAGGAAGCTCGACGGAGTAACGACATTCGTCATCGCGTACTACTGATTTGGTGAATACTTTCTCACATTTAACTTTCTCCTGTGAAATATATGTTTTCGTCGAAATTTTCTCTAATTCCCAAAATTTGTGAGGCGTACTGTTCAGTTCACTCATTGTAAAAGCAGTGAATGGAGCGGATTGCTCAGGTTCAAGCCCGAAGGTTGTGGCTGGTACGTCGCCCATTAGAATATAACCGAAAGTCGTTAGGAATGCCGGTGGCGTGAACGGGTTCGTATCAATTCGATTCCCTAAATAAATATAAGGGAACAACTGAGCGCCTAGCACTAAATCAATAGCACCCGGAACATACCATGTAGGGTCAGCTAAAGGTACTTCACTACCGAAATTGACACCAGTCAAATCAATCTCACGTGCAGGTAATTTATCAGTGATGTTATCCACCACAAGCGCGTCAATATAATATTTGTGCGCCGAAACTCGAGACTCAACAGTCAAGTACACTTGACCGTGTATAGGTCTTGATGTTAAGCCGACTCCCTTCAGAGACGTATTATAAACGGGTGTTATCGGTAAATTGAGTGATTTACAATACTCTAAAGTGATCAAATTATTCTGTGATCCATTGTCAAGTAAAAGACGAATTAATTTACGATTCTCATTTTTATCATATGCGTGCGCCTGAGCTGTTGATAAAAGTGTCGTATTTCGGGGTTTCGATTTCGAGATCAACGATACTGTCGCACCGTGCGTGTTTACGTTAGAACTATCGGCCACTAAAGCTATGTGAGAGCTGGGCGTAGGATACGTGACCGTAAAAGCATCATCGTAAGGCTGAACGTTTGATGCTTGACTGTTCAAAGTGTATACCGACGGAGTCGTATTACCGTCGCTTTCTTGAGTGTAGGTGTGAAGTTGTACTGGCGCGATATTGTTATTAAAAGCATTATTTTTATTAAAGTGTAAAAGCGTATGATGTTTTCTTTGGCATTGATTGTAAACATGTTTGGAATTGCAATTTGAAATCATGTGTGATGAACTTAAACAGTTGATACACGCGTTCTTTGCCTTTATAAAATCAAATCGTGATTGAGGCGATGCCAGATTTTTGAACTGGTCGCAATTAAAGATCATATGATCTTCACTGTGACACATCAAGCACAGATTAACAGTTTCACCAGTCAAAAATGTTTTGTAAGTCCGCAATGTAGGGTCCAACTTTTGCGACTGGTTCGCGTGGTTGCGCGGAGTATAGGCACAATTATTATTAGCCGATCTTTCTAATATTTTTACTTGGTCTTGCACAAACGCAATAAATTCGTTACACGTGGGAATATCTGTGTTACGAACCGACAATTCAAAAGATTGTACAGTTTGAGCATCAACCTTTTTTAAAGCACAATGCAGCAGTATAAAATCGGTGATATCTTCGATATCTGACTGTTTCAACGCGGCTATTGACGCGGAGAACGTTTCAATAAACGCATTCAAACTAGACGCAGAAGACGTAGCATTTTTTAGGTCTAGAATGTTGCTAAGGTAATATGTACCTAACGCTCGTTTGTCCTGATATTTCTTTACTAAACCATTCCAAATAATCTTATACGTTTCGGCTGTCGGCACAATGCCGGCAGTTACTTTCAAGGCATTTTGAGTCAATTTACCCACAAGATATTGCACACGCTGTGCGTCAGACAGGTGTGGGTTTTCATGTATATTAGTTCGAAAAGATTCGTAGAATATTGACCAATTTTCAGTTTTACCATCGAACGACGGAATTTCCACAGGTGGCAACTTAATATTAATTTTTGTTGGCACTGGCAGCGAGGTCGCGGTAGTGAGGGAGGTAGTTTTTGCAGAGTTAATGTTATTACGCATGCGTTTTATATGAGTATAAAGGTCATCAAAAGTTTCTAAACTGTCATAATCTGGATCAGAAGTATCATCCAATGTTAAACTGATCGCATTAATCTCATCTATTATGGCATCGAATTCGCGGCGCGTTTCATCAATAATCTCAGATTCGGCCATAAAGTTTTCGGTTGACCTCGTGTCAGCCGTGGCTATCACTTTCTTCGATTGTTCATACAATCTGTTTATTCTTCTAAGGATCATATCCCTTTTGCTTTTTAATATGCTCAATTTATGGGCTTCCATTTTGGAATAGCCAAGCAATGGTGATAGGTTTTAATTACGCGACAATGGCGGGTGCGAGAGGAAGAAAATATACGCAATGCCTTACTTAGCAATTGCGCAGGTGAAAGGACGAAGAACTACGCAATGCCTTACTTAGCAATTGCGCAGGTGGAATTACGAAAAATACGTAATGCCTTACTTAGCAATTACGCAGGTGAGAGAACGAAAAATACGCAATGCCTTACTTAGCAATTGCGCAGGTGGAATTACGAAAAATACGTAATGCCTTACTTAGCAATTACGCAGGTGAGAGAACGAAAAATACGCAATGCCTTACTTAGCAATTGCGCAGGTGGAATTACGAAAAATACGTAATGCCTTACTTAGCAATTACGCAGGTGAGAGAACGAAAAATACGCAATGCCTTACTTAGCAATTGCGCAGGTGGAATTACGAAAAATACGTAATGCCTTACTTAGCAATTACGCAGGTGAAATTAAACCGCACTGGTTTTATTCGGTTCTAAAGGACCATTAATTTATGGTGGCGCGTGTAAATAGCTCCACCCCAAGGAGGGAAAAATAATAATTTAATTTTAATAATAACATAGTTACGTAACTAAGGCAGTTTCGACATGGTTGGCTTCAAAACCCATCCGATGCAAAATTGACAATGACATATATAACACAGACACCACTAACCTGCTAGTCCATGGTTCTGCAGCTCTTCGTCAGCCGGAATTTCTTTAACACCACATTTTTAGAGACCAAAGATTATCTTCCAAAGTTCACCGAGAGTTCGATGCGCGCGCGATCACGGTTTTTTCGATCTGAAGTTATGGAACTTTTGTTGACTCAGTAAAATGGTACTTATAGGGCGCGTAGCTCTGGCGACCAATCACCGTTAACCTATCGCAATAGCCCAATCACAGCCCAGTAAAGTATTCCAGATAGGAACTACGGCGCCTTCTCGTAACACACAGGTGTAATAGCGGGACTGTGTATGTCGGAATGGCCAACAGATGGCATATATCATAATGCAACGGATAAATTATGTTTTTGCTCAACCAATGGCCTTCTACTTTTATTTTTTTCCGATTGTATACCGACTCAGTTATTTGTCAAGCAAGCTTCAGAGTTGTAGATTTTTAAATTATGTTGTTATGTAATTGTAATTACATTCATCTTTGCAGGTGACATTCGAATTTGTAAGTGGTATTGAAGAAAGTCTATCTAAAAAATTAAAAGCCGTTGGTATATTAGTTAAAGGAGACATTTTGCCGGATTCAAGTTATTCTGAAGTATGGGAAGGTTCCTGTGAGTCTCAGTCCAGTGATGAAGAAGATGAATCTCTGCATGATAGGTAAATATGAACTAGCAGTTACCTGTGACTTCGTCCGCGTGAACTCCCGTATTAACTTCCATCCGTAATAACTGTATATAAGTTTTGTGCCATTACTATTGCTTAGTTTGATACTTCGTTGATTTGTGTAAGATTGTCACCCAATATTTAATTATTTATTTGCGTCACAGCAAACCAACAACCCTGCAAATGTCCCAATGCATAGACGAACACCCCGAAATCACGACCCTCAACCTGGACGTTACGGCCATGATGGCGTACGTCAGTAACATGACCAACGGGCACTGCCGCTACCGGTTCCGGCAGGAAGTGCTCACGCAGCAGGCCGCCTGGGAGGCCGAGAGGCCTGTCAAGCCTGTTCTGGACAAGATATTTGAGGGTGAGGGCTCCCGCTTATAATTTCTGCAAAATTTGGCATTACAAAGACATACCTGAAATCAAGAGAGGTCAGACACAGGCGAATGTCACATCTCGCGTATGGTTGGAGTAGCCTGAGGAAGTATCTTTAGTTCGTTACCTTAGAGAAAACCGAATAACGCTACTTGCTCTGGACATATTTGCCAGAAATTATATGTCAAAGTTGTATTGTATGAATCGATCAAGACACGAAAAAGCGTCACATTCGTTATTCCCTCGCTGCACGCGGAGCTGATACACCAGGACACCTGTCAGACTGTCGTACAGTCAGCATCAGAAGTAGCTAAGCAAAATAACACGCTCAAAATGACCTACACAGATCCTTATTCCCTTGACAATAGAGTCCGTGTATAGATCAGCACTAGAACCGCTTAGGAACTTCTGCTGTTGACTGTACAAAAGAAAGTACAATAGGCGCAACTGCCGCTGAGAGAGCGAAGCGAACGAAGTTCTATGCTTCAGCTTGGGCCGAAAATCGTTCGTATGACCGGTGTCTGTCCGGCTGTTCTCCTCTACACGTCGCATTTCTCAACCGATTCTCGTGAACTTTTGTGAGCAGGTTCGTTAATTATATATAGTTTTTTTGTTGTTGATTGAAATAAAAAAAAATTAAAAAAGACAGGCTCGCGAGTTCTACAGCTCACAGAGCCGCTACTTTTATTGTTCCGCTTGCAGCGAGGGAAAAATACTACTACCTATACTTTTTGTTTCAAGCAATAGCTTATGCTTGATTTCGAGGCGCCTTCGTGGATTAACCTTTCGAATCCCATGGCTCCCAAGTACTAGGCCATAATACCAGGATCTAAGAGTTTTTTGTCTAAATTTGGTAGTATTTTCATTGGACTAGTGGCTCACCAGGTATTGAAAGGTTAAACGATGTACCCAATCTTAGATTAAAGTCTACTGTTTGTATCCTGTCGCCACTAAATCGTTATAATTAGACAAAGGATGCCTCAATCAGGGAAGAGCCTGGTCTGCTGCAGAACCGCCTGGGATGACTTCCAGAAGATCGTGGACACGCTGGGCGGGGAGCTGGAGAAGGAACGGACCGCCCAGCTCAAGGACAGAGTGCAGGTCTACCCGGACGACTATGCAGGTAACATTTTGTTTACATACGTTTTGGAATTCGCTACTTTTAAATATGATAATTTTGCAGGAAAGTTATAAGTAATTTAGGGAGATATAGACATTTCATTTTCTATCGAACTAAATCATAAAATGATTTGAAAAAATAAATGTTGTCTATTACTAGTTATTCTCTATGACTATTTTCAATCATTACTCTCTTTGGGCGTCCGGGCTTATTATTATTCATGTTAGAACCAATAAATCAAGAGTATGTGAAAGAACCTAGGTGCGTTTTTAACCCCCGACACAAAAAGAGGGGAGTTTGACGCGTCTGTGTGTCTGTCTGTGGCATCGTAGCTCCTAAATGAATGGACCGATTTTAACGCGGTGTTTATGTCCGAAAGCTGACAAGGTTGAGCTGACATGGTTCTTAGCTACATTTCAAGAAAATCGGTTAAGCAGGTTTTGAGATGAGATATTGAACACTAGCTTACGCCTGCGACTTCGTCTGCGTGGACCCGGGATAAAAACTATCCTATATTTTAATCCAGGCTATAAACTATCTTCGTGCAAAATTTCATTCAAATCGGTTGCGCCGTTTAAGCGTGATTGAGGAACAAAATCCAAGCATCCAAACTTTCGCATTTATAATATTAGTAGGATTGAAATGAATATAAATAAATAAATGAAATGTCAGGGTTTTTCAACTTTTCTAAGTTGTTAATTATTTTTTTATGTGAATACATTTTCAACAATGCATTTTATTTACCTGTCACAGGGGAAGACGATTTTCCGAGACAACACCTGAAAGTTCGAGGGCACGTCCGTTTAAGATCTAGAATCATCTTCAACTTCGGACACCGTATTAAAGCTATCACCGTGTCCGCCAATGAAGGGTTCGTTAGAGCAGCGCATCAACAGGTAACCTGCCTTTATCTTATTAGGTTGACGGCCCTTTCGACACTTCGACCCAGAGGCGTAGCAAGGAAACCGAAGGCCCTGGTGCAAAAAAAAAAACTGGGGCCCTAACTAAACTGTTAAATTTACAAAGGTTTCAAATTTTTTCGCTAGTTCAACTTGAGGTTTGCTGGTCAGGGTCCTTCAATGCGAGGTATTTTAAGCTACGGTGGCCTAGTGGTTCAGGCATGCGGATGCAAACGCCAGTCGTGGGTTCGAATCCCAGCTCGTATCAATGAGTTTTTCGGAACTTATGTACTTACGGAATATAATTTGATATTTACCGTTTAGCTTTTCGGTGAAGGAAAACATCGTGAGGAAACCAGCGGGGTTAGCGCAACTGACGCCGCACAGCGACGCGAGTCGAGAAAGCTCAACCCCCTTTTTCTAATTTGTACGGTGCGAGTGAGATAGGGGACGCTTAGTCGCGCGAGAAGCGACTGAGCAGCAAGTTGTGCTAGACGTGCTGCATACATCTGAGAATAAATTCATAGAGGTATGTGAAGTCCCCAATTCGCACTACTGCTGTTCCCTCTCATTCATGAGAGGAGGCCTGTGCCCAGCAGTGGGACGTAAGGCTGATGATGATGCGGTATTTTCAGTACGTGTTGTAGGGACCGACTCGACGGACGTCATAGTGGAAATATAAAAACTGTACCCATGATTCTGACCAGAAAAAAAAAACCTATATTTCCAGTCTATGTAAGAATGTAAAAGGTACAATTTTGAATAAAAATACCCAACCACTCGATAGATTAACGCACATATCAGATTAAAAGGAATGTTTTTGTTCTAGGGCGTGACATACGCAGCATTTATCCACGAGTCCCGAGCCCTCACCGAGGGCAAAGAGCCCACAGCCACCAAGTTACCTTCATGATGTTTAATACAAACTTTTAGGCGATTATTAATTACATTATTATTTCAATCACATTACATGCAACTTAAGTGTGTTGTACTCTTGTATTTATAACCTACGTTAACCAGGCACATAGATACAAAATACTAATAAAATGTAAAAGATATTTTAACATGTAAAAAATGGAAATAGAATTCATTTGGGTAAGGTTTCAATGATCAAAATGTACAGTTGGTAAAGTAACACTTCAAATAAAAGAATGTATTTATTTATTGCGTCTTTTATTTTGTTCAACGCCACGCATGCTGTATGCGGGTAAAGTTCGAGGGAGTCCATCTGAAGTGGCGCTGGACCGGTAATTGTGGCACCCTTTGGGGGAGGCCTATGTCCAGCACTGGACGGCTTTCGGCTGATATGATGAATGCCACCCATTCGAAACTGAGGGGCTACCACGAAACAACTTCGTTCGTGTATCTCCTGTCGCTCGAACTAGCAAGTGCGACAGAGACGGAGATTTTCGTTTCGCGGTGGGCCCTCTGGACGGGCGAAAAACTAGCACCATTTTCGTCACCAATAGTGTTGAATGTAGGATTTGCTTTGCACATAGCTCTAATAAACAACGCCAAATGCTTAGGTCTACGTTGCATCACCACATGTATCCGTCGCGTCGACCCAGGATTTTTAAGTGCCTATTAATACTTGACCGCGAACAAGTATACTGGAGCCGTAGCATGGTTGGCCTTATCACGCGACAAGTGACAAGATAGCAGCGTCGTCTCGTTCTATCGAACGGTGTCAGCCAGTGACGCACGCTCTATCCTATCACCTATCGCGTGACAAGGCCAACCATGCTACGGCTCCAGATGGAATGTTTTATGCCGCATTGTATCTTTTCTTTTTTACGGAAACGAAAATACCCCAGTATTTTAGTGAGTCGCAAGTTTAATACAGTCAGGTGAAAGACCTATTATACATGTTCAAACTTCAAAGTACTATAAAGAGAGAAGAAGATAAATCTCGATGTGCCCATGTTATCACAAAAACAAACTGTTCTTTTATTCATTCATTTCAAGGTTAGTCACTACTGTGAATTAGTTTGTGCCTCTTTAAACTTGTGCTATCTAGAAAATTCCTACAGCATATTTCGCAACAATAAGGTTTCTGCTCATGTATTCTAATGTGGTCCTTCAGATGGCTCTTTTGCGCAAACGGCTTTTTGCATCTATCGCAACTGTATGGTTTGTCCCCAGTGTGAGTTAGTTTATGCGTGCTAAGATAACCTTTCTGCCTAAATTGCTTGTCACACACATCACAGCTATACGGCTTGTCACCAGTGTGAATACGTCTGTGCTTTGTTAACGTATACTTCTCCGTAAATTGCTTATTGCATACTTCACAACTATATGGTTTTTCTCCTTCGTGAATCCGTTTGTGGCTTATCAAATGGCTTTTCTGCGTAAATTGTTTATTACACACTTTACAGTCGAAAGGCTTGTCACCCGTGTGGCTTCTTTCGTGGTTTCTTAAGGCAGTTTTATCCGTGAATTGTCGCTTACATATTTCACAGGTATAGGGTTTGTCACCAGTGTGAATTCGTTTGTGGTTGACTAAGGTGCTTTTGCGTCCAAATTGTTTATTACAGATTTCACAGATAAAAGATTTCTCACCGGTATGTATAATCATATGTCTGTCTAGATGGGATTTTTTTGTGAAGCCCTTACGACATGTTTTACAGGAGTCGGATCTAGGGCCCAGGATAGTACGTTTAAGTTTGTTTGAGGGACTTTTTTTGTTTTTCTCGTCACGGGTATCGATGGTAACATTAGGCATCTCCTTTATGTGACTCGTGTGCTTCGTGCCGTGGGATGTCTGGTTCGTGTGCGGCACCTCATCGGCGCGCGGGCGCTCGGACTTCGCCTGAGTAAATGCGACTAAAACAAAAATAGCGTTACATTCATGCAATCATTTAATTACGTAGAAATCTAACCTATGATAAATCAAGTCACCCCAAGATTACAACGACACGAAAATAACTAAACATACGGTCAAAGAAACTGACTAAACTACTAGGGATGAACAAGCACATAAAAAATTATAAGTCTCGTGTTAGATGTTTGATGCAACAACGGTCTATAGTCAGATTCAGCGATACATGTCTCATTTTAAAAACAAACAAGTTACAATTCTAAACTGGCAGCACTGAGGTAATTAATGACGACGATGATTCACCAGGGTTACCGGTTAAAATTTGTAAAATTGTAACTAGTAGGTTTGCAAAATGTACGCACATATCAACATACGCCAACAAATTACTCCACTACATTTTTGCAAATAAATATTCTTATTCTTTATAATTAGCCGCCACTTAATCAAGTGCTCACAACAGCAGCTTGGTGCCCTGCCTGAAGCCCTGACCAGCAGCCCGTAGCACCGTGTGATGTGTATACTCACGTGATATGCAGTCCTGGTCACTCTCGTGCTCCGACTTGATGGGCTGATCGCCTGGATCAATTGAAAGAAGGAATTTTATTTGCATAAAATGTTGGCTACAAAACAACAGTAGATGTTAGGTATGTAAATGTATAAGATCAGCATATCTCGCCAATAATGCCGGCATTCACATTTTTGCAAGAGTGAGGTACGTGTATGTTCTTCAGTATTTTCCAAAGTTGTGTGTAATAGTATGTTTTAGATGGTGGAGGTATACTAAAAATTATTTGAGTGGCATCATAGTAATCCGTTGAAAAAGTGACTCCACGATCACAATCACGTGCTGGTAGATTCAAATTCCAATGGCAGCTAAAAAAATAAGTCGGTCACCTTAAATGATTTCAACTCATTTACATATCAAGGTATAAAATTCACAGATCCGTGACATATCGTTGGACAGTGGAGCCTTAGTTAAAAGAGTTTCGTTGACACACCAAAGCCCGGTTTTATAAAGATGTATAGGCCAAATTTTAGTAACTCAGTACATTCTTTGACAATTGATCTTTATAAATCTGGGGGTAAAAAACAAATGTCGCTACACAGAGGCTTCTAACTAATGAACTTCAAGTAGTGTGGTCGGCAATTCTATAGTATTGTTGCACAACAAAAAGTTACTTACCCAATATAGAGTCCTCACTAGTTCTGACATCCTCAACCTCCAACTTCACTGGACGCTCTTCGTCTGAAGCAAAAAGCACAAAAATGCGATGAAATATTGACGTTATGTCCCTTTTGATGGCAGCGAAGAATCACGTTTCGGGTGCGGCGAGACGAGAGGTCCATAATGGAATTTCATACAATATTGAAGGGATAGGCCTACAAAGTGACCTTCTTTTGTTTAATTGCACAGCCTCTTTTTATTTTGTACTATTAAATACACACTTATTTTGTACCTATACCTATGATATATCCATATAGATTACTTAGACCCTTAGATACCGATTTTGAACAAAGAAAGAACAAGTAAATACTTGAAAATTTTGATTGGCGGCTACTTTTCGCAATTTCGACCACAGATTTGTATTTAAGGAATTTGCTCCGCCGCCCACTTCCCGTGTACTACTGTCGTTGCCCTATCAAGATAATCACTCTTAGAGCATGTTTATTACTATTAACTACCGATATAATATTGGTCCTATACTGCAATGTTGCTAGCTTATTGTTGTGCAATCACAGTTCTTGTGTTTATAGTTATTATACATATATGAGAAGTAAAAAAGAAAATATTCGATTCCATACTGGCCGCATTTTAGTATCATACCAATACTATAGGAAGATGTGCACACGCTCTTACAAGAAACAATGTCTTACATAACATAACCTCAATGATCCCATTGTTTTCTTCTATCTCCACCTTGACTAGGGGCTCTTCATCTGAAAGTAAAATTAAATCTTCAGTGAGTGAATAGTTTTCAGTAGCTGACTATTCAATCTTGATCTATATTAATATTACAAAGAGGTAAATTACTTGAAAAATTCTTTCACCAGTGTATAGAATAGACATTCAGGATGGATAGGCTATATTTTATCCTGCTGCCTTGCATTCTTTGGCGGTCATCACACTGCTGTTGCATCCTGCAGCAGCGGAGCGACGATTTGCAACAATGTATGCCAGTACCTCAGTTTGTATAAAAATTGCACAGAGTACTGCACACTGCGACACATTTCGATCTTTTACCATTATACTTCTACTAAATTTCGTACTTAGTGATCTGTAAATATAGAGTAGGTACTGACATGACATGACATCAGTTGTCCCAATGTTATCTGCCATCTCCAACTTGACTGTAGGTTCTTCATCTAAAACATGAAGTGCAAATTAAGTCAAAGCCCTAAAAACAAGAAAGATAGTATTGATTGTGTTCCTTTGTTTAGCTGCACAAAAAAAATGTTTAACGGTATTCTTTATAGCTTATGCTAGTTTTATAGACTTCAGCCTACAATTTGTCGATAAAAATTATGAAATAAATTACAAACAGCTCTGGCATATAATATAATCAAGTTATTCTGAACGAGTCCATTGAGGCACAGGCTACCTCTGAGTTGACATGCTCTCTCTAGCCACTTCTGCAGCGCGGCCTGGCTGTGCTGCACTTGCAGCTTGAAGGCGCTTGCGTCTCGTAGACGGGCCACGCACGCCTCGCAGATCCCGCACTTTTCACCATCTTGGATCAACTGCAAAATACACAATGACACATTTTTAGGTTAAATTAACTTTTATGTGTAAATTGGGTTCAAGAAATTTGAGAGTATTCCTAAGGAAACTAATATTTAATACATTATTAGATAAAATAAGATAATAATGGAAAAGTTGAAATTTGATGGGCATATGTACGACTGACGGTGAGGAGTAAACCACAGTTCATTTGCGCTAGGCATGCGCTAGGTTAGTATTATCTATTTATACCAAACTTCACTTACTATACGTGGAAGTAAATAATATTTATTACGTGTATATTGAAGCATTCCTTGAGCATGTTTTCATATATCTCTTCGTTGCCTAGATGCGTGTACCGGGTCTTCAAATTCCTGCCCGGAGCACGAAGTAAGCAACAGCGGCAGGAATTTAGCGCCTCCATTACAATTTTTACGGCTAATTCTCGTTCAATAATGTGGCAGGAGATATTTGACTAAATTGTATTGACTATCGTTTTTATTTTAACCAAGTTAAAAGTACTATAAAATAAATAAATAAACACGATTACGACTATAGTACAAGTTTGACATTGACAGTAGACACCCGCCGCCCCACCCACAGATGCCCCGCCCCGTCAGGGTCCACAGATTACAGTTTGTTGAATTTGATGTTTAGGTTGGCAGCCACACAGAGATTTACTCTTTAGATTAAGGTCTGTAAGAACGCTACAAGCTACAAGGCAAGCAAAGCAATTAAATAGTCAGAATGTAAGATATGAGCTGCTCTCTCATTCCAACTAGAGCAATTTGTTGTAACAAATTGCTATAGTTAGAACGAGACAAATATATACCTTTCAATCTAACTGTAGCAAATTGTTCTGACAAATTGCTAGTTGTGTAATGGCATTAAGCAACTAGCAAAAAAAAAATTGGGTTGTATAACTCGTTTTGGAACATTCCGTTGTCATGGTGCTGTCAAAAAAACTTCAATTTTATCAGCGGGTCCGTTCCGTTGTTTTTGAGTTCTGAAATGAAGTTTAGTTGATTTGATATTCTGTGATTAAAATGAAATGTGTATTTAGAAAAATCCAAGTGTACTGGTTTTAAGGTGCATGCTTAAGTATACTATGGCCGAAGGGGAGCTTGCAGACTCGCAAATTATAGTAGAAAATGTGGGCTTCTTGGACAACTGCTTCGATTTCTCATTCCAAATTCAGAACACCTTAGAAGTGGTCAAAGAGTATGTTTCAGAGGAGCAAAAGAAGCCGGCGCACATCAGAGACGGTTTTAACAAAAGAGGAAACATTACTGTACGCAATGCTTCTGTAATTATAGATACGAGTATACATAATGAAACTAAAATATCACAATGTTCGCAAAACAAAAACCTTAAGGATTGGGGGTTGCCGTTAGAAATCGCCAAGAAATATGAGCAAAAAGGTATCACTGAGATGTTTGAATGGCAGGTAACATGTTTAGGTAATGCTAAAGTACTTATGGATTGCTGTAACCTCGTATATTCTGCGCCCACGTCCGCGGGGAAGACTCTAGTGGCGGAGATCTTGACCATTAAAACTATCCTAGAAAGACAAAAGAAGGTAATTATTATTCTACCATTTGTTTCTATAGTGAGAGAGAAAATGTTTTATTTGCAAGACATCTTATCCAGTTCAGGGATAAGGGTTGAGGGCTTTATGGGCTCGCAATCGCCGCCGGGCGGGCTCCAAGCTGTCCACGTTGCTATTTGTACAATAGAGAAAGCTAATAGCTTGATCAACAGGCTGTTAGATGATGGCAACATTTCAGATCTTGGAGCAGTTATTGTTGATGAATTGCATTTGTTAGGAGATCCACATCGAGGCTACATCTTAGAGCTCCTCCTGACCAAAATTAAATATGTCACATCCCGGGTGGAAGGTGTGCAGATTCAGATTGTTGGCATGTCAGCTACATTGCCCAACTTGGAAGTGTTGGCTACCTGGTTAGATGCTGAGTTATTTGTCACACAGTTTAGACCAATTCCACTGGACGAATTTTGTCTAGTCAACAACAGGTTCTATGATAAACAGGGGAATTTAGTGGGCACCATAAATGATTCTGCTTCAGTGGCTGATTCAGATAATGTCTTGAAAATTTGTCTAGATACAATTAAAGAGGGATGTTCTACCCTGATTTTTTGCATGACTAAGAATAGATGCGAGAACTTGGCACAGAGTATAGCATCCTCTTTCTTCAAACTGGGGTGCTCAGGAAATGAAGACGGTATTGTCTTAAGACAGCAGTTAAAGAGTGAAAGTATTGCTGAAGTACTGGAACAGCTGAAGAATTGTCCGGTGGGACTAGACCAAGTTCTTAAGAATACAATATCATTTGGTGTTGCATATCACCATGCTGGATTAACGTTTGACGAAAGAGACATCATAGAAGGAGCATTCAAGTCTGGAGCAATACGGGTCTTGGTGGCCACATCTACTTTGAGTTCAGGAGTCAATTTGCCAGCAAGGAAAGTAATTATAAGGACACCAGTATTTCAAAGGCAACCAATTAACATATTAACATACAAACAAATGATTGGGAGAGCTGGCAGAATGGGCAGAGACATCAAGGGAGAGAGTATATTGGTGTGCACTGAGAATGAGAAGAAAATTGGTTTTGATCTGATGATGGGGGCTTTGGCGCCTGTAGAGAGTTGTATTGAGAGTGAGGACAAATACATGAGAGCCATACTAGAAATGATAGCTAGTCAAGTGGCCTGTACAAAAGATGAACTAGATATGTATTCTCAGTGCACCTTGCTGTACACTCAACAAAGGATAACACCCTCAGAAAACTTACTTTTAAAAAACACTTTGGAAGAATTAAAGAAGTATGAGCTGGTGAGACTGCAGAATGAAGGAGATGAGATGCAGTATGTTGCTACTCCTTTGGGGAAGGCTTGTCTGTCGTCATCAATGGCTCCTAATGATGGATTATCGTTATTCTGTGAGCTACAGAAAGCGCGCCAGTGTCTTGTTTTAGAAACTGACTTGCACTTGATTTACTTGGTGACTCCTTACAGTGTTAGCAGTCAATGGGCAGATATAGATTGGTTGCATTTGCTAACACTGTGGGAATCCTTAACGAAAGCCATGAAGAAGGTTGGCGAGTTAGTGGGCGTGCAGGAAAGCTTTATAATACGATGCTTGAGGGGAGCTAATAAATTCAACAATGCTCAGAATAAAATAATTGTTCATAAAAGGTAAGATTTTGCTATTTTTTATTCAATGTCTAATCTTTTTTGCGTACTTATACTCACACGGCTAGCACAAGATCTATTTATCATTTTCTATTTAGAAAACTTAGAAAGATATGGCTAGTTTAGCTCACGCGCGAGACAGCTCGTGCGCGGTCTTGTGCATGTTTAGCACTCATTTAAGTATTATCTTTTAAAGATTTTACACTGCATTGGCATTGCAAGACTTGGTGAACGAGGTCCCGTTGTCGGAAGTCGCCACCAAGTTCCAGTGCGCGCGAGGGTTTCTGCAGAGCCTCCAACAGTCAGCTGCAACATTTGCTGGTAAGTTCGCATATTTTACAATACATGATACTCCAAGAGTCTACAGTATCATAATTTTGAATGTTCGAATTATTAAGTACGAAATTCTCGAAACAACAATTATAAAGACACGTTCTAGAGGTACCTAATATAGGAGGTACCGAAAAGCGTAAGCTCATATTTTGAAAATCATTATTTCTACAAAGAAATTGTCTCAAAGTTGCAAGTTTGTATCTTATTATACAATTTATAAACCATTGGATAAGTTCGCCAACTCTTAATATAGTAATCCTGAATAAATACGACATGGAATGTCATTGAATTGGCAGTTTTGTATCATAAAAATCAAATAGTAAATTTTCATCTCAATACCTACTCTAAACCTTTCAATGCAGAACAATAGTCAGGTCCACACTGCACGCAGGCCTCGGGCGAGGCGTGCGGCCGAGCATGCGGACCGTTTGCCAAACTGTTCGCGCTAGGACGGCTCGGTCGAATTTTAGCCGAGGCAACCAAAAAGCCGACAACGCTCAGCTCGGGCGAGGCGTGCGACCGAGCATTCGAACCGTTCGCCGTTCTTTTTGCCGAGCGGCGTGGCTCACCGAGGCGCGTCTAAACTGAGCATGCACGCACGGGCGAGGCGTGCTCGGCCAAGGCATGCGTCCAGTGTGGATCCGGCTATTCGTCTTAGACATTTCGTACCTAGATTACCCAACAGTGGGCATTAGGTAGACATTTTCAGCTTAACTTAATGGTGGCACTCCACTGGGCGGTATTTGCCCAAATATTCGTGTTGCATCTTTTTCCTTCCTACGGCAAATGAAAGAGAGGCAACGATGCAACGCAAACTCGTCACCCCAAGTGTGGTGCGACCATAAGAAGGAACGTAAAATAAATTTGTTTAAAATGTTCTAACCAGATGATATTTAATTCTAAAGGCTACCTTTAGAAATCTCGTACAATCGCGGAATGAAAAGGATCACTCCCTTTGAACATTCACGGCATTGAAATAAAGACGCGAAGTGGCAAATCTGTTAATTACTTGACTCTTATAGTCTAGGTATTATAATATTACTTCGTTTAGTCTAGGTATTATAATATCCATTCGCCGTCGTAGATCCCTCAGATTACTTTGCACCCTTTTTTCAATCTTGTCTGAGCCTTCTGCTCCAGGATACCTCAAAAGTAAATTTATTTTCGATACCCCTCGCCCAGGCTGTGAGCTGCGTACCTCCCGTGTCCTCAAAATATCCATACCTTCGCACCGCACTAGTTTTATGACTCACTCCTTCGCCGTACAGGCAAGCCGTCTCTGGAATTCACTCCCTCTCAACATCAGACAAGCCCCAAGCAAGTTTGCTTTCAAGCGGATGCTGCGTAAGCATCTGCTTAAACAAGAATTCGACTAAAATCCATCCACATAATGGTAGTATATATTGAATATGTAGTAGTATATCTTTTTGTATGTATCTTATATATTTTTATTTATGTATGTCTATATGTAGTGTATAATACATTTGTATTTTTTTCCTCTCTCCTCAAGTATATTCGTAACAGAAATTATCATACTTTTTTTCTTTGCACCTGTTATAAGTCTCTGTTTAGCCCAATGGTTAGCTGGTAGAGAATGCCATCTGGCATTAAGCTCGCCATTTGTACATATATTTTTTGTATTTTGTGCAATAAAGTTTAAATAAATAAATAAATAAATATTACGTAGTCACATTGCTGTATGAACTTAAAAACGTTTGTTTTTTCCCTTTAGGAATGGTTACAGCGTTTTGTCATCAACTTGGGTGGAAAAACATGGAAATGCTCATATCACAGTTCCAAGATCGCTTACATTTCGGTATTCATTCCGAATTGCTGGAGCTGATGAAATTACCTTCTCTAAACGGCATGCGAGCAAGGAGTCTCTTCAACGCTGGCTTTGAAACTATATCCAGCATCGCGACAGCAGAAACTGCTGTCGTAGAAAATGCCCTATACAAGGCGTTGCCTTTTCAAAGTGAGAAAGAAAGAGAAGGCGAGGATACCGATGATACAAGAAAACGTAATAAAATTAAAAATATTTGGATAACCGGCTGTTGTGGTATGACTACTATGGAAGCGGCTGAGAATCTCATTTCAGAAGCTAGAAAATATTTAGAACTTGACATAGGAGGAGAAATTAAATGGGAAAATAAAAATGTAAATTGTACTCACACTGAACACAATAAGAGTTTGATAAATGCTCTGCCAGTGAAGAATGAATTAATACTAAAAGAATCTGCCGGCTTAGATACTAATTTACAGAATGTTGTTAAAAGTGAAAATGAAAAAAGTTTATTTAGTGAAACTACTCGAACTATTGCAAAGTCTGATGAAATCAATAAATCCAATAAAGTTACTTTGATAAAAATCGATGATGATATCGATAGTGATTGTGTACTTGATAGTCCGACAAGTGGAGATTTATATTTGTCAGCAAAAAGTAGCAAAATGGAAGTTACAGTCAGCAAAAATAATTTAACTAATCTAAATCAAACTAAGACTAATTCAACCTCTACAACATTGAATAAAAATATATTTATTGGAAATAATGAAAGGTTATCGCAGAACTCTAGTCCAATTATTAGTTATCTAGTCAATAGTACCAAAAAATCTTTATCGATAAATCAAGATGATGATATTATTTGGGATACAATGAATTTTACAGATATCCCTATTAATAACATTACTAAATTACGTACGTCTGAGAATATGTTTTCTCCAGATATAAGTTTCGGGGAGGCTGAAGAGAAATTAGAAAAAGTGAATACTGAATTATCTTTGACCGAAACTACGTCTAAAAATAATAGCTTGTTTTCTGATAAGGATAATTCAAATCTCTTTGAAGAGAGCTTACCACTTGATACAATACCAACGAAACTAGTTCAAGACGACGTTGTGGTGGATCAAACGGATAAATCAATCAAGCACGACAATGTTTCAAAATACGTGCATTTAAATTCAGAATCAATTATAGATGCGTTTAAATCTACTAGATTTGACATTGAAGAAGACGAAAACATGAAATTAATTTACGAAGAAGATAAAGTGGGTAATGATTTGAATGACGATGTAATTGGTAATACTCAGAATATTAAGGAAACATATATCAAAACGCATTTTATCAGTCCTCTGAAGCGCAGTGCAGATAATGTTGGTGATAAAAAAATTAGTTGTCGCCAGCCAGCGAAGAAAATAAAAATGGGGATCCAAAATAGCACTCATTCAGAAAATGTTTCGAAAATAGAAGGAAAGCACAATCAATCCTGTATCTGCTTGAATAAGTTTAGCATACAAATTAAAGACACACATTTAAAATGTGCTGTCTTAAAAGGGAAAGATATTAACTTGAATCTTCACATTGTAGAAAAAGTGACGAATGCAGCTATATTTTTCGACATAAACAACACAACATTACCATCAAGTGAACCAATAGGTATTAATATTGTAAGAAATCAGCCTAAACTAACAATCAAACATACTGAAGAAAAACAAATAGAAATACCAGTGATTAAAAGTATCGCTATATGTACCGATGAAAACAACTGTATATTTATAGACGTGAACTCCTTGAATGGCGATGATTCGCTTCTTAAGAATAAATTACGCAATTGGTTTGTTAAAACCGAATTAAATTTGAAGACTATATGTTTGAAAGACACTAACAAATATGTGAAACAGTTTTTCGACGTGGATGTCACGGGGCGGTGTGCGGACGTTTCACTAGCCGAATGGTTAATTGACAGCGATGAAAAGATCCCGAATATGGTGTTTTTGGTAAAGACAAGTTAATTATTCTTTATTTTTTTCTTTTTGTACAGTCAGCATCATAAACATGTATACACTTTTCGACCTTATCTCCGAGTAATAAGGTCATAGAATGTATACATGTTTATGATGCTGACTGTACACTCGCGGATAATGAATACGGGTTGCATACCATCATATTTCCTAAAATAGTGGATGGTTGTACAGTTTTTTTTAATGCTGTCATGATCTTTATTTAAATTTTACATCTGAACTGCAAAAATAACAGTAAAAGAAATAACGTTACCAGCAGCGAACGAAAAAACCATAAAGTCTAACTAGACTAGCGCCGAAAAGTGGCCCCACAAAAAGGATGCACATTGCCATTATGCGAGCGTATGCGGACGTGGAGGCGGCGTGTCAAAAGGATGCCAAGCATAGTTCGAACATGCGCACACATGCGCATACCGGGTTTTGGGCACGTGTTTGGGTAGAAATTTGTAAGGAGTTCGCCTTCTATGGTTCTTTTCGTTCGTTGGTTACCAGGTTTAAATCGGAATTGTAAAAACCCATGATAAAAAACAACGTTAACGGAACGAGATATCGTAAAAATCGTCATGTTTGGATATTGATATTTTTGAGATAGGATCCCGGAAATTTTATTAACAGTTGGGTATTATAAAGAGTAGTATATTATGTAAATAAAACTTGTGTTAAATATTTCAAAATATCTATTGCGGTCATTTAATTTAGGATGACCTGAAGGTTTTGATCGCGAGTGTATAAAAGTACCATCGCTAACACAGTTAACTGACCATCCGTGCACTTTATGTGCATTGTAATGGTCACGAATGGTCAGTTAAATAATACTGCCTGCCATAAATATAAAGATCGATAGCAAAAGTCATGACAAAGCAACTATAACATTAGATTTTTTACGCACAAATTCGCCTACGTTTCTTCGTTTATATGAAAGGGAAATACAAAACAACTGGTTTTACTTATTTCGATCATTATGTGCTATTCAAACATAACAATTAATGTTATTGCGTTTCAAAATAGTTTTCCTTAAAATCGCATGACGGTTAACGCACGATTTTTCTAATCTTATATGGAAAGGGTAACTATAGACCTATAGCTTAATTGGTATAAAGTATATCCTGTTCGCGAAGGGAAAGGGATATGAAGGTTCAAATCATATTATGTAAAACTTTTTGTCATTGTGTTTGTTTCAATAATTGTTTCCAGCAGAAAGGTATTGGTCGTAAACGTATACGTTTTCTCACCTTATTATACAAACTTATTTGTATACATACAGAAAAGAATATTTTTATAGATAATCTGTTTTGCGTTGCTGTGGACGTCCACATTTGTGTTTAAAAACAAACCGACCGTTTGATGTTCCTTTTGTTTTATAGATGAAAAAATACTGCCAGCTAGATTTGTCAGCGACATCTTTGAGAATAAGCAATCGAGTAAAGAAATATAAAAATTTGGATGTGACCGAAGACTTGTGTGTTAAAGCCTGGTGCGTGTGGAAAATTTCCAGCAATCAAAATGCACATTTGCTAAAATTATACCAGAACATTCAAAATATTATAGGTAAGTGATTTTTAAATTCCTCTTCACGTCTATAAACCTAACCATAAAATAATTTTATAGAGAACTATTATGTTACTAATTAAAATTTCGCTCTTATTTACTCTTCAAGTATCAATTTCACCTTTGCACCCCTCACGAATAACTTAAGTATTTTATTGTTCGTCTAATCCGAACCTTCATTCACAGTGCCTCATATGAATGGTCGTGATATGTAGCAAGTATCGATGCGTATATTTTCTCATCCACTGGGATTACTCCTCAGATATAGAAATTCAAATAGCGAAGATCCTGGGACGCTGCGAGTATTACGGGTTGGCTGTGGACAGAGATCTTGCATCGCAACTTTTGATTGATGTGAAAAGTTCACAAGAAATCCTTCAGAAGAAAGCTTATAAAATATGTGGATATAATTTCAACTTCAACTCGTCCAAAGATGTCGCCAAGGTACCTATGATATATTTCATGTTTACAATGTATCATGCTAATCAAAATAATAGTAATGTTCTAATGTTTAGGTATATTGAGTTAAATGAAGACTGATCCCAATAATAGATACGTTCAGTTTTTGGGTGCAGGTTGTCAGTAGGATTATTACCTAATACCTACAAACTAAGACTCAGCTGCATGTCTCTACGTCCGTTCTTCCGACACAGGGTTGTATCTCTTGAACCGTAACATATAGACACTTGAAATTTTCGATAGTATCTAATCGCTATAAATTTAAAATTTTTGCGTTTGCGGCAGGTAGGTAATCATTCATGTGCGAGTTCAATTTGTAAACCGGGATCCCCTAAGTGCTGTATGGGTAATATCTGAAAACGGTAGATCAACTAATGTAAAAATGAATGCCTTCCATTCCATTACCCCCTCTGTGCGTACACGAACTCTTTTTCAACGCACTTGTTACTGAATCGCGACAATATGCATCGTTTCTCTTCTTATAATCATCCTTTGTTTGATAACGCGACTAGAATGGCATTAGAGGTGACATATAAATACGTCAAAGTTTAATCATCGATTAGTTTTCATACATAAATTAAAACAGCTGTTACTTTCGAAAACGTACTACTCTTTAAAGGAATATTTAGACGATAGGTTTGTTGATAGAATTAAGTAGAACCAAGATTGATAATCAATACTATTTTTCATATTCTAATATGTGAGTCCACCATTCTTATTTGCTGCGCCCAATATTTAGGATACATGATGTGATACCATAGATTATTTGAATACCACCTGTATAACCATTATGTGCAATAAATGATTGTGTATTGCATACATGCGAAAGTTACTGTGTGTTACCTTCTCATGTTTAAATCGCTGAACCGATTTTGATCAAATGTGGTATGCAGATAAGATCCGGGGAAAGGAAAGACATTTTTGTCCCAAATATATATATAGGTTTTATCTTGAGAGGTCATGTATATATGTATAAGTGCGAAAATTACGAACGATTAATGTGTATATGTATGTTTGTGTTACTTTATTGTTCATAAAACATGTCAAAATGAAAACAAACAAAAAATAATAATTACGAAGGCGAAGAGGTCTAAGTGGACGAAGTTGCAGGCAAAAGCTAGTTTCTAACAACCATTTGTTTCAGGTGCTAGGAATATACAGAGGTCGTAAGGTGAGCACAAAGAAGAGTGTGCTCAGTTCTCACAACAGCACGATGTCTAGCATCGTCATCTATTGGAGGAAGCTGAACTGCATCTTGACTAAGACTTTGTACCCACTGACGGAGCAGGCTTGCATCTACAGTGAGGGAAACAGGTATGTCTACAAGTGCGTCAAGATATTAAACCCTCTTTTATGAACACGCGGCGAGCGTGGTATTTCATATGAACATCACATCTCTTTACTACTTCTATTTAATTAATTCCCATGATGTAGCTTTGGACGGAGTTAATTAAATGTGAGCTAGAGCCACGGTCACCGCCTACCACCAGGGGGTCCGTACGCTTATTTGCCATCGAAGTGGTATTAAAATGAAAACAGTGATCCAAAGTGTCCTGCCCTCTGAAACGAGAGCACGCCTCTTTTCGATCCTGTGCCACTTTCTGGTAACTGTCGGCCTGAAGCTGATGCAATAGATCGATGATCAGATAAAGTTAATTATTCCGACGATTTGTAGGTGCGGCTATTACTTTCATGTGGTTGAATTTTTTTATGATACTGTAACTCAACCCCAATTACAAATAAAGATTATAAACAGGGATCGCACGAGTATTAGTAGACGAAATTTATTACCATTCATAACGATAAAATAATTAAATAGAAATGTTATCTACGACGACATCGACAAATTTACCTACTGCTTAAATAATGTAACATTGATTTCTACTCCATTATTCCTGTCCCTTACTTATGTCTTTTTCACAAGGTGGACTGATGACCTGGTAAAGGTCGCGGGAGTCCGCTGGATGCGGGTGGCGCAGTACCGGTCAATTTGGCACTCTCTAGGGGAGGCCTATGGCCAGCAGTGGACGTCTTTCGGCTGATATGATGATGATGATGATGATGTCTTTTGCACTCGATCGTCCGATCCCTAATTATAAAATATAATATAATAACATTTCACTAATTAATGAATAACACGACAGCCTTCTGCCTCCGTACGTTGCTCGGTTATTTATTTTCAATCAATATGCGTTGATGCATTTGACCTATAATGACACAATATTATGACGACTGTGCCCTAGTTTTTACTTGCTATAGTATAATTACTTTTGGAGTGGAAAGTGTTCCATCCAACTTGACGACTTTATGTATAGTATCTGTCATTCAGTCGTGTTGCACTTTTATTCTATGTAATGTAAGGTAAAAATCTGATTCTTTAGACGTCGAACAGTGAAAAGCGTGACGCAACGGACACGCGTATTGTGCCTAAAATACTTAAAGGTCCAGCAATTATTTAAGTTCTCGATAATCGACATTGCCATATAAATAACTTGAATACGTCGTCGCGATAGGCCGTTGGAGATGGCGAGACGAGCTAGACAAGTAGACATCTTTGACCAAGACTGGTGGAAGTCCCAGGACAGGGATATGGGGAAGAAAAAGAGGGAGGTCTTTGCCCAGCAGTGGGACACTTAGGGCCAAATAATAATAGTAATCTCTGCAGGATAACTCCATCATACACCATGCACACTTGTTCGGGGCGCATCAGTATGCACGAGCCGAACCTGCAGAGCGTGCCGCGGACCTTCACGATACCTTTGTCCTACTTGTCCGACGAGTCTACTGATGAGGTATGTATGACCTGCCCGCGCTTAGCAATCATTTTTAGAAACGTCTTCACAGCCATCTTCAAAATTTCTGCATTTATAATATTTGAAAGTCTAGCTTTTAGGTCGCTTAAAACTTGCACTCCCATACAAATTTCTACTCTCATTTCAATCAGAGAAGCCGGTGGACACTGGACATTTAGTTCTGTGGACGTGGTGCCAAAAGTACCTACATTAAGACGTTTTCACTCGATTTTCAGTGAAAACACTCATTAACTACACTAAGTACAAACACATTACACTTCTATTTGTTGGGCAGTAATGTAAAAAGCACTTGATTGTACAAACTTGTAAGAACGAGCCGAGTCATGTTTTTTCTGAAATTCCTGGGAGCACACAAAACATTCAGTCAGTCGAATCTCCTACTAGGTATACATATTTCTCGAACCGTAGGTTTATTTTCAGCGATTCACATATTGACTTTATCTTCGAGGTGGTAGAATTCAACTGCCGCAACATATTCCGCGCGTCCCCGGGCCACGTGCTGGTGTCGGCCGACTACTGTCAGGTGGAGTTGCGGATCCTCACGCACTACTGCCGCGACGAGGTGCTCACGAGCATCATGAGGTCGGACATGGACGTGTTCAAGGCCATTGCCGCGAGTTGGGGAGGCGTGCCCGAGGAAGAGGTAAGTGATAGTAGCTTTGAGGTGAAATTTAACTCGAAACATATTCGGCGTTGCCGGGCCACGTGCTGGTGTCGGCCGACTACTGTCAGTTGGAGCTGCGGACCCTCACGGGACGAGGTGCTCACGAGCATGTGTTTAAAGCCATCGCGGCGAGTTGAGGAGGCGTGGCGTGACCGAGGAAGAGGTAAGCAGTAATATTAGCTTACCGTGCGGCTGTGCACGCGTATTACAAAGAAAGCAGGAGGAGCTGCGGGGTAAAATATAGCTATACATATGACACCACAAAAGTTCATTCATACTGGAGAAAGAATTTTTGAAATCGGATTTTTTGCCCGTAACATAAAACTTACGAAGTCACCAATACGCAAACATTACTCATTTATAATTATAGAATTGCATCAGTATCTGAAAAGCAGGAAAATCTCATATCGTCGGGTGACAAGCAAAAGTCACTAAATGTAGAAAAATAATTTAAGAAATAGCAACTGTGTTAAAGTAGTAATAAGGTTGAGTTTTCCTTTACCTCTTACGTGTATTTAGTAACTTTTGCTTGTCACCCGACGATATGACTGTGTGTACCTATAAAATATTATTTAAATCATTTTTATCTAAGAGAATTTTTCAAGGAAACAGATATTCTAACACTGCCGTCGCTATACGTATTTGAAATAATAATGTATGTTAGGAAGAATTTATACAACTACCCAACAAACACTGATAGGCCCAAGGTTACCAGAAGCGCAGGGAAGCTCAAAACAACTTTTTACAGGCTAGTAAAAGCGAAAAAGTCGTTCTTGGGAAATTGTATAAAATTCTACAATAAAATTCCAAAACACATTACCGAACTTACTGACTCTAAATTCAAATCTGTCGTAAAACGGACACTCATTTCAAAAGCATATTATAAGATAAACGACTACATCATGGATAGGGATATTTGGCAGCGATAAAATGCTGCACTAGAAACCTGTCGTAAAATAAATAGGCTTTCTACTGTAGCAATGTAATTTTAAAATTTTATAATACCGATATGATATATTGTATACTGTTTTGAAAAAATGACACCTCGCCGAGTTTATTACGCCGGTTCTTCTCGAGGCAGAGGTTTACTTTCCAAACCGGTGGTAGTTTATCGACATTCATAGGTGCATGTAATATGCCTAAATTGAAGAATAAATCACTTTGACTTTGACTTTGACTTTGACTTATCAATCATCTCCGCTCTTAAGTAAAAAAAAACTTTTCGTATATATTTTTTCTTACACAGTAATAGGCAGAGACTAACTCTAGAATAAATCCATTTGCACGAAACATTGTATTCTATCGCAACCGACGGGCCTCAGCTCACGTCTCCCACATAATCGCCCCTTCGCTCCTTCTAAGCTAGCTGAGCTGTCTTATACTTAAGGGGAGTAGCTAGTAGCCATGCAAAATATAGGCATGCTGGATGTCGACTTGCGGAAAATGCCCAGGAAAATTAAGGGTAGTAGCTATGATGTTTCTTTTATATTTCATTAATGATCTGAACGTTTGAATTTCTTGTAGATCATTAAATACTTATAATTATCAGTCTATGCGCCCCACTGCTGGGCACAGGCCTACTCTCAAGGATGGGAGGGAATGGGCAGTAGACCCAACGCTGGCCCAGTGCGGGTTGGGGACTTCACATACACCTTTTAATTTCATTAAATACTCAAAAAAATTAAATTGAGGCTGTTTTCGACTTCAAATTTGCTACTGCTTCTAAACAACAGGTGATATTTAAATAAATAAATAAATATCGTGGGACAATTCATACCAATCGATCTATTCCCAAACTAGGCAAAGCCTGTACTATGGGTACTAGACAACGGTTAAACATACTTATATAGATAAATATATACTTAATAGATATTAAACATCCAAGACTCGAGAACAAACATTCATATTCATCATACAAATATCTGCCCCGACCGGGAATCGAACCCGGGACCTCAAGCTTCATAGTCAGGTTCTCTAACCACTAGGCTATTCGGTCGTCAGATTTTCACGGTTCTTTCCAAAAAAATATTGGTA
This sequence comes from Epinotia nisella, assembly GCA_932294315.1. Classification (NCBI taxonomy): domain Eukaryota; kingdom Metazoa; phylum Arthropoda; class Insecta; order Lepidoptera; family Tortricidae; genus Epinotia; species Epinotia nisella. The sequence goes on from OW028680.1 coordinate 17,147,944, forward strand.
ATTAATTTATCTTGGACTTGACCGCTTGATATTTCGAAATAATCATTAGTTTTGACATAATAAATTATTACCTATTCAAATGTCGTAAAAGTTGCTCCTGTGTGCGGGTGAAGTGCACAGCATACCGAGCTAACACAAGCGAGTTAGCGAGCCGACATTTTGGGGGCTACAGGCGCCTTGAGCTGTTTATTGTGCTCAGCTAAGCTCTTACTGCTCGCCTAGAGTTCCGTCTGTCGCTAGTTGATAATGAAAGTTTGCATTTGGGATCTTGCCAGCTTTGCCATTCACAAGCGTCTCTCACCAATTGAACGAAATATAACTTGTATGATTCCCACCGACCGGGCCGGGCCGGGTCGCCTGCTGCCGCATCGCAACGGATGCAAGAGTACCGCGTCTTGAAAGGGTGCAGTAGGCAATAACCGAACGGAGCTCGTTACATGCGAAGACAGCCGAGCAACAAGCATATACGTCCGCGTGGAGCCGACCGGGTCCCAAATCCATTTAATTTAAAAGTTTTTAACGTATGTATTGATGTTTTAAATTCCTTTAGCATCTTGTAAAATTCGCTGCGGCACGCCCCGGCCCGGCCCGGTTGGTGAGAATCGTCCATAACACTCGTAAAAACTGAGTAATCGACGGTTGCACTTGTAAAACTTATACTGGTGCAACTGTGGCGAAGCGGCTAGCATGGTAAATATTAGTCCGGCATTGTTTGCGGCTAAGTGTTTTTGTATTTTTTCTGTGCTATTTTCGACATATATTGTAATGTACGATAACTGGGATACTTGTGTGGAATATAAAAGATTATTATGTAAAACGTTGCGATAAAGCAATGCCATGTTGACTTACGTACAGTCAGGGATATTCCCGGTCGACCTTTTAACAAAATTTTACCTTGGCCGCGCGCAACTAGCTAATCCCCGCCGCTTCGGTCGAGTACGCGTCGATCGGACAAACGAATATCGCCCTAAAGGAGGTTGACCGGGAATGTCCCTGACTGTACTCTAGAAATAGTTATTTATGATACAAGTGCGGAAAGTAGGTAATCACCAACGAGTGACGATGACCAAAAACATGACCGTTAGGGAGTGAGAACGCCTTCTAGCCGCGCGATTGAATAAATAATAGGTATCCAACTTTCTGCCCAAGTACCCAATGCTTATAATAAACGATTTCCACCGGCCGATTGAGTTTCTCGCTACGTTGGTCATAATTTATAGCCGTGGGTGGTAAGTCTGGTCACACTTGTTACTGGAATTCCAGACTTTTAGGGTCCCGTATGTGGACCGATTTTCATTTTCTTGACGATTTTTATTTTTCGACAGAATTTGATAAGCAGGTTGGAAGAGCTCTGATTCAGCACAAATTCGCCTGACTGTAACAGGGCCACAAAAATGCATAATAGTACATTGTTTAAAGAGGGGCGTAAGTGGAATATTGCTAACAAGACTCGAGTTTGCTATATTCTTATGCTTGTGTTATACACAATGTTTTTCATCACATTGCCGAGGAAATCCCTATACATAGTTTCTTACATTTACACTTACTCAGTGTCATACACTGAATCCCCACACTCACGCACTCTTTTTTACTCACACAAGAACTAAACTGTGTTAATCATTAGAATTAGTTAGTAAAATAGTAAAATTTAGTTAATTAAATAAAAAATAAAATAGAATCTTTACATTTGAAGTTGTTCTGGCCTAATGCATGTAGGCTTAGCAATGTTTTTCTTTTATTGTTAAATATTTTCAAGCAAGCCGCTGTACTCGTATAAAAGGTAATTTCGCATGTATCTAATCTAACTGCCACGATACAGGCCTAGCCTAGTGTTGGGGTTGCCGATAAATAGTAAATATTAGTGTTAATTATTTTTGGTCAATAAATATTTTTTACTTTACTAAATAAATAACACAACAAAAGACAGAAAAATCTAAGTTTCATACAACCGCACCAATCAAAAATTGACGAAATTGACAACTTCCAGATCAGTGCTAGAGAAGCGCGCAGCTTCAATATTTCATCAATCACAGAGCAGTGTTATTGCGGCGCGTGGCCAACTAGTTTTTTTTTTAACCAATCACAGAGCAGAGCAGATTTGATTAAACCAATTATATCACACACAAGCTCATTACTCCCTAGGGACTACAAACTCGCCATAACTCCCGCGGGAACAATTTAGGCCATTGTACATCTGTATACAGGCATGGAATAACACCATTTACGAGGAAGTGTGATGAAAAATACATTTGAGTTGTGGCCGTATTGCAGTCAATTTATTCCATTGGGTGACAAAATGTACGTCCTATGGGATTTTCGTAACTCATTGGAATTTGAATACAACATTTTAGGGTAGGTACATGTACATACATATTTCCTGTTTACCTACATATAAGTATTGCACCGAATCACGAACGCTTCAAACCTACCCAGTTGTACCTACTGAAAATATAATTCGGCCCATTCAAGTGACGCACGTTTTTGAAGTCGGTCACAGTACAAAAAGTACTGAGGTTGACTGAAGTAGCATGACAAATACGATGGAAAACAATTTTGCACTACATCTGTAGGTTCCTTCTAAATTATTCACTTGTTATTTATTTAGGGGTTCATTACTTATAAATTTTATTATAATTATCTCTTGATTACCTACAATAATTCTCAGCCGAAAGGCAGGCCAGTTTGTTGTCCACTAATGACTATACGGCTGTATAAATTGGCTAATTGCCTAACGTGTTTATGCTGTATTTGGTTTCGAAACAGGATAATACTACCCGAGGTGATTACTATCGTGGTGGTCGTTTTTGTTAAATGTTAAAAGACTGCCAATGTAACTAACTTTTGCCTTCTCTTTGTATGTTTCTTGAAATAGGGCGACCTTTATAAATAATTATGCCATCCTAAGTTTATACCCGGAAAAAAAGGCATCACATTCTCAAAAAAATGGAAATCTATCCCTACTTATATCATTCCAGATAGCGTTAAAATTTTAACAGATAAATTCGTCTCCGTTTCTTCGTTTATCTAGGATATCAAAGAGAAATATTGTATTAGTTTTACGTATTAAATGCTTTCCAAAAATACTTAACTATACATTTTTTCCAGTTTTTTAGGGTTCCGTAGCCAAAATGGCAAAAACGGAACCCTTATAGTTTCGTCATGTCCGTCTGTCCGTCTGTCCGTCTGTCCGTCTGTCCGTCTGTCCGTATGTCACAGGCATTTTACTCGAAAACAATAAGGTGTATTTGAATAAAATTTTGAGGATAGGTGTATTTTGTTAGCCGCTACAAAGTTTTGTAATTAAAATTACTAAAAAAAATTTTTTAGGGGTGTACTCCATACATAAAACTAAAAGTCAAAATTTTTTTTTTCATCGTGAGCCCACTTGTGGCACATGAATCGATAGGCCTTTCAAAATAAATATAAGGTTTCTCGGGATTTTTTTTGATTAAGTGATTACCGTCAGAGATAATCGCCCCGAAAGTCACTAAAATTCTGTCCCCCCCCTCTAATTTTTGAACAGTGTATTTTAAAAATATGAAAAAATTCATGGACACAGCGCTTATTAAGTTCATTCACCAAAAATTGTTTTGAACAAGATCGGATGAAAGGTTTCCGAGATATTGCTGAAAAACTGCCTTCCTCAAAGAAAAGGACGTAAGTGCCGTAAGATTTCTATGACGATACGACGTTTTTAATAGGCACGGAACCCTTCGTTTTGCGTGGTCCGACACGCACTTGGCCGGTTTTTCTAATGTTATATGGTATGGGGTATATTCGTACAAGAACCTGAATGGAAAAACGAAGTTAAGTTTTTTTTATAGCTAAAGTGCCGCTATTGCGTTAGGTTTTAAAGTTTTTGCAGCCTCGGTTTAGCATATTAAATGGATCTCGTAGTTTGAAAGCCCGCCTTTTGCAACTTCTAAGTCAATCCGACAAGTTGTTATGTTGTGGGGATAATATATAAATTACGGCGCCCTTAGTTAAATTAAATTGGTGTTATGGCGACCTTTTTTATTGAAAATTTAGACTTTGTTTGACACAAAGTCAAATAAGGACACTTTATAAATCAAGTATATTTTCCCATTGTTTACCAAACAACGCGAAAACCATCGGCTTTGTAAATAACATCAAAGCGAACCAATTAATTAAAAAGCTATTGAAATTCTTTTGTTTTGTTGATTGGCCCCCGCTTAGTTATGCGAAATACGGCGAGCTGTTAAAAAGTGTTTTAAGACGGTAATTCGGTGATTTCCACGTTTTAGAGCGAAAACAACAATACAAATATTTGTAATTTTCGGTATTACTTATCTGTTTGTGGTTGTTTCATAAACCCTACAAATAACAAAAAAAAATCTTCCCACTGATCCGATTCAGAGGAATACATTTTGCATTATTTTAATGTTCGTAAATTAGTGTCAAAACATCGGTGACATAACTTTAAAAATACATACAGACTATCATACAAACTTCATTTTTAAATTATGTGAAATAAAGGAAAAAAATATTTCCTGCCGTTATTCAATATATCAAACTAAAACATCTATTTTAGATAAAATGCAGTTTTAATACGTTTGTTTATGTTTGTCACTTTGACGTTTGTATTTGTGGGAAAGAGACAAAATACATTTTAGTTAACTGAGGTTTGTTAACTTTTATAAATAATGGAGTTATAGTTTAGTACATTTTTAATTATTTTAAGAAATACTATATAGGTATACTTTAAGTAAAAATAAACTCATGATAATTAACATTATTTTCCTTACAAAGTAGTGTTAGCATAAAATGATATCAATGCCCGTTTCTCAGGTGGACGATGATCTGCGTCAAAAAGCCAAGCAGCTATGCTACGGTATAATCTACGGCATGGGAAACAAAACGCTCTCGCAGACCCTGGACGTTAGTGAGATGGAGGCAGCCGTATTCATGGACACATTCCATAACACCTACCCTTCTATAAAGGTGTATACGCAGGCAGTTATAGAAGATTGCAGAAAGAAGGGCTATATCGAAACGCTGACGAAGAGGAGGAGATATCTGCCTGATATAAACAGCAACGTCGCTGCTAAGAGAAGTAAGTGTACAAAAAGCTCGGTTTAAGCATCTACTTATAATAGGTATACAACCTAAACACTACAAAAAACAATACAGAATACAGCAAAAATAAACAGAGGCATACAACGGGCGGATGTATCGCAACATTCCGATCTAAAAAAAATGGTTTTTATATTTTTATTAAGGTTCAAATCTGAATTCAGTGAGTTGCGTTTGCCTCCTACGCCATCGACCGCGTACAAACATGAATTGAGAACTATTATTAAATTTAAACCAAGTTGCAGTTGATTTTCGATTCATAGAATTTGCACCTTCTACTGCACAATGCTGAGTCGAAAGATATTAGTAGATCCACAGTGACGGGTGGCCTACTGAGATTGCAGTGCAAGTTAATTAAGTTGAGTGATCAGCCTGTCTGCAAGTTGGTTTCTTGTTGCTTAGTTGATGCAACAAGAAACCAACCTTGCCGTAATACAGTAGGTATAAACTAGTGCGGAAGATGGCTTACTTTAACTTAATGTAATACCTATACTTATATCCTAAAACAACATATGGCTAGTTACCTACCTAATAATTCACCTATATTATGTAAAAAATGTGTAGTTTTTAAGTAAACTGAATATGAAACGAATGAAAAATATTTATTCTGCAATACTAGTCCATATAGTGTACATTATTATTAATTGCAATTAAATTAAATTAAAACATTTTATATATTAAATTAAATTACTACAAGGAGACCTTTAGACCATCGCGGGTGCCCGATCCCGCGATGCTCGGCCTATGGTACTCCCTCCAGCGCTCGTGTCGCTGCACGAGTCCCACTCTCTGACCGCCGAGAGCAGTGTGTTGGAGGAAGCATAAATAGCCTTTCTGGCGGTGGCGGTCCTCGCGCGCAGTAACGCAGGCCAGCCCGGCACGTGCAATTATTTTTTTTAAATTATAAACGATTACGATTTGGGTCAAGGACGGTACTTTCCTTGACCCGTCTCATATTACAAAAAAAATATCTTAAATATCTGTGGTAAACTTACGCTGGCAATTACTCATACATACAAACTGTCAATTACTCATAAATTCAGGAGATTACTCATGCTTACAAACGTACAAAGGTACTCACAAACTTTACCCCTTTATAATACGACTACGGAGTAGTATTTATGAAATATATTGTCTTCCAGTACCCATAACACGAGCCTTAGTGAGCTTACGAAGGTGGTAACTAATTCGATTGGTGTGTTGTTTTGTCACCTATCTATTTATCTTTGAGTTTGAATGAAGTTGACGCTGTTGCCACCAGGCGCGGCCGAGCGTCAAGCGGTGAACACCACCATCCAGGGCTCAGCGGCCGACGTAGCGAAAGCAGCCATGTGCGCCATCGACTCCAACACATGCGACCTTAACAAACCGCGCCTAATCCTTCAAATGCACGACGAACTCATATACGAGGTCCCTGAAACCAGCAGATCTTCGTTCGTGAAGGTCCTAAAGCAAGTTATGGAGAATAGCGTGAGACTAGGAGTGCCTCTGCCCGTCAAAGTGAAAAGCGGGAACACTTGGGGCGCGTTACGAGAGGTCAGACTATAAATAAACTGTGGGGACTATTCAAGTGCGGAAGCAGATGTGATATATTTATTTGAGCGGAGTTTCATATTCAGGTAAGGTTGTTATTTGGGTCAATCAACCATTTCTTGTTATTCTGACCCGTTAGCCAGGAGACAATTTGACAGAGTTTCTTAAAAAAGATGTTATAACATAGAGGTCTAACATGCTTGGAGGGTGGTCTTAAGAGAGGGTTTAAGCATGACAAAAACACCAGAGTTTTTTTGACTTAAACCCATAAAATCGCAGTTTAAAAAAGTGACCTGGACCAGGGATCGGAATCGGTTTTTTCAAAAATCCCCGAAGTAGTCTAATATTTTGAATTATTTTAGGCTCTTAATGTATTTATTTAGATAACATTTTCGTATTATTAGACTGCCCGATCAAAAATGATATCATAAACGAAATAACGTATTAATACCGGTATTTTTGTATGGTGAAAATACCGGTATCCGATCCCTGACCTGGACTAGGAGACGTTAGTGACAGAAAATAGTTGATTCACCCATTTTGTAAATGGTGCTTGAGAGACTTAACACCGCGAATGTTTTATTGTGAATCTAGCGATATTTACCTATTGATTTTGCCCATAAATGTATGCATTGATGATAAGTTGGACGGTTGTTTTCATTGTAACCCCGACCCGAAAGTTGTCTGAACTGAAGCCCATGAGTACATACCCTTAAATTAAATATTACTGCTACAACGGTTTGCGGCCGGTTAGGGAATTTAGTTTTGGGTTTGGAGCTATAGAACCATTCATAATTATATAGCTTAGAGTATATACTAATATTCTATTTTTTTTTAATATTAAGTGCCTGCGCGCGGGCAAAAAGTAAAATTATTCACGAATCATGCTAAACCTATTACTACAATATAAATTATTTTTAACAATAGGTACACACAATTCCTAGTTCGATTAAGGGCATTATTAGGTACGTATTTGTACAGGATATTTCTTATTTAAAATATATTATTGTGTGGAACTAAAGCCTAAACGTTGTGCCTAAACATGCTCTGGTAGAATATTGATTACTTAATTAATTAAAAATATAAATCGTAAAATTGCAAATATTTTACATCAGAAATCTCGCGGTTCTTTACAAATACTTAGTTGTTATTTTGGATGAAAAATATGCAATTTCAACGTGATTTTATAGTAGGCCTCTTAAAGTAGGTATGTAGATATGGTTACGATAAGTATTCTTCAGAATCAAGAAATGAATACAAACCTTGCAGTCGTATGAAAATAAAACTCGTTTTGATGAAGTATTCATATTTGCCGAGTGTAGAGTAAATTCTGTGGATGTAAGAAATTCCATCATCAAATAGACATTTCAATTTCCTTTATTGCATTATAAATGGGTTTTTCATTCGCACTGATGCGTTATGGCACGTGTAGATCGTATGAGTACCGAGTTTGTGTGTGTGGCTATGTTTGGGGAAAAGTACCTAATTTATTAACCGACTTCAAAAAAGGAGGAGGTTCTCGATTCGTCGGAATATATTTTTATGTATGTTCCCCGATTATTCGAAGACGGCTGGACCGATTTCTTTTTTTTTATTCCTTTGAAAGTTCCCAGGTGGTCCCATGGTCATCGGGTCAGGATCTGATGATGGGATCCTGCAGAAATCGAGGATCTCTTCAAATTTTATAGGCACACTTGAAGCGATTTGTTTTTTTTAAATAGTGGCTCGTACTTTTGCTCTTCAAAAGCAGTCCATGTGGTAAAGTGGAAAGGAAATGTGTAAATATTGAATACTGAATTGAAGTCGGTTAAAACTTAGTTTTAAAGTAATTTATACACTTGTCAAGAGGATAAGTTATTGTTTTTTTACATTCATGAATCAAAATCCGTCATTAATACAGTCAGCAGCAGAAGTAGCTAAGCACTTTAAGATGCTCAGAATGATCTGCACAGAACCTTATTCTCTTGACATTAGAGTCCGTGTGCAGATCAATTTGAGCACTAGGCCCGCTTAGCTACTTCTGCTGCTGACTGTACGACTCCCGGTATTTTAGCCGATTTGATCGAGTATGATGTCCGGTCGCGTTCAAAGTTTTTTGTCAATAAAATAATATGATTGTTCCAACAGCTCCCTTAACCCTTATTTGAAACTAGCTTCCGCCCGCGACTTCGTCTGCCTGGACCCGGGATAAAAATTATCCTATATTTTAATCCAGGCTATAAACTACGTTCGTGCTAAATTTCATACAAATCGGTTCAGCCATTAAGCGTGATTGAGTAACAAACATTTAAACATCCAAACTTTCGCATTTATAATATTATCACTTTTTGGTATTGCACAAATTTTGAAGTATCCAAGTACTTAATACTACTAATCAATCCCCGGTTAAACTCACTATATTGCTACTCTACTACACTACTATTAGGGTGGTCCTTAAAAACCGAAAATTTGAAATTTCAATGAGGCACCCTCTTAAATTGTTCTAATACGTGAAAATATAACGATTGTTTTTTTTATCGGTTTTACCGTGTCGCATAAGTCGCATTATACCTACGTCATGTTTCATATTGAACTGCCATATCAAGTTGTCAAACGAGTGAAAACGACAAGATACTTAGGTGTTTCAGCAACTCATGAGGCCGCCTCGCCTGTACTGCCATACTGATCCAAATTATAGGTTTGTAAAATAATAATACAATATTAAAACGTATCTTTGTCTGTATGTTGCACATGCATATGTGTGTAATATACCTTTTTATTTAAACAACGTAAAAAAAACGCCTTTCATTTCAAGAAGTGACTGAAGCATTACATAAAGCCAGTGTATAATATAGGCTACCTATAAAAACTGCGTAGCTACGTACTAATACATACCAAGGTACGTTCACTAATGCTCCGTTGACACAAGTCTCAGTTGTTTCAGGCGCGAAGCGTAAACAGACAGTTCACATCGCTGTTAGTAAAGTCGAGGTTTGCTCAAAGTTATTAATGAACCAAGTAAACTAATGCTGTTTTGAAGAAACAAACAGCGAAATTTGAAGATTACTTTTCGGTATTCGGAGTCCTTACTCGTACAAATCGAGCCAGATAAGATCGAATGCTTATCGCCCTCAGCTTCGGCTCTAGCCACATTCCTCAAAATGCAACAACAGTTCGTTCTTTTAAAAGTAGGTAGTTTTTATGTATAATTGTTTTAGTATTTTCCTACTTCTATCTGTCAATTAAATCCAAAATCATTTTCTTTTGTCCGCCCACAATTACTTAAGTGTTGTTATCGTTGTTTCCAAACATAACTTCAAACAACTTGGAAAACCAGGCAGGCGTCAGAACAAGCTAATTGAAGCGCCCTCTCAGTTTTCCACGGGTTTCCCCGCTTTTCCGTGTTTCGAGGTGCGCGCGCTAGAGGGCGCCGCACCGCGCCCCGTGCGGAATCAATACCTGCGCGTCGTAAGCCCAGCCTCGCTGACTCGCACCCCAGTGCCCGCCGCTGTCACCGCCGCCGCCGTCACGTCACCAGCGGCCCGCGTACAACAATCCGTCATTAATGAAACATCCATCAACACTGAACGCGTAAATTAAAATGCCCCCTAAAACCACGGCCCCACATAAACCAACCCGTTTTACCTAGTGATCGGTGTTATTTAAGTGTTAATTGTCGAAAATGCATCTCCATTTCGAAAGAAACGTGAACGCTAAGTGTGATTGCACCATACTGTCGCTGTCGTGGATGGGGAAGGTTCCCGACGAGCTCCCCGAGGTGAGTGTTGTTACGTCTGTTGACGACCGAAGCATGCCAAGAAAATGCAGAAATAGCTCATGGTCAATGGTCAAGGCGATTCGGACTTAAAACGAATTTAAAACGATATAGATTAACGCTTGCACGGGTATCTGCATTTGAATTGCAATGCGGTAAGTTATGTTGCTAAATATGACGCATGGCTTAAGGATTTTTGTAATTTTTTTAGACACAAATAGGTATGATTTTGCAGTCGCTAAAAAGATTGAAAATGTGGTACAGTAGATGGTATCATAAGTACAAGCGTGCAAAACGCATTTTACCAGCTCATGAATAGATCAAAAAGCGGTATTTGTTAGTTCGCCTCGCTCTCAAAGCTATCGACACTCGCTTAAGTAATTAGAAGCGACGTACGAATAACTACTTTAATTAGTGAGCTCCGGCTACAAGTGATACGATGGTTACGTGAAACGTAGAGCGCTCCGTACCGGTGCTATAAACAGAATAATTACCCACAAAGCACGGGTAAACCTATTTATTCCATCAAATAATAGCTTAATGGCCTGCAGATTGCCAAATAGATTACCGAAGGATGATGATTGCTAGCTAGTACAGGCTAAATTAAATTTACATTTGTCTGATGTAGATTGAAAGCGATTTGCTGGCAGCAACGGTAGTGGCAAGGAAAGTTCGGGGAATAGTAATCTGCGTTGCACGAGTGAGGGTTCCCATTCAATTAACCTTTCTTCGCCTCCACGGCTTTTGACCTATTTAGTTACATTTCTATTCAGTCTAGCGCCTAGCAGTAGTGTCGGTATTATCCCGACGTGCTAATTGCAGCACGTCAGTTTCCTGTGTTGGTTACGTCATATTGTTTTGACTCCTACACGAAAGGGACGGGTATTTCTGTTTTCGACACCAGCCCCGCTATGCTGTAACTTGTTTTAACCTCACCTCATCGATTACCCACAAATATATCTTGACGCCGCGATTCGTAGTAACCAAGCGTAGGTAGAGGTCTAGTTTCGTTAGGCGTGATGGGTGAGGTGAGTCGCATTAGCGCGTTCCGTATAAAAACCATGATCTCTACCGTATCCGTAAATCGCACGACCGTCCTCTTCTATTGTATCAGTTGTTTTGACTCCAACATGAAAGTGACGAGAGTTTCTGTTTTCGACACCATGTTTTCTAACCGTAGCCGTAAATAGCACGAACCTCTTGTACTTTAAAGGTACTGTATTTGTATCGCAGTGGGTCAATAGATGAACACAATTGGAGTAGAATTACAAACGTGGTCTGAATGTGATATAAGTAGTAGGAGTAGATACACGGAATTAAATAGAATTGAACAGGTACAGTTGGCCTCGTAAGTAGCACAACACCTAAATACAGTCAGCATCAAAAGTAAGTGCGCAATCGAAGACGTCAAAAGCTCTTATTCCCTTTACTTGCTCCTTTCCTTTTTTCTTTTTACTTTTCCTTTTTGTTTCCTTTATTTTCTTGTGTTCTTAGTCAAAAGTCTTTATTAAAAAATAAAGACTTGACGACTTCGTTTGCGTAGCTACTTTTGGTGCTGACTGTACCTTGTCGTTTTCACTCGTTTGACAACTTCATATGGCAGTTTAACATGACGTTTAATGCGACACGGTACAAAGGTGTTAAGCCCCTCGTGAGGCCGACCGTACTCGTGTGAAGAAAAAAAGTTTTTTACTAAATGGGACTTAATCGCGTATAATTAACTTATTTATTTACCTCTTTGAGGCTTCCCGACGATTCGGATGTGTCACAACACAACACCCTTGGTCACAGGACGACTGGCATAAGCGGATATTAACATCTTGCTGCACGGGTTCTCCGAACTACCCGCACTTGGTCTTTATTAACTACTTGTACACTTGTACATTCAGCATCAAAAGTAGCTACGCAAACGAAGATGTCAAAAGTCTTTATTAAAAGGGAATGAGAGCTTTTGACATCTTCAGTTGCGTAGTTACTTTTGATGCTGACTGTACACTAAATATAGGGTTGTCATTTGTCACTCGGGGACGACACTCAAATCAAAGAGCGAGAAATAAGTAGGTTAATTATACGCGGGTACTTCCCGTTTAGTAAAAAGAATCGTATGAATCATGAAAGTTTAAATAAATATAGGAAAAAAGTGTAAAAACAGTGTACCTACCGACTATAACTAACGACAGTTTCTACTTATAAATGCTACCTATATAATCTGAATTATAAAACCTATTAAACGCCGTTACTTAGTGCAAATAAATGCTTAACCTAAATAGCATCATTAAATACTTTCCTCAGCCTTAGCATTCCAGCAGTTACTCGTAATTTGAATAATTGTTCAAGGGGTTGAGTTTTAAGTATCGCGCGTTAGTCAAGGAAATTTATGGATTTTCGTGGGTTTTTTAGTGATGATGTGTACCAGTATGAGGTCCCAAGTTCAAGTGTTGATGCCGAGGTTGTGCATAGCATGCACCAGCTTCCATACTCGTATCGAAGAGGCGTTTTAACTAAAGGAAGTTTGTTTATTATTTATTTATTATTTATTTCAGTAAAGCACTTTACAATGACTTAAAACTAAATACAACGTCCCACAAAACTGTTTACGTCCCACAAAACTGTTTAAACTACTTTATGTACCGAAGGTTGGTTCATAAGCCGTTGCACCTGCTTCGTAAATAACAGCTGCGCATTGTTGTAGCGGTAGGAAAGTAGTGTCCCGAAAATGCTCTTAGGAGAGTGATGAAAATCACAGATTTCACAGATTTTTGATAAAATGTACAGTCAGCCAGAAAATCTACAGATTTGAGTAATATTTTTTTTAATGCCAATCGGTCCCATTTCTATCAAGGATTAAAATACTGTTTCGAGACCAACTAAGGTTAGAGTACTATAACACCCAGAAATCTAAGAGCATTTTTGCGTAGCAGCAAGGGATCTAGTAGCTACCCTTATTGATCTCAACTTTCCACCCTGTATACTGTCCCTGTAGAAAATAGACACGTAGTACTTAACCCATTCAGCGCCAATCAAGAAACACATGCGTCAGAGCGCTACGGGCGCTTTTCCCTACATATGGACATTAAGGAGCTACGGACTACGGCGTGGGGCTACGACTGCTACGAGTTTATAGAACATCTCTAAAATTTTGTTATAAATCCTACTAATCCTACAATCCTACCCTACTAATCTTACTAATCCTGCTAATATTATAAATGCGAAAGTTTGGATGTTTAGATGTTTGGATGTTTGTTACTCAATGACAGTTAAACGGTTCCACCGATTTGGATGAAATTTTGCACGAAGATAGTTTATAGCCTGGATTAAAATATAGGATAGGTTTTATCCCGGGTCTACGCAAACGAAGTCGCGGGCGCAAGCTAGTAAATAAATAAAAATAAATATTAGAGGACAATCTTACACAAACCGACCTAGTCCCATAGTAAGCTCAATAAGGCTTGTGTTATGGGTACTAGACGACGATATATTTAATAGATACAAATACTCAAATACATAGAAAACATCCAAGACTCAGGAACAAATGTTCATCCTCATCTCACAAATATTTGCCCTTACCGGAATTCGAACCCAGGACCTTCGGCTTCGTAGGCACCCACTGTGCTAACCGGATTCCCGATTTAAAATTAAACACAGCATGGAAACGAAAAATCTAAAAAATTTTATAGTTTCGTCCGTATGTCACAGGCGTTTTACTCAAAAACGTATATAAAAGGTGATGTTTGGAGCTTATTAAAGGTGTATTCTGTTAGCCCCTACATATTAGCTTTATAATAAAGGACAAAAATTAGGGCCCACTCCATACAATGTAACTGGAAGTAAAAAAAAAACCACTAGTTTGATCTAGTGTTTTTTTTGACATGTTGACATGGCACATCAATCGATAATAGCCATTAAAAGTAAAAATAATGTTTCTCAGTAGTTTTTTTGATTAAGTGAATATATTTGTATTGTTTCTCTCTGTAAGTAACTGCTTTGTTTGTGTGAGGTGTGCAATAAAGAGTATTTGTATTGTATTGTATATTTGGAGACAATCGCTCCGAAAGGCTCAAAACTTGCGAAAAAATCATTACTTTAGAAAAATATCATGGACATGGATATCATGGATGTTTTTAAATACTTTCAACAAAAAATATTTGAACCAAGATCGAGTTTTTGGCCTTTGGTTTTTGTTAAGTGGGTGGCGCGAGTTTCCTATGAAAATTTTGATGATTTGTAAATGATTGACGAAGCATGTTGCGGATGTTTGCTGTTTGGAAACTCTTAAGGCATTAGCAACTTTAAATGACCTTAATCGACATCCAACACTAAAATTGTCTTAAGTCCCTAGGTACACAATGTCATGCCCTTGTCAAGTCGCCCTTTCTAATGAATCTAACGATGTGCCCATTGTACCAACTAATGCATGTAACCCGACGCCTTTCAAGACGTCACTCTGAAAATTTGGGAAAATAAATTATATTGAGACACTTTGAACGGTCACTGCGAGATTCGTTCGACAGCTCACTAATTAATTCAAATTGTAATGCTATTATGATCGACTTCACAAGATGCCTCCGTCTATGTTGTCAAGTTTTAAACGGGTACTTAGGGTGAGTATCCACCAATAGCATTGCTAGCCTCGCTCACGCATCACCTCCTATTGATGGATTTCCCCTCGCACACCGGTTATAACACTTTCTCTGCCAGCTGCCGAGTTTAGCGCATAGCGGGCGCCTACGCCGTAGCCGCTTTCCGTTACTTAGCGGGTTAACCACGGGATCGGCTAACTACCCCGTAGCTACCTACATAAGTTTTCTGTGTAGCGAAAATGTTCGTAGACACAGGCGCGGCGCGCAACATGTGCGTCATACGAACTACGAACAGGAAGGGACAAAACACAATTTCGATAAAAAATGTTTTGTAAGCTTTTTTAGTCGGACGTAGTTTAGGGAAAAGTATCCTAACGATGTAGAGTTTGGAACCTTCTGGCTAAAACAAAAGTCATAGGTACATTTCAATGGTGATGCCTTGTGTGTTGGATCCTTTTCCCTAAACTAAGTACGTCCAGTTGAACATGTAGTTATGTTTATGTACTTATATTCATCAAGTAACAAAAATCTAGGAAACAAAATAAATTGTCCGTTTAATTTTGTTTCACGAAATCGTGCCTCATGCTAGCGAAGTGAATGAATCTCATTGCCCCGAGGGCGAATCATCTTTTTACGTCAAATATTATACCTTCTTACCTGAAGAAAAACTAATTCCATTATAAGAAAACAGTCAAAATGTAATTCGAGTCTGTTGCTCCGGGTAATTGTTTTACTTGGCAGTTATAGTTATTTCGTTGTTGAATTAGAATCGTACCTACTATATGTTTTAAAATGGCTGTTGGCTGCCCTAAACAACCTACTTAATTTGAAAGAGAGAAAGAAAATACATTTATTTATGTCACAAATTACACAATAATTAATTTGGGTGGGTCTGTCGTAGAACTGACGGTTGGTGGGGTAAGCAGATTCTCGAATGGAGGCCACAGCTTGGCAAACGGACGCTCTCCGGCCAGATGGACCGATGACATGACGAGGATAGCTGGTAGTGAGTGGATGGCGACAACGGGAGAGCAGATCTTCTGGCGTACTATGGGGGAGGCCTGCGTCCAGCAGTGGACTGGAATAGGCTGATGTATGTATGTAATCGTTGTTCGCCCCAAAGTACTATACAATAGTTTGGGGCAAAAAGAAAAAATAAACTAACAAACACAACAAATGATAGAGAAAAGAAATCTCTTTCTATCACACTAATAGATTTCTGTATGACGACCATCTCGAACGGTAGTGGTATTATTATTATCGTGGCGAGTCTAGGTAGGTATTACTCTGAGATGTAGATCGTTTAATCCCCGGAGAAGCGACCCTCTCCTTGTTTATTTATTTATTTCTTAAACATTCCATTGATAGGTTTACAGTAAAATACCATTTTAATTCTTACTAGCCGCTAGTATGGAAAAAGAACATATTTCAAAATAATTTATAATAGATAGCAATTTTAATTGAAAATATCAGACATTAAAAAAAAACTTAATTAGCTTCTCAAAACTCGGAAAAATATGAATAAATATGTTAATACCAAAATAAAGAAACAGATTTATTCATTGTCTTTTTTTGTATAATTTATGTACTTATACATAAATTATACAAAAAAAAACAAAGGATGCTTCATTTGTATTAATCAATAAATACATCCGGTCGGAAATTTTGAAGGGATTCTTGAATAAAGCATCTTAGTATCCCCACATTTAAAAATAAACAAACGAAAAAAAACGCTATTATAAATAAGATATTTAGTGTTTTAACCGTATTTTTCCTGAAGTATGTTCTTGTCTTCTTTTACTTTGGAGTAGGGTATTTGACAACAGTGAAAATAAATGGTTTTTCATTAGCAACAGATAAACATTACGAAAATACGCGGAAAGTAATAATCTTTTATTTATGTTTGCTATTTTAAGATTTTTAAATTCATAATAACTAACAATAAGGACGGTGTTTGATTGTGAAGTCGCATCACAGCAAGTAATCCCTACAAATTCCATACTAACGGAGTTTTTGACGTTTCATAAAATGGAGCTGTTTTGACTTTAGTCACAAATACCGTATATTAACTTTGTAGAACTAGAATACAATGAGTTCATCATAGAATTTTAACGGCATAATTCTAAGTCTATATGGAGAATCTCAGCACTCTCACAGCAAATAAAATTAGATCGGTAGGTACCAAAAAATCTTAAAAATGTTACGCGACTCAACCACATCTAGCACCGTTATTGTTTAGGTAATTTATGAGGAGGGGCGAATGTACACAGTCATCGTTACTGGAATCTGGGCCTGACGTTTGAGGGCAGAATTACGCTTTATTTACCCTTAACCCGCTATCGCCGCCATTAAGGACTTGGGTCAGCCGGGGCAATTGTGAACGAGACTACCAAAAAAGGTTTTTTTAGATAGATAATTGTGACAAGGTTCTTAGGCGAAAATTTTCTGTTTTACACCTGATTTAGTTAAGTAGATAGCTATTTAGACACTACATTATGTAAAACAAAACGATCGATGTACGTACAAATACAATCATATACTTGCTCAGCGAATAACGTCAGAAGTCAAAAAGTACGAGTATCAGTTCTCACCGTGATTTTACGCAATTGTCCAATTTATTTATTTTACAAAATGAAAGAAACAAAAGTTACGTGAAACGAAATAAGTTTCGTACAAGATGAGGATAAATATAATTTAACTGGCAGTCGCTTTAAGATCTGGGGCACGGTAGTGCCGCAGTCAAGGCGCGCCAAAGGGCACTGTCTACCTTTTCTCAAAGCAATCAGCGAGCTCGCCGCGACATCGCCTTCACTTTGTTTTTTTGATATGGATTCATCCATATCATAAAAACCATACCATCAAGAGACAATTGCGCAACTTCTTTCGAAACCGACTCAAAAACCGCAAGTTGTGTAATATAATAAAATAAGTTGTCAAATTTTGTCTCATACTCTTTGATTCAATGGTGATCACTGATCAAGATAGTTTATACCCTCGACACAAATGCTCGTGTGTTTATGTTATAAGATTCTCATTCTAAAAGCCTAACTACAAATGTATTGCTTCGGGCGCTTTGCGTCCGGGTGTCGCTCAGACACTCGACAGAAAGTTGTCCCGTGAAACGTCTCTCGCGCCCCATGTGCGATTTTTGTTTTTTTTTTTATTATAGAACGCTTGGAAAGTGACGGATAGTATACAGAGTGTTTTTTTTAAATGGGACAGTATGGGGAAATCCGAATCTAAAGGAGATAGAGGAAAAGTGTCCAAGGAGACATTAGGTGTTTTTTTATGTAAACAAATTTGGCTCAATAAAATTTTTGGTCAAGCGTGAGTTGTTCTTAAAAAATGATAAAGTTGGTCAATTTTTTTTTTGACGCGGGTCGACTCTGTTTCATGTAAGGATTATTTCATTGTATGGAAAGAAAAAAATCTGAACAGCAGAAGTTGGTCAAATTTAATGAAAACTAATCTTCATACAGTTGGTTTATTACTTGAGTAAATGTTCGATGTGGCCGCCGTCTTGTCTTATGCAGGTACGAGCACGCTTCAAGACACTTCTAGTTGCATTTAACAGAGACTTATGGTGAATTGTGTTTAAAGTGTTGTAAACAGCATCTTTTAATTCTTGTACGGAGTTGTATCGGGATTCATAAATTCGACCCTTAAGGTAACCCCATAAGAAAAAATCTAATGGCGTTAAGTCGGGCGATCGTGGGGGCCACTCATTCCAAATTTGAATTCTTTTTTTTATAATTTCAAGACTATCGCGTGTCACGAAGATTAAAAAAAATGTTCTTCTCTTGAATCATCTGGAGCTCTTATGGATTATCGAAATTTTAAAAATGGAATAATTTTAAATAATTTTTTACACGCCTAGGCACTTGTAGCAATATTAAAAGGCGAATACTGCAATTGTATGAAGATTAGTTTTCATTAAATTTGACCAACTTCTGCTGTTCAGATTTTTTTCTTTCCATACAATGAAATAATCCTTACATGAAACAGAGTCGACCCGCGTCAAAAAAAAATTGACCAACTTTATCATTTTTTAAGAACAACTCACGCTTGACCAAAAATTTTATTGAGCCAAATTTGTTTACATAAAAAAACACCTAATGTCTCCTTGGACACTTTTCCTCTATCTCCTTTAGATTCGGATTTCCCCATACTGTCCCATTTAAAAAAAAACACTGTATATCGCCGGGACACAACTCTTTACATACATAGATAGAATTTGCAATGCAGCCTCTTGTATTGTGGACGTTCCACGGGTTGCCATGATCTACAATACCTCTACTGTTGGTGGAGCTGGACTTGCAAAAAATGTTGTTATGTTTTAATTTCTGAGTTTCGTGTATTTGAAGAAGGTGAGGATTTTGTAAACTTTATCTCCCCTATTCTGTAACTTGTTTTAAGTTCATCTCAACGCTCACCCACAAATATATCTTGACGCCGCGATGCGTAGTAGGTAACTAAGCGTAGGTAGAGGTCTAGTTTCGTTAGGCGTGACGGGTGAGGTGAGACGCATGAGCGCGTAAAGAATAACAGCCCTGAGCTTGGCTTTACATCTGATAGTTGCTTAACCGAAAAAGCGTTATGTCCGAGTCTTGGCAACTTTCTTTGCGCGAAATGTTTTAGCGAGATTTGTTTTTCTTGTAGCTTGCGATCGCAGGAAAATCTGTCCCGCGGGCCTTGTGTGTCTAATCCGACGTTACTGTTCTATCTACTTGCGATATTACTTTACTTATTATGTTTTGTTACTGGAAAATGAAATGTACGAGATTTATAATATATATCATATTATATTGAGTCATCAAATAGTGGGTCGTCGATGAGTTTTCATTAAAGCCGTTACTAAAAAACCTGTAAAATATAGATAAAGGGATTTTAAATCTTCTATTAGTGTTACTTACTAACGTATGACAAGTGCAACATAGGTAGGTAAGGTAGGTACTAGGTATAAAATTACTTACCCAATGTTCTAGATTTGTCTTAGGTATTCTTGCTTCATCGGAATTTATATAACTACCTAATAAACGTAACCACATAAAGTGGCTCTATATTAATTCAATTTGATATTGTGTAAAAATAAGGCAAAATAAACTCTACAGAGGGGCATACAGGGGCTAAGAATTGCTGCCTAATTTGTCCTTATGTATTATGTCGGTAGAAATTGCTCATCAAGAATTGTATGTTAAAAATCATATTATACTTACCTACTCTTTTTGAGCAGCATAAAAGATTCAAAATCCTTTTCCTAAACGTGCTGCCTGCTCTTTATAACAAAAACAGCAATTCTTGCGCCAGTTTTTCTTTGTAGTTCTCATATCTGCAAACTCAAAGCGTGTGTTCTCGTCTTTTAATATGCCTTGGCTGTCTTGGTCGTACGAACATTGCATGGAAAGAAACGAAATTGGCATTACATTTTTTTGTTTCAAATTAACATATACGAGAGTCATTTCTTATCATGGAGACTCTCACAACACAACCTACTTATTATGGATTCCATTCCTCTGCTGACAGTCGAGAGGTTTTCCGGTTACATCAAATTTTCACATTGTATATTTTGGATAATCAGGCTTCATCGATGCGTACGTTTCCATAATTCTAAATGAAAAAAAAATCTGTGAGGTTGTACGTTTATACGTCTATAACTCATTCCAGATAACATTAGAATTCGTATACGTTTCTTCTTTTACCTAGCATACCTATTAAAGGCATATATTGTACCTACTAGGTTTACTTATTTCGATCATTAAATGCTTTTCAAACATAGCAATACTATTTTTTTGTGTTTTCCTTGAAATTGCATGACGGTTAATGCACGATTTTTCTAATCTTTTATGGAATTGGGTATACTTATAGGGGGTAATATCCGAAGCCACTCATGCGATTTCTAAAAAAACCTTCACCAATATGTATTCAATGGACTCTCATAATGAACTATGTTTTATCAAGGAATAAATGGAAATGAAATTGAAAATGACCTCGGCAATATTTAATACCGCGGCTCCGCCTGGTTTCTCTGTGATACGGCAGCTAGTTTGGTTAATAAACATAGCACGCGACGTCGCTGTAAATAAGGTCGGCAGAAGTGCGTCATGTTATATCAAACAGGCAATTAATTATAATCATAAAATGTGTATAAGTTAGTTTTCCGTTTTCGTGATTGCTTCGCCAGCTAAGTACGTTTGTAACCTGTTGCTTTGATATGGCATGTTATGTTAATCCCAGGAGTATTGTGAAAGGTAATGGCTTTAGAAATTGGCGCTAATTGAGCACCGTGAGGGGATAGGATCACGTAATATCTTGTTAATTGGCAATTTCGTCTTCGATCTCCGGTGGCGCGGCGCGGCAGGACCCGCTCATACGACTGCTAATTGCCCTGACTTCCTCGCAATAATACACCTAGTCTCGTATGTCGCCGTTTTCGAGTAAAAACTAATCAGGGAATCCGGTCCAACTCGTCCTGTTGCGATAACGATTTCCTTTTCGTTCAGCTTGTTATGTTTACCTACTTAGTTTTAGCAATCTGTACCCAACGGCAACAGATGAACAAGGCAACAAGATTCTTTCACCGTCTACCCGACTTTCAGGTACAGTGAAGTGTTCAAATATGGGTGCATATAACTTACTCATAAATATGTCTCATCGCTCTTATATCAGCGGACATAAGAGCTATGGGACATATATATGGGTATCTAAGTTGAATGCACCCAAAACTTTGTTTTTGATAGAATAGTCATCTGATGTCGCGTACGAGGGTTCCGGACAGTAGGTACTCACATTAGTAAGTAGCTAATTAAACAAATTTTGGGGCATGTGGTGTAATAGAGCTCCTGTCATGAATACCCTTTCTCAGCTTGTTGGTGGAATCCTTAATTGATTATTGAAATCTTACATGTTAGTATATATTTATAAATATAAATTACAGTATTTTCTTATTGTTAGGTACCACTTTTTCACATAGGTACCTAGTACCTATATAAAAGAATGTATTGCAAAATAAAAATCTCCACTGTCTCCACTCCATACCTTAGACGCAATTCCAAAACAGGCAATGCCGTAGACCTGACACATTACAATCGATATCACCAAGAGGGTTTTCATAATCAAACCGCGGTTACAATTTAAAATGCACCTTCACACATTACGTTAAAGTTGAGAATTGCAAGATATTATAGCACGTTGGCATATTGGTTAAAAGAAACCACATCATCAAGCAAGATGTGACCATTGAAACGTGCCTTCCATGGGAACCGACTGCAATTCACAAAACCACCTATTCATTGACTAATATACTATAATTCTGACCTCCGATTACCTACGCATAGTTGCTACGCCCTGCGCTGATGGGCGACTGTCGTTTCGTGAATACACGCAAGTAGGGGCTTGGGATACTTTTCATTTGTTTTAGAACTGTCTTATCCAGTTATCCCTAAGCATTAAGGTTCAACTTCTGGCAAAAAGTGGAGTTCTATAGAACTAACTGGGAAATACCCGTGGCTTGCGGTTCAGGGTTGGATTAGGAGTCCCCCGGGTCTCGTTATAATAGTGGCAACCGCTATTCCTTACCTACAATCTACTCTGAACTTTCTCCTCTCACGGGTAGAGTTGGAAAACGAACCGCAACAACTAACGGGTTCGTAAAGCAGCAACTTAATTCAAACTATTCGCACTGGGGTGTTGGAGTTCAAGGTATTGAACGTCAACAATTTTGTAAGCAGATGCATACATTTCGTCAGGATCAGGACTGAGAAAAATATCTTGAAACAGACTCCAGATTAAAAGAAAATTTAGAGCTATCGGTGCCACAAATTCCTGTAGCTTTTAATAAAATGGCTCTGTATAACAGACTGATTGGAATAGAGTCGGTGGCATGATATTTTGAGCAGGTTAGCACGGAAGGGTCGATTAGGTACATAAAGCACATACAAATGTCCATAGGTAAGTAGGTACAATGGCGAGATAATAACGCTATTATCTTAAATTAATAGTGATATGATATTAGCTGGGAATAGAGTGTGATTTCACTTTAGAGTAAAAACAGACATTCGTTTTTCGATACGGAAAAGCGCTCGAATAATCTTCGAATCTGCTGAGCCGTTCTCGCTTTCGGATGTCCATCTAGTCGCATAATGACTATTGTCATAATGTCAGTAAGAAACCCAAATAATTCTAACAATTTTTGGTAGGCTAGGTTATGGTTAACTCGTGTCCCTTAGTGCGGAAATAGGAACCCCGCTGAGCGGGGTGTGTCGACACGCTGGCGGTTAGGTTAGGTTAAAAAAATTGCTATGCGATTGTTTAAAAAAAAATGTTTGTCTTATATGACTCGAAAACGTTATGCGCCAACCTATTACTTATGGCAATTGATATTTATGCTTAAAGCTTTTATTCGTAATAAATTTATGATAATTGTTATTTAAGCTCTCAGATATTATTATGGTTAAAAAATATTTGCGAACTGATTTAGGTATGACTTTTGTCGGTTATGCGTAGTGATGAATATGACACAGGTAGTTATGCCAATCAAAACCATGGCTTTAAATATTATGCAACCTGAAATGGACCCGTCGTTCTCACCGTTTGCCAGAGGAGGGAGGATAATTTAAAATGTCTTCATCAGAGGCGTTCAAAACTTTATTTTACGCCTTTACTTATACCTAATCTACAATTCACTTGCGTTCTAATTAAAACTCTATTCCACAGGAGGAAGGATGGAAGTTGAACCGCAACAACTACTACCAAGAGGGCTGGCTGGCAACGGGCAACGTGCGCGGCGTGGTCGGTGTGACGTTCACGTCGTCGCACGCGCGCCGCCCGCACGAACTGCCGCTGCGCACCAATTACAACCTGCGCGGGCACAGATCTGATGTAAGTGAGCCCCGGTAATCATTTAGCAACAACTAGGTACTACCAAGAGGGCTAGCGCCGTCCGCATGAGCTGCCGCTGCGCACCAACTGTAACCTGCGCGAGCACAGATCTCACGTAAGTGAGGCCACGGAAATCAATCGGTTTATGAACAATTAAGGAATTGCTAGACTGCCTATCAAGTGTTTGACTTATAACAGTGCAAAAGGTTGAACATTCGGTAAATGTGTCATCATCATCATACTTGTATCAGCCAAAAGACTTCCGCTGCTGGACATAGGCTTCCCCCAATGAGTGTCACAATGACCTTCACCAGCCCAGCTAGCTGCACGATAGATTTTATGGTCAAGTTTTAAGAATTTGATGGCCCAAAACGTCGTGTAAATCATGACCATGAAACCTTTCATGCTAGCAGCCCAGGTCATCAGTCTACCTTGTAATGTAATGTAGTGTACCTATAGTGTAGACCACACGGTGGTCGCTGCGTCTGCTAAATGTGTGGTCTAACTGACCTAAAAATACATTGGATGTATAGGCCCCGAATCAGATTACCTCATACATATTTGCACACTAATAAGCAGTAACTAACAGACAACACAGCGACCATTATATTTGAAATCAGATAACTGTTCAGAAGCACCTATTGTTGTTTTTAGCAAAAGCCATTTGTATGCATCCAATCGTTTGACCGATAGGTACGAAAATATTTAGCAGATCAGAGCCTCAACAGGTTGGGAACGACAAATTGGTTTAATTGGGCTTCAGATGTTACGTCGTGTATATCCGATGTCGTTAGGGGGTCAATTTTTGAAGAGTACGTTTTTTCGACATTTGTATGGCTTTTTATTTTTTTTGGAATATATGATTTTTACCGACAACGTCAGGTAGGCTTTCTAAAAAGAAAAAATATGGTGCATGAGGCACCACTCTGCTTCTAATGGTTAGCTAGATATAGATGCTTTAAAAAAAACGTGCCATACAAATGTCGTCAGCGCCATACAAATGTCGACAGCGCCATACAAAAGTCGATTTAGTGCCATAAAAATGTCGGTTCTGCCATACAAATGTCGATAGCGGCATAAAAATGTCGGCAATTGTCATCAAAATGTTGATTTTGCCAGAAAAATATTGAAAAAGCTTATTAAGATTTGTATAAATACTAAAAAACTCACTATTTAGATATAGTACGTGAGTGTCGTCTTCATTATATATTTTTTTAATTTATTTATTCAGAAAAAAGTATGGTACGGTTTACATTTGTTTAATTTTCGCAAAACATTACGTTTATTGGCGAATAATATAGTATCTCCGGTTTACGGTTGGCCTCTGCTCAAAATGGATGTAGGGTTGGGTCTCGTGATACTCAAGAGCTTCTCCTCATAGACATGACTATTTGCCAACGAGTCTGGCGGAACAAAGGGGCCTTCTCGGCCGCCTGGATTGACTACAAGAAGCCCTATGATTCAGTGCCTCCAAGAGTACCTCATTCATGCCTGGTGAGGATCTTAAAGCTGTAGGTATAAAATTGTAGCAGTTCTAAGATCATTCTTAGGCGCTTGTATGGGATAGTGGACCGCAGTCCTTCGTCAACCGTGAGGAGGAGACGGCCTTCTGGCCCGCAGGACTCTATCAGAATTGAGCAAGGGACCATCCAGGGTGACAGCTTGAGTCCTCTGTGGTTCTGCCTAGCGCTGAATCCGCTCAGCACCCTGCTGAAGGATTCAGGGCTAGGTTGCCAGCTTCGTCTCCGAGGTGAGGGGGTGAGGTCATTTCTCATCTGCTCTATATGGATTACCTTAAGCTGTTTGCAACTTTGCACGAAATAGGCATGACCTGTTGAGCTACTGAAAACAACAGAAGTCTTCAGTAGCCCCATCAAAATGGAATTTGGTGTCGATAAGTGTGCGGTTATGCATGTACAGCGAGTAAAAGTTATAAATTTAACAAATTTAAGGCAATGTCCCTCCATCTCCGAAATCTATGATCTATCTCCGAAGCAGAAATAAGTACCTTGGTATGTCACAGTCATTGGAAATTGAAGGTGAGGACGTAAGGCAGGCGGTGTGGGAGCGTTTCTTCGTTTGCCAGACAAAAGTACTTAAACATGTAAAAAAATATTATTTTATTCTTTATTTTTGTACTTGTTTTTTACTAACATGTAGTATTAGATTTTCTATAAATTTATACTTTTAAAACTCAATTTGATAAAGCAGCAAGGTTTTATTTCTGGCAATAAGGGCCTTTATACATAATCATTTCCACAAAATATTGCATCAACCCCATGCATCAAACGCAGTAATCTAGATATCGTACAATATCTCCCAAAATGAAGTACAATAATGAAAGTAATCAAAAAAATTGATATGAATGGGCATAGAAACGATAGTTCGTGTTTTATTTTGATTTTGTTTTGAATCGAAATTTGTATGCCACATTCGACATTTGTATGGACAAAATAGCCGTACAAATGTCGCCATACAAATGTCGACATTAACGTTTTTTGCCGGTCTTTCGTACACTATTAATTGAATTCACTAATTAGCCAAACACGAAACTCTTACCCCATATTGCTAACTATTGTTATGAAAGACACATTTTTATTTCAGTCGTATATGAATAAATAAACGCCCATACAAATGTCGTGATAGCCGTACCAAATTACATCGTTATGAAGATTGACCTGTTTCCTCCGTAAGAAATACCGGCACTGCATCCATTCCATTGGCGATTGAAGCCCAACTAACTCGTTATCGTATTGTTAAGTAAATGTAACGGTGGGCTTATAGAAAAAACCAGATTTTAAGGGTCTTGAGCTTGAGTCCTAATAAATGGGTCGGCCGTGGGACAACTACTAAAATGCTTCACAAGTGTTAATTAATCATGCATTAATTATTTAAAATACTTTAATTAATACGCTAATAAATGTTCTTTATTACAGTACAAGTTATACATTTGTACGATGCTGTAGTACATAGTTATGAATTTTTGTTTGAGCAAAACCGCAAGTGTGACACGAGAAAAAGCGGTAAATTTCGCTGTTTTATGATTTCAAACAATTTTTTTGTCTAAATCAATTAATATTTAAGGTATTGTAATATATATTTTAAGTACTTTATAATACATAGAATGGAAATATATATGTATCAATACTCCATATTAAACTGATTTGAAATTATAGCCGTGTGACAGCAAAAACAGCCCGTTTGAAAATTGACCCTAGGATATTATTTGCTCGAGATTTAGCGGCGGTATTCATCCGCCTACATATTTTACGTAGGTAAACAAAACGTTAAAACGTTTCAAGCATTCAATCTTTCTAAGCAAGATCATATTATTTTCTGAATTAATTACATTTCATTCGCTACCATAAAACCAAATTATCTCCATAATTTTTTGCCAACGAGAAACCTACAGCAAGTAATTACCCTGGTAAATCGTGTACATTGTTGCCAGTTGTAAAAATCGCGAAAAAACTCATTATGAGCAACATAAAGTACGCGTTTTAATTGTAGAGGAAAATGGGGAGAGTGAGACCGACCTTTGTTAAACACTTTGCCGTCGAGTTGTCGCGTGGCGTTATCGCCCATTGTGACACGATATTATTCCCGTTTCACGAACCTCAACCGGCAACATTGGTCTAATGGGCCAGTCGTTATTGGTCGAGCGCCTCAATGTTGCCAGTGAAGACTTGTAAAATTAGCTTCGTGAATCGGCCCACAGCATAGGTAAGCTAGATTTATAAAATCCTTAATTTTCGTTAAAAACCTATAATTTTTGCTACCCCATGGTGTGCTAATCCCGTGCCGTTTAGTGAAAATAATATAATCGTCTTCATTTATAAATATAATAGGTAACCCGTAAGAAGTATTAAAGAAACTTACCAAATTGAGCGATGACCATCCCTAAGTACATGGCCTTATTTTTGTGTGTATAATGTGTTTATGTAAAGTGTAGGTACAGTAAGCGAAATGTATTCACGTACCACCGTAGAACCCTATCGCAATAAGGTGACATATCACTCGAGTTGAAGTGACGGCGGCCTGTCAATTGTGACAGGGTTCTACGCCGTACGTGAATACATTTCCCTTACTGTACCTACCTATGTTAAATTAACACCTTGTATAAAAAAAATCTGCATAGCTCACAAATTCAGAAATACAAAACGCATAATATCAGATATGGCAGGAAGAATCGCCTGGTGCCTCAAAAGCGATATTGTTCTTGCCTTACGAGCATTGCATGTGTTATGATGAATATGAAGCTTCTTATAGGGGCGGTTAGCGGCAAACCTTTTTTGTATCAATGGCATGAGTGCGATCTATCCCATAGTTGGATTGCTTTATTTTGGGTTACTGTCTTTCTTCACTGACATAATTAGATGACCTAGAGCAGAGAGAGAGAGAGAGAAGTTCAGAGGGTTGATCACGTATTTTTAGAACGTACCTTAGGACAACTCAACTGTCATTTTACCATACATAAAGTGACATTTAGATCTACCTGACGTACGTCGGTAGTTTTACTTGATGTAGGTACGTATCCGTTTTTTTAGATTAACAATTAAGGCTTTTAAGATTAGACTGACTTAGGTAGCTTTGTGTAAGTATTACATACTTACTTCACGCCGGCTGGTCCGCCGCGCCGCTAATAAACCGGTATTTACCTGTAAGTATATTTTAAACCGGTTCCGAGCCTTGGCGTATGTCTTATGACAATGTATTTTCCAACACGAGTAAATCAATTCGACCATCCGCATACGTACAACGTTTTCATGGCACTAAGGGAATTCCTGATACCGGGCATGTTGTGTCGCATTGCCGTAGCTGGCTGAATATTATATGTAGACCGCCCTTTATGTTGGCAGTTACGGAAACGTATATATGCGATTAGAATAAGTACTGCCAGTACCGGTACGCTCCGCATTTAAGAGGTGACTCGGTTTTTATAAACCACGCCCCATACAGTACAACACAATACCTACATTAGTCCAGGCAATGAACTGACAACTTGTATGGAAAAAATGACATATTTGGAAATAATTTATAGTAGCAAATTTTTTTAATGTAACGGATATATTATCAATTAAATTGTTACCTAGAGGCAAAATCCACCAAAAAATCAGACATCAAAAAAATCAATATTCAATTAGCTCCTAAAAAGTTCGGATAAATATTAATTTTTTTTTTATCTTTATTTAGGTTCATTTACATTTGCTTTACAATATTCAATATAAATAAAATAAAAAAGACAATGAATGTTTAATTTATATCTATATAATTACTTCCGGGTGGAAAGTTTGGTGGATTCTTGAATAAAGCATCTCAGAATAATGTTTTAAAAGGAAATAAACAAAAAAAAACGCTATTATAAATTAATGTTTTTCGAAACCGTATTTTGCCTCGGCTACATCGTAAATTGTTTAAAGCAATTAATTAAGTACTTTCTCTAACAGGACAACTGCATCTGACTCCACTCCATTCGTAGGTGGATTCATAGACAAAGTGATCAAAAATATGTGAACATGACTTTATTGTTAAGGGCATAAGGTTGTTCAGATATTTTGAACCTTTGGGAACGTAGGTACATATATTTATTAACTCGACTATACAGCTTTTAAAGGTTGAGGATATTTTTCAGTGCTTTTTACTTGTGTCCATACCTATATATAGGTAAGATATCATTGTAGGCAATTGCAGGTATAAGGAAAGAAAGCATGACTCGGTATATATTCACGTCAAACGTGCCGTTTCATAGACGATGATTCTTCCATGCTTTTAGTTTCATTGTGATACTGCTTAAGCACACTAACTATAAACGATGCAGGAAGGTGTGCTATTGCTGTATCATTCCAACTATAGTTGTAGTAACAAATTCAATTCCTAGGTGCATAATAATGGCCTTGAATATCACTTGTTTCATAAACACACGGGGCGGGAAATGCTGGATTGCCGGCCAAGCACGCCCGGTAGTCACAAAATACCTCCCAGCTTTATTGTCGGCCCGCGATAACGTTTACTCTTTTCCGTGAATGATGTATGATTATTTATTTATTTATTTGGGATACAGCCATTCTCAGGCTGCGGATGAATTTCGAAGTCTTATTTATTTAGTCAAGTTGGCTAACTTCACAGCTTTTGAGGCTTCAAATCGCCTAAATTTGAGGCTGCCTCATAACTACTAGTACTTAGCTAACATCAGAGACGCAAACTTATGTGTCGCGTACTGTTCAGTGAACATGTCTGTCTGCACATGCTTACCAACAATCCCTACGTGCAGGTGATCCTGGTGAAATGGAACGAGCCATACCAGAAGCTGGCGTCATGTGACAGCTCCGGGGTGATCTTCGTGTGGATCAAGTACGAGGGCCGCTGGAGCATCGAGCTCATCAACGACCGCAGCACCCCCGTTACGCACTTCTCCTGGTCGCACGACGGACGCATGGCGCTCATTTGCTACCAGGTTAGTCGAATATCCTCTTACTCAATCGCCCTCTCATTGCTAAGGATCGTGAATCTGCTGACGTAGCATAGAGTTTCGGTCTTCTGCCTGTTGGAGGCTGCGTTAGCCGGTATTTTAAGATGCTCTGACACCTGGTCTAGACATCACTTGGGGCTTGGGCCTCTTGTTCTTCTGCCTTATACAGTCGAATATCATCATCGCCATATCAGCCGAAAGACGTCCACAAGCATACGGTTGCAGGATCCGTTAATACGCAATGCTTGTGTGAACGCGTGCATTGAAATACTGTTGCCACTAAATCAGATCCTACAAAAAACAGTTTCCGCAAAGAGTCGGATGTCTCCGTATGAACGGGCTCTAAACCGAAAAATTATTCCAATGGTTTACCTACAGTTTTTCTTTCTACGTAGTTTTTCGGATTGCGTAATCTTTTTGTGGTAAAGCTAGTTCACTCGTAAAAGTCAGCTTTGGTTTGACGCTGTTATTATTATGATCGATATCCTAGATCAGAATCGTACGATTTACCTGAATCACCTATAAGGATTTTTCATCCAAATCACTTATTTTTTAATCCCACCTTTAGTACTTATACGGTACCTTTTATACTGTACCTCCCTATATACGTGTTCCCTGTGGAGAAATTACACGCAACGGGCCTACGGGGCCCTCCGGATCCAATTTAACAACGCGTTCCGGGTGCTGGTGGGGCTGCCTCGCTTCTGCAGCGCATCAGGGATGTTCGCAGAAGCGCGCGTCGACTGCTTCTACGCAACTATGCGCAAGCGGTGCGCATCCCTGGTGCGCCGGGCGCGGGCCAGCCCAAACCCCATCCTGCGTTTGATAGCAGGCAGATTTGATTCTCCGTATATAAGGCACTGTTGTGAAATGCATGTCTCCAACAGTGCCTATCTGTATTAATATTAATTTTGATATAGGTGCTAAATTGTGTAATTTTAAACTTTTACTGTATGAGTCTTGTGTAACTCGAAATAAATGCTTTCATTCATTCATTCATTAGTTCTGTAGATTACAATGATTTTGCCTTTGATAATCGATTGTAACGAACGAAGGACAAAACAAAAAACAATAACAGAACGTTATCCACCCTTAATCCAAGGAAAACTACTTCCCCGAGGCGTAGTAGTTACTACTTATTTATTCTGTGGCCAAGGCTTTAACTAGGCAAGATGTTTAGCGATCACGCGACCGAGACGGTCCTATCAAAGAAAAAACGTTGGTCTATTCCAATTTTTTTGAATTTAAATTCTGTAGGCATTGTATTTAACGCGCGCGCTGTCGGAAGGAAAGTGCTCGATAAAATACAAATTTGAATCCAATTCATTACGTTTATTGTAATAGGCTCCCTGTTTATATCAACCACATCTATATTCAAAGCTACTTTATAGCATCCATACCTAGATCAATATTTTACCGATCACACGATTCAGTCACGCCTGTTTTAGAAACTTGTTTAAATTCGGTGTAATTTTTGCAGAAAGCAGGTAACTAAAATTGTTGTTATAACAAATGCTCCGTTGGACCAATTTTGGCCCAGAACCCAAAAAACACTTTTTTGTTATTGTATTGCATATTGGTTTCTTGTATCACAAAGATTATCATAGCCTGTTGTACCTACGAGAATACCCGTAATAGACTATACCCAGTCTTAACAATGGAGAGAGGTGTTTCTGCCATTGAGAAATTAATACCGTCGAATGCGTGAATACCTAGGTGAATATGTAGCAGCTTATTATTCGTACAGCTCTTTTCCCTATATGTAGAATATGTTCCTCTCATAATGGTGTAGGGCATCCTATAAAAATAAATCAATTTAAAAATCTCTGTTTAGTTCTATGGTTAGCTGTATCACATATTCTGATATGATTTCGTTTAAGTAGGTAAACTAGCAACTAATTAAGTGCCAAAGGTGATTCTGAGATCCTTGAGGAATCTACGGAAATCCTCAAATATTATCGGCCCACATATAGCGACTTGGGTTTTTTCTGTAATAAATTAATAATCGACGCGTTTGCCCTCGGAAAGCAGTTCATGTAGTAAAGTGGAAAGGACATGTTTGTTCCTTGGCGAAGTACTGAATTGAGGTCGGTTCAAACTTTGTTTTTAAAGTAAATTATAGATATCTATTACAGTTAGGTATTGGTGCACTTAAATCAATTGGTTTTTAACTTTAGCCAATTTATGTCGATACAAAGTGTTCGGGTCAACATAAGTAATTTGTTGAAAACAAACCTTTTGCAGAGCGAAACCTTATTTGACAATAATAAACGATGTGGACACCCGAGTAATAAATAAGTCAACCTCGTAGCGACCCCGTATGAAACAACGTATTGCTTTAAATTAAAATTACATTTGTTGAGTTTTGATTCTGAGACGTAAAGTCGCGTTTCGTGCAATAGAGACTCGTGCCGCCCAATGTGCAGCTGAACGTATATATATTCGATTTCAATGGAATATCTATTCACAAAGTATTTCAAATAGTCTTCCTTTTGTTCGTCTTTAATAAGTCAGCTCTATTTCCTGAATAATTTGTTCCCAATTTCATTGAGCAATTTTTGTATGGCAGCGCCGAGTATAGGCATCACGCGCGTGAAGCACAAGATCAAGCGATAAATGTAAATTTGATATCAAATCAACACGAGTAGCCAGATAGGGCATTATTCACAATTTCTCACTGAGCTCTTTGCCACGAGCGGGCCAGTACAAGTCAGACCTGCGACTGCGTATTGTTAATATGAATCTGCGGGCCATGATATACCGAATAACTTGGATAAGCACAAGTTGTCTAGTATTGTGACTAGATATTCTGGCCGACTCCAATCACTTAAGTCGATGTTTACAATGTACTTCGAACAAATGCCATTGTATAAAACTCGGTATAAAACAAAACAGAACATAAATAAATAAAAAGCGGTCTAATAACTATAGAAGCGATATCTATTATTTGAGTAGGTATGTATGATTTACTGTCATTCGGCACAAATGGAAAATCGTCAACACGAAATTACTATTTTGAAATAGGACCATAAGTAATAGCATCAAAAGTGAATTTGGTGAAAATTTAATTGTTTTTGACCAATTTTTTTTCGTTAAAAATGAATCTAGACCAAGAGGAAGGAATTTTGTCCGGTATGAAATAGGTTCATATTTAAATACGTGCAAAGTGAATGTAGTCTAATTTAAATTAATATCAAAATTTAATATGAAAATCGACTATATCGTACAAAATTCATATATTGATGTATTTTCGATTGGTCATATTTTTGGAGTGTACGTAATTCCATATGGACGTATTTCTTTCGACCTATAGGTATCAACTAATGTCAATTTTACTTATAGGACATATTACATTTTAGCATTATTCAGGCTGGACAATAATCCATGTCGAGGATTTTCAAATACAAATACAAATACAAAATGTTTAACTTGTTAAACATAGGTATGTACATCGGTGTATAAGTTTATGGATTGTATCACTATGTCTTGCCTGTTAAGGCATACAAATAGCCACAAAATAGCATGCAGCATGCATACTTAAACACTAAATATAAAATCGTTAATTGTGTTAAATAAATTTATATAAATGTTATCATTCGCTTATGTTATGTTAGGATCATTTAAATATTCTTGTATAGTATTGTATATTTTAAATAAATGAGGGTCATGGAGTTTCAGGATGGCCGTTGGCAGTTTGTTAAAAATTCTAGGCGCCATTCCAAATATGCTTTTTGAAAGTAGGGCAGTTTTGTATGGTCCATAAGCTTATGCTTACCCTGCATACTTTATTTTCAAATTGACATTATTCAGATTCGACTAATAATTTTGAGTTGTCAATTTTCCATTTGTGCTGAATGGCAGTAAATCGTATGACTTTGTATTACTACCGATTCTATTGAAGATATTTGTCGTATTCATTTATATACTATATATCGGTATATATGTAGTTTAAGATCTTTAGTCTCATTAAAAAAAAACAAAATTCACTTACTTGAGAATTGCAATATTGAAATGAAATTAAAAGCTAGCGTGCCGACTGCTAATTGTTTACAAAATTTCGGCTAAGCCATCAAACACTACCTTTTCTTGGAACTCGACGGTGGTACGAACTTTCGGTAAACCTTGATGTCCGTGAAAATCCTATATATCCAAATTGGAGAGTTCTCTGGAGGGTGGAGGGATGATTTAAACAGTATTATTTGAATATATTCCGCGTACTCGTTCCGACTCGTTAACCCTTAAGGCCAGTGACTCACATATGAGTCATGCCTCTACCAGCGATTCCCGCTACAACGCGCTACCGCGTAGCACTTGTAAGCCTCGAATGGGCTCTCGGCTTGCGTGGAAGGGAGCGTACATTACACACTCAAATCAAATTGTAACCAAATGTCTGTCTGAAATTTATACCCTAAGCTCGTCTTTTTGAAAGCGTATTTGTCATGTTTATCTTCAATAATTGCTATCGACGCTATTGTAACGCGCCTATAAGAGTTCTAACACATATGACTGTGTCCTAGCCCTACGTGATTTGACTCGACCTCTCAGCCCAAATAACCTGTTTGATAAAATCGCGACTCGTGCCCTCACTTCTATAACAGAAGCAATTTATCCGAGCCTCGGTACAATGCCACCGAATGCGGCTACGCCCGCAGGCGATCAATCCTGCCTCCAACAAAAGATTTCGCGGCCAGACAGATAGGCACTTTATTTAATCATAAGTGTAAACACTCGATTAAGTTACTGTATCGCGTGACGGGCTCGGCTACGTAAACAACTGCGAATTAATATGAGGTCTTGCTAAACGATGTATAGTTCGGTATTTTCATTGTACTTATTTATAAAAAAAGTTTCGCAAACTGTATTGTGACATATCAAATGAAAGGGGTTGTTGTAAGCATGTCAGATATTTTTTTTTTATAATTTTAGCAAAAACAGATTTGAAGTAATTTAGGAAAAAAGACGAAAATTGACCATCCCCCCCCCTTATCTCCGAAACTACTAGGATTAAAATTCTGAATAAAATATGGAAAATAGTTCCTTGCCTAAAGATTACAGGAAAACCTATAAGAAGTTTGAGTATTCAAAAACACTTATGAAATTTAGATTATATACGGAACCCTCACCACGCGAGTTGAACTCGCACTTGTCCGGTTCTTTTTACACGACTGCCCAACGAAATGGAACTAACTATAATAGGGTTGTATCACCATGTTCTCAGCCGAAACATGGTTAAACCCTAAACCGGGAATAACGCTAGGAGGATGATGATGAAGTTCCGAAAAACTCGTTGGTACGAGCCGGGATTCGAAACCACGACCGCCGCTTGACAGCAGCATGCCTTGATCACTATTAAGCTGCGTACGAATTTGAGCTGCTCCGCTGCTGCTCGCGAGCCAAATAGTTCCACATAAACATGCGCGGGTGAGGCAGCGTGCTCGCGGCGAGCCGATATTCAAAATGGCGTCGACACGATGAGAGCTGATTGATTTTGGGACCACAACACCTTTTGCTTTTCATGTATTTGTATCAATAATTGTTCCAAATTTACTAACAAACTATTACACACGCACGGCTCAGCCACTTGCTCATATTCATATGCGCCTCGCGCACAAACAAGTTCGATCTCGACGCTCTGTCCGCGGCATGCTCAGATACACGTCCAAGTTACGCGAGGCACGCACACTGAGGCGCCTTTGATGACGGTCAAAAGACCGCCTCTGGCCGGCTCGCCGGGCGCTGCTCGCGTGCTGCTCGCGCACAGCGTGTGAGCGCGTACAAATTAGAGTAAAATGCCTGCAATACGGCCACACAGCCATAGGCGCGTGCGTGCATGCCTCAACCCGAAGCTGCTTAAATTCGTATGCACCTTTAGGCTACCGTAGCTTTCTTTAACGTAGCTGTATGCCGCCTCCACATGTTTGGTGTTTGCTACATACACCGACCACAATCACCCAACACAAACACGGCATCCACAGGCTGGGCGAACGTGCTAGTATATTCCGTATATTCCTTTGATTTTGGGCACAAAAACGGGCACACACCTATCCACACCTTCCTGTTTGTTGTTTAGTGTTCGCTGTTTGCCAAGCATGTGGAGGTGGCTTTAGAGTTTTTTGGAACACACATACATAAGTTACATAAGTACGGTATATCATTTTATATTTACTGTTAGCTTTTCGGTGAAGAAAACACATCGTGAGGAAACCTGCATACATCCGCGAAGAAATTCAAAAGTGTATGTGAAGTCCTCAACCCGCACTGGTTCAGCGTGGGGACTACTGCCCGTTCCCTCTCATCCATCAGAGGAGGCATGTGCTCAGCAGTGGGGTGGGACGTACGAGTGTATAGGCTGATTTATTATTATTAGTTAAGATTACCGATGGTCTGAAATTACCAAGCCGTAGTAAGTGATAATAATTACAAATAGTAGTCCGAAATCTAAAGCCAAAAAATCGCAATGAAATGTGTGTGTAGTACAGTAGCCATCAGATATATCGGAGCGGCTGAAGTGCTCATAAATATCTGAACACGCCTCTAATGCCTCGACAATAGAGACGTGTTCAGATATTTGTGATCACTTTAGCCGCTTCGATATATCTGATGGGGACTGTACGTACGTTTGCCTAAGTGTAAAACAGTTTGGTAGAGTACTCGGACAATAAAAAAACACAGGCAATTCTTTAATCTTCTTAGTTAGGTATTAGTTTAGTATTACTGCCTCTCCATGTATTCGTTACGTGCAGTCGGAACCTAAAATTGAATAGCTTTTGCTCCTTACTAAGTTTTTTATTTACATACCAGTTTCCAACGGGGTATTATTGTTTATGTTAACATACAGTTGCCGTTTAAAGGCAACTATCTGAGGGTGGGCCATTACCTTACAATGTTGATAAAGTTGATGATGAAACGCATCTTTGACCGTGTCAAAGCGAATTGTTACAGAGGTAAAAACCCTGAAAAATGAGGCGATTAAACTTGTTACTGTGCAGAAGGCCAGGGTAATCCACAATTAGCTGGCACGTGGCGTGCGAATGTTACACAATGCCGTTGTTATCCGGACTTCGGGGTTCTGATGTGGGTAGGGACGCCGAGTACAAACACGTGTTTGTGTCCGGAGATGATTATTTTTTTAGTTCTTATTAGGTCGACATAATTACATAATTTTAATTTTACAATTTTCAAATATATATATTTACTTAGATCAGGCAACAAATGCCCATATATACAAATAACTGACAGACTAACATTCATATCAATATTCAAAACTTAAAATAACACTAAGACGGCGACGCGCGCAGCATTTTCAGGGAGTCACATAACCGGCCGCGAAACCGCAGGAAAGGTACTCCCTTCGGCCAGATCTAATAAAGGTCGCGGGTTAGTACAATGTCGGTGGCAAACAAGCCTACAGCCCGCATAACGGTAGGTGATTAACGAAGCCTATGGACACTCGCTACCCCCAGGGGTGTCACATATAACATAATACTGCGTGTATTTATAATATTACCTCAAATTGTAACCAGAGGTAGGTGTTAGGGCTGTGAACCGATATTGCAAGAAAAATTTAATTTAATCTTAACTACCGAAGCGTACTTAATTTTTGAAAATTTATCCAACGGCAATGTATTGCGTACACTCATTTGACTCATTGAAGAAGCGGGTCACTTGTGACAGTTGTGACGTTGCGTCAGTAAGACAAAGTAGTGATCCATTGGGTGCTGAATTATTTTATATTGATATAAAAGTTGGTAGTTAAGTGAAATTTCTTGCAATATATATGTTCATAGCCCTAACATCTACTTCTGGTTACAATTTGAGGTAATATTAAAAATACACGCTGTATATGCTCGTAGCCGACCCTCCTTTTTTTTTTAAATGTCGAAAGTGATGCAACACGAATATTTGGATATACGTAGATCGTAGATATATGCTGAAAACGTAAATTAAGCAAGCTAAAGGTAATACAGAACGTAGATTCTTCCCGTCGCGTCAAAAATCGTTTTAATATATTAAATAATGTTTGTGCGATTAAACAATATTGTTCTGGGTTTTGTTCAAAACATGTAAAATCAGAGCCCAGTAGAATACTAAACACACGCAAAGCTAAAGTGCCCATTAGTTACTTAGGCTGGCAACATAATTAGCTTCCGTCGAGTACTTACTATTTTTTTTTCTAATTCGATAGCAAAAACGAACTCTGCGTTTCGATATGTTGCTTAGCTGCTCGTATTGAATTTTCGCCATTTAATATGCTTAGAACATTTTCGTATTATTAAGTTGGTTGATGGTCAGAAAATATTATCGTCGCGTGCTTTACAAGTGTTTGTATTAGGAATCGGAAATACTTTTTCAGGCCGTTTCAAACAAAGGTGCATCTCATACTAGATTACCGCAAGGTGCCGTGGTTGTCTTTTCAGGCTGAGTGTCCACATCCTATATGTTTGATAAATAAAACACGCTAGAAACTTTTAGATGTACATATTGACACCAATCTTACCATTCCTATCCTACTAATATTATCAATGCGAAGATGATTAGATGATTGTATTTTAAGATGTTAAATGGATTTGGATGCAATTTTGCACGAAGATAGTTTATAGCCCAGATTAAAATATAGGATAGTTTTTATCCCGGGTCCACGCAGACGAAGTCGCAGGCGGAAGCTAGTAATTAATAAAATGTAAATTGAACCGCACGCTATGGCCGTGGCTGGACAAGAAGAAAGAGCAGGAAAAAAGGTGTTGCCAGACTAGATTTTGGCATAAACAAAAATAAAACTTTCTGTTCATGAACACTATATTATCATAATTCCAAGTTATCTACCGCGTGTATGTTGAAATTCTCCTTCTCCATACCCCCGATATTAAATAACCCTTACCATTAATCATAGGGTAGGGTAACTGTGTTAGATGCGTCCATTGTAAGTTTGCCCCAGCGGTGAGTGCTGTGGCGTGTAACAGTTTCATGTAGGTAGGGAGGTGTGATATAGGTACGTGTGTATGAAATTGAAAGTATCTCTCCTGAAGATACTTTTGAGTGTGCTCTAATTCAAGCACGTTAGTGGTCAAACGGATGGTGCTAATTTTTTTGTTCTAACGTTATGTTTTTTTACCTTAAAGAACAAATTACAAGATGGTAAACCAAATTAATGAGACTGACGATGACGTATAGAGTTCAGCACGGAAAATGTGGTAGATTATGATAGATCTATTCAAAACAAACATATTTTGTTATGAAATGTAATACTCTAAAATGCATCGGAGCCGAGATATTTGATATATATATTTCCACAGGTCATATTGAAAAGTTATAAACAAAATTTAAAACTTAAATATCTCGGCTCCGATATTGTTAAACGCGTTTAATTTTATATATCTATGCGTATTAAAAGGTTCTCTAAACAATTATAAAAATTCATCCTTGGCAGCTGCAATTTTTTTATACATTGCACAATGCCCTTTGAAAGACAGATACATGAAGGTTGGATTTATCTCTATGAGATGCTGGGGACGTCACATTTTGTCATCTCAATCGGGCCTCTAGGCTGGAATCCCACAAGAGTTATTTGACAGTCAAAACTTATTATATATTTTTAATGTTAAACGCCGCCTCCTTATTTTAAAATAATATAATACTTAAAACCTTTTTAGTACTGGCAATTTAGTATTAAAGCAAAAGAGGGCTATCAGCTGTCACAAATTGGTCATGTACAGAGGTCGGACAAAAAGTGCGGATGACGTAAAAATGACGTAATCTTGCACACAGGTATTTTATTAATGTTTGTATTTAAACTTTCGTGTGATATATATCTAGTAACGAAGTAGTATTAGGGCGGGTTGCACCACCTACTTCCGATTACAGACCGATCAAAGTTAAATATGGCGCCGGCAGCTGTCATTCCATAGAAACTTGTCAAACTTTCCATATATTCAGATTTTAACGAACACCGCTTACGATTACAGACGGTTTGGTGCAACCCACCCTTAATGAAGTAACAAAATAATCGTAAATAAATCAATGGAATTCAGTAATTAAATAAATTTCACGAAACTTGTTACCATAAGGTACGATTATTTGAAATTAATTAGGACAAATTAATATTGCTTACCTTCGTTGGTATATCTTAATTACAGCAAGAGCATTATACGTGTTTGTCACGTACCTCCAAAAACGGAAATTTGATACAATATTCGAGTAAAGATGACATTTTACAGCGTTTTTTTATACATTAGTAAATATAAATTTTAGCTAAATATAATCGTAAAGATACAATAGCTAAACAATAACGAAGTCAATTTATTGTTCATCTGATTAACAATGTGCCAGTCAAAAACGTACTTACTCATTTCAAGTGGCGATATCGTTTAATAAAGAGGTTGATAAATGATAAGTGATAATTGTTTAAGAAAAAAAAAATACTATTTGAAATCATCCTATAAGTGGTTTGACGTCATCCGCACTTTTTGTCCGACCCCTGGTCATGCATTTGCGTAGTCTCTAATTTTAGTTATTTGTGTTTTTTTCATATACTTAGTGGTTTATCCCGTGTTAAAGTTATATTAACCTTTTACATCGTGTACATTTAATTTATTTACGACTATCCCTAATTTTATAATTCAAAATTTTATGAAACTGGGGTTTGTAATAGGTAGGCAAGAAAACTTAAAAACAACCTCTTTAACGATGGTCGCGTAATGAGACCTGTCTGACGCCTGCGATTTTCTTTACCTGAAAATGATTCAGGTAAGAAATATTAAATAAATTACAAATTACTGTATTTTTCTTTTAATATAAATCTTAGTAAATGTCACTGACGATTCCTAGGACTAGTACATCGTAGTACTCGTAGCCAGTATAAATTAATAACAGCTAATATTGAAATAGTACTCGGTTCCACGTTTGCCAGGTAGGTAATATGCCAGGAGGATGGCGCAAAACATATTGAAATGCAAAACCAGATGCGAAATCTCTGCAAGAAGAATGAATAGAAGTGTTGTCCAATGTCATCACGTGTATAATCGGGACACACTAATTTGATTTTCAGTAGGCAATTAACTGATTGTATCATGGGGGTTTTGGGGTCAATATGCACCAGAGAAGTTTTTTTTTCATATATATGATCGCATGCTTATGCAAATATACGAAAATATCTTCCCACATCTCTGGTGGACATTCACCCTTATTCCATAATAAGTTATTAAAAACCTGTATTATGGAAATATCAGAATTATAGTTTTTTAGTTCAAAAGGGATTGGAATGAAATTGTTAGTTGCCAACCAAGGCCTGAAAGATTAATGGAAGTCAGCCTCAATCGGCAGTGATTGCGGTATTGATCCAAGTGCAGAGTAGGTATAATGTAATTTGCGGTTCGTTCCATGTTGATCTTCGCTTCATCGGACCAGAAGTTGGTCGGATTTGACGGATTATCAAGATGGCTGAAGCGTTTTAGCGACGTTTAAGCGGAGATTGATGGTCATGTTTGATTGGTTGAGACAAAAAATACTTTTGGTGTCTTATCTCGTATCATAAGGATTTGGGGTGTTTTTTTATGCTATGACGGTGGCAAACAAGCAGCCTCGTGGTAAGCAGAGATCGTAGCCCATAGGGTACGCTTTGTGACTGCAGAATTTCACTTTATTGATTTGAGGATGCGTTGTGTTGACAGCTAGTGACAAATTCAATTCAATTCTTTATTTCGCACAGTAGTATCCGTAAGTTGTTAGTATAGCACGACTTATCAACTAAGGTTATTCATACAAACTAATTTAATCCTAATAGAGTTAGATGCTCCATCCCCTCTCATAGGTTCCTGCACAATGCAGAGTGTTCCAGTGCCTAGGTAATGGAGCATCCAGCCTCGCAGCCAACGTCCTCAGGATACTGATACCGCTGCCACCCATCCGCCGCATTAGTGATGCCGTCCTGCTGCGTATTATTGCGTAAAAGTCATCAGTACGCTCTGCCGCAAACATTCCGGACGCACTACAATATCGCGGCAGCCCCAATAGCATCCTGAAGACGTTGTTATATTGTATGCGCAGGGCGTTATACGATCGCTGGGTGTAGCTGGCCCACAGGCTGCAGGTGTAAAAGGATTGGCAGAATGCCTTAAACAAAGTCTTTTTGACGTCTTTATTACACCTTTTTTTTTTAGGAGAGGAAAAATGCGTTACGCATTACACCCGGGTGTGGGGACGGACCCGGGTGGATATGTGGGACTCCTCGCAATGGGCTAATGGGGCCCCGAGTCTACCCACTAAAAAACCTCTCCGTCTTCCGTCTTTGTGCCTTAGTGGTGGGCTGAAGGAACGCTTGCGCTTTACTTCTTCAGCACCACCAGCACCTCTCCGATTTTCAGAGCACCGCCTCCGGAGGTCCTTGTTGACCTCGTTCGTTTTGTGCCAGTAGCGAACCTGCGAGCCAGCATATTTCCCCTCACTGTCAACGCCCTGCGTTCCCTTTCAATATCAAGGTCATCCTTGAGGTCCTCGGTGACCCAGTGACCAAGGTATTTAAAGGTTTTTGTGATCCTAAGAGTTGCTCTCCACCCAAGATCACCGAAGGCACTGAATTTAGGATGACATGCAGCTCTCAACACATTTGTTGCTCGTTCAGACAAAAACTATCGAATAGAATTTTATAAAACTTTCTAGAAATATTACATACTAGCTTCCGCCCGCGACTTCGTCTGTGTGGACCCGGGATAAAAACTATCCTATATTTTAATTCAGGCTATAAACTATCTTCGTGCAAAATTTCATCCAAATCGGTGGCGGCTCAACCGCAACCTTTAAGCGTGATTGAGTAACAAACATCTAAACATCCAAACTTCCGCATTTATAATATTAGTAGGATACATTTAGAATCACAGATAGTATAAATAATGTGTGCGCGTACGAAGTCGTGGGTAGGTGTTATCTTAAGTTGCATACTTATTACATACATTTCTGATCTGCATGGGATTGACTTAGGAGTTAGGCAACATTCCAGCAACGGTTATGTTGCTGGAAAGCTTTGAATAACGAGTTTTAGGTACTTACAAAGTTTTCTTAAGAACGCGTTGACCCTTATCCTGCAATAGCCGTTATATATGAACGTGAGCCTATTAACGGTAACCACGCAAAAACGTGAATATATGACATAATTTATGGGGGTTCTCCGAGTTGGGTACAGTTTATGAGTTAAGTAACTTTCCGTAAATATTTATTCGTTCTGGGCACTTACATCGTCAGCGAATAATTGCGCTTTCGAGCTCTTGTGCTAAGTTATTGCGTTCTAAGTGGATTTTTTACCTTCCGCGTTAATTAGCCTAGTTAATAGTAGCGTTTACAATAGGCGATAAGATAACGTTGTCAGCCATGTTAGTCTATGGATAATCCGCGCTGTGGCGTCCTACAACTTGTAAACAAGCATTTGACATTAACCGCTCATTCTTATCATGTCGATTCTTGGCCAATTACTTTTAGTGCTTTCTACTTTCACGAATCCAACCTTCATGATTGAATTTTATATCAAAACGATTTGTTTCAACTGTCCCCATTCCAGGGGCGACGTAGTTTCGCAGGCCAACCGCAGCTATCCTGGTCTACTTTTTACAAGCTTTTTCTACAAGAAATGATGGACAACGTTCATAAAAAGCCGGTGGGGATCATTTTATAAGGACTAGTAACAATTTTTATAGAAGATAAAAATAACGCGTTCATTATCTAACCATCAGTGCACGCCTACACTACCATGCATTAAAGCGTGCATATGTGAAAAAGGAAAACTGCATTGTATAAATATGTACTAAAATGTGATGTCCATTAGTGCAGGCGACGTATTAATACCCGTAGAAAGCTCGCATAAACACGAGGACGGTCCGACCATATAAGAGAAAATAGAAATTGTGCTATGAAGTGAGAAATGTAATTTTGCTAAAATTTTATAGCGCCTCCATTTTTCATTCTTCTCACCGTCAGTACATCAACATCACACACACGCACACACGCATAAATAAATACACGCACTTGGCAAGACACGCTTACACAAAAGGGAGTGCACTAATCAG
Organism: Epinotia nisella; assembly: GCA_932294315.1. Taxonomy (NCBI): domain Eukaryota; kingdom Metazoa; phylum Arthropoda; class Insecta; order Lepidoptera; family Tortricidae; genus Epinotia; species Epinotia nisella. The sequence continues at coordinate 17,192,302 of OW028680.1, forward strand.
TTTTCATTAGTCGTACGTATTGAAAATATAAGTACAACAATCACCTGCAAGAATATATTGTATGTGCTCAACAATTTTATACGACCAGTTTGGCTAATTTATTAAAATGTAATGGCCCTTGAACTCCTGCAGAGAGTATGGGCATTCGTTATAAGTTTATTAACAAAGGTGTTCTATTACATTTTAACTTAATTCGTTACATGCTGAAGAATTCTATTCCAGATTCTAATTGACATAGCGTTAGTTTACCGTAGATCCTTTATCACATACCGTGCCATGTAATTCGTAGCGTTCAGTCGTTTGATGGTGGCCGCTGTTGCTCGCCTCACGACATCGCGCAATTTCTCTCTGTTGGAGGTATAACACGCCACCATATACGCTCACAGCATATAATATGCGAAAACCCGTTTGTAGAGGAAAGCGCCTACAAGCAGAGCGCCCTCCTAGCGGCTTCTTGGTACTGAAAGTGTTATTTGGCGGGAACTGTAAGAAGTTTTTTTTCGTAGCACTACGCGTGTAGCCGATAGCGTTCTCTTTCTGCCTCGTAGCTTACTGGCTACGAATAGAAAACCAGTCGAGCGGGTTTTTGGGAACGAAAGTTTTAACACGATCAACACACTCTTTACTTTAACTAATAGTGTCTGATATATTGCAATAATTTCAGTACTTTCGATAAAAGGAAGGTCATTTAATTATTGCTTTGTGATTGGATCATCATCATCTGAGGCTTTATAGTTATTGGTGGGCCTTGAACTGGTCGAGTATTATTCCTCACTATTCAGACTTAATGTTGTGTATGTTAGCAGTTATGAATTCTTATTTTACAATGAATACGATTGTTAACTAGACTAGTTAGAAATTTTCTTACTCGCGCCCCTTTCCCTCTGGTGAGATATCGTGAGATTTGGCTCATCCCCCTCCCCCATCCCTCAATCTCACGTGAGATTTTTCAAAATCAGTAATCAGTATCTTACTATTGCTTTCATAGGTAAATACAGGATGGTACATTATATATGTTCATTCAGCTATGAAACCCTATAGGGCACTACAATATAACTAAAACTAAACTTTTGATAATTTACAACAAATGAGTGTTTCTAGTGTATAAATGTGTTGGACGCTGGTCGTACGTTCGGCTGGCAGTGGCGCGTAAACATACGACGCGACGGGCTACTGTGCAACTTTGCAGCGTTCGCAAAGTCTCGTTAAATATTATTGTGTATGATTTGGCCATAATTTAGTGAAGAAACATGTCTTACTTAATATTATTTCCTCGCAATATTAGTCGGTTTCTTGTGGAAAAAAATATGTGTATGTATGTACCTATGTATGTGTGTATGTCTTATTCTTTGGCACGTCCTGCAGCCTAAACCGTTTGACGGAGGTCGACATGAGGTGTTGTTGGATTCCTCTTAATCGTGGGAGTGACATAGGCTATAATATTTGCAAAAAAGCAGTTGGGTTTTTCGTTTTTTTTTTGATTTCACTTGTTAACCATTTTATTTCTCACTTAAATATTTTTATTTCAATAAAGTCAATCCCGCCACAATAATAGTGCGATTTTTTTATTGCTTTAAGTATGTTGTTTAAAATACTGGTATTATGCCACAGCCCCACAATAGAATAAATACGTAAAATTCGTATTATAGTTTATGTTTATTGTGGATATTTTATTTTATGTATTCTTTTTTTTCTCCTGATAGTATCGAAATAGTAAAAAACACGATTTAACTGAATTTTCCGCCATTTTACATCGTGCAATAAGTACAAATGCAATACGGACACGTCAACCTCTATGGTACCTCTTTTTTTTTAAAGGTGCCAACAATATCCTTAGCTTATCTTGGATAAAAAAAATTGTTCTACATTTAAATATTGTGATATGTAGTTGGATCTACATACTTACTTCCTGGACAGTTTTGCGATTTCCTAGACACTTCTAGTAATTGTCCAGGATGAGTCAGTTTCGGATACTATCTTCACAGATGTTATTTGCGTTGGGGTTTAATAAAACGGAGATTAAGCATAGCGTTAGCCTGCTAAACGTACGAGTAGGTAGGTAGGGTAGGTAGGTGGGTGGATAGGTATTCCTTATCAAATTAGTGCCGTTAGCACATCATCTCGGCAAAATTGCCGGCCTACACTTTCAGCTCATATTTGCCCTCGAAAATATCCAAACTGTGCTTACGGCGTCACACATGCCATGTCTCGCCTGGCGGCGAATCAAAGTGTCGTTCCAATTTGCTAAAAGGCTTCACGGTGAATCCGGCCGCGGGATCCTACGTGACACCTCTGGTATTCACAATACATAACAACTCCTAAAACCAGTGTAAGTGCAACTCCTACTCGTACTAGGCATATATGTTTTTTTTTCTTCATTATACTATTACGATGATCAAGCCTACGGTCTGCCTGATGGTTAAGCAGACACCGTAGCCGATGGACGCTTGCGATTTCAGAAGGATCACAAACGCGATCCCGACCCCATATTGATTTGAGGATTTGTTGTGTTGATAGCTAGAGATATGTTCATGTTCATGTGTTATACATATTCGGGTCTTTCTCGTGGTTAAAAGTGTTAAAACCCGAGAAAGTGTAGCCTTCGGAGGTGAGGAGTTAGGTGGTATTTGGTACCGTATGGTATCGTTATTTATCGCCGTGCTGTCATTCGGAAGACTCTAGGACCTCGATTAAACGCACTGAAGCCTTGCTCGCGTCTTGCCCCTCTGGTTCTCGTTCTGTGACGTCATCGCCGCCATCTCTGAAGTAGTGGCCACCACCACGAAGAGCACTGACGACTCTAATAACCGCCTTTAGTTTCCTTTTACTATTCTTAATCGAACGTACACAATAGGCTTGTGTCTTAATTTTTTTTACGATACCATTTGAACCAGTTTTCGGAGAGGAACAAATGTGTACAAATGTGTGTGTATGTATGGGAGCAACTACAATTAAAGAACATAAATACGAGTATTATTAAGTTAAGGACAAACCTCGCTGGCGGCAGCTGAAACGTTTCATACTAATTGACATTGAAGTATGACGTCACAGTTTGATATTTGTACTCAATGATGTAGGTAGTATAGTGAGGGTGTGGTGAGGGTTCCGTATATAATCTAAATTTCATAAGTGTTTTTGAATACTCAAACTTCTTATAGGTTTTCCTGTAATTTAAAGGCAAGGAACTATTTTCCATATTTTTTTCAGAATTTTAATCTTAGTAGTTTCGGAGATAAAGGGGGGGGAATGGTCAATTTTCGTATTTTTTCCTAAATTACTTCAAATCTGTTCTTGCTAAAATTATAAAAAAATATTTCTGACATGCTTACAACAACCCCTTTCATTTGATATGTCACACAATACAGTTTGCAAAACTTTTTTTTTAATTTTCCAGTTTACCCCCCAAAAGTGGCCCAAGGCCACCCCTCAAAAGCCCTCTTGTTCAGAATCCATTCATTTACTTTACGCGTCCGTCTTTGGGTCACCAATTTACATATGTGTACCAAATTTCAACTCAATCGGTCCAGTAGTTTCGGAGCAAATCGGCTGTGACAGACGGACAGACAGACAACCGAGTGATCCTATAAGGGTTCCGTTTTTTCCTTTTGAGGTACTGGAACCCTAAAAAAGAGGTAGATAGGTTATACGCGCTCGAAAAATGGCACACTAAAATTGAGTCAATTGGCACAAATTGCCTTCAGTTTCGAGTCGTCAATGGAAACGTTAGCTGTCAGATTTGTTGACCATTTTTAAACACGGAATTTCGAATAGACAACATATCTACCTTTTTATATTACATAATTGTTTGTAGGTACTAATCGTTGTAGGTATGGAAAATCAAGTAAATTGCTGTTTCGGTCGCAAAATACTGCGTTTAGATCCATATATAGTTGTCATACAATTTTGTTTCTATAAAAGGGTAATTTACTCTTGGACAATAAAAAAAAAATTTTTTTTCTTAACTGTCAAGGTCTTTCTCTTTCTTCTTATTCTTTCTTTCTTCTCTTTTTATGATTTTAATAATACTTTTTAATTTATACTTTATTACAATAATTTGCAACAACTACGTTATCAATTTTAACATGAGGAAACTACACTTTTGTTTAATACTGGTTATAGGTACAAGGGGATGCTCCTACAGCCTACAGCAACTCTAGCACTTAGCGGTGTAGCGGTCATGGCAGTCGGAGTGTGGTTGTGGATAATGCGTTGTTCTATTGGTACAGATTCGAACCCCTACAAGTAGTCATATACTAAACTAATGAGATGTCTCGAGACAGGTTGTGAATCGCATAGTTGAACGTAAACACTCTCGAAATATTGTGCTCGCCCCGTCTCCTCGGGACATACACCAGTATGGACGGTTGACGGCCTTCAAAGAAAACTACAGACACATTTTGATAACGAGGTCGTGGTCAGGCCAGATGGTCCTAGAGAGGATTTTTAACTTCAAAGCACGCGAAATTAAAAGAGCAAAACCGGTGCAAAGCCTCACTCACTTCCATACTCATAGGTTTTTTTTTTATAACGTACCTAATCGGGATCAGCCTAGACTGGATTTTGGGAGAGGTTTTTCTTTAAAACACGTAACGTAGAGTATACAAGCAAAACAACTCCATGCTAATCCAATTATTTGGTGGTTGCCTGAAACTTAATCTTATTAAGTAATTTAAGCCTGTAAACTTCCTTACATTTTTTTGACAAACCACACATCACTGAATTGTCTTCATTGGACCTTTATGATATCAAAGTTCTTTGTAACTCTTCTTGTTCAGAATTCTACTGTGTTTTAGTTCTACGATGAACACTGTGCCATTTTTTTTTACCGTAGGTACATGTATCAGATGGATGGTGAATTATTTTTACATTTAAAGTCTTGGCTGTTTTATATTTGTTCGACTAATGATAGTTTTCATAAGTCTGAATAGAGTATTCTTAAGTATAACTCGTTATCATCAAGTTTAGTAATTAAATTACGATCGTGCGAAGCTGCGGCGATAGCGAACCGAAGGTCTACCTGACTAAACGTATTGTATTGAAATAATATTTACATTTGTAACACGCACTTGTTCTTCTGATACCTTAACACATTCAATGCCAAAGATTTCGTAGCAATACGCTCGTAACCAATAAACATGGGGAACTTCGTATGTAGAGGAAAGCGCTTCCGAGCAGAAAGCGCCCATCTAGCGATTTCCTGCCTCTGAAAGTGTAAGGGCCTAGGTACGTCTGAAAATCGCAGAGGTGCTGGTGGTGCTGAAGAAGTAAAGCGCAAGCGTTCCTTCAGCCCACCACTAAGGCACAAAGACGGAAGACGGAGAGGTTTTTTAGTGGGTAGACTCGGGGCCCCATTAGCCCATTGCGAGGAGTCCCACATGTCCACCCGGGTCCGTCCCCACACCCAGGTGGAATGCGAAACGCATTTTTCCTCTCCTAAAAAAAAAAGGTACGTTAACTGACGCGGGTGCACGGAGCGGGCGCACGCCTTCGGGTACCCGCTCTATGCACCCGCCGCGGGTTAGTTAGCGCTGCTCATACTACGAGCAGAGAGCACCCATCTAGCGAGATCCTGCCTGTAAAAGTGTAAGGGCCTACGCTAGCTGACGCGGCTGCACAGAGCGGGCGCACGCCTGCGGGTACCCGCTCTATGCACCCGCCGCGGGTTAGTTAGCGCTGGTCATACTACGAGCAGAGAGCGCTCATCTAGCGAGTTCCTGCCTCTGAAAGTGTAAAAGTCTACGCTAGCTGACGCGGGTGCACGGAGCGTGCGCACGCCTGCGGGTACCCGCTCTAGGCACCTGCCGCGGGTTAGTTAGCGCTGCTCATACTATTTTTCAAAAGGGTCCACCCGCTCCGTGCAAACCCCGTCAGCTAGCATAGGCCCTTTTAGGCGTAGCGTGCGTGGACGCAAATTTTTATATGAAAACAATACGTTAGGTTAAAAAGACACCGAAGTTTAATAACCAGCGGCGCCCGAACCCAATATAATCTCGTTAACTACTAAGTTAAATGATAATAAAGTATAATGGACGCATAATTAAAAAAGTTCTTTCATTATATTATCGGCTGTCTAGAAAGTCTATTACTTAGCTGCAAAGAGTCGGGAAAAATCTTGCACGTAGATATTCGGAATCCATTTTAATTAAAACAGTTTTAGGGTTTTTTATACTTGTAACTGAAGTCGCCTGCAATAGCTCCTGGGAACACTGTATTAGGTAATCGTTACAAGAGATTGAGCATTCATATGATATAACCTTTTCATGACATCGTTATATATAAATATGCAAAGTTTCATCCAAATCAGTTGAGCCGTTTAACGAACGCGGACGAAGCCGCAGCAGGTAGCAGGTAGGAAGCTAGTGCAAAATAAAATCTATAAAAAATACAGTCGATCAATTTCGTCATTCTCTAATTGGAGAGCATATTACTTTTATACTTCTATGCTACATCATATAGAGTCTATTAAAAAAACTGTTTAAATCTGACTTCCATGTTGTGTCTCCATCCCAGAATTCAAGCAATTGAAGCAAATTACTCAAAAAATTATCATCATTTGAATAATTTATACATATTCACGTACGCATACGTACATCTAAAGGGTAGAAAGTTGAGATGGGGCAATATGGGCAGCTACTAGATCCCTTGCTGCTACGCGAAAATGCTCTTAGGAGACCTTTACTAACGTGTTAAGTGGTGGCAATCGATATTCACAGTTTTTTTTAATAAAATGTACAGTCAGCGAGAAAATCAATAGTAATTTTTTTAATGCCAATCGGTTCCATTTCTATCAAGGATTAAAATACTCTTTGAGACCAACTAAGTTTAGAGTACAACGTTCATCATAGCTCCATACAAACTTTCGCCCCCCATTTCGCTCCCTTAGGGGATGATTCCCGGGATAAAAAGTATTCTATATGTTAATCCAGGCTATACACTATATGTATACCAAAAATCATATTAATCCGTTCAGCAGTTTTTGCGTGATTGAGTAATAAACATCTAAACAAAAAACATGTTTAAAAACATGTTAACATGACATTACAGTGAAACCAACGCGTCATGGAACGAAACTAAACAAGACTTATAATTACATTGGTACAGTTGATTGCCTGCCATCCATCTCCTCACAGAAGCTCAGACATTCACCGCACACATACATCCATCGCCACGCAAGTAAGTCACACTCCGGTGCTGATGCCAATATTCCTATGCTACTCGAATAAAAAACGTGCAGGTCTATTGGCGATGATGAGAAGCACCCATTTGCGTATTTTACATGCGGTTAATCTTTTCGACGCCAACGACGCATATATCCGCACCGCAGGTTCAACGCCAACGACTGATATATGCGTCAAGGAGCCCAGCGCGATAGCAACCTTCTTGCATTGACATAAGGTTTAACTCCGCACTAAATGTCTTGTTGATTTGGCGTGGGGTTGACAACTTTTCTCTTTGACAGAGCGTTGAAAAGGTTAATGCGCCCACCCTCCCTCCGCACGTGTGCCAGATAATGCCAGAACCTGTTTCGCCTCTCTACGAGGCATCATCAGCAGATGCTGGCAGGAGATGTTGCTTGCGCCACGTCCACTGAGCAAATGAGCCGTCTGGAACCGTCAGCCGTATTTATATTCTGACCCCCATATTAGGATGCATGTAACAACATCATCAGCACATGTACCTACACATGTGAAGTTGTCAGCTCACATTCACACACGCGTGACCATTCAATTCGGCCATTTACGTCACTTCAAGCCTTATATTGGATTGCCATATTATCTAGCGAAATAGAATATAGGTCACCGGTTGTCTGATCATTTCGTTTACTTTATATATTTTTAGGTAAGTATTTCTGGAATTGGGGACGATTTGGTAACGGTAGTCGATCACAGGGAAAAAAAACTTTTTATGTGCTTAAATGGCACTCAGCCTTTTCTTTGAACGGCTGACGATTATTTTGGCTGTTTTGACTGGGCAGAAAATATGTGTACTTTGAGTCTTCAATCAACTTTTTTCTATCACTAGTTGCCATGCTTACGTCTCCTGCCTGGGTGACTTTTTAAAACTGATTTTACCGGATTAAATTAACAAAGTGTTGGGTTGTGCTGTCATTTCCACAGAACAGTAAAAACAGGGTTTTTTTCTGTTCCGTGGTCATTGCTAAGCCAATTTTTGTGCCACCTTCTAAGCATGTTAGAAATTCATGTTGTAATTTTTATTCTAACAAACTCTGTCATTTTGTCTGCAGACTAACGGGACAGAATAACAACAAAAAAATGCTGATGGACCCCCACTCAAGCTATTGAGCTTTATTAGTATTTTAAAATTTATGTTATCGAATTTAACATAGCCTATATTCATACTACCCAAGCGATTGAACCTGTATAATAATGTATTGTACCTATCTGGGGGCACGGGAGTGCCCCCGACAAGTTGAGCAAAAGAGCAAAAAAATGCACGGCCGTACCGTACCATCCTTTTCTCGAAACCATTCGGGCCAGTTTCGACACCCCTGTCTGTAACTTAGTTGTGGAAAAAACTAGAAACCTAAATATTCAGGAACCAAGAGACAAATTCGAACCAGTAGTTTAAGAATTATTGCTAGTCAAATTACCTCAATTTTGTCACTGACTCGCTTACCGATCATCAAAATTCTAAGGTAGATTCTTCTAGCAGACCTACAAACTTGACATTTTGTATGCGGTTAGTGTTAGGTGCACATTGCACTAGAAAACTATTGGTAAAATAAAATTTCCATACAAAATACAAAGTCTATGCAAAAATATTATTTCCAGCTGCATTAATAAATTTGTATGTAGGTATTGTTAACACATTAACCTACAAAAAGAAGTGAGATCCCATAAAAAACAATACATGTAAAAAATAGGCCAAGTCTCCAAATTCTTCCACCGAAAAAAAAATGTTTGCTTGCTGAATAACATTTTGCAACTTGCAAATCATACAACTTTACTGCATTTATAAATTTTTGCATACCTATAAAATAAAATAAATATAAAAATAAAATTGATTTATTTCAGGCAGAACCCATATTTTTACATTTTAACAAAAGCACATTTGCTTTTGTAAATAATAATCATAAAAAATCATAAAAAAAGAATGTAACATAAATAATCACTATTAAATATTTGCGACACTGGGTAAAGATCATTACTTTATATGTCCAGTGATGATCTTTACCCAGTGTTTTGTCATAGGGCAGTCCAGTCGCTCAGCAAACATACCCAGGATGGTGTTAGAACTATAACTGTGTAGTATTGTGTGATTGCCAAGTCACGAAATTTTATTTAGTAAGCAAAAAAATATTAATAAGAATGCCTGAGTTGGCTCTACGTAATATCTCACAACTTTTTACGGTGGAAGAGTTTCGAGACTTGGCTTATTTTTTACATAGAATTTTCATGGGATCTAAATAATATACAAAATGTGCTCCAGAAATAGGTTAAGCCGGTACCAGGCGGAGATGTGTACGTTTTGTGAAAGCATTCAGACTTGTTGAATAGAACGTAGGTATACCTGCATAGTATAAGAGGAGGCTGATTAGCATTCAGGATTTCAGGAGATTTTTCGTCGAAAACTTTGTTGTAAATATTTTATGATTTTCTGTAAGTGTTCTGAAAATCATAAAACTAACGTGCCCGGGCGCGTGAGTGAATGCGTGGCAAGTCTGTCACAACTCTTGACGAGGGTCAATTGTTTTTACATTTCAATTATATTGACGATCATGGTAGAAACTCTTGTAATTTTGATATTTATGCAAAATTCTAGGTATCGTAATTTTTATCGTGAAATAAATTAATCTAATCTAAGTACGTCGTAGGCAGTTACAATAAAATGTGGTTGGTTTACGTTCTGTAAGTACTTTAAACATGTATAAAAGGTTAGGGCGCATAACGTCCCACTCGCAGAATGTCCCTTTGTCCGTTTCAGGAAATGTCCCTTTCCTAAATGTCCCTTACGCAAAACGACCCTTCTGCAATAGGTCCCGTTCGCAAAACGTCCCTTCACATAAATAAAGTCCCGTTCGCAAAACGTCCCTTTCGCAAAATGACGCGTTCGCAACACGTCCCATTCGCAAAATGACCCGTTCGCTAAACGTCCCTTTCGCAAAATGATTTCTATTATTTGGCATCTCTTACCCCATGAGAAGACTCCTAGTCTCTGCTTAAACAAGCTTTTCCAGACGGGACATTTTGCGAATGGGTCATTTCGCAGACGGGACGTTTTGCGAAAGGGGCGTTATGCTGTAGGGACTTTCAGCGAAAGCGGCTTTCTCAGAAGGGACATTTTGCGAAAGGGGTGGGACCTTTTGAGAAAGGGACGTTTTGCGAATAGGGTATTTTACATAAGGGACCGTTTGCAGAAAAGACATTTTGCGAATGGGACGTAATTTTGGTGGAGGGACGTTTTGCGAGTGGGACGTTATGCGCCCAAACCGTATAAAAAATCAATTCAATTATAACATTTATTTATAAATAATATTTCTAACTGGTAAGGATAATATTTAATATTGATGCTCGTTCAGTCATGGACTTTAATTGTTGAGCCATTAAGAGCTAACTTTATACCGGACATTCATAGCTTCATAGAAAACCAAATTTAGTTGACACCTAAATGGCTCAACAATTAAAGTCCTTCACCGTACCATTAGTACCTACTATTGTGTATTTTTCTATTAAGTATCTGTCTCTATCTATAACATGCAATGATATAGAGACAGCTAGATAAATATCACGATAATACTCACCGTGTGATGGCCGCCAGCCCGCCATTGATACAAAGAACAAAGAAAAAAAAACATAGCGTAGCAAATCCAGAATCGGAATCGGTTTCTCTGTATTCCCGGTGCATTGATATTCATAGTAAATAGTTAAAATACGCAAACCGGATACAAAAATCGTTGTGTTTTTACCCGTACCTACCTAATGTTTATTTTGTTAGAATAACCTCAAATCCTCGACCTCTAACTCAACACGCATGCTGGATCTCGTGGTTATATTATATACCTACCAGGATTAAACAGGTGTCTTAAGTAATCACGCGTGTACAGAGTTATTTGCCCATGTTACCCCACTTCTAGGCAGGTCTCGTTTTGGTCCAAATCAAACCTAATATGTCAGTCATCATCATCATCATTATGTCAGCCGAATGAAGTCCACTGTTAAACATAGACCTAACCCTAAAAGGGGCACTATGACTTTTACCTACCACAGCGACCTAGATGTTGCCTTGTCATAATTGTTCAATGATGTAAAAGCTTACTTACCAGTCTACACCCTTGCAGGACGGCTTCGTGCTGGTGGGCTCGGTGGCCGGTCAGCGCTACTGGTCGTCCATGCTGTCGCTGGACGCGCGCATCACGTGCGGCTGCTGGACGCCGGACGACGGGCAGGTGTATCTCGGCACTGCGTCCGCGCAGCTCGTTGTAATGGATGTGCACGGGGCCATGGTCTCGCAGGTACCCCTGTTGTTTACTACTGTGGCCCGTTTCACGAAGTTCCAGGTTTTTTAGACTAGGCAACACCGATCAAATGGCCAGTCTTTATTGGTCAAACCGCCTCAGTGTTGCCAGTTTATCAGTTTAGCCGTGAAACGGGACACTGTTTGACCATGCTGTCGCTGGACGCATCACCTCCGATTTCTGGACGCCGTACGCTACGCTTACGCATAACTAGACTGATAAAAGTTCTCAAGCCGCCCGGAGGCCCGAAACTCGGCTTACCGTTTCCGTGAAAACCGGATGTGTAGTATCTAGAAATACATATTATACTATTGGAATAGATGTCCACTCAAGCTGTCAGATATCGATAATCACAAGGGAAATCTCTACTATTAGTAAAAAATAATGATATACAAGTCGATTAGGGCGTGACCAAAATAATGAACTAAGCCAAACCTAATTATCGGGTCGTTTTCTACGAATATGTATGTATGCTACTTACATATTTCGGGCGCTGAATGACACTGGTTATCCAAATAGACCGAATCTGGGTCGCACAAATTAATTCCCTGGCGCAAATTGCTCTGATATTTCAACGCAGACGTGTTTTCCAGACTTAGCCAGATAGAAGTAAATAGGATTTAAATGTGGACTGAAGAAAAACCATTATACTTATAATAACATTTTGGTATAGGAGCTGCTAGAGTTCATTGTTAAACTACTATTAGCTACGAATTTACACACGGTAAAATACCTAACTATTGTTCTAACTTCGTTTTAGGCTTAACATTACTCATATTATGTAACTAGGTTTGTTTTTATTCGTCTCTTCGCATTGCATTCGAATTTCAATGTGTTTTACTTTGCTGTCACGCAATATGTCAGCATGGATGTTTTTTATGGTTTATCTAGCGTGCCAGGTAGACTATCCGTCTCTTTCTTATTAGAATCACTTAGAAAACAACGGGTAGTAGGTACATATAGATATATACCGTGCGCGTGACAGTTTGGGTTTTGTGCTAGCGAATACGATGTGATAGAGATGATTTGATGAACCAAATCAAGTCCCTGGAAGATGGTGAAAGTGGATTTAAGGTGGATTTACATGGTGCAACAACCACCACCACCATGCACCATGTAAATATTTAACAAAACAAAATGTCCAGTCGAATTGGAAGCATAAGTACGTAGGCGAAACAAATCAACGTATACGCGCGTCAGCAAACAGTTTTATGGCGATTGTCTTTTGCTTTTCGGCCAAAAGTAAATTTGTACTGCCCTAATATTTAGCTTCAGGAGAGCTGGCCACTATAAGTGTAAACACCTAAACTAATATTGGACGAGAACATAAAATGAAATTGTATTGGATAAGTATACCTATTGTACAGCCCTATCGGAGTTGATCAAACATTAATATTGCCGTTATTTGAAAAGAAAATGCTCGTGAACATATTTTATAAATCACTCTGTTTTTACAAGCTTTATATTAACTTGATTAATTTGGTATGAAATACGGGGTCCAATTAAAACTATGGTACAGTCAACCAATTTGATTTCTGGGCTCTTCGTACCTTGTCACAGTGAAAATCAATATGAAAGCCCTTAGAGATCTAATATCAGTGTCACTGTGACGAGGTACGAAGTGGGTCAGAAATACCTATACCTACCTACTCACTTGGTAGTCGATTGCAAAAGATCATTTATTGTTAAATATGAAACATTTTGTAATAGATCCTCACTTGTTTTGTCGAGAAGATTAAATTTTATATGATTAAATAAATGGTATATATAGTTAACTCGTTAATGGTAACTAAACGGTTATAATACATGCTGATGATGCTTATGTTTTTTAAAGATCCGACCTATATACTGAGTTACTAACAGTGCCCCGTTTCACTTTGTATTACTATCGCGGAGAATAAAGAGTTTTACTACCTACTAATAGTACCAACTAAATTACTACTACTGCTAGGTCCTAAGCAGAGATAAAGTTGTAGGTAGATTATAGTCAAGTTATATAAAACTGAAAGTTTATTTAATAACCCTACTTGACCGTCATAGCCTACGTGCCCGAGTGGCCGCGAACTCGTGTGCGAGAAGTGGACGGTAAGGGCAAATCTATAATGCAAATTCAATAAGGGCAAATTTTAGATTTAGGAGTAAGTTAAAGATACACAATTACCTGAAAACGCTTCTGGTCAGCTTTTAAATTTTCATAGAAGCAGGTAGGTATTTGACGTTTTGTGTCAAAACAGTGTTTTCCTGACTATGGAGATCTCTTATTTGATTCTTTGACCATGGCATCGGGACTGTTTACATCTCCACGCCGAATAATTGTTCTGTACCATTATTCTTAGTGCAATCTTTTTAATTCATGTTGACTCCTTTAGTGCCTAGGTGAGGTATGTAACCGTGATAGTTACTCTGACGAGGATTAGTGAATATTTCGTAAGCCCCTAATGTGTCCTATGGTGTTGCAGGTCCAGTTGATCGCTGAAGGTGGGATAACGTCCATGGCGTGGTCTTGCGAGAAGTTCAAGATGGAGGAAGGCGAGGAGGGGGGTGAGACCAACGGCGGGCACGTGTTGGCTGTGGCCTTGGGTGAGTGCAGCACGTCTAAATGTCATACGGTGGAAAACTTTTACGATTCAGTAAGGCTCGGTTCACATCGTCCGATACGTGTTTTGCAGTCGCAATTCTTGCACATAATCGGAAATTATAGATAAATTGAGTTTAAAAAAACATTAGATTCATCAAATTATTCAAGCCATGTGGCTTCTAATGGTTAACTGGTAGAGAATGCTTGAGGCATTAAGTAAGTCCGCATTTTGTACGTAGGTGTATTTTTGTGCCCAGGCGGCAGACGGTAGGTGGACCAAAACGTTAATGGATTGGTGGCCACTTACAGGAAAAAGAAGCGTCGGTCGTCCACCAGCTCGATGGGTTGACAACGTAAAAAAGACCGCGGGTAATTTCTGGATGGAACTAGCACGGGACCGGGATAAGTGGCGTACCCGAAGAGAGGTTATGCTCAGCAGTGGGTGATTACAGGCAGATAATGATGATGATGATTTTTGTGCATTAAAGTTGAAATAAATAAATAATAATAATTTCTAGAATAAAAATTAAATACCTACTGGCAAAAAATTACAAAAAATGTATTCATACATTTTCTTTTTTTATACCTATACGAATATAAAACCAAATCCAATTCAATACTTTTTCCGCGTCTTTGTCGATTACACGCAAGTACGATAGATATGAGTTAATGTTCCTAGCTAGTCCCGCTACTCAGACCATTTTTTTTCTTGTAGGCAACGGTGACGTGGTCCTGCTCCGCGGGCACGACGACGTGAGCCCCGTGCGCGTGCGCACCGGCATGCGCGGGCCCACGCTCGCCATGGAGTGGGCCAACTCGAGGGAGCTCCTTGCCGTGGCCGGCACTCTCAACCCAGGTGAGGCCGTGTTTTATAGTGACCAACAGGATCCTTTAGAGTATGCGCGGGCCCACGTTCGCCATGGAGTGGGCCAACTCGAGGGAGCTCCTCGCCGTGGCCGGCACTCTCAACCCAGGTGAGGCCGTGTTTTATAGTGACCAACAGGATCCTATAGAGTATGCGCGGGCCCACGTTCGCCATGGAGTGGGCCAACTCGAGGGAGCTCCTCGTCGTGGCCGGCACTCTCAACCCAGGTGAGGCCGTGTTTTATAGTGACCAACAGGATCCTTTAGAGTATGCGCGGGCCCACGCTCGCCATGGAGTGGGCCAACTCGAGGGAGCTCCTCGCCGTGGCCGGCACTCTCAACCCAGGTGAGGCCGTGTTTTATAGTGACCAACAGGATGCTTTAGAGTATGCGCGGGCCCACGTTCGCCATGGAGTGGGCCAACTCGCTCCTCGCCGTGGCCGGCACTCTCAACCCAGGTGAGGCCGTGTTTTATAGTGACCAACAGGATCCTTTAGAGTATGCGCGGGCCCACGTTCGCCATGGAGTGGGCCAACTCGAGGGAGCTCCTCGCCGTGGCCGGCACTCTCAACCCAGGTGAGGCCGTGTTTTATAGTGACCAACAGGATCCTTTAGAGTATGCGCGGGCCCACGTTCGCCATGGAGTGGGCCAACTCGAGGGAGCTCCTCGCCGTGGCCGGCACTCTCAACCCAGGTGAGGCCGTGTTTTATTGTGACCAACAGGATCCTATAGAGTATGCGCGGGCCCACGTTCGCCATGGAGTGGGCCAACTCGAGGGAGCTCCTCGCCGTGGCCGGCACTCTCAACCCAGGGTGGCCGTGTTTTATAGTGGCCAACAGGATCCTATAGAGTATGCGCGGGCGCACGCTCGCCATGAAGTGGGCCAACTCGAGGGAGCTCCTCGCCGTGGCCGGCACTCTCAACCCGGGTCAGTCCGTGTTTTAAGCGTCGTTTTTACTAAACTGGATATTTGCGTATAATTAAATTTGAGGTTACCCGACGTTTCGGATGTGTCAAAACAGCCTTGGTGGCGAGCAGACTTTATAGGGTTGCCATATGGGGAACTTATTACTTAGGCTCCGCTGTCTGTCCATCTGTCACAGGGCTGCGTTTGAATCGCTACAGGCACTTAAAGTTTCCACAAAACGTGTATGACATACCTGCTACATATGGGCCGGGCTGTTTATCAACAAATAATACAAATTGAAATAATTGGCAATTAGGTACTTACAGGCGCCGAAATACAAGAACCATTATTTTAAGTACCACAGTGGCTTGTGCTGTTTGTGGAAGGTACATGTAAAAAGAACCCCAGCAAAAGGTCACGTTATTATTCCGTTAATAGCTACCCAATACAATGCAGAGTGGTTTTAAAAGCTTCGAGCTAGGTAGGTACCTATTCTGAATAGTAGGTACATGATACATGATAAGCAAACCTGCCGCTTTTCACTCCGCAACCTATAACACAATTTACGAGCACTATCAAAGTTTACGGTACGGGTTTACGCGACTTGGCAGAACGGCTGTTCCAGCCGATGCTTTATGTACCTACCTAACGAGGAAAATCACCCGTAGATACCTACGGATTGGGGCATACATTTATTCGAAGAAAGAAAGAAAGAAAGATACATTTATTCACAATGACAAGTGACTCACGGAAAGCTCAATCAGACGCATACGTTTCATATTTCAATATCGTGTACCTACTAGTGAACGAGCAATATATTTATATTTGTATTCTCTAACGATTTCGATTAATTATGCAGAGAGCGAACAATCGATCTAGCTAGGTCTCGTATCTGGAAAAATGTAGGGTCTCCGTATTTTTACCAATACCTACTCAATTTTAAATTATTCTACACCTCTTCAACTACCCAAAGGTTGTCTGGAAGAGATCGCTCATTAGCAATATGGCCGCCTATTGTCTACCGTCATAATAGGTACCTATTAAAAAAAACAACATACAACGTAAGGATGTTGTTTTTTTTGTGAACAATAAAGAATAATTGCATTATTGAATAGTCTATCTCGCGCGCGGTCGTGTGCTAGCCGTGCTGGCGCGTTAGTTCTACTTACAACTTAAAGCAAGTTCTGCAAGTGTGTATGAGAGCGCGCCAAACACATTAAAATCAAACTATAATTCGAAATGCGTCAAATTGGAGTCCTGGGTTTTTCGACCTTTTTATGGTCCCTTCGAAGGGAAAACATATTTCAAAACTCACTACCGTCAACTGGGGCTACTTTAGGAAAAAATGGGGCTACTTTGATAATTTAGAATGTCGTGTAAAACCAGTAATATTTGAAATAATATAGATCTAATCAAGTAAGCAGCACTACTATATTCACACGGCCACGGGTTACGCGAATATAAAAACAATAATTAAGGAGAGAAACCCGCTTGATTAAAGTCACCCCTCGAATCAAAGTAACCCGTATGTACCGTATATAAGTAATTAACTACGTGTATAAAGGTACGATTAGTGAATATAAGTAAGTACCTATTTTGTTTGCAGAGGGAGCGGAGCCGCCGGACGCGCCGCCCTTCAAGAACGTGGTGAAGTTCTACTCCGACACCGGCGCGCTCATCTACACCGTTCCCATTCCGTTCACACAGGTAATAAATAGTACATTGTTTATCGAGAGGCGTAAGAGGAATATTGCAAACAAGAGTCTATCAGAAGCCCGACGGCGAAGGCGGAGGTCGTGACCATTCAGATCTTCACCACCTTTCTCCGAATCCCTCTATTTTTGTTATCATTCTAACCACAACACAACACATACCTACCAAATATAGTTGCATCTCTGTTGGTTGTTGTGATAAATTGCAAGGTATGTCATTACTTGGCCATTGCCTTATTGGATAGCATACGTTTATACGTATAGCATACCTACGTACGCAATGCTGTTTTTATTTTACACACAATTTAATATTTATGTTATACATAGGTATTTTATTTTTAATGAATAAAGATTGTGTAATGGAGGAAGTGTGTTGGGTATTAGGTATCACACAGTAGTGACGAAATGGTAGGTACTTGGGGCCGAGTAACTACTCGTTAGATTTACTGGTCTCAGCACGGCTATCACAAGACGGCGCGCGAGCTCTCTCGATTTTTTCTCGCACTACCCGTCTCTCTCTTATTAGAAAACATAGAAAGAGAGGTATAATGCGAGAAAAATCGAGAGAGCTCGCGCGCCGTCTTGTGATAGCCGTGCAGAGCACATGATCTCGAAAATACAAGCAGTCGGCATAGACAAGACAACCTAGCACAAGGTCTAACTCTCTAGGTATTGTGTTTTACTGTATATATCAAGGGCTGTATCTCCATTCTCCTCTGTGTTCATTACGTATATCTAAGTGCAATACTTGCCCCACAGGAGGAACACGAGTTAACAGAGATAGAGAGAGTTAGCAGAGATAGCGGTTAACGAGATTTGAGTCAATGTCTGAGACATTTAACCAAAGGAGAACTTACGACAGTCCATTAACAGGGCAGTAGTTCACTTAACTAACCACGGCTGTGTAGATCAACCAGTATAGCTGAGACTCCCGATTACGCTCCATTGTTACAATTCTTGGGTCAAATTATACCAGCAAGTTCTCCAACGAGTAGACGTTTTAAGAATGTCATGCCACGTGGAAGTTTATGCGGCTATAAAGTTCTTAGTGTTAAATGGAACAATGTTGCTTTAAACTTGACTTCGCGCGTTCACTCCTAAGTATTTTATAGGAGCCATTTGACTTTATGCTAAATGCAACTTTCCGTGGGTTTATGCAGATAGTAAAGCAACCTTAAAATGTAAGAGTTTAAGAAATTAATTGAATTTAAAAGAACTAGTGTATTTAACTTATAAAAAATGAATTGCAAATTCTGCTTTACATTTTGACATTCCTTTTAAGAAAAGTACTAGGTAAGCCTAATAGTACTTTTCTTAGTGAACTAATGAGAGAGGAAATGGTTCCGTACACAACTGGTCTAACTCTAACTATCAAAATTATAATTTTAAATGAAAGTGAAAAAAACAATAATTATATTTCACGAGCAGGTTTTGAATGAACTGAGCCATCATGGTAGCCCATATCAACGAATCTCTAAATCAATTTAAGAATAAACTTTGAACACCAGGCGCGCGTAACGGCGCTAACATGGGGCCACGCCGCGCGCCGGCTGTTCGTGGGCGTAGGCGGCGCTGTATGCACGGCTCGCGTCTGGCGCGTAGTGGCGCCACTGCAGCTGCTGGCGCGGGTGCGCGCTGCGCAAGCGTTGAGGGACCCGCGCGCCGCCTCACGGCTGCCGATACCCCCGAGATTACAGCCCGCGTTAGCGAATCTCTTCGCGCACACTATACGGGTGAGTTCTGAACTGTGCCACTGCAGCTGCCACCGTGGTTATAGCCCGCGCTGGCGGGTGAGTTCTCAGCTGTACCACGGTCTCCTAGCGCGGGAGCAGTGTCCCTGCCGCTGCCGTCACGGGTACAACTGGTGCTGAATAACCTCTTCGCGCACGCTATACAGGTAAGCACCTAATCCCTCGTAGCTCGACACGCTAATCAAGCCTGTAACACTCGTTATAACACACAATAACACACAAGGCGTCTTGAGAGCCTTGACTAATAACGCTATCATATTCATTAACATGATGTAGTCTTGTTTGTAACCTATTTCATAAATTAACAAAGCCAATGTCCAATGATGGTCCTCTCTCACCACTTTAGTTTCTTGAATGGGGCTTAGGTCTAAAACCTCAAGCCTGGCAACGTTCAAGCCGTCTAGACCAACCTTAAAGTTGATGATCGCTTTAATCCTAACAGCCAACTCTGGACACGTATCCAGGGTCCCAGCATGATTGACGTAACCTCCATGAGCTCCTGTCGGTTCTCTGGGCGTTCTTGAACATGTCTGTATTGTCCGTACTACTTTACTGCGTTTATTCTCTTTAACCTTATCAATTACCTAATTACAATAATTTTTAACTAATAATTTCAGTGCAACGTGCCCGAGTCCCACGAGCTCCGTCGCTTCGTCTCCCGGCCGCCAGGGGGCACCAGCGGCGCCGGCACCCGGCTACATTGCACCATGTTGAGGCATGATGATGAAGAGGCTGGGTACACGCTGTACTTGGAACATCTCGGCGGCCTAGTACCGTTGCTGAAGGGACGGCGGACTAGCAAGATACGACCAGAGTTTGTGATCTTCGATCCTCAGGGAGAAGGTATGTTCAATGCAGGATAGACTTTGATACAAAACAATCTGAACCGTGTCAAAATTAGTGGTTTAAATAAAAACGGAGGTGACACGGCTTTTGCACCATGTTGAGGCATGATGATGATGAGGATGGGTACACGCTGTACTTGGAACATCTAGGCGGCTTAGTGCCGCTGTCGAAGGGTCGGCTGACAACAGGATACTACCGGAGTTTGTGATCTTCGATCCTCAAGGGGAACTGGGGAAGCTATATTTAATACAGATAGGCTGATCCTAAAAAATCTGAACCGTCTCACAATTAGTGGCTTCAAATGGAGGTGACTTAGACTTAGGGTGGGTTGCACCAAACCGCCTGTAAGCAGTGTGGTTAAGATCTGCATGCCATATTTAACGTTGATTGGTCTGTAAGTAATCGTAAGTTGGTGCAACCCGCCCTTAGGGCCATTGTTGAAGGGACGGCGAACTAGCAAGATACGACCAGAATTTGTGATCTTCGATCCTCTATGTGTATTGATGTTCTATACACATAGATCTTGTATCTAAAAAACATCCGGCAACTCGACAAACTTTTTTTGGATTTTTATCGTTATATGTTATCATTATCACGATTAGGAGTGTAGACACTAAATAAAATAATCAATAATGTTGTATTCTCTCGAAAAAGTATTAAAAATTTAGTCAAATGGAGAAAAAAATCAACGCAAGAGGTTAAATAATCACAAAGTGTCCAAAGTTTTAAGAGGGGTTATATTCTGTCCCTTTTCCGCAAAACGCACCTTCGTATGAAACGATTGTCATTTACTATGACGCTCGATGGTCGTGACGTCACGATCCCCGAGCATTTCCTCCATCAACAAGCAACATTAAGACGGTTGTAGCTTCGTAGTTTTTTGAGAAACGTGAACGGGATTTTCGTTATTAGGCATATTTTATTGCCTTCTTTCTTTTGAAGTAATAATAAATTTTGAGGCTCGACCCATATTGTATTTGACGACTTATACAGTTTTGCTCGACTATAATAGTAGATTGTTAACCGAGGGTAGAAAGTGACCCATTTCACCCGAGATAGTTCGAGGGTGAAATGGGTAATTTCGCCTGAGTTAAACACTCTACTTTTCATTTCGACTGTGAGGAAAGTAAAATAGTATACGTACATTTTATAAAACTGGTATATTAAGAGTAATCATTTAAAATGTCATACTGCCAATTTTAGAAAAGTTTTAAAAACGTATCTAATAGTTTCAATTTTTTTGTATCTGTACCTATAGGTAATCCTATAAATAAATGTACAGAATTATATGTACTATTATTAATATGAAATGAATTAATTATTAGGTATACCTAAATTAATTAATTTATACCTATATCGCACTGGCCACTTGCCACGGTCTACTAGATTGTAATCGAGTAGGCCGCGACGACGACGCGACTAATCTAGAGGGCCAGCACGTCTAGCACAACTTGCTGCTCAGTCGCTTCTCGCGCGACTAAGCGTCCCCTATCTCACTCGCACCGTACAAATTAGAAAAAGGGGGTTGAGCTTTCTCGACTCGCGTCGCGGTGCGGCGTCAGTTGCGCTAGCCCCGCTGGATGCTGAAACGTGAAAAAAGAAAGTGTGGCATTATGGCGGGCAACCAAAATTTACAAGAATGATTTTGAATGTAAATTTTCTGTAATTACGAAAATAAATACCAACTGTAAAAGGTATTTAATATCAATCTATAGATCGTAATAAACCCGTTGCTTATTGTATAGCTGAGTTTAGATATATTTAAAGCTTTTATTGTAATAATATTACGTAACTCAATTATCTTTAACTCCGTGGCTAGTCGTAACAATAAAAAAAAAAACTTTCCACCCTAGGGCAGAAAACGCTATTTTCCACCCGGCTATATACCCATCCATGAAAAGCCAACTTTCAGAACAGAAGACATGGAAAACAGATTACCATATTTCCAGAGAGCGTGATCCGCGCCGCATGCGTCCGCGAGAGCAGCAGCAGCAGCAGCAGCGGCGCCGGCAGCTCCTCCAGCGGCGGGAGCGCGCCGGGCCGCGCCTCGCCGCTCAAGACAGACTCCTCCGACAGCGACCGCGAGGAAGGTACCTTGCAAACTCGCGTTCCTTCAATAGTACATTACTACCTGCGTGATCCGCGCCGCATGCGTCCGCGAGAGCAGCAGCAGCAGCAGCAGCGGCGCCGGCAGCTCCTCCAGCGGCGGGAGCGCGCCGGGCCGCGCCTCGCCGCTCAAGACAGACTCCTCCGACAGCGACCGCGAGGAAGGTACCTTGCAAACTCGCGTTCCTTCAATAGTACATTACTACCTGCGTGATCCGCGCCGCATGCGTCCGCGAGAGCAGCAGCAGCAGCAGCAGCGGCGCCGGCAGCTCCTCCAGCGGCGGGAGCGCGCCGGGCCGCGCCTCGCCGCTCAAGACAGACTCCTCCGACAGCGACCGCGAGGAAGGTACCTTGCAAACTCGCGTTCCTTCAATAGTACATTACTACCTGCGTGATCCGCGCCGCATGCGTCCGCGAGAGCAGCAGCAGCAGCAGCAGCGGCGCCGGCAGCTCCTCCAGCGGCGGGAGCGCGCCGGGCCGCGCCTCGCCGCTCAAGACAGACTCCTCCGACAGCGACCGCGAGGAAGGTACCTTGCAAACTCGCGTTCCTTCAATAGTACATTACTACCTGCGTGATCCGCGCCGCATGCGTCCGCGAGAGCAGCAGCAGCAGCAGCAGCGGCGCCGGCAGCTCCTCCAGCGGCGGGAGCGCGCCGGGCCGCGCCTCGCCGCTCAAGACAGACTCCTCCGACAGCGACCGCGAGGAAGGTACCTTGCAAACTCGCGTTCCTTCAATAGTACATTACTACCTGCGTGATCCGCGCCGCATGCGTCCGCGAGAGCAGCAGCAGCAGCAGCAGCGGCGCCGGCAGCTCCTCCAGCGGCGGGAGCGCGCCGGGCCGCGCCTCGCCGCTCAAGACAGACTCCTCCGACAGCGACCGCGAGGAAGGTACCTTGCAAACTCGCGTTCCTTCAATAGTACATTACTACCTGCGTGATCCGCGCCGCATGCGTCCGCGAGAGCAGCAGCAGCAGCAGCAGCGGCGCCGGCAGCTCCTCCAGCGGCGGGAGCGCGCCGGGCCGCGCCTCGCCGCTCAAGACAGACTCCTCCGACAGCGACCGCGAGGAAGGTACCTTGCAAACTCGCGTTCCTTCAATAGTACATTACTACCTGCGTGATCCGCGCCGCATGCGTCCGCGAGAGCAGCAGCAGCAGCAGCAGCGGCGCCGGCAGCTCCTCCAGCGGCGGGAGCGCGCCGGGCCGCGCCTCGCCGCTCAAGACAGACTCCTCCGACAGCGACCGCGAGGAAGGTACCTTGCAAACTCGCGTTCCTTCAATAGTACATTACTACCTGCGTGATCCGCGCCGCATGCGTCCGCGAGAGCAGCAGCAGCAGCAGCAGCGGCGCCGGCAGCTCCTCCAGCGGCGGGAGCGCGCCGGGCCGCGCCTCGCCGCTCAAGACAGACTCCTCCGACAGCGACCGCGAGGAAGGTACCTTGCAAACTCGCGTTCCTTCAATAGTACATTACTACCTGCGTGATCCGCGCCGCATGCGTCCGCGAGAGCAGCAGCAGCAGCAGCAGCGGCGCCGGCAGCTCCTCCAGCGGCGGGAGCGCGCCGGGCCGCGCCTCGCCGCTCAAGACAGACTCCTCCGACAGCGACCGCGAGGAAGGTACCTTGCAAACTCGCGTTCCTTCAATAGTACATTACTACCTGCGTGATCCGCGCCGCATGCGTCCGCGAGAGCAGCAGCAGCAGCAGCAGCGGCGCCGGCAGCTCCTCCAGCGGCGGGAGCGCGCCGGGCCGCGCCTCGCCGCTCAAGACAGACTCCTCCGACAGCGACCGCGAGGAAGGTACCTTGCAAACTCGCGTTCCTTCAATAGTACATTACTACCTGCGTGATCCGCGCCGCATGCGTCCGCGAGAGCAGCAGCAGCAGCAGCAGCGGCACCGGCAGCTCCTCCAGCGGCGGGAGCGCGCCGGGCCGCGCCTCGCCGCTCAAGACAGACTCCTCCGACAGCGACCGCGAGGAAGGTACCTTGCAAACTCGCGTTCCTTCAATAGTACATTACTACCTGCGTGATCCGCGCCGCATGCGTCCGCGAGAGCAGCAGCAGCAGCAGCAGCGGCACCGGCAGCTCCTCCAGCGGCGGGAGCGCGCCGGGCCGCGCCTCGCCGCTCAAGACAGACTCCTCCGACAGCGACCGCGAGGAAGGTACCTTGCAAACTCGCGTTCCTTCAATAGTACATTACTACCTGCGTGATCCGCGCCGCATGCGTCCGCGAGAGCAGCAGCAGCAGCAGCAGCGGCGCCGGCAGCTCCTCCAGCGGCGGGAGCGCGCCGGGCCGCGCCTCGCCGCTCAAGACAGACTCCTCCGACAGCGACCGCGAGGAAGGTACCTTGCAAACTCGCGTTCCTTCAATAGTACATTACTACCTGCGTGATCCGCGCCGCATGCGTCCGCGAGAGCAGCAGCAGCAGCAGCAGCGGCGCCGGCAGCTCCTCCAGCGGCGGGAGCGCGCCGGGCCGCGCCTCGCCGCTCAAGACAGACTCCTCCGACAGCGACCGCGAGGAAGGTACCTTGCAAACTCGCGTTCCTTCAATAGTACATTACTACCTGCGTGATCCGCGCCGCATGCGTCCGCGAGAGCAGCAGCAGCAGCAGCAGCGGCGCCGGCAGCTCCTCCAGCGGCGGGAGCGCGCCGGGCCGCGCCTCGCCGCTCAAGACAGACTCCTCCGACAGCGACCGCGAGGAAGGTACCTTGCAAACTCGCGTTCCTTCAATAGTACATTACTACCTGCGTGATCCGCGCCGCATGCGTCCGCGAGAGCAGCAGCAGCAGCAGCAGCGGCGCCGGCAGCTCCTCCAGCGGCGGGAGCGCGCCGGGCCGCGCCTCGCCGCTCAAGACAGACTCCTCCGACAGCGACCGCGAGGAAGGTACCTTGCAAACTCGCGTTCCTTCAATAGTACATTACTACCTGCGTGATCCGCGCCGCATGCGTCCGCGAGAGCAGCAGCAGCAGCAGCAGCGGCGCCGGCAGCTCCTCCAGCGGCGGGAGCGCGCCGGGCCGCGCCTCGCCGCTCAAGACAGACTCCTCCGACAGCGACCGCGAGGAAGGTACCTTGCAAACTCGCGTTCCTTCAATAGTACATTACTACCTGCGTGATCCGCGCCGCATGCGTCCGCGAGAGCAGCAGCAGCAGCAGCAGCGGCGCCGGCAGCTCCTCCAGCGGCGGGAGCGCGCCGGGCCGCGCCTCGCCGCTCAAGACAGACTCCTCCGACAGCGACCGCGAGGAAGGTACCTTGCAAACTCGCGTTCCTTCAATAGTACATTACTACCTGCGTGATCCGCGCCGCATGCGTCCGCGAGAGCAGCAGCAGCAGCAGCAGCGGCGCCGGCAGCTCCTCCAGCGGCGGGAGCGCGCCGGGCCGCGCCTCGCCGCTCAAGACAGACTCCTCCGACAGCGACCGCGAGGAAGGTACCTTGCAAACTCGCGTTTCTTCCATAGTACATTATTAGTACCAAGGCTGGGAAGGAAGGGATTGCCTGCCGGGTGTGTTACAGACGGGCGCGAGGTGGCGGGCGCGCCTGCAGCGTAACGACTCACCGGCAATAACCTATACAGATCTCATTATTGACCTGTAAATTCGTGACGCCCGTAACGCTGTGTTTTGCAGACTATTTTTGTAAGTAGGTAAGATAGAGAAAATTAAAATGCCTGCTGTACGACGTGCTGACGAAAACTTAGCTCGCGCCGCTTTGGCCCCTTTCTTGTCGCAACTTGTACTAACTCCGCATCGATTTATGCGGATACGGAAGCGGATGTTGAAAATGATGCGGAACATCCGCGATTGCGGATGCGGACGCGAATGTCTGCAACATCCCTGATCTGAAGCTACCTAACAAACGTATGTGGCAGGGTGCAGCGGGTCCCCGCGGCTGCAGCGGCGGCGGCGCGCGCGCACGCGCCGCAAGCGGGCCGAGCGAGACGCCGCGCCCGTAGAGCTCGCATACATCGACTCCTTGCCAGAGGTACGTAGAGTAAGCGCTAGGTGGCGCTGTTACGACCATACGCAATGATAGCGATGACACAGTGAATTTTATTGCAATATTTTATTTTTCATTTTCCATATGCTCGTTTACAACAATTCTAAATTTAGAATTGATAGCATTAGTAGTTCTTGAAATATTTAACGTTGTGACAGACCGACAGACAGACGGAGAAACCATAAGGGTTCTTTTTTACCTTTTTGGTACGGAACCCTGAAAAATGAGGACATCCAGCTGAATTTCGTATACCTACCTACTACCTATGAATTTTTAAAGTGGGTACCTACTTATGTAAAACAATGAAATGGCTGGTGTTACAGTATTGGTAGCAAGTACGAGTGCCTATCTCGTTAATATTATCAAACTATTTCGTGCACCACGTGTGTCACTTCTCGCATAAAATCCGACTCTGGGCCGATTTTTATAACCGAAATAAATACGTGTATCAAAATAAGTATGTCCTTAAAATTTTGTATGAAAGATCCCATTGAGTTACGGAAAATCCCATACTTTTTGTCACTCAATGGAATAAAATTATAGGACACTTTATGAAATTGTGCGGACATTGTACATGTTTAGTAAATCGTCCTCTATATACAGGGCGTCCCACGGCTATGCCACATGGAGGGAAAGTACTTTGAATATTGTAGATGGAACATTTTACTGAAAGAAGACATTATTTTAATTTAAAAACCAATTTAAACTGCATTCATAGATTTTAAATAATTACATGGTTGAACCGGGAATCGAATCCGCATCACGAGAAAAAAAAATATCCTGTCGCTTTGTCATACCGATCGAAAGGATTCAACATAAGGATATTTTTTTGCTAAATATCAAAGTGTCAGAAATAAAAGGAAGATTTTTAAATCAATTTAATTTATCAAACGCTCTAAATGAGTGCCATTCTGTTGAATACAAAGAATGATTATTTTGCTCCCTGTAGATTTTTTGATCATGTTGTGGTGGATATTTAGAATAATACGTCTATGTTCTGCTTGTAGCTCGTGGACACTTTCATACTGATTCTTGTAAACGATTTGTTTTTACATAACCCTATGTCAGCTTTTCATTTTTCTGAACAAAATTTCACATTAAATGTTAAAATTAATGGTCTTCCTTTTATTTCTGACACTATGTTATTTAGCAAAAAATAATCCTTATGATGAAGCCTTTCGATCGGTATGATAAAGCGACAGGGTAATTTTTTTGTCGTGTAGCAGGTTCGATTCCCGGTTCAACCATGTAATTATTTAAAAATCTATGAATGCAGTTTAAATTGGTTTTTAAATTAAAATAATGTCTTCTTTCAGTAAAATGTTCCATCTACAATATTCAGGGTACTTACCCTCCATGTGGCATAGCCGTGGGACGCCCTGTATATATAAATATATAAAAATAAAACAAATTACGTGGCATCACATTGTTTGTCATTGGAAACCGGTGCCACCACAAGTAGTATTGTGACCAAAGAATATAATACTAACTAAGTACGAGTATATGAGATTGTGACGGTGTGTGTATCAGGGATCGGAACCGGTTTTTTCAGAAGTTCCCAAAGTAGTCTAATATTTTGAATTATTTTAGGCTCTTAATGTAGGACAGCCTGATCAAAAATGATATTATAAACCAAAGAACGAAATTGAACGAAATAAAACCGGTATTATTGTATGGTGAAAATACCGGTATCCGATCCCTGGTGTGTATAAGCCGTGCGAATAAATAAAGAATAGAATCTAAAATGGCGCCCGCTCTCGCGCCATCTCGCTCACACCATAGTGCTACTATACATAGTACTATTTTATTCATACATGTCAATCGTACTAAATGCCGCCATTTATATTATTTTCTCCAATATGCTCGGAAATGTCGCCTTACTGTAGCAAAAATAGTATAGTCAACAGCAAAAGTAGGTTATCATTTTTTCACCTTATCGCAATGGAATAAGGTACAAAAGTGATAACTTACTTTTGCTCTTGACTGTACGTGAAGTTCCTCGTTACTGACAAGCGCAAATTTAAAAAGTTAAAAGTCATTATTGCACAATTTTAGCGGCCAGGAATATGTATGAAATTCCTTTACTGTATACTTTTTTACCTTTTAATCATATGTTTTGACCAAGACAAATCACTAGAAACAGCCAAATGCTCGTAAGTTTAAAGGCCTAGCAATTTGTCATAACAACTTGCTATAGTTAGACTCATGGACCTAAGATACTCGGGACAAGCTATGGCAATAATAATACCACGTCCGAGCGAGATGGTAGCATACAAATCTCGATAAGTGTGACAGAAAAGGAAATATCATTTGTTGTCCTTGTCATAGTTCCACTTTTTTTCTGTTTGCCACAACTGATTTAGTATGAAGTTGTGACCAATAAATCACTACCCACCTAAATTAAGTAAATTGTTTATATAGGCGTTCAGCCATTTTAAGACCAGTTCTTAATTTAGCTGCATAGAAGCCTTTCCGTCCCTTATTGTGGCATCACGTATAGCCTGTCCTGAGTATCATAGGTTCATGGTTAGACTGGTTAGAAGTTTTATATTTTTTAATTGTCATAGACAAAACGATTACTTTTGCAAGAGATCGAAGTGACGTTTTAAAAAATGTCTAAAATATAACTGAAGAAATTAAAATATTTTCGAAATAATATTGCGTTTAGATTTTAATCCCGTTTAATCTTTAATAATTTTAATTACATAAAATAGTAATCGATTCTAATTTAAAAATTTTATGTGAGTCAATTGAAACTGGCACCGTGAGTCATGCTGTGTCTTTGAGTATTAAGCCACTGGAGATGTCATAGACAGGCGACCCCCTCCGGCAAAGTACATTGGTCAACTGTTCAACCACGTTATATAAAACTACTTAAAGTCGCTTCACCGTCATTTTGTATCGTTCCGTGTCGCATGACGTTTCTCTCGAAAAATGGTGACTTGTGCAATATTATCATGTAAAAGGTGATCTGACAGCTCAAATTCGCAACAAGTTCACGTTTCCTATCATAGGTAAGTATTTTTACTAACTATTAAATGTGTATTGAAGTACAATCTCCATTTAAAGAAAATGCCGTTAGCGATACGTAAACGACAGAACGTAAACATGATTATAGTGGTAAGGGTTCGAATCGGTCTTTAGGGATGTGATTGTGATAAAGTAAGAAAGGCGACTCAACATTTGAATTTATCATTCATTCATTCAATCACTGCAGTTTGTTTAATAGTCAGTTTTTTTTATTAGATATTGAATTAAATAGTAGGTATAGATGTATGTTACATTTAAATCTTGTAAGGTGAATCAGAAAAATTACTTTTCTCTGGATTTACGATGTTGAAATTTAGTCTTAAAAAGAAATGAATTATATGCAAAAAAAAATCTAGGTAAAAGGAATACATTTAGTGCGGGACTATGAGTGTATGTGTTATTCATATACTATTATTTACAGTATTATACTTTATTTAATATAATTGTATGTCCTTTTAGATTACCAAAAGATCCTTATATAAAGGAGAAATGGAGAACAATTTGTAATTACGAAAATTATTCTTGGAAACCTACACGTACAAGTGTTATCTGTTCGGAGCACTTTACTCCGGAAAGCTACAAAACTGATTACGTGTACAATAAACTTATTCATTTTAAAAATCAATAAAAATACTAATTAATAAAAGTCTTAAGCGGGTCTTAAAAAACCCTACCAGAGAATTTAAATTAATAAATATGTGGTAATTCTAATAAAATTAACAATTCATTTTATTGCTTTCCCTTTGCTCATTTATGTTTTGAAGTAACTTTATAAATGTGGTGAAAGCTGAGCCTTATTAAAATATAATTGCATATACATAGGTTCTTGCAAATACCAATCAATAAGTATCAGCCCGGAAAACCGCGGGCGAGAGTTCATTCCACAGTTTAACTGTGCGAGAGGGCTAAGGACACTACGGCACATAATTACAGACAGACATATATACAAACAAACATTTTTTTGGGTAGTATCTTCAATAGACAGAATTTTCACTTTTACAATTTAATAATAAATAGTATAAGATAATTCAGTTCATTCATCAAACTAATTTGACTCATTCTTCAGATGTCTTCGATGTGTCCCATCACTAACTTGTTCGCATGTATGCTGCATCAGTTACGTGAAAACTCTGTCTGTGTGCGTGTAATTTTTGATGTGTTGAATTTTTTTGTAGTGTGCGTTTATCGCAACAGCAAAACTTGTGTCTGTTGAGTTATTCCTCTTTTGGTGGTGTGCTATACGTGTTTTACCTCGCCCCCCGCCAAAAGTGGCGAAAAAATTTGTTCGAAGAGTTTACGTCATGGCATCTCCAGTGGCTTAATACTCAAAGTGCTGTGTACATACTTTTAAACAAGAGCGTGTCGGGCCACGCTCAGTGTAGGGTTCCGTAGTTTTTCGTCCGTCACAGTAAGTGTCCCCACTTTTTAAGCGTTAAAAAATCTTAAGAGCGCCATGTACAATGTGAGCGTTCCGCGTACAGAGACATCTATCGGCAAATTAAGCAAACTATTGCGCGCGAGCTTAAAATATGGAAGATGATTTTTATGGGATAATTCTTTATTGCGTGAACCGATTTTCACCGTTTTTTATTTACTTTATTTGAAAACACGTCATTTCATTGTGATTTTGTAGAAATTACAGGTACAGTCGCCCACACTCCTAAGTGACCATTCGTGAACCTTATGTCAAGTGACATAAGGTTCACGAATGGTCACTTAGGAGTGTGGGCGACTGTACAATAAACACCTGCTTATACGGTTAAATTACAAACTTAGTTCAGAAATTATTTTGTATTTTTTTTCAAAAACTATTCAACCTATCAAGTTCAAAATAATTTTCCTAGAAAGTTTTTATAAAGTTGTACTTTTGAGATTTTTTTCATATTTTTAAAACTTATGGTTCAAAAGTTAGAGGGGGGGACACATTTTTTTTTACTTCTGGAGCGATTATCTCCGAAAATATTAACATTATCAAAAAATGATTTGAGCAAACCCCTATTCATTTTTAAATACCTATCCAACAATATATCACACGTTAGGGTTGAAATGAAAAAAAAAAACACTCCCCACGTGACGTATAGGGGAGGTACCCTAATAAAATAAAATAAATTACTTTTTATTTTACCACTTTGTCGGCGTGATTGATATACATATTAGTACCAAATTTCAGCTTTCTAGTGCTAACGGTTACTGAGATTATCCGCGGACGGACAGACAGACAAAGCGAAACTATAAGGGTTCCTAGTCGACTACGGAACCCTAAAAATTAGTTGGGCGGGAACATGATAGGTTATATACTACTCGCTGTTTTAAAATTATTGAAAATATTATTTGATTTCCTCGCATTTATGGAGAAAAGCACTATATCTGCCTCGGCGGGAATGGCAATTCGTGGATTCGTCTCTATTGTCGGATTCACCTTCGCTTCATCTGACAAAAACAACTCATCCACGAATTGCTATTTCCCGGCCTCTGCAGTAATGTACTATTATAGGCGCGGCTATACTTAATGAACTATGTGCCTTTCGTTGTGTCACATACTCTATGAGTGGAAGAAAACACCAATGAGCAATTTCAATAAAAATGGATTTTTAAAATATATATTTTCTGGATTAAAAATACAAGCTATAAGTACCTCGACTTTGACATCTCTTTATCTTTCTCTCTCTCTTTAGTTTGATTAGACCGAAGAAGTAAAAGATCACCAACATGCACTACAAACTACAAACGACATAAAATCAACAAAAACGTGCTTAAACCTATATTTTTAAGACTTCAAATTCGTAATTTAGATTTAGAGTATTGACAGTGCCGCACAAGTACTGTAATACTCGTGTAGCAGTCAATGGTAAGTTAACATTTTTGCACCTTATTTTACATTGTGTTATGTTGTGGTAAAAAATTGTTAACTTACTTCCGCTATTCAACGATTTCTTTCAATCTATAAGGACGCGCTCCGCTCCTCATTGCATACTTAGTAGATTTCCATAGCGTAAGAGGAAGAGCGTCTTCGTGGGTTGAATAATCTACAACAAGACTCATTAACAACTAATATCTTATCTATAAAACGTCCGAAGTTACTACAACTCATCATGTCGATTAAAAAACAGTAAGTGTTCATAGAGCTCGTAGAGGCCTTTATAATAGGCGTAAACAGTCGGGGCAGGACTCAGCAGCTCGTCCAGAAACGCCAAACGGTCAGGCGCGCGCTCGGCGGCCCGCAGCAGGTTGTAGGCCAGCGTGCCGTTGTAGGTGCGCGCGAGCACCGGCGCGCGCAGCTCCGCCCCGCACAGCGCGTTCAGCGCACACAACTGCAGCAGGCAGCTCTGATATTCCACCAACGAATGAAGTAATCTGACATCGACTTCCTCCACACCGTCTACTGTGAAGTACTCCTCCATTATAGCGGCCGCAATCCCGCAGTCGACGTCGGTAACTTCACTCCTGTCCGGGGTAGAGTCCAGGATCGGCTTCCTCTCAAATGGAAACTTTGGCAAATTGTTGTTGTGCTCGTAGTCGGCTCGAACGTCGAGAATGACGTACGCGAGCAGCGCAGCGGCAGGCAGCGAGGCGGGTGCGGCGGGACTGCGCCGCGAGCAGTACGCCAGCGCCAGCAGCAGCAGCCGCGCCTGCTCCGGCGCGCGTTCGAGGCGCCGCAGGCTCGTCAGCTGCAGCGCAGAGCGCGCGAAGTGCTCCAGCAGCCCCAGTGACCCCACCGAGCCCCACCCGTTCTCGAACACGCACTCCTCCGCGTCGTAAGCCGGTCTCGGAACACGATGCGTTCTCGCTACTTTCATTGTCTCTTTCTCCCGGTTAGCCCAATCGGTTTCATAAATTAAGGTAAAACCGTTGTTTTGGAAATCCGTTAGTAAATCGTAGGCATAGTATATAATATCCAGGGATATGAGTATGGGGTTGTCGAAGCCCGTAAAAGGTACGGCTCCATATAAAACTTTAGAGTGGTAGAGGTTGACGTAGTCGATGTCGACATGTCCGGCGGCGACGCCCTTGGCGAACCAGCGCGGGTCGGCGCGCGCGACCCGGCCGGGGCTACGGCCCAGCAGCCACGCCACGGCCAGCCCGCCGTGCTCTCGCCGCCCTATCAACTGCCGCGCTTTAACTTCCTCTTCTAAGAAATTCTTCTTCTCTTCAACATCTTCTTGTCCATTGAACAACGTGTGCATGAGTACAAATGTATCTCTGCTATTTGTAGATAGCCACTCCAACAAATACAAATTGCGTTTGAAAGGCCCGTAAACTTTTCCTTTCAATATAAATTTGAAAAACTCGAAGAAAAAATCTTCTGGGTATATTGTTTCGTCGGTCAATACTATAAACGTGGCCAGTTTATCCGCGGTGAACTTGTACTTTCTCAAGAAATTCTCAAGTAAGAACACGCCACAGTCAATGGTTTTGTCATTTTCGTTGAATTGGAGCGTGGGGATTGGTATGTACTGAATTCCCGAGAAGCAGTACTCCACGTCGAAGCTTATTATGGGACAATTCAGTATCTGTGCCAACTCTATTATATCCGTTTTGCTTTCATATTCACAAACTATGTATTCAAAGTTACTTTCTTTCATTACATCCATGATGACATTCTTCGTAAAGATTGGTCTTATCGGAATAGATGTTGGTGGATATTCATTTCTCTCGAATCTCTTCTGAAAATCTTGAGTGCCTCCCTTGAATAGGAAGTAGCATTTGATGTTGGCCTTGTGAAACATGCTGAGGCGTTCCCTCAGGTAGTGGGCGTAGCGGTCGCACTCGCAGCCGAGGCTGTAGTTCAGGCCGCTCTGCGCGTAAGTGAGATAAAAGAAGTTGTGTCCGTCGACCACGACGCTTTCGTTGCGTAACTTAAGTTTCTGCACTTCGCTTACTTCCACAAACTTGCCAAATGTCCTTATTCTCATTTTTGAATCTGAAAAAGAAAAAAAATGCAGTTATCTAAATAATCGCTGTAAGCTACAAAATTATGAAATTTGCGCTAAGAACTCACACAACTTAATATCAAACACGAAATGAGACATGAATATTTTATGATAAAGTATTTTATATCCAGATTTGCCAGAGAGCCATGGAACGCAGTATTTTGGGCGTGAAATTAACGGATCGCATTAAAAATAACTTACCGATTCTCTTGAAATTTTGTGAGCAAGATCAATAATTTTATAGATTTTTTTGTAGCCTCAGATTTTTGGAATTAAAAAAATAATAATTAGGGCAAGGACAGACTCGCAAGTTCTACAGCTCACAGAGCCACAGCATTCATAATAGGTACTCACCAAATATTATTCACATTTAAATTACTCTCTTCTAACTTTTTTTAACTTCTTTTGTTTGTAAATTCTGTACGTATTTATTGTTCACGAGCTAAAACTTTACTGAGTCTGAAACTAATATGACTCAGCTTACCGAAACTTTATAAGGGAAGGGGTAGAGGTGCCGGAAATACGTAGCGAAATAGCTGCGTTCCACTTTTACATTTGCACTTTCGCTTACACTACATAGGTATTAACTTGAACTTTTAACAAAACCCCACGCCATTCATAGCTAGGAACCATCTCGACCGACAAGTTTTTCGTTTAAAAAAAACCGCACTGAAATCAGTTCATCCGTTTGGGAGCTACGCATGGGAGCCACAGACAGATACGAATGTTAAACTTATAACGCCCGTTTGGGGCGAGGGTTAAAAAATCAATATACTTAGCCGCCATAACCTTAATAATTGGCGTAAACCTAAGCTTATTATCAAAATCAAAACCCGACCAAGTGCGTGTTGAAAAAAATATTCCAACAGAATTGCATAGGTAGACATACGAATTCTGTCGTTTTGTATTTCGTCAATAACTTCAAAGTTCTATTTAGGTCGTACTGTTGTCAGCAATGGTAGCGATTTATACGCTGTACCCGGCTTAAACTATTTAGTGCAATATGGTTATTAATTAGCGTATGGAAAGTTACAGTAAGAGTTTAAACACTTATCTTCGTTCTGTATTGAACTTACAAATTACAGAAATATTTAATATTATATTGCTGTTTCATTCTCACTATGGCTGCATCTCTCTCGGTTAACTGTTGCGATAAATTGCTACGTTGGTAATGTGCTAAAGGTGTGGCGGAATACAAAGCTATAAGATAGAGCGAGATATAAATTACTAGACAGTTGGGGGCTGCAATCGGAAAAAAAAAAGGTAGATACCACTGAGGCATGACGCTAGGGCGGCACTGGTGCGTTCCGTAGGAGATCCCAGAGCCGTCCGAAATGCGTCGAGGAGGACCATCGGGGGGTTTTTAGTCGGTGCGAGTCCGACATAACCTCCGCGCTATCCCCGTGGCGTGGAGGTATCCATAACGGATTTTCCTCCCATATAAAAAAAAGGTCATTCACAAGGGATATGAATTTATCTCGCTCTATCATATAGCGTCTCGTCTTATAGTTTGCAGTCCGCTACGCGGGACCGCCCTATAAGATATGAATTATGATGTGGCTTTAGTTACCTACTGGAAGTTTCCTAAACGCAAGTGGAATGCACCTTCATTGTAACTATGTAGAAAAAATCACCGGGAATAACCGACTCTTTCATGTTGGTAGGTACCTACAAAGAGATGTTTACATTTTTCGCCTTTTATTTGTAATAACAATAGGATAAGGTGCAAAAGTGTAAACATTTAACATAATATAAGTAGGTTTTTGACGTCGACTGTACAGGGACCATAGTGTGTGGTAATATTGTAGATATTATCTCGTATGTGGGAGCGAGACAGCTATGGCTTTCAAGAAAAGCTCTCAGGCGTTAAGCTATCGGAATGTGCTGACATCGCTGACTATGAGAGCGATATGTTTATATTCAAATAAAATATAATACATACATGCATACATACATACATATAATCACGCCTCTTTCCCAGAGGGGTAGGCAGAGATCACGGATCTCCATTTGCTACGATCCTGACAAACCACTTTCGCTTCACTCACCTTCATAACATTTCTCATACATGCTCGTCGGTTTAGGGTACTTTTGACCTGGCCTTTTTGTAAGATTTCTCCAATTTGATCGGAGAAAGTTCGCCTAGGGCTTCCCCTTCCAACTTGCCCTTCCACTCTTTTTACATACACTCTCTTCGCTAATCTTCTTTCATCCATAACATTTGTTTGTTTCGAAGAAAATCCATATGACATTAATTATTAGTTAGTTAATGAAATAAAAATAAGAATGGTGACGAACGTAACGCTCTGACGCTTCTCAAGTCGCACTTGACTCAACAGTCACTTACAAGTGCTATCACTTTTTCGTTCGTCCGTTGTACTAACTGCTAACGTCCCCTAGTCTATTGTTTATGGCTACTCACAGACCTCTTAAAAGTGGTCTGTGTGGCTACCAAATGCTGACCCTGAAAGCGGGCGCGGTCATGTAGTTGTGTTTTCATTTCGGAAATATTGGTACACTTAAAGTATTATCGTGAATCCTTTTTTAAAATACTTACTTATTTCGAGTAACAGCCGGTAAGGAAAAGGCGGGAGACCTCGGGATTTTTATTGCAATACCTTGCAGTTACCCCGTTTTTAGGATTCCGTAGCCAAATGGCAAAAAACGGAACCCTTATGGATTCGTCATGTCTGTCTGTCTGTCTGTCCGTATGTCACAGGCATTTTAATCGAGAACTAGAAGGTGTATTTGAATAAAATTTTGAGGATAGGTGTATTTTGTTAGCCGCTACATAGTTTTGTAATTAAATTACTAAAAAAAATTTTTTTAGGGGTGCACTCCATACATAAAACTGAAAGTCAAAAAAATGTTTTTCATTGCAAGCCCACGTGTAGCACATCAATCGATAGGCCTTTCAAAATAAATATAAGGTTTCTCAGCATTTTTTTGATTACGTGAATAGAGTTGGAGATAATCGCCCCGAAAGTCACTAAAATTGTGTCTCCCCCTCTAATTTTTGAACCGTGTATTTAAAAAATGGGGCATAGGGATTATTAAATTCTTTCAGCGAAAATTGTTCTGAACTAGATCGGTTCAAAGGTTTTCGAGATATTTCTAAATAACTGCCTTCCTTAAAGAAAAGGACGTAACTGCCATAAGATTTCAGTAACGATACGACCTTTTTAATAGGCACGGAACTCTTCGTTGTGCGTGGTCCGACACGCACTTGGCCGCTTTTTTAAAGTCGATTTTCGAATTCCCAAAGTTATTTTGTAATGTTTTTAGAGTTACGTATCTCCGAAACTACTAGGCTTAAAATTCTGAAAAAAATATGGAAAGAAGTTCCTTGCCTAAATATTACAGAAAAACCTATAAGAAGTTTAAGTATACAAAGTAACGGGAAAATTCTCAATATTTTACGGAACCCTCACCACGCGAGTTGAACTCGCACTTGTCCGGTTTTTTTATAGTATATTAGTTGATTTAAATAACCGTATATTTTTTATTCACAACTGCCCTTACTTTATTTTTACTGAGTGTCAAAGCTTAACGTGTCCATATTAGTACCCTAGGTACCATACCATCAAAGTCATTTATAAACCTTAATGCGATAAGATAAGTTCTACTATTGTGTGACCTTCAAGTGGTTTCTTAGGCTAGGATACAACTCTTTCATTGTTCCAGGACGTGCGATTAGTAGAGGTGACCTCTAACATCTGGGGCACGAAGTTCAAAATGCACGGGCTCGTAAAGAACGTGCCCGCGAACCTCGGGCAGGTGACGTACAAGACCTCGTTGCTGCATCTGCAGCCGCGCCAGATGACGCTCACCATCGCCGAGCTGCGCGACGACCAGACTCCGGCCCCCGACCCGACTTTCAACCCCAACATCTTCTCCGAAGACGAGGAGGAGGTTTTCCCTGACAGACGCAAGATCGCAGATCGCGCTAACTCCAACGTCCCCACGCCACCTCCAGACAACAACCACAACACACACAACAACAATGCTCACGCGTCGCTCGCCCGCGCGGAGTCCTACGACGAGTTCCCGTACATAGACACGGCCGAGCCCGCGCCCCTGCGCCGCGTGGGCACGCCGCCCGTCCCCAGCCGCCACGCCATCTCCCCGCTCCGCTGCGAGGGCTCCGTCCCCACCCTCCAGTCTCCCAAAAACGCCGTCGCCCCCACCGACATCATCTTCGAACGACCCTCCCCCCAAACCGTCACGTGCGGCGGCCGCGGCGACTTCTGCGGCGGACGGACTGACTACACCGTTCGCGGTGACAACGTCTCCTTAAAAGGAAACATCTCTAACATAGACCAACAGTTCACCCTCAACCTCAGCTTGGAACCGAGCCGGCAGGTCACGATAAAGAAATGCGACAACCACGTCACGGATAACTGTCTTTCGAAACTTCGCAAGAACATCTGCGCGCGCGGCGAGTCGGCCTCCTACGAAATGAACACTAGAATACTCAAGTCGCTCTGTAATAAGAACTACGAACATGAGGTTCATCCGGACGCGATGACTCGACGCACGGAGACGCTGAAAGGCCTACAGAAGGGCGAGGACTTGAAGTTTATAGATGAGGAGACGCCGGTGGAGTCGAGCGGGAGCGCGCGCGTGCAGCGGACCACCACGGTCGTGCCCATCAGCCCGGTCTGCGGCAGCGTGCCCGTCTACGACACCATGACGCGCAGCTGCAGCGTCGGGTACCTCGACCTGGTGGACCCCGCGGTGCTGCACGCGCGCGTGTCGGTGGCCGCGCTCCGGGAGCCTCCGCGCCGGCTCGTGCTCGTGGGAGACTCCGGCCGGCGCCGCCGCCGCCGCCGCGAGCGACACCAGGATAAGCCCACTCTAAAGAAGTGCGGGAAATCCAGGAGTTTAGATTCGAGCGAGCTGTCGTTGGAGAAGAAGCAGACGCGACAGTCGCGGCTGGACACGCTGGAGCCGCGGGCGGAGGCGAGCGCGGAGCGGGGCGCGACGCGGCGGCGCGACTACCCCGTGTGCACGGCGTGCCGGCTGGTGTCGCCGTACGACCGGCGCGACGTGGACGCGGCCACGTACGTGTGCGTGGCGTGCTCGCCGCGCGCGCCGCCGCCCGCGCCCGCGCCGCCCGAGCCGCGCGTGCCCGCCACCGACAGCGACTCCGACTACAGCAAGTATTATAGTTAGTACGACGTAGTTGCTTTCCACTCGCCACGCGATACGATGGTAACGTGCCCCGGAACCAAAGTGGTAGCTTACCCTGTAGACGCACTCCGTGTAGACGGCGCGAGGTGGCCGCAGTAGGCAGGTATTACAACTCTTGGTACGCTAATGTTTGGCAGAGATGAAACGTCGTCTGTTTCCTTCCGCATGTGCTGCACCTGATGGAATGAAACAGACTCTTTTCTGTACCACAAATGCTATCGTTCCAAGAGCTCTAATATCGCAATACCTGTGGCGTATGGTGGTCGCATTTATCTTTATGACTCTACTTATTAGAAGGAGACGGAGTGTTATCTTGCATTTTTGTCATATAAAAACGCAACTACGATATGCCATCTTATGCTCCCAACGCTCGTTGATTATCGAATTAGTATCGAGCCCTTTCAACTGTGCTTTCCAAATCAAAGCTTCTTCATTTCTTGAGCACGAGCTGCATGTATGATACACTTAAAACGGCTGAATTAGACTCGCGCACCGCGGGATCCCCGCCTAGCACTTTGGTCGGGAGGTCTGCCATTTCACTATTTCTAACACTCAGCAATTCACATTGTAGAAGATATAGTCTAGCCAGCGATTGTGACAGTAGCAGAGAGGCTGAAAACACTCTCACACTTGATTATCTCTTACTTTGATGTATTAGTAAGTAAGTAAGTAGGTATTAGTGCTAGCGTATTGTATACCTAGGTATCTATGGTAGGTATATATCAGTTACTCTCATTGACAATAGTCGGCCAGGCTATACTTACACAGTGAAAGTAGCAAACCCATACATTCACACAACAACAAAAAAGAATCAGAATATATATATGAATTATATTTTGATAAGTAGGACCTATAATAAAACATGATTTACGAGATAAAAGATTCGTCTCATTCTGACACCATTACATTGGAAAGTACAGATTTATTTTGTTCACAATTATTCCTTCTTTAATTATTTGGGACTTTCTAAATGCCTCATTGCGCTAAACAATCTTCTCTGAACAATGAAGACATGTTGGAAGAAGATAACTGATAGGTATTCTGATTCTATAAAACAATTCACTTTGCACGAACAGTAGGTGTACACATATACATACAACTTTAATAGATTACAACAACTATCACACAGACTGATTCTGAGGGCGGGATGCACCAACTTACGACTACAGACCGACCAACGTTAAATATGGCGCCGGCAACTGTCATCCCATTGAACGATGAACGAAACTTGTCAAACTGTCCAAGCCTTTGACTTCCTCATATTACGACTCGACAGCAACTTTATCCTTGGTTTGGTGCAACCCACCCTAATTTGTGTTTCACTGCCAACAATTTCGTAGCGCTACGCTCGTAGCCGACAGCAAAACCGTTTGTACAGGAAAGCGCCTACGAGGAGAACGATACCTACCAATCCTAGCCAGGGATGTTGCGGATGCGACAACAACGTCCATGGTCTCGCAGTACGCAAATAGGTACATTGATCGTTGCAAACTTAACGCGTCACCCGAGCGTATGGGGCGAATCGTCAGATTACAAAAACGAAATGAATATTCTAATTGCCTACATAAAGGCGAATATACCTAACAAGCGCGCGGCACGCGCCGCGTTCGCCCCTTTCTTGGTGCGACTTGTACTACATCCACACCCGCAAAAACTCCACTTCGTATTTTGCGGATGCTTGCAACATCCCTGGTCCTAGCGGGTTCCTGGCACTCCAAGTGGTAACTGTCGCCATCCTTAACTTCCCCTGGAAGGCTTCCAGGAACGTGAGACCCATTTTTGTTCATCAGTCCGTGTGTGACCCACTAGGACTAGAAGTGACGGTAAATCTCAATCAGGTTCGTTGGAGCAGCTGGCGCTGCGGCTGCTTGCGTCCCGCTCGCGCAGTTCACGCGAGAGGGAGAGCAGCTCGGCGCCCGCGTCCCCCCGCCCCGCGCGCTCCTCGCCCGCCTCGCCGGCGCCCGCGCCGCGCCGCCCGCGGTATTCCTCCGCCTCACCTATTAGGTGAGTACCTCTACCTCGTGACGTCACGATCCCCGAGCGTCATAGTAAATGACAATCGTTTCATATAAAGGCGCGTTTTGCGGAAAAGGGACAGAATACTTAAAACTTAGGACACTTATAACTTGATCATTATTTAACCTTTTGCGTTGCTTGTTTCTCCATTTGACTATAGTTTCAATTCTTTTTCGAGAAAATACATCATTATTGATGACATTTTAAAGCCAGTTCCTGTCGCCAGCACGGCTATCACGAGACGCCGCGCGAGCTCTCTCGATTTTTCTCGCACTATACCTCTCTTTCTAAGTTGTCTAATAAGAGAGAGACAGATAGTGCGATAAAAATCGAGAGAGCTCGCGCGCCGTCTTGTGATGGCCGTGCTGAGCTCCCGTTTAGAGTGCCTACCTGCATTTGTCTCTCGCTGACAACGCAGCGAATCCTCAAATCAATAAAGGGTCCGAATAATCCTCCCTTATCAGACAACTACTGAACTCGCCGCTGCTGTCGCGGCGACGCAAGAAGCCCTCGGAGAGCTCGGACGACGAGTGTTCCGGATACAGCGAGGTCAATGGCCGGAACTACCGCGACCTCGAGAGCTTCCAGAAGGCACAACTCAGGAATAAGGTAACTTAGCGGGGGGAGGCTTTTGCCCAGCAGCGGGACACCATAGGCTCCTGATAATAATAAAAAAGTCCGGGCCATAATAGTACATTACATACCTAGGCCGGTGAATTCGTGAATGCCCCAGATCGCAGGTGTTTATGCCATAAATATGCGATCGGGGCTTTACGAATTACCGCCCGTGATTTGTCTAAAGTTTTACGTCTTGCCTTGGCTAGGAGGTGAGATTTTCTCCTCACGTAGCGGTCAAAAAATCGTAAACATACTAAAACAGCTTTCCATAAAAAAAACACTTATTTTTAATGCAGTTGCTCAAAAAGTGCTAAAGTGTAAAGTGTGTCTCTGTAACTGCTTTGTTTGTGTGAGGTGTGCAATAAAGAGTATTTGTATTGTATTGTATTGTGCTACTTTACGTAACTGTTTAGCGTGCGGAAAGTTGGTTTTCGCGAACTAGTGCTTTTCACTTTTCCTTGTACAAATAGTACCATTAATTATTATATCAATGAAAAATAAATAAGATATTGTATCAATGAAAATAAATAAGATGAAGTTGTTCCTTCATTATTTTTCAACTATATTACAGAATCAATAATATAAAAGTTTCGAATTCCTTACTTGTTGTTTTTCTTATTTTTTCGCAACTGTTTAAAAAAACGTCGTTCGATGCACGTGGGGAAATGTCATTCGTCCCGAGTCTTGCCACGAGCCTAGACTCGGGACTCTATATAGATATTTCGGTGCTCGTGACGTAATGACATACTTTCCGCACTAGCATCGAAATGTACTATTAATTGCACTCTGACTAAGTTTACAAAAGCCGCAAACAAGCAATTGCTTTTCTTAAATATTTGTATAGTGTGACTGTTTTTTTTTAATCTTAATAAAAAAGTGTTTTACATATCACGTGTTGGGCTAGTATGTAAGTGATATGTATATTTTTGCTAATAAAAAAAAATACTTACCTGTAACCTACTCGTTGTCAGTTGAAGCGCGCCGGCGGCGCCGCGCCGGCGGAGCCGCGCGCCGGCCCGCGGCGGCAGCTCGTGATGCACAACAAGGCGCCCATGTGGAACGAGAACAGCCAGGTCTACCAGCTCGACTTCGGCGGCCGCGTCACGCAGGAGTCCGCCAAGAACTTCCAGATCGAGTACCACGGGAAACAGGTGGGGCATCGCGCTAGATAGATCATATACCGTATGTGTTCAGTTGGTCTGAACTGTGAGGCTGTCGTCCGAGCACATCTATAATAATATTAATAATATAGTATAATAAATCCTTTATTTCAGGCCAGTTAGCCCATAGATTGTTAGTAATACACAGACTTACAATACTAGTGTTAGTACATCTTAACCTAGGTCTCAGTTTTTTTTTAACTTTATTTGGGGTCTTGGTACACAGGACGATGAACAGACGCCCAGTGACTAAAGAAACAGTCCTATCTCTCCGCTATATCTATCAGCAAGCTGTTGTCTATGCTGAGAGGCTGTCGGTCAAGCACTGCCTTTCGGCAGTTTTAGTATCATTTGTCAAAACTCTGTCATTCCAAAATGGTCAGTCAGGCAGACAGATCAATAGTAACACGTCCTTCAGTCTGTGCGGAGGTTAGACGCTCCGACAATAATATTGATGTTTTACGGCACGATACCATTCCGGCTAGGCTAGAAATGTTGATCACAAACTAGGTATCTGTTGCACTATACAGCCTTCGGACTCGTAGTCAACCTCTAATCCGGCATTCTAGGTTATGTATTTAGGAACGTACTAAGAAGCGGTAGCGTCCCGAGCGCCATATATTCAGGGGAAGACGCATATCACGTGCGATGCTATAGAACCAGTGGTCCAGAAGGACGTCAGAGTAGATTCCTATGAAGGAGCTGCGAGCTCATGATACAATAGGCGCCCATATAGAACGAAAAAGAGCTGCTTTTTCTTCTGATTATCACGCGACAAACGCAAACAGCATATGCTCGATAGGTTCCTTTAGCCAGATACGAACGATGACTTCATATTTAGGTTATAATTCGTTGGAGGTAAGGCGTAATCACAATTTGTTGGTGACTGCGTGTCGGATCATACGCGGTGAGTCAGATTGTCCTGAGCTAGTGAGTCGCCTTGTGCGACTGTATACTCCGGATATCCCCAAGATAACGCTCAGGGCACGCCGACGCGATTTATTGGCGGTGCCGGCCGCGCACTGTGTCCCGCAGGAACTCGCCGCTGATCCGCGCTCTCTCACAACTCAACGCGCTCTCGGCATCAGCACCGGAGTGTGACTTACTTGCGTGGCGATGGATGTATGTGTGCGGTGAACGTCTGAGATTCTGTGAGGAGATGGATGACCGGCAATCAACTGTACCAATGTAATTATATATGTTTTGTCTTGTTTAGTTTCG
The DNA here is from genome assembly GCA_932294315.1 of Epinotia nisella. Classification (NCBI taxonomy): domain Eukaryota; kingdom Metazoa; phylum Arthropoda; class Insecta; order Lepidoptera; family Tortricidae; genus Epinotia; species Epinotia nisella. The sequence continues at coordinate 17,236,704 of OW028680.1, forward strand.
TTTCATGACGCATTGGTTTTTTTACTGTAATGTCGTGTTAACATGTTTTTAATAAATAAATAAATATTTACTGTATTACAGGTGATGCAGTTCGGGCGAATCGACGGCAACGCTTACACGCTCGATTTCCAGTACCCCTTCTCCGCGCTGCAGGCGTTCGCCGTGGCGCTCGCCAACGTCACGCAGCGCCTCAAGTGAACGCCGACGCCACGTTACTCAACCCCACGCTACGGCCAGCTTGCCTGCATACTCTGAGCGCGATGATTATAGGACCAGCCTTTTGATATTGTCGACCGCGATAGGTTTGGGATAGCTGTCAATTCGTATAAACTTTGACGTGAGTATAAACTGTCGCATCCATTTCTATTCCAATCGCGGCTAGATGAAAACATGGCTGGGCATGGCTGATAATGACATCAGCCTGTATGTATCACATTGCTCAGCTGGGCGACTTCTATGAACGAGAAGGAATGGTATACAGTCCCCTCTCTCAGTCTGCCTTTTGATACACCTGACACAGCACCATAAAGAAATATGTCCAGGTTGGTAACTAGACTCTATTCGAGACCTAGGAATACGTGTCTACACGAATATAATTTACCGTCAAGGAATACTAAGCTCATTTATTATCCGGTTTGATATATCTGTTGACTGTACACAGGGTCATTCCTTCCCTAACTAGCATAAGTGCAAGGGCGATTGATCTTGACTGTATCATAAATGTGTACATACAAAGTATGTGTGTAAAAAAAAGTTCAAAGATTTGGCGACATTCCTACAATGTGTTTGAATTCAGTATTCAATGCGAGGTATTAAGGTTTATATGAATTAGTTATATTATGAGTGAAGATCGTGACATTCGTCCCCGGCTTGTGGCCACACTGCTTTGCTACAAGTTATGACCTATAATGTGCCGTTGCACAATTTCTAGCTCGACCCAATGAGAATTAAACTTTTTGGATCTACTTTGCTCGCTTAGTGTCAGTACAAACAGCATTAATTTGTTACATGTTGGATCCCAAAGTATCTCGTTAAGTATAAATTAAATGTTGTATGTACGGTAAGCCCGCTTGCATACAGCCCTTTAGCATAGTACCGACATATACCGATATTTTGTACACAAGCTTAGATAGGTAGCTTCTAAAGTATTTCCATGCGGCCGCGACAGCGGTTTGGAGCAATTTCTGCCCTTAGAGTCCAAGGCGCCAACAATGCACCAATCGTAATGGTCTAAAAACGGATGGAATTTTAAAATCAATCGTATTTTAGGATGTCGCAAATTATGTTAAACGTGAAATCGCTTCTCAATGTTATATGGAAACATCTCATCGCACTTATAGTATGACTTGATTCCCATATAGTTATATGGAAAAGAAAAGAAAAGAAAATACATTTAAGTACCTACAAAGGAAATTGAAACTTATGCCTATCAGTTGGAATTGAAATTTGCTTGGGTCGAACTCGAATGGAGCCGATTATAAAATGCAACTGTTTCACTTTAAGCAGTTTCATTTGCCAGCAGAAGTTAATTTCCAGTATAGAGATTTGGTTGGCAGAACATTGCGACGTGTGTGGTGTCTGCTGGAACAAGCGACTCTGCCCTAAGGACGAGAGTAAACCATATTTAGGTAAAATTGTTAAATATTTTGTCACAATAGACGGTATGCCACCGACCCTTGTGAAATAAACTGTATATTGGCCTATAGCTAACGTAATTTACATTTAGTCAATGTTGTTGGTCCATTTTTAATCGACCTTTAGTCTTCAAAGGTTGTAAGAGGAAAAGTTACTCATATTTTAAAACTGAATTTTATGTACTTATTCCAGAATACTCGATATTTTGAATTATTTGATTCTATAGATGTTATGCACTGAATTTATTCATATACACCATGTTCATTGTTTCCTATTTAAATTGTAACAAAGTAATTAGGTGTTTCAGTATTATTTCGTTTCAACGTAATTCATTTGTTGTTTTGTTTGTAGTTTTTTATATTATTTGTTGAAGTTCGGCCTAGTCCGTTTCGATATTTTACTAGACCGTATATTTGCTATAAAAATATACATTCCAAATTTTACTTTAACTATACGTGTGATAGGTGTTGTGACAACTACATGAATAAAACTCATTATTTAACTTTTCCAAGTTGTCAAAACTTTTCAAATTATGGTAGTCACAACACCTTACCCCACCACGGTAGTTCCTATGCCCCGTTTTGTGAACTCGCCTTGTACAGACACCGCAGCAGGCAAGTTCGCCGAACTCTGTTCAGGAGGAACAATGATGTAGGTAATATAAAAAAGAGGTAGGTAGGTTATACGCGCTCGAAAAATGGCACACTAAAATTGAGTCAATTGGCACAACTTGCCTCAGTTTCGAATCGTTAGCTGTCAGATTTGGTGGCCATTTTTAAACACGAAATTTCGTATAGACATCATATCTATCTCTTTTTAAATTACATCATTGAGGAGGATACAGTCGGGAGCAGTGATATACCCGGCGACTGTACCCGATATCTGCTCACTAAGTCAGTCACCCATTCAGGGCGACACAGAAACAACGCGACACGCAAACGACATAGATTCGCCATCAGCGCCGCTACCGCAAGAATCTCGGTGTTCGTATATGTCCATCTCTGACGCTCGAGAATTATACGTGCGATAGAACCGCTCACCTCTGATTGGACGACGGGCCTTATTGGTGTACTTATTGTGTGTTCCTCTATTAGGTTTATTTTACTACTATTTTCATAAGAGTTTTTCAATTTAACTGCATTATATTATGTCGTCATCGCAATATGTAATACACATGTTGTGTACGTTTTTTAAGAGACTACCTTTTACAAATCGATCCGATGGAAACTGATTTCGCGATTTCCTGTAAAGCAAAAATACTCTGCCTACTAATAACTCTCAAAAATATAATGATTCATTTTGCAATGCATTTTTAAGTGAGTTAGTGTAGTAGATGTTTTTGCTCCATACCATACCGTTGATTCCTGTTGAGAACAATTTATCACTAAAGTAAATTTAGGTGATTTTTTGTCACAAAAGCAGCCCTACTGACTTTCAACATAGGGCAAGCGAAGCACTTGAACCACAATAGGCTTGTGACCTAAGATTTTCTCCGATGCCATTCGAACCAATTTTTGGAGAGGAACAAATGTTTGTATGGGAGCAACTACAATTAAAGTAACATAAATACCTACCCAAAAAATTGAGTTACAGACGGACCTCGCTGGCGGCAGCCGAAACGCTTCACACTGATTAACTCAAAAGTATGACGTCACACTTTGCGATTTGAACTAATCATTAGGGTAAATCAAGTAAATTGCTGTTTCGGGCAAGAAATACTGTGTTTAGGTCCATTATTGTCATACAATTTTGTTTCTATAAAAGCGTAAGGATTATATTGGTAGCTTTAAATTTACTCTTGGACATTTAAAAAAAATGAATATTTTTTCTAAACTTTCAAGGTCCATATCTTTTTATGATTTTCATTATATTTTGTAATTTATATTTTATTACAATAATTTGATGGCTTACTCCATTTACCAACACTATGTTTTCAATTTTAGAATGAAGTCACAAGCCTATTATCCCTTGTGTTATGTGACTCTGTAAGCACTTTTGAACAAAGTTGCCGTTGTTTATTGGTGATGATGAAATTATGTGACACGTCATTTGTTTTCATAAGAAATAGCTGCACTTATTCCGTTCCGGGAATCAAGTTGGTTTTAAATACGATAATTTAAATACGCTGAGGGATAGCTCCAAATATACAATGTATAAAGTATTAGGTACGATTACAACAAACTGGAATAAGGTAAGGACTAATATGGGATTAAGGCTGGCCTCACACTGTACGGAATTCAGTCCCTGAATAATAATCGGAATCACTGAAGAGAGCAAATGTAACGGTACGCTTTGTGCAGAATTTCTACCTTCTACTACTTATTACTGAATTCAGTAGCTGATTCCGACTGTGTGAGGCCGGCCTAAACGTCAAATTTGTATGGACGAATCTTGGAATAAATCCTATTATCTGGATCAATCAACTTTTTTCTTATTGTTATTCTGTCCCGGTAAGTCAAGAGACAACAGTGAGTTTCTTAGAAAAAAATACTATAAATTGGACTCGTATAATATAAGGAGATGCCCCACCGTGGAATGAGTTCACCGATATACACAGACGTGTTTAGTGGATTTAAACCCCATAAAATCATAGTTTTGAAGTGACCCAGGAGACGTAACCATGGCAACGTACAAAAAAAATAGTTGATTGGCCCATATACCCTAAAGTTTACGCTTTACCATTTATATGATTCTTAATGTACTATCGTCCAAGGGTACGGGTTCACACTTTCTGTTCAACATCGTCTGCACATGCATAGCGAACGCTCGAAAATGATCCTAGATGTGTGAACCCGTACCCTTGGGCGATAGTACCTATAACAGTGGGTATTAGGAAGCAACAAGTTACAATTTTAGTAGTCTAAACAGGCACAGGTCTTTAGGTTAAGTGCCTCACCTGTTGCCCAATTTGGGTTCGCAGTTTGATCTCAGTTTTTAAGGATAGTCTGTTTATATATTTTTAGTTCGTCACGTTTAATTATTGTAATAGATCTAGGTATTTACGTGTGTGCAATACATAGTCTAGCCACGCCAGCGTCGGCCGAACATACATATCCCCGGTTAATTATTATTATTACGGATCGAGACGGAACGTAAGTATTGATTTCCGCTCATTGGTTTAAGACTGCACATAGGAAATATATTTTGTGATACTCATTTTATTGTTTTTCTAAGTAACTATTAATTAAAGTTAAGTAACAGTAATCTAGGTATTGTATAACCGAAGTTAGATTTGTTTTGTTGCGTATTATTAAGTGCTGAAGTCGTGATGTGTGAGAAGAATGGTTTAGCTTACACACGCACATTTGTATCATTCTTAGGGAAAATGAACCTTATTGTCGTTGGCGCTTTTGCTTTCATTGTGCCGTGATTCCTGGCATTTGTCTCAGCGCATCGTTAATAATGACGTAAACGTCAACTACAATAAGGTTAATTTTTCCTGAGAATAACGCATTTTGTTACAGCAGCATAGATTTTAGTCAGCTCAGAAGATCAACCCATAAAATGCTTAGGCATGAATCCGTGGCAAGCATTTGAACCTATTGTTTTTACCTACTTTACACCTCCACGTCATTATTTGATTGAATTTTCACATCCGCATACGTGGTGTAAAATAAATATACCTATACAGTAAGCGAAATGTATTCACGTACCTTTGTCGCTCTTGTCGCTATGACAATAAGGCATAAAGCGGTGCGTGAATACATTTCCCTTACTGTACATATTATTGCGAATGATTTGTAAAAAATATTCAATCCTTATTAAGGCAGAGGTGATTTAGCAACAACATACATTTATAGCCTAACAAGTTTATTTTTGACCATAGCCACGTTGCGGATTTTTAATGGAACTAATTTCTTTTACTGGCACGAAGTAGTCTTTGACAACAGTCATCGAACAGTCACCAATATAAACAAACAGGACAAAATAAGCCGAAGCGAATAGAATTGGGCCGTTCTTCTTTTTTACCGACAATGAATCGAGGTTTTTCTGTTTTTTTGGTTTTTGAACTATCGAAAATTGTGGTTTTGAAGTGCGATTTAAAAAAAAATGCATAGGTTTCTTCATTAGAACTAATTAAAGTTTACTTTCTGGCCAATATAAATATTTATTTACGGTTGGTTTCTAAAAAAAACATGTGACAAAGTGGACTATTTCAGTGGGGACAACATTTTGGTTTACCACTCTGTCACGGCATTCTACGAAAAAAACAAACATTTAAAAAAATGCTAGTTAGAGAAAGTGAAATATTATATATCACTAATTAATAAAATAATATGAACGTTCATTCGAACATTATAAAACCATAAACATCATTACTCAAATGAGATGCCGTAATAAGACGAAGGACAGGCTATTGTCGGTCGAAAAGAAGAACGACCCAATTACAATAAATAAGAAAAAATTTACAGCAATAAAACGATTGTCTAGTATTTCTATACACTAGGTATGCCTTGAAATTGGTTGTTGAAATGACCGATACTGTCATTTTATAGTGCGGTCGTAGGTATTGATTGAACTGGATAGTTTGGTTGGATTTAACTAGTAATTTATTTTCTTATTAAAATATTGTATATATACGAATATAAAAAAGCTCTTTTGGTCGAATCCCAGACCGAACGTTTTATACTTGAAGTCGGCGGTCTTCAAGGCGACACATCAGAGCACAAAACACGAAAGGCGATGTGGGCGTGGCACGCGCGCCACTAGTTCGAGCATGCGCTCAAAGCTTTCGCGCCGTCACCTGATCGCCGCGCAGTCGCTCACACAGCTGTAGGCGACGTGGAGGGGATGAGATGGCGACACCGCTCTCGATAGAAACCGCGCTTGATACCCCTATAGTATTTAGTGTTCTGTGCATCAGAGTCAGTCTTCGGAGTCACAATTCGAAGAATATTTAAATATCGAATATACATACGGCTTACAGCGACACTACCTCGGGGTCAAATAGCGGCTTGTCGGGCTATACTTGGAAATTCAATCTTGGTCTGTAGAATATAGCACACATTCCACTGTGTTTATTGACATGGGCCATTGTCTATGACTTGCTTTGAAAATTATCCTTTGCTGGGTATGCATTGGATAGGCGCAATTGATCACATGGTAGCATGTTCTAATAGTCCAGGCAATGAACTGACAACTTGTATGGAAAAAATTACATATTTGGAAATAATTTATAATAGCTAATTTTTTTTAATGTAACGGATATATTATCAATTAAATTACCTAGAGGCAAAATCCACCAAAAAAGCAGACATCAAAAAAATCAATATTCAATTAGCTCCTAAAAAGTCCGGATAAATATTAATATTTTTTTTATATTTATTTAGGTTCATTTACATTTGCTTTTCAATATTCAATATAAATAAAATAAAAAAGATAATTAATGTTTAATTTATATCTATATAATTACTTCCGGGTGGAAAGTTTGGTGGATTCTTGAATAAAGCATCTCAGAATAATGTTTTAAAATGAAATAAACAAAAAAAACGCTATTATAAATTAATGTTTTTCGAAACCGTATTTTGCCTCGGCTATAATCAGTGGAGCCTGTTTAAGGGTTAATATGGGATAAGGTAGTCAGTATGTGAGTCAGTGGTGTGAGCCGAAAATAGTATTAATATGTTAGCTGACCTGTTGTTGCTCAGGATGAGAATGGCTCCCCAAGCATGGTAGGACATAAATATCTTTCACTTTAATTTATGATTCTTATTGCTCATTTCCAATGCACATAGCATTTCTGCTGGTACAAAATTAGGATAGGTAGTGTAGTTTTGTCAGCTGCATGTTTCAAACTCATCACGACTCCAGACGCCTATTGATGGTTTCGTTTCGTTACCTGAATGTTGACGTGTTTGTTGTCCTCTGTCGCTTTTTATTTGGTGTTTCACTTGTCATCTGTATATATGTACCTACTATAGTGACAAAGTGTAAATAAAAAAATATTCTCCAGATAAATCTGCGTTTTATTGAAAACGATTGCTTATTAATAAATAACTGCGACAGAGCGCACTGTCAGATGTCAGCATTTGCTATCCTGACGTTTTCCATTATATCCATTGAAAACACTTTCACAAAGCCCACCAGTTACCAGTCAAGGTCAAAGGTATGTGTACATTTGGAGCGAATTTCGATGAATTGCGGTCATAGACCTATAATACTCAGGACAAGCGTATAGCTACAATGCAGCTACATTAAGAACTGGTCTTAAAATGGCTGATGGCTTACCATTAACAACCTACTTAATTTATTTGCCGCAACCTCATACTAAATCAGTCGCGGCAAGAAAAAGTGGAACTATGACAAGGACAAGGAATGATCGCTTATTGAGATTTTGATGCTACCATCTCGCTCGGTCGTGGTATTGTTATTACCATAGCATGTCCATGATTGTGGTCGTTAGCGACAAATACATCAAGCATTGGGAAACCACTCGTTCCCCCAGTGCCAATAGATGGCGTACAATCGAAATTTCTTAAAAATAAAGCCATTATATCTATACAAGTATACAAATATTCGGTCACAACAGAGAGTAGAGTGCTGAAGTCAAGGGAACGTACGTGTATTAGTTTCGTTAGATGGCGGCACTTTGGCACGATGCACTGTGTTTACTGCGAGGGACGCATTTGTCGCAAAAGTTGTTAATACAGCAACTCCTTACATTCTTGATCAAAGAAAACCGTATCTAAAACTGTTTTAGAGATAAATGGGAACGCACACACAAACAAACAACCACTCACCCTAAATGCATAAATAAACAGTCAAGTTCAAAAATATGTTTGTACTGGTTAGATTTTAAGAACACCTTTGTAAATACCATGGTTGCAACGAATAAATATGAATATGAAAAATATGTGCATGGAAAAAGTGATCAAAAATTATGTGAACACGACTTTATTGTTAAGGGCATAAGGTTGCTCAGATATTTTTGAACCTTTGGGAACGTACATGTTTACGAACTCGACTGTACCTTCTCCGTTTCGTCATGGCTAAACATGGTTGGTAAAGAGTGTGTGTGCCCTGTAGGTGCAAACGCTTGTAGTAGGTATGAAAAATAACCTGAAAAGTGCGAGTCGGACTCGTCCACCGAGGGTTCCGTACAAAATTACAAATGTGTAGTTTTCAGATTTTTCCCTGTATATAAGATGTATATAAGACGATATTACTTGCCAAATTTCATAGTTCTAGGTCAACGGAAAGTACCCTATAAATGTTGATTCCCTTGAGTGTCGAAATATACGTTTTTTGCGGCATAAATAACCGTACCTTTTTTTACGTTAACTTAGAGTTTGATTTTTTTCACAGCTTCAAGGGACTGTACACCTGAGTATGGTTTTAATTTCAACTCGATACCTCCTCCACGCGTTCCCGAGATAAAGGGTCTTGACAGACAGACAGACAGACAAAAGTGATCCATAAGGGTTCCGTTTTTTCCTTTTGAGGTACGCAACCCTAAAAACAATAAAGTAAAATTAAACGCACTTTTTACTTGTACCCACTTAGGGGCTATGCATACGGCGTTTTTTTAACGTGCGGGTTGACGCGCGTTTGTATCAAAACATGTGTATTCGGACACAACGCTCGTCGACGAAGCGTTTCAAAAACGCGTCGTACGTAGTGTACATAGGCGCTCTACTCTCTCGTCACAGGCATACACACCTGCCTTGCAATAGATGTCTATTGATAGAATATTATTTGATTCTGATTGTATATCACTAGCTTCCGTACGCGCATTCGTCTGCGTGGACCCGGGATAAAAACTAACCTATATTTTAATCCAGGTTATAAACTATCTTCGTGCAAAATTTCATCCAAATCGCTTAAACGTGATTGAGTAACAAACATCTAAACATCCAAACTTTCATATTTATGATTTACTGGCTTCCGCCCGCGATTTCGTCTGCGTAGACCTGGGATAAAAATTATCCAATATTTGAATCCAGGCTATAAACTATCTTCGAGCAAAATTTCATCTAAATCGGTTCAGCCGTTTAAACGTGATTGAGTAACAAACATCTGAACATCCAAACTTTCACATTTATAATATTAGTAGAATATAGTAGGATACTAGGATGTCAGTAATATATACAAACTTTGCAGCGGGCGTAGCATGGTTGTTATTTTATCACTTATCGCTGTCGATAAAACATTCGTCACGTTATGACAAGTTTGCGAGTGCGAGAGTGACAGATGCTTTTTCCACAACGATAAGTAATAAAATGGCAACCATGCTACGCCCGCAGACCAGAATCTCTAGCAGGAAAAATTCTAGCACATAATTTTTTTGAGCACTTATTAAAGACTAGTCGCAGGCATAACAATCTTTGATCTTAAACCGCTTCTTAACGTACAGTCGCTGGCATAACATACACTTTGACCCTGACTGATTTGATAGCTCATTTACACTCGCGTACGAGTCGCGAGGCGAGGCAGGAGACGAGCGACTCGCAGTGCTCGCGTCCTGAGCGGTTTTTTGGACAAGAGTCAAAGGACCTCGCGACAAACGCGAGCGTGGTTTTTACATTCACGCTCTCGCTTTATTCGGGTTTGCTCTGAGGTCCTTGGACTCGTGCCCAAAAAACCGCTAGGATAGCTCGTTTACACTCGCGTACGAGTCGCGAGACAACTGAACTCACCACGAGAGTATAAACGGGAAGCTCATTTATCATCGATCACGCGAGGTGCGGGCCCAGACACGAGACGAAGCACGAGGCGAGAGTGTAAATGTAGTATGACAGACTTTTTAGTCAGAATTTTGCTACCGACTAGGGCCGTTGTCGCTCACCGCCGTGTCTCGCTAGTCGCTGTCGCTGCTCCGTCCAGGCACGTAGTCCTCGTCGTCTTCGTCCGAGATGTCCAGGTCTTCCAGGTCTTGGAACAGGGATTCGTCCACTTTCACGGCGTCGCCTGTAACCATATTGTAATTTTATAGTAAGTGGTTGCAGTAGAAAAGACAAGTAAATACTAAAACGTGCCATTCGAAAGAAAGGTTTTCACTAGATGGCATTGTAATAAGGAGCTCTGTGAGGCTTTATATTGGAATATAATTATACTAGATGGCGGAATGCAATCTCAACTGAAGAAAGGTTGTCAGTCACCCAAGCAAGTAAAGTAAAACAAAATTTTATTATCGCAGTGCGCACGGGGCCATACTTCTCCATATGCTACAATTTACTTTGGCGATAATCGCATCGCGAGCCGTCGCGGCAAAATGTGACAAATCACAATTTTAAAATCGCTCCAATTTGAACGAACTGTATGGAAAAAGTTTTCTTTGATTTGTGGGTGTTCTAGTATTCTAACTTTAGTTGGAGTACTAGAACACCCACAAAGAGTATTTTAATTCTTGATAGAAATGGGACCGATTAAAAAAAAATTACTCAAATCTGTCGATTTTTTTTCGCTTACTTTTTCAAAAATCTGTGAATGTTGATTGTCATCACTTTAAAAGTTAGTCTCCTAAGTTTATTTTCGCGTAGCAGCAACGGATCTATAGCTGCCCTTACTGCTCCATCTCAACTTTCCACCCCGTATATTTATGAAATAGTCAAAGCCAATACGGACCAATTTTTCGGTTTTTAAAAGCTCGCCGGTGACAAACTGTATGTGAAATCAGTAAAAACAGCTTTTCTTGCTAAAAGTATTTTCGGGGTGGCACCTACAATATACAATAAATTGCAAAGAAATATAACTAAGTTAGAAGGATTGGTAGAGTTCATAAAAGGCTTGTTTGCATTCCTAGTTTAAAAAGTTAAGTTCACTAAGGGAATACTTTGACAGATGAAGAATTGTAACTGTTTACGCATGCTCCATCTTGACTTAAAATATTTGTATGCCTTATGGCAAAACATAGAGATACACTAATATATATAATTGTAAGATGTATGAGTCTATGTTTACAAATTAAATATTTTGCCTTTGTAACAATTTGGTGGTAACAGCTTACTGATGATACTATCAGCCTGCAGTTACAGCTCCGCTTTCGCGCATCCCGCGCCACTCGCGCCAGTCAGTCTAATGTCGTCGCGCAGTAAAGAATCGGTACTAACTCAATGTCAGTTGACGCTGACAGGTTGTATTCCACTTGTCCAAGATTATATTATTCTACATCTACACATTTTGCTTAAAACATTGTGAGACGCAATGCCTCGCTTCTGCAGCGTATCAGGGATGTTCGCAGAAGCGCGCGTCAACTGCTTCTACGCAACTATGCGCAAGCGGTGCGCATCCCTGGTGCGCCGGGCGCGGGCCAGCCCCAACCCCATCCTGCGTTTAATAGCAGGCAGATGCGACTCTCCTTATATAAGGCACTGTTGTGAAATGCATGTCTCCAACAGTGCATATCTGTATTAATATTAATTTTGATTTAGGTGCTGAATTGTGTAATTTTTAACTTTTACTGTATGAGTCTTGTGTAACTCGAAATATATGCTTTCATTCATTCATTCATTCAATGCACATTGGACAAAGATCCTGGACAAGTGGATTACCACATTTACTGATATTGTACCGCCTCCGCACCAAGAAATCAGAAAGCCATCTTAAAAAGTTTAAGAAAAATATATCACCATCATCCAGGAATTTCAAGTCGGACTCGTTGAGTGTGGTGTCCCTAAGGAACAGTTCCTTCCCAGTGAGCTTGTTGCTGCCCTTGGCCTCTCGCTCTCGCTTGGCCGGGATGCCCATGTCGATCTCAAACTGTTTCCGCCACGCTAGGAATGATTCTACTGTCACTCGTGTGCCTTCAAACCTTTTCTGTAACGAAAAATATAGTTACGATCATCATCACATCATATCAGCCAAGACGCCTACTGCTAGGCATAGGCCTCCCCGAAGAGCGCCACAATGACCGTACCTGCGCGTCCTGCATGCAGCGGATTCCCACGATCTCGCACCCATGCTGTGCCTTCCGTTATGTGATTATACAATAACAATAAATAACATGAACCATAATTATAAGCCTGCTAAATGGAAATCAGATTCATAAAAAGGAAAAACTGTAAAAGTTGTCTTGAGAGATTGTCAGTTGTCTACTATGGGTTTACAAAGAATATTTGCAAAATTGTAATCAATAACTGAAGTGAAGAAATAAGGAAGAAGACGAAACTAACAGATGCTCTCAGACACGCACTGAAACTCAAATGGCAATGGGCAGGTCACATTACAAGATACACGGACAAAAGATGGACCTCACAGTGTACAAAGTGGCCTGGGCCACTGGGCAAAAGAAAGGTTGGAAGACCAAAAAAACGATGGGCAGATGACATTGTAGAAGTTGCAGGGAAGAATTGGTGGAATTGCGGCAAAGAAAGAGAAGAATGGAAAAAGATGGGGGAGGCTCCTACCCAAAAGGGATCCATTTCCAACCAATAGATAAATACATAAAAAATTAGATAACAAAATTTGTAAAGAAATGGAATAAAAGCTATATAATAATAATAATAATAATAATCAATAACTACTACTATTATAAAGACACACAGACAGACATTCACAGACTTTTTTGTGACATTGTAGCATTGTAAGTTTGCATGGATGGGGCAAAACTCTGTGTGTCTGATTTCAAAAATTCTTTTACCTATACATAGAATGGATTTTCTGGATGGAAATGGGGTATATTTTATCGCAAGGGATTGCCTGCGTTTTTGCAATACACAAACATTCGCGTGGGCAGGTAATGTACGAATAAAGTGTGTTGTGTACCTGTTCAGCCTCCTCATCAGCCTTGATCTTGGCCAGCACAAGTTCTTCCCGCTCCTTCTTAACGCGATCCCATTTGTCGCTGAGCCACTCCTGCCCCGCTGACACTAATGTGAATACCACCACCATACCCACATTTTCTTTTGCCTGCAATTACACTCACTATTTATACACTGTATACTTTGAGACTCTTAAAAATATACACTTCAAAATGTATGCCAAAAGAAACATTTGTAATTGAACTTCAACAATACTAAGACCCAAATCTCATAAGGTCCCTTAGGGCAGGTTGCACCTAACCGCCTGTAATTATAAGCGGTGTTCTTTAAAACCTGAATGTATTAAGTTTATAATTTTCTATGGCATGACAGCTGCCGGCTCCATATTTAACTTTGATTGGTCTGTAATTGTAAGTTGGTGCAACCCACCCTTAGTCTGTTAAATTTGGATTGTATGGGAAGTTAGACAGTTCTCTATGGGATGACATCTGTCTGCTTCATTGGCCACAAAACTGCAACATATCTGTGCAGATTTAGCCTTATATAACTGACATGATTACAAAGAAGCAAAAATATTATCTAATATAAGTCAGTATGCCCTCCAAAAGCAGGGGCGGCTTTACCCTATAGTGCAGGGATGCGGTGCACCCCGGCGCTACATGGGCTAGAGACGCCTCTGTCCAAAAGTAATCCTATTTGTTATAATTCACTAGTTTTACACAGAATTTATTTAAGCCTATAAAAAAATAGACTATTTATTTTTAACCTAACCTATATTTAAATACTAATAATTTTGCTTACATTTAATGACCAACGGGATTGTGTTGTGCGTTATGAGCGTAATACATACCTGTTCTATTAAATGTGCAAGTAATTCCTGTTTGTCTACTATGTTATCGAAATTCTCTTCATCTTCGATTTCTATAAGGGGCACCTCGTCTGGATACTTCGCCGTGTATGTGAACACTAACTGACACGCTAGGCCCTCGCCGTCGTCGAATCCTTCAGACTTTATCGGTATCGAGAACTTGTGAAATGGCTGAGTTTCTATAACTGAAATATAAATCAAATAAGTAAACTAGCCTATCAAATCTGATTTTTGAGTATTTCATAGACCACGTACTTTGCATATCACCATAGTAGATTGAATCTAGAGCTTCTACTTCACTGGCTTGTTCATAATGGTAATCCATGGTTATTTATCTTGTAATAATTCGACAAAATCTAATTTAGCTTCATGGATAATCGCCACCACCGCTGCCATTCAACAAAAGTGAACAGTTGACATTGTCACGTTCATGTGGTTGTCAGTTGTCATGTCAGTTTCAATGACAAATGCGAGTCGTGTTTTTCTACAGTAAATGTTTCCACGGGACAAAAGGGATATGAAAAATGATCCTGATTTACCTTCGCAACCCTTTCTTTGGAGCATTTATCCCGGTTTTATAATGATCCGTTGGACCTAATGTCAGAGGGGCTACCGCGATACGAAAACGAACTTCGTTCGTGTATCTCCCTCTCTGTCGCTCGAACTAGCAAGTGCGACAAAGACGAAGATATATGAACGTATCGCGGTTTGGTCGCGGTAGGCCCTCAGATCAAATCTCCGTAATCTTGACATTACTTCTTGCCGATAAAAGGCCTAACGAAACGATTAGATACTTTACAAAACTGAATTTAAGAGCGGGAAAACACGTCCAATTTTTCCTTCTTACTTACATACGCATGCGATCGACAGACGTAGAAAGTTCGTTGCAAAGAGAATATAACCACTACGTGTTCGTTGATTGAGTGACACGAAAAGTAGGCGGAGCAGACTATCGAAAGTTAAACCCGACCGATGCTGATATAAATTCTCGGTTCTAACTAGCTTTACAGTCTAGGCTTGTGCTTGCTCGTTCTTTTACGGTAGCGCTCCGATCTCGTTCAATCGGTTTGAGGAACTAGTTCGGTCTTTTAGGTCAGTGTGGGAGTGGCGTTAGTTAAGCACCATTTGACTGCCAAACTGCCATGTCATGGCTCTCTGAATGCAGAATTTATGATAATTTGATAAACGCTGTCATCGATAATTAGATATCCGTCGGTCTCGCAGCTCTCGCTCTGCTGCTGAACTAAAGACCGATTAACCGATTTAGATCGTGATTGACGAACTAGTTCGTTTCGTTCTAAGATTTTCATTCCTAATAGTTCCTAGTTCCTGACCGACACAAGCCTATTACAGTCTTTTATACATATGAATGCAGGTAATGAGTGGGTCGAAAGGAAATAAAATATTTAAATATAATAATGTTATTATTTATTTTTTACAATAAAATGTTATAAAGCGCAATACAAGTGCCTGCTTGAAGGGAAGATTACAACTAAAACTAATCTTGTCTTTTAGTAAGATAAACGACATCCTTATTATGCTTACTGCTAAGTATAGTAACAAAACATTGGAGACTGATTCAAAAATAAATAATTACATCTTCCGATTAATATAAAGCTAATGCTACATATTCTTAGCTAGCACACATTGCGCCACTAGCACGACCATAAAAAGGTGCCACTGACATAAATTATAACTTTGTCGCGCTTTTCTTGTCATGCCAGACTCGCGCACTAGCGAGTGCTAGACGTGCTGGAGCCGTTGCATGGTTGGCCATATCACGCGACAAGCGTCGTCTCGTTCTATCGAACGGTGTCAGCCAGTGACGCACGCTCTATCTTATCACCTATCGCGTGACAAGGCCAACCATGCTACGGCTCCTGAGTAGCAAAAATTAACATAGAAACAAAATTATTTACAACATTGCACCAATCTATGTATTGTTGATATTAAATATCACATCGAAACTCGCAAGCTATTCAAAATTTTGATATAATATTTTGTAACTAGAGCAACAGATATATAGCTGCATTCATTATATTTGAATTCGAAGCCCCTTATCTACAAGAAACTTTATATCGATTAATTTGATAATGTCTATATCTCTGATGTTGCATTTTTTCTTTAATTAGAATCGACAGGCGTATATTCCGTATCCAAAATAATCTATCAGTCCTCTCCTGCCATCTAATGATCTTTTTTTAATGCATTAATTATTGAAGAAATATTTATTTTCTTTACGTGCTTGGACATCTTCAGTGTCTGCGAGAAACGCATTGTGCATTCTTAAAATATGCTAAGAACTGTAAATATCTTATATTTTCCAGCTTATTACAAAAAATTGAAAATTAAATTACAAGAATGTGTCAATATTCTGTAGGTAATGATGGCGACTATTCAGAACTATTAAGAAGATTATAAAGCGATGAAAGTATGATTAAAATGCCAGTTTAGCAACTCAAGTTTCAACCATGAGCTTTTTTTAAACAAACGGTGTTCTAAGATATATTTCAATGGTAAATAAAAGTTGGGGTAGTTTTTAGTTCTCCAAACTACTGGTCCAAATCAAACTTATGAAGTTATGACCCCAAGTAGCACATTCGCCCGAAACATACAATTTCCCAAATTTTAATCATTCATTCAATTCTGCAAACTATGACAACGGAAGATGAGACATTTGATCTATTGGTATAAGTGCCCTAGAAACTAGTCAAACTTTCCATACATTCCGATTTTAACGAACACCGTTTCCGATCACAGACGGTTTGGCGCAAATTTTGGAAAGATTGCTAAAACATATTTCGTAAGTGAAGAGCTTCAGTCGACAGTTGAAAGTTTATCGTAGCGGGTTGCTAGCCAGACTCGTGAGACTAGGCGGCCCGCTCGCCAGACTAAGCCGGTCTGTTTCCTCGTCCGCCTGATTGTTGCGCAGCTCCTGCAGTGTGTACACGAACTTGGTCCACTCGTCGTGTCTAGGCTGGTATTCGCTCTGTAACAGAACATAATTGTTTTAGCAAGTAAACGTAATAGCTCCTACTGTACCATTCCCTCGTCAAACGATTTGGCTCGATATAAAATATCGTCCATGTACACGAGAACGCAAGCGAATTGTGAATGATTTTAACGTTGGAAAACAGGTGGTGCGTTTATCAGCCCAAATGGCATACTACTATACTCGTATTGATCGTGAGATGTTACAAAGGCAGTTTTGTCTCAGGAGCCTTGTGCAATCTTGTGCAAAGTAATAAACACGAGCGAAAGCTCGTTTTTGAGCCTTGATTTGTATTGTTATGCCTTAAACTAGTTTCCATCCGCGACTTCGTCTGCGTGGACCCGCGATAAAAACTATCCTATATTTTAATCCAGGCTATAAATTATCTTTGTGCAAACTTTCATCCAAATCGGCCATTTAAGCGTGATTGAGTAACAAACATCGAAACATCTAAACATCCAAACTTTCGCAATTATAATATTAGTAGGATAAATACTGTAGATTAGTTTTCTTCGTAATTACAACTATCTCCTTCGTTTAAGGTTGTCTGGAAGAGATCGCTTTAAAGCGATAAGACCGCCTGTTGTTATGTTGGTATCATTATTTTTTGCCTGATCTTGTAAAAATCTCTGTTAGGTGCACTAAATAATATTCGAACGAGGGAGCAAAGCGAACGAAGTTTTATGCTTCAGCTTGGGCCGAAAATCGTTTGTATATGGAGCTGTTCTCCTCTTCAGGTCGCATTTCTTTACCGATTCTTGAGAAATTTTGTGAGCAGTTTCGTTAATTACACAGATTTTTTGTCGAGTCACTTTATCGAAATTAGGTTGTGTCCTCAGTCCTCATGTTAAAATTCATAGCGCAGTGTTGCTAAATTGATAGTAAACCTTCAAATAAATGCAATTAAGTATAAATTACGAAATATAATTAAAATCATAAAAAGATATGGCCCTTGAAAGTTTACAAAAAATATGCATTTTTTTTATTGTCCAAAAGTAAATTTAAAGCTACCAATAGAATCCTTACGCTTTTATAGAAACAACATTGTATGACAACTATGGTCCTAAACGCAGTATTTCGCAACCGAAACAGCAATTTACTTGATTTTCCATATAACGACTAGTACAAATATTACCCTGTGACGTCATAATTCACTGTTAATCAGTATGGAACGTTTTCGGCTACCGCCAGCGAGGTCCGTCTTTAACTCAATTTTTTGGGTATTTATGTTCTTTAATTGTACTTACTCCCATACAAACATTTGCTCCACACCAAAAACTGGTTCGAATGGCATCGTAAAAAAAAATTAGGACACAAGCCTATTCAAGTGTTTATTTGTATTGAAACACAGGCTAACGATTTCTACAGCTCACAGAGCCACTAGTTTCATTATTATCTCATTCGTTTGTGCAGAATTATAATACCTAACATTACACTAGAGCAACATTGATTGCGTGAGGCATATGCGATTCTCAGCGATCGGCAACAGCACAAACGTTATTAGGTTTGTTCAATAACTGTTTATGGGGCATACCTCAGCGAGCTCATAGACTGAGATCTTTCCAGCGTCGTCACCGGCCGTCAGGTGAGCGCCGCTTGGGGTCCACGATACGCGGTTGAACGCGCCTCCATCAGACTGGATCGATGCCACCGGCACCTGCAAGCAACAATGTGTTACATAAATACAAAGAATTCTGCTGTTTCTGTGGATATCATAGTAGGTAATGCTCATGGTCCGTTGGAGTTTGGCCTCTGAAGTGAAAATGGGAAGCAGCCCGAGCGGGATCCGTTGAATTGGGGTATATCGCTTCAAGCGGTGTGTACGACGGGCAGAAACCATACTCACTAAAATTTAAATATCTTTGATTTGTTTCAAATTTAATTTTTTTGGCATTGCTGACACATTAGAATAGTGGTAAAATAAGAAAATATACATACATTAACATGCGAATCATCGAAATAGAATACCGGTTAATTTTTTTAAAAAGAACACAACAATTGGGTAGTTTCCACATGTTAAAATTGATAACGCAGTGTTGCTAAATTGATAGTAAACCATCAAATAAATGTAATTAAGTATAAATTAAGAAATATAATTAAAACCATAAAAAGATATGGACCTTGAAAGTTTAGAAAAAATATGCATTTTTTTTATTGTCCAAAAGTAAATTTAAAACTACCAGTAGAATCCTTACACTTTTATAGAAACAAAATTGTATGACAACTATGGTCCTAAACGCAGTATTTCACAACTGAAACAGCAATTTACTTGATTTTCAATACAACGATTAGTACAAATATTACGCTGTGACGTCACGATTCAAAGTTAATCAGTATGAAACGTTTTCGGCTGCCGCTAGCGAGGTCCGTCTTTAACTAAATTTTTTGGGTATTTATGTTTTTTAATTGTAGTTGCTGCCATACAAACATTTGTTCCTCTCCAAAAACTGGTTCGAATGGCATCGTAAAAAAAATTTAGGACACAACCCAATTCGGTCCCTGAAAAGATTTCCAGCAACTCACTGCTGTCGAAGCTTGGCGAGCCGGCAACGGCTGGCACTGAGCGCTTCTAATGCCCACGGGGGGTGTCATTTGTTTGTCAGCGTACCTCAGTGTCCCGGTTGAGGTTCCACAGGTCGAGCCGCAGCGCGTCGGCGGCCGCGAACAGCGCCGGGTGCGTGGGCGACCAGCGCACGTCCACTACGTAGTCGCCGCTGTTCTCGAACGAATATAACGCCTTGTTCTCCTGTTGGCATCATTTGGTTTTTACAAGCTTTATATTTACTTTACCTGTTCGCACAGAATACTAAATAGGTACTATAGAAAGGCGATGTGGGAGTGGCACGCGCGCCACTACTTTGAGCAAAAGCTTTCGCGCCAACGTCACCTGGAGCCGTAGCATGGTTGGCCTTGTCACGCGATAGGTGATAGGATAGAGCGTGCGTCACTGGCTGACACCGTTCGATAGAACGAGACGACGCTGCTATCTTGTCACTTGTCGCGTGATAAGGCCAACCATGCTACGGCTCCTGATCGCCGTGTAGTCGCTCACAAAGTTGTAGGCGACATGGAGGGGATGGGGTGGCGACATCGGTCCCGATAGAAACCGCGCTTGATACTCCTTCTATAGTATTAAGTGTTCCGTGCCTGTTCGTATGTAACTAAGTATGTAAGTTGTTCATCAAAATTTGCAACTCAATCTTGATGCAGATATATTTGATTGAGCTGAAATTTTGGGTAAAGGTATAGTTTGGATGACAATTCAATATTATGGTACCATCGAGCTGATCTGATGATGGAGACAGAAGGTGGGGATGGGAATTCAGTACTTAACCGACGTAACCCCGTTGAGTTTAGGCTCGTTAGAATCGTCTCAATGAGTAGTTGATGACGGTATACAGAAAAGTACAGTTGGCAATAAAAGCTTGTACCAAAAATTAATTTTTTGAAATAAACTTATTCATTTTACGCTACGGTAGCCTATGTAGCGGCGGTTGGGTTCGAATCCCGGCTCGTACCAATGAGTTTTTGGTTCAAAATTATGTACGGGATATTTATCGTTAGTTTTTCGGTGAAGGAAAACATCGTGAGGAAACCGATCTAATCCCAATAAGGTCTTATTTCCCTCTGGGTTGGAAGGTCAGATGCCAGTCGCTTTCGTCAAACTAGCGCCTTTGCCAAGTCTTGGGATTAGATGTCAAAGGGCTCCTTTAGGGCACAACCGGGAATAACGCTAGGAGGATGATGATTAAGGTTTTTCATTCAGCAAATATTTAGTTGACTTTTATGATCATGAATTAACCACCTAAGACACATGGGCCTACTGAAGCGACTTATACCCTTAAAGGGATTTTAATAGTTTTGAAATGCTACCAAGTTGGATGTGTGAATAATTTAATGAATTTGACAAATTCCAACTCTATTTCGTAGTCGACTGTAAAAAAAAGTGAAGCAATTGAAGCTTGCCTAAAGTTTTTTTCGTGTACAGATAAAGCAAGCGCGGCATACAGAAAGAATTTTGTACATTGACCTTTAGACCGATTGCCAGAGAGGAATAACATTTATTTAATAAAAATTATGAAATATATACAGCCTTGGCATAAAGTATTGAGCACCCCACGTTTTCCTTTGTAACTTATGGATAAAATATTTTTTTTCAATTTCATAAATACACGAAGACGAAAAATATAATAAGTGTTTGAACAAGTGCAAATCATTAATATATATCATTTTAAAATTGCTATTTGCGTGTGAGAACTGAAGCTAGAAAAAGTCGGGTTTTACAATAAAGGTTTAATTGTATATTTTTTTCACGGAATTTTCCTTAACGTCAATAAATATGACGAATTCTATTATACAATATATAAATGCTCCTTCTAAAGTTTGACTTTTGTATGAAAAACGCATGGGTGCTCAACACTTTTGACCAAGGCTGTATATATTTCCATGTTGTAACAGCAACAAGCAGTAACAGTATCTCCGCAAAAGATAGCAATAACAAAACAATTAATTAACACAACAAACTTAAAAGCACGATTTAATTGAGTCCGGAACTGAGTAGTATTCACAAGCGCATCCCGATACGAAATGTAAGATCTCGTTCCAGTTTTTCAATTCAAATAGTACACCAAAGAGTGCCCGAATATTACTGAGTAACATTACGAACTAAATAACACGTGCATAACAGCGTGCCATATTACTACAAGGAAAAGGTTTACAATCCCCGAAGCCGGCGTTCAATGTCACTGCGTGAGTGCGACGCCAATATAATTGCGGGCGAGTGACAGAGACAAGTAATGATGAGTCAATGTACGAAATTCTTCCTGTCCGCCGCGCTTGGTTTAGCGCAGGGGTCGGCAAACCGCGGCTCGCGAGCCGCATGCGGCTCTTTGAAGGGTCATTTGCGGCTCTTCGAGGACCCCTCATAAAGATAGGTTCAATGAAATGTGAGATCGAACATTGTGTAAATGGCTCTTTACGGTTCTTAAAATATATATTTTTTTACTGAAATTGGCTCTTTGTTTAGAAAGTTTGCGGACCCCTTTAGCGTATGCGAAGCTTACCATCAGGCAGGCTGTGCACTTATTTGCGCGGTCATCAGATTCACAAGAAACCGTGTTTGATTGTTGGAGCTACCTTGAGGCTCCACAGTTTGACGCTCCAGTCCATGGACGAGGTGAGGAACAGGTGGCTCAGGTCGACGGCGCCGCTGGCCTGGTGCGCCGCCACGCCCGTGACGGGCCCCGCGTGCCCTTCGAACATGTCCGTCACTCCCGCGCGCTGCCCGTGACGACACCCTGGGGAAATGTGTTATGCAATACCGGTACACACCGAACAAGTCAATACTATAGAAGGGGGGGTTTTTTTTTTTTTTTGAACCTGTCTGTTGCTATAATAGGACGGACCCAATATAGCTGTCGAACTGCATGGTTGGAGAGTAGCCTGGGGAAAATCCAGGGGGAACTCTCCGGCACGACCACGCGGGGGATATAACACTGGAATACTATAAGAGTTTGCGCTCCAGTGAGATTGGTTGTACGGTTTCAACCGAATCTGATGTGTGAGTGGTGATGAACTACTGGGATTTGCTGGTTCGCTAAACCTACCCTAGCTGAGAAGAATCCAGCAAGAAACTCAGCTAGGCCCGACCCGGGTCGGGTTGCGTCGGATCGACTGTGCCCGGTATGCGGCGGTACCGGGTTGAGTAGGGACTATATGTGTCTGTGTTGTCGCGGTCACGCGGTGGACGTCCCCGCCCGCGGGGGCGCCGTAGTGTACGCGATGAGTTGGACGCCGAAAGCGCAGCGTTCCATCTTTCGATGGACGCTGTGATTTCGTCGTCCGGGTCCGTGAGTGTGTGCCTAGGACGCCGGACCGATAGAAGGGGTATCAAGCGCGGTTTCTATCGGGACCGGTGTCGCCGCCTCATCCCCTCCACGTCGCCTACGACTTTGTGAGCGACTGCACGGGGATCAGGTGACGTTAGCGCGAAAGCTTTGAGCGCATGCTCAAACTAGTGGCGCGCGTGCCACGCCCACATCGCCTTCTATAGTATTTAGTCCACACACACACACACACACGACACAACAAATAAAATAACCAAAAATGATGAATTTTCTCGAAAAAGGATAAAATACATTGTCCAATTGAGAAAAAAAGTAAAGCAGGGGATTAAATAATCGCAAAATTATAAGTGTCCAAAGTTTTAAGAGGGGATATAATATAATAATAGTAAAATCATTTACTTCGGAAGTATTTCCATAATTGGTTAGTAACAATGGTCTTAAAACTATGTTAGTAGGTATTATCTTACAAAATTAGCAGTTGGATGGCCCATGCAACCTGTCCCAGTGGAACAGTATATTGTCCCTTTTCCGCAAAACGCACCTTCACATGAAACGATTGTCATTTACTATGACGCTCGCGGATCGTGACGTCACGCACGATCCCCGAGCATTACCTCTCTCTAACAAGCAATATTAAAACGGTTGTAGCTTCGTAATTTTTTGAGATATCTAAATGAGGTTTTCATAACTAAGCATATTTTTTTGACCTTTTTTCTTTTGGAGTATATATTTTTTGAGTGTACACCCCTATTGTTGGAGTCCTTGGTTTACTAACCGGTGTAAATGTTCCCATCTTCTCCTCCAAGCACGAAGTTGTTCACGTCAGCGTGAGGGAACGCCATGGCGGTCACAGCCACGGCCTTGCTCTGTCGGTACTGCAGCTCGAGGGTCTCTTGCGGTTGCGACAGCATGTCCAGGGACCAGGAGCACATGCGTCCGTCGGAGGACACAGAGATCAGGTTGTGGGCGTTCTGGCTGCCTACTACTGATAGGCAGTACACTGGGTGCTGAATGGAAACAGAATATTTGAATAAGTTAGTTTCTTTCTTTAAGGGGCTCCCCGCGCTTTTTGTCGAGTTATGACGAGTTTTGAGTTGAAACTCCTCCGTCAAAACTATAGATATATTTATGGCACAAACGCTTATCGGTTCTTCAATCCTTTAACTACATTTACATCAGTTTAAAAAATAATAATGAATATTGATTTTTTATGATTTATTCAAATATGGTCTAGAAAAGCTCTGTTTTCGATATAAGTATGTTGTTTATGCACTTTTATATTATATGAAATATACATGATACTGTTCCTTATTGACTTCTCTAACCCATTAGAGATTTTTATTTTTAATTCATTTTCACAAAAGTTACGTCCAAGAAACTGGTTTTTTGGCCTAAATTTGCTAAGGTTTGGTGCCATATATATCGAAAACTGAGTTTTGAAGTAAATATAGGATACTATTTCGGTAAACCTCGTTGTTGTTAATGCGATAAGCCATAAAAAAACATGAAAAAACGGACAGTTACAGATCGAAGGTCATTGGGACCTGGGAGCCCCTTAATGAAGCAGCATATTGTACGAAAGTACATCCCATACGCAAAAAAACAAGCCAAGAAAATACTGTTTGTATAAACCTTGATAAAATGAATATTTGCTTACTGTATGAGCGAGTGACGATAGTGGGGTGCGTTGTATGGGCGTGCGTTTTGGCACGCGGTTGTCCCACAGCACGATCTGGCCCGAATACGTGCCGCCTAGGATCAGGTTTGGATGGAACCTGTAAAAAAACAATAGATGAATCTTGCAATAATCCAAAATTTCGTGGGGTAATCTATACTGACAACGCCTTGACGTGGCTGACATGAGCTCCTTATACTTTGCTCCGTATCTGTGACGGCACATCGTCAAAATCAGTCGTACAAGGCCAAGAGGAACCAGGCGTGTCTACGTTGATTATTAGCGGTATTTAAGAAATGGTCTGTCTAAACACACTTACGAAGTACTCTAGAAGGGTTGCTCTCCCTCTCTCTGGGACTGCTAGAGGACTAACCTGGCGAAAGTCGCGCTCATGACCGGCGACTGGCAATGGAAGACATCCTCAGGCGTCGTCTTCTTAAACTTCGTATTCCACACCAGACACACGCCGTCTGGGTCGTGCGGCGCGTCATCGCTGTTGTGGTACGAAGCCAGGAGTAACTCAGGGTGCGCTGCCGACCAGTCGAGACAAGTCACGCAGCGGCCGCGCGACCAGCGCTCGTCGTAGAACGTCCGGACTAGCGACAGGCGGGCATCGGATTTGTCGTCCCTGTGAAGGTATTGTCGTTAACTTGTATTGCATGATTGAAGCCATATGACCAAAGAAACCTATACAAGGGGTAATACATGTTATATACGCAGGGTCGGTACTCGATAAGGTCGAATTCTCACAGGTCAGCTATGTTTAATTACGGCCGATATGCAAGAAAACTGCTCTCTATGAGACTACTCTCATTCAGCCTGGACCCAAACGACGATGAATTGGTCGGAATCTCCTAGAGGTAAGGCCGCGGCTTCACTACGAAGATGCGCTGCACTGTGTTGTTGTGTTCTAAGTACACGGTACACCGGGTACTCACTGCGCGTTCTCGCTGTCGCCGCCGCCCGTGTAGTCGGTGTATATGTCCACGGACTCTCCCAGCGCGCGCTCGATGACGCGCCCCGCCTTCGTGATGAAACGCTGGAACTCCGCTGACAGCATTATGGTGTGCTTCTCGTCGGCGCTCAGCTCGCGAACTGGAAGTGAACTTTAGCGTTATAACAATAATTTACATGACTTGTACAGATTGGACATGGATTATAACGCCGTCAGTTGAAACGGAAATATGGAAAAACATCTACAGTAAAAGAATCGAGTCATTTTTAGGAAGTCTCGTATAAATAAAATGAAGAAGAATTTATTCCAATATTAGCCCATACAATTATGACGTTGTATTATAGATCCAGTATATAAGTCCTTAATCTATTTTGGACAAATCGGGTCTGAGATGTAAATTGTGGGTGCTACAACAGTGTAAATCGATTACTCAGCTTTCGTCTCCTCTGGGAGGCGCTTCAGTAAACGGTTCCAGTATCTTGCTCGCAGACTGCCGCTTTAGGCAACGCGCTCACAAAATTACAGACATTGGTCTCTGGCAACGAAACACTAGCATTTTGAGACCTGTGCCCACTGACAGTCACTCGACTAAAATTATCACTTTTCTTCTGCTGTTTCCATAAGAGCAGTATGCATCGTGTGAGAAAGCCGTGTAACGCTACAATAATAGTACATTGTTCAACGAGGGGCGTAAGTGGAATATTGCTAACGAGAGTCTATCAGAAGCCCGACGCCGAAGGCGGAGGGCTTTTGATGACTCGAGTTTGCAATATTCTTACGCCCGTGTTATACACAATGTTTTTCATCACATTTGCGAGGAAATAAATAACAACAAAGGACAGAAAAATGTAAGTTTCATACAGCAGCACCAATCAAAAATTGACAACTTCACTTCCAGATCAGTGCTAGTAGAGCGCGCAGTTCAATATTTCAACCAATCACAGAGCAGTATTCTTGCGGGGCGGGGCGTCGTGACCAACTAGATTTTTTTATTCAACCAATCACACAGCAACCAGATTTGCTTAAGCCAATCAGAGGGTTCTATTATTTTAAAACTAAACTTAACAGCCCGTGGGAGGTAAAACGGCTATAACTGCTCTGCACGCTCGCAAGTAATAACGCCATTGACGAGCAAGTGTGATGAAAAAATCTTAAGTGCGATCGCCAAGAATTAATAATTTCATAATAATAGGTCATTGTAGCGTGTAATTATTCTTCTTCAATGATGAGCATTAAGTCTTACTCACCCTTCTTCTCCTTCTCTTCTTCCTTCTTCTCCGCCGGCGCCGCAGTGACCGCGGGCTGCACCTCCTTCACAGTAGGCAGCCCGTGCGGCAGTATGCCCGGGGGGAGCTTGCCGTGGAACGCATCGTCGTCGTCTCCTTGCCGCGCGCCGTCGCCGTCGAATGTAAGCACTGGACGGTGAATAAGAATGGCCCTTGCCGGGTGGGCGAGCGGTGCGGACGGCTGATTTATTGGCGCGGGAAAATGTAATCTATCTCCGATTTGTAAGGACGAAATTGTTTTGCAATGAGGGTTCTAAGGAAAATTTGCGACGAGTTGCGACTTCTACTTCAAAGTTATTTTCATCCCAATTCCTCGCTTTGCAAGAACGACAGTGATGGATTTTGATTCAAAGATGAAAACTGTATGATGTTAGCCCAGTTTCAGAAAACCCTCATTGCTTGAGATTTCAATGTTTGTTTGTCGTGTTTTTAGGAATGCTTATTCGAATTATAAATCAGCCGTTTTGTAGAATACTTTCATGAAGTTAGACATTTTTGGTTCCAAAAAAGTTACCACATATCTTTTTATTTTTATATTTTTATCAAGCAAAATCAGAAATCAATAAACTTCAGAAAAATATTTGCTGTTTAGTGTAAGGATGGAGTTTAAATTGTATGATGAGTCTACGTGTGATGTAGTAACTACGGTGAACGGAAATATTTACTCTTGAAACAATGTTACAGAAATATGTATACAGCAAAAAGTGTATGGAAATTGAAAAAACTTTGAAAACAAATAGACTAAAAAATATTTAACTAATCTACTGAACGTTCAGTTTTATCCCTGCCAATCTTAATTAGAAAGTTCAAAGCCATAAGTACTGTTAACCATTGAAGAGTTCCATCTTCTGGCTACATCATCAAATCGACTTGTTGATACCAAAATAATGTATTGTCATTTATATTATATATATTTCCAAAGTTTCAAATCGATACGCCAAATGGAAATGAGATTTATTCATACATACTTACAGGTCAAGTTACCTACTCGTAGGCTTGTGTTAAGGGAATATTTTTATGCTGTTGACATATTTCTAGGTAACAAATGCGTTAGCTAGTAATCTAAGAAATGGAAATTTTCGTATTTAACTGAATGTGATTTCTGACGAGTGTTAGCACAATATGAACCACGTACAAGATTGATCAGTTAGCTAAAATATCTTTCAGGCAAAAGGTCCCACTTTGTTGTTTATATCACTAAAGTCGATTTTTAGTTTGCATCTTAATATCTGTATGAATTTATTGAAAACCGACAAAATGGTAGCTTTTGCCTCTAAATTATAAAAATATAGAATTCAAATCAGATCAACTTTGTATTAGATTGGCAGCCGTAGACATGATGTTTGAAGTGGAATAGATACAGTAATTTGTATTATTTTTCGCAAAAATTAAGTTGTTCTGGAATTGTTTTTATTACAGATAGTTTGAATTGAATCACAACAGTCTAAAATATATCACCATCTCATCTGAAGTCAGGTGTTAACCCGTCATGGCCAATTGTTGACATAAGTATTCAACATTCAACAAAACACGCTTAAAAAATAATAAATTACTGTAGCTACTGTCAGTGTCGAAATATTTCTAATTTGTCACAACAACGATTTACCATGTATTTCATAAGAGACATTTATTTTGCGAATGTGTTTAAAAATAATATTTCTCAATGATACGTTCACTGAAAAACATTGTTCATAAACACTGTATCAAAAGCAAAATGTTCCTTAGTGAATATGGATTTTATGAACGTAATTGTCTATATGTTTTATGTAACACCATGACGGTAATGAATGACAGAGTTAGATATAATTGTGACAAACCGGAAGACCACAGTAAAATCGGAAAATTATCAATCTACATAGAAGCAGGATGGATACTAGCTATATTTCCACTATTGATTTCAAATGAAGCGAAAACCGAATGTATGCGAATGTATTATCGTCGAGCATAATTTCTGATTGAACTAATTCCGTTAAGTATTCCTTCAAAGATAAATCAACCAAATCCTTTGACAAACCAACGAACTGGTAAACAGGCAACTTTAGGTACATGTCATCATCAGGGAAAATGTACCTCATCGTCGTTGGCGCGTATTCACGGCGTAATAATGGCGTTAGCGCCAAAGACAATAAGGTAACCATTTCCCTGAGAATTATTCAATGCTCCCCTGTTTTCTTACAAGTTGCTCAATTTATGATAGGTCATGAGTCTAGGATACTTTGCGCAATTGTACAGTGATATAACCCTGTAGTAACGAGGCCAAAACATCGATTGAACAAATTAGGTAATTGGTTAATTGACCAGTAAATGTGCTGCCAGCTACATGATGACAGTTATATCACTTTTAAATCTCCCAAAGTTCCTATTAAAAATTATAGTCAGTTGTTTTCCAGCGCATCTACACCACAGGATCTTTAATCGTCTTGGTATGGAATCACTGAAAACCTAAAACAGCAGTGTAATCTCTAAAAAAATTAATGAGCGTATGATTTAAAGTAATTTAATTTCAGGACAGTTACAGCTGCTAGTTGCAAATTGGGCTTGTCCTTTAAATACACTTGAAAACCCAGGCACGTGGTTGTTTATCTCTGTAAGGAAATATTTAAAGAATGTGCAAAAAAACTCATGTATGTGCAACTAAGACAAATCTTATCGTTAAAAAGCAACACAATCAAACTTCCCGAGCTCTCCACTAGAGAGATACATGATCTTATATAGGTATAAAATATAAATATCATTAAATTTCACCAATATGCGATGATTTGTGTCATGCATTCACACATATTTGTTCTGTTACATGCAAAATATTTCATATTTAGCATGTAACAATTAAAAATAGTACGGTGACAAGATCACTTCTTCATTGTATTGTCAACTAAATTTACATGCATACAGGATACTATTCCACGATAGGTACTTAAAATGTTTACTTCAAAAGCACTAATCAAATCTAAAAGTTACCTGTATCGTATGCCAAAATATATCCAGTATACAACCTACGCATGATTCAATAACAACTGTGCCAAGTTAAATGTTGTTGTTAGCGTCTAAAGTAATATAAATAGCGTTAAATATATAGATATGATGTATTTTAAAACACAAACATGCTCGTGTGACAGCACAGGCGCTACAAAGGGCAGGATTAGTACCACAAAGACTATGATCCGAGTTGAAACCTACCTGTAAACTCGTCCTCCCACTCTAAACCCGGGTTTAGATTGTACTCATCTTGAAAAAGGGAGGAAAAACAAAAAATGTCAGTATCTTTCGACCATTATAAAAAAACACTATACATAGATTTAGCAAACAGTGCTTTAATATTTTACAGCATGACCTGTTAGACCGGTGCAGGGTTAGTCGGCTCGAGACAGCGTGAGATGATATGGCGTCCCATACTACCACCATACAAGATATACACATATATTGGATATGCGGCCGTGATATATACTGCGCCGTGGACGCGTGGAGAACTCTGGAAGGCCACATGGGACACGACGAACTTCTGACGATCTGACATCACTCGACCCCCTCTTTAGATATTTCAGATTTCTTGATAAAAAAAAAACAAATCTATTTCTTGCGTCTATTCATAAATTATTATATCGAGTAATCTGAAAATATCGCCTAAACCGTGTTAGTGGGAAATAACTAGAAGCGTGGATAGTCTCTATTTACAACTATCGAGATGAAAACTATTAATATATTACAACCGACACCAAGTTATTGGACAGAGACAAAATGTTAACAGTTAACAAACGGGAGGAATAATGACTTACCGTAGTAGTCGGTTGCGTGTGCTAGAACGAGACAAAAAATAAAAACATTCGTCAGTCAGTATAGCGTGTCGCGAAACCTGCTATAGCTACGTGTATCTTAAAACATACTATTGCTTCCCCATTATATATGTTTGCATAAAACCTCATTTAGTTTAATGGATGATATTCACAATGATGATTACGGCTAGTCAAAAAATGTTGCGATGTGGCGCATGACGTGAATTTTGCAAGATTAAGACAAACTTTAAATTACCTACTTTGAACGTGTTAATTACTCTGCATCTGCATTCATAAATTACCTCAAACATTTCTCCACCCATAAATTCAATTTTGGTAAAGCAAACAAACGATGCAATTTGTCATACAAACTTGATACAGTTAAAGGTGCGTACGAATTAGAGCAGCCTCGGGTTGAGCACGCGCGGCTCGCCTTTTTTGCTCAAATTCGTACGCGCTCACGCGCTGTGCGCGAGCAGCGCGCGGCGAGCCGCCCGGAGGCGGTCTTTTGACCGTGCTCAAAGGCGCCTCAGTGTGCGTGCCTCGCGTAACTTGGACGTGTATCAGAGCATGCCGCGGACAGAGCAACAAGATCGAACTTGTTTGTGCGCGAGGCGTGTACGAATTTGAGCAAGTGGCTGAGCCGTGCGTGTGTAATAGTTTGTTAGTAAATTTGGAACAATTATTGATACAAATACATGAAAAGCAAAAGGTGTTGTGGGTCCCAAAATCAATCAGCTGTCATCGTGTCGACGCCATTTTGAATGTCGGCTCACCGCGAGCACGCTGCCTCGCCCGCGCATGTTTATGTCGAACTATTTGGCGCGCGAGCAGCTCGCCGCGTGGGGCGAGCATGCCTCAAATTCGTACGCAGCTTTAGAATGAAAGGTAGGTGTCTCATTCCAACTATTGCCAGTTGTTGAGACAAATCGTTATTGTGTACCCTTACTTTAAATAGATTTCTACTTGGCAATTTCTGTTGTTGCCATATTACACTTTGAATATCTACTTAATCTTCTGAAGTACCTGACGACGTCTTTTATTTATTTATCATAACTTTTTTAACTAGCCGTAACTTTTTGACTTGTGTTCATTAATTTGTTAATCATGTTAAGGATTATAGACCCCATGCGGTGAGACATGCCAGTGACACTTGTTTTTCATCCCGAGTTGAAATACCAAAATATATCACTTCCAGTCAGATTATCACAAATTCATGCATGTTGATTTTCCAAGCTTACTCCAGTTTTAGCAATAAAAAATAAGCAGTCTTTTTATAGTGTACGCATTGGAAAATCGACCCATTTTTTTTTTAATAACTTAAAACTTGCCGTTCCCTCGCAAAAGTTACCACTTTGTTGGTTGTCAATATGGGGTATCATAAAACGTCTTTTATTTAAGTATACTACCAACAAAGTGACCGTACCTTTTGCCTAAGAACAAAACAAATGTCCTCCATGTAAAAAAAAGATAATCCAATTTTCCACGATTGTCTAATAATATGTTACAAAGACCATTAACTTTACGAAAACTTTTAACAAAACAAATGAATAGTATTTTATAACAAAGGTCCCCCTTGTGAAAAAACTGTTCATGGAAAATTGTGTTTTATACCAACGTTATAAAGTCATGTTTACCTTTGCGTGGCCTCCACCAGTCCTCCATGTATCCTGCAAGCGGTGACGCATTGGAAGAGCCTTGTTTTATGGTAGCACGAACACAAACATTGCACCAAACACTCATACAGTATTTACTTTTGCCGACGAATACAGTACACACATTTAGGGACGCCACTCAACTGAGACAAACTAAATTTTGGATGATACCTATCTGCTGTCTGAATATAACATGATGAAGAAATACAAAATGTATTATTCAATGTCTGACTTTACTCCTTTCGATCGTCTTTTAACATTTTGACAGATATTTGTTTTTGTTTTATCTTGCCACAAGCAAAGCAAATACATAATATCTAGAAAGGGCTAACTGATACATTCAATTCACTTTTGAATTGTTGTTGAAATAAAAAGTGTTTTCTGTTTTATTCACACAGCAAGATGAAATGCCAAAACAAAAATGAAGAGTGAAAAGTAAATACTGTCGAACTAAAGATGCCATTGGTTATGAGAGGGCACTTGCAAATAAAAGTTCCAGATAAAATGAAAAATTATAAGTTAGGGGGGTTAATTTACAAGACTGGACTGCAGACCACCTCGAGTTTTAAATGAATTTGCTACAATACTCATACCACGATATACATCGTAAAACTTGTGATTAGATGCCAAAGCGGACTCCGGGATCCTCTCTAGGGTACAACCGGGAATAACGGTGGGAGGATGATGACTAATAACATGATTTACATATCACTGATAGCTCAGATCATGCCTAGTTTCTAGGATTGTACTGAACTGAAACTAGGAAAGGCTTATAGAATCCTATTTACTTACTAATATCAAATAATATATATTCATTTTATCTCCTTCCATTATGGATTTTTTGAAGCGAAAGTGAAGGTGCGGTGTGTCTCCGGCCAGAAGATAATACATGTAATGATGTAAACTATAACCACGTAAAATGTACTGACAGTAAGTTTCAAACATAATAGCGTAGATTGCGTCACTATGATAAAATATTTGGAGAAACGTCGTCGGTTTTATCGGTCGGTTCGCTAAGAAATATTAAGAACTGTAATTGATATTCTAATTTTCTATTGTCCGTAATGGCTGCCATTCACTGAAGATCAAATCAGAGTCTAGTGAAGTAATATTGTGCTTTACTAACCAACAACAAATTACATTTAAAAATCGTGGTAATGCATGCAAATGTGTTTACATTTAGATGGGTTAGAATTAGAACACAAAATGAAAACGAAGAGTGGTTAAAAATTAAAGTTAAAATATTTGCAAATGGCCTAGTTAATACCAGCACCCGACATTGCTGTTAATAAAACTTCAGTTGTATGCAGTTCTTAAAAAAGAGCAAACAAAATCATCAAAACCATTACTCTTACCAAATCTTAGGTCCTCTAGGCGCCTAATCACGCGGCTAACACCTTTGTACCGTGTCGCGTTAAACGTCACGTTAAACTGCCATATGAAGTTTTCAAACGAGTGAAAACGACAAGGTACTTAGGTGTTCAGCTACTTATGATGCCGACTGTACAATGAATTAATGTAAATCAGATTTGGTAAGTGCAATGTCAAAACAATCGTAAATGTAAAAAAAAATCACAATAGAGATACTGTCGGTAATACTTTACAGAATTCATTAAAACAGTTAATAAATATCTTTCAATTCAAAATTTAACACCAAAAATCACACATGTTCAAAATTTGTGGTCCCTTAATAATTTTGAAAACATAGTCTAATTATTTTACATTTTCCCTTTACCCCAACGAGTCCAGGTAATCACACTACATTCATGGATGCCTAGACTCAGTAGAATACCCACCTAACAGTAGAAACTGGCTTCCGCCACTCTCGAAAAGGACAAGTTTCCAAATTATCATATCAGCAAGACACGTCTCAAACATTAGCGGCGGGCGTAGTGATTTCAGCTCTCAACATGTGTAAATAAAGTAAATTTTTGCTTGCTCATGTCATTTTAGATTCAGAATAGTAACAAGGAACGATAACAATGGGAATTTCTTTTTTTGTACGAGAGTGGCGTATATAATATTATGTGACTTTTTAAACATTCCGGAAACTTACCATCTCTGATTTCGGTGATTCCAGATGTGGTGGTCTGTGTCTGCTTGGCGTAGGTGACGTTCTCTTTAGGCGGGATGTCGGTGGACTGGACTGATATGATCTGAAGTTGTGCTGCTTTCTTTGGACCCCTGGAACAAACAATTGATTTATGTTCTCAACTTCTCATCTAGTGGCAGTCTTTTACGCCGGTTCTTCTCGTAGCAGAGGTTTATTTTTCAGAACCGGTGGTAGTTTATTGACATTCATAGTAAATGCAGGTATAAAGAACTTTGACTTTGATCTACATGTTGAGACGATTTCGGGCTCAAACTCTGGCAGCATGGTGCTACAGGCTTCATCATCAAATAGATAGATAGGAATATAGGTTATAGGTTTACGCGGGCTGGGTTTCCGCAACTCTACGTCATAAATGCGGCTATTTTGCGTATAAAATATAGATAGATAGGAATAATGCAATTGTTATCTGAGCAGCTACCGCGAAACAAAAACGAACTTCGTCCATGTATCACCTTCTCTGTCACTCGAATAAGCAAGTGCGACAGAGAAGGAGATACACAAACGAATTTCGGTTTCGCTTCGCGGTAACCACTCAGATTTGACTTATATTTCAAAATTCAGCACAATCATCGAAATAGATTTTAGAGGATTTTGCGTCAAAATCGTCAAATTCAACTTGTAAGACTTAATTGCAGTCTGCAGACAAATCAAACAGACATTTAAGTTTCACCTCTAATAACAACTGTACTAACCCTTGTACAGGCAGGCTGGCTGTGTGCAGGCTGGCATCCGGTGAAGCTGTCTGCGGGGGCGTCAGCGACTGCATGGAGGACAGCGAAGACAGCACATCCTTTACGGGTGCCACGCCAAGCGAGGAGAGCATCTCGTCCAGGTCACGTCGGCTGTCGATGCTTGATGTGGTTGACGCTCTTTGCTGTACAGAAAGTAGAGTAATAGGGTAACAAAAACAGAGTGAATAAGGGTGACGCTGTTTTCATATATTTTGACACCTATTTTATATGAAAACACATCTCTGGAGGAGGATCTTTGGGGGAGGCCTATGTCCAGCAGTGGACGTCTTTCGGCGTATATTATGATCATGACATCTCTGGAGGATATTGAGTAAGTGTTGTACAATCATAATAACCCTACTACTCGCTCTGTATGTATGTAGTGTTGTGCTCCTGGCGTAAGATATTCAGAACTCCCGAGGATCGAAATTAGTAGAGGGCCAGTTTTAATCAGAATTAAAATATATATATGTTGAATAACTTTATAAAATGACAGATGTAATGAAAACTGGTCAAGTCAATCTAACCTACTTTAAGATCTCACATTTTTAAATAACAGCAATTGTTATAGGTATCCAATAAAGCAAAGAAATAGAGTTTAATACTTGTTCATAATGTTATTTTGTTCCTATAAATACATATTTGGATTTTGCATAACTTGGCACTCATTTAGATCTCCATTCTTTTTGCGGCGAAGCCCACAGCCAAGCATAATTTTTGTATTGAACTTGGCTCTCCTTTTTTACATTTATGTTTTTGGTGGGATTGTTATATACTCTTTCATAACTTTATTTTGCTGCGGGTTGCCCTCGAAAATTTTAACGCGCCGCCACTGCTGCCTGCTTACCATCACGCAATCTGTATGCTTGTTACAACAGTTAAAAATACATATGAACAAAATGAATCATCATCATCATTACCAGTGCTTCATCAGCATCTTTCTGCTCCTTCTCTCTGCGCCGACGATCCTTCTCCTCACGAAGGGCTTGCAGCTTCGCCTTCTTGCGCTCCAGCTCAGCCTTCCTGTCCGACATGCTCGACATGGCTGCTTCTGTAACATAAGGCCTATTAGTGACCAGCTAGTAAATACAAGGGGTTTATTTTGTAAATTGACAAAGTATTCAAATTAAAATAAACTTCTTGTTTCAAATTAAAACAAAAAATAGCCAGACAAAATATGAATAAAATGAAACTTCTGATAAATATTGTCATGTCAAAATGACAATATTTATCAATATTATCATGTGGCCGTCCGTGGCTTCAGTGGCACTAGTTTTCGTCCGCGTCCACAGCCATCTTTAGCTCTCAAAGGGTTAATTCATGGAACCAGGAAATAGCTGATTTTGAAAAAAAAAACATGTAAAAAGAATCAGGAATAAACATAAACACTGGTAGATAACAGGCGATCTTATCCCTAAAAAGCCATCTCTTCGAGACAACCTTTGGGTAGTGAAGACGATGCAAAATAATTACATTAATTATTATTCTAGGGTCTGGTATCTGGTAAGATGCGATTTCCAAATGTTCAGGGCATTAGCATGAAACTTTCGGGAAATTTTATTAAAATTTTTGACAGTTCATTATAATAATCAATGATTTATTTTCTTAAAATCAATGTACTCAGCTTACTGTATGTAATAAAATACAACTCATTAGTATATTTATATATTTATGAAACAATTAGCTAACATCAGCAAGCAAGCAAGATAAAATTTAGGGGGCTGCAGTCCTAGTGTTCAGAATTAATTAGTTTGTTTTGGTTGTATACTTGATCATTTCGCATATTATACTGACTGTCTGAATTTTGGGACTTGGCTAAGTTCTGACAATGAAAACCAGGTGGGCTTTGGCAGAGTAATTTTTTTTGAGGAGAATTTCAATTCAATCACATTGAAAACACAAAATATACTTTACACTACTGTCTTGTATAAGACTATCAACCGGAATGATATGATTACAACATATTACACACTTTATTAAATTGTTTATATTTGATAAGCATGTCCTTTTGACACAAAGGCCTCCTCTGTTTCCTTTCATCTGAGCCTGTCTCTTGCTAGCCTGACCCACAGTGGGCCAGCGACCCTTTTGAGGTCATCTGACCATCTCATTCGAGGTCTCCCTCCTTTTCTTTTTGCATTGTGCCGCAGTATCCATTCTGTGATTCTGTTTGCAACACAACAGTTTACAAACCTTATTACAACAAGCTAAATAGCAAAAGAGCTACAAATTGGGATGTTGGTAACCCTAATCCAGGAATCCCCCAAGTGTAGGGAATATAAGAATGAACATGGGTAGAGTAACCCTCATGATATTAATATCTCAATGTCAGGATCTTTAGAGATCAATGTCCAGAGATTGTCTACTAAAACTAAAACACAGTAAATACTGACATAATTATAGAAGGGGACTGATTTAATTTCAAGAATAAAGTGCATTATGATATCAATATTTGGCTAAAACAAAATTAAGGCATGTAAACAAACAAAGATTGTAAAAATGCAAGTCCAGTCAGTAGTTATGGATATCTGATTGATTAACAGTGTAATTAGAAAACATTTAATGAATCAAAGGATTATAATAGTTTCTTTTTTTGAGTTTAATTGAAACAAGGTTAACCGGGATATTATGTACTTATTACATTAATTGAAGAGGCGGTGCGGTGTTCACAAAATGCCAATACTATTGACAGCAGCAAGTCTGATGTCACCACCCGTCCGCATAACTTTATTGGGACTCCAATGATTCATTGCAAGCCTGTAAGAATCTAAATGTCGGTACCTTACCTTATATGAAATCCGTAGATTAGACAATGCGCATCATTTTAAACCAATTTATAGAATAAAAGGCTGCAAGAACGTGGCACCAAAACTAATTACGGGAATCGAAAGTGTGGAAAACAATCAATGATTACACCAATTAAACTGCACCGGAGTATTGGGATTGATGTAAGATACTTATTTGAACAATTTCACAGTAAAATCAAATGTTATCGCTATGTTATTTTGATAATGTGGATCAAAATACGAGAAAATCAATCGGCCGTACTGCTTCATATATTTTGGGAGAAAACTAAATGTTGCCATTCCATGATTTCCATTACCCCGGTTATCTTATAAGTCTGGGGTAAAATCTATTAAATCCAGCTTAATCTAATTAAAATTAGACGAACTACTGCAGAAAAACCTTTATAAGATGAATTATTCAATAACCTAATTTAAATATATTTTGATCTTTATTATTGCATGACTATATATTTTTTTCTTACATAATTCGTGTTGCATCTTTTTCCTTCCTACGGCAAATGAGAGATAAGGCAACGATGCAACGCGAATACGCAACGCCAAGTGTGTTCCCAGTATTATTGTGGCGTTGCATCGTTGCCTATCTTTCATTTGCCGTAGGAAGGAAAAAGATGCAACACGAATATTTGGGCAAAACCGCCAAGTTTAGTTACACCATAACATTGCCTATATTATGTTGGTGGCACCACACTTGGGGTTGCGTGTTCGCGTTGCATCGTTGCCTCTTTCATTTGCCGTAGGAAGGAAAAAGATGTAACACGAATATTTGGGCCACATTTGGGCAAATACCGCCAAGTGTGGTACCACCATTACAAACACTAGCGTTCTGAAACTAAATCGTTGTGGTAAAAACTACTTTTACTTTGATAACCTACTATCATAAATTAATCCGGATTAAATATCGATAAATAAACTTAAACATTTTTGTTTATTTAAATGTGACAATTTTCATCATTTTATACATAAATAATTGAAGAATGTATCAAACTATAATCCTCAAGTGGTATTTGAACTGTACCGTGTATTATCAAATTTGAGTTTATTTAAATTCAGTTTTCTTTATTTAGCATTTTCAGTTGAAATTTTTAATTCAGTTTATTATTTAAATTCACTTATTATATATCGATTGATCCAGATATGAAATTTATTTGACAGGTATTTGGATTTTCCGTTCCGGGTTTTACCCGCCATTGTGATTTCATATCCGAGTCACGTGACTGACATCCACACAAACCAAACCACAAACCTAACCACAGTTTTTGAGAAATGGCTGACGATAAAGAAGTGGAAAAAACGATCGCAGAGGACTTGGTTGTGACCAAGTACAAACTAGCCGGACAAATTGTAAACCGTAAGTCATATGTACAGTGAAGTTTTATATGAAATCGTACTGGAACCCTTGGTGGTGATGTGGGGTGCTCGAGTGGCTGAAACCGACGCGTGTCATGTCATCGCCATGCGGGCAATGTGCCGAGTCCGTCTAGATTCTTAAGAAGTTCTTGGCATATTCTAGTTCCTGACTTAATCTATTGTGTATACTAAGTCAGTTTTATCTCTTGCAGGTGTTCTAGAGCAAGTGCTTGCAAAATGCGTGCCAGACGCGTCTGTGCGAGAAATCTCCGAGTTCGGAGACAAGTCTATCCTGGATGAGACTTCAAAGGTTTTCAAGAAGGAGAAGGACTCTAAAAAAGGCATTGCATTCCCAACATGCGTGTCTGTAAACAACTGTATATGTCACTTCTCACCTATCCCTAGCGAAACTGACTACGTCCTGAAGCAGGGTGATTTGGTGAAAGTGTAAGTTGGCTAAATTTTAACTTCAATCTCAACCTATCGTCTGTGTTCGATTAGGATACTGTACATATTTATTTCAAAAACAATTTTATTTGCTTTATATGGAGCAACAAAGGCCTTTTTTAACCCATCGCATACAATAGGTTAAGCAACATGTATATGTTTCGAATTGGCGGCCCATACGTGGTGATTAAATACTGTGATCCACCATAGCTGTCTCTATCTCATTGCATGTTATAAATAGAGACAGCTGTGGTATATCATCAGTATTGAATTGTGTTTGGGGCTGCCAATAAGTCATTGCCAAAGTTTTGTTTGTTTGAAAGCATACTCATTTTCTATTGAATGTTGCAAACATTGGAATATAATACTGTATACAAGCCATTATGTTACTTTAGCTTTGTTATAATCATACTGAAAAGTTAAGAGCTTCTGCAAAAACAATTGTGACATTGAAACAATTTTTCGAGGTTGTGATAGGTACACATATACCTATATGTTTCAGTAATAATTGCCTTATCAGGATGTCATTAATAAGTATTGCTCAACTTATGCTATTGCGTGATTGTGAAATGTTCACTAAGAACTTGTT
Organism: Epinotia nisella; assembly: GCA_932294315.1. Lineage (NCBI taxonomy): Eukaryota > Metazoa > Arthropoda > Insecta > Lepidoptera > Tortricidae > Epinotia > Epinotia nisella. The sequence goes on from OW028680.1 coordinate 17,277,119, forward strand.
AACAAACAAACATTCACTGAAAGTTACTAGTAGGTATTTTCTTGATGACACATTTTAGTTGCCTTCTTTTTTTATATAAGACTTGGCCTAAACTTGAACTTGGAGAAAATTCCAATGATTCACCAAAACATTTTAGTGAGAAACATCTATGTCCTTTACCCATAAAATGAAGTCAAATTAGAATATTGGTATTCCAAAAGTGGCTTTTCATATCAAACATTCTGGTAGTGGTATGGTATTTAGTTGGAATTGCATACTGTTTTTCAATGAATAAGGAAATGGTGCAGTGTGCACTTACTTACTAAAAATTGTCAGTCCCTGAATTCTTTCCAAGTATGTCTTAAATAGCATGGTTGGCAGTTCTCATGGAAAAGTATCTGCATAATTTCTACCACAAAATAATAATTGTTTCTTGGTTTACTTATATGTACAATGCTGTTAAGACTTTTTGAGTTAAATTATCAACTGGTCTGCATGAACTTCAGTATCAACTTTTATCCCTAATTTCATCCCTGGGAGACAATTTTCGAAATAAAAAGAATCTGTTTTAATCCAGGAACAGTCATGGACTTAAATTGTTGAGCCATTTAGAGCTCACTTTATACTGGACACTTCATAGCTTAACTATTAAAAAACCTAAATTAGTTGACACCTAAATGGCTCATCAATTAAAGTCCTTGTCATACATCTATGAACTGTATCTATGCTGTATTTTTTCTGATTCCATTCAGCAGTTTTGCGTGATTGAGTAGCAGCATACACCCAAAATATAAGTAGGATTCCCTTTTTTATAAAATAATTTTGGGCAGTTGTGAACATTTAGGCATACATTTTTAAGGTTGCCAAGAGTTAGGAAAGTAGCATTCATTGTGAAACCGGGTTTCAAAGAGTAATTTTAAGAAAGTATCTACTGACTTAACTTTATAAAACATGGTTCTTTACATCTGTAACATATGATTGACTGAAACATTAACTTGCAGAGATTTGGGTGCACACATAGATGGCTTCATTGCAGTGGTGGCGCACACCGTCTGCGTGGGAGGAGGGGAGGTGACGGGCCGCGCTGCTGATGTTCTCCTGGCTGCTCATTATGCTAGTGAAGCTGCTTTGAGATTGCTCCGACCAGACAATGAGGTAATATATTTTTCATCACACTTGTTCGTAAAGGGCTTTATAACGCGCAGGCATACAGAGCTGCAATTGGGCGTAATGATTTTTTTCTTCAATTGTATCTGTCACTCTTACGTCAGTTATAAACAAGGAGGTTTTAACTCGAACACGATGTTTGAAAACGTATTTATAAATAAATTTAAACGTGAAAACACTAATAAAATGTGATTAACATGAATGATTTAAAGATTTAAAAACTTAAATGTAGCAATTTAGTGTCCATGTAAAATATTTGTAACTGTGATTTTAAATCGTGGCTGTATGTGTCTGCTCTAAGCGCCTCACGTCAAATTCAACAAAATGGATGACTGACATTTTGTAGTTTTTATTATGATTAGTAACAATTTAGTTAAAAATGTATCGGTTTCCTCAACTCAAATGTGATGAAAAACATTGTATGCGGCGACATGTACGGTAAGATTGTTACAAACTCTAGTCATCAAAGCCCTCCGCCTTCGGCGTCGGGCTTCTAATGGCCTCTCGTTCGTAATTCATATCTTACCGTACTTGTAATACAATGTACTATAACTTTACCATAAGTTCTGAAACTTTGATTGATAATCATCAACTTCCTCCTAGCGATTTTCCTGATTGTATCCCAAAGGAACCCCCGGGGTCAGAGTATAGGAAAGGGGGGCCAGTTTTTGGAATTAGAAATGTTTTGATATTTTTTTAATTTTTGTTTAATTTTCTTTTCCTATCGTTAAAAATGTGTAAAAAAGCATGTTTTATTCTATAAACGTTTTCCCTCAGATCAATATTTACTGAGACATTTGGGTTCAAAAGTCGGCCATTTTAACCTTTTGACAGCTAAATACGGCTGTGGACGCGGACGAAAACTCGTGCCACTGAAGCCACGGACGGCCACAGCCGCGCGTGCGCTTTGCGCTTTTCCGTTAATTTTATGTAATAAAAAGCGTTACAAGTAACTTGACCCATTTTTTTAAATAGTTCATGATACGTACATTAATTTTGACATGACAATATTTATAAAAATATATCAGAAGTTTCATTTTACTCATAATTTGTCTGGCTATTGGTTTTGTTCTGGCCTCAGTTGGGCACCGTTTTGTTTTGCACCCTCGCTGTCAAAAGGTAAACGGTTCTGGGACTGGGTGTTGCTGACGCTGGGCACAGAAATGAAATGAAATGAAATAATTTATTCATGATAAAGCTTTACTATGCAATTACAACTTAAAATACTATAATATACTAAGCAGTTTGTTACGAAATGGTCTCGCCTCAGCACAATGCTGGCTCGCAAGCCAGCACTGGTTTTCCGACGAGATTATTTGTAGGCCACGTTCCCTGTTGTCCGACACGGCCTTGAAATTAACTTAAAATTAAACTAAGTTTACTTCATTCATAATTCGAGAATTTCACATGTAGAACTGAAGTCTAGACCTACTGGTGTCATCAATTGATTTCGCATTAGTACTGAAGTCTATACCTGTCAAGGCTCCGATGGGTTAATAAGATTACTTAATGTAATATTGCATAAGGCATGGCTCCATTATACTTTACATAGTCTAAATAAGTAAAGAATGGAGTTTCATATAGTACAAATATCCCATTGTTAAATCCATTTTGGGAGGTCAGTGAACTGGTCATGGAGCACAATACAATAATTATGCTATAGGTTATGTATAAGGAATGAGTTTTATTTAAACAGGTGGGTGGGATCATATTGAATCAATATTTCATTGATCAACTACTTTTACACTTCATTTGTACCATAAGTTACCTACACAGAATTGTAACTAAGCATGTTGCAATAATACCAGTTCTGTATAATTTTAACATTTCAAATATGTATATGCAGTACATACAAATATTATATTCTACTTGCATTATTAGTTCAATCATACCTACAGTTACTTTATTTGGCACTTTTGCGCAACTGTGCCAAGGTTTTATCGAGTTTTGTTGTGCATAATTTTCTACATTCTGATAATCTTTCCATGTTTTTCAGCCTTTACTCTTTCCTGTTATTGTTTTATTAAATTGCCTTTACTGGCTACTCCCCAATAACCAAACACTTCGGAAAATATGTAGAATGCAAATAATCAGTTATAGTTTTTTTTTTTCATTATAGAAATAAATAATAATTAATATTAGGAGACATTCTTATACAAATCGAACTAGGCCTATAGTAAGCTCAATAAGGCTTGTATTATAGGTACTAGACGACGTAATAGATATATATAAATACTTAAATACATAGAAAACATCCAAGACTCGGAAACAAATATTCATGCTCATCACACAAATCAATTATAATAACCAAATATCAAAATATTACCAATTTAGATGTGTTATTTCGCTCTTCTAGCTGTATTCCTGCACTGCCTGTTTACAATTATTGTTAATTTCTGCTAACCAAAGGTTGTCTGGAAGATGTCGCTTTAAAGTGATAAGACCGCTTGTTGTTACCATTAATTTTTTGTTTTGCCTGATCTTGTAAAAATCTCTGTTATTTGTGGTGCAATAAAGAATATTATTATATAGAACATCAAGGTGATCCTAATCAGACCATCAGTAAAAAAATGCCAGTTATTGATGATTTACCCTACATTGATATTGGTCATGCGAACAAAGCCGCAAGAGAAAGCTCATATGCTTACATAATATATCTTTTCCAGAACTACGCAGTAACAGAAGCCGTACAGAAGATCAGCGCAGAATTCGGCTGCAAGCCCGTCGAGGGCATGCTGTCGCACCAGCTGAAGCAGTTCAGGATCGACGGCGAGAAGAGCATCATCCAGAACCCGTCGGAGGCGCAGCGCAAGGAGCACGAGAAGACCACGCTGGAGACCTACGAGGTGTACGCCATGGATGTACTGGTGTCAACGGGAGAGGGTGTTGTAAGTTGATTGCTACTTTTTTATTTTCAGTCTTTTCAAGTTCATCAGGGTTTATGTATAAACTATAAAGTGAATAATAATTGTAAATATAAAATATTTGATAATACTGGCATTGAGACGCAATGTAAACTGCGTCTCAATGCCAGTATTATCTTATTGAAATATGTGGTACCATTTACTTGATAAGGACTACAGATGTTCAAGTTGCGGAAAGTTCCAAAAACATGAGAAGCTTCTCTGAAATTTCTGGAACTTTTCTCAAGAGTTTGAGAAAGTTCCCATTTCAGGAAATCCTCTATAAGAAATTACAAAGACCTTTTTTCGGAAAAAAAATCAATTCTATTCTAAAAGCCCCTGTTAAATATCTATTGATATTTCGTACATAGGCTTTTTGAAAAAAAACCCAGTGGTGCAGTCACGGACTTTAATTGTTGAGCCATTTAGAGCTCACTTTATACTGGATACTTCATAGCTTCATATAAAACCAAAATTAGTTGACACCTAAATGGCTCAACAATTAAAGTCCTTGGCCGTACGAGCCGGGGTTCGAACCCGCGACGTCCAGATTGAAAGTCGCGCGCCTTACCGCTCGGCCACAGTGGATGTAAGTCAGTAATTTAGGACACTAATAAATATAAAAAAGTAATCTGAAAATAAATTAAACAATTTCATGGATTATAGAACAATACACATACTTGAAATCATCTGAACCCTGAATTCTTTCCAAGTACGTCTAAAATGACATGCTTGGCAGTTCTCAGGGCAAATTAACTGTATAATTTCTACCGGGAAATACTAATTGTTTCTTGGTTTACTTATACATACAACGGTATTGATGAGTCTCAAAGGAGTTTTGTTAAAACATGCCTAATCTCCATTTGAAGTTACAAATTTTATCCTTAATCCTGTGGGGAATAAGGTACATATTAATAAATCTTTGATCCCAACATAATGTGAATTTTCTTTATTATTCGAGGGCCGTGAAATGGACACGCGGTGTACGATATACAAGAAAACTGATGAGATTTATCAGTTGAAACTGAAGGCGTCCAGAATGTTTTACAGTGAGGTGAGTGGCCTGATGCTATTTATATAATTTTGGTCTACTTATTTTGAGTTATTATAACACAAAGAACTCGGTTACATACACTTTTAAGATACTTGTGCAAAGTAGTCTAAAAACACGATGTGTTCTTCAAACCCTTGTGAGCCCGACCGTACCTAAAACTAAATATTTATAGGTTCGCAATAAACACGGGTCCATGCCGTTCAACCTGAGGAGCTTCGACAAGGAGACTAGCGCGAGGTTGGGCGTCGTCGAGTGCGTCAACCATAAACTCATAGAACCCTTCCAGGTATGTTACACTAATCTGGTTTATGTCGTATGTTTCAGTCAGCAACATGGGTGACATGGGTGTGGTCACTTACGGAAAGAGGGGGCAGCTACTGATCTGCTATTATAAGGCTAAAATTAACGTGCCGCTGGGGTCGTATGTGACCTCTAGCTCACACTTCAGTGATGCGTGTTAGTCCGAGCAAGATGTGCGCCCTAACGTTTATGATCGCATCGGAATGTTGATTTTGGCCCTATGATAGCAAAAAAAGTCTCTATTGAGATTTTCTTTGCCAGCTTCCCTAATAGAATATACAAATTGTCGCGATTTTTCGCGCTATCGAATTTAATTTGTATATTACTAGGATTTGCAATTTTTTATCATATCCCTGATATCTTTCCAGACCACATTGTTATACTGTGCGTTTGGTACAAGACCAGGGTAAATTATAATGTAATAATTGAGCCAAATTTGTTATCTATTAACAATTTTGTTTGTATAATTACGATACATAATTTTATTTTTATTTATATTTATAATTACGATACATACATTTTTTTTTGTGTGTTTTTTACGCGATAACTCGGTAATTTATGAACCGATTTGAAAAATTCTTTCTTTGTTTGAAAGCATTTACATCCAGATTGGTCCCGTTGTCACCAAAATCCAGTACTGATGATGGGATCCTGGAGAAATCGAGGGAACTCTTCAAATTTTATAGGCAAACTTGAAGCAATTTGGCGACTGATTTGAAGTCAGTTAAAACTTAGTTTTTAAAGTAAATTATCACAAAAAAATCACGATTTTCACTAATTAAATCCCATCTTTTTTATCATCATCATCATATCAGCCGAAAGACGTCCACTGCTGGACATAGGCCTCCCCCAAAGAGTGCCACAATGACCGGTCCTGCGCCACCCGCATCCAGCGCTAAACTAAACTTAAGTGGCAGTGGGCGGGGCACATTGCACGTAGAACCGATGGCCATTGGGGCGGAAAGGTTCTCGAGTGGCGACCACGTACCGGAAGGCGCAGCGTGGGTAGGCCCCCCACAAGGTGGACTGATGACCTGGTAAAGGTCGCTGGATCTTTTTCATGATTTGATCATAATATTTTCATTGATATTTTCCCATCTATAAAACTTGTACAAATACAAATAGCCTTTATTTGCTGACTGTCTACAATTTAATATGATTTTATTATATTGCGTCCGTAAGTATTGTCCACTTGGGTTGGAAGTCATCCTCCCATCTACTATGTTGTCTTCCCCTTTTCCTGCATATTGGAAACCAGTCTGTATTGTGTCTGGTCAATTTCTAACCAGGCCGGCCTAATGAAACTTGTAACTACCCTCGAAATGGAAATTGTCTCCAGGTCCTGTACGAGCGGCCCGGCGAGCTGGTCGCCCAGTTCAAGTTCACCGCGCTGCTGCTGCCCTCGGGCACGCACCGCATCACCGGGCTGCCCTTCGACAAGAGCACCTGCAAGAGCGAGCGCGCCGTCAAGGACCCTGAGCTTAATGTGAGACATTTTATACTACTAGCCTGTGATAAGCTGCGTACGAATTTGAGGGCTCAGCCTGAGGCATGCTCGCCACGCACGGCGAGCTGCTCGCGCGCCAAATAGTGCCACATAAACATGCGCAGGCTAGGCAGCGTGCTGGATTTAGGAAAAGACGAAAATTGACCATTCCCCCTCCTTATCTCCGAAACTACTAGGATTAAAATTCTGAAAAAAATATGGAAAATAGTTCCTTGCCTAAAGATTACAGGAAAACAGATAAGAAGTTTGAGTATTCAAAAACACTTATGAAATTTAGATTATATACGGAACCCTCACCACGCGAGTTGAACTCGCACTTGTCCGGTTTTTAAAAGACTGGCTAGATATTGCTCAAGACCGCGATGAATGGAAACAGAGGGGGGAGGCTTTTGCTCAGCAGTGGGACATAAGGGGCTCGATTTAATAATAATAATAAATTAATTATTTATTTACGTAATATCAATAAATGTATGTTATTAGGTACGCGACTGAGAAAATGTTCTGTGGCCATCGAAAAACTCGTCAAGCCATTTCCAGTAGAATAGCTTCCAACTGATTTCGCGCTACCAGAGATCATCGGCAAAATTACCTTTTATATTTTGCGCCTTAGGAGGCTAGAGCAGTGTTTTTCAATGTTTTTCTTGGCGCGAATTCCCCTTACTATGGAAAAATATTTCGTATCTAATAATACTGTCTGCTGCTCTCGACTGATGTTTTTATATATATTATACAAATATCAAATCCTTAAATCACTTTATGTTAAAAAATACAAGCCAATCCGGGACCCCTTTCAAGTGGTTTCGCGACGCCCCAGGGGACCAGACTTACACAAGTTGAAAAACACTGCACTAAAGTTTGAAATGAGGGTATTCTGGATTGTAAGCGCTAATTAAGTGCTCGCGAGAGTGAATTATCTGAATTTCCCTGAAATCTTTCCAAACCACATTGTATACTGTGCGTTTGGTACAAGACCAGGGTATATTATAATGTAATAATTGAGCCAAATTTGTTATCTATTAACAATTTTGTTTGTATAATTACGACATTTGCTTATAATTCCATGTGATCATATACATGTACCTATTATCAATACCGTCATATAATATATCGTAATGTTCTGTATTTTTCCGACAGTCCCTCCTGAACTCCTCCGCGAAAGCCAACAAGAAGAAGAAAAAGAAGAATGCCGAGGAACCTATGGAAGTTGAAACTGTTGCCTAGCAACCATCTAATTCCCTGGAAGAAATCTATTGAAATCAACAGCTTTCGCATTCTCCCCTCTAAGGACAATCCACAGACATTCAAGCTCTATTAGATTTCTCAAATTGAGACTCGGAAACAGCTTAAGGACCCTCCACAGATTGATGTTAATGAAATTATAAATGTGTGTATGAAATTGATTGTTATCGTAATTGTTCTAGGTGTTTTATCTAAGAAAGTAATGACCTTCTATAATATCCTAAAGACAATAGAAATGCACTCAGTTTTTTATTTTGTTTTTTTTTTGTAGCTACGATTTTGTGACAAGTACCGTTGAAAAGTGGTTATAATTTGTACATTCTGAAGACATTACACTTCGTAAATAATAATAACTAAGCATAATGTGAACAGAGCATACATTTGATTACCATTCCTTAGTGACATTATTTTCACAGTTTTATGCACAAATCCGTTCTCACTTCTATAATAAACTGCCTGCAGTATCGATGTTCGTAACCAAGGCGGTCTGCTAGGAGTGTTTAAGTTGTGAAAATTTCAACACTTGTGAGAAAGGAATAAATCAAACTGTGCCACAAATATGGGCTGTTTTTTAATCGATCTTTTTTATTCAACCAACCCAACCTTACCTGTTATTCATAACCAGTTACTTGAGCCTCCCTCCATGGATTTGCTACTGCAGATGCCACTGATGCTGCACCCTAAGCACAGATAAAGTACTAGTTACTACATAACCCTAAGTAATACAAGAGTGAGATAGACACAGTTACGCGTCGCGAGCAGAGATGGGTAGGGGTGGGTAAATACCCGGTATTTACCCATCTCTAGTCACGAGCCTACGCGCTTTCGTACAGCGTGTCGCCAAGTTCAATGCACGCGTGTTCTTGAGACTACGAATTAACACTGATGTCACCTGACAGGATCAGGTGCTTCGTGGGTGGACGCCATTAGACGAGCTGTAGCCACCCTCTATAATAAATTCATCGTTAAGTTCGTGGTTTGGGCTCTAAGTACTATTCAAGAGCATATGGAAACGCTAGTACAAAAACATTACTATAACTACATGTTTGCATGTGCTACGCCGTCGAACACTCAGTGGCTCATTTCACTGGTCAAAGGGCCAGTCATTATTGATAAAGTGCCTCTGTGTTGCAAGTTTAGACATGTAAAATTTATAAGTCGTCCAATCAATATCAACTTCCTCCTTACCTTAGTTTTCTCGCCATACTGTGGAATATTAAATAAGTTCTTGTCCAAAAATAACATTAAGTTGTGATAGTTCCTCAAAAATAACCCCGTATTATAAGTAGTTAATAGATTTAAATCCCCTTATCCTATATCATCCTTTAAAAAAAAAAGGTACAAAAAAAAACACCATCCTGTAGATTGTGTTTGTTGTAGATTGGCGGTTCGATTGGTTGGATATACTACCGAACACTACCTGTAGTCCACCGTCAAGATTAAATACTGGCCGTGTCTTATCCAAACTCGACATTGGCGGAATCATCATCACTTTGATGGAGCCATATAACAAAAATTGAATTGAATTGACATGTAAAATTATTACTTGTTTTTTCATGAAATGGAGCATGCCCTCAGGAATTTGGCGCGTCCTCTTGGATTGAAATGAAAGCTTGCAAATAAATATTTTTATCCCCTGACAAAAATATTTATTTGCAATTTGCTCAGTCCAGAAAACAACTGTTAGTTCTTGGACAAAGTTACAATAGATGAGAATAAGAATAAACTTTATTTGCATTAAACATTACCAGATACAAGGTGTTAACACAATCACAGGTAGGTTTATAATATGTTTAACCATAATTGGTATGCAAAATTGTTGTTACACTATTATTTAGTAATATGAACTCTTGCTTATTTCCAACAGAGCCCCATCCATCTTATTGTTAACTTTTAAGCTTCTACAGTAAAGGGTATGAATAGTAAACTAAAATCTGTTTCACATGTTTAATAAATTATAGATATTGCTTTACTGTGGCCTACATAACATATTTCATTTATCTTTTGCTTGAGTAAGGTTTGCGCTGGTTTCTGCTGTCTCCAATGTGGCTGACACCAAATCAATGGTTTTGGATGTTAAATCGGTAACATGCTCGGGAAGATCCACAAGAAACCTAAATGTTGCTTTTACCCCACTATTCCAGTAATACTTGAATAGATATGACAATCTATCATTGGATGGAAGTGGAGGAAGCTGAAAAATAAAAAACGAACAAGACTAAAAAAATATCACTTCGATTTAAGAAATTTTCATCACTTGTGCATGCATTTGGCTCGTAACGCTGTAAAATGTTAACAGCATATGTAATGTATTTATTTACCTCATAGGGTATTTGTTTCTTGAACTCTCCCACATAAGGAGATGCTCCCTTTTCAAGATCTTCGTATAACGCACTTGTAGTGGCGCTGTCTCTCCACACACCTTTGTCGATCGTATAATAAACTGCTGTGCCGAAGATAGCAGACTTAATACCAAACCTATAAACAAGGCAGTGAAAACAAGTTGAAAAATCTTAACTAGAACCAAATGTAAGAAATAATGTTAAACCTGATCAACTCAAACAAAACTTACTTCAGCATTATGTCTGGTGAAGAAACATAAAATATAATATTTAATTATTAATAGCAAATGTTTGTTTCCTTCGGGAATGTCTTTGAAATTATGTAATTCAGGTTAACCTATAATTGCAATATTTTCTGTCTTGATTTTTTTTGTAATGACAGTTGTCAAAATTGCTAATTGCGTTTCAATAATGCATTTGTTCAAAAACAAATGCTCCAAAAAGCCTCTTACAATGAAGCACGTATGAAAGTTCTCTATAAGTTTTATGTAATAATAAAGAGACAAAATACTAGATTGCTACAAGAAGTCACATAAAAAAAACAAACTTCAGATTAAGCTTAAAAAGTACGCATAGAAGAATAGCACGTGCATAATAAATACCTTATGGTGGGAATACCTTGTGAATGCGTGTTCGCGTAGCATCGTTGCCTCCCTTTTATTTGCCGTAACAAGGAAAAAGATGCAGCACGAATATGTGGGCAAATACTGCCAAGTGTGGTGCCACCATTAAATGTCAGTAGTGTGGCCAATGAACTGCAGGTGACAATGAACTAAACGTAGTGATTATATTATAGTATACTCTTTGATTCTCTTCTTCTCTTTGCTGCAGGTGATCAATCGATCAATAGGTACAAAATATTTGAAAATACCTTCCAAAAAGTTTCGGGGCGACAACGAAGTGTTTGTTTGAACCAAGTTGAAAATGGAAGACACGATTTCCAGGCTAATGCAAGGGATAGAAAAATGTTTACTACCTAAACTTGAAAGAAATTGCGAAGAATGTAAACATCACAGTGAATACAGTTATCGAAAAGATACATTAGCGGAAGAATTTCCACCAGTATTTAATCTTCTTGGTGATATAGACCTGAGACATGTTCCATCTGTCTCAGATATTTTGTCATCGCTATTGATAATGTATGAAGAATTGCTAATAGATGCTGTATGGAACCCGCAAATCTCCAAGGATTATGCGAAGAGACTAAATGGGTTTCTGGAACTGTCATGCGAAGTTACATTTGATGACATGTTAAAGTTAAAAAGATCTTTCTATGAGCCGCAGGAGGTCTTTGATTGTTGCATGGAAAAGATACACCGGAGGCTTACACCTGACTATTTTAAAATGTATCCAGCTACAATTCACTTATATTGCAAACTTGTCCAAAATATAAAAGTAAGTATAATAATAATTTATATTTCATTCAAACTTTTATTTTGAATGACCTGAAAATTTTAATACACATGTGTAAAATTACTTATGATTTATTATTATTTATTTATTAATATAACTACAAAGTTACATTTAAAGCAAAAGCCCTGCAAACTGTTTGATATAGTTTGTCTGCAAGAACTCTAAAAAAAATTAAATACAAATACTTAGGTTAGTTCGACACTTTACTAGATATCATAGAACTGGCATTCTGATGCCCAAGGTTTGGATTAGGCAGTAAAATCTTGTCTGAAAACTAAAATATTCGCAGCAACTTTCTGCTCTACCTTATTTTTTAGAAAAAATTGCTTGCAGGAATACAGTATATCTGTGAATCCACAAAAGACGCTGCCAGCATCTCTGCTGCTAATTGATGACTATGTGACGGTGCATAAGAAGAAAGGTTTGACAAGCTGTGCCGCCATTCTGAAAAGCATGGTGAGCTAACTAAAAATTGGCAGATTATAAGAAAACTCTTGTAAATTTTAGGCTGCATCTGCATATAATGATAATAAATGAAAGGTCTAACACCAGGAAGACATGACAATATTTGAGCATGACAGTATTTGAGGAAGTGGAGAGTATCCCACTTTAACACATGGGAAAATCGTAATAAGCCGTGTCTACACTGGACGTATGCCTCGGCCGAATACGCCTCGCCTAAGCATGTGCGCTCGGTGTAGATGTGCTTCGGCGAGGCGCGCTGCCGAGCTTGCGTCCTGTGTAGCCACGGCTATAGGTGGATGAGATTAATTAATGTGGACGACTTTTTATGAAACTATCATTGGAATTGGAACCTTACCCTAGACAGTGGAGTTGCTTTTTGAATTGACTACTTTGATGCAATTCGGCCAACTCAAATAATATAGAAGTAAAACATCTAAATTTATACATTAATGAAAAAAAGATGAGTAGAAAAAGAATGCTCATTATTCTTTTGTTTGCATGTGTTATTAGCGGCTGTATTTGGCATTCGCCTAAGTCACAAATTGTACTATTTTGTAATTACCGGTGAGACCCTGTAATTGGCTTTTTGTATCTATGCATAAGTATATATCATTATAAAACTATAGGTTCTCCATAAAATAAATTTATTTATTTCAGGCATCAAACGGGTTCCATAACGGCAACTATTATGAAGTTGTCTACGCAAGCCTGAGAAACTCCCTCACAGTGCAGTATGTTGATGTCAACAAGTTGTCCCACGTTTGTCTTATGGAATTGATAAGACTTCTCCCTGCACCGGCAAAGGTGTGAATTCATTTAAAATTGTCACATTTAAATACTGTTTATTCTTTAATACTAATTATTTAATGTACTGGTCAGGACGGTTACAAGGTTAGTGCAATGTTTTTATTTTAGTTCAGTGTACCCAGCCTGCGTGCGAATAATCTCCAATTTATATTGAATGAAGCAGCATCTCTGAAATTACCAACATCCCAAATCAAAAAACAGACGTGATTATTGATTTTGTCCCGTCACCAACCACTTAGTAAATAATATAAAGTTGTTCTAAACATACCATTTTTGTTCCTTGAAGTTGATTTCAAAAAAAATTAAAAAATATATAGCTTGGGCCAGGGATCGGAAACCGTTACCATTTGTAAACCGGTTTCGGCCGTTGGCCCCAAACCGAAATGATAGCGTTTCTGGTTTCCGTTACCGGTATTGAAATTATGTTTTTCCTAAAACCGTTTTAGGCCCGTTTCGTTTCTGTTGAACGAAATTAACCCGAACCGGTTAATTCCGTGTTGTTCTTGAAGTCGCTAGAGATACAATGAGTCGTTCTTTCTCACTTACACATACAACGGGCTTCTTTCCTGGAAATGGACGGCTAAGTTTTAATTACCTACTTCACTCGAATTTGACTGCGCGGCAGTGCGGCACCGCCAGTCGTACCATACCAATACCATCATTCAGGGCGCGTGTGCGTTTTTAGGGTTCCGTACCCAACGGGTAAAAACGGGACCCTATTACTAAGACTTCGCTGTCCGTCCGTCCGTCCGTCCGTTCGTCTGTCTGTCACCAGGCTGTATCTCAAGAACCGTGATAGCTAGAGAGTTGAAATTTTCACAGATTATGTATTTCTGTTGGCGCAATAACAACAAATACTAAAAAAACCGGCCAAGTGCGTGTCGGACTGGGGCTCCCATACAACAGACATGATTTTTTGCCGTTTTTATAGATAATGGTACGGAACCCTTCGTGCGCGAGTTCGAATCGCACTTGGCCGGTTTTTTTTCATTTTTTTAACTACTGTACTCGTTCAAGTCAGGAGTCAGGAGGTGGATAGTGGAACTCCTCAATGGCTACTAGTATACCCCTCGAGTTTGGGTTAATTTGGTTTGTTTTGACGAGTTCTGTACATTACGCTTGGTGAAGATGGTCTGATGATGGAGTCAGGAGGTGGATAGTGGAACTCCTCAACGGCTACTAGTGTACCCCCCGAGTTTGGTATCATTCGGTTTGTTTTAAAGAGTTCTATAAATTACACTTGGTGATGATGGTCTGATGATGGAGTCAGGACCTGGATAGTGGAACTCCTCAATGGCTACTAGTATACCCCTCGAGTTTGGTATCATTCGGTTTGATTTGACGAGTTCTGTGCATTACGCTTTGTGAAGATGGTCTGATGATGGAGTCAGGAGGTGGATAGTGGAACTCCTCAATGGCTACTTGTATACCCCTCGAGTATGGTATCATTCGGTTTGATTTGACGAGTTCTGTGCATTACGCTTGGTGAAGATGGTCTGATGATGGAGACAGGAGGTGGATAGTGGAACTCCTCAATGGCTACTTGTATACCCCTCGAGTTTGGTCTCTTTTGTTTTGTTTTGACGAGTTCTATCTATTACACTTGGTGACGATGGTCTGATGATGGAGTCAGGAGGTGGATAGTGGAACTCCTCAATGGCTACTTGTATACCCCTCGAGTTTGGTCTCTTTTGTTTTGTTTTGACGAGTTCTATCTATTACACTTGGTGATGATGGTCTGATGATGGAGTCAGGAGCTGGATAGTGGAACTCCTCAATGGCTACTAGTATACCCCTCGAGTTTGGTATCATTCGGTTTGATTTGACGAGTTCTGTGCATTACGCTTGGTGAAGATGGTCTGATGATGGAGTCAGCAGGTGGATAGTGGAACTCCTCAATGGCTACTTGTATACCCCTCGAGTTTGGTCTCTTTTGTTTTGTTTTGACGAGTTCTATACATTACACCTGGTGACGATGGTCTGATGATGGAGTCAGGAGGTGGATGGCCTAATTTATGGTATTTTTTTTAACAAAAAGAAAAAGTTGATTCACCCAACGTACCTTAAAAACATCAGCCTCAGTTCGGCTGTTCTAACGTACGTTCGAAAAGTTACGTACATACCAATCAACAAATTTTTGTTGCTCATCCCCTGGGTCACTATTTGAAACTATGAATTTATCTTACTTTATCAAGCCCACCAACTCCTTACCATGAAAGGAGCCCAATTTATGGTATTTTTTTGTTGCACGTCCCCTGGGTCACTATTTAAAACTATGAATTTATCGGAATGCATAGGTATGTTTCGGTGGATATACGAGAGTACTTAAAAACATCATAATCACGTCCCCTGGGTCACTCTTTGAAACTATGATTTATGGCCCAATTTATGGTATTTTTTTAACAACAAGAAAAAGTTGATTCACCCAACGTACCTTAAAAACATCAGCCTCAGTTCGGCTGTTCTAACGTACGTTCGAAAAGTTACGTACATACCAATCAACTATTTTTTGTTGCACGTCCCCTGGGTCACTATTTGAAACTATGAATTTATCTTACTTTATCAAGCCCACCAACTCCTTACCATGAAAGGAGCCCAATTTATGGTATTTTTTTGTTGCACGTCCCCTGGGTCACTATTTATAAAACCTTAAAAACATCTGCCTCAGTTCGGCTGTTCTTACGTACGTTCGAAAAGTTACGTACATACCAATCAACTATTTTTTGTTGCACGTCCCCTGGGTCACTATTTAAAACTATGAATTTATCTTACTTTATCAAGCCCACCAACTCCTTACCATGAAAGGAGCCCAATTTATGGTATTTTTTTGTTGCACGTCCCCTGGGTCACTATTTATAAAACCTTAAAAACATCTGCCTCAGTTCGGCTGTTCTTACGTACGTTCGAAAAGTTACGTACATACCAATCAACTATTTTTGTTGCACGTCCCCTGGGTCACTATTTAAAACTATGAATTTATCGGAATGCATAGGTATGTTTCGGTGGATATACGGGAGTACTTAAAAACATCATAATCACGTCCCCTGGGTCACTCTTTGAAACTATGATTTATGGCCCAATTTATGGTATTTTTTTAACAACAAGAAAAAGTTGATTCACCCAACGTATCTTAAAAACATCAGCCTCAGTTCGGCTGTTCTAACGTACGTTCGAAAAGTTACGTACGTACCAATCAACTATTTTTTGTTGCACGTCCCCTGGGTCACTATTTGAAACTATGAATTTATCTTACTTTATCAAGCCCACCAACTCCTTACCATGAAAGGAGCCCAATTTATGGTATTTTTTTGTTGCACGTCCCCTGGGTCACTATTTATAAAACCTTAAAAACATCTGCCTCAGTTCGGCTGTTCTTACGTACGTTCGAAAAGTTACGTACATACCAATCAACTATTTTTGTTGCACGTCCCCTGGGTCACTATTTAAAACTATGAATTTATCGGAATGCATAGGTATGTTTCGGTGGATATACGGGAGTACTTAAAAACATCATAATCACGTCCCCTGGGTCACTCTTTGAAACTATGATTTATGGCCCAATTTATGGTATTTTTTTAACAACAAGAAAAAGTTGTTTCACCCAACGTATCTTAAAAACATCAGCCTCAGTTCGGCTGTTCTAACGTACGTTCGAAAAGTTACGTACGTACCAATCAACTATTTTTTGTTGCACGTCCCCTGGGTCACTATTTGAAACTATGAATTTATCGGACTTTATCAAGCCCACCAACTCCTTACCATGAAAGGAGCCCAATTTATGGTATTTTTTGTTGCACGTCCCCTGGGTCACTATTTATAAAACCTTAAAAACATCTGCCTCAGTTCGGCTGTTCTAACGTACGTTCGAAAAGTTACGTACATACCAATCAACTATTTTTTGTTGCACGTCCCCTGGGTCACTATTTAAAACTATGAATTTATCGGGATGCATAGGTTTGTTTCGTTGGATATACGGGAGTACTTAAAAACATCATAATCACGTCCCCTGGGTCACTCTTTGAAACTATGATTTATGGCCCAATTTATGGTATTTTTTTTTTACAACAAGAAAAAGTTGATTCACCCAACGTACCTTAAAACCATCAGCCTCAGTTCGGCTGTTCTAACGTACGTTCGAAAAGTTACGTACATACCAATCAACTATTTTTGTTGCACGTCCCCTGGGTCACTATTTAAAACTATGAATTTATCGGGATGCATAGGTATGTTTCGTTGGATATACGGGAGTACTTAAAAACATCATAATCACGTCCCCTGGGTCACTCTTTGAAACTATGATTTATGGCCTAATTAATGGTATTTTTTTAACAACAAGAAAAAGTTGATTCACCCCACGTACCTTAAAAACATCAGCCTCAGTTCGGCTGTTCTAACGTACGTTCGAAAAGTTACGTACATACCAATCAACTATTTTTTGTTGCACGTCCCCTGGGTCACTATTTGAAACAATGAATTTATCGGACTTTATCAAGCCCACCAACTCCTTACCATGAAAGGAGCCCAATTTATGGTATTTTTTTGTTGCACGTCCCCTTTTTTTCTTCCCATGATTTTAATTATCTAAAAATTTTACCTAAAACTTGCACAGCACCTCGAAAGTTGTAACTAAACGGTCAAAGCGCATTTAAACATAAATAAACAAGTCGTCTCAGGTGGAGATTCCCGCGGCGACCCGAATGAAACAGAAATACAAAATTTCTTCATGTGGAATAGAGATAGCGCGAGGAAAACGGCACGCGCCAATCAAGACGCGCGGCTGGGTTTAACCAGTTTAATAATGTTCAACGGAAACGTTATATTTCGTTTCTCTCGAATACTGGTGACCAAAACAACCGGTATACGGAAGAACAGAAGTAATAACCGTTAAAAACCATTATTATTTTGGTTTTTTGATACCGGTTCCGATCCCTGGCTTGGGCTTTTGGGTTCAGTTTGAAAATGTGCAGCATCGTTAGCCATATAAAACGAAAAAGTCACACAATGGAAAACTTCCATAGAATATTTAATTGTGTTTGCAAATGGTATGATGATCTACATAATAGTTGTTACGTTCATACACCTTATTATTTTCTAATAAGGCGAAAAAATGTATACATGTCTTTGGCGTTGATTATGTGTGTCCGAATCAGATTTGATCATTATTATCTTGTTTCCAGACAGCCAAGTCAGGTGACCTGTTTGTGGTCACCCTGGAACAGCTCTACACAGAATCTAATTTGCTCCGGAAAGCCAACAACTTCAAGTTCAGTAAGAAGTTGATAGAAATCCATGGAGTCAACTGTGTGAACAGGAAGAAAGTATTCAACACTATCCTGTGCGACAATTTGGACACTTGCTGTAATGTGGATGTGGCTGAAATGCTGCTCTTGTCGATCTTAGAGGTAAATAAATGTTTTCTTTTTGAACCTTAACTCTTTAGAATAAGGTACAATTTACCTAATTCAGGCTCAGGTTGGATATTGTTAAAGGGTGGAAATCACTTCATCCAGCCCTGCTATTCTGAAACTTGTTTTAATCTCACCTCGCCTGTCATCCACTAATATATCTTATCGCCCTGATTCGTAATCTAAGCGTAATCAGAGTTGTAGTTTCGTTAGGCGTGACGGGTGAGTTGAGGAGAATAAACGCGTTCCAAATAACAGCCCTGGTGTTCGCAAATGTGGGTTTCTTTACTAGATTGCATTCTAGTACTTAAGCTAGTATAAAGAATAACAAAAAACAACAGTGATATAATATTCGTAAGCGACCGTTAACGCCATTAGGCAGTCTTTATGAGCATTCTGATCTAGAAGAAATACGCTAACAAACATATCTCTTGTATATTGTTGCAGTGCTTCGAAGAATGGATAAAGCACTGCTGGTGCGTCTGGAACTTACGACTCCCTTCAGACCAGCATGTACTCTCCCTGCTCCTGAAGGTAATGTACATCAACATCAACAACGAGCAAATATCCAAAAAACTTCAAGAAATCTTGGAGACACTCATTTGCATTTCGACTAAGGAAGACCAGCAGCAGATCCTGTGCAGCCTTGAGACTAGGAGGCAGCTGACCAGCCAGGAGTTCTTGAGGAGACTTGAGGCTACTAGGAACGAGGTTTGCGCTTTCGCGCATAAATAAAGCACTGTCTTAACAAAAGGACGTCACTGAAATGATGCTCCCTAAACAAATGTACCTACTTGGTGGAATTGTTGACGAAACCAAGTGGTTGGTGAATTTTTGCCGCTTGCGTCGCGGCTGTCGTTTCAACAAGCGATGTTACTATCTGACGTCACCTTTACACGACCGTTGCGATTTTACGGTTTTAAACGTTGCCATATTGTAATAGTTCCGTAATTCGTACACACGTATTCTTATCGAACATAATCTGGATGTTAGGAATAGATATCAATCGCTTACCATTGTATATATAATCGTTTGCCACTGCAATACCAGTAGGTATACTTCTACTTTTTCCTTCCATAGTCTCTGAAATTTCAATCTCATTAGATCCCCGGCTATTCTCCAATACCGCTTATAGCGGTTTTACCAGCGCGGGATCGCACATACCTACTCGACCATTAATGTGTGCGATCACTTTATGCGCGATCCCACGGGATCCAAAATGTTAAATCCCGCAATTACCGGGATTGATTAGGCTGCGGGAGTGGAAGTTATATTTCCATTTGTCTGTTCTTAACCGACAGCAAAATAAAGACTATTTATTTTACATGCTTATTTAAGTAGAGTACGGCGGACGGTAACGTTTATTTGAACCAACATAATGTGACCCGTATTCCGCAAATAAATATTTAATTTCATTTCATCTCGTCATTAAAACTATCCGTATTGTCCGTCACTTGTCCATTCAACTATTCTGTTACATCCCTCTACATTCATATCCATATCCAATAGGTACTCGATTTAGAAATAGAATGATTAAAAATGTATTGATGTCGTAGGTACTTTTAATAATATTCCAAAAGTTATCAATTATCAGTCGGAAAATCAGAAACGACGAGTGGAGAAAATTAGAAATAGTTTTACCAAAGCTCTCGATGTACCCTCTTAATATTTATAAATTCCAAATCACTCAGATGAAAACAGATGTAATAGGATAGATTGTAAGCATCGGTCATCTTGATGGGTATTCCGTTCCAGGCATTCCATAGTAGCCGATTGTGTAATTTATGTAATGTTATTTACGTACTAGACAAAACAAGTCCATAGTAGCCGATTATGTAATTTAAATAAATGCATTGTATCACTTTCATTTGTTTGTTTATTTAAACCTGTCACCGGACTGACTTCGATTTTAGTGGTTATAGCTCTGATCCAGACCTGCGGGAGAGGGGCCAGGATTCTTGAAGTATGCAGTTGGAAAGGTAGGTTTCCTAAAATTTGCTAACTAATAAACTTCCTGCTTGCAGGTGCACTTTAAGCTCTCTTGCTGAAAATATAGTAGAAGTCATTATTGTATGCGAAGGTAAATAAAAACGTAATTTAATGAAACGAGATAAGTTATAAATAAATAATTTAATATCTCATAATTTACCATTTTTTTAATTTAATTTTCCGATGATTTTATTCACTGCCATTAAAACTCGATGGTTTCCTTCGTGAATTGCTCAGGCAGATGCAAGACGATGTCCTGCAATTGTTCTAGTTTAGAGTGTGCACTGACCCTCGCCCACAGCACGGGGCATGTTGTGTTGGCGCAGCGCACGGTCTGGGCGTGGCCGCAACACGACTCGCATATCTGAAACCAAGGGCAAGGCTAACTTATACTCTTGTAATGTCAAGGAATGCCGGGACAATACCGTTGTTGACTCAAATTTTACTACCTACTCCAAAAGAAATATGCCTAATGCCGAAAATCCTATTCAAATATCTCAAAAAATTACGAATATGTTTTAATGTTGCTTGTAAGAGAGAAAACGCTCGAGCGAGCGTCATAGTAATTGGTTACTACCAATGTGTTACCAGTGGTAACAACTGGGATTTTTTTCCCATCTTTTATCAGTGGGAACTAATGGGAATAGTAATGAGGGCTACCGCGAGTGAATTCTCCGCTAGAGGCGCTAGCGCGTGGGCTTCAAAGTCAAAGTGATTTATTCTTCAATTTAGGCATATTACATGCACCTATGAATGTCGATAATAAACTACCACCGGTTGAAAAAATGTCAAATGCCATAGTTTGTGAGTGGATTTTGCGGGTTTTTTTTGATAATTCCTAGGAAACTAGGGTTAACCTAAATCGCTCCATTCCAAACTGCCCTGTTTTATGTTTTTTTATGCATATCGTTTTTGTATATAAGAACCTCGATATTGCAAATAAATATTCATTACGACTCTAACTCTTGTTTGAATAACAACCCCCAGCCACAGAAGCACTGCCTCAACAGTGGTGACCCCGACGACGGACGCCTGGCGACAATTTATCGCCGAAGATCAAGATGGTAGACGAGAAGCTGCAGCCTCAAGAACCAAGTCCACAAACCAGCCAAAATGTTACACCTACGGTTATTCCAGTGGGACATAATGAACAGCAAGAAATTTCTGGCGTATCAGTCTGTCTGCGCATTCCTCCTATCTGGCGCGACAAACTACGAGCTTGGTTTACAATTTGAAGCCATAAAGGTGTCGCAGAAAAAACGAGATCAATTATTCATTTACTCTTTTAAGCATGAATAAGTAAATTTTGTATTACGCCAGTAATAACAAACTTTAATAACTCGAAATATAAAAAAGGGTAGCCCTCATTGATGGTAACTACTGGTTTTTTTTCCCAGTAGTTACCACCGAGTAGTTTAATGGTAAAAGATGGAAAATAAGGTGGGAATGACCGGATCTCGCGGTAATAATAATTCAGGAAGCTGTTTTTTTTGACAGTGCCATGAGTTTCTCGTTTTGGAAGTACACAGACCTTTTGGCAGTCCAGACACCGCTGCCTCGCCGTGGCCCCCCCGGCGGCCAGCAGCGCCGCGGCGCGCGCGGGGCGGCGCGCGCACGCCGCGCACACGGCGCGCACGCCGCGCGCGCCGCACGCCGCGCACGACGCGCGCCACATGTAGCGCGCGATGCTGCCCGCTAGAGGCGCGCGCCCGGCGAGGTTGTCTGGTCGGGTGAAGCCGAGTTCTTTCCACCTGCGGCGAGATTGTGTTCAGCGAGGCTCCTTATAGATCACACGTATTGGGATTTTTTTTTTTTCATCACACTTGCTCGTAAATGATGTTATTGCATGCCTGTATACAGAAAGACGATGGCCTAAATTGTTCCCGCGAGCGTTACGGCGAGTTTGTAGTCTAGGGACTACAAACTCGCCGTAACTAGTAGTAGTACTCCCTAGGGGGAGTAATGAGCTTGTGTGTGATCTGATTGGTTTAATTAATTTCTTTGAACTCAAACAATCTCCTGCCTAGAATGGTAAAAGCGGTTTTCGGTTTACTATCCGTCTTCGCTGAATTGCTAATACGTAAATTCCATATCGATAATACTTAATTAAAATCTTCGCTGTGTATTCACGTACCACCGTAGAACCCTGTCGCAATTGAAAAGCCGCCGTCACTCAAACTCGAGTGATATGTCACTTTATTGCGATAGGGTTCTGTGGTACGTGAATACATTTGTCTATAGTATTGGTAAGTGTAAGCTAGGGTATTAGTAGATATATCGTTTCATTCTTCGTCGTTACATTAAAGATTGAAGTTTAATTACACTAGCATTTAACACATCACTAACCACTTGAACACGTCCAGGCCCATCAGCGACATGCACCTATGTAGCGGCGGCAGCAGCACTCGCGCCGCGTAGTACGCCACGTGCGGCCGCAGCGCCGGGTCCCGCGCGAGCTCGGCCGGCGTGCGCGCCAGCTTCACTAGCGGCGTGCCCGGCGCGCCCGCCGCCACCAGCCAGCACACGCGCCAGCCCGTGCGGGGCAGGGCGCGGCGATCCCGGGACATCACTAACCACTTGAACACGTCCAGGCCCATCAGCGACATGCACCTATGTAGCGGCGGCAGCAGCACTCGCGCCGCGTAGTACGCCACGTGCGGCCGCAGCGCCGGGTCCCGCGCGAGCTCGGCCGGCGTGCGCGCCAGCTTCACTAGCGGCGTGCCCGGCGCGCCCGCCGCCACCAGCCAGCACACGCGCCAGCCCGTGCGGGGCAGGGCGCGGCGATCCCGGGACATCACTAACCACTTGAACACGTCCAGGCCCATCAGCGACATGCACCTATGTAGCGGCGGCAGCAGCACTCGCGCCGCGTAGTACGCCACGTGCGGCCGCAGCGCCGGGTCCCGCGCGAGCTCGGCCGGCGTGCGCGCCAGCTTCACTAGCGGCGTGCCCGGCGCGCCCGCCGCCACCAGCCAGCACACGCGCCAGCCCGTGCGGGGCAGGGCGCGGCGATCCCGGGACATCACTAACCACTTGAACACGTCCAGGCCCATCAGCGACATGCACCTATGTAGCGGCGGCAGCAGCACTCGCGCCGCGTAGTACGCCACGTGCGGCCGCAGCGCCGGGTCCCGCGCGAGCTCGGCCGGCGTGCGCGCCAGCTTCACTAGCGGCGTGCCCGGCGCGCCCGCCGCCACCAGCCAGCACACGCGCCAGCCCGTGCGGGGCAGGGCGCGGCGATCCCGGGACATCAGTCTCCTGAGACAACGTAAGGCTCGTGTTATGGTTACTATCATACAACACTAAATACACAAGAACGGGTATCGAGCGCGGTTTCTATCGGGACCGGTGTCGCCACCTCATCCCCTACACGTCGCCTACAACCTTGTGAGCGACTGCACGGCGATCAGCACGGCTATCACAAGACGGCGCGCGAGCTCTCTCGATTTTTCTCGCACTATACCTCTCTTTCTAAGTGTTCTAATAAGAGAGAGACGGATAGTGCGAGAAAAATCGAGAGAGCTCGCGCGCCGTCTTGCGATAGCCGTGCTGGTGACATTGGCGCGAAAGCTTTGAGCTCAAAGTAGTGGTACGCATGCCACGCCCACATCGCCTTTCTATAGTACTAGCTTGTGCCCGCGGCTTCGCCCACGTACTAAAAGTAATGTTAACCGTTTACCTACAAAAAGTTGCATCTCAGTTTGACCTGTATGTTCCAATTGAATTGCAATTGGCACAAATACTTTCAAGAATTTTCATGTTCACAATGTTAAATTCCAAAATCGATGCCATTTTCGTAATTAACTTCCCAAAAAACCATAAAAACGACACCCATATTTAGACATTTCAACCCCATCGCACTCCAACAGGGGAGATGGTATTTCACGTCCGCCACGTTGGATTAATCGTTGTTGTTTTCGTAATCAGCGACCAGCAAACAAACTTTAGACCCCCATTTCATCCGCTTAGGGGGTGAATTTTTAAAAATCATTTCTTAGTGCACCCGAACTTATAAGGAACCCATGTGCCTAATTTGTAATCTCTAGATCCAACGGTTTGGGCTGTGCGGTGATATCTCAGTCAGTCAGTTTCTTCTTTTATATAATTATCGACTCTACATATTGACTCTACATACCGATTCTACATACCAACTCTACATACCGACTCTACATATCGACTACATATCGACTGTACATATCGACTCTACATATCGACTCTAGATACCAATTCTACATACCGACTCTACATATTGACTACATATCGACTCTACATATCGACTCTACATATCGACTCTAGATACTGACTCTACATATCGACTCTACATATCAACTCTACATATCGACTCTACATATCGTCTCTACATATCGACTCTGGATACCAATTCTACATACCGTACCGACTCTACATATCGACTCTACATATCGACTCTAGATACTGACTCTACATATCGACTCTACATATCAACTCTACATATCGACTCTACATATCGA
Organism: Epinotia nisella; assembly: GCA_932294315.1. Classification (NCBI taxonomy): domain Eukaryota; kingdom Metazoa; phylum Arthropoda; class Insecta; order Lepidoptera; family Tortricidae; genus Epinotia; species Epinotia nisella. The sequence goes on from OW028680.1 coordinate 17,302,179, forward strand.
CTCTACATCGACTCTACAAATTGACTACATATCGACTCTACATATCGACTCTACATATCGACTCTACATAGACTCTACATATCGACTCTACATATCGACTACATATCGACTCTTCATATCAACTCTACATATCGACTCTACATATCGACTCTACATATCGACTCTACATATCGACTCTACATATCGACTCTACATATCGACTACATATCGACTCTACATATCGACTCTTCATATCAACTCTACATATCGACTCTACATATCGACTCTACATATCGACTCTACACATCGACTCTACGTACTGACACTACATAGTTAGGGGCTGAGGGAAAATTAACAAAAAAAAACCGGCCAAGTGCGTGTCGGACCACGCAAAACGAAGGGTTCCGTGCCTATTAAAAAGGTCGTATCGTCATAGAAATCTTATGGCACTTACGGCCTTTTCTTTGAGGAAGGCAGTTTTTCAGCAATATCTCGGAAACCTTTCATCCGATCTTGTTCAAAACAATTTTCGGTGAATGAACTTAATAAGCGCTGTGTCCATGAATTTTTTCATATTTTTAAAATACACCGTTCAAAAATTAGAGGGGGGGGGACAGAATTTTAGTGACTTTCGGGGCGATTATCTCTGACTGTATTCACTTAATCAAAAAAATTCCCTAGAAACTTTATATTTATTTTGAAAGGCTTATCGATTCATGTGCCACACGTGGGCTCACGATGAAAAAAAAAATTTTGACTTTTAGTTTTATGTATGGAGTACACCCCTAAAAAATTTTTTTTTAGTAATTTTAATTACAGAACTTTGTAGCGGCTAACAAAATACACCTATCCTCAAAATTTTATTCAAATACACCTTATAGTTTTCGAGTAAAATGCCTGTGACATACGGACAGACGGACAGACGGACAGACGGACAGACGGACAGACGGACAGACGGACATGACGAAACTATAAGGGTTCCGTTTTTGCCATTTTGGCTACGGAACCCTAAAAAGGCAGGTATTTTTCGTTGGTAACAGTCTGTGTACCGATTTTTAGCTTCCTACCTTGAAAACTGCGAAAAGTCCCATAAAAAATCTCACCCCCTCTTGTAAGGGGTTGGGTACAGATTTCCAAAAAAAAAATGAAGCACGATTTTTTTGTTAGTCACAAATATTCCGCATACCAATTTTTAGCTTTCTACCTTGAAAATTGCGGAATGCTCCATACAAACTTCCACCCCCCATTTTAGGGAAGTGGGGGGTTAGAATGAGACAAAAAGTAGCCTATGTCACTCTCCATCCCTTCAACTATCTCCACTTAAAAAATCACGTCAATTCGTCGCCCCGTTTTGCCGTGAAAGACGGACAAACAAACAAACAAACAAACAAACAAACACATACACTTTCCCATTTATAATATTAGTATGGAAGTATGGATTTAGTGTTCTGCGGTTACTATCGACAACACAGTTAACTGACCATCCGCGCACTTAATGTGCATTGTAATAAGGTTCAATATAAATACAGGATGATCTATATCGGATGGCATCATTTTCCGTTGTTCTATTATCTTGTCGCATAACAACTTTTCGCCTGCAAACGTTTGACCTAATAATTGTTGTATATAATATTTTTTTCTCGATCATTACGCATAGTATCGATTGTCTTAATTATTGTTGTGCATAATGTTTATTGTGTCGAACATCGTATTATCGAACACTACATGTGCATAATTTTACAATTCCTAATATTAGATGTACTAATGCTGATAATAACCTCAACCGATTGAGCTGAAATTTTGGGTATTAAATAGTATAGTTTGGATGACAATTCAATATTATGGAACCATCGGGCTGATCTGATGATGGAGACAGAAGGTGGCCATGAGAATTCAGTACTTAACCTAGGTAACCCCGTTGTGTTTGGGCTCGTTAGAATCGTCTCAATGAGCAGTTGATGACGGCATACAGAAAAGTACAGTCAGCAATAAAAGCTTGTACCAAAAATGAAATTTTCGACCGAAACTTATAATATTATAGTAAAATGGTAATTTCATTATTTTATGATTTTTTAACGTGGGGACAAATTGTGTGCATTTTTAAATTTCTAACTCTTAGGACTACTGACTTGGCGATTTCATTCGGCGGTGCAGCAGCAGCGGCCTTATAGCCGCCGACGCCGTGGTACTCCCGCGTGAACAGCAGCTGTGGGAGGGGCAGAGAGCCCTCCGCGAGTTTACTCAACGTCGCAGTCACTAGTCGCTTGACGCGCGACACATCGCCGGAGTCGAATAGCTCGCAAAGAGATTGTTGCAGGAGCTGGAACACAACATTAAGGAACACAAGTGAAATCAAAAGAATTTTCGAAAAACCCAACTGCTTTAAAAAAAATATTGTAGTCTATGTCACTCCCCCGATTAAGAGGAATCCAACGACGCCTCATATGTAGAAATCCGTCAAACGGTTTAGGCTGTAGGGCGTGCCAAAGAATAAGACATACACACATACATAGATACATACATAAATACATATGGTCGAAAAACATAACCCTTAACAACTTAAGAAATTGACAACTTGCTGCCCTGCTAGCATAACTTGACTCTCTACTCTACTCGCACGCGTGATAGACTATCTGTCATTATTTTACAGCATTAATAAGAAAGTGACGGACAGTCTATCTCGCGCGCGAGTAGAGTCGAAAGTCAAGTTATGCTAGCAGGGCTGATCAGTGCTAGTGGAGCGCGCAGCTTCAATATTTCAACCAATCACAGAGCAGTATTCTTGCGGCGCGTGGCCAACTAGATTTTTTTATAATCAATCGCAGAGCAGAGCAGATTTGATTAAACCAATCAGATCACACACAAGCTCATTACTCCCTAGGGACTACAAATTCGCCGTAACTCCCGCGGGAACAATTTAGGCCATTGTCTTTTGTATACTGTACAGGCATGGAATAACAACAAAGCAAGTATAATGAAAAATCTAGAGCCTTCTAGAACGTTACCTTGACTCCAGCGGGACAGCCGTCGCGCCGCACCGTCTCGATGCCTTTAGCTTCGTACACGGGGCGCTCCTGGTCGGGACTTTCGTACATAAAGCCCACGTAGCGCTTTTTCGTCTGGAGTATACACGGCTGGTACACCTGTTGGTGACGAGGGCTTAGTATTTTTAGATGCTGACTAGCTTCCGCTCGCCACTTCGTCTGCGTGGACCCGGGATAAAAACTATTTTATATTTTAATCCAGGCTATAAAATATCTTCTTGCAAAATGTCATCGTTACCGGTTGAGCCGTTTAAGCGTGATTGAGTAACAAACATTTAAACATCCAAACTTTTATAATATTATAGTAGGATAATGTTCTGTGAGAGCACGGAAGCGCTCTGTTGTCTAGTGATGGGTTTCAACTCAATCAACAATGCTCGGTTCGTTGTCAATTTACAGGCGCTGTTGGGCTATAAGCGCTTCAACACGCTTGGAAAACGGATAGAACAGTAGGTAGGTAGTAGGCAAGACTATAAAGTAAGGTCCTTCTGAATGAGAGTAACACGGAACCGGGATAAGTGGTTTTTTGCCTACAACCTCTTCTTAAAACACTGAACCGTGTATTTGACGATACCTTTTCAAGTTTGAGCGCGACGGGCGAGGGATTATCCGCAGTGACGGCATCGGCGATGAGTTGCCCGATGCGGAACGCTTCCTCTCTCGTCCCGCCTGGCACTTGCACGAACATCGAGTCCGTGTCACCGTACACCACCTGATTTATAAAAGGCTTTTTAAACTTCTTTTCTTTCTATTTTATTGTCTGTTATAGTTTCTAGCAACAGTAACTCGTTTCCTACCTAGATATGGCGGATCCAAAGTGTATACAGCGTTTCATGTTATTCCAGCACGCCATTTAAAAATAAAACGAGAGCCAAACTAGGTTTGTATGAGGAGCCTATTTGTGTCGAGCGTGAAGGGGTCTTATTCATAATAAACTGAAGATGTAAAATTATGCGTGAGATGCAGGTTTAAAAAAAATGCATAAAGGTGATTTTCCACCGGCGTGGATTGACGAGACGTGGCGTGGCGTGAATTGAAATCGCGCTGACCCTTTTCCACTAAAAATTGGCATTAATTGCAATCGCGAGCCCGCGCCTGCTCGCGATTGACATTAATCGCAATCGCGAGAGATGTTTGTTTCTGTTGCAGAGTTAATTTAATCTCTATTTCAGAAACAATACGGTTTATTTTTATACAAACAAATATTTCAATTCACGTCGCGCAAATTCTCATCAATCCGTACTATTTCCACCGAAGATGCGCCGGGAGTTAATTGAAAATTGTTTCTGTTGCAGAGTTAATTTAATCTCTATTTCAGAAACAATACGGTTTATTTTTATACAAACAAATATTTCAATTCACGTCGCGCAAATTCTCGTCAATCCGTACTATTTCCACCGAAGATGCGCCGGTAGTGAATTGAAAATTTGCCATACAAATTTCAATTCACGCCGCGCCGCGCCTCGTCAATCCACGCCGGTGGAAAATCACCTTGACACAGTATTAAACTAAGTGAATTAACGTTTAAAATAAATTTTCTTCGCAACAGCAGAGGAATGGATCGACGTGATCATGATTAAGGGCCGGAGTGATATATTCAAGCTGTGTTTTCAATTAGTGGTCTGAACAGTTCTAGCGAGCATTCTTTCGTTTTTGCGGTAAATTAAAAAACTTGGGCGAGCGAAAACGTGTTTATTCAGTGAGGATCGGTTGGACTCTGCGAGCGATTGCTCGCTGGACAGGGAAACGAAAAAACTACACAATGCATACATAGATTGACCAATAGCATTCATTTGTGTTGGGTAATTGAAAATAGGCTGATATTTTCGGTAGCTGTGATTGGATGCGCAGTTGACAATGCGCGTACTGGGTTTTAGACACGAATTTGTGAGGAGCTCGAATTATATGTGTTTTACGTTCGCTGTCGCCGACTCATTCATTCAGTGAAAACGACAACAGTTGCTCTGAGCATTCGCTTGGCGTTTCACGTGCTTGCGACCTGAAGTTAACCCTGCAGCTGAATCTAAAGCTACTCTTATACACTTAACTTCACAGCTTATGTACAGTCAGCAACAGAAGTAGCTAAGCGGGCCGGGTGTTCAAAATAACCTACAAAGCTCTTAATTTCTTAAGTATAAAGTCGTGTGTAGGTCATTTTGAACACCCAGCCCGCTTAGCTACTTCTGTTGCTGACTGTACTTAGCGTTGTCTCGTACGAGCTTGATGGCTCGCTCGACGTGTCACGAACCTTGCAGGCTGAAGTCATCTGCGATGTACTAGCTAAGTAGCAGTGGCAGCGCGTGAAAATTTCCGATGGACAACCCGAACAAAAAAGTTATGAAAGAGTTTAGAGTATATAACTTTAGGCTTACCTAAAAAGAAATTTTAGGCAAGCCGGTGGGAACCGACTTGTATGGGCGCTCCAACACTGCTAAGTAGCTAACTTCACACCTAATGTACCTTAACGTTCCATTCCTTTTTGTCTCGCACGAGTTTGATGGCTTGCTCAACGGTCTCGCGGCCCTCACGAGCCGGGATACCTGTATACATCTCCTTCACACCTAATGTACGGTCAAGGACTTTAATTGTTGAGCCATTTAGGTGTCAACTAATTTTGGTCTTTTATGAAGTGTCCAGTATAAAGTGAGCTCTAAATGGCTCAACAATTAAAGTCCGTGACTGTACCTTAGCGTTCCATTCCTTGTTGTCTCGCACGAGCTTGATGGCCCGCTCGAGCGTCTCGCGGCCCTTGGCGACCACGCTGTCACCGACCTCCACGCACGGCATGCGCCCGCTGAAGTTAGCTGCGGTATAGCCATATGTCACGTTAGCTATCAACTTCAGACCTGTGGATTGTAAAGGATGGTTTGATTATTTTTGTTGGTCATTTTTAAAAAAAATCGAGAATGTTCTCAAGTGGAAATTGACATAGGAATAACTGTTATGGAAATTTCTAGAGAAGGGTTAAATAAATCCAACCTATAATTTCATTTTTAGTAGAGAGTGATGAGATGACGACTAGAGGTATGGAAAATAGTACTGCACCGGCCCCAAATAAATGGAATAAGGGCAAACGAATGATGATCTCAAGTTTTCCCTAACAACATTTGGTTATGTATCAAATGATGGCACACCCTACTGCCGCGTATCCATGGCCTTCTTCACCTCCTTATCTGTCTGATGCTTCATGATTTTCTTTACGGCCGCGAGGATTCTCCTTAATAAAGCTGGTAACACTCCTCTACAGACGGACGGCTTCCCTAAGACGACGCGAACGGGAACTGGGAGAACCCAACTGCCGCGAATGCATGGCCTTCATACTCTTCTTCACAGCCTGTCTCGCCGCGAGTATTTTCCTCAACAATGCTGGTAACACTCCTCTACGGACGAACTGTTTGCCTTAAAGGACGCGAACCGAACTGCACAAGACAGTGTATAAGTATCAAGTTACACACCCAATTGCCGCGAATGCATGGCCTTCTTCACCGCCTCATCTGTCTGCTGCTTCATACTCTTCTTTACGGCCTGTCTCGCCGCGAGTATCCTCCTTAATAAAGCAGGCAACACTCCTCTGCGGACGGAGGGTTTCACGTAACCGACGCCTACGGGCGACCAGTGGACGAGGCCGTTTTTTATTAGAGCGTCGAGCTTGGCTCGGGGGATACGGAGACGCCAGGCGCCGAATTCGTACGCTGAATCACTGTAAAATGTAAAGCAGTTTCAGACATGTCTACATTTCGCATGTTAACTCTGGGATGTAAGTAAAACCATCTCACTCGTTAGAATTTAGACATGTCTAGCGGCCGCTTGAGTTTTAAGAAGAATCCATCCTATTTCAGGTTCATTTTTTATTTTTCACAAAGTGAACAGAAACAGAATAAAACGTTAGAATATTAATTGTAAATATTCAGATTATTTTTACTACATCAATAAAATATAATAAATTCAACATAATTAAGGCCAAGCCACACCAGATGCGTAAGCGTAGAGGCGCGGTGTCAGGTCGCAACAGTCATGTCTTATGTATGAGGATTCATACTGTAAAAGTAATATAGTGCGTTTTTTTAAGCATTAGAAAGAAGGATAAAGCACGAGGTATTTTATATAAGACACTTTATGCCACACAACTGTCAAAGTATCTCAAACAGCCATTAAAAAAGACTTACATTATTGTTGTCGACTCTAAAATGATAGAAATGTTTTCATTATTTATATCTAAATAATGCTTACAACAATATATTATTTTGAAAGTATTTATTTTTTGACTAGATTTTAAATTTTGTCATTCAGTTCTGGAAAGGTTGCAGTAAAAAAAATCTAAAGAAGAAGAGGTTTCAAACGATCGGTTCGTTTTTTTCGCTGTTGACATTTTCAAAATTGTCATTCGTATCACGTTATTTTTCTTAATTTCTTGGTGATCAACAAATTGTTGAATTCAGATTACGAGATTATTATACGAGTATCTATTTGTTAATTAATATTAAGATTTTATTTTTCGCTGTGTGTGGTGGCGTGCGGGCGGCGATGGCCAACTAAAGGCAGGCCCAAGTGACCTGCAAAAAAAGCGAATCGTTCTCCCCCGAACGTTTTGCCTTCACCAAAAGCAAAGAGACAGAAACAGAGTCAATTAACAACGAATGAGAAACGTATGATGGTCAACATTTACAAGTTGGTGTGTGAACTTTGCAGCAAGAATGAATTTCCGGGTAAGGTAGATTTAGTAAAAAAATGGCTGAAATACAAAATAACTAATATAGGGCTGTTAAGTTCTCGTTCAGTTAAGGACTTCGAAACATCTAATATTTGTCCCAAGCAGAAAAGGGTGACGACGACTGCTTCTTTGTTTACCGTATTTCTAATCCTAAAAAAAATGGACTATAGAAAGAACACGTCTAGTGTGGCTGGACCTTTAAACTTAGAATTCCTAGAAAATAACTTTCAGTGTTTCAATCAAAACCATATACCAAACAATGGTCATTTCAATAACGCGAGAATGGAAAATATGTTTATACTGACCCATTGATGTTCTGTACGCGTCCAATGCACGTCGAGAAACAATAGTTGTAAGCAATCATCATTGAGGGATAAAGACTCTGGAAATCCAACACGATGACGGGGTCCGCGTAGAAACGGGATTCTGCAATACATATCATTGAAATGATTGATCAGGCATTCTGGATGGGTCTAAGCGTTTTTCAACCGTTTTCAAGGCACGACACCCCTTTGTGTGGAAAAATATTTCGCAATTCGCTGTTCGTAACTTATATTTGTATTTTTTTTCCTTTACTCAATACAATTACAACGTGTTATGGACGTATAGTGTGTAGTACAGAGTACTTATTTGCTTACTCTTGAATGTTGCAACATTCAAAGTTACAGTAAAAACTGATTCGATAAAAACAGCTTTTATTTTATTACTAACACTTGTAGATAAAATCAAACAACACAATCGTCAAATAAATTAATTATTCAAGGATTTTTTACCTCCTGGTTCAAAATTAAGTGGCAGCATCTCGGGGCCCTCATAGCGGCCTGCTGCCGCACTCTCGGAAACAAAGCGATCAGGTTCAGCGGCTTGGCCGGCGCGCAGCATTGACGACTCCACTCGGAACTGGGAGCCCCGGGAGAGAACCTCCCACCATTGGAGCCCGAAGAGGCGGGCTAGCTCCATTGTGCGGTTTAGAGGGGATTTGTTCAGTACAGAACTTTTTACCTGGTTCAAAAATAAGTGGCAGCATCTCCGGGGCCCTCATAGCGGCCCGCTGCCGCACACTCGGAGACAACGCGATCAGGTTGAGCGGTCTGGCGGCGCGCAGCATCAGGGATTCCACTCGGAATTGGGAGCCCCGGGAGAGAACCTCCCACCATTGGAGCCCGAAGAGGCGGGCTAGCTCTGATGTGCGATCTAAAGGGCAAAAACGTGGAATAAAATACAGGTTATGATTCTAGTCACAGGTGAGATATTTTTTTAGGGCTCAGTTACCCTGACTAACGAAAGTGATAACAGGACAGTGAGTTGCGCCTTTTTCCCGCCCGTGCTCTGAGGCCTAACCGACTTGAAGCGGGTTTATCGATATAAATATAACCGAATGTATCTGCATCGATTCTGAAAGTAAGCCGTCCGATCACTATTCTGAGTTAGAATTTAACAGCGCTTACGGGGAGGAGACAACAATATAATAGGTACAATACAAATATTCTTCTTGTTTATCATACAATGATTCAGAAAAAACTTAAGTGCGTGTCGTATCGAACAACAACCACAGACTAATTTAGGTACTTACTAATCATGTCAAGCTTTTCCATCATCCTCAAAGTTCCCGACAGCTTAGTGAGGTAATGCTCCACAGTTATCCACCTCAATATCCGGGACGGATCACCCCACCACGCTGCCAACTGCGCAGGGTAGAACATCGGCACTCGCTCCTTTAGGATCTCATACATACAGTTCTCGAAACTGTAATCCGACAATGCCAATTCATGGCGCAACAAACGCCAAACGTTGAACATCACTCGCCCAATAACTCTGCCTTCAAAGTCGTTATCTTCACTCCTCCAACGCTTCTGCCGGTTCTTCTCAGTGATTCTAGAAATTTCCTTCACCACCTCCAATCCTAGCAACTGTGCGCGCTCCAGAAAGTAACCCCAAGAGCTCAACTCTATTTCGTACCCAGTAATTATGTCAGGATCATGGTTTTTAACTAGTTCAATTACTTTTTCAAGAAGATCAGATTCTGTATCTACGTAAGTAATTTTTTGTTCAAAAACACATCTGTCGAGTACTTTTCGCTCTGGGCTGCCATCGACGACTATAATTTCTGTTAAGTTCTTTTGTAAGAAGTGGTTTGCTGGGCAGTCATTCGATATCTTTATGAAAGCAGCTTGGATAGGGTCTACTAAAGGATCGGGGTTTAGATCTCCTCTCACTGACGCATGAACCTCTATTAGCATTACTGTAAGAAAATCCACCTGCAAAACATAGCATTAAATTATGAATACTGACTTAATTTTTACAAAGATTTAGATTTGTATCTAAACATGTATGTCGTTAGTTACATACCTCTAACACAGGTGTATCGTTGGATAGGCTGTCTATATGATTTTCGCTTCCAGCAAAACAAAGAAATGATCCATCTGGGTGCATAGTAACTTGCAAACTATTATTTAATAAAGATGATTTATCCTGTTGAGCAAATATATACTTTACAACCAACTGGCGTTAAAATGAAATATAAATTCAATGTATATAACTCCACAATAGACATACCTTATCATTACTTTCTAAGCTAATGCTACGATTTATTTCGTCTTCATTCAAACCAATAGACTGCGAATTTTCAAGATCATCTAGCACTTTGGTTGTTTCTTCTACTTCTAACTTATGTTCCTCTTCACCAAGATTTTGTTTATGTTCAATCCATTTTACAACTTGATTCCTGGTTGGTGGTTTTCTAACGGGTTCTAGAACATACTGCTTATTTCCCGCGAGAAGAGCTTGTAAAGCTTCTTGTTTCGACGCCTCTTCAGTAATTTCATTTGTCTGAAGAAACAGCAGTTGTCGCCATTCGTCTATAGTCGTGGCATCTAACACTTTCTCAAACGGTTTTTGATCTTTGGCAGATTTACTATACGTCTTTAACACCATATGACCGATTTCTACTTTATCACCGGAATCTCTATGGTCAGAAAAGAATGGTTCTCGGTTTCTTACTTTGGGTATTTTGTACTTGTCTAATCTGGAGCTAATGTAGCTCTTAGTTGGCGGTCTTATTTTAGGGGTGATAATTACACTACTGTGAAATAAACTGTTTACCTTTGTACTATTATTTAGAGCTACGGTATCGGTTTTGATTTGGGTTCCAAGATTTGTGACCCGTAGTTTAACTTCTTCACTTTTCATTTCAGTATCTTCAATATAACTAGTAATAGTTTTATCGTCTACAGACATATCAAAAAATCTAGACTTGTCATAGAAACTTTGTACACCAAACTCGTCTTCTTCCGGTGAAGATTGGAACGATTCATTATCCGACAATTGCGATATATTTATAGATTTTACAGCCGACGAGCAACCAGCCACAGGCTCATAATGCTTTTTAATATCGTACTTTTGTGCTTCGACAATTACATTACTTGTGTGTTTATTATTTATATCTAGATATGTAACATTTTCTTTTTTTATAACAAGTTTGTTGCCATCGTCGTCAAATATACTATGTACCTCCATTTTTACTTCATCGGCCGGAACAGAGTCCTGAGTTTTCATGATAACACTTTCATGTTTACTAGTTACTTTTTCTACCAGATCTGTTATATTTTCTTTTTTAACAATAACTTCATTGAAGTCTTCATTATCCGAAGTAAATTCCTTAGAGCTATTTAAACTTTGTGCTTCCTTTTTTACAGTTCCTTGTATGTACACATTTGAAATACTATCTATTGTTTCCTGAGAAACGTCTACCTCATCAATATCACTTATATCAGACTTTTTATCAGATTGTGTCCTTTGTTCCGGCACGTGATTCTTACTTTTAGGACGCGACAGTCCTAATTTAAATGGTCTCATTTTCCTTTTTCTTACTTTTTTAACATCTAGTGGAAAAAATAAATTAATGAGTCATCCCTTATTATCATATCAAGCTATATATTATGAAATTTCTGAAATTAAAAAAATATTCTTACGATCATCATCACAGGTCCCGTCAAGCTGTGGTATGTTGGCTCCATCCCAGAATGAATCATGCCATGATGGTGAATTCTCATCTGCATCCATTTTACTGCAAGCGAAAAAATACTGACTGCTTTGCAAAACATCTAAACATACAACAAGTATAAAATGTTTTATTAATTTACCTATTAAATGGTTCTAAAAGTATAGTGTCTTCATTGAACACTTGTGAATATTCAGCATCATCAGAATCTGGTTCTATACCAGGTGTAGTAGCCATTATACTATCATCTTCGGGCTTCTCAGTTTCCTCCATATCTTGTAGCAAACCGACTAATTCCAAATCTTCACTGTCCACTGAAAAAAATACCTAAGTTTATAGTACTCTATTTGAAGATACATCAGCATTTCATAATAATTTTGGCATTACCTACACAATACTTGACTGTAATGTAGACTACTGTTCAGCGCCACATTTTCATCCACAAGAGTTTCATCAAGATAGTCTTCCATCACACTTTCATTTGTTCTTGTTAAAGTTTGATTTAAACTAACATTATGTGACACATCAGGTAAATGTATACTGACATCTACTGCGTTGAAAAATTGCGAGCCTTCCATACTTTCTGCTGGATAATACACCTCCTCAACCACTTTATGAATGTTAAGGTCAGTTGGCTTGTTTACTAAATCTACATACATCTGTTCAAATTTGTAATGTGTCTCTGTTTCTTGGCTCTTGATTCTCCCTTGTGATAGCGATTTGCTAGCTACAGACATGTTTAGTTGCTTTCTCCGTTCTATCTCTTGATTCCACACTTCTTCTAAACCTGGATTTTCGATTCCATCACCTCTACCTATTCTTTGCCTATTTATAATGTGAGATGCTACACAGTCAGCTTCATAGTAGCAAACACTTTCAGGTTTCAGACCGAATTCTTGGGTACTATCAGTAGGGACATCACTGTTTTGTGAAATGCCAGTTTTTCTGAACTTTACAGCTTGTAGATCTATGTTACTCATTCCAAATAGATTGAAATCTATGAAGAACTGCAGAGTGAAGTTGAGATGAGATTCATGAGGTTGGAATATTTGGCCAAGGATGGCACCATTGCTGCAGAGCTCCACAGCCTGTTTTATCAAACCGGGGTTGTAAAGAAAAACTTTTAAATATAAATGATCTTTGTCATGAAATCCATAAAAAGGCCTGAAAATTACAAATAAATTAATCCCAGATCAATTATTAAGACACTCAACAATTTGATAGTAAAAAATAGTGATTGGTATCCGAAGGATGAAAAGAACCAAAGGAAGACAGCATAAAAGATGGGAGGATGAGCTGAAGCTAGCTGCTGGTCCAAACTAAAGACAAGTTGCTAGGGACAGAGACCAGTGGAAGATCTAAGAGGAGGCCTATGCAAAGAGGCACACTGAGTTTAGAGACATTCTATAATAACTGCATTAACAAACAGTTCAGACACACTCAGAATAGGCTTATTTATTAAGGTGCGTACGAATTAGAGCAGCCTCGGGTTGAGGCACGCACGGCTCGCCTGTTTTGCTCAAATTCATACGCGCTCACGCGCTGTACGCGAGCAGCGCGCGGCGAGCCGGCCAGTGGCGGTCTTTTGGCCGTGGTCAAAGGCGCCTCAGTGTGCGTGCCTCGCGTTACTTGGACGTGTATCTAAAGCCCGTGCTAGACGATCGCCAACACGCCCCTCCGACCGAGCGACCTTGGTCCGCACCGACCGTGTAGACAGTTGTTTCCAACAAAATTTCATACTACAACGGTCGGGGCCGACCAAGGTCGCTCGGTCGGAGGGGCGTGTTGGCGACCGTCTAGCACAGGCTTAAACATGCCGCGGACAGAGCGACAAGATCGAACTTGTTTGTGCGATAGGCGCGTACGAATTTGAGCAAGTGGCTGAGCCGTTTGTAATCGATTGTTAGTAAATTTGGAACAATTATTGATACCAATACATAAAAAGTAAAAGGTGTTGTGGGTTCCGAAATCAATCAGCTGTCATCGTGTCGACGCCATTTTGAATGTAGGCTCGCGCTAGCACGCTGCCTCACCCGCGCATGTTTATGTGGAACTATTTGGCGCGCGATTATTATTATTATTATTTATTATAATTTAAGTTAAGAGGTTTAAAGGTGCGATATACTTGGGGAGCAAATAGTATGGGATCTAACCCTTTCAGACCGGATAAACAAGACCCTAGTAACATAAAATGAAACATAGATATATGTTTTTGATTTGACAATTAAATGTAATCAACCCGCACAATTGTGTTGGCTGGGTCTGACAGGGCTAAACCAGGGTGTATTCAAAGTAACAAGGGACAGGATTTCCGGTGAGTCATTATTGGAATGGAGTAGTTTGTGAAGAAATGACAAATCCTGTAGTGGCTGGTCATAACCCTGATGTATGGGGTCGCATTTGTATCGATACAACAGAATTTTCAGGCATCTCTTCTGAACTCGTTCAATATTGTTAGAGTTGTACATATAATGTTTGTGCGACTTACAATCCCTTGACTAGTGAAATCTTGTACACATGCTGATTTGCTGAAGAGGCTTGCTTTAGGGCTATGTTAAGGGCCTTGTCCAGACTTCCAGCAATCTGTAAAATATGAGGCCTGCTTTAAGATATTTGTGTAATTAAAACATTGACTGCCTGCTGTAGCTCGAGCAATGCGCCTACCTGGCACTAAAAGTGTTAGCTTACAATTATATGAAAACAATAAAAGTCATATTATTAGTCTGGGTTAATCTGGATAAGTTTACATTTAGGTAACAATAGTAGACATTTTTGAAACCAGTATGGTTCTACTTTTTGAACTTCACTCAACAGGTACAAAGTAATTTACCAGCTTTATGTGTAAGATAACCAACTACACAGTTACCCCTATTCTGCTGTTATAAAAACATGATAAATTCATAAAAATATGTACATACTTGATATAGAAACTGTGGTTCCGGGTTTTGTGCAGGACAAGGTATGTAAAAGTATGGGAATACCCCATGGACGTGTACACATGCCTTCCGGCCATCAGATGCAGGGCCAAATACGCGAAGTACCGGGACCTGGAGCCAAACAAAAATCATGAGTGAAAGGGACTAAACATACACTCATCCCTCTCTTTTATGTAGTAGTCTTAGTATAAAAAGGAGATGGAATGAGTATTCAAGCTACTATCCAGTGAATGAATGGTTAGTCAACTATAAAACAGGTAATTAATGGATGTTTATTTTACCTTAGATTCTTGATCATGCTACTTTAAAAATCACAAAATCAATAATTAAATAAAACACATTCAGGTCAGGATCCTAAGTTATGTAGAAATCATTATTTTAAAGTGTATTCTTTTTAAACTTACTTGTTTTATGTCAGACCCTCTGAAGTCTGAATAGATCACATCTATTCCTGGCAATGGCCTTGTCAAGTAGTGATCGCAGACTACAATTCTGACGGAAAACTCAGGTTTTGTTTGGCAAAATGCTGAAATCATGCCGGTTGTTATAGCAAAATATCAAGAAATTAACAGGATATTTCTTAATAATAATATTAAGTACCTACAGTTTGTGGAATTCATAATAGTGTACGGTTACAAAAAAAACACAGTTGCCATTAGTTCTTATTGCCTTTTTGTAACACATTTCAGTTTTTGTATGAATTCATTTGCTCGATTTCCTTATATATTCATATTACTTTTTGTTTTCCTTCCAATTTCCATCGCGACACAAACTAACAAGGAGATACTAAAACTAAACTAAATCGCGACCGAGTTCAAAACAATAACTCATTGTGACATTTGTGGACTTATGTGACAAAATCTGCCAAAAGTATAATGCAAGCGGTACACGATACGAGGTGATAAAGATCATAACACACCTTACAATTTGTCACAACCACCAACAGAGACGTATCAGACGTAGTTATATTCGGTATGGTTATAGTTGTTATTTAAGCATACTACAAACGAGTATTACCAGTTATATGACTCATACTTACAACAACTTGCTAGAGTTAGAATGAAAGATATGTATGGCTGTCTCATTCTTACTAGAGCAAGTTGTTCTGACAAATTGGTAGGTGTGTAATAGCCTTTACAATATACTTAGAACGACACATTCATTCCCTTGATTCGCATCTATCTCTGTCGTCGTGTCGTGAACTCGTGAGTGAAATGTGCAATGAAAGAAAGAAATCGTTCAGTCAATAAATACAATAAATGTCACGTCAAGTCTATTAAAATTGCCCGAGTGTTTTGGCATCACGTTTATCTTATTATATGCGCTGGTTAAAAAAATTATGACTTTCAGTTTGTGTATAAAGTGAAAAAATACAGTGTATCGAATTGTGCGTATAAGCGAAAGAATGTCGTGAACAGTGAAAATGCAGTGTTATTTTGTGGAATATTTCGTTGAAATAAAAAATAAAAGATAGGAGCCTAACGGATGGACGATGCATGATGAAGAAGCGGACCTGCGTGAGCAGATATTCCATAACAATGTCAGGGAGCAGATCGTGAGTTCAATGTTTTCTTCAAAACAATTCCTGATTTCCCCTCACGTAACTCAAAAACTCGTGTAAACTCCTGACGCCCTTGTTTTTGTTGTAGATATTCCTGCTACTATTCATCCTACTTTACCTCTTCTCGTTCATGCTGATCGAGAAGTTTCGAAGGCGAGACCATGAAGATTTTTTGACTGCCGACGAAGATGAGGTTAAGGTGTACCGCATCAGTCTATGGCTGTGCACATTTGCACTGGCCGTGTCTCTGGGTTCACTGCTTCTGCTGCCTGTGTCAATAGTCAGCAATGAGGTGCTCATATTGTACCCTAAAAGTTATTATGTGAAGTGGCTGAACAGTTCTTTAATACAGGGTAAGTGGTATCATATACCATACTGTTAAGAAATAAAAATGGATAAATATGGTTGTAATTGCATCCTTGAACACTACTCTCTATATGACCATCTCTTGTTTAAGTTCTCAATCTAAACACAAATAATTGCCAGTTTGCAATACTTCTTCCTTACCTGACCATTGAACACCTAAGCTCTGCTGCAAAAAACCAAAATAATTGAACCCCACAGAATCAACCCACCTACATTTATTTATCTTATAATATATGCCTCTAATATAGAGGCTTATTAGCCTCTAAGATGCCTCTAAAATAAATGTAGTTAGGTTGATTCTGGCTAGGGCCGGAATCCACGGTATTGTAGTAGTAGTAATTCCCGGGATTGGAAGCCCTAATTCTGGGGTTATTGAGACTGAGAACTTCAACAAGAGATGGTCATACAAGTTATGACATTTTTAAGAAACCTATTCTATGTTTGCTAATTTGTTTGGGACTGAGAGTTTAGGAAAATATGTATCCTAATTACCAATCCCTGTAAGAAATGATGATCCCTGAAGTCACAATAAGTCTTGAATTCCAACTTATCTTGATTAATTACTCCACCTTCAGATTATTATTGGTAGTCTAACATATTTTTTTTTTCATTGGAATTAACTAGAAAATGTTGTAACCAGTTTCTTGTGTTGTATTCCGATTATTAGAATTTATGCAATTATGATTTAAGAGTATTTATTTAATAATTTTCATCATGCAGCAATACTTTGTAGAAGCATATTTCAAAACTCAATGAATATTACATCATACAATACATATAATATTGAACATAACATTGACATATGGTGTTGTAGAAAAATATTTCAGTTGATCTGTTTGTGAACATTCCAATATGGACCTTATAATCTAACTATACAGGTTAAAATTGTAATGAATCTTAAGTTTTCATGTATTTCAATCACCCATATTGTTTAAAATCTATTTGTGGTGATGTAAATTTGGCACAGTTCGCAACCTTCTTTTTAAATGCTATTTTCAACAAGGCTATGGAATATTAAGTTAAATTAGCAAACAATAAGACAGGTTAAGGGGTGGGCTTGTAAGCGTCATTGAGAATAATTATTCATACATCTTGGGCTCTTACAAGATCAAGAAGAAGTCCAATTTGGCATTCTCTAGGGGAGGCCTATGTCCAGCAGTGGACGTCTTTCGGCTGATATGATGATGATGATGATGATAGTGGTGTGATAGTATTAAATTAATTAGTGGGTTTTTTATATCATTTTTGTAAATTGACTAGTGTTCCTAAACCCAGTCATAACTTAACAAGGTCACCCTTGCAATGACAACATATATGGCTAATGCCAGCAAAATGCACTTTGCATTTGCAATATTATAATAGGTTCATTGCACCTTTGCAAACAAAAATGTTTGTGCAATAACTTAAACTTTAGATACATATCCCTTATTAAATGTTTTAAAATACAATAATCCATCTTCAGCTATGTAAACAAGTGTTCTGTTTTCCTTGGCGTATGAGGCACAGCCTAACTGTAAATATTTGAATACGTTACTGTTTTGTTACTATTGTAAATGGTATGGTAATGCTAGTATCCAGACAAAAAAGCATAAGTGGTACCCATGTTGGTGTGATACGTATAAAAAATAAAACGAACAAGATACTTAGTAGATAAAAAAACAGAACAGTCCTTGGTTAAACGGTTAATGTTTAGACACATTTTAAATTGTCTTCCTTGAGCAGTTTCAGTGAAATATTTTTAACACTTAGTGCCAGGAATGCGATAAGTGGACACTCGTAGGCGCTTTCCTTCACATGCGGGTATTCGTATGCACTCGGCTACGAGCGTATCAACTAAATCGTACTGAAAAAAATACGATTTAAGGAAAATAATTGTTAGTCAAATGAAACATTCTGTGATGTTACATTTCGTCAAGTGACGGGTAAACCAAACCAGAATCATAACATAACATAACTAACCACAGTGATACGCTTTACAACTGACACAATTTCGTCCAGGCTAAGGCCTAACTTAATTTATCTAACTATTGATACAGAGATCTGTACTCTGAATATTGCATCAATAAAAATTGTGAATGAAAAATAAAACTAAACAAGACATAAACCTATACACTTACAACTAACGGGGGAGAGGACCCCCGCTCCGAATCGTTTCTGGTGCATAGACTGACCATAGTCCACAGCCATCCAGCGGGGTAATGCCGTGAGCGTTACGGGCACTTTTGCACCGGAAGCGATAACGAGCGGATTTGACTAGTTGACGTGTTATGTTAGTTTATAATGAAAATGTATTTATTGTAATGTTGACATGTAATTTTTATTATCAATAAATTATATAAATATTATTAATAAAACATCTTAACTAATATATACACTCCCGTCGCTGCCCGTACGAAGGGGCCCATAAAGCTAGCTACATATCCTCTTTGGATAGCAATTCCCAAGGGCCGACCGAGAGTAGCCAGCTTAGTGGATATTCTAACCGTTCTCTCAATGATTTTTTTAAAAATCCTGTGGGCGGTCCGGCACATACTTTTAAAAGTTTCTAACTGTAACCTCTTTTGTTACAGGCCTATGGAACCACGTATTCCTCTTCTCGAACCTCTCTCTCTTCGTGTTCCTCCCATTCGCGTACCTCTTCTCCGAGTCCTCCGGGTTCCCTGGCTACAGAGGGCTGAGAGGACGGGTATACGAGACATTTCTGGTGCTCGCGTTACTTGGAGTCGCCATGTTGGGTCTGGCGTACGTCATATCGGCGTGGCTGGAGGGAGATCGTTCCAGCATGGATGCTTTGCTTAGTGAGTATTTTTTTGCCTTTAAGCTTCCAGTACATGCGGTCACACTAACTTTGTCCCTTTGTGACTTTTTACCGTGTCTCGTTCAAGTCATGTGTTACTTAATTATGTTAGATAAGCTATCCAAAAGTCGGCGGTATTAGTCAAATAACTACTGTGCGAAAAGTACATTTTGACTGTCGATAATAATGCGACCAGATATAACCGTAGACCTCTTTATGAAACTCTTGTACACATTTTAGAGCGCGCCCATGTTTTTATTATGATGTCAATGATGGCTTTCTGTATGGTTTCAATTCAACCTAATACCAAATCACAATCATCTACTTAATGACGTATAATAAAATAGTCTAAACAAGGGCCAACAGGTCAGTTTCGGTAGATCCTGATCTATAGTTACTAATAACATACAGCCATGAAAATAAACTGATGGCTTGAACAGTCTACCTATACTCATTGCTTAGTTTTACTTGAGTCAAGTTCCGATTATCTAGGGACTGGTATAATAACAAATCTTCGCATTCAATATGTTTATTGCATTAACTGGCAGACTAGTTAGACGGGATTCCACAATAAGCGGGTTTAGGCATAAGCGTAGGACTAACGATTGTAAATTCAAAACTAGCGCGTAGGCCCATTTTGTAGGACACCAGTGACACCACTCATACCACGAATGATTAATATTTATGGTAAATGAGAAACGATCTCCTGTATTAGATACGGTAAATTCTTATGAACTACTTATATTATTATTTTTGTGTTTAAGGGCATTTTCACATAATTATCTACACACATACATTAAATACATATAAATCCAAAAAAAAAGTGTAATTACCTACATGAGTCGTCAAACAAAAAAATACTTAGTGTCAGTTTTGTTACGAAAATTAACTAGTTTCCCATTTAAGTAACGTGTATATGCATATCATTGACACACTGAAAAGAAAAACATATTTTTCATACAAACTGGATAGGTTCAGCGTTCAATAAGTGTTTAACCGACTGGTTTGAACGCATGGAAAAGTGCATAAAATATAAAGGAGAATACTTTGAAAAACAATACAAATACTTTTATTCAATTTAACTGTATATTTTTTTCTATTCCCGAAACTTCAGTTTGACCCTCGTACTACACAGAATTATAAAGTCTAACATAGTAGCACAATAAACTGTAGTATTACAATGGCATATTCATATATCACAAGGACTGTTTGCTCGTCACGCACAATTAACCACGAACAACGAGACGCTCCCGCCCGCAACAGCCTTATTCACAAACCATGGATTCGTCTGTTGCTCATACCTAGTATATTTTGACCCTATACGTATAGTTCTTCCCTAGTATATTAAATAATTTAAATTTAATAATCCCGTTTCTCGCTGAAAAAATCTGTTCAGTACCCAGTTGTCGAGGGAATCCTCAGTATTCTGTACCACTACAGCTTCTAGTCGGCCTTAATTAACAAATAAACAAATTTGTAGGTATTTGTTAGTTAAATTGGAATCAATATAAATTGGGGGGCTATATAGGATAAACAAACTCTGCCAACTCCGCTGTTTCATTCGGAGTTAGGACTCCAGAACCTCAGGTAGAGTCCTCGCGCCTCGCTTATACAGGTTCGTTCTGGACTTCTTTTCTTTTACTTTCACTTACAGACCTCATTAAGTTATTAATACAACTGTATCTCTAAACATAACTAAATTTGTAATGATAATCATAATGATTTTAACTTCCTTCTTACGTTACTCATACCTTTGTAATAATGATGATGATCTCATTAGTTTACCTTTCTTTTACTGTTACAATGTCTAAGCACCGTTTGTCATGACTTTGAATATGGATGAGCTCAAACCCCTAAGACACTGGTTCACACCTAGTTTAGGGGTTGGATGTTTTTGTCAAGTTATGCTGACCTATTTGTACAAACCCTAATAGTCTAAGCCTCATTTATGTAAAGCACTATCTTATATAAAGATATACTTATAATAAAGATTTTTTATTTTATTATTACTGTTCTCTGGGGGTTATCTAAATATCCAAGTGCTGATGTGGTTACCGCCCTCGATGACCCCTTTTAATTGCCTTTTATGACAGGCGGGAAATACCGTTGACACATTCTACACCGAGGTCTACATGAATGGTAATTTAAACCCTAAACAGACATATATATGTATAAGTAATGACCCGTCTGCAGCGCATCGATACCAATTGTGAATTGCCGCAACAGACAATTGCAATCGGAAAGATCGTTATGTTGATTGGGCGAATTATATTTTACTGCTCTCGTCTCGTGGGACAAATATGTGATTTCCGAGTCGCTGTAATCGAGTGAAAATGTAAATTCAATTCTCGTACCGTTGAGATCGTGAAATTGGATGCACATTGCACATTTATCGACTGCCGGGTGTTTCCGGATTATGTATCTAGGTAGTTTTCCACCGGCGGGTCGAGGCGGGCTGGGCAATTTCATTGCCAATAGCCCAGGGAAGAAAAACCCAATTTTTCACTGGACATAGAGATAAAAATCGTTGTTGAAGTATATTTCTCCCTGCCTTATAATGGAATAAAATAGTAATTTGTTTTGTCCGATACCCTGTTGATTCAATCCTCGGCTCTCCTCTGAAAGCCTGGGGCATCTTTTTCGGAAAAAAATACCTGTTGAGTTCGTTTCTCAATTGTGTGAAGTTGTGAACCTCAATAAAATAAAAGGTTATAAAACATGAAGATTACAAATATAGATAAAAACAGGCGGTCTTGTCGCTAATGGGATCCCTTCGAGTAACAAAAATTTTGCCACTAATCATATGTATTTTTTATCATATTTATTATTATTTCCTAGACTAAAGTTCGGTTTATGCGCGAATAATTTCTAGTTTTGTTCTTTTTTGACGTCGTACGAAGTTAGATTGCGAATCTGTCTGCGCGTCTTTGTCTGCCCGCACATGTATTCGACACAGCTGGTCTCATAAATATAACGTAACGAATCTACAATGTGTTTTTAACCGTCTTAGAGCCACAGCCCACTTAATGTATCCAAAACGTTCTAATCATTCGCGAAAAAAAATGTTTTAGTTAAGTTTTTTGTAATAAAAGGTAATTAAGTTCATTCACAAGGTTAGAGTTCACTGCGGTCACTCGGCTGGATGATTCATTAATACTTTTAACTTTAAAAAAAACTAAGTTCTTTATAATGGATACATTAAATGGACTACGGCTATAAGACGGTTAAAAAAAACACATTGGATTAGTAATCAGTATTCCTACATAAGTGCATGCTAACTATGCTAAGTCGCAGTGCCAAACTACGCGTTTAGTATTCAACGTCTGCTCACTATTTGTATTTGTATGTATGCGTCAGTTTAACTCAAATAGTGTGTTCAAGCTCCAATATTTTATTTACCTCTTAACAGCCTCAGCTCAAGCGATTTTTGATTAATTGCTCATTAAAAACTTAGAACTATGCAAAACTTCGCCAAACTGCGGAGCGGTTTATTGGCATGCACTCATTTGATTCATGCTTTACTTCTACCGAACTAATTATGCATATCTAATCAATTGTATAACCAGCCTTAATGAATATTTTTTACCTAAACTAAACGTTTTGGTTTCCTTTTGGTTATTACAGAAATTGATTTATCAATAAAATCTTTATTATTTTTCTTAAATACTTGCTTTGTCAAATTACTATCTATGTTTGTAGATACTCAACTGTATTTCTAGTAGGTGATAACTTCATAAGGAAGTGTTGCCTATTAACTGAGTTACTATAAACATTATCTTGAACTCATAATTATGAATAGATGATCGTAATTAACTTTTATATTTTACACCTAATTACTCGTAAACGAGTGAAAACAGATCTTATCAACTCATGTGAAAATTACGTTTATTATTATTTATTATCGCCACATTTAATGTAATTACAGCAGAAGTAGAGTAAAATATGGTTATCTTCCTACTTTTATTTATTTATAGCTGATTGTTTAGGTAGAATAGAGATAATAAATAGTTTCTTCATTTAAAATAGGTATCAGTCTGTAGTATGTAAAGATATAATTAATATACCTATGTATAATTAAGAAATCGTTTAAATGACGATTAAGTTAGTAAATACAGGAATCTTGTTCTAAGTAAATATTATATTTATTTTACAGTTCAAATAAACGGTGTTCTAGGCCATGTTAAAAGAAATAAACTTGGTATAAGATAATACAGAATACTTAAATTTATACAGTCGTCGTTATACGGAAGCCGCTGGGAATCAAGTTCTATTAGCACCACGCCACTCCTATCTAGCCTAGCAAAATCGTGTTTATGTCCGTCATAATACATTCAACCCTTACTTTTTATGTCAGGCATAAACGCAGCCGTGCTAGCGAGGATTTTTTGCAAATCATTATTTCTTAGCAAAACTATTTCTCAACCAAAACACCGACTAGCCCAGCCTATTTTTGCCGTTTATCACTTTCCGTCTTCCAAAATAACTCTGTTCGACACAATGTCAGTATGTCGGTCAATGTCCGTGTTATCGTATCTTGATTTGCTGTCTTTGTTCACAGATCTATGGACTTATCTGCCGTTCTTGTACTCCTGTGTGTCGTTCGTTGGCGTCATGATGCTGTTAGGTGAGTGCACTTTAGACTTTATCTGTCGATGAATCTGGTGCGGATTTCGTAAAAGAAATGAATCTACCTCATAAGGGCCACCGGTCTGCTGATGGGATATTCCCTTAAAATAATTTAAATCATTTTCAATTTGGTCAGAAATACATTTGTTTTGCCTCTTTATTTTTTGGAACAACAAGAAAAAAAACTACACCAGTTGCTTCCAATTTTACTGTCATGGTTATATGCAGGGATCGGAACCGGTTTTTTCCAAAGTCCCCGAAATAGTCTAATATTTTGAATTATTTTAGGCTCTTAATGTAGGACTCTATCATGTATTTAGGTAACATTTTCGTATTATTAGACAGCCTGATCAAAAACTTTTGTATGGTGAAAATGCCGGTATCATCCCTGGTTATATGGTCGCTTTTAGGAGGACAACATTTCTGTCCGACTTTTGAGGAATCGTTACCAGTTGTGATAGGCATTTTAGAGGTGACAAGTAAAGTTAGAAGAAATTTAAATACACCTATTGCTTTTAATAAACAGATTCTGACGGATCGACAGACACGCCTCAGTCATAAACATCCATGTAAAAAAGATAGAGAATAAAGAATAACAAATAGATAAATACGCGCCAATAACATTTTCCGGGCTTTGCTATCCTGTCAGTCAGCCGGTTAAAACCAGGGACCGGAACCGGTTTCCCTAATTAGGGTTTTTTAAGAAGTTGTTTTTAAAACCCTATCCATATTGGTACCCTTATGATAAGGTAACCTTACTGAGAGGGTAACCCTATTGTTATGGTAAGCATATCGGATGTGGTAACCATAAGTTAACCCTAAACAAAACCCTATGTCAATAGGGTTAACTTATGGTTACCATAACATTAGGGTTACCCTATCAGTAAGGTTACCTTATCATAAGGTTACCAAATTGATAGGGTGACTAAATCTATAGGATTAAGCTTGAAAAGGGGTTTTCCGGTCCTTGGTTTAAACACATCGACTTTACGTTACGATCTTACTGCTCTGCGCCATTGCATACATTATTATCTAAATTTGAAGCGACCTTCTTAATGTTTATCTACATCCTTTGTTATATTTACACACCAATCTGTAATTAGGCGTTGCATTAGATCACAACTGGTTTTTATTTTTTCTAGGTACGTCTGTAAGACAATACGTCTGTAATATGAAAAAAATATAAAATTTGATTACTTTGAAGAATATCAGTTTATGTACAGTTAGGTACCTATTCATTTTGAAAAGACTGTCGGTCGGCCCCTCTGCCAGCAGGCCTGTTCCTGTTGCCGCTTCGGCTAAACTCGGCTCTCGCACACCTTTCATGTCGATACACGCAATCGCGGTAGGAACGAAAGAGAAAGCTAGAGTGGGATGCTATGATTCTAATTTTCTAACTGTCAATCGGTTTTTTTAGACAAAGAATCTTCTGTAGACATTATCATATCAGCCGAAATACGTCCACTGATGGACATAGGCCCCCCCAAAGAGCGCTAAGTTACGTAAGTACTAATATTTATTCTGTCCTGCTGCGCAGGCCTCTCATTGATAGTCTCTCTCTTAATGTAGCAAAATAAATCTCTTACGATCCCTGCCTGCATTCACAATACGCCCCGTGAAAGCACTCTTTCCTCAACATCGTTAAAGTAATTGGCAATCTTCAACAACGTAACACTTTCTATTTGCATATCGTTTCTTTGAATAAAGCTCGTAAGTCTTACTATATGCCATGTCAATATCCACATTTTTATACTTGACAGTATAGAGTACAGTTAGCTGCAAAAACATCTGTATTATTTATTACGTACTTACAAATATTCTAACACTGAATATATAGTAATGACAGTGGATTCGGTGTAATCACGTTTACTTTGTACGAGAATATAGATAAAGATTTCCTTGAGTCATTAATGTCCAATAATAATAATAATAATAACCGATGTACCAGTGAATGGGTTCTAGCAGTAAAATGTAAGTTTTGTACCTATTTCATAGGTCCAAACGCCATTCTGACGTCAGGATGGCGTGGGACTTATTTTTGAAGATAGCTCGGTTTCAAGAGATTTTTGAAATTTTATTAAAGGTACACAGAGGTACATAAAATGGAGCAAATTTATTTATTTATTTATTTAAACTTTATTGCACAAAATACAAAAAAAAATATATGTACAAATTATATGTAACCATTTCATTAAAATTCCGGAGGTCCACCCGACATCCTGACGCACACGAATCCACAATTAGGCGAACTAAATTGACAAGTGAAAATGTACGAATATGGCCATAGTTTGGCATATCGATATTATTAAAGGCTTTCTCACACTTCGTAGAGGTACGTAGTAGTGTGAGAAAGCCTTTAATAATATCGATATGAACAGCACTGGCCAAACTATGGCCATATTTGTGCATTTTCACTTGTTAGTTTAGTTCGCCTAATTGGGTATTTTCCTGAGTAAAAGATATATATTTATATTTAGTCCGTCAGTTAGATTAGCAAAAAATATTGGACACGTATTTTTTATTTTGTCAATCAAACAAAAAATTGCCTGTTAAAGTTCCGCGTGACGTCACATTATGCTAAAAAGTGTACCATAATGTGACGTCACGCGGAACTTTAACGGGCTATATCTTCACCATTTTTTGTTTGATTGACAAAATAAAAAATACGTGTCCAATAGTTTTTGATAATCTAACTAAAGGACTAAATATTTTTTTTAGGAAAGTAGCCAATTGTGGATACTACTTTATGTCTCTGCAGTTGTAGGTATCATTTGGAACATGACTCACAATAAATTCTTTGCCTTCTACTTTTTAGATAACGGTGCCGTTGGAATATGCAAAACAATATGTTTAACCCGCAATGTAAAGTATAAGACACAAGTTTAGACACTCTTTTTCCTTTTTTAGGGTTCCGGTACCTCAAAAGGAAAAAAACGGAACCCTTATAGGATCACTCAGTTGTCTGCCTGTCCGTCTGTCCCAGCCGATTGAGTTGAAATTTGGTACACATATGTAAATTGGTGACCCAAAGATGGACGCGTAAAGTAAATTAATGAATTCTGAACAAGGGGGCCATTTTGGGGGGTATTTTACGGATTCCCTCACCACGCGAGTTGATCTCGCACTTGTCCGGTTTTTGCTCTACAAGTCGCGAGTTTGGGTTTCAAGATTTTTTAAATATGCGAATTAATGGGTTAAGTTACCTACTTATAAGAAAAAAAAGAAGAAGAAAAAAAGAATAAAAAATAAAGAAAAAATACGGAACCCTAAAAAGAAAAGAAAGAAGGCAAAAATATGCCTAATGACGAAAATCCTAATCAAATATCTCAAAAAATTACGAAGATACAACCGTTTTAATATTGCTTGATAGGGAGAAAGAGCGCTTGAGATCCCTGAAGTCACGGAGCTCGAGCGTCATAGTAAATGGAAATAATTTAATGTGAAGGTGCGTTTTGCGGAAAAGGAGTATACTCTCTCTTTAGACTTTGAACACTTATTAACTTTGTGATAAATTGTCTTGCGTTACTTTTTAATCCTTTTTCGAGAAAATTCAACATCATACATTATTTTATTGGTGTCACCATACCTATTGTTAAAATTCACGTCAGTAACATGTAACATATGAATTTTATCACGAAACGTGGGTCAGTGTGGCATTGTCACACGGCACAAGGCAGACCGCTGACCCTGTTTTCGTAATGGTCGATGACCCTGTTAAGCGTGGCAATTTATTTTGCTAACTGTACTGTCGCTGGCGCTAATGTTCTCTCTACCAAGCTCTACCAAGGCGAGGCTTATCGGAATAAAATGCTGGCCCTTCTGAATACCAAAAATTGGACGTAGGTAGGTACCCACCCTTTTTTCCAAACACATATGTAATTTCTATACTATTCTATATTTTCAACTTTCTGTGTCAACCGGTGTTTCAGAAAAATATCTGTGACGGACGCCGAGTGATAGCATTGTTCGCGCTCTTCGTACGCACTAAATATTTTCTGTCTTTGATAGTTGCCGTACATCATAACGATCAAACGTTACTTTAATGAGGTTCAAACTAATTAAAATATGACTTTAGACGCTTAGCACAAGCAACAGCACCTGTCGATGTGCGATGTGGCCTTCTGCTGCTAGCAATCGAGTCTTGTTTTTGTTTAGTGTCCGCGATTGACAGCGACCGTAGGCGTTATGTATGATACATAAATTAACATGTGAAAACGATTGATATTTGAAGCATTGCCAAGTGCGCTTGTTATTGACTGGAACGAACTTTCTTTCGTATTTATTGTATCAAAAACATGAGAAAAGTGATCACAACTCACTATTATGATCGTCATTTTTAAGAGAGTTACATCCTATAGCTGAAATAGAAATAAAAAATTATATCGTCTTGAACTCTAGAAGGTTTGAGACTATTTGGATTATGAAGTATATATATATATATTATGTAAAATGGAACTGATATGCCTAATATTTGTTGATATTAAAGAGGATCTGATATCATTATCAGCCTAATTAGCGAGATTATTCGAGAATGACGTGAAAGGTGATTTAAATAAGATATCCTGTGCAGTATTAAAGTATTTAATAATAATGCAATAATCTTTATCATTAGAATACCCATTTTCCCAAAAGCAAAACTTTTCACGACATGCACTTTGCCGAAATAATTTTCTCTACCCAAACGCAAGCTTTCTCTGTTGGGGCAATTTACGTTTTTGAGAAATAAAAAACATGTTGAGCATACATATTTAAAGGACGCACAGTCAGCAGCAAAAACATCTACGTGATCAACGCTTGCAAAAATATCGCAACATTCACTACATCAACATTGCATCGGAGTCGGTGCCAAGCCATTTCTGAGTGCGCAGTAGCGTTAATATTTTTGTAGCTATTACGTATTGAAAAAAAAACCAAAATGTTTTTCCTAAACCCGGGGCTTCTATGATGCTCATGTACCAATTTCTAAATCGAGAACGCAAACTTTACCCAAGTGATCCATATTCCGACAGACAAGTATAAAAAAAACAAAATTACTGAACTTCATCCTCCTCCTCTTCCTGTTTACCCTCCTTCTTCTCCATAAAGTACTGAATGAGTTCCTCATGCTGAGGGAACATCTCCCTCAGATCTACCAGACACTCTTCCAGCTTGTCTGTGTCTTCTAGTTCCTTGTGGGCTTTAGCCTTGTAGAGGCGGGCCTTGAAGCTGTTCTCGTTTAGTCTGATGGCCCAGTCGCAGTCTTGGAATACCTGTAAACAAAAAAAAATGTTTCTTTGATACGGTCATCGTCTTCGTTCATCATTCCTCTAAGTTGTTGCTGTAGGCACTTTTTCTGAAGTTTTCACTTTCACTGTTTGCTATAATTATGATCTTCCATCTATTTTATTATTTTATTGCAGTACCTATGTCTTACGCTCGCCGTATATCTCTAGGTTCGGCGACCGAATTCCGTCGTGTAATTCCGCTGGGTCCGCCACATACAAGCGGAATTCATGTCTGTAGTAGGGCCATAGATTTTGAATGAAGTCGCTGCAACCGGAACATCCAGCGGAATTCGGTTGCGGAATTCAACTCAAGCCTTGTTGGCAAGTATCTTTCTGATCTCAAAATACATTTTTTGGCTATGCTGTTGAATACACATAAAGAAAATCTAATCGAAAAATTTGCAAAGCAATGTCCAAAATGCTGTCTCCGACTTATTGATTTATTTACGAATGAATAAGTTGAATAATCTATGCTATTATCTTCCAGTAATACAACAATTTGTAAACGTGAACTAAAAAAAGTTTATTTTATAATAGAACAAATGGGAACGATCGTACCGTGACCGTAATTGAATTCTATTTTTATATACTACATATTTTCTTATAAAAATCTGTTTCACTGTGGGTGTAGAATGTGGGAGTAAAACAAAGTTAAAAATCCAACGTTAGAAAAATAAGTATCTGAAATTATATGATCGAGTACAAATAAATATACACGGTGCTCTGGTGGATACCAAATAATCTAAAAAGCGTGTTCCCGAGGCCCTAATTAGTAAAAAATGACATAATAAAGTAAGCTGAGTCAAGCAAAAATTTGTAATGTATGAAAAAAAGGAGCCAGACTCAGCTTTCTATATGTAATTTTTTACTCCTTAGGGCTCAGGAACACGCTGTTCAAATTATTTAGCATCCTCCCGAGAACCCCTCATGTAGGATGGATGATACGTTTGCACCTTATAATGTTGCATTGAGGAACAAATATGCTTACATATATTGTACTCGACCGTATGCCGTTGGGTACATCACAACTTTTTCACCTGAAGTTTTGACGAAAGTGTGCGTGACCATTCTCGCGCTAATTTAAATTTTGTCCGTCTGTTCCGCTGTTCGTGATTATTTTTTATCATAATCATGACATAATGATGGTTTTATACACGCAATCGCGAGAAAGTTACAGAATATTACGATAACAAATATCTATGTTATGTACCTATATGACGCATACTTATCTAATTATTTTTATTTTATTTATTTATTTATTAGGACCTTCAACAATAAGCATACCATTACATTATATTACTCTTATATGCGCAAATTAAAACTAAGTACCTTATTAATTACAGAAGGACACAGCATGCATCAATTAACAGTGAAATTCAACTAAAAAACAGATTACAATATGTTTACTCTTAACTAATAATTACTAAGTCTTGTCAGCAATCCGCAATTATGTACGTGTACTTATTGTATCGATCTATTGAAGCGTTGTGATCAATTCGTCATTCATTATATCTAGTCTAAATATACTATAGTGTCAATGTGAATTAAGTCCGAAGTGCAATTGCCTAACATATCGACCTAAAAATAGTAGAAACTATCGTCGTCGGAGTGACATACTAACACTAGGAGATAGCTAACAAATAGGTACTATGCAATGCGGTTTCTAACCACAACTGCTTGCATCTTGTAAATGCTAATAATTACTTTACATCTGTTTATCTCCTAGAAAGTCGGACGCGGCGTGATTTATTTAAGCGACTATACATTAAATAGTATATTGATTTTAGCAATTACGTAAATGACCCATAGATTATATTGATAAAGTCAATCGATCCGTTTGTGTGTTGCAACAGTTCAGCTATAAAAGTCTTCAAAAAAAATTCAACAGTGGTTACCCAAGTTATCTTATAAATTTGGGTTGACTGATTACTACTTAAGATAGGTACTTAGCTGATTAAATTAAGCCACTTAACCTTCTGGAAATTTTCTAGCTTTGGAAAGGGCAAGGTTATTGTACTCACGGCTTAGGGTTGTCCTTGGCATGGTCCGAGCTTTTGTAGGACAACGCTATTTCAGACTCGAGTCAGCTAGTCGTAGTCGAGCTTTAGAGTCTTAGGCGCATCACACACCGCCGCTGCCTCCCGCTGCCGGAGTGACGGTTCGCGACGGTGTATGCCAGTACCTCAGTTTGTATATAAATTCCGCACGGTACTTCAAACTGCACCGCACCTCCGTCCGGCGAAATTTGTATGCGGCTCCGCACGACGCAGCGCAGCGGGATGCGGCGGCAGTGTGATGACCGCCTTAAATGTATCGGCGAACCATGAACGCAGCTTCACTTACATTTTACTATATCATTTCAAAAAGGACCAGCTTAATATTACCGAGGGCACGGTAGAGATACTCGGCTTCGCTGTTTTTCCAGGATGTTTTTTTCAAACACTTCAGATTTTACTTGTGTTTTGGAGCGTTGCCCTTACCTGCCCTGCCCTTGTCTGTAATGTGATATGCAATAAACGATTCTATTCTATTCTATTCTTTTGGAAGTCCCCTGCTAAAAATTAGCTAGCTAACTTCCACTTCTCAATATAACCTTAAGTTGTTGTTGTTAGTTACAAAAAGATTACCTTTGCAAAGTTCCCCAGCTTAATATTGGTAAGCGCCCGGTCACAATACAGCATGGGGTTGTCTTTCACTTGTTCCAAGGCACGATTGTAGCAGGATAGCGCTTTCTCGAACTCCCCTCGATTGAAGGCCTTCTGCGCTTGAGTCTTGAGGGTGTCGGCACGCTCTCGTCTCACTTTCCTGTCTTGGAAGCGCATTTCTGCGTCCTTGCTCATTTCGACCATCCATACGTCTTTGTCTATTTCACCCTGCAATGTGCGACTCCAGATTAACAAAACTATTTAAAGCACATAGGAAGATTGTCATATGCGAACATCTTTAACCCTTTTTCAGGCCGGCAGTTGAAAAATTGCAATCAAATGTCAGTCTTATTCATTCAAATTAAGATCATTCAAAGAAATATTGATAATAAATTTAAATATACGGAACTTTCAAGCATGGAGGTGCAGTAATGGCGTTGCGCTCACATCAATTTTAGGAGTCCTTGTTGAATGTCATTGTAAATAACTACACACTAATATATGTTATAGATGTAATTTTATATCCACGCCTACTTGTAACAAATGATTCCTAATCCATAGAAATAGAAATGTATCTTCCTCTCGTTCTTTAACCTCAACTTTACGCGTGGATATAAAATTGCATACTATGTCTATCTATCTATATTTCGGCGACCGGTTAGCCTAGTGGGTAGTGACGCTAACTACCCAGCTGAAGGTCCTGGGTGCGAATCCCGGTAAGGGCAAATATTTGTGTGATGAGCATGAATATTTGTTTCCGAGTCTTGGATGTTTTCTATGTATTTAAGTATGGTGTAGTATCTATTATATATATCGTCGTCTAGTCTAGTACCTACAGTCCAGTTCTCCAATATCTATGCAGACTACCTTTAATAAATATCTACACATGCGTCATGTCAGTAACAATTAAGACTGAGTATAGATATTTTTGAAAGGTTGTCTATATAGATATTGGAGAACTCACTGTACCTATAACACAAGCCTTATTGAGCTAACTACAGGCCTAGTTTCATTTGTGTAAGAATGTCCCCTAGTATTTTTTTAGTTCTTTATTATTTATTATCTATCTATATCACATATATTAGAAAGCGAACATAACTTTGTACCTAAATACAAATTCAAATATTAATCAAGTCTACAGCAAGCGTGCCAATACCAGGTGTACCGACGGGGTTGTTATATCGTAAACAAGGTGCTTATTGATTCTGATAAATTACGTCCATAGTTAATTATAGGTTGGGAATGTCGACATTACACGTGCCTAATATGTAACAGTCACAGGAATGTCAGACTAGCACGCCCATAACGCCTGAAAAATAATATCAGTGTTCGAAAGATATAGGCTCTTCAGCCTAGCGATAATGCTAAGGATCGCGTTTAAATGTCGGACATAGAGCATTTGTCCCTCTCGCACTAACATGTCCTACATAAATCAAATCAAATCATTTATTTCGGAAGTAGGTATTTCCATAATTGGTTAGTAACAATGGTCTTATAAAACTATGTTAGTAGGTTTAATTTTTTTTAGGCATAAACGCGATCATGTAAAGCTAGGCAGGTGCTTCTTAGTATCAAGGGATGACCGTGGTAAAAAGTTATACTATAGAGGTAACCAAACTTCATCCCTCCAACGATTGTTGTTGGTTATGTTCGGTTATTAATAAAAAAACCGGCCAAGTGCGTGTCGGACCACGCAGAACGTAGGGTTCCGTGCCTATTAAAAAGGTCGTATCGTCATTGAAATCTTACGGCACTTACGTCCTTTTCTTTGAGGAAGGCAGTTTTCAGCAATATCTCGAAAACCTTTGAACCGATCTTCTTCAAAACAATTTTCGCTGAAAGAATTTAATAAGCCCTACGTCCATGATTTTTTTCATATTTTTACAATGCACGGTTCAAAAATTAGAGGGGGGGGGGACAGAATTTTAGTGACTTTCGGGACGATTATCTCCGACTCTATTCACTTAATCAAAAAAATTGCTGAGAAACCTTATATTTATTTTGAAAGGCCTATCGATTGATGTGCCACACGGGGGGTCACAATGAAAAAAAATTTTTTGACTTTTAGTTTTATGTATGGAGAGCACCCCTAAAAAAATTTTTTTTGTCATTTTAATCACAAAACTATGTAGCGGCTAACAAAATACACCTATCCTCAAAATTTTATTCAAATACACCTTATAGTTTTCGAGTAAAATGCCTGTGACATACGGACAGACGGACAGACGGACAGACGGACAGACGGACATGACGAAACTATAAGGGTTCCGTTTTTGCCATTTTGGCTACGGAACCCTAAAAAGACCATTGGAAAATGTGACGCGATCTGCGTTCTCCATGTGATGTAGGTACTCACTATCCGATATGATAGCGTTCAGAAAAGTTCAACTCAAATGTAAAGCCTTGAGCATTTCACATGTTTTTGAGCGAAGATTTTGGGCCCCTATATCACAAACTTTACTATTGCCAGTTTCAGGAGACAATTGCAAATTGTTGAAACAGGGGCCTGACAGATATTTTTGTAGGTGACTGTATATTTGGGCAAAGCTCTGCTCGATGATAGCGTTATTATAGCTTATTATCTGACTAATTGAACACTAACAACTCGAGCCTTGATGCCAGACGCATTTATAGCTCTTGTTAAAATAAACCCCTCCTAACTACCGATCTTGGATCCATATGCATAAGCAAGCGTTTTTCAACGTCCAATTCTTGCACGTTACACACGTTTTATTAAATAATATACTATCACGAATTTAACATATGATAAGGTATTAATCGTTACGCTGATTATGATAAGACGTGCGTGCCAAGAAAATTAGCCCGCCACAGAACCTATTGATCGTATGTCTTACAATTTACTAACCTAATACCGACTGATGGATTTCGAAGTACGAATTTCAGATGTCGTAATTATGAAATGGCACCTGTGATGAACATTAACTCTGTTTAATTGTGTTCTGTAAATAGAGGCACAGTAATATTCGAAGGCGGTCTATTATGTTTATTTATATCGTTACACGTGCCAAGTCGCTTTCACTAATAAATATGTCACTTGTGTTATTTATGTGGATTCATAAAAACTGTACAATACAATACAAATGTCCTTTATTGTACACTAAATAAATAAAATGAACACTTGAGTCTTACGCTGTTTAACGGTAGACAAGTAGATAATATGACGGTCTTATCGCTTATGAGTTATGAGCGGTCTCTTCCAGGCAGTGCAGACAAAGTTTAAATTGAGTAGGCAACCACTACAACCAATTTGTATATTTATTTAGTATGCATTTATCAATTTAGCAGCAAAGAAATTCAGTAGGTATATTTAATATCATTTCGTACCTATTGTAGCTTTCAATGACATTATAAATATTAATTATTTTAATTTTTTCGTTTATTTTTATTTGTTTGTTTTTTTTTGTTTAGTTTCGTATAGAAAATAAACCCTGCAATATTAAATAGTACTTAATGACTTCTCAAATACCTGATAACTGTTTAAACTGGGCCACAGTTATCGCTTCGCACCTACCTGCACGGCTATCACAAGACGGCGCGCGAGCTCTCTCGATTTTTCTCGCACTATACCTCTCTTTCTATGTTTTCTAATAAGAGAGAGACGGATAGTGCGAGAAAAATCGAGAGAGCTCGCGCGCCGTCTTGTGATAGTCATGCTGTTTGCTTATATACACACCTTCTCATTCTCCATAGACTGGAACGCCTTTTTATTGATCACCGTACGATCAGACTTAACCTTCATCTCCACGTCTTCGTCGAAGATAACCTTCCCATTGAGGTACTTATCGGCAAGTGAGGTTGCAGCATCAGCCTTCGCCTTGTCCCCACTAGCCATGTCTTTGACGAGACCTGACACTTCGCCTATCCTCTTCACGAAGTTGTTCCATTCTTCGTTCAACTCCAATGCTTTGTTGCCCTTTAAAGCAGGATTCGACAAAATACTCCGCAGACTCATTTTCGAAGGTCAAGCGTAATTATTTAGTCAGTTATAAATAAATAGCGCGTTTGTTGTTGAAAAGTCAATGTTACTGACAAAACTGCGCGTGGCAACGGTTGCCAAGACAATATCTTTATCGAAATATAATTATTTGGAATTGTCTATCAGAATCGAGCGGGAAAATGCGCGAAGTTGATAAAGTATACTTAAATCAAATATTCGTGTTGTTATTATTGAGCTGCCGATTATAAACATATCAGAATCAGAAGTTTCATTTTATTCATTGTTTTGTTTTGTACCCTCCTCGCTGGAAAGGTTAAAAACATAAGTGTAACTTATACTTAGAGATACACTAATATAAATGATTGTAAGACCTATGAACCTATGTTTACAAATAAATATTTTGTCTTTGTCTTTATAATTTAACTGTTGAGTTCGTATTTCCCTTCCTTGTTGCGAATCTAATAACATCTAAAAATTAGATAATCCATCTTTGTTGTTGGTTTCGAAAATAAATAACTTTAATAGAATGTGCGTATAATCATCATCATGCTTGACATAGGCCTCCCCCAAAGAGTGCCACAATGGCCGGTCCTGCGCCACCCGCATCCAGCGAACCTCATCAGTCTTACCTTTTGGAATTTGTGTGTATTGGCATACAAATGTACATATATCCACATCCAGTGAGAACGATATTAAACAAAAAAAAAGGAGTTTCGAGATCATGAGGTGGAGTTGTGCTAATCTCGAATTGAAATGTCTTCGCCGTCTGTCCCTTAAAAGATAATCATAATGAAAAACAGAAAGCAAAATTATCTCGTCTCGCTCTACAGTTACGGATGTTGCCATCTGCTCCTGACTAGTAACATAATAAATCACCACTAGTGATGTATGTAATAGTTTATCCACGTCACATAAGTGGGTCATTGGAAGGGAAACCTGCCTGCAAAGGACGGATTAATTAGCTTTAAAAGGATATAGATACAGTGGATAACAACACGGTGTGTTGTAATTGCTGAAAACGTGACCGGTTTTATTTTACGTTTATCTAAACAATGACATTGTCTACAGCATGTGAAAATTCACGAGCGTATTATTTTGTATCTTGCTAAGCAAGCTTATGAAAAGGCTAATGAAGCACTGGTGTTAAAACTCTTGTTCATTGTTATGTACGTGAGAGAAGATACTTTGTTTTCGTATCGTCACACCATCCAGATAATAGACAAAAAATAAAGGCTCAAGCTACAATAGACCTCGGTCACTGTTTTTAGGATGATTTATGAATGCTAATTGTGCACGAGAGTTTCAAAATAGAGCTTAGATCAAAATGTACTTATTTTTTAAATAAATTGTTAGTTTCTACTTCACTTCCCTAATACAACTCTTTCGTTTTTTTAATTCTCAATCTAACCAGTGTTTTATTTCCAGTGTTCACTCCCCTGGGCTTCGTGCATCTCTTCGGAGTGGTGGGGGGCGTGTTGGTCAAGCCCCAGTTCCTGCAAGACCTGAACGAGGAGTACTACGTGTACTCCTTCGAGGAGGAGACCGTCAGGCGGAGGATGAACAACGCTGTTTCATCAGGTATGATGCTGGTCCCATTCATAAAGCGGGCCTTGTGACTGGGCTTCGTGCATTTCTTAGGAGTAGTGGGGGGCGTGTTGATCAAGCCCCAGTTTCTCCAAAACCTCAACGAGGAGTACCTACTACGTGTACTCCTTCGAGGAGGAGGGAGACCGTTAGCGGAGAATGAACAACGCTGTTTCATTAGTTATGATGCTGGTTCCATTCATAATATCGGGCCTGTGTTCTGGGCTTTGTGTTTCTACGATGTGTAAAGAGTCCTCAGTTGCGTTGAATTTAATACCCAAGTCGGCCAAATCTCGGCGATACTGAAAAATCCAGATAGTATTTAGGGAATATACTTAAAACCGACGAGCTTATAGTATGGATGTGGATTCATTGGTCAACTCAGCCCACACTTTACTCAGCCCGCAAGCCAAAATGCCCACTACGAAATTTATTTATAAGTCAACTCTGCCCACGGGCCTTATCGACCCCTTTGAAAATCTTAACGTAACTCAGCCCCCGGGCTAAATGATCACTTTGAAATATGTTCATGATTTCTTATAGTCAACTCAGCCGATTCTGACAGATTTTCAAATCTAATCTAAGGCTGATTACTTACTCTAAGGCAGGTCGGTGTAGGTACGACGACGAGCGAAGCGAGGAGGAGTGTTAGGATGAACTGCGACCCTACAGCGCGCGAGTCGAGTGAGCGAAGCGAGCGTGCCGAGGTAGCGGCCGGCCATACGCCAGAACCAAACATTTAATGTTTATACTTCTTTACGACACAATCATAAATTCACTTGTTTTATTTGTATTTAACTGTTTCATAAATGTCAATGGTTATTTAAAAAGTTTGTTATTGAATAACTAATCTATGTTAAACTCATTCATAGTAGTCATTACGGCCCGCGGGCTAAGTTGACTATAAAAAAATATAAATAAATGGCTGAGTGAGGTGTGAGCTGAGTTCACCAATGAATGGTATATTCTAGCAAACTAGGTGTGTAATAATCATGTCTGCTTTTCGGTAATATCTATCCTAATGGGATACATACATTACATCACTTTCAATATATTCCATATGTGTGTATTTATATAAGGTTTCTATATCAAAATCGATGCATTATTAATTGTTATCGATACATACGATAGTTGCAGCTTTCACTGGAAAATTAATACATAGAATAATTATTTAACAACGACACCCGAAGGTCCATATAGCCGATATTTCCTAATAAGATTTCCTGAATATTATCGGTAGAGCTGCTGAGATGAGTAGTACAGTTTCGGGTAGTGTCGGAGCGAAGTGCCGATGCAACGCAGGCACGCTAATGTGTCAGAGTAAAACGAGTAGAATCTTTTTGCACGAATGCATTCACTACGATTTCTACGTTTGAGCAGTTTAAGTATTGCGCCTCGTGCGTACGCGCTCATAAGCGCATGTTTACGCAAGTAAATAAAAAAAAATTGGGACACAAATAAACCTAGTTTATCTAAGCGTGGCATTTATTATGAGTTTAGGTCGACGACTCCAGAACAAACAAATATATCTAAAACAGTGCAGTGTTCTCTTTTTTTTTTTTTTTTTTTTTTTTTTTAATCTTTATTTATTAAGAAAAGGGGTTTTGTCACGCAGTGACTATGCCACCCCCATGGGCGAGATCAATGTGCATTATAATATGTATAATTTATCTTAGAGGTAGTACTTAGTTGGTAGGTTTATAGCAATACTTTAGAGTATAGTTTGCATAACATTCTGGCCTCGTCTGACAACGGCGAGGCCAGAATGCTATTACAACTACCTACATTCTTTAACATTAGATATGTCATCTCATGTCGTTGGGCCTCGTTGCGGACACATTCCATCAACACATGTTGGACGTCTTCCACTACATCGCACTCAGGGCAGTTAGGTGAGTCTGTGACGCCCATCAAAAATTTAAATTTGTTTGACGGAATGTGTCCGGAGCGAAGCCTGAGGAGTGTTACTACCTCTTTCCTACAAAGTTGCTTATCAAACCATGGGACTCGAGGAGGCTGACACTGAATTGTTCGATACCATATTCCTTTTGTACGAGATCGCTCATCAAAATATTCCCTCCAAACATGTCTGCACTTTATTTTTACTTTGCATAATATTTCGCTGTGTAAAGGTAAACAATAGTATGGAATTCCATCGGTTATTGCCAGCTTTGCCGCACGGTCCGCCTCCTCGTTGCCCATGATTCCAACATGAGACGGTATCCATTGGATAATCACCTCTCTGTTTAGTGCTTGAAGTTTACAGATAGATTGAAGGATACTGAAGGCTATCGGATGCCCTCGACCAGTCGAGGGTAACCGAGCCAAATGTGAAAGGGCACTTTTAGCATCTGACAAAATAACACATTTGTTATGGTCTAAAGTCTCTATATATGACAATGCTTCGGCTATAGCAATGAGCTCACAGTGCATTATGGAAATTTCGGCATTTATATAAAATTTTGCATGAAAACCTATCTGAGAGTCAATAAATGCTGCCCCACAACCATTTTCCTCTTTAGAGCCATCTGTGAAAATTGCATAAAACGAGCTGTACTTATTTCTTAGGAAATCCGAGACTGTTTTGCATAGGTCTAGTTTGTTCATCTGTTTTTTCGCACATTTAATATCATCAACAAATATCATTATATTGTCCGATAAATCGTAGCTGCTAATCCATTTGTCCAAAGAGTAAATTGGTAATTTTAGACTTGATTGAACAGGATAAGGACTATATTGGTTACTTGTTTCAATGAGTAGTGGTATTTTCTTTCTCCTCCAGTACATATTTTGACATGAATTGCTTAATTCCTCTAAGACCTGTATCGTAACGTTATTGTTGAAGGATTTAGCTCTTAGGTAGAATTTGGCAGCTAGATATTTCCTACGAATGAAGAGTGGTTGAAGGCACAGCTCACTTTCCATGACGTGGGTTGGGGAACTTCGTATAAACCCGCCTATCACCCGCATAGCCTGATTTTGTACTTTATCCAGCTTATATAAATGACTCTTAACACTAACGTCGTACAGGAAGCAACCATAATCTAGTCTGCTGCGTAGGGTTGCTATGTATAGGCGTCTGAGATGCGTAGGATGGATGCCCCATTTAGAACCAGCTAGGACCTTAAATACATTCAAAAATGTTAGTGTTTTATCCCGAGTTTCATTTATGTGTCGACCCCATTTCAGGCTTCTATCCAGCCACATACCTAAATATTTCACGCAATCTACCTGCTCTATTCTACTGTTATTTATACTTAGTTCTACTTTATATTTGTTAGTATTTCTGGGATGCCCTCTAGTAAATACACATACTTTAGTTTTTTTGTGTGATATGTTTAGACCCATTTCTCCTGCCGCGGCATTAAGTATGTTTAAGGAGTCCTGGACGACTTTAACTGCATCGATTAAATTCTTACGACTGGTATAAAGTACAAAATCATCCGCGTATTGTGACACAAATATGTCTCCGAGTTGTTTACAAATGTTTATGGTAGCTATATTAAATAGCAAAGGGGACAAAGGGTCCCCTTGAGCTAAGCCCATTCCCGTCACACGAACTAATGAATTCTGACCCATCAATTCGATAGTCAATTGACGCGAATGCAGAAACTCCCATAAATATTTACAGATTAGGTTATCCACTCCAAGATGATCTAAGGAGTTCAGAAGACTAATTAAGCTAACGTTATTGTAGGCACTGTCGATGTCAACAAAACACCCCACTGTGGCAAGTCCCCTGGTGTAGCCAGTTTGAATTCTAGAGACTAGCCTAGTTAGATTGTCCATGCAAGATCGGGATCTCCTAAAACCTGTTGTTTCGTCTGAAAAATGATTACCTTTCTCCATGTACCATTCTAGTCTACGAGTTATGATTGTGTGAAATATCTTGCATGGACAAGATAACAAAGAGATTGGTCTAAATTTGACATCCACGTCCCCTGTGCCCGGTTTCGGTATAGGAACTATTCTAACGTTTCGCCATTGTATTGGGACAAAACTACGAATCATGAATATGTTAAATATATTTGCCATTGCCTGTTTAGCAGTATCTGGGAGGTTTTTAATCATAGAGTAAGATATGTCATCAATGCCTGGTGCCGTATCAGATTGTTTTATGGCGTTCTTGAGTTCCCGTACCGAAACCGGTGACGACAACTCTAGGTTGTTATTACCAAAGGTAGGAGCCACAGGTGTAACATAGTCTGGAGCCAAACTACACAATAGGTCTTCAGCTTTATCATGAGAAATGGTGCTCATAGGTCTTTTATAACCCTTGAGCCATTTCATCTTATTCCACATTTCGCTTGAAGACGAAGCACTATCGATACTGTTACAAAAGTCCTGCCATGACTTAGCACTTCCTTGACGCATCACTCTTTGTGCAACACTGACCTTACTTTGTAAAAGAGTCAAATTATCCGGTGTAGGATTTCGTCTGAATATTGCTAGCGCTCGACGTCTTTCAGCAACAGCCCTTGATATGTCCTGGTTCCAGTATGGTCTGGGCGTGAAGTTTTGTTGACGTATAGGATCTTCGCATATTTTAATAATTGGGATAGACTCTTTAGCAGCTCTATCCATCGCGTCAATAAAACTATCATATGCAGATTGCGGGTCCTCGGGTAAAGTAAATTCCATAATCTCCTTTTGCATAGCGGTCCTGTATTTGCCCCAATCAGCTTTTTTAAAGTTACGTTTCCTTTTGTGATTCTTAGACATAGCTATATTGGTTTTTATTTTAATCATTAAATGATCGCTGCCCAGACTTTCATTTAGTACCTTCCAATCAAATTTCAAGGCTATATCTGCGGAGGCTAGAGTAACATCGGGAGACGACTTTTGTATCGTGCCAGTTACCAACTTAACTCTAGTGTGGGTGCCGTTGTTCAAAGTAACATAGTTGTTTTCTAGACTGGAGTCAAGAATTTGGTCGCCTCTTGTATCTACTCTCGTCGACCAATTAGTATGATGTCCATTGAGGTCTCCCGCTATCAGTGAGTTACGGTTAACTAGAGTAAAAACCTGATCCCAATCGCTTAGTGACGTATTGGTTGATGGTGGGCAGTATAGAGATAATACATTCTCAATGTGCTGACAGTTAAGTAATTTAATGTAAATTATTTCTATACGTGGATTTGACAATTGTACGTTGCATCTCTGCGCTTGAATTGACTTGTGAGTTAGGATTGCCACACCCCCATATCCATCGCCACGATCAGATCTAAAGATGTTGTATCCACTTATACGTAGTTGAGTGTCTGGGTCCAGCCATGTCTCGCTTATTAGAGCAAGATGTATCTTTTCCTGGCGTAAAAGCGATTCAAATTCTAAGCGTTTTGGGCGAATGCTCTGAGCATTCCATTGTAATACATTTAATGAACTGTGTGAGTTGTTGCGATCCATAATTGTTTTATAAAATTGAAGCAT
Source organism: Epinotia nisella (assembly GCA_932294315.1). NCBI lineage: Eukaryota > Metazoa > Arthropoda > Insecta > Lepidoptera > Tortricidae > Epinotia > Epinotia nisella. Next base: position 17,345,080 of record OW028680.1, read on the forward strand.
GGCCAGTCTGTCATATACTGCACTATTAACGAAATTACCCCCTCGACAATGATATTCACGCAGCTAATCATTTTATCGCTCCAGGAACCACCTTCCTCCTCGAACATTTTTCTTTTTAGTTTATTAAGTAACATCTGCCAGGTAATTTGTTCCTTGTACTGCGCCCGTTCTTCTCGCGCCTGCTGGTCTTTCTCGTGTTCATTCTCACTGTCACTCATTACAGACATATTATCAAACAGTATGTCTTCTACCTCTCGTTTTTCTTCTTCTACCGTTTTTCGGATTTTCTCATTTTTCCTACTTTTGCTTGACCTCTTTTTAGTAGTTTTAGTCGTATTTTGCCGCGTCACACTCGCGTAGCTATCGTTTTCGAGTTGTTCTTCAGGAAGGTCCCTTTTTTCAGCTGTCTCACGAACTGGTGTATATAGGGGCGGATTTGGGCGGACTTCGTTGCCTTGTATAGGTGAAGGTGGAACGTATAATGTCAGGGCTCTCTTATACGAACAATTTAATTCCGTCATTATGTCCCTTAGTTTTCTCTCCTTAACATATACTGGGCAAATTTTGGCCATAGCCATATGACGACCCGAGCAGTTGTTGCAGTGAAAGCTCGTCGTGGCACAGTTGGGGTGACTCTGGGAGCATTTAGGGCAGATTATTTTATTAGAAGGACACATTTTGATCGTGTGACCGAACCGCCAACATCGAGAACACTGCGTTACTGGATAATTATAAGGAGTGACCTTGGTTCTCATATCATAGATATATACATGTGTAGGTAATGATGCCCCCTTGAACGTGATTTTAACCGCTTCGCTCATTTCCCACTTTCCATCACTAGTATTTCTACGCTTTAACCGTTTGACTGCTAGAATTTCCACGTCACTACTACGAAGGTCTTGCATAATGTCCTCTTCAGACAGTTCAAGGTCAACGTCAACAATGACACCGTATGACTGGCTAATTTCAAGCGTTCTGTGGCACTTAAAACCTTTCTCGTTAAAGGTCTTGGATTGCAATAAAGTGTCAGCGCTGATCTCGTCATTAAAATGTATTAGCGCTTTGTACGCATTGATATACTTAACGCGGTTAACACACTGAATATTTTCCTGTTTTAACATCTTAGCCAACCCGAATTGTTTAGGTAATTTCTCCGTACAAGTCACGCATATTTCAATTTTATCTTCTGGTATACTGGTCGCGCCGTTATCGGCTCCCATTCTCCCTAATCGTTTTGCCTTTCGCCCCACTGTTGTCCACACTTCTTCCTGGTTCACCGCCCTGTCTCTTTTTGACGGTCGCTTCGGCTCCATGTCATTCCCGCTCTGTACAATCTTGCTGCTACCACCAAACAACATTATTTCTCTCTCGATATTTTCCGTATTCAACTCATTCTCCTCATTATTCGCTGTTTTATCACAATCCGAATTGTCCTCGCTATCCATTAGGGAATAAAAACGGTTTCATTTGTAAACAAAACAATACGCGCGTCGCGTACGACCTTGGGACGTTCGAATTCCAGGAATCGTAATAAATCGACGCGTCTGTCGCTAACCAGCGCCCGCGCGCAACTGCAGTGTTCTCTCTTAGCGGTCGTAGCTTCATCGTAAATCATTTTCCTAGGAAAGATTGGATAACTACCTACGTAGGCAACAACAATGTCAGGGTATGATGGAAAATGGATAACACATGTAGTTACTTCCTGATAAGTTAGCAAGTACGAGAGAGACGCATGTATGAAGCGATGAGCAACATAAAGCGTTTGATTGAGGCATTCTAGCTTTCTAGCCCGTAAAATACTACTGGTTTCCATAAACTTTAGAGCGCAGTCACGCCAATGGTGCACGCATCCCATAAATCTGACTATAGTAATTGCTTTCGTGACCAATGATCGCACATGAGCATCCTTGAGATAATGTTTTCAAACTAGCACTGTTCTCGCCTTTAACCAATTGACTTACTATTACTACGAACCTATAGACTGCCCATCTAGAACATTTTTCGTGACGTCTTCTAGCATCGCCAGAGATTGTGCAAAGGTACTTCCACTAGGGTAAGTTATGCTACGGGATGTCTGCTCTATAATATGTAACTTAATGACTTTAACGAACTATATGATCGCTGAAATTGCTCTTTGGTCTATCCGGGGGTTTTGAAGAGTATTCCGGTGTTGTACCTATTGTAGAGAGCTCTTAAATAGTTCGTTGAATAGTGCAAAACACCCCCCATCTCATTGAAATTCTTTACGCAGCAGCTGCCTAGAATCCGCAATAAACGACAATGCCCTCAATTCTATAGGGGACGAATTGTCTGATGACGTGTACTGACAATATGTCAGACTGTCTACTTACAATCCAAGCAAGCAGACAAACAAGTTAAACAACAACAAAAAAACGGAGAAAGAACTCTTCGAATATATTGACGAACAGTTCTTGTTTTTTTTTCTTAGCCTATTTCGGCGTCCCACTGCTGGGCACACCGGTATCTGCGCTTCCTCTGGCGAATAGGGATGTAGACACTAAATAAAATAACCAATAATGTTGTATTTTCTCGAAAAAGGATTAAAAATGTAGTCAAATGGAGAAAAAAGCAACGCAAGAGGTTAAATAATCACAAAGTTATAAGTGTCCAAAGTTTTAAGAGAGGGTCCCTTTTCCGCAAAACGCACGCTCATATGAAACGATTGTCATTTACTATGACGCTCGACGGTCGTGACGTCACGATCTACGAGCGGTTTCTCCCTCTAACAAGCAATATTAAAACGGTTGTAGCTTCGTAATTTTTTGAGATATTAGAATGGGATTTTCATCATCAGGTGTATTTTTTTGCCTTCTTTCTTTTGAAGTTATAAAAAATTTAGAGTCTACACCCGTATTGTCGAGAAGTGCGCCAAAGTCATCCCGCCATCTCCGTCCAGGCCTGCCCCGTCTGCGTCGCCCTTGCGGCATCCACTTGGTGGCTATGGCTATACTAGCCCGGCCCAATCCCACTTGAGCCTGGCAGTTTTTTCGCCTAGCTAAACCAGCTATCCGTGTTTTGGAGCTTATAACTTATATTATAATTATTATTTTGTCATAAGAAACCGTATTGATCATAGATGTTTGGAAAGGTGTCCATTCAATTCAATTCAATACAATATGTTAATTATAAAATATACATTACTAATACTTAATATTGTTACTTTTGTAATGCGCTTTTGAGCTTAAATGTGTGTGCAGTTCCTCACAAGTCTATCCGCATAAGATAAAGCATGTATAATGAAGACCTTTTTCATTTCATTATTTCTTTATACGACACATTGAAACATGTCGATGCATCATGTCTCATGTCCTTACAAAATATGCTATCATATGGACAAACTAAACTACATAGTAGCATTGTTCAGGGTCACACATTGTGCAGTTTATCTATTTCTATTTAGCGTTCGTCTCAAACGTGCACTGAAACGTTTAATTACGTGCTAACATTTTGAAACTTATATCAACTGAAGAAGATTCCATATCGTTTGCTTATTTTTTGACCGTACAGCGGAACGCGGACTTCATTGAATAATGGGCATTAGTGAGGCAACTGAAATAAACCACTTAACTTCCTTTAAATTTGCCAGTTACAATTTGGGTGAATCCTTTTTTCTGTCGATAGTTGCCAAGTTATCGCGGTTACATCTAATGAGTCACTTTTTAAAATCGTGATTTTAATGGGTTAAATCCTCTAAAGGGTTTTGTTAACATTTTAACCAATTTGTATGGGCCATCTTCTCCGCTTATAAGAAGTTCATGTTATAATTTTTTTCTTAGAAACTCAGTCAAGTTATCTACACCCATTGATGAATGTTAATCCTAGGACAATATACAGGTTTTTTTTCCATTGTAATTAATTTTTTGTTCTATTTTATTCGGCAACTTCAAATGCTAGTTAGATCTGTAGGTATCTTATGATTTTCGCTAATTGTCAAAACAAGAGATCCAATTGGAGCCCTCTCTGGCCCATTTCAATCTATACTTATATTGCTATTACTTTCCATAGATCGTTCGACGAAAATGTGTCCCAACCAACGCTATGGACAATTAAAAAAACTACATAAGTAGTACGCATTGTAAAGGAGTGGGGCGCATCTTCGATTGTTGAACGATATATACCCGACTGGCTGCCCTCGCGGCTCCGCCCGAGTTTAACAAAGAACCACGGGATGAAATAAAATATAAATGAATGTTTTTTAAAAATCTAGTTAACAAACTGTACCTCGGGAGGATTTAAATAATATTAACAGCGTGTTTCTGGGGCTCTAAGGAGTAAACAAAGACATATAAAGTAAGCTGAGTTCGGCTCACTTTTTAATTTTATTTTCATACATTACGAATTTTAGCTTGACCAGTAATGTATGATAAAAGAAGTGAGCCGAACTCAGCACTACTTAGCATAACGGATGAGTAGTTGCGGAGATTGATTACCCTCATACAAACTTAGATATAGATACGTAACATGTCCCGCTCGGCCGGCCAGCCAGCCGCCGTATGGGGTCATTAGCTAACTCGGTCCAGCTTAGCGCCGGAATTGATGATATCCGTGTTTTTTCCGCACATACGTGATCGCCGCGACCTCGGACGATACGGCCTTCGTATACTCCGACCCGTGACGGGATCTGTTGTTGTATTGGATATAGATTAGACGTACATAACTCATATTTCGGAATATTTGCATTTGATAGGATGAACGTGATTCTTGCTATTAATAAATCTGTGTTAACTTAACAATACAGTGCGTAGTATTACATAGGTTCGAAAATTGATTTAATAAGTAAATACACAAAATAGAGAAGAGGTCACTCAGTTCGTCTAGTACTTTCGTCAAGTCTGTCACCGATTTAGGGGTATCCGTTAACCCTTTAATTCGCAATGTAAAGTAGATATACAATATTTGACACTCTTTTCCATTTTTTGCTCTACATGTCGTAAACAAGGTTTAAGCTCACGTTTTTTATTTATTTTCGAAGTAACGGCTTAAGTAACGTAGCATCCTGGGCAGGTTTATCAACTGACAATGTATTAAATGTTAAAGAGAATTAAGACTTACATTATTACGGTTTTACTGTAAGATCAATGTAGGCGACTTGTATTCTTCAGAACAATAGCGACGTTTACAAACAATGCTCGTTTACGTTGTTCGTCGCATTACATTTTTGTTTGTTTTGAGCTTTACGTCATGTAAACCGTACTTTATTTGTATATCTTTAGGCGCTATTGACTGGACCAACATACTCGAATATTTCATCATTTACAATAAGTAAATCTATGTAAGTTTTTGTCTATGCTAGTCACCTGCAATAAATATATACCACAACGAAGCGCACATAAATATCTGTCACGACTCTATTTCTAGGGCTGTTAGGACGTAGGCATCAGACATTTTTGCCGATTATATCACGAATAAACACTTGATTGTACTTATTTTATAACCTCAGGAACAGGAACGCTTGTGGCGTTGGTCTAATTATGACTCAATTTTGAAACCGCTTTCATAAAACAAGTTTCTGTCAAAAATTTCATTTTTGGTACAAGCTTTTATTGCCGACTGTACTTTTCTGTATACCGTCATCAACTACTCATTGAGACGATTCTAACGAGCCCAAACTCGATGAGGTTGTGTCGTTTCATTGCGAAGTTCCTATGGCCACCTTTCAGCTCCATCATCAGATCAGCACCATGTCATCATAATATTGCATTGTCACGCGTTTTACACATGTATGCAAAATTTCAGCTCAATCGGAAACCGGGAAGTGAATCAAAAACTTGCAAGATTTGATTACAGACAACGGTCAAGTGAATGAAAGTAAATAAAAGCTTGTAATAAAATATTTGCCGGGATTGCCCTTTAAAAAGGATAACTTGGCAGATTTTAGAAAAGGCCTACAATCAACATTATGTACAGACAACTGCATTCAATGTTAATTCATTATCTAAAACCGGTTGAAATAGGCACTTCTAAATTTAACATTTGTTATGATTAATGAATAACAAATGTGAATATTTTTAAACCGGTTTGTTCGATCTCAAGTCAAGATTGTGCAAATATTGCACGTTGTATTATTTGTCTTAGTGCAATGACCATCTCGAGGCAGCTTGGCCGTGGCAACTTCAGCCTATGTTTTATATACCTATAGTAAAATCAGTAAGCTTTTATGAAACGTTAATAAGGCCCTGTTAATATGAAGTTTGAACTGAATATAATTAAAAATCATTGAAGGAAATTACAACAAATACACCAAGAAACGTCGTCTTATTTGTCACGTTAAGGTCTCAAATAGTAGATTGTGTCTCAAGGGAGCAAAATGATATATATACCTGAATGAAGCAAAAGATTCTAATCAAGTGTTTACGCCCAAGATGGAAATAATTTTGCCACCGAGTGGCACATATCTTCCTACTGCTATTCGCACCTTCTATGCGGAAAATAGAATCCCTCATTTTAGGGCAACAATGGCTCTTGTCTGAATAGCAAAAGTAGGGATAAAAGTACAGCATTGATCCCTTATTTGAGGATTTAAACCTATAGAATCGCTGTCTTAAAAAGTGACCCAGTAAAACCATGAAAGAAAAAAAGGTGATTCACCCTTATACGTTTGTTGTATCTCCAGGTATCGGCTACATATCGCCGGAGCCGATGTACCCAGACCGGGGGGACGTGTCCTCGTCGACAATCGACTCTGTGAAGAAGGACTCGTTCCAAGAGACGCCACTGCTGAGGCTCAGGAACGGGGCGTTGCAGGCCGGCCTCAATGAGAGGCTTAAGAAGATCGTCGCCATGAGAAAGGTGCGTATTTTTGTATCCCCAGGTATCGGCTACATAGCGCCGGAGCCGATGTACCCGGACCGAGGGGAGTGCCCTCGCCACTGCTGAGGCTCAGGAACGGGGCGTTGCAGGCCGGCCTCAATGAGAGGCTTAAGAAGATCGTCGCCATGAGAAAGGTGCGTATTTTTGTATCCCCAGGTATCGGCTACATAGCGCCGGAGCCGATGTACCCGGACCGAGGGGAGTGCCCTCGCCACTGCTGAGGCTCAGGAACGGGGCGTTGCAGGCCGGCCTCAATGAGAGGCTTAAGAAGATTGTCGCCGTGAGAAAGGTGCGTATTTATTTATACTACAGTGGCAAACAAGCATAGATAGCCTGATAGTAAGCAGACACCGTTGCCCATGGACGCTTGGGACTCCAGAAGCCCAACTAGCGCGCTGCGGAGCCTTTATTGATTCGAGAATTCGTTGTGTTGACAGTTAGAAACAAAAGGCTATTAAAAAAAAAAATGTTCGTATAGATTTGATAGTCAACTGGTATTTTTATCTCCTCAAAATAATATCGCTTTATGTAAATAAATAATGGTTGAAATTTTATATATTCGCGCCAAAAAGGCAGCACTGCACCACCAAACCGCAGACTACTAAGAAGATACTAAGTATGTGCAGAAACGCCTCTGGCAACCTTGCTCACCACCAGGGACACAATACCAAATACCCACAAAGCAACTAGATAGTATAGTAAGCACGTAGTTCGTAGATTTATACAACCACGTCTTTCAATATGAATATGTAAGAAGAAAGAAAACATACGTTGCAGAACAAGATAGCTACCCGTCAATATGGCACGGAGACGGAGTCGTGACGTAAGGATCCATGAAGTAATTTTACATGCTTGACTCTTGCGTAAAATCAATTTTACAACGAAATATAACACCTCTTTTCGTTTAAACTGTTAGGTTAGGTTAGGTTAGGATCACTAAAAACGGTAAATTTTCAGGGACATTTCCACTAAAAATGTCATACCATTAAAACATAAAATCCCCCACGAAATTCAATGTTGGAAAATACTCCTGTTAGTTTACAGATAATAAGTAAGTACATAATATAAACGGGACTGTATACCTAACGATAATGAATAACACCGAAACCAATATAAGTCGCACGTGACTCCAATCAAAGAATTGGGTCGTTATATCACTGATATTGCTCTTGGACTCCAATTGTTCTGTAATGTGTTGTAGAAAATGTAGAATCGTATCCCACTTGGGAGACCGTGACCTTCAAGCTTCAACGCAGTCCATAAAACCTATACTATACATCATCATTGGCCTTTAGCATCATCATCATCATATCAGCCGAAAGACGTCCACTGCTGGACATAGGCCTCCCCCAGAGAGTTCCAAATTGACCGGTCCTGCGCCACCCGCATCCAGCGGACTCCCGCGACCTTTACCAGGTCATCAGTCCACCTTGTGGGGGGCCTACCCACGCCGCGCCTTCCGGTACGTGGTCGCCACTCGAGAACCTTTCCGCCCCAACGGCCATCGGTTCTACGTGCAATGTGCCCCGCCCACTGCCACTTAAGTTTAGCAATTCGGAGGGCTATATCGGTTACCTTGGTTCTGCTGCGGATAACCTCATTTCTGATGCGATCACGCAGAGAAACTCCTAACATAGCCCTCTCCATTGCCCTTTGGGTGACTTTGAGCCTTCTTATGAGGCCCATAGTAAGCGACCAAGTTTCAGTGCCATATGTCATCACTGATGACATATGGCACTTTAGCATCTATAAAAGATTATTTAAGCAGCGTCCATTAAAGTGCGGCACTTGCGTACGTGGCTTGTCAGGCCAATACGAGAGCGACAGTGACGCCCGCATATATGACATGTAAATGTCATGCACAGCGCTGTTACATACTGTCCTACTAATATTATAAACGTGAAAGTTTGGATGTATGGATGGATTGATGTACGTTACGTATAGGCTATAATTTATGTCAAATTTCCTCCCTTTTAGGGACGAAAAGGGGGATGAAACTTTGTATGGCGACCAAATTGCTCTTTGCCTTCATCAGGCGATGGGTCTCAAAATGTATGGGAAAACTAAAATCCGACTCGCACTTGACCAAAATTCTAATTCATATTATTTAATAAGCTATAATTCATGCCATCCCTTTTAGGATAGTTTTTATCCCATGTCCACGCAGACGAAGTCGCGGGCGGAGTCTAGTAATATTATAAATGCGAAAGTAACTCTGTCAGTTACCTTTTCACGCTTAAACCACTAAACCGATTAAGATGAAACTTGGTGTGGAGATCGTTTGAATCTCGGGAAAGGACACAAGATAGTTACTTTAAATAGGTGGCGCAAGTTTGTATGGCGGTACGCTATAAAGGAATGCCACGCGGACGAAGTCGCGGGCAAAAGCTAGTGTAACAATATGACTGAACTGAACTGATAGAGAAGTTCGGCATCGAGGTCGGTAACCTTGTGCTAGTCGGTTAGTTAGCACTGACATGCTATAGTTAGAAGGGCATGTACGGCGGGAACAGTTATCAGTCAACGCGTACGGCCATTGCAAATAATTCGATAACCTATAAATAAACACGTTCAGTACGCCTGATTCCGTTGTTTCTTAAATTAAATTGTCAAAACTAGCTGCCCGCGTGGAAGAAAACAAAGAAGGCAAGCGGATCCGCGGTATAAACTGTAGCCTACATCCGTCCCGGTCTACCAATTTGATTTATGGGCCACTTTGTACCTTGTCACAGTGAAAATCTAATCTATATGAAAGCCCCTAGATATCTCATACGAGTGTCATTGTAACTGTGCCAAGGTACGAAGTGGCCCAGAAATCAAATTGGTTGACTGTACATTCTATATATATGAGTAGTTACGGAGATTATCAATTATGTTACATACAAAGCTACATACTCACAAACTTTTCCTCTTTATAATAGTGTCGAGAGTACAGATAGAAAAGGAACTCTATTACCTCGTGTTACCTTTCACGCTTAGGCAGCTGAAATATACGGTGGAATATAGGGTTGCTTTGATTCGAGGGGCGACTTCGACCAAATCGGTTCTTGTCCGAAATTATTGTTTTTATTCATGGTCATATTACTATACTAATCTTGCTGTTTATTCCATTAAATATACTTAATTCTTACTCTATATTTCTGTACTATTTGACGCATTATATTAATAACACAATTCCTTACATCATCAGGAGGTGGAGAACAAACGGAAGACCTCGTCGTTGCAACGGAACGTAGTATACCCGCTGGCGATGCTGCTACTGCTGGCGCTGACGGCCATAACCGTGCTCATGGTTATTCAGAACACGCTGGAACTTCTCATCGGGATCAAGGCGCTGCCTTTGAGTACACGGGTGAGTGACGTTACATAACGTTTATATACCGCACTGGACCGTCTCACTGCTGGTGTGGCCAAACCTTTAAGACCTTGTCGTTGCTACGGAACGTGGTCTACCCGCTAGCGATGCTGCTACTGCTGGCGCTGACGGCCATAGCTGTGCTCATGGTCATTAAGAACACGCTTGAACTTCTCATCGGGATCAAGGCGCTGCCTTTGAGTACACGGGTGAGTGACGTCATATAACGTTTCTATACCGAACTGAAACCGTCTCACTGCTGGTGTGGCCAAACCTTTAGACCTTGTCGTTGCTACGGAACGTGGTCTACCCGCTGGCGATGCTGCTACTGCTGGCGCTGACGGCCATAGCCGTGCTCATGGTCATTAAGAACACGCTTGAACTCCTCATCGGGATCAAGGTGCTACCTTTGAGTACACGGCTGAGTGACGTCTCATAACGTTTTTATTATTCGACCGCGATGATTTTGGGAATAGAATAGCTGCCAATTCACATATATTATGACGTAAGTATATGGCAAAACTGTCACTTACAATCCTATTCTAGTCGCGGCTACATAATAATTAATAACTACCGCACTGCCCCGTCTCGCTGCTGTGCTGCTAGCATAACTTGACTCTCTACGCTACTCGCGCGCGTGATAGACTATCTGTCACTTTTTTACAGCATTAATCAGAAAGTGACGGACAGTGTATCTCGCGCGCGAGTAGAGTCGAGAGTCAAGTTATGCTAGCAGGGCTGGTGAGGTCAAACCTTTTAGCTAGCTAAATGACAATAGGTCACTAAAACGCCACATTTAGATGTTTTCAAAAGGAACAGTGAATGTGTTCCTTTTGAAAATTATAGCAACGTACCTGAAAACATTGATTGTCTATTTATTTATTGGAAAACCAACAGCTCATAACATAAAACAGGTTGTTATCAGATATAAAAACCGGCCAAGTGCGTGTCGGACCACGCAAAATGAAAGGTTCCGTGCCTATCAAAAAGGTCGTATCGTCACAGAAATTTTACGGCACTTACGTCCTTTTCTTTGAGGAAGGCAGTTTTTCAGCAATATCTCGAAAACCTCTGACCCGATCTTGTTCAAAACAATTTTCGGTGAATGAAATTAATAAGCCCTATTTCCATGAATTTTTCCATATTTTTAAAATACACCGTTCAAAAATTAGAGGGGGGGGACAGAATTTTAGTGACTTTCGGGGCGATTATCTCCGACCCTATTAACTTAATCAAAAAAAATGCTAAGAAACCTTATACTTATTTTGAAAGGCCTATCGATTGATGTGCCACACGGGGGGTCACAATGAAAATTTCTTTTTTGACTTTTAGTTTTATGTATGGAGTGCACCCCTAAAAAATTTTTTTTTTGTCATTTTAATTACAAAACTATCTAGCGGCTAACAAAATACACCTATCCTCAAAATTTTATTCAAATACACCTTATAGTTTTCGAGTAAAATGCCTGTGACATACGGACAGACGGACAGACGGACATGACGAAACTATAAGGGTTCCGTTTTTGCCATTTTGGCTACGGAACCCTAAAAACAGAAGGCCAATTAGTAGCTTATTCCTTTCTTAAGCTAAACAATACTCCTAGTTACTGCGGCTAAAAGTACAATAGATACTCTGTACAGTTGGCTGATCAGACTAGTTTATTTATAATTCGGCGGGTTTCCATATCATGATCAAGTTTTCATTGTACAATGCTAAATTAGTTTTATAAATACAATCAACCAAGATATACTAAAGAAAGAAAGATACATTTGTTCACAAACACCACATATAAACCTATCCGACATCTCGACGATTACGGTCTAGCCGGCTAAAATAGAATAGGTAGCCAAGCCGGTTAACGATCTCATATAGATAAACCTATCTAATCTACCCGAATTATTTTGGGTATTAAGGTTAATGGGTATAGCCATATTTCTTTTCCTAAAGGCGTAGGCGGCTCTTAATAAAAGTACAATTTCGTTTTATGTAAAGTGGAAGGTTTAAAATCTAAATATGTTGCCTTTTAGGTTAGTCTATAAAAATTCTTCCTTTACTATGACTTATAAAACCTTTTACTATTTATTGCAACCTATTTGTAGTTATACTCTTTTATCTATACATTTACCTCCTTATTCATAAAACTAAATCCCTCTGTTAGCTAAAGTATGTTTTATCCTTTTTAGATAGCTTATTAAAATTATTCCTTTACTATTACTAAACAATGCAGTAGGAAAATCTAGACTAGTGTTATCACAGTTTTCTCTGGTCAAACAGGCGTCCTATTTTATATTTTTATTGCATACTAGCTTCCGTCCGCGACTTCGTCTGTGTGGACCCGGGATAAAACTATTCTATATTTTATTCCAGACTATAAACTATCTTCGTGCAAAATTTCATTCAAATCGGTTGAGCCGTTTAAGCGTGATTGAGTAACAAACATCTAAACATCCAAACTTTCGCATTTATAATATTTATTAGTAGGATTTGAGGTTTCTGTAGTAGTTCGTACAATATGCAATAAAAATTCAATATAAACATTCCTGAGTAGTTTAATCTAACATTATTTACACTATTCAAAATTATTTATTCGCTTTAACACGCAAGTATAAACAAACTGAAATATCCGGCGGACCCCAAACTAGGCTGTGGCTCATCTATCTCGGGGCCCTGGGGTGCAAATATGTGGAACAGATTTGCTAGATGAACATAGAAACAATTTTACAAGAAAAATCTACAATACCAATACGAGGCGACAAGACAAGTGCACGAGCCGCGGTGTGTGCGTGCGTGCGTGTTGTGTGTTATATTCCACAGTTGTCTAATAAAGTATTGTTTTATAATTTCCAGTTGGAGCAATTCACGCTAGGCATAGCGTCGCTATCCAAACTGGGCTGGGCCGGCGCGACCCTAGAGACCTTCCTCATACTGTACCTGTACGTGGCTTCAGTCACCGGCCTGAGTCTCGGCGTGCGCGCGCTGGGCGTCACGCCGCGCGTGCGCCGCACTCCTCTGCCGCGCATCATCGCGCTGTGCGCCCTCTCGCTCGCGCACTCCACCGCCATGCCGCTGCTCGCCAAGATACTAGGTGACTCACGAACCGGTCATATACGTGGTCTGTCACCGGGAATATTCCGACAATCGGGCAAGCCACCCACTATTTCCTTGTCACCGCAAGGTTACCCTGGACTCTGAAATACTTAACTATGATGCGACCGGGATAAACACCTAGCTAGATAGACTATTTTCATTGTCACCAAATTATATACCTATAAGTAGAGCCCGGATTTTTGGGTGCGGCTTTTGAAAAATTGTAGGGAGAGAGCAACGCTTTTTATCGATATTATCAGAGCGGATACTTTATCTAAATAAAATAAACATACCTTACTTACCTTATCAACTATACTCACCGGCAGAAAATTAGGCCCAAATTAGAAAAAGTTTACTATGCAGAAAAATATTATTTCATTTATTCCATCACGAAAAGTTTTTGGGCCAAATTATCTGCCGGTGTGTATATTTTTTTTTAGGTATCTTATATGGTCAATCTTTGTCTCAAATTTTTGGGTATTTATGTAATTGTAGTTGCTCTAAACATTTGTTCCTCTCCAAAAACTGGTTCGAATGACATCGTATAAAAATCTTAAGACACAAGCCTATTTGAGCTGAAGGTATTTAGTTAGATCTAAATCTTCACAAATTGTTAACATGTATGCATTTTCGTTTCAGGTATAACAAATTTCGATTTGCTCGGCGAATTCGGCCGCATCGAGTGGCTGGGCAACTTTAAGTTAGTGATGCTATACAACGCCATATTCGCGGCCATCGCGACTCTGTGCCTCGTGAGCAAGTTCACAGCGTCGGTGCGCCGCGAGCTGTACAACAGGTTGGTCGAGAACGTGAACACGGTCGCGCATTGTGTGTCTTTTCTCAACAACTGACTTGGCCAGTGACATCTCAAACTCGGTACGCACCTTCAAAAATCAGTTTTTTTTTTGACTTGGCCACACGGCTGTGCATACGCAGCATTAGAATGCAGTTCTTTTTTTTTTCTTTTTTGTAGCTGGGTGATTTCAAAAACTAAACTGAGGTATAAATAACGTCTAACCTGTCGGTTTTGTTACTAAACGTATTGCGATTGACATTGACTATGGTTTTGTTATAGATAAATTAACGAGAGCATGGAATTGCATATGTAGTAGTATTGTATGTTTACAGGTATTCTAAATTTGAATTTTCTATTTTCTCGTACTACCACTACAAATGCAATTCCATGTTCTCGATAATTCATCTATACTTTCCATAACTGCCCGTTTAAGGGGACAAAAAATAATGAAAATGCCCTTGGAATAGTACCGCTATCGGCCAGTGTGTCAAAGTCTGGATCATCCCAAGCGATGCTATCGGCGGTGTATATGTATCTTTAGAACGCAGTTGGTTTTTTTTTTACCCAAAATCGTTGGTGGCTTTAGTAATCAGGTTCGTACCAAAGTCGGCGGAGTATATATGTAGTTTTAGAAAGTATGCGTAAGATATAATCGTATGCTAAATATTCGGTGTAACTGCGTTCTTTGATCTCTTTTCCAAAGTATTTCAGCAATACTCAAATACGATAATTGGGATGTCACTAGCTACTTTAAATAATAAGCAGTCATAAGATGCGTCAGTTCTCGTACTTGTCGTAATTTGTAATGTAAGCCTGACAAAAAGTCCAATGAAAGCCAAAAGTTGAGACGAGTTGTAATGCAAAGGACTGTAATAATAATATTGGTTTTGTACGGAGTTCGTAAAACCAGTCGTGATATTACGTAGTTATGTGATCCAGGGGTCGGTAAGGCCCTGGCAAACGTATCAGTAAACTAAGAACAATGAAAAGAACTGAGTAGCTTGTACGAGGGATTTTTGAATGGCCTAGAGTGTGCTGTATGCAAATAAAAAGCGGACCAACTGTTTGTGGCAAATTGTAAAGGAAACAGTTGCTAGTTGGGTGTTATAAGAATAAGAAGAAAAAAAAGTCTTAATATTCTTAATCTTACCCCACCTGACCTTTATGGTATTTTATACTTTCCGCGACTAATATATTACCATAGAATTATAGACATTTAAGAATTGTTCAAATTATGATGTGAAAACGATTGCATTTGATAAGTGCGAAATGTATTGTCAACATAATCAGTACCTTAAATTGGTTACTGTTGCTACATAGTATATAAAGTAGATGCTTTAATTTAGCCCTACGAAATTAATATTTAATTTTGATCCCTATTCCACGATTATTAATCAATATTTTTATTAATTCACATGTATTTTATTACATTTTAAGTTTTTGAGGAAAGACACATTAGGATACATTGTTTTTATGAACAATGAGACTGAATTTTGTTAAATAGGTGTGATTAATTATATGGAGATTATTTATTTTGTTATTAGGGTGTCTAATATATTCAACATGGTGAAGAAATTGTTTGCTATCGTATGAAATTTAGTTTTAATTGTATATGAACATGTGTTACTAATTTCTGCCATGACATTATATTTGATTTGTGGTATATAAAAATAATGAATGAATTTAAATAGTTTGACACAAATGAATGCCACAAATTTACTTGTAGGTTATTATTAAGTGCTTGCATTAAGCAACATCTAAATGGCAAATTTTTAAGCAATGTAAAAAGACATACCAAGACTGTTCTCAGTTTGCTCAATAATCATAAAAGCATTTTGTTTGGAGGCTAATATTATAAGTACTGCCTCTAGCCTAGTCAAGTTGAATCTCCTATCATCAGAGTTGGAGAGCCTCTTGTAGCCAGACTAGAAATGTTTATTGTGAATTAACAAGCTTTTCATTGCTACCATTACTAACTTATGTATTCACTTTTAACACAAACTTTGTTGTGGATATATCTCTCGGCTTTGTACTTCCTTAGAGCCAGAGAAAATGTATTTTTATCATCAGCAATAATATCATAATGTAATAATTGTTAAACTCTATATCACAATGAAGTATTTTAAGGAACTATTATATAACCAGGTTTGTTGTAAACAAAAAAGCTATTCTATCATTAGAAGTTACAATGTAGTTGCAAATAAAGCTAGTGGTGCTACCAACTAAGTATTTCTTGAAATTTAAAAAAGTTATTACATTCTTAATTTAGAGCAGGACAGAATAGGATGTTGCTTAGGTTTTGTGTGTAAAAATTGTGTTGTGAATATTATTTTTAAAATTCTGTGTGCATATTTTATACATTTTGTATTACCTGTACCAAACGTTGAGATTGCATTTGAAAATAATACATTAATAAAAATTGAGTTATGCTTTCATTTTACCCAACCAATTCATCATTAATAGGTCTCACTCATTTTGCTTTGCTACTTGCTTGCAACTAAAAAATCGTATGCTTAGCCAACTAAAAATTATCATTTGATTATTCAATCTAATTAGTTTTTATTGGCTTTTTTCAAACCAATTTTTTTCATTATTCAGATTCAAATGGGTAGCAGACATATTTACATTGCCTGATGACACCACGTCATTTGATTTGACACCAATGAATCCGCAAACATCAGCAGATTTGACCATTACTGAGAAGATTGAACCAACCAAGGCAGAGTAATGAATGAGAAAAGGCTTAGTGTATAGTGAAAATTCTAGAATAAACATGCAAACTTAACATTATTCATAAATGTGTACAAATGTTTCCAAACTGTGATGTTTAATTGTATTTGTAGGATGATAAGATTGATAAAATTAAATTCTAATTATTTTTACAAGTTTTTAAGGGTATATTTCATAAACACAGTTTTAAGAGGCAGGTGTTTTATTTTCGTCATTTTCAGTAAGAGTTCTAATGGTCATGTACATTTTCCCGCACTTCCTTCCCTCGGCCTTCACTATGAGACGTCTGGTGTTGCTTCTGATCACTTCTAAGCTCTGGTTGCCGTTTAGACCTAGAATGAATCCCAAGTTGATGATATCGTGCACGTCTCGTACTTGCGTGGAATCCTCTGCTGCACTGGTAACAATGATGCTTTTCGACTTCCCGACAGCATGGTACATGTGTGCAGTACTTATAATGTTTTTCCTTGCAGTGGAATCTCTGATAGCTGGAGAGTACATTAGTTCAAAGAATATCCCACGATCTATTGCTTGTCGGTAAAGCTTACGGCTAACTTTGAAAGGAATGCGGTTTTCAGGTTCAAAGCTTATTATATCTATGTCTAATGTACCACAAGCATATTGAAATGCTTGTAATGTCTTCGGTACTACTGCGATAAGGTCATACTTTTTTATGTTACCAGAGCGGTTAATCTTATGTGCTATGCTGGATTCTGAGAACGCGATTGTTACTCGTTGAAGAATTTGAAGTTTTAAGTTTTCTGTGACATGTTTAGGAATTTCTGTTGGAGCAGGTATATAGTCCTGAGTTTCCCTCACTTCCCCCTTTTTTTTCTTTTTCTTGGGTTCTTCGCTGGGCTCTTCCACATGCGTGTTTATAGCTACAGTGTTGTAACCAAGTCTTTCTAAAAAGTATAACTTGTTTACGTCGTAGTTTTTGCTGAGAGATAGATCACAGAATCCCCAGCTCTTTGTAGATGCCATATTCTTTTAAGATATTGTAATGTGAAATAATAATTTAGATGTATAAACAAAATTATCTCTACTTGACATAGGTTTAGGTTATGTACTAATAACTAACGTTTCAGTTTATGCAAATCTGGTCATCGTATCGTATGTGTTGAAGTTTGACAATTCTTGAATAGTCTTATTCTATGAAGCATTTTCAATTATATTTACACAGTTTTTTTTACGTAATTTGTTTATTGTACAAAAACATTTTTAATAAAAAAACTAATATAATATTGGCTTAGAATTAAATAAAAAATTGCATGAAATGAAATGTCGATATGGAATGTCATCAAGCCAGCTGCGAGATTCGTTCAGAAATATGATCGTACGCTCGTCCTAAGCCCAATTTCATATTATACGATTAATCGATTTGTTATATCGAACACTTGTCGGATACAGCACGGCTATCACAAGACGGTGCACGAGCTCTCTTGATTTTTCTCGCAAAATACCTCTCTTTCTAAATTTTCTAATAAAAGAGAGACTTATAGTGAGAGAAAAATCAAGAGAGCTCGCGCCGCCTTCTTGTGATAGCCGTGCTGAGAAGAAGAAATTTAAACACTACCCTCGTTTGAACTTGAACACCTCGGGCTCACTACATGCATAAGGCCTCTCACAGATTGCCGCGGCGGTAAATTGTAAACTTGTCATTCTAGGTGAATAGTAAAGCTGTCAAATTTACTATGGACCGCCACCGCAGGCCGCGCCAGTGTGCTGTAGGCCTTAGGAATCCTTATTAATGTCGGGATGAGCTGCGTTACCAGTTTTTAAAATTTAGCGAAGTTAAACCTTCTTTCTGATTCATTTACTCTTATCGCGTTGAATAATTGACATTGTTGTTTTTTTGTGTTGTCAAAAATATTGACATTTGTCTTGTATACAATACCCTCAATACCAAAGAGTCGAAGTACAATTTTTAGAACATTATCAAAACAATGGTTGTTCGAATTATCATTGCGGGTAAATCACATTGCGAAAAGTTTGCGCAAGTTATCTTAGTAGCGGATCATCTTTCTCAAAATCTACCAAACTTTTGTTATGAACGTGTAGAAAAATCTATTCCAGAATGGAAAGTAAGCACCACATTTAGGCTGAATTTTGTGGTCGACCGTCAGACGGTGGAAAGGAGACGCTACACGAGCGAATTCGGCGGGTCTGCCAAGCAAGGTCACAGAAAATCTAGTATGGAGTGACCTTGATTTGGCTGGCTGCCGTGTTTTCGACACGTATCCACACGGGCTGAATCACGCGCCGGTTTGCATGCATTCCTGCCGATATCGGCCCGTGTAGTGTCTCCTGAACCTAGCTATTGCTGTTGAAAGCATGGTCGTGTTCAGACTCACACTGACCTTCAGCGTGTATGTGAATGCCAGCATACATGAGTCCGCTGCGGCAGGTTTTCGGTTTTTATTGACATCTTACATGTTTTTCTATCAACATTTGTTTGCCGAAGGATACCAAATTGGCTCAGTCGACTCGGCTTAAGACCTTTCCGTAATCATCGGTGTAGGACCCGGTAACGATATCTGAGGCAAATAATTGTATTAAAATATGCTCACCGTTCACACCGCTCAGCCCGATATCATAGCCAGCTCCGACACTAGCAAGACGACGAGCGATATCGGCTATCACATGAAGTTTGTTTGTGTGCTGTACGTGTATGGCTTTTTTCGTGTCAGTTGCGCTCGATTTTGTCCCACTTTCTAGCTCTTTATCTTGTGAAAAGTCAGTCAAAAGCGTTTGTTTTGTCTCCTCGAATATAATAATTAAAAGAGGTTTGAGGCTGGCATTATCAACACGAGTGTACAAAAGCCTCTTTAAAGATAAGAATTAAAAAATAAGTTTTGGGGTGCGCGGCATTTTGACTGAAGCTGGCAACAAAATGACAGTATCGATCGACCCAACATGGACCCAACATCGACGCTATCTGCGGGTATGATTGGCTAAAATGTAAGCTATCATTGTCGGATCCAACACCGATATCGGACTGATAGGTCTAAACGAGCACAAACAGAGGGCCTACCGCGAAAGGCATTCGAAGTTTTCCCTCTCTGTCAGACTTGCGAGTTCGTACATAAGTGCAACAGAGAGGGAAAACTTCGAATGCCTTTGGCGGTAGGCCCGCAGTTCCTGTCCGATATACCACCAGCGCTAACTTCGGTCCAGCACTACATTCAGCTTTAATTCTATTTTATTGTTTGGGTAGGTAGGTGGAACACGAAATATCTTACTTATATAAAAAACATTTTTTCTTTTCAGCCTTGGCTTACAAAGATTAATCAGAAGAACAAATGGTTCCACCTGAAATCCCCTATAGTTTGGAAAGAACTCTTAATGAAAGGAAGTAAACCATATTATATTGGCGGCCTCCCGGAATTCTTAGATTACGTCTACTCATACTATAAATTTGATTACTTCATTTCCGATTCAAAATTTAAAGGTTTGGTCGAATATTGTAACCAATACCAAACAAAACTTAAAAAGGATAAACAAGATATACATTTAAAATTTACTAGTCAAGATAAATTGTTAGAAAGTACGCCGAAAAAAGATTTTGTTGTATGCATATCAGGTGCTGGATATCAGCTTACTGAATACTTGATATCCCAATTATTGGAATTATCTGTTGGCGATAAATCTATATCAAAAATATTTATCTATGACAGTGAATGCTCTAGCCTTCCGATAGACCGTATAGAACATCAATGTAGTTATATTGAAACTGACTATTCTGGAAAAGTTGTGAAAACTGTTGAAAAAATTGGCAATGCTCTGACGTACTGTGACTTATTGATAGTATTGGATCACGTACCTTTTGAGTAAGTACATATCAACTAGGTACTTTAAATATATATATATATATATATATTACGGACTCTTCATCCATAATAAGCACGGCTAAGAGACTTTAATAAACATTGCGCAGAAGCAGAATAACATGGAAAGTATTTACTCGTGTAAAATATATTAATGTTTTCAGCGAGGATATACCCATTGGCGATTGGTTAGAAGCAAACAGACGCGTCATGGAAGAAATGGCATTAATGTTAAATGCATCGGCTCCGCGTAATATACGTATACTCTTACCTAATCTTGGGCCAGCATGTTTTAATGCAACAATTCTAATAAATTCAACCAACATAGACAAATCCAACATAGTTGTCGCTACATCTGATTTAGGTTTGGAGGTAGTTCCAATAATAGCGGAAATTGCTGAAGTCCCCATGAGAAACATATTCTGTCCTCCTGTGTGGGGGTTTGTGGGAATTAACCATTTGGTAGATATAAGAACTACAGTACATAAATATAATACTTTTGAGCCATACAAAAGATATACAAGAGTTAAAAATTCTACCTTGAATGTCGGCAGTCTTACACCGGAAATGCGAACAATGGAATATCTCATGTTCTTTGATAAGACATTGTGGACGAAGGTCCTCGAGAAAAGAGTAAGTGTAGGTAATGCAAATCTGGGTTACTAGTACTATATCCAGTCTCATTCTTATTTCAATAGATTTCTGTCTAGAGACTCCGAATTTTCATTCATTTTATTTTAGACATTGGACAAGCCTGCAACCTTTGGGTATTAAATCGGTTAATCATATGGGAATGTGTAGTCATGAGAATCTATAAAGTTGTAGACAATCATTTGTTTGTTTGTAAGGCCTGCACCACACTGGCACGGCCTGCGGTGGCGGTCAATAGTAAATTTGACAGCTAATGCCAAGTTTACTATTGGCCGCCGCGGCTAGTGGCCCGTTTCACGAAGCTACAATTTTACAAATCTAAACTGGCAACACTGAGGAGCTCGACCAATAACGATCGGCCACTTGACCAGTGTTGCCGCTTTAGACTTGTAAAATTGTAGCTTCGTGAAACGGAACACAGGTCGCGCCAGTCTAGTCGTCGGTGAGAGGCTTAATGTTGATGATTTATAATTTTATAATATTACGTGCCTCTTTTCCGTGCAACATGCTTTTCTTTTTGAGCAAAGAAAACATCTAATTACCTATTTACTCTTACAGAAACAAGCTGGTTCGTCGCAACTTCCTATAAATAAAGCTATAAGTCTGAGTAACATTGTTAAGCTTTGGCTTTTTAGTTGCAATGCTGATGAGGTTATTTGTCTGGGAATTAAGTGTAACGGTAAATTCTATTCATAATAATGGAAGTTACTATTTCTTGTATATACGCAAGTTATTTGAATGAACACTTTATTTAGTTCTGAGGCATCTATAATATTAACACCGATACATATTTTCAGGATCGTTTGGCTTACATTTTGAAGGAGCTTTTTCACAACCAGCGTGTTACGTTAATGGTAAGTGGGTACCGGCCGAAAAATATTTGTTGCCGAGAGATCCTGAAATGAAATTGCCATATTTAGAAGAAATGGCTCGATTTTGCATGAAAATACGACGAGAAGAATTACCAAAAATCGTACTTTATACTCCATGCATTTGTAAAATAAACAAATCGGTGAAAGGTGCCAAAATTAACGCTACAAACAGAATGAAATAACTAATTGTAATGCAGGTGCTCTTCTACTATGGATGGTATAATGTGACGTATATATGTAAGCTTTTAGTTTAACACCTTTAGGCCTCTCACAAACTGGCGCGGCGGTTCGTGGTGCATTATGTAATACTGGCATCACACTTGGGGCAGCGTGTTCGCGTTGCATCGTTGCCTCTCTCTCATTTGCTTGCCGTAGGTAGGAGAGAAATGTAGCATGAATATTTGGGCAAATACCGCCAAGTGTGGTGCCACCATTTTATGTAAAAGGTATTAAAGTATGAATATAATTTATTCCAATATAATTTACAGTTACATCGATTATGCAATCGATTTAAAGTATCGATAACGACTGTTTGTCCTCGTTTCTGAACGTTATCACAAACAAGTCGTTCAGTCACTTCGTTTCGCATCGCAACATTACAACCAACACTAGTGCAAAACGAAACGTTGCTGGGATATGACGGGTTTCATGTTTCGCGGGGCGATGTTATGACGTGCAGCAACTGTCTTTGTTTCAACAACATTTGTATAGTTTTCGAGAAGATTGTTAGTTAAAATGATGTGATAGATCATATTTAGTATAATGTGATACGCCGTGGTATTGTGACATGAATTGTCCCAAAGCATGACCGTGCCAATAGGAGTTATTAGCATAGTTAGGATTTCGTATTGGTTAAGTTGTGTGAATGTTGTGCCAATAATGAGATAGTGGAGTGTTGTGATGTGGTTTGGGGACATGCGGGGGGTGGTTTGGGTGGCGTGGGTCGCCGCGGCGGTGGCAGCGGTGGCCGCGACTCCGCTGGAGTCCGAGGTGCCAATCCCGCGAGGTGAGAGGAAGAACCTTGCCAGTGCCACCTACGCTTGCCTGCCCGAGCCCTGCTCGGCCGCTCTTGTTAACATTGCATGCGCTACTGCACTCACACATTACTTTTTCTGTCATTGACACTTATATTGTGGAAGCTGATCAAAGTTTTGTTATGGAAGTTTTGTTTGTTTTAATAAACTGTACGCTTGAACGCATGTGCTTTATTTAGTAGTCGTAAGGATGCTAGTTTATGTGACAGGAAAGCTAAGAGTTGTTGCTAATAAGGTTGAGATAGCAGTTCTGGACCTGGTCAACTTCCCATGGGTCAAGGGTATTAAATTGCAACAGCATTAACTTTCGTTTAATTCAAAGTGATCTCAATATATATAGTATTATTGCTTAAGCCAAAAAAAATATGAATGTATTTTTCATTGAGGCTACTTACAAGGCCCTAAATAATTCTAGAATATGTTATGGTTTCCAATAATTATGTTATTTAGGGATACCTATACAAATTATTTGCCAATTTTTTTAACATATCCAACCTCATAATTTATTTACAGACCAGTGTCCACTTTAACCCTTAAACAGACCTCATAAATTGGCATGACTTTCGCAGGGATCAATTGCAGCCATGGAATGTTTTTTCAAAAAACACAAATTATTTTGAACCTATTTGTAAAGAAACCAAGGTTCAACTTCTAATGAAATATATGTGATTGCTATATCACTCTGCCTTAGTACGCGTTAAATCACCATGTCAGAGGAAGAGTGGATTCTCCTGACAGGTGTTTTATGATACCTACTAGGAGGTCTCTGCACTTGTAATGTAACCTTAACCATGTGTGGAATGAAAATAAATAATAATAATTATTATTATGTCAGTAATGGTTTCAATTAAAATGGTTGTGCTTAAATAATAAAAACCATTTTTAACCACCATTGTCTGATATTTATGATACAAGTTGAAAATTGCCAATAACTTATTTAACTTTTGGTGGTGAATACTTTTTATTCTCATTTTCTTAATAGACTTTTAATAATGATTGAGAACAGGAGAGGGCAATTGATTGGTCACCTCAGGCATTATGCTTTTATAAACAACATCATAGAAGGTAATATTGAACGCAAGTGAAGAAGGGGAAGACCAAGGATTAAAGCTATATAAAATAAATTAAGGAAATAGTAGCAGTCACTTCTTATAGGAAATTCAAGGATGAGGCCCTAGTTAGAATCAGATGAGATTACTAGACCAACAATTATTTATGATGAATGAATATGTATGCTGTTATTTGCTAAGTCTTAACAGATACTCTATTCCATATAGGATTAAAAAATTGTGCATTAATCATCATGCGATTTCAAGGAAAAATTTTGTGTTTAAACGGCACTTAATAATCGGAATGAGTAAAATTCGTACTATAGTTCCCTTTGATATCCTAGACAAATGCAGTAACATAGACGAATTTGTCTGTTAACATTCTAATGGTATCTGGAACGAGGTATAGTAAATCAAGGTTTAGACGGAGCCAGTGACGCTGGTGCCAGTCACAGGCTGAGGCTCTGTGAATAGAGCGCTGGCTCTACATGAAAAACTGTTTATACAAGGCCAATAACAAGCCAGTGTTGGCTGCCAGTGAGACTGGCAGCCAACATCTGGCTCCTATACTCGTTATTCTATGGTGCCAAACCCGGTTATGCCAATGCCATAGTTGTGAAACATTTTTTTTGTTAGGGCGCATAAAGTCCCACTCGCAGAATGTCCCTTTGTCCCTTTCCTAAATGTCCCTTACGCAAAACGACCCTTCTGCAAAAGGTCCCGTTCGCAAAACGTCCTTTCCGCAAAATAACCCGTTCGCATCACGTCCCTTTCGCAAAATGACCCGTTCGCAAAAAGTCCCGTTTGCAAAATGACCAGTTCGCAAAAAGACCCTTTCGCAAAATGACCCAGTGAAATCAAAGGTGAGTGGATATGTGAAGTCCCCATTCCACGCTAAGGTCAATGTAGGGATTACTATTGGCCATCTCTTATCCCACGAGAAGACTCCTAGTCTCTACTTAATCAAGTTATTTCCAGACGGGACATTTTGCGAATGGGTCATTTCGCAGACGGAACGTTTTGCGAAAGGGGCGTTATGCAGTAGGGACTTTCAGCGAAAGGGGCTTTTGCAGAAGGGACGTTTTGCGAAAGGGGTGGGACCTTTTGAGAAAGGGACGTTTTGTGAGTGGGGTATTTTACATAAGGGACCATTTGCAAAGAAGACTTTTTGCGAATCGGACGTACTTTTGGTGGAGGGACGTTTTGCGAGTGGGACATTATGCGCCCAAACCATTTTTTTATCCAATACTGTCAATCTTTTGAATGATTTATTAGTTTGTGGGCATCATTTGGTAAGAAAGTTATATTTTATGTGGATGTCAAAATTGTCCAATCAAATTATGACTGAGATGTAAAACAATTGGTTTCAATGTTTGTCATGGATTAATTCTAAAGCATATAATAGGTTAATCCATCATGTAGGCCAAAATCATTGCTACAGAAAATTTAAATTTCAGCTGCAAACATGGATCCTAATAAAATGTAGGTTTGTGGAAAAAATACAAACACCTTCTGGAACATACCTACATCCTTAAAAGGTATTGCCAACATTAGAATTGCAAAATTATGGTAATAATGATTACATACAGAAGTGTAGTGTGCAGAAGCATATTGCCTGTGTAGTTAATAAAATATGGTGTGGCTACCTATTTTATCCTCCTAAGGCCCAATACAATACAAAATGGCTTTGAAATTTGAATCAACTAGCGTAGGAAATAATAATATAGTTGAATTTGTCCTTTTAGCAGGCCTAAAGGTTTAATTGCGGCTGATACGACAATAGTCAGTGTATGAAAATGTATGGCGCCGCTTCCGAAGTCTGCGACAGACGCGTGCGGCATTTTCATACACTGAGTGTCGCATGCCGCGCGCGTCAGTCGCACGCGATCGATCGCGCGCGGCTGCGATCGGCCACGATGCACGGAATGAAACCATGTTGCGTCGCTGTGCCTTCCGACGCATATGACCAAGAACGCAAAAGGCCAATAAACGCAAAAGACCAAATTCACATATTTCCAAAAACGCAAATGACCAAATACGTGATTTACCAAAATGTTTTTACGCGTGATACCAAAATCGCAGATGTCCTTATCTTAATAAGCAATGTGCCATAAACGCAGATGTCCAAACCCTAAATACGCAGATGACCAAAATAACTTTGTGAACTCCTTGGAGGAATATCGACCGATGTCAAAACATTTAGAAAATGGTAGGTTAGGTTCGTTAGGGTTCTTCAGGTGCTAAAAGTTCGTAACCAGCTTCGAAACGGGAAAAATAATCCCGTGTTGTAATTTCAGATTCCCATTTTGTAGCTCGTTACAAAACTTGGTTACCTACCTACCAAACGGTACCAAAGATTCAGATGTCCGAAGGGCAAACTGCATAGAAATAGGAGCCCACGAAAGCTGGTCTCCGTCAAATTTAAGGAATGATATGTAAAAAAAATATTGTCAATATTAAGTAGAATATTTATTTATATTATTAGGCGTGTTATTTGTATAACATCATTCATTAAATGTATCATTTCCATTATGTTATTAATTAAATTTAACCTATTGTATGTTTTACAGCTATCAATAATTGAGATGGGTAAACATTGGCCTTTTGCGTATTTGATCATTTACTGACATGATCATTCACGAATAGACAAGTTTAAAAACGCGATTCGCCTAAGATGTATGTATTGGCCTTTTGCGTTTTTGGTCATTTGCTAGCATGGTCATTCACGAATTAACAAGTTTAAGCACGCGATTCGCCAATAAAATGTGCATTGGTCTTTTGCGTTCTTGGTCATATGCGTCGGAAGGTCGCTGTGTTGTGGTCAATATTTGTGGTTGCCTCGAAGATAAACTACATGTTTTTGCGTAATCGAAATCGTAGTATGGGCGCGCCACCGGGATTTTTTGCGTAAAAGTTAAGAGACATTCCTCTTCCGAATCATGAGCACTGTTGGTTTTTTATTCCATTACCTATGTGTTTTTTTATACATTTGGTAAACTACGTCACATAGTGGACGACCTTAACCTAAAAAAAACCGGACAAGTGCGAGTTCAACTCGCGGGGTGAGGGTTCCGGAAAATTCTATGCTCTAAGCATCAGCGCTCCATACAAAATACACAAAAATATTGAGAATTTTCCCGTTACTTTGAATACTCCAACTTCTCATAGGTTTTCCCGTAATCTTTAGGTAAGGAACTATTTTCCATATTTTTTTTCAGAATTTTAAGCCTAGTAGTTTCGGAGATAAGGGGGGATGGTCAATTTTTGTCTTTTTTACCCGACTGCCAAAGGAGGAGGGTAATGTTTTTCGAGTGTATGTAAGTATGTATGTATGTATGTCTGTTTTTTGTGGCCTCCTGTAGCCTAAACGGCTTGATGGATGTTGATGTATGAGGTGTCGTTGGATTCCTCTTAATCGTGGGAGTGACATAGGCTATAATATTTGTCAAAAAAAGTAGGGTTTTTCGAAATATCTTTTGATTTCATTCCTAAATTACTTCAAATTTGTTTTTGCTGAAATTATAAAAAAAAATCTGAGATGCTTTCAACAACCCCTTTCATTTGATATGTCACACAGTTTGCGAATCTTTTTTTAAAATTTTCCAGTTTACCCCCCAAAAGTGGCCCCTTGTTCAGAATTAATTAATTTACTTTACGCGTCCATCTTTGGGTCACCAATTTACATAAGTTTACCAAATTTCAACTCAATCGGTCCCTTAGTTTCGGAGCAACTCGGCTGTGACAGACGGACAGACAGACGCACGAGTGATACTATAAGGGTTCCGTTTTTTTCCTTTTGAGGTACGGAACCCTAAAAACCAAAAAAAAATATGGAAGTACCTATAAGGTTT
Organism: Epinotia nisella; assembly: GCA_932294315.1. Taxonomy (NCBI): domain Eukaryota; kingdom Metazoa; phylum Arthropoda; class Insecta; order Lepidoptera; family Tortricidae; genus Epinotia; species Epinotia nisella. The sequence goes on from OW028680.1 coordinate 17,373,163, forward strand.
TTTTTTTCTACATGGAATAATGAAATGTACACGTGATTCTCAGAAGGAAAAAAAAAACAAATTGTAAGGAAAAAGTAAAAGGTACACTTTTAACATTACTCTCTCGCTCGTAGCGCTACGCCGTAGTCCGTCGCAACTTGCAGCTAGTGCCCATATGTAGCGAAAAGCGCCGTAACGTTCTGGCGCATGTGTGGCGTGATTGGACCTGAATAGGTCAAGTAAAAACGACCCACCATTTTAATATAAAAAAAAACTGTGCTAGCCTTACGGGAGCTTACGAGAAACCTAATTTCGCCAATCCGCCTTTCGCCATCTCAACCCGCAAACGTTGTCGCAAACCCACCTGAACCTAACTGGGGTCGTAAGACATCTCAAATTGGTCTAGCGGGAGCACGCGGCGTCTAATGACGGACGATCGCTTTATTTGGCTAGGTCGGCCCGCAAATCCCCACAAATTGCTCCCAGAGACGATAATCTGGCAGCTATCGGTCCAGCCGCGAGGTTCCCCGTACGATTTAGCGCGCACATTAGTTCTCGCTACGCTAAGGAATGTTCTCATTTTCTTCTAATCTACATCGGGCTACGTTGAGCATTTTCGGGTCTCAGATTTCAATTGGTTCCGGTCTCGTTAAGGAAATCGCTTAGCTATTGCGGATCTCGGCTCTATATAATTTGTTGGATAAAAGCGCAGATGGTAATTCGTTCGGGATACCGATTGATGCCGATTGGTTTCGCGCCGTGGCGTTCCACTTTGGGACGTAAAACACTCCGAATTAGTTAACCCCCATTCAATGTTTTTAAGCCGCGAGGCTTTGAAAGCAATCACATCTAATGCATACGAAACGACGCTATTACGTACTCGTAACAGAATGAGTAGCATTATTTAATTCGGCGCTATAAATTGTACCTTTGAAAAATCGCGTAAACTTTTAACCTTAACCAAAAAATTTGTCAGCAGTTCAGTCACGCGCTGGCGGATTTCAAAGTTCATAAACTGTTTATGAGGTTGTTTTTCTACGGTATCCATGAACAATTTGTTGCGCGACAATTTTAGTCCCTGACTCGTCCTGTCTGATCAGTATGCGTGACGTGACAGACCATAGCTTTGCAGCGCTTCGTAAGGGCTTCTCAACAAATTACTTTGGTTCACGGAATTACTGCGTTTTCTTATAACGACACCCTAAAACTACAGACAGAAACCCTCTAGGCGCCACAGGAAATGTATAATTTACGAACTCTGTTCCTCTCTTGGAACTTTTTCTCGTCAAGTATGCTTCAACATAACAATACCTGGTAGATGGGTACAATTTGCGTGGCGGTATTCTTAACGCGGGAAGCGTACGTGTGTCGAATTGGTTGCCTCATAAAATTTTCATATTCTCATACATCGCGTGTCACGGCCTGAAAAGGACGTGTTCCATGGCGAGATTTTACTAATGAATAACGCAGGTCGTTGTGGGATGGATGGCATGGAGACATGCGGGTTGTAATTAATCTTTGTGCCGTCGGGATCAAAGGGCACGATGTCACTCGGCTGGATGATCAATATACTTGACCCGACGAACTGATTTTATCATTTATTATGTCTCGTTCAAGGCTGGCTGTCCTCTGCGGCTTAGGAGTAAGTCAAACTCAATTATGCTCCATAAACTATCCTTGTATACCGAACTGACACTTAAATGGATTTAGGCAGATAAACTAACCAAGGAGAGCAGCATAACTTTAAAAAGTTCACAGACTATAGCTAATAAACATTCTCCTGCAACGGTATTTGGTTAATTATGATGAACGAAGATATATTTCTAGTTTTATAAGCCTTTGCATATCATATACGGTATCGCGGCCTGCTCAGGCCGCTCGAGACAGGTTTGCTATCCGCTAATAAGGTACTCGGTTCTCCTTTTTTGGTTCGCAGCACCTGTGCAGGATACACTAGAACCAGTATTTACTCCATTTTTGCGTAGGTCTTAACGCTACCTGTTCTAGACATGGACGGTTAGTTAGTTTTTTCTTGTGTGGTCTACTTTTTATATGGAGTAGGAATCTTAATAATTTGATTACAGTAATTGGTTAGTTAATGAAATCTAATCGTTCATCTTTAGTCTAAAATAGGATGCTTGTATATATGTTGTGAAAAATCTTTATTTTCGTGAAAACAAATTGTAAGATGTGGCACGCTTAAGTACTCCCAAGCTTACGTTTTAGTGATTTAGGTTACCTTGTTTATATTTGTTAATGTTATCACCAAAATAATCGCTCAGTCTTATACTCGTGCTAAAATATATCTTTGGATTTTATCTACATTAATAAATATGTAATGTTTGTGAGGTTGTAGCCTTTGTAAGTATGTATGTGGGGTCATCTCCGGATTCAAAACTTCTTTCACCTCTGTATAAACTACTTAGTATTAGAGTGGACTTTCTGGAAGGAAATAGACTAAGGGTAGGTTGCATTGCACCAAACTCTCTGTAATCGTAAGCGGTGTTCGTTAAAATCTGGATGTATGGAAAGTTTGACAGGTTTCTATGGAATGACAGCTGCCGGCGCCATATTTCACGTTGGTTGGTGCAATTCGCCCTAAGTACATTTTATCCCGCGGCTTTGCCTAACTTTTTTGCAATATGCGGCCGCAACCGCGCGGCAGCTAGTGTTAAAATATAAGACCAAAAACACCACCACTATCGGCGCATGACCCCGACAATTTACCAGTCTACCTAGTATGCGGCATAGAGTATTGTATGGCGTTACGTGTCAGGCGACGCGGCGGATGCAAAGCGCTCGCGCAGACATCGGTTGCATAACAAGCGGCATCCGGCTAACGGGACCAGGGGCCCGGGCCTATACCGCCAATCAAACTGGCATGCTCTTCATTTGGACTTTATTATATCACGTTCACGACCTTTAGTACTCCAAAAAGTGTGTCCACAGCGTGCAGCGCCAAGAACGACAATGCGCGGACATAATGAAGATAACCTTCGTACTTTCTAGTAAAGTTTATATTGAAAGAAAGAAAGAAAATACATTTATTTAACGTCACAAATTACACAATTAAACAAACATGCAAAACCTCATTTTGTTATAATTATAACGCTATACATATACTTAATATCCAGCGACACAGAAAGAACGTCGACTAATCAGAAATTGTAGTGGATTTGGAGAATTTTCTTGATATTGCAGACCTAAAGTTAATATAATTTTATTTACTAATTTACGCACTAGTAACTTTAAGAAAAAGTGCAGTTAGTGTCGTATTTACATAAATTAATTGGATGTCTTCCATATGTACGAATGTAAATAAAGAAATGAGGGTAATTAGGACGAACGCTGTTGGCAACTAAGCTGTTTTCTTGCGTCGCATAATTATATTAACTACATTAAAATCTTCCTATTTTTTCCTAAATCAACCTAGGACATGATATAATGTTTTTTTCCTGGTACACTTTACAGACATCATACATTATGAGATGAAATGGTGGTGGTGGATTTTATTCCACGATATAACGAATAAATACAAGGTATTATTAGTAAATTGCTATGAAATCTATATTCAGTGAGCCATTTTGCTAAACATATAAATTAGTAGTATAATGGATGGGTAAATTTAAAACAGTACGAAGAAAGGGCGTCACTTGTGTGGAAATTATAGGTAATTTTGCTATTTATGTGGAGCAGGGCAGTTATTGAAGAGTATTTGGTTTAAAAGGTAAGGTAAGGTGGTTATTGTGATAATATATTTTGTATGCGACGGGCTAGAACCCTGTCACTTTCTCGTAAATATCGCTTTTCTTCATCTTTAAATCCACTATAAACAAAGTTTTATGTCTGCCTACCCCTTTTGGGAATACAGGCGTGAGCATTTATTTTTTGTGCTTGCTTCTAAGGGAACTAGTGAATAACGGTGATCTCAACTCAACACCGTTTTCTTGCCAAAATATTGTAAGAACGTTATGGACGCTACTTTGCTACGACCATGGACCTATGATACTCAAGACAAGCTATGGTAATAATACACAGGTACACAGAAGGTACCAAATTATTACAAATAATTGGTGAAATAAAATGTAAGTTTTGTACATACATATTTCAAAGATCTACCCGCCATTCTGACGTCAGCATGGCGATGGCGGGTGGGATCTATTTTTGAAGAGAGGTACACAGAATTTTAGTAAAGGTACACTGAGATACACAAAAGGTCCCAAATATCTGTAACCATTTCATTGAAATTCTCGAGGCCCACCCGCCATCCTGACGCACACGGTCGGCTACCGCCGGGCGCTCGCGCATCCGTTGTGATGCGGCGCCAGGCGACCCGGCCCGGCCCGTTCGGTGGGAATCGTACATAAAGCACTTTGACTTTGGCGGGCAAAATCTGATTTTAATACACGTGAAGTTAAACGTGAAAATAATTAGGGTGTGCTCAATAGAGTCCGTAATTATAGTTAGCTTGGTTTCCTCCGCGTAATTGTTCTTGAATTTTCCAAGTATTGGTAGGTATTCATTATGATTATACCTATTGGTACGTCCTTATACACGTGTTAGTTTGTTTTCCTTCTCTAAGGCCTCTCACAGACTGGCGCGGCCTGGCCGCAGCGGTCAATAGTAAACTTGTCAAATTTACTAAGGACCGCCACCGCTGGCCGCGCCAGTGTGATGCAGGCTTAAGAGAGGTAGGGCCCAGCGGAATGTCATCTCGATCTCGGTCATATTTAATTTGGAGCTCCCTTTGTATTTATGTAACTAGTTTTGTCTGTGTTTTTACCTGTGTCTGGTGCACAGTAAAATATTTTCATGCATTACATATTAGAATTAATTGACTCTGACAGGAAGTCGTAGGTCTGCGTATATATTTTCTGTGTTCCAGTCCGTTGGACCACTTGAAACCGTTCGTGCACCGAGCCGGCACCGTGTCGGATCGGACACAATGCCGTTGACAGATCATCACCTGAATAAAAAACAGTATCAACTACAATTATAACTTTAAAGGAATCTGTACTCTATATGACACGTATTAGGACTCAAATGTTGACTGTTCACAAATGTCACTTGGATTGGATCCTTTTTATTGTGGAATGATGAGATGCAGTGATACTAACTTCTGTTGTTTTTGTATAGGTACCTACATTTTCTATTTTTGTACGTATTTGTATTGACGTATATTTATGTCTGATGAGCTAGCTATCTATCCCTGCCGTGTTACATTTTCTCCATGTGAACATGACTTTATTGATAAGGGCATAAGGTAGTTCAAATATTTTTTAACCTTTGGGTACGTACATATATTTATGAACTATTGACTGAACAATTGGAAATTGAAAAAACAGTACTTCAGGAAAATGTATGTTTTGATACTTATTTGTGGAGGGTATTTTCTATTTCATTTCACCAAATACATTTCAATTGGCTTTCGTATTTAAACAATAAGCGACCTCGGTCTATTCCTAGTACATAGTCTGTAATGCCAATCGCATTCGAACTAAATAAAACTGAGAGTAAATAAAAAATATCATTGTAAGTCCACGTGTGGCAGGCATGCACATCAATCGACAGGCCTTTCAAAATAAATATAAGGTTTCTCAGCATTTTTTAAATTAAGTGAATATAATCGGAGATAATCGCCCTAAAAGTCACAAAAATTGTGTCCCACCCCACTAATTTTCGAACGGTGCATTAAAAAAAAAAACATGGACATAGGGCTTATTCAATTCAATCACCGAAATTAATTTTGAACAAGATCGATTCAGTTCAGGCACGGAACCCTTCGTTGTGCGTGGTCCGACACGCACATGGCCGGTTTTTTTGTCTTTGGTATATGCGAATTTGTATTAATTACTTGCTGTCACGAATAAATGTTTTGAATTAGGTTGCGCAGCTATTGTAAATCTCAACGTCACCATATAGGTACTAGAAAATTTTATATATTAGCGGTGACGTGGCGGTGTCTCAGAGACAGCTTGTGAACCGATTAGGTGACCTATTCATATAGAAAATGCTTCAAGTCGGATTCATGCTTATCTGACGTGATGACGTGAAGCTCTCTCTGGCGCCTGACACAACGTCAGCCGTCTCATCAGAGCGCGTCAGATGAATAAATATTTAAATAATGTGGGGGCAATTTTACACAAATCGACTTCTAGTCCCAAACCAAGCAAAGCTTGGCTATGGGTACTAGGCGACGATATATATATATATATATAATTATATACATACACATATACAGATAAATAAATACTGATATAAGGTAAATGAATTAAAAACAAATATTCGTGCACATCACACAAATAAATGCCCCTTTCGAGATTCGAACCCAGCAGTCTTAGGACCGCCACGCCAGCTTCGTAGGCAGGCTCACTACAACTAGGCTACAGTGGTGGTGAATAGAATGAAATCGTAAAACGTTCTGTTGCTGTCGCGACACTATGAATGCGGCTCAACAACGTATGTATAGCAGCCCAGTAGCGCGTTCCGACCAATTGCTGTGTACGCTATTGTTACGTAGACATAATTGATTCATATTCAAGTGCGGAGAGCGTAGACCGCGATTCCTGTCTGACCGCGTGGAAGAGCCTCTGACAAAACACCATAAAATAGACCTTATGTTAATGATACAAGGACTGTTATGACTAATCTTACCTCGCTTTATGTTCGTAACTGGTTGTAACGATAGTTTGAAATAAAAGCGCTTTATGTGTATATGAACTGCAGAAGAACGTAAATCGTGTTTCTTTGGGTGTTTGTCGCAGCCGGGTGATTGGAAATCTCATTATCAACTTATGTTTGGCACATAGCTTCGCAGCTTAATTGATCGATTTGTATGAAAATTTTGTTAAGTAAAAGCAGCGTTCGAAACGGCGGTGTGAAATAACTGGTGCCTGAATTAACTTACCTACGGTCTGCTGTGGTTTAAAAGTTTATCGACTTAGATAGGTAAGTAACATGTAAAATAAAACTGGACTTTTTCTTAATCAGGAGGTGTTAGTAGTCAGTTTGAGGACGGTCAGTGAGTGGGTGCGCCGTTATGCCAGTTTTTACACATGCCGCGACCGGCTCGGGACTGGTTGAACTCAATTTGGACGCCTACGCCTACGAGTTGTTGACACTTGACGGATAAATGTTTTTTGTACGAATACCGACGTCAAACAGCCTTGCTGCAGAGATTGTACGTAACAGTCATTTTACAGACACGTTAAAATTAATTAAAACAAAGAGCATCGAGTTTCGAGTCGCTTCGGTCCTCAAACGATCCGAAATCCCCCTCATCATCCTCCTAGCGTTTTTCCCGGTAGTGCCCTGAATGAGCCCGGGGTCCGCTTTGACACCTAATCCCAGGATTTGGCGTAGGCTCTAGTTTTACGACAGCGACTGCTATCTGACCTTCTAACCCAGAGGGAAAAGTAGACCTTATTGGGATTAGTCGGTTTCCTCACGATGTTCCGGAATCCCCTGTACAATACTTGAGATTATTTGAGTTGGCCGAATTGCATCAAAGTAGTCCATTCAAAAATCAAGTCTACCGTCCAAGGTTCCAATTCCAGCGACAGTTTTATACAAAGTCACATTATAATCTCAACTATAATATAAAACGGCGCCATTGGCGGCTGTCAGTTGGCGGGCGTGTTTAACTAGCAATTCATTCCAGTTTGCATACACTCCGTACCAACTATCTCTGGGTAATTAAACAGAGAGGAGTACTTCAAACCCTGAATGGCTCAGATTAAATAATAGCGCTCCTCGACTTCCTCTAAATAAAGTTTTCTTCTTTACTAAAGGTTGCAGCCAGTAATATTTACCTATTGCCGTCTGAACCTGAACAATATTCCCTGGAGTTGCTAGATTTTAAAGTCATTAATTAAAATCGGTGTTGCTACAATAGAGTGTGGCATGGGATTAAATTAAATATTTTATTAAAAAGTTATATAAGCGGGAAAACCGTGAATGGAAAATGAAGCGGAAATACATTTTAGTTCCTAAAGTTAATTTAATTTAGCAAGTTAGTCGGTGGTCATTTACTGCAATAAAGTGACTAGAATGAGACACAAAAATAACTAAAAATAGTCAACAAATACAGAAATTTCACAATTTCAGTACATTTCCAGGTACCTAATGACTTTTAACCTTTTCAACGCTCTGTCAAAGAGGAATGTTGCCAACCACACGCCAAATCAACAAGCCATTTAGTGCGGAGATAAACCTTATGTCAATGCAAGAAGGTTGCTATCGCGTTGAGCTCCTTGTCGCATATATCAGTCGTTGGCGTTGAACCTGCGGTGCGGATATATGCGTCGTTAGATCGTTACTCATTAATTATCAATTTTACTGTATATCTACGGAAAAATTAAATGTCGTGATTCCGATTTTAATGTTTATAGTAAAATGTGAACCAAATTTTAATGTGTTTCCGATCAAGTCGAACCCACAAGGTTGACTGATGATCTGGTAAAGGTGGATCTGGACCAGTCATTGTGGCACTCTTTGGGCTTATGTCCAGCAGTGGACGTCTTTCCGCTGATATGATGATGATGTCGAAGTCGATAAGTAGAGTTTAGAGTAAATATTAGCTCCCGGTATAGGTTGGTGAAGCGAACTACCAGTTCAAAAGGGGGCACTTGATTTCCTCGGTCTTAAGGATGGCTGTTTCAAAAGATACAGTTTCGGCGCTCAAGTCTGCGAGCTGGAAAGTCAATGAACTCCGACAATACATTGTATCATTGTATGTAGCTACGAATAAGTATACCTAGATTTACTTTCAGCCTCATGCCTTTGCTAGGAGTAGGAGCTACGAGCGGATGGCGATACAGGAATTCCGGGAAGCGAGGTAACGTAGGTAGTATCTGTACGAACCACAATAGGAAAGGTACCGACTAAATGTACTAAAAATGTTCTTGGATATAGGTACTAACGTTCACTTAAAAGGACCAGATTATATACTTCGTTGAACAAGCTTTCTTTGCACTCTGGTCAATGTATGCTGGTTCATGGGTCCGAGACACTGCGATATTGAATAGACATTATGTATGTCTTTCCCGCTCACGGGACATGATGTCCCGGACCTTTGGGAGGCGTGCATGGGGCTAGGTACCTACAAAGTACCAACTGAGCCAACACGTAGAGGCCCTTTTGACAATTTAATGGAATGCAAGGAGTACACCGAGCGGATGCTGTCCCTGCCCGCGTCATGGGACGCGCACAGAGACAGCACCCGCTGGGGTGTATAGGGACTATTACTGGTTGATGGAATCTAAATAAAACGGGTTATTGGGTGAAAATGATGGACTAGTGACTGGGCTATTGGTGAAACATCGGACGCCTGCCTAATAAAACTGTTTCACTTTTTATCTCTGGCAGACGGTGACTCGCCAACTGCTAGATGGGCCCCTTGTCGCCAAAGCAAAAAGAATTTATTATAATTATGTTATGTGGGGTTTCAATTGTCTAGATCCTATCAACATGGGATTTGGCGAGAAGAGGGCGGTGATAATAATAATTTCCAAGTCCTACCTGAACGTCCTAGTTGGTCGCCTGGTGACTAGTTCAATCTGCTTCTATTATAGGTTTGCCTGGAGTCATTTCCACCGCCTGTTGATAGGAAGTTAAATAAGCACCAAGTATAGACAAGCAATATTAAAGTCCATAATCTATATTCTTTACCCCTACAATTGTATCAGTTACACGTAGCATTTGGGATCCCATCTACTAGCATGACATGATTAGGTCGATGGCGGTTAGTGAGTGTTATTTAGATCTTAGCTTAGTCTAATACTTAGCTCAAGTTAATCAGCCCCTTAGTATCCAGGATCTGTATGCTCCAACCACTTTCACAAACTAATTACACGCCTGAACTCCATTATCTCATCCTTTCATTTACCGCCAAAATCTATCGTTATCTCATATATTTTATAAGTAAACATGTTGCCAGCTATTTACTATAAAGGTACATCCACACGAACTTACCACAGGTTCGCGATGATCCGCGACACTCCCGACATCAAAGAAAGTGCTTATAGAAGAGCTACCAAGTGGCGCGTCCACTCGGCAATCTTCTCTCGGGCTCGTTGAGCTGCAATCCTCTCTGGTCTCATATTAGCAGGTAAGTCACTGTGTTCACTTCCTTGTGGAATATTATCCAACTCGCATTGGAAAGATTCCTCTTGCGGACTATCAATAACTTCATACTCGTTAGAAGATAATTCTGCGCCTTGGACTTCAGCTTCTTCTTGACTGTGTATTTCATTTATAACCTCCATCGTCTCTTGGTTTTCAGTTTGAAAGTTTTCCGGCTCAGGTATATTTTCCGGCATCCTGTTTGGCTCTATATTTTTATCCGGAGGTATGGTAAATTCTAACTGCTCAACTACTGGAGTTTCTGGTACTGATTTTTCTTTGCTGCACTCCGTTTCCAGTGGATATAAGTGACCGATGGACCTGGTTAGTTCCGCATTACCAACCTTAACCTTCGCTACTCTGCAATGTCCATCTTTACTCTTGATCAAAGTTGTTATTTTTCCTACCTTCCAGTTGATCCTTTTCTTGGAGTCGTCGAAGATCTGAACTATGTCACCTACTTGTGGAGATTTTTCAGAGGTCGACCTAGGCTGTTTGATGAAATACCTGTGCTTTTCTCTCAAGCTTGGTAGGTATTGTCTTATAAACATATCTTTAAACTCTCCCAGAATCATGGTACCTCTTTTCCAGCTCGCAATGAGGTCTACCTTCGTAGTCGTACTCTTACCCATGATGTCTGTTTCCGTTAGTTCAGGTACAAGGCAATTACCCAAACTCAAGAAATCAACCGGTCTCAACACACGATCCAGATCTGCACCAACATAGGTCAGAGGTCTTGTGTTAATAACTCTTTCGATCTCCTTTAGCACTGTGAGTAACTGATTATCGTTCAACAAGTGTTTTTCTAATGTGCGCTTCATGCAATGCTTTGCCAAAGCTACAAGGCGCTCATAAACGCCCCCGTGCCATGGAGCCAGTTGCGGAATAAATTTCCACATGATGCTATTCTGCTCACAATATGGGCTTCTGAAAAGCTCTGAAGTCAGCTTGAATTGAGGTGCATTGTCCGACAGTACCATCTTTGGTTTTCCTCTGGAGGCTGTGAATCTTCTGAACGCAAGCAAGCATTCTTCGGCAGTTAAGTCATTGACAATTTCCATGTGCACAGCTCTCACAGCCAGACAAGTATATAAGCATACCCACCGTTTCTCATTTCCTTGTTTTGTCGCAACCATTACTGGACCGAAATAATCAAGGCCCGTGTATGTATATGGTTCACTGTAATTTACTCTCTCGGCTGGTAAGGCTGATGTAGGAGGAAGTCGGTAGGGTCCTCCACCCTGTTTAATGCACTGAATGCAAGTTTTTAGTACCCTCTGTACTTGTGTTCTACCCTGGGGTATCCAGTATTTCTCACGGATGATATTCAAGGTATGTGGTACCCCGACATGGTAATTTTCTTCATGGGTATCTCGGATAACTTTATCAGTAAAATTTGACTTGGGAGGTAACAAGATTGGATGTTTCATATCGTAGGACCAACGAGTATTTGACAGTCGTCCTCGGCTTCTTAGCAATCCATCTACATCTAGGTATAGTCCTAAGTTTCGAGTCAGATTAGTTTCCTTTCCAGTTACTTCTTCAGGGAAATGTTCCTTCTGCAGATTTATAGTTTCAGCTTGACATATTTTATCCACATTTATGTCAGTTACTTCCTGGTTGGCATATTCCTGTTCTTCATCTGGATGGCATTCTAAGTAGATACCAAGGTGGATATCAGGAACATCCTTCTCACAGACTTCCATTGACATATCTGGATCATCAGAGATGTCCAGGCCCTCCCCAGCAACAAGAAAAGCTTGCCGTTCGTCAGACTTTGTGCTACTTGGCCAATGCATTGGTTCTTTAAAAAGAAATTCGGGACCATCAAACCATAATTCCTTTTTGATCTCCCACAGTTCAGGCCGAGTAGCCAAATCCGCTGGGTTTTCATTTGTGCTGACATAGCGAAACTCGAAGTCTTTGTTCTCCTTGATTTCATTAACACGACGTGTAATAAACGGGGGTAATAGTTTACTTGATTTGATCCAGCTTAGTACAATCAGACTATCTGTCCACAAATACTGTTTGTCTATGGGTAAGTCTAAGTTTGCTTTTACGTACTTCATTAATCTACTGCCAATTAAATATGCCAAAAGTTCCAGTCGTGGTATTTTCAAATTTTGTTGATCTTCTAAAGGTGTTATTCTAGCTTTTGACATAAGGAAAGCCGTCTTAATTTCTGTCTCTCCGACGATACGTACATATGTCACTGCAGCATATGCCTTCATGGAAGCATCCGTGAATGTGTGAAGTTCATATTTGACGTTCCCTTTTGGTAATACATTTCCTACATATCGTGGTATTTCAATCTCTTTAGTGAGTTTAAGGATGTCCACTATAGTTGACCATTTGTGTATGAGTTCTGTCGACAGGGTCATATCCCACTTAATCTTCAATCCACAGAGCTGTTGAAAGAATATTTTTGCAGGTAAGATAAGCGGTGAGGCGAAACCACAAGGATCATAGACTCGTGCCAATGTGCGTAAAACATCCCTTTTCGAAAGTTTATTATTTTGACAATCCACCTCTGAGGAATTTTCATTCAACTTGAGCTCTAAACTATCCCTTTCAACGTTCCACATGAGGCCAAGAACCTTTATTCGGTCTTTTTGTGGTGCTCTTAGTGGTTCAGGAATAGTTTCCATAAAGGTCTTGTCATTTGACATCCACTCTCTTATGTTCATGCCTAATTCTTTGAAAACGCTTCTGGTTTCTTCATACAATGTAGTAGCCTTTTTGTAGTCTTCGGCGCAAGTCACGAGGTTGTCAACATAGCACCTGTCAGCAATGTTCTTCAGAAGGGTTTCATTTCTTTGCGACAAATGATGTCGTATCGTAGCCGTTAAGAGAAATGGACTTGAGATGATCCCGAAGGCCATTCGGCAGAATCTGTAGTGGAGAAGATTGTCTTCAGTAGGTTCCTTAGAGAGATCCTTCACCCAGAGGAATCTCGTGACGTCCCTATCATCATCTTGGAGACCTACTTGAAGAAAGGCTTTTTCTATATCTGCCGTAATTCCAATTTTGCCACATCTGAATTTCAAAAGTAAGGCAGTCAAGTCTTCCAACATTGATGGTCCTCGATACATGCATTCGTTTAGGCTCTTGTGATCTTTTACCTTCGCGGATGCATCATATACGATTCTCCCTCTCTTTCCCTCTTGTTTTACCATATGATTAGGCAAGTAATGAATCGGAGGGTCTACCTGGTATATGGGTATTGTTTGGGGTTCGACGATTTCAATGATGTTAGCTTTAAGTTGTTCAGATAGGATTTGATCAAATTCGTTTAGCGTCGCAGTATCAGATCTTTTCAATAGACTCTTCAGTCTTCCATAAGCCAGGCTGTAGTTGGTTGGTATATCTGGAGGGTATTCTATCCAAGGCCACTTTACTGTATACCGTCCTTCTTCATACTTGACAGTATTATTAAAGAATTTCACTGCTTCTTCCTCTCTAGTAGACTTAGGTGAGTCTGTTATGCCAATACTTTCAAGTGCCCATAAGAATTTGATATCGACATTTCTCAATGGTAAATCCGGTTCCGTGAAGTAAGGGCAACTAGGTCCGTGACATTGGCAATAGGTTATTACAGAAAGAGTATTGTCAAATATGTTACTATCTGTACTACCGGATAACATCCAACCAAAGTCTGTATCAATTAAATATAAATCTTGTCCTATTTGGCGATGATTGTCTCTCATAAAGGAAAAATAATAATCATTTCCAATCAGAAGATCTATCCCCTCTCCTAATGAGTCATCATCAGCTATGATATCAGCAGATATCTTTTCTGGGAAGTTAACAATTGGGATGGTATTAGTAATATGTGGGACTACATTTACTCTCATCTTCTTTTGTAGGCCACGTTTAGTTTTTACAATGATTTCTGAGGCAGCACTAAGAATCTCCTTAGGTTTATCTGAACCGAATGTATATACCATAAGCAAATCTTCATTTTCCTGTGATAAATTGATGGATTGGGCTAACTTAGTTGTTATGTAGCTCCGTTGGCTTCCACAGTCTAATAAAATGCGGCATGACTGTGGTTTATCCTGTTCTGTCTTATTCCTTACTGATGCGGTTGCTGTCTGCAAACAGGAAATAGAACACAATGAACTAAGATTATTTGTATTGGTCTTTACCGTTTCTAGGTTCAAACGAGCACTCTCACCTGAAACACCTAGAGGTGCAGCAGACTTCAACTCTTTTGGGCAAAGCGCCCTATTGTGTTTTCCCTTGCAGTAATAGCATTTGAAGAACATTCTGCAATCTTTTACCATGTGCCCTTCTCTCAAACACAAATAACACTTATTGCCTAGCTTGTCTTTACGGTCCTTGAGCGTCGAGTATTTGCGACACTTGTCGCTGAAGTGCGTTTGGGTTAGACAGAAGTGGCACTCCATCCTTGGTTTCTTCTTATACTGTTGATTACTTTCTGTATAGGGCCGTTTTTGACGAGGGGTTTTCTTGAATTCATGCCGCTCATTAACTATATTGTGGGGACGTACTCTACTTTTCTTATGTTTACTATCCACCACTTGTAAGGTGCCAGTTGTGCATGCTTCTTTATTAAATGAATCTGGTCTTGACTTACAGACATCCTCCTTATCAGTGATTAGTTTCGCAAGTTGGGCTCTAATTTCATTTATGGAGTCATCCTTTATTACTCTCTTTAACTCATAAACAACATTTTCTGGGAATTTTTCAAAAATCAAGGTCCGGAAAAAACTGTGTGACGCATCTTCTCCTAGAGCTTGAAGAACTCTCAAATGTCGTTCAATCTCATTGAAAGCTCTACGACAGTCTGCATTTGTCTCATTGGCCGGTGACACTTTATTAAGGGCCATATAATGGGCGTCCTTTATATAGCCTACTCTCCCATAACGCTCCTTGAGCGTGGTGATGGCTATACCATAGCTCTCATTAGTCGCCTGTAAGCCTTCGACAAGGCTTTTAGCTTCACCTTTCAAGGCTGCGCATAGGTACAAAAACTTATCTACATCAGACAAATCTCTTTCGTCAATCTGAGACCTAAATTGGTCCCAAAAGGAGTACCAGTTTAAGATGTCCCCATCAAATATAGGTAAACCTAAAACAGGGAGCTTCCCCGTCACACATTTAGTAGCTATTCTTCCCTCTTTGGCATGTTTGATTTTTACTTTAAGCTCGCTTAACACTTCTTCGGCTTCCAATTGATTAGTGGATAATGCTGACACTTCGTCAGCCGATGGAGTGTTAACGAACTTAAAATAGTTATTCAAGTCGTTCGTACCTTCTGCAAGACACTTTCTAATCTGGATGCTACAATCTCCGCATTTAATGTGGCTTCTTGCTGCGACTCCCTACCAATAGTATCGTTATTTTGCTTGGCTGAGGCAATTAGCTGCACAAGCCTATTGGAAGATGCTTGTAAGATGGTCTTCCAAATATCATCCATATCTGCTTGATTTGCTTCTGTCTGATCTGTAATGTACCATAACTATTGACTGCGTGTTCAATTTACAACAATCTTATACAATTTTCAAACGAAATTAATACGATAAACATGAAAACTTGCACTTACCATGTACAATTTCTAAGACCTAGTGAGTATTCCTTTAATCCGACGAGGTGAGAACAAAACAAACGTATGTAGCCAACTTTGTTCCTCCACACACAATATTAAACAAATTGAACAATACTTTTAATTGGTTTTTCCACTTTTCTTCAACAAAACAAACAAGAACAAAAACTACAAGACCGGTATTGGCTTTGGCGGTAATTCTTCTCTTTGACGTCTAAAAATTTACAGATTATGAAATAATCGAGTCATATTTTTCTAATTGGAATACAAATATAATGTATCGGTCGAAAATCGATAGTCAGATACATTTTAGTTAACAAACCAATAATTAAATTATAAGAACGAATGTAATAATCTACGTTTCAAGCCATAAGTACTTAAGCGTAAAAAATAATTTGAATATTCAATGATAAACTACTTCCACTACAATATGTTTAGTGGAACGTCTCCCTCACCACCGAATAGCGATATCAGTACTTAATTTAAATAATACTTGGGTGGGTCCCTGGAAAAGTTCAAATTCATCCCCGTCACAAATAGTCTAGTCGAGTGAATGTTGCAGCGCTCACACTCCTGCCCAGTAATTCGGGTTACTAGACTCTTGCCTGTTCTTAGCCAGCGTCAAAATGAGTGACCGCCGAGGCGTTCACACCCAGCACGTCGGGTCGCAAGCTGATACAATTCTTGATCCGCGTCAACAAGTGAGTGAACATCAACCCGTTCACACCCAGCACGTCGGGTCGACAGATCTACATTAAACATCCGCGTCAACAAGTGAGTGACCGCCGAAGCGCTCACACCCAGCACCTCGGGTCGCAGGACTGTAACCTGTTCTTAGTCTGAGCACCAGAAACAGACCGATACCGATACAATTCTTGATCCGCGTCAACAAGTGAGTGAACATCAACTCGTTCACACCCAGCACGTCGGGTCGACAGATCTACAGTATACATCCGCGTCAACAAGTGAGTGAACATCAACTCGTTCACACCCAGCACGTCGGGTCGACGGATCTACATCATCCTTCCGCGTCAACAGGTGAGTGAACATCAACTCGTTCACACCCAGCACGTCGGGTCGACGGATTTTAAGCTGCCCTTGTTAGGTAAAAATGCAACCAAATATAACAGGATTTATACAGAATTATATATAACAGACGTTAACTATAATATTGCTAGGACGGGGGTTACTGTTGGAATACACATCCCATACATGATTTTGACACTCGTGTGTCCATTGTCATCGGGAGACCCAAGATGGTTTTAATTAATTTATAACATTCATATTCACACATTGAGCTCAAAGCTCCTCATAACGCATAAAAAATATAGGTATGTACAATATATTAGGTACTCTCGGTGACGATCCACGCCACGCAAAAAAAAAATCATTAATATTTTTATTAATTCCACGCGTTTGCACAGAAAAGTTGATACCGATACATTCGGTATCCAAGTAATTATTTCATAATCTGATTTTCAAAACCAACAACACAATATCTGACTTTAAGTCACGACATACGATCATCCCTGTAATACAATACCTTGTCTATTCAAATAGCGAAACTGATGGGGAAAACTGTGGCACTAGCAATTAAACATAAAATTATATAAAACCATTACGTTTTAATTCAATAGGCGAAAACAAGTTAAGTGACACCGTCAGTCAATAATAGATAAACCTTCTACAAAGTATTTAACCATGAGGTAGCATCACAGCTTCCAACAGAAACATCTATCGATACAAATCGATTAGTTTCTATATAATCGATACGATCATGCTTCGGAAGAAATTACGAATTCAAACAGAAAAATACACCTTTTTTTTTTTTTTAGAAATGTTGTAATATCAAATAACGCTAATTCACAATCCGTAAAATAAATATATCACCTGGATTATAAGTTAAGCATACGTAATATCGTTTTGTAGACATATCTCGTTCAAATTGGACCCGGAAATATCACCAGCAATCTCCACCATGTCGCCAAAGCAAAAAGAATTCATTATAATTATGTTATGTGGGGTTTCAATTGTCTAGATCCTATCAACATGGGATTTGGCGAGAAGAGGGCGGTGATAATAATAATTTCCAAGTCCTACCTGAACGTCCTAGTTGGTCGCCTGGTGACTAGTTCAATCTGCTTCTATTATAGGTTTGCCTGGAGTCATTTCCACCGCCTGTTGATAGGAAGTTAAATAAGCACCAAGTATAGACAAGCAATATTAAAGTCCATAATCTATATTCTTTACCCCTACAATTGTATCAGTTACACGTAGCATTTGGGATCCCATCTACTAGCATGACATGATTAGGTCGATGGCGGTTAGTGAGTGTTATTTAGATCTTAGCTTAGTCTAATACTTAGCTCAAGTTAATCAGCCCCTTAGTATCCAGGATCTGTATGCTCCAACCACTTTCACAAACTAATTACACGCCTGAACTCCATTATCTCATCCTTTCATTTACCGCCAAAATCTATCGTTATCTCATATATTTTATAAGTAAACATGTTGCCAGCTATTTACTATAAAGGTACATCCACACGAACTTACCACAGGTTCGCGATGATCCGCGACACCCCTATTAATAGCGACATTAAAAAAAATGGCCTAAGGGCAACACCGGTCAGAGAGCTGGAGGGGTAAAGAGGTGGCACTGGACTTTAAACATATAGCCAACTCGCCACTTAGACATTTATTATTAGTGGCAAAAATTCAAATTTCATTCCTTTGGTATCCGTATTCCAAGTCAAGTCAAACACATACACATCTACACACACACACACACACACACATACACACACACATACACACACACACATACACACAATAACTGAGACATTTCGTTCCCGACAAACAGCGAGCAATGCAAAATAGATTAATATAGTTACCAGGGTCTGCCTGAAAACCAGCGTTGCAGTGGCTTGTAACATTATGCTGAGGCAAGCCCCTTTTTAACATCACATAACTACCTATAAAATAAATTTTAAATTTATATGTTAAATCTAATCTTAAGGTCCACATGTATCTTTAACTATATAATGTCGTGCAATGTGATGTTGAATAAAGTTTTTCTATTCTATTCTATTCATCAGGCTTAATGAGTCCAGCCCAGCGTCATCAGTCACTTCGTATATTAGAAACTTTGTAACTACAAATTATCGCATTCACTTGATTGATGCTTAAATAAAGATTGCAAATAAACTGAATAAGTTATTGTGCAAAGCTTTACAATGCACTAAAGTAGAAAAGAGCAATATATTATTATGTAAGGACAATTATGAATGGTGTGAACGCCGCAAGTGTCTGTGGCGATTGTATGGCCTCGCCTATTGTGTCTGTGATGGCATTCAAAGACTGCCGCAAACTGAAAGTCTAAACGTAAAATGACATTTAAGGAAGATCTTATGTAAGGGAGAGCCGTTTAAGTTTCTCGTTAAGATTATTTTCGAACGAGCGAGCGAAGCGAGTTCTCCGTTTCAGCTCGGGCCAAAATTCTTTCGTATGTCCGGCGTCTGTCCGGCTGTTCACTTCTTCAGGTTGCGACCGATTCTAGTGAAATTTTGTTAGTAGGTTCAATAATTATATAGAATTTTTGTGACGATTCATTTTTCATTTTCTATAGGGTTCCGTACCTCAAAAGAAAAAAACGGAACCCTTATAGGATCACTTTGTAGTCCGTCCGTCTGTATGTCTGTCTATCTGACAAGATCCTTTATCTCGGGAACGCGTGGAGGTATCGAGTTGAAATTAAAAGTCAGGTCTACAGTCCCCTTCGAAGCTGTAAAAAAATCAAACTTCTATGTTAACGTAAAAAAAGTTATATTTTACACTCTCAAGGGAATCAAAATTTATAGGCTAATTTCCGTTGACCTAGAACTATGAAATTTGGCAAGGAATATCGTCTTATACTACAAGTACAAATATATAGTTTTCATATTACACAATATGAAAACTATATATTTGTAATTTTGTACGGAACCCTCGGTGGGCAAGTCCGACTCGCACTTGTCCGGTTTTTTTTAAAGACATGTTCGCGCTTTCTACAGCTCACAGAGCCACTAGCTATGTACCTATACACCAATTGCACCATGGAAGAAACCTATAAACGAGTTTTGTCTAGAAAATCAAGAAAAAACTTTTACAGTACACATGGTGTTACTTTTCCGCACGAGTGCGGAAATGAGCACTTTTCGTGCATATGTCGAAACTTTAAAGAGCCATATGTACTGTAAAACGTTGTACGATACGCGTGCGAATAGGTAATTCGCAACTCGTGTCGATTTAAAACACTCCCTTCGGTCGTGTTTTAATTTATCGCCAGTCGTTGCGAATTTCCTATTTTCTGCACTTGTATCGTAAATAACTATTACAGTACACATGGTGTTACTTTCCCGCACTAGTGCGGAAATGAGCACTTTCCGTGCATATGTTGAAACTTTAAAGAGCCACATGTACTGTAAAACGTTGTATGTACGATACACGTGCGAATAGGCAACTATTGTCGATTTAAAACACTCCCTTCGGTCGTGTTTTAATTTTATCACCACTCGTTGCGAATTTCCTATTTTCTGCACTTGTATCGTAAATAACTATTCTACTTCTCTGTAATTTAATATTATACCTACTGCGATTAAAACCTCTTAAATTATCTTTTGAAACCTTAACCTCCTTTTAACTGCCACTAATCTGCCACTTTACTGTAAAGCAATGAAATGACCAAAGATACTAAATGAAATGAAATAAAATGTCAGTGTCATTGTATTTGTTGTGTTGTGACGATTTCAGTGTCTAGTGTTTCTTTTTTCATTTAATTAAATGGGGGACCTGAAAGAAGAGAGAAGAAGAATTGGCTCAGACAGGTATAGTATAGTAGTGACAAACAAACCAGAGTTCGTGTGTTTTAATCCTGACCCGTACAAATGAGATTCTTGGAATTTATGTATGGAATAAAATAGGAATATCCTATTTTATTCCATACATAAATTATTACCCTACATATTCCATACATACATAAATTTAAACCATTCCCTTTTCGGTGAAGGAACGTATTTTGTTTTAAGGAAACCCCTTATAACGTAGATAGAAAATATAATAGATGTCGTCCTAGCCTATACCCGAAATGGGCGATGGTAAAATAACCTTGCTAAATTAAGAAGTATCAGAAGACTAATACATTCTTCACGTCTAATGTCATTTATAATTTAGTCGTGTTCTATCGGTGACGTCATGGTGGTGTCAGTTCACAGATTACAGAAAAAGGCAAATTGAACGTATTCTATATATCCGATCTCTTCTCACTTTCGTACTCAACAACGAGTAAGAAAGAGATAGAACCATATTATCTGATAGGTCTTCATACGTCATTGTCTCTGCTTCCCAATCGCACGATGTATCTCGCTCTCTCGTTCGCTCGAGATTTAACGCAGGGAAAGTAATTTTTTTACAAGTTATCGACATCGATATTTACTGTCCATAACGTGTGCCTGTAACCTAAGGCTTTAAATTCAAGATTATACTTGTAATTTTTACCCGACTGCCGAATGAAAGGAGGTATATGTATATATGTATGTATGTGTCTATGTATGTATGTATCAATGTGTGTATGTCTTATTCTTTGGCACGCCCTACAGCCTAAACCGTTTGACGGATTTCGACATATGCGGTGTTGTTGGATTCCTCTTAATCGTGGGAGTGACATAGGCTATAATATTTGTAAAAAAGAGGTTGGGTTTTTCGAAAATTCTTTTGATTTCACTTGTTACTTAAATAAATCGTTTAAAGGCCATAACTTCAATCGTTTCAACATCTACTTAGCTTTAATAATTAGTATAGGTACTGACTTAGCTTTGTTTAATAGATCTTAAAAAGCTATTAAGTAAATAACCCCTTCCTCGCCAATTCTATGGTAATGTAAGTAAATACTGGGCATTGTGGGCTACAATGCATATTGTGGTGGAAATTACTCATTGTAATGAAAATATACAATCTTAATGATGCTTGCATAATTCCAATACGCGGCTAATTCGCGCATATTAGGGCGTACGAATTATTTTAACAAAATGGCCGCCACTTGTGGTTACGAGTTTAGTGACATTGTAATTTCAGAAATTAGTCTGTTAAAAATAATTTTATGCGGTTGTATCGGACTACTAAATAATTTGCATAAATTATACAGGTTGATTTCGGGAGGACGGCACTATCAAGCACTATCAACCCAATTTTTTTTGTTATATGGCTCCATCAAAGCCTTGATGATTCCGCCAAACTTGATTACTTATTTTTTTGATTCTATACGATGACAGTTGATTTTTTCTAACTTAATCTGTCAAGGAGTGGATGGGCCTTAGGTAATTAGCTGATGTCTCATCTACATCTACCAATCACAGCTTGTGTTGTTAATTTACCTTAAATAAACAGTGATAAAACTAACCCGAGTACGGAAACGTAACTGAAAAATTTTTTTTTTCATACTAAAAGTTAGCAGTGGCGGCGCGTAAAAATTTTCGATGGGCAACCCAGAACAAAAGAGTATTATAAAAGAGTGAGTATATAACTATAGGCTTGCCTAAAATATATATTTTTGGCAAGCCGGTGGGAATCGGCTTGTATGAACGCTCCGGCACTGAAAGGTAGCCTATGTCACCCGGAGCATAATTTCGAAATGATTGACACCTCATTTATCAAAATCGGTTCAGTATCTTAACGCAGTAAACGCTCAGGTGGAACACTCGTTAATACAAACGTAGACTGCTAAAACCATATCCCTTCCTTTCGGCTCTGCCGTAGTCGGGCACAATCAGATTTACCGATGTGTTTTTAAGGTAAATGAACAACACAAACTGTCTCGTGTTGGCATTGACTGTGAGTATTTTCTTTGTAAAGGCAATTTTTTATCCGGAAAAGTGATTTCTGATCACGAACCGTCAAAAACTAGTCTAGTTCTTCACTAAAACAGTTACTTTGACTTCAACAGTAGTAAATTTAGGTGATTCGCGAAGGCTACCATCGGCTTACTTCGACCGTGCCCAATTAACTCGGGCGACAAAGGGCGAACGTGTTTGAAAGTCAATTGCTCCAACATTCATTGCCTTTTTATTAAATTCCTCCACAAAGTCAGCAGTGAATAATGAATTCATGAATTAATTGACTCTATTCATGACGTCACTAGAAATTCTGGCACTCTTCAAATATTTAAACAATTTTAGTTTTAAACAGTTCGAAATTGTAATCTAGATAAAATTGACTCTACTCGAATTTGTTGCAAAAATTCGAAAATGCTTTAAGTTAACTGGATGTTTTTATTATCTTATTCTGTTCTTATTCTTATTTTTTCTGTGGAAGTTAAAATCATCAGTAGATAGTTTGTATAAATAAACTACTAAGATATATAGGGACTCCTCTAGAGGTTAAGGTAAACACTGAAAGTATATTATTTATTTAATGTAACGTCTACATTCTCCTATGGCTAAGGGACTGCTGGCGAGCCCGCCTGCCTAACTAACATACAACCATAACCTATATGTTAGCTATGCATAAATGTGTCACTACATATATTTAGATATTCGGTTGAGACGTATGTTTTTCAACTTTCAGGATATATGAATTTAATTTTTTACGATTCTTATACATCATTTTAACTAAACGGGACTTAATCACGTATAATTAACTTATTTATTTACCTCATTCAGCTTCTTTTCAAGATACTCAGTCTGGATTTGTTAGGTAGCGTAGTTTTAGCGGGACATTATCAGTGTTCTTTCATGTATTTCTATTTAAGAAATGTAATTTGTTATAATCTCCGAACATGAAACTGACATCACATTGCTGTTCAAAGCTCTCATCTGGAAAATGTAGTACCTAGTACATAATAAAATAACAGTATATTTTAACAAAGCGAATACTGGTATTAACTGCACATGAAGTTACGTGCATAATATAATGTTAAGTTTAAACCCGTCTGTGGAAGTCGGTTTAAGTAACTACTCGAATATGTTAGAGAAAATTAAAGTTACTGGGATAGGTAGGTCTCCATGGTTGTTAATTGTCTCAAGTTACTTAATTTCTAGAGGCACTTTCAAGTTCCTTATAATATAAAACCACTTATTCTTCTTATTGTAATAGTCTTGCGCTCCAACCATAATTGACATTATTGACACTCGCGAAGTTCTCTAACTTCGACTTTGTTTTATTATTTATGACATATTAAGTACCTATCAATGTTTAAAACTTCGTTGAATATAAAATTTTCGACATAGCTAACATTTAAGAGCAATACAGATACAGGCCGTATTATTCGTGGTCAGTGAGGGAAAATCTGAAACTACAAGATTCTTGTAACAAGAGATAAATTGGCT
The DNA here is from genome assembly GCA_932294315.1 of Epinotia nisella. Classification (NCBI taxonomy): domain Eukaryota; kingdom Metazoa; phylum Arthropoda; class Insecta; order Lepidoptera; family Tortricidae; genus Epinotia; species Epinotia nisella. The sequence continues at coordinate 17,397,190 of OW028680.1, forward strand.
CTTAGGAGTCACGAGGCCGATTTTAGAAAAAATAAAAACCGCAATCAAAGATTTTCAAAAAAACCTCATATACAACGCCAAATCTGTCTAAAAATCGGAATTCGTTTTTTTTCAAAGTCAAAGTCAAAGTGATTTATTCTTAAATTTAGGCATATTCCATGCACCTATGAATGTCGTAAACTACCACCGGTTCGGAAAGTAAACCTCTGCCTCGAGAAGAACCGGCTTAAAAAACTCGACTTTTGCGTGCTGGATGTAAGGAATACGTAATTGTTGCTAAGGAACCAGATCTACGATCACAGAAAAATGCCGTATTTCATAGTTTTATGCACGGAAATGGATCTATGCTAAGCTTTTTTTAAATCTTTGAATGCAGTTTTTATTTTTTCTACAATCAGTCTCGTGATTCCTAAGAGCAAATTTCCGTGTCTCTTGTAGTTTTGGGTTTCCCCTGCAGTGGCAGTGGCCCTGTTTGAACAATACACCCTGTTTATTACTGTCCAGTATAACATTTGAAGTATGTTTGACATCACTGGCCCGGCCCGTGCACCTCACAGGCTCACACCCTTGTAGTATTCGCCGCGCTCATAATTCGGCGCTGCGCAAAAAACGAGGATTCCGTTGTTTCAGCTACGGCAGTAGTGGAGGCGGTTATTCGGTTATTTAAAAAAATGAACAGCTATTAGAGGAGCAATTTATTTTTTGTGCACGCCGCGTTTGTCTCCTCGGGCTCTTTGCGGTCGAAATTACGACTCGAATTGAAATCCGGTTGTTAGCCGCTAGTGTTTCCTGTTTTACGACATTTGGTGTGCAATCTTCGATAGATATGTGATGGAAAAAAAAGTGAGTTACTGATAACTTTGCGTGTAAAAAAAAAACTTGTAATGTAAGAGGAAATACATCGGAAATGCCACACGTTAGCTGTAAGCAGTCTAATGATAGGTAAGTTAATACCTAGAGAAGGACCAAGCAGCCTAGCTACTGTGGAAATATTTGTCTAAGATCTGACACTGAGCTTAAACATCAAAACTGTATTGACAAATTTTGGATTTCTCTTCTATTCTTAATTAGGCAAATGTACAGAGTGAAATCATTGAAGCCAAAATAACCCTTTCAATCTCCAAATTCTGAATACTCGGGTATTCAATACCTCACAGAAACAGGATTAATCTGGGAATAGAACCTGCCATCATTTGAAGACGAGGTTGCGTTCAATTTCAAGCCCTCTGTCTAATTATATCGACACAAGCCAATTAAGGCTTGGTTTAATTAAATAGCGATTCCTATCTGGTTGGTTCAAGCCCAAAAGGCTGTGATCTTGGAGCGACACTAGTGTATAGGCCCATTTTGATGTGTGTTGTGCGGTTTGGCGTATCTATGGCGCCGCGACGTGTGGGAGCGCGGCGCGGCCTTTAATTTGCTTACGATCTTCACCTGTTTATTATGACTTATTGTGTAGAGTGGAACTGAATGGCGATTATCGATAGTTCATTTTAGGCGCAAATCTGCCTATGGTTTTATAAAGATCCGTTAGTTATGTCGGTAAGTAATGTCAAAAAATGTAATAGTTACTAAATTTGGAAGTGACATTTGGTCTAACGTAACTTTATAAAACCGGGCCTACATAAGTAGTTGATCTCTCCGAATAGACGTGGTCGAATAATTTGGTTTACTTACTAATTCGAGTCAATCATTGTATTTTACAACAAATTTAGTTATCTATTACTTGATATTGATTTTCAGTAAGGTATATATTTTTCATTAAATCTAAGCACTGTGTAGATTTTAATGTGAGTGAAAATACATTGTAAGTTTTGTAAGATGCATAGGTACATTTAAGATTAACATATTTGTTAGGTTAAGAGGTGCATTCCGCAAAATAACCGTAAATTATCTACCTTGCCATCGCTTCACATATATAGACACCATACCAACATAATAATCGAATACATGCCGTGTGTACAGGATGTTGAATATGGAATTACACAATTTTTCGCGCATCTCTACTAAAGTTTTTACGTAATGGCAAACGTAAACGTAAATATTAGAGCGCTACTTTGTCTACTTTAGTGTCTAGGATCTCGTTTTACCTTGATTAGTAACTGCTGCTATATTAACACCTTTCCTATAAGGTAGCTTAGGACGTTCACCACCGTACTTATTGTTCATTTTATGTACTGCTTAATAACTTGGTATTGCTATACCTAACGTTGACTTAAATTAGTGTTGGCCTTTTAACCTTTTGAGTGCTATGTCGAATATTGTAAACGTTTAAGCCGCTCTCGCTTTGTCTCGCTCACCTTCGCTAGCAGCGAAATGGCGGGAGAACTGTTGCCTTTTTACCCGACCTTCTCAGAAGGAGGGTTACGTTTTTCGAGCGTATGTATGTGGACAAGAAAATCCCATTTCATTTTCTATTTATTTTTAGCAGTCCAAACGGCTTAACCTTTTGAGCGCCGAGAGCCACTAAAGTGGTCGAGTGCTGTCGTGCCCACCACGCCAACAACCACTAAAAAGGTCGGAGTGAAGGTGTACTTTGATCATGAATAAAATCTGTTATGAATTGTTTTTATTTGGTTTTATTGGTTTTTAACGATACATCAAGTTACAGTGCTTGGCGTGTGAGTGATCACTTCATTCAAATATGAAAGCGTTCAAAAGGTTAATAGATTTTGACATATGAGGTGTCCTTGGATTCCTCATATATAATCGTGTGAGTGTCATACTTAGGCAACGCAAAAAAACAGTTGGGTTAAGTCTTAAAGTTCTGAAATAGCCCATCGTATGCTTAGGTAGAGATATGCCTAACAATAGGCTTGTGAACTAAGATTTTTTTACCATGCCATTTGAACCAGTTTTTGCAGAGGAACAAATGTTTGTATGAGAGCAGTTACAATTAAAGAACATGTATACCCAAAAATTTGAGTCAAAGCCGGACCTCGCTGGCGGCAGCCGAAACGGTTCATACCTACTAATTGACATAAAAGTAAGACGTCACCGTTTGCTATTTGTACTATGTTGTATGGAAAATCAAGTAAATTGCTGTTTTAGGTCCATCGTTGTCATACAATTTTGTTTCTATAAAAGTATTAATATTATGTAGAGAGGATGGATGAGAGAAGATTAACGAAGAGAGTGTATATAAAAGGAGTGGAAGGGCAAGTTGGAAGGGGAAGACCTAGGTGAACTTTCTCTGATCAAATTGGAGAAATGTTACAAAAAGGCCAGGTCAAAAGTACCCTAAACCGACGAGCATGTATGAGAAATGTTATGAAGGTGAGTGAAGCGAAAGTGGTTTGTCAGGATCGTAGCAAATGGAGATCCGTGATCTCTGCCTACCCCTCTGGGAAAGAGGCGTGATTATATGTATTTATGTATGTATGTATTAATATTAAAATTGTCTTTTCTTTCAAGGTCCATATCTTTTTATGATTTTAATTATATTTTGTAATTTATACTTGATTACAATAATTTGATGGTTTGGTTTACTATCCATTTAGCAACAATACGTTATCAATTTTAACATGAATTCAATACCCTATCCTATCGAACCCAGGACCTCTAGCTTCGTAGGCAGCGTCACTACCAACGAGACTAAAGCGGTCGTCAAGTATGCCGCCAAATTAAATAATCTTTTTGCCGTGGAATTTATTATTGATTGTGGATGGATAATCTTTGCTTTTACTATTTTCTCGCAGTCAAAGTGAAAAGTAGAGTGTATAACTCAGGTCTAAAAGCCATATTACCCCTCGAACAATTTTCCCTCACTTCGCTCGGGAAAATAACCATCTCGTGGTAATATGGCTTATTTTAGCCCCTTGTCATACAATCTACTCTTGTTACGGACGGATTTTTGATGTAGCAACATTTAACATCCTACGAGTATGATGCTATTGTTTGAAATGAATAGGTACCTATTCTTCAAAAATAAACATCGGCAAGGAATATGATATTGCTTACACATTTTAAAATGAGATTGTAAATTCCTTGAGTGCAATAAAGTATCAACGAAGTCAACGTGGTTTCACATCAAATTTACATTGATTGCGCTCTTGTTCATTGGCACGTTAGTCTTGTCTCGGGTGAAAGTGAGCATGCAACAAATGTAAGTTTGATTTTTAATGTAACCAACGTTTGTATTGATAGACCCACAGTAGGTGATATTTCTGGAAGCAATGTAACGTGTGATCGATCATATTATCACGTCCTGCCTATAATATTGTAGGTACACCACTCCGTTATAATGAGCTTTTTCTATAAAACGAGGACGCTCTTATTACGTTGATATAAGATTCAAATTGGAATTTCCCACTCTCGCAACGAGCATTAAAACAATTTTGACTACCCAAAGGTCGTACGTCGCGGTTGTAGGCATGCACTTGTTACCTTTTGGTTTTGATGCTCGGTGTATTACGAACGGTATTTACCCTTGCCTCATTTGCCTTTAATTCGTTAATGTATTAAAATAACGGCTCTGCAAACAATGACTTGGTCAACAACATTAGCATGTGGCGAATATTAAAGGTAAATAATAACTGATAACAGTCGCTTTCAAATGAATCTAAAAGTTGAAAGCCTTAAAGGGTATTTTAAACATTATATTATGTTAAACAGTATATATGTTCCTTACTTTTACTTACTTCCTATATTGCGATTTTTTCTGCAATTCAACATAGGAAAATTTCGGAAATATCTTTCCGTTTTGATGGGAATTAAAACTTTCCATTTCCAACATGGAAATTCCGTACCTGAGAAGCATAAAACTGTAACTCTGAGACACTGTATAAGAGTTACAGTTTTATGCTTCTCAAGGTATGTAAATTTCCTTAATTTCTTGTGAAACTTTCTAGAAATTTCCGAGAACTTTTCCAACTTTTCGGAAACTTTCCGCAATTTGCACATCACTACTTCTGCTCGTTGAATCAGTTGAATGAATGTCGCTTTGAACGCGAGCATGTGAACGCGGCATAACAATCGGGAGCTCTGGCAACCTTATAACTGTAACATACATATTGTGTACTTATTATCTACAGAGCACGCAGTGGTGTTACTATGGTTGGCATTGTTGCGGTCTTCTGAAGATGGGTTATACTTCCCCGGTTGGGCTCCTCCATATATGACCGAGATGACATTCCGCTGTATCTGTAATATGTTATCTTTAGATAAATTTTAAGTTGGTTACTCACAAACGAAAAACTAACTAATAATACTCGTACCTAAACATAAGTCTTAAGGACATTATACTGCAATAATCCGCGGAATAAAAGATGTTCCATTCTTTTAAATTGACTCATCAACTGAGGTCACCTCGCGGGTCCAAACACGATCTTACGTCATCTCTTTTATGTATAAATGCACACGGATACCTGTCGAATTTATTAACCAGTTACATAACAGGTGCATATTCAAATATGTCGTATAGGAAAAACGTCTTTGTATCAATTTCTTAGAAACGATATGTACGCGTAAATGGGGCAGAAACTTCCATTACGAGTATTATCTCGCAATTGGCTACTTTCCTAAAAAATTATATTTAGTCCGTCAGTTAGATTATCAAGTTTGTCAATTAAACAACGAATGATGATGGTATAGCCCGTTAAAGTTCCGCGAGACGTCACATTATGGTACACTTTTTAGCATAATGTGATGTCACGCGGAACTATAAGAAAATTATTTTTTGTTTATTTGACAAACAAAATACGTGTCCATAATTTTTTGACAATCTAACTGACGGCCTAAATAGAATTATAGTTTTTTTACCCAGGAATGTAACCAATTGTTTTATTTTAAGCGATGAAAAAAACCCTGTCGCTTGGTTACTGGTAATAGAGAGTAGAGCCATTGCTCCGAAAGTAGAGCCATATGATAATAATCTACTAATACATCTTAAAATATCTTTCTAGTTCACCAACTCATCTAATAGTTCGCAAACCGGCACACTAAATGAGGGGGATCGCTAACTGACGCTGTCTCTATAAACATCGAAATTTAAAATTGTAAGGTTTACACTACACAAACGTAGAGAATGTTGTTTATTCCTTATCTCAATCTAAAACGGTGTTATGCAACCTTTTTACTCGTGCCTCAATTTCGAGGTGTGGTTGTTTTGTGTACTTGTCTCAATTCATTTAATCTCGGTGTGTAATTACGTTTTTTCTTGGCAAGATTGCATGTGCAAGTGTAACGGTGTGGTTATGTAAGTAAGTAAACGTGAGGAAGGCTTAGGCCAAGTTACTTATTGGATAGTACTGGTAGGGCTTCGTTATGGGTGAAATTGGAGGAATATCGCAATGTGGAACAAAGGTCTTAGACACGTAACCAGGCAGGCTTAAAACGTTTAGCTTTAAATATTTTCATTACCCGTGTTAACAACATTTAAACATAGAAACATTTCACTTCACTGAAGTTTTCATTTAAGGCGATTTACTCGAAATGTTTTCGCAAATGTTGTCCGACTCGCACTTTGCCGGTTTTTTTTTTTAACTCTATGGCCCTTACATTTACAACAGCGACAAGGAATCTAATTCTCCTAGGTGTGAAGTTTTTAATTTGTACGAATACTTAATTATGGATGTATATAAATAGATATGGAAGTATGTACGGTCAAGGACTTTAATTAGGTGCCAACTAATTTAGATTTTTTAATAGTTAAGCTATGAAGTGTCCAGTATAAAGTTAGCTCTAAATGGCTCAACAATTAAAGTTTCGATGGGCAACCCGGAACAAAAAAAGTTATGAAAGAGTTTAGAGTATATTGACTAAAGGCTTGCCTAAAAAGACATGTTAGGCATCCCGGTGCGAATCGGCTTGTTCGGGCGCTCCGCCACTCCAGGTGCCTATGTATACAAGTCTAATACGATCTATTTAATCAATTATTCATTTCGTTTCAGGTATGTATAGCAGCTAACATCGTTCAGAAAATATCTTCGTTAGTAAGTTGGTATGAAATTATCTTTAAGCCTTTTCATTGAAGCGTAGAGTTGTTAATGGAATAGGCGTACACAATAGGCATGATGACTCATGTTAAAATTGGTAACAAGTATAAATTAAAAAATATAATTAATATCATAAAAAGATATATGAACCTTGAAAGTTTAGAAAAAACTTGCATATTTTTATTGTTCAAGTGTAAATTTAAAGCTACCAATAGAATCCTTACGTTTTTATAGAAACAAAATTGTATGACAACTATGGACCCAAACGCAGTATTTCGCGACCAAAACAGCAATTTACTTAATTTTCTGTACAATGATTATTAGTTCAAATCAAATAGAAAAGTGTGACGTCATCATTTTGAGTCAATCAGTATGAAGCGTTTGGGATGCGGCCAGCGAGGTCAATCTTCGTCACAATTTTTTGGGTATGTATGTTCTTCAATTGTAGTTGCTCCACGGTGGTTTGAAAATGCTTCAAAATCAACGTAAAAATCTTGAACGTTTGGTGTATTACTAGATACCTTATACCAAGCACAAGTATAAGTATGTATAGGTAAAAGGAGAAAAGTTACATAGTCTTTGTGGCATGCCATTCGTAAGATTGTATTTGACCTGGCTTGGTTTTCTCTGTACTCAAACGAAATCAAAATAATTTTCGCAAAACCCAACTGCTTTTTTACAAATATTATATATAGCCTATGTCACTCCCACGATTAAGAGGAATCCAACGACACCCCATAATGTCGAAATCCGTCAAGCGGTTTAGGCTAGGGCGTGCCAAAGAATAAGACATACACACATGCATGCATACGCTCGAAAAACATAACCTTCGGAAGTCGGGTAATAGGATCTAAATTGCGTCCATTAAATTGAACAAATCCAATTGAAAACGAAACTATTATCGAATATCCATTCGCAAAATGGAAGAGCCAAATTAAAGAAAATTAGCTTCAAATTGGAAAGAATCGGTTCGGACGCGGTTTTATTGAAAAACGGACGGGAACCGTGGCACCGTAATTACTCAATCAATCTCGTGTACGGTTCGTGTTGCATAACCGGTTGTTGCCGTGCTCTTGTTTCTACACGTTCTCACAGCTTACAATAACCGGGGAGCAGGGAGCTGAAGTGAAGATAGTTCATTTTAAATAGAAAACGCTCGCCAGTCTCAGACATTGAGTATTGGGCATCTAAAAAACTTAAGTTTGCGCATGCGAGTCGTCATTAATTTGCTTAGTCTGTGGCGGGCACTAATACTATAAATTCCAAGACGGCGGCTTGATGGAAGACTTCAATTTATTTTTCGAATCTGCCACCTTAAGTGTCACATTGTGCTACGACAAACGAGAGCATTTTTAATCCCCGACGCAAAGAGAGTGGTGTTATAAGTTTAACGTGGCTGTGTATATGTGTGTCTGTGTATCTGTCTGTGTATCTGTCTGTGGTATCGTAGCTCCCAAACGGATGGACCGATTTGAATGCGGTTTCTTTTTGTGTAATAGATAATTTTAACCCGAGTGTCCTTAGTCATGTTTCATCAAAATCAGTTCAGCCGTTTTTGAGATATTGACTTTTAAATGAAAAAATCGGGGGTTCATTCAACCTAAGAATAACTACAACTTAGAAAAGTTGAAACGGCTCTATATATTAAACATTACGACGACATACCAAAAAAAAATTGCCAAAGCGCAAGCTGTCTAATGTTTTCAGTGCGACCACGTACGATCCCTCAGTCAACTTATGAGTAACTTGTTGTTACTTGCGATTGGAGTGACTCCGCTTTGCAATGTTTCTGTGGCGCTTCGACGGTAACAATTGTGGGATTTTATATAAAGCACACATTTGGCTTGTGCCGTAATTGCTCAACCAAACTGTTCGAGAATTACTTTTACACTAACAACAAACTGTTGTAGTAAGGAGTAAATACAATTTTTTTCAACCAAAAATATTTTTAATGTATGAAAAAAGCGCAGAGTACCTATTCATAATTCATAAGGTACTTGGGCTGTTAAAAAAATGCAAATTGATGTTTATTGAACCACTTTCGAGATATTGGAAAATAGCTTCATGAGCATTTTAAGGCAAGGTATACCCATGTTATATTTGTAGCATTTATTGCTATATTGATTTTCTATCGAGGGAACTTCATGTATTGTAATTGTGTTACAATTTAGTAGATTCCTTACTTTAATTTGAGAAAAAGCATAGAATCATTATAAATTAGCTGTAATACGATAACCTGATATAGTTTTATTCCTGTGTATTTTTGACTCGTCTTACAGAAACGAGGGTAACATTAATCGTATGATCCCTTTTCCTTTAAACATAACATTATTTATTTAGTTATAAGTACGCTATGAAATAGAAATAGCACCGATCCATACGATCCCCGCCAGCAACAGCTGTGGCGCGGCCTGAGATAATTATGTCGACGCAAAACTTAATATAATGCATAAGCAACGTAAAATATTAACGCCAAAATTAATTAAGTTTCGTGGAAAACTTTAACCATCTTTCAACGCCAGTAATTATTCCGATGTTCGCCAAATTGTGGTAGAACATTAACATCAACAGAGCGCTCTGTCGACCTAATTGCTTCCGAGTTCTTAAATAATGGGTCGCTTTGCGCCCAAGGTCCGAAAAAATGTAAATTGTAGGTGGAGGAAACTACGAAATGAGCGGAAACGTTGCAAAGGGACAAAATGGATGTGTCTGCGGTTTCCTCCCTATTCGGCCATTTGAATTGTATCGTTAAAGTCCTATTAATTTGTCTTCCTGTAATTGTATTGTTTAGGGTTGCGTGTTTCATTTATAGACGAGGTCCATTTGACTGTCATGTTTCGCCGCAAAGGCTAAGCTCTGAACAGAGACGTATGTTGTTGGAACCCGACTAATATTAGGTCCTTGTGGCATTGGCATGGAGTATAGGTATTCTGGGTCCCTTTGGAGCTTCATTCGTCAGTAATTTGGGAGTAATTCCTGGAATACCCTTTGTAAATTACGTAAATGAACAGCGCTGCGTGGTTACATCGTGTTACGAGCAGTGTCCATTTTTTTAGTGTGACGTTGCCGCTAATAATGTTGGAGACAATTATAACCTTGCGTACATATAGACATTGAACGTAGAACCGATGGCCATTGGGACGGAGAGGTTCTCAAGTGGCGAACACGTACCGGAAGGCGCAGCGTGGCTAGGCTCCCCACAAGGTGGACTGATGACCTGGTAAATGTCTCTGTGGAGTACGCTGGATGCGGGTGGCGCAGGACCGGTTATTGAGGCACTCTTTGGGGGAGGCCTTTTTGGGTCTTTCGGCTGATATGATGATGATGTACATATAGCCTATATATATACCTACAGTAATAAGAGTATTTTTTCTAAACGTGGACTACGTTCCGACGATAGGTAAACAAAAGTCGTTTTTCCTGTGGTCACAATAGTTAAGGGCTTACGTGCTTTTATAAAATGTTTTTATCGCATAAAATTATACAAGATGAGACGCCGCCTATGCGGGATTAAAAGTCCAACCCAAAATTGGGCTTTATAGCTATCATGCCTATAGGAAAGACGCGACCTTAAATCTCTGTATGACTTAAACCCATTAATCAAAATAATCGATGAAAATCGGTTAACATACAATTAAATTTTTTGGTTTTAGTTCCTTCATAGACTACGTTTGGAGATTCGATTTTTTTACCTAAATTATAATCGTTGAGCGTACCTACGCCAGAGCGCTATAGGCGAAGAAGCTAGTAAATTAGCTCACTGACTCAATGAAGCCCCGCATTACGCCGGGAGCGCCTAATATGCCACAGATTACAGTTTCCCAAACTGTATTGTGTGACATATCACATGAATTGTTGTAAGCATCTCAGATAATTTTTTTTATAATTTTAGCAAAAACAGATTTGAAGTAATTTAGGAAAAAAGACGAATTTGACCATTCCCCTCCCCTTATCTCCGAAACTACTAGGCTTAAAATTCTGAAAAAAATATGGAAAATAGTTCCTTGCCTAAAGATTACAGGAAAACCTATAAGAAGTTTGAGTATTCAAAGTAACGGGAAAATTCTCAATATTTTACGGAACCCTCACCACGCGAGTTGAACTCGCACTTGTCCGGTTTTTATTTTATCTAATGTCTGAGTCTATAAGTTACAATTTTACAAGTCTAAATTGGCAACACTCGAGGCGCTTGACCAATAACGACTGGCCTTTTGATCTGTGTTCCGTGTTTAGACTTGTAAAATTGTCACTTGTAGCTTCGTTATTCGGGTTAGGTACTGTCACTGGCGATCATGTGTTCGAGTCCCGGTCCCGGTCGGCACGTATATGAAGCGTGAGACCGCATATTCTCTGCATGTCTGACGATCTGATCTGAGTTTTAGCTTACAGCTCATTTCTAATCTGAAGTTTTACGACGTGCGGGCCATTAACAAAGTATCTTTTGCCGGAACTTAAACCATCAATTTCAATCAAAAACTGTGCCGTAGATGGCCAGAATAACGGCGTATTTAACTAAACCTCCTGCCTCAGGCGTACCCGTTGATCTCATCGTTGATGAACTTTTTGGAGCACAGTTCATTATCCTGCTCAGTTAGTCAAGCGATAATATACTTTATTTCCCTGCCATAAGGCTTTGATATGCGCCGAAATTGCTGTAACGGTACGAGCTCCTTAACAATCCGCGCTTAATTATACTGAAGACATTTCCTAAGGAACGGCTGCAAAAGTTATTGAACCTCGTGTGTTTAGTGCCTTTTGTCTTGAGCAGGTTGACCAACTGAATCATCGAACGTCGTCCCACTTCGCCCACGTGCGTATGTAGACATTATTATGTAAATATTTTTGTGAATGTTATTACATACGAACGCTGTGAGCTAAAGAAAAGAGCTAGGGGCGATCACCTTAGCGTTTTTGCCGGTACTCAACTAGATACTGCTTCGGGACGGGTCCAGTCCAGGGGTTCGCCTAGGATTAGGTGTAGTAACCTAATCCCAGTTTACGCGCTATTTGTTGCTGAAGCATATGTATTTATAACATTTGAGGGGTAATCACGTAACCATTCGAACGCGCCTTAGGACAATTTAACTGTCATTTTTCTATATAAAAAGTGACATTTAGATCTGAGAAAAATGTTATACTGAAAAATAATCCTATCGATTAGTATAATTAAATAATAAATAAATAAATTAATATTTTGCGGGCAATCTTACACAAATCGACCTAGTCCCAAACTAAGCAAAGCTTGTACTATGGGTACTAGACGACGATAAACATACTTATATAGATAAATACATACTTAAATACATAGAAAACATCCATGACTCGGGAACAAATATTCGTGCTCATCACACAAATAAATGCCCGTACTGGGATTCGAACCCAGGACCTCTTGCTTCGTAGGCAGGGTCACTACCAACTAGGCTAAAGCGGTCGTCACTTACTTTTACTTCGTTAAATACCGATTGTTTATTTTATTTTATTTTAGTTGATTTGTGTCCCGGACGAGGCAAGCGAGTATTAGAAAAATCTTTGAATGCAGTTTTTTCTTTTTAAAAATAAAGGAATGTCTCCTTTAAGTAAAATGAGCCAACTTAAGGATTTAAGGTAGTTTCCCTCCAGGGCCCGACTTATTTTTCCATGAAGTATATTTAAGTAGGACTTTTTAAAATTTCTTTATTATAAAACAAACAGTCATACAAAGGTATTCGTACAGCTATCTTAGTACTAAAGAGACCTATAGTTTCCAATATAAATCAAAAACGTATAAATATGTAAGGCAAAAATCCCTACGCTCGACATCTTATAGTGCTCAATAGTTGACATAAATTGTTCACTTCAATTGTTACTCTGAAATTAATGTATGTTTATTTTTGTGCATTATGTGTGTGTTTGTTATTGATGTAATTGTGTATGTTGTAAATTAGTTAGTTCTAATTTTGCCACCTACCCTACCTACTAGTAATTATTTGTTGCAATTTCTCCGCTACCCAAAGGTTGTCTGCTCTTTAGCGATAAGACCGCCTGTTGTTAACCTCTATTTTTAAGTGTATTCTTGTCAAGTATTTGATTCATGTTTTGAGGTGTGTATTGTATGTATGTCGTCGTCAATGTCATTTATTATACACTATATACGAGTACCTACGTGACGCTATCCGTGATAGTCAGTGACCTTTCTGGAGGTCGCTGGAGTGTAAAAAGGGTACACATATCCTTCACAACAAAGGAACCATTACTTGAACTGGGATAAAAAATAAAGGAGATAAGCATTCACTTATGTTTCAAGAAGGTTCCTGATCTATGTAGATTGGAAAATGTCGTTAGCTTTGATCTGAAGCGAGCGAACGTGTCATGATCTCCATGACCAGCCCCGCTATGCTATAACTTGTTTTAAGCTCACCTCAACGGTCACCTTCAAATATATCTTGACGCCGCGATTCGTAGTAACTAAGCGTAGGTAGAGGTCTAGTTTCGTTAGGCGTGAAGGGTGACGTGAGGCGCATTAGCACGTTCCGAATATCAGCCCTGGGGCCTATTGCACAACAACTTGTAACTTGTATTACAAGCGGATACCTCTTTTCAACTCCTCGCATTAGAAAGAGACTTCCGCTTTTATTATAAGTTGTAAATTGTTATGCAATGAGCCCCAGGAGGTAGGTTTTTGCCTCCCGAGTCAAATTACATTTCAATTTGTATCGCGCGATCGCTTGCACGCTTTATTATTCCAAAATGTCAAAGTTCCACAAGCCATTTTCCGCTAAAGGAAAAGTTGTGCGCAGCTTATTCAATAGAATATATAAGTACGTTAGGTTAGGTTAGGTTATAAGTTACTATTATGAACTAAAAAAATGACGTGGTTTTCGGAAATATGAAATTCTGATGAAAAATGCTTTCGGACAAATTACTCTTCGGAATGATGTAGCGATATAATATTGGACTGGTATGACGTTTTCTCTGTTGCCCGCATGCATATCTTAACGAGTGTGCGCAAAAAACGATACAATGTCGCATCAGTATACGTCGTGTCAAATAGACCCCATGGAAGTGTTAATAATTAAATTTTTAGTGAGTTTCGTGCATCGTCGCCATTTTAGAAGGAGGAGAGGCATTGTTTATTCAACGATCTCGAGCGTCGCCCCTGATCAATGTTGGACGCGGGTTTATATATTCTGAGTGTGAAACTTGAAAGATTGAAAATGGTAAAACGTCTGTCAGAACCTAAAGAAAATGTTGATACAGGGTAAACTAACCCATTGTCAGCCCTGCTCGTGCCTTATGTCAATGCAATCGTGGTAACAATTCCGCAACAACCAGGTAGTAAGTAGTAAGTTTAATTCAGGAACTCATCCGATTTCTAAAAGTCGCTAATATCACCTCGCGTAATTAATGGCCCTCCAAATGATATGTTGTAGGTTTGGGATACTTAGCGCGATTTACCAATAACGAAACTCTATTATATCGATTGGAATTGGATCGATTAACTGGTTAATTAACCAGTTGATGTGGCGCCTTCGTTATGGCATGGTTCTATCACTCCCACAAGTGCATAGGTATCATATATTAATGAACCTCCAGGTCTTTACGCTTTATGTTTGTTGGTACTCTATATGTGTACTCCGTATATATTTGTTTATGTGACTGTTTGTGCTCTAAATAAACTAAAAAAAAACCCAAGCTCCCAAAGTGACCCATCATAAATTGTGTATGTTATAGTTGTTATGAATCTCCGTCATCCTCCTAGCGTTTACTCACGGTTGTGCCCTAAAGGAGCGCGGGATCCGCTTTGGCATTTAATCCCAACATTTACACATAGGCACTAGTTTTACGAAAGCGACTGCCATCTGACCTTCCAACCCAGAGGGAAAACTAGACCTTATTGGGATTAGACCGGTTTCCTCTCGATGTTTTCCTTCACCGAAAAGCCACTGTTAAAAATCAAATGGTATTTCGTACATAAGTTTTTTGGAAAAACCCTGTGGTATGAGCCAGGGTTTGAACCCGCTACGTGCCGCTACCTTCAGATATAAAGTCGCGTGCCTTACCGCTTGCAGTGGCTCACTTGTTATGAACCTCCAGGTCTAGAATAGTCTAGATATACAGTTGACGTGAAATATATGTTTACACTTTTGCACCTTATTCCATGGTAATAAGGCGAAAAATGTAAACATCTCTTCGACGTCGACTGTGCGAGGAATAAGCAAAGCAGACTCCCTGGGCAGGCCTGTGAAGCGGCCGGGCTAGTCGCGAGGGTCAAAGTAGCATGCGTAAGCGAACCTTGGACCCTCCTTGTAAGCGAAATGTCTAGATAATCGTTGGGGGTTTAGTGGGTAGTCTGAGCCTTCCCCCAGCGAAAAAAGGTTGCGAATAGGGCAGCCACAGGGGCTCAATGGTCGTGTCATTAGTGCCCATCGATCAAAACAGGACAAAGCACAGGTGAGGGGTGTCCAGAAATCTTTGACTAACACAATTACGATTTCTCATCGTGTTGCAAAGTGGTGACGTATTAAAAAACGTCATTAAAGGTGAAGCTCCGAAAAAATTATATTAAATATTAAGTTTAGGCCTCCCTAATAGAGTGCCAAAGTGATCTGTCCTGTGCCACCCGCATCCATTTTATTGGGGAGGCCTATATCCAGCAGTGGACGTCTTTCGGCTGATGATGATGATGATGATATCGACGTTTTGCCATCCCCCATCATACAGCGTGTGTCGAAAGATATAGGGTGACATAATTTATGTAAACAGTTATTATTTTTAACCAACCTGAAAAAAGGAGGAGGTTATATGTTCCACTGTAAGTATTTTTTTTAAATGTATGTTCACCGATTTCTCTGTCAATTGTGGAAAGAGTAATTTAACCCTGTATAAGAAACATATTTAAAAGTTACTTTATACGGATCTCAATATTTATTTCCTTTATTTCTGCTACTCCTACTCCTAATACTAGTGTCTCTGTAGAAATCGCAAGTGTGTTTTAACAAAAAATAAACATTTCCAAAAGCCGAATCGACAAAAAAAATTGTATAATTATCTCAATCCGTTCACAAAATTTCACGAGAATCGGTTGAGAAATGCAACCCGTAGAGGAGAACAGCCGGACAGCGTGACATCCGGATATACGAAAGAGTTTTGGCCCAAGCTGAAATGGAGAACTTCGTTCGCTTCGCTCGCTAGTTCAATGATGTATAAGCTAGTACTATAGATAGGCGTAGCATTTCTGCAGTAGGTTGGCACTGGTTGTCTGCAGAACCGACTCCACAGGATTAATTGTTTGCCGCGTCCGGAACTTGTCGGGTCCGGCGCGCGTCGTTTATCAAACGGTTATATATGGACATTTGTATGTACGTCGAGTCGGAAAAATCTTAATAACCTAAAACTAGTGTAGTACGTGTAGACGTGTGCCCTTCGGACTAAAAAGTGCAATAATAATGCAACTATAAATATATGGCTATGCGTAATTTGTAATGAGCAAACTTGGTTTGTAATTTTTTCTATAGTTCCTTGTTATTATTTATTACAAGTAAGGTCAGTAGGTAGGGGCAAGCGCGCCACCGGGGTAAGTGCGCCTTTCATCAAAAATATCGAAGTCTACAGTTATTACACAACTAACGACCTCTTATATATGGATGTTGGATCCATGGGGATCCAAGTAAAACAAGTTTATTGCATGGATCATGGATATATAATGTTGTTTTGATGAAAGGCGCACTTACCCCGGTGGCGTACTTGCCCCTACTGACCCTATTTCATTTATTTTGTTATACTGTACTTGATTACCTACTACTTACTCTGTAAGTATATGTGTTTCATAGTCCTAGTCAACGGAGAGTACCCTATACATTTTGATTCCCTTGAGAGTGTCGAAATATACGTTTTTTGCTACATAAACGGCCGTATCTTTTTTATGTTAACTTGGAACTCTTAGAAGTTGGATTTTTTCACAGCTTCAAGGGACTGTAGACCTGATTATATGGTTTTAATTTCAACTCGATACCTCCACGAGTTCCCGAGATATAGGGCCTGACAGACAGACAAACGGATAACAAAGTGATCCTATAAGGGTTCCGTTTTTTCCTTTTGAGGTACGGAACCCTAAAAAACCCATTTCAGTGTTCAGTGAGTTTTTTTTTTTACGCCGGTTCTTCTCGAGGCAGAGGTTTACTTTCCGAACCGGTGGTAGTTTATCGACATTCATAGGTGCATGTAATATGCCTAAATTGAAGAATAAATCACTTTGACTTTGACTTTGACTTTTGTCTTTTTGGACAAACTTCGTTCTAAGGTTCTAACCGGGTATTCCACGGCACGGTTTTGCGTTTAACTATAGGTACTTATGTCACGTCCAGAGTGACACGTCATTGTCGCGTGCAGACAGTGATCCTGGCCCGGCCCGCGTGTCCTACGTCTGGCGTGTCCGACACGATGAATTGTCTCCGACGGTCGCCCATTTATCATTTGTTTGTGTCTAACACGTGCCGGGAGATGTTTTCATTCTCTAGATCTCTGCATTCCTGTTTATTGTAAGGTTTCACGGCACGTGTAGATATGAGGATTTCGTACCATACTGGTACTTATCGTTGATATTAAATACCTCTGACTAGATTTAACGTTTTGTATCGTACATATATTATACCGTCTTATATGCTAAGGGACTTAAATTCATGCCATATTCGAGAAAGATGCAAATAAATTCCAGAATGATCAAAAGGTATTGACAACGGTAAAATTAATTATTCTTGGGTATAAACAAAACCCTCGGAAAACATCGCGCTTCAATTTATTTATGCTAATTTAAAGATTTATAAATATATAATAGTACATTAATGCCGTGGCCGGGAAGTAGGCAATTGCAGGCTTAGTATTTGTTTAAACGGACAAGCTTGCGAGTTCCTTTTAATTGTAATACGAAGCCTGCAATTGCCATTCCGGCTAAGGCTAATATAATGCTTTTCTCAAAAATGGAGGAATAATAAACTTTAAATATCGTTGCACAACGTGAAAATATTAATGATTTCTCGCCGTTTTTCTTTTTAAACCGAATCACCAGTGTATTATTTGAGACACATAGAAAAACGTCGCGTTTGCAACAAAAAAATACGAGTTGAATTGGCTGAATACGACCTGTGCCGTCTTTTATATGCCGGTTTAAAAAAATTAAAAAGTTTAGTATACTCGACAAATAAAGGAATTTATATGTAACATTCCAGGCGGCCTGCAATGTTTTTTATTTTTTCCAATATGTAGCGACTAATGTACACTTTGCGGGCCATTTTTGAGAAAAAAAACAAAATGGACGCTTTTACACCATAGAAAATCGTAACGTCACTTTGTCCTATTTCCCTACAAACTTCATGCTGACATCATTTTCGACGTTTCATAAAAAGTTTTTAACCCCCGATCAAAAATAAATAATAAATATTTACGGACAATCTTACACAAATCGACCTAGTCCCAAACTAAGCAAAGCTTGTACTATGGGTACTAGACGACGATAAACATACTTATATAGATAAATACATACTTAATAGAGGAGTGACGTGTTTGTGTGTCTGTGTATCTGTGTGTATGTGTGCCTGTCTGTGGCATCGTAGCTCCTAAAGGAACTGACCGATTTTAATGCGGTTTTGCCCGAAAGCTGACGTGATCGAGATGGTTATTAGCTACGTTTCACCAAAATCGGTTCAGCGGTTTTTGAGATATTGAACTTTGAAATGAAAAAATCGGGGGTTTTTCAACTTTTCTATGTTGTGTAGTTATTGATTTCGCTGAGCTTAATTTGTAAGTAAGACACACTTGTAAAATGTACTATACAGTAAATGAACGTGGTTCTTTAACTTAACCATCGCCTTAATTCAATTGATTAACTAAAATCCCAACAAAATTTAAATTGCCAGTAATGTACAGCAAAGTAAATTGACAAGTAAGTGTAAATGACAGAGCTTCATAAGTATGAAGAGCGCGCTATCATTGTTTATTACGACGTCACACACCTAGTACATTGAAGATTCGGATTTTGGGAATATAATTGCGCAGTTAATTTACATAATTACGATTTTCTTATTCATGCAAACAATTGCTAATGTTTGCAATTGCAATTGCATGCAAACATAATATTATTATAAGCTTTAACAAATGCCCGCGTGCCGGTAACACGCTGTATATAATTGTCTTTTCTCAAAAAAACTTCGAGAATCGGTTGAGAAATGCGACCTGTAGAGGTGAACAGCCGGACAGCCGCACATCGGACATACGAAAGAATCTTGGGCCAAGTCGAATCGGAGAACTTCGTTCGCCTCGCTCGCTCTTTCAATAATAATTATGGACTATACTACGTTTTTCACATCTAATGTGGAAATATGACCAGACTAGCTTTTGCCCGCGGCTTCGCCCGCGTACTAAGAGTAATGTTAACCGTCTACAAAAAAGGTGCATCTCAGTTTCAGTCTTTTATATATTTAGATCGACTCTACATAGACTCTGTATATCGAACATAGACTCTACATATCAAATCTACATATCGACTCTACATATTTAGATAGATGTCCACTGTGTACTTAGATAGGTGTCGACTCGACATATCGACTCTACATATCGACTCTACATATCGACTCTACATATCGGCTCTACATATCGACTCTACATATCTGGACCCCCATATAAAATTTCACCCCCTCTTTTAAGGGGTTGGGCGCAGATTTCCAAAAAAAAAATGATGCACGATTTTTTTGTTAGTCACAAATAGTCCGCATACCAATTTTTAGCTTTCTACCTTGAAAATTGCGGAATTCTCCATACAAACTTCCACCCCCCATTTTGGGGAAGTGGGGGGTTAGAAAGAGACAAAAAGTAGCCTATGTCACTCTCCATCCCTTCAACTATCTCCACTTAAAAAATCACGTCAATTCGACGCCCCGTTTTGCCGTGAAAGACGGACAAACAAACAAACAAACAAACAAACAAACAAACAAACAAACAAACAAACAAACAAACAAACACATACACTTTCCCATTTATAATATTAGTATGGATTATCTGTTAGATAAATTCTCTATTTCCTGCAAAACACGAAATCATCAGAATTCTGAGCACAACTTATTCCATGCGTTTCCAGAGTTATTCGGCGTTTCTTTGTTTAAACGTACCGGAAATAATGGACATTGGTGAAGCGGAAAGGTCCGTCGAAAGTTTGGCCAAACCGCCTTTAATTAAAAAAGTGCTTTACCGACCGAATTCAAATACTCAGACCTCGACCAATTACGTAAATCCCGTCTTATACCTATTTCAAATAAGGCTTCGCTTGAAAATAGGTTTGAATTTCAATTAACTGTGACAAGTCAAGACCTAATATATATAAAAAAAAAACTCCATACTTTTTTTAATGGCTGAATGCCTTGACAATTCTACTTGAAACAAAATCAGGTCGCTTTACAGGCCTCTCGTCTTCCGAAACGATACTTCAAAGCCTTTTTGTAAACTGTGCATGACAATATGCGAAAAGAGTTTCTTATGTTTTTTACCTAAACCAAAACTTTTCAACGTACAGCGATTTGTGGGGCTGATCCCATTATGACAATCACTAGATTTCGTTTGTGGAATGAGAAAAGAGGTCAACTACATATTACCCTTCTGACCGTTATATCGCAAAAAAATATTAACACACGTAAGAGCCGTGCTTCGTTAGTTTCTGATTGGTTATTGTATACCCTGTGCTCCCCGTCTCTAGTGCCCGCTCAACTTCTGTTAATTGGATGTGAATATTCAAGATACCCACTGAAGGATGACATCAATACTAATTGATACAGTCTACAACAATTTACATACACGTCATAGAATTTGTTGATTCGGGTTAAGGGTGCCTTAGTACGTTTATGTAGACAGCCTTTTATTCCGGATATGGCTTATGACCACTTATAACACCGTAGCTTTTGCCAGCACGTCTGAGTAGCTGCCCACAAGCCTACACAGGGTTATTTTTGTACAGATCCGGCAACTTGACCCTTGATCAGAAGGGGCTACTCGCAGTTGTCTGAACCCCGTAGTTCGAAAAATAAATATTGTGCAGTGCGAACAAAAAGGAAAAAAAATCCAGTTGTTTGCAGTGAGAACTACGAGGTGCGGAAAACTGGAAATAGCCCGTCAGAAGCTTGTCTGGTATAGACACTGAATTATAAGAACTAAAGTGATCTGATAAGAAAAATCTTAATCAAGGTTCCAACGTAAAATTTTATCGATGACCCTCCAGCTGAAGTGTTTGGTGCCCGTAGCTACTCAGGGCTCGATCGAGTGAAAAGGTGCCTGCAGGCGACCCCACTTGCTTGGAGCACTCTTCTGATAAAGTTGAGATTTAATTTACAAGTTGCCATTGTCGATACAGATGTTGTTGAGGTCGAAGAGTTAACGCGGAAGTCAACATCGATCGCGTGTTTTTGTAATTGCATTGGGTGGGATAAAGAAATATAAGGTAAGTAAAACCGAGCCGAGGAGGAGTTTCTCTGAGTGATCGCATCAAAAATGAGGTTATCCACAGCAGAACTAAGGTAACCGATATAACCCTCCGAATCGCTAAACTTAAGTGGCAGAGGGCGGGACACATTGAAAGAAAGATAGAAAGAAGACATTTATTCACTACTTACACAAAAGACACACAGAAATAAAGGGAGCTGGGAGTAAACATACAATACAATTGACACATATTGCACGCAGAACCGATGGCAGTTGGGGCGGTTCAAGCGGTGTGGGTAGACCTGTTAAAGGTCATCAGACGCAGGATCGGTCACTTTGGCACTCTTTGGGGGAGGCCTATGTTCAGCAGTGGACGGCTTCTTTCGGCTTATGTGAAAACACCAGCTGCTTATTTATTTATTTCAATTTCATTAACTCAACCGACCGAAATCCACGTGGTAGTCTTATCAAAAACATTTAGAAGCCTCAGAACTTTATGAAATATTAACCCAAAACAGAAATGTCAGGCGCTCGCGATCAAAAAGACCCGACCGACCATATAGATGGGATAAGGGAAAGAAAAAGATGAAGCGAATTGATCAATAAATTATTCTAACTGTAGGTACTTTGGGAATTTCCTTGGCGACACACATGTTATGGTGTGCCAGACTACGCACTCCACGCTACGAATAACATACCTATAGTGATATATTATGTATGTTACAACTACCTGCTCTTGAACTTGTAACAAGGGAGTGCCGACACAGCTTTATACGCGGTATTTAGTTCAAAGCCTAATCACTTAGTACACTGGCCTTGGGTTATCGGTGATTACATTGCTGATAATTCGTTTGCAAATATACGGAGCGTTTATAGTACATAAGTGATAACGTGGATAGAGGATTCCATTGAGTCCTAGAGAATCCTCGAAACGGATGGAGGTAAATTAACCTGACTAATTTAAGTATCAGGAGACTAAATTCATCCTTGACATCTCATGTCCTAAATACTTTAGTCGTCTTATGTAATTGACGTAAACCCCGCTATTCTGTAGGCAGTTGTGTAGTGAATGCTTGAGATTCTGTGAGGCCATGTTTGATAGGTGCTCAACTGTTCCAATATAATTTATTTGTTACGTGTTATTGTGTTATGTATATTTTAAATTGTTAGTCTAAGTTTCGTGACGCATTGGTTACACTGTAATGTCATGTAAACGTTTTTATCAATAAATAAATAAATAAATTATTTTAAGCTCAGCTCAACGCTCGCCCACAAATAGATCTTGACGCCGCGATTCGTAGTAACTAAGCGTAGGTAGAGGTCTAGTTTCGTTATAGGCGTAAAGAATAACAGCACAGTTGCAGTTGAATTTTTGACAAACGAAGCTGGTGACACACAAATAAAAAGGTCTATACGCCGTATATGTGTGTGCGCTTGTAACTGCAGGTTTGAGTTGCGTGCCTGTGACAGGCACGGTGGTCGTCGTTACAGGCACTTTGCACCCACACAGCGGCAGTTACAAGCTTACCCACATATACAGCCGGGCGCAAAGATAAGTTGAACTATATGTACTTGCACTGACTGGCGGTCATCACACTGCCGCCGCATTCCGCTGCGCGCGTGCGGAGCAGCGTACAGATTTCGCCGGACGGAGGTGCGTGCGGTGTGAAGTACCGTGCGGAATTTATATACAAACTGAAGTAATGGCATACAACGTTGCGAACTGTCGCTCCGCACGCCGCAGCAGGATGCGCTGGCAGGGTGACGATCGCCTAACTAACCTAATGCCATGTTTATGGGCATAGCACAGGCATAGCGTTTCGCGGCGAGACGTTTTGTATCAGGCTAGTGAAGAATCGCTCACGCATGGCAAGGTTTCTTAATGTGGTGTCGGTAGTAGGTCTATTTCTGGCAAAATATTTTTTAAAACGTTATTAGGTACCCGCTATATAGTATATAAAAACTTACAACCTCACATACTTTTCCTCTTTATGATATTAGTATATGCGTTCCACGGTAATTTCTTGTCTAGTTGACGAAAAACACGCATTTATTTGCAAAATGAATGAATATCATCATCATCATCATGAATATACTTGTACAAATAACTATGATATTTTATCGATACAGACTATTAACATTGTTTTTCGAATGACACAGAGCTACACCCATCCTACATCGAATCGCCTTGGCATTATCAGCGATGACGCTTTTTGTCCCATCCTTGCGTCCGCTAGAAAGGTCCGCGGTTCAACTCGTGACTGCGCCTGTTTATTTAAAATACGAAAGGTTAAATGTAACGTAACTTATAATAATGTAATATGTGCTCACGAATCGAGGACTATGTTGCACAGTCCCGAATTGAAAAAAAGTGGGACATTAATTTTTTGCTTCGAAAAAATTGCATTTTATAGGAAATTGGTTATATATTATGTAGGTATTTCTATAGTTAGACATCAATCTACATTTTCATTTTTGACCAGTCGTGCTAAGACTAAATTGAGTTTGAGTGGTGAGAGAAGAAATACACCACTAAAACATTTTTTTGGAAAAATTACAAATATATTGTTTATTATCCATATCCTATCGAATATAGTTTTATTCGGAGCGGAACTAGTCATGTGCACTTTTGTCAATTCGGGACCACAGTTTGTTGTGGTGACCCAATTTAAAAGCATTGGGCAGACGATGGTAGATTATATTTATTATCGCTCGAGAACTTAATTTAACTTGCTTGTGGAAGGTTTCGATTACTTACTCAGGTTTTAGTGAAAACCTGAGTAAGTGATATAGTGATATCGCGACTATGCTATTGATGTACCTTATAGTTTGCAAGGCTGCTATGCCGTATGAATACAAGTTCTTTATTCTTTAATTTAGACATAAGTATTCCATGCACCTATGAATGTTAATAAACTACCACCGGTTCTGAAAAATAAACATCTGCCACGATATAACAGGTGTAAGAAAGACTAAAAAGGGTTTCAAATACAAAAATCGTCTCACTGGTGGGAATCAAGTATTATAGACATTGCGCTAGCTTGCTCGTTGTGAAGATATGTAAAACCGGTTGCTGCGGTGATCTCATTGCCTCAATTTGCATTTTCTGCTAATTACTCATATGTAACGAATGCTGATGAGCCCGCAGCTAGATGCCACATAATATCCTGAGAGATAAACGTCGTTAGAGGATAAGACTATCCACTAGTGCTTCGCCTCTTTGATATGAAACTTGTATTGCACAGTATGGTACCTATAGATAATGTTAGAGAATGCTTGTGGCTGCAACTAACCTTTTGTGCAATATACCTACCTAAGCAAGTTTGGATTGCTTTATACTACTACTACTACTTGCTTTTTACGCTATACTATTATTATAAAGAGGAAAAGGCTATGAAATTGTAGCTTTCTAAGTTTGTATGTAATGTGTAATCTCTGGAACCGCTTATCCGATTTATAAAATTCTTTCGTCTGCGTGTAAAATGTATTTTCTAAACGGTTATAAGCTATATTTTATCCCGCAGGTTTGCCCGCGTTCATAGCAATACGTGGGCTAAGCCGCGCGGGCAGCTAGTGGTATACAGTTAAATAAAGGACCATATAAATAAATAAAACCGGCCAAGTGCGTGTCGGACCACGCAAAACGAAGGGTTCCGTGCCTATTAAAAAGGTCGTATCGTCACAGAAATTTTACGGCACTTACGTCCTTTTCTTTGAGGAAGGCAGTTTTTCAGCAATATCTCGAAAACCTCTGAACCGATCTTGTTCAAAACAATTTTCGGTGAATGAAATTAATAAGCCCTATGTCAATGAATTTTTCCATATTTTTAAAATACACCGTTCAAAAATTAGAGGGGGGGGGACAGAATTTTAGTGACTTTCGGGGCGATTATCTCCGACCCTATTCACTTAATCAAAATTCATGCTAAGAAACCTTATATTTATTTTGAAAGGCCTATCGATTGATGTGCCACACGGGGGGTCACGATGAAAAAATTTTTTTTGACTTTTAGTTTTATGTATGGAGTGCACCCCTAAAAAATTTTTTTTTGTCATTTTAATTACAAAACTATGTAGCGGCTAACAAAATACACCTATCCTCAAAATTTTATTCACATACACCTTATAGTTTTCGAGTAAAATGCCTGTGACATACGGACAGACGGACAGACGGACATGACGAAACTATAAGGGTTCCGTTTTTGCCATTTTGGCTACGGAACCCTAAAAATTGACTTAATGATTCCATATAAGTTCGTATTCCATGTAAAAAGTACCTGTAATATGCCTCTAAAACCTTACGATATCATCAAAGAAATACAAGATGTGAGTCATGACAACTTCCATGTGTCATCTTGACATAGGATTTAAGCATGGTTTGGCCGTGCAGAATTGTTTCTGGTTCTGAGTAAGGTGCTATGTTGAGGATGAGGACACCTCTAGCTCAGAAACGCGCTTGTGACTCCCAGACAGATCGTATAAAGACACAATTTCAAAGTATTAAAAAAAGTGAAGATGCGATTGATCAATATCAATTCATTATTATACTTAGAGTTAGGCACTTGTCCCACCGCTGGCGAGTAAGCGATGAGCTATCGGCGATTTTCTCGCCCAAGAATATATATTTATAGTTCATCGCTGGCTGTTCACACCGCGATGAACTATATCTCTCTCTTTTATTTACACGGGAGGGATTATCTTTTGTTCGTTTCTTGGGCGAGAAAATCGCCGATAGCTCATCGCTCGTCGCCGGCGGTGGGACAAGTGCCTCAGGTATACAGAAATCATCAGCAGTCGACCTGCGCCTTCCGGTACGTGGTCGCCACTCGAGAACCTTTCCGCCCCAACGGCTATTGGTTCTACGTGCTATATGCCCCGCCCACACTGCCACTTAAGTTTAGCGATTCGGATGGCTATATCAGTTACCTTGGTTCTGGTGCGCTCTCTTTGGGGGAGGCCTATGTCCAGCAATGGACGTCTTTCGGATGATGATGATGATACAAAGGTCGGTGTGCTGCTATTCGCACCCCTTGATTCACTCACCTCTTGTAGTATATCTTGACCCCCCTGATTTTTAACAACTATGCGTGACCACTGAACAGAGTCAGGCTTATACTGGTTCTACTGTGGCGAGTTGTAGAGGCTTTGTGAATACCAGTGCTGAACCGTGGCTATGTCGAACACGCGGTCACCCATCTATCCACTCAAGCACGCATTGTATTAATATCATAGTTAGTTTACATCTGAATGTGCGTCACGGTTATCTGTTCAACGGAAAATAGCCTTTGTGCCTTTGGAATTGAGTTTCTTTCTGTTCACGCGCCATAGTTTGAGTAGTTTTTAAATGTATTGTTAGATGGCACTGTTTTTATTTTAGATAAATTAGATCGCGCTATCGTTCGTTTTAAAAGAAGACGTTATGAAGTTAGTGTGATTTAACTATTATGTTTGATGAACTCTAAGGTAAAGAGTGGGCCGAAAAACTGTTATTTTTGACACGTGTCAGTGCTCAGATGTAAACATTTTTTACTACAAGGGTGGATTGCAAAAAAATTTGTACATAGTTAAGAGCCTTAATCTAATCTACGCTTTAACTTTTTTCCATTGTGTAACAACGACAATTACCCATAGGTACATTTTATATGGGTAACTTTCGTTACACGATTGAAAAAAGTTAAAGCATAGATTAGATTAAGGCTCTTAACTATGTAAAATTTTTTTGCAATCCACCCATAACTTAACATTATTTAATTACTCAGACGCAGGCCGTGCCTGCGCTTAATGTCTACTTACACTAAAATATTTTCTTTACATGCGAATACGCAGTTAATTAGTACGTATAAACCAGTTGGCCAACATTAAGAATGTACACAGATAGCATCAACGGGTCATTAGCTACGATTATCTGTTGACACAGGTGGTCTGCGAATTTTTCACAAATAGGCGTATGACGTAAGAAAACACTGGCTGTTACGACGTATTTTTTATGAATGACAGTGGTCCCATGACCCCGTCACCATCTTTGTTTGAAATAAAACTGGTCATAGTATTCACATGGGCAATAAAAACGAAAGTATGCCACTAGGTTGGATGTTGTGACGATGCCTACGTCACACACACCACGGCGGCGCGCCGTGGAAAAGTACTGCGGGCTGCGCGGGCGGCGCGCGGGGCAGAGCAGTGACGTCACACCGACCGGCCGCCGCGCGGGCATAAAAGCGAGAGCGCGCATACGACGCGAGTAGTGTTCTTCGGAGCTCGCTCCGGATAGCACTGCCCCTCCCTTCCTCCTTCCCGACTCCCGAGTCTTTTAGGCAGGTGGTTTTGGCATGTCCTCACCAGCCTTGGACTAAACTCACCCTAGAATCATCCCCACGGCGGTGGTTGTGGCATGCCCTCATTCGCCAGGGGTTCTAGGTTCCCGTAGCTTTTAAGGCGGCGGTATTGGCACGCCCACGTCCGCCTTGAGCTTCCAAATTAACCGATACCACTAATATCCCGTAGTCCCTCAGGATAGGTCCGCGACCGTGTTACCGTAGCATACCTAGGTCTCACAAATAGCGCTAGAATATCACATTAATTAAGTATTGTAAATAAACGGGCGTAAGACCCACTTTGTTACCTTGACACTCGGCGTTTGCATTTAATGAACCCTTGATCCTCTCGTAGTGCCCCTGAGTTAGTCTGGAAACCTCCCTAAGGCCCTAAAGGCTGGAGGATATGGGTGTGGGTTCAGAACCCACATCACATTTGGCGCCCAACTTAAAAACTCACTTTAGAGTATTTCTAGCTCAAGAGGGATCAAGGGAGTGTAATAGTATCTAGCATACCTAATTACCTAGCGCGACGCGTCTCGTCCGCTATTGTAAATTCCGTACATTTCACCGCCGATTTAAACACCGTATAATTTACCGCCGTGCTAAATTCCCTATAATCTGCCGCCGTACACGTTACTACCGTTTCACCAACATATAAGTTTATCGCCGCTTCAACGACCGTACAATACCGTCGAGCATACCTAGAAGAATACCGTGAACCGAATCACGACGAATAACATTCTCCAGAGATCCGGTAGCGCCGAACAGACGCAAACTAATGCCGACAGCCTGGATATATCTCCTTAAAAAGCCAGGACTAATCGAAGAGGCCGAGAAAAGGGACATACCGACAAAGGGCTTGACTGTGGAACAAATACGGAAGTTACTCGTAGAGTCCATCATCAACTCAGAGGAACACAGGACACCGCCGGAAAACCAACCTCAAAACATGGCAAGTGACGAGGGAAAAAGTAAGGCAAATCTCAACAAGCTTATTAGGGAGTGGAACCTGTCCTACACGACATCCGATAGCGCCGTGGAGTTCATAGAGCGACTAGAAGAGCTGACCTCGGCCAGCGGTATAGAAAAGGAGGAGATCCTGCCCGCGCTACCACGCATTCTACAAGGAAAAGCGTTACTATGGTATAGAAATAACATACACCCCGGAAACACGTGGGAGGAATTCCTAGAACAATTCAAGCTCCACTACTTTCCCAGTAATTACGCAGAAAACCTAATTGTGAGAATAATTGCGAGAAAGCAAAGGTTCCGAGAGAGTTTCACCGAGTACTTGACCGATTTGCAGACCTTAATGCGTAGGTACGGGAGATTAACAGAGGAAGAAAAGCTACACCGCATACACGAGAACATGGTCAAGGAATATAAATTATACATCAAAAAACAGGACTACAAGGACCTCGGTGGGTTAGTAAGGTTGGCACACGAATACGAAGGAATCACCGCGTCGTCCTATAGGGGACAACCACCGGGTAACGAGAGACCGTATGCACCAAGGCACGAGAACGCACAGGTACCATACAGACAATATCCAACGCAATTTACTGTGCCAGACACTAACACTCATACAACGCAACAGCCGGCACGGGAGCATCAACAACCGGGCAAGGAAAGAGTGGAATGGGGAAAGACAGGCAAGATACATCCCGCGTATGACTCAAGCAAGTGTTGTTGGTCGTGTGGCAAACCGGGACACAATGCGAGGGAATGCAGGTCGAGACGCCAAATTTTCTGTAGCGGCTGCGGGAAAATGGGCGTCCTGAGCAAGAACTGCTGCAGGGCGGAAACCCGGACCAAAAGAGAATACCTAGGGTCCGCGGGAGTACAGGATCGTGAAGAAAACCGGATCTACGTAGAAGCACAGATAATGGGGGACACGCACCGCTGCTTGGTGGACACAGGGTCCACGAACACCTATGTCAATGACCAAGTGTTTGAGGCCTGTAAAGCACAAGGCGCTTTACAAAAACAAACTCAAAGAGGAATAATACTGGCCGACGGAACGAGAACAGAGATCAACAACAGTATATTGGTGAATATAGAAATGAAGGGAGCCGCGATAAGACATTGGGTGCGGGTGTTACCATCAGCTACACACACGATTGTGGGGATGGACGTCCTCAGACGAGTAGGAATGGCAATAACGTGGGCGGGTGAACTGTCACACGCAGAGGAGCCAACTACACAAGAAAAGAACGACGAGCGACAGGGAGCCGAGACGTCTCAGGGACATCAAAAAACCCATGTCAGACCCCAGGAGGGCGATCACCCGGTAAAGTCAAGTGCTACAACAGAACAGACGGGAAAAACCATAACGATGGCACAGAAGGAACAACTCGAGGCAATACTGAAGGAAGAATTCGAATTATGCGAAACAAGCCATAAAGGGAACACGTGGACCGAACATAAAATTAAATTAAAACACAAGGAACCAATCAAACAGAGGTACTACCCGAGAAACCCAAAACAACAACAAATAATAGACACACATGTGAAAGAAATGCTAGAGCAAGGAATTATCGAACGGTCAAACAGCCCGTATAGCTCTCCGGTGGTGCTGGTGAAGAAGGATAATGGCCAACACCGTTTCTGTATCGACTTCAGAAAAATAAATGACGCGTCAGAGAAAGACGCCTACCCGCTACCACAGATAGATGACACCCTAGAGAAACTTAGAAAGGCACAGTTCTTTTCGAAACTAGACCTGAAGAACGGCTACTGGAACGTGCCTCTGGAGGAAGCCAGTAGACCGGTCACCGCATTCACTGTGCCAGGGAGAGGGTTGTTCCACTTCAAGGTCATGCCATTCGGCTTGCACTCGAGCGGAGCCACCTTTCAGAGACTACTCGATAGGGTAATCGGACCGGAACTTGAGCCACACGCGTACGTGTACCTAGACGACATAATAGTATGTAGTCCAAATTTCGAAGAACATACAAGGCACCTGAGAGAGATTTTCCGCAGGATACGACAGGCCGGACTACAGATAAACAAAGCGAAGTGCGAATTCGCGAAGCCCGAGGTCGAATATCTAGGCCACACAGTCACTAGAGACGGAATTAAAATGAACGAAGCAAAAATTAGAGCCATAACAAACTTAGAATCACCAAGAACGGTAAAAGGAATCAGAACATTCATCGGAATGACTTCATGGTACAGGAAGTTCATCCCAAGATACGCAGAAATAACGGCCCCCTTAGTAAAGCTGTTAAAAAAGGGCGAGAAATTTATCTGGTCACAAGAGCAAGAACAGGCAGTAACCGAAATAAAACAAATATTGACAACCGATCCGATATTAACAAGAGCGGACTTCACACGTCCGTTCACAATACAGACCGACGCGAGTGCCAAATGTGATGTGGGTTCTGAACCCACACCCATATCCTCCAGCCTTTAGGGCCTTAGGGAGGTTTCCAGACTAACTCAGGGGCACTACGAGAGGATCAAGGGTTCATTAAATGCAAACGCCGAGTGTCAAGGTAACAAAGTGGGTCTTACGCCCGTTTATTTACAATACTTAATTAATGTGATATTCTAGCGCTATTTGTGAGACCTAGGTATGCTACGGTAACACGGTCGCGGACCTATCCTGAGGGACTACGGGATATTAGTGGTATCGGTTAATTTGGAAGCTCAAGGCGGACGTGGGCGTGCCAATACCGCCGCCTTAAAAGCTACGGGAACCTAGAACCCCTGGCGAATGAGGGCATGCCACAACCACCGCCGTGGGGATGATTCTAGGGTGAGTTTAGTCCAAGGCTGGTGAGGACATGCCAAAACCACCTGCCTAAAAGACTCGGGAGTCGGGAAGGAGGAAGGGAGGGGCAGTGCTATCCGGAGCGAGCTCCGAAGAACACACCGGCGTCGTATGCGCGCTCTCGCTTTTTATGCCCGCGCGGCGGCCGGTCGGTGTGACGTCACTGCTCTGCCCCGCGCGCCGCCCGCGCAGCCCGCAGTACTTTTCCACGGCGCGCCGCCGTGGTGTGTGTGACGTAGGCATCGTCACATGCCCCCTCCGCGGCTGGAGATTTTTACCTGTGGGAAAAATCACCGTTAGAATATGGGCTATTATGTCGACCCATAAACCCCCTTTTGTTTTATTATATATATTCTTTTCTTTTAATCATCTTTTTTTTTTTTTTTTTTTTTTTTTAGCTCTTTTTTTTTTTTTTTAGCTTTTTTTTTTTTTTTTCGGTATCATTTTTTTTTAATATATTTTTTTTTTCTATATATATGTACTTATACTATGTTCGCCCTTATTCCCTTGCGTTATGGTTCATATCGGCATGTGCCTCGGTTGTATTCGTTTGTTTTTCCTAGGTACGGTTGGCGGGATCGGAAAGTTTGTTTTTACTATTTCCACTGTATTTGTTACGTTTTAGAGTCTATATTCGCCCGCGCATCGTGGCCATTGCCGATTGTTGTCATGCCCGTTGATGTTGTATTGCAAATATTTTACCCTTTTTTCTTTGTCGTTCGATTCCCAACCGTATCTCGTAAGTGTTAGGGTCCATATCTGCCCGATAGTCCTATGTCCTCCCGGTAATCTTATTGTGTTGAATTTTCTTTCCTCACTGCTTGCACGCTGGATGCGGGTGGCGCAGGACCGGTCAATTTGGAACTCTCTGGGGGAGGCCTATGTCCAGCAGTGGACGTCTTTCGGCTGATATGATGATGATGATGACTGCTTGCACGTGGTTTCTGCATCGCCGTGCGCTGATTCTGGGCCTTATTGTCTTCACGTTATGGTTGATTTTCCCTTGACACCGTTTCTGTTTTTCTTATGTATTTTCTGTACTGATCTCGGGTCGCTGTGCACTTGTGACGCTATTGTATTTTGTGCGTTATGACGTTGCGTTAAGTTCGTTTTATTGTTTGAACGGTTTTAGATCTTTTATGTGTGCTGTTTGCGTTTTGCCGTTTCCGTCCGTTTGTCGTAATATGTATATTACCGGTGATGTTCTTTTCTGTACTTCGAACGGTCCGACGTACCTCGGTGCTAACTTTGCGCAAATGTTTTTATCTGCATTTGATAACACCTGGTTCCTTTTCAGTACCTGGTCGCCCGCGGCCGGCTCCCAATGCCGTCTTTGTCTGTCGTAGTAGGTTTTTTGTATCGCCGATGCTTTATCCTGATATTGCCTAACTGTTGCGTATAATTGTTTTAAATCTGCACTATCTTTTACGTGTGGAGTCGGGAATACGTTCGGGTCCTTCGGGTTCCTTAGCTCTCTCCCGTATAGTAGAAAAGCCGGCGTGTGTTTTGTCGATTCCTGGACCGAAGTGTTAAGTGCGAAGTTAAAGTCTGCCAAGTACTTGTCCCATTGCTTATGGTTGTCGTTTATAAATGTTGATATCATGGTTTCGAGTGTACGGTTCTGTCGTTCGGTGGGGTTGCAGTGCGCACTATACGGCGGGGTTAACTTGTGTTCTGTCCCGTATTTTCTGAGCGTGTCATTAAACAGTTTCGACACGTATTGCGGGCCATTGTCCGACAGGAGTGCGCGTGGTGCCCCGTGTCGTAATGCCACGCAGCATTCGAATGCTTTTGCGACGGTGCTCGCTGTGGCGTTTCTTAGCGGTGCTATTTCGGACCATTTTGTAAACTTATCGTGAAACACTATTATCCACTTGTATCCCTTCGTGGATCTGGGTAATGGCCCTATCAAATCTGTTGTTATCACCTCCCAGGGGCTTCCAGCGTTGTTGATGTGCATCAGACCGCCTGTCTTTTGTTGTGGTACCTTATGTTTCTGACATGCGCTGCACTTCGTAACGTGTTTTATGATTTCCGATTTCATTTTCGGCCAATAGTATCTTTGAGCTATTCTTTTTATTGTTTTTGCTGTCCCCAAATGTCCAGCGGTCGGTAAGTCATGATTTTGACTTATGATATGTTGTCTTTCGTCTTTCGGAACGCATATTTTCCACTCGGAATCTGGATGGGTGTACCTCTCGTTTGTGGGTGTGGCTGCTCTCCAGTACAGCTTGCCCTGCACGATGCGGTATTCTTGCGATTGTTCCGCCCCACTTTCCACTTGGGCTCGTTTATCCTCGTACCAGTCGCGTTCGGTCGTCGCGCAAATTGGGTTCCGTGATAGTTCGTCCGCTATTTTATTTTGTTTTCCGCTCCGGTATATTATATTGAACTGGTATTGTTGTAATTCGAGCGCCCACCTGGCTAATCTACCTGATGGGTTCTTCATCGTATTTAACCATTTTAGGGCTTGATGGTCGGTAATTACGGTGAAGTCATAGCCCTCTAGGAATGCCCTCATCTTCCGTACCCCCCATACTATGGCCAAACATTCCTTCTCGGTTACTGAGTACCGTGTTTCTGGTGGAGTTAATTTCCTACTGGCGTACATTACAACCTTGGGCACTCCATCGACTAGCTGTGTTAACGCTGCTCCTAGTCCGACGTCACTCGCGTCGGTCTGTATTGTGAACGGACGTGTGAAGTCCGCTCTTGTTAATATCGGATCGGTTGTCAATATTTGTTTTATTTCGGTTACTGCCTGTTCTTGCTCTTGTGACCAGATAAATTTCTCGCCCTTTTTTAACAGCTTTACTAAGGGGGCCGTTATTTCTGCGTATCTTGGGATGAACTTCCTGTACCATGAAGTCATTCCGATGAATGTTCTGATTCCTTTTACCGTTCTTGGTGATTCTAAGTTTGTTATGGCTCTAATTTTTGCTTCGTTCATTTTAATTCCGTCTCTAGTGACTGTGTGGCCTAGATATTCGACCTCGGGCTTCGCGAATTCGCACTTCGCTTTGTTTATCTGTAGTCCGGCCTGTCGTATCCTGCGGAAAATCTCTCTCAGGTGCCTTGTATGTTCTTCGAAATTTGGACTACATACTATTATGTCGTCTAGGTACACGTACGCGTGTGGCTCAAGTTCCGGTCCGATTACCCTATCGAGTAGTCTCTGAAAGGTGGCTCCGCTCGAGTGCAAGCCGAATGGCATGACCTTGAAGTGGAACAACCCTCTCCCTGGCACAGTGAATGCGGTGACCGGTCTACTGGCTTCCTCCAGAGGCACGTTCCAGTAGCCGTTCTTCAGGTCTAGTTTCGAAAAGAACTGTGCCTTTCTAAGTTTCTCTAGGGTGTCATCTATCTGTGGTAGCGGGTAGGCGTCTTTCTCTGACGCGTCATTTATTTTTCTGAAGTCGATACAGAAACGGTGTTGGCCATTATCCTTCTTCACCAGCACCACCGGAGAGCTATACGGGCTGTTTGACCGTTCGATAATTCCTTGCTCTAGCATTTCTTTCACATGTGTGTCTATTATTTGTTGTTGTTTTGGGTTTCTCGGGTAGTACCTCTGTTTGATTGGTTCCTTGTGTTTTAATTTAATCTTATGTTCGGTCCACGTGTTCCCTTTATGGCTTGTTTCGCATAACTCGAATTCTTCCTTTAGTATTGCCTCGAGTTGTTCCTTCTGTGCCATCGTTAGGGTTTTTTCCGTCTGTTCTGTTGTAGCACTTGACTTTACCGGGTGATCGCCCTCCTGGGGTCTGACATGGGTTGTTTGGTGTCCCTGTGACGTCTCGGCTCCCTGTCGCTCGTCGTTCTTTTCCTGTGTAGTTGGCTCCTCTGCGTGTGACGGTTCACCTGCCCACACTGAAAAAAATGTTAGGTTGGATTTATCAGATTCCGCGTAAATGTTACCAAAGTTAGCGGTTGATTTCGGTCCTATCACGAATTTTGGTTGATTTTACCAAACGAAATAAGTTGGTGTTGTACCAAATTTATTTGGTATATTATACCTATTTTTTGTAGTAAATAGTATCATTTTTTACCTAAGTAATATAGTAACATTTCTCACCAAAGTACTTTAGTATAATTTTTTATCAAAGTACTTTAGTAACATTTCTTACCAAAGTACTTTAGTATAATTGTTTACCAAAGTACTTAAGTAACATTTCTCATCAAAGTACTTTAGTATTTTTTTTACCAAAGTACTTTAGTAACATTTCTTACCAAAGTACTTTAGTATAATTGTTTACCAAAGTACTTAAGTAACATTTCTCATCAAAGTACTTTAGTATTTTTTTTACCAAAGTACTTTAGTAACGTTTCTCACCAAAGAACTTTTGTAAATTCTTAACCAAAGTACTTTAGTAACCTTTTTATCAAAGTAGTTAAGTATATTTTTTTACAATGTAGTTTGGTGTAATCTGCCAAACAGATATTTTATATTTTACCAAACATACTTGTCTTTTTTACCAAATACCTTTGGCATGTTCTACTTTTACTGTTTTTGGTACAAATTACCGAAGTAAGTCAGTAGAAAATGCAAAAGTTATTTGGTAAAATCTACAACAAAAATTTGGTAGATATAGCACTTATTATATGGTACAATGTATTAAATCAGTTTGATAGAAAAAACTGAACTTAACTTGTAATTATAATGTAATTTATTTGGTGAAATCTAACAAACAAAGTTAAGTAGTATTTACTAATCACGACCTGTGTATTTTGTCAGCTTTAGTTTGGTAATCATTACCAGATTTTAATTTTAGTTAGTACCAAAGGTGTTTGATATATCTACCAGATATGTAACGTAGTTCTCATCAAAGTTAACCTAGTATAATCAATCACGTAGGATCGTAATTTTTATCAAAGATAATATTGTATTATCTACCATAAGTGGATCGCAGATTTTATCAAATATAATTAAGTATTATCTATCATGTGTTTCGTATTTTTTCCTAAAATTAGTTTGGTAATATCTAACAGATTTGTACTGTAGTTTTTACAAAACGTTTACTAGTAATACCTACCAATATTTTATCAGTGCTTGTTCTGCAAATTGTACCGGTCTTAGTTTAGTAAAACATACCAAGTAAGTAGTGTACAGTTTACTGGTGTTAGTTTGATAAATTTATCAAACTAACACTAGTAAAATGTACACAACTTTTTAAGTATATATTACCAAACACATTTTTGATTTCCAGAATATTAATAGGGTGTGGTATCGTTGAAAATTAGATACTTGGTAGCTAATCTGCAATATTGCTGACATAGTATGAGAGCAAAATCATATTGCAGTTTAGATTTTCAAACTACGTATGTATTTTGAAGATTTTTCGTAGCCACACCCTAAAAATATGGTAGGAGAAAAAAGCTTACAGGATCTGAAAAAGAAAATGTTTTAAGACCTTTTGACCAACACTTCAAAAATATATAGGCTTATTGGTAACCAACGTATTCCTTTTAGGGAGATGTAGTAAAGCTCATTTGAAATTAAAAGGTCATGCAGGCTATCTGAAAATCAGCAGTTTCTCGAGTGAACATTTATAAATTGTCTTTTTTTTAAAGATAACACTGTTAAAAGCAATACGTCAAATTACCAGTAACCTTATAAGGGCTTTATAAAAACGGTGGTTTAAAGAAAAATAAAGTTAATTTTGGTACATGTAATAAAATTTATTTTTAATAACTTATTTTAAAATTATTTCAGTAGGGTACAAAACCTTTCTTATATTAAAAGGCTGCCAGGTTGCGGCCCGCATTTGACATATAAACGTTATAACCGTGATATCTCCACCATAAGTCCACTTCATCTGTCAACCCCACGCCATCTAATGGGAGCGCATAGAAACGCACACTTCCTATTGGTTAGCGTTGACAACTGAAGTGGACATTTGGTAGTGATATCGCATCGATCGGCATAGACGTAGGATGAGGGCCTAGACATAAGTAAAATCAAAATTCGGAAATAATTAAATCTAAGTAAGTGTAGGTACATATATTAACTTTAAGTTTACGAGATAGATACCCTGTTCACGGTATATGTAGTAGGTATGATTCTTATAGGCTGAGTTACAATTACAAGTCATGATAAAATTTTCTGACTAGGCTTAAATTAAATAAATGCTGTACCTTATTCTTTAGCGCATACTAAACGGTGACATCTCAAAATATCCCAGGACCTTTTTGCTACGTTGACCGTCTACCCACTAGTGAAGCGAAAGAAAGGTAATCCCTCCGTCAATATTATTTAAGAGTCCACGACAAGCTTGGTTCTCCATACAGACGTAGTTACGCTCTCATTTTAAAACAACTAGCTAGTTTGTTCTGAAACTTTGTACTTAGAATAAGTTAAGTAAGGGTCAGGTCTGTAATTAGTTTATGTAGCTTCAGATACCATAGTAAAAACAATACAGCGAACTTAAGTTTTCATACAAAACTTGTTATTGCTGTATTTCGTTTTTTGTATAAACTGGAGCCATATAAACTCATTACAGACCTCATCATATATCTCATGTCACTGTTTATGCAAAGTTTCGTTACATCCCAACACGTAGTTTTAAAATGAGAATGAAACTCCGTTTGTATGGGAAGGTGAAATTCGGCCGAGCTTGCCGAGGACTCTTAACAGAGAAAACCAAACTACCGAGATTTTATATAAATTGATTCATACCTTTAGGCGGCCTTTACACTTGTAAGTTCTTACGTAAGTTCAGTACAAATACTGCTCACGAAAGTCGCTGTAAGCAACATTTGTATTGAACTTACGTAAGTAACTTACAGGTGTAAAGGCCGCCTTATGTTAATTTAGCGTAGCCGATCTAAACAAATTACTCGTATCATGTACATTTTCACTTAAAGCGCAATCATTTGTAGGGAGATTTGGATTTAAAATTGTTTGTGTGTTCAAATGTTGAGAAATTAAGTGGCGTCTAAAAGGCCTTACATTTTGATATTCGCGATTACATTGATATTGTTTACAGCGATATGTTGCGTTTGATCTTCAACTGAAGCGAGGCATTTGAAACAAACAAACATTTTGATAAAATCTATAAAACAAATTGTGTGTTGCTCTGCGGTGGCGCCACCATGATTAAAATCAAATAATAATATGGTGAAATAATGTACGTTGAACGCACTCCATGTACGTATGATGTTTATTGCTGTACGTGTACCGGGAAACGAAATAATGGGCATTAAATGTGGCGCGAGCATACTCTGTAGCGGCGCCACTCAAAACTCAGATAGAAATGATATAGCTATTATTTTTTTATGGAAATTGATGTACGAATGCTGTTTATTGTGTACGTATTGAAAATATTAATTATTACTCACTGATTTTAAACGTAAACATAATTATTATCGAAAATGGGAGCGGTGCGCGGGAGCGTAGGAAGGATTTAAATCTCCCTCTCGCTCACCCGCGCGCCACTCTTACATAACAGCTCCTATCGTTCAGGGCGAACTCGGAAATAATTGAAGTACCTATATTAAATAATTAAATTATAATGATTATTTTCAATACGGACACAATAAACAGGATTTGTACATCAATTTCCATAAGAAAATAATAACTAATATCATTTCTATCCATGAGTTTTGAGTGGCACCACTACAGAGTATGCTCCACAGCGGCGCCACAATAAATGCCCATTATTTCGTTCCCTGGTACACGTACAGCAATAAACATCATACGTAGATGGTGTACATTCAACATACATTATTTCACCATATAATTAATTGATTTTCATTATGGTGGCGCCGCCGCAGAGCAGCACACAACAAATTACTTATTCCAAGTCAGAGATAAAGGATTCGACTCCCGAAAGCTTTTTGTCTGATTTTGTGTCAATATTCTGCCGTGTCAAGCCTATCTCATGTATCTCAAAAAGCATAGTTTTGAGAAAACGCCGTTTGAAGTTTTTTTTTGTACAGTATTTAGCCATGGTTCACTATTGTAAAAACAGATTTACATGAGTTACGTGACAGGCTCGTATAAGGAATTGGTAAGTTAAATTAAAAAACTGAGTATTTAGGTAGATAAAGGCATGGAAAATAAACAGATTTAGACCTGTTACGCGTAACTCATGTATCTCAAGATACATAAGATAGGATTGACACGGCAGTATTATAAAAATATTTTTGCAGAAATATATATTCTGCATCCAGGTAGTGAAAAGTTTTAAAGCATACGTCCAGCACTTTCAGGAACGAGTCAATTTTATAAAGGATGTCGTCATACGCAACATAAAAGTACTTTAGGGCATCTATGGTCGGTCAGACAGCAATAATGATGGGTTGGCACCGTAGACCCTTAGCCATTTAAGCTTTTAGCCGATAGTCCAGCTGGGTGAGGACTTCGCTTTGGTTCTGGAAATTAAAATGAATTGCTTACTTTTAAACGTATTTTTTATAATTCCTTATCGTAATTATATTTATTTAAAGGGGTTCGGAACGTAATTCACTCGTAATATCAGTTTGTGCTAAGATCTCAAACAAGAAGTGTAAGGTCAGGTGGGGTAAGAGGAACACAACACGAAAGAAAGTAATTTCAACATATATGAGGCCGATTTTCGGGTTCAACTGGTATGTCGTAGACATGCACATTAGCACATGTGCATTTGATTTAATTGCGCGATAGAGATGCCTCTTATATGAATGGAACCTGAAATTGGGCCACTGTTTCTCTTACCCTACGAAAAAAGATTACATACATATAAAATTGGATATTCATTACGCAGTATAATTTGATCTACCACTTTAAATACAAGGAATTCATATTTATGAGGATCGTGACGCAACGGCGATTACTAGTATTTTCATACAAACGGCGATAACGATTTTCACCCTCCAATTTCTGACGTGTGAACACGAAAGCTAGGTTTGTACGTTCCGCTTTTTCCAATATCATCAATAATTTAAATATATTCGCGTTGAAGTGTTTTCATTCAAAACAAATTTCGGCCCTAATCTGTTTATTGATAATTATAATATATATTTAAAAAACAAAACGTACAAACCTATATTTTGGTCCAACTGACAGTATATCAAACATTGGTCGCAATTGGACGTTTAGGGGGGGGGGGGGGGTGGATGGCCGTTTGTATGGAAAGTCGCCATCTCACAATAGTGTTAATAATTAAATTATACCTTTGCATGGAGAATGAAACTATTCATTGATTTCTGTATGCTTGGCTTAATCGTTTTTTTTTTGCCATCTGTATCTTTGCACTGTATTCTCACGCCGCCGCGCAGTAACAGAAGTCTCTTACATCTGAAAAATAAAAATTGATTTAGTTATCTATGATGCATATTCGTTGACTTATAATTAAGTATTACGCTATAAAGTGTTTGATGTAATGATCAAACACTATGTTTATTTATACAATATTTTAAATGGGAACCTATCACAACTTTAAATTTTGTTTCTCCAAATGTATCGTTTGCCTGAATTTTCATATGGCCGAAAAGCATTTTTTTTTAGTCATGTTGCTGCTCTGGTCTGGGCGCAACCTGGAGCATTTTGTACAGTGAGCAAAAAAATCATGATTTAAATAACCTCAACGAGTAACAAGTAGGCACGTACTGCATTCGATAGCACTTATCAAGAAGTGCAAAAATGTACATGGTTAATTGCCTCGGTCACCTCATACAAAAAATTAACTCTATTCACCAGTAATAGAATTTTAGTACAACGTGGCCAGTTATTGAAGGGTAGCAGTAGTTAAAACGTAATCCTACTAAAATGAATTCTATTATAGTTGAATAGAGTAAATTTTTAGTATGAGGTGGCCAGTTACTGGCGATTTA
This sequence comes from Epinotia nisella, assembly GCA_932294315.1. Taxonomy (NCBI): domain Eukaryota; kingdom Metazoa; phylum Arthropoda; class Insecta; order Lepidoptera; family Tortricidae; genus Epinotia; species Epinotia nisella. Next base: position 17,438,469 of record OW028680.1, read on the forward strand.
CCCTACTAAGCTTAAATAGACATAAAATGAAGGTAAAAGAACTTACAGGAGATTTCTTTTTCGTGGTCAGCAACTCATTACTGCTTGTGCTGGCCGAAGGACTAGGCGCAGAAAAATCACTATCAATGCTGACAGTTTCAGCAGATTCTGTCGCCTGTAACAATCAATTTTATATAAAGGACAAGCTTTTGCCCACCCCGCGACTTCGTCCGCGTAGAACTCATTTATTGTAACTATTGTAAGTACATAACTTGGTTGGTCTAAAGCAAAGGGGTGCAGACACTTAGAAAAAAAAACATCAGTGAAGTTATTATGACACCTATTTTTCTTGATGTTATCGTAAAGAATGCGCTAAAATAAGCATGTTTTGTAGGAAAAACTTTTCTCTAAAATCAAAAATGGCCGAGATATTTGACCTCAAAGTAGGAATTTGGAATTCAAAAATGACCCAAAACCAGATCGGAGCACCCCACCATCCACGTGGTTTTGTCTGCCCTACCCCTAGTGTTTATAAAAGATAACGGAGGTGCGGTGGAACTGCAGCCCTCGCCCGCCGTGCTTGCGTGCTTCGTCTCGCAAGGGCGGAAGGGCTGCTATTCCCGCAGCGCTGGAGCTACGGGGAGTCACTATTGTTACTAAAAACTTAGTTCCCCCAATTCCTCATGGTTCTCATCATCCAACTGGAGTTTTGAAAACAATGGGACTAACCTGGAAGCATATACTTTTAATTACAAAAATAATTGTACAAATCGATTCATAAATGACGGAGTTCTGAGGTAACACACATTAAAAATAAAACCTTTTTTTGAAGTCGGTTAAAAATAAGCATAAAATGGCAATAAAAATTTTCTCTGTGACCGTCCGTTTTGGATATAGGGGGAATGATCAATGAAAGGTGAAGATTACAACGCAGTGACTGATAGGCATTCCGACGGAGCTTTCAAAGGGTCGCAAAGTTGGGAGGGCGCAGCCCGCGGACTCCGCCTTATCTCCGGCGCTGAGGGAAGAGCAGCCCTCCCAACTTCGCATGCCAAAGAAAGGTCGCCCGTGCTCCCGTGCTTTGTCACAGGCAGCGGGCGAGGGCTTCTCTCCCTCCACCATAAAAAACTATCCTATGTCCTTCTCTGGGACTCAAAATATCTCTATACCAAATTTCATCTTAATCGGTTTAGCGATTTAAGAGGTAACAAACATACACACAGACAGACGACAGACAGACAGACAGAATGACAGTTAAACAGGCAGGAATACTTACATGAATAATGCTTTGGAGTTTGTTCAACCCCCGCTTGAATAATATTCTTTCCTTTAAACTGGGAATCAGCTCCTTCAATTCAGTTTCTTGAATGCAGTCGAGCAATTTAAACGAAATCTGATTTTCTAAAAAACAAGACTCATTATTTAAGGTTCAGTTAGTTACATACAGACAAAAGACAATTACGCAACGACCTTTTTTATCTGGGTATTTGAGCCGTCGCGCACAACGGCGTTCGTTCGTACGTTTGCCAGCTCGCGCACGCGGCTTGTTAATAATAAGTAGGTGCGTAAAAAGGTGGCTTTCTTAAAGATCAAAATGAGAGTGTTCAGTTTTTCTTTTCAATTAATTAGTCCATTTTTAAGGTCAACCCGATCTGGTAAATTTTACTGTAATTCGTTTCGTAAATTGAACAACGTAATTAGGTAGGTACCTAAGCAATATTTCTAGGTCGATATCTAGGCATGAGATATGCTCCTATTCATATTAAACTATAATCATTGAAGTATTATTATTATTAACAATAATGATGCAACAAAGGCCGCAAAAATATCTGATACAACTCTATTCCTAGAGCCGTTTAAATATTTTTGCGGCCTTTAACCCATTACAATATTGATGCCGGTGACTGTACCTAATGTAATATCGATCAAATGCTTACCTTCAAAATTTGTTATGGTAGATTCAGATAATCCCCATTCCTTCAAATATTCGGTGACCCCCACACTTAAGTCATCTTCGATATCACGATCCATAGTTAGTTTCACATCACACACTAAATCCACCTAGCCACGCAACAGTCGAAATGAAATGACGGAACAACAAAATTAAATTAATACGCAAACAAAACAACGCGACTGCTAATTATGAACTGGCTGAACGGAATGAACATGAACGTGCAAGTCGCGCAACGTGAGTGACCAGCCGCCGCGCCGCAAGCGCCAGTAGCCGGGAGCGGGGCGGGGAGTGAGCGCACCTCCGCAGGGCAGTGCGGGAGGGGTATAGTCACATCTCACTCGTATATTTATAAATTGAGTAGGATGGAACTATGTACGCAGCTGTCTTTGCGCGAGGTCTTTTTGGGGTTCCGTTGCTGAATGGCAAAAAACGTTACCCTTATTTATAATTTACCATGAAAAAATCGTGCATCTAAACTATTATAAAATAACAACATAATGTACATTAAGATCATCATCATACATCATTTCGTAATGTACGGAATGTATTCCGTACATTTTTTTTAAATAATGATATAAGGGTAAGGGAAGGGATTTTAATTTTTTATAGTTCTATCTTTTATGAAGCCTCAATTCCACGTTTTCGTTACGAATACTTTGGTGACGCTTTAAAAGCTAATTAAAGTTTAAGGCTAATTAAAGTATAAATTCGTTTTTGTATACTGACAACTCATATTCTATTAGGCCCTAATAGAATATGAGTTCTTAAGTATCTACGTTATCTAATGAGAATATTTTCGCCGGGTCAAAGGCAAACCCAAATAGGTTTAGTTGAATTTTTTTGAACTGAGCCGATCTACTTATCTTCAAAACAATAGCATTCAAGTTAATACGATTGTGTGGTCGACGCGTGCCAACAAACAATGAAGGAAAATTTCTTGTTTATATTATACCTGGCTCGCTGTGAGCGGGGTTTTTTTTTAAATCTTTTAGTCCTTTTTGAATCTATTCAATAAGACGATAGAGTTCATTATGCAATGACCATTTTATGTGGCGGTATCCTCTTTTTTGCAAAGTTTGGCACACGCCAACCACACAATCGTATTGTTTAACTTGAATGCTATTGTTTTGACGATAAGTAGATCGGCTCAGTTCAAAAAAATTCAACTATATCACGCTAAAATTAACAGTGACTTTTGGACGAAACAGTCGGTTGTGCCTTTAACTCAGCGATTTACCAGTATGATCTAGGCTTTATGACAAACATAAAGAGGGTTGTTATAAGTTTGACGTGTCTGTGTGTCTGTCTGTGGAATCGTAGCTCCTAAACGAATATACTGATTTGAATGTGGTTTTTTTTTTTCCAAAAGCTGACGTGATCGAGATTGTTCTTAGCTACGTTTTAGTAAAACCGATTCAGCTGTTTTTGAGATATTGAAACAGGGATCGGATACCGATATTTTCTCCATAAAAATTTAATTGGTATTATTTCGTTCTTTGGTTATGGTCTCATTTTTGATCAGGCAGTCTAATACGAATACGTTACCTAAATACACGATAGAGTCCTACATTAAGAGCCTAAAATAATTCAAAATATTAGAGTACTTCGAGGATTTTTGAAAAAACCGGTTCCGATCCCTGCTTTGAAATGAAAATGAAGGGGGTTTTTCAACTTTTCTAATTTGAAGTTATAGTTTAGGGTAACGTCACGTATATTTTTTTAAGTATGTTAACTAATTCTATGCTACATACCCCAGTAAAAGTTAAACGGTTTTTGAGTTATTACTTCTGTCCGGGAGTCCCATACATCCCGTCCGGGGGGACGGTGCGTCAAAACATTCGCCCAATAATAAGATTACGCTAAGGCGATAAGTCGCAGAATATGTAAATTGGTTTTCGAAAAAAAAATAAACAGTTCAAATTGTAATTTTTTTAAATAAAAAAAACAGGCTGGTTAGGTTAGGTCTTGAGCTACAGTGACCTACCTCCAGTGTCACTGTGACCTGGTAGTTCTGGGACACCCTGTTTTTCATTACCTATGCACTAAAAGACAGCATTAAAGATAGCATTTGGCATAGTCTAGAATCATGATACACTCACACTCACGTAGGCACTATCTGTGCTCCCAACATTTAGCAAAATTTTTGAAAAATTAGTTCTGTCGCAATTAATAAAACATTTTAATATAAACAATTTGATGCATAACATGCAATTTGGATTCACCCGGGGTCGCTCGACAACCGACGCTGGTGTCGAGCTAATTAAAAACATTTTCGATGCCTGGGAGGAATCACGAGATGCTTTAGGTATCTTCTGTGATTTATCCAAGGCTTTCGACTGCGTTTGTCATGAAACATTGATCAGGAAACTCGACTACTATGGAGTCAGAGGATCAGCACTGAATTTACTTAAGTCTTACTTACATGGTAGAATACAAAGGGTCGAAGTTAATGGACAGCGATCACCGGGGTCATTGGTCTCGATGGGTGTACCGCAGGGATCAATATTGGGGCCTTTCTTGTTCCTTATCTACATAAATGACTTGCCATACCTCGTAAAGACCCACCATGATATAGTATTGTTTGCAGATGACACCTCACTTATTTTCAAACTCATAAGACAGCAACAAACTTGCAATGATGTAAACAATGCTATTTCTAAAGTAGTAAATTGGTTTAATGTTAATAATTTATTGTTAAATGAGAAAAAGACTAAATGTATTAAATTTGTCACGAATCACGTTAAGCACGAGCAAGGGAGTGTCTTTGTGAAGGATGAGGAATTGGAACTAGTTGATAGTGCAGTTTTTCTTGGTTTAACGCTAGATTCTAAGCTCAAATGGGGTCCCCATATTGCTAATCTCTCGAATAGACTGAGTTCTGCAGCATTTGCAGTGAGCAAGATCCGTCAATTAACAGACGTGAAAACAGCTCGATTAGTATATTTCAGCTACTTCCATAGCATTATGTCATATCGTATTTTATTGTGGGGCAGTGCTTCAGAGATTCATTCGATTTTTGTTTTGCAGAAACGGGCTATTCGGGCGATATATAAATTGAACCATAGAGACTCACTTAGAGATAAGTTTAAAAATATTAATATAATGACATTACATTGTCAATATATCTATGAAAACCTTCTGTATGTACATAAAAACATTGCCAATTTTAGGAAAAACTGTGACATACATAATATTAATACTAGAAATAAGCATAAGCTCGCGGTGCCCACCACTCGGCTCCAAAAAATTAAAAAATCATTCATGAGTAATTGTGTAAGGTTTTATAACAAACTTCCAGGAAACTTAACTGAGTTATCTATTAATAAATTCAAGAACTATGTGAAGCGTAAACTTATCTCGAAAGCTTATTATAGCACACAAGACTACATGAATGATAAAACTCCATGGAACTAATTTTGACTGAATTTTTAATCTATTATTTTCGTAATATTTTGTTTTTTGACATTAGATTGTTTTTCTAGAAATGTTCTACCAGTATTTTTTATACAATTTTTTATCATATATATTTTATTCTTTATGTTTAAAAATTACTCTAAAAAATTAACTGACGATTTGAAAGTGCTTGTTACTAGGCCTACTTGAATAAAGATCATTTTGAGTTTGAGTTTGAGTTTGAGTTTGCACCTACTTATGCTAGGTATAAAACCAACCTCAATGCCAAATTTCAAGGGTCTAAGGCATCGGGAATCCGGTAAACTGTAATAAGTACACTTATTTAGATAAGAATACATACATGCTGCATTCCTACCTAACATGCAAAGATCAAATATTTTATTGATTTGGTTTCTTAAAATGTAATGTACCTACCTACAATACTCTTTAGTAATTTTAACTAGGTATAGGTCTGGTAGCCTTTTAGCCTTTAAATATATAGTCTTTTAATAAGGTTACAAGCTCTGTGAGTCTAGGCTCTTGAATAGAAATGGGCTTGGAGGCTAAAGGCTTTTAGCCCTTTAAATACTTCAAATACGGTCAGATTTCGTTCAAAATCGATATCCGAGGGCCTCTTAACACTAATCCGAGCGTGGATTAAAAAAAACCGGCCAAGTGCGAGTCCGACTCGCGCACGAAGGGTTCCGTACCATTATCTATAAAAACGGCAAGAAAATCATGTCTGTTGTATGGGAGCCCCAGTCCGACTCGCATTTGGCCAGTTTTTTAGTATTTGTTGTTATAGCGGCAACAAAAATACATAATCTGTGAAAATTTCAACTCTCTAGCTATCACAGTTCTTGAGATACAGCTTGGTGACAGACAAACAGACGGACGGACAGTGAAGTCTTAGTAACAGGGTCTATCTAAATATATCAAAGAAGGAACTGACTGACTGATCTATCAACGCACAGCCCAAACCGCTGGTTCTAGAGATTCCAAATTTGGCACGTAGGTTTCTTATGAGGTCTAGGGGTGCACTAAGAAAGGATTTTTCAAAATTCAAACCCTAAGGGGGTGAAATGGGGGTTCTAAGTTTGTATGGGGAAACAAGATTAGTTAGACTATTTCATTCGAAACTTGGTAGGGAGTATATTTTGACCTTTACCTTTTTAGTTTTGCGAGTTCAACCGCGAGTTCTTGTTATATATAATCATATTTTTATGATAAAATCCACCAAACCAAATTTTTGAGATTTGTTTGGTAAAATGTACGTTTTTTTTATTTACACCATGAACTCTGTCAGACTATTTTTGACCTCAACCTTTTTAGTTTCGTAAGTTTAACCGGGAGGTATTTCTATACATATTTATCATATTTTTATAATAAAATCAACCAAACTTAGTATTTTGACCTCAACCTTTTTAGTTTTGTAGGTAGACTGCAGGGCCTTATTATATTTATCATATTTTAATGATAAAATGTACAACATTCTTTGTTAATTTATACCATGAACTTTGGTAGGGATTACATTTTGACCTCAACCTTTTTAGTTTTGCGAGTTCAACCGCGAGGTCTTGTTATATATATCATATTTTTATGATAAAATCCACCAAACCAAATTATAGAGATTTGTTTGGTAAAATGTACATTTGTTTTGTTAATTTACACTATGAACTCTGGTAGGGACTATATTTAGACCTCAACCTTTTTAGTTTCGTAAGTTTAACCGCGAGGTATTGTTATGCATATTTATCATTTTTCTATAATAAAATCAACCAAACTTAATATTTTGACCTCAACCTTTTTAGTTTTGTAAGTAGACCGCAGGGCCTTGTTATATTTATCATATTTTTATGATAAAATCAACCAAACCAAATTGTTGACATTTGTTTGGTAAAAAATGTACAATATCCTGTTAATTTATACCATGAACTTTGGTAGGGACTATATTTTGACCTCAAACTTTTTAGTTTTGCGAGTTCAACCGCGAGGTCTTGTTATATTTATCATTTTTTTTAGATAAAATCCACAAATCCAAATTGTAGAGATGTGTTTGTTAAATGTACAATATTCTTTGTTAATTAACACCATGAACTCTGGTAGGGACTATTATTGACCTCAACCTTTTTTTTAGTTTTGTAAGTTTAACATCGAGGTCTTGTTATATTTATCAAATTTTTATTATAAAATCAACCAAACCAATGTGTAGAGATTTGTTTGGTAAAATTTACAATATTCTTTGTTAATTTATACCATGAACTTTGGTAGGGACTATATTTTAACCTCAACCTTTTTTAGTTTTGTAAGTTTAACATCGAGGTCTTGTTATATTTATCAAATTTTTATTATAAAATCAACTAAACCAAATTGTAGAGATTTGTTTGGTAAAATTTACAATATTCTTTGTTAATTTATACCATGAACTTTGGTAGGGACTATATTTTAACCTCAACCTTTTTTAGTTTTGTAAGTTTAACATCGAGGTCTTGTTATATTTATCAAATTTTTATTATAAAATCAACCAAACCAAATTGTAGAGTTTTATTTGGTAAAATGTACAATATTCTCTGTTTATTAATACCATGTACTCTGGTGGGGATTATATTTTAAACTCGACCTTTTTTAGTTTTGTAAGTTTAACATCGAGGTCTTGTTATATTTATCAAATTTTTATTATAAAATCAACCAAACCAATGTGTAGAGATTTATTTGGTAAAATTTACAATATTCTTTGTTAATTTATACCATGAACTTTGGTAGGGACTATATTTTAACCTCAACCTTTTTTAGTTTTGTAAGTTTAACATCGAGGTCTTGTTATATTTATCAAATTTTTATTATAAAATCAACTAAACCAAATTGTAGAGATTTGTTTGGTAAAATGTAGAATATTCTTTGTTAATTTACACCATGAACTCTGGTAGGGACTATATTTTGACCTCAACCTTTTTAGTTTTGTAAGTTCAACCGCGAGGCCTTGTTATATTTATCATATTTTTGTGATTAAATCAACCAAACCAAATCGTTGACATTTGTTTGGTAAAATGTACAATATTCTTTGTTAATTAATACCATGAACTCTGGTAGGGACTATATTTTGACCTCAACCTTTTTTAGTTTTGTAAGTTTAACTGCGAGGTCTTGTTATATTTATCATTTTTTTATTATAAAATCAACTAAACCAAATTGTAGAGATTTGTTTGGTAAAATGTACAATATTCTTTGTTAATTTACACCATGAACTCTGGTAGGGACTATATTTTGACCTCAACCTTTTTAGTTTTGTAAGTTCAACCACGAGGCCTTGTTATATTTATCATATTTTTATGATTAAATCAACCAAACCAAATTGTTGACATTTGTGTGGTAAAATGTACAATACTCGTTGTTGATTTACACCAGAACTCTGGTAGCGCCTTCAACCTTTTTAGTTTTGTAAGTTCAATAGCGAAGCTTTGTTATATTTATCATAGTTTCCATGTAATTCAGCCAACCTTAGCTAATTTGATAAATCCAACAAACCATTTTTTTCAGTGCACGTTATTGCCATTCCTACCCGTCTGAGGACGTCCATGCCCACAATCGTGTGTGTAGCTGATGGTAACACCCGCACCCAATGTCTTATCCACCAGACACACATAAAAAGATAGTGCATCAGACAGATTAACCCCGCCGTATAGCGCACACCGTAACCCGAATGTCCGAAACGCCCCGCCGTATAGTGCACACCGTAACCCGAATATCCGAAACGTATTACCGAAACCGCACGTAAAGCTAAAAGAAATACGGTGGCGAACCGAACTTCAAGGGAAAATGCAACTGCAACCGGCATGTCAACAATCGGCCGCGGCTAGGATGCGCGTGCGAATATAAACCCAAATATGTAACAAATACAGTAGGAAATAGTAACAACAAACTTTCCGATCCCACCAACCGTACCTAGGAAAAACAAACGAATACAACCGGGGCACATGCCGATATGAACCATGACGCAAGGGAATAAGGGCGAACATAATATAAGTACATATATTATATAGAAAAAAAAAAGAAAAGAAAAATATATTAAAAAAATAGATATATATAAAAAAAAATGATACCGAAAAAAAAAAAGCTAAAAAAAAAGAGCTATAAAAAAAGAAAAAAGATGATTAAAAGAAAAGAATATATATAATATTTAAAAAAAAGGGGGTTTATGGGTCGACTTAATAGCCCATATTCTAACGGTGATTTTTCCCACAGGTAAAAATCTCCAGCCGCGGAGGGGGCATGTGACGATGCCTACGTCACACACACCACGGCGGCGCGCCGTGGAAAAGTACTGCGGGCTGCGCGGGCGGCGCGCGGGGCAGAGCAGTGACGTCACACCGACCGGCCGCCGCGCGGGCATAAAAGCGAGAGCGCGCATACGACGCGAGTAGTGTTCTTCGGAGCCCGCTCCGGATAGCACTGCCCCTCCCTTCCTCCTTCCCGACTCCCGAGTCTTTTAGGCAGGTGGTTTTGGCACGTCCTCACCAGCCTTGGACTAAACTCATAAACTCACCCTGGAATCATCCCCACGGCGGTGGTTGTGGCATGCCCTCATTCGCCAGGGGTTCCAGGTTCCCGTAGCTTTTAAGGCGGCGGTATTGGCACGCCCACGTACGCCTTGAGCTTCCAATTTAACCGATACCACTAATATTCCGTAGTCCCTCAGGATAGGTCCGCGACCGTATGACCATAGCCTACCTAGGTCTCACAAATAGCGCTAGAATATCACATTAATTAAGTATTGTAAATAAACGGGCGTAAGACCCACTATGTTACCTTGACACTCGGCGTTTGCATTTAATGAACCCTTGATCCTCTCGTAGTGCCCCTGAGTTAGTCTGGAAACCTCCCTAAGGCCCTAAAGGCTGGAGGATATGGGTGTGGGTTCAGAACCCGCATCACATTTGATGATTTTTTTGAATGTGATGCGGGTTCTGAACCCACACCCATATCCTCCAGCCTTTAGGGCCTTAGGGAGGTTTCCAGACTAACTCAGGGGCACTACGAGAGGATCAAGGGTTCATTAAATGCAAACGCCGAGTGTCAAGGTAACAAAGTGGGTCTTACGCCCGTTTATTTACAATACTTAATGAATGTGATATTCTAGCGCTATTTGTGAGACCTAGGTATGCTACGGTAACACGGTCGCGGACCTATCCTGAGGGACTGCGGGATATTAGTGGTATCGGTTAATTTGGAAGCTCAAGGCGGACGTGGGCGTGCCAATACCGCCGCCTTAAAAGCTACGGGAACCTGGAACCCCTGGCGAATGAGGGCAGGCCACAACCACCGCCGTGGGGATGATTCCAGGGTGAGTTTATGAGTTTAGTCCAAGGCTGGTGAGGACGTGCCAAAACCACCTGCCTAAAAGACTCGGGAGTCGGGAAGGAGGAAGGGAGGGGCAGTGCTATCCGGAGCGGGCTCCGAAGAACACTACTGGCGTCGTATGCGCGCTCTCGCTTTTTATGCCCGCGCGGCGGCCGGTCGGTGTGACGTCACTGCTCTGCCCCGCGCGCCGCCCGCGCAGCCCGCGGTACTTTTCCACGGCGCGCCGCCGTGGTGTGTGTGACGTAGGCATCGTCACATGCCCCCTCCGCGGCTGGAGATTTTTACCTGTGGGAAAAATCACCGTTAGAATATGGGCTATTAAGTCGACCCATAACCCCCCTTTTTTTTTATTATATATATTCTTTTCTTTTAATCATCTTTTTTTTTTTAGCTCTTTTTTTTTTTAGCTTTTTTTTTTTTCGGTATCATTTTTTTTTTATATTTATATATTTTTTTTAAATATAATTTTCTTTTCTTTTTTTTTCCTATATATATGTACTTATATTATGTTCGCCCTTATTCCCTTGCGTTATGGTTCATATCGGCATGTGCCCCGGTTGTATTCGTTTGTTTTTCCTAGGTACGGTTGGCGGGATCGGAAAGTTTGTTGTTACTATTTCCTACTGTATTTGTTACATATTTGGGTTTATATTCGCACGCGCATCCTGGCCGCGGCCGATTGTTGACATGCCGGTTGCAGTTGTATTTTCCTTTGAAGTTCGGTTCGCCGCCGTATTTCTTTAGCTTTACGTGCGGTGTCGGTAATACGTTTCGGATATTCGGGTTACGGTGTGCACTATACGGCGGGGCTTTTCGGACATTCGGGTTACGGTGTGCGCTATACGGCGGGGTTAATCTGCGTTCGGTTCCGTACTTGCGCCGCGTAACATTAGATAACATCGATTTATACTGGAGTCTGTTGTCTTTTATTTGCTTGTGTTTCGGGTTCTTCGGGTAGTTTAGCTCTCTCCCGTATAGTAGAAAAGCCGGCGTGTGTTTTGTCGATTCCTGGACCGAAGTGTTAAGTGCGAAGTTAAAGTCTGCCAAGTACTTGTCCCATTGCTTATGGTTGTCGTTTATAAATGTTGATATCATGGTTTCGAGTGTACGGTTCTGTCGTTCGGTGGGGTTGCAGTGCGCACTATACGGCGGGGTTAACTTGTGTTCTGTCCCGTATTTTCTGAGCGTGTCATTAAACAGTTTCGACACGTATTGCGGGCCATTGTCCGACAGGAGTGCGCGTGGTGCCCCGTGTCGTAATGCCACGCAGCATTCGAATGCTTTTGCGACGGTGCTCGCTGTGGCGTTTCTTAGCGGTGCTATTTCGGACCATTTTGTAAACTTATCGTGAAACACTATTATCCACTTGTATCCCTTCGTGGATCTGGGTAATGGCCCTATCAAATCTGTTGTTATCACCTCCCAGGGGCTTCCAGCGTTGTTGATGTGCATCAGACCGCCTGTCTTTTGTTGTGGTACCTTATGTTTCTGACATGCGCTGCACTTCGTAACGTGTTTTATGATTTCCGATTTCATTTTCGGCCAATAGTATCTTTGAGCTATTCTTTTTATTGTTTTTGCTGTCCCCAAATGTCCAGCGGTCGGTAAGTCATGATTTTGACTTATGATATGTTGTCTTTCGTCTTTCGGAACGCATATTTTCCACTCGGAATCTGGATGGGTGTACCTATCGTTTGTGGGTGTGGCTGCTCTCCAGTACAGCTTGCCCTGCACGATGCGGTATTCTTGCGATTGTTCCGCCCCACTTTCCACTTGGGCTCGTTTATCCTCGTACCAGTCGCGTTCGGTCGTCGCGCAAATTGGGTTCCGTGATAGTTCGTCCGCTATTTTATTTTGTTTTCCGCTCCGGTATATTATATTGAACTGGTATTGTTGTAATTCGAGCGCCCACCTGGCTAATCTACCTGATGGGTTCTTCATCGTATTTAACCATTTTAGGGCTTGATGGTCGGTAATTACGGTGAAGTCATAGCCCTCTAGGAATGCCCTCATCTTCCGTACCCCCCATACTATGGCCAAACATTCCTTCTCGGTTACTGAGTACCGTGTTTCTGGTGGAGTTAATTTCCTACTGGCGTACATTACAACCTTGGGCACTCCATCGACTAGCTGTGTTAACGCTGCTCCTAGTCCGACGTCACTCGCGTCGGTCTGTATTGTGAACGGACGTGTGAAGTCCGCCCTTGTTAATATCGGATCGGTTGTCAATATTTGTTTTATTTCGGTTACTGCCTGTTCTTGCTCTTGTGACCAGATAAATTTCTCGCCCTTTTTTAACAGCTTTACTAAGGGGGCCGTTATTTCTGCGTATCTTGGGATGAACTTCCTGTACCATGAAGTCATTCCGATGAATGTTCTGATTCCTTTTACCGTTCTTGGTGATTCTAAGTTTGTTATGGCTCTAATTTTTGCTTCGTTCATTTTAATTCCGTCTCTAGTGACTGTGTGGCCTAGATATTCGACCTCGGGCTTCGCGAATTCGCACTTCGCTTTGTTTATCTGTAGTCCGGCCTGTCGTATCCTGCGGAAAATCTCTCTCAGGTGCCTTGTATGTTCTTCGAAATTTGGACTACATACTATTATGTCGTCTAGGTACACGTACGCGTGTGGTTCAAGTTCCGGTCCGATTACCCTATCGAGTAGTCTCTGAAAGGTGGCTCCGCTCGAGTGCAAGCCAAATGGCATGACCTTGAAGTGGAACAACCCTCTCCCTGGCACAGTGAATGCGGTGACCGGTCTACTGGCTTCCTCCAGGGGCACGTTCCAGTATCCGTTCTTCAGGTCCAGTTTCGAAAAGAATTGTGCCTTTCTAAGTTTCTCTAGGGTGTCATCTATCTGTGGTAGCGGGTAGGCGTCTTTCTCTGACGCGTCATTTATTTTTCTGAAGTCGATACAGAAACGGTGTTGGCCATTATCCTTCTTCACCAGCACCACCGGAGAGCTATACGGGCTGTTTGACCGTTCGATAATTCCTTGCTCTAGCATTTCTTTCACATGTGTGTCTATTATTTGTTGTTGTTTGTCGGAGCCCGCTCCGGATAGCACTGCCCCTCCCTTCCTCCTTCCCGACTCCCGAGTCTTTTAGGCAGGTGGTTTTGGCACGTCCTCACCAGCCTTGGACTAAACTCATAAACTCACCCTGGAATCATCCCCACGGCGGTGGTTGTGGCATGCCCTCATTCGCCAGGGGTTCTAGGTTCCCGTAGCTTTTAAGGCGGCGGTATTGGCACGCCCACGTCCGCCTTGAGCTTCCAAATTAACCGATACCACTAATATCCCGTAGTCCCTCAGGATAGGTCCGCGACCGTGTTACCGTAGCATACCTAGGTCTCACAAATAGCGCTAGAATATCACATTCATTAAGTATTGTAAATAAACGGGCGTAAGACCCACTTTGTTACCTTGACACTCGGCGTTTGCATTTAATGAACCCTTGATCCTCTCGTAGTGCCCCTGAGTTAGTCTGGAAACCTCCCTAAGGCCCTAAAGGCTGGAGGATATGGGTGTGGGTTCAGAACCCGCATCACATTTGCCCAAACATTTTTTATCCAAATGTGATGCGGGTTCTGAACCCACACCCATATCCTCCAGCCTTTAGGGCCTTAGGGAGGTTTCCAGACTAACTCAGGGGCACTACGAGAGGATCAAGGGTTCATTAAATGCAAACGCCGAGTGTCAAGGTAACAAAGTGGGTCTTACGCCCGTTTATTTACAATACTTAATGAATGTGATATTCTAGCGCTATTTGTGAGACCTAGGTATGCTACGGTAACACGGTCGCGGACCTATCCTGAGGGACTGCGGGATATTAGTGGTATCGGTTAATTTGGAAGCTCAAGGCGGACGTGGGCGTGCCAATACCGCCGCCTTAAAAGCTACGGGAACCTGGAACCCCTGGCGAATGAGGGCAGGCCACAACCACCGCCGTGGGGATGATTCCAGGGTGAGTTTATGAGTTTAGTCCAAGGCTGGTGAGGACGTGCCAAAACCACCTGCCTAAAAGACTCGGGAGTCGGGAAGGAGGAAGGGAGGGGCAGTGCTATCCGGAGCGGGCTCCGAAGAACACTACTGGCGTCGTATGCGCGCTCTCGCTTTTTATGCCCGCGCGGCGGCCGGTCGGTGTGACGTCACTGCTCTGCCCCGCGCGCCGCCCGCGCAGCCCGCGGTACTTTTCCACGGCGCGCCGCCGTGGTGTGTGTGACGTAGGCATCGTCACATGCCCCCTCCGCGGCTGGAGATTTTTACCTGTGGGAAAAATCACCGTTAGAATATGGGCTATTAAGTCGACCCATAACCCCCCTTTTTTTTTTATTATATATATTCTTTTCTTTTAATCATCTTTTTTTTTTTAGCTCTTTTTTTTTTTAGCTTTTTTTTTTTTCGGTATCATTTTTTTTTTATATTTATATATTTTTTTTAAATATAATTTTCTTTTCTTTTTTTTTCCTATATATATGTACTTATATTATGTTCGCCCTTATTCCCTTGCGTTATGGTTCATATCGGCATGTGCCCCGGTTGTATTCGTTTGTTTTTCCTAGGTACGGTTGGCGGGATCGGAAAGTTTGTTGTTACTATTTCCTACTGTATTTGTTACATATTTGGGTTTATATTCGCACGCGCATCCTGGCCGCGGCCGATTGTTGACATGCCGGTTGCAGTTGTATTTTCCTTTGAAGTTCGGTTCGCCGCCGTATTTCTTTAGCTTTACGTGCGGTGTCGGTAATACGTTTCGGATATTCGGGTTACGGTGTGCACTATACGGCGGGGCTTTTCGGACATTCGGGTTACGGTGTGCGCTATACGGCGGGGTTAATCTGCGTTCGGTTCCGTACTTGCGCCGCGTAACATTAGATAACATCGATTTATACTGGAGTCTGTTGTCTTTTATTTGCTTGTGTTTCGGGTTCTTCGGGAAGTACCTCTGTTTGATTGGTTCCTTGTGTTTTAATTTAATTTTATGTTCGGTCCACGTGTGCCCTTTATGGCTTGTTTCGCATAACTCGAATTCTTCCTCCAGTATTGCCTCGAGTGGTTCCTTCTGTGCCATCGTTAGGGTTTTTCCCGTCTGTTCTGTTGTAGCACTTGACTTTACCGGGTGATCGCCCTCCTGGGGTCTGACATGGGTTGTTTGGTGTCCCTGAGACGTCTCGGCTCCCTGTCGTTCGTCGTTCTTTTCTTGTGTAGTTGGCTCCTCCGCGTGTGACAGTTCACCCGCCCACGTTATTGCCATTCCTACTCGTCTGAGGACGTCCATCCCCACAATCGTGTGTGTAGCTGATGGTAACACCCGCACCCAATGTCTTATCGCGGCTCCCTTCATTTCTATATTCACCAATATACTGTTGTTGATCTCTGTTCTCGTTCCGTCGGCCAGTATTATTCCTCTTTGAGTTTGTTTTTGTAAAGCGCCTTGTGCTTTACAGGCCTCAAACACTTGGTCATTGACATAGGTGTTCGTGGACCCTGTGTCCACCAAGCAGCGGTGCGTGTCCCCCATTATCTGTGCTTCTACGTAGATCCGGTTTTCTTCACGATCCTGTACTCCCGCGGACCCTAGGTATTCTCTTTTGGTCCGGGTTTCCGCCCTGCAGCAGTTCTTGCTCAGGACGCCCATTTTCCCGCAGCCGCTACAGAAAATTTGGCGTCTCGACCTGCATTCCCTCGCATTGTGTCCCGGTTTGCCACACGACCAACAACACTTGCTTGAGTCATACGCGGGATGTATCTTGCCTGTCTTTCCCCATTCCACTCTATCCTTGCCCGGTTGTTGATGCTCCCGTGCTGGCTGTTGCGTTGTGTGACTGTTAGTGGCTGGCACAGTAAATTGCGTTGGATATTGTCTGTATGGTACCTGTGCGTTCTCGTGCCTTGGTGCGTACGGTCTCTCGTTACCCGGTGGTTGTCCCCCATAGGACGATGCGGTGATTCCTTCGTATTCGTGTGCTAACCTTACTAACCCACCAAGATCCTTGTAGTCCTGTTTTTTGATGTATAATTTATACTCCTTGACCATGTTCTCGTGTATGCGGTGTAGCTTTTCTTCCTCTGTTAACCTCCCGTACCTACGCATTAAGGTCTGCAAATCGGTCAAGTACTCGGTGAAACTCTCTCGGAACCTTTGCTTTCTCGCAATTATTCTCACAATTAGGTTTTCTGCGTAATTACTGGGAAAGTAGTGGAGCTTGAATTGTTCTAGGAATTCCTCCCACGTGTTTCCGGGGTGTATGTTATTTCTATACCATAGTAACGCTTTTCCTTGTAGAATGCGTGGTAGCGCGGGCAGGATCTCCTCCTTTTCTATACCGCTGGCCGAGGTCAGCTCTTCTAGTCGCTCTATGAACTCCACGGCGCTATCGGATGTCGTGTAGGACAGGTTCCACTCCCTAATAAGCTTGTTGAGATTTGCCTTACTTTTTCCCTCGTCACTTGCCATGTTTTGAGGTTGGTTTTCCGGCGGTGTCCTGTGTTCCTCTGAGTTGATGATGGACTCTACGAGTAACTTCCGTATTTGTTCCACAGTCAAGCCCTTTGTCGGTATGTCCCTTTTCTCGGCCTCTTCGATTAGTCCTGGCTTTTTAAGGAGATATATCCAGGCTGTCGGCATTAGTTTGCGTCTGTTCGGCGCTACCGGATCTCTGGAGAATGTTATTCGTCGTGATTCGGTTCACGGTAGTCTTCCGGGTATGCTCGACGGTATTGTACGGTCGTTGGAGCGGCGATAAACTTCTAGGTTGGTGAAGCGGTAGTAACGTGTACGGCGGCAGATTATCGGGAATTTAGCACGGCGGTAAATTATACGGTGTTTAAATCGGCGGTGAAATGTACGGAATTTACAATAGCGGACGAGACGCGTCGCGCTAGGTATGCTAGATACTATTACACTCCCTTGATCCCTCTTGAGCTAGAAACACTCTAAAGTGAGTTTTTAAGTTGGGCGCCAAATGTGGATAAGACATGGCGGACAATGGCGCCCAACTTAAAAACTCACTTTAGAGTATTTCTAGCTCAAGAGAGATCAAGGGAGTGTAATAGTATCTAGCATACCTAGCGCGACGCGTCTCGTCCGCTATTGTAAATTCCGTACATTTCACCGACGATTAAAACACCGTATAATTTACCGCCGTGCTAAATTCCCGATAATCTGCCGCCGTACACGTTACTACCGTTTCACCAACCTAGAAGGTTATCGCCGCTCCAACGACCGTACAATACCGTCGAGCATACTCGGAAGACTACCGTGAACCGAATCACGACGAATAACATTCTCCAGAGATCCGGTAGCGCCGAACAGACGCAAACAAATGCCGACAGCCTGGATATATCTCCTTAAAAAGCCAGGACTGATCGAAGAGGCCGAGAAAAGGGACATACCGACAGAGGGCTTGACTGTGGAACAAATACGGAAGTTACTCGTAGAGTCCATCATCAACTCAGAGGAACACAGGACACCGCCGGAAAACCAACCTCAAAACATGGCAAGTGACGAGGGAAAAAGTAAGGCAAATCTCAACAAGCTTATTAGGGAGTGGAACCTGTCCTACACGACATCCGATAGCGCCGTGGAGTTCATAGAGCGACTAGAAGAGCTGACCTCGGCCAGCGGTATAGAAAAGGAGGAGATCCTGCCCGCGCTACCACGCATTCTACAAGGAAAAGCGTTACTATGGTATAGAAATAACATACACCCCGGAAACACGTGGGAGGAATTCCTAGAACAATTCAAGCTCCACTACTTTCCCAGTAATTACGCAGAAAACCTAATTGTGAGAATAATTGCGAGAAAGCAAAGGTTCCGAGAGAGTTTCACCGAGTACTTGACCGATTTGCAGACCTTAATGCGTAGGTACGGGAGGTTAACAGAGGAAGAAAAGCTACACCGCATACACGAGAACATGGTCAAGGAGTATAAATTATACATCAAAAAACAGGACTACAAGGATCTTGGTGGGTTAGTAAGGTTAGCACACGAATACGAAGGAATCACCGCATCGTCCTATGGGGGACAACCACCGGGTAACGAGAGACCGTACGCACCAAGGCACGAGAACGCACAGGTACCATACAGACAATATCCAACGCAATTTACTGTGCCAGACACTAACACTCATACAACGCAACAGCCGGCACGGGAGCATCAACAACCGGGCAAGGAAAGAGTGGAATGGGGAAAGACAGGCAAGATACATCCCGCGTATGACTCAAGCAAGTGTTGTTGGTCGTGTGGCAAACCGGGACACAATGCGAGGGAATGCAGGTCGAGACGCCAAATTTTCTGTAGCGGCTGCGGGAAAATGGGCGTCCTGAGCAAGAACTGCTGCAGGGCGGAAACCCGGACCAAAAGAGAATACCTAGGGTCCGCAGGAGTACAGGATCGTGAAGAAAACCGGATCTTCGTAGAAGCACAGATAATGGGGGACACGCACCTCTGCTTGGTGGACACAGGGTCCACGAATACCTATGTCAATAACCAAGTGTTTGAGGCCTGTAAAGCACAAGGCGCGTTACAAAAACAAACCCAAAGAGGGATAATACTGGCCGACGGAACGAGAACAGAGATCAACAACAGTATATTGGTGAATATAGAAATGAAGGGAGCCGCGATAAGACATTGGGTGCGGGTGTTACCATCAGCTACACACACGATTGTGGGGATGGACGTCCTCAGACGAGTAGGAATGGCAATAACGTGGGCGGGTGAACTGTCACACGCAGAGGAGCCAACTACACAAGAAAAGAACGACGAGCGACAGGGAGCCGAGACGTCTCAGGGACATCAAACAACCCATGTCAGACCCCAGGAGGGCGATCACCCGGTAAAGTCAAGTGCTACAACAGAACAGACGGGAAAAACCATAACGATGGCACAGAAGGAACAACTCGAGGCAATACTGAAGGAAGAATTCGAATTATGCGAAACAAGCCATAAAGGGAACACGTGGACCGAACATAAAATTAAATTAAAACACAAGGAACCAATCAAACAGAGGTACTACCCGAGAAACCCAAAACAACAACAAATAATAGACACACATGTGAAAGAAATGCTAGAGCAAGGAATCATCGAACGGTCAAACAGCCCATATAGCTCTCCGGTGGTGCTGGTGAAGAAAGATAATGGCCAACACCGTTTCTGTATCGACTTCAGAAAAATAAATGACGCGTCAGAGAAAGACGCCTACCCGCTACCACAGATAGATGACACCCTAGAGAAACTTAGAAAGGCACAGTTCTTTTCGAAACTAGACCTGAAGAACGGCTACTGGAACGTGCCTCTGGAGGAAGCCAGTAGACCGGTCACCGCATTCACTGTGCCAGGGAGAGGGTTGTTCCACTTCAAGGTCATGCCATTCGGCTTGCACTCGAGCGGAGCCACCTTTCAGAGACTACTCGATAGGGTAATCGGACCGGAACTTGAGCCACACGCGTACGTGTACCTAGACGACATAATAGTATGTAGTCCAAATTTCGAAGAACATACAAGGCACCTGAGAGAGATTTTCCGCAGGATACGACAGGCCGGACTACAGATAAACAAAGCGAAGTGCGAATTCGCGAAGCCCGAGGTCGAATATCTAGGCCACACAGTCACTAGAGACGGAATTAAAATGAACGAAGCAAAAATTAGAGCCATAACAAACTTAGAATCACCAAGAACGGTAAAAGGAATCAGAACATTCATCGGAATGACTTCATGGTACAGGAAGTTCATCCCAAGATACGCAGAAATAACGGCCCCCTTAGTAAAGCTGTTAAAAAAGGGCGAGAAATTTATCTGGTCACAAGAGCAAGAACAGGCAGTAACCGAAATAAAACAAATATTGACAACCGATCCGATATTAACAAGGGCGGACTTCACACGTCCGTTCACAATACAGACCGACGCGAGTGACGTCGGACTAGGAGCAGCGTTAACACAGCTAGTCGATGGAGTGCCCAAGGTTGTAATGTACGCCAGTAGGAAATTAACTCCACCAGAAACACGGTACTCAGTAACCGAGAAGGAATGTTTGGCCATAGTATGGGGGGTACGGAAGATGAGGGCATTCCTAGAGGGCTATGACTTCACCGTAATTACCGACCATCAAGCCCTAAAATGGTTAAATACGATGAAGAACCCATCAGGTAGATTAGCCAGGTGGGCGCTCGAATTACAACAATACCAGTTCAATATAATATACCGGAGCGGAAAACAAAATAAAATAGCGGACGAACTATCACGGAACCCAATTTGCGCGACGACCGAACGCGACTGGTACGAGGATAAACGAGCCCAAGTGGAAAGTGGGGCGGAACAATCGCAAGAATACCGCATCGTGCAGGGCAAGCTGTACTGGAGAGCAGCCACACCCACAAACGATAGGTACACCCATCCAGATTCCGAGTGGAAAATATGCGTTCCGAAAGACGAAAGACAACATATCATAAGTCAAAATCATGACTTACCGACCGCTGGACATTTGGGGACAGCAAAAACAATAAAAAGAATAGCTCAAAGATACTATTGGCCGAAAATGAAATCGGAAATCATAAAACACCCGTCGCCCACATCGGGCGAGTCAACACCCGTCGCCCGTTTATTTATAATAATCAAGGAATGTGCTATTCTAGCGCTATTTATGAGACCTAGGTAGGCTATGGTCATACGGTCGCGGACCTATCCTGAGGGGTTACGGGTTATTATTGGTATCAGTTAGTTTGGAAGCTCAAGGCGAACGTGGGCGTGCCAATACCGCCGCCTTAAAAGCTACGGGAAAACACACGCCGGCTTTTCTACTATACGGGAGAGAGCTAAGGAACCCGAAGGACCCGAACGTATTCCCGACTCCGCACGTAAAAGATAGTGCAGATTTAAAACAATTATACGCAACAGTTAGGCAATATCAGGATAAAGCATCGGCGATACAAAAAACCTACTACGACAGACAAAGACGGCATTGGGAGCCGGCCGCGGGCGACCAGGTACTGAAAAGGAACCAGGTGTTATCAAATGCAGATAAAAACATTTGCGCAAAGTTAGCACCGAGGTACGTCGGACCGTTCGAAGTACAGAAAAGAACATCACCGGTAATATACATATTACGACAAACGGACGGAAACGGCAAAACGCAAACAGCACACATAAAAGATCTAAAACCGTTCAAACAATAAAACGAACCTAACGCAACGTCATAACGCACAAAATACAATAACGCCACAAGTGCACAGCGACCCGAGATCAGTACAGAAAATACATAAGAAAAACAGAAACGGTGTCAAGGGAAAATCAACCATAACGTGAAGACAATAAGGCCCAGAATCAGCGCACGGCGATGCAGAAACCACGTGCAAGCAGTGAGGAAAGAAAATTCAACACAATAAGATTACCGGGAGGACATAGGACTATCGGGCAGATATGGACCCTAACACTTACGAGATATGGTTGGGAATCGAACGGCAAAGAAAAAAGGGTAAAATATTAGCAATACAACATCAACGGGCATGACAACAATCGGCGATGGCCACGAGGCGCAGGCGAATATAGACTCTAAAACGTAACAAATACAGTGGAAATAGTAAAAACAAACTTTCCGATCCCGCCAACCGTACCTAGGAAAAACAAACGAATACAACCGGGGCACATGCCGATATGAACCATAACGCAAGGGAATAAGGGCGAACATAATATAAGTACATATATATAGAAAAAAAAAAAATTAAAAAAAAATATAAATATTTAAAAAAAAATGATACCGAAAAAAAAAAGCTAAAAAAAAAGAGCTAAAAAAAAAAAAAAAAAAAAAAGATGATTAAAAGAAAAGAATATATATAATAAAAAAAAAAGGGGGTTTATGGGTCGACATAATAGCCCATATTCTAACGGTGATTTTTCCCACAGGTAAAAATCTCCAGCCGCGGAGGGGGCATGTGACGATGCCTACGTCACACACACCACGGCGGCGCGCCGTGGAAAAGTACTGCGGGCTGCGCGGGCGGCGCGCGGGGCAGAGCAGTGACGTCACACCGACCGGCCGCCGCGCGGGCATAAAAGCGAGAGCGCGCGTACGACGCGAGTAGTGTTCTTCGGAGCTCGCTCCGGATAGCACTGCCCCTCCCTTCCTCCTTCCCGACTCCCGAGTCTTTTAGGCAGGTGGTTTTGGCACGTCCTCACCAGCCTTGGACTAAACTCATAAACTCACCCTGGAATCATCCCCACGGCGGTGGTTGTGGCATGCCCTCATTCGCCAGGGGTTCCAGGTTCCCGTAGCTTTTAAGGCGGCGGTATTGGCACGCCCACGTCCGCCTTGAGCTTCCAAATTAACCGATACCACTAATATCCCGTAGTCCCTCAGGATAGGTCCGCGACCGTGTTACCGTAGCATACCTAGGTCTCACAAATAGCGCTAGAATATCACATTAATTAAGTATTGTAAATAAACGGGCGTAAGACCCACTTTGTTACCTTGACACTCGGCGTTTGCATTTAATGAACCCTTGATCCTCTCGTAGTGCCCCTGAGTTAGTCTGGAAACCTCCCTAAGGCCCTCAAGGCTGGAGGATATGGGTGTGGGTTCAGAACCCGCATCACATTTGACGGAATATTAGTGGTATCGGTTAAATTGGAAGCTCAAGGCGTACGTGGGCGTGCCAATACCGCCGCCTTAAAAGCTACGGGAACCTGGAACCCCTGGCGAATGAGGGCATGCCACAACCACCGCCGCGGGGATGATTCCAGGGTGAGTTTATGAGTTTAGTCCAAGGCTGGTGAGGACGTGCCAAAACCACCTGCCTAAAAGACTCGGGAGTCGGGAAGGAGGAAGGGAGGGGCAGTGCTATCCGGAGCGGGCTCCGAAGAACACTACTTCACGGGTGGTTCCAAATGTGATGTGGGTTCTGAACCCACACCCATATCCTCCAGCCTTTAGGGCCTTAGGGAGGTTTCCAGACTAACTCAGGGGCACTACGAGAGGATCAAGGGTTCATTAAATGCAAACGCCGAGTATTAAGGTAACAAAGTGGGTCTTACGCCCGTTTATTTATAATAATCAAGGAATGTGCTATTCTAGCGCTATTTATGAGACCTAGGTAGGCTATGGTCATACGGTCGCGGACCTATCCTGAGGGGTTACGGGTTATTATTGGTATCAGTTAGTTTGGAAGCTCAAGGCGAACGTGGGCGTGCCAATACCGCCGCCTTAAAAGCTACGGGAACCTAGAACCCCTGGCGAATGAGGGCATGCCACAACCACCGCCGTGGGGATGATTCTAGGGTGAGTTTAGTCCAAGGCTGGTGAGGACATGCCAAAACCACCTGCCTAAAAGACTCGGGAGTCGGGAAGGAGGAAGGGAGGGGCAGTGCTATCCGGAGCGGGCTCCGAAGAACACACCGGCGTCGTATGCGCGCTCTCGCTTTTTATGCCCGCGCGGCGGCCGGTCGGTGTGACGTCACTGCTCTGCCCCGCGCGCCGCCCGCGCAGCCCGCAGTACTTTTCCACGGCGCGCCGCCGTGGTGTGTGTGACGTAGGCATCGTCACATGCCCCCTCCGCGGCTGGAGATTTTTACCTGTGGGAAAAATCACCGTTAGAATATGGGCTATTATGTCGACCCATAAACCCCCTTTTGTTTTATTATATATATTCTTTTCTTTTAATCATCTTTTTTTTTTTTTTTTTTTTTTTTTAGCTCTTTTTTTTTTTTTTTAGCTTTTTTTTTTTTTTTTCGGTATCATTTTTTTTTAATATATTTTTTTTTTCTATATATATGTACTTATACTATGTTCGCCCTTATTCCCTTGCGTTATGGTTCATATCGGCATGTGCCTCGGTTGTATTCGTTTGTTTTTCCTAGGTACGGTTGGCGGGATCGGAAAGTTTGTTTTTACTATTTCCACTGTATTTGTTACGTTTTAGAGTCTATATTCGCCCGCGCATCGTGGCCATTGCCGATTGTTGTCATGCCCGTTGATGTTGTATTGCAAATATTTTACCCTTTTTTCTTTGTCGTTCGATTCCCAACCGTATCTCGTAAGTGTTAGGGTCCATATCTGCCCGATAGTCCTATGTCCTCCCGGTAATCTTATTGTGTTGAATTTTCTTTCCTCACTGCTTGCACGCTGGATGCGGGTGGCGCAGGACCGGTCAATTTGGAACTCTCTGGGGGAGGCCTATGTCCAGCAGTGGACGTCTTTCGGCTGATATGATGATGATGATGACTGCTTGCACGTGGTTTCTGCATCGCCGTGCGCTGATTCTGGGCCTTATTGTCTTCACGTTATGGTTGATTTTCCCTTGACACCGTTTCTGTTTTTCTTATGTATTTTCTGTACTGATCTCGGGTCGCTGTGCACTTGTGACGCTATTGTATTTTGTGCGTTATGACGTTGCGTTAAGTTCGTTTTATTGTTTGAACGGTTTTAGATCTTTTATGTGTGCTGTTTGCGTTTTGCCGTTTCCGTCCGTTTGTCGTAATATGTATATTACCGGTGATGTTCTTTTCTGTACTTCGAACGGTCCGACGTACCTCGGTGCTAACTTTGCGCAAATGTTTTTATCTGCATTTGATAACACCTGGTTCCTTTTCAGTACCTGGTCGCCCGCGGCCGGCTCCCAATGCCGTCTTTGTCTGTCGTAGTAGGTTTTTTGTATCGCCGATGCTTTATCCTGATATTGCCTAACTGTTGCGTATAATTGTTTTAAATCTGCACTATCTTTTACGTGTGGAGTCGGGAATACGTTCGGGTCCTTCGGGTTCCTTAGCTCTCTCCCGTATAGTAGAAAAGCCGGCGTGTGTTTTGTCGATTCCTGGACCGAAGTGTTAAGTGCGAAGTTAAAGTCTGCCAAGTACTTGTCCCATTGCTTATGGTTGTCGTTTATAAATGTTGATATCATGGTTTCGAGTGTACGGTTCTGTCGTTCGGTGGGGTTGCAGTGCGCACTATACGGCGGGGTTAACTTGTGTTCTGTCCCGTATTTTCTGAGCGTGTCATTAAACAGTTTCGACACGTATTGCGGGCCATTGTCCGACAGGAGTGCGCGTGGTGCCCCGTGTCGTAATGCCACGCAGCATTCGAATGCTTTTGCGACGGTGCTCGCTGTGGCGTTTCTTAGCGGTGCTATTTCGGACCATTTTGTAAACTTATCGTGAAACACTATTATCCACTTGTATCCCTTCGTGGATCTGGGTAATGGCCCTATCAAATCTGTTGTTATCACCTCCCAGGGGCTTCCAGCGTTGTTGATGTGCATCAGACCGCCTGTCTTTTGTTGTGGTACCTTATGTTTCTGACATGCGCTGCACTTCGTAACGTGTTTTATGATTTCCGATTTCATTTTCGGCCAATAGTATCTTTGAGCTATTCTTTTTATTGTTTTTGCTGTCCCCAAATGTCCAGCGGTCGGTAAGTCATGATTTTGACTTATGATATGTTGTCTTTCGTCTTTCGGAACGCATATTTTCCACTCGGAATCTGGATGGGTGTACCTCTCGTTTGTGGGTGTGGCTGCTCTCCAGTACAGCTTGCCCTGCACGATGCGGTATTCTTGCGATTGTTCCGCCCCACTTTCCACTTGGGCTCGTTTATCCTCGTACCAGTCGCGTTCGGTCGTCGCGCAAATTGGGTTCCGTGATAGTTCGTCCGCTATTTTATTTTGTTTTCCGCTCCGGTATATTATATTGAACTGGTATTGTTGTAATTCGAGCGCCCACCTGGCTAATCTACCTGATGGGTTCTTCATTGTATTTAACCATTTTAGGGCTTGATGGTCGGTAATTACGGTGAAGTCATAGCCCTCTAGGAATGCCCTCATCTTCCGTACCCCCCATACTATGGCCAAACATTCCTTCTCGGTTACTGAGTACCGTGTTTCTGGTGGAGTTAATTTCCTACTGGCGTACATTACAACCTTGGGCACTCCATCGACTAGCTGTGTTAACGCTGCTCCCAGTCCGACGTCACTCGCGTCGGTCTGTATTGTGAACGGACGTGTGAAGTCCGCCCTTGTTAATATCGGATCGGTTGTCAATATTTGTTTTATTTCGGTTACTGCCTGTTCTTGCTCTTGTGACCAGATAAATTTCTCGCCCTTTTTTAACAGCTTTACTAAGGGGGCCGTTATTTCTGCGTATCTTGGGATGAACTTCCTGTACCATGAAGTCATTCCGATGAATGTTCTGATTCCTTTTACCGTTCTTGGTGATTCTAAGTTTGTTATGGCTCTAATTTTTGCTTCGTTCATTTTAATTCCGTCTCTAGTGACTGTGTGGCCTAGATATTCGACCTCGGGCTTCGCGAATTCGCACTTCGCTTTGTTTATCTGTAGTCCGGCCTGTCGTATCCTGCGGAAAATCTCTCTCAGGTGCCTTGTATGTTCTTCGAAATTTGGACTACATACTATTATGTCGTCTAGGTACACGTACGCGTGTGGCTCAAGTTCCGGTCCGATTACCCTATCGAGTAGTCTCTGAAAGGTGGCTCCGCTCGAGTGCAAGCCGAATGGCATGACCTTGAAGTGGAACAACCCTCTCCCTGGCACAGTGAATGCGGTGACCGGTCTACTGGCTTCCTCCAGGGGCACGTTCCAGTATCCGTTCTTCAGGTCCAGTTTCGAAAAGAATTGTGCCTTTCTAAGTTTCTCTAGGGTGTCATCTATCTGTGGTAGCGGGTAGGCGTCTTTCTCTGACGCGTCATTTATTTTTCTGAAGTCGATACAGAAACGGTGTTGGCCATTATCCTTCTTCACCAGCACCACCGGAGAGCTATACGGGCTGTTTGACCGTTCGATAATTCCTTGCTCTAGCATTTCTTTCACATGTGTGTCTATTATTTGTTGTTGTTTTGGGTTTCTCGGGTAGTACCTCTGTTTGATTGGTTCCTTGTGTTTTAATTTAATCTTATGTTCGGTCCACGTGTTCCCTTTATGGCTTGTTTCGCATAACTCGAATTCTTCCTTTAGTATTGCCTCGAGTTGTTCCTTCTGTGCCATCGTTAGGGTTTTTTCCGTCTGTTCTGTTGTAGCACTTGACTTTACCGGGTGATCGCCCTCCTGGGGTCTGCCAAATGTGATGTGGGTTCTGAACCCACACCCATATCCTCCAGCCTTTAGGGCCTTAGGGAGGTTTCCAGACTAACTCAGGGGCACTACGAGAGGATCAAGGGTTCATTAAATGCAAACGCCGAGTAATAAGGTAACAAAGTGGGTCTTACGCCCGTTTATTTATAATAATCAAGGAATGTGCTATTCTAGCGCTATTTATGAGACCTAGGTAGGCTATGGTCATACGGTCGCGGACCTATCCTGAGGGACTACGGAATATTAGTGGTATCGGTTAGAGTATTTCTAGCTCAAGAGGGATCAAGGGAGTGTAATAGTGTCTAGCATACCTAGCGCGACGCGTCTCGTCCGCTATTGTAAATTCCGTACATTTCACCGACGATTTAAACACCGTATAATTTACCGCCGTGCTAAATTCCCGATAATCTGCCGCCGTACACGTTACTACCGTTTCACCAACCTAGAAGTTTATCGCCGCTCCAACGACCGTACAATACCGTCGAGCATACTCGGAAGACTACCGTGAACCGAATCACGACGAATAACATTCTCCAGAGATCCGGTAGCGCCGAACAGACGCAAACAAATGCCGACAGCCTGGATATATCTCCTTAAAAAGCCAGGACTGATCGAAGAGGCCGAGAAAAGGGACATACCGACAGAGGGCTTGACTGTGGAACAAATACGGAAGTTACTAGTAGAGTCCATCATCAGCTCAGAGGAACATAGGACATCGCCGGAAAACCAACCTCAAAACATGGCAAGTGACGAGGGGAAAAGTAAGGCAAATCTCAACAAGCTTATTAGGGAGTGGAACCTGTCCTACACGACATCCGATAGCGCCGTGGAGTTCATAGAGCGACTAGAAGAGCTGACCTCGGCCAGTGGTATAGAAAAGGAGGAGATCCTGCCCGCGCTACCACGCATTCTACAAGGAAAAGCATTACTATGGTATAGAAATAACATACACACCGGAAACACGTGGGAGGAATTCCTGGAACAATTCAAGCTCCACTACTTTCCCAGTAATTACGCAGAAAACCTAATTGTGAGAATAATTGCGAGAAAGCAAAGGTTCCGAGAGAGTTTCACCGAGTACTTGACCGATTTGCAGACCTTAATGCGTAGGTACGGGAGATTAACAGAGGAAGAAAAGCTACACCGCATACACGAGAACATGGTCAAGGAATATAAATTATACATCAAAAAACAGGACTACAAGGACCTCGGTGGGTTAGTAAGGTTAGCACACGAATACGAAGGAATCACCGCGTCGTCCTATAGGGGACAACCACCGGGTAACGAGAGACCGTATGCACCAAGGCACGAGAACGCACAGGTACCATACAGACAATATCCAACGCAATTTACTGTGCCAGCCACTAACACTCATACAACGCAACAGCCGGCACTGGAGCATCAACAACCGGGCAAGGAAAGAGTGGAATGGGGAAAGACAGGCAAGATACATCCCGCGTATGACTCAAGCAAGTGTTGTTGGTCGTGTGGCAAACCGGAACCATAACGCAAGGGAATAAGGGCGAACATAATATAAGTACATATATATAGGAAAAAAAAAGAAAAGAAAATTATATTTAAAAAAAATATATAAATATAAAAAAAAAATGATACCGAAAAAAAAAAAAGCTAAAAAAAAAAAGAGCTAAAAAAAAAAAAGATGATTAAAAGAAAAGAATATATATAATAAAAAAAAAAAGGGGGGTTATGGGTCGACTTAATAGCCCATATTCTAACGGTGATTTTTCCCACAGGTAAAAATCTCCAGCCGCGGAGGGGGCATGTGACGATGCCTACGTCACACACACCACGGCGGCGCGCCGTGGAAAAGTACTGCGGGCTGCGCGGGCGGCGCGCGGGGCAGAGCAGTGACGTCACACCGACCGGCCGCCGCGCGGGCATAAAAAGCGAGAGCGCGCATACGACGCCAGTAGTGTTCTTCGGAGCCCGCTCCGGATAGCACTGCCCCTCCCTTCCTCCTTCCCGACTCCCGAGTCTTTTAGGCAGGTGGTTTTGGCACGTCCTCACCAGCCTTGGACTAAACTCATAAACTCACCCTGGAATCATCCCCACGGCGGTGGTTGTGGCCTGCCCTCATTCGCCAGGGGTTCCAGGTTCCCGTAGCTTTTAAGGCGGCGGTATTGGCACGCCCACGTCCGCCTTGAGCTTCCAAATTAACCGATCCCACTAATATCCCGTAGTCCCTCAGGATAGGTCCGCGACCGTGTTACCGTAGCATACCTAGGTCTCACAAATAGCGCTAGAATATCACATTAATTAAGTATTGTAAATAAACGGGCGTAAGACCCACTTTGTTACCTTGACACTCGGCGTTTGCATTTAATGAACCCTTGATCCTCTCGTAGTGCCCCTGAGTTAGTCTGGAAACCTCCCTAAGGCCCTAAAGGCTGGAGGATATGGGTGTGGGTTCAGAACCCGCATCACATTTAGTGGTTGAGTTGACTGTTGTTTTTGTCCGATTATACGTTATTATGAGGAATTATATATATTGTGTTATTACGATTCTCAGAGTAGAATTTCATTTCATTTTTCATTTAATTTATTTTTCATTAACAATACAAGATTGTGTTTGAACTTACTTAAGTCTTAAGAATGCATCTATAGAACTATAATTAAGTAATTTGAGATAAGTTTCTTTGGATTTCGTTGTCGGTTTATGTACCTAATGAAAATAATAATAGGATGAGGACAAAAACTAACATCAAAAGAATTAATAACGGTATTATTTTCTACTAAAATTAGAGAACTCGGCTCCTTTTTCCCTACAATGGTATTTCACCGTACGCTTCTGGGTCGATAATTATCCTTACTTGTAAACTCCGCAATGTACAGCGAATTGTCATAGTCAGCGACAATTGGCATGTCGGTGAAATAAGGACCCGGTAGGACCAAAAAAAAACTTTAACGTAGACATCATGCATTGGTAAATCTTTACGATAGATAGTTGGTCAACGAATATAATTTAGGTCATCGTAACCTTGAATCGTAATATCTGTCTCCGGAAGATTTTCTTATTCTTCGGCCTCGTCGCCAGGAAGAGTGGAGACAACCTTGAGCGACTTGTTGTGAGTGGCAAGGTAGGGGGGAAAAGACCAAGAGGAACGTAGGCAACGCAGCCCATTCCGATGGACCGATGAAATCCGCTCCACCCTCGATACCAAACTACGAAGCTGTCTGTGCATGTCGCCGAAAAGTCCGAAAACAGACAGACTCGGCGAAACATCAAGAATGACAAGTGGAAACAACAACAAGTGGACACGACCCTCAGCATTGAGGATAACCAATACCTTGAACAATAACATGAAACGAAGAAGGCCCAAAGTTTAGATGCATTCATAAAGTTGTATAGATGTATAAATGATTTGCATGACGACCCTGTCCTGTCTGTGACTATCACAGGACGGCCCGCGAGCTGTGTCGCGGCGACATAGACTATCCGTCTCTCTCTAAGCGTTCTAATTAGAAAGAGGCGGATAGTCTATCTCCCCGCGACACAGCTCGCGCGCCGTCCGGTGATAACGGTGCTGTTACAACCTCAGGCATAATGCCTTTGTCAATCTCCCGTTGAGTGAGTAAGCCTGTTGATAAAATGCAATATTCCACTCACTGCGCCTGGTTTACACTGAGCGAGTGGATATTGGCTCAGGAAATGCAATAGACGGGTGAACCTTTGTAAGCGCCTTAATGACGTCACTGTAAGTGCCATTGCGAGCATGAAACGCGCATCGGAGACATTCACATTGAAAGTTTTCTTGTTTTTAGTATGCTCGATTTGGCTTTTTATTACTTTTTTATACTCGTCGACTTTAATGTTTGAATTAAGACTTCGTACACGAAACTAAAACCACATACTTTTTTTCTACGGAGCTCCCAACTCAACTATAATAATTATAAGACAACGTTTTAGACAACTACAATAAATTCGACCAATCACGTGGCGCCTTTACTGAACTATAATGAATTTGACCAATAGGACGTCGCGTTGATTCCAATACAAAAGACATCAACGAGCCGGCGCACCTATGACTTGCACTTCGTTTCAGCAGGGCTTATATATTTTTCATTAGATACCATGTCTGTTTAACTATTTCTGTTGACTCGTATAAAAAGTATTGTATAGAATAGTTACACAATTATTGTGTTACGATTATATAAAATACTATCTAGTGACTGTGGTGCGTGTGTGTATCTAGTCGCGAACCGTCTGAAACATCGAAAATTAAATGATATATACAATTATGGGTCGTTCTTCTTTTTTACCGACAATGAATCGAGGTTTTTCTGTTTTTTTGGTTTTTGAACTATCGAAAATTGTGGTTTTGAAGTGCAATTTAAAAAAAATGCATAGGTTTCTTCATTAGAACTAATTAAAGTTTCCTTTCTGGCCAATATAAATATTTATTTACGGTTGGTTTCTAAAAAAAACATGTGACAAAGTGGACTCTTTCAGTGGGGACAACATTTTGGTTTACCACTCTGTCACGGCATTCTACGGAAAAAAAACATTTAAAAAAATGCTAGTTAGAGAAAGTGAAATATTAAATATCACTAATTAATAAAATAATATGGACGTTCATTCGAACATTATAAAACCGTAAACATCATTACTCAAATGAGATGCCGTAATAAGACGAAGGACAGGCTATTGTCGGTCGAAAAGAAGAACGACCCTTATAATAAGCACGTTGGCATGGTCGTTTACTAATACGCTTAATTACCTCCAGATTCAGAACTTTATTAATACAAAGTCATATATTTGCAGTTCAAGATCATATCAAATACTTATTAATAAATAGTTCATAAAATTTCTTATTTCTTCAACGTGGTATTAAAAAAAGGTCGACTTAAATATAATATGATATGTTTAGGTAGTATATTTGTAATATGTGAAAATCAAGTGTAAAACCATTTTTCAAGCAGAGACGTTACGAGTATATTGACCACATATTTCCTGTCAAACATATTTCCTAATATGATTAAGATTGACATTCGATGGTAATTTTTCAACTATCGGCCTTAAAAAGGGTTAAATCAATACCGGTAATTATCCACGCGGAATCAGAGCTCGTACTTATAATCGTAGGTTAACGTTTTTACTTATACATAGAAAATATAAAAGGAAGCGTTACAAAAGTGAATCACAAACAACATAGTGTGTACAGTCGACGACAAAAATACGTTTACACTTTTGCACCTTATTCCATTGCAATAAGGCGAATAGTGTAAACGTATTTTTGGCGTCGACCGTACCTGGATTAAACTAACTTGTAGTCAACAATTCTTTGTACAATTATTTACCAATCTCATAAATGGCTTCGAAATCAGGACAAGCAAATGTATGCGATTCTTTGAACGTAGTAAAATGCTGAATACACAAAGCAAAAGCGAGGAACAAAGGGAATAGATAAAATGAAATGCACGATTCAGGGGACATTTGGTATATCGCGAGAATTACATGGACAGTTCATGGATTAGGTTTGATTGTTCCAAACCGTCGGTAATCGTTACGTCCGTTAAAATTAAAATCTGATTGTATGGGAAGTCTGACAGTTATCTATGGGATGACAGCTGCTGGCGCCATACTTAACGTCAACCGGCCTGTAAACTATAGTGACTATAGTTTACAGGCCGGTTGACGCGAAGCGGCTTGCATAGACTATAGTATAGTCTATGCAAGCCGCTTAGACCGCTTGTTAAGAGTACATGGTCAGTTACGCGACCAGGGGGGTAATCACGTAACGTTCCGAACGCGCGTCGGGTAGATCCAACTGTCATTTTTAGGGTTCCGTAGCCAAAATGGCAAAAACGGAACCCTTATAGTTTCGTCATGTCCGTCTGTCCGTCTGTCCGTCTGTCCGTCTGTCCGTCTGTCCGTATGTCACAGGCATTTTACTCGAAAACTATAAGGTGTATTTGAATAAAATTTTGAGGATAGGTGTATTTTGTTAGCCGCTACATAGTTTTGTAATTAAAATGACAAAAAAAAAATTTTTTAGGGGTGCACTCCATACATAAAACTAAAAATAAAAATAAAAAAATTCATTGTGACCCCCCGTATGGCACATCAATCGATAGGTCTTTGAAAATAAATATAAGGTTTCTTAGCATTTTTTTTGATTAAGTGAATAGGGTCGGAGATAATCGCCCCGAAAGTCACTAAAATTCTGTCCCCCCCCTCTAATTTTTGAACGGTGTAGTTTAAAAATATGAAAAAATTCATGGACATAGGGCTTATTAATTTCATTCACCGAAAATTGTTTTGAACACGATCGGTTCAGAGGTTTTCGAGATATTGCTGAAAAACTGCCTTCCTCAAAGAAAAGGACGTAAGTGCCGTAAAATTTCTGTGACGATACGACCTTTTTAATAGGCACGGAACCCTTCGTTTTGCGTGGTCCGACACGCACTTGGCCGGTTTTCCATATAAAAATTGACATTTAGATCTACCCGACGCGCGTTCGGAACGTTACGTGATCGACCAACTGCATCAGCATCAGTTAGCAACCAACAGAAGGACATAGAGTAACATTTTGTAGACTCTTTTAAGTGGTTGCTGTTTAAGATGTAAATAATAACGTATATATTTTTCACTATTTTGTATATCTTAAGATAAGCAGTTGGATTACTTAAGTAAAACCCTGATGAAATAGTCATACCAAAAACGGTATTTAACCAATTTAATTAATTATAAGATAACTAAACGTCCCATGGCAAACAGAGTACTTAGGAAAGTGGTGTAAAAGCGGGAGTTAAGGAAAATATTAAGTAAGATAAATATTTATGGAAAAATTAACCACTTTATTACCTTCTGTTTAATTTACTTAATACACTTTACAACATTAAAAATATCATAACACCAATCGGCAGCAAATATTGGAAAATGGTGGTCTCTTTTATTTGACAACGAAATCCTACTACATCTTACTTATTATAAATGCGAAAGTTTGGATGTTTGTTACTCAATCACGCTTAAACAGCTGTATAGATTTGGATGAAATTTTGCACGAAGATAGTTTATATATTATAGTTTATATAGCCTGGATTAAAATATAGGATAGTTTTTATCCCGGGTCCACGCAGACGAAGTCGCGGGCGGAAGCTAATAATCAAATATTTTATAATAGCAGTCTCAAGACATGCAAAAATATAACTCTGCCCTAGTATCAAGTTTCAGCCATTAAAATGCAAACCTAATTTATAGGTTAAAGAGGCGCCATCGCCATCTTTAGAAAAGACCATCATTATTTATTATATTCGGCATACGAAATTAATATCCCGTTTTATTAAGGATAATTAAAGCCCAAAATTGTTTTGGTAACATTCCTTCTAAAATTTCAATGTTTAAGCAGATGCCTAAACCTCAAACAATTTTATAATATCCTTTAAATGTCGGCAGGTAGCAGCTTAGGTATTTGGATGAGCGAGTTTGGTGTAATTTCACTCCTTCCATAGGTATTTGGGCTAGCCATTAGCATTTCATTTACACGCGCGAATATTTTAAGAGTAAAACTTTGTAGCCGGTGAGGGACACACGGTTAATTGCGAAACTTTCTGCTAATACTCGCTTTTTCGTACGTAATATTTTATTTGTTTACGGTATCGTATCTATTAATTCGTTTTCGTTTTCTCTGAATTCTTATTTCGTCTCATTATGTATACCAAATAGTCTAAAGGTGGGTTGCACCAAACCGTCTATAATTGTTGGAATAGTATAAACATACTCCTTGCTTAATACTGTCAGTCAGCTTATTAGCTAGGTGACTTAATGTGTCAAGGTTTTAAATAACGTTCGTTGTCATCTGTCTATCCACCTGAATTGTACTTTCTGTGTTCTCGATATTATCTTCTATAATGTATTCGTGTTTATTCTGCTAGTTTGCGTGTTATTTCCTATAGAGGTTAAGGGCCGTCCCATGCCTAGCAGTCGAATTATTACTGTAGGTAAATTCCGGACAGTATAAAAGTGCACGGGAAAAAATGGTTGTCTGTAATAGTACATTACTGCAGAGACCAGTAAGTAAGCCATCCTGGACGAGTATGATTTAGCCGGCCGAGCCGAAGGCGAGGTCCGGCTATAATACGAGGCCAGGATGGCACTTATGGTCGAAGCATGTATAGTGCTTTTCTCAAAAATAAAACAATGTTTGAATAAAAGTTAGAAGTTTATTGCTGGACAATTATATACATATAACAAGATTAACTATTAAGAAATGTTAAAGGTTACGTTAGTCATATTGGGACAATTACTTATGGATATTTTAATGGATTTACCGGGTACATTTATGTTGGTTTGTGAGATATTGGTGTGGGATGGGTCTGCCTGAGAAGTCGATATTTTCGTTGGACGATCAGTTACAGGAGACAGTGGACGTTCATAGGAGGTTGATGACTGATGGTCGGTAATTAGTGGTTCTTGGCGAGAGGTCGACTGGTTTGACGTGGATGGTTGATTTAATTTTATTTTGGTGTTGATTTTTCCAGTAATTTCTGTTTTATTTCCAACGGACTCCTCCTCATACCCTTCGGCAACTCGGTCCGATTTCCACCCGCCGTGTCTTTTTATGGTGGTCAAATTGGCCCCCGAATCCGGGAGAAGAGTCGCCGATGACCTCCGGAAACAATGTTTTATATTTACATTGTGCTTGTTCAGTACAACACTGCGGAGCATAGAATAAACTGCCCATAAGGTCGAAGGCTTCATTGTTTTGCCAAGATTAGTAAAATAAGCCAGAAATACATTTTAGACCAATTTGTAGCTTGATGTTCAGCTTTCCACTTCATGAACTTTTCATAATAGTGCAAATATCTCTCCTTGGACTTAGGTGGAAGTAAATTATTTCTCGCTAATTCCGCCTCGGCTTTTAAATAGGGAGGCGTGCAATCTATGTCGCAATCTGATTCATCGGAACTCATTCTTAGCAATTTTATTTCTTACTTAAATATTTAAGATACTGATATTATGCCACAACCGCAATAGAATAAATATATTAATTTCGTATTCGTTTTATGTTTATTGTAAATATTTTATTTTATTCTTCTTTTTCTCCTGTTAGTTCAAATTCCTAATTCCTAATTAGTATCGAAATAGTAAACACACGATTGTACTGAATTTCCGCCATTTTA
The DNA here is from genome assembly GCA_932294315.1 of Epinotia nisella. Taxonomy (NCBI): domain Eukaryota; kingdom Metazoa; phylum Arthropoda; class Insecta; order Lepidoptera; family Tortricidae; genus Epinotia; species Epinotia nisella. The sequence goes on from OW028680.1 coordinate 17,475,367, forward strand.
CATCGTGCAATACAAGTGCAATACGGACACGTTAACCTCTATGGTACCTCCTTTTTTTTAAAGATCTGTCACTGCCTCTCTCCTCTAAGCTCCTTAGGTAACTATTTTTTATCACAGATAATATACTGTGATAAAAAATAGTTCTAAATTGAAATATTATGATATGTAATGGGATTTACATACTTACTTCCTGGACACTTTTGCGTTTTCCTGGACACTTTTAGTAATTGTCCAGGATGAGTCACTTTCGGATACTATCTTCATAGATGTTATGGGAACATTTCATACTATTTTTGAGAAAAATCGGTTTACGGACGATAATTTTACGTGATAATACGCGATAATAAGAAAACATTGATGAAAAATTGCATAACACGTATTTATAATTTATCGTTAGGAATACTCCTGGCCCCGTAGCATGGTTGGCCTTATCACGCGACAAGTGACAAGATAAGAGCGTCGTCTCGTTCTATTGAACGGTGTCAGCCAGTGACGCACGCTCTATCCTATCACCTATCGCGTGACAAGGCCAACCATGCTACGGGGCCTGATGGGAAGTTTCGAATATAATAGTCGGATCTGATCTTTTTCCCTATACAAACTTTGGACCCCCATTTCACTCCCTTAGAGGGTGAATTTTGAAAAATCCTTTCCCACCCCTAGACCTTATAAGGAACCTACGTGCCAAAGAACCCCGTACCAAAAGTATGGAAAATGTGGTTTCAGTTAAATATTCTGAGATTTTGATATAATATAGATTTTAACGTCCTGAACAAAAGTCTCTATGGGGGCTACCACTGTTGCCGAGTCCCTTTCAGAGTTACGACTGATTTTGTACCCTCAAGGAAATCGACTCTAGTAAATACCAATTCGCACCTTGTCACAGTGACAGTAATATCAGTAATATGACACCTCCAGCGTCTTTTTCAAGTGCAAAATAAATCACATTATTATTATTCATATCCATTTTGTCCTGTATTTAAGCAGGGCTTAAATTAATTTGGTAAATACCAATAGTCAATCGCTTCAAATACGCCATGTCAAGCCTAGGAAAATGCGGAAAATGATTTTCACTAAGAAGGTTTCAATTAGCACTACGTCTACTTAGATTAACGTCCGGTCCAGATCGCGCAAGACTTTTGGCAGTCGGAGCCAGAGAGGCCGGTCACTGGCTACATGCCCATCCCTCTCCAAATACCGGTACCTTCCTGGATCTAACCTCCCTTCGTCTGGCGACTGGTCTGCGCCTTGGGGTCACGGTATGCTCTCCACATATAAGCCCTTGTGGCACGGACGTAGGCCGACTGGGCTACCACGGACTTTGTTGTCAAAAAAGTGCAGGCCGCTTTTCAAGACATTTAATGACTTAATCCGACGGTCTCTTGCCAGCATCAATGTGCCTGCTCTTCTTGAGCCGCCTGGCATTATCAGAGATGATGGCAAGAGACCTGATGGTGTATCTCTGGTTCCGTGGAGGTTGGGACGGATGCTTGTGTGGGACGCTACATGTGCAGACACACTGGCACCGTCTCACCTCCAACGGACTACTTCCAAAGCGGGCCAGCGGCGGAAAACGCCGAAAATCTGAAATGTAATAAATATAGAGGCCCCGGCAGAGAGTACGACTTTGTACCCTTTGGCCAAACCCAAACCCTCGACCCTCGGTCCATGGGGTCCCAGTGCTCATAAGTTGTTTGCAGAAATCGCGAAACGTCTGGTCGATTTAACTTGTGACTGAAGAGCTGGCGGCTTTCTCGCGCAACGCATCAGCATTGCAATACAGCGAGGAAATGCCGCCAGCATCCTCGGTACAATGCCTCAAGGGCCTTTTTTAGATTTAACTTAGATTTAATTTAATTTACATAGTTAACGTCCGGTCCAGATCATCTGGTATTTACTTTAGAAAATAAATGATTATTGTTTAAATAAATCGTTGGTAATTAATGATTTGATATCTGATACAAAATCAGTCGTAACTCGGAAAGGGACTCGGCAACAGTGGTAGCTCCCATAGAGACTTTTGTTCAGGACGTTAAAATCTATATTATATTAAAATCTCAGAATATTTAACTGAAACCACATTTTCCATACTTTTGGTACGGGGTTCTTTGGAATCTCTAGAACCAGCGGTTTGGGCTGTGCGTTGATATGTCAGTCAACGGAACGGGATAATGTGTCACACTTTTTCGTGCGTGCAGCCGGCGTTCATCGATTTATAAGAAGTTATCACGTCAAAATGACGTCACACAATCTTCAAATTGAAAAATTAGCCGGTCGAGAGAATTACGCAACTTGGAAGTTTGCGGTTAAGACATACCTCGAGCATAAGGAATTATGGGAATATGTGGACCCGACTACTACCTTAACCGATGCCAAGAAGGATGTTAAAGTTAAGTCCAAAGTCATTTTACTCCTAGATGCGATCAATTATGTACACATGGATCAAACTATGAGAACGTCACTGGATAGTTGCCCAAGCGTAGAAGACTATGTAAATAAGATTTTGGGTACCACACACAAACTGAGGAACATCGGATTCGTAGTTAACGACGACTGGTTAGGAACGCTCATGATGGCGGGATTACCGGACACGTACAAACCGATTATCATGGGCCTAGAAAGCTCCGGCACAAAAGTAAAGTCATATTTTGTAAATACAAAACTTTTACAAGGCATTGACTTGTTGATTTTCACAAATAACAAGACGTCTAAAGGATTTATCAAAGAGCAGCTGAACAAGCATTTCAAAATGAAAGATTTTGGCAATGTTTGCTACTGTTTTGGGATTCATATAGAGAGAGATAGAAAGAAATGTGTCATTTATTTGGACCAACAAAAGTATATACAAGAGGTATTACATAAATATGGAATGTCAGATTGCATAGCTGTTAAGTCTCCTATTGATATGGGTGCTAAGTTAACAGAGAGTTGTGAGGAAACAAAGAAAGTGTTACGAGATCTTCCTTATCAATAAATAATGAGGATTAAGTGGATGAAAATTTTAGAAATGCCTGAATATTTTTTTGGTGATAGGAATAACCTTCCTTAGCACCAGAAAAAAGTTTCAGATTTTACAGCTGCGTCAATTATTTTTGAAAAATATAAACAGTTTCCTCACTTGTGTTTTGGGTCAAGGAGCGGTCAATAAAGTTTTCCTTGATCCGCCTCATATTACAAACAATATCTTAAATGTCTGTGGTAAACTAACACTGGTAATGACCAAGTAATGACCAATATAGCTACTGCAAGTGTCAATATCACAGCCTACCGTGGCTCTATCAACTACAAAAGCCATGTATGATTGTGGCCACTGTTCAAGAATGAAGCCATGGTTATCTACCGAGACAACCAGAGCAGTATCAAACTTTCTGGTACTGATGGCTATCATTCAAGAACAAAATACATTGATGTGAGGCATCACTTTGTGCGTGACAAAATACACGACGGTGCGATCGATGTCTTTATCCGTATTTTCTTTTAATTCCGTGCCTTGTATTTTGGCTGAATGCGCCAAGAGCGCGGTATTATAAAAAAAAAAAGTGTGTTTCATTGTTCGAATTTGTTGATACATTTATTGAATTGAAATTACGCCTTAATACGAAATTTGCGCATATACGTTCTCATATCGAAATCGATTCTTTTTTTTAAATCATTCCGCTACAATAATCGTCAATGATGACATATGATGACATAAATTGTACTGGAATGACAGCTGTCAAATATTAAATGTAATAGCATTTTCACTATAAGGCCTGCAATACACTGGCGCGGCCTGCGGTGGCGGTCAATAGTAAATTTGACAGCTAATGACAAGTTTACTATTGTCCGCCGCGGCCAGACCGCGCCAGACTGTGAGAGGCAGATGCCTAATAGATAAAAGGCAGCATTCCGCCATTTTGACGACACTGACAGCTGACAGCCATGACGGCGATTTCCCTTAGAAAATGAAATGAAGTCTTTATTTCGGAAAATTATTATTTGTCGCAGTCGGATAAGACTGATTCTAAGCACGAGCTAGAATAATAATATATCTATAAAAAAATCATGTTTTTCCGTTCGTGGGAAGCGGAGATCCTTCGTGACAGAACAATGTCTAAAATGATACTGGCTGATTCTTTTTTTAATTCAGTAATTTATTATTATAAGTTTAGATATTTTAGTGTAGATGATGATGATTCAAATGTCTTAAGCGTAGCGGAACAGTACCTATTTCAAAATTCCTTGACTTAATTAATGCTTACATATATTACATTTGTATCCGATGCTAACGGTACGGTTGTACACCGTTAGATCTCTACGCGCTATTTACTGTCAGTCATCGCTTCATTAGAGAAATGAATGTTAAGCCCAACAAAACAAAGAAGTTGTTTACATAATTATAACATAATTGAATTCTAGCTTAATTGTTTTAGCGGCAGGTCGATGCCCGTGGGATAACCCAAGCCTTAACCTTAATTAAAAAACCGGACAAGTGCGAGTCGGACTGGCCCAACGAGGGTTCCGTACAAAATTACAAATGAATAGTTTTAGATTTTTACCTGTACTTGTAGTATGAGACGATAGGTATTACTCGCCAAATTTCATAGTTCTAGATCAACAGAAAGTACCCTATAAATTTTGATTCCCTTGAGGGTGTCGAAATTTACTTCTTTTGCGGCATAAACGGCCGTATCTTTTTTTTGCGTTATCTTGGAAGTTTGATTTTTTCACAGCTTCAAGGGACGTTAGACTTGAGTATATGGTTTTCATTTCAACTCGATACTTCCACGCGTTCCTGATATAAAGGGTCTTTACAGACTGACAGACCGACAACAAAGTGATCCTATAAGGGTTCCGTTTTTTTCTTTTGATGTACGGAACCCTAAGAAATTTTTTGATTGCATGAAATCATGAGACGCCGTTTATGCGGATTAAGAGTCCAACCAAAAATTAGGCTTGGTGGCCCTTAACTTTGGCAATCTCCACAAAAGAGACGCGAATATTAATCTCTGTATGACCCATACACGAAATAAAAGCGTTATAATACTTTTAAGAATGTAACAGTCATTTCACGACTCCATACCCGCGTGACGAAACTCCAAAGAAGGGGATTATCGTTCGATACACGCGAAACTGGCCCAAAACCGAATCGTTGCCGCAAAACTATCGAATTTCGTCTGATAGGCGACTAGTATTTATCTTATTGAGCATGGTTGTAACTTGTAACTTATGAACGCTATGAAATTTAAGTAAGTGTTTGTCTTTTTTCTTATAGCTTTGCTCATGTGACCGAGGGGTATAAGAGAAATAACATAATCAATCTGTAGCTAAAATAATAATTCTGACTTGGTTAGGCTTGAGTTACCATAGTGTTTAGATCGCTTACTAATTATTTCATTTTAATAGGTTGATTTATTTTCCCTTTGATTCAGCTCTAAGTAACATGGTATGCGTTGTATTGTATTAAGACAAGAGGCGTTTTCGATAAAATGTTCCTTTACTTTTTTATAGAATTAGGAAATTCTGTGTATTTCTATTAAAAAGTAAAAAAAAAAGAATTAACAACTCCCCAGGTATATAGTTAGTTGTGTTTTCTCGATAAATTTCAAAACAACCGGAGCAAATTTTGTGGAAGAGAATTCTTCAAAAGCTTATATGTAGGTACCTTATGTGGTACTTGGTATTTCACAATGTCCTCAAGGTCGCTTTACTATTGCAATATTTCTATAAGTATTTAAATTCCAGACAGCCCAAAACGAAACCCTCTCTAAAAGGCATATTAAATAGAACAGTCCCATTTTACATTTAAATAACAGTGACTTTGTTTAGTTAGAAACTTTAGCTAAAGTCCTAGTGGCAAATGAAGCACAGAGAGCCATTTGAATTAAAAAATAAGTTGGTTTGTGACTAATGACGACTGGCGCAACTATTTCTAGAATGTACGAGCATATAAGCTAACCAGAAGAGCCGCATTTTGCGCTTTTCATTAGCAAAAAACTAGTTTTGTAAACCTCAACTAATTCGTAAATTCTACATGTATTACTTGTAAGTCTTTTTAATGAAGTAACTCTAGTTTCTCCATTATTTGATACTGTTTCGAACAAATAATGGAGGACACTGCTGACCGGTTATTACAATTCAAATATTTATTAATAAAACATAAAATTTTACATGTCCATTGCTTATAGGTATACTTAACTTATGTATTACGGAATCATATTAACCAAATTCAACGGCTTACCTGGATTGTGGTGTTTTTAGGGTTCAGAAGGTAAAATGGCATAAAGGCACTCTTAAATCATGTCCGCCTGTCTGTCCTATCAGAGGATTTTCTATTGTTGATAATTTAGATGTTCTTAACCATTAACCAAACAATGTTTCCTCGTTTCAGGTAAGCCTAGAAGAATATCTGCGTTCGCCGGCTGCAATGACCACCTATTAGTTGGACGCAACCTTTCAACAGGTTACAAAACGTTTTCCACAAGCCAGGTGAAATCCAATCTTATATCAATGTAATAATTTGACAGGGTATATATTGTCTTACTTTATGTGTACAGTGGTATTCATATATACTACATTTTGGAAAATTTAACAGAGCGATCCAACAACATGGCGATCACAGTCGGTACCAAGTTAAAAACAGACAAGGTGGTGGATTTTAATGAAGGAGAGAAGAATTAGTTCTCGCTGCTGTTGGTCTCATGATTATCATCAGTTTATACGATAATACGATTTCATAAAATAAAACTTAATTTAGATACTAAGGGCGGGTTGCATCAACCACACTTTACTGATCGGTTAATGGTAAATATAGTGCCAGCAGCCATCGTCTCATAGAGAACTGTCAAACTTGCCATACTATAGAATCATATATTGAGGCACGCTATATTTACGAATACCGGTGGATTGAAAAAAACCAAGCCTAATATAATAAGTATTGTCCGTAAAATATTAAGGAAAAACATTGCTTAAAAAGAAAACTGCCCAAAACGTAAATTGAAACAATTCCGGTAGTCACTGGTTATACTTAAACATCAAAAAAATTCATCCCAAGACGCACAAGGCTTGTATAATCCCTCTCCAACTCTTTCTATCATCAAAGGAAACTATTGTTGTCCAAACAATAACAGAGAGGCCAATTGTTCCAACTATTTTCTTGTTTAAAAGTAATTCTTTGTCTACTTTGACTTGGGACGGGGTCCGAGTCAACAGACCGCTAACAACTATGGAACACCTACATTACGACTCGGGGGACAAACAAAAGCTTTGGACAAATATTTGTCCACATGTCGGCCACTAAACTTGTTCCTACTTTTCCCAACAATTAAGTTTCCACGTTTTTCTCGTCGTTTGAAACTCCTAGACTGGACTAGATGGTCTTGATGGAATTTAAATTAGATGATTTACTCCGTTTCGGGAAAGCGTAAGGTCAAGTTAAGGTAAAAATAAATAATGTAGGATAGTGAAACAGTCCCTACTCGGGCTCGAAAGGTGCTTTATGACATCTCTTCACCAGATGCGTGTTTTTTTTTCATAAATATTCGACACTTCGTTTTCTTAACAGCTATATAAGGGGGATTCCTATTTCCTAATAAGAAGAGATGCGTGGGCGAGACTAAGTAACAATGCTATTGTTGGATTTTTTTCGTCGCGCACCGCTCCGGCTTCCTCTGGTGGAGACTCATCCTTAGGGTGGACCTGGTAATTACAAGCAACTTCCCTCCCATCCGAGAGTTTTGTGATCTTTTAGTTACGCAAGTGCGGATAAATTGCACAAGAATTTGTGCTCCCTCTATTTCTTAACGTTCCCCGCTAAACCCAGTTTACATCCCTCGGCGTAATGCCGAGTACACGACACACGTGCAATTTAATTCAAAATTTACTTACGGCGTATAAAAGTGTGCCGCAAAGCTTTGTCGTGTTTAAGCGCGGACTTAATGAAAGTCCCGAGAGAGGGCGTTTCCCGCCAAATCCCTCTTTAACTGAGATCCGCCGGGATTTCCCCGTCGACTTTGTAACACTTTCATGCCAGGATTACCGCGGTGTCTTCACGAATTAAAAATATTTTTGTACCTGCAAAGAAACATGACCTAAATGCTCGTTTACGCTTTAACAGCCCACTTGCCCCGTGTTTAGCCGTGTCTGTTTCGTCTGACGTCTCAAGATGAACGCTAGCGACTCGCTAATAATTCGCTCCCACAAGAAATATCTGAATTGGATAACGACACATTATCTAAAAATAAACTTAAAACGCTTTTAATTGACCTTTTTTCCGTAGTGAAAACCTGCGAGCCAGGTACCCATGTTTTGAGAGAAGTCTGAGTTATGTTGTCTTTCTAACATCTGCTCTATGTAATTCAGTCCTACGAATTCATCAATCAGCTTTGATCTCACGAGGAACATACGCACCAGAGCGCATTATAAGGACCTTTTCGTAATTGCTTCCACAAGGAATTATTTAAGTAAGTTATTTGTGTTCATATGATTTTATTTTACATTCATTGCTTGTTATGACGGTTTCTCCTGTCTTTGTAGGAAAACTAGAAAGAAAAACCCGGACGGACAGCGAGAAAACCACGGTCCATGTTATCTCGGGCTAAAGAAGACCATAATGTTTGACTAAGTCTATTTCAATCCTGATCCTGACCTAGCCCAAACTTCGTAGACGCCCGACATGAACTTGCGTGGATTAATCAGCCCATTGGTTACCAAGTTATGCGAAGCAGATACGCAGACTGGAATGTTCTTTGAAAGTGCTGATGGTACTTGCATTGCAGTTGAGTCGTAGCACAACTAATACGAAACAAGAGAGGTTGTACATAGTTGGCTTGAGGTCAATTTCACATATGTTTTACATTATACTTTGATTTCAATGTGTTTCACTTGTTCACATTCACATGTTCTAAGCTGACGTGTCTGACGAACGAACGCGCGGAAAGTATTCATAACATGTTGGGATGCGATGTGTCGAGTCATATTGACCTCCAAGGCTACTCGCCTTGGACCCACGAGCTAACCTACTCGTTAGCCTGTGGTAGAGTTAACGCAAACTTATTACTTCGTCACTTACTGTTAACAAATTATTCAGTAGGTACGACAGCACTATTCTAGAGGAGAGGCAAGGCGGTGCTTGAAATTTTATAATATCAGTGAAATAAATAATAATATATTTAGTAATATCTAAAATATCAAAGGGAAATATTGTGCTAGTTATACTTATTTCGATCATCCTTGAAATGGCATGACTATTATTGCACGATTTTTCTAATCTTATACGGAATGGAATAGGCCATAGGTTCTTTGTAATACGCGGGCGGCTCACGGACAGCTAGTGTACAACAAATTACATACATAAATAATTAGTATTTAACAAATCTGTTTTCGCGTACTTTACAATGAACATACAACAATCAACCCTATTCACTTAGTTTTAAAGTCCAATGTAAACTTCTTATTAAGGAAGAACGGCAGCGATACATTCGTGTCAAGTGTAAAAAGGATTAATCCCCAGCAATGCATTGCGACGCGGGCGCGGACGCCCCGACCCCTGACCGTTAAATTGGATGCTAATGCGAATTGCTGTTTATACAAACCGGAGTGCTCCTCGAGGTCTATTTATGTTCATCGTTTCCGATCCCAACCACATTTACATCTGTTTTTTCATACTTCGGCGGTGGCAAACAAGCATACGGCCTGCCTGATGGTAAGCAGACACCGTCGCCTTCCATAGGCGCTTGCGACACCAGCACGATTATCACAAGACGCGACGAAAGACTATCCTCTCTTTCTAGTAGGACACTCAAGAGACGGATAGTCTAGAATCACGAGCGCGAGGCGGATCTGTCGTGTTGACAGCTAGTGACATATGCAGGTCCCACACTCTCAAAACTTCGAATCCTGTGAACTTTGGCAACCTTAACCACCACCAGGAACTCAACACCTAATTCCCACAAAGCAAGGCTACCGGTTCACTACAGCCAAATATCATAAACCATGTTCCTACTACGACGCAATGTCAAACAAAACACATTAATTTCAAAATGTCTAAAACTTGAAAAGACTTACGCCTACTTCTTAGAATACCGTACTCTTGATATGACTCTGATTCAAATTGATTTTATCGTGTTTTGAATAATTTTCAATTCAACTATGTCCCAAAATGTATAAAACTCAAATAAACTCGATACAAAAATGTCTGAAGATTAAAACGTCAAATTCTCAAAATACCGAAAAGTATGGAAAAATGTCTACTTTTCAAAATGACTGTTTATCACGGGTTTAGGTTTTATTTTGTTTCGTGGAAAGAAACTGCTTATATTTAATGTACCCAGCCAAAATTTTAGGTATTATGGCAGTAATTTTGATCTTTGGGCCTGTTAACCGAAGGTATCAACGATTCTGAGTAAGAAAAACCCAAAAAAATCGAATTCTGAAAAAAAAGGTTCATGTACACTTTTATTGAAAAACGCTCATTTTTGAATTTTGGTAATTATGATACTAATGCATTTTCACCTTCAGTCTTTAATAATAATTCGGTATTTGAAGGAATTGTTCTGTTTACCAAACAATACATTTTAGGTAATGGATATGTGTGATTTTCATTATCACATTTTATTCAATTGAAAATAAATCTATTTGAGATTTTTGTCCGCAGCAGAACCAAGGTAACCGATATAGGCCTCCGAATCTCTAAACTTAAGTGGCAGTAGTGGGCGGGGCACATTGCACGTAGATCCGATGGCCATTGGGGCGGAAAGGTTCTCGAGTGGCGACCACGTACCGGAAGGCGCAGCGTGGGTAGGCCCCCACAAGGTGGACTGATGACCTGTTACCCCAGATGTGCTGTTCCAAATACCTGTCTCTTGTCTACCACGCGAGTTGAACTCTTACTTGTCCGGTTTTTGGATCAGTGTTTCATTAATTATTCCTAAGTTTCGTACCAAAGATGACGTAATTATAAACCGAACAAAGTGAATAACTAGAAAACAAAATATTTTTCTTAGTGAGCTCTCACGGCTCAGAGTTCTTAATAATTTTCCCCGATATCTAATTTCATTTGAAGAGTGTAATTTATTCAGATTCTCCGAATAATCTGCTTAGACGTTACGTGAAATTCAATTTATGCATAAAAATCTGTACCGTCATAATTTGGCGTAATCTTGTAGATATTAGGGATTTAATATAAAACATAAAAAGCCTCCAAAAATAGCTGAGATATAACGGGTACATATAGAGTTCGACAGACATGTTTATTATTGCTGGTCTTTGTTTCGTTGTACATATCTGATACGACACCCAAGAACGCCTGTCCGGTCCACCGGTCCTGAAACCCGATTTCCGCTAATGGAACTTTTCGACTTAGATTATTTTATAGGTTATGTTGGAGTTCTAGGGCACCCCAGAGGTTGGCACCCATTGGTCTTCATAAGATCGCACTTAGCTCAGTCCAACTGCTCGCAGCCTACTCTAATATGGATTTAGTTAGTATTATAATCCCAAAAAAACCGGACAAGTGCGAGTTCAACTGGCGTGGTGAGGGTTCCGTAAAATATTGAGAATTTTCCCGTTACTTTGACTACTCAAACTTCTTATAGGGTTTCCTGTAATTTTTAGGCAAGGAACTATTTTCCATATTATTTTCAGAATTTTAATCCTAGTAGGAATGGTCAATTTTGGTATTTTTTCCTAAATTACTTCAAATCTGTTTTTGTTAAAATTATTAAAAAAAACTGAGATGCGTACAACAACCACTTTCGTTTGATATCAGTTTGCGAAACTTTTTTTTTCTTTTTTCCGGTTTACCCCCCAAAAGTGATCCCCTTGTTCAGAATTAATTAATTTACTTTACGCATCCATCTTTGATTCACCAATTTACATATGTTTACCAAATTACAACTCAATAGGTCCAGTAGTTTCGGAGCAAATCGGCTGTGACAGACAGACAGACAGACGCACGAGTGATCCTATAAGGGTTCCGTTTTTTTTCCTTTGAGGTACGGAATCCTAAAAAGTAACCAGAACAATCCTTCAGCGTAACAAGATTCAAAAATCATGAAATTTGTAAAGAAGGTATACTTTTGGACATATTTGAAACAGTAATTTTTCATTATGTAGGTATGTGTCTATATTCGCTGTGTTTCATTATGTAGTCTACGGTACACAGTACATATATGAAAGGCTGAAGCGGTGTACCTATATTTATTGAACATAGTGTGTGTAAGTTAATACCTAAACTGTGAGGTGAGGTAAATAATCAAAGGTTAAGCCATTTAAGTTGGGCTGATAAGTGAATTGGGCTTAACAGCTGGATTAAGCCCAACACTCCCAAATTCACGGGCTTTTACCGCCGTTCGTTACGATATTAAAGTTAAAGACCGAGAAATATGACCTTTTACAACTTGGATTAGTTTAAGCTTTCCATCAAAATTTGCCCCCGTAATGGAATTGAGGGTATTTAATGTAAAATTTAAATGAAGATTTAAAGCCGTAAACAAATATAAGTATAAAGAGAAAAATCAGCACAGCTTACTTAGATCCGATTCGACTAATCTGAAATAAGGATCTGATATGACATTAAGGGCGGGTTGCACCAACGTACGATTACAGACCGATCAACGTTAAACATGGCGCCGGCAGCTGTCATTCCATACAAACTTGTCAAACTTTTGCATACATACCGATTTTAACGAACACTGCTTACGGATCACAGACGGTTTGGTGCAACCCGCCCTAAGTATCTAATTTGTTTAGCCTTTTGAGAGCTAAAGACGGCTGTGGACGCGGACGAAAACTCGTGCCACTGAAGCCACGGACGGCCACAGCCGCGCGTACGCTTTGCGCTTTTTCGTTAATTTTATGTAATAAAACCGGCCAAGTGCGTGTCGGACCACGCAAAACGAAGGGTTCCGTGCCTATTAAAAAGGTCGTATCGTCATAGAAATCTTACGGCACTTACGTCCTTTTCTTTGAGGAAGGCAGTTTTTCAGCAATATCTCGGAAACCTTTCATCCGATCTTGTTCAAAACAATTTTCGGTGAATGAACTTAATAAGCGCTGTGTCCATGAATTTTTTCATATTTTTAAAATACACCGTTCAAAAATTAGAGGGGGGGGGACAGAACTTTAGTGACTTTCGGGGCGATTATCTCCGACCCTATTCACTTAATCAAAAAAAAATGTTAAGAAACCTTATATTTATTTTGAAAGGCCTATCAATTGATGTGCCACACGGGGGGTCACAATGAAAAAAAAATTTTTGACTTTTAGTTTTATGTATGGAGTGCACCCCTAAAAATTTTTTTTTAATTAATTTTAATTACAAAACTTTGTAGCGGCTAACAAAATACACCTATCCTCAAAATTTTATTCAAATACACCTTATAGTTTTCGAGTAAAATGCCTGTGACATACGGACAGACGGACAGACGGACAGACGGACAGACGGACAGACGGACATGACGAAACTATAAGGGTTCCGTTTTTGCCATTTTGGCTACGGAACCCTAATAAAAAGCTTTACAAGTAACTTGACCCATTTTTTTTATAGTTCATGATACGTACAGTCGACTACAAAGAGAAATATACGGCCAAAGTTACAAAAATATGTATACACGACCTTAATGTTAAGGCAATAGAGTCGTGCATACATATTTTTGTAACTTTGGCCGTATATTTCTCTTTGTAGTCGACTGTACATGAATTTTGACATGACAATAGTTATAAATATATATCAGAAGTTTCATTTTATTCATATTTTGTCTGACTATTGTTTTAGTTCCGTTCTGCTTTGCACCCTCGCTGTCAAAAGGTTAAACACCTTGGAATGAACTGTTTTCTTCCAATCTTCTTCATCTAAGTATTTCTAAGAAGTATTTTTAGAATCTCTTCCGTATTAAAGTCGGTTAATGAAGTACATATTTAGAATTCATGTTGGTTACATACAAACGTTTTATAATCGCTGTATGGTTGTATTTTCGAGCCCCTTATTAATGTTTGCGAAAGTAAATTATGTAACGTAAACAAAAGTAAGGTAAACAAACAACGCACGCACAGGTAACTCTAGATTGTTGTCGCCCGCTGTTTCACGTTGAGACAAAAGAGAGTGAATTGAAATTTGTAATGGAATTTCAAGCTGAGCCTTCTGCAATTTTTAGGGTTCTGCACCTCAAAAAGGAAGAAGAACCCTTACAAGATCACTTCGTTTTCCGCCTGCCTGTCAAGACTTCTCCTGGGAATACGTGATGGAAGGAAGTATTAAGATGAAATTAATATCAGAACACCGCGAGGAAACCGGAGTTTTCTCTTTCAAGGAGTTATTTCGTTTTCTCTGGGTTGGAAGGTCACATGGCAGTCGTTCAAATGAGGCCTACGAGAAAACTTGGGATTAAGTACCAAAGCGACCCCGGGCTACTTTAGGGTACAGTCGACTACAAAGAGATCGATGCGGCCAAAGTTACAAAAATAAATATACATGACTTCAATGTTAAGGCAATGAAGTCGTTAATATATATTTTTCACATCTCATGCTCGAAAAGTGTGTCATATTAGGCTTAATAAGCGGCGCTAAAGTAGTACATTTAGCCCCTAGGGAAAATATGTATACATATTTATGATTTTTAACACATTTAATTTGACCAATCAAAACACTTCACCATAATATTAAATCCACCAATCACAACTCTTTCAAAAAACATTTATCTTTGCTATCAACCAACCAGAATACCTACAGCTACATATTAAAATCGACCAATCAAACATCAGGTGTTTTTTAGTCCCTAAATCCAAATCATTTAAATCCACCAATCACAACTCTTTCAAAAAACATTTATCTTCACTATCAACCAACCAGAATACAGCTACATATTAAAATCGACCAATCAAACATCAGGTGTTTTTTAGTCCCTAATTCCAAATCATTAAAAAAGAAAACGCCTCACGCTAAATTAAACAATCTCTTCGCAGTGAAATTTGTTATTACTATTTTCTCGCAGTCGAAGTGAAAAGTAGAGTGTATAACTCGGGTCTAAAAGCCATATTACCCCTCGAATTATTTTCCCTCTCTTCGCTCGGGAAAATATCCATCTTGTGGTAATATGGCTTATTTTAGCCCCTTGTCATACAATCTACTATTGTTACCTGGCCGTATCTTTATCTTTGTAGTCTACTGTACAAAAGAGAATGATGCCTCAGACCGCTTCTGCGAGCCCTATGTCCCTAATAAGTAATATCAGGAAAACATCCATCATCTTATAAGTAAATTTGTATAGGTATATTCTCCTACTTTACACAACTAATTATGAAATAGGTCCCAGACTTGAAAGGGGGAAAATCGGCGTCCTGCACGCACCCTATGGTTGCTTCTGAAGTCTTAGCAATGGGTTGTCGCGCTTCAGACGGGGCGGTTGGCAACCCTACTTGCGTTTTCCGGCACGTAATGTAATAAAACAGAAATGAACCTCATTGTTTCGTAGTATGCTGGAGCACCGACGATGGCATGAAAAGTGCTGCTTAACTATTCACCTTTTAACAAGAATCCTTTTAGAAAAAACGTTTATTGTCTGCCTGCCAGTTAATTAAGGCGACGCTTGTCTCTGGGAGCCATTCAAAAGGCATCCTGTCTCAACTCTCGTGCATAGTACAGTCGACGAAAAAGACATGTCCTGTCTTAAAGTCCAGGTTCATGTTGAATCTGCCACGTTTGTTAATTAAGCATCGAAATATGAAAAATAGTCCCAAATTCAGTTTCGAACTCGTGTTATTATTCATTCAAGTCTCTTAATTGAGACAGACGGGACACGGAATAAAATCAATAACACTGGTTCACATATTTTTATATTTTTTCCGCGCTAAGCTTATCAAATATCTTTTAGGTAAAATGATCGTCCACCAGCTCGATGGTTGGACGCTATTCGGAAGATCGCGGGGCACTTCTGGATAAGACTAAGTCAAAGAGAGGCCTCTTTTCAAGGAAACAGATATTCTAACACTGCCGTCGCTATACGTATTTGAAATAATAATGTATGTTAGGAAGAATTTATACAACTACCCAACAAACACTGATAGGCCCAAGGTTACCAGAAGCGCAGGGAAGCTCAAAACAACTTTTTACAGGCTAGTAAAAGCGAAAAAGTCGTTCTTGGGAAATTGTATAAAATTCTACAATAAAATTCCAAAACACATTACCGAACTTACTGACTCTAAATTCAAATCTGTCGTTAAACGGACACTCATTTCAAAAGCATATTATAAGATAAACGACTACATCATGGATAGGGATATTTGGCAGCGATAAAATCCTGCACTAGAAACCTGTCGTAAAATAAATAGGCTTTCTACTGTAGCAATGTAATTTTAAAATTTTATAATACTCTGATACTGATATGATATATTGTATACTGTTTTGAAAAAATGACACCTCGCCGAGTTTATTACGCCGGTTCTTCTCGAGGCAGAGGTTTACTTTCCGAACCGGTGGTAGTTTATCGACATTCATAGGTGCATGTAATATGCCTAAATTGAAGAATAAATCACTTTGACTTTGACTTTTTGACTTTGACTTTGACTATGCTCAGCGGTGGGCAAGTACGGGCTGAAAATGATGATGACGATGAAGCTAATCAAATTTGGTTACGAAGATAAAGGATTCGTTACAACTATGTGTAATCAAAGTTCAGACCTGGTTTTTGAGGCGAGGCGGTAACCGTTGCGAGTGCCCTCGTCCCCGGATCACGGATCAGTATTCGCAGAGGCTACGTTAATCACGTCTCCGGCGGACACTTTAATGAGATTTCTTTTCGGATCGAGGTTCCTTTTGTTAGATCCTTCGGATCAATTTAGGGTTTATTCGTCGAACTAGTGAATGAGGTTGTGTATCGTTTTTTTTTCTGATTAGTTTGGGGTAATTCTCTAAAGACGTTGGCGAGAAGTAATTTATTTGTATGTAGGTCTTGTGTAGGCGTCCGAAGAATGCCTACCTCATTGTTTATATTAAGATTTGCCCAACAGCAGCGGGCTTTAATTGTATGTTTTACGTCACGCCACATAAAACTCAAGACAAAATAATGCTATGTAGAATTCATGAAGTTAGCTTCAAACATTATATCGATGTTTCGTTTACTTTCACAGCGTAAATATTAAACTCAAGTATGTTATGTTGGGTAAATACATTGCGTTTAAATAAAATAGATAAATGGTTGATACCGAGATTTAGGTTCGCGTCTTTCCTGTTGATATAGCCAAAGAACTCGTAAATTTTTGGTTGGATCCATAACCCACATTTATAAACGGCGCCTCCTCTTTTATAAATCACTGTGATTGAATCATAACTTAAGTACATGTACAAAAAAAAACAATTGACCACAGGATATAGACGACTTTTTTTCTTTCTGTACCTATGACCCAAATATCTAAACCCAGCGGACATTTATACACTGAAGCTGATATAATTCACCACAAATCTTAACTAATCTCACCTTTTTAACAGAGGCAAGTCCTCAATAAGCGTTGTGACTCTGATAAAGGACATCGGTTGAGTCCGAAACATGTCGCCAATAATATAACGTTAGTTCAATCGCACTTATATTATGATGTTAGTATGACTCACAGCAATTTAAATTTAAAATTTCTCACAATGTTATCTAAATGCAACTTTTCTCCCTCGAGCATTTACCGCGTGGTAAGACGATCCTATCTCCATTCGAGTCAAAGTGCTATACGCCCTTTTGTTACAAAAGAGGGCAGTATTTTGGCGACGCACCGCCGTCTGGCCCGTCTGTGAAGTCGCCAGGCGGCGCCAGTTGGTGACAAATGAGGCCATAATTCTTCTTCCAACGCGTGACCAGAAACCTGTTCGGTTTTCGTGAAACGTTGGCCGTTTTTGTGAGTAATAGTGAATTGAGTCGTAATTTTTCGGTGGAATTTAAACTTTAACACTTTCAGTACCTGAAAACGAACCAGCTAGCAGTGTTATCGTTCACTGTCACGCTTAGCTGTAGCAACTTAGATTACATATGTAGCACAAAGCGCAACGCATGTGTGTCGTGATTGGCGCTGAAGTAAGTAAGTTAGTAAGTTCTGCGGTAGGTAGGTACAGTTTACCGAAAGTCTTTAAACCAGTATGATTCCTCTTTATTTGACGATTCTGATCTCATGCTATTGCAATTTTCTCGGGGAAAACTTTCATAAACAAACTACACTTAAAAATATTTCTTATCCTTGCTTGGAGCAATAACATTTACTTAAATAAGTGGTGTACGAACATAATTATGTATATGATAATACATACACTTGGGGTATTTATTTATTCAACTAATTACACAGCATTTAAGACACAATATACAAAATACAATATAAAAGTGAGTATACTTAACTAAGGATAAAATAAGCTGAAAACTAAACGAAAAATTTAAAACTAATTACAAAAAAAAGACCGTCTAAAAGTTCCGCCTGCGGCATGGACCCCATGACTCCATGTCTCCTCGCATGAGTCAGGCCACTGGCTAAATGCCCTTCCCTAACGCAACATAGGCACAGTTCTGGACCCAGGTACCCTATGCTATCTGTTTAAGGCTGGGATCTAAAATATGTGTTCCCCACACATGTGTCTTGCGGCAAAAGTGTGGACCAGCTGGGTAGACATGGCCTTTCATGTAACAAAAGCGCCGGCCGCATGTACCGCCACGGTACCATAAACGACCTGCTGCGTCGGGCGCTCGCCACTGACTCCATACCTTCGTCATTAGAACCTCCTGGTATGACGAGAGACGATGGCAAGCGCCCGGACGGAGTAACTTTGGTACCGTGGAAACTCGGTAGGGCCCTGGTGTGGGACGCGACGTGCGTCGATACGTTCGCACTGTCCCACATACAGGCAACACGGTCTCAGGCCGGCGCTGCGGCTGATCAGGCCCAATTACTTAAGCGCCGCAAATACTCTTCTCTAGTATTAGTACTACGAGTTTGCGGCGCTTGCAGTTGAAACGATGGGACCCTGGTCAGCCGACATGAAGACCTTCATGAGAGCCCTGTCGTCGCGGCTGGTCCACGCCTCAGGGGACCCCAGAGCTTGCGCGTACTTTTCCCAAAGGATCGCTCTCGCGGTCCAAAGGGGAAATGCTCCTACACTTGGTTGTATCTCCACTTTCAGCTATTAGAATTTTTCTTCAAATAAACCAATTTCGATTCCAAAACGATCACAAAAGATTTCCTGATCTATTCTCGTTTTGTGAGCATTGAAAAGCAGTCCGAGTTGAGTTTTAGGTTAGATATGGCTATATCCGCAAAGCGGGTGGTTTTAGCGTACATGTCATCTACATAACATTCGTGTAAACTGTGCCCTTATGTATATTTTCGCTCACCAGTCAATTGTTGATTGCATACAATAGTTTGTAATCTTTTCCTGCTTGCTGCCTCTACGATTTAGGAGACGCATAATGTTTACTCGTTTGAGTTTTTAAAATGGATTTTTATTAAAGCTAACCGCTCGTGCCGCTCCGGCCGCGTACCATAAAGAACGCTGGCGGAGTCGCGGGAGAAATTATAGCCTTGTCTACCAAGGATAGCTTTTTTATTCATACGAGGGTAGTTGTTTATCCCCAGGTGTTAGAGTGAGT
Organism: Epinotia nisella; assembly: GCA_932294315.1. NCBI lineage: Eukaryota > Metazoa > Arthropoda > Insecta > Lepidoptera > Tortricidae > Epinotia > Epinotia nisella. The sequence goes on from OW028680.1 coordinate 17,494,956, forward strand.
TATCTACTCGAGCGGCTACTATGAAACGCTTCGTTCGTTCATTCGTCTATCTGTCTGTCGCACTTGTACGTATATTCGAGCTACAGAGAGGGAGATATTGCGAATTTCGACTTTCGCTTTTCATGGTAGCGCCGCAGAGCTAGGCATGGTGGCGGAGTGGTGTACAGGAACAACTTCCTTGCCTCGCTCACGCTGCCTTGCTATTGGTGTTTTTTTCCTTGCGTACCGCGCCGCTACTTGGCAAAGCTTTCATGGATACTCACACATACTACACAAAGTTAAAGAAAAATGACGAATCATAGACCTAAGCAAAGGACATGCTCTGTTCTGGCACACAGCGTCATCTATGAAATTGCTATTTTGAAATTTAAAGGCTTACTTTTTTTGACATCAAATCTTTATTAAGCTCTACTGTTTGGAATGCACAACTCAAACCAAAAATAAAATGGTACTTTCGGAATTTTCCCGTATGAAAACACAGAATGTTTTTATTTATTGCAAACCAAACAGAAGAAACAAAAACAAAACCGATATTTCATGATTTATAAAAGGCCTTTACTAGTATTGTTTCAAATAAAAAAAAAATACCGTTCGTCGCACACTTTAGGAAGACATGATTCGTAACTAAAGAAATTGCGACACGTTGACGTTCAAACTACGATATTAATGACGTTGCCATTTTGTCGCTATTGGTGGCAACACGTTCATATAATGTGAATGAGTTTGCTAAAAATCAGACTTAAACTGACAGTTATTTGTAATAACTGTCAGTGTGTTTTGCTGCTTGTCATTGTCAGGACAAAAGTGGCACCCCTGAAGCGTGTCTTTATCTGGGGGCACGGCAGTGCCCCCGCCAAGTCGAGCAAAACAAAGAGGCACGGCCGTACCATCCTTTTCTCGAAGCCATTCGAGCCATTTTTAATATCCTGTAATATTGTGAGTGGTAAAGCTAGAACCCTGAATTATCGATAACATATAGGGCATAATATGGCTTAGATATATTCTCAATAACATTCAATTTGAACTTTTAGTTTAAGAACTATTGCCCGTCAAAGTTCCTTAGTTTTGTCAGTGACACACTGACTCACTCACTGACTGATCAACATAATTCTAATAAGGTAATTAATAAACATAATTAATGTTTAGCCTATCAATTCATAAAATTACTAAAAATATTGCCATTTCAGTTATGTTTGAGAGATATACAAACTGCATAAGTAAGATTGTAATCCTATACAAATGCACGCGATTACAAAGTTAATTTGTGTTGTAACCGGAACTATTTTCCATATTTTGTCAGAATTTTAGTCCTAGTAGTTTCGGAGATAAGGGGGGGGGGGGGGGGGATGGTCAATTTTCGCCTTTTTTCCTAAATTACTTTAAATCTGTTTTTGCTAAAATTATAAAAAAAATATCTGACATGCTTACAACAACCCCTTTCATTTGATATGTCACACAATACAGTTTGCGAAACTTTTTTTTTTAATTTTCCAGTTTACCCCCCAAAAGTGGCCCCCTTGTTCAGAATTCATTAATTAACTTTACGCATTCATCTTTGGGTCACCAATTTACATATATGTACCACAACTCAATCGGTCCAGTAGTTTCGGAGCAAATCGGCTGTGACAGACGGACAGACAGACAACCGAGTGATCCTATAAGGGTTCCGTTTTTTCCTTTTGAGGTATCGGAACCCTAAAAAGAAGCGAGATCCCATAAAAAACATTCCATGTTTAAAATGGGCCGTCTCGAAACTCTACCACCGTAAAAAGTTATGAGATATTTCGTAGAGCCATGTCAGGCATTCTTATTAATCTTTATTTACTTGCTGTGTGATTGCCAAGTCACAAAATTTTATTTAGCAAGCAAATAAATATTAATAAGAATGCCTGACTTGGCCCTACAAAATATCTCTCAATTTTTTACGGTGGAAGAGTTCGAGACTTGGCCTATTTTTGACATGTAATGTTTTTTATTGGGATCCTGTTTTGTCTGTATTGACGAGGCGGAGGCAACATGCATCTTATCCCAGTATTATATTATGCTACGTCAACGGCTGGCACCAATAACACAACATAGTGCTCCAGGCAATGAACTGACAACTTGTATGGAAAAAATGTCAAATTTGGAAATAATTTATAATAGCAGTTTTTTTTATTGTAACGGATATATTATCAATTAAATAGTTACCTAGAGGCAAAATCCAACAAAATATGAGACATCAAAAAAAATTAATTAGCTCCTAAATAGTCCGGATAAATATTAATATTTTTTTAAATCTTTATTTAGGTTCATTTACATTTGCTTTAAAATATTAAATATAAATGAAACAAAAAAGACAATGCATGCTTAATTTAAATCTATATAACTACTTCTGCACGGCTATCACAAGACGGTGCGCGAGCTTTCTCGATTTTTCTCGCACTATCCGTCTCTCTCTTATTAGAAAACTTAGAAAGAGAGGTATAGTGCGAGAAAAATCGAGAGAGCTCGCGCGCCGTCTTGTGATAGCCGTGCTGGATGGAAAGTTTGTCGGATTCTTGAATAAAGCATCTTAGAATAACGTTTTGAAATAACATTAACAAAAAAAACGCTATTATAAATTAATGTTTTTGAAACCGTATTTTGCCTGGAGTATTAGTATATTTTTGGTTAAACCAGGACTGTCCCGTCCCCTCACCGCTTTGGCTAAACTCGGCAGCTCTCGCGCTCCAACGAGGTACAATTCACTTGTGACAGGCACTTATCATACCGCGGCCGGCATTCTGCTACGACGATGACATGCAAGAATCCATTATGTAACATGTTTTTAGAATAGAAATTAATTATTAATAAAACAAAAATTATTAAAAAAAAATGTACACTGTACAGTGTTAATGCTTGGAATTATATTACGACGGTACATCCTCGAGATTTATAGATTTACGTTTACTATGTAGTACTCATTTTTCAATGTACTAGGCATCGCACAATATGTTTATAGCTAAATAAATAAATAAATAGAAAATAAAGAGTGTCTTAACTGATATCTCCCTCCAACCACCCATACCGCGTTCTCGCTCATCGCCCTGTCATCGTCATTCGTTTTTTTTGTGCGGGCATCGCAACATCAAAAAGTGAAGTGCTCGTTATAATTAATTAACTGCGCGCGTTACTTCATAAGTAGTTTATCGTAGTGTATATAGTACATAGTTTAAACATGGGAAAACGTAAACGTAAGGATAGGGAATCCCACATTAAACGCAAAATACGGCGTTTAGAGAAACGATTACGAGACTACCCGTCGGACTCGAGTGAAGGTAAGTCCAGACTTACGCGTAGTAAATGATCAAGCTAAAACGACTTTAACGTTTGCACATAGTGCTCAGTATAGCATAACTGTGCCATTGAAATAATATTACAAATCAACGTTGTTTACTTAACTGTTTTTTCTTCAAGTAATCATACTGTAATAGTATGGATGTAATTGTATTTTCTGTCAAAATTGAATGTAGTCGTTAAACTTTAAGATTGCAACTAATAGAAAGTTCATATGGAATGAATTACGAGTATCGTTTCGATATTACATTGCAAATGACCTATTATAAGGTTAAATATTTTTTAGTTGGTGTTTGTTTTTCTTTCTAACTAGTTGTTTCCAGAATAGATACTTATACAGTTATTTTCGTACTAAACCTCGGTATTCGTTATACTTCATGATGCGATCATGATAGATAACGTTATCTACTGAGGTCTTTATGATTTTTTGGACCGGTTCGCAAGCCGGCCACTTTCTAGCATCTTGAACCGGGACAAACTATACTCCATGATGCGGTCATGGTTGATAGTTCCATTACCTGAGTTCATTTCACGAAATCCTAATAGTTATACTCCGTGATGTGGTCACGGCTGATAACTGACTAGTCCATCGTCGTAACGTGATTGCGACTAAGACTCAAAACTTGTTTATATTAAGACGTTTTCTCTCGGTACGCTTTCAGAAAGCTACAGAAGCGAGTATTCAAGATATGATTCGGGTACCCCTTGGTCCTCAGACTGCGAGACTGCGCCTTGGCCTGATGAGTCAGAAGATCGGACTAGCGTTCGTCCAAAATCAGCCGTATGTGACCCCAAAATTATATCTCAAAATGAACCTAGCACCTCAATGGTGAATGCTAATCAGGAACTGACTCCTGCCGCAGAAATCCTGCCCTCAGCCACTGCTCCTGCCACAGCCCTTGCTCCCAGTAGCACCGCTGTCAATAATGACCTACTAACCACTGGTAATGCCGCCGATAGTACGGCACCCCTGTCAGATGACATCCTTATGGCACTAGGTGATCCTAAAGGCAAGGACGAAAAACTTGGTCCTAAAATACCGGACGAGGTCTCCGAACGTTGGGGTAAAATAATCGTGGATGGCTTAACCAAGGAACAAAAACAAAATATACTAGAGAAGACACTAATACCCGAAAATTTTACTCTCCTAAAGGCGCCTCAACTCAACCCGGAAATTGCACCGATTCTCACCGAATCTGTTAAAAATAGGGACAAAATCCTTGAAAAAACCCAACAACATCTGGGGTTAGGTATTGCTGGCCTGTCAAACCTAACGTCTCAAATTATAAGAAGCGACTTCAACAAAATCGAGCTGCTTAAGAGCCTCTCTGAAATCAGTCAGATCCTCCTTGACTTACATCATGACAGCACATTAAACAGGAGGAAATTGGTTGGCCAAAGTCTAGACAAAAACTTCCACAACATCGTCAAAGACGTTAAAAGAGACGCTTACCTCTTCGGAGCAAACCTTGGCGAAAAAATCAAGACATCGAAGACAGCGGAGAGATCTGGCCTGCAAGTTAAACGAACTGACGGCAACACGGGTCCCTCCCGAAGGTACACTCATCGGGAAAACTGGAGGGGCCCACCCAGGAAACACAAGCAACAACCTCGCAGACAGGGTGGGCCAAGGAACCGGTACTACGGCCAACCATCGAACAGACGCCCGCTGCCTGCAGATCGACCGCTGACGTCATCGAAGTTGAACTCCAAGAACCCGAAAAACT